>OW121851.1:116661447-121461447 GCA_933228895.1 Platycnemis pennipes
TCGCTTAAACACCAGCCCCGGCGATGTTGCGTTGAAATCCAGCGGGGAGGGAGTTTTAAGTTTTATTTCACATTCCCTGTTGAGTTTCCGTCGTTTGGAAGGCGAGCGGGATTGCAGCTTGCGCGCGGTGTGGATGGGAGAGAGGAGGAGGACGTGGCTGAAAGAAGGGAGAGAGAGAGGTGCGGTGGTGTCGGTTCGGTTCGCTGCAGTCGGGCGTTGGGCCGGGAGGAGTGGGTGGGCGGGTGGGGGAGTGTGTGGGGGGAGAGCGGTGGGCGGAGAAATGGCGCGGAAAGGGTGAGGGCGGGGGGGGGGGGGGGGGCGAGGCGTGGGTGGAAAGGAGGGAAGGTGGGGTGGGTGGGAGAAATAATGGCTGGGGAAATGACGGAGTTCACGTATGGAGGGAGTGTGTGAGAGGAAGTTGAGTGTGGAGAGGGAGTGAGGGGGGGTAGGTGGGATAAAAAGGATGTCTAGTCACCGGCTCCGCGGTCCCCAGTTCGATGTCTGGGAGGGGCGTGTTTGAGCGAGCGTGCGAGACGGTAATTGCGGGCGACCATGGGAACCCTCCCTCTCCTTGGGATATTAGTTCTGGTGAGGGTGTGGCAAATGGTGCGGGTTCAAGGTCCCGCGGTCGAGACACGCGGAGCGGTCTCTGTTGACAGAAACAGTTAACCGAGGCGGTCTAGAAATTAGCTCTTTTTTTCTCTTCCCTCGAACGCCAGTGCGGGAGGGGGGGGGTTTGTGGGTGGGCATTCTTGCTTATTTGGCGGTACTCCTGTTCTTGCCTCCCCATCAGCTCCGTCTGTGGCTTTGTGTGGCCTTTTAGTTTCTTAAACACGACTAGTCACGTTCTCTTCCGGGCGTGATGTCAGGCCCGAGTCATCCGAAGCGTTTCTTCTGCAAGTATATTCCTTTTATATTTAATGCAAAGGATGAATTTGTATATTTCAGAGTCGCCGTAGGTTGTTTGCTTATAATTTATTCCTTGAAGGCCCTAATAAATAAATTAGCATGACTGTGTCATTAATGGCGTTGTTTGAATTTTTTTATGGCTCATTGCTTTGGGTTGTGAGAACCATCGCTGTCTCTCAGATGCCTGGATTTCTTCCCCAGTTGCTGTGCTACCACTGTATGGGCCAATAGAATTAAATATCCTCTCTTTGTAGTGAGAGAATAACTTGCATATACAATTTATTGTGTTGCTTTTCCTCAAATTCCTACGCAATTGTTCTTTCATAGAAACCATGAAATTTCACTAGATTGCTTTCAGGACGAGACGGAGTATTTTATTCCCTCCAATTCAGCAACAGCATTATCATTTAGTTTTATCAACATAGCGTATACAATTATTTCAAAATCAATTTCTTAAATTTTAGCACCCACGAAGGTATCCCCTAACATACGTGACTAGGCAATTGTCTGAGGAATTTTATAGTATGCTTTTGATGAATTCTTTGCGCTCAGTTTTTTATGATGTAGGTTCATAAACTGTGACAATGGAATTCCTATCCATTCATAATTTAAAAGGATGTAAATTAAAAATAAATATGAAAATATTCAGATTCGTGATTGGCCCCTGGAATACTGTCTTCAATTACTTCGGCGCTTTCACGGATTTCGAATCGAATTTAATAATTTGTAATCTCGTCAAGGAGGTAAATCATCGTTCTCTTTTTTTGTTTCTTTTTTTTCTGAAAAGGGCTTTGAATTCGCGCCCCCTCTGCCCCCTCCCCACACCCCTCCTTCGTCCCCTCCCCCCTTCCCTCGTATTTAAATGTCTTTCCCTCCTTGATCAAATATTCCGCATCGCCCGAACTTTTAATTCGCCGCGGACGGATAAAATTTAGCGCGTCCCTATCAAATTGAGGAGCTACAAATACTCTCTCGCACCCTCGTCTGTGCGCATTCTCACGCGGACGCGCTCTCGAAAGAATGGGAGCCGCACACCTCTCTTTCTCTCTCTATCTGTACCTCCGTCTCTCTGCCACGGTGTGCGAATAAATTCGACTATCTATATGTATTTCTGCTTCGTTATTGTTCCTCCCATTCCTTTTATATCCGAATCCTCGCCGTGGCCGCATTTCGTAGATGTCTCGTATTTTCAATCCGTAACCCTTCCCCCTCCCTCCCCCCTATTATTTTTATCTCGTTTTCCCCTCCCCCTTCTCTTCTTCGACTCTTTTGCTGCATTATTTTCCTCCACCTTATTCGTAATGGATTTGGAAATCTGAAAATTTTCCGGCGGCGAGCGCTAAGTAAGTTTACCCTTTCCTGGAATATATCCCACGCCCCCGCTTCGTCCACCTAGGGAGATGGGCAGTGGGGGGATGTGTGTGTGTGTGGAGGTTTGGGGTGAGTGGAAGGCTTAGCCTGGAGTGGACCCGAAATATTCCTCCTTCCCGTCCGTCGCTTCACCCCCCCCCCCTCCCCCGTTCACGTCGCCATAAAAACTCATCGATTTAAATAAATAATAAAAATTGGAACGACGGCTCTGTTTGAGGGAGAGACAGAAAGAGGGGGTGCCGTGCAAATTTTTCAGCAACGGTTTGTTGGCGAGAGCGAAAGAGGTGGGAAATAAAGGCAGCGGAGAGATAAATAAAGGTGGCAGTAAAATGGGACAAACATGAAGAGAGTGGAGAAATAAGTGTGGGTGGTTGGGTGGAATTAGTTGGTCGTTTTTGGAGCCGATCGAATTTTGTTTTCGTGACATATCAGTAAATATAAATGTATATAAAACATAAAAATTAAAGTAAACAAGTATAAATATAACCCTGTTTATTTTATACTCGAATAATATCATATGCATATTTCACGTACGGGGAAACAAGCCAAATAAGTAAATCCCCCTCCGAAGTTCCTGGTCAAGGTACTTCTGCTTCGTCTACACAGTAACCAGGAGAACTGGAAATGGAGTAAAATTTGAGGGATTACTAAGCACATCATGTTTGAAGTTTAGATGTAGGTTTTCGCATTCATGTGAACCTCGTGAAAAGTAGAAGTTTCTGTCATCGGGGAGAAACGGAATTCGTCTTCAAGTCAGAGCATTGAATAAGGGACACATTTAAGGAGTTCTTCTCGCATGCTGACCGCTTTTCGGATAGAGTAATCATTCTAGATTTGCTGTCCGATGCCACACTCATCATATCTTGAGCTGTAATGTGTGAGGGATGAAAGTATTTTTGTAGTGTATAGTGTTGTTGTCATTACAATCGTCAGATTTCAACTGCGTAAGGGAGTTTATTAAGAATCCGAAAGGGATGACGTTGAATTAAGAAATCATCGTAAATAGTTACTAGATATAGGGCTGTGTTGTTTTCTCGTGCAAATTTGTTATGAAACTCTTGAGATATTCGTAATTATATTTTTATCGGTGTCGTATTAACAAACTGTGGAAGTGGCTTTTGAAGAATGGCAAAACTGAAGCGTTGGACTTGCCTGGTATCGAGGTAGTCCTATATGTAACCCCATTATTCCCGTGAAATTCCCAGGGCTCAGTTCATATTTGTGTAAAATAAAAGTTATTTAACGTTTTTAGCGGTGGAAACTCCATTATTCTCTCTCTTATGATTTTGTTGCCCCTCCCACTCACCAAACCCGCTTTAAGTGCGGGTGTATGCAAATACTCGGAAGGCTTTCAGTGAAAAATGGCGGTAATGGGCATTTTATTCGCCTTGCATTGCCTTCGTATTGGCGGCAGCAAGAGAGACTCTCTCTCTCTCTCTCTGTTCGTTTTTTTCCTGATGACCCTCTTCGATGGAAGTTTCGGACGCGAGCCACGGTGAAGGGGGTGGCGGGGAATGGGGTTGAAGGGGGAAGGCTTCTCTTCCCGCCGCCACCTCCCTCGGAGCCACCCTCCTCCCCCCAGCCTTGCCCTCTCCCACTCCCTCCCTGTGGTGCTGAGGAGGACGAAGGGAGAAGGGCGGCAGTCTCCATACCATACAGTCCACTTATGCAATTTGGAGCCGTCGAACTCTGCCTCGTCACGCCCACGGGATGTTTACTCGAATTTTTTTATTTCATTTACTCCGTCCCGCATTTGTTTTCGGTCGTCTCGACCCCCGCCTCTCCTACCCCCTCGACCATCCCTCACTCTTCTGCTCCTTCGACCGGAACGCCCGCCCGCCCTCTGCGATTCCCCTGCGACCCTGCTGCCACACTCCGACCCGCCTCCTCCCACACGTTTCCTCCGCCCCCCCCCTCCCGAAATGTCGATGTCAACTGCGCTACTTTGTTATGGTACCGGGCGTATGTATATTTGTTCACTACCCACCTCACCCCCACAAGAGGTCCTCCTTATTCCTCCATTCTCACGTCTTCCGAATATGCTCCCATTTTATTTTAGCTCTGTTCACCCCCTACATATCGGTAATTAAAATCCTTTCTCATTCCAATAGCTAGTAGTATAATAGTAATCGTCTCTCAGGCTCCCCAGCTATTTAGCTTACACTCCTTCCCATCTGTAGCTACTCTTGCTTCCAAGAGAGTTTAGTAGTCCGAAGTTAGACCATGCCTCCTACAACGATGTTCCCATCTTTCGAGCAATTTTTCTTTTGGTAATTTATAAGCCACTTTTTTTGCAATTATTGATCTGTATCTGCGTCGAATTTTAATCTAAAACATCCTTACTCGGGAACAATCAGAAAACCAAAGCTCTCCAAAAACTCATTGAGCTCAGCCGGTCAATGGTGTCTTTTAAGAAATATCCTTATGTAGTATCTGAAAAAATGGCACTGTCGTATGGATGAGAAATACTCTTCTTTATGAACGTTTATTACTTACCTTGCATTATTTTGGGGAAAACCGAAGACCTACCCGTGATGAAACACGTAACAAATATCGCAGTAATCGTTTGAATTATTTACCTTTTCATCGCTGGCCATTTTTTTAGTACTCTTTGGTGGAATTATATCATGTATTTCTTTGTCTTTTCCGTGCAAGCTGTTTTCTATTATGTCTTATACCGTCCATTATAAAGTCTTAGTTTGTGCAGGCGCGCATAAAGTATCATTTTCAGTCCATTTTTATGAGGCATTTAGAAGATGGAGCTATTATGGTGTGGCGCAATTCTTCCACCTTTGTTAAATCTTTCGTTTTCAGAAAAATATATTTTTATTTTTAGTTTTTCCATATCCTTCTCTATTGCTACGGCTTCCTTTTGTGTATTGTTATCCCGCGCCTCGCTCATTTGCCTTTTCCAGGGCTATTTACTCCTCTCTCACCCCCGCCGCAACACCCCACCTACCGTTTATGTTTTCCATAAAACATTAGCGAGTTTAATAAAGGGGAAGGAAAATTTTAAGGGAAATTTTTTGGGGGGGCACTGTTGGAACACTCACGCCTATACACGCCGCCCCACTCTCACATTCCGTTGCTCACAAATTTCAGACTCCGTCCCCTCCGTCACTCCATCTCCGCCTATTGCGTGAGAGGAATAAAAAGTGCTGTTTGAAAAAATATTTCACTCTCCCCCTCTTTCCTCACTGGTTCCTTTCTCCCCATCTATGCTAGTGATCACTGTCCGAGGTCATTTATTTTATCTTTACCCATTTTCTATTGTCCAAGTCTTCATTTCCTCGCACTCCTAGCAACTCACTTATCCTTCACGCCTGGGATACACGAATTAGAGCAGTGATCAGATTAGCTGCTTTGGATATTATATTCAATTTGCGTATCTCAAGTTTGTGATATGAAAAGTCTCGTTGAAGATGATATTTACGTTAGAGAGACCGAATTTAGTACTTTTGGGAACCAATTGCGGCCATCAGAGTTTATAGGTAAATGGAAAATTAGAGTTTGGATGATTTTCCGTTTTTTTTTATGATTGGATATGAGTGGAGGTAAGCGTAATTTGTTGCGTATAGGTTTTAAGCTCTACATGTTCCGATGTGGTTTTGTAGTACCTAATCGATGCGTCAACCCGTTGCTAAAACTTGTAGTAATGCAGGAGAGGTGAACCACAGTTCATATCAATTGCTGCATAAAAGGATGTGCGGGGAACAAGGTGGGGCATTTTTCTGGGAACGGAGGAAAAGTGAAGAGAAACCCGGCGTCGGCATAACGAAATACGCCAAGGCTTCAGCGGTTTAACGTCCCATCAGACAAACAGAATACCTACTTAATCGGAACTTACTCTTCAGGCATCCAGCAAGTAGACCAATGAAAAATCACTGCTACTGCCGGATTTGGAACCCGGATCTTCGGGATGCCAAGCCAGTAATCTAGCCGCCACACCAACCCGAGCCCTCTAACAGTTGTATTCGCCTTCTGGCCGTCAGTATCTCTATCAGTCTGATTCAGTTAGATGTTTCGGAATGTTTGTTCCATCTCCAAGCCTCTCCCCACTTCCTTCCATTCTAGCCTCTCTCTTTCCCTTCCCCACTCGTAGACGTTTGTATGTGGGGGGGCGTGCATGCATTTATTTATTTTCAAAAATTTCATCGTGCCTTCCCTTCCCGACGCAGAATACCCGGCGTGATTAACGACACTGAATTTGTCGATCTGCGAATTTCGTCGGGGATTCCGGCGCGGGTTGCGTGTTTATTTTTTCACCCCTCCAGTACACACCTCTTTGACTTCCCCACCCCGCGCCCTCCAACCCTCCTAACCCTTCGCTCCGCCACCTGCACTTTTTTGAACTTCATCCCCCCCCTCCTTCGCACCAGTCCTCCCTCCGCGGAATTTTTTTCCAAATACATTTTCATTCAAAAAATATTTTTGAAGCATTTCGCATTCTGGCTGACGTTGCAGTCGGGGTGTTTTCTTCTCTCGTGGGTTAAAAAAAAAGGGCCGAGTCAATGTTTATCGAGCAATTCTTTTCTGTTATTTCCGTCCCGACTGCCATTGTGTCTCGCTCGCAGTTAAGCGATAATGCAGCACTACGCATTATTTTTCGCTCCTTTTTGCGCCAACTGTCTAGTAGAATGGACATTACCATGGCGAGAAGGATGGTAATTGGCGTGTGAAAATATCAAAGACCGAGTCTTGTGCGTCTCTCTTCCTCCCGCTCGTTGACTTTCATTTGCCTGCTCAGGATAATCTCAACACGTACAAGGATTGGCTTCTGTGAATGTCGTTCCCGGGGAAGCTTACCCGAGGTTTTTTTTTCAACTATTGGTATCGCTTCATTGATGGAAATCGTAGCATATCAGATCGCCCTATCCTTGGAAGTTTAAGGGAACGTGAAAATAAAGACTCAATATTCCATCTCGAAATCGTATTGGAAAGGAAGAGGGAAAGTTTTTTTTCGTTACAATCTCGTGTTCTGCTAGATTTTTGGCGTATATTCGTCGCTATTTTCATAGTTATTTCAATCTGAAGTCGTGAAAACGCCATGAAATATCTTTTCTGTTTAGTCGTGCTCTTTCAATCTCATGGAATATCTCGTCTGTCTTTTTCCTGCGTATTGACGTAAAACTTTCTTGTCTTATTAGCATCGCCGAGACAATAATAGCGGCTATTATTAAATACAGTAGAATAAACCTCAAATTGAGTAAAATAAGAACGTGTGGGGTAAAAAGTTTCTTATTTGGAAAGCTGGTCTTAAAAGGGACTCAGTCTGAAATCATAGAATATTATGAAGAACGAACTTTTATAGTTATACCGGTCTAACCGTTCTCCAATGTGGATATAATCGTTTCAAATTTATTCTCGTGTCTCTCTTAAGATTTTACCACGATTTCCACTGATTCTCATGATTAAAAGTTATTGGACGTTTTGAAAATATGGCAGTAATAGGAAATTGTTAACGGTTATGCCCGCGTCAAGTTTACAAACTCAATTCTAAACTCGTGTAGATGCCATTTCCAAAGGTTATATCAAGTGCCGACTTGTTTTATAAGTTTTATCTGATAATCTTCTTAGGATGAAAATAGATGCCGATAATTGATCTCCTGTTACACTACTGGATAGAGTTCTACAATTATCCACTTGCTAGCAAACCGATTGGATTAAGAATGGGGAACAAATTTTGGGCTTGATACCTTGTACCAATCAAGAAAAAGTGAAGTTCAAATCGATTACAAATTGAAAAATGGTAATGCGTATGAAATTCGAAATAATTATGAAAAAAATCCGTGGGGACCCTATGATGGCGTTTTAAACGCTTTTGTAAATATTAGCTGAGCTTTAGGTAGCAATTTTATAATTTTAATGTTGAAACCCAAATAATTGTCATTGCAAATTTTTGGAAATATACTGGGCAGATTCTCTTTTATTCGCTTTAAGAGTGCCATGATTTCATCTTAGAAACATTCGTTTTGCAATGAATTTTACTAACCCTGAAAAAGAATGCATTTCTGTTGTCCTACGGAATGCCGAATTGTATGTGTAGGTAATGATTTACCCTACGCTGTTAAACTTGTGATTTAAGTAAATTTTTATTGAAGCAGACTATTCTCCTCATAAGCAAAACTCAAGACACTTCACCATTTCCTTTTTACCGATTTCTGTGCTCGTCATCTGCAAGCGCTTTGAGTGGAAATGGATATTTTTAACTCGGAGATGGAAAATACGTGGTGACCTCATCGAATATTTAGCACCATTTAAATTATCTCTAACCAGTGTTAATATACCTCTTAGCGAGGAGACGCTAATATGAGCAAAAATGACGGACGTAGAAGCTATACAGTCACGTGTTACCGGTATCATCTAGGACACATTTCCCTCACAGACATTATTTTTATTATCTAAAGTACTCAAGTGTCACGCAGTTTTTCCCTGCTTAAAGTTTGGGTATATTTGGTTGGTTGGCTAGCATAGCTTATGATGTGATGCATAGGTTGCAACCGATGTCGTATAACAGTGCAAATTTGAAGCCGTAAAATTTAAATTTTGGAGCGAGTTTATGTATTTTGCTTAAAAAATTAACAATGCATCTCTCTGATTACTAAAACCGTGCATCTAATCTTGATAGTTGCGAAATACTAGTTTTATCGACAGCATGATATAAGCACATCGCGTCATACGTTTGCGGAAGTCTGTGTAGGAGTATATAGAAAGCGGAAAAATGACACTCCCACTGGAATTAGGGGTGTATAAACTTCAATCTTGATGCTATAAAAACACATTTTCACCCGTTTCGTTGCTTGTGTAGCTTTCGCTTGGTTAGCCCCAAATTGTTTTGGCGCCGGAGTTAATCAAAACCTGATAAATTGGTGGTGAAAGTTGTGCATTCCGTTTTAGTGACTTTTTATGTTGATTTGATTCCCGTAAAAGGCATAAAATGGGCCGAATCGTTAGGGCTGTATCGTTAAAAATCTGGCTTTTTACTGACGCCTTTTCACCTTTGCCGACAGTTTTCAAAGTGGCTTTTGTGTTCCATCCGATCCGATTCCTCCCAATTCTTGATACTATATAGCGCTAAATATTACTCTTAGTGACTTACCTATTATGGTTGGCATGGATGGGCGTAAAAAACTAGAGCACAGACACTAGACAGGCACAGCTACAATTGGAAGCTCAAATTTCCTCGTATGATTTTCTTCGTTACTACCATATGCGTCTCATCACAACCAATATCAATTGACACTTTTGGCTCTTCCATGATTACCTATAACATTGCCCTTATCCTTAAATACTACATTGTGTCATATTTTCCACGCATTCTGCTTTCTTTTCCTAACTTACACTGAATTCTACGCCTCTAGCATATTCCCTAACCTTCCAAGACTCAATCTTCATAATTCTTCCCTTGAGCTTGAGGAACTTGTATGCTGTTTTCTCCCCTTCATGAATGCCTTTTTCGCTAACGCGTTCTACCTCCTAAAGTGGTAGATACTCTGCCCATGTACGTACTGGGATTGCACGAGGGTCAAAAATGTTCGACCAGCTTTAGTTACCACACCTATTTCGATGGTTACGATAGCCTTCGCACTCAGATTTTGAGAAGGTTATAGACAATAATCTCACTTTTTACATGCTATTTTTTTATTTTGCTTATTGAAGCTACATATTTATGGCTATTGATTGACTTTTAAGTTGTTTATGAAGGCCTCAATTATAATTTTGTTACCGTGAATAGCATTCACGCATTTCCGTCATGAGACCAATGTAATATTTACGAGACTGAATTGTGTTAAAAGGATGCTCTGGTCAAACTTGTGAGACGGAAGACCTGTCCCTCAAAAATGTAAAAAAATACTATGTTGACAGTAAGATTATTGTCTATAACCTTCTCAAAATCAGAAATATATAATTTTAAAATAACTTTTATGGATTTTATTTAGTGTGAGCCATGAGCTGGCATTTTCTCCGAACGTTTCTGTTACGCTCGGTTGATCGTTTTTAGCTTAAACTTCCGCTTTGGAATTAGTAAACTTAACCATAATGGTATCACTTTTGCACCTAGATTGGGTTTTATAAATGAAACTAAAATATTTCCTTTTCAATTTCACTTAAGAGCGACATGCACTCAAACAGCCCCATGTGTGGCCGTAGTTTGCCGTCCCCTGCTCTGTACGAGGGTGCATACGTAGTTGTGCATTGTCGATTTATTATAAGTAACTAATAACATTTTTCGCAGTTTTCTGGAATAACGAAGTTTGCTGAAGGTGGTTTTTTTCATGCACGCGGCGTCGTCTTCGCTCGGGACCCGTCCTCATTCCTTATCTAAATGAGAAGGCGAAGGTGTCAGCTCGCGATGCCGCGGGTACACACACAGTTTCGCGCCGGCGTCGTCGGCTGTTTTTTGGCCGGCTCCTCGCCGCGGAGGGAGCCCCCGGCGGCGATCCCCGCCCGCCCGCCTCGGCAGCGCCGCCTTCCCTCGAATCCTCCGCGGGATTCTCCGAATGTAATTCCCGTCCTCGTGGAAACGATCGCTCCTCTCCTCCACTGCTCTCACCCCTCGATTTCTACGGATACGTAAGCTCCACTCCCGTCTGCTCCCCACTCTCCGGCGCCCGGAAAACCGGCCCTACTCCCTCCCGCCGCCGTCCCTAATGATCCTTCACATTTACGGGGGTCTGCCGAAAAACCTCTTACGTTCTTGGGAGTGGCTCTGACACCTTTACCCCTCCTCGCTCGAAGGTCGTATTGCCTCGAAACCCTCCCCGCCACCTCCGCAAAGATCTCCATCCGGACGGGGGAAAAATTTTAGGAAATGATGATAATAATAATAATAATAAATGTGGGACGTGCGTTGTAGCCATCTGCAGGCCAGCGCTCGCACTATCCTCTCCCTCGTGGTCCTCGAAAACCACATTACGGGCGAATAACTCGTTTTCTTTTTTTTGTTCGGTGGTGGTTTCAAGTCTGTCCTGCACGTGGAAACACCTCAGACCTCAGCAGAGGTGTTGGGATTGGAGAGCAGGGAGAGGAAGGGTGGAGAGAATTCAGCGAAGACATTCTGGGTCGAACGAAATGCTCTAAGGGGTACACAGTTATACGTCTCATCTGACGGACGGAGTACTGAACTTGATGCTCGCTCCAAATAAATCTAATTGTAGCTTTAGCTGCAGTACCTATTGAGCTATGACCCCGATCCCTAAGGATAAGAGGCCGGTGCTATGACTTGAAATATTTTCCCATAAATCAGTCAATTTTTTTAAATGAGCTCTACCTTACGAATTTAGGTAAAAAATCTTCAGTTTTATCATACGCTTTGGAAAGTGAAATCTAGCGCATTTCGTGAAGTGTCTAATGCCGCTAGTTATTGTCTTTGTAAACCCTTGTTTATAATCAGTTTATAACATTGATAATTATGGTAGTGTGAATAAACCTGGTGTGTGCTGTGTAGCCATCATGTGGCGGGTGCTCGCAGAACCCTCTCCCTCGTGGTCCCAGAGAACCGCTCTTTTGGAAGAAAAAAGACGTCTGGGTTATGTTCATTTTTTTCCCGTCGGAGGAAGAGGAGTAAAAATCTTTGCCGCGTCCGTTGCCGCCGGAGCACCTTGTGCGCTATCTCCCCGCCACCCTCAACCCCCTGGTCTACATTCCCCGTGAGTTATAACGCTAAAGGGTGGTTAAGGGAAGGAGAGGTTGCGAGCGTTGAGGTGGTGTGGGAGGTAAGGGGTGAGAGAGATGCACTCCCTCCCTTCCTACGGCAAAAGGGAGAGGACATCTTGGTTCTCTTCTCAACTCCCCGCATGAAATATACGCCGCTGTCATGGGTAGCTGTTGTATGAGAAAGAAGGAGGGGAGGGGGGCGGAGGGGTTAGGGGAAGAATGGGAGGCGTTATGAGTCGGGGGGCGGGGAGGGGGAGGGAAGAAATGGGAGTGGGGTGGAAACGTGGGCTAGGAGATGGCGCAGGGGATGGGGGAGAGGGGGAGGAATGGCCCGGGGGAGGGAGAGGGGGAGATACGGGTAGATGCGGACAGAAAGGGGTGGTGGAGCGATTTGTTTAAATTGTGCTTCGTCATGTGCTACGTTGCCAAGTCTACCGCATACTTCGATCAATACTGTAAAACATAAGTAGGTGCTTCCATTTCAAAGGAGTAACGCTTGATGGATAGTGAGGCGGCTCTATGCGGAAGGATAAATATATATATGCGTGTGTGTGGCGTTGACTATTTACGCAAGGGGAACGGCCGAAGCCATTTCCTGACGTCATAAGTTGTTGGTTTTTACCTCTCAGTCCTTAGGGTCACGGGATCGAGTTTTCATCTCTATGGATACGGGAACCCGATCGAGAGTGTTAGGGTTGATAACGCGGTAACTTTAGCTCAAGATATTGCGCATTTATATTCTGCAATCTCACACTTGTTTTGAGGAGGGTGATTTTTTTTTAATATTCACGTTGTCGGTCTTGAAGAATTGCATCATTTGTTGCTGATACTCAGAAACTGAATTGAAATAGCCTTGGAATTATACGCGTCACGATTAAAGTAATTGCAAAAAATATATGTCTTAACCCTCCTGGTAATTTGCGTACAATACAGCGTTCCTCCATTTCTACTGTTTTATCTTCGTTACAAATGGCCTTCGTGCATTATTTATCTCGATTGTCATTGCTGTTGATGTTAATCTCATTTTTGTGATGCTACTCATCTGTTTTCGTATTTTTAGTTATGCCATTGCACTTGTAGAAAGTGGCTGAAATATTTTATAGTCTATCGCAAAACGGTGTCCCACCTGCCCGAATGCCATCGAAGCGGTGATGTGCGGTTGAAGGAACACGCCTGGATATAATATTGTTGTGGAGAAATTATTTGGGACCTGTCCAGTCAGATATCACTAAATCCTCTTCTCCAGAAGTCACGAAACGCAGCAACACACTCGGATTTCATCTTTTTGAAGATGAAATATGGTTTTATATGGCTTGAGAACTGCACTAGCTTTGTGATTAAACGTTAATTTCCCTTCTGTGCTACGGACATTTTGTTAATTCCATCATTGTGAAGCGAATGATTTTTCGCTCTGCATAAACGTTTCCTTTGAAACTCACTCGTGTATAATTATGTTGAGAGAAATAATTTTAATCTATCTTCACTCAACCGTTGCTCAAGACGGATTCTCTCGGCAGAATTTCCTCTTTTACACATGCTTCAATACCCCACCGGTCAACGAAACAGGAGGATATTAACTAATGTGAGGATATTAAACAATTCTGGGAGGAACTGCCTATTATCTTTGTTAAAACTCAAACGTGCTCATTGAGATAGTTTCCTATTCACATTCTGGTTGTCTGTCCTGTTGCGTTACATATTTATCTTCGTGAACAGGTGAGATGATAAAATACTTTGCTGAGAAAGACGGCCTTTTCGCGATGATTGTCATATTCGCATACTTTATTCTTTCCTTGGTAGTAGCTCTTTTTTGGGCAGTTGCTGAGGGTCTTTGCACCTTTGAGGGTAGGATGGTACTTGTTTGTGGGAAGGATTTTTTCGGGGAAAGGAGAAAGGGAAGAGTGAAACCCATGAACTAAAGACGCCAAGAAATCCACGAAATAGCGTCCCATCAGACGGACAGAGGTCTGAACTTGAATAATCCTCTGCCCAATACTCAAGTAGGGTCCAGGATCCACTTTAAATTTTACCACTATCGGGATTCAAACTCAGACCAATATGATATAAGGCTAGTACCTTAGCTGTGACACTGACCCGAAAACCCTTTCTATGGCATGAGTGATGTATAGAAGTAGTTTCCAAGTTTGTAATTTCTTATATGTAATTTACTTGAAACGTATGTATTGGATTAGATCGGAGATGAAAATCCCTTACGAACCTGCTCTTAAGGTCTGGTAGCTGGTGATTTTGAACTATTTTTCCTGCGGGAATCTCAGGTTTTCGAAAACTAACTCGGCTGAGGTAACCTGAATCATTATCTTTTTTGGGCGATTTTTCTGAAGGAAGGCGGATCACTCAAGCCAATTGTACCATCTGTAGGCACTCGGACGACTCGTTTTAAAAATCTGTATTGTTGTTGAAGTCTGATGACGGCCTAGCTTCTGTTTTACGAGCGATTGGCGATAAGGGGGCCAACGGCCTTCACCCACTTCCCCTCCGATCGCCGCGCGCGGCCAGAACTTCGACCCCGCCGCTGCCGGCGCCGTCGCCCGCCGTGCCCGGCCGTCGTCGACCGCGGAAACCGCCGAAAGCCAGCGGCGCGCTCTGCCGCGGCCAGCCATCGACTCCCCATCACTCGCTTGAGGAAAGATTACAGCCGAGGGAAGAAAGCGCTTGGCTAGTCGCGCTCTTCTGGTGATGTCCCTTGTGGAAATCACCTTATCCACTTCACTCCCGACAAATCCCCTTATTATTAGTGTGGACTTGAAGTGCATGTATTTTGGTTTCACAAAAGTAGTATAGGTAATTGTCTTTTAAGGTTTTATAACCGCTACGTCATTTTAGTCTGCTTCGGAATAACCTCTCTGCGGTAATTGATAAAGGTGCGTTCGCAGATGCGCAGCCGATCACTTGTTTCGATAAGCCGTTGTGGCTCTTTCGTCATCTAACTCACGCAATTGTTTTTCAAGTAACAATAACCCTATGATCTCATTTGTTTTATCGGAGCTGATTTTGTTTAAGTTCAATCAAAAGGCAATAAATACTTTGCATGCTTTTTAGAAGTACTTTAAAAAGTTTTATGAGTGGTGATCAATGAGGTTAATTTTTTTTAGATCTATGATCATTTTGGTTATTTCGTGACAGCTACATTCGCTAAATTTTCTGTACTTTTTAGTACCCCTTGTGTTTTTTATGTTGGGTATATGTGTAATATTCAGCATTATATTTGTGCTGTGCTCAAAAGCAACAATCTTTTATCCAAGGCAATTTAGATTCCATGAGTTTCCTAAAGTAATTTTATGTCTGATCCGTCCCATTGATACCCTTTCTTTGTTTTCCTATTTTTACCCCTTCAGATAGCACGAGAAAACTAACGGTATTTGAGTGAAAAAATTTTGTAAGTTCGTAAAGTGTGCCCTATGTTCTTAGATGACAATCGGGGATCCGGATTAATTTTCAATTTTGGTCTTAAAATATAATAATTTCTCTCAAATCTGCCAGTGACTCAGCGGAACGTGTATTCTTTTCCGTATCGCGTCGTGGCTATCGTTGGAATGATCTGGAATTTCTTAAGAATATGCGTGCTGTGCTTCTTTTCCCTCCCTTTGTGACGTGATAGAACATTGACTTTCCCCTGGTTTAATTTTCAACAGATTATTCAGTAAGAAAATACAACTAAACTTAAAGGCTTACTACAATCAAGCAACCTTTTCTTCTCAATTCTCGATTCAATTCTCTGTGAAAAATAGTGATTTCCTTCCCTTTCCAAATAAAGTAATAAATTCGGTCCTGTGATATCTAGTGCCATCTCCATCTTGTTATTTGAAGTATTTTTTTTATTACGCGTAAATTCTCCTGGCTCTGAGGTGATTAATAGCACCCCTCTCTACCGCGCTCTTTTTGACCTTCCTGATGGCATGAGATCATTAGATAACATTTTTAGATTTTTAGAAATATTTTTTCCCTTTCGCAAGTCGCGGTCATATGAGAATCGCGACTTGACTACCATAAAAGATTATTATTACCCTCGCTTCGAGCACAGTGCGTAGCGTGGAAATAATTATTTGTTGGTAATTGGTTTCTTTTATTTTTAATTACTGCATGCCTGGAAGGTTAGCGCAATACTTCGTTTTTACGGGTATTTTGGAGTGTAATTAATCTCCATCTTCACCAACAATGGCGACATTATTCACATATTTCCTTTGCCCCGATGTAATCATTTCTTTAAAGGGAAGATCACGCCACCTCCTTTCAGCCAAACCCCGCCCATAACTTTCCAATTTACTGGAATTACAATGACGAAGAATTCATCGAAAGCCGACCGACTTGGAGATGTCACTTGTACCCGACCCGAATACTGTGGATAGTATGAATGGAGAGAGGCGGAAAATGTGCCGATTCAAAGATAGAAATACCGTAGGGATGGAGGCAAGAGATGAATAGAGTGCAAACTAGGGAAGGAACACTCTTGTAGGCACGTACCCTAACAGGTAAAAAACTAAAAAAATCTGAACAGACCACAGTAGAACCCGAAATGAGCATATAACCAACCACTTGATCGCCAACAAACGTCCCATGGGCGTCACAGTAGCGGAAAGCTGGTTAGTGGGGCGCTGAACCCAGGATGGGTCGTGGGGGTGCCTGCTGACACTAAACAATCAGGAATCGGCACTGCCGATGAAGGGAAAGGGAGGACGAAATTCGCAAACGTCCGTCCTCGGTGAGAATAAAGAACCCAGCCCTATTCCCCGCAAGGGGGATGTCGGTTGTACCTACTCGATCCAGTTTTTTTTCCCTCCGCGGTCGTGTCTGTGAAGTGGGATTCTGGGGGTGGAGGCTACGGTTACTTGGATGAGGAGGGGGGTCACGGGCCTGTTTGGGGGGGCGGGGAGGGGCGGGCGCCTGCCCACACCCGGGACACGCGGCACAACACGCATAAACACGACTCTTTCATGCGAGCCATCGAGTCGCTCCGAACACAATCCCACCTAACCGATTCCCCGTTCCACCATCCTCTTTCCCAATCTGGAGGAAGGGGAATGCAGACTCCACCAACCTCCCCCCCGCTATTTTGTGCCCCACCTTGAAACCTCCCGACGAGAGGCGGGTCCTATCTGCCGCGTACCACAGGGGGGAGTACGAGGGGCGCGGGCTTAAAAAGCGGGGAGCAGGAAAGGGCAGGCAGGGGATGAGTGCGTCGGGAAGTTAGGGGTTTTTTGGTTCGTCCCTGCGCCGGATCTCTTGTCAAGAGGGAGCCGGATGAATATGTATAGCATGGTAACGATTGTTTTGCTTCGTTGGAAATTTTGTATTCGCAGGAGTACTATTGATTTTCGTGGATGCTTTTGAGTCCGAAAATCAGAAATCGCTGCGTTTTTTTGTTCCGTTTTTGTGTGGCAAGGGAGGTTTGTCGTGGGAATCGTGGGTTCAAGGATGTATTGTGAGGTATTCAGTTTAATATCAACGTATACCCTCAGTCAGGGCCTTTATGACGGATGCAAGGATTTTTTGTTATCTATGACTGATAAAAGGTGCGTATGGTCCATCTGTTAGTTTCAAGCTGTTAAAAGAAAGTAAAAGATTACAAACTTTGTGGTATCATAGAAATTAATGGTCCTTACTCAAGCTTCTTGATCAGCTCTCTGATTTCTATGCATTCGGTTATCTTTTGAAACCGTACTGTACCGGAAGTGACAGTAAATTAGCCCATCTTCACTGCTCTTGTGTCTCTCATAAGCAGTAGCTCGAAACAATACATATTAAAATAATTGTTCTGTTGTCTCCGTGAGCCCATCCTGAACTTTTGCCAGTTGAGATTTTATGTGCTTAAAATTTACCTTAATTGGGCATATTCCGCTCAAGATTGTGACTAGAAAAAAGAATGGAAAACATTGCTGCTGACTAACTCGCTGCAACTAACTGCAACTAGCTCGCTTGCTTACTTCTAAATCGGTGGAAAATGTTGCTGTACATAAGTTAGTAGTAACCATTGATCATAACTCGAAAGGCACTTGCTGTGGGTTACTATGATTATACTGTGTCTTTTTTCTTATTCCTGACCAGCAGAAAATGTCTTATATTCCTTATCGTCCTCCTCTAATGATAATTTACAGTTCCGTGCTTGAAATTCGTTCCAAAACGCCTTTTGGATTGCTGTTATTATCTCCGCTAACAGTTTCTCCCATTTCGTCGTAACCAGGTAGAGATCTAGTGTGAGTATATTGACCAAAGTTCTTGCAACATACTGAACCGTCCAATGAGATCGAGTAGCGCGAAGGAAACAAGCCATAGCAATGATCTCTGACCTCATAAACGACTTATCGCGGGCGTAATTTAAGATATGCGTGAATAAATCAAAGTTCGAGGCTAGGTTCTTGTAGTTGTTGGCTGCCAAACTTGGACCAGGAATGAAGCGGTTGGCTGCATTGCTGTATAGAATGAACTTGAAATCATATCAGTGTTTTCTCTGAGAAAGTGTAAAATATTTCCTTAGATTTTTTCGCAAATGGTACAATTTAAATATAATTTTTTTGACAGTTGTTGTTGATTTTCACCAGCGGTCTGATTGCCCCGTGTTTCAGCTGGTGAGTTATTGGATAGTAGTTCCTCGTTTTATGCTAAGCACAATGCTATATTTGGATTGCATGTGCTCTCTGTGATGCCTGAAAACCACAGATCAGGGTATGAATTCAATAACGCATTTGAGATGCCTTTTCGGGTTTCATTATAGGGGTACATCCCTTAGCCTGAAGTTTATGGAAATTTCTATAGCCTTCCAGATTATGGAAATATCGCACTCCATATTCTGTATTCACTCTGTAATTGGAAATGTATCGTGTTACTCGTTGTTGGCGTCATGAACTCGCGACATGTATGTCTCACGGTCACAAATACAATAGTCTTTGTACCCTGTAGGGAAGAAACGTGTCAAGACCAAATAATCAATCTTATCCTTAGAGGCGCGCCAGGCAACTCTTCCATGGTGTATCTTTTTTTCTATCGCCGGCTCATTTCTATCCCTCCCCCATCCCTATCTTCGTGCTTCAATCTGTACTCGTCTTGACCCCATCTGTTTCCTCCCCGGCTTATCTGCCCTTCAGTCCCCCGCAATTCCCATATTATCCTCTTTTTCAGTCACCCTCTTTTCATCCGTCCTCCCATTTAACGCCTCCTCCACCCACCACCGAAACATCACGACCCTCCCCTCTCCTCCTTTCCCTTAACCCTCCCCAAGTTCACGGCATCAATCCTCCTCCCCCGCCCCCTTCAACAGAGACGTCAGGAACCCTTGCCGACTTCCTTCTCCTCCCCCCAAGCGTTGAAGCCGTTCGACTCCGTTCTCCCGGACATCCCTTGCTTGGTGGTGCACCACTGTTTCGGCTCCCTCTCCCTAGTCCCTCGTTCCGGTGCCACTTCTTTTTTAACCCTCTTCTGACGCGATCGTCTTCACCACCCGACTGCGTATCTCTTTATCTCTTGGAATCCCTGCCGCTGGACGAGTAATCGTCGTGGTCCCTACCAAATTCTTTCCGGGCCTGACCAATTCCAAGCCCCATTGCCCGTTCCATCAGCGTGCTTCGTTCATTCTCGATATTTGCCGTTCCGACTCGAAGCGGTTCGTTTTGGTGACTTCATCGCCGTCTTCTAATATGCTTGCCCTTGGCTCTCCGTAGAATGAATGAGAAACTTGTTAACGCACAATTCTGAGCTCAGCAGTCTGTCGAAAGCAGCTCCTTACAACTGTATGCAGGCTGCTCCTACTGCTCTTTCTTGGCTGATTGATAACATTACGGATAGTGGCTGGTAAGGAGCATCACTGGATGCTTTTCCTGAAGTCCGTCTAGTCTATGAGAGTTAACTAAGTGAGAATGGGTCTTGGAAATTTCATGGTATCTCTATGGGATATTGGGAAAGTAGCAATAGTCATGAAAATCTAACGGAAATATTAAGTAACAAGTCGGCATTCAATGCAAAAAATGGTAAAACGTCCATTATGCTAAGAGGAATAAATTAGAGGTGACCTATTTGTACCACGAAATATTGCTGTAGATACCTTCTTTTGTATTTTTCTAGCCATCGTTATCTTGTTGGCCTTAAATCAGACAATCTGTAGAAAGAGTTAACGAAGTGGACTCAGACATTTAGAAATAATTACTAGTATCTCTGGGATATTGAGGCATTAGAGAAACTCATAAAAATATAATGGAAGTATTGGGTAACCGATCGGCATTATAAACAAAGAATCGAGAATACTTCAACTTTACGGCCTTACCTGGCCATTGTCTACAGCAGAAACATTGCTGCAACGGCCATGCATTGATTCCATTATCCTATGGCAGATTTTGCTTGTAAGTATGGGAGAAATGGCTGTTATTCAAGGAAGTATGCCATGAAAACTCATTGTAGATTGAAAGTTAAGCAATAGACTGAAGGAAAATCTTCGAGAGTTTTGCTTTACGGTTTATTTTTTCAACCTGGTGATTACAGTACTTACTTAGCCCTTCAGTTTTTATGGTGGGTAGTAACGGAATTCGTTTTATTGGTATGTCAGCTGCTAAGGTTATAATGCATTGTCTAACCTGATATTAACCCTGAGACAAACACTAAATCTATACATTTGGCGGGATGCAAGCCCGCGACATTGGGGTTGCTAGGCTTTATCCACTTCTTTCCCAGCTTTCCAAAGCTTCTGTCTATTTTTTAAAATCCGAATTCATGAATTAGAACTGCCTCTCGAATATTAACGATTCCTTAATCTGATGATTGAGGTTGAAAATCATCTTTTAATATGGACGCATTTTAGTCTACTAAACAAGGTAATACATTTTCTTGGCTATCTAGACATCTCAGTTAATCTTAACTCTTTAATTTCCCGTCTGCTAATTGATTTCAGGAATATGATAGCTGTCTGTACATTTTTCTCGCCTGTGTTGCTTGTCCTGTTATCACAGATTATCTGCCTTATGCATAATTCACGATTACCGTTCGCCTTCTTGTGATTTCGAGGTTTTTATCTTCAGTATGCGTGTACCTGAAGGTTGATAGATAACAACTTGTTGGGGCGAGGAAGTCATTATCGCTTCACCGGATCCTCTATCGGGAAGTGGAGGGTGTCTTTCTCTCACTTTAGGCTCATCTTTACGATTCCTGGATCTCCCTCCGTTGCAGTTAGTGCCTGTCTAATAAGATAGTTAGATTGGAAGGAGGGAGAAATGACACACTGTCGAAGCCCTTTTAAAATGGAAGGTCGTGTCGGCCTTACTTTGCAAACCCGTTCTTATGGCCGCGACTCAACCCAGGCAGGAAGAAACCTGTTTGTCCTGACAACTTAATTGCGATGCAACAAGCGACGGAAATAATTTAGATAAAAATCCGTTAGTGAGTTTATGTTCTGCGACCAATTCAACACTTCATAAAGTTGAGTGCTTCTCATTCCGCCGTAGATTTCTTTTGTGAGAGGTCTTCACTCGGAAGGTATTCAGTGTTATATCGCTGGCAGGCTCTTAAACGGCCGCTCACGTTGCCCTCGGGTTGCGTTTGTTGCGTTCGCCGATGCACCACAATCAGATGGGGTCGTTTGGTTCACTGGGCTTCTTTTCTAAGAATGGACAATTTGAGTACAAATTTAGTTTAAATGATTGGCCATAGCGTGAAAATCAGAGAGAAACTGCATGCCTGAACATTTTATTGGATGCGTAAATTAGTCAGCCATACTGAAGTAAGCTGTTACCTTAAACATAGTAATGGGATACTTATATACATACTTTTCTTCCTGGAATACTTCTTTCATATTTTTCGCTATCTTTTTCAGTACCTTATATGTGATTGACGATATCGTAAATTAAACCGTCTATGAGTGCCTCTAGTTGAGGCAGTTTAGGTGAAATCAATAATGATACCAACAATAAACATTATTAATTTTCCTATCAGCACCTATACATTCCTCACTCTACTTGATAGTTGTAGGATAGGTAAGAGTTTTATTTGATATATGCCTGTATGTGGGATCTATGTGTCTTAAGCTAGTTCTTTTACGGTGGTAATTCACATTCGCCTTATGACCGTTTCTAGCCATGTGCTAGCGCATTTACAGTAATCTTTTTGAACCAACTCATACGATTGCCCAATCTTTGCTTTCGAACTTAGATTCTCATCCATATAAGTGAACCTGCTACTTCCAAGACCAAAAGCTCTTTTTGGTGCGTCTGGTACTCTCTTCCGGTAAATACGAGCTCAGAAGTATCGATATGTCCGTTTGTATTTCTTGCCAGAAATTTTCATCACTGGCCTATCACCGGATTTCTCTGTTAGCATCGCTCTTCCTATGTGTTTTTAGTCCAAATATCTTAATACATAGTACATTAGCTTTCAGTACACGGTTTTGTCAAATATCTACATCTACACACCACCCTGCAATCAATTTCTAGGGCGTGTGGCAGTGGATGGACCCTTACCTTCCACGTATTATCAGTCTGAGAGAATAAGGCTACACTTACCAGAGTGTAGTGGAGTATTAGGATTTAAGCTGCTCTATCTACTTAGGTAATTTCGCAAAATCTATCCTACCGGATGAATCTTAAGTGAAACACAACGTCCGTGCCGTGTGTGGGATTCGAACCCGTTACCTTTTGGTTGCCAGATCGGCGCTTTACCTACCTGACTACAGCAGCCAGCTATCGTGGCCAGAGGAATATATTCGAGCGAAGGAGTAGGTGCAACAGTGCGAATGTCGTAAAATGCCAGCTTAACTGAATTCTATCATTCCGTATTCTTTTTCGGGCAGAGCAGTTGACGCATTCCTTATCCTTTATTGCGTGTACAAACGTTCTCGGTCCATAAAGTCCCGGCCGGAGAATCATGAACTCTTTGTACAATGGGAACTCGTCCTTTTTTTGTCTGTCCCCCGTCTGAGCAAGCACTTTTGTTGAATTGCTTTCTCAGTGCTCCCGCTTTCATTTAGATCGCACCAACGCATTTTTCTAAGGTTTCTCGCATTCTTAGCCTCTGAGCGCTCAGGCGTTCCTCGCAATCTCATCCCGGAGTCATGAGTTATAATCGGACTGAAAAGCATATAGAAAGCCCTTTGAGTAATGGCTCTCGTCCGCTTTTCGAGCCGTTCCTTGAGCGGCATAGCTAATTCTCATGACTCTTCAAGATTCCGCACCAGGCATTGGCGTTGCAAATAGTCTTGTTCCCGGCGACGAATATAATCAGGTTTTTGCGAAAGTCTTTCTCCCCGCTTTATTGCTGACGCCGTGTTTAGTTTTTTTAACCTTCCGTCGCAAAAATGTTGCCCGCTCTTTTTTTTGGTTAAAGTGCAGACATTGACTTGGCAACGCCGTGCTATGACTAAGCGCAATTTAAACTAACCATCAATCGCAGACTTGCGAGGTTCTTGCAATTCATCAAGGGGGTCGTGGAGTTCCTTTTTTTTGTCTTCCTTTTTTTTATCTTTTCGCTTTGTTCGTGAAGTTTATCTTTTTTACTCTTAAATAATCGATGCAATGTTGCAAATTTTGATCGAAGAATAATATCATTTATGGTCGCTTGTTATGGACAATCTTTCTGTCATTTATTACGTGGGGATATCGAATTTGGCATAACCACTGTGTTAGTGAGTGTTGTTGATGTTTTCACCGACTGTGATTGAACTGTTGTGTAAAGTGAATAACTTTATTGGTTGTTGTCAAATTTTTCGAGAAGGTGTGCTCACGCATCCTGCTTTAGTTATTTTCAGGTCAATTCATGATTTATAATACTTTTCGGTTAGTCTGGTTTATCTATCGCAGTTAATTCGTCATCGTATATATACTTCAAAATATGCCAGGTTGTTAATCGCCATTGTAGTCGCCGAATCCTGCACGAAAATACTGTGCTTTTAAACGCAACGCCTACTTTGGGTAAGGCTGTATTGTTCCCTTTTATACTTTGGACAAAAGGAGGAAGAGTAGACGGCACAGAAAATGTCGCCGTATGGGAGTAGTGGACTGTGCGCGTAACATAAGGAAAATTTCTCGTATCTCGTATAATATTCGGTAAGAACTTAAAATGGCGAATAGCGTATTCTATGCCAGATGAAAGAATTGCTGTTTTAGCTCCATTCAGCGCTGAAACGTGCTTTTTATTTCATAGTATCTTTGTGACGGGCGTTCAAATACAATGTATTGATGACGGAAGAATGAATACAGAGAGGAAAGCATATACATTTACTATCGTAGAGTAGTAATAGCCCTACTGCGCTTGTTTATCGTGCGAGCATTCAGAAGTGTGTGAGTGGTGGATCTCTGCATTCTCATATCCTTAAACACATCCTATTCCTCTTAAAAAGAATGTCGAGGTGATTTCGACGTACTCTTTAAAAGGAGGCTCCTTACTTCTTTCCAGTCTTCTCTCCGTAATATTTCTTCCCTCTCTTCATTCATTTCATGATTCTCCACTGAAGATCTCTCTTACCTTATCGTCCTCCGCCTTATCGGCAGTGTTATTTCCCGCCTCTATCGCAGGCAACCCACAATCCCACGCGGTCCTTGGAGAGGCTTTCCACGACTGATTATTCCCCCATTTTCCGTTTTATGTGGTCCCCAAGTCTCGCCTCACTCGCCTACTCGCTCCCCCGCTGTTCCTCTTTCCGTGATTTCCTCGTAAATACTCGCGGTCCCGTGGAACGAGCGCTTGAGTGGCATGATTGGGGTCGCAGGCCGTCGAGGAAACCCCTTATGCGACCATTAAATCTCGAACCGGGCATATTGAGGGAGGATCCGTACGCACGTATCGTTCAGACGATCGAGGGAGTCTCCCGGCGGCAGTTGAGGCCGCGGAAGCCGGCGAACGCAGCTGAGCAACTTCGGAGTATCCATTCCCTGAGGAGGGCGGCTCATTCATGAGGAGCGTTTTTTCCATCAATACGAACTCTCTCCCGGAAATCACCCTTGCACTATTTTATGTCTTCATTCATATTGATGCGGAGGATGCGTTGATGTGAATTCGGTTGTTGTCAGATCGCGAGGCTTATAACTTCGTACTTTTGTGCTTTTAAATTTTCTTGAAGGAACGTGTTGGTTGCTTCAATATTTCGATTATATTTCGAGTGTGTGATGCATTGGGTGGATTTTTAATTTTTATGACGTATGTACCTATTCATCTTGAGGGTTATTGAGCTATTAAAGTTCTGACTGATGATGAAACAACCCAAGCTACGGCGTAAAGTCGGCAAGCTCCAGCGGGTGACGTGCAATGTTTTAAAAGTATGATACCCATCGTATTTATTGTGGTAAGGACTGTATTTATTGTGGTAAGGACTGTATTTATTGTGGTAAGGACTTTGTTGTCCTGCTGGAGAATAGAATAACTTACATATCTTTATGTAGCTTCAATTGTCTAACTAATTAACCCTGATAATAAAAAACTATAATTGACAGTATTGTAATGTCTGTCTTAATCCTTTTATTTCATTTTTACTTCAACAAAGTTGAACAGGACGTTATCCGATAGGAGAATCGAGTGTAGAGCTCTTAAGAATGTTGACTTATGATAGCTAAAATTCGAAATTTTTACTGGACAGATTTTTACTCCGTGCTTTTGAAAATAACTATGTACACTTAAAGAGATTAATTTGTCGTCATTAGGTATGCCTTGCACAAGAAAGATCTGAAGGAAATATATTTGATTAAACGGTCATTTTATAGACTAATTATTATCCTTATTTATTTGTTTATTATACTCGAATCAAACTCTATTTAGTACGCAGAGATAGTCGGAGTTCGTTGTGAAAGTACGAATGAATCGTCATTATGCCTGTGTAAGATTTGTTGTTATGTCAGATTTATTAATGAATTTAGTGATGCTTCTTCCACATAGAACCTCGAATAAAATAACGGAATTGTTTTTTTCGACCGTTTATGTATCTTTTTATGTCGATATTCGCCTGATTACTCTAAGATGGTATCCAAGATCAGCCGTCCTTACTGATTAATAGCCTTCCCTTAGTTCGTTCCCAGGAAAAGGAGGAATTTTCACATACACCCTTGGTTAATTCAAATCGGCAGGAGAACAGGCGTTCACACCGTTGTAGACGGTAAATTTTCCGCGCTAGATAAGGCTGAATAACCGTCCAGAATACATTAAAAGCATTTCGTGATGTTTGTACAAAAACTTTCCACCTTTCTTCTTAATGAAATCTTTTTGTCGGCATCATAATTGGAAAATTCAACAGACCCACCGTCTTTCCTCTCTCTCTCTCCTCCCTTCCTACCTCGCTCCCTCCCCGCAGAGAAGAGATCGTGATGCTTTATAAGATCTCCCTGCCCTGCGTCACTGCTTTGTTTTTCTCCTCTCTTCTTTCGTGGACACAATCTAATGCATCTCGATGCCGGCGGAGGGGGTGGTTTTCTTTGTTGGAAAAGAAGAATCAAGAAAAAAGAAGTACTCTGCCCCTGCCGCTTCGTATCTCATCGGCCAAAGGATAGGAACTCTTTCCACGTTTATAAAATAAATATAAGTTGTTTTATGTTGAAAAGCTGGACGCTTTTAGCGAGAGGTAAGATTTGGGGAGGAGAGGGGCTTGGAAGGGAGGAATTTTTTTTCAAGGAAGGTGTCGTGCTCACGGGATATGTGGGGGTGGGGTATCGGATTGTTGTATCACGGGTGGGTTGGTTAAGGTGTTCCTCAGGGTATGGCGATTCAGGGGTGTTCGTGGTCTAGGGTTGAGGGAGGGGGAAGGGGTGTTAGGGCTCAGGGCCGCCCAGAAGTGGGGTGGATGGTGTGTGGGGCGGGTAGAGCGGGGGGGGGGGGGGGGGGACCATTGGGAGATTACCCGACGATAAATTGTGAGAATGGGTGTGTCGGGCGGGAGAATGTCGTGACATTCCATAGCGCTGTCGTGACTGTCAACTTTCCTTCCCTCCCGCCACGGCCCTCCTTCCGCCCCGCGGATCGTGACCTGCCAAGCCGCGATAATTATCCGTGATTCATCCCAGGGAGCCTCCGCACGAAATGAGCGTGCACACTGGAGGGACTGGGCGAAGGCGTGCTTCGGCGAGAGGACCCCGTCCATGCTGCGATGGCCACGTCACTGCCCATCGCCGTGATGCGGGTCACCCCCTCGCCTCTTCTATTTTTACTCGCTTCACGGATTGGGGGGGGGGAGCGAAGCTCAGACCATCGAATCTCGATTTTATAAAATTATCGATGCGGCTACGGGACTCAGGCGTGGTGATTGGTATCGGTTTAGTCGATAAGTATAGTTCGTGTCGTGGATATGGTGCAATGACGAACATATCCTGGACATGTGATGAGAAGACAAAAGAGCGATGTTACTTTTCACTAGTTAGGCCCCACCTTGAGTATGCAGCCAGTGTATGGGATCCGAATGAATTAGGTTTGATCAGAGAACTAGATAGTGTGCAACGTAGAGCAGCTAGGTTCGTTAAAAGGTGTTACGATAGGTTGAGTAGTGTTTCAGAATTAATACAAGAATTAGGGTGGGTGTCATTATCAGAGCGTAGGTTAAGGTACAGATTAAATCTATTAGGGAAATTTCAGTCGGATAGCTTTGCTGAAGATGTTAGGCACATATTAAAAATACCAGCGTATTATCCTAGATTCGATCAGATAAACAAAATTGACATGAGGGTGTGTGGCAGGGGGTGAAGATCACCAAGCATGCACTACTAACATGCAAACAAGCAATTATAGGGTCTCATGCAACCAGATTGTTAGTATCTATAGTATTTAAGGGGTTAATACATGCATCATGTACTACAGACTACTCTAAAATATTTCACCTACCTATCCCTTTGCCTTGCTGCCTATTATGTTCTCTTATAGTACGTGGGAAAAAATGCCATTTTGAATTTATCTGTACGACAATCTATCTCTCTAATCTTATTTATCTGGTCAAATCTAGCATAATACGCTGTTTTTTTAAATATGTGCCTAACATCTTCAGTAAAGCTATCCGATTGAAATTTCTCTAATAGACTTAATCTGTACTTTAACCTACGCTCTGATAATGATTGCCACCGTTCGAGTCATCGCTTGCTTGTTACTTTCTGTATGTAATTGGAAGATGTGATGCATGTAGATGTATCGTTTCGGCGTCCATGTATCGAAATATCGTGCGTGGGTGTCCCCTCAGCCAGCCCATTACCCCCTCCCCGTGTCCGGCCCGCTCTGGGCGGAGTCGAAGGCGCCTTGTCTCCTCGCGTCCACTGACATTCTCCTTCCGTCCGAACGAAAGTAGTTCAAGGGAATGTCGGTGCGTGCGTGTATGTGTGTGTGTGCGCGATTGCGTCCGTCCCCGGCGGAGAATTCTGCCCCGATGAGTGGTGACAGGCGTTTTCAGCGATTAGCGTGTGGGCCGCGGCCGTAATCTTTCCGCATCTGCAGTGTTTTCCGTCCTAATCCGAGCAGTCGCCTTTTGTACGCCCAATGGACGTAATGAAGGTGGTTTTTTTTATCTGATCCGCGCTGATAACATCGACAATGGTTCTGGAGAGCTGAAGTGGGCGGCAGGAGGGGGAACTTGAATTGATCAACGTCTAATCACTCATTCTGCCGTTTGTGCTCGCTCTTCTAAAATACGTCGTGACTTGATGGGTTTCGTGTAACGTGTTTCCGTTCATCCGTGGCAGGTACAGTATTAGGATGGACTTTAAAAAATTCCATAAATATTTTTCCAACTGCAGTCTTCGAAAATTGAAAGAACTAACAATAAGACAATTTTATTATGGATCGGAGTAGAACTCGTATTTCCTGTTGCGTATGAGGTCAGACATCTTTTTGAAGTATTAATCAGTTAAGGAAATCATTTGATACCTGTTGAAATGGTGCTTATTAAATGCCATTGTGAAAACATTGATCATAAAAAGATATTTTATGTTTTGGGAGTTGACTTGAGTATGTCCAACCCCAACCTAGCCGGAATGAATGTTATTTCTGGCTGTGATCGTCGAGGTTTCTTAGGTTGCAATGAAATAATTGGTGTTCACCAGGGCTGAGATGTTCACTGCAAGTATTGAGATCTGAGGTAGCTAGTAGCTGCTAGACAATGACGTTTCCGTTGTGGCACAGGACTGCTAGCTGTTGTTGGTTGTCTTAGGTCCTTACCCCCTTGAATCATTTCCTAACGTTTCGCCCCCTTTCCAAGTGCTTCCTTCTCCCACGAGCGCGCCCTGACTCACGGCTTCCACACACACACTGGCCTGCCGCTGTCGACCGCCGCATTCTAACAAGTGCCTCAGCAGCAGACGTCGCCTTTCCACACCTTCGAACTCCTGTCCTCACCAGCTATAGCCCCTCTCCCTTCCTTGCGGGTGCGTGAGATAGGGAAGAAAGGACCTACAACCCCCTCATCCCCTTTAGATTGCTCCCCTAACCCCTGAAAAATATCCCTTCCCACTCTCACCCACTTTTTTTTTACGAGCCGAGGGTGATTTAGGAATCGGTCTGGGAGTGTTTGGTAGTCGGGAAGTGGGAGGAGCCGGCTTGGGGGTGGGGTAAGGGATGATATCTCTTCCCCGCCTCCCCCCTCTCTCTCCCTTCCCAGAATCCACTTCGCCCTCCCCCCTCCTCATCTCCCCTCACTCTTCCTAGCCTCTCTCCACTTTTCTTTTTGTCTTTTATTTTTTTTTAGAATCTCCGGCGCAGACGGGAACTCCTGTGAAGGCGGTTGAGTGGTGTGAGGTGAGGACGGGTGGAGTTTGTGAGGTGGGGGGTTTGGGGGTGGTCGGCGTAGTGTGTGTAGTGAGTGGGGGGGAGGGCGAAGTTCTTCCTCACGGCGGATCCGTAAAACCCGTCGTAATCCCCAGAATGGCGGGCTCCTCGCCCGTCCGCCCCCACTCCCTCCCCTTGTTCCACCTCGTCGCCCCCTCCCCTCTCGCTTACGACTGATTGTCTCAATCTCCGCCCCATCAAGGCACTCTGGGGGTCTTCCCCTTGCGAGCTACCGCATGTTAACTCTCATTCTCTCCCTCTGCTCAGCTTGTCCATCAAGGTTCGGCCCCCGACGTTTTATCGCGTATTCGCGGACTTCAGGGATCTCCTCTTCCTCCTCGAGATGTTTCTGTTTTTATGAACTCCTGCGTACGCGCGGTTCCTTTCCCGCTGCAATCACCGCATCCACCTTATTACGACTATATCGAACGCCGAGTTCGCTATTCGGCGAGGCTTTTGAGATATCATCTGGCGAGATTTTGAACCGTTTTCTCGTTTGAATGTTTTCCTCATTCAGTCCCTCGTTTAAATTTTCTATTTCGTGTGCGTCAAGCGGAAGTCTGTTTTTTTATGAACCCGATGCAAAAAAGTAATAAGGGAAATTGAGCGGTTCTATAAGATCTCTTAGCAGGGAAACATCTTAATCAGCACCTTCAGCTCAAAATGTGCGGTATTTAGATACGCTGTTGGAGCTAATGTATATCATCTTCGATTTCTCCTTGCTCATTTATGTTCGGGCTGGAGATAAAAATCTTGTCGCCTTTCCCCGTAGGAAAGTCGCGGGAAGTGATTATCATTCCCGTTCATTATGCTGGGCAAGATTAGAGAAAGCGGCGGAAAACATTTGTGGGAAGGATTTCACTTAAAATTAATACATCCACATAGTATTTCGTGGTGTTCCTTCCCCTCCCTAAGTATAGATTTCCGATATTTTTCACTAAATACCGGTACCTCATGGAGTTCATCGGCTTATCATTGTTGCTTTACGTCATTCAATTTTAGTACATGCTGTTGGCGAGTAAAATGTTTAAGCTTGTTGCTGAATATTTTAATGAGAGTGTGATGATTAATTTCTATAAAAAGGAGTTGATCTTGAATACTGATGATTCGTTTAATATGTTAACACCAGGGGTGAGTCGAGGAAGTGACTAATAAGATATGCGTGCGTTTGCGATTGCCGACATTTTTGTTGTGACTATTTCGAAAGGTCTTGGCAGTCGCTTTCCTGGAAAGTTCACAACTTCGGTGTTTCTTTAGATGTCACACCGCTCTCCGGAGAGGGTAGGCTTCAGTTCTCGGAAGGGCTAAATTATTTCTCGCGATGACTTAATATGCCAATTTTTTTTAAAGCCGCGAGTGCTGTTATTTCATTAGTCATCTTTTTCTTGTCGTTTATAGCAGTTCTGAGCGCTCGCTTGGGGTTTTAGTTATCTCGAACAGACACCACGGTCTTGTTATGCGTATGACGTAAGTGGAGTAGTTGTAAAACTGTCTGCGTCTCCTGGAGATGAACATACAGAGTGAAGAGAAATGAGTTGGTCTCACGGTTATGTCGACATAGCTGTTTGCTGTCTGTGATCCGACGCATGAGGTCATTTGATAATGTTGGTGTCATTGAATTTATTTCACGGTGCCCATTCCAATTTTACGCTCTTTGAAGTTCCGTGCAGCAAACAGTCTGACGCGAAATTTAAGCCAGGTTTCCGATGTTTGCATTCCGTCATGCTCATTTGACACATTTTTCAAATGTTCTGTGAAAATTTAATTCTTGAATGATATTCTGGATAGTTTGTCAACAAAATGGCGAGGATAACGGATTATATATGATCTGCCTCGCGTCCTTTAGTGTACTTCCTTCCATTCGCGTCATGTTGCCGTGCCTTTTAAGTTGATATCTCGGTGTCCCATCGACGAATTTCTTTTGAGAGCCGCCGCCTCCTTCCCACACGCGAGCAGTGTCGCTTTCTTCCTGCTGGCCCGTGCCGCTCGGAGGTGGAGGCGATCAGCAAGCAGATGATCCACATCTGTATTCAGTGGGCGTGCCCTCTCCTCTTCTCCCCCCTCCCCAAGCGTCTTCTAAGGTTTCAAAACACGGGAGTGGTTGGCTCGGTTGGACTCCACCTGGGGAGGGAGGAAGGTGTGGCGACCAAGATGCCAGCCAAAAGTTAACACCGTTCCACTCTTCCCACGCATCCCCGGGCCGCCTACCGTCTTTCAGTTTTATTAGACGCGGATGGCTAGCCATGCACTGTCGTGGGGAGGTCACGTGTCCCCCGAGGTATTTGGCTTTAAATTCTGACGATCGTGTTTATCATCTACATAATAACCTGCAAGCTATCATAAAGGTGTGTGGCAGAGGTGAATCTACACCAAAGTTGCTTTACCTAACGTTACTAGAGAGGATTATTTCTTTATTTATTTTTGTCCCCGAAAAAAAAACACAAATGGTCTTTACGCGGGGAAAGTTAATTAATAACAATTACACATGCACAGACATCCATGCCCTGGGCAGTGAATAACCTCACCGAGCTAGATTCGAACCCGCGATCCAGGGATTGACATGCTAGGGATTTACCCCGCCGCCACCGGGGCAGGCGATTAGTAGCTACATCTGCATAATACGCTGCAAGCCACGATAAAGGTGTGTGGCAGGGAATGAATTCACGCCAAACGTGCATTGCATATCATACATAAAAAGGAAAAGTAGCTATATTCTGGTCGGAATATATTAATTTAAAAAAAGATATAATTAGCTAACAAAGCATGCGCAAACATTATGTTAGTTGGGTTAGCCTAAAGTCCTTATACAAACATACAACCAGATGAGATTAATTCGGTGAAAAATAGTAATCTCATACTTTTGATATCTTCTGCCGCGCATAGATTTCCAGATCCTCTTGCATTGCACAATAGAGACTTAATTTCAGTGCATAACTCGGTATAGATGAGAGTGTCACTTCTAACTACACCCAATCTCATAATAATCGTTTTCAACTTACCCTTGGCTGGAAATCCTTCACTCCATGTGCATGCGCTTCCTTTGCTCAACATTAGCCTTAAATAATGGGACTATACACAGGTAAGACCAAAGCTTTTGCTTATCCGGAAATATCACTATATTCGTTTGTGCGTTCAGAAATGACTCGACGCTTTTTCGTATCTACTTCGACTTCACTTAAAAATGAGCGACGTGGTGCCCTGGATTCAATCAGGCGTGGAATGAGTTTAATTAAGTTTTCCCGGCACAAAGCGCCGTGAATCCCGAGGAACGAGTGCGCGATTGGCTGGTGCGGAAAATTGCCCAGATTACATTTCGTCCAGCGTAAGAGCCATTTCAAAATGATCTTCAAAGTGTTCCTTTGGCGTGCACGGCCGTGTGGTCCGAAGGCGGAAGCTGTGCCGGAAACATTATTTCTTGCTCGCCCGCTTGTGCTTGCGCACGTATTTTGCGCGCAGATCTGGTGAGACGTAAGGGCAAGACGATTCCGTCTCGCTGCTCCTTAACCTTCGAGCATCCTCTCCGCTCCGCGGCAGTTCTGCACTCCGAAATTCCGCCTCGAACGAGCCATTTCCGCAATTATTCGCGCCCACGTGTCGCGAATCGAGACGGCGGCGCGCCGTTCCTTCTTCGGGAACCGAATCCCTTCTCCGGGTCGGAGAGGGCGCCGAGCGCGAGATCTTTCTTTCTCTTTACCAACTGTATTTGCGTGTGTGGGTGTCGAGTATCTGCGCACCCGCTTCCTTCGTCTTCCGCCGGACGTCTTGTCTCCTCGAATCGTGCCGAGCGCACTTAAAATCGCTTTCTTCCCCCCCCCCCCCTCCTCCTATGTCCTCCCCGCCTTTTACCTAATGGCCCGGCTCCCAACCTTCCTCTCTCCCTTAGACCCCCCACCGCTCACCCGTTCGAGCAGTTCAAGTTTTTATCTCTCCTTCCCTCCCTCGCTCTACTCTTTTTATAGGTCTTGTGTGTTCCTTCCCCCCCTGAACCCGTCTCTGGAGTGCTCACCTCTGCCCCAATCCCGTCCTCCTCCCACTCGCAAGACCGCCGCCTACCTTTATCCCTCGGCTTGCTCTACCCTTCCCCCACCAGTCGCCGCCGCCTCCTCCTCCTCCTCCCGTCAGCCCTTTTGCGCCCTTTTTTTTACGGTCCCTCCCGAACTTCCAGCCTCCCCCCCCCCCATGCGTCCCTTCCTCCCGCCGCCAGCTCATAGCCCGGTCCTCTCTCTCTCTCTCGTTCTTCCTCCCCCCTCGGCAGCAGCCAGCCAGACGATCCCCGACCCACCTCAACCTTTTTTTCCGCCGTCCCTATGCTTTTGGCACGGGCGAAGGAGAGTTGTGGGAGTGGTGTGGGGGAAGAGGGGGTGGGGAGGACAACTCCGCTCCCACTCTCTCTCTCTCTCCCTCCCACTTTCCCTCCCTCCCACTCCTCTCTCTTTATGCGACGGCTTCCCGCCACGCTCTATCCCACACCCCCCCCCCCCCCACCGCCCGCTTCGTGCCTTTCACTCTCTTTCTTTAGCCTTCCTCCTCCCCGCTTCTCGTCTCCATCCATCTCGCCACTTAGGTACGCATCCGTGTTTACCCTATGTCTTAAGTCGCTGACTTGCAGTGTCCGTGTTTATCAGGTCAGCCCCCCCTGGGATCGTGCCTCCCTTTACGGCCCGACCAGCCGTCGTTTGAGTCGTCACCTATGAGGTCGCACGTCGCCCCCTACGTCCCGTGCAAAGCGCCCTGCTCGCTGCCTTTGACGTCCGCTTGATTGCACTTGGGCCATTAAACTTGGCTCTCAAGGTCTTAGCACCGAATTGCTCCTCATGTTGCAGCGTTCGCTTTCTGGTGCTCTCAGTTCAGAATGGTGGTTGTCAGATTGAGGCAGGCACTGAACATCTTGACCGATATTTGAGATTTTTACAAATCCAGTGTCACAGACACTGAATTTATCTTGAGAGAAAAAATAGAGAGTCTGGCTATTATTAAGAAGAATATAATTTGGTTTATACCCACTCGCGCTGACAAGGTTGCATCGCACTATCATACACCAATTATTTGTCTAAGGCAAGCTAAGTCACTGGCGGGAATTGAAGCCATAACTTTGGATTATCTGTCCGGCGTTGATCGATTTGACCACCACGTCCAGCAATGGCCATAATTGGATATTTTATTTGGCTTCCAATTAATCCACATGTGATTACAGGAGTAGCCAGAAATCAGGACTCCGACAAAAAAGTCCATGCGTGTGCTTAACTCTTTGTGATTTTAAATGATTGAGTCTGGTGAGCTCATTGCTATCGGAAAAGCTCTTATTCATTCAACCTCACTCATTTCTCACTCGTTGAAATTTACTGATTTATCCTGTGTTGAGGATGGGGATAGTGTATCGGAATTGAAAACAATAGGGAATACTTGAGGAAGGCACCGATGAGTGTTTCTGATGATCCCCTGCCCGGGGAGGTCGAGAGGGAGAGGAGCGGAGTCCAAATGCCGTGCGGGATTGGGTTTTTGTGGAGGAGGTGTGTTCAGGGGGAAGCTGGCTGGCTGTCGCGGTTGTGGAATGCTCCTGCACGGGGGGGCGGTTGCGGTTGATAGTGGTCCAGGAAGTTGGAGGAGACGGCAGCGGGGTGGGCGGGGCTTGAAACCCTGCCAAGGAGGAAGAGATGAGGGAGAGAGGTCGTTTCGGGGTAAAAGCTTCCACTCCTCTCGTCCTTTTCGCCACCCACTCGACGCTTTGTGTGGATGAGCCCATATAAACCTCTTCCATGCCCTTGTCTTCGCCCAAATCCTTAATTCTCTCCTTCTCTTTCCCTTCCACGCTTCCTTTCCTGGTTTTCGGGACAGTGGAACGCCCGACACGTCCCTGGGGGCATGCTTCAAGGCTGCCTCTTGCCCTCGAAATTTGGGGTCCCATCCCCTGTCGGCTGTTGTTAATGTTCCGAAGCAGGAAGTGTTTGAAAATCTCGTGTTACCTGCTATCAGGTCAGATATTGAGGCACTGGCTGGAAACATCCCCCTCGAATCTGTGCCCATTGTACTTCACCGTTATGGGTTGCGTGCCTTTAGTGTCAAAGACTACTCTGCTTTACTTCTGACAGTAGCTGGCGTTTAACCCTTTCGCAGGTCAATATTGCTGGAGAATTTCCGGCAGATTTTTTTTCTTGCAATACCGACCCGGCTACTGCGGCTGATTGCTGTTCATCCTTGTGTAAGGATCTATGTCTCCGACTCCTGTTTGATTCATTAAAATTTTTCCACGACCTTTCAATAGTTCCTCGCATTAGCTCAAGTCTTTCCCTTATTTCTCAGTAACGATCTATTAACGGTGTAGAACTAAAGAGCTATTTGACCCTCGAGGATGCAATTTCTCCAGAAACTACATGCAGGCATCCACAGAGATACTCATCCTGATGAACTCCTTGAACTCTGCTTCGTGATGAAATGAAAGGTTCGCCCGGATTCGGTGGCAGAGTTCTGAGTTCGTTTGTCTTGAAATGATGCGACAGTTTTGTGGTAAATATCAAATTAGAAAACACTGCATATTACTAAATGTGTTTTCTAACGTGCGTATTTGTTTATAAATTGCTCGATGATTATGGTTAAAAGTAGTGGAGCTTAAGTTTTATGTTTTCGGGAAAATTATATCATTCACTTTCACCTTTACATTGAATGTTTCATGCCATTTATTTCATAATAAGTACGTATGAGACATTTCCTTTGCCTGAAGGACATTTTTTTAGGTTGTGGTCATTGTATGCCGAAGTAGGAATCTTTACGTAGGTGATCGGTTGTTTGTAATTTGGTCGAATTCTTGGAGAAATAGTGACGTATGCATATGTACACTCGCGATATTTACATTTTGTTCAGTATTTGTGTATTTGGAGTTATCTCTTTCATGGACGTATTGTCCTCTTTGTTTGGCGAAGAAGAGATTTTGCGTTAGATCTCTTCTCAAGATGGCGGGTCTCTACGGGAAGTCTTGAATCACATTCGGGGCGAGCGATAGTGCTGCCGCGGCCGGCCAACCTCAAATGCCAACTACACCTCCCCCCCCCCCCACTTCCTGCTTGCCCCTGTTCCTCTCTCCTCCTCCAACATCCCCTCCCTTTCCGCACCCTCATCTGCCATCGAGGCGTCGTTATTGTCCACTCAGAATTGCGGCGTCAAACGAGGCAATTACCAAGCCGACATTCGCAAGCCATACAATGTGTGGGGCTGAGGCGGTGATTAACGGATCTATTTTTTGCTGGGCGCTGCTTCGGCCCGGCCCGGCTGCCAGCTCGCACGCGCTTGGTGCACGCCACTGGGGAGTGCAGCGCCTCCCTCCACGCCCGTGCACAGACATCACGCAGGGCCGTGAGGCGCGCCGGATGACTCTGCTTTCGGAGGGGGGGCGTCCCGTGGGGAACGGACTCCCAGTCCTCGACGTAGTGGTGCTGTCTTCCTGCACGTGGGTGTACATGCTGCCCCAAAGAGATCAGGAGCGGGTTGAATTCGGCGGTGGGGGTGGGGTTAAGGGGGGGTGGCGGGGATGAGGCGAGGAGCGGTGATGGATGTGTGTCGGGGGGAGGAAAGGGTGGACAAGGAGAGTCCCCGGAGAATCAGTGGATGGATGTTCAGGGGTCGATCATTACCTCGTGTCGACGATAATTCAGGAGATAGTGGTGTCCTCAGATGTTGGCTGCTATCCCCCCAGTGTCCTCTTCTAACCCCTCGCCTCAGACCAATGAAAAAAATCTTCCCTAACTGTTTTTACTTTTTTTTAAATATAGTCAGTTGGATCTTGCTATAACTTGTAAAGGTCTAGGGATAAAGAGGTTTCTGCATTGCTTCGCTAAAATCAATAACACTCTTAGAGAACTTCCTAGGTAACTTCAAGTGAACGCCAAGTAATATTGAAAATTTGTTAAAATAGGAGTTGTATCAGAAAGGAGAATTAGCTACCGCGTTTTTTTCAGTATAAATAAGTCTTGAAGTTTTAGGAAGAATTTGTTGTGGAAGATGATGGAAAAAAATTACCTCTAAGCATTTTACCGTTGCCTTTTGACTGCCTCCATTAGGAAATTCGTCAAGCGGTTAGTGGTTCTCAGAATTTTTAATTCTATATTACGAATATCTCCTTTTTTTAAAATGATTTCGAGTTTATCTGTGCCAATTGAGGTCATGAGTGACCTTCTGTTGATTAAATGTCGAGGAACAGTCGAGGAAACAGTGTTTTATGTATTAATGATGGTATAAATCAAAAGACAAAGCAGAGAGAGAAAAAATATGTCGGCTTTCTATTTCACGTCGTCATGGTCCTTCCAAATTTGAGGAGTTGCTTAAGGAGTTACTCAATATATATCTCACTCGATGTATCACTCATTCCTTGTTGAAAGCGAAGAAAACCCTCCATTACGCTTGTGTTTTCATAATCGCCCATCAAGAGATATCAGGGAGTTTGGCCGTGGAGGGGGAGGGAGGGCGACCGTTAACGACTGGGAAATGAGGAAGGGACTTTTTCAAGTGTTGCCGCCGTCGATGAATATCTGGCCGTTACCGTGTAATTGCCTCTCTCACAGCCCTTAGCGTACCCACGCACCTGAGCATTGTGGTTGACATTTTTATGTCGCGTGGTCCCGGGGTCTCCTCGACCCCACACCTTCCTCCTCCTCCCCTTCCCCACCATTTCGCGCCCCACTTCCCGTCTTCAGAGGTCTCGCCTTCGTTTTTGTGGGGAATGTGCCCATCCCGGGTTAAAGTCTCGTAATTTATTTTCCCGGCACCTCTCCCTGCCACTCCGCGGCGCATTCAGGCGTCCCCACCTCGTGTGTGAAGCCGTAATCATTCCATTCCACTCCGCCGTCGTCCGTATCTGTCGCTTCCATCACAATTTCTTTATTGCGGCCTCACCCACTTTATCTCGCGACCTCATATTCATATACGTATCCACACCAACTTGCACACACTGATACTCGCACAAGCACACTGACACGACGACCAGGAATCATTTCCGTTCGCTTATTGCGATTTCTTTATTTTCAGCTTTGTATTACAAGAACCTACGCCTGCTTATGCCCCATTTAACCGGCATATGTCGTTCTGTGCTCAGCAACCGTTCATTCCCTCCTCCCCCGTCGCTACCGGAATCACTCGGCTCGACTAAAACATTTCTGATCGCTTCCTCCCCTTTTCCATTTTTCAACTCATCCCGAGCCCGATATTAAAAGATTTGCGTTTTCCGTCGCATTTCACGCCCTCTTGCCATTCTTCTCCCGTCCCATCAATCCCGGGCACTTCGAACTCCGCGTCCGAGATCGGTGCTGGCGACACCTCCTGTCGGAGGGATGAAGCTCTCTCCTTTTTTTTTCTTCGAGAAAATGGCCGTTTTGTTCCGAGGTGAGGGCGAGCGGGGTGAGAGGTGGAAATCATCTATCTGCTCCCTCGGTTCCGTTCGTATCCCGTGGGTTCGTGATATGGGAAGGGGAGACGTTATTGTGATAGGATGGGGGTTAAGGCAGGAGTGGTTTTTGTCCTGAACGCGTGGGAGCGGAGAATTGAGTTGGCGGTGGGAGGGCGATCGAGTGGATAGAGGTGACCGAGCAGTTTTGAATGCGTGCGTTTCCCCGTGTGTGTGGGTGTGTGGGTGTGTGTCTGTCTGTATGTATGTTGCGGAGCAGGGCACCCTTGTTTGCATAAGGTTTGATTCTTTTCCTGAAGCCACATGCTCCTCGCCCCCCCCCCCCTCAGTTTTTTTCCTACCTTGTTTCCGGCTCTCGTCCCTCGGGATGTGTTTTTTCTTCGCTCCAATCTCAGGTTCTGTTTGTGTGGGTTCATATTATTTTTTTGCATCGGGCGCGAGTCATCACGTCCGTGCTTTCCATCCAAAGGTGTTGATTTTGGATTCGCAGCGAGAGAAAGGGATGTGCGATTTTATTGGTGCTCTTGGCTGATGATGTGTTGCATCGCGCCCCCGCGAGTCTTACCACCAGTACGGAAGGCCTTTTGTTGTTTTTAGTCTGTGGCCTTAGGTTACTTCGTCCATAAATGATTTCGAGGACATTTTTAGAGGCCTCAGCGGGTGATTTTTATTCCTGAGAGTATTGATATTTGCTTTCGCCTGTATTTTCACACCTTGTCACTTCCCCAGAATATCATGCGGGAAGAAATGTATATCTTCAATGAGAGAGAGACGTCAAAATTGTTTCTTTTATTCCAAAAAAATATTTTACTTGCCATAAAATTGGTGATAGTTTCTAATTAAATGAAATTATAAGGTGTCATTTTTTTGCCTTGGACAAAGATTTTCTCCATTATTTTCCATCTATTTCGTTTGAAATATTTTCTTGACGCATCGCTGGCGCAAGGATCACGTATTTTTATTCATATACTTAGCCAAAAGGTTGTTATGATTACAATATTGCCCTTGAGAGTATGCCTTCATTAAGTTTGAGCTATCGAATTATAATCTAATGAAAACTAATGATTGCCCATTTATTCTCTAATATCAGCGATGTGGTATCATTATAGGCCTAAGTTAAATTAGTTTTGGGTTGTCGAGTGGCAGCTTTTAGGATATAAATGTGCGAAGTGTGGTATGTACATTTATTTCCTTTTGAAATTAACTCTGGTTCCAGGTTTATAATTTCTCCTGCGTTATCGCCGTATACTCCCTGCGATACCTTACTCTGTTCGGTTATAAATTGTGCTGAAATGGAATCGAGCTGAAGAGGAGGGTGGCACCGTATCGGGCGAAGTGTTGCGGAGTGATAGACCGGGAGAGAAAGGGCCGTGGACCTGGCGAAAAAAAGTTATTTGGCGCATCCCGTCGCCAGCATCGCTCTCTCCTGTGTCTCCTCCTTGGCGATCGGGGAAGGTTTTGTATCTGAGGGGAAAGGGTTCGCTCGGTGGCGCCAACCCAAGAGCAAGGGGTCGGAGGAATAAAAGGCGTGGGAACGCGAGGTGCATCCAAGGATGCATGGGCGGGTGGTGGGGGGTGCAGGAGGTCGACAAAAGGCTTCCCTTCCTCCCCCACCTTCTCGCTATCAGTTCCTCGCACCCCCTCGCGGATCTCCACCACCCCCCCTCCCACCAACATTCCCCCGTTCGGAAATCGCCCGTCATTTTTTTCCGTCTTCCTCCACTCACACCCTTTCGACTCCCGCTCCTCTTTTTCTCTGCTTCATTGAACTCTTTTCCCCGAGGTCTGCTGCGCGCTGATCAGTGGTGGCCGTAGGCGCTCATTTCACCTTTCCCACACGCCCCCCCCCCCCTCCCTCCCCTTATTCTCAGCCTTTTTCCCCCCTTCCCCTCGGCCCTCCCACCTTGCACTCTCCTCTCCCCTGCCAACCAGGAACGCTCTTCGGGACCCCGCTTTCCCTTACTTCTTCATTAAAGGCCCCCGGATCAATCGATGTGTGCCACCCACCCACCAATGACGTCTCCTTCCTTCTTCCCCCACCGCCACCACTTCACCTCTTCCTCTTTCATTATTTTCTCTCCTTTCTCTCTTTCTTTTCTTCTCCCTCTCTCTTTCCCCTTCCTCCTCTTTTCTCTCCTCCCTGTCCTTTTCTTCTTCTCTCATCTCCCATTCCTCCATGCAATCCTCCCATCAAAAATCTTTTCATAGCGCACAGTTCGCATTTCGTTTATGACTTACCCCCGCCTGACATTTATTCCTTACCACGTTGGAAGCGTTTGGAGAGCGGAGCCATGATTCTCGCCAACTAGGAAAACCTGCAAAAGTCATTTACATTCGTCGATTACAGAAAATAATTGCTGGTACAAGACTGATGGACCACTAGGAACTTTCCCTATTCATGATCAGTTAATTGAATCATAATCATTGGAGTATGCATCTTAAGTTGCTGTCAAGCCTTTTGAAACCATTTAATTTTAGATATAGACATAAGAGATCCGTTTTGGCCAGCAATATAAGTTTTTTAGTCTTCTCCGAAAATTGTATGTGTAAAAAAGTGCCGTAATTGGAATAATTATCTTGGAACACTTGGAGATAAGCCGTATCTAGATATCGCCAACGTTATTTGAATGACCAAAAGCCATCATATTTTACTTAGAGAATGTTGTCAAGTCATGAATACGCAAAACGTTATTCCCACGGTCACCCCGGATGGGTTTCCATCGCTGATCATTTATATCCCTCCTAAGCATTTCCTTTTGAACGGCCAAGGCTGAGTTATCATCTTATCTTAATTTCCTGTACTAAAATTGAATTACATTTGAAGCGGGCGTGATCTTAACCGATATATCTCACCTCTTTGTGCTAGTTATTGGCTTTGGTAATTTCTCCTGTACCCGTGGACTTCCTACTGCCGTAATAAAAAAATCTTAATTAGATTTAGGGTTTGTTAGTAGTTTGATTGTCTTAGCATGTTGTTGTTGTGTTCATAATGCTATTTCTTTGAAAGAGGTGAAAATAGGAATCTGTTGTTTTCTTGCATGTCATTTTAGTTTATTATGTTCTTCTGATTGTTTTTGTAGTTTATATCCTTACGTGTGATAGCGAGAATAATCATCCTCCGAAAAGGGAAAAGGAATTCGCAGAAACTTGAATCATGTCGTGCATTCGGGCGTTAATTATTTGCCTTTTCAACGACAAAAACGCCATCGTACGCCCAAACTTTTCTCCTCCATTTAATAAAAGGGTCGTGATGTCCTCCGTGTTTGGAATTTCCTGCTCGTCATCACGTCTTTGTATTGCCGTCCTCCCCAGTGGATCTTAACATCCCATTCCTGCGCAAAATTCCCAATTATAATTCTTTGCCAGCAGCAAGTGTATCGTTTTCCGTAGTATCCTAACGAAGTCCTTTGATTTTTGATTCCGGGACCTGGCGTTGGCATGACTGCTCCATTAATTTGCTGGGAGGGAAAAATATCCCGCCTTCCGTCCCCGGGTATTCTATAGAGACAACATCGCGATCCGATTCGCGCGCCGTTGAAAATCGCCGGGAATCTTTTCCCTTCCGTTATTTTTTCCACATTCGCGAACCATGTCGCGGGTGTCTCATCCAAAATCCAGTGTGTGCATCCCTCCTGTCGGGTGTGAACCCCAATCCCTCCTGCCGGGTGTGAACACGTGATGGTGTCCTCTCGAAAGCGGACGTATGAAATAGCAGCCACTCCTTGACGGATGGCAAAAATAAGAAAAAAATCCGTGCGGGGTAGAAAGGCGAAGGCTTTTTCCCCCTCACTCCCTTAACTCCCTCTCCGGAAGCGAATCCAGGTGGCTGCGAAATAAATCAGTTTTTAATCGTTCAATTATAATTTCGAAGCCCCACCGCGCGCGGCGTTTCTCATTATCTTTTTAGTTTGGCGTCTCTCCCCCTCCCCTCCCTCTTCCTTTCCCTCCTCTCATCTGCGAGGCGCGGACAGATCGGTTAAGGTGGGCTCATTGAGTGGAAATTTAATTAGTTCCTCCGAACCGGACGGGCGTTGGGGTCGTCGTCGAAAGCGTTCGTTTGTATCCGGGGATGCTGTTAGTGTGGCGGGGTTGGCCTCTCGAACTGTCGCCAATGGAGGCGATCAGGCGAGAAATTCTCGTCGTTTTCCAGAAATGTCGCCGTGAGGAGCATCCTGCTCGTTATTCTGCCGTCCCTTTTTTCTCCCTGCCGTGTTTTTTTTTGTCTCTTAGCGCTGATGTTAATTCTTTCGAAATTCCGCGCATTACGTTGGTGGGTTCGTCCGTATAAGATTGATGGGTGGGAAGATGGCATCGGCGCCTCATCTCGACCCCAATTGTCCGTGACTGCGAGATTTACCGCAGGTTGAATTTTTAAAATGCCGATTGATTTCAATTTGAATTCGTCATTGCGTTGGTTCCTGCGCTTGATTTTACTGATTTTTTTTCTAGGGGAGAATATCCTTCAGCGTTGGTTTCCGTCGTTTTTTATTTGATGGGTTCGTCACGATCGAGGGGTGAGATACGGAGAGGCTTGTTTTCCTGTTCCCTGAAATTCTATTTAGCTTCAAAGTTAAGATGGTCTATATCAATCCATTTATAATACTAAGTATTTGGTTTCATTTGAAGGTATGATAAGAACTAGTTTATCAAACATATTATGCTCTACGGCTCTACGTTCAATATTTTGAGTGAAACCGAGGTCTTTAGTGTTTTCTCCAATATCTTATATTTACTGTAGAAGTCCAATACTGAACCATACTTTGTTTTAATCCTGGTTTATTGTTAATATAAAGAATACATCATCTCTCTTTCTTGGCAATCCAACATCGTAACATAGTAATCTTCTTATGTTTTAGCAAAACTACCTTTGTTCAAGGAAACAATACCATTATTTTTCCTTCCTTTTCAAACTTTCTCTATTTCTTTTTCCTTATGAGAATGGTTGTTCACATTACAGTCTCTCATTGTTCTCCTTCTTCCTTGCTGGACCATTTTGCTTGTTGAGTCCCTGCAGTACGGCTTGAAGTCATTGTAAACTTTCTTCTGCAGTCTTATGTCGGTATTATTATTTTAACATGCAAATAATAGTAGTGTTGTTTAACAAAAGACTGTCACTCCAACGTGACTGCCTGGTCAAAAACTCGTTTCGAGTATACAATATGGAGCCATTATTCTATAGATAAGAAAACACTAGTATCAATTGATTATTTTTATCACTTTCTCAAGCCAACAGCTTCTTTTAGTTAAAAAATGTAGCGAATATCGTTAGGCGTTTTTTTTGATTTTGCTGAATAACTGGCCTTAGGTAATGAGATAATATTATTGTGAAAATAAAACGATAGTAATTAGCCTTTTCTTTAGTGCTATATTGTGTAGTCGTTAAAATTAGATGTGGGTGTAAAAAAGGCCGGTTCCATCCTATGTCTACAGTATCGACGGCTGCAAGGGTTACCGAATATTCGTGCGTGCGGAATATCTTGATATGCTTTCACGCCTCTTGAGTTATTTGGCCAGGAGAGATAATCTGCAAAGGATACAGCTGGTGATAGAGCAGGAAATGTTGTACCAGTTTCAGTTTAGTCGAACGGTGAAAAATTGCCCGGACTGTTGTTTACATGATCTGACCTGTGTTCCTCGGCACCAGCTTCAAACTTTTATTCCACGATGCCATCGCACCCTGACATGTTATAGTTATAACTGATCCGCTGTAATCGCATCCTATCGTCGTCTTCGCGATGGGCGTTACTTCTGCCTGCCTTATCCATACACGCAAATTCTGTCACAACCCCCCTCTGTTTAATGCAGCCCTCCGTAATTATCTCACTTCAACCCCTATACTTTTTCGCCGCTGAGGCAACCCTCCCTCCCCCGAACGCCCCCTTCATCTCGAATTTCGTCGCCACCTCGATATTTCGTTATTTCTGCCCTCCCCCGAAGTCCCGCTACCTCTTCACGTGAACCCGATATCCATTCTCTCGAGCGCCAACCCCTCCTCCCACGCCACCTCTTCCCACCACCCCTCAGTCATTTCTTTCCGCCCCATTGCTCTTTGGTAAGGCCTCTCCCTCCCCGCTCATTTCATTGAGGGCATTTATTCTTAATCCTGCGCATCCCACGCAGCAGGTAACCTCCCATCCCACCCGGAGCAATCCTGTCTTCAGCAACCGCGCGTGCAAGTTGATTTTCTTCGGGGAGGAAAGATTTGGTGGGGGTTGAAAAAAATGATGATGATCACTGTCTCCCCGCTCTGTAGCCTCCCCTTCCTACCCAGAACCCTAAGGTAGATATTCACCCGCATTATTTCTTTTATTTTAACTCAGTCATTCGGGTACCTACCCTACCTCCCTCTCATCCCCTTTTCAAATCTCCATATCTTTGCTTGCATTTATTTTTTACCCCTTCTACGATCGGTGTGTTGGCGGAGCATCGGCATGCTGCATTTTTTCTTCCCCCGTTTTCTTTCCTTGCTTCCTCTCTCTGCATTGTTAAATTTTTGGCGCTCGTATTACCTTATCGGAACGCTCCTCCATCATTAACACGCTCCAGATTGGTGAGACTCCCGCCTTCTCCCCCTTTTCTTCCCCCCCTCCTGTGTGTTGGCGTCGGCTCACCTGAATGCCTTCACCCCTTCCACGAATAGGCGCATTTGGCTGCGGGGTATGGTCGCGGGTTGGTGCAAGGGGTGGGCGCAGTGAGAGAGGGGTGTCGGGGGGCTGGGTGAAGGTATCTGTTGTGGCACCTACCTAGGGTACGCCTGGCGCACAAAATACTCCGTATGCACATAACTTTCTGCATGTATGTGCGAACGTTGCGTCCATGTGCCGTGGTGTACCTCAGGGAGCGTGCTTGTGCCCGTTGCCATTTCTTGGCCGCGTAGCCTCTCTCTCTCCCTCCCTCTCCTCTTCATATTATCCGCCTCTCCTCTCCGCCTTACCCACCCCTCCCACTACCTCTACATCCCTTCCCCTCAGTCTCATCTTGCCCCCTTCGCTTGGCAACCATCCGGTGCATTCGTTTTATTATGCACGTCCGATTTATTAATTAATGAGGCATATTCCTCATCCTCGGTGGGTGATGCGGACGCCGGCGTTGTGCATCGTGTATGTGTGTGCGGGTGGGTGGGGAAGCTGTAGAGGAAGGATGGTCTTCGAGGGTGAAATGTGTACCAGGGGGGAGGATTGTGGGGCGGGGGGGTCCCCTCTCTGCCCACCCCGAGGGCGGGCCTACCAGCTTGAGGGGAGAGGACTGCGTGTGTATACGGGATGCGTAAGGTGGGGAGGGCTGGTTACGATAAGGAAGCTTCCCAAATTGGGATTCGCGGGGGACGACACGGGGAAATTATTATTTTGTTTCCTTTTCCTGCACGAAGCAAAAGAGTGAGGATGGGGTGGTTTAATGGCTCGAGTCGTTGAAAGGACGGTGAGTGTGGTTGATCTCTCATCGTGCAATTTCTTGGGTGTTCCTCGAGCACTAGATCGAATCTCTGGATCGAGCACTAGATGAAATTGACGGTGGAGCAAGGAGCTTAGGTAGTTGCTAACGAAGGTGACAAACTGACAGGTATATTTTTGGCGTTTAGGATGCTTGGGTGGTCTTTTGTTGGTTGGATATTACGTTGAAGGAAAGAATGGTGTAAACGGCTATAGCTTTCCCTTCAGGAGTAGTATATCACATTTTTATGCCCTATCATGCGTGATGGGTAATATACCTGTAATGCTTTTGTAAAATTCACCCTGCATTCGAATATGCAATGAGTTTCCGCATTGTGTCTAACTCATGTCTCCGATATTGTGAGTCAATTGTGATGTTACCAAATTGACCCGATTCCGCGAAGTATAAAGTGTGTCAGTGCCATCTCGGCCTATTGCAGAGGGTTACATGTGTCCATGTTCGCCTCTGTATTTCCATCGCTCGCGGGCAGACTCAAGCGCTGCTGGCTGAGCGTTGAGTGAATGGATGCCAATGCTGGTCTGCCGATGTGTTGCGGAGTTTAAATAGCAGAAGGGGAGAGATTGCGGGAACGAGTGGAAAGAGTTAGTAGGTTTGGCTTTCGCGACACTTGAATGGGAGCGAGGCTTAGAGGAGGGGAAGGAGTGCTGGATGTATGGGTTTTCAGGGCCGGGGATAGGTTTAGGTGAGGATGGAGGGGGTTGCAAAGAGAGCAAAGCTGGGAACACAGGGGCTGGGTGTGTGGGGGGATGGGGGGCTAGAGAGGAGGCTGTGGCGTATAGGTATCGGACGGGAGGCAGCCTAGTGTTGAGCGGCAGAGAATGTATTCGATGAATGGGACAAGGAATGGTGTGTGGCGGGGCAGCGGCGCGATAGTGTCGTCCCCTTCTCTCCTCCTCTCTCTCTTGCCAGTGTCTCTCCTCCCGAGGGCGTTGTGTGGGGACGGGTGGGCAGGAAAGGGCGGAATGGTGGCGGCGTTGCCAAGACGACCGCTGGAATCAGTGTGGACGATCGCGAATCAAACATTCCCCTACCCAAGATGATTTTCTCCACGCTGGCAACCGCGGTTTATTCATTTTCACAGCTATTTTTACGTGATGGGGAGATCCATTAGTGAATTTATTAAATATGTATATTAAATCACATGGAAATCCATTAGTTGATCTGTCTCTATAGGTTTGTGGCAGTCCATGGTAAATCCCTCGGTCATGATGTAGAAGAAATATATTGCGAGAGAGAACTCATTCCAGAGATAATGCGAGCAAATTAATTTTGCTCTTTCCCGTGAGGCCATTTCCTCTTGGTTCTACCAGTAAAATGTGGACTGTTGAGTGCAAGATGTACCTAGTGTAAATTTACCTTTATAGGGTAGTTCCCCGCATAATTTTTTAGTTTTCGCACAACACATTTTATCGTTCTTTCCTTTGTGTAGGGATGATATAATTTCGAGATTCAAAGAGGGCAAGAAAGGTTTTTAGTCGATTAAGAGTAATCTTCAGCATTTCTGTAATCTATGATTGATATGTGGTGGATAAAACCAACTCTCTGATCATTATCCCAGTATTAACGCGAACATTTTTTGAAGGAATATGAAAGCTCAAGAGCGCGATTTTATAGCTTTAGGATTATTGTGCCTCATGGACTTTCATTCGGGGTTTCCTAAGACAGTCGTGAACACAGGGTTCCTTAAGTTACTAGTAAAGTATTCTGTCCTGTAGACTACTGTCTTGAGAATTATTTCCACGGTATGTAAAAGGTGCTCAAAAAGAAAATATCATACCGAGAGTTATTATCATGCTGATTGATGTTTCGCTGTACTGTAGTTATACTATAAAGCTATTGGTGGGTGGCGTAAATCTCAAGTGAGAACCGAACCGAATAGTGCTGACTTCTAAAAGTGGAATCCTGTTGCCCAGGGTATGAACTAATGGGGGTGTTTACTCTAAATCGTAATTATGTACACGACATTGTTAGATGGAAACGAAAAACGAATTTTAGTGAAAAAATTAATATTCTAACCACAACCATTCACCAATAAATCAAAAATTAAATAAGGAAAAGGTGACACGCACCGAAGAAGCTGCTTTGATATCATTGACTTCATTTTCCTCCCGTCCTTGACTGCTTTTAGGGGAAGGGAAGGGAGTGGAGGAGGGTTTTCGGAAGGTCTGCTCGCACAGATGCTGTCACAACTGCTCCGATTGGGAGAGTCAGCTGTGTCCCCCATTGCGATGAGGCGAAGTAGCTTCGCGGGCTGAGTTGTGATTGGACGAAGTCTATATACGTCAGAGGTTGCACCACGCCCACTTTTCCGAAAGGGTTAAAAACATCAGTTTTTCGCCGCTTATAACTCGAGAAATAATTGACGGATCAAAAAACGGAAAAATACGGGTCTTTTTATTTTGTAAACTCTATCAGATCCGGCAATTCAAAAATATGGTAAACGAACCCATTCTGTTTGAGGTCGGGAGGGAAGTTGAGTTAAGAAGTCGAGGTCGAAGCTGGGTTAGTTAGGGAAACCTTCCTTACTGAGCTGGTGGACCTGCCTTGAACCTAACGTCTAGGTCAAGTGTTGACAGGCTAGATAATGGGGTACCTGATAATCATGCTCTGGTCCAACAAGTGACTAGATCTAGCACAGTCATATGTGGGTTATTCCTCTATGGTTACTCACCACCCAGTCACAAAGCGGGAATGTATTGGCGAAAAAAAAGTGGAATTGGCAGCTGAGTTTAGAGTCCTCACAGGCATCACGCGCGCTGACTACATCATTTGCCGCATTCGTCAGCATTTGGGCGGTTGATGTGAGTGGGGCGGTTTTAATGGGCTGGAGAGCGTGCGCTGTCCTCATCTCTCTTCCACCTCCACCGCCTTCAGCACACACTACCCGCCTTCGACGAGCCTTTGTTCTTTTCCCGTGGGTGGACCAGTATGTGCCGTTGCGGTCTGATGAATGGCTTCTTCGGTGTCTGGAAGAGTGCATTCTTACGGAGGCGGTAAGTCTTCGTGGAGGGTTTGGGGGGGAAGGGAGGAGGCGGACCGTATGGAAAAGGGAGGTGAGGTAGGTTAAGGGAGGAGCGGAGGATGGGAAGTGCTGCCGTGACACACCCCGAAACCTTCCTCCCCCCCACTACCCACAATCCCATGCGGGAATTTTATTTTACTTTTTCCTCCGTGGGGCAGGCATTGCGGCGTGTCTTCTTACTTTCTTTCTTACTCGAACCCCTTCTGCACACGCTGGCGCCTTTTTGCCATATTTTAGTCTCAGTGTCGACTCGCGGTGTCTATTTCGGTGCCGTTGCTTTCGGAGGACTCCCCTCAGCGTGCAAAAGTGCGCCGTAGTCGACGAGAGTTTCAACGGCCACTTTTTCGCTCTCTCGTTTCCCGTGCATTGGCTACGCCGTAGCATTTTCATTGTCCAATGCATAAATACGTCTGCAATCCGTCCTTTCCCTTCTTCATTCGCCAATCTGAGATGCGAATCCAGTTTCAAGGTTTGTATGGGTACGTAGACGTAGCGGCCAAGAAAGTATTGTGGCACCTACTCCATTGGCGTCCGTAATCAATGATCCTTCTAGGTGTTTTTCGCTTAAACTATGTGTTAATTGATTTGATGTTGGCTGTCGTAATTTCTCATTGAACGATGACGAAATATCCTCAAGGTGTTGCCAAGGTTTTGAATACAGGATGTTATATTATTGCATACGCTCGAAAGAGGCAAAAAAGGTAGGGAAACATAAATAGCAGCGAATAATAACGTGCCCTATTGGTTCATAAATTCCCTCACTCCTGGTAACAAATCCTCGTACCTAAGATGATAACTTCCTTGTAGGTGGGGGTGATCTCATTGCATGGAGAGTAAAAGTTTTAGATGCCTTGACGAAATGTACTAAGTGCCTTTTTGCTGAGAGAGATTTTTTAAAAGCGGTTTCCTCCAAAACGAATCGCTGTGTGCAGCGCTGCGGAACTCCAGGATTTTACCTCGGCTGAGAGAAAGCATTTGCATTCCCGAGACAATGGGGATACGTGACTTCGACTCGTCCTGTTTTATTCGCGATGGTTTTTAAAACTTTTCCTCGCGATGGAGCGAATCGTCCGTTTCCGCGACTGGTAATTATTTTTTGAAAAAGCCGCGCCGGGGGAACGCGTTGAGAGACGATTCCATTTCGGATTGATTCCCTTCCACTCCGCCGTGCTACCAACTCATTTCCATTCCCAGTTTGGTCAGTTGTCGTCTCCGCCGGGGCGTGACGCCGATCCCTCGCAATCACGTCCGCATCGCTTTCGCGAAGCGTTATCCGCCTCGCGGATATGCCGCTCTCGTTACACTGCTGGCACGAGGACGTGTCCGGCTTGGCGCTGCCGTACTCACGCCCGAGCGAAGATCACGCTCGCAGCATCCCGAGTAACCTACGCGACGCGGAAGGTCCAAGTCCTCTTACCGCAGAGGACGAGAACCTCTTCTTCCCGTCGACGACTAATTATTGCGCGTTAAAAACGACCGATAACGACGATCTCTGTGAAGGAATCGCTCCAAGAATGTGGTGAGGAGCTTCGGAAGTGAATGGCACGGAGTAAGGGTTCAATTTATTAATGAATCGGGGATAAACTTGAAAAAAATAAATAATGCGTGTGTCGGAGGACAATGAAATAAAATTAAATCACAGGGGAGTGTGTTATCTTTTTCTCCTCCTCTCCCTCCCGCTCTTCAATTCATTCTCTTTCAATTTTTTTAATCTCGCAGCCAATCAAAAAAAAAGAGTTGGGAGACAAAGGGGGGTGTTTCGTCCGCGTCCCAGTCGGTTGTGTGTTTTGCAATATATATTATCGACCTCATTTTTTTATTGTTGGATATCCTCCCAATTATCTCCCGGCGGACTTAAAAATTTTGTCCAATTAAGGTCTCGATTTTCTCTTTCCTTCTCTCCCTCTCAGTCTCTCTTGCTGGCTCGCTAAATCCCTGCCTCCCTCGCTACAAAACCCCCTGCCGCGTCTTTCTCACCTCTCCTGAGTCGCGGTGTTTCACCTTTGCGACCCCCCGCGAACGCCCTTCGCTTCCTTTTTTATTTCTCCCCATTCAGCGTTTCGATATTCAATACGATTTTTTGAGTGAGGAAAAATAGCGGTCGTGAAAATCAGCCACCCTCTCGCCGTCGTCCCATTCCTCAGGCAATCCCTACAAATCCTCTCCCCCCCTCTTCCGTATCTCTACTCATATTTCCTCTCGTATCTCCTCGCCTTCCCTCCGCCCTCCCGGATGGCTCGCTTTATTATCTTTATCTTCCATTATCTTATTTTTTCTCCCCTGTATATATTTTTTTAAACGCGGATAGGAGGTAATTAAAGACCTGTGGTCTGACGACCCACTCCCCCGCTACCCCCCCACGTGAGATTATCCGTGAGCGATTGAGGAGAAGAAAAGAGAGCCAGGTTCATGAGTTAGTGAAGGGCTTGCCGGGTAGATGAGACATTTTATTCACAGGGACGACGGGTGGGGTGAAATTTTTGCGCAAGGAGTATTCGTCACATCGGCGAAAGGAGGGCCGGTCGGGAAGGCCGCGTTCGGTTGGGTTCTAATAAAGGGAGGGTACATTTTTTCTTGTTTATGTCTAATTAGTTTGCCCCCCCGCGGTTCCCGTCATCCCTTATTTTTTTTAACTTTCAAACCTCTTCACTCTCTTCACCCCCGTCCTACCCCATCCCCCCCTTCTGCCCTGGTCACCACTTTTACGCCCTTCCCCGTCCCCCGCGGCGACAACCCGGCCCTGTGGATAATCCCATTCATTCCCCCAATGCGGAAATCAGATTCGCTGATCCATTCAAATTAGTAATGTATGCTTGCGACCTGGAAGCACGCTTCCTCTTTTTCTTTTTTTTTATCCCATCGCCCCACCCCTCGAAAAATTTCCGAGGAGGCCTCTGTTTCATCGTGTACATCCTATCCGGAGAATATATACCTGCGTTCCTGCATTTTTTTGTCGCTCTTTTTTGCATACACGTCCATGCACGTCCTTTGCCGCATGTCTTGCGAGTGATTTGTGCGGTCGTCCGAAATAATTCGGGTTGCGAGGACAAGGGATCCCCCTCCTACTCATCATTCCCTTACTGCGTTTATTTTTTCGTTCGTCTTTCATTCCCTTCGTCCTCTTGCCCCTTTCCTCCCAATTATTAAGCTCGTTATCGGCAATCGATGCCGAATTCTCTGCTAATGCCGAATGGATAGGTTAATTGGGATATATAAAGAAGAGGGCCGAGAGAAGGCTGGTCGGTTGTTTCATATCGGAACTGATAAATGAGTGCTTCGCTTTGGATATTTTGAAGATTCCAGGAGCCAGGCATGTTACCATGGTGATTTTTTCGTCCTCGAATCATCTCCGACGAATGGGTATCACTGGCAATTATTTTATGTCAATATTTGTATTTTGCATGGCATCTAGCGTAAGTTTGAGGAGGGAAGTTCATCTGATGTGGAGGCGCCCTTATGAGACGGGGGATAGAACGCGGAAACCCTCCTTTAAAATTCTGAAGTTTATCAAACTATTAAAAATGTAAATTCCTTTTAATACGCATCCAAGCTCTTTCTTAGAATGTCTTTTTCCAATGCCAAGCTCAATCTTACTTGCTGTCACAACTAAGCTGTCATTTAGTCTTTTACCCCAGATGGATATTTAACCTCTCTCTGTAGTCACAGACAGCCTAGTTGCAATGCAGCACCATTTCATTTCCGCTTATATCTGCGGATGAGTCTCTGCCAGGATGCATCATAATTTCAATACCTCTCGCCAAATATGCAGTATTCATTTTATTCTAGTTCTATTGGCATCTTGTTTGGTTCCCTCATATCTCATTGTAAATAGTACTTTTTATGCTATTTTCGTTCTACCTCGTTTGTGGTTTTATTACTCCATGTTTATTTCGATGAAATACTAAAAAATAACTCCTGTCGTTAATTTACTTAGGTAGTAGATTAGATTGCCTAGCTTGCAGATCATAATCGCTTATTTATTTGAGACATGATGAAATGTTTGAGTGAGTATCTGTGGATACAAGGTGTATCGAGATGAGATGCATGGATATAAGAGCTGACTAAAGGAGGCATGGCCTATCGTTCCTTCGAGTTTCCTCGAGAATCTTTTTTAAAGTTGATTTCATACCCTACAAGTGATAAATACCACTCTTCTTCTTTCAAGCAGTTGGATATATTCGTTTTTGGATGGTTTTATCTGAATTCCCCCTGATGAGAGGATGGGGTTTCCTGCTAAATGCTACGTTACTTTTTTGTATCCTAAGTATCACCAGATTTTAAATGATTAAGGAAAGAGAATAAAGCTTTTTATTAGAGGAATAACTCTTTCTTATGTCTGTTGATTGTTCGCGAAAATAGTCCTTGTTTGTAGAGGATTTATCAGAATGAATTTTTAAACTTTTTGCTGAAAATTTATGTCACTCTGTAATCGGATTCCTTCCCCTGGGTTCGATTAGCTTGGTTCGAAAAGATATCGTGTACTTGGTGAGGAATGTTGGGGCCTTACACCCGGTCAGGACCTCCGGGTCTGCCGACGTTTCGATATGCCTGTTATATGATTCGCACTTTCTCTTCAGGGTTTAATCGGGTACTTCTAACATGTCCTCCCATCTTTCGCTTCTTTAGGACCTTCTCTTTGTGAATTTGATTGTTTTAGCCCTATGAAAGTACACCACCAATGAATTAGAAACACTGAAGTTTTTCAATTAATTTATTTTCTTGCGAACTGTTTTTTTGCTCAGACATACCAACTGATCTATTTGACATCACCGGATGATGTCGCCTTAGCGTTGAAGCCTAAATTAGTTGTGAAATTTCACAAAGTGTTTTCTTCCCTTTATTTTCACGCTTGCATTCTAATTTAATGCGATCATTCTTCAGCGAAGAAGTGGCATTATGCTTTTCGCGTTGCTCGTGTGAATGGAGTAAAATAAATTGCTTAAAGCATTTTAGGCCATAAACGCTTGGAAGTACTCCTTATATTCTTAACCGTGCGGCTTTATATATTCTCTTTTCTCTCCGCCTTTAGGATTAACATGTCATGGGAAATGCGTTGTTTGGGTTTTATTGTGATTCACTCGAGTATTTTACCTTCTTGATGCTTCTCGCATCGCAGTAGAAGCCGTTGTGGGTACGAAAGAAATGGCATTTGTAAATTGTCCCGAGCGTTCCATTGGACGGATATCATCTGCGTGTGTGCAAATCCGCCCGCTTGGCCGAGCGTGGGAAGGGAATGGTACGCCGAGGGTGGAAATGTTTATGAATAAAGGTGTGGCGTACACAGCCGGGGATGTCGTGCTGTGAGATTTTTGCAGGTGATTCAGGACGACTCCAAGCACGCTGCCTTCGCCCTTCCGGGGCACACTCAAGTTCAGTTACCATTTCTTGCCCGGGACGTTGTGTTTAAAATACAATCACATAGTATCAGTTCGGGCCGCGGTCGAGGAGGGGGAATAAGAAGGCATGTTTACCGGGCTCCATTTAAAGTAATGCGATGACGTTTGTGCGGAGTTGAACCGTTTGTTTATTGTCGCGCTCGGGTCGTGTGGAATCCGGTCGCGATAGCCGCGTCCGTGAATTAAAGAGGTTAGGGAGGCGAGTAATCCTCGGGAGTGTTAAACTTGCCTCGGAGCGTGAAGCGGTCGTGATGGGCGCCGCAATATAGTAATTGGTCGCGCTCAAAGGAAGTTCTGGTAGTGTGAATATTATGCCTTCTTTGATTTTTACGAGAAACGGGATTTTAGAGGACATTTCGAGCGTGTCGCTTAAGCCGTTCTCTCTCTTCTTGAGCAGGCGCGAGGATCGTTTATGTGCGTGACAGACTTCGCCTCAACATGCCGTGACAGACGCACCTTCGGACTTTATTTATTTATTTATACATCAAGATCCCAAGACCAAGTCTTTTTGGTCATTTACCCTACCGCTATGACATAGGAAATGATTGCGGAACTCACATTCTTTCCTCAGATAGTAAAAAAAACACCTCTGTGGGATTCGAATCTGCGAATTCAGGATTGGCATTAAATTTTCCGCGAAATCGCTCAAGAGTGCGTTGTGCTTAGGCGTGACGTGCAATTTGTTCTCGATATCGCTGTCGTCAAAGGCGAATTATTATTTCTACGGTGGGCGTCTGGAATGCATTGCTTCATTTGCTCGGCGAGTTGAAATGCGAGTTCCGTCTACGGGCGTGAACGCGGTTGGTGGACCAGGCGCGTGAGTGCGTTATATCAGTTGATAATTTCTGTTTTAAATGTAATCAAAGCGGCGGCGCGGGGTGGGCAGGAGTTGCCGCCTTTGGTGACACCCGAAATCTCTTTGGAGTATGAAACGGCTTTTGCAAAAGCCAGCGGCGTGAGTGTGTGCACTGTGCACCGCGGTGTGATCAAACGATTGGACATTAATGAGGGGATTAGCGAATCGCGCGTGCATCATCGGCAGAAATTTCGCCCGCGACTGTGAGGGCCATTCGCTAAGCGGACAGCAATCGGAATCTGGAGTCGAAAATCGGAATCATCTTTCTCGGAAGTATCCGTAAGATTCTATTCACTCGGCAATAGTGCTGTTGAAAATTCAGCCCCGGAACCCATGAGACTCCGAAACTTTGTTTTTAGCCACTGCGCTCCTCGTAACCTCTCTCTCACCCCACGCTTGGAACTATATACATCTACACTATACCCTGCAAGCCAACGTGAGGGTGTGTGGCAGGGGGTGAAGATCACCAAGCATGTTAACGTGCAACTAGGCTACTACATGGAAACATATTAGATAATAGGGTCACATGCCGCTACGTGGTAATAAAGGGATTATTGGTTAAAACGACATTTATTTACATATCTTTATCTGTATTTACCTATCATGCATGGTTAGTAATATTAATACATGCATCATGTACTACAGACTACTCAAACAATATTTCACCTGCCTATCCCTTTGCTATGCTGTTCTGTAATGGTACGTGGGGCTATTGTAAAAATCAGTAAATAGCCATCAGGAATACTATTTGTTTTTTGATTCGGCGAATCCAAAATCATAGTTTTATAATTCTTTTATTCCTTAATAACTTTGAAAAGGAATGTGGGAGGTGGTGGTCGTGCAATAGTACTCGTTGCGGAGTGAAATGTTATTCGACTTGAAATTAGTCTGAATTCGTACGAGTTGTTGACTGTTATTAGCCTTTCTTGAATAGTAGAAAGGTTAGGCTAATAAGGTAAGACTTTTATTTTCCTATCCTTAACTTCCATTATTTTATCAGAAATCTAACAATTGAGAGATAGGATGTCACCTCGGTAACAGAAACGAACTCTGGTCCGTGGAATCTTACAAATACCATTTGCCTGGCTTGCTCTCTTCGTAACCTGCATCACTTCCATCTTAGTTTATCTATTTACAAAGTTGAACTCAGTTTAAAATTTTAAACAAAGAAAGTTAACATTTTTCGTACAACATTTTTTGTACACTACGTATTGTTGGGATATTTTTTGTAAATTTCTTCAATCCTGGCTCCAGGAGGGATCCTGTATACTTCCTTGACTAAGTGCAGAATTTCCTATTCAAATATAATTTCTCCATGTTTTTAATTGCAAAGTCAAGACTCATGCTTTGATGAAGCTACCCTCTTTTGTTTTCAGTTTCTTCCATATATTCGACAGCAGCGAATGAAGCGTTTTTCATAAAATGCGTAGTATGTTTGAATTTTTAAATCTTTTTATCGTGTTCCGGAGTATGTAGAAATTTCGAGCATTAGTTTCGGATTCGTTGGAAGTTTGCTGAATATGATCCGTGAGGTTCGGGAAGGCGCGGTAGATAGCGCTCGCCGTCCGCCGTTGTTGCATCAGGGTTCATACCGGCCAGGGAAGTCATGGAAAAGTCAGGGAAATCAAATCGGTACTGGAAGTCATGGAAATGTCAGGGAAATTAGATTATGGTCAGGGAAAAACTCCAGAGGCGCAGCAAAAAGATGAAATTCGCGGTTGAACGCACAGAGCGTTGCTGCGCTTGAGAGGCGAGATGCGCAATTTGTTGCTGCTAGCTTGCCGTCCTGGCTGGGCGGCACGGGGTAGAGCCGACTTGGCGGCTTGATCGGGCTCAGGATCTGGCAGCTTGGTCTGCTCGTCCGTTTTTTTGTGTTTGAAATAAACAAATTTTATTTCGCAATATACCTTGCTGCATTTTCCCGTAAAATCTCTATATATGACTGCTTTGCCATTGATATAAAGTCAGGGGAATTTCAAAAATTTAGTCTGGATCTCAGCGAAAAGTAAGGGAAATTGAAAATGGAAAGAAAGATCTGGTGCTTTCCCGGCGTATTTTGAATTCAGAAGCCCTGAAGACGATAACCGAGTCGGGAATCGAAACGTAGGCGGACATGGACGCAATAACCCGGTGGAGGACCCGAGAAACCTTCACCCAACTGAAAATGGAAACAAATTCAAAGCTCGCGAGCTAGCCGCGAAAACTTTAGCGGAGTTACCCGCTGAGATGCACGATAGCAAGATATTCCACAGAGAAAAAATCATTCGCCTTGACCGACTCGAACCCGGACACCTTGATTTCCGGCCAGGTGCTCTACCAGTTGAGCTACCAAGGCGTCCTCTTTCCCTGTGGAAATTCTAGATAATAGGGTCACATGAAAATGGAAAGTTTGTATGAACACTCCGTGCATGCCCACCGGACACGGCGACGCCGACGTCCGCGGCGTCGGTCGGTCCGTGCTGCGAAAACTCTTCTTTCTACGAATGAGGGAAGTCAGAAACATTTTCCGCGCACGCGGACAGATGGGGAACGGGTTGGCGGACCGTGTCTGGGCGGCATTCCCTCGCGATCTCCTCTTAATCCTCTGCATTCCTCCTCGCCTGCCACCGCCACGCACAATGTCTTCATCACGGGCGCCACTTTTTCAATCTTCCTTTTTCCATTCCTTCTCACACTCTGGGAGCGATCTTTTTCTTCCTCCGTCACGAGTCAACAAGGAGCCGACCACCACGCTCACCAACCGCTCAGCCCCCTTCCATATTGCAGCCAGGGGTTTCTTTTCCCACCCCTCGCCCCTCTCTCCCCCCTATTCAAGCTCCCCAATCCTTCCCTCCCGTCCCCGATTATTAATTCTTCACTCCTGCCCTATCCTCCCCCCTTATCTCCCCCTCGTCCTCTCGTTTTAACCCCCTTGTATCGCGGCGAGTGACTGCTCATCTCTTCGTCCCTTTTCTCACTGCCGGAGGATATCGTGTCATCACTCCCCTCTGGGGGGAGGATCAAGCTAGCCTCTCTCTCTCTATACTTTAATCTACCCTCTTCCTTAGTAGCCCATCTACCACCCACTCTGCTGGGCCTAAAGGTGGCGAATGGGTTTTAAATGGTTGGCCGGAAGAGATATATGTCCATAATCTTGAATCCCTCCCCCCGGAGTGCCACGTGTTGGGAGAAAACTTCACTGTAATCGTTGTCGTTGCTTTCAGTTAAATCAAATCTGGTACGAGGAGGTCGAGTATTTTCTACTTTTCTTCCAATGTTCTTTTTGTTTGAGCCCTCTCATTATCTGGCTGTGTTTTGGCGACATCGGCTATGAAAATGATCCCTGTGTCTTTCGAAGCCCGCATGGTCCTTTCCTAGAGCCGTACCCAGGTATGGCGATAGCTTTTTCCGCTTTATTTGGTTCATTCTGGCATCAGATTAGCAACATAATGGACGGATTTAGTCATGCAGAATGAGTGGAGGAAACGGGTGGAATAAATCATTATAAGAAGATTGTAAAGCTGTGTAATTACCTCTGAGCGCTAATACTTTATTTATCCCTTAGCTATAATTATATGCATTTTCTGATGGGTATGAGGACCTCCCCTCTTCCTACTTTTATCCTCGCGAAGCTGGCAACAGCCGGGAATAGCTTCCAGCCATTTTCGATGTTCAAATAAATCAAATTAACCCGCTGTGAAATATGATGGTAATACTGGAGTCGAAGATGTGCTTATCTCGTTCTCCAAAATGGCCTTGTTTCCTCAATTTTATCTCGTTAATCTTTCCCTATTTTCTTTTTCCCGTCGTCAATTCCGTCGGGCCTCTATCCTATTGAAATGTATTCATTTTGGAAACATCGATTTTCTGATTCTATACTTGACTCTCTCGGTCTCGATTCAGCATTAAAATATTTTTCTCTTTATTTCATTAATTCCTTGCATGCTGTAATGACAACCACATCTTTTGTGTATCTCTTATATCTCACTCCCGCAGCAAATTGTCACCGCTCATACTTCATGTACCATTCTTCTGGCCCCTAGATTGTCACAATTTGAGGCTGACATTATTTCTACTCGACTTGGTGCATTGCGTTCTCTTCGACATGAAAAATAAAACTGGAGGCCACCCCGTCACTTTTAACTCCAGAGTTATTAGTTTAAATCCTCTTAAATGTAAAATACGATAGAAGTTGACGCATCCCTTGAGTTTGCATCATAACTTCTCTCTGAAATCTCTAAATCCATGCTTTTTTCACTATTTATGGGTTCATATACTTTCTCGAATGGCCCGCCAAGGATTCAGTTTTCTGTTCATTTGTAAACCGTAGATCTTTTTATTTCCGTAATTCGCCTTTACTTTTCACTCACAAAATTTCATGCTAATTCGTATGACGCTGCAGTTGCTCGGTTTGGGTATTCTCTTAAGTAGTCAGTACATATTCGATGTTTAATTAGGAATCAATAAAAAAACTGTCGAGGTATTTTTTTCCGACTAAGGTAATATTTAGGTTGCTTAAACTAATTTCATTGATCCTCATGTTGACGACTGTCTAATCTTAAGATGAGACCATCGCTGGTAACAGGCACGTAGCCAGAAATCTGCTTCGCGGGGGGGAGGGGAGGGGGCGGCTAAGTCTTGCGTAACTTGAAACAAATCAGCCTTGCCCATTCGGTGCCAACATGTCACAAATCTCTCCCTTAATTTTCATTGCTTGGTATTTATTTTTACAGTCCCCATACGTATATCTTCTCACTCGTAAAGTTCACTGCTAAAATCAGAACAGCAAAACTTTTTGGAAAAATTTCGGGGGTGGCTGAAGCATCAGAAGCCCCCCCCCCCCTCTGGCTACGTTCCTGGCTGGTAAGTAGCTACTGAGTTTTAAAAACATGCTCATCTCGTGTTGTGAGCTTTTTAGTAGTTATTTTTAATACATTTCCCAGTTATTTTGTAATTTCATTGCACAGTTTGATGAGATAGTAAACCGTATTGTATTTATTACTATAAGCCTAAACATTTTTCCAACTTTTCGCTTATTATTTTAATCGGTAGTTGAAGTTTTCTTTAATGAGGGCTTTAGTTAAATGTTGCGCCCTCCTTCTCCAGAGTTTGTCTCCATTAATTCAGTTTCTATTAAGCGACGCCTCCAGTCTCATTATCGACATTATTCATCTCTGTTCTTGCAGCTCTTTTCTCTCCCTTCCTCGGCATCATTGTGTCTTGACTCCCTGTGGTCCCGCTACCCCATCAACATTCGCTCATCATCTTTCTTTTCGTCTTCCCATCCCTTAGCTCATCACGTTCCACTCTTCCTCAAGACTCAGGAATATTATATTGATCTAATGGTCAAGCTTTTTGTTCGCCGTGCGTGTTCTTCGGGGCTGTCCCGCTCGGAAATGGTCACGTAGGATTTCAAAGTAATTACTCCGCGGGTGGCTCGGTTGGATGGCGTAGAAGTGGGAAGGGAGTGAGAGTGGAGTCCGGTGGGAGGTTGCGAGGAAGCGGGTGAGAAGTCGGTGGGGGCGGGTGAAGTGCAGCAGGCAGTTGATATAACGCGTGCGGATGGGGACTAGGCGTTGCCTCTCGTCTGGTCCGTACGCGCGGAATCTTCCCGTAGCGATCAGTGAGGGATGTGTCGGGCGGGAAGGGAGGCGGTGGGCTGTAGATGGGGTGGGCGAAAGGCCCGTGTTGTGGCGAAATTGAGACCCTCTTCCGGCCCCCCTCTTTACGCCTAACTGTCCACGTTAATGAGGGGAAAGGGCGAGGAGGCTGAGGCGGCCGATGCGGCGATGGGTACGGCTGGGGGAGGGGTGGAGAGAACGTATAAGCGTACGCACATAAATTACCCTTCGGAGCGAATAAAAAAGCGTAAAAAAGTAAAACGGGGGAGGTGTGTGGAGCGACGGGGGTTGTGCGGGGGTGGGGGTGAAGTGGTGCCGCTGTGGGCCAGGGGGTGGGCGGGGGGGACGGGGGTGAGTATCGTGGCGTTGCGCGCCAGAACAAGTCAGACCAGTTCCTCCGCCCCCCGCCCTCTGACTCCCCCCTCCCCTCCGCCCATCTGGACTCGTGAGCCTCCCCTTCTCGCTTCACTCTCTGTCCTTTCCTAGCTTCCCTTCTGTTTCCTTCTCGTTCGCTCCGTCTCTTCCCTGAGGCCTTCATCTCGGCTTCTACTTTGCTATTTCTTTCATTAGCTGGTACTTCGTCGGGCAATCCGAACACTCGTTCTAATCGCCACTCCCATCCCCTATTTTGTGAATTCTCGTCCAAGCAGTCACACCTTAGCCTTTGGTAGATAGTGTAGCGTGCGATATGAATATGTGGCTTATGCTTCTCTTAAGATGTTATGGTGGTACATGTTTTATCGCGCTCTGTGGTAGTTTAGTTTTATAACTTTTACTGTACACTAGTCATCGGAGAAGAATATCGTTTATCTTAAAGTATTCAAGTACCCTTTTCCCCTTATTTTGCTCGTAAAAGTTTAAATGTGCCCTTGTCCTATCTCTCTGGTAGCGTTATCTTAACTTGTTCTCTTATTTCTTGGAATATCCACCACAATCGCTCCACACAACAAGAGTTGTGGCGTCTTAAGGTTTACTTGATCCTTCTACCCAGCAGATTTGTGGCACCTATAGAATATGTTCAGTTGCATGGAGTATATAAAAAGGAATTTGAAATATCTAACAGCTTAGGTGGAAAAGTAAAATAGAATATTGCTAGCATCGTGAATTAAACGTTATGCATTATTCAAAAGGTACCGTAAAACGTGGAGTTATTCGTGCAACAGTATAATCGATTGTAAACTCAGTTGACCTCATGATCTACTCCGACGTGACATAAGTATTATTCACTCATAAATGCTCTATTTTTACTTTGGGGAACGTCTCAAGATTTTCCCTTTCGCGAGAAGCCCGTCAATATCCATTCACCCATCATTCTTGCCGCATCCGCTATTATAAATCACATAGGAACTTTCACTGCATGGGGGTAAACCCGTGGGGGAGATCGCTTGGATTAGGCACGCATGGGGAGGTAAGAAGTGCCCTATGGTCTCATTTCCGATCCATTTTCCTCACTTACGACCGCCTCAAATCCCTGAACCCCCCGATCTCCCCCCCGCGAGCGTTGAATGCAATCCGTGCTCTCTATTTCTCAGGGATAAAGTCTTCTCTCGCCTTTCCCTTCGTTCGTTTCCAAGTCTCCTTTCCTCCTATTCCTCTCCTTTCCATTTCTCTGACTTTGGAGAGACCCCGTCCTGCCCAGTCTACATTTTTTTTTTGTTTTTCGAAGCCCACCCGACGAGACTCTTATTCGCTTCGTATTTACGAATATGCTTATGACTTTGAGTTCCCACCTCGCTTCCCTCGTCCCCCTCATTCCCCACCCCCTCCCCCCTTCCCTCCCCCTCCTTCCCCCCCTTGCCTCCCATGCCGACTGCTTCTCTCACTCCCCTTCCTAACTCCTCTTCTCCCCTCCCATCTCCCTCCCCTCATTCCATTCCTGATTCTCCTGCACCCCCTTTTTTCCTTCTTCCCCTATAATAAAGGGACGTATTTGGCGATGAGCATTAGGGCTTACCGCTCAGACACTTATTACTTGAAATGCTAATAACTGTGCCCTTCCACGACTGGCCGTGAACTGCTGGCGTTCTCCCCGCCCAGCCTCACCGCCGCTCTCCAACTCTCCTTCTCTCCTATTCCTCTTCTTTTCTCAGTCTCCCCTCCGTTCGCATTCTGTTTGTATGTACATCTCACTCCGCTCATGCCTTCCCGGGTCTTTCTTTTAATCTCTCGTGCCTCGCCATACCATGGTCAGTGCCATACGTCCCTTGCCACTTCGTCATGTTCTTCTCCTGGCTGTTCTTTTCCCGTCCCTATCCTTCATTCTCAGTCTCTCATTTTATCTGTCTCTGCACTCCGAAGCCTTCTCGCTTATGCCGTGTAATATTTTACGCGGGACCGTACCCGCTTTTGTGGTGAAATGACAAGGAACTAGTAAACTTTTTTCCGAGTGTGATCGGAATGCTTTTAATAGTAGATGCGACGATTCTTGTGTGACGGCCAATAATACAACCGTTATTCACATGCTTGAGTATTTTTCTTATTTAACCCATTGGTTGCTCTCAAGAGTGTATTTGGCCCTCGACTGCGCGTTTTGTGAGTGCAATGTGTTACTTTTGGTTATCGGGTTAATATTATCAACTTCAACCTTAAGCTATACGGGTGATGGAGTTACCGGACCATTCTGACGAAACCTATTCGGAAACTTTTTGGGAGGCTAATGGTGTATTTTGTTTTCAGGCATGATAAGCGTAAGGGATAGACTGTATATATAAGAGAGAAGAAATCTGCTAATCGCAAACGTTTATCGTTTGCAGTTATTTTTATAGTAGCATAATTTATTCACCCTAGACCGATAGTTGGAAATTACTGGAATACATTTTGAAGTTTAAAGTCAAATTCGTAATGAAAAAATGGAATGGAATGAAATATTGGAAGGTGATAATCTGAAGATCTGCCATATTGATGAATGATACAGGAGGTAGGTACTAAACTAAAATGCAATCGAGTCGCTTATGCTTTAAACCTGGTACATAATTAAAATCTCTCTAATTCTTGTTTTTCTTATCGTATTACCTTATATCGTATTCTTATGTCTAAGGTGGAGGTCGAGATAGGACATGATACTCCAGTTACTCCAGTCCACCTTTTCTCCTGAGTTTCTTGTCTCTCGTTTGAATTAGCCTGCAAGTACGCTCCTTACTGTTAATATCACTCTAAATTTATCTGCAAACTCTTTATCTTCTCCAATTCCCGTAGTTGTATATTCTTGATAAGCTTCGGTATGCCCTTATTCTTGCTACATCTGCCGTGTGTGTGCTATTTTTATTCTTCTTCACACTGAGTAGAATAACGTTCTCTTTTGTTTGCACGTTATCAAATTTGATAAGGCTATGCTCTCTACGAATGGAATGAACCCTAGGAATGGGATTTAATAAGACTTTTGCACTCTTTTTTTTTTTAACTTTTAGATTTTTGAGGACTTCTCATTTTGTATTTCACCAATTTGATGTTCTTAATTGAAACTTATGTTAGGAATTAAAGTAGGTACATTAAGTTTCTCCGGAGACATTTCCTACTCTAATCTTCTTGCTGGAATATTGCATATAACCTGAAAATCCGTCGAACTACACTGTAAAAAGATGGCGTCATTCCCCCCTACTATGTATGGAGGGTACCTAGCCTGCTTATGCATGCATTTTTAAGGGAGATGGTTTGAGTAATGTGTCGCATAAAAGTCATATGTGATCTGCGCTTTCATGCCCCGCGAGTAGCGCCTTTTCATCGCCCAGCTTGTCGTTGGGTGTGAGGAGGAGGACATTAGCGGTGGAATGGCACGTCTGTCATTCCTCTCGCCCTCCTCCTCCTCCCCACCGTTTCCTTCGCTTTCTCCCGGGTCGCCCTCTCTCTCCCTCTTTCATCTCCTCCTTCATTTCCTCGGCATTCTATCTAATCGCCCGTAATTATACGGCTGCTTACCTGGAGCCTCCTCTAGCACCAGTATTACCTGCATCTTTCCCTTGTCGCGTCTTCGGACTTATTTTTTTATAAGCTTCATTTATCCACCTGTAATTACTTGTGGCGTCGCTGGCCACCTTACCTATCTTCCCCCCCTCTCCACCCCTCCCTCCCTGGTGCCTCCTCCCCTTCCTCTCTGGGTCCTCCGCTCCCACCCAGCCCTCTCCTCTCCCTCCTCCCCCCACCTCCGTCCCTTTGACCCCCTCCCCTCCCCGCCTCCTCCGCCGCCTATATTTTTCGTTTCGCATGACATGTTAAATGTTCTTTAGTTGGTATTATTATGGCATTAAATCTCGGCCCATCGCTAAGGTAGTTGATGGCGGAGTATTTCATATTTTTTATCTTCTCGAGGTATGATATATAGGATGGTGTTCCGGTCTTTTAAGAGAGAGGGAGGCGAAGTGGAAGAAGGGATCATGTCTTTTTATTTTATTTTTTTGACCGTCGGATGCGAGAGACTTAGACGAAAGGAGAAAAATGTGTACTTAATGTATTTTATAAGATGTCTTCCAAAAGGAGGTCTTAGATCGGGGTAATATTTTTCGTGGCAGGATACAATTTCTAAATGCGATGTTCAAGTTTTATCCAATTCGGTAACTGGAGTGATAATTACACGCTTATTTGTCGCAGACCAAAGTTCGGCTCATCGTACCAACCTTTCACCTTTCTTCATTTTGCTTCGATGGGATATGATTCTGGTCGTTTTTGAATTTGACTCCGGTGACAGTTGTATATTCGGGCTGTTTTATGTTCGCAACATTGCCCTTGTTTCCCCATGACAACAGATGCGTGCAACTAAATGGAATGGGCATCACGATTGCTTGATGGACAGACGAAGCCGTCGTGGTTGCAGAGAGAGTGAGGGAGAGACAGTGAGAGAAAAAAAATCCCCACGTTTCAATTTCTCCCTTTCGTCGAACGGTTTGAAGCAGAGAGGAGTTATCTCAGCTTGGAAACCCAGCAAGCGGGACAGAAATATACATATTGGCGTCGTGATTACCTTCATTCCACGGTTTTGAACGAAATGCGATCGTCAATTCCCTTTTTGGGAAATTTGACTGCTCTTGGCATTTCAAAAATGGAAGGCATATGAGCCGTGATCATTTTTTCATTGCTCTTCCCATTTTCGGAAAAGATTGTAAGCGACCGTACGGCGAAGACGCATTTTTCTATCGATCTGAATTTCCAACTCCCTCATCTCCCTCTCTCTCTCTCTTTCCAATAAATGCCCACGGCGTGGTTATTTTAATTTTTTCCCATCCGGGCGTCCCCCCTGACATTTCGCAACACGGCGAGTTTGTGTTCATGCGCTCTCGCAACGCGCCCGTGTTGGCTTACAAAACGTTAGATTCGAATATCGTGGAGACGTGAACTTTTTTTTTTTGACCCGAAATTTTCCCGCGACCCCGTCGATAAATAAATAAAGGGCCATACATTTCCCCCCCTTTACTGCCAAAGATTTATGTCCGTATGTTTTGTTGTATTACCCACGCTATGAAGTACGAGGGCATTTTCCTGTTCCCATATCATTTTCACGGCGTCGTCTTCTACTCCTAAGAACAATTCTTTACGCATCGTGGAAAATAACAGCCCACGCCTTAATCGCGGTCGAATTGATGTGTGCTTTTCGAAAGCGATCCCGGGGAAAATGGACGCTTTCACCCCCTTTACCCTCTTTAAGCAAGGGGACAGGTGAAGGGAGCAAGGGCTATAACGAATGGATACCGAAGTCTCGAGCGCCGCCGCTCCCCCCCTCTCCACCCCCCCACTCCACACCCGCGGCTCAACCCTTTCCTCACCGTTATCGTTGAATGGTTAATATCGAGAGCCTCCCTCCCACGCGTCTTCGAGAGCAGCTTCGGCTTTAAGAGATTCCGACTCCCACAGGCGCTCACCGACTCAAGATCCCCCATCGCCGTGGAAGAGAGTCGGGAGAGTTTCGTGGGAACCTCTCGGGAAAAGGATACGCGAGAATAAACCAGGGGGGGGGTTCGGGAGAAGGGAGCGTTGGAGCGACAGGGTAATGGTAGTAATCAGGGCGAGAATAAAAGGGGGGGTTAAATCCGGTGACGTTGAATTGTGGGTGGGATCGAGAGTGCCTTTTCTCAGTTTAGTCACCTTGACCTCACAATTTTTTCCTCCTCGAAAATCCGATGTGGGATGATTCTTTATTTTAAATCCCTCAGTCTCGCCGACCGTCGAAAAAACTGCTCATTTTCTTCGTTTCTTTTGGAGTAAGTCCTTTTCTTTTCTCGAATGCTCATCCAGGGAGACGATTGAACATGGATGTCTTTCTCATTCTTCCCTCGCGACTTTATCCGATGCGGCGTGTCTTTGAAAGCGAAGCGTTTGCCGCCGTCTCAATCACCCGTTTACTGCCGCGGGGTCCCCAAATCCGTCATGAACTCTCTTCGTGAACCCATTCCACGATCTGCCTCAGCGTCTGTGAGAACGTTTTGTATCTCTATAAGCGAAGCAGTAGCCTTTCGCGAGCAAATTACGTTTGGTTGTCATGCAGAATTAAGTTTTTTAGACGATCATGTTACCGTTGGTTTCCTCCAGGACGCTAAAATAAGCTATGGAAAAAATAATGAGTTTTCCGTTGAATGAATTCTTTGTTTCATATGTAAAAAATCCTCTCGGTATCGCCGGAATTCTCCGATTTCGTTCATTAAAATAGATTGCAAATCGTACTGTTCTTCTGTTTCTTACATTAGTTAATATCTGAGGCCTATAAGCCGTACTTATATGGACGCTTTTATTTTTCATATCTAAGTTATCTATTAGATTTAGTGAGGTATTATAATGAGTTACAATGTACTGAAATATACCACTCCCATTGAACATGCGTCATTCACCTGAAGCGGTTGACCAATTTTTTTTACGTTCAACCCGTGAATCATATCCTCTTTCTGCTCCGAGAGAGACAGCGGTCTCGTGGAAAGCCTGTATAGAGAATGATTGCATGTAAAGTAAAATTAACTACCAAGTCAAATCGAGGAGATCAAAGGGATTAAAAACATTCCCGCGAAAATCCGGTGCTGGCCCTTGAGTTTTTGATTTAATGCAAAGAATAAAAATGTCGACCTTTCAGAGAGAAATGGAGTTGAATGAATCCGAGCATTATCCGCGAGCTCCAGCCAAAAAATCAATTTTTCGCATTCTTGAGACCTTTTCTGACCGCGCGCCATTGGTCATCATTTAGTTGTGTTTCATAAATTCGGCACGGCTGTCTGGAAAGAAAAATCGGGATCCTTGATTCCTCTGCCTAATGATTATTCTGTCATCCACGAGGTGGAAAACCAGGTTATCAGCCTTGGAGTGTTCTCCACATAATTAACATTCCATCCTTCCTTGAAAACGCAAAGGAAATGGTTGCGTGATATGCATTTTATCGCGTCTTAGCAGTCATCGTCAAGCATGCATTTTCTGTTTCTTCTCGTTGAACAATTCTTGACTGTATATTTATCCATTTGTACCTGCTGCATCTCCGTAATCGTTCTACGAAAGCTGCTTTCTTGCCTAGCGTGTCATATCATTTAATCGCTGTCATTTTCTTGCCCTATCCCTTCCATTTTCCCATCTTCTATACATTTACGCTGTTTTTGAAATTCCGTTTCCTTTAAGCTTTGCATGTTATAAAACGCGAACATGGCTATTATGTTAATCTTTACGGAGATTTTCCTCGGTGAATTACTTATTACCGTGCTGAGTATAATAGGTTTACTAAAAATAATAGTAATAATAGTTTTTATTCATTCGGATTGTTTCAGTACGTTGTTTAACCATTTTACTTGGAAATCGCACTATTCCTGAATATTATCATCGCATGTCCAACGAAGCAAATACTTTTATGTACATCCTGTCAGCGCTACACTACCAAGATAGAAAATATTTCTTTTGGATTTAATAGGGAGACAAGAAATCACCTCTGAATTTTTTTACCATTGAACTTTTTTCTACTCTAGGTAACCATGTTTTACTTTTCATGTGTATTCCCCGGCGATATGAAAGACAGAACTTTTCATTCTTGATCAAGAAATCCTCAAATGGTGAATTGGCATTGTTAGATACTTAATGGTGGATTTCAACCTCTCGACATGAATAATGCTGTTCTTGATCTCGGCGCGCCGGGAATGCGAACGTCATTCTCCGCCTTCGACCGTCATTTCCCGCAGTCGTCATTCAGTGTAATACATATATTTGCGCCTGCATGCGTGCCGTTATTAGCGCCATTTTATATGGCCTCTCGTCGGATTTATACGTTTAAAGGGGACTCGTTAGCCTCGGCCTCGCCCGTGAACTTAATCCATCTCTTCCTTCCCCCGGCCCCAGCCAGCCGTCTCGCTTGCTCCGTTTCTTATGTCGTCCGAGACCGGCCGTCTCTCCTTCGCCCGCCCTTATTCCCCTCGAGGACCTGCTCGCCCTCTTCTCGTACTTTTTTCCCTCCCCCTGTCCGCCACAGATATCGTCCGGGCCCGCCTTCAGTTCGCCTCCCCCCGTCAGTCGCTCCTCCCACGCAAGGATGAGCCTGCTGCGGCGGCGATAGTCGCTCGAAACTTTTGAGTCTGCAACCCCTCGCTGAGAGCATAAATACGGAGCCCGCGGGACTTGGCGATTCGTATGTATTTGCCCTCCACTCCTCCTCCCTTTTCTTTGCTTCCCCCCACCCTCCACTCACGACACCCCTCTGTTCTTTCCTCCACAAGGCACGCCAATCTCCTCCTCCTCCTCTTCCTATTCGCTTTTATGCTTTAGCTTTTTTTTCCATACCTCCCCCCGCTTCCATACACTCCCTTCATCTTTTCCCTCCCGCCATCTCGTGACTCGGTGCATAACGACTGTAACGACTCCTCAACCGCTGGAGAATTGCAGGGTTTTCAAGGATTAAAGTCATCTTTTTCTCTTTTTTCCTTCCCTCCCGCCTTTCTCGTCAGCTCTCTGCCTCCCACCCTCCCTTATTTCTTTCTCTCTTGGCATTTTTTTCTACAATTTCACCTCCGGCTGGCGACCCCTCTTTTCCTTCGTAGCTCCGCAATATGTGAATGCGTGCGGGCAAACGATGAGCACGCCCGTGCGTTCCCTCTCGCATTTGCCCCGAGAGGGAGAGAGGGGCGAGGCACCAGAGTTGGTCAGGTCATTCCACATTCGTGCCATTCGATCGAGGAATTGGCTTCTTCGGCTACGCTCGAATGCGGTCCATTCTGCGGTACACTTTTTGGAACCGTGGTTCGGAGATAGTCTCCGGCGCGTCGAGCTATGAGGCCAAATGGCCGATGAGGCCGACGGAATGAGTCGGATGACCTCGCCAAAAGCCTCGAATCTGTTTGTCATTACTGGGCAAAGATAGTGAGACCGCCATAAAATCCTATACGAGGCGATAACCTCATAAGTCGCGAGTTGTCATAGGTCGGGCACCGGGTTACTCGAATCCGCTGGCGACAGCCGGCAATGGGATGCATCGCATAAAGGTTTTGAGAGGACTTAAGCGCTAAACAAGCCTTGTAGTACAGCAAAATTGAGACCCTTCTTTTTATGTTTGCTGAGCAATACATTTTTTCTATTCACGATTCAGAATTATTTATGAGAAAATCACGTCAGAGGATGAATCTGTTATATATTTTGTTCGTAGTTAATGTAACGTTGCACGGTATGGATAATTGTTAATCGAATGTTCATGGGTCAATTCAGGTTGACGCCTTCAGAATGCATGGATCTGAAAAACCTGGGGACCTGGCGTTTTGTTAAATTTCAGATCAAGAAAGGCTTGATATCCCTGTTACCCAAACATTTGAATGCCATTCGCCGGTCATCACTATATTGACCTTTAGATCTTCCTGGTTTTAATGTTAATTTTTACCTAGATGCCGAGGAAATGGGAGATATTGCTCTTTATTTCAGTCATAGCGATTTGCGCAGGGCATTCATCGGCCGTCTAGAGTATGCGCTCATCTTATGCATTGTACATTTTAATTAAGGCTGTGGCTTTATATTATTGATACAAATTTAGCTGGATGTTTAAAATCCATATTATTTGATTCTTTCGTTCTATTCGTTTGAGGCTTGGTATCTTTTCCATTGGGAATTGGGTACACGGTTATTTCCCACCGCTTCAGAGCCCTTCTCTTCCGAGCTTCTCTATGCCGGTGTCAGTGGTTGCACGTTTTTGGATGGTCATGAATCATTTCCTGTGCAATTTCGGTCATGTTTTCTAAAATTTCTTTTATGAGCTATCTTCTTTGGCGTTATTGCGACAAATGATCTTTTATCGGTTATCGTTAGCCTCAAAACATGAATGCTCACCAGAGTTCGAAGCTGTAAGGTTGTTTTACTCCCGTACTTGGTTCTCTTTCTCCCTATGTAACACTCACTAATGTCTCTCTGTAATTTTCATTATTCCTTTGCCACCCCCTCTTGCTCTCTCGTAAGACATTCGAACCATGGCTTGACTTTTCAACGACCGTCTGCGAATTGTAATAGGTGAGTTACGACCCATGCATTCAATACTTTTTATCGCCGCGGCTGAGGCAGGGGCGAAGCAAACACTTAAAAGAGGCGGTTTTGCAATTGGCCGAAGAATTATATATGAAGCTCCTTCATAAACCTCGTTATTAAGTTTCCGATATCACCGCTCTGCGGTAACTCCGTCATAAAATTTTATTGCAGCATGATAGTTTTCTCCCCATCGTGCCAGTTTCTGCGAGCAGTTACATCATATGGGAGGCATATTAAATGTAGTTTTTTCGCTGTGGAAAATTTTCATAGTCCGGTTCGCATCCTATGAATTGCATTCACCTTCCATTTTGATCAAATAGCTTCCTTGCTACTGACGGGCTTGTAATTTCAAAGATTTGCGCTTGTAAACTGCACTAAATATTGCAACACTCTGCAACGTACGATGTACTGAGCTTCAAATTAATATCTCTGGACGGACGGGTTTCAAAGCGGCTGACTTGTGAAAAATAGTTTTCTTTTAATTGACAAAAATTAATTTGCCCGTGCAATCTGTTGTCTGTTTATTGCCTTTCCATTTTATGATGTGACACTTTCAGATGATTGAAGGTGTGCGTGTTAATAAAGATACTGGTGAATTGTTTCAAGTTTGTCTTAATATAGTTACGGATAAAATTTGATAGCGCGTGGAAGTTGAATGGGACTTTGATATGAAAGTAATACTTCGTTTTTTACATGAACTGGAGACATTATATGAAAATAAGGAAAGGTACGAAATAGTTTTCAGTGTAAAATACAAGTAAACTTCGTTCCGCACAGCCTAGGGAAAATTCTGACTTCGATGCCTTGGGAAATAAGTGCGGTTTGAGTACCGCAGGTGTATTTCCCAAGAAAATTTTCTTGTAATAGGTTCCTTTTAATGAATATAACGACGTTCGCGCGTTTCGACTCTTGGCAGTTGAGCATCCACTGCCATCCCGCAAAAAGGAGGGTCTCTGTGTGTAACGTTTGCGGCCGTTGCCGGCTCAAACCTTGGCTTTTGGTCTCGCAGTCCCGCAATTGGTTCGTAGTCACTGCCCCCCCATCCCTCCCTTGGGCGAGGAAAAATGCAGCCTGGGCTGTAATTACGCTTCGGTTTCCTTTCCAAATGGTTTCCCATCCGGGGACCGTATCGATTAAAAGTTGTGAGTCGTTTACCTTTTCGCAGTTACAGCAGCTCTCACGCCTTCAAAATTTCCTTGCCGGTCTTTCCTATCATTCTTTCTTTTCCTTTTCACTCCGCCCTAACCCACCTATCCTTTTCGTATTTTCCCTCTTCGTGTCCGCGCCTCCTCCCCCATCCTACTCCCTGCAACCAAGATATTTTCCACATGGCGTAATGGTCGGCAGAGGAAAATTTTATGGCGCCCACCGCTGCCTTTCGAGAGCTTCGCAATATTATCGCTTTGCGAATATTTCTTTTATGTTGTTGCATTACCCAAGAGTCTTAGAAAGGGGAGGGGCCGGGACCGTCGGAGGGCGGGTACGGATGCTATGAGCTGAAAGGACTTCCTGGAATCGTTTTCATCGTTAAAATTTATATTGTAAGTCAGCCGAGGGGGTGAGGGGGTGGGCGCTGATGAAGGGGGTAGGTCGAGGACCAAAGGGGACGGGGGAAAGGTTTAAGAGGCAGTAAAATTTTGAATGAAGTAACGGCCTGGGCTATCATAAGGCGGAATAGTATGAATACCTGTGTTGGAAGGTGGCGGGAGACGAGATCCCTACCGCGGAAATGCACTTTTCTGCAGCTTGTTTGCGCCCTTCATTTTGCCCAAGGAGCCATTTTCAAACGTGGTGCTAAGTATATATTTAGAAATTTTTTTACCTTCAGTATCATGCATGTATCGGTGAGCTTTTTGTATCCGTTAGTAATTCGGAAACTGCATATTTTTTTTAGGAATGGGGCATTTACTCAGGGCCATAATCGCTATTTTGTACACAAAATTGTTAGATGGAAACGAAAAATGAGTTTTAGTGAAAAAATTAACATTCTAACCAGAGCTATTCACTCGCAAATCAAAGATTAAAAGAATCAAAAGGTGGCGCCCACCGAATGTGCTGCGGTAACGACTACTACGTCATTCACCTCCCGTCCTTGACTGTGTTGAGGAAGAACGGGAAGGGAGCGAGTTGGGGAGGGGAAGTCTGCTGGAAGGGATCCTGTCGCAACCACTTCCATTGGCAGAGTTAGCTGTGTGTCCTCCATTGTGATAAGGTGAAGGAGCTTCGCGGTATCAGTAGTGATTGAACGAAATGGATGACGTACGAGTCCTTTGCACGCCCACATTTACGAAAGGGTTAGAAACATCAGTTTTTCGCCGCTTGTAACTCGAGAATTAATTGACAGATCGAAGAACGGAATAATTCGGGTGTTTTTATATTACAGATCTATCAGATTCGGCAATGAAACATATGATAAACGACTCTATTATATAGCCTATTATTATATAGCCTATTATTTTATCGCATTATTTATTCGTAAGTGCATTGTTTTTTGTCATCTACATTCAGTACTACCGTCAACATAATCTCACTCTATGACTCACATTGTCAAACAAACATAACACGTAAGTCACCCATTCATACTGGTCAGTTTCGGATGCTGGCGAGAAAGGCTCTCTGATTATCTCCTTTTCCAGCTTAATGCGTCTCTGACTTTTCGAAAAATCTCTCTCTCCAATATGCTACAACTCATTGGCTCGAATCGTCCTTTTGTTAACCATTCACCCATTCGTGTCTCTAAATTTTAATTATATCGAGGGAACCTGTCGGCGTTTTGCGTATTACTTTCCCTTTTTATGTTCCATAGTCTTTACCCTGGTTGTCGCTGTTGCTTGACGCTTGCGAATCATATGGGGATTTTCAGTGGCCCAATCCCCATTCTTATGTTTGGGAGTTACAGGGGTGACGTATTCACAACGCTGCTTGTCATTTCTTTCTTTTGCGAGTGACATGGATTTATTCAAAATGTTGCCAGAATTGTTCCCGTCTTGAAACACGCACCGGAACATTTTCACCCTCTCTTTCCAGCAGCGTGTGAGGGTTTGGTTTAATGTCCTTGTCTGGCCGCCAGATGAATTTCCCCGACAGTATAAAATGCATCTTAAACGCCTTCCGATGACGCGTTTAAAAATATCGAGAGTCTCGCATTTTCTTTTGCGTTAACACGCTGTACATTTTATTGTAGTCGTGTATTTGTGTGGTGAAATATGAATGAGTATTGTCTTGCCCTCTTTTTTTCCGGGAAACACACAATCGGCCGTTTCGTTTTGCTGTTTGTGCTCCGTCCGCGGCGGATTTTCCGAAAGGGCTTTCATGTCGGAAAAAGTGACATTTTTCGTGGCCGAAAGTTTGCGTCCGAAAAGTTCCAATCCCCCTTTCCCTCCACCCGCGGTCAAAAAGTACCGGAATCAGAGGCAGAGAATGAGCCATTGATTGGCTATCCCTCCAGCTAACTTTTCTCCCCGCCTCACCCCCTTCCCGCAGGCTTTTTATGCCGCAGCAGTATCGGTCCCGCTCGCAAACTGCCTTCCCTCCACACCCTCGGCTCCTCTTGTCCTGCTCCCCAACATTCGTCGGCCTCCAACTTCCCTCTCATCTCTTTCTCTCTCTTTCCTTCCTGTCCTGCATCCTTTCCAGAAGCTTTGATTCGTCTTCCTTACGGCCCTCTCGGTCTTAATTCAACTGCTAGCTCTCGGAGGGAGTGTTCCTTTCTGATACTGACCGAGCTATTCCTGCCCCCCACCCCCCACCCCCCCCCCCCTCTGCAGTTCTTCGGCTATCATCCGTTTCCTTTGTGCCCTTAACGAATTTCTGTAACCGACGTAATGGTCCATTACCTTCTCTCTAGGAATTGTCTGTATTGGTTTTGTTTTCTTGCATGGCTTTAACAATCGTAAGCCGGGTTTTTGTTTTGAGCAATAACTTTTCTATTCCAACAGTAGACTGTGTAAACTAGTGCAAATTGAAATCAGTTAAATATGTCATCAGGTGAGTCATCACACGTTTGTTGTAATTTATAGAACTCGTTTTCATTACTTATTTGGAGGGATTTATTGTTTAGGCTTCATTTTTTTTCTTTTTATTTACTTTTGCAATGACACAAAAGTATGATTTTCTTGATTATGTTTTCTTCGTGAATAAATCTTGACGAATTGGCTGCATAAACCTTTCACTTATGATGAAAATAGAGAACAAGTGAAATATTTCCGGCTCATTTGCGAGTGAGTATTCATCTCAGGGAAATCTTTATCCTATCGAGTTATCAAAATTCCAATGGCCTCTCCGTGTCTTATGATCCTCAAGGTCTTTTCCCGCTATTTTATCCTGTCGTCCCAGCCTCGGCTGTCTACGAGGTGTCTCCACTACTGCCCGTGTCCTTCCTATTGCGCCGTTTGTCTTTCCGCTTTCGTCGGTGGCCTCTGTGCATCATCCTCTCTCCCTCTCCCCATCTCTCTCTCCGAGTCTCTCGTCCCCATCATTTGGTTTTATGCGGCTGTCCCATCGGCCGCCGGTGACGTTACGCGCTGGGGGGATGATGGGACAGCTTGCCGTGGGTGTGAGTGGATTTGGTGGTTTTTGGGGACTTCCGTAGTTTTATTTCAAACCCTCCCGTGAATCACCTCTCTCTCTCTCCCACTCCCTCCCCCCTTCAGCCAATCAGCGCTCTCCCTTTCCGCCCCACTCCCCTCAACTCGGTTCCCTATCCCTCAGTTGTACCTCCTCCCCCCCAAAATTTTATGCCCCCGCATATCGCGAACTCTTATATCTCTTGCGTGTGCCGACCGAGCTCGCAGTTCTCTCTCTCACACCAGCATCACCATGTCCGCTCACGGACCCGCTGATGCCCTCGCATTCAGTTCCTTTTGACGAACAAATTTCGTCCGAGGCATTTAGGAATCGGATGCTTTTTTTGTCATCGCTTTTTCCGTTCTCCTTTTCTCCGTTTGTCAGTAAAATGCGTGCGTCGTGTAGCGTGTGCCGACTTTGCATGAGCGGCGAAGCGAGAACCGCTCTCTCTCTCTCTCTCTCTCTCCTCTCTTTATCCTCCGCGTCGGTTTATTCATATATTTTTTTCACATTATTCAACTATCCTGTTTATTGAAATGCTTGAGCGTTGCCTTTCATGCCACCTCTCCGCGGCCCCGCGGGAACGTCAATATATCGTCGCGTTCAAGTGAGTAAATAAGCCCAATTAAGCACTCAGAACGCCGTGAAAATATATTTTGTTTTGCAATGTAATTTCTCATGGCTGGGAGTGAAATTAAATTGTGGGGGGGTTGCTGTGGCGGTGAATTGCGGGATATGTAGGACGTTTGTGCGTCCGTCGTAAAATGCACGGTTGTTGTGTGTGAATGGCTTAATTAGTGATCTCACTCAGCATGTTTAATTTTCAGCTGTAAAGCGTGTTTATTTCCTGGTATATTTCCATTTTGTGCGCTCCGTTCAAAGGTATTGCGCTTTTTATCCTGGTTAGGATAGGGAAATATGGGGCACATCCATCGCTCACTTCGCTGCGTTGTGCAAATATTACTTTAAAAACTCAGAGCCATAGAGTATATTACTCTAGCATTAGGTTTTATCTGAAACTAAGTTAACAACAATGTGACTATAACTCCGTTGATGGGAGCTCGCTTCTCAATAGCCTGAGAATGGGTTTTGCAACTTTGGCAGTAAAAAAGAATATGGCTATAAATTGCGATTCGTAGTTATTTCACTTTGCCGGGAGCTCGCTTGAGTTTGGCTTCCACGCACTTCTCCGACGACCGAAAATTTATATTTTTTTCCTCGAAACTGCTTTTATCATGATATTTCGTTCAGTACATTGATTGGTTTCCGATGAAAGGGAGCGGGAAAGGGCAGATAAGTGCGGGCCGAGCGGAAAAATAAGGAGCGGGAATTCACAATTTACAACATGGCTTTGTTCTCCTCGTGAAAATTTAATTTTTCCGCAACTGTTCTCATCCATGACTTCTACAACTATCGATTTTGTGCGGCGTCGGAGGCAGCGCTCGCTAGTAAAAGCAAGAGCAGACCTTTTCCATTCGATGGGGAAATTTCGACGCCGTGTTTTGTTCAACCGGGATGCCATCCATCAATTTCTCATTTGGACAGCATCTCATCACTTCCCCCCATAGATCCTCTCGCCCTTTCCCGACCGCCACCTCCCGTCTCCGGAATCCATGTCCAGAGCTGATTTTCGCAGGAATTAATTTATCGCTTTACACTGCAAAGTGTTTCGTCATGTACATACGCCCGTTCGTTTCTACGCCTTATGTTTCCTCTCCCGACTACCCGTTGATGCGTGATACCTTTCCTTGGAAAAGTAATGCTCGTTCGTGTGGAAGCGAGTCTTACCAGTCTGCCGTTGTCTTTCCGTTAGCCCACGTTTAGCTCGGGATTTACTTTACTCCAGGGGTTTGGAAGTACTTATTTGTAAACCCCTCTGCATACCACTACTGTTTTGTATAGAAGTGCTCCATGTCGCACAGGTGTACGTCATAGAAATATGTATTATAGAATGGACCATTCATATCCGTGATTACTAATTTCTATTAAAGGCATACAAGTACTCGATCCCAAATTTTCATTTTTTGTCTTAAAAAAACGTTCCGAGTCATAACATTTTTCCAACTAAATGCTCTATTTGGTGCAGTTCTTGAAAACTAAATTTTTCTCTTGTCGATCGATTGCATAGCACCAACGATACGTTTTCCGATCATTCATATTTATTAAATGCGTTTTTAAAAATATTTATGTATTGGAAAGATGAGAAGTTGCTGGTATTTAAACCTCTTATTTAATGCCGCTACGTCTGGTGATGCTAGAGAAGTAGTGGAGAACTTGGATGTTTTTTGATCGAGGTACAAATAGTTACCCCGTTCGTCTGCGGCGAGCGCGGAACCAAGTCCCCACGATAGTGGGATGCGGTACCCCTTTGCCGCGCTTCCAACTTGCGCATTGCCAATTGAAACGGCCGCCGCGCCTGGAGGGTCATCAAGCGACGTGTCTGCGTGACGCCTTTCGTAATTATAGGACGGTGTGCGTCCCAGGTTTCTCTCCTTGTCCCCTCTCTTGCGATCGGAGGCGATTGATTGTCGCCGTGCAGGCGGCCTATTCACGTTAATCACCGTGGGAGCCATTCATCTCTTTAATTGAAATAAGGTGCAAGGATTTATCTTCCGCATCTCGCAACCTAATAATGATTGGCTCGCATTTGTACGGTGGTCACGGAGGTGAAACTCTTGGGGAGCGTGAAAAAGTAACGCCATGTCGCCGTAAATTAATCGACCTAAATAAGTATTTAGTTACGGTAGCATTCCAGGTTCAAATTGTTCCAATACAAGGTTTCCAAATATTATTTAGATGATTGAGGCTGAACATAAAATAATCAATTGAAACTTTTTGTTATCATTATTTTAATTATATAAATTTTTAAGGCGTAACGTGATAAAATATTTTATAGGACCGAATTTCAGCCAAACATTTGCAAACTTTTGTGAGTTGAAGGAAGTAGTTGCTAGTTGCTGGCTGACACTGGACTTAAAACGTTCGCCACGGTATCATCTATAAAGAGTTGTTTCTTTCGGTTTATCTATAAGGCATAACAACGCAGCTGAAGTTAATTGCTAAAAGCATGGTGGAGTAGACCTGACTTTCTTTCATTTCCACATCAAAAGTAAAATGACAGGAATGTCAAGTCCTGCGAAATTTTTTTCCCTGTGGATAGTCTTGACTGTACATTATTAATCCGTAAGAGTTTTTGTTTCTAATGCAGTTAATGTCGCTGGCTTGACTCAATCGTTTTAATTTGGTCAGAGTGCGATATATTTCCGCGGAATCTCTTTCCCGCGGGATTGAACATCTGCGGAAATCGCTTGTCTCGTCAGGCGTGTGAATGCTCGTGGAACGTGGCCGTCCGGCCGGCTATAGTATAATATTTCCCATCAGATCACGGGATTCGACGATAAAAAGTATTGTCTTTTGTGGGCGCTGCGCCGCCATTGGCTTCGCATTCGAACGAATGCCTCCTCGTCCCAGCCGCCGAGTCGGGGTTTCATCGGGGCTTTTTTTATAAGACACGTTGCGCGGAAAGCTTAACTTTTTCCCCCCCTATCTCCCCCTCCCCATAAAGCCCAGCGACCCCGTATCCACCGTGCATGTTGCGTATTCCGCGAACCAACCACCCCCTCCCCCCTCACCGCTTTCCTCCCCGCCTACCTAGCCTTTTGATACTGCCCTCTCCTGCTACCCTCCCCCTTTATCCATCGGTTCCTTTGTCCTCTCGTCGGCAGGGACTCCAGCAATAACCCATATCCCTGCTGCCATTGTTCGTTTCTCGCTGAGCCGCCCCTCCCCTACATCTTTCTCTACCCCCCACCTCCAGCCACCCCTGCGTGCCCCCCCCCATCCCCCATATGCAAGGCCTCGAATGTTGCAGTGCGCAGTTTGAACAAACCTATTTTCCGCCTTCCCTCTCCCTATCTTTTGCCCTCTCTCTCTCTCCTCCTGCCCCCCAGAGCGCGTGCTTTCCGATTCTCCCCTGGGGGCGCAGGGTATCTACAGTGCGTGCACCCCCCCTGCCCAACTTCCCGACTACGCCTCTTAGTTCTCCCACCCCATCCCTCTGCCAACTTCCCAGCACCGCCAACGTACCACCCTCCCCCCCCCTCTCTCTCTCTCCTTTCTCTGCGCTCTCAGGCCTCAAAACTTTTATTCTCCCCAATGAAACGTTGTAATTCAGTGTGTGATGACCGCGGGGTTTGCGGGCGGCCGGGAAAGGGTTAAGTCAGTTGGCTACACTCCCTCTCGCCACCGCTTTCCCGTCCCTTCCCCCTTCCCCCCAGCGCATTGTTTCCCTCCCCCTCTCTCGATCCCCATCCCCCACAGCACCACGCCCCTTCCAGCACCGCGTAGAACACCCCCTCCTCCTTCACCACCCCTAACCCCCGTAAATGCATTATGCTCTCACTCTCTCTAAACTTCTGCCCCCACCCCCTAACTTTCCTCCCCATCCCTCTCTCTCTCTCTCTCTCTAGCCCCCAGGAAACTATCTTTTTACACCACCTTCCTCCCCTCCCTCGTCTGGACGTTTCGCCCACTGGCGGAGGTGGGAGGTGTCGGCCACCGTCCGTACGCTCGCTAGCCGGACGCGTCCGTCGCGACGGGGAATGCGTGCTTCGTGTTTGTGTGCACACTCGGGAGCGACGTCGTTTTTACCTCTCGAGTATCCACACTTGTGCTGATGAAATAGATCCAGACGCTTGGGCCCACCATATAGTCCCTCACTCTCCTGAAAGAACACGGCAATTTTTGTACGATCCCTGTTGTCATTCCCTCCCCCCGCCCCCCATCTCCAGCCCCCTGCCTAATGTTTGAAAATGTCAGAGACAGCAACGGGAGCGTCGGCTGTAAAAAAAGAATCACCTTCTGTAAGCTGTTTTAAGGAGGGTTCTTCATTGCTCCTGGAGTTTTTTTTTTTCGCTGCTCTGGGTCTCCTCAATGGTTGTTGAGGAAGCAACAGTCAGATGTATTTAGTTCTTTGATGACCCTTGTGCTTGTACCCTTCTTTTGCGTTAACGTCTGTTGCAGCATTTGGTGGCGTTGACTAATATTTTTGCTGCCCACGGCATCAGGCCTCTTTAGTGGGCATGTTAGAGCCGTAAACGGATGATGTTTGCATTTCTCTCGAAAAAACGATGCATATTCGTGTTTTTCTTCATTCCAAATGCTTTTGTGAATGATGATTAGCGCTGAAAATATCTTGCCCTGATATTATTAGAATAATGGTTAATATTTGTTTATTTTGTTTCCTAATGCTTAGTAAATATCTCCCTTAAGATATTATTCGAATATATTTCATGGAATTTTCCATGATCAAAGCTTTTTTCGAACTCTTACAAGTCCCTTATCCCTTTGTAGGATAACGTTAATGCTTATTGCTTTTCCCTCTTTACATATACTTACTATATTTAATGTGAATAGGTTAATTGCTCTGAGCCTGTGATCATGTTTTTGGAATTAAAAACTAATTTTTTTCTTTGTTTTATTTCAGGTGAGTGCCTGTTTTCATGTCTTTTAATCTTCAATGCCGTGTTGCTGAATGTGTAAGTACTTCGTTTGTAATATCCCTGGTTTCGGCTAAATTAGTTCTTTTGATTGGATTCAGTGTTCACCGTGCTCGCACAGTCGTGTATTCTGAGATCCATAATTTGGGTAACTTCACAAGAGGTAGTTGGCGAGACTTCGCCTTCGGATATAGTGGACTGGCTGGCCGGCGTGGATTCTTTTGTCTCTATGCTCTGCGTCAATTGCCATCCCCTCGTAGCTCGTCGACTCGTGCATTCTTTTGTATTTCCCCATTCCAAATCGTGTGAGTGTGTGCCCGCGCCCGTTATTTTTTTTTCTCGATCCCCCGTTTGGACATTCGCGTCGAAGAGGTTCCGCCTTCGGGTGCCAAAGCGTAGAAGAGAATAGAGTGGGAGGGAACTACTCGCATTAGCCAACACGGGCTGGGCGTCTAGTGCCCGCGGGCCCACTTCTATTGACTGGCCAGTTGACTCGGCCCGTCGAGTTCCTTGGCCGTTCGAATCCCCTCAGGGTTCGGGCTGGGAAACTTTCCTTCGGGCATCCCCGCGAAGCCGTCGGTAACGAGCATGTGATAGAAGCGTCGCTTAACAAATACGCTTTCCCGTTATATGTAAAATGGAGACGGACAATGGGGCGTGACGGAGGGAGGAGGTTTTGGAGGGGCGTCCGTTGTTTGGAATTTGGACACGACTCTCCGTGGCTCGTACACAACGCGGGGACTGATTCGAAGTGGGGTGGGGAGTATCGGGCGTCTTTATTTCAGCGCCAAGCTGCCCGGCGGAGAGGAATGGGGTGAAATGGGTGCGGTGGGAAAGAGGGGGAGGGGGTTGTTGAGGAGGGAAACGGAAAAATTGCGCTGACTCTTCGGTTTTCTTTCCCGGCATGCCTCGGGTCTCGAACGGGAGCCGTGTCCTTTGGTGTGAGTCGGGAGGGAAAGGGTTGGCGGCCAGGGAAGAGGGAGGGGTCAAAGGGAATTGGTGTGGGGGGGAGGTCGCCCTTTCGAGTATCACTCGTGCATCCCTTTGACGTAGGTCATCTCCCGCCCCCTCCCACTCTCTCCCCTCCCCCACCCCTTTTGGCTTCGTGCCGCTCTTTCGGGGAGGAGACGCTGGAAGGGGAGGGCGGCAGGGCTGTTGGGTTTTAGGGAGCGGCAGCTTTTCTCTCCCCCCACTTCCCTGTTGCCTACTCTCGAGGGATGGGAAAAAACCTCTCTCGTGCCACTTAAAGGTGCCCCTTATCTCCTTGCTCCTTTACCTCCTCCCATTACCCCTCGTTCGTCTCCCAAGCCTTTCTTTCTTTCTCCAGGCCCTTGTCTCCTTTATTTTTTGCCGTCCCACTCCTCTCCTTCCGTTGTCTCAGTCTCTCCCCTGTAACTGGAGCGTGCGTGGATTTTCTGTCGCAAAACGGCGCGTGCCGAAGGGAAAACTATTGGTGACAAAGTTAACGAAGCTTGCAGACAAGAATTAAAGAATTTACATTTTGCGAAATAGAAAAAGGAAAGCTGTCTGCCAGGCATGCCTCGATCGATTTGTTTTTGAAACTATTGATCAAATAGAATATATGACCACGTATAACTTTTCCTTCTGTTTTTATAAGTAACTTCCGTTCATACTCATCGTATAGTTAGTTAGTTATAGGCAGTTAGCCAATCAGTGTGTTTCAGGAGTTGTTCATCAATGAATATTATTATTCTTAGGTCATAACGTTCAACCTTTACTTGGTTCTTAGGGATTCAACAATTCAGTATTGCCTACATTTCGTATGATAGTATTTTTACAAATAGAATCGTTCTGGCAAGCTGGAAATCATTGGAAGATAAAGCAGTGAGAGCATTGATTTGGAATATGAAATTTTATCTTGGTGACTTATGTAATGCGCGTTCACTGGATATTTGTTCATAATCTTAATACATGTAATATGAGTTTCAACACTCATAATGTGTAAGTGTGCAAATGTCGCCGTTATTTAATTTGACAGCAAAAGAAGAAGCATTTCTCATTCTTTGTTATTTCATGGCTACATATCAAGTACAGCAATAGGCGAATGAATTTTGGATTGTATGGGACTTGTCGGAAAGCAGCAAGATGGTCCCGGCGTAGCAATGCCGTCACGTATTGTTAATCTGGCAAATTTACGAAATGGTTATTTACGTTAATCAACAAAGCTTTTAACCTAATTAATTACATAAATCAGAGAATATGGAGTTGCTCCGTAGCTCTATCGTAGCCACAAGATTTTGTGAAAGCCTATGCTTCTATTATTATGTAATGGAAAATGGTAGTAATTAAATTTCGGCTACAAGTAATAATATATGAAGATGAATAAAGTGCTCACGCACTTCTTATGCGCTAATACTCTATGCTTTAATTTATCATTTGACGTCTTCTCGTGTTTAAATTCCTATAATTCTGATTATATTCTCAATGAAAACATTGAGACCTTTGGGGAATCGCGGTGGGCAGTGTTTTGCTATGTATGTACATACCATGACTCTTCTTCGTAAATTTGAACTATAAAAGGATGTGGAAAATTAATCGTCAGGGTACCATTTTAAAGTGATACGAATGATTACTCATTTAAAATGATTTCCCTCTTTTGCTGTTACCGCGGACGTCGGCGAGGATGGGATTCACAACTTTTTCTCTCAACTCCTCCCTTTTCTCTTGTCTCGTCTCTGGAGGTCGCCCCCAGATTTCCGTGATTCGCGAGAAGCGAGGACAAGACAAAAAGTACACGCCTCATTTCGGGATCCGTTGCGGATTATACGCACGCCCTCTCACCCCCTCTGACAGAACGCCTGCCAGAGATCACTTGAGCGCGTGTATCGGCGGGGACGCGGACATCCTCTGGCGCCGCGGCGTCGTCCGTATGGCAACCGGCGTCGAGCGCTGCCCCTTGATTTTACCCGCGTAAAATCCCTTTTTCGCTCCGCGAGCGCTCACGATAGGGGAACACGCACACAACGGCCGGCTAGCACACGCGCGCGCGGAGAGTCCGAGCTCGCCCTCAAAACATCCGCCGAACGACATGCGGACAGCGTTCCGCGACATTCGCCTGCGGGGTTACTCCCTCCCTTTTCCCATTCACTCTTTATCTCTCTCTCTCCGCCCTCCCTCCTCCCCACTCCACATTCCCCGTCACAGGAACCGCCGCTCCCCTCCCCTCCGCAGCGCCATCCGACGCTCTCCTGTTTTTCCCTTTTTTTCATTATTTTTTTTTACGATCCCAGCCACACGACTCTCGACACCTGTTACGTCCCTTTTTCCGTTCGGGATTTTTTGAATTGGGGGTGGGGGATGGAGGGAGGTCGGGAAGTGGGGTGGGGAGGGGAAGTTGTTCGGGGTGTGTGTGTGTGTGAGGGAGGGAGTTAGAAGGGGGTGGGAAAGGGGTGGCGTTGATTTCACGTCGGCCGGAGGGCGGGGTGGTGGAGGGAAGGGAAAGTTGGGGTGATCCGGAGGGCGTGAGACGGGATGTACAGGAGTTATCGCCCGCCCCCACACCCCGCCCACCCCAATTATTTTCTTTGTATCTCCCCGAACGACTCCCCTAGCCGACCACCCCATCTTTTGCCCTTTATTCTTGCGCCTGTTTAGCCGCTTAACCAATCTCCAGCGTGTTCTTTTTTTCTTCCTCCCTTTACCGGCTTGCTCTGAGCGACTAAGTGTCTATCGAAGCCATCCTCCAACCCGCCCATAAGGCTCCCATCTCTTTTAAGTGAACTTCTAAGAGCTACTGACTTGATATGCCACGGTTTCAACTCGTCTTAAGGTTTCCTCTTCTAAGTTCGTCCCCAGCTGGCTTTGTTAATTTTCGGTAATGGTCGCACGTGTCATGAAAGAGAAGAGGACGAATTGAAGACAAAATTAAGTACCATTGAACGTGGTTCAGATTAATTAGTTCTATTCATCTATCTAGGAATCTGTTCAGAGTAAAAATCAAACGGGTTAATATTGTTGCAATGTTTCCTATAATAGTTTGTTGTTTCGTTGCTGACTGAGTACGAGAGAGTAATTTATGAGGCTACGGTTTTCAATAGGAATTCCTAATTCGATATTCGATTTCGTGATCCTGTGAGATTTAGATGACGGAAATACTTTTAATTTGGATCTGTATTGAATTAAAATATTGCCTTATGGCCATCTGAAATTTCAGTTATCTGTTTTGTGTCTGGTTCCATTAAGTTTTCTTGGCCCATACAAGAGAAGGGAACTGCTAGCGTGTGTCTCAAAGTCAAAGTCGTTGCAAAATACATAAGGTTAAAATCTATAAAATTGAATTATGTATATATATTCGACGTATTAATCTGAATAGTCACAAATCTTGATACTTACGGCTGAATCCCGCATTTTTCGTGCCTTTTGCGGTTAAGGATTTTATTACCATGAAATTTTGCGTGATTTTGGAATGGTGATCATTATAAATCATACTGCGACTAATGGTGTGTCATCCTCCATTACATATCGTGCTGGCTTTCTGGTTAGTAAATGTATTTACTTTCACTACTCTTAGAGAATCCATGAAGTAATTAGCATCTAGTTCTTGAGAGATTACCGATGTATAAGATAATTTATTCCTTAATATTTTTTATGGTACCTGCATGAAAAAAACATCGTGCGTTATACTTGTGAAGCTCACGGAAACTATATGCTGTGAGTTCGTTCGTTGGCAGCCTTAACGTTACACAGTTCGACCGTAGAAACAGTTGTAAATACGAGAATATACCTCAGCCGTGTAATTTTTGAATTTTCACTTGGACCTGGAGGTTGGTTCTCTCTATGCCTCGGCGTCGTGGGTGGCGAGTACTCTCGTTGCACAAAAGAGAAATTACGGCACGTGTGCACTCGTGGTGATGGAACGCGATTATTGAAAAGAACGACTGTGTCGAGGGCGGATTGTATTGTAGCATGTCGCGATTGATGATGTGTCTCTCGTCTCCGTGGTGATGGCAGCGTGAATATTGTTGGTTGAGTGATGGTCGGTGGTGGGTGGAAGGGGGGCATGTGTGACGGAAGAGTCCTTGTCGCCATTGGAATGCCCTTAGAAGGCAGGGAGTTGGTTCAGAATGTAATCGCAGTAGCCGTCGTGCGTTTATGCCGTAGTGAGAAGTAATTGATCTCTCATTATTGCATGGTTTAAATGTATGGTATTTATTAGCGGTTACGAATATAGATGATTCTTTACCGAAATGGCAGTAGGCATCTCAATAAATGTAGCATATGAGATGAATTTTAGTCACAAGACGTGCCTTCTGCCCTCGTCGGATATGTCGTATCATTTTAAGAAAGTCTGTGTGATATCTTTGAATTTGCTTTACTTACAATTCAATCCTCCTCAGAGGCTGCTGTCAATTCTATCACCGTCTTCTTAACCGGGCGAGATCTCTACCATTTAACTACTTTATATCCTATCTCCTCCGATGCTTTTCACTTTCCCTGTCATTCTTCCTTGGATTTATCGATTGGCTTAGCTGAAAATTTCTCGATGTGAAACACTCTATGAGCCGTTTCGACGTAAATGGTAATCTGGAAAAAAAAGTGGAGCATACTTGACGTAAAACGCGCATTTCCTCCCCGACTGAATTGTTCGTGTCCCCTCCCCGGGAACTTAGTTGCGTACTTGCGTCTTCTTTTGTTTAGTTGCGAGTTCTTTTCTATAGTTTCAGATTTCCACAATCGGTCGACGCGCAACATTATGTTCAATGGCGGAAAGTAAGGTTAAATTGCTTGTGATTGTGAAAAAAAATGTACGGAGGCATAGTGTTCAATTGAGGAAAAGTGGCTAAGGGTGAGTGAAATGCCTCTGAAGCTATTCAGGGAGGCTGAATACGCAAGCGAGCGGAATAATTATAAAGGGAAGAGGGGGTGAGGGCGATGGAGGAAAGGAATGGAGGAAAGGGGTGAGGTGGGTGCTGGGACTCTGAATGGTTGGTTGCGGGGAAACGCAAAACCGAGCTAAAAATTTAAGAATTGTATGAAACGCGGAGGCTTTTTTAAAGCGAGGAAGACAAGGGAAGGCTTTCTTCCTCCATGATTTCATGATGGAATCATTCTGGGCTTCCATACTGTGTTCTTATGTTAATACCATGGGCTTGTTTTCACATAATTTAAGCCATAGTTCTTGGGCGATCCCTCAGTAGGAGTTGAAGATTTGACTTAATTGTTCTCACTGCATAATTACGCATTGAAATATATATTCTTAGGACGTAGGCTCGAATGTCGTCGAATGGTTTTTCTGAGTGGGGAGTGTAGCCAGTCTCATTATTTACTGTCTGGTTGAGGACATGTCTGGTAAACTATGGAATATCCCACTCCTCTGGCAGTGCATATTCCGTGCATTAGCCGTTTATAGATGCTGACGGTACCACATTCAGAGGAATTATTACACCTGCAGCTGACGTACTTTGCTGGCAATATAGAAAAATTCAATCTCCTCACCATTGAAATATCTGCAGCTCTCCAATTTAAAGTGCTTCTGGGGGTGAACATGCGTACAATGCATTGCTACTATTTTTTTATAATGATGTTTAACACCACCCATAGACTGACTTGATATTCAGTAAAAAAACAGGATGGAATAATTGTCGGGGCATAGTAATCGGTAAAATATTTTAGAAAATAATAGACGGTTATGAAATCAGTGATAGAAAAGATGATTATTTACACAGATTAAATGAGAGAATTCCGAAAACCTTACAGAGAGGCGCTCTCTTAACCGTAAGACTTAAAATTCACAGTGGTTATGTTGTGATTATCAGTTACACGGCTATTGCTCCGAGCTGTGCTTACTGCCAACAGTCAGCATCTGTGTTGAAATAATTATGAATATATAGAATTTTTACACCTTCGTCACACCGACAAGAATTCATACTCGGTCTCCTAATTCCTTTTCTTGAAGTGAATAAGAAAATAGGAATAACGCTTACCAGGAGAGTGAACATTTTGGTAAAGATTTATTAAAATGGGAAACTGTACGGAAATCGTCCATAAGACCAATTTTTGAAAGGTGAGATACCTGTGATGGAGAAATTGTGGGGAGGTTGGACTTTGATCGGCGTCTCGTACATTTCAAACTGTATGCACGAGGCCTCTTCATTTGAAAAGGAGAGTTAGTTTCTTGTTTGTGAGAGACTAAAGGAAGTTAAGTTGCGGCCCAGGGCGAAGAGGGCAGTGATAACTGGGGCTGCGCGCGCGGCTAATGACAAACAATGCGCGCAAGCGGATGGAACGGGAGCGCAGCTATTCTTTCTCCCGTCCGCAACCCCCCGCCCCCCTCTCCTCCCTCCCGCAAACCCCTTTCCTTTCAAATGCCCACGTTATATCCGCATGAATCCGCGTGCTTCCGCTCAGTACTTAATGCGCGAGTACATATTATTATTATCGTTCCCTCCGCGAGAAGCTTTCATGGCGAGATTTGATATCCGATTGTATTCGCGTACCTCGGGGACCATTCCATCCCCTCATCCGTCCTCTTCCCTCTACTTTCATTCGCCGTCAGAGTTTTGAAGAAACGATATGCAGTCGTTCACCTTTGCGAGGTCGTCTGCCTTGCTGTCGGCATTGAAATGGAACTTAACATTATCAACCTTCGCGTGATTGTGCAATAACTTGACCTAAAATTTAAGAATCGTAGGGGTATTTTGGGATTTAGCAGGAACGAATAGCATTCGCGTTCACCTACTGAGTTACGAAAAATGTTTTCTGTTTTCATTAGGTACTCTTGTTCCTCTCCAAATATTTCTGGTGGCGTCCGAGTGCATTTTTCAATGATATGTTGCTTTTTTAGTTTGTCAAAAGTTTATTTTACTGTGGATTAATGCTTTAGGCATTGCAGTTTGTGAAAGTTTTCATTGTATAGGTTGATTCGTTTTGTACTATGGCCGTAGATCCCGCGTCAGTACGTTGATTTGATCCCCATCTTACATGGCTCCCATTTTTAGTTTCGCTCTTTTCTCCTTATCCTAGGTTTGGACTCGGCTGCCAAATCCCGAAATCCGAATGACTTCTTCTCCTGCTTTCGACCGACCATATCATGCCTCCATACTCCCAACATGCATTCATTTCCATTCCCCTCCACCTTCTTTCTTCGCCTCTCAATTCCCTACTCGCCTCCCCCCTCCCCGCCCCCTCTTACCCCTCCACCACCCTTTCCTCACCCCCCTTCCCCTTCCATCCTTTGTCTGCGCTTACGCATTTCTACATTTTTTTATTGTTTCTCCCTCGTGCATGGGCATCACGCTTATGGCGGGTTCAATTGTTCGTTTCGCGAGCATAAAAGCCGGCGAAAGCGAAGGGAGAGGCTTCGGGGAAAGGTGTGCAGGGGGGGAGGGGGAGAATATGGGTAGGGGGATGTTGGGAGGGGGGTGGGAGGAGCTGGCGGAGGAAGGTTATCAATTCTCCTCTCTCGTATCCCCCTGCTCTTTATCGTTCTTCCCGCCGTTCCCCGTCCTTCTACTCGTCATTTCCACATCTTTGCCTTACTTCATTGCGGCTGAATGAACGGGGGTTCGGACATGCGGAAGTGGCGTAGACTCCGTCTATTTTCAATGAAGTGCGACCGAGCGGAGAAGCTTTGAATGATCATTGGATGGATCTCGGTCGGTGCGTTAGATGTGCACGGCCGAACGTGCATTGTTTTGTTCATTAGCCTGCGGAATTCCATCTGTTAGTTGAACGGATGCTAGTTCTCAAACGGCTTTGGTTCGGCCCCCCCGAAGACACGTTCTGACAAGTTACATTTGATTTCTGCTGCAATCGGTCTTTGATAGCAGACCCGCAAATGTTACCAGGAGTCAACGATGGTGGCATTTTTCGATCCTGTGCGCCGCTGTGTTCGTGCTTTTATTTCTTGCGCGCGATTTCTCTCTTCGGAATCGAAGATACCCGCGAGTCCTTCTCCGAATGTAGGCCTTCAGGTTCTATTATTAAGGCAATGGACATTCAGGTCGTAATATTGAGTGTTGTTCTAGAGTTCTATCGTAATGTGTGCATTGCATCTGTTTTTTACGTGCAGTGTACTACAGCGTTTACTTGGAGCATTTAAGTCATAATTATTTGAGTTGTGAATTCTTAATGTGTGCGGTAATATGCTGCGCATCGTTGCTATGCCGTTTTACCTTTTAACTCTAAACAGAATGATTGGTTTTAAAAGGATATCCACATAGATAAACGCTGTGAATCTGACTTCGGCTCTCTCACGTTTTCATTAGGAATCGATATGGAAGGCTGAAGAATCTATGTCCGGTCATTATATCTGTATCTTATTTCGACGTACTAGCAAGAAATATGCAGGAGCACCCATTTACATTTTCTACAAGTTGGCTTTTAAGAGACTAGGGATATTATTATAAGTAGGTATATCTAGTATATATCTCTGACGTAAATACACTATTTCCCACGAAAAAATACTGCTTATCCGATAGAAAGAATGCGGATGCGAGAGGTGATATTTTTTTCTCCCTATTTTTTTGGTGAATCTCGTCACAAATTTCTGTCGCCGCATTGGTATTCTCCGGCAGCCTTTCTTTTATTCGCCTTGGTGCCTTCGCTCGCGGTGCGAGGGTGTTTTCAGTAAGTACGATAGTGCGACTTTTTTTACACCCGCGACACGCGATGGGATAGCTCCACGTTTCGGGTTGCGCGCAATGGGTGGGTGGGTGGCTATATGACGTTTGTGCGAAAAATGTCGTACGGTGGGCCCTGGGAGGCTGTGGCATGGGGGGAGGGCCGAGGGGGGGTGGACCCAGACAACAATGCACGTGGGCTGACAAAGGGGATCGAAAACAAACGGGCGAAAAGAACACAACGCTTCGGGAAAGACATTTTTCCGAATGAGGGAGGGCATAGTAAAGATTATCTTTTTGCCTTCCACTCTTCTCCTTCCTCTTGCTTTTGTTTCCCACGCTTATTTCGAGTGCTTTTTATTCGGTGAGAATATGTTGCGTAAGGTCACCCTCGGATTTTTAGGGGTGTTCCAGGGATTCCTTGCACATTCATTATCCCAGAATAATTATGTGTATGTATTCATGGTTTGCTCCGTAGTATGCACAGTATTTCATTTATGACTTCGAATTGATTGACTATCGAGTAGTATGATGGTGATATGATACAGCCGTGTTGATGTGAAAAATTTAGGTGTGTCGTGGATTTGATGCATTGCCTGTTTATTTGTTTTTTTCGTATGGAATTTTTTTATGGCAGGGACCACTATGGTATAGGAACAAGGTGTTCAAATATATAAAATATTTCAATGCTTAGCACACTAGGTCTGTGTTATAATGCAACAGATAGTTTGGTGGTAAACATTATTTCTTATACCGATTTCCTCTAAATTTTGCTCTTATCTAAAATAAATTCGCTCAGAATTTTTTTAATGCGTTGGTCGTTTTTGACTTATTGTCAGCCTCTAATTAAGATGGCATTAAGTGCCTTTAAGTCTATTCCTTCATGCAATATCTTAGGATTCTTTTCTCTATTTCTGTCTTATAAATTATAGTTTCTCTATTTTTGTATCTGTGCCCTGTATATCTCCATTGTGGCCTTTTATGAATTAAACATTCTTAGTCCAGAAAAGCATATTAAATGACGAACATTAAATTGATAATTTTAAACATTTTCCAATAACGACTAGTTACGGTGGGCACTAGTAGGCCTATGTAAATTCTTGGTCTCGAGCCTATTGTATTGCTAATAGCTAAATGCTGGTCACCGTCTTTGGCTGACAAGCCTTTTAGGTGTGTATTTTCGTGTAGATTCGAGAAATGGTGATGAGGGTTTGGTGATTATAGTGGGGTTTATACAGCAGGGAATGCAGCAGATTACCAACAGGATTGCGAGATTAAATCTTTTTAAAATCAATAGATTAATCAGAGCGCAATAGGTGAGCATGAGATCTAAAAGCAGCTCATAACTAGACTAAATGCATTGGTTAGTGCGTTTTTGCGTTCAGAATGATTTTGAATTAGGTCGCTAGAAAAAAGGGCGTCGTTGATAGCTCTACAAATCACTTTTTCCCAGTAGAGCCGGAACCTTAGCAGTTTTGCCGTGCATATGGTACGGGGACTAGCGCCCATTGCTCCGGCACACAGCGCATGACGTGTAAAGGGGTTTAGGAAGTATTCAATTTCCACGCCGCGGAAGCAAAAAGTATCGAGGGTGTCCCAGAGATACTTGGTTCGGGGTTTTGTGTCGAGTCGAGCCAGGGAACGCCGGGATCACCCGCGGCACACTTCCGTCCCGAGGGTTCGCGCTCGGGTGCGGTGCCCTTTGACGCCCAAGTGCTCCCATCTTCGAGATCGTGGGACCCCCAAGACGCTTGAGACGCCGAAGAGGAAGACGGTGAGGGGGAGAGAGTGTGAACGTGCGCGGCGGTAGAGAGGAAAAAGGGTTAAGGGAGGGGAAACGGTTGTGCAGTTACCATTCGCCTTTTCCGCCCGCGGAAAGAAAGAACAATGGAATGATTTATAGGGATTCGGATATGCACGGAAGGTCTTGAGTTTCGGCGGTGAGGATGGGAGGTGGGTGGAATGTCGGGGATGTGCAGTCCCATGGCCGGGGGCCTATGCGGAGGCGAGGAGAGGTCATCCCTTGATGACTGAGAGGACCGTGCATGCAACATCCGGCGATTGTTTCCCTCCCCCCCAGACGCGATTCCGCGAGCGTTTTTGAAAACTGCCTCTCTCGTCCGAGCTGAAGGGTTTAATCACCCCGTCCGCCCGGATCCGCGTGGCAGAATTCCTAGTTTGCGCGGATTTTTTAAACTCGTAGGATAATACCTTATCTGTGGATTTTTCTTTTTTCACTCTCGCTATTTTCTCCCGCGAGGATTCTTTTTCCTCCCTATCCGACTGCATTGTTCCTCGCTAAGGGCTGGAGTAACTCCCAACGGCGTGTCGCTATTTTTTTTCCCTTCTCTCTCACCATTTCAGGGATGCAAGACGCGCGCTAAAAATACCGCCCCGTCTCCCGTCTATAGATGTCGTAAAAGCAGTTCCGATGCCTTATGCTCGCCGTTAACAATGGTTGGCGATATTCAAGTTTGCTGTTGTTTATACTTTTGGCGGAAATTGTTCTCTTACAGGGGATTCCTTCCTCCTCCGCTCGGTTCCCGTCCTCTATTTGCGCCCTCAGCCTCAGAAATTCCCTTGCTGCTGCCAGTCTGTTTTGTTAGTCGTGGGGAACTGCTGCTAGTCCTTCTTTCGGAGCGAATGGCGTCTTCGTTTCCTCGCCTTTGAATCGACGTCGTCCTCTCCTCGGGGTAACGCGCTTTGATGCATAATTTACAAGTCTGGATGAAATTACGTGAATTTATTAGTTCCCTGGTGGAGTGCTCCGATGTATGTGCTCTTGGCGTCGTAATTTTACATTCGCGAGGTAAAATGCCCTATTGGAGCATTTCTCGCCTCATTTAAGGATGGAGAAACCCCTCTTAAGTGGCACTCCTCAGCTTCAGGCGCAAGTAATATCTCGTAAACCATTCCGCTGTAAACGCGGGACTCTCAGAGGTCTCAGCAACTTGGTGATTTAAATAATTTTCGCCTGGTAGGTACTTAGTTTTTTCATTCATATTCAGTATTCGCTCGTAATTTTAAAGCGGTGAATATATTTCACGGGAGTCTCATGCTGGCGGCGTTTTGTTTTGCATGTTGACTCAATTCATACGTGAAAAAATTTGGAATTTTGATGATAGATGTAAATGTCCACACCTCTTTTCCTTTTCGTTATTGCGGTAACACTTCAGTGATTGTGAGGAAATCTTTAACTTATTCTATCAGTTCAAAATTCATACTCTGTTTGACGCTATTTTAATGAATGTGAGGGAAAATTATCATGTTCCACAAATCTAGAATAGCGTTGGCTCCTGTTAAATGCTTGTAAGGTATGTGCGTATGAAGTTCTCATTTTATTCATCCCGAAATAATTGACTTAAACGACAAGTTAACTACTGTTAATATGAAAGACATGAAGTGTGGACGTCGTCTCCTCGCGTTTTTCCCCGCCGAGAGTCTACATTTCTCAAAATTGGTTTCATGATTTTCATGCATTATCCCTCGTTAATATTTATTTCTTATGATTGCGGAGTTCAGGAAGGAACACAAAACCGGTATGCCTTAACCTTTAAGGGCCCCGGAGTTTGTCGCAATTCGTTCGGTGAGAACCCGTGCATAACCTGTTCCGCGAATATTTCCTCCCCCCCCCCCCCCCCCCCCCTCCCCTCCCGAGTCTCGAACTAACGTCCGCGTCACCCGACTCCTTCGATTTCCATTTCGCTCCCCTCGCGGAAACGAATTACGAGACAAAAATTCCTCGTTAGCGTTGCCCCCGGAATGACGAATAAAAAAGAAAGCATCGTCGAAATTTCGCAGTGGGAGGGAGACGCTACCCCTCCCAAAATCATTTGTGACTCTTGATGGGAATATTTCGCGTGTCGTGGAATGGGAATTGATCTGAGAATAAAGGGGGGAAGGGCGAGAAGAATGGGTGGGGGAGGGTTTGAGGGGGAGGGGGGGTTGGAGGGAGAGGGGGGTGAAGGGAATGTGGATGGGCGCTGGAATGGAAATTTCTGGATTGCTACCCTCCCTCGTACCTGCCTCCCAATGGGGAGGGCTTCGTTTTAGTGTGGTTATCGTAGGACTTGGTGGCGTTCTTTCCGCAGATCGTGATGTTATGGATGGGAAAGTGAGTGGGTCCTCTGGAGAGACATTCTGATGGACCAATCTTGTTCATTCAGCCGCGTCGTCCACTTCATGACCTATTCTTGCTGAGCACAGGCGAGTACCACCAAGTACTGCAACATCTGTGTTAAATGCGTCCGACTTGACTGGTCACGTTGCGAGAATTGGCTCAAGGAAAGGCTTCGGTGCCTTCATTTTTTTATTGGAGTCTCGAGTATCACATGTGTGCCGTCTAGAAGGGACTTCGGGTGCTCAAATCTTTTGGGACACTGGAACGCTCACCGTGTGCCAACACTAATTTCTCTTCCACCGTTTCCCGTTTCGTAAATACAGGTAGCATATCCCTTGCTGGATTTCTACAGAACTAGGAAGATGGGGACTACTGTCGGTGCAAAAATTATGTAGACTCGAGTTTGAGCACCGATTAAGAATGAACCGTAAAACTTACACGAATGCAAATTACATCGAATTTTAGCTCATTGTATTGTGCGTTTAACCATACTTACTGATAATTTTTATATTGCACCTCTGATTTTTTATCGCGATGACAACAAAAAAAGTACCGGTTTTTTTGCGTTTTCTAAGGGAGCGCTCTCTTTGACCGCTCATAAGGCTAAACGTTGGAGATCAATGGTTATGAAATTTTAACACAGTAACGATACATCCTTTCCTAATGCTATTCTAAAATTTCTCGTTATTCCATTTAGCCATAAAAATGTTGTTATTAATTTTATGAAACAACTTTTTCTTGGTAATGAATGGTCCCGAAAACTTGATCTTGGTCTTGTTTTAAAGCTCTTTGCAGCAGTATTGTAATAAAATAAACATAGTCAGTCCAAAATATGTGCCCTATGTTTAACGAGTTAATAAACAACGGAGCATTTTCGCGGCAGTTACGCTGCCGGTGAGGTGGCCGGCTTCGCCGGTGTGTTGGTGAAAGTTGTGCAGGGTTGCCACTTGAGGGTTCCGGGCTGGTCCCGTGACTCATCTCCCTCTCCGCTGCAATGCTATGATGCTACGAAGGCTGGTAATTAGTGGACATGACTAATATGTTACCTTTCTGGCCTGCTTGTCATTTCTGCATTCTTCCTGACTTGTCCGTCGTGTTTACTGGTCAAGATGCCTCCGAGACCTCCGTTGACTGAGATGGAAATCTCAATGATTTTATGTGCTTTGTGTTACTTCAAGAGGAAAAATGCAGGCGGAAGATATCCAGTGCATCGTAGAGTTTCAGAGTGTCTTGGGATCTCTTTAGGCACAGTGAAGAAGGTTAGTGCTTCAAGAAAAGAAAATGATGGCGGTGAATCTCCGTTATCAAGTAAGAAGATCTGTTTCCGAGGCCGGCCCAAAATTAAGTTGGATGATTTTACTCTCGGTGTCCTCAGGAGGAACATTTACGATTTCTACGTAAACAAGGTTTTCCCTACGGTGGAGAGTGTACACATAAAACTGATTGACTCTATGACTGATTTTTCGGAAATGTCTCAGTCAACCTTACGGAACATCATAAAGAAATTAGGATTTAGGTTTAAGAAGTTGTGCAAGAAGCCTGTACTTATGGAATCCATTTCAGTTTCTGCCTCAAGACACGCATATCTGAGGAAAATAAGAAATCTACGTTCCCAGGGATACAAGGTATTTTATACCGATGAGACGTGGTGTGGTCATAACCATACCATGACCTATGGGTGGCAGGAAAATATTGTAGATTCCCTGAACGAAAATTTCACCAACTATGACCAGTACAGATCTCATATTCAGCAAATTTACGGGCGGCGTGGTGGTTTTAAAACCCCTTCTGGTACAGGCAAAAGGATTATAATGTTACACATTGGTAGTGAAGACGGATTTCTGGATGGGGCATGGGGAAATCAAAAAACATAATAAATGAATCGCTATGCAAGTGATGAACATGTGTAACGAAAATAAGCGCATTCATTCCAGCGAAAATATAGGGGAGTCACGGGATCCGCCTGTTACCTTCCAAGTGGCAACCCCGCGCAGACTTTCACCACCCACCGGCGAAGCCGGCCACCTCACCGGCAGGGTAAACGCCGCGAAAATGCTGCGTTGTTTATTAACTCGTTAAATATAGGGCACATATTTTGGACTGAATATGTTTATTTTATTACAATACTGCTGCAAAGAGCTTTAAAACAAGACCAAGATCAAGTTTTCGGGACCATTCATTACCAAGAAAAAGTGGTTTCATAAAATTAATAACAACATTTTTATGGCTAAATGGAATAACGAGAAATTTTAGAATAGCATTAGGAAAGGATGTATCGTTACTGTGTTAAAATTTCATAACCATTGATCTCCAACGTTTAGCCTTATGAGAGGTCAAAGAGAGCGCTCCCTTAGAAAACGCAAAAAAACCGGTACTTTTTTTGTTGTCATCGCGATAAAAAATCAGAGGTGCAATATAAAAATTATCAGTAAGTATGGTTAAACGCACAATACAATGAGCTAAAATTCGATGTAATTTGCATTCGTGTAAGTTTTACGGTTCATTCTTAATCGGTGCTCAAACTCGAGTCTACATAATTTTTGCACCGACAGTAGAACTGAAATTCATGAAAATTTACCGAGCGTCGTAGATTTCTGTGGAAAGAGTCCTGGAAACTGCGGCGGAACATCTGGGTGATTACCACGTTTTTTACCACAAGAATTGGAAATTCGTGTATCGGAGGAGTATTGATGCTAATGCTCTAAAGCTGTAGTAAAAACATTTTGTTGTCCAGTTAGCGTCTCCCCCATGGTAGCTAATCATGATAGACACGTGCGAAACTGTATAAAATTGTTAAAAGCAGTGTATTTCGCTACTATGTATTTAATACGACACGTCTCAACGCTGATACTAGTCATCATTTTCTGAACTGACAACAAAATCATATCTTTAACAGAAATCCAACGTGTTTTAAGAATATTTTTTTCACTATTGCTTGGCAGGATGAATTTTAACGGTACGGTTGTCGTCAATGCTATTTTTCTGATGTGGCATCAGAGAAAGTTAATGGGTGAATAGGAAGATAAATGAAGAATAGAAGGTACCTGGACTATCAAGGAATGAAATAAAGTTGTTGATGAGATAAACAAGAGACAGAATTGAAAGTCCGTGATGGTACGGATAGTATGGGTTAAAAGTATGCGGGGTAATGTGAGGAGAAGAATGGAAAGTCTGGATGAAATGATGAAGGAATAAACTATGCAGAATGGAAGGTGAGAATTGTGGAAGGTTAGGTCGAATCGGAAACATGTATACCTGTACCAATCTCATGTGGTATATTGCAATAATATAAATGTGGTAATTGCCTTTCGTGGTCGTTTGTCCACTTATTGACCAGCGTAACAGCCATTACTGCCACTCTCCCATTAGCCTGACCACAGGACTAGTTATTCCACCTTCCCGTGTTATTTGACTCTTCCGGTCTGGTTCCTCGGAGACCGCGAGTCGTGCCGATTGAGGCCGGAGAGTTTTTTCGTGAGGGCGCCTCAAGATTGGCTAGGCTTTTATCCTTCTGAGGCTGCGCCTAGGAAGGGGCCGAAAGTCCTCTTGCGGCGGCAATGGCTACCGGAGGTCGGTTGTTTTCGGTGTTCAGGGGGTCGCGCAAGGAGGGGGAGGGGTCTCGGAGGGGAGGAGGGGCTGTTCGAAGGAGGAGCGTTGAGTGTATCGGAGATTGAATGCCGGGGATATCTCCTGGGTTGGCTGGAAATGATTTTGCGAAGGTGAGTGCTCGGTTGGGGGGAGGAAGTGTGGGCGTGGTAAGCAGTAGGAGAGACGACTTGGCTGGAGGAAGAGCTCCCCGTCGACCGGCTTGATTTGAGGCTCGAGGCGATGACAAAATGGATGAGACCACCGTGGCAAAATAAGTCTTTAGTTTACCTGCGACCCTAGTAACTCTCGACTGCAAATGTAAAAGAAATCGTGTCTAAAATACTGCTGTTATTGTACGAAATAATATCGTGGTAATATTTATTAATATGCTATTTCTAGTCAGCAGAATAATGGTATTATTCCATAAGCATCCTGATTTCGGTGTTATTATCACGGTTTGATTGATTGCTATGAATCAGCGATGATATTTACCATCATCATCGGTCAACAGTCTTAAGATTGGTTTAATTATATAATACATTTTATATGTATATAGATTTCTATCGTTTTGGCATATATGATGCTAATGTCAACGTTTATGCCATTTGGAATATTTACCTGGCCAAGTGAACGTTTGGTCACAGTGTTTGAAGTTTGATATTGAGTTGACGCGTTTTGAATGGTGTAAATAACCAATATAAATCTGAACGCTTCATATATTATTTTTGGTCACAGGTCCTAGTGAATAGTACGGTGAAAGCGATACCGAAGCGCTGCTTTGCATTTCGTTCCTTATTAGATCAACGAGCAGTAGTTATCAATTTTTCCATCCGAGCGCGAGTCGCACTCCCATTTGCGCCCCGCGAGCGCGTCCCCGAGCTGTAGGGGAATGACGCTAAGCCCGAGCAAAAAAAATCAATCAATCACGAATAATTTGTCATTTTCATTCCCCCTTCCCACCCGTCGCACCAGCCGAAAGCCCTCCTCGACAACCCCCGGATTCTGTTTCTCTTCATTTCCCATTTCCTATTTCTCTCTCCCTTTACGACGTTCAAATCTTCTAATACGTCCCCCTTATTTTTAATTCACCACCTCTCGATTAAGTTCGCGAGGAGAAGATTGAAAAACGAAAAAAAATGAGGCGGGAATACGGTTTCGTTCGTCCGTTGGAGTAATTTTTGTCATTCCGCGCATTATGGCCCGCGGGGACGTACGGGGTTCACCCTCTCTCTCGCTAGCATATGCCCGCCGTGCGCGCGAGAATTAAAAAGAAAAAAAAGGGAGCTGTGGGGTTAAAACAAAAGGGAGGCGAACTCTCTCACTCTTTTTCTCGCGGACGTTTATGGCTGGAGGTGGTGGAAGGGTTGCCGCGCAAGCCCACAGAGGAGGAGAGGGTCGGGGGCGTGAATGGTTCTTTTCTTTCTTAAGGTTTTAGGCGACGCCGCGCGCTAGCGAGAAAGCGAAAGGTTGTGCTTTTTTTCCCTTTTCCATCCTCCTCTTTTTTTATTTCCCGGGGCGGGTGGGGTTGTGGGGCGTGAGGCAGTCAGGGGTGGGTGACGAAGGGGCAAATGGTGTCGAGGGGTGGATAAGTCAGGGTGAGGACTCAGTTATGTCCCCGAGACCATCTCTCTCCCCTATCTTCGCAGCAGTTTTTATTTAGTCTCCTCGGAGTCCCCAACGTTTTAATTGTGATTCATGATTATCATCCCTTAGACGAATCAAAATGAATTAGGTCTCTCCTCCGTGTTGTATCCGCGGACTGGTTGTCTACGGATGATTTCTTATGAAAAGTGTTTGGAAAAATTATACCTTGTATTGTCCTTTCTTTGGCGAGTCTTACGTATAAGTTTTTAGTCCTTTTGGTGCTGATATATTATCTTTTATACAATAGTCATTGTTCACCAAGCTACTCCCAGTAGGTTGAACATGTTAGATTAGGGATGCACTTTTTAACAACTTATCTCCATTAAAATCTTGGCGAGTCCTTGAGTCATTCTACATTAAATTTATAAATAGTCCCGACTCAAATCCATTAGTCTGCACTTTAAATAGTGTGGAAAATTACCAATTCGCCTTTTTTTTAAATTGCTCGTAATATTAGTAATATATTAATGCCATGCAAATTGCTGGGGGATGCGTTCTCATTGACCGATAGTCGTACCGCGTACTTCACTTGCCGGTCCCCCTCACAGACTTACTCTGCCCAGAATTCCCGATCTCCCAAGGCAATTTTAAGGGGGATCGGTAGGAACTTGTTCTGCGCGGGCAATTTTCAGGGCACTCAAATGCCGTCATTAGCAGCACTAATAATATATTATAATGTGATAATTTTGATGTGTGATAGGCAGAAATATGTAAATTTTATCGATCCTACTATGCAAATGTCACTTTCGAATTCTGTTTGATAATAATAATGAGGGGAAATAATTAGAATAGTCACGCGTGTGTGGAAGTAATTTGCTGGCCGCTTCAGATTTTATTTCTTGGCGAGGGAGAGTGGCATGGGGCAGTGTACGAGGGAGGTAAAATGTCCATCCCTTTCAGAGTTCAACGTGGAGGGGCTGAGGGGATGTGTGGTTTTGATAGGGGTGGTGTTCTCCACACAATATCCTCTCCACCTCCCCTTGCCGCGGATTCGCGAACAAGCCTGTGGCCTATTTTTCCCACCTCTATGAACTTATTCACCTTTGAATAGCCGATCCTGTATGAGAAGGAGTCGAAGGCGGCAGGGCGGTAACCGAACTTGTTGGTTAGCTGGTCAGAGAATTCTCAGAGACTTAGCAAATTGTGAGAACCGGTAGAAGTCCCTGCAGAAATTCTGGTACTTTTCCTGACCTCACCTAATTCGTTGGAGAGGATCTTGCCGCCGTAGAGTAAAAGTTTCATGAAAATTCTTCACAGCAATAGTTACTCATCTGATGAAAAGGACGCTTTGCAAGATTTGGGGTTGCCAGAGTGTTGAAAGTTAAAATTAACTAGTTGTAAATTAAGCAATGGGGGCGTTTACTCGGAACCGAAATCACAATTTTGTACACGAAATCGTTAGATGGAAACGAAAAAAGAATTTTAGTGAAAAAATTAATCTTCTAACCACAACCATTCACTGATACATCAAAAATTAAAATAAGTAAAAGGTGACGCCCACCGAAAAAGCTGCTGTGATGACATTGACGTCATTTTCCTCCCGTCCTTGACTGCTTTTCGTGGAAGTGAAGTGAGGGGGGTTCTCGGAAGGTCTTCTCGCACAACTCCTATCGCAACTGTCCTATTGGCAGATACAGCTTCCCCCCCCCCCATTGCGATAAGGCGAAGTAGCTTCGTGGGCTCAGTTGTGATTGGACGAAGTCGATATACGTCAGAGGTTGCACCACGCCCACTTTTCCGAAAGGATTAAAAACATCAGTTTTTCGCCGCTTTTAACTCGATAAATAATTGACGGATCAGAAAACGGAAAATACGGGTCTTTTTATTTTACAAACTCTATCAGATTCGGCAATTAAAAAAATATGGTAAACGACCCCATTGTCATCGTAGTCCACTTTTCAGGGTTCATACCGGTCAGGGAAGTCATGTAAATGTCAGGGAAGTAAAAATCGGGACTGGAAGTCCTGGAAAAGTCAGGAAAAAACTCCAGAGGCGCAGTAAAAAAATTAAAATCGTGGTTGAACGTACGGAGCGTGGCTGCGCTTGAGCGGCTAGGTGCGCATACTGTTGCCGTCAGCTTGCTTTCCTGGCTGGGCGGCACGTGATAGGCTCGCTAGGGTTGGCTAATCTGGCAGCTTGGTCTGTTCGTCCGTCGTTTTGTTTTTGAATTATAACTGGAATATGTTACTTTCCTGGAATAAATAAATTTTATTTCACAATATACCTTGTTGCATTTTTCCATGAAGTCCCTACGTACGACTGCTTTGACGTTGATATATAGTCAGGGGAATTTAAAAATTGGGACTGGAAATCAGGGAAATTGAAAATGGAAAGTTGGTATGAACCCTGTTTCCGTTTTTCTCTTTTAAGGACTTTTATCCATATAAGGCGTGATAGCTTTTAAAACAACTTGGTGTAGAACATTTTATCATTTCATTTTCGTATTTTTCTACGCGCTCTAGGGTACGTGTTGTGTGTGGTGATTTCCTTCTTGCTCCATTTTCCTCCGCTACCCCTTACGGGGTAAAGGTGGAGGAAGGAGGGCGTGGGTGTGTCGCGAGAGAAAGGGAAAGGTGTCCATGGCGTAGGTGCGGTGATTTGCTCTGCAATCTTCGCAGCCATCGCATTCGGTCTCGCGTAACAACGGATGTCGCGCGCCGTGATTGGAAAAAAATCGTCTCCCTGTTATTATTCCTTTTACCCACCCCTTCCACCCTATTCGGCGAGCGGGGTTGGGAAGTGCGGGGGGATGGGGGGGAGGACGAGGCGGGACCCTCACGACGACGTGATTGCTACGGCCGGTGGGAGTGCCGCGAGCGTGTAGTCTGTGCGGTTGATAGCGAAAATTGTCTCTTATCGGCGGAGATTAGTGGGTTCGCCGGTTTATATGGATTCTGGGGACTCGGTTTGGGGAGTAAGGATGGATGGTGAATGAAGAGTGGAAAAAAAGAATCGTGGATTCCTTCCCCCTCCCGCGGCCCGTAGTGTCCCACCGCGGTTTCTCCGGAATGATTGAGAGAGGGAGGGTTCTGGCTTGCGCTGTGTCCCGCAAGGACGGGGACTGTGGACTCAGAAATTCTCCCTCCGGGCCGGGAGTGGGGTTGGGAAGTGGAGGGTAGTTTTTGGGAAGCGCGTATCGAGGCCCCCGAGGCTTCGCTGCGTGGATTGGAGACGGGGATGGGGTGTGGATGACGGGAAACGGGCTGGCGTAGGGAAAAGAAGACGAGGAAATGGATTCGCTTGGCGCTGCTCTTTTTTTTTAAACCCTCTCATCTCCCACTCCTTCACCTCCTCCCCCCCACAGCCAGGCGAGGAAGGTGGTAATGGTTTTCCACGCTCAGATTTGCATCCGGTGCGTCGAAGGAGGCGGTTGGATGGGGTAGTTTTCGCCTCTGTTCTTTATTTGGGTGCGTGGGGGAATTGGAGTGGTAGGGGGGATATCTCGCGAATCCGGGCGGGGGAGTGGGATTAAGGAGGGATTGGGAGGGGGACAGGAGACTATGGAGGTCTTTGCGAGAGAGGGGTTAGACACAAGAATGCGGCCGGGGAACTGAGGAGGGTTAGGGCGGGGGGTGTTGTCGAGCGAGTGAATCCGGGAAGTTCTTTTCGTAACGTTGATTAAGGGAGGAAATTTGCGTTTGAGTCTCGCCGTGAGGGGTGTCCCCGGATTGGTGGAATACGCGGAAGATGCCGCGGGCTGGGAAGTCGGAGGGGTCGCGGATTCGCTGTGGGGTCTTAACGGTACTTGTTTAGAGCGTGTTTGGTGCGTGGTGTCGCCCGCTGATGAGATAGGTGCATGCATTAAGGCATGCGTGTGCATCACGCGCTAATCTTTGGAGGGATTAGGGGAGCAATCTGGGAGGATCAGGGCCGTGTTTACGAGTTATCGCGAAAAATTGCGAGGAAATTCGTTCGTTAGGTGTGGAGCGGAGGGGCGGCGAGGATGGGGGTCCTAAGATGATGAAGTCGGGAGCGGAGGGACGGAGAAAAAATGAACGACTCTCTCCTCAAGGAGGAAGAATCGTCGTCGTTATTGGTGACGGCTTTGTGCGGAGCTCCTCTCGTGACATTTGGGAGAAATCATGATCCTAGGAACACCAGAGCACCATCCAATCCCTCCTTCCTCGTCAGAATTCATGTTTGCTTAGCATAATGGGGGTTTTCTAGTGAGGGTATAACATAATGCGCAATGGTACCATAATCCTCCACCTGAATGACGATTGGGTGGCGAAACTGGAGGCACAGGTTTAGGTGTCTTTTGGAAAATCTCTCGCGATATTAAAACTGCTAACAAGTAGTTAATTTTATATTTTCTTACTATCCATTATATATTAAAAATTTCTTTTTTATTTAGAATAGACTCCATAAAGCTATACGTACATATTTCTCTTAGCTCACACATAATTTTTTTAGAAATCCTCTCGCTCGAAATGGAATGCGCGCATTGAAGGACTGGATACAGCTTCTTTTGTTTTTCTTTTCGCCAACTTTTTTCCTTTGAATTCCGTAGATACATCCAATTATGTCATTTCGCCTATTAGTTCTCTTGGCATGACTTTTCTTGTATTCAAAATTTCGTTCATCTCCGTACCGAAAATTAAAATATTCCCACACTTCATTAAGCCGACGTAAAATCCTGAGGACCCGTCCTCGGAATGAGGAAGGGGTGGGTTTGTGGTCAGTGGATTTTTTTCCCCTGGGAAGGCGGTGCTTCGGCGGTTGAGAGCAAGAAAAGTCGTCGGTTGAAGAGGTTGGAGCGAGGGATTTGGTCCTCCCCCTCCCTTGTCACGCTGCCTTAAATCCTCGCGGGTGACGCCGGGAAGGTTTTGTGTTCTCCGCGGGGAATCCGTTGGTCGGGGTGACGTGTGAGGGTGGGGGTGACCGGCAGCCAAAGGGGTCAGGATTACGATTGAGGGGGAGCGAAGAGAATAATGCTTGCGGTTGTGACGAGGGGTGTGTCGCAGGGTCGGCGGGCGTATCACGCCAAGGTTTTCAGGCGCTAGGGAAAGCCGGAATAGGGTTGTGCAGACCGTTGCGTTTGGTCCTGGTGTGAGGGAGGGTTGGGGAGCTGGGATTCGGGGTCATGAATGCTTACGGAGTATATGTCTCTGTTCGTCGGTAGGGTGAGGTGGAAGGTTCCCTGAAGGGGCTTTCGGGTGTTCTATCCCGGTCAGCCGGGTATGAATGCCCGTAAATATATAACATAAGCGCGGGCACAATCCCGATCGCTTTGCATTGTGCCTCTGGACGTTGACGTTGGGTGTTGTGGCTGCCAAAGGGAGTGGGGTCGTGCGAGGGGGAATTTGGGCGGTTTCGCCCCCGCCCCGTCTCCCCTTATTCCGCCCCCGAAATTCCCCCTTCCGCCTCCACGTATCTGCCCCGGGCTTTTCTCTTTCGGCGCCAATGGGTCCGCCAGTCCGTGGGGACTTAACGGCGCCAGTGGGCGTGGGAACGGCCGGGGTAATGCATTCAGCCCCAGGGCGGCCCTGTCCAGGTTTCGCGTCGTTACCGTCTTAGTGCACATGCATCTCTCCCTCCGCCCCTGCCGGCCATTGCAGCGCGCCGTTTCGCCTCTTGGCCCCCGTGCTCCGTCACTCAATCACTAATCAGTTCCCCCTAATCATTCGAGCGCAGTAGAACCTGCATGCTCGCACTATTAATTCATTCCCTTGTCTCTCGAATATTGTGTTGCTGCGTAATGGTACGCGCCCCACGTTACCAGACAAGCCAAATTCTGAGAACGCCGCTTTGTGATCAGTTCAATTCTGATTCACTACGGAATCTGAATGGAGTTTCTATCCCGTTTTCTTTGACTGGCTAGATATGGTCGTAAATCGTGAGAAACTGCTTCGTATCTTTAATTAACTTCGGGCTCTTCACTCCTTTCCATTGGTCCCTGAAAACTGAGGGGGACGGTTTCTTTACTTTACGCAAGTATCAAAAATTCAGCTTGAAAGAGGTGGTTGCAAGAGACTTGTCAAATAAAAATCATCTGCACACCTAAATATTTGCCGGCATTGTAATGTACATACGAGTCAAAAAAATCTACTATTTTGGGTTGAAAATTTTCCTACAATTTAGTATCATCGTCTTAAATCTGCTCCTCGTTAATGACATTCGAAATTGACTAAGTGTACCTCTTGAAAAAAATGCTTCAGTCAGGGCAACTTCGTATCTTGCATCAGCAAAGATGAAATCTATTCAGCAAGGCAATCTGCTGCTGGGCTTATATATTAATTAGACCAAACGTAATCAGTCCGTTGAAAATAATCATTCTTTTGCATTTCTCTGCCTCAAAATTTCCTACGCTGAACTAAAACCTCATTAACGCAGATGAAGATATATCCACTGACACAATGATATATCCACTGACACTTGCGGCGGCTCGTAGGATTACATTTGAATGCGAACTTAGAATGACCTATTATCTGTCGTGTTTTAACAGCACATTATCGTCTTCGCGACTGATTTCTAAGAAGTCAAATGGTCGAACGATTTAGGTGGAAAGGGTGAGCAGCACGCTCGCCGACAAAGCCTCGCATTTAGGGTTGTATCCTGTACTCGTCACCCAAGGAGTGGATGTGCGGGAGGGAGGAGACCGCTCCTTTCCACCATCACCCGCATCTTATGCCCTTTCCCCCTGCTGCTGCACCTCGCTTCCTCCACCAGACGTCGTATTCCCTCCTCCGCCTCCCGTCTCATCTTCCTCGCCGCTCCCTCCACACCCCGTGTCCTTCCTCTCCCACCGCCACTTGTTCGCTCACTCCGTCCCGCTAAAATATTCCTCTCGCGTCATTTGTCACAGCGAATGCAACCCCGCTCTCCCCAAATGCCTCCCCCGTCCCCTGAACATCTCTCTCTTGTTTTTCGCCCGCCCACGCTCTTTCTTTCGTCTCGGTTTTCACTTCCTCCTCTCTCTCTCTCTCTCTCTCCTCCCCGTTCTCCGTCCCCCCTTTGCCTTCGAGGCTAATCCTCTCCCTCGTCTCATCCCAGTGTCTGCCACGGCGTTGCGTAATGGACGAGTAGCTGCGGTTGCAGTGGTTATGAATGCTGCGCCTTTGAGGGTAGTTTGTTTGAGGTCAAATATGTTGGGATTGGAAGTGTGGTGGGGGCGGAAGGGTTTGCCGTGCTGTCGTCCCGAGGTCTGCATTCTAACGTCTTTTATCCGGAGGTTCTCCACTTGGTACTCGAGTTAGGGGTGGAGTTTTGCTGCAAAATGTCCTTCTCGGGAACCGAACCCGAGCTCTTCCATAAGAGTTAAGGTAACGCGAGTAAATAAAAACGACTTCGGCCGCTTCTAACGGAAAACGATAAATTTTATTCCTTGTTTTTAAAAGGGATTTGATTATCTCCGTGATGACGTAAATTCAATATCAAAACCACAATTCTTATTGGTTGCCGTTAAGGTTGCAGATCCAAATGTTCTTCACTGATGTTGTATAGGGAAGGCATTAAATCAGTTGTAGTCAGTTGGCCGAATATGACGTTGGTAGAGAACTATCAAGGATGTGTTTGTTTCAGTTTTTACACGAGATGTTTTACTTCAAAGTCGCCAAGTTTTTCTGGATTTTAATGGTGTAGGTATTTTGAATCATTTTCCGTGTCTGTTCTTCGTGATCGCATCACCCGCCCGACTTGAGTCCTCGCGTTCACTCTTCGTGAAGCGTCCGTCACGTCTTATGGACGCGGTGGATCCTCCTCCCCCTCTCCTCCCCTCTGCCAGGCGTGCACTTGTAAATTTTCACGTCTTGCCATTCGCCCGTCGCCAATTTTATCTTCTCGATTCGGTCAATGGCTGTCAATTTCTTTCTCGTTAATCTTTTAACGGGCGACTTCCTCCGCAGCCGGCCGTCGTTCATTTTATTCCAACCCCACCGTGTATCACATTTGCATTTTTTCCATTCTGTTCTCGTTCTAAGCCCGTTTAACTCGTCGTCGCTCCCCTTCTCATTTTTCCCCTCTTCCCGTCCCTCTCCACTCATCCTCCACCACAATCGGCCGCATCATCGCCGCCCACCGGGTCTGTCCGCTTGCGTGTTCCCGCTGAGACAAACGCACCTTCTATTTTTCACGTCCCCGCTCAAGGTTCGCAAGGTTTTGTGTGTCGCTTGATACCCGGGTGCCATGCCTCGGGTCAACATTTAATAGCGCAGTTGAATAAAAATCCGTGCATCGGGTCTCCTCTTCCCGGCGTGCATCACGCGCAGAGTGAAATTAAGAACCGTTGTTCAACGGGGCGGTTTAATTTTGTTCATAAGCGTAGGCTGACACATAAATTCGGATTAGGACGAAGGTAAGCATTAGTTATTTCGCTTTTGAATAAGTCCCATTGTATTCAGTGTTTGTGAGTAGTTATTTCGAAATGGCGTATTGGCAAGTTTCCTAATTCTCCAGCAAAAACAAATCTCTTGCCGATGCTAGGCTAAGTAATATTGAAAGCTTCAAGTTTATTTCAAGAAAAAAAACGAAAGCTCTTGCATGGAACTTAATGTTATTTCCTGTTTCGTAACGACAAAGACTGTTTCAAGGTGATATTTTTTTAAATGGTTGCGACTTGGGAAAAATTTCTCAAATCTTATAATGTTAAGTGAATCTGCAAGGTAGTATAAATGTGTGGCAATGACTGGCTCAATTTTACAAAGCGTAATCTCCAAGGTCATATAGCTCATATTAGCATAACTGACTTGATTGTAATTGACCAACAATTATATTTTTATACAGTTATCACATATATTGAACGGAAAACTTTGGAGAGCTAGCTGCCTTAAGATTATTTTTACTGACGGAGGTTCGGAACATTTTGAATATTTTATTGATTTATTTGAGCTATTTTATGTCGAAAAATTACCTATTGTAGATCTAAAAGAAATGGATTGGAATGAAAGGTCCCATGTTTCCTCGTTTACATACTTTCACTCCCTTTAAAAAATTGATTTGGATTTTTTTTTCAATTTTGTCAGGTCCACTACAGCTATCTTCCCGAAGGATTTAGTTTTTTTTATTTTGATAGTTATTTTCTAGAAATCCAAATCGCTCATGATATTGATGACAGTGGATTTCCCCAACCTCATTTATTTTACCCCCACACCACGCGACGATTCCGAAAATATCCTTCATATTTGGCGAAGAGGGAAGTGAATAATTTATATAGTTTATGTATCATTTCGCGCTGGCCGTTTCATTGTGCCCGTTTGTATCGGCAGACTGACGCTACAAATCATATTTTTCAAGGTCCTTTAATACTATAGGCTTGAAACATTCCATCTTTCTGAAGCGAAACCTTCCATTATTCTGCCGAAAAAGCGCGAAGTTATAAATTTAATCTCCGTTTATCCACGCCCGCTGGTGGAGAAGTGGACAAAAACGAAGCTGGTTTCGAAACGGGGGGAGGGGAAAATCGGGAGGGAGAGTATTCAAATATGGCCCCTGCACGGGGAAAAAAGAACCTCGTCCCATCCCCTCTCCCCGCTTTATGTATACGTCCGTATAATTTTTTCAATGGCAAACAGTTTTTTGAAAAAAAAATCAAAAGTGGCGGGAAAATATTTTTGCTCGAGAGTGAAATGTTTGGCTTGGGCTGTTATCTCTTCATTTCGCGATAGCACGTAAATCCTGGGGACGATATTCAAGGTTGGCGGAGGGGGAGGTGGGGGAATTTCGGCGGTATATAGGGCGGGGGAGCCGAGGAGAAGGACGATAACGGTAAAGGGCGGAAGGGGAGTGCAGGACGGGAAGGGCACGGATGGTTCGAATGACCACTCCATGTCCTTTGATTATGTATGCAGAGGCGTATCCCTTCGCTCACCCCCGCACTCCCTTTCCCTGTCCCTCCGCTTCCTCTCCGGTCCTTTCGGAAGCCGCGATCCACGCCCTATTCCCTTCGGGACCACCCCTCCCGCCCGCGTTCGAAATAACCCCCTTCGGCGACGCCACCCCAATACGAGTGCAAAACGCCCCACTCTTCGTCCCCAATGCACTTTCGCTCGCCACCTGAGTCCGTGGCCTGCGCTCAAACACACCCCCGAGCCATTCGGGGGTATGCAATACACCACCCTGTCCTCTCGCGATTCATACGACTTTTTACCGCTTTTCCTCCCTTGTTTCCCCTCCCTCCCTTCCCACCACGTTCCGTCGTCGTCTCCTGCCTACGGTCCATGTTCCAGGCCTTCATCAATCCTAATTCCATCGCATTGTATTGCTTTTTACACTTGATGTAATCTATCGCGTGCGTTAGGGTGGGTTATTTTTTCCGTGGCGGGTTTTGGGGGATGACGCGTCAAAGCGTGGGAAACGAGGGGTGGAAAGGGAAAGTGCAGGGCCGCCAGGATCGTTTTCATGACCGCGCGAGTCCGTGGCAGATTTCGCGACTCCGCCACCCTCTCGTGTCTCTCGCTCTCTCTGCGGGGGAGCAGGGGAAGCGTGGATCGACTGGTATCATCGGGCCTCGGCACAGAGATTTTCTTGACTGAATGCGGGAACGAACGAACCCCTATTGCTGATGGACAAGCCCACTTAATTCCAGGTGCTTCAATAATGAAGCAGAAATGCTTGTCGTAAATGGATGGCCGTGATGTGAATTTCTTCAAGTTCGTATTTCCTCTGCAGCGATTTTGCAAAGAGTGGGGGGGTGTTATCTTTAGGCGCAAAAGTTATTTTACCCTCTATCAGCGTTGTTTGACATCAGTGCGTTCCGAGTCCCGGTATTAATAATTAAAGTGCATCGTTGAACGGTGATTCCTGATTTGTTCATTAGTGGAATCCTGCTCTGAATGCCAACGGTTTCCCTGCTCAAGTTGTCAAGGCGACGGACATGATAATTCCCATCAAACAGTGATTCATTGAATATGGGTGACGTTAATATCCGAGGAATGCATTAAGGAATGATTACCGAGCAAGGTGTAGGGGATGAGCAAAGGGTGGTCGTGTGAGTCTGGTCTGAGGTTGTGAAAGAGAGTAGCGTTTTGTTCGGCCGGTGCGATCTATACAGCTTAAGTAGTTAACTCAATCCGCTGCGTTTTTCAGGAAAATATTGTCGTGTCCTCTAATTCTTGTATGAAATGGTTGGAATGTTATGACTATCTCTGATTTGAGGGATTTGAGGCTTTTTCGGTTAAAAGCTGTTTCCCCGTCTTGCATCGGAAATAATCAAATTTAGAATTAGATTATGGTTGTCGGCGAAAGATTCGGTGGGATAGCGGGCAACATTTTTTCGCTCGCGGAGGGCTTCGGAATTCAGAGAGACTGTGGGTCGTGGTTGTGACGCACGCCGGTCGTCGTCAAGCTTAGCTGTATGTCAAGTGAACTTTAATCTTTTACCCATCAGACTTGGGCCGCAGCAGCTGGAGTGCAACAACCCTCTTGCTATTCGCCCGAACAGAAGGAATGGGCGAATTTGGTGCTGGCGGGAAGGTAGACAAGAGCGAGGGAAAGCAGAATGTGTCCAGGAATGTGGGAAATATGTTCTTGCTTACTGCGCTGCTGATCTGACACTCGCATTGCACATTCAGTTTGTTTCGACCATCTCCGTTGTAAGGGCTGCTGCACACTAAGGGAAATATATTATTCAAGGGGTAGTTAGATTCACTGGTCTTTAATTGGATGTAGGGATGATTTTATTAGGATAGCAGAATATTACGAGGTGGTCTCGAATGGAATATTTTTTGTTTCCAAGTCGAAGTTTATGATTTTTGGCCGTTTTTTCACTGAGAGTAAAAGATGTAATAGGTAATGGAACGGGGAAATAGCATCGTATTATACGTATGAAATCACGGGGTGGATAATGTGATCAGTGACCACGGGATTTTTGCGGATCGCACAAGTTTGACTGTATTAGGGCTCACACTGTTTCAAATCTTCACTTCATGACCGCGTTTAATATTATTTTTTGCATGATATGTAATGGAGGAACAAGTTTTCTTCTGTGAAGATCAGTGTGACCCGGTGTATTTAGAATTTAATCTTAGGAGGAATCTATAAAGTTAGTGAAAACCTAATACGTATATCTCTGAAAAAAGTGGTGTAGTGAACTTGGCAAGTGTATCCAGAGCATGGCGGAGATTCAATTAGCTACGAGCGAAATTTAACCGCTGCAGTTTAGGGGAGAAATCTATCAATTTCCTCCCGGCGCTCATGTCTAGGAGTTGACTGGAAGTCTCATCCTCTACGGTCGCTGACTAGCTCGTCCCGTGGGATGTTAGGGCATTTACTGATTGCGTCATCAAAAGTCCTCACTCTGAAAGCGGGGCTGACACTAGGTGGCGGGATTGGGGAAGAATGAGAATGGAGGAGTAGATGGAATTGGAAAATTGTGGGATGGTGGGAGAGAGGGAGATTGACGACACGATGGGTGCGTGCATGAATGTATGTATGTATGTGCGTGCATTACCTCCCTTGGCAGTAACATCCAAAAAGCCCTCTCCATTCACGTCCCTCCCTCCCGACCGCCCGTCCGCTGCCAAAATTATCTCCCCCATCCTCTCTCTTCAACCCTTTCACTCTCCGCCAACCGCACTCCCGTCACTCGATCGTCCTTATCAATCCATCTCCAATCCTCGGCGCACAGCCCACTCACATCCATATATACACATGCATAAACACACAACCAGTCACCCACACTGGGTGGCACATGCACGCGGCTCTCAGCGCGACGACTGAATTTCTGTCCCATAAAGCAGCGATTTCGAATCATCTAACGCCCCTCTCCTGGGCCCGTCTCTCCCCTCCGTCCATTTCGAAGTGCAGGACTACCGAAATATCACGCGTCTCCCTTCTTGGAGTATAAAAATAAATGGGTGCCAGTACGCTACCCTGCGGCACTCGTGGTCGGGGTGACGCGTTCTGCGACCGTTACCAACCTTACTGCGCGAGTCATTCGTTCTTCCCGCCGAGAGATTTGGTAGTCCGAATATTTTCAAGTTCGATCATGAATATATATTTCTCGGTTCGATTACTTACATGTTTCTTGGACATCGCCAGCCATGTCCGAACAACAAATGAGTTTTCATTTTCTGGTTGGTAAGATTGCTGGGATTTGACGCTAGATGCTCTTCCATACAATCTCATACCTTTGGCAGAGACATCACCCTATTGTTTCCCATTCTGACTCTACGTAGTGCATTATCCATTTTACGTTCATTTTGGAGTTTTTTTTAACTGCAATTATATCTTAATAGATTTTTAGCTTGATTATCGAATAGCTCCATATGAAGACAATGGTAAGTGGTATTATAGTAATCTTCAATCTCTAGGTTCTTCAATCTAGAAAGGAATATTTTTCTTCGCAGATTATTTATTCTTTTAGGTTCCTTACCCGTATGTCTCGGACCAGTTCTTAGTAAATAATGCCGATGCGTCAAATTTGGATAATATTTTTCTTTCTTATGGAGAATCATTTTAGTACTTCGGCTTATTGCTGGGGCTTGACGTGTTTCTTATCCCAAACGTTTGATTTAACCCCATTCAAAATGCGTATGATAATTTGGAATCGTGAGAACCTTAGAAGCTTACTCATTTTTTCAGGTTCATTTATCTATCACAGCTTATACCTATATGCTCATTCCAAGAATACCAGAGTTCCCGGTTCGGGCGTCTAGTCTGGTGAACTTTTCCAGTGCAACTTTATCTAGGTGGGATCAAGTTGGTGAAATCCTCGAGCAGACTTGATCGCATTAGTCAGGAGACCGAATGCGTTCCATTAATCCGCGTGGCTCATCCATAAATCTTAAATCTCTCACCTCGAAATCTCATCATCCTTTCGGAAACCCCTTCGTGTCCTCACGCTCACATGAGGAAAACGTGATGCCCTTCACCATTCCATATTCTCAGCCAAACCAATCCTTCCCATGCGGACCAAGCACTGAGCCGAAATCCTAGAAACCCTTCCATTCGCACGTCACGGCAGTTAAACCCGGAGGATTTAAGTAACTCCCGCCTAAGCAAATGTCATCCGGGCCACGTATCCCATGTACATGAAATAAGTATGGCCGTTTATTTTTCAGCTTAGCTCCCGTATATTCCCCCATATTCCTACATGTTTGATTCTTTACACCTTAAGTAACCATTCTTAAGTATTTTCATTTAAGGCTTATTGCGGAATGAAGCCGATTCTAGACTTGTGTGGTGAACTTACAACAATAGAATTGTACTTGCGTCCAATATGGTTAGTTAAGTATGTTTAGTAATAATACCGACCTGATATCTTAATGGATATAGCTGCAGGAGAGCGTATGCAATTGTGACGTTGCAACAGGCGTGCAAATTGTATCATGGGACGCTCACATCGCCACGTCTACGTGAATTGGTGGGAAGTTTTAAGCGATTGCCGAGCGAAGTAGAATCGCTCTTCATAATGAGGACAGCCAAACCGTAAATGAGCCCGTTGTTGAAGACGAGTGGCCGGTCGTCCACCTTCCCTCCCGCAACGGCGCGCCTGGTTCCAGAAATTTATATGTATCGCTGGCCTCTTTTTTTTCTCCCTACCTCGTCCCCATTTCACACGCGCGAGAAGGACCCGGTGTCGAGTCATGGGAGGGTGGGCGGGAGGGAGTTACTTTCTCGTTTAATTTGTTTTCTTTTTTTTCGTTTTGTTCCGTCACTTCCCGTCCCGAATTGGTGACGTTTCCCTCTCCATCCCGTACCCCAATGCGACTCTGTGCCCGTGCTGATACGCAGATTGCGGTGTATTGGGAAGCGTTTGTTTTTCCGCCTTTTCCTGCCGAAAACCCCACTTTATCCTCCTCCTCCTCCTCCCCCGCGCCATCACGACCCCTATCCCGCGGGATTTCATCGCGGACCAACCCCATCCTCGTTCCATTCGCTCGCCTCGTGAGCTCTGATCCCCGAAATGAACGGTATGGAGGAAAGGGTTTGATGCGTGGGCGTCGGGCGGGGAACTTTCGGAATGGCAAGTGAGAGTTTAGAGGTGTCGGTGGCGCATATCCACGGTTCCCTCAGTGGGAGTGGGAGGGGGGGGGGGGGGATGGCTTGTGGGCCGGCCGCCGATTTTCGTGAGTGGGAATTTGGGTTTCGATTCTCGTGGTGTGGGGGGGTGGAAATGTGGGTAATGCGGCGCCCTCCTCTTCCCCGTGCGAATGCCATACCCTCCACGCGTCTCTCTCTCTTTTTTTCCCGTCATTTTTTCGTGCTTCTCTCTCTTTTTTGCGCTCTTTCCAGCTCTTTTCTATCGTTCCTCGTTTTAGGAATCCCCTCCCTCCCCAACATTGGGGTGGAGCGGAGTCGGGCTTCGGGCGGGTGTGTGGTGGGCTGTGAATCGGGAGGTCACCCGTGTAAATGGTTGATACACACACCAACTCACAGCGCGTAGTTAGTTACCCTTCTCCCCTTCTTTCTCTCTTTTTGCCTTCTCTCTCTCTCTCCTCGGACGTTGTCCACCCCTCTCGTCCCCACCACGCGTGTGAATGGCGAGGCGTGTGCTCGCTGGAAATCCTCTCACACGGTCATTCGGCGGCCTCCCACTGCGTTTATTTCCCTCCCCGACCGCCAACGCATCCGCGTTTCTTTTGTTATTGTTATTATTTTTTTTCCTCACGTCCAGTCACACGCATAATACATACATACGTACACATATATATGTGTGTTTGTGTGTGCCGCTCACGGTTTTATTTCATTCCCCGTCCCGTTTTTGTTTCGCCGTGCGAAAAGGTGTCGAGAAGCGTGCGTGGTGTGATGTGTCGGGTCTGCTCGCGGTGGGAGCCGCGATGGGATGAGGTGCGAGGAATCTCCCCGTGTTTTGTTTTTTTTTGTGTTTTTGCTGTTTGCTTTATTGCGCCCCACCCCTCTAGCCAATTTAATGTTTTTCGGTGCGAAACACGCCGACCGGGCGGAGTGGACGGACGATTTTGCGATGATGTTTTTATATCGTGGCTTTCATTTGTCATTTTTTTCGCTTTGGAATATATGTATATTTTTTGACAAGCGCGTTGCGATTTTCAATGTCTTATTAAGCAAAAGAGGGGCTGTTTTTTTTTCCTCCCCAGCGGAACGTGAATGTGACTGATCGGTGGCGTGGTTTCCATACACTGGAAATATCCTTTGAGCATGAAACCGTAGGGCTCCGTCGTGGCTCCCTTACTTAAATATTTACTTCATTGCGGTCTCTCGGCTATTATTTTTCACCTTCAATCATTACTCTTGTTTTATCTTTGTTCTCCTCGAAGTAGTGATGCTGATAATAGTACTTGTGCAACATTTGATTATGAACAGTTCTAATGGCCATTATTTGCGAAAATTTGGTCTTAATCATCTACATTCTATTTAGCCACCATAAAAATTATTAAAACCTCTCGGTGTCGTTTACTTTATTTGATTGCGTAAAGTGAGTTATAATGGCTCTAACTCCTATGTGCTCCATTACGGAAATTGTGACTTAATTTATCTTTTCCGATAGTGTTTTCTGTGCAACGTAGTAAGTTGAGTACATTGTATGGATGAAGAGAAGGCAATAAAATGAATTGGAGAAGGAAGTGTGCCCCTAAATTTTTGCAAAAGTACTTTGAAATTACTATTAAAATGTGAGCAACTCTTAATTAATTATTGTCCCAATAAATGAATTGATTAACTTGCAAGTCGTTATTCCTTATCTTCAGTATTGGACAGCGATTCTTACCTTTTTTTTCTGGTTTCGTTCTGCCGCGATGCTACCGCGATGATATATTTATGGACTTCGCTGCAGAAATGTATTTGAGAAGACCTTACAGAATTCGAGGTCTGCTCACGATGTGTTTGCCGCTATCGAATAACCAAGCTAATATTGTCGTCCGAAGTGGTATAGTCATATGCGGTATTACTCAATCTTTATTTGCGTAATGGCAATGAAAAAAAATATTTTTATAAATTTGTGCCCAAAAGACTAGTAATTCGGTTATTGTTTCATGGTACTTATCTCGTGGCAGCTGTTAACTCCTGGGAAACTCGCTGACACACCTTTGGTTGAACAATCTCGTGTAATTCTCTGGCGTTGAATAGTTGTGCTATCTTTGGTTAACGCTTTCTATGCTTCCAGAAGGAGTAACTTTTTCATCGTGCATAATTCTTTGGGGATGTCCATAGTATTTGTCGCCGTCCTTTTTATTTTTTTATCTCTTCCTTTTGTCGTGTAAAGCAATTTTACATGAAATTACTTTGAAATAAGGAATAATGTGAAAAATAAATCTTGTATCTTTCAAGGTCAAAAGAGTTGATTCGATAAAAAGTAGTGCGCATCGCCTCCTCTGCCTGTCTGATTTCCTTTTTCCGATTTAAATGAAGTTTTGGGCGCGGTAAAAAAGCGCGTCTGCTCCGCCTGTGCAGTGCGAATCGTAGTTTCCAGTTGTAGTCACGACTCGTTCTCTCTCACGCCTTTTTTCGTTTTTCTTTTATTCTCCGGACTTCGGTCGGGTGTGCATGTCCTTGCGCCCGAGACCTTCTGCAGCATAAAGCGTAGTTCCCATTTGTAGTCACGTAATTGCTCTATTTTTTTCACCTCTCAGCGGTTCCACGTGATTACATGCCTATCATCTGCAAATGGCATTTTGTAAAATAACTCGTCGTGGAATAATGCCAAAGGTTGGGGGCAGACCTCTCTTTCTCTCTCCTCACATCTTGCTGAAAGGAGGAAAACCTTTTTAAAAAAATCTTTCTTGTCCTTTACTACATTTCTACAAATACGATATGCGGTGTAGTATTTTTTTCCCCCGCGAGTTCCGTGTGAGCATGCAATTTTTGCAGTAAATTCGAGACTTTTCTCCCCGGCTTTCATCTCCCATCGCGTTTGTCATATCGATGGAAAGTTTTGTTTCTCTGTTTGGCGCGCGCTTCAATACTTTTCCGCAGGCAACGTGCAGGTTGCTGCATTTCTCCTCTCCTCCCCAGCCTCCCAATGTTTACACGTGCCTGTCCCGGGATCTCCTGTTCCCAACCCCCCCTTTTTTACACTCCTGCCCCCATTTCCCATCCACTTACAGCGGCGACTGCCCCCTCACGTGCCCCAATCCTCGCCGTATATTTTTTTTCCTGTGCGTCTGCTCTACGTGCCGGTTTGCACGGGCCAATAATTGCATGCACTGGTGGCATTCGAATGCGGTGGAGTTACAATCCCCTCGGCTTTCCTATTCATATCGGTTCGTCCTCCTCTCCCCCACCCCCCAACCTCTCTCTTTCTGATACGGTTGTTTGCTGTGGCTGTGTTCCCCGGCATCCCTTAGCCTTTCCCACCTTCCACGCTTAGCTGCCCTTCGCGTGTGTGCTGATGCAGTTTCATCGTCGCTGAAATATTTTTATAACAAATACGAAGGGACTTATTCCAGGAAACAGCGGAAGATCATCTCATAGTTGTAACTCAATTTTCCTCCCTTTCACAAGTTCCCCATTTCCTATGTTGCAAACCTATGATTGCGTGGCGTAAGGAAAAAATGGTGAATGTATTTGCAATGAGTTTCCCAGGTTCTTAACTGGGATACAGACGAAATGTTTCCAGTTTTCGTGTTTAATTTCACGATCCAACTTCAAATTTTACCTTTATTCGTTGATTTTCTGGACTTAATATTTTTACCTTAGTATGTCTCAAAATTACAATCACAAAGAGTAATTTTGTTTCTGAATGATGTAATTTTTTTGCACTTAACATAATATTTTTGCAGGACCAGTTTTGCCTATCACCCTTGAGCTGTTCGCTTCTCCTGAATCTTATTATGACAATAGAAGATCCTATACCTTATTCTAGTTAGATTTATAGTAACTTAGCTTCTGTACAATTATTTTGAGTCATCTTTCGAAATATTTAAATTTTTTTCTCAAGTAATATTATTTTTCTCTTCAACGGATTGGCCTTGGAGAAAGGAGAGGGGTAGAACAGACATGTACCGTCCTACCGTCAATCATTATTCCTAGAACTCAGATGGATTATGTTGTATATAAATGGTTGGTATTTCTAAGATTTAACTTTTGTTTTTCTTGAACATGAAGGCTTGGTGGAGCAAGTGGGAATGAATCCCCCAGCACCCAAGATGGCGGTATGGTTAAACACGGCCCTCCCATCGCTTCTCTCCCTCTCTCACCCCGCAACCCACACCTCTGCACACTCTAGCTCGGGGTCCTCCGTTATGTATCCGACTAATTACACAATTAATGCCCTTCCTCGGTGCACTGATACATCCATTTATTTGTCCGCTGCCCTCCATTACTGCGGATGCACTCCCGGCGGTGCCCACGGGGGTAAACTTCCGCCCTCTTCTCTCTCTCTCTCTCCCCCTATCTCTCTCTCCTTCTCTCTTCCTCCACTCTCCTTCCTCGCCCCCTCCAGTCCCTGCTGCCCTCCAGTCCCCTTGCGGCATCCAGCCTAGTGACTCTTTATTTTAAACGGAGCAAATTAATGGGGTTCGCCCCGTGAGGAACCCTCGCCCGCCAAGTTTTTTAAAACATAATTTCCTGCGTCTCTAGTTTGGGACAGGGCTCAAGGATTCATTGCAAGTGGGAAGGGGGTGATGCAAAATTGTGTGCCTGGAACCAGTGCGTGCTTCGTCCGTCCTCATTGTCTGAATCCAAATCCTTGCCCATCTCTCTTTCCATTTCTCCACCATTGTCCTTCGGCAGCTCTTACTCTAATTACAATACATTCACTGTCAACAGTGCGTGGAACTATGCCATTTTTATCATGGTATAAATGTTGACCGATTTTGTATCAGTTCCAATAAAATCACGTTTACGAACTGTTGTTTCCATAATATTAGTTTATGATGTTTGCTTGACATGTCGTACCAAGTGCAAAGTCATTACCAGCGCTGCAATTCGTTGTATATATATATCTCAGACATTGATTACTGAGATTTATTGGAATATTTCCTCTCGAAAATACCTACCGATTAGACGGTGGAAATTTTTGAGAGTCGCGCCGCGAATACCTCTGACGAATGTATCAGACGCGGTACATAGCAGAGGTGAATTCATAGTCAACCAACGCCACTTAGTCAACCCGACACCAATTGCGACCTGTCACAATAATTGTACACAAATGTTTTCGTGTCGACTATCTTCTTCGCATAATTTTTTTACCTCCACTTTCTGTGCAATTCCAATGTACGCTGCTGACGGTTCCTCTTTTTCTCCCTTACTTATTCCTCTTATCCCTTACTTATGGACGCTGAAACCCTGATCGCACGCACAAATTTTAATGCCCTTCCGTAGGTATTTATTTCCGGATTTTAAGTGACATTAAAATCACTCCACTTCCTTCCACTCAGTAGTCATAGAAATAGATTGTAGGTGCTCCTTCAGCCAAGCTTATGCCACTCAGTCTAACCTGCGCTAAATCCAGAATCCAAAAACCACTGCGTAAAAAAATCCATAGGTGATTCTGACTGGTAGAAGGTGAGCCTAGTACCTTAAGAACTAAACTCAGCGGCGAATAAAATTTGGAGATCCAGTACAGAGATTCCTTTACTTTTGCTGCCAGTGGCTCCTAAGAAATCCGGCAGCCAGTTTCATTCAACATTGGTCTTACTGGGAGTTTCTGTAGGACTGTACCGGATTTGATCCCGGGACCTCCGATTATCAGGTTATCTAGTTATCGGAGTAGCCATTAGCCATTATGCAGTAAGCATGCATGTGTCAACAATCCTAGGATTGATTTGACGCAGCCGTCCACTCGATTCTTCTATCGGCCAACCTCTTCATGTTAAAGTAGTTCCTCGCTTTCACGTCCTTTACAACCTGTTCTATGTAACTCATCCGAGGCCTGCCTTTTCCATTCTTCCTATTCCCTTTTCCTTCGACGATTGTCTTCATCAGGCCATCGTGTCTTAAGATATGGCCGATTAGGTTGTCCCATCTTCTTTTTGTAGTATTCATCAGACTTCTATTTTCTCCCACTCTTCTTAGGACTTCTTCATTTGTCACTCGGTCAATCCATTTAATCTTCAACATTCTTTTGTAGCACCACATTTCAAATGCTTCCACCCTTTTCTTCTCTGCTGCTGTCATCGTCCATGCCTCACTGCCGTAAAGAAACATGCTCCAGATACACGTTTTGATGAATTGCTTCCTTATTTCCAAGCTTATATTTCCAGCTGTAAGTAGATTCTTCTTTTGATAGAATGCCCTCTTTGCCTGGGCTATTCTACTCACTATTTCTTTCTTGCTCCGTCGGTATTGGTTCCGCGTTTAAAATGCTATCTTCGTTTTTTCGTGGAAATCGGAAAGGTGTAGTCGTAGTAACCGTTTGGACTGAATGGGAAAGTTGGGGAATAGTTTCGTCCGCCTTCTGTTCGGACTGCACCTGCTGCCCACCGCTAACCCTTGCGGACGGGTGTGAGAGTTGCATTTGCCCTCGCCGAGCGCTGTGAGCGGCGGCTCATTTTTCCGCCGAGCGCGGATCCCTTTTTCGGAGCAACACGTGGCGGATTCTTCGGAATTGAGAGCTCCGTGAAAAGCTCCAATTGCAATGCCATCCCACGTTCTCCCTCTCGCCCGCAAAAACCGCATTCCCGCCCGCCCCCCCTCCCTCCCTTGCCTCGCTTCCACCCCTCCCCAATCCACCCTCCCCTGACCTCACCCTCCACCCCCCGCCCAATTTCTGCGACCAGTCCACCCCCGCTCCTCTGATTTCCTCCCTTCCCTCCGTCCCCACCGCGCGATTATTCCTCATGCATCCATCCCTTTTTGCCGCCTCGCAAATTGCCGCTGCGATTCTTCCTCATAGGGCTTGCGCGATGCTGGAATGTGAAGTTCGGGACCGCGGGACGATGGTTCGTTGATACCGGAACGATTCGTGTCGCCATCGCGACAGGCATGGACGAAATCCCGTTTCTGGTATCATTTACTTACTTTTTTTACTTTACTTACTATATTGTATTGGCTTGCTTCATCGTATCTAATTGCTTTGTAGCATTCAGCTTACATAGCGTACTAATAATTAGTATTGGGATAGTTTACCACACATGTTTCTCGTATTGGTTTATATCACATTCATATGTAATATTCAATTTGTATCGCATGTCGGAATCCTTCGCTTGATGAAGTATTTCGCATCGCAAAACGACGTATCACAACAAAATATTGCCGTCGCAGATTGAAAGAGATTCGTCGTAATATGTATTGCTCTGCTATCTCCCAGTCACTCTTCCTGCACCAGAATGTGATGAAAATATCCAGGGAATCACCGTCCTAACGGCTTTTTCGTTTTAGGCTTCTTTTTGTTTGCGCGACCGTCTTCCAAGAAAGGAAAACTTACGCTCTCAAGATTACATAAATGATTTAAGCGGCATTTCTTGGTAGGGCCTAACGTTCGGTCTCTGGGATTTCCGAGAAAAAGTCTCGGGGAATATTTAACTTATCGATGACTCAAAGGAGCAAAGTAGCTTTCTCTAGTGACGTGCTTCGGGGCCAAGCAGGTTTAATTCACTAAATGGCGCGGCGCCTTACTGTTGGTGATATTTTTAAAACAATTGGTCAAGAAGGTAATGTTCCGGGGAACACAATAATTGTGTTATCTATCTACTCATTTGTACTTACATTTCTCAGAAAATATTTTGATATAGCTTGCTTAACGGAGTGTGGTGGCCTAGTGGGTAGAGCGCTTGGCTACTGATCGAAGGGTCCCGGGTTCAAATCCGGGTGAAGCCTTTGGACACCCCATACAAAAAAATCCTCGGTGTGCGAGGTGGCCCAGGGAAAGGAACTCTGGCCCCCCCACCATGAATGTGTGAAATTCACACGCCTGTGGCTTAGTCCGGGGTGAGCTCTACCTTCACCTATCCAAACCAACCTTCAGGTTGAATCACTGAGTGAGTGAGCTTGCTTAATTTGGGTTAGTTATATTTTTGGACTTGCGTGAAATATGTACCCGGGAACTAGCTAGTCACTCTACTTATTGTAAAAATAAGTAATTTTTTCCAGTTTCACGTCATTTAGGCAGCCTTATTCCTACTCTTGCTTTTATGTTGAAATTAATGTGAGTGTTTTCTTTACATCCTTCAGTCTTCTACTTTGATTTAAATTCCTCGATACTTATTTTTCTGATCCAACATCGACTTCTAAGAAAAGCAGTGGAAGGGAAGTGCCTATCTAGGTATTAAAAAAGGAATTGTGATTTCGTATATTTGTGATATTTATGCTCCAGTTATCTTCTCTAGATGTACGCTTCATCTAGCATACGATTTGAAGTGAGCCCGCTAGGAATTATTTGCGCGGTTTTGTTTTGCATGAATTTTGTCTTTTTTTACCACCGCGCTAATTGTCCGGCACAACAGTATCCATTCTATGTGAACGACATTCTCGATCAATTTTGAGCATCGGATTAGGGAAAAGAAAAATGATTCAGAGTATAATTTTGTGAAGATTATCCTCGAATTTTAAGTGTAAACTCCGTTTCGCCAAGAGCCTGAAACTGGATTTTGCTCTCGCATTTCATGTCAGTTTGTGGAAGTTCATGGGGAAGAGTAACGATGGTTAAATATTACATATTACCTGTGATAATATATGTGTGGCTTATGGTGATATCGTATTTTAAGTGGCATTCGCAACTGATCCCTTTCTTGTGTATCTTTAGTTCTTTTGTGTGGCAGTGAATTTTTATTATTAGTTCTCGAATAAAATGAACTAGACTCCGACAATGCAATGGAAATTTTTTAATGAATGCTAGTTCATTAAAATTGAAAATGCTTTATCTGTATGCTTTAGAAATGTATCAAAATCTTATTGAAGGCCACAGTAGGTATTAGAATATTTGCGGTCCATCATTATTTCTACTTAGGGGATCATGTAGAGCAAAACTCCGATTACTCCTGTGCGAGGGGAATTGGATTGTGAATTCACATCTTAAAAAGTACGGTATAAACATTATTCTTCATTTTCAATATTTATTTTAATGTTGTTTTCTGTGGCCTTTCTAATGCAATATCATCAATTTGCCTTATTTATGAATTGGAATGATGTTGAATTTTTATCTATTTATAATTTTCGGTTTGAGGGATGAACCTATGGTTCTTAATGTATCTTGAGCCATCGAAATAAATGAGGTCACATTAGATAGGCTGTGTTGCGCTATCTAGAAAACGTGGTGGGGAATTAAGATCTAGGAATCATTGGGAGCAGTCCTTGGCGGGTGAATTTCGATGAAGTCGACCAAGGACGAGTTATTACAATTTGTTCCCCTTGTTTGCGAATCTATTCCGATTGCGAAAAGCCTTTGCTTCCTCGCCTCTCCATTTTCTTAATGAGCGAAAAGATCCGCCGCCATCTTGTCCATGCGAGCGTCTCCACACCCCCGTCCCATTTCCCAAACCCCGTGGCAATTTCCACTTCTAATTTCCCTCCCTCGCGCCCAATCCTCTTTCGTCGCCCCCCTCCAAAGTCTCCCTTCGCCGACATTGTATTCCCACCCTCCCCCACACCCTCAGCCACCTCCTCCTTCCCTCCACCCCTTCTTCATCCACCAATGGGACGCTCCGGAAGTGATGACGAATGGTTTTCCAGCCGCATAAACGCATTCGGTCGAATTTTTTAAGTTTCTTACCAATCACTTCTGCTCCAATCCTCCATCCGTCTCTCCCCTCTCCCATGTGCCTCTCATTCTCTCTCTCTCTCACATCCCTCTTCTTTTTCATTCTCAAGTCATTCGCTTCCTTTTTTCCCTTATGTCGTTTCCACTGTCTTTCCGCTGGGTCTTGCGAGCTCTCGCTGCCTCATCCCAGGAGAAGGGTTCATGGTAAATGCGAAAATGTATTTTCATTCATTCTACTTTTGGCGTTTATGGCGTAATAATCATGTGTTTGTGTACACATACAGGGTTGCTGAGGATTACTTGTTTTCTTAAGTTAACAAATGCTTATTCCCATGTATGCCTTGAATTCTTAATATTCTAAGTCGCTGTCAGTGTAATTCAGTTTCGAGCTATTGAATTATTTATCGCGTGATATCTAAATCCATATGATTGTGTTTTTGTGGACCAGATCCGTAATCGAACAACAGCATCTGCTGGCAGTTGAGGATGATAAAAGATTACTATACCAGTCGGGTGACAGAGGAACTGGAATGAACTTTGGCAATATTGCCTAGTTGATATTTCTTTATTTTTTCATAATCTTCCCTAGTTTCCTCGCACCTTGGCAGAGTTTCAGACCAGGTCGTGGAGGGAGGATGTAATATTTCGGCGAGCGAGAAGGCAGGGGAAGGGGAGGAAGAAAGATTTGGAGGCACGACGGGTCTACTCGTAGAGGCGCCACCTTTGGCTTGGGTTGGGGATTTCGAAGGGGTAGGGTAGAATGGACGATGCCGCGCATTTTTCTTGGCAAATAATAGTAAAAATGCTCGACATTTTAGATGCGAGGAGTTGACACCTCGAGAAAGAGAAACGAGGGAACCGACGAAAATGTTTGCATTAGTTTTCCGGTTTTAATAAATGTTTTTGCAGGAAAAATGTTTTTCACCGCGAAAGTTATGTAATTATTTTGACCGAACGTTACTTAATGCTTTTTTGTCCTTTCTCGTGCGTTTATGCTCCTTCCTTCTTGTCTCCTCCCGTCTCTAGATCGAAACTGCGGATAATATTTGCCTCGGGCTTGTGCGGTCATTTTATATCGAAAAATAATCTGAAATACGTGATTGGCTTGTTGGGTGACGAGCCTTATGTCTCCTCCCATCAAATCGTCATCCTTTTCACCTCCCGTGGGATGCCATCACCTCTTCTCTGTACTCATATCTATCCATTTCGCGATTGCTAAACTTTGGTGGCTTTGTCTTCACAGAGCTTGTCGTCCTAGGTGTGGGAGCGAGTGTTTTGTGGTGGGATCATACTGATAGGAGTATCAAGATTGATTTTCGGAACCTCATCCCCACTTGCTGTCTCACTCAAGACCTCACGCTTTACGAAGGAAGCGTTTGCAAATTCAGCGACGAGTGTAGCCACTGTCTCATAGCTCCTTATTTTGAGCATGAGAACATATACAACCCTCTCGCCTAACATTACTCCAATGATCTCACCCCACTTTTTACACTCCCAGTCAATTCATTCCCTTGATCCAACTCTAAAGAGCCCTCCGCTGCTCCTCATTCCGAATCCCATATCTCCACCCCTCTCCGGAATTCCTCTTCTCCTTGGCAGCGCCTCGTTCTCCTGGCGTAAAGTTTCTCCCTTGGCTGAAGGAGTTGGCCGAGCACTGGGCGGAGACGATCGGGGCTGTTTTCATGGTTGGGGATGGAGGGATATTCGAGGGCGCCGCCCGGGGAACGCATTGGCTTCCTGTAACACCTTTCTGGTGGATCGAGGGGGAGGCTTTTTTCCCCTCGCCCCCATGGAGTGGGGACGCCTTAAGCGGGAAATTAGGGAATGTGAAAAGGTTTATTTTCTGTGGCAGGGGAGAAGTTTATCGGTTGTTCCCATCCCCGTGCTGTCAAGGAGTTTTTGGTGCACCAAAACAAATTAGAGAAATTGACGTTTTTTCAATCATGCATCGAAATTTTTGTTTTTCGAGGTATATTTTGATGCTATACCTGAATTGTGGGTTTTTGCTCGAGGATATTTTAGTATCTTTAGTCTTTTATGGTCGTATGTGATGAAATGCATCCCATAGTTTCAGAATACCTCTCAGCCTTTGCTTAGGAAATTATGAAGTTTTTATTATAGAGTAAAGGGATATAAGTTGGGTTGAATAAGTAGTACATAGTAGACTTTGGTATTTTGTGCCTCAATCGCACCATTCAATCATTATCCATCCATCCCACCAGGATTAGAACACACTACCCTTGGGCTGCCAGGCTGGCATGTTACACTCGTGGCTACCACGGTCAACTTGGATTGAATAAGATCATCAAATTGATCATCATGTTGAATTTTTACTCGTAATATTCTGGAAATATTATTTTAATGCTATGAATTAATTTACCATGAGATGTTTAAACATTCCTAGTTATTGACCATTCAGATCGTATTCAAGGCCTGAAAGTCCTACTTTTTTATAATATTTTACTCTATAAAATCTATGGACGATGACAGCAGCGGAGAAGAAAAGGGTAGAAGCATTCTAAATGTGGTGCTAAAGAAGAATGCTGAAGATTAAATAGATCGACCGGCCTGAAGTCATCAAGGCCTGAAAGTCATCCTTTTTTATAATATTTTAATCTATAAAATCTGTGGACGATGATAGCAGCGGAGAAGATAAGGGTAGAAGCATTCGAAATGTGGTGCTAAAGAAGAATGCTGAAGATTAAATAGATAGACCGAGTAAGTAACGAGGAAGACCTAAGAAGAGTGGGAGAAAAGAGAAGTCTGCTGACAACTCTAAAAAGAAGAAGGGAAAACTTAATCGGTCGTATCTTGAGACAGGATGGCCTGATGAAGACTATCGTCGAGGGAAAAGTGAACGGGAAGATTGGAAAAGGCAGACCTCGTATGAGATACAAGGAACAGGTTGTGAAGGGTGTTAAAGAGAATTACGTCACAATGAAAAGGTTGGCCATTAGAAGAATCGAGTGGAGGGCTGCGTCAAACCAATCCTGGGAATGTTGACCAATCATGATGATGATAAAATTCTCTTTCACCGTAAACGAATTATTTCCTTAATGTAGGCAATTAATTAAGTTTTAGTGGTATGTCGAACCTATATCCGCCGAAACTTCAACCGCTCCTTTCTTTCGAAAATTACTGAATTCTAATAAAACCACATATTTAGTTCGGTTAAAAATCTTCAAAGAGTGAGTTAAGCAATAAGGCGTCAGTACCCACTTCGTAAGATGAGATTTGTATTCTTCATTTTGAAGTGATTTCACGGTCGAGTGTGTCAAAAAAAAACTTTTATGTACTTCTTTAGAGCGTTAGCCCAGAAGTCATCAACGTATTTCAACGGCCATTCGCTGGTTTCAAAAAATCGTGGAAGGATGGATGACCAGACAAACACTCGTTTTCGAAAAGGGATACTTTTGGGCGACGTCGTTCGCATTTCGTAATTTTTTCCTCTCCAAAAGGAACCTTCCATTGTAGAGCACTGCCTATCCTTCATTTTGCTTTCACTGCCGAGGTTGTCATCGGGGAACACTTTGTATGGAATTTTCCCTTCTAAATGTAAATCCCATGTCGATATTCGGCCGGACACGCATTTCGTTTGACCAACCCCGCATAACCCTGCTACCAACCCCTCAGTCCTTCTTCGTCCTCCTCACACCATTATCGCGGACAGGGTTGGGGGTTGGTCAGGGCGTTTAGAGGGGTGGAAGAGGGTGTTGTACCTAATTTTTGCCTCCGCTGCCTCGTAACCGATTTCCTACATTTATCCTGATTTCGCCCCTGACGTGGATACCCTTTTCCCTTCGCTTTTGCGATGTTTCCGAGTAGCGATGGGTGTTGGTGGGGAGATGTAGAGGAGGAAGTGGAGAAGAGGGCGGGAGATTGGACGGCGCCCCCGAAATCCGCCCCTGACCCCTCTGACAAATTTTCCACCCCCCACACCATCCTCAGGGAGGCAAAAAAAAGTGAAAAAAAATAAATAAACAGGCGGTGTCGCAAACCACCCACTCCCGAGTCCCTCGCCCGATTTCCTCACTCCTCTTGTATCATGTCCGGCCGTGTGTTCTCGTGTGTGTTTAGCGGTCCTTGTAGAGGGAAAAAAACTACCCATCCGGGTTGTCACCCTTGACGGGACAAATGAGGAGAGACGGCTCTTGCGGCTTCCTTTCCGCGGCCGTTTTTGATAAAAATGTCCCGCGCCCAAAAAAATCAACCGACGCCCCCAGGAGAACGACTTTTTCTCGGCGGTCCCTCAATCACTTTCGATTCCGGGTGACATTTTGTTACCAGCGTCAACCCGAAAGACGTCGACGGCGCCGGACGCGAGTCAGTTGTTCGTATAAATTTCGCGCCGTTCCACGCTTGTCGAATGAAGAAATGTATGGAATTTTATGGTCTATGTGCGTAATGCCTCCTGTTTTGTGACGTGAGAGGCTTTTACCCTTATCAGCTTTTTTGTGGTCCACTCAGCGTAATTGGTAGAGACTAGGAAACCTTGGTTTCGTTAAGCTGAGTCCCGCTGAAAAAGAAGTTTTCTTTTATTTTTTGTGATGGTGATATTTCTTTTCAGTTACAATCCTGACTTATAGCCACGCTTGATATTTTGAATATACATTGACAATGGTATAATATTGACTTAAGTAGGTACATCGTTGATTATGGTAAACAACGGAGCATTATTTTAACATTCATGGATTTAAATGTGTTGCCATGGATCCAATCTGATTAATTTAAATGTCATATTCTAAGAAGGAAGTTAATTGACATTTGTATAAAATAAATGTTTAAATTTGATCGATTCCACGTAAACCTCGATGCATAAAGAATGCTTGCAAATCATAATTCTGGGTAATTCATATTTACGAGTAATTAGAATTTTCTTCCAATCTAGTTTCTGTTTGTCTTTGTCTTTGATAGGCTTTTCTTTCGAAACGATTTTCATAATTGCTCTAATCTTTCCACAGATCGGCGTGGCTTGATTTTCCACTTTGTCATTGTGAGTTGACGCGTTCAGACTCCATGTAGGTCGAATATCTGTGCCGAAGGTGCTTAGTCGTGGGAGTAAACACGTTATAAAATAGTTAATTTCGCCATAAAACGCCTTCAAAATGTGAGGCAACTTATATACTGTCATATTATGCGACGGGGAACAAGACGGGGGGGCTCATCTGAATATGCATCTGCGTACCTGGCGATGACGGCAAACTGCGCTCTCCAAATAGCTGAGGTGGCTGGCGGTGGCTTCGCTTTTTCGCGTCACCATAATTGTGTCAGTGAGCCTCGCCTTTGAGATGGCATTTCATAGGTTTCGAGCGGGGTGTGTATTCCGCTTCCTTCGCCAATTACTCTCGCGATACGACGCGGAATGCGGCCGGTGCGAAAGCACGCCTGCGGGTAACTTAATCCCCGCCCCGCCGCACATTTGATAAAGCCATTCCGGAGCTGCGGTACCGGGAACCCGTCGCTAGTTAAAAGCCGTGTAGACACATTTTTCTGCCCCGTGAATTGTTTATTGCCTTCTTTGTCTTTAAGTCCCTGCTCCTCCTTCGTGAAGCTTCTTCGACCTTCTCGCTCGTGGCTTGCCTTTCATGTGGTGTGGCAGCGTAACCGCCGACTTTTCCTTGCGGCGATAGAATGTCGGGTCGGGTGGAAATGAGAGACTGAAGTTACTGTAGAGCCTCGGAAGTAAATTGTGTGGTGTCATTTGAATTTTTTAGATTGCAGGTTAATATGCTAAATCAGTTAACTAATATCTATTAGTGATCGGAATGCCTTCTCGTGTGAACAATTTAACATCTAGAGGCTCGGCTAACGTATGCCCGCGAATAGCTTGCTGTTATACCTAGTGTTTATTGGAAGCATTCCTCAGAGTTTTCTTTTGAAGGTTTCGCGGTGAAATGAAGAATTAGAATTTACTCCAGGGTATATTTCGCGTGGGTCTACATAGCTCAGATAACACTTCTTATTCCTAGGACACTTTGACCGGTAGATACTGACTGTAGCACCGGAAGAACTGTTTCCCGAACAATATGTACCTATGCAGGATATTCCTCAGAAGAAATTCAATTTCAACATTAGAGGTCTTGATAGAAACTTGCAGATGGTCCAGGTATTTTTGTTCACATTTTAGCTTACTGTAGGAAGTTTTTCCCGAACAAAGTCACTTTTCTGTATTTGAATATGCCCATAAAGTTTGATTGGTATGGTGCCAGTATAGTGTAATCCGCATCAAACATAAATAAGGTTGAAACCGTATAAGTTTGCTCAATAATGAATAGTGTTTTCCCGCTGAATTGTTTTTGGGGATTAAATTAAACTGCACCAGTTGTACTGTCCCTTTATATTTAATGTACTATATAATGTGCAACACGTGCTTCATTGCCATAGGCGTCATCATCCAATGTGGAATCACGGATGCATCTTTCGCGTTATCGCAATCTTAATCGTTAACGCTTACCGTTACTCCGTAGCGCAGGGTTAGTAGTAACGTCTATAAAATTCGCTCCACTGATTGTGTTAAGCAATTTGAAGTGCTGCGCTAAAATGAAGAATGGAGATCACGTTCTCTCTGACATAAGTTAAATCAAAATATAACGATAACGCTAGCGCTCGCGTTATGAAGATCCATGATCGATACCCAGGTCTACTGATCAGCAGACTTGTGTAGTTTACTAAAATACCTGAAATTCTGTTCCAGCATACTACGCCGAAGATGGTCGAGTTAAATTATTTTTAGTTTTCGGTTCTGCGAGTAATCGTGCAATCTCTGCCATATCTTGTGAGCCGGGTAAATTTCTTTTCCGGAGCACATTGAATGGAGGAAGTGATTGGATGAGCACGCCCCTTCCTTCTCCACTGTCCGAATGCTGAATAGTTTAAGGGTCCTCTAATGTCCTTTCATAATGCGACTGGTCACCCTCCGCCAACCCTTCCCACAAATATCTCTCTCAGCAGCCTGTACGGATCGTCTCGTTCGCCCATTCATTCATCGAAGCAGCCTTCGCGATGGCATGCGCCGCGATGCATGCACGGCGGCCGGATGGCCGTCGTTGGGGATGCACGGCCGTGGTTACGTAGGTGGGGGAGGGTGGTGCAGCGATGGCACGTCATAAATCGTCATCCGGGCGACCGAGAGTCGCCGATTCCACCTCGCAGATAGTAGTCAGTCTGCACAGTGCGAAAAACCACCTTCCTTCCTCCCACCCCGGTCCCGCGATGTCTTTCAGTTTTTCCTTATCATGCCCTTTTCATTATATAATTTCCCGGAATTCGCGTTCGTGTCTCTTTTTCTTTGAGCAGCGGATGTTGTTTTTTACCCACGGAGCGTCTCAAGGTGTCATCCCTGAGACTTGGTTTAAAAACATTGCCGGCGTTACCGCGAGAAGGAAGCAGTCCTCAATCATAAGATAGTTAGCTACCCGCAAAGTCTTCTCGGCGAGGCAGCTGGCTCCGTAAGTGAATGATGTATTTACCGTTCATAAATGACTTGGTGGGTTTGGGGGATGATTGAGAATGTGTGGTATTTGAAATACGATGAAAGAAGTACTGAGAATGCTGGTGAAAGAATCGAAGATGCTGGGGGAGGTTCGAAGGAGATAGCCGGTCAATGGTGGTGTTTATGAGGCAGAGGATATTTGAAATTCACAACGGAGTGAAGAATATGAATTTAACTGGGAGTGGGGAGGAAAGATAGGATATAGCTTGGGTGACCAGAGTACCTTGGCCTGAAGAATTGAATAGAGGAAGGAAAGAAGAGATTTTAGTGGGAGAATTGATAATTGATCGTCTATTGAAACTGAAATCATTAATTAATCAAAGTGAAAATATTTTTTAATCATGCACACTATAATAAAATAAGTTATGCTCCTCACATTTAGCAAAATCTGGATTCTATGAGCATCAATTGGTTAGTGGTATTGCTTGGGTATTTGTCGAGAAAGGCTAGATGGTAGGGGAAATAGTTTTTGAAGGATGATCGTGAGATTTCGTGATCGATTAGTCGTTTGTACATAAAAAAATCTGGGTAACATTTGGTTTCACGTGATTCTTCTCATGACTATCTGGAATTTCGGCTTGCAATGGCAGAAACTGCAAACTTCAACTCCATTTTTGCGCCAAGTAATATGACGGGAGCGCTTTTCGTTCAAGTCTTAACTCTTAATTGCTCCAATTCCTCATCGCATTGCTCTCGCCTTGGCGTAATCCTCCTCCCCCTACCGCTTCCTCGAGAGCGGCGCCCCCTGGCTCCCATTATTCGCGACGCAAGGAACGGCGAAACAATTGCCGTACGACCGCGTGCCCTCCCCGAGTGCCGCGCAGTGCACCGCTCCCCTCTCGACTTGCCCCACTCCGCGCCCCCCCCCCTCCCTTTCGCCCCCGCCCGCCCCGACGCACAGGGGCTATTCCTCGATCCCTCTGCCTACCGTGACCCCCCTATACCCCCGTTGCGGAGTAATCATTCGCAATGAAGCGCGGGTTTACACGCACAGAGGTCGAACCCCTCCTCCCGGCGCTTCTTCTCGTCGAAGAGATTGGGCGAGGGATAGGGAAGTGTCACGGAGTCGACGAAAAGCTGATTTTCCGAGCGGCTTTCTCGGGCAAACCGGAGAAACGTGGTCGAGACGCTACGGACGCGTAACGTGATGCCGGTGTCTCATTTCACCTGAATTGCCGGAATTAGTTCAGCTCGAAATAAGGAAATGAGGCAGAAGTCACGGTGCCCTCAGGCCTTTGCTATGAGCAACAGTTCGGTGAGGACAGTTGGGAGGAAAATGGTGATACTGCTAGACGGAGAGGATGGTGAATGAAGGTGTCAAATATGGTTGGGGAGGAGAGATGTTGTTCGGAGAAATTAGAAGATGGCAATATAAGTGGATGGAGGACTTACTAAGAGGGACCGATTCTTGAAACGGGTGATAGATATATCACGTTTTTATTGGGGTGAGATAAGTCCCTTCTTCCATCCAAATCCTCGTCAATACACGAGTCAAGAAATACATGGTAAATACTGATATGTTCTACATGGCTCTAAGGCAGGGTGAATTTGTGTTAATGCAGGATATATTGATGGATTGGAAGGTAAGGATTTACTTAAGTGGTACTGGTAATGTGAAATTTACTTAAGGAAGGTGATTACTTAAGTGTTCAGTCAATAGCAGACAAGGACTAACCATTAGCATTCGAATGTTAGTAGGATACTTCGGATGATGGTCAAGTTAAATTTTAAGTATCAACATTCAGTTCTACAATTTTAATAGTGTTTTATAAGCTTCCTCTATCATCCGGATGAAATTGGTAATGTGAATGAGATTTTTGGCGGTGTCTAGAATCCTTGCTTCCCAAGTCTAGGTTCTGTGATCGGAAGTGGCTTTTGAGCCAGTCGTCTTGGATATCTCTGAGCATTTAAATCCTTCCTTCTGATACAATTCAGTCTGCGTAGGTACACCACACATTTTAAATGTGCAAGTAAACTCCGCAGTAGAATAGCGGAATCGCTAATGGTTGAAATTATTAGTTTTGATATAGTGTTTAGAGGGCCGTAAAGATTTTTCTCAGCCGTGCGTTGGACAATATACCATTCTTTCTCTAATGGCTGGCACAGTCGCCATGTGACAAATACTCCAATTTCTCCTGCCGTCATCATTACGGTCACCAGGCGGCAGATGAGATGAGGCGTGGCTGTATATAATTTGCAAAACGAGCGATATCCTCATTGACTGACGTGCTTTCCTCTCCGTCTACGTCCCCCATGTCAGCCATCAGCACAAGGCGACTGGAGTACAATTCCGCCCATAAAAAGCCATATCCGCCCTTTATAAACATTGCTCCCGTGGTCTAGATCTCTTTTCGTCAGCGATCTAAGAGGCTGGGCACCATCCGCCACGGATGTTTCGACTGCCTGTCGTGCCGACCCGGATTGGTATTTTTTTCATGTTCACTATCCCATTCCTCCTCGCACATTTTTTCACTCATCGCATTCATTTACGTTTCATTTCCACCCGTCTCCGTCGTCGGAGATTGCCTCCTCCACTCCTCCGTCCCCCCGCCCCACCGTTTCCACTTCTCCCTCTTTCCGTCTCGTTCCCGTGCGTTTATTTATGGGATCGCTGAATATGGCGAATGCGGGACGATTAAACATTTTTTTCCCTCCCCACTCCCTCGGTGGGATTGGGATGCTGATTCCTCGGGACGGATGCTCGTCTTGCGCACCACTATAATAATACACAACTGCGCAGGCGCGCTCAGTCTTCGGTGAAACCGTGGCGTTTTATTCCCTCTAGACGGAATGCGTGTTTTTTGTTGTTGTCCGGGTTCTCTATTGCTCCCTTTATAATAATAATAATAATTTTTATTATGTTCAAGGATTTACATCCCCTATGAACAGTAATAAATAAGAAATGTTACAATAGAGCTCACAGTGTGATATTACAACAAAAAAATTAAGGGTTCAATAGATTATTACAAAAAACATTGAATACTATGTGACATTTTGTTTGCAGTGTTACAATTTTGTATTTGGGTCAGCGGGAGAAAAACAGCATAAGCAGTAATAATAAACATAAGCCAAATACAAGAAAATTGATTACTCAAAATACAGAACATCACTTGGTAGATAGAACAAACCAAGAGATTTTCATTTGAACTTAAGTGGGTTAAACTTAAGTGTGAACCGCTTTGGAATGAGGATTCCAAAGCAATATTTATAACTTGTGAATGCCATTGAAGGCGTTTAGGCTTTGCCTCGAAAATGTTGCCACATGCGCGCGAAGTTATTTCCACGGGGGATTCTGGCTCGTTACTTCGGCAGGTTGGTTCTCTCTGTCGGTCTTGAGTGATGTTGGAGTCGGATCGTAATGCTTGGCTTGCGACTAAAGATAGGGAACGTTTCCTGCGATTGATTTCCGACAGGTCTTATGAATTGTGGGACGGAGCGTATTATTACGGATAGTTAAATTTTTCGCTTGATAGAACTGCCCCAGGTTCTTGTCCCGTATCTTCTCTCGTGAGAGTGCGCGATACATTGGTGAACGTCTGTTTTTTTGTCCTAAAAGGAAAGAAATTATAACGGAAGAGATATTTGAGGTAACCATAAAACATTGGCTGTGATTAACATTGAAGACAGAGCCTAGTGTCATGGTCAGGCAAAATATGCATGTCTGGTGGTGGTTCATCCCCTGCCTCACACCCTTGTGGTGATTTAAAGGGTATTACGTAGGTGAAGATGAATATTCGAGCAAGGTGGACGTAGGAGCAAAGATACACTGAAGAGAATTGTGCTTGCAAATAAGGCCTATATTATTTATTATATAACCTATATTAGGTAAGCTATATTAGGTAAGAGAACTTGAGACAGGAATGCTAATTGAAGAATAGATTGATAAGAAGTTTGATCTATTTTCACGGGAAAGTTTGACAAGTCGACCAGACTCGTATTAGTTGGAATGGAATGTTTCCTGGTCCTTCTCACATGTTAAAAGCAATGTGCGAAAATTATTCTAAAATTATGGTGAAACGTATCCATGTTTATATTAAACAGTTAAGCCGGTCCCGTTGAGGAGTTTGATTTTTATGGAGAGGGTTCTGATATTACTTGTGGAAATTATGTGGAGAAACTTGCAACTGGTTCGGCCATACCGGTACCTGATATTAAAAACTCAATTCAACTCACGCAGAAAGACGTGCGCCCAGTTTTTACAAAATATATTAGCCGTGACAATACTTGTGAGGATTTTATTAAAAATAAAGTTCCAACTACATTACCAGTTGGAAATACTTCTGGACTTGATAATGTTCGTAATTCTAAAACCATCAATCATAAATTAGTTATTTACCCTGGATGTAAAAAGTATCTGAAAACTAAAGATTATATTCTCTAGAAGAAAGAGAAACGTTTGGTGGTGTCGAGAGTAAGTAGAAGTGGTTCATGAAAGTCAACCTTGAGCGGTAGAACTCCGCGACCAATCTAAGCGGCTGAGGTGCGAGGCATCGTTTGGCCACTGCGATTGCCCGCCGCGGGTTTAATTGATGGATCCACACGGATACGTCTCAGCGGGCCACTTCGCTCTCCTCTCCTCTCGAGGAATCCGCTGTGTTGACTCCGGGGTGTATCCCCTCGAGACGAGAGCGGGGAGATGTGGTCGCGCGGGCCATAGGATCGCGCCGACATAAACACCCACCTCGCCTCCGCATCTCCTCGGGGTTAAGTTTAACATGTTAATGCTCGCACGCTCTCCGCCTCCCCTTCTATATTTTTCCGTAACGGCAGACAGACGGACGGCAACCCTCTCGGCCGAATGGCATCAGACGGGCGTCCTCCCTCCAGTCGTCGTCACCGCCCGCCCTCTCGTGAAATGGCAGGTTTTAAGCCGCAGGGAGGAGTGGGAGAGGGTGTAGAGATGAAGGGAGAGGGCAGGAGAGTTCCCTCCCGCATTTTTTCGCCGCCCCGCCCACCCTCCGCTCGGCGGTGAGGTGTTAAGGGAGTTGGAATAGTCGGGGCGAGAGCGGTGGGGAATTAAAAACGGGGAGCGGGGGATGGGAAAGGGTTTTGTTGTGGGGGGGTGAGAGGGGATTGGAGGTGGGATTAAGTGCGGAATGTGGGGCCGGGGGTGGGGGAAGGGCGGCTTTGGGTGGGACGAGCCGCGGTTGCGAGACAAAAGAGTTATGTCACGTTCGCGGATATAATTTCCTTGGTGCGTTAAAAATGCGTTATGGTTATTTCCCGGTCGGATTCTCTTTTTTTCGTTCGAGTGTGTGCGTGTGTTTTTCGCTTTAACATCTGCGTATTATTCTAAGTTCTGTGTAGTAATGTCTGTCTCGCGGCGGAAGTGGGGAGATGGATGTAGCGGATGTTTCGTCGTAGGCAATAGGAATAGGTTGAGCTCGCCTCGCTTTGCCGTGGGAGGGGGATTCGCTTGGTGTCTTTTTACGTTTCCTCCCACTTGTTCCTCCCCTTCTCGCATCCAGGTGATTTTTTAGAATTAGTTAGGTAACAGTGGCTGTTACTTCATGGTAAATTGCATCTATTTATGATTATTTTCAGAGGCAACAATAAACTTAATGCCACGAATAAAAATCTTCTCCGATTGCAGTATCCGAGTTTGTGAAGGGAGATGCTTTCCCCGAGGATGCTGTCATGATTGTTTAACTTACTTTCTGGTATGTCAGGATACTAGATAAAGGGTTCTAGATGTGAGTTTATTTCATTATAGAATTTCTCCTGTGTTCATTTGGTGGATATTATTTGTGGATGCATGAAAAAGACATGCTTTTGAATTAAGTGGGAGGGAGGGTAAATAGTGGAAAGCGTTGACAAAATTCACTGATAAGTGTTGAGAAAATGTGAAATTTAGAAATGGGAATGCTCGGATTCATGCAGAGAGTATCGAACCAACGCCGCGGAAATCTTCGAGCCAACATGTGAAATTTTATTCAAATTGAGGTTTTCGTTTTCTTCCCAGAAAAATTGTTTCTCTTGGGCACTACGAGTTTGGAATTCTACGAAAATTTTGAATACATTGTCAGAGGAAGTTCGTTTTAGCATTGCTTTTCTCTTTTTAGAGGAAAAATTGCACAATTTCTAATGCCCAAGTTATTTGTTTCTCCTTATATACATGCTGTAAAATGTGGGAGCCGGAATACTGTAGTACCAAGTGGAAAAAGCTATAATTTTGCCGAAAAAAAACTAGCTGCCAAGGCAAAGACGAAAGTTCTAGACCAGCAGAATATCAAGTGACACTCGTATTGTTATTAAATATCTTCTGCCGCGAATACTATATTCCTGAAGCCCTCCCACCTCTGCTATTTTCCGCAAAACGGCTACTGTTTAATTCTATTCCTCCTTCTGTCCAGTGAAATATATACCACATGATAGGGCGAGTGAATTGACTAAATTGACTGATTAGCAGAATGTCAACCTCAGTAAAATTCGAGTGTCACCATATTTGTATCCATTGTTCGGCTAGATAATTTTTTTTCTGGGAACGATCCTCGGGAATCACAATGTTTTATGGTTTGTCATTGAGTAGCTGTGTACCAGTAGATTTTCTGGAATGAGATGAGCGCATTTCAAAACTTCATATCGCTGGGGCAAATCTGAAAATTCATTCGGATGCATAGAACGTACGCCAGCTCTAAATCCCATCTAAGTTTATCGCAAACGTGACGAATCCTTTCGTGCTCGTTTGACTTAATTGAAACCAATTGGTATTCACTACGGACTCGAGTGCCGGATTAACCCTAACAATTTCGGCATCGTTTTAAACAAATAAAACAGCGGTCAGTTGCGTGAAATTAAGTGAAAAAAATATAACGGTCATCGACGGACTCCATTTTTCGTGCTTTTGATCCACGTCCATCATCTGTGTTTTTAAGTGTGTTTCCGCACTAATAGGCACTTCAGGAAGGAAGGAAAGATAAAAGGATAGGAATTGGAGGGAGAGGAGAAGGATCTTCACGAAAAGGTGCCAAGGGGACAATGGCTTAACGTCCCATCGGACAGACGTAGTACTGTACTCAATGTTCTCCACGAAACACTCGAGTAGGAAGCGGACTAGCGATGAAAATTATCTTCTGCTGCCAGGTTTCGAACCCAGGCCCTCCCGTTTAGAGACCAGTACCGCAACCACTGCACAATGCCCCGTCCGCACTCCATCCGACACTGATGTGTATCGGCAGATGGTTCGCTCGCGGTGGTCAGCGGGTCGGGGCGGGCCTGGCCTTTGGCTGTGCCAGCCTTGTGGTCCGAGGCTGTGCCTTCCAGCTGACGCCGAGCATTTCGTTCCGTTGGTGCCTGCCGAAAGGAGGGGGTGGGAGTGGTTGCGTTATTTTCTCCGAGGGTGGGGAGGGAGCGGAGGAATTCCCAGAGATAGCGAAGGGGAGTCGTGTGTCTTCGGTCCGTGCGGGCTCCTATTTGAGTTTTCCGGGCGGGCGACTTGGCGGGGACGATTTTTGGGCTCCCCTCCCCCGCGCCTCGAGAAGGGGGTGGTGGGAGGTGTAGGAAATATGTATTGGGGGTAGGGGGAGGTAAGAGCGGGCCAGAGGCGGGTCGGAGGATGAGTAGGACTTATAATTAAATTTTTATAATGAAAGAGGAGCTCGTTCACTGAGTAACATAATTCAACGCTGAGCAAAGAATAAATGAATTGCCTTTTTCCATTGGGTTTTTTTTATTTTATTTTAAACTCGATTTTCGAGCCAGCCAAATGAAAATATATTCTTTCTGCTCCGCGGAATAACTTCCGAATCCTCTCTTGTACCTCCATCCCCTGTTTCCCTCCCCTCCCCACCATACACCGTCCTAGTTTCTCTCCCTTTCCCTCACCCCTCTTTTCCATTTCACGTACGAACTCCTGCTCATTCCTTCCCGCTCCCAACCACCCCCCACCCTCCTCCACTTCCCTATATATCCCCTCCCCCGACTTTTTCCTTCCTCTCCGTCAACCGCTGTTATTTTTTCGGCAATTTCCAACATGAAACCTCATTGAAAACGGTCGAGTTGGAATCCTGCTAATACGGTTTGATATCGACTTATTTTGACCGTAGCGAAGGCACCTCTGCCTACGATCCTGCCTCCTCGTGGCGTCCTGTCCCTCTCTTCGCGCTGCTTTTATCCTCCGCAATTTCACCGCAGCCTCGCTCGCGTTTCTTTCTCCCTCCCCCCCATCCCCTTCTCTCCGCCTCAGCGAGCCCTCTCCCGCGTACCTGGTAGCCGCTTTCGATTGCGCACCGAAATAAAGCTCGCAATCGAATTATTTTCGGTTCAAAGGCCGGGGGAGTGCGTGAGATTTAAAAATTTGCCGGGGGAATATTTCAGCCATTCGATCGCGCTCCTTCGATGACCGTGCAGACTATTTTCTCTAGGTTCTTTCGAGCATTGCTTTCAATCTTGATAACAGGCGTTCACTCTTAGCACACTACAAATGGGAGGGTCACTTTATAGTGGGGTGCAGAAAGGGCTGGTGTGAATTCTACCATGGGGCGTGGCATTGTATGGCGCCGAAACGCGGACTTTGAGGAAAGGGGGCCAAAGTAGACTTAGTGCTTTTGAGATGTGGGTGTGGATAAGGGTGGGCAGAAAGGAATACGAACGAGGAAATACTAGAGATGGTAGGAGAGGTTGAATGAGTGAATTAGGGTAAAAGAGGGTGGATAGTGCGTTGAGGGTGTGTTGAATGCCGTGATAGAGGGAAGAATGTTGAGTAAGATGGAAAGGGCTATTTTGAATAGAGTGATGAAAAGTAGTAGCGTGCGGAATTTAAGAATGCCGTAGTATAAAAAATTCGGGTTGTGAAAAGGGAGATGTAAACCTATCTGTACCCATACAATGCTAATTGCATGAATCTTTTTCAGCTTACGTAAGGGTTCTTTTTGCTGTCCGTAGACAATGAGTTTCCTTCTTGATTGGTTGTAACCACGTTTCGCAATCTCAAACTGTTTGCATTTATATTTAGGGAACGTGTTTCTTCTTTGTCTTCTCCCTTTGAATCTCTTTCCTGAGCCCCCTTGGTTTCCTCATCTTTATTGTCAACCCTTTCACCCTCTCGGTGATGTGGGCTCAGCGGTGCATTATTTTTTCGGGAGTGCATCCCATGCTGGGCATAATTAATGTATTCCTTGTTCCTTGCGTGCGGCGAGTGCATTAAGATTTATGCGCCTGGTGAGTAAGGCTCGACTTCGAGAAGGAAATGAATGTTTATGGCAACATTCGTTTCCTTTTGTTATTCCACTGGGTGTGTAAGAGACCCATTTACCGTCGCTGAATTTATTCGCACGGGCTGGTCGGTAACTGTATGCTGCGCATAGATAATGCCTTATTTTCTTAGGTAGATACTTTTATGACTCTTTCGTTTGCTCCCACAAGTAAAAAATCCCTCTCCCCAAAAACGTTTTTTTTCCGTAGCCCTTTTCGAAGCAGATTGAACTGGATCACGTTCAGAATATGATTTTGCTGTTGCACTCATATTTAAAATATGAATGAGAAAATCTTCATTTTGGCGTGAATAGTTGGGGCAAAACATTTGTTTAAAAATAACTGAAAAAATCATTTTGGAGGAAAATCGAAGTTTTGGTGTGTAAAATGGAATCACAGCATGCTTATTTAAAAAAAAACTCGGGTGCCCATACCCACGAGGCATTCAATTGCCGATGCGCCTCACTGGTTCTGACTTGGAATTTCGGTTTATCGGTGGATGGATTCATCGGGTGCAAGGGGTGGAAATGACTCTGATAAGTGTAAGTGGGTGGTATGGTCAAGCTCCGCGGCAGCCTGCAACTCTAATCGAAACTAAGCCTACAAGTCGGGAAGTATGCAGCTTCAATTTGCTTCGTTCATAGCTTCTTCATTTATATGGTATTTTATATTTTAACACAACTTTACTTTAAATACTTACTCGACTTACACATGGGATCTTAATGGAAGCTTGCATGACTTTTGGCACTTTCCTTTTCTGAAACTTTTGGCGTCTCTTTCGTTCCTAGGACGACATTATTTTTCCACTTCCTGCGTTATCCATATACTCTGATTTGTACACTTTGAGCGAGAAGACTCTTTTATTTTTGGTGTAATGGTACTATGGAGCGGGGAGGGTGAGTCGGGGTAGGTTTCGGGGGGATAAAGAGTTAAACATGGGGAGGAGTCGGGCAGATGTGGCAGACGCGACTGTGGGTGTGCTCTGGAGATTGGACCGGAAGAGTCTAATGGGATTGCTACAGGAGGAGCAGTGAGAGGGCTGGGCCAAGGGGCGAAATCGGACAGCGTCAAACCCAAATCGATACCCCGAAAAATTGAAGGGAGTAAGATTGTCTCGGTAGGGTGGACGGGAAAGTTGCAAGGATATCTTTGGCTTCAAGAGGGTCTTCGGGTGGGGGATGCGTCGTACCGCGTGTTGACGAATAAAGCGGGCCAACATTCTCTCTTTTACCAGTTTGTCTCTTTTTTATAGAGAAAATAGTACTTGGAATATACTTGATTGTTATCGTTAATACTATTGATGAGGTACAATTTTTTATGGCATATGGAAAACGAGAGTGGAAAGTTAAAAGAGTTTTTTAGATGCACTGTATTCTATGAATATATGTTTGTCCGTATTCATTATGGGAAACAAGTCATCTAAGTCAGTTTCAGATGTCATACACCCGTTCTCTATAGTTCATATCGCAATAATTTTCCTTATTATTCTTAATTGCATTGTTATTGGCAATGGGAAAATGGCGTCTTGAAATATATATTCTTGCCAATGACTATGTATTTGGTTATTATTTTGTCTTAGTCGATAATACTCTGTAAGTCTCTGTTCTCAGTGTTTTGATAGAGCGTATCATTGAGTCATCCCGAATTTTCCCTGGCTTTTAAACTGGATTCTTCCGTTGGCACTGACTACTCGATGACTATTGGTCAAATGTTGTAGCTTGCATCGCTGCAAGGGTTGACTTTCGTGGATGAAGTCAGTGTGTCGTGGCGAAGGTAGAAATGAGAAAGGCAGGCGAGTGCGTGGGTGGTTCTAGCTGCGCGGGGGGTGAATAATATCGGGAAGGGGTTGCTGGACCAGGGGGTGGGGAGTGAAAGAGAGGGAGGAATGACGAAGGAAAGGGGGTGGGCGCGGCCGTAGCTGGGGTGTGAGGGGGGGGGGGAGGTTTTGAATGTATGGGTTGGGCGAAAATTCCGAAGGCTTAAAAAAAAAGGAATGATGATGATAAAAATTGGGAACAGCCGAAACGTAACGATTGGGAAAATTGAAAGAGAAATTGGAGGATGAGGAGAGGGAGAGGAGGCGGGGGAAGTCGGGATGGAGCGTGGGAGTGGTCGTAGCCACGGTTTGGGTGGGAGGCAAGTGGTGGGTTCACGGCCAAGAGGAGGGGGGAGGGGAGGATGCTTTGCTGGACGGTCGCGGATTGCGAAGGCCTTGTAGGTTTTACACGGGTGAGGGAAGGGAGCAGGGAGGAGGGAGGCTGGGCCGAAGACAATTTACATAGATTGGTGAGAAATTGTCTCACCACCCCATCGCACCAAATCCCACCTGCACCCCCCTCCCTTACCCGGCCCAACCCCCCCTCTCCGCGGGCCTTGTCACCCCCATTCCTCTCGAGATACCTACCTCTGCACCCTTGATGTCCTTCACCTTTCGGAGTTCGATATGTCTTCTCTCTCTCTCCCCCACACCCTTTTTTCACGTATCCCGAGTTCAATTGGTCAGGCAGCGCGGGATGAGTGTAGGGAGAGGAACTCGGGAGTGAAATGACGTGGGGGATTTTCCCTTTATGAGAATTTTGATCCATCGATCGGTAACGTGGGATTCCGCCTGCATCATTTCGGTGTATTAATTAATCGGGCTCCCTTCTTTGCGGTCACTTCAACTTAGATCCCTGTTTTACTTTGGACTTTCCATAGAATATTTTCTTTCCATCCGTTTTATTCTGTCCGTGAGAGTTCTCGCGCTTCATATTGTCATTGAGTATGTAAGAAAATGTAGAGTCGGTACTTATTTAGCACTTTCAGGGCATTATTTTGGGCGGAAGTTTCGATTTCAACTATTAAGGTCTGAATACGTGTGTATTGTGGGTGCGGGCATCTTCGGTGTGTCAGATTCCCTTTCGTTACAATTGATTTATTCCAAACTTTTACAAACCACAATAAAATTTTATTGTGGTTTGTAAAAGTTTGGAATAAATCAATTGTCATGATGAATTTCCACAAAGTTACAAGTGAACTCATTTCATTTATTCCCTTTCGTTTAAGAGAAAGTAGTGATTTAGATTTTATTGCGTGGAACTGAAGGGTACGTTTAAATGTGACAAAATCAGTGCATCAAATAACCAAAAACATACCATGTAATTCCACATGCAATGAAAATTTATATACGACCTGATTTCGTTGCAGCGCAACATTATCGAGTTCCCGCTTGTGGACTTACATAGTGTGTTTTTGGTTATTTAATCATGAAGAAGTTGCACGCAGTCACGCCAGAAACAATTTCTGATTCTAAAATCGGTGCATCTGCGTTGCTCGGAACGCACCAAATGGCTCTGCATGCTCTTCATATCTTATTCTCTCGTGGTGCCCCCGAGGATCCCGTGGTTTTGCTCGTCCTTTCATTCCCCTTGTCATTCCCGGTTGGGGAGACTGGAGGCGCTGGTGCATCCTTGCTCGCTCTTATCTCCACCTCCCAATTCCCTCTTTGCACGTGCTCGCATTTGTCGCTTCGCCGTCCCTTGTGTGTCCGCGGAGCCGCACGCCCCTTGTCATCCCCATCGCCTTCTCGTCTCTCAACCCTTCCCCCGAGCGCTGATCCCCGACGTGTGCGCTCGCCCGCCTTCTCTCTCTCTCGGGTCTCCCGCAACCGCCTCGGAAGACTAATGGGTTGGGATGCAACGGTCTGTCGCTGGCCTCTTCTCTTACGCGTTTGCTTTGGCCGAAGCACACCCTCGGCTGAACATGCTTCGCGACTGTGCGTGTGCGGAGGGTTGGATGGGTGGAAGAATTGATTCCCTGGGGGAAAACACGAAAAACTCAGCGGTTGGGGGTGGCAGTTAGAGCGGTTGGGGGATGCAAACCAATTGAGAATCGCCGATCAGTCGATAATCCTCTTGGGCAAAGGCTGCTGTTGCTGCATCGCCGTGGTGCACGCCGCCTTCTCAGCCCTCTGTCGCTGCTTTCCCCCGTCGCCTTGCCCTCTCTCTCTTCCTGCTGCTTCTCCCTCCTTCGTGCCCTTCCCAATGTCGCAGCAGCAGTGCCCGTGTTCAAACCTCGGTGTCGAAATGCCGAGCTAAAATGGCTAAGATCGAAAACAGTGGAGTGATGTTTGTGGTCCGCATAGTGTCGTTTCATTCGACACTATAGGGCTACGAGATTTGGCATTCACTCGAGCGCTGTCCTCGTACTGCGATCGACGATTCCCCACCCTGCGTAGCGTTGCCTTTGGATTAATGAGCATCTATTTCATTCCCATTCAGCTTCAAATGGAGGATGCAATAACATGAATCTCGTCCCAACTTCGTTTTATGATTGATCGAATTCGTTATTTTGATGAGCAAACGGTGGTCATATATGTCTCGGTTAATTTAACTGAAATATTTTTCACCAAAGCATGTTAATGGTGGTTTACCTCCGGGTGCCTACCTTTGGTACTTTTCATTAGCGTACATTCGCTGTCGTGAGCGTCTCTGCATGACGGGAACAACGCTTTTGTATCCACGTTTGGGAGTGTTAATATGCAGAGTCACGCCCGACGATATTTCAAAGACGAACGCAAGTAAAAATAAGCAAACTAAAGAACTTCTTCATTGCTCTGACTGCGCGTACGGCGTTGCAAAAGGAAGAACTGAGACGAGGCTGCGGTGCTCCTTTTTTCTCACGGTCTCCTCTTAATTCTACGCGTCATTGAATTCCTCATTATAATATCGGGCGGATATCATTGGACTCCTCCCGAATGCTGAAAATGTTCATCCTTTTGGCGCGATAAGGTCATTATTGCAGCGCTGCCCTTCCTTCATCGCCTCAATGCTCCGTGTTGCTACAAAGACGCGATTCCCTCAAATGAATTGCGCGCCAAATGCACAGGCCCACACATACGTACGCGCGCGCTCGTTGTGTTGCCGCCGACGAACGGACCGCATTCTCTCTTTTTTTTCCCTCAATGTCGGAGCGGGGAGGGAGGTGGTGGTGATATGAGGAATGGGTGGGTGTGGTGGGAGGGACTGGGAAGAGGAGGTGGCCTTTTCATTTCTCGGAAATCCGTCCGGTTGGCAGCGCCGATCTCCCGCCACTTACCATTTCCCTTGTACATTTTTCTTCATCATCTATCCTATTCATCTCTCGCGAATCCCTCGACCCCTGCACCCCTCCCCACTCGTCCAACGCTCTCCTGCCCCGCCCCCCCTCCTCCCGCCTCCCCCACTCTCTCTCTCATGATGCTCCTCTTTCTCTGGTGCACATATGCCGTCAATCTCCATCCCAATTGCGCCATCTTCTTCTCTATATTGAATCTTTTCATCCGACCCAGCCCTCCTCCTTCCCTATTCCCCATCCTATCTCCCTCTCTCTCTCCCACCCACTCAAAGGCCCTCATCCCACCCGCCACCCCTGCACCATCACTTGATCTTTTACTTCATCTCCTCATTTCCCCCCTCCCACCGCCCTGATGCATTTCTTCCCCCCCTCTCTCTCTCTCTCTACGGCACCCCCCTCCATGCACCTTCCCCACACCCTTCCCCCGGTTCCGATCCCGGCGTGCAATTTTTTTTTAATCCGTTGCACCGTGGATCCCCACCCCCTAATCTCTTCCTCCCGGCCTTCATTGCGCTGCACCCGTCCCCCGGCTTCCCCACACTCCTCCCCTACCGCACCCCCTCTCTCCCCCTTCCCCCTTCGTTGCACATCCTCGTTCCATCTCGGCAGTCTTTCTCTCTCTCTCTCTCTCCGCACCCCGGTGCACCCTCATCTCCGCCCCCCAGCTCCCCTCCCCCACCCCCGCCCTTTCTCTTTATATTACGCTGCAATCCATCCAATCCGCATTGTGTGACCGGCCTTAACCATTCTCCCACTCCCTCTCTCCAGCCTCCTCCTCCCCCACACAACTCTTCATCTTCTCTTCGGCCTATAATCCCACCTCCTTGCCCCCGCAGCCCCTGTGTACTGCAACCGAGGCTCCACCCGCCCCCTGAGCCGTCTCTCCCTTAGCCACTATGTCCCTCCCCCCTGGAATTCCTCCACAATCCCTCTTCACTTTCTTCGTCTCTCGCTCGCTTTAGCCATTCCACCATTTTTTCCATTTGATCCGTCCTTATCCCTCACTTCCAGCGCTTCGCCCTTTTTTCCCCTCAAAGGGAGCTTATAATATCCAACCCACGGAAGCCACCGCGTCCTTGTGTCTTGTGTCTCAAAATTATAACGAGGGCACGCTTCAGTTGGTGGTTGGTGGAGATTTTCGTTCCATCTCCCCCTCCCATTTGCGCCACGGAAAGGCAGAACACTGCAACAAAATGTTATTATAGGTGCGCTTATCCCTCCCCCGCTATTTGCCTCCGCTATTCTGCTTCACAAGGGTTTTACCCGGGCAAATACCCTGGTTTTATTTCCCCGCCCCGAAGTAAACTTTTTCCGCCCTTTTGCTATTTGCTCTCCTGAATGTTTCTCCTCCCCTCCCTCCCCGAGCACACTTTTTATACTATTCTACCCTCCCTCGCCCCGTCCTCGCGCACGTGAAGCCTATTTAAATGCTTCGCTATTCCCCAACCCTTCTCCTCCAGACCCGCCAACCCTCCTTACTTTTTCAAGTAGGCACTTGGCCCCTTAGGATTTTCCAAGCGCACCCCCTCCCTTACCTTTGTCTACTTAACCGATGCTCTCTAACCCCACCCTCCTCTCCCTCTCTCTCTCTTTTTCTATGCCTACACTTTCCTCCCTTTCCCGTGCAAGTAATTCTCTAGCCTACAATCTCGTTCACCCAACGCACTCGCCACTTTCTCATTTTTTCCAACCAGCACACACTACCTATGGAAAGCGCGTATTTTTCCCATCACCCTTGCGCAGTACGGCCCTCTCCCTTTCTCTCTATATCAAGTACATTTTTCTAACGGCTCCCTCCTCCCCTTTCTTCCCTCCTATTGCTCCTTGCATCACCTCCCTCCCCGCTTTTTTCCATCCCCCCCCCGCGCCCACCCCCCTCGCCCTCACGCTAATGTAGCTTTTTAATTCGTTTCGACCTCAAAAGAGGATGCAATTAGAGCGATTGGCTTTTGGTTCGAATGGGGGAATAGGGGTGGAGAATGGGGGAGAGTAGGGGCGGAGTGGAAGATTGGCGTAGTTGGGGAGTTCGGCGATGGGGGTGGGTTGTCAGGAGTGTGGTTGGGATGGAGGAGTCACGGGTGGGTAGGCAAAAAGGAATGGATAAAAAAAAAGAATGGGGAGGGGGGTATTTCGCTGTGTGGGGGTGGTTCGGAAGGAAAGGGTTTGGGCAGGAACAAGGGATGTTGTAGTGCGTAGTAGGATGGTCTCGAATGAGTTTCTTCCCTCCCGCCTCCTCGCCATTTGCTACTCATCCTTCTCCTTGGGATTGGGAAGGTCGACAGAGGCGCTCGTGTGCCTCCAATCCACCTATCCCCGCCCCTTTTGACTCGGTCCCAAGACCCCGCCCCCGCCGGACGAGCTGTGTCGTCTGTATCGCCTACACGAGCTCTCGTCCACCAATTGTTTTAACTTCCCCGAGCTTCCACGGTGCTGGCTCTCCTCAAATACATCGTGCTTGGTGTGTCCCCGTGAAGAACCCGAATTTTCATCGCCACGTTTGCCTTCTGTCTTCGCTCGGGGTGTCGTAGCTTGAGTGATGCCGAAAATTTTTTGATTTCTATTCCATGTAGTTATTTGGGAGGTATTATCATGCTCTTAAGAAATTATTTGGAGATACGTGGATACATGACAACAAACATTTATGCAATAACGAACTTTTTGAAAAATGAGGGACATGAATGTCTAAAATGTCGCATGCATTTGTGTTAGATAGACTAGGACTATGATTATTGTCTCCATATCAGCTTCTCTTCGCCAACCGTAACATTGAGGTTTTCAAGCTGGAGCGTTAGCGCAGTTGCAAATTGTGTGCAACTGTTATTGCTGGCATATTTTCATACTTGCATTTTACTTGTAATGGAATTTGAAATTTGTGCTGAATTCGCGAAGCCTTATTTCTTGGTATTTCGGAATATTCACTTCTTTCATCGGGATAGCGCAAATGCAGCATCATTAAAATCCAAGAGTACTCAAATAATTTTCAGCATCTTTCATTGCGTGCTGGTCTTTCCAAATTTTGCTGAGTAGAAAAGTTGATAATGACGTAAGTGGTCTAGATTTCCTGTTGTTGGGCCGTCGAACTCTCCAGTAATATATTTCAGAGCCTTAAAAAAATTTTGACTTTGAAGCATTGGATCAAATGCAATACATGCTTGGGTATTTGATGCCAATGCCAGCTGATGATACCGATTTGTTCCTTCGATTTATTAAGACATTCAATTATATGAATTTTATTAAAAACTGTCATATGTTGATTAAGTATAACTAATCGAATTTGTTCTATTATTCTTTAGCTGAATTGATATTGGGAATCAAAATATTTAGGTAGCTCGTTTTAAAGGAAGATATCTTGTCATAGATGTTCTTTGGTATTTTATGATAATAAAGACAAAAGTAAGTCCTCGCTCTATGTGCGTCGAAACGTTTTAGGCTCGCTCAGATGTTTTGTTGTTCTTGTAGTTATATCTTCTCTTTGAGTCAATCTTTTCCTTTGTTCTCCATTTCCCAATAAATGTCGAAAGGATGGCGAGCGTGGGTGTTTACTGGTGGTTCGCGGTGCCTGGGTGCGTTTTCTTACCGTTCGGCTCTTTTCCGTCCTGTCTCCGGCCATCCACTTGCTCCGTCTCGAGTCTCGCGATGCCTTCGCCAGACGGACGCCCACGTTGCCAATACGTTCGTCGGAGGAGTCCGCCACCCTCGCCCACCGCCCATCATCCATCCTCCGGCCGTCTCGACTGTGGCCGACGTGGCGAGAGCTCATAGACCGGACGTACTTGATGGTTCGGAAAATACTCGCGTTTAATGAGCCGAATGAATGAGAGACGTGTGATGGGAATTATGGCGGGTCGAATTCCTTGTTAGCCAGCCGAGGGTGAATTTTGAAGCTTTCAAGGGAGAATTACGGCCAGAAATAATGGAAATAGTGTACGTGCCGTATAGATACCAGTTGTAAGGATGGGGAGTGAAGCGAATGTTGAAGTGTCCACGAAGCGAACCCATGGACCTGTCGCACTTCAAATTCTTTTCACGATCAAAATCCTCAATTTGTGTAAGAAATTCAGTGTAGGATAAATGTGAAAATTAGAACCCGGGTTTTGCCGACCCGGGATTAGACGAAACCCGGGTCGGCAAATTAAAATAGTGTGGAATATACAGAGTATTTTTATTTCATTTCTACGTAAACATGCAGTTCCACCAAGTGACGCCTGAAACTGTGCAGTTCATAGAGCTATGGTTATTTCCGTTATTAATGCAATGTCCCTGTGATATATTAGACGACGGGTACTTTAAAGACCAAAAGCATAAAAAGCGAACAAATATTCCACGAAGGAATTCTGAAGTAATTATTAAATTACTTCCCCCCACACAAAAACACTCCAGAAAGGTTGGTGCTGAACAGCAACTATTGATTGAGTCCGCATATTTTATTTCCCTGGCTGTAATTTGAGCGGATTTTTTGGGTTCTCATAGTGGTCTTTCATAGAGATCTCTCATATTATCTTAACTGCAATTTGAAATCGAGGAAGAATGATATTGAGGCGGCAATTGATATGCCCGAATTTAAGTCGCTCATGTGAGGGGAAAATGGAGTTCGCAGTAGTAGAAATTTGATCATGTGAATTGGAAGTGATAAAATCTGAAACAGCTAGAACTATCCAAATCTTAACTGTTTGTTTTTCTCTGTGAAAAGATATCTCACCAACTTTCCTAGTTATTTAGATTCAGAATGGCCTTATGGTGTTAAAATTTGTGCAAATGTGTAGAGATCCATTTTCCTTCAATGGAGTATAATGACTCTCTATAAATTCTCAATTCTTAAAACATGTTTTCCTCGAAAGCGTAAAAAGCAACACGCGACTATTATCCCCACAACATTTTCGGCCAAATTATACGGAGAATGGAATTGGGGTTCCTAATCATCTCTAAAAACCGGCCCGTCTACTTTCCTATGCATAGGTTCCGTCGTTATCGAAACACTGGGCGGCAAATTAAATTCTGATTTGGGATCGCTCTCCGTTTTTGTCCGAGCCCATTTCAGTCTTAAGGAAACGGAATTAAGGAGCGGACGGAAATAAGATACTTAATGGTGGGGCGCGGTAGGTATATGCTTTTACGGCCCATTCGTGGCGTATGGGCGCTTGTCTGAGGATGGAGGTCGTGCCCTGAGACAGGCGTGGGCAGGCCCCGTTGGGTTGCGCAGGGCGGATTCGGTGCGCTGCAAAGCGGCTGCTGTGTGGAGAGCACTTAGCGCAGTACTCCGTCCGTCAGATGGGTCGTTATTCTGTGGAACCCTTGGCGCATTTCGTTAAGAGGTAGGCTAATGCCGAAGCCGGGTTTCTCACCACCCTTCCTCCGTTCCCTTAAGAAATTCCTATCTTCGTGCACCGAACTAACAGTCTATCAAAAATGGCGCTTGACCTTAGCCATTGGCCGCCTGCCTCGTCAAACTACTTCTGTTTAACCGGTGTGATGAGTCGCTTACGAATTTAGCGGTGGCGTTCAGTCAATCGTAGGTATCTATTTTCTGCGCTCCTCTCACCAGGGTGAGGTATTTTCCACGCGTCATTCAGTGATACTCAAATTTGTCTTGAGAACGGATGATTTTCCAGCTAAGGAGGAAAATCAACGTGTTCCTTATATCGTTAGCAACGTTTTTCTTATGATGATTGAACCTAGGTATTCATTTATTATGATACAAGGTCGATTAATTTCCACTTAAGAATGGTTAACTTTTGATTCATTGATAGTAATATCAACTATGTCCCTGAAACATTTGCCGGTCCTTCGTATCACTTCGTAGACATTTTGACCATGATGGCCAATGAATGGGTTCTCGTATTATGTATAATTCTGGTCACAAGTTTCACTACGATGTTTAATATTAGTTAAACGTTTATGAATGATAGGCTCCTGAAGGATTTGATACGATTTATTTGTAGTTGAAAACAATAAGTGTCGCGAATTTGAACCGAGAGCAGTCCCGCCGTTCATCATATGGACCCCTGCGGGAGATGATGCTTCTTTAGCTACGTAACATGTATCTTTCATTATAAAGGTGGGAGGCTTGTCAGATGGCCGTCGTGTCAACCCGACTCTTCTTACGTTATGTCCTTTTGAGAGGAATGAGGGCACACATACACGTTCCCCTGAGAGTTGTGAGCTTTTACTTCCAGGGGTCCGCGGTTGTAAATTATGGTCCCGATTCCGTCTGACGATAACCTTACCTTTGCATAGTATTCATAAGCACACGCGTTCAGCATATTCATTTTTCTCCCGTTAATCCTTGATTGAATTGGAGAACTTCCTTGTGTAAAATTGGTTTTGGCCCTGCAAAAATCCTGCTTTCTTATTTTCTTTTTTCGCTTAGCAGTTTTGCTTTTCGTATCATTGAAATTTTTAAGCATATTCCATATCTTTCATTGTCTTGAGCTTAAGATTAAAAAAAAACTCTCGTTACTTACATGTTGAAGTCAGGATTCGAGCCTAAGACCTTTGAGTTGCCTGGATATTTGCCCACCGTGGGTTATAGATCCGGCTACCGTGACCGGCATAATTCTTCATGCTCTATCAAATCGTACCAAAGGAAAAATGTTATACCATTAATATCCTGAAAAAAATAGTGGAAGCATTCGATTCCTAACTTAGTTGTCTAATTTTTTCCTCGTAAAACAATATACTTTCCTATCACTCAAATCTTTTTTTGATCTCAACTACATCTGAACAGTAATCCTTGATTTATTCTCGGGTTCAGATGGTAAAAGCCATCTTTGATGCTGTTTATACTCATGGTTACAGATCGGCGATAATCTTTCTCTCTTCAATGTTCCTTGTCCCTTCCACACGTTAAATACACTTTAAAAGTATCATGTAGTGTTAGTTACGTGATTGCATCTGAGAGAAGTTACTTCGATTCCGACTCTCGTTTTGTCATTTTTTGGAGCTGTAAATTTTCTTAGTATCCTTCCAAAGGTCCGTAAAAAAATGTTTCCATTGCTGTCTCTTTCATAAATTGTCTCTCTCCCTCCGCCTAATGCGTACAATCGAGAGAATTCTCAGAATTCTTCCTCGTGGTGATCAAATCACGATTCACTCACGCATATTGAACTTCAAAAAAGTGCCCTCCCCAATAATCGTATTTTATCCGCCTCTCGGTTCTCCATCCTCTAAATCACTTATTCATCGTCGACATGTTGCCTTTTCTTACCTGTCTCCGATATGATCGGATTCCAATTTAATCGCGACAATTTATCGGCGGAGTGGTTCTACCCAGCCATGCAACTGCACTCACTCCCACTCTCTCTTCTAGGCTTGTTACTTTATCGCCGCCTTTGTGTCGATTTCAAACGGCCGCCTCTGGAGAGTTCAGTCTTTGCCGATCTTCTTCCCTCTTTCTCCTCTCTCTCTCTTGCAGCCTTCTCAAGATATCGCATGTTCCTCTGCTGCGCTCAAAACCCAGGCTCTCCTCGTCCGCCTCCCACTCTGTCTCGCATCCTTGGCCGGACCGGGCGAGCCCCTCGCCATAGTTCCCATAAGTCCCAGGGCCGCCTCCCCCCTCCCTCTCTCTCTCTTGCGATCGCTGAAGTGGCATCAGTCTTCCTCCCTTGCAATTTTCCCCTTCTCTCTCTGTCTCCGATTCTTTCTCGCCCGCTGGGCGCTCCCATCAGCGTTGCTCGGTGCACCATCAATTGGCATTCTCCGGAATCTCTTCTCCCTGACGGTATCGGTGAGCCTTCCAGGGCATTGGCATTTAATGCTGCGCCTTCATACCTCGTATGAATTTCTAGTGAAGTGGTACGTTTCACCATTTTTGGCCCATGCTTATCACTAGTTACTTTAGTTACCTAAAGTGGATTAAGTTTTAAACACCAAGATTGACGACGCCTTTGTCATTGTATACGTAGACCCTTAGGATGTGGATATTTCCGTTAGAATTTTAGTTACTTTAGATCCCGCGTGAAACGTTATATACTTGTCCTTATTAGTGATAGCTAAGGGTAAAAGTGTAAAAAATGGATAAATCGGATTCGATATTTAGGTACTTCGACGTATTTTGACGGGTGATCTTATGGTACTTTGGATACATTTCTTTATAATTCGATAACATGCTTACAGATTTTCTTCTTAATGTACAATAATAAATAGCATATATTTATTCTGACAAATATCACGGTGCCATTCTAACACAAAGATACAAAAAAGCACATTTAAATATAACTTTCATCTTAATTTTGCGCCGGAAACTATCAGTGGTAGCATGACATACTTTTCTGAGTAATGTGGTTTTTTGGGGGTTTCTCCGCGATTACGTGGTTGTCCACCATCGTATCCCCTTCGCTGCTGGAGGCCTCTTCAGGGTAATACCCACAGGGTACCCAGAGCAGCAACGTTTCGTTGGTGGACAACCTCGTAATCGTGGAGAAACTCCCAAAAAACCACATCACTCGGTAGACATGGACCGCGAAAGTTTTAATCAATTGATGGCATTCTTTGTTTAGCGAAGTCACAACATGCTTAAATTAAGGAGAAAATAAAATATAAAATTTTTCTATTATTTCCATTATGGCTTGTACGGTATTGTATTATTAGTTGAATTTAAATGAAATGTGTTTTTAATATTTTTCCGACGTACTTAAATTATTACAGTGTATACTCAGTGTTTACGATTACCGCTCCAGCTAACTAACTCTCCATTCACAATAGTGAAAAGTGGTTTGGGATTGTTACGGAATAAATTCTTGTTGAGCAAGAATTTTTCCTTGGTCGTATTAGAATTGACCAAAGACGTGTAATTTCTTCCAAGGGAGCCGAGTAAAAGACTTAAGTTGTAGTTTACCGGAAGTAGCTATGAACTATCGGCAAAGCAAGTGATTCTATACTTTGAGAATGAAAGGTGGTGGAACATTTTTTCCGTCAGCTTCCTTGTATTGCATGTAATTTTAATTACCCTAATGTTTCAATGCAGGGAAGAGGAGCGCTTTATTTGCCCTACAGTTTCCATCTGAAATGCATTCTTTCTACCATTCTAATTGACGCTTTCGATCCTCTTTAATTCGCGCAATGATTCTATCAGAGCTAAGAGTATTAACCGTGAGCAATGAGTCTTGCTGCCGGATTTTTTGATAGAGAATTAATTACTCCCCCGAAGTGGATCGGAGCGTTGGTCGTAGGAGGGTCGGATTGTGCCCAGCATGCGTGGTGCTTGGAGTGCCTAGTGCATCCCCTTGGATATCTCCATTTCATTCATCCATTGCTCATCCTTCCCCTCCCGAAAGTTTTCCCTCTCTCTCTTTGCCCTCACTGCCGCTGCCACCCTAAACGACCCCCGACCCCAGCCTCCTCGCCGCTAATGGATTCGACTCAGATGGCTGCATCGGTGCACCGGCGGATGAGACCCACTCCTTGCACTCCAACCGCCCACCCCGTGGCGTATAACGTTTCCTAGGCCACCCATAGCCAGCCAGCAGCATGGCGTGCACCAGCACCCCCCCCCCCTCGCCTTTCCCATCCTCCCGACTTCTTGCCTCCCTGTTACGCCTTCCGCTGCTTCTCTCCTCCATACGAACCCGGCAAACTTTTTATTTACCCCTCGGGTTTTACTGCTCTCTCATGCTCTCCATAGATAACTCTTTCTGCCGTGAAACTCTTATTTTTTTTGCCCTTCCACGCTCACCGACTCGGAGGCCTCTTGTTTGGCCCTTGTTTCATTCCGCCGTGCCACATTCACCTTCATATCTCCTCCCATCCACTTCGCCATCTTTTCCCCCCCTCTCAGAAAAGTTCGTTCCGTCCCGTTAAGTATTTCTTCGGTGCTAAATTATCGGGAGCGGCGCGGCGGTGATCCGAGCTCTTGTAATCTGCCATAGTGCGTCATTTGTCGCAATCCCATCTTTTTTATTCCCCCATTTGCATCCGTCCCACGGGTCGATCTTCACCTGTAAACTCCTTCCCTTATGGTGGTTTTGTGAGCCGGTGTGTCTCTTTATATCTTTTAGTGGATGCGTGGAAATGCTCGCCGAGTGGTCTGCTGTGCTCATGCGTCGCTAAATGCTGTCGGGTGCTTCACCCGCCTCTTTTGGTGGTAAAAGCCGGTCATGAAATCGCCATAAACTCGCTCGCCAGTTGCTTCTCCCTGCCGCTATTAGGTACTTTCATCGGCGACTTGACTTCTTTTTCCGTTTTACGTCTTATCACCGGTGCAATGAATTGAAAACTTCTGCCTGGATGTCTCTCCTTGCGTCTCTGTGTGTTTTGATCAAGCAGCTGACATTTTAGGGGCAGTGAAAAAAGCTCTCTCTTTTTGAATGGGTGGCTCTTACATATTGGATGGAGGGAGCATTTCAAACAATTTTTTCTCGTGTTTGCTTGAATTTGTATCTAGAACCAATTCTCTCATGTTGAAAGTCTCTCATCTTGAAAGCCATGAAGGTATCCATTACAGCTACGTTTTCATGGTTCAGATATTTCTCTTTCATTGATAATTTACAATTATTTTAATTGAAAATCAAGTGTAATGTATCCTGTGTATTGAGTACTCCAGCCACTGTAATCTTAGGATACTCAGTGACTGCTGAAGCCTATCTACCTATTATGAACATTTTGTCCACACATAAGTAAGGTATTTGAAATGGAAAAATATAAAAACATTCAAATGCACCTAATTATGCTGTCAATAATAATCGAAGTTACACAGTTCTAGGCTACTCGTTAACATTAGCTGCCTTGCACTGAATTTCCTGCGCCCTAATCTCGCGTATCATATCGAGAGTGGCCCAAATCTCGAGAAACCGTTTGTGAGGACTGTGCTTTACTGTCCCTGGGCGCAGCGGACGTCTCGAAGACACCCGTTCGTCGCGTCCATAACTCTTTCGAGCCTGCGTTGCCGCAGTTACGACAGTCGCAGCCGTCCCCTCCCGCCGAGACATCCATCGAGTGGAAAATGAGAGGAAAAAGAAAGAGCTCCAAAGAGCTTCAACTTCAATCCTCGCGTCTTCGTCCGCCCTGACCGCATAGCATACTCCTTTCGGAGGGTGGGAGAGCACCTTAAAGCCATTCCACGAGGCACCTTCACCCCGTCCCTCACCCTCCGTCCCATCGGCCACCCTCCGCGCTCTCGACCTGCATTCCTCATATCTCCGACCAGTCTACAATGAGGAATCGTGATTGGTCATATCGGACCTCTCCTCCTGTTGCTCTCCTCCATCCCTCCCCCTTCCCCTCCACCCATTGTCCATTGTAGAATAAATGTATATTCAGGAGACAATGGTAATGCCCAACTTCTTGCGTTATTATTTTCCCCTCAATTTTTTTTTTCAACTATTCCTTCGGATACAGCACCCCCCTCTGGTGTCCCGACCCATTCCACTTCCGCCCTCCTCCACCTCCTCTCCTCCCCTCCTCCCCATCTATTGACCTTCAATTCCCTCTTACTTATTCATATATTTGTTCCCTCAAGCTTTGCCCTCCTCTCTGCCCCCCCATTCCCTCCTCTTCCCCTCCCCCCTGCCCCATAGCCTCCTCTGAAACTTCCCCTCCGGGGCCCCTTCCTCATCTTTCCTCCGACCGCAGCGTTGCCAAGTCTGTCCCTCCGTCCTCTCTTGCAGTCTCTCTCCCTCCCTTCCGTCACGCCCTCCCAACTCTTCCTCCCTCTTCTTTCTTCCCTTCCCACTCTGACGCCACCCCCGCAGCTGTTCCGTGCATTCCTCCCCCCGCGCCACCCAATATACCATTCCCCATCCACAGTCCTCCCTCCCACCCCTAGGCGATTTTTTCGCGTGCCCATGTATCGACTCCAATCACCTCCTTCCCCACTCTACCCCTCCCCATTTCCTCTCCCTCCACCTTTATCTCATCCTCTTCCTCCTCTTGTAACCTTCTAACACATTCCTATTCCTTCTCTCTGTTTCTCTTTCACCTCTCCGTTCCTTGCTTCCCAGCATCCCTTTGTTTTGTTGCCTTGTGTATTTCCACCTCCTTCCTTCCCAGAGCCTCTTCCGTTTCCTTTCCCTCTACCCTTCACACACCCCTTCCTCTTCCGACCTCCACCCAATCCCTTCACACCCTCACAAACCCATCGTGGATCTCTCCTCCTTTTAGGCGCGCTACAGTTGCGCACCAGTGCTCTCGGGTTTGCTTCTGTCTGTTTTAAACCATCTTTAGCCATTTAGAATGTTTTTTTGTCCATTTTTATGAATGTCCTCGGCCTGGTGTGTACTAAAGCCTACTATGCGAGGCTAAGTATGTGGTTAGAGTAGCTTCTGACCGTAGACCAATCTGTACTGCTTCACGCCGTTGGTCAAGATTCAAAGTCATTCCTTCAGAAAGCCTACCTTCAGAAAACAATACCTTCAGAAAGTAATGCTTGTTCAAAAATTATTCCTTTATAGGCTACAATTAATTTAAGTTCAGAGAAAGAGATTTAATACGGATTGTTTTAATTCAGTCAAGGGTATAATTGCAGGAAATGAATTGGCAGAGGAACCAGCTGGAATGTATTTGTGATTTATTTGTTGAGTATAGTATGTGTAGTAGTTAGTATATAAAAACATATATTTAGCATAACCATTTTGTATTTGCTTATGCCCACTAAAAAGCTGTTTGTACAAATATTTATCTGTGACAAGATAAATTTAAAAAATAATTTGATGAATTAAGTGAATTTGAATTCATACTTGTACCCAAAAAAAAATAGAGCTGAATATTTTTTCTCCAAATCGTAGTTTCTATTTCGAATAATTATCGTTAACTTGGTCTTAACGGTATTTAAGGATGCTGCATTAACCTATACCGCATACTTTTGTTTACGGTACCTGGCGTTTCGGAAACAGTTTCAGTTTGGTGAATTTGACTCGGCAGAAGTGTGGCTATCGCGTTTTCTTCACATCGCATCTTCAAGTCAGAGATTGAAAATTATTTTTTTGGAGCTGTTAAAATTTCACTAAATTGAGCATCGATGGCCTTCTCGAATGAATTTTACGCTTAGCTGTAGGCTTGTGTTCAATTTATTTCTTTTTTATTTTGTATGGGCTGTATAAAAGCTGAATGCTTCTAGACTGAAGGGATAAATCGTTCTGAAATAATAGTGTTCCCGAACAGAAAAAATGTATGCGTACTCAAAACATGAAAAGGCACTTCACTGTTGCTCCATGGGTATTATTGCGCTGCAGTGGAATGACCCTTTCTCACGAAGCATTAATTTTTTTCTCCGTGAAAAGTAAAAGGTAGTTCAAGCCTTTCTCTCGCAGGTTCCGATTTTGGCCAGTTTAAATTTACGAGCTGTATTTATAACTATTGACTCTCCTCTATTTTTCGTCTCTTTCGTTGCTCTGTGATGCATGCAGCCCATTAATTGAGGTTAGCAAGACCTAAATGCTGCCTTATTTATAGCGGCTTGCACGATCTGAGATATGTCGCAGTGGAACTTCACTCGGGACTATGAATGTAACTCTCGACTCGAAAGAAATAACCCTCTGAGTCACTTCTGAGCATGAACTCCCATCACTTGCCAGCAAGCCGAGTACCAGAACTGCTGGCGTTAATCTTGCTTTATATTTATCTCGTTGAATTGATTTCACTCCCATTTCTGGGTAAATCTAGCGTTTCCGCACCGGTAGCTGCTAATTTCGTCACCAGCCTGACGTTTTCTGAGGATATAGGGTCCTTGTTCTTTAGTTTCCTTTCTAGTTGCGGTTTAGAATTTCTCAGCTTAAGGAAATTACACTTGAAAGCATTGCTAATAGATTATTGATCTTTTAGTCAGTCCTCCCTTTGTAGCATCCATTATGCCAAATTTTCTTCTTTAGTAGGTACTTTATGTTAAGAGTTTTCAATCCATGTGGTGGTAAAGATTGAGAGCCACATTTCTCGTTGTCTTCGAGTGGTTGTTCAACTTCATGGCAATCATGAGTTTTTAAAATGGGCATATATTAGTGCGAAGGTGAAAGCTACGTACTTATTGAATATTGTGAACTGGTGAACACGGAACTGATAAATTCAATGAATTTATCTCTGGCCGGATTATCTCCAACTTATATCTTGCATTCCAATTCTCTGGGCTTTAACAAGCACCGTTTGTGCCCTGGTACTCCACGAAATACGCGCTAAGAAGAAACTTAAGTGATCGGAAAAAATTGATGTCGTGGAAATGAATGTTGCCCCACTCCGCCTGGTCGGTTAATATTACTGGAACGTGTAGCTCTCTGACGTAGAATAATGCATGCATTCCGAGGATGAAGACATTTCCCTAGCGCTTCGTCCCTCGGGGGGGGTGTTGTGACTTCTCATGCGTTACTCCGTGCTGAATGGTTGCACGCCTCAGCAATTATTACGACAATCTGTCGTGAGTGATGGTGCACTTAAGGGAACTAGTCGTTCCCTTCAAGAGCGCAGTGTAGAGAGAGCAATAGAGGACCAGGTCATGTACTTTACAGTCTCTTGTTTGGCGGAGAGGTCAAGAGAATATGCACGAACATCTCTCATCGAAATGAAAGCCAAACCTTGTCCGTATTCGCCACTTGAGGGATAATGTGAGGTTTATATTTCTCTGTAATTTTTTAAACTGTTCGGAATCCCTCCTATCATACACGCATGTTACACTTTAGCATGTATAGGGATTTCTTGGGTCGTGTTTTAGAACCTATTGTTCTCATAATAAAATACCTGGTTTTCTCGATGTACGATCTCTGCGATGCCGGCCGAATTCATTTACAACTGCATAATACGCGGCAAGCTAACCACAAGAGTGCATTGCAGATAGTGAACCACCAACAGGCATGCATTTTACAGTAAGGAGAACTAAATGTACACTGACTATCATGCATGAATATAAAAAAAACTAGTCCGCAGATGCACTACTTACGTGTAGCTGACAGATATAATGTTACAGCTTTTTGAAAAATGTTAGAATATAGAAATAATGAATTGATTATTGAATTCATTTCCTCAAATCTATCAATTAATTGTCTTATGTTTCAAAGAGCAAGTTTGACATGTTAAAAAAATCACTACATACTACTCTTCTACATCGGACTCAACAATACCTATTTTGATTTCCCCATGTTTCTTCGCCGTCTATCGCTGTCATAATTGTGAGCGGAAGAATTAATTTTTGAACCTCTCTTTTGTATCCCTTTAACTTTATCTTCATGATCTAACTTGCTATAGTACGGTAGTTGGAGTTGTGAAGTAGGGCCTGTGACGCATTTTTCTTGCTCAGCATTTAGGTATGGGTAAGTATGTCATATTCTGATACCGCCTCCAGAGCGCTAATGAAGAAAACGAATCTTGAAACTATAATGTGGAACTCATTCAAGAAGGGAGGAAATAAAAAGCAGCGATTAATCAAACCTTATTTGAGTTGCCAATTGGCTCTGTTTATGGCGAGTGGTAGTTTGAAATTACCTATTCCTGTTTCTTTTGCTGCGTTTGCCTACCGAAGGAGATAATAAACTTCTCTTAATGCACAATTTAATCGAGAGTTTTGTCCGGGAACTTGATTCTTGATGCTGTATGAATTGGATTAGGATACTCATGTAATGTTTGCAGAAATTTTCTTGGTCCAGACACGTGATTTTAAATTTTTTGTATGACTTCTCTCCAGCGGTCTAATCATGATTTGAAAAACGTTTGGGTTATGAGGTAACTTTGGTTAGATGTGAATCGTTTTCACCATGTAGTTGGTATACTTGGTTTGCTCTGTTTTCGCTGATTTCGTGCGGTATTTAGTGAGCATAAGGCAACCAAGGTAAACCCTGAGGAGGATATTAGTAACGAGCCATTCGATTATAATGATTGGCTGGGCGATGTAGTTAAATTATGTATCCTCAAAGAAATCTCCGAGCTCATTTATTTTTTGAACGGACTACCAGCAGGGTAATTTGCTGAGTCGCTAGTCATGTCTCTTGATGTTGGATTCCCATTTCCCTCGGCCCTCTCTTGTCTTCCTTTGTTTTTCTCCTGCATGCTGCTTCCCTTGTTCTTTGTCCTGTGGCTCTTTCATTCACATTCCTTGTCGCTCTCTTTGTGGTTTCTCCCCATCCCGCTCTTTACCCGACTTCGTCCCATTCCCGTCCCGTGTGTCAGTTTCCTCCTGTCGTCTATTTACGGCTTTCTTGCACCGTCATCGGTTCAATTTAGACTTCTATTTATTCCTTTTCGGTCATCGATTGATGAAGCCAAAACGAAGTGTTTCGTATGCAAATGTTTTTATTTATCTATCCATGGATTAATCGAAAGGCTCTGTTGCATATTTATGTGTGCGTATCGGATGTTCCTTAGTTCTTGTTATGCCTTCTTGTTTTTTTTTTCACTTCTACCTCCCGCTGTGCGGGTTTTGTTCACAGTTTGCATTACTTGCCATATTTTTCTTAGCAGTGCTCCATGGAAGATATCCATGAATAGTCAGTGTGACGCATTTCATACCGTGGTATCTCTGATTCGTTTTATAGTTTTTCCAACCTGAATAAAAACAGATGTCTGCCTTCATCGCGAGAGCATTTTTGTTACTTTTTCTGATATAATGGTAGATTAATTTCCCTCCCACTATCATACTTACTAAATACGCCTTCTTTTCTTGCAGGTGAGTACAGTTTGGTGCCTTTGGTGAACATGCTTAGGAGATGGCTGATTTGTGAGTAACATATATTTTTATTTATCTTCGATTGCCAACCATGTGGATGCAGCGAGATAAATAGTTTTAATGGTCTTTTACGCTCATTAATTTCCTGGCGAAAATATGATCGCATTTTCACATGATAGGGTGGTGTGGTCTTTAGTGTTCCGGAAGAATTAAAACTCGTTAGAGTGAAATAATAGCGGAATTCGTATTTAAATTGCAGCCATGTAAAGGGTAAGATTTTAATGCACTTAAGTCGGCCTGAAAAAGTCTCGCTCGGTTCACACATCTCATCCAATGGCAGCGGCAACTTTCTCTTGCCATCTAAATCTTCCTCTTCCCTCGGCAGGGCTATATGGTTGAGTAGACACCATAACTCTGCTTAAACGGCGAGGTCGTGAGTTCGAACCTCTCCCTCCCTCACTGTAACACTCGATGAAATTGACGTGTGCGCCGTGTGAATTCATTAATCGCCGCCAGAACCCTCAAGGAGGTTAGTGACTATTTACGACTCATGTCCGCTTTGCGAATCCAAAGAGAGCATTTAAAATTGGCGTGGAGGATTTATAATGCTCACGGGAATGAGGGGAAGGATGTCCATTTTTACATTTTTAAAACACTTGTGAACTTTTAGCTAGCTATTGTCCCTTGACTGAATACCTTTTTCAGTATAAAATGGATATTATTTAATAGGATATGTGCTACTAAAGGTTCCCAAGATGAATGCTCGAGTTGAAAATGAACAGTGATCATACTTTAGTATGATTACTGTTCATTTTCGTATAGAAATTAACTCCGTTCTAAAGTTTGGAGCACGGTATTTAGAGATTATTGGTTTGAAAATGTTCTTTTATATGCTTACGGTAACATATTTGGTAATTTTTTATGTTATAATGAATCATTGTGGTTATATTATTTTGGCCTGTCGCCTTACATGAACGTGGAATAAGTTAAAAGTACTCTTTCCCATTGTACACCATCAACTTTGGCTCCGAGGTAATTATATATGAGCCCGAGTTCAACTTCGTTGAAATATGTGTCCTTAACTGCACCACCTTGAGATTTTTATATGGTTCTCACAAGGTTAGTTTCATTTATTTCTTAGAACGCTGTGTTTTTATGGTTTCTAATTATCCCTTTGTAATATTTACAAGTTAATGCAAAATTGCTGAAATGAACTTAGGTCGTTCTCTAACCTTCTTTATCCCCTTATTGTGAAAATAATAGTCTCAAGATTCGGGTTTTAATTGTACTGCAGTTAGCTCATTCAATAGAGCCGCATTAATGCCTAACTTTTAGTTTTTGTTGTGATTGTCAGGGGTGAAATGTGTAGGTTCCGATTACGGCGCAAGGGTAAATATGAAATACTCTTTCTTCCCAGTGATAGTCCACATCTACATCTACATAGTACCCTGCAAGCTACCGTTAAGGTGTGTGGTAGGAGGTGAATGCACTACTACATGCACTGGGCATTCTTAAGATTAGTAGCTACATTTTAGTCGAACTATAACTGTTCAAAAAATATTCTGCTAGCAAAGTAGAGCATGCATGTAAAAACGTGCTGGTAGTTCAGTTAGGTAAAAGTCTTTATGCCGACATGCAACTATTTGTGGTATATTATTGAAAATAATCACGGCCTCTATAAATAAATGTATTTTCCTCAGGCACATAGTCATGTTGCGCGTCCAGCACTGTGATTCGAATGTCTCCAGTCAGCTTTCCGTATTTCGCGTCATGCCCGCCTTGCTTCGCTCCTCGCGGGCGCGGAATGAAGTCTTTTCCCCTCCCCAACCTCTAGCTTCCTTTTTCGTCCCTTTGCTGCCAATTTCCCGCCGCAACCCCGCCTCCACCCCCGGAGAAGATCCGGACCTTCCCTTCGTGCGCTGCACTGATACAAGGCTCCTATTTTCCTCTCACCCACCCAGGGGCGTGCGTCATTTCCCCCTCCTTGCCTCCTCGCCGGCCTCCCGCTGAGCTCCCGAGTCGGTGGGGGAGGCGCGCACAAGGAGAGGCAATAATGATAATAGTAATAACTCCCAGAGTCTGCGGCTTGGGTTGTCTAGGGGCCTCGTCCGGCCGCGTCGGTCGTGTGGGCTCGGAGGCGGTGCCTAGGGAGAGGGGGGGCGGGGGCGGGGATGGGCATGGAGGGAGTTGGGGAGGAAGGGTGTCGTTGGGGATGGGGTTCACGCGGAGGCGTCTGGATAGAGACGGGTCGGGGAACCAATAGAGAGGGGTAGAGGGAAGTGGAGGACTATTGCAGGGTAGGGCCTGCAATTACGTAGCTCCCCATCAGCCGCCATTCCGATATATGGCCGAGAGTGATTGGTTCAGAATGAAAGTTTACCTAAATAGAATATTTGTCTTCTTCTTACAAGCCCCTAGTTACTTCGGTTTTAAACGTACACCACGCAGGTGATGGTGCGATGCGTGCTTATCTTAGATATGATCATTGCGCAAAAATTCAATAAACGCAATGTAATTCTTGCTTGTTATAGTCATGATCAGGGTATTATTACTATAAATATTAGGTTATAGGGTATCAGTATAACAATTACCGTATATTGACGAATTAACGTTAGGTATTTTAAGTTCCGTAGAAAATCCATCGGCTTTTAATTCATGATATGGGTTTAGCTTGTACGAACTCACTGGCGAGCAATAAAGTGACGGTTTCTGTAAATGGTTAAGTCAGTACCTAAAGGGAAAGATATTTCACGTGTTGAGTGCGTCGATTGTATTGAATAAAATCATTTCCTATGTCTCAGTAGACATCAGGTGCGAACAAAATGTATCGGCTTTATCATAGAATAAGTTTAATTTGCAACTCGCACTGGGTAGTAGATGTCGTCGATGTTTCCAAATCAATATTTTTGGGTGTTTACGGGGGCCGCGGTAACTTTTTACCTGCTCCAGTCCCAGAACATAGCCCCCAAACGCTTTCAGCCCTCATTTGGAGGTCCCTCCAAGATGAAATTTCTCGAAATTTAATAATACCGGAGAATCATGTTCCGCCAACATGACGGTGGTAAAAAGAGAAAGTTTCATCGCTTAAGATTTGCATGGCGACTGGAATGAAATGGGCAGCTCTTGTCTATAGGTACAGTCTAAAGGAAGGTGCTTGAGGAATTTGGTAGAAAGGTAAGTTGGACGTAACTAGTAATTAAGGGCGATGGGGTCCCAAAGGTAGTTGCTGAGGAGAGGGTAGAATGCAAGGAAAGTAGAAAAGGGTGGACCTTTTGGGTGATGAAAAGCTTTAGAAACTATGTTAATTTGATGAGGGAAATAGCCTAGTCAAGGGAACGTCCGAGAGTAATGGGGAGAAAAAGTAAATATAGCTGAAGTAATTAATCGAAAATCATTCCTATCCGTAGAAAATCACTATGGCCACAGTAACTTTTGGAAATTTGGAAAATCAGAATTGTATTAATGCATTCGGGAGTATCCTCTGTCGTTATTCATCGCTTCGGAAGTGTAGCTGCATGTCCGAAGCAGTTTACTCAACCGTTGCTTGTTCTTCCCTCGCGACGCGTGCCAATGCGCGATTTGTGCTCGAGTCGGCATCGCGCTCGAATGTCTGCGGTAAGGGGCGGCGGGACACCGAGGGCCTCAAGCCGCCCGGGGCCCCGGCACACCCCCCTTGCCTGTCGGCCGGCCACAGGCGAAAGTGAAGACGAAGTGGGATCAGATGGGCGAGGAGGAATCCAGAGGTGGCGTAATGGGGGGAGTAGTGGGGGGGCGGCGAAAGGGGCGATCGTGTTCCCTCGGCTGTGAGGAAGGGCAAGGACTGGGTGTGGGAGGGGGATAGGCGTAGACTTCGAGCCAAGGGCCGAGGCGAGGCGGCGGTGTCTGGAGGAAGGAGACGAGTTGGATTGGCGCCCGGAGGAAGGCTAGCTGTTGGGAGAGGTCGGGCGGGGATGACTCAACACACGCGGCCGCCCGCCAGCCAGTGTTGTCTCGCGCCGACCTGCATTCTTTTTTTTCCCACTCCCCTCTTCCCCTACCACTCCTCCGCCCCCCCTCTTCAACCTCAACCTTGCCGCCGGGGTCTTAATCTTGTATTTCTTTGTTTTTCCTTTTTTTATTTCGGAGGCCTCATCCGCCATCCCCTCCACGAAGCCTCCTTGCCTTCATCGCCGGCCTCTCCTCCCCTCTGATTTTTTTCTCTTCCATTTTTTTGTGTAACTTCCTTCGACGCATTCTCTTTACCTGCCTAGCTCTCCTTCAACTCCTTCTCTTCCCGCCTTTCTTCCTGCCCTTGCGCCCCAACCTCTCCTCCTCGTCTTCAATTTTTTTAATCCCCGATGGTCGGTCTAATTTGAAACGGGCTGTCTTCCTTTGCACCGCGGTCGTTTTCTCGCTTGATTTGAATCTGCCCCTCGGTCTCCGTGCGTCGCCGAGCGCTGTCGTGTGTGAGGGCGGGGTGTGGGTGGACTTCACCTCGGCAGAAGGAATCCGACTGCCTTCCCACCCTCCTTGACACTCCACCCCCTTCTTCTGTCCTCCACGGTCCCCCCAACCCCTCCCCCCCCAACCCCTCCCCCCCCAACCCCTCCCCCTCCTTTTGAAGCTTCTTCCAGCCACTGCTCTGCCTTTTCCATCCACAACTCTTTCATCCTCAATTCCCTCGCTCTCTTTTCTGCTCTCGGATTTCTTTTCCCCTCTACTTCATGCTCGCCTGCACTATACGATGCAAGGATGTCCCGTGGCAATCGATATTTCATCCCAGATGTAGTCGTTGTAGTGTAAATGCGGATCATGTTAAAGGTGCGGGAGAGGCACGTAGCCAGAAATTTGCTTCGGGGGGTGCTAAGTCTTACGTAACTTGAAACAAATCAGCCTTGCTCATTCGGTGCCAACATGTTACAAATTTCTTCCCTTAATTTTCAGTGCTTGGTATTTATTTTTACAGTGCACATACTTATCTCTTCTCACTGGTAAAGTTCACTGCTAAAATCAGATCAACAAAATTATTGGGAAAATATTTCGGGGGGGTTGAAGCACCACGTAGCCCCCCTGGCTACGTGTCTGGCGCGGGGTAAAACTGCCTTTATAGCATTCGTAAAATATTCTGGCCTTAATTTTTGGGATGTGTGGACGAATTACCACAACTATTAAACATGTAAGCAAAAGTAAGCAGATGTGTAGAACTCTTCAATAAGACGATAAACAATGTAGAAATGGTTCTCTCTGACGCATATGGATGCATCAGGCTGCATACGAGGCGGTAGATAAGAAATATTAGGTTACTTCAGCCAGAGTAAGGAAAAAGTCTTAGACCAAAGGAAGAGTAATGTGTTACGGAAGAGGATGTTAGTTGGTTAGCTCTGATTGGGGAAGAATGCATAGATTCAGTCAAGCAGACCTATTATTTGAATGCCAATGAACTAAATATCCTTGTACCTATGGTATATACAATACAGTTTGAGCATAACCTAAGTACGTACGTTTTTTTTCAATTTTTCACGCTGTAACTTATGAGAAGTTGGCTTTGGATTAACCTCTCATTTCATCTCCTTACTCTCAGTTTCCTCTTTCCTCCCCGTGCTTCTTAACTTTATCTTGCCAGCAACCTCTTTCCGTTCTCCTCCCGCCACCTCCCAGCCTCCTCGCCCCCATCCCTCCGATCCTTCCGCCCCCACCCTCCCTCCCTCTAACCTCTCCCGCCCCTCTTGTGCGCTGCTGATGATGGCTACAGGTGGTCGTCAAGCGACGGCGTTGTATGCGTACCAAGTCGTATCTTACAGCCTTTTCCCTCCTCCCCCACCGCGCCACCATCCTCCCCTCCCCACCCCACCCGCCCTTTCCTCCCCCCTCGTGTTCTGTTCCTTTTTTATATCCCTCCGTCCCTCCTCCACGCCGTCCGTCTCTTCCTCGCCATCTCCTCCCCCACCCCCCTCTCACACTTGCGTATTTTCCCCTTTTCTTTTATTGCCGCGAGAGTTTCAGCCACTTCCATCCCCCTGATCCCTCGCTTCTTTACCCCTTCGCGCCTACCTTTCCTTCTCTCTCTCTCTCTCCCTCCCTCACTCTAAATCTCCCGACCCTCCCCGCTACTTATTCTTCCACCCTATCCCCCACTTTTTACGTACTATGTATCGTACGGCGTCGTAAAAAACGGGTTTACTGTAATTGTTATGGACGGGTGGGTTTTTGTTATGTAAATTCCCTCTGCACCCTTGCCTTTTTTCCACTCTCGTTGTCTATGGCGTGCTTAAAGGGTAACTTACTGTTCTTCTTCTTCGCTGGAGAAAGATAGTGCGGCCTCCTTTTGTGAGGTTTAGGGTGTGCCGGTTGGTTTTTTTTGTTCGGCGAGTTTTGCGGCGTATGCAAGTGTGCGCGTCTGCGAGACGATATATATAAATGCATGTGTATGCATGCGAGCCGCCGTACGCTCCATCCCCCGTTTCTCGCTCGCACAAAGTCGTCTCTGTTCTCGGATTCACGCACACTTACACACCCATCCTTTTGTACCTTATGAGTGTTACATTGAGAAGGTTTTTCGGATTGGGATGTTTTTTACGAGCCGGGAGAACGAAGTGTGGTCCATCTCAGCCGTCCCGCGGCGGGAATAAAAGAGGCGGAGATTGCGTGGTGGGCGAGACTAACGAGGGTCGAGTCTCGGAATGTAACGTTAATCGGTGCGCAGGGTACGAGCGTTTGTTTTGCTCTTGCGTTTCCCGTTCTTTTTCATCCAACGTTCTCTCTCAAGGTGCTCTTCCGTCCACTACCTCACGTTGGTCTGGGGCAATTTTGCAGATGGAGCAAACAATTTTTTATAGCCTCGTAAGGCATATCTAACCTCTGCTAAAATTATGTGTTAATGATTTTTTTTTCTTGTGTTTCATTCCAATTATTAGGTATCAGATTAGACCTTTAACTTTTCTGATTGTGCAGCCGTAATAATATTCTTTCTCTCTGATTTCATAATCTTGGAATATGTTAAATATTAATCAGGCACATAAAATGTTTTATGCGTTTTTATTCATGTGGTATGCTTTCATATGGTTCCGTAGTTGTTTCGGAGATAATATTTTATGCAAACTTGTATTGCTCATACGGCATACAACTTATTACATTTGATTAGATACAGAAATTTTTGTTACTGCGAAACTATGTTTCGAGGGAATTGGGATGTGATGCCTGCATCAAAGAGGGTGTGAAGAATATAGTCATAAAGGGACAGTCCAAATACCAGCCGATGTTAATAAGAGCTCTGGGATGGCATTTGTTTCCTATTTGAAGTCGTTAACCTAATGCAAAGATGTTAGTAAGCTCTCGTGCATTATTTTTGATGAGAAACCTGTGAGCGTTAACATGCCGAAGGCAAGCAAACCTAAAATATGATTGAGATTTAGAAAGTTGGTGGCAGTTCCTAGTTTTAAGAACGGAAAGTCTCAAGTGGGCGCTCTGTTTTATTTCCATCTTGAGGACGTGTATATGGGCCGGCTGCCATATTGATCCTTCATGGAGACGGCTGGCTTGGCCGGTTCGCGGCGTCTAGTGGAAGGTGGCCGGGTAGGATCCGTATGACGGACATCTGGGCGCAGTCTCTCGGAGAATAGGCATGGCGCAAGTCCAAGGACACTATGTTTGTATGGGTGTTAACTGGAGATCGCCACCGGGAAAAATGGCAAGGACTGGTTGTAACGGGAGTTTCTAGGAGACTAGAAATAAAATCTAGCTTACGGTGGCGCTTCTGTCTGCAGGATGGGAAATCTGGGCGATTATACCCTGTAATATCTACGCTCGTCTTCCAATACTCAAATTTTACGTTACACTTAGGCTTCCTTCAGTATTTTGATATTTTTATTCACAGAGGATATCATTCCTTCCACTATGTTGTCGTCTAGTTCAATTTTTAACGGTCAAAAAACTTCATCAAATGTATGTAGTAATATGGAGTATAGTTCTTGTGTTTCGTGAGTGTTCCTATGTTACGCGAATGGTTTTAAGCCTTTTCAATGACGTATGTTGGAAATTTAGAAATTTGACGTAAGGCGTCTTTATTGAATGTTTCCGAATGTTGAAGGTTGTTGAAAATGATAATGGTTTTTAGACGAATATTCCGTTGTAATAAATCATTTCAAAGGCATAATGCGTCTTTGTTGAGCATAACCTCTTTCGATGCGCATTCTGTAGTTAAACGATAACGTAGTATTGCCCAAAATGATGGTAATATTATTGTTTTGTTTTTTACCAGAGGAGGAAATCTCTCCAGTGTTTTAATGCCGTCGTGTTGAGCACAAAAACGATGCCCATGGGATGCTCATGCCCATTAAATGTCGTTGAAATGTATAGCGGGGATGCCACTTGGCCGTTTATACCTCCCCGCTCGTAGGTCGCGCATAATGAGCGCACTTTGTACCACCTTGGAGCCAATAGGTAATGAGACCAGCAAGTGGGGAACGAGGGCCCGAGGCGAGATTCAAATCGTCGGAAAGAAAACGTTTTTAATGGGCCCAGTGGTAATCGACGTGCGGACGAAGAGCATGGATGAATTTTTGAGTAACTTTTAATTGTCGAATGGCATTTTGAAATGAATTATTGAAATGGACTACTCTCTAATGAGTATTATCCGGCATGCGAAGCATATGGCGATAGCTTTATCTTTGTTGCGTGAGAAGTAAACCTGTATTCAAAAATTGAGCTGCTGAAAACTTCATCATCCTCCTTAGTGTCATGCAAGACTCAACGAGGGTGTGCCGTGGGGGAAATTATCGCTGAACATGCTCTAGGTGAATGAAACTAAAAGATATATAAATGGTAGAACTGGCGTTTTTGAGTTGCAGTCGTAAAACTCATTGATTAGAAAACACGAAGGGATATAGTTTTATAAATAGATTAATCATCATCATGGGTCAACAATCCTAGGATTGGTTTGACGCAGCCCCCCACTCGATTCTTCAATCGGCCAACCTCTTCATATTAACGTAGTTCCTCTCCTTCGCGTCCTTTACAACCTGTTCTATGTAACTCTTCCGCATTAAAATTCATTATAATATATGTATATACTAGGCCTCCAAGTGGTAACGAATGGACCGCAATTTTCGAAGTTCTGAAAATGATTCCAATGTCAACTTGACTGCAACCGAAGCTCTGCTTTCGAACGAGGTGCACGGGAGCATATGGTCGCGAAGATGACTTGCGTCGTCACTTGACAGAGGATCCAGTGGAGGCAGGAAAAATGGGAAAAAAGTGTGAAAAGTGACTGGCGTGCGTGCAGCAGGGACGACCGGAATTCTCCTCTGTGGGGAGGTAGGGGTCTGGGAGTGGAGAGAGGGGTTCTTTCCGGTTATTTGTAAATAAAGGCGGAGACTTCTGGTCGGGGGGGCGAAGGGGGAACCAAGAGTGTTTTTTTTTCAATGGGGAAGGAATTTCCATTTTAGGCTGAGAAAGGGATCGAGAAGGGTGCCTGCTGTTAGGGGTGTCCGAGGATGTTAGGGTGTGTTTTGGGGCCACACGGTGATTGGTTTATTGTGGTAGCTAAAATATAGCTTCTGACCCCGAGGCTTTGGGTTCGGATCTCGGTGGTGGCAGAGATTTTTCAATAGCATTCCGGTTCTAAATAGATTGTGTCGAGAGGACTTCGAGTACGGTGCTCTTTTCGTCGGAAGGGACGTTCAACCTTGGACCCTCTACATGTGCGTACTATCCTGTGAGCCACAGCGAGGGTGTGTGACAAGGGGTGAAGATCATCAAAGACTTGCACTCTTAACACTTGCACCAATTACGTGCAAAATGCTTCTACTTCATCATCTACATCTACGCGATACGCGATTGTCGGCCCCGGTGGCGGCGTGGTTAAGTCCTCGCCTGCTAAACTTGGGGTCGCGGGTTCGTGTCCCGCCTGAGTGGGTGTTTTCACCACTCAGGACGTGGATGTGTGTACTTGTCTGTTGTTAAATTGTTAATACCCCAATGTAAATGCCACATGTGCTGTTTTCGGTGGTTATGAGAAATAAATAAATAAATAAAAATACCCTGCAAGCCACCGCGAGGGTGTGTGGCAGGGGGTGAAGATCACCAAGCATGCACTATTGAAATGCATCTTCATGAAGAGATGTTAGATATAACGCTCACGTGAACCAACATTAACTACACATCATTGAATTGATTACGGGTTAGACTTTTGCAACAAGCAGGCTAATGCCGGCGCCATGTTTCTCCCCACCATTCCTCAGGTACCTGAAAGATTCCTATCTCTTCCCATCCGAAATGCGCCACTTATTATTATCCAAAATGCGCCACTCATCCTAAATGGCGCAAATAAATACAGATTCGGTCACCTCCTCTTAATAACATTGCTACTACTCGGTCGGTTGCTCTAAATGAGCTAGTCTATGTGATCCTTGATAACGTAGGTGATTGCGAAAATTTACTCCTCTTATATTGAGTTGTATATCAGTTCGAATTCGTCTTTTCTCCGCTATTCAAACCGAATACCTTTACTACATGCCTGATCTTACTTACGTGGCCACCATGAATTTTCATCCTGCTCCTAGTTTGGTGAAGATTCTTCCCTGTCCACCGGAAAACCGGCGGAGAGTCTTTCACCTTACCGCGTTCTAGGTTTACGATGTAAAGGCGATGGAAAACCGCCATGCTCTATTTTTCGAATTCACGCCAGGTTAAAGAACTGACGCTGATTTCTCTCCTTTTAGGCATAATGTCAACATTCTGCAGTATTGGGTTTTGTTTACTCCCATTCAATCTACTTTGCTGAAATATTTGTTAGGCTAAACTCTAAGTATGCTCTTGCATATCCTTGTATTATTTTTTAATATTGAAAGCTCTAATTATTTTTTTAATGGCAGTATATTTTCGTTTTGTTGCAAAAATGTAAATTTTGGGTAAAGGTTTCGCAGGGCAGTCCCACGTAGTGGTTCTATGGACTCTGAATTTGAACTAGAATGGTTTATAGGAGAGAACGATTCTTATGCGGAACCGTTCGAATCGATCCGTGACTCAACATCGCTGGTTTGATGCGTGCGATGAGGTGCATCCCGTCGACGGTTGCGTGGCATGGTTTCATGGTTTCGTGACGCGTCGCGAGGGCGCAGGGGTGGGAGGTGCGTGGGTTGTGGGGGAGGGAGGGGCGTCTATGAGGGAGGAGGGTGAGTTGAGGGTGGGTAGGTGGCAGGCTAGATACATAGGAGGTCGTCGAACCCTTTTGTGTGGAGTGGGAAGGAGTTGGTTGCTGTGGGGTGGGAGCGGGGACGGGAGTGACTATTTTCTCGCCTCCTCCCCCGCACTCCCTCCTCCCCCGCCCCTCCTTCGTCCTCCACCCCCCGATCCAGCCTCCTCTATTTCCTTCCTCAACCTCCCTCCCCTTCAACCCCTTTCTTCGACGTCGAGATAAGGGCCCGTGCCCTTTCTCCTTCGTCTTCTCCGCCTGTCCATCATTCTGCGTCCTGATCGCTCGTTTCTTTCTCTGAGCCTGCCTGCCTTGCGCTCTCACCTTCTCTCCCTGCCCTTAAGATGGTCCTCTAGCTCTGCTTCTCGTCCTTCCCTCTTCTTACCTTGCTGTCGTCAACCCGCCTCCCCCGATATTCCTCTCCCATGTCTCCTTTCCCTCGCTCCGACTACTCCTTTGTCGAAAGGTGTAGGGAAGACGCGCGGGGTTGCGAACTGCGATTAGGATTTTGCCGGTGCCGCTCTACGGAGTCGAATTTTATCCAACCTGTGTGGTTCTTGCTGTGTTTGCGATCTGGGGGACTCTCGTTGATCTTGTTCATGAACGATGGATATATTTGGTTGGTCTCCTTATTTATTTCGCATCATATGAGTTTTATCTATGTCTACATAATACCCTGCAAGCCACCATAAAGGTGTGTGGCAGGGGGTGAATTCTCACCAAACACACACTACACATCATGCATAAAAAAGAATTAGTATTTATATACTGTTTTAAACTTCACTATTTAAAAAAAGATACAAATAGCAAAGCAAACATGCAAAAACATGCTGTTAGTTAGGTTAGCTTCAAGTCCTTATACCAACATGCAGCTACCAATGTTATCCATTGCTACACTCGTATTGGATATATTTACCGTTATTCATATCCCTAATTGTACGATGAAACAAGGATATTTTGAATCTGTCAGTTCGGCAATCAATTTCTCTAATTTTGTGATTATGGTCCAGTCTACCATAGTAAGTTGGGGTTCGCAAAATATTTTTAACATCCTCACTGAAAATATGGTCTTGGAATTTGTTCAAGAGATTAAGTCTAAATTTCAAGTATTTCAACCTGCGATCTTCGCTGCACACGTTCAAGTTTATTATTTAGACTGATTTCGTAGGGATCCCATACACTGGCAGCATATTCCAAATGAGGTCTAACAGGGGAAAAGAAGCTGAATTCTCGTACATGATCGTCACATTTACCCAGTATTCTTTTGATGAATCCCAGTTTACGATTCGCTTGACCCATTATTTCACGTATGTGTTTACCCCAGGAAAGATCATGTTTCAGTCTTATAGCAAGGTATTTAATAATTTCTTTCAAGAGGAAAACTATGCGCTTTGAAAAACGCTTGAGCAGTTGTCATCTCCACAGGTCCCCAGCCGTTCGTGGAGGAAGAAAATAGATTTGAAATATATTTCAATATATATATATATATAAGGTGGCCTACTAATCCTAGGGTCGCGGGTTCGAGTCTCGCGTGGGTGGGTTTTTCTCCACCCAGGGCATGGATGTTTGTCAAGCTCTGTTGGTTCAGCCCCGGGGAAACCTGATGACAGGCAAATCCGTATTGGGATCCCAGGGGTATATGGACCAACAGAATAGTCCGGATGCAAAAAAAAAACGAAAGTAGACTCTCTGCCAAACCAAATTATTTATTGAAATGGCCCATATTATTTTATTTGAAGATTTTGTAGTGCGTTTCGTTCATTGGTCATAGCTGGTGATTCCATCTGCAATGCTCGCGTGACATTTTCCAATCGGTACCTATAATAAATGAACTTAGAGAACTTGTTTTGAACTGCCATCGGTGAAAACGAGTTAATCCTCTCTCATCATCGAAATACTAAATCATTGTTCGATAAATATCGGGAATGTTTCCTGTTCAGCCGCAACATGTTAGTTACGAGTCCGGTTCTTCTGCGAGCGATATATCATACCTATGCCCTGCCCACGTTTATTCACGGTACTCATCGTATTTCGGTTGGACGTTGTCCATATTAATGTATTCACTTGAAATTTACCGCATCCAAAGGGCTCATATGATCATCCGGCTCCTCTTAATCCAATTGATGAATGTATTCTCAACGTTTTGGATTGCTCCACAGTAAAACTCTCATATTAAGAATTTCTGTAATGAATTTTACAGTAGAATTCTATTTGCTTTTGTATTCGATGCATGTTATTTCAAATTTCCTTCCCATGTTTCCTTAGTGATTGTCAGAAATTGGAGGGTCAGAAATCGCATTATGACACAAACATTTCGAATGGTTTGGTTAAAATGCGCTGATGTTAACCCATTGTAATACTCCAGCTTTGCGAATCTAAGGCAGATGGTTTATCTACTTCTTAGATTTGGAAATTGTAGCATCATCGTTGCATGGCGTATTTAAACTTTATTCTGAATTCAGAAACAAGATATGTCCTCTCTTAGGTAAATTTCAGGCTGATTGTGTTGGTAATTTTGTATTGTAAACTTTGCCTGTCTACTGGTCATTGAAGGAAATACGAGGATGATATCATACGCTTCTTCTGTCTGATATTATTGTTATTCTCGTTAGTGATATCAATGTTCTTGGATATTCAAGAGAGCAGCCCGCTAATGCAACTTCTTCTTTCTTATGAGTTAGCAGGGTTCACGTAAAACACATTATGTGTGCAGTCACAAGATAATTTGTGGATGAGAAATACTGTCCCAAGTTGGAATGTCGCAAGGATTTCCTTTCAGGTCGTTATGTGAGTTATCTTAATGGCTGAACTCCACATGAAGGTTTGAAGCCAGTTCTTGTTCTTTGGATTGCCGTAGGTTGCATGCATTCCTAACCGCTCCCGGCTTTGACCCGAACGTGTTTCTTAATCTGGGGTTCAGAACCCATCATTTTTTGTCCTTTTAATGATTACTCTACGTGCGTTTACTTTTGTGCACGTGACTGGTTGACAATTGAAACTCCATAATATTCTAAAGCGTTTGAAGTCCTACAACTCGATTCCAAATTTGTTTTTGTCGCAAATTATGACGTCTGTTTGCATGCTTTGAAACTATTGCATATTTTGGCCAATTTACAATCTCAGAGTTGGTTACTAAACCCCACCTGCTTTTAGGTGAACGAGGTTCCCTGGGTGTCGAGGTAATGTGAATATCCTATCCGAGGTACTCAAGCTGTTGCGCAGGAATAGTATAATTGCCGAGTATTTGCGATCGATGTGAATCCATAGTGTGGTTCCTCCTTCCCGTCTGGAATATTTGTGTCAGACGATTTGTTTCTCTCGGTGGGAATTGTTTATTAATCCAGTTATCGTATTTAGCCCTCGAGTATAATAAAGGTCGCGGATGATGTTGATGCGCCATTCTACGTCATGGCTGGAAACCAATCACGTCAATTATTAACGCCATTATAATCTATCACAAGAGGCTGCGTTGGGCATTGTCCTTTTTCCTCTAATCCATTGCTGCATAGCGGACTGCATGACATTAATGACTGCAAATTCATTCGCATGCGCGTCAGTTGTATTGACTGTGCGACTAGTCACTGGCGTGATTTCCTGTCCGTTCCATTTTATTTCATCCCGTGAGTTATTATCTAAAGGGAGCGTATGGCACTTGGAATAAAACTGCAGACGATCCCCATCACACCCTACGTATAAAATGTTCTTCCCGCCGCCGTCTGACCGCCGTGCCCCCTCTCCAGCCCCCGTTTTTGCGCGAGCTGTAATCCTTCTTTATCACCATTTCCTCTCCTCGCGGACTCGCGCGAGCAAAAAAAAATGAGGAAATCCTCGGCGGAGAAATATTCCTGACGTGTGTGGAGCTGGGCGCGGGTTGTCTGATGGGCTGGGGGAGATGAAAGCGGCTGAGGGGTGGGGGGAATGGGATGCTGCACGAGTTTGAGTCCCACCGCCTGCATTTCCAAGTGATGGCTGTCCGAGTCTGATTCGATTTAATGGTGAGGACGTGGCTCCCGGCATTCCCACCTCTCACCCCCGTCTCCTCCCTTTCTTGGCCTGTAGTGGCGCTAATGAAGGGCAGTCTCTCTCTATATACGTATCCCTCTTGCTTCTCCTTTCCTTCCTCCCCTGCCTCCCTCTTCTTTCGCCCCCTTCCTTTCTCTTCTTCGGTCTCTCTCTCCATCTCCTCCCTTCTTTGCGATTCAGTTCTCCAGCTGCCTCTACTCCCACTTGGTCGTTCCCCTCTTGTCCTTCTCCCTCGACCTTCCACCCCCTTAGTGTGGGTGCTGCTTATTTCCGCTCGAGTAGAGAAGCCCTGTATCATGCCCCCCCCCCCCCCCCCCCCATGTCTCTCTCGTATTCCATCGCCGTTTCCTCTCTCTTTTCATGGGATGTCTCCTCAAAAACTCTCGCCAATTTTCAAGATCTTGACCAGACTGTGAGCTGCGATAGAGCCGTTAAAAAATGGGAAATTTGAGAATGTTGGAGTAAAGAACTCGTCCAAATTGTGTATTGAATTAAAAAACCAGGGATCCTAATGGTAAAGGGCCCTCCACTCTTTGGGGAAGTGGGAAATCATATGGAAAGTCATCCTTTACCGCTGCCTACGCAACACTTCTTTCCTTAGGTATCCAATCCTATAAGGTTATTGATATGTATATTTATTATGTATAGAATAATTTTTGTAACTAGGTTATTAAAGCATGTAGGCAAAGATAAAAGAGGATAGAAAATGATGATTCTCTTTAAGCGTTTAGTATGCTTGACACCTAAAAATCGGCGAAGACATCTCCGGATGCTTTTGATTCTGAGGCGAATTTGGAGATGATATTTTCTTAGTTACTCTCTGGGCCATCTTAGAGGGGTTTGATATATCTATTGGATTTTCTCCGGGCATTTCACCGAGAACATTGATTAGAAACAAAATGTTATATGGATTTCCTGTGCGTGTGAAATGTTTTAGAGAGTCCAGGCGGTTTATTGGAAGGGATGTGCACCCCTAGCTGTAATGTATGAATTTCAGCTCATGTGTGTACTAAGCCAAAGCTGTGCAATAAGAATTCAAAACTTAGACAAGCCATCACTATCTTATCTCTACAGCGTCGTCACTTGTTTCGAGAGCTGACATTTTTCTTCCTTTGCTTGCTTCTTCTCCGGTAGGGTAAGCTACCTCGGCTCTCCGTCTTTCCCAACTTTCCCGTACCTTGGGTAACTAAGAATCCCAAGTTTCTCACTCAACCGGGCGCGAGAGCTTAGGGACTCCTCGCACTCGTGGTCCATTGTGACTCGCTAATTGTGGCGCTCGGTTTTTCTTTTCGTTTTCCTGCCGTTTGAAAAAAGTCATCTTGGCTGAAAAGGTAATTACGGTAGGTTAATGGAGGAGAAGGGCACCGTTTGGACTTAAAACAGTGTTACTGAGAAGCTGATTTCTCTCCAAGACCCTTCGGTTATTTTCTTCCCGAGAGCTAATTATCGAAGTGGAGTGACACCGTGGGGATTTTTCCTCATTTCCCCCGCCCCTACCACCCTCCACTCCATCACGGGGTTGTCCATCGCTCGTTCCCACCGCGTCACCCGATACTCGTCCCTTAACTCTTGTTACATCTGATTATTATTAGTCTTATCGACGTGTTTTCCTCAAAGGAGTGTACTCTACCGCCTTTCCGTCCCGTCTCCATCAATCATCCTCCCATTCCTCAGCCGTCTGTGCTCACCTTTTGCTCGTGCTCATCTGCGGCGTTATCTCTTCATCATCGTGCCCTCTCCGCCTCCTCACGGCTGTTTTGTTTTCTTATTCCACCATTTTTTGCTCGCCGGCCGTTGGGTGCTCATTTGCTCTCGCTTAATTTTCTTTCCCCGTCGTTTCTCTCTGCTCGTCTCGCTGTTCCATTTTTCCGTCGCCCGTTTTGTTTGGTTTCTCGCCTCCGCGCCGAGAGAGCGCTATGTGCGCGCTGCTCAATGTGCTATCTCCCACCCTTTCCGCGTCCTAATCCGTTGCCATTCTTTTTCTGCGAAGGGCGTCAATCGTATTCCTTCGAGACGTCCTTCGTTAGCCTCCCGGGGCTCTCAAACGTTTGTTTTGTCTTCGGAAGTTGTGACTCGGTGGCATTCCTTTGTAGCTCGACTTGCCTTAACTACAGTTGCGTTGGCTCCTTGTGTAGGAAAGCAGCTTAGTAACAAAATGTTTGGTGATTCTGGTGTGAAATGTGAAAATTGGTGTGCAGCTGACGAGGAAAAATTGTTCTCGTATACGAGTTAAGAGATATTTCTAAACTTATTTTTTCGCAATTTCTCAGCTTGACTCGCTTTTTGACGGAAACTGAAAACTTAAGTCATAAATAATCGAGTGCTCATTTTCTACTGTGTAAACCTGTACGAAGATATTGAGAACGAGAGCTAGTGCGCGGTATTTCAAGTTCTTAGTCCTTTATAATGACAGCGTGAGTGACTAATTTTTGTGCTTTTTTCACACTCATTATATTACCATTAGCTGCAACGGCGGCCCAGTCGCCGGCATTTGGCACTCTTTTTTTTTTTTCATTCGGGCGCTTTTCTCGCGAGCTTACAAAAAAGTTCAATTCTGCCGAAGTAGCCGTAAACTTTCCTTCATTGTAATTACCTCTCTTCTCGACTAATTATGCGTCCCGCTGTAATTATGAATATGCTGGATTCAGGCGCGTCGTGGGATGGTACAGGCGTTTTATACGTTGTTTTGTGATACTCCGATAAAATGCGTTGTTTCTGTATACTATTCTCCGTCTTTATCGTTATATCTTCCTTTAAGCGTTTTTTCTCCCTTGTTTTTTGTTTTTCCTCTTCCCTCCACATGCGTGGAAAACTACTTTGACCTATGTGCTCCAAGGTGAGCGTATATCTTATAATATTTTCGTATCGAATTTTTCCTTAAGTCCAGGGGTTAGAGCTATTTTCTTCCGACGGTTCTAGTAGGTTCCAGTATGCGGATGAAGGCTCTTTGAAAGCCATAGTCTTTGTCAGTCACACAGTTAAAAGTGTTCGTGATGTTTTATTCCTACGCAGTCGTATCACAGCGTAGCTTCAACTTACGTATATTTTCTTTTCTTAATCGAATTAGTATTTGCGAAAAATTTCATATAGACATACTTAAGCACCGCATTCTCTGTTTCCTACATCTTTGCTGTGTGATATAATTGCTTCGATACGATTTTAGCAGTTTTGATTCTCCTCTTTGGGCATTCATCGTGTAAATCCTATTCTACACTGTTTAAATTCATTCTACAACTTCCTGCTTCGCTTCGTGGAACTGCTTAATAATACTCACTGGGGAACGAAATTGTTTTATCTTTCGTCAATTTTTATATGGTACCTACTATGCCTGACATACGACGGCGACATCAGGGAGAGGCGTCATCAGGCGGATGATGCTACCAGGTGGTGATGCTTTCTCTGTCGAATTAGTATTGTATTGGTGTACAATTATTTTCCTCCCTAGCATGGGTGCCTTCGTGTTCGGGTATCTTTCTCCGCGCTCCCATACTCAAGTGCGCGGAGGTTGAACTCGTCCCCGTTCGTCTGGAAGAAAAAGTCTTGCGCCGTCGGGCGGGGTTCCCCGCTCATTGTCCTTTGTGTCGCCCCGGTTGTTTTATGAATTTACATCGTAATTCATTCCGCATTTATTAGTTGTTGTTGCAGCCTTTGTGCTTGTATTTTGATTCTTTCGGCGTGAGTCACTTTTTTTTTTAAAGGTTCCATCCTTAGCCCCGCATGATTTCCCGACGAATGAATAAGCAAATGCTGCTTGTCGAATCCTTTTGTTGGTGTGTGAGTTCTCCTCCCACTCCCCCTGCGTTTATCCTCCCTTCCCATCTCTCCTCCCGCCCCCCGACGACTCTCATTTCTCCGTCTCCTTCCCTCTTCCGCCCCCGCCGCCCCCCGGCCAACTCCCGAGCTTCTTGTCCTTGTCGTGTGGAGGGCGCTGGGGAGGGGGGGGGGGGGGGGGGGTGGTTCTCGCTGTGGGATTGCCAGTTTCTCCCCTTTCCCCCCAGTGCCTCCACATGTGTGCAATGTCCTGGCGTGAGCCATCAGAGAGCTGCGATTTATAAAATGAATGCTCGAGAAGTGTGATGAGAAGAGGGAAGGGCGCTGTTCCTTTTCTCTCGTTAGGGCCCGTCGAGAACATTGTGTCAGTATGTGAAATCCAGATGGAGTAGGTTTGATTTCGGAATTGTATAGTATGCAGCGAAAAGAAGCTAGGTTTGTAGATACGTGCTAATAGGTTTAGCTGTGCGTCTCAATCCTTAGAATAATTTGTTTGTCCCTTTCAGATTGTTGAAAGAGAGGCTGTATCTTAGATTTAAAACGTATTTCTCTCCGCGCACATTAATAGTTATGATATTAGTCAACGGAGAAATGATCTAGTTAGGATTGGTACCGTATTTTCTGCTTTATCGCACACGGCATAAGCTCAATTCTTACTGATATTTCCTTGCATGGTTGGCTTGCATTGAAAAATATTTTATAATAAAAATATAAAACATTAGTGTTGTGTCCTTTCTGTATGATGATTGTTTGAAATTAGATACTATTGCTTGTAAAGGTAGCTGCTTGTTTCCTAGGTGAATTGACTTGACTTCGCAGTAAAACCAACAATGTGATTAATGATGACAAAATCGATTGCCCAACGGTACCCAATTGATTCCTGGTTTGGGGTCATCATCCCCTGCCACACACCTTTGCGGTGACTTGAAGAGCACTATGCACATAGATGCATATGCATAGATGCAGATGAGTGTTTGTGAAAGCATTCCGTCTCTTCCTCCTCTGTCACGCCTGCAATTGCGTCGTCTTTTGAGGCCGTTCTTCTTCGTATCTCTGTCTCCGCTCCGTCTACAACATCGCCGGAGCTTCGCCGGAAACGCTTCCATGACGGAAGGGCGTCTCAATTGCTAGGGAAACAACCCTAGCGCCGCCGGACATGCGCCTCGGTCAGTTCGAGACTGCGTAGCTCGAAACTCGTGGGTAGGCGGCTTGCGATACCCATAGTAATCTTATCGGATCGCCCCGCGTATATTTTTCAGGGGTAAGGTCAAAAATGCAGTTACACGTCTGAGACCATCCTTTGATTTCGCCATGAAAGAGGGAATAGACCGCGAAAAACAGCGGTTTTCAACCCAATGGTCGGTCTGTATGGTGACGTTACAGCTCACCAAGTACTTTGCCCAACGGCATTAAAAACTCACATACTGGAAGGATAACGAATGGTGAAGTGTAGAACGTGGGAGAGGGGAATGACATTTGGTTGATAATAAGAGGAGGTGGAGTGGGTGGATTGAACAAATAATGAGGGACGATGGGAAACTGAAGATAGAAAGCTCGTTAAGCGAGCGACAGGAAGAAAAAAGAAGTGAGTTAAGATAGTATGAATACAAGCAAAATGGAGCTCGAGATGAAGGAAGGAATGTAGGACGAGAAAGATAAAACATAGAAAATGTTCCGTTAGGGAAAGCGCAGTAGTCATGAGCTGATCTTAATAAACGTAATATTTGAGAAATATAATGTTAGTCATCCCCGGAATAATAATCTATGCTACAATCATGCTTTATCATGTTATTATATTCAGATGTTGCCTAAATTCTTATTTGAGATATAAATTATAGAACCTGTAACATAAACCGCGAAGTTTTAACCACTCTGTAATAAAAAAGGCTGTAAAGCTTTATTTCTCTCAAAGCACAATTTTTCCTCAATATTACTTTTTTGTCGTCGTGTCGTTTGTTGGGTGTCCTTTATCTCTTTTTTCGCCTCTTCTGTCCTCACTTGGTTTGAATGAGGTTGACTCCTTTTTCCTCCCTCCAGTTGATGGGAGAGTATGTCAGAATCTGCTCAAAAATGTTCGCTCATGTTGAATTCCCGTTGAGGCCTGCATTGGATGTAGTGTTATGACTGTCTCCGTGAGGAAAAAAGTTGTAGTTGGAGTCATTTGCGTTTTGAGTTGTGGTCGATCCTTTCCGTCATCAAAGTATCACGCTTTCAGTCCCATCAAGAAAGACTGGCGGAAGCAGTAAAAGAAGTTTTTGTGAACATTAGCGTGGAAGACCAGTCGATGTTGACGCACGGTTGCAGTCTTAATGAAAATTGAGATGTTGCTCATGAAACGTACAGCCACCTTCGCTCGGCAGAAGTGGATACGCTTTTTCTAGGAAACATCTCAGTTGTCAATAATCGTGTTCTGTCGCATAACAACCAGTGTAAGAACGTGGCTAGTGAGTATCTCCATTTCTATCATGAGTATGTCCATTAAGGAGTAAGTAGGAACGGGTGTTCTTAGGTAGGGAATTCATGTACACCATTAGGTAATAAGAGTTCTTGGGAGGCATTATTCTTGGCATAGCCATTCTCGCCTTTCTGTTTGAAATATCGGCTTCCTCTGAATTAAACTTCGGCCATCAAAGCCGAAGACATGCTCTTGAATTTGCGGTCGGTTGCCTTTAGCGTTCGGTTTATTCGGAATTTTTGAGGCTATAGCGATAATTTTCCTATCAGCGGTTGGAAGGCCTTAGTGCGGATAAATTAAGAGGACTCCGATCTCTGAAAAGAGAACATCCTCTGCACCCGATGAGAAAGGGCAGTATGGTCGAGATTCTTGTCGTAATTAAACCATTACACCTAATGCTCTATCTGTTTCCGGTTGATGCTGGCTGTCTCGCAGAATATCTTTGCTCTGTGGAATGATCACTTGCCGGAAATGATTTCCTTCGAATATGTATGAGGAAGCCTGCCTTCCATCTCAATGGAGGGTTTGTAAGGCTGTTATGCAATAAAGTTTATCCAAAATTTTAAAGCAACTCGAGAAAACTTTAGCCTTAGAGGCTCAAAAAGCGTAATCTTTGCCTCCTTGTAGGGTTGTGATTGCAAGTGGAGGCATTTTAAGACTAATCGTGGGAATCTATAGGGTGATTTGAGCAACTTTCTCCTGTGGAATTATAACTGTTGCAATATTTTCAGCGTGTTGCCCATTGGATCTGTGAAAGCTGTCACATTGGAGTTATTATCCCTTTTTTACAGAAAATTATCGTCTATCTTCCCTTAAATTTGCTGTAGCCGTCAGACTTTTTTCCATTTTGTATCGAGCAATAATGACCGGCTTAATGCAATTTTTATATTTCTTTGTTGAGAATTAAATCGAAATATAACGTGAAATGACGATTTGTTTCATAATCATATTTTTTAGGCATAGCCCTTTGTTATGTGAATATGAACAGGATGTCTGAGAAGAAAACCGAGCGGAGAACTGAGTTATACCAGTCGAAGGATTGTTGGCTGATTATGATCCCTTTTGTGAATTATGTTATTTTACCTGGATGGAAGTGCGCATTATCCTTTTTACATCCACATTTTCAAGTAGGTACTCTGGTTATTGAAGATTGTGAATATTTCAGTTAATTAGAAAACACGGAGTCGGGTATTTTTCACCTTCTGCTCAGCTGTACTTACCGCTAAACTAACCAACTGCCTATCGGTGGGTGATAAATCAATTGGTGAAAATATTGTAATGCTATCAACTAGTCATTTTGTCCCTGCACCAATTTATTCTAGTTCCAAAGATTTCTTATCTCGCCAGAAGAATTACAGTGACCATATATATATCGTTAAGGTTTCCTATCCACTTATCTCTCACCTTGAGCTATCCGTGATATATATTTCGAGACGTCCCATCCGTTTGGTGGAACCTTGGAGATGCCCTTCTATTATGTTCCAGAGCCCCTCTAGTCGATCAGGGTCGAGAGATTTATCGTCATATGTGGGTCGTTTACGTCACCCATTGTTGCTCCGGTCAGGGGGCAAATTTGAATGAGAATACCGCATTGATATTCATTTGACCTTTTTAACCATTACCCTTCCCCATCCTGTGCCAGCATATCGTGACCGACGGGTTATAATACTTGCCCGGCCGCCGTTTCCCCGGGCGGATATCTCTTCTCCTTCACTCCCGTCATCCCTGCATACCTGGCCCGCTGCTTATATTTCGCCGTCTCCAGTCTTGTTCGTCGTGGGTCACTTTTGGACGGGGTTATTGTTTACAAAGAGCTGCTATCACCCTTCATCATCTCCTACCGGACCTGTGTAGGAATGCTGGCGTTTTCCTGGCCACTCACCGTCTCTCCTTCGGTTCTTTCCCGTTGTTGCAATCTGATGAGATGCTGTCGTAGTCATAACATATTTCCATTTCAAACGCAGCCGTTCTGTTGTCACTAGTAATATCGCGACGTTATTTTAGCCTGCATTTATTTTTGGAAGCTTTAAATATTTACTTCAGTCTTTGTGTGTGCATCTCTTCAGGTTTATGAAAATTTATTTAACAAATATGCTAGTCATATTCCCTCTGCCAGTATTTATTCTCTGTCATAGAAATTTAGGATCCATTTCGGTGAAATTGCGTGGCTGCAGTTATTTTTTTTAGGTTCTCATCGTATTTCCCGTATGCTACACCTGTGTTTTAAGCAGTACAGTTAAATGGTTTGAACAGAATGAGAGCTGTTTAGACTTATTTCAGTGCTTTCAAGTAAACGCTCATAATTTGCATGCATTTCAGCTTTCCTTTCTCACCATGTGATCATATAAATTACAGAAGGTGCTCCTGTAACTCTAAACATTTTTCTCAGTCAACTTTATTCCATCCTCGTTGTATTTACCTATTTTTTTGCGCCACTGGGGATATTCTAGTTGCGAAAACTATTCTTTTGTCTAAACTATGGCAGTATGGAGCTCTATTCCGTGTTCAATGAGAATATATCCATGATGACTACCCCAGTTGCTGCTGAATATCCATGATCAATAACTGTTCAAAGTTCGGTAAAAACTGTTTTAAGGGGTGGATAAATGCTGTGGATAATCATAACCCATCCAATATAGGCATGTAATTTTGATTTGGCGACAAGTATCGTTAGTCGTGGTTGTCAGAAGGTTTTATTTTATAGCGGGGAGGATTTGTTTTATATAATTCATAATTAATCGGTAATTATAGGACGAAGATACATCAAAAGATGACATAAAAGAGAGGAAATTAATTCATCATCGTTTCGCATTTGTTAGCATGAATGAAACATTAAACGTGCTTATTACCATCGGATTATGTGTACGTGACAACAAACTTCAGCAGAAGAATTAATTCATCTACGCAGTTGAATGTTTCCCAGGCTTAGCCTACGTATTCCACGAACCATGTAAACTGTCTTAGATGAACTATGAACTATTAGGCTTGTCATATGTTTTTATACCTAACTTTTATGAGATTTGAAGGAATTATGCTTCTAAAAATCAAAATCAAATTCCTCAATCATCTCTTAAGTTCCCGACTGCTTTATGTCGCAGATCATTGTCTGGTGAATGTAGTTTAGTGCACTATTGTTGTGTGCGCAATTAGAAGAGAGTGATTGATTTTTGCCACTTATAATTGATAGGTAATAGTTGGTGGATGCTATTCGTCGGCGCATTCCATAAAGGAGGGATCAGGTACGGCGCACTTCACATCTTTAGCATATGACAGTCGGCGGTGCTTTGATGCGGCTGGCTCTAGCTCCTCAGCGCCACCATTAAATCGTATTTCCCTCCGCGAAATGCCATTCTGTACGCAGTTTATATTGGCTCCTATGGTAATGTCTTCTCCGTGTCCACATAGATTATACATTATGGAGGTTGTTTGGAGTGTCGTGCCATCAGGTATAACGCGAACATCTGCCGTGATTTTATGGTACGCGATGGATCAAAATAATTTGCGCGAATCAGAGGGATGCGTTGTCCATATGACGACGAAGTGTATCGAAAGCAGGAACGGTGTTTTGGTCCGTGCTTTGATGTTAACGTTTATTCGCGTATTATGCATCATTGTTTGCTAATATTTCTTTGACGTAAGCGAGGCTTAGGATTATTTAATTTTATGGCTTCGCTATCCAATTTTATTCTTGATTACGGGTAATGGCTAGGGAGGCATGGTGAGTGAAATTACAAACCGTCGGCGCTTTACGACATGGGCGTAGCGATACGCGTCCTTAATGCTCGCGTAATAGTCGGTGTAGCATATAATAATTGAACTCCGCCTGCGTAATAGCCCGCCAAATAAATTTTCTCGTTTTAAGGGTTTTTCGAGTCTGGGATCCGCAGAGTTATTATTCTGTGATTACACATACCTGATGAAAGGCTTTTCTTGCAATTGCTTTAATTTCGGTTAAATTACTGGTTCTTGTCAGCACTTTATCATATTATCCGGCAAGTGTGCGTGTAGAGTTAATCTTAGTTGAGAAATACAATGGGGCCAAAATGTACTGTGGAGCCCAAAGTTATCCTTTGAGTGAGTAAATATTCGGTGAGATTCCATCATAAATATATATATTTTTTTCAACTTCATGTGCTCGAGTCAGTCATTTCTTCATGAGCCTCTCCGAAAATAAGCTTGCATCGAATGTACGTTGAGAGTTCAATTTATATTATTTTTCCTGTCACTCAGTGAGAAGTAAGATTGGTTAATGTATTTCTCCACCAATCGTTTTTCCGTTACTGTAGGCTGTGTGAAAATTTTCTGTTTTTCTTCGGATTGGTTGAGTAAAAAAAAGCTAAAAGGTTGAGCCATCGTAGTTTCATGGTTATTTTTCTAATATAACAAATTTGTCTATATCATAATTAACTATATTCTGTGTATTCGAAAGAGAATTCTTTTACGTTATTGTGACTTCGTTTGTTTTTAGAAGCGAGTGAAGCAGAAAATCGGAGAGATTGTTACACAACGGTTTTGAAGGGACTTATCGAAGCATTCCTATTAGTGAGACCTTAGCTCGAGTGCACAATATTCTTATCGTACTCGGGCAAAGCTGTACCCGCAGTTGGCGAATGTGCACGGCAAAATCCATTAAGGGTCTGTTTCGAGTCCAAAAGCGAAGATAGCGGATGGTTCCTCTGTGGAGTCCAATACCCTTCGTCCCGAAGCGATATCTCCATCAGCGAGAGGCCCTCGAACTTTTCGAAGGCCTTCCTCGACCGTGATTGTGCGTGCTCCCCTCGCCTTTCGCCCGCGACCATTTCTCAGATTTAACCTCACCTCATTATCCTCTCCTGCCTTTGCCCTAAAGCCCATTACGAAAAACCCACAATCTTAACCTACCCCTTCTTTAAATCCAACCGCCAAGCAAAGCCTGTCTCTTCCGCGCACCCACTTATCCGCTCAGCCTCCCCCATCCCATCAAGTCCCTGAATAAAGCCTCCTCTCCTCTCTTCTCTCTCTCTCTCCCGCCTTGCATTCCTGTATTGTTCATCCCGCACACGGCGATTCCCCGAGGAAGGCCGAGCGAGAGAGGAGATGTCGTCTTCGTGCCGGTAGGCGGCTTTATTTCACGAAATGCTTTTATTCCATTACGCTCCCTCTCCACCCCTATCTGCTCCAACTCTCCCTCTCGAGGATAGTTGGAAAGGTTTCTTTCGCATGGTTCCGCATTTATTACGTCTTGGGTGGTTACATAGGAATGTATCGGTTCGTGTGGGTGGGGGGCTATTGGGTGGTCAGGGAACGGGAGGGGAATAATAGGAGCTCCCCCCCCTCTCCCCTCTTCCGTCACACTCGGATTGGTCGAGCGCAACCGTGCAAGACCACGCACGCCTTTCGCGTGAGGGTGGAGTCGTGTCCCAAGGGGGAGGGGGGACAAAAAGTGCACCCCTAGTTCTCTTTTCTTCATTCTTACGTGCACCACCACCTCCTCCTTTCCTCTGCCCCTCGTCCCACCCCTCCAGTTCTCTCCCTCCCCCAGCCATTTCTCTCCTCGTTCCCGGGATGGACTTAACCATGCCTATTTGCTTAAATCAGATGTCCAATTTACTAATGGGAATCGTGGGTAATACATGCACGTGCTTAATGTTAACCCTCTCTCTCTCTCCCGGGGAGCACTTAGGGCTGGTGGTGATGGTGGTCTTCGACGGCGGTTCGACCGGTCACGCGTGCATTCATTAAATCGGTGAAGTCCTCCGCGCCGGCCAAACGGACGGTAGGGATTCGTGGGCCGCGGATTGTGATTTCCTGCGGAAAACCTGCTATATTTCGTGTGATCACCAGATTTTTGACCCTACAAAAGATGAAAAAAATGTGGAAGAATGTGGGAATGAATGATATGTGTATCTGGGTGATTGACCTCTATAACCTACTTCTGCGTTCCGTCTTGTCTTTATTATAACTATTTCCGCTCACGTGTATCAAGAATAATATTTAACACTATTTCATTTTTGACTTCCTTTCTTGTGTCTACCGGCGTTCCAAGTTTTCAGGACTGATGTTCGGCATCAGGAGTTTACAGATGCTGGCAGAGCACTTGAGAATCCCTCGCACTGCCGTAACTTATTCGTTTATATGTTGCGTCACTGGTAGAAGCGATGACGGATGGAGGCTAACTTTTTATTGTTAGGCTAACTTTTAGGGATCTGCTTTTGCATTTGAGTTACTTCATACCCTTGTGCATATGTGACAGTAACGCAGATCATAAAAGTATCTCTTCATCGCCACTGAAAATATAATCTAGTCTCTATATTCTCTCGTACAGTTAGGTATAGAATTTCATCTGCATTTCTCTTTGTGCAACCGGTTCAGGGTGACCATATTTTTAAACTGATTCCGAGACGATAGCTTTAAGGCTGTGGAATAAGTGTGGTTTTGTTTACTGCGACTTTTGACGTCATTTTACTCCACAAAGCCTGTTCTATATCCGATAATGGGGCCGTATACATGTCGAAAGCTGAATTAGAGCCTATGGCATTCCGCAGAGGCCCTGGATAAAGCTAAGCTTACTCGCCTCCTAGGCAGAATTGTCGGGGGAAATGGTCTCGCAGGCAGAATTCATTGTTACCGCCTCACGATTAAAGTCGTGACGTTTGTAAATAGTTTACGTCTTTGGCTCGTGGGAGAGCTATTGAGAAGTGGAGGAATAAATATTAATCGGGGAGACCTCGCCGTGGGTGGGGAACAGAAAGTGTTTCAAGTTTAGCCATTTCTCGCACTCGCGTCTGCTTGTCTTCCATCAATCACCATAAGCTTCTGCTGTTGTTGCCCTCTGCGGTGAGTGTTGGCGCGGATTCTATTGCCTCCCTCCGCTGCCCTCCCCTCCGTCGCCGTTCGTGGAAGCGATTTACCGAGTTCGATAAGGAGAAATGAGCCGCCGGTGTCTCCCCAGGAATACCTCTCTCTCTCCGTGTGAGCCGTTGCCCGCGCGGCCTTGTGTGTGGTCCCAGGCGTCCGATGGGCTCGCTTCACTCCGTGCGTGAGCAAGCGTTTGTTACCGTCCTTCCCGTTCCAGCCTCCACGACCGCGTGTGTCTTCGCGTGTACTTCGTGCTTTTTTTCTTGTTGCCTCTTGCTGGGATTCGCCTGGAATAAATCTTTCTTTCGGGCTGCGTTGGTGAACTTGATTGCGCGATTTTTTCTCGGAGGAGTGCGTATGTTGCGCCTTTTATTTTCCTTGAAGGTCGTTGGTGACGTTTTTCTGCTCCTCAATTTGAGATTCTGCTCCTTTTCCAATTGAAAAAAATCAAAAATTCATCCTTCAACGTCCTCTTGTTGGACCCGATGCTTCAGTTTTTACCTTGATCCAGTGATCCTTCGCTTTGTATGTCAGCCCTCCGTGGTATTATTTGGATTGGCGGTACAAATTACGATTGAAGACGTTTGGAAGTTTAAGCGAATCGTTATTTTTTCTTCCGTTCCTGTCGATCAAAAACTCCTACGATTGCAAATATACGTTTTGTATGAGGTGGCGGATTAATTTTATCCTTGAGTTGAAAATTCTGGCTGGAGCTTCGCAATAAAATGAAGAGAATTTAGAATTTCACTTCTTAGGATCGAGGGCTTGGCTTGAAAAATAAATCATCATTCCCTCTCCCTCATAAAACGTATTAATAAAATGTTGTTTTCCAAGAAAGCAGTAAGGTTATAAAGAAAAGGTGCGGTACCATTATCTTGCGACCGTTCTGGTCAGGTGATTACTCGAAGCCGGCGTACTACATGCATTCCATACTCGGTTATTTGCCAGGACTTGGCTTAGAATCCCTTATTGCTGGAATCAAAGCTCGGGGCCATATGTGAGAGCGAAGGGAAGAGGGCGCATTCCTTTGAACTCTTGCGGTGCGTCCTTGGGGACGGCTCCCCTCGCGCTGGTCATGACCTAGGTTCAGCCGATGACCTCCCCCATCGCTCACCTCTCTCTTTCGAAGCATCCTTCTTTCCTCGTCTTCACCCTTCTCTCTCTCTCTCTGCCTTTCCCGCTTCCGACCACCGTGTACTAATGACTCCGCAAGGCTGCCTCTCTCTCTCTCTCCGTGCCTCCCCCGTGGATATACCGCCGTCGGAGCGGGCTGCGGTGGGCGCGGCTCACCGCCCCCGCAACCCCTTTCCCGCACCCTCTCCCCCCCTCCCACTTCCCCCGCCCGCGCCCCACGGATACGACGAAAGCGCGGCAAGGAATGCAAATCAACCGGGCGGCAAACTTCACGGGGCGGGGGTGAGACCTCGGCCACCCACGTTTCCTCCCCCGCCTTCGCCCCCCTGCCCTAATTCCATCCACTTATGCCTCCGCCCGTGTTCTTGCTCCTTCTACCTCTCTCGTTCCTTCCCTCCTCTTTCTCTTTCTCTCTTCAAGCCCGTCTTATCTCCGTGCCTGCCGGAGCCTCCTGTAGTCATTCCTTCTCCTCTGTATGGCGTCAGTATTCGTGGGAAATTGTCTGAAGCATTCCCTCCCCTCCTACTCTTTTTTTCAAAGATCTCCTTATCAGTTGCCGTCTAGAAAGTTATTTCTCGCCGCCTGTTCAGTGGAAAACTTCTCCGGGTTCTTGTGACGATATTGTGCGCTTATAGTTACGCGCGCACTTGCTGTATTTCGTGGAAATCACGGGATTCACTGGGTATAGCTTTTATTTTTGAGAGTTTTCCTTAATGTGTGCACTTATAAACGTAGGTAAAAGGTAAAATAAATATACAGCTCGAAACCGGAAAAGGGGCTAGCCTTTTGGCCGTATGGAAGGTATTTCTCTGCCATTTGAAGAATAAACCCAGAAATTCTTTTCAAGTAATGCATTTATTTATAGTGTCTCGAATATTTTAAAATACTTTATGTTAAAACCACTAGACATGTGTAAGATGGGTCGATTTTCGACGGCTTTTGTTTATTCCTGTCGATCTATTATATTTAAATCACACCGTGACGTACAGAGAAATGGTAACAAAAAACAGATCTCATGGTGTTGATATTGGAAATCATGATTAAGGCATTTCTGTAAATGACTTCACCGGTCCTGTAAGTGTCGACAGTTTTTTTTCTTTCTAAGTGCAACCGTTCCCAAAACTCAGAATTACTTTGACGGTTTCCACGCTCTTCAGTCCTCTCGTTTACCATCTCCGTAATTTTATTTTGGTTTCAGATTAGCTCTGTCAAATAAAATTTGAGATTATTTCTCATTCCATCGCCATGTCAAGGGTAGCGAGGGGAATGAACTTAGCATTGTGCCCTTCAAAAGGTCTGGTTCGTTCTTGATGGTCATTGGCCACTCGCTTTCCTCTGCTCCTCGCCGGTTCTGGTGATGAGACAAGGATTCTTCTATGATATATTACTGACATGGCGGGCGTTTCAATCACCGTGTATTCATCTCTCATTGTACTGTGGAGCTCGACCCGTATACTTTTGTCCGTCACGTCAAAGATATTGATATGCATGAAATATTACGCCAAAGCTATGTAACTATTTCGTTCGGTGTCTGTGTTATTACTTGTAGCAATGTGTGTGTATTAAAATTACGTTCTCTCAGTGGTGGAATTTCTCCTAATTTCTTATTTTTTGCTCAAGTGGAACCTCGTGAAAGCAGGACGTATTCATTCGTGTAAATATTCTCTTGAATGTAAGAGAGAATGGAACTAACGTAACCATTGTACGATATGCACAAGGTTGATATAATGTGGTTTCTCTCCTTTAGCTTTGAATTGTCATTAGTTTCAATCGGTGAATCAGTGAGAAAAGGTGGAAGTAAATATGTATTTTTCTCTATCTGTGATGGTAGGTTATTTGTTGGCGAAAGATTTTTCTTGGCTGTGGTAAGTGCAGAGACGACTATGATTGTATCGTGTTTCCAGAAATGAGTACTTTCACCCTCTCGGTGCAACTCCCTAAAAATTCATTTTTGGGTAATTTTAATTCTCAAGTGTGCAGGGAGATCGTAGTTATTTCCTGAGAACCGTATGGTAATATTCGTTGTGCCATGGATGAGATAATAATCGAGTGTAATTCAGATATATCGTATTTCTAGTTAGTATTCTTGGTATTCTTATTCTCCTCGGCCATTTCTCTCTTTCGCCATCTTGGACAATCCCCGTCCCTGATAAAGGCCTTATTGTGTGTGGCTCTCACTTTTCTATTTGTCTCCCCACGGCTCTCTTTCCCCTGGTTGTCGGTAGTCAAGGTGTACCCGGTCTTTAACAAGGATTTTCCATTTGGCACCGCATTGGGAGAATTCCTTTTAATGCTGTTAAGGGTGTGTGTGTTGGGTTTTGCAGGTACCCTTTGGTCATTTGCATGCTTAACTTTCCGAAAATGTGTACAGCCTCCCCTCGGTTTCGCCGCTCCTGGCGAGGGATTCTCGTTTGCGGTTTTTATTTCGCCTCAGCCGGCATTGGGAGATAAGTCTCTCTGATTCCTGACGGGCTCATTAAGGAGCTCGCCTACTAACATCGTCGAAAGATTTTAATGGAAATAAAATGGCTTGCGTCCTGATATTTTTCCGCCATTAAAAACCCCCGCAGAGTTTATTTTCGACGCTGGGAGATGCGCCGAAGCAATCTATACATTGTTTTGCAATGGAATATTAAAATGTTTATTTACGGGAAATATTATATAAATTAATACTTTCAATCAAAACTAAAATTAATTATTATGTAGATAATTTTTAATGTGCATTAGTTCTTAAACATTTTGTTGCGAGATGGATGTGTTATGCATTTTGGTGCGTAAGCTTTGCTTACGAAATCAGGATCTATGCTTGATTCTATTTTTTCACAGCAGTGAATCCGTTAGGAGCAAAATATCTCGGAATCATTAGTATTAATGTTTTCAGCTGCTGTGAAATTCGGATCTTAAATCCTGATGCCCGTTTCAGTATTTCAGTTGTGGTATCTGGATGAGCGATGTAAAACTTTGCTATTACTTGGAAATTACTCGCCAAGGACGACAAACTTGTATTTATTGATTCAATTTCTGGCTTTGTGATAGCTCTTCGGGGGAGAATTCATCGCATACCTACGTAATCTGATGATCTCTATAGATATTAAGACTGCCATGCTCAAGACGGATGAAATATAGCTTCGTTTTTCCAAAAAGTTTAAAATCGTAATAAATAAAAGTTCTCTCTCGCGCCTTGTTTTCCTTTAGTTCCAGAATATCTTCTGCGAATTGGAGAATTTCCGCTGCCGTTAGCGTGATTCATGCGTTAATCTGTGGGAAATATTTAAGTGAGCATGTGTTCGGGAAAATAAACTGTTATCATCCCACTTTATTTTTCTTCGGCCTCGAGGTGACCACTGTATAAACATTTCAAAAGTAATATCGAAATTGGTAATATTTTACCGATCGTTTTTCGGGAAACGATCAAGCCGATAATGTTTTAAGCGGCAATTATAAAAACCGCTCTTATTCTCAATCAGCGTCGGCTTGATGGTGGGGGAGGGTGCGGTAGAAGGGACTGCCTGCCCGCGCGTGTTTCAAACCGCCCACTCCTCTCCGCAAACCGTTAAAAGCTATTTATCATATGATTTTTTTCTCTCGCAGATTAAAAGGATAGCGAGAAAAAATGAGATTAAAAAAAGAACGAAAGGACATGTAAACTGAGATCAAATGACCCGTGAATATATGTTTTTTTTCCTTTTTCCCACGCCCTGTCTCCATACCTTCTCTTTTTCTCCCTGTTGTTCTTATTCGAGGTGAGTTATATTCATTTTTTTATACCTGGCCAGCCACACCCTTCTTTTAGTCCACTACGTCATTCTCTCCATCATTCCATCTCTCCCGAAGATAGGTTTCTGTCCTCTCTGCAGCCTAGGACTGACTGCCCATACCATCCTCCCAACTCTATTTCAAACTCTCTGCTCCCCTCCCCCCTCTCCATTCCGGGAGACTTTTTAAAGCCATTCTCCGTGCATTAGCATTGCGTTGGCAATCATGATATCGTAAATGCCGGCGCCGTGTATTAAAGTTGTATTGGCGAGTAATAAAACCACATTGATTTCGTTGGGGGCGGAAGGCGTGGTGGTCGGGGAGGGTCGGAGCGTTCAGGGCCCTTACATGGACGAGGGGATGGGGTGAAAGAGGCGGACGGCGGAGGGGTGGGACATAAAATGAATAGTCATTTTTCCTAACGATGAGATACATACACTCCCCCGATGACGGTGGCATAAATATGGTTCGTTAAGACTCGGGAGACGCAAAAGGGTTTGGGATTCCGGCGAAGTCCTTCCCCCGCCCCTTCCTTCCCTCGTTTCCTTCCTTCCTTCCTCCCCCTCATTCTCTTGAATCCGCATCCCCCCCCCCCCCCTCCCTGATTTTCTTTATTGCTCCGGGAGACACGGTAAATATTTCCCCTCATATCCTTCACCTCCACGGTCCTTTTAACGGCTGTCGTGAATTATTCTTCGTTTGCGCCGATGTAAATTCAGCTGATTGTCCTCAACTTTGTAGAAATCCGCTCCCCGAGGGGCGGCGCGTAAAAGAGCGATTCAAGAGCGTCTGCCTCCTCTTTTGCAATAAAACTTTATTGACTCAGTCTAATTTTCGATAGCGCAGCGTCAACGCCCGTGGGGAGGAGCGCGGCTTCAGTCTTCGTCTAAATCGAGATCAAATTCCACGAACTCCTTATATAAATCCTGGATCAATTCGTTAATTATTAAAAAAAATCTTTTCGTGTAAAATATTTCGATACTGTCCAACGGATTCCTCTTTGAATATGTTTCGTGGGCCTATCGTTTGTTTCGAATCATCAAAATATCTAAAATTCTCTTTACGCCTAAATGTAATTATTTTTCGTGCTGTGGTGGCAAATATTAATATTTTAAAGTGAAGAGATTAGGAAAGATTTTCTGATGCCAGTTCCATTTCTTTTGCCAACTTAGTTTTGGAACGTAATGATATAACGTGCTGTTTGGTGTTGTGTTTGAGCATTTGAGCTGCGATATTATTATTCCCAAAGAGACCTACGTGGACTTTCCTACCTTAACCTTATCAATATTTGCAAGGAAAACGGATTTTTTTCACATTTATATTGTTTTAGAACACCTAACATGTGCTTGGGTATTTCTCGTTATTAGGTGTAAGATAGCGTCGTGGTGGTAGTACGTGGAGTTGAGCTTTCTTCCCTTAATCAAACGGTAATGGGACTCCCGCAGAAGGAAGGAAACTGGGCTCCTTTGCCCAAGAGAGATATTTTTGCATGATTTGAAAATTTCTTTCCTGTTGATCGTTCCTGTTTTGGAAACCAACCTATTGATTGGTTACTACGCTTGTGGTACCATGAAATCTAGGACGATGTCATTGCGTTAATTCAGTGGAAAGCGTTCATTTTACTCTGTGTTGTACGATTATTCAAATCAATCTTTCTTCTTCATTTTAAACTGTGATGAGGAAAACGTGCTTCTTGCATTATTCTTCCGCTCCTTGTTTTCCATATACCCCGATCTATGGGTATATGGAATCTATACTCCCTCTCTTTTGCCTTCCTGTCAACTCTGGGTTTCTCGGGGGATCGGGTTGGTGTGGTGGTTAGAGTATTGGCCTCCCATCCCGTGGTCCTGGGTCCCGGTTCCCGGCAATGGCGGATTTTTCAGTGGAAAACCCGTCCCCACTTGAGAGTCTAGTGGAGGGTAATTAAAGTTCAGTACTCCGTCCGTCGGATGGGACGTTAAGCCGTGGTCCCCTTGGCGCCTTTCGTTAAGAGTAGGCTAATGCCGACGCCGGGTTTCTCTCCACCCTTCCTCCATCTCCTTAAATGTTCCAACCATTACCCAATTACCCACCTATCCTAAATGGCGCAAATGACCTCAGCTGTCGGTCGCCTCCCCTGATTAACCAACCAACCTGGGTTTCTCACAATGCATAATTTTGTTGTATTTTGGTCGGCAGATGATTTAATGATACAGGGCAGGCCTTGGCTTCATTTTCTTCCTTTCTCAATGGAGAACCAGTCTCAGATGTGTTGGTCGTTAAAAGTATTCTATTGGGCATGTTGGATTTTCAGTCAATTTCTGTACAGCTTCCCCCTTTCACTTCCTTGATAAAGTTATATGCAAGACATATTTTATAGGCTAACACGTGGGCGTTTCGTTCCCATGGAATCTGCCCTTCGAGATCTGTTTCCACTGCAATGTTTCCCCTCTCTCTCCGTGCATTAACCGACTTATTTTTACCCCCATTGCATCGGCATGCTTCTTTTTTCTGTTCAAGTCGGGATACTTTCTTGTTCGGAGATTTGTGATAGGATTAAAGAGTTGGTAATCGTGTTCCGAGCCCGGCATTGATATTTTTTTAAAAATCATCTCAGAGTGTGGTCATAAAATACGTTTGGATCTCGTACATTATCAATACGAGTGTGTATACCATTAATTTAGCACACTATTCATTAATGTAATTTTATGGTGAGTGGGCGCAGATCTATCAATAGAAAGTTATTGCTTGGAAGTAATCTGATAACGAAGACTAGTCGAGCCTCGTGAAGGCAGTGCATACTCTTCGATTCAAATAACATCGCGCTTCTTGAGCCGAAACGTGGAAATAAAACGACCGGTTGGATGTCCCATAGATATAACAGATTAGTGTTCGTCTTCATCTAGATAATTTCGTCGTCAGTGTTTGTGGCAAAAGTATCGCCTTATCCATAGCCATAGTCATCGTCACAAGTCGTCAATCTTAAGATATGTTTGACGCAGAACTGCACTCGATTGTTGTACACGATAGCCTCTTCCTATTGATGTAGTTATTGCCTATTACGCCTTTCACAACTCTTTCCACATCTCGTAAACATAGAAAGGTAATTTTGTATCTCTCATTTATGCCAGAAAGGTTCTATCTTCACGTGCCGGATTGCAATTTACGAATGGGATTTCGTGTCTGCGTATAGTGTTAAATGATTTGTAACGCTAGTATCCGAATAAAAATATTTATTTTGCGGCGAACGGTAAATACTTAAAAAATAATAGTAATTTGTGTTAAGGATTAGATGTTTTCACAAAGTTGCAGCATTGTTCTGAATGAGTTTTACTGTTTCGTTGAATTCGCCGCCCACTTCGGCGGAAAAAGACTCCTTTTTCTTCTCAATCCCGCTTCCCCATTGGCGCATAATTTGCGACGATCGCTTCCCTCCTCGTGCAAATTCACTCCTCGGAAGCGTCTCGTATAGCACGCTACGTGTGCCCACACCTTTCCCGCCTCCCGCGCTCATGCCTGTCCGGAATAGCGAGAGAAGGTGGATGCGGGTTTACGTCTATGAGGCCGTTCGGGGGGGGGGGGGGGGGGGGGAGGGGGTGCAGCGGGCGGTGGGAGGTGGTACGGGGGAGGGCGGTCGCGGCAGGAGGACGGAATGGTGCGGCGGGCGACGAAGAGGGAACGGGAGATATGGGGGCGTGTCTGGTGCTCGTACATGAGTTAGTGTGGCTGTAATGGAGTATATGGAGCGTTGTCGTGTGAGCGCTGGATATGAAGAGTGCGGAATGGGACCTCGGCAAGGTTAACGGAGAGGTGGAGGGGAGGGGGAGTTGGGGGGCTTGGAAAATGGGGTTTTGCGGGGGAGGATGTGCTCGCCGGGATATGAAGGGGGCGCCCCGTAATTGCAACGCTGTATTTTCTCGCCCTATCTGCTCCGCGCGATGCCCCCGGATGGGATATGTGGAGAGGATGAAGGCGGGGGGGCATTGTGTGCGTGAACGTTTGGCCGTGAATGGGCTGGGCCGGGATGTTGCGGGGAAAGTGTGTGTGGTGCCGGGAAGGGACGCTGAAATAGTGCCGCTCGCTGGTTTATGCTCCCCACCTAGCTCGCTGGCGATGGTGCTGGGCGCGCACACGGCGAAGGTATCACGCCGTGCTCACACAAATACACGCACTGACGCACCCGAACGTTCCTCTCGCCAACACTCCCTCCGTGGGGCTGTGGCCTAGGATCCTTTCGCCCCCTTGCCCTCCCCAAACCCCCGACCCTAACGAACGCCCTAAACTCAGAGGATCGGCAAACCCTTCCTCCCCGACGTCCGTTTCTATTGAAGTCGGTGAGCTCCGTCCACCCCACCTCTTCCCTTTCCACTTCGCCGACTTCGAGCAAACTGTATCGCGCGGAATGGAAGAATTAGCTGCTTCGAGCCCCTTACTATTCAAGGGAATATAGAGGTGAGGTAGCAGAAAAACGACGAAGAATTTTAAATTTAATCAGGGTAAACAACCAAAGCACGTATGCTCTGCCTTTAGGTTTTCACTCCCCTCCTGTGCATTTTCTATCTTCCTTTCTCCTCGTTCCTCAGTTTTCTTCACCCCCTGATGAAGACGGCCTTGGGTTTACTGCTTCTTCAATTGCTGTCACTTCCCGCGATTGCTTGACCCGTGGCCCCTCAACCCTCCCGCCTTCCCGCTCCTCCCCTCCGCACCCGGCCTCCTCTGCACATGAATCTCCGACCTTTACATTTCCCTGCAGTGTTCATACAACCTCCACCGCCCGCCCGCTCTCGCAGCCTTGCCCTTATGTACGGGTGCGGGGGTGCACAGCCGCTCCCTTCCGCTCCGCCCGGCGCCCCACATCTATTCACTCCCGAACACACTACACCTCCTCTGCCGTGCTCAGCCACCCCTTCCCCCCACACCAAATCCCCACTACACCCGATCCACTAGCACCCGACCCCTTTTCCCTGGCAGCAGCAGCAGCAAGCACCATCTCTCTCTCTCTCTCTCTCTCTCTCTCTCTCTCTCTCTCTCTCTCTCTCTCTCTCTCTCTCTCTCTCTCCTCCAACCTTCCTCCTTTCACCTCCCCCCGCTTCCCCCTCCCTACTCCTTCACTCATGTTTAATACATTCGGGCTACATTAATCACAGCCGCACGACTGGGCTGGAAATGTTACTACCCTCTCTCTCTCTCTTCGACCCACCCACACCTCCGAGAGGGCTGCAAGCAGGGCGGAGGGATCAACTCTCTCTCTCTCTCCCTTTCAACCCCTTTTCCTTCTCCCTCCGCCTCTACACCCTGATATTCTCCGCCTATCTCTCTTCTCTCGTTCCGTACATCCCTTAAACACGCTCTGCCTCCACTTCGCGTCCCGAGCCCCCTCTCTCGCGCGCACACACATAAACGAGCCAGCGCGTCTGTGTGTGAGCGGGCGTTAGTTCGTTCCCTTTACGTTAAATGCGTGTGGTGTTCGGCTGAATGCGAAGGTTGGATGGTCCGTGGCGCGTTGGGGGGGAGATAGGTTTTTAGGGGGCGGAGGGGAGGGATAGGGGACGGGATAGTGTTGTGGAGGGGAGAGGGGGTCTGAGGAGGCGAAAATTGAGTGCGAGAGGTGTCTGGGGAGAGGGATAGGGAGGGAAAGGGGGATGTTGCGAAGGCGGTGGGGTTGAAATTCATGCCAGTGAGGAGGAGCGATGGAGATAATGGCGCGGTGGTGGTTGTGTTTGTACGTACGTACGCGCGCGCGTGTGTGTGTGAGTGAGTGTGTATTGGAGCCCCGTTGCATGCTGGTGCGGGGGGTGGCGAGATTTGAGGAGGTTCGGGGTCTTTTGTGTGCGGAGGCCAGGGCGATCGCCGTGCAGCGCGAGGAAGCGGAGAAGGAGAAATGGCGTTTCGGGTGTTTTTAAGGGGGTTTGGAATTGGGTTGGAGACCGGCACGGATGGGGATTTGGTTCGGGGCCGGTCAAGAGAGTGTGGGAGGTGGGGGGTGGAGGTTTTGGATGTGAGTGGTATGGGTGCGGGGGCGGGAAGGGGTCGTGGGCGCTGCAGCAGGCGTAATGCCCCCCCCCCGCCCGTAACCGATTCGGCGGCCGTAGCGCGCGTGTTCCATTTCAGTATACGCTGTGCATATATAGCCGAACTCAGCCGGAAGGGAGGGCGTGAGGTGGGGTGGAGGGGGCTTGCGTTGGGGGTCTGGGATAGATTCAGGCGACCTGAGGTTCCGCGGCCCTTGTTAAACACGGTTAATGCCAGAGAGAGCAGGAGGAAGGAGAGAGTGGGAGGTTGGATAGGCTGGGCGCAATTGGGAGAGATTCACGTGTGGCCAATTTTATGTTTATGTGTCTGATTGGCTGCGGGTCCTGTGTGCTCCGGGGTTGCGGCACGGGGGAGAGGGTTTGGGCGATTGAATAATTGAGAAAATTGTGCTCAAACTTCTCTCCCGATCCGCTCTCCACGACGTGTGCATATTTATTTGCATTAAAATTTTCTGTGCTTATCGTAGGCGGTCGGAAAGTCCGTTGAGTTCCGGAAAGAGAGAGCGAAGGGGTGGTGATGTTCATTATGGGGGCAGGGATCGGGCGTTCGAAGGGGCCTTGCCGAATGAATACCCTCAGGGTTTTAAGCTGTGCGGCTTTGTGTTTCGTAGAAAGCACCTCTTGGCCCGCGATGGCTCAAGTGCATTGGTGAGAGGGACTTTCCCCGGTTCATTTCCGGCGGCTGAAAGACATCTCTGTCCGAATGTTAAGCCTCGCGTGAATTTTCATCTGTGTATAGTGGAATAGATCCCCCGAAACGACTAATTTTTTAAAATATTCCTTTTATAGTTAATCCGACACCTTTATTTTGAAAACAATAATGTACTCGTGTGGCAGAACGTTTAATAGTCTCCACAATTGGGTATTAATTTTCAGAGTAACTGTGTGAGCTATTTTACTGAGCTATTTTTAGATTATATTACAGTTACTTGCATCGACACAAGGTCAAAACCGTGACATGTATCAACTTGAGGAACGTTTCATTCAATAATGATTATTCTCCTGAACAGTGTAAATTTAAAAACTATATTTCAATCGCCAAGTCGTATCACTGATCATCGAGGTTTAGGGTACCTTTCTGAAATGTCTGATTTCTTTGGTTTATCCAGTCGTTTCCGAGTTTTTTTTATAATATTCCCTCCGGATCTCGTCAGTTCTGACTTTATTATGCTACAAAAGAACAAAACAATGACGACTCATGAGGCGATTCAAGAGAAAATGGCATTGTCCATGAAATATCATTTTCATACTCATTTCCTTGTCTTTTTTTTTTTGGAAATGCGCCCGCCGGAAGACGAAGAAAAACAGCTCCGGGTGATGGCGTAACCGCGAGAAAAGGCTGCAAACCGTTCTCGTCAGCTAATTGTGCAATAAAATTGGGGAACGTTTGTTGTCTTTTGGTGAAATTGGCTCAAAAATACTTGTTTATACCGATGGATGTTGTCCGTCGATAATTACACCAAAGCGAAATTTTACTTTCGATGCATATTGATCTTAGTTGCCGGCGGTGGAAACTGGAATATTTTATCAAGCATTCGAGCTTTGGTAATATACAGAATAGCATTTGTTTCTGCGCCGCTAAAAGTTCATCGGCCGATACATTGGACCGCAAGAGCCGCGTAGAAAATTGATTCAAAAGCCATAGTCTGCGTGCTTGTCAAATGGGCTTTTTCTCTATCCGTAGTCGCGACACGAAAACAAGATACGTAGACACATATTAGGTCCTCCGTCATGTACGTTGGTTTTTTATCTATTAAGGAACTTACAGTTTGACCGAAAGTGAACGATATAATCACTACGCGATTTTCTTCTTTGCGTTTAGTTTTGTATTCAGTGGACTCTGCCTCCGGTTGTCATTTACTTTTGTGCTGAAATCCATTTTTATTTCTTGACAAATGGTATTAATCGTTACTCCTGATGAATCTTTGTACGCACTGCTTCTTTGAAATAATCGTATTGTGGTAGGTAAGCATAGTGAATTATTTTTTGTAGCGACAGTTCACCCTCATATTTCGCTAGTACCGGCCAGAATTGTTTTCTTTGTGAACGGATGGAGGAACAACGGTTCGCCTACCTAACCCTATGTTCTTTATCCTTATTCTTCTGCCTTCCCTTGATCTCCGGGAGAAATAAATCAAGCCGAGTCGGATAATCCTCTTCCAGGTGTTTTGTATTTAAAATAAACTCCCGTTGCTTTATGGCTCGTGGTAACTTTCCTTCCATTTCCGACGCGGCGCCCTTTCTTTTTCGTCCCGAAAGGTTTTGTGCCTTAAAAAGGCGCTCCCCGCCTCTTTGTTGGTGAAGAGTGTGCATCGCCATAAACAAGGGAGGATTATTTTTATTTCTGCATCAGCCTCTCTCCCCTATGCCGCTCGGCTGACTGATCCGAAGTTATATTCGCTTGACGTGGAAGCGAGGCGAAGAGAAGGGCGAAGGGGAGAGACCGCGGAAGGAAGTAAGGGAGTGGGGCGGAGACGGTTTGCCACATTCGCTTGTGACGTCACGGTCCGCGAGTCTTCAGCGCCGAACGCCCCCGCCCCCTCCTCCTCTCCCCTGCGTTCACCCATCCTGTGCGGGCCCCCCTCCCGTGCATATTCATAGTTGAAGCCATAATTCATAGTCGTATGCAGTTGCGGGGGGTGGGAAGGAGGTGGAGGTCGGGGGTTCCGAGGTCGGCAAAAGGAAAGAGGGGAACGAAAGACGGAGAAAGAGTGGAAGAATGATGAGAGGAGGAAAGGATTAGTTTAGAGAGTTTAGAGGGAGATGCAAAAACGCATTGTGACCAAACTTTAATTTTATGTTTCGCGATGTCATCGTGTAACGTTTGTCATTTCATCTCGGGGAGAATCGCGAGAATTGTTCGACGAGTTATGCACAATAAGACACGGCTCGGGTATGAGATGATAGAGACAATCCCACGCAGTCGAAGAAAGAAAAAATGTTTGGAATGAATGGGTAGACAGCGTAAACAGCGTCACCACGGGCCTAAAATATCTTCCTGATTGACTATGCATGATACGTTGATATGTAAAGATAGTGTCACTGTCCTGTAGTGAATTAAAATCAGGTAAAACTTGTCATTGTAATAGTGAGTCCAATTCAAGGTAATCGATTATGTATTGGATATTAAAATAATATATTCTTTTATTTCAGCATTCATTCAGCCTTATTTCAGTTTCTTATCCGTCTATCGAGCTTCCCGCGGGTGTAATATATTTGTTCTGCAAGCTTTTGGGGGCTGGAAAAACATTACCGTGATCGGTTGCATGAGATGTAATCCGCGACCTGACAAATTCATTGGTGACGTTTCCCATCCATAGGCAAAACATCTGGTCAAGTTTAATGTGGAATCATGCATTATAATTTTAAATCACCTGTACGCGAAAGGATTTAAATATGTTCAAGATTGTTGCTATCAAATGGAGCAAACTTGGCCTTGATGTGGGAGGGATCCAAGTTCGGGACTGGTGCTGATGGTTGGCAGACGGCGAGCTGAATGGAGGGAACGAGGTGGGAGAGGACTTCCCTTCTTGCCGATGTACGCTTCTCCGAAACGGCGGCGTTTCCGTGCTGTGCCCAAATAACACCCTGAGTTATGATCCACCGCTGCAAAGTGTCTCCTTTCGCGTTGAATCGCAGTGAATGACTGTCCAACGGGACTTTTTTGTTTCTCCGCGATCACCCCGCCCAGGTTATTTATTACTTTAGCGTTTCGATTTAATAATCCTGGTGTTGATTATATTCGGCTTGAAATATTTCTCTATGCATCTAAGGGTTATTTCATTTTTTTCCATCGTCTTCCAGGCCACAGTCGCCCTACGATATCATAGACTGGTGTTTTAGCGCACTCATTCGGTGTGAAAACGTTTAAAATTCGTAGGCCTGAGGCTTGAAATGTAGATTTCCTGAATCGTTCTTATTTATTGGTTCTCTCGTTTGTGAAAATGTCGCCTTTACATCCCTTCCGTTAAATAGTTTCCTTACTCATGAAAACTAGTTAATCATAGGATCTTTGAAGAAATCTCTTATGAGTAAAATTATATATAAATTAGCATTTAATTTGTTTTTAACGAGCATGTTGGCTGCTTAATTTTTCTTAATATTATCAGTTGACAATTTTATTTTACACCAAACTGATACTCCGTCGTACATGTTGATATCCTTGCGCGTTCATCGAATAATTGACATGGGTTGCTTCCATCGTAGCCGTGTATAATACAGCCTTACACCTTTCCAATTTGGCTCAGCCGCGGAGTTTGGAATTCAGATGGCAGTAACTTTTACAAAACGGAGGACGCTACTATGGATAAAATGATTTTTAAATAATGCCTTCTTACCCACTCGCACGGAAAGAAAGATTTTTAAGCGTCTTTTGGACTCTCCAATCTCAAATGGCATCTAAGATAAATAAGCTAACCTTTAAATCCGTACCCAAGGAATTCTCCTTATTTCACGTCCTTTACTTTCACGGAATGAAATTCCGTATTTACGTGCCTATTTGGAGCATCGTTTGATTTAGGAGTGACGTTCGTGCGTTCGCTAATTTCGTCTGCGACAACACGTTCAGTTACGAAGGGCGTTCCTCACTGCATCCATCGGAATACGCAGTCACATTCTTAGCGTGCGTTCTGTACGTTCTGCGGACGTAGGGTGCATACTTCTCATACTTCTGGCCGAAGCTCATTCTCATTTTTCTCTTTCGCGGGGTGAAGGAAGACAAGCCGTTCTTCACATCCCTTCTCCACGGCCCCCCGGCGTCTCCACCGCCGACCTCTCGGGCTCTTGATTTTACAATGGCCGAGTTTTATATGGTGTAGCTTATTATACTATATCTTTTAATGGCCGGTATACGGAATGTGCGTGCGTCCGCCCGTGTGTGTCTGCATGAAAGTTCCGGTTGACGGTGTGTGGATAATGCGTGTGGAGGCCGTCTGAATGGGGGGCGGGGGAGGAGTGGGGAGGGATGGGTGGGCGGGGGAAGGTGTGGAGGAAGCAAAGGGTGAAAGGATATGAAAAGGTAGGTGGCGGCGGCGTCGGCACTGTGCGATGGTTTGTGGAGGAGGGAGGAAGACCATTGTCTGCGTGGGATAGTTTATCTCTCCTTGCACAACTCGTGTACAGAGACCGTAGGTTTAGCCATATATATATATATATATGTATATGTATATATTTGTATATATATACTATATGTATATATATATATTTATTTATTATGACTGCATAGAGCGCCTTTCCTGTGAGTATATATTTGTATATAGATGTATGTATATATGGGGAAGGTATGGGTTGAGTGACTCGCGGTTTTCCCGAAGGAGTAAAGTTTGAGATAGAGGGGGTGCCCTTAATGTTTTTCGATCTCCTCCTCCTTGTGAGAAGAAGACGAACGAAGTTTGCGTGGAGGGGAGGTGGAAGGAAGACGGAGGAGGAGGGGGGAGAGGAAGAGAGGTTTCTTTTGTCTAGAATGTTATTCGTGTTTATGCCGTTTCAGAGGTCGTTAATCATATTCTGAAAGCCGCGAGAGGGGGGAAGTGGCTGTGGGGGGGGAGGGGGGGTGCTGGATGGGTGGGTGGGTGGGTGGCAGTGTGTGTGTGGGGTGCAGGCAGCAGAATCGGCGGCTTTTGAAACCCTCCTCCTCCACCCCACGCCATTGCCTCCAAGGGTAAATCTAACTGGCGGGGCGGAGCTTAATACCAAAGTGTAATAGTGTTTCGGGCCTCTCATGAGAAAGAAAGGTTTCCGTTTCTTCTCTCTTTATAGTCCTCGCACGCGGCTGTAAATAATAACTCTATGCGTCCGTCGATGTAATTCTGTGCGCAAAGCCTTCCCTCAGCCATTGTTTTTGTGCAATTATGCTAGGGTTTTAACGTCTCTTTGCTTCTCTGGTTCTCTACAGAATATTCTACGGATTGCTGTTATGTTTTCCATGACTTTCCCGATCAGTTTTTTCTAGACGGAACTGATGGTCGCTGACTTCATGTTAAGAGTACCACGCAGTGACACAAGCATGTTTTAGTTGTGCAAGTGCCGAGAATCTCCAGTAGGTTATGCCGATAAGCTCTAGGTAGTGTCGCTAATGGCTACCGATTGGCAATTTGATAACGACTGTTTAGAAAGAGCTACTGAGCAAGGAAATTTTGGACTGGTAGGCGTTAAGAGTAAACTTCGCTCTCTTTATATTAAATGATAGAAATGTAAATATTAAACAACAGTTTAGCCGCATAAAATACTGGTGTGACATCAGTTCGTCTTTTTCCTATTCAACTTTTCAACTGCTTTTCTCATATGTAGTTGGAGGACTTCCTTAAATGTTTTCTTATTCTCCTGATCACAGAAGAATAAATAAGTCTCCTAATACTATACTATTTTTATCTCATTATATTTATACCTCACTGCTATTATATTTTTGGGACAATTTGCAATTCGCTTCCGATGAAGTGTGTGGAAAGTGGTGGCTATTGTTTCTTTCTCTATAGTTCACCGCCATTATCTCTTTGGTTACAATAAAAAACTTCGAAGCCATTAAGTTGTTCGACTTTTACGTGACGTTTTGTACTCACGGGCATCAGGTCTTCGTCCTCCGCTTTACGTGTGTAATTGCTCCCGCAAAGTTAAATTCTTTTCAACTCTCCAAAGTCTGAGCAACATGTTTTATCTTCGTCATTATATGGAATGGCGCCTTAAGATATGGGCTTAAAAGTGATTGCGGATTTTAATTTATTTCGTTTGGAAGTTATATTATATTCACCTTCGTCATACAATGGTCGGAAATGATTTTTCCCGAGGTAAAATACTTCTATTTCCCCGCGTGGTTTCTAGTGATGGATGAATGTGTCCGTTCAAGTAATTGATGAATACCTTTGTCGGAAAAGAATTGTTTGTCACTTCTCTCAAAATGTCCTTATTTCCACTTCTCCCCCGCCCTCGATTTTTATCTAAATAACCTTTCAAGCTCCTCCCTAATCAGTTTAAAATATTCGTAGGCCCAGAAGTAGTAATACAATGGTCCTGTGTGTCATTTGGGCATATTGAGAAACGGTTATAATATTATGTATTTCCTGTATAGAATTTCTATCCGAATTGCCTCTCGCTTGGACGCCCCTTTCGGCTTGGTAAAAGTCGCCCCAGTCGACTCCGCAGCGTGAACGGAGCTTCCTCCGGGCTTTTTCTTGGAAGTTTAATGTTTGTAGTCGCTTTGAAATTTAAATTCGCAAATTATTACGACTACCAGCAAGTCATGTAAACTTAAAATGAATAATAAATAAACATGGAATGAATAAAATTCTAACGAAGGCCGTATGAATAAGTGAGTACACGAGGAGGATAGGAGGAGTTGGAAACGAGATGTGGATCGTTTTTTTTGTGTAGATTGATGCATAAATATTGAATGAATGGAAACTAAATAAACGTCGTATATACATATATGATAAATAAAAATGGAGTACTGGAAATTAATGAATAATTTAATATTGAAAGAGCTCCGGCAGAAAACCCCTCGAGTTTTTTTTTCCGCGGGATAAAAAGTGAATTTTTTTTCCTCCTTCCCGCGTCATTCATTTCTCTATTTGTTTTTCTTTGTGCCTATGAGTCTAGCGGACATGGAGGATGGTGCCGAAGAATTAGGGGAACCATGACGGTGCTTCATCCTGTGGGGGGCTGTTCTTAGCTCTACCGTGGTGGGCGGCTGGCGAGGAGAATTCTGCGGTGTTCCCAACCAGCCTCACGCCACCCCTCATCTCCTTTAGCGACCCTCGAAAAACCACCACCCCCCATTTTCTCTCCCACCCCCGGCCCTTTCCCGTTCTGTGGGGCAATCCCGCCTCTGAATTATATATTACCTGGTTATAGCGTTATACAAGTTGTATATCATAAAGGGTCCATGTTCACCCGTAGCGTCTTTCCCACGGCTGCTCATGCATTTTGGATCGGGTGATATATCGGAATTAATATATTCGTATTCTAATTAGGTGCGTATTTTCTTTCGAGGGAATGACTCCTCTCGCGTCGGAAATAGGAGCGGAACTAGGAGCGTGGTTTCTCTTTTGTTTAATTGCGTCTTCTGTTATTCGAGACCGTGACACGAGAGGGCCTCTCTATGCAGTAAATAACGCGAGAGAAATAATGCCCGGTGTTTGTGAGTCGCGGAGCTCTTCTGACGGAAAGAGAAAGGGGGAGTTTGGGAGGAGGGGAGGTGTGCAGGAGAGGGGGAGGACGGAAAGAGAGGGAGGAACATTTCAGCGAGGGCGACGGAGGAGAGGATGAGAACTTTCCGGTGGGTGAAAATTTCGGGACGAAAATTCTTCTCCTATCTGAATAAATATTATTTCATAATAATAAAAGATGCATGGACGTTTTAGAGTAAACGTTAATTCGTGCTCCGTATACGGCATCGCTGCTATGAAAAATGTCGACTGTTATTCGGAGTTAATAGCTGTGAAAAATTGTGTTCGTAGGCGCGCGCTCTCGTTCTCAAATTTTACTTTCAAAATATCAAGAGGTCATTTCGAATTCCAAGTGAAGCGAGCGAATGAAAGAGCGGAGCAAGCGATGACTATTTTTCGGTCGCTTTCGAGGAAAAAAAGTTATGTTCTGCGTTTCCGGTTTTTCGTATCTCGCCCGGAATGTTTGAATAAAATTCGGCCACTGTTTTGGTTCAGAAAAAAGTTTTGGTTTTTTTCTTCCCGGTGTACCAATTGATGCCGACTCGTTTTTTTTCTGTCTTTTTTGGCGCTCACGTTTAGTGAGTTTGCACTTCACCTAGTAATATATCTTGTCCCAAGATATTGTTTTATTGCTTTACGGCGTGAAATGCTTCCCATTGAATTAAAAGCATCTTTGGAACTTAAGCTGTAGAATTTGAGGAATTTTCTCGTTTTAAACCTAAGTCCTACTGTGTGACTGCTGAAAGGGCTAACTTGCCGTGGCTTATCTTTAAAATCGATTAGTTATTTATGGTAACTTATTACTTCAGGCTGATTTCAACGTTTGATTTCCTTTCGGTTTTTTCCTTGATTAAACCTAATTTTTTTTGTTTTTCTAATTCTATTTTAACAGTTCGTAACACTAATAACTGCTGCCAAGAAAAATCTTCGTCATTAGTTCATTCCTTTTTTTCCGTAATTTGTCGATGAAGTTACTGAGACGTAGATGCGACCCTTATTGCGTAAATGAGTTTCTGGTGTCCGTAAATGTTAGGGAAACCTTTTTAATTCGGGAAGAAATTTTTACCAAATAATTCAGGAGCCACTTGAGTAATCCAAAGGATCATTTTCCCGTTCAAGTAGTCGGAACCGTTGGAAAATGGAAGGTATTTGTGCGTAAGGAGAGTCCGCGACGCTTTCTATTTTTCAAGTGACTTTTGAAAGTGTCTCGACGCGGACCCATTTTCTGTCTCAGCATCGTCGCCACCGCTTCTCCCCCTCTGTCCCTGCCTCACCTTTGCACCCACTTCCCTCCCTCTTTTATTTTTTCTCCCTCCTCTCGCTTCCGTCCGCCCCGCCCCCTTCGGTCACTAAGTTGCCATTTCGCGCCGAATCATGTTCTCACCCGTCTCATGGCCCGGCTATTTAGCGCCGCGGCGTTATTTATGCGTGCGTTTTGGAACGGTGATGGTGTGTCGCTGGCGTGTAGGGAAGGCGTGCGGAGGGGGCGGGGGGTGGTGAAAGGGAGCGGTGGGGGAAAGTCGCGCGGTGTGGATTTGGTTGTTTCGGGGCGGAGGGAAGGGTGGTCGAGTCCGCCGATAAAAAGAGGCCGAGCTGGAGGGGACTTTTCCAGGGTTTGAGGACGCATTTGTGTGCGCTTCGGGATGTGTACGCGGGAACGGAGTCTGGGTGGGAGAGGGAGAGTTGAAAAAAGGGGGAAATGGCGTGGGGGAGAGAGAGAGAGAGGCGTTTTGCTGTCCCTCCACTGGTGTCGCCGCGGAGGGCTCGGGCGCTCGACCTTTCTCACCCCGGAAGCGTGCCCCGCGTTCCTCTTTGACCCCTTCCCGTTTTCCGGCGTTTCTCCACCTCCACTTCCCCCGGAGCTAATCCGGACGCTGTTCTCAACGGGCCCTATAACGTCCATATCCCTTCCGACTCCCCACTTTTTCCTACGCAGCATTCGCCTTTTTTTTCAATCCATTTTGGTCGCTCGAGTTCGCCTCTCCTTCCCATCGCTTGCTCCGCGTGCCATACCATTCCTCCCCTCCCATCTTCCGCCCGGCGCATGTAATTATGATGAGCGCTATTCCTCGGCGCCCATCCACGAGCCGCCCGCTCTGTCCGAGGTCCAATGATGCCCACCGCTGGCCTCCGCTTCTCTCATTTCTTCCTCTTCCTTCTCTCTCCCTCATTGAGAGCCCACCCTCGTACCCGATCCACCCTTATGCCCGGTGCTTGCGGCCAGGAGTGCTTTAAAGGTTCTCTCACCAACGCCCGAGCTCATTCTCGCTCGCGGACAATTTTTATTTTTTTCCCGGCTCCAGTTTGAGAGTTGAAAAGCTCTTCATTTGCACGTTTTAATAGATATTTCGCGTGAGCATCAGTAATGTTTTGTTATTTCTCCCCCCATCCACCTTGCGCGCTGCACTCGTCTCCTTCCCTTCTCTCCCCGCGAGTGTTTTGCTCGCGACCCGCGTTTCATTTTTTTCCTGTCATTTGCGCTCTGCTGTTTTTCGCCGATCCCCTCTTGCTCCGCTCTCGTTTGGTGACGCGTGTTTGTTCCGTGCTCGGAATCAGTAAATGGTGTGCGTTCGCCGCTCGGAAAAATGTTATATGTATATATTTATTACTTTTTTCCCCCCCCACCGAAAGTTTTTCTTTCATCCTGGCGTAAAAATGCTACGCGTTTTGAAATGTGCACGTCCTTATTTTTTTCAATGAACAAAAAAATTGATGTGTCGCTCCCTCTCATACTCTTCGACTCGTTCGCACCGTGAATGATGAGCATATGAAATTGCCTACCGATGCAGGGTAACTTTTTTGATGAAGGGGTAATTGTGTTATTGTTCGTATTTTCATCATAATGTAACATTCATTCAACTTGGAATTTTTTATCCCATTTTGTTATTTATATCCTATCAGCCTCTAACAATTAACCCTTTGAATTTTTTATTTCCATAAACTTTCTGTGTTGTGTTGTAATTACGTCATAAATGGAGATATTCTCTAGTATTTAATACTTCATTCTTCCGCATACATTGGCAGTGTATCTATGTTGCCGTCACGCCCATGCTGTCTAGTACTTTCGTACATTATAAGGGATTTTTCTTCTTAGAGGATTTGAATCATTCGCAGTGCAAGTCATATTTTGGAATTCACCATACGAGGTGAACAACTTTTATCTTCATTTGCTGCAAAATGTCTCACCTTTGCCATATCTATAGACGTAGATTTTATTTTCCTAGCGGTAATCAGTCATATTAGTAGCATGAACTTTTTCCAAACTTCCACGTAATACTTGCGACAGTTGTGATTTTCATTTTGATGACGGTCTTTAAGCGAAAGAGCCGTTTTGTGATTACATCTCCCGTATTCCCAAGATCTTACCCAACGCGCGTCATCTACCTCTCGATGTTATTTTCCATGTCCGTTTGCTGTGTTTAACGCCTCTTTATCTGCCGCTTTCGCATTTATTCTGCCCCATTGCCAATGTATGTATTCATTTCCATGCTTTCCCCTCTCTCGCCCTCTGTCGCACGTCCCCATCCCTTTCCTCATTACGCATTCCGCATTCGGAATCGTGGGCTCGTGGATCGGGGATGGAGGATTGTTGGCTGCTTTTGGGAATTGTGGGACTCGCTGCGGGGGGAGCGACTAGGATAGGAAAAGAACTGAATCGGAGTAACAGGAGTCGCTGATGAATTTATCAATGGAAAGTATTGTGGTGAGATGGTGATGAGCAGTAACTCGTGTGTGTTGTGTAATCGAATTTTTTAAAAGGGAGTTCTGCGAGTGCTCGACTCAGTCAAGTCTCTACTGACCCCTTCTTTTTCATGCTCTTCGCGCTCTTTTAGGCGAATGGCTCAAATATTGCATGCGTCTTGTAGCCTACCCTACTCTTCGCTACTTTGCACATTTGGTGCCATCGATCAACTTGTTTGATATCCCAAACTCCAGAATCATACTCCAGTTTACCTTTTTTCCCGTCGGAATCTCGCTTTTTGGAGATGGAAACGGAATCATTGGGTATTTTCCCTTATGAGTGTGTCTCCGACATACGGATCCCCAAGTTTGATGAGGTCATGTCGCTCACGAAATCGGTTTCCTAGTAAATCTTGCGATAATGCCATTTTTCTTATGCTGGAGACCGTTTTCAAAAACTGAATATTTACATAGCGAAAAATGTTCGAGCACCGATGTGGTGAATGAAGCACAGCCTTTGCGTGATAAATATGTCAAGATACCTCACTTGATTGCAATTTTATTTTTTTAGTAACATCAATGTTTCTTTTAAGATTTTTTTATTGGGTGGTTATTAAAATATTAGTTTCTTGATACTCATGCCGGCGGCATATAAATATACTATAAGTACCAAAAAAGAAAAAAATAAATTTATATTGCCTACAGAAACAGGTTTATGGCAAGGCTATTAAACTTCTTTTTGTTTTGTTGTTAAGTATAAACGTGAATTTTAGCTCTCGATTACGGATTTGAGGAAATGGCTGGCTATTGTCGTGGTTTGCCTTGAACTTCCGTCGGTCACTTCAATTCCAAGTATAGTCCCTGCAGTCCTGCTGGTCTAGATATATCTGAAAACGATATTGCGAGAGTATAACGAGCAATAATTAGCCATCGTGGAATTCTCGCCTCGAGGGCTGTGGATGACACCTTGACTGGAAGGCGTGAGGTCAGGATGATGGAAAATAAACCCTGCGGCTGATGCAATGACGAGCGGTATTTCGAAAATATATATTTTAATGGGAGATGACGTGTGCAGTGCCGCAGGTTCTCAACTACATGAAAGCAGGCAATTGGTTCCGGTGAAAGAGGCCTTATTGATTAGTTTAACGTGCGAAATTTGCATTGTTTTCAGCTAATTCACCTTCGGGTGTTGTGTGATTGGCATTTGGATGCCTCCTATTTTTTAGTGGCCTCAGAAGCAGCATAATCCAGTCCCCTTTATTTTAGTACCCGTTGTTTTAGCAGTCTGCCGATGGCAGTTAAGGTAGGTATTGTACTCTTGCGAAGTCTGACGCAAAAATCGAGTTTCCGTAAGCAATAAGGCATTTGAGCATTTGTCTTTCCTGAGAAGCCTAGGAGAAATTATTAGCTGCTTTCCAATTGTGTCGTTTGCCAAACTGGAGAGGATTCAAATCTTAAGTTTTATGAATTCCTTACGATACTATCTCATCACCGATTCCAGTAAGGTAATGAACAATATTTTTCAAGCTATTTAGAAACTTGTGTGTCAGTTATTTCTATTCTAATGTACGTAGTTGAAGAATATCTGTACGCTTACCCAAACCAATTGCAATATTGCTGTATTGTATTAAATATTAGTGTAGAGAAAATGTTCACTTAAACAGTGTGCCGTTCAATGATTCGTAGCAATTGCAGACTAGAGAAATGTGAAATTCAGACGTCTTTTCGAAATGGATTCGCATGTAAAATTAATTTTCTAACCAATCTCCCGCGCAATTTAACATTAACAGCGAGCTGATCATTTGGGTTCAAGGATGTCACTCCCATGACGCCGGGCTGAATTTAGTTTACGGCTTCATTTTTTTCAAATCAAGTTACCTTCTTCATGCACTTATGAGTTTAAGCTTCTGCTTGGGGCATAAGCTCATATCACTCACTCTCTTCGTGATTGGCTTTACGGCCATCAGTCGTGTTTGAAGCGAAGGGGTGGAGGCGATAGGAAGGGGGGGAGTGGTTTTCAATCTGCATTCGCATCATTCACGAAATGGGATCGATAATGTGGAAACCGTCAGGACAATAAGAAGAGACATTTTTAATCGAGAGGGGAGATCGTTATAAAAAAAATAAACCACGCCGGACAGTGAAGTCCACCTTTATTTTTTTCGCACGCATTCACCGCTTTTCCTTCCTAATATTCTCAGCTAGCCCGCCTACTTCGGCTCTGAATGGATTAATTTGTCAGCAAGTCGTCCTAAATTATTTCTCTGCATTTGCGTATGTAATTCTAAAAGAAAAATAGCTATAGAGCAGGGAAGAATCGGCGTTGATTCAACGCTTCATTTTCGCCAATCCCGGGGGAGGTGGCAGTTTAAAATTCTTTCTTGGGCTACTTGTTGAAACTCATTGTTCCCACACGCGCCGTCACACGCGACCGCCCCGCCCACACGTGAGCGCTGAGAATGACGCCCGCGTTTGTGTGCGGAGATATATCTTCCTCTCTCTCTCTCCCTGCTGCGGACATGGGTTTTTTTTCCCCGCGCTTTCGGATGGGGAGGACTCATGTGCGCGAACGTGCGAGTTTGGGCGCGAGGGAGGCTGGGTCGGGCAGCGGGGGAATGTTGTTGCCGGCCGTCGGAAGCGGTGGGCGGGGGTGGCCGTTGGTGGGACGGAAAAAGGGTGCGGGAGTTTTCGGGCCGGGGGAGAAAGAGTGGGGGGGTGGTGTGGATGTCCGAGCGAGGGGTGGTTGGCTCGGTGGCTGGATAAATGCGCGAATTTGATGAGGCACGCTGCTCTCGCGCGGTCCGTGGTCTCCGGCTGATTTGTGTGACGGGATGTGTGAACCTTCCACACCGCACACGACACATCCCTCTCCTGATTCCTCCTCACTCCCTTCATCGCTCCCTCCCGTTTCCCAAAAGCGGCTCTTCCCTCTCCCTCATCGGCGGCATCACAGCGCGCGGTCCGCGATCTTTTTCGGATTCGATTCCGCTTCCAACTTCGGCCAGCCCCTCTGATCTAGTCCACTCGGACCCACTCTCCCTACTTGTCCCCTCTCTCCCTACTTGTCCCCTCTCTCCCCACGGCTTGTGCCCTCCGCAGTCAGTTTAGCACGCGCGTATCCATTCGATGACCCTCCCAAACTGATCCTTTTTGACCGCGTTCCATTCCTTCGAGGGCCGTGCCCGCCTTTTAAACGATGCCCAGTTCGCGTGACATTCCGATGCGAGAATTGATTTTATTTTTGTTTTTAACCTCCGTTGGCCGTTCAGGATTGATGAACTTGTGTTCAACGTGGTTCATAATTCTCCTCTTTCAGATAGCGCTCTACTTGTGGATTTATCGTGAAGTTCTACGTGGTCACTGCTTAATGATTTTTATTTACCCAGAACTACCAAAGCTCATTGGCGTTGTGCTCAATACCGTTTCGTAAAATATTGAAAAACGTGTACATAACCTTACTTCATTACTTTTATGCTCTTTTGTCGGTTAATATTTCAGTTTTGATCTACCACTGTTTATTTTGAACTTGTAGATACACTTGATCATTAATATTTCCTTATATTACAGATTCTGAGAATTTAATAGATAGTTTCCGTCTGTTTTCGAGAAGTGAATGAGCTTTACTCTCTGGAACTTAGGATGCTTTGTGAAATGATTGAATTCCATGAAGTGCATTCCCATATAATTAATGGTTTCCGGCGTAGCTCGGTGGAATTAATGTTAGATGAATAGCAATGAAACAAAGCTGTAACTCCACATATATGAAGGCTTTAATGCGACCTAGGTTACAATGCGCTGCAGCTTCAGCAGGCCTGATGATGCTGAATCGCTGAAGAATTGTTATATGTGGAATTATAAAGTTTTATTTCATTGCTATTCAACTAGTGCACTCCCTCTTGGTCTTTTCTCCAGATTTGTGCGCGCGCTTCTCTTCAATTCACCCTTATTTTTGACCGTATTTCCTTCGGAGAAATGTCTTAATTGGTGATCAAGTCCACGGCCCATGAGACAACGCCTTAGTCTCCATTCCGCAAGGTTATATTGCTTCCCGATAAACCGTTTCATTCTCTCGCCGGACCCCATTTCTTTTTCTGCCCGCACTCATCCCCCTCCTTCTCTTCTTCCCTGTCCTTGCCATCCGGCTTACCGGGAAGACCTTAGAATTTAGCATAACCCCACTCCCTCAAATAGCTCGTCCCTACCCTCATTTCATTTTAATGACGCATGATTTGATAAGATTTATTCCCACCGTCCTTTTTTTATCGCCGGCAATTCTCGTGGAGTAATTTCTCAATCCGTGAAGCAGAAATAAAACAGGGCTTCCTGAAAAGATGTATTCGTGGTTTTTTCAATTATTTTTCTCCCCCGTCGTCCGGTTTCCACATCGGGATGTTGAAAAAAGTGTTATTTTCAATCTCGTTCTTTTATATATTTTTGTGGATCGGAGAAATCCGTCGTGCGTGATGGAGCGCCGCTGTTCCCTTCGAATGTGTCATTTCTGTCCTCCGAAGTCCTTTCCGAGTGTTCTCCCTTCTGCGCCCGATGAGGCCGCGTTAGGAGGGGTCTGTCGTTAATCCTAACGGCTCCAGTGAAACAATTTTGAATTTACGTCCTAAGGGATTAATAAGGTTGCGGGCGTATGAATTACTTTCTCTCCTCGCATTCAAAGGTAAATTACACCCGAGATTTTAATGAAAAGCGTGAGGGATGTCTCATGGAAATGTCAAATCGTACTTTTTCTTTCTTTAACGGGGTAGTTTTATATCACGGCGTGTTTTTATGAAAGGCTGGGGACGTTATTAGGAAGAATGTTGTCGTCGTATTCTTAATAATCGTAATTTCTGGCGCCACGGAAACGTACGGTATAACTTTCTGTCAAATGGCGTCATGGTTTGCCTCGTAAAACCACAGCCGCGCACGTTGCCATTTTTGGAACCATATTTTAAGGTCACACTTCGTTTTATGCGTACGAATGATATGGAAATCATTTATCGCCTCTGGATAGACCTTAATCTCGCCCCGCCATTAATCTGTCGTGTGTTTTTATATTTCCTTATTCCATCCTCTGACAATGTGCCATTTGATTCCATTTTAGCCTATAGGTGCCAACTTCGTGTAGGGTTTGACGACCATGTGTTAGGAAAAAACTATTATGAATTTTGTGACATTCTATGACAAATAGTACTTCATTTGCATGTAGCTTAATTGTTAAAGTGCTGCAAATGTTTCTTTTACCCCGTGGTTCGTCAAGTGTTAGTATGTTCCCTAATCCAATGATTTTAGCTTATTTCTACTGATTTCGTGGGATTAATGGCGTCTTAAGTTTTGGGAGCAGTAGATATGGTTAGTATTTTGAGAACGAAAAATGGTTAAGCTGGTGAGGAATAGCCCTCACATCATACTAAATTCGAGGAAAATATCGGCCAGATAATAGTTTAACGTATCGTTCTGCGGGCAGCACGCATCCGGGACTCATTGTGTTTTCAGATCTCGACAAGCATTAAAATCCCCCGGAATAATCTACTTCCGTTGGAACTTGAACCTGAGCTACCGGCTTGGGAGGATGATAGGTCACGAGCACGGATTCTCACCAGTACTTCAGTTCGGATCTTACATTGTCTGAAGCCGTTGTCATTTGCCTCGTGAGCATAATATGTATCCTATTCGGGGCCTTTCCAAAGTGTCAAACCTAATTTTGATACCCATTTTGCTAATGCGCTAGTCTGCCAGCCCTAAGGTCGCGATGTTCTAGCTCTCTATGGGCATGGAGGTATTTTTCTCGGCATTAAGTTTTAGACCATGTGGTATGATAGAATCTCTGTATTAGAGCACGATAGAATATTTTTTACTACCGGAAATCGTTCAACCGAGGATCGGTGTAGTTAGTGGGGAAGAGCTCACCGAGATTTGAGTGTGGAATTCACACATCAAGGTTGAGGGACGTTTATTTGCCCTTGGTTGGCCAAAAAGATCTGGTTCCCACAAAATCACTCGTATTTGCTGGAATTGGTACGGAAGGTTATCTCGGATCCGACTCTGTAGAAGCCTAGTTATTTTCACAACCTACTACCCCATGGGTTCCGCGCATGATGGCGAGCCAGCTAAATATACCCGTGCGAAGAAAAGTTAATCATCCCTGTCTTATGATTTTCGCCCCATTTCCTTGGTCACCAAAGTTCCTCTGGGGCCGTTCCTTCTAGTCGCTTCCTTGTGCACTGCACCCTCCGTGGTAGCCTCATCAAACGCAGCCGGATCCGAATTCCTCTTTCGCTCCTCCCTCATTGGATTTCTCCTTCCTCCGCATTTACCGTGATCCTCCCTCCCCCTCACTCCCTTCCCTCCTCACCACGTATACCCCCTTTCCCCCTCCCGTACCCACCCTTCCTCCTCCCCCCCGCCTCAAACTCCGCACACACCACCCAAATGGGTGCTTTCTGCGCAAATGAAGGGTCATATCCCGGTGAATATGAGGTTGTTTATGGGTTTCGCATGCGTTTGTATTACCGAACGCCATATCTATGCCATTCGAGCATTGCGTCACATTTTGGAAGCTTTTGTAATTCGCGAGCATTTTGCCATTATTATTTTTCGTCACGCGTTTCATTCAACTCCCTTCCTCCTCGCCCCTGTCCCTTCAAGCTCCCGCCACTCCCTATCCGGCCCTTTCCTCGCCCTGCCGCCGACACCAACGCCACCCACTTCCCTCCCAGGACCGATCTCTTCTTTTTTTCCGCATCGGCGGTTTATATGGTCTCTGCAATAATCATAATACGAACGCAATTTCATCGCTCCGCAAGGCTGCGGGGGGAGAAAGCCAGGGATGGTGGGTGCGGTAGGGAGTTGGGCCTAGGGGTGGGATGTTTCTGCGCTCTTGTGCGCGCCTGGGAAACTTTTTCATTTCATCCCCATCATCTCTCTCGCATGCTGTTGATAATCCTTAATGTTTTTTAATCGTGGCATCGTGCGAGAAAAAAACTCTGCGATATGTGACCGGTCTTAGTTTCCGATTGAAATGCGCCCAGCTCGCGGTGATAATGGTGCCATGTTAAGCCTCTTGCTTTATAAGTAGTGAGCTAGGGTATCACTCGGGGTTAATTGTTTGGCCCTTTAACCGCCTCAGTACTCATCTCCTAGTTCGCCGTCCTTCCTGGGTGTCATTATGGATCGGTGCTGATGTGATAAAGGCGGATGCAACTGCCGGAACGAGTAATCTTTGCGCTCCATCGGTATAATGATGTCGCTATCGCATCATGAACGGCTGTTTATCACGGACATCATTTCTTTGCCTCAAAGAAATTAATAAAGATGAACCCGACGTGGGTGGGAAATTAAGCTCCAATATCGTTCTCTTCCCTAATGTCCTGGACGGAAAAATGGAAAATTCAACGGGTATGAAAAGAAGAAACTTAAACATCACTTTGATGTGTAGCGTTGTATCATAAATTATGGAATTTATGAGCGTTCATTGCTGTAAAGGTGTTGATATTCTTTGCAGTTTCATTACAAAACGCCACGAGCTTATCAGTTAGCTCCTCTTGTAACTTCGATTCCAGTCGTTCCATTACTCTGTAATGCTCCACTTTGAACCTATGTTTATCTGTATTGATATTTGTCTGATTTTATTCTAATCTCCCGCTGGAGTCACTTCCTCTTCAATTAATTAGGGATGTGCAACGGGCGGTGCCTGATGCTGATGCGGGTAAATGGAAATTCTCTCACCTGATACCCCCGGAAATACTGCGATTTTCGTCTTTTAATGGCATTTCCGGCATAGTGCTCCATGGATGCTACCTTCCATCGTGTCATGGTGGCAGGCTTGGTGGAATTTCGTGAGGAATGGAAGGCCGGGGGTTGTTCAATTTGGAAACCATTCGAACGTTAGGTTTTTTGGCGTAACATTGTTTTGAAATTTTAATATCGACATAACTTATCATTCGCGCAGCCCCATGCTGATAAAGATTACGTTTCAAGCCTGCGATTCGCAGGAATAACCGTAAATATCCATTTATCGCTCTTTCCCATCGCAATTCGAACGGCCATCTCGATCCGGGGACCGGAAATCCAGTCATATCCTTTCGCCTCATCTAAGCTAGTTAGAGCGGCGATCCGCGGGCGTCCCTCCTCTGATGGATAGGTCAAAAAGAAAAGGGGCCGTTGACTCCGTAATTGGAAAATAAGAGGGTTGCGGAGAGGGAAAACAACTGTATTTTGCGCTTTCGGAATTGAAAAGAGAGGGGGGAGGCGAAAAAAGGGCGTTAATTCAGCCTGAAATATGAGACGGCGCCGGGGGTTTTCCCCCTTTGGGCTGCATATGTGTTAAGCACCGGGAGATCCGACCGACGTTGGCCGGACTCATCTCCCTCCCATCCACCCACTCGGTGTTTTCTGGCCTTTCTATCGCGATCCTCTCTCGTCTACATGGTCCCACGACCCGTCACCCTTTCCCCCGTCCGACAGAAACATCCCCTTTTATGCTGCCCACTCGTTTTTCCACCCCTTTCACGACCCTTGCCGACGTAATTATTCAAGCTCGCCTACTCCCGCCCTCCCACCCTCTCCCATCACCTCCCCCCCCCCCCCCCGCACCCTTAGCTCTTTCGCCACCTAAACTCCGACCCCCCCCCCCCCTCCTCCATCCCTCCTCTCCTCCTCCAGCACAAGCGATTTTTATTTGTTAACTTCCCGTATCAAGCATTCATTCCTTCGTGTTTTCATCCGTACTCGTCCACCACAACCTCGCCCTCTTCGTCCACTCCTGAACCCGTGTTTGCCTCCTCCACTCGACGAAGCCGCAGCGGGCGGAGGAGAGGTAAGGAGAGCGTTGTTGCGATTTAAATGTAAAACGCACGGACGCACACAATCTGACCGGACAATGGTCGAGGAGATGTAAAAAGGATTTTTTTTCCGTAATTGAGAATGTGAACGCCGACGAGGTAAATGCGCTCCGAGAAATGTAATGGTTTTTATTTTTTCGACTCCCGTTGTACTCGAACCATGAGGCGGGAGCATTTAACAAAAAAACATGGTTTGTTTTTTTTCCCTCCGGCTTTACTTCAAAATTGTACACGGTGCGCATTAAACATTTCATTTCCCTTGTCGTTCTTATGGTAAAGCAGTATCTGACATTCCCTAGGGATATTGATAGAATGTTCTGGTTCGTTCCCGAAGGGCTTTATTCATTTTTATTTTATCCTAGCCGTTCATGTAAACTGCATTCATATCCCCCACTCTTTCTTGGGATTTATTATGAACCCCGAGTTTTGTTGACGCTCTTGAAAAATGCTCAATTTTTTGCAACGGTGGCTAATTTCGTTCCATAAACCATGAGAAACCGTACAATAGATAAAGAAGAATGCTCAACTAGGTGTCGCTGTTGAGAAATAGGAAAACAATTGACTGATACATTGGATGAGAATGGAGATCTGGTGTTATACCGGCTCACAATTACTAAAATAGGATTAAATTGGTCCTGATTTGTTTTAACTCATTTTTTATGAATTAATTGCTTCTATTAGTGAAACGCACATTTCATTTATGCTCCTGGAGGATGTGGATGTAATTCAATTTGATATTATGATGATATTCGCCTGGTCATTCTTCAGGCTACGTAGTAGGAGCTGGGACAGTGAATATGGTCGAGTTATGGACGGGTTTTTGTCCAGTATAATCACAAGGGTGTCATCTAAAAGGCGTGGAGATAACCTATCTAGTCAATTTATTTCCTGTGTCTTTTCCGCTAATGGCCATTCCAGCTAACTAAAGTCTTCGTGTCATTTTATAAATGTTGGTGTAAAAAATCGTTATAACTTAGGGGTGCCCTCTGTTTCCCGGAGTAGGAAGCAAATGACGAGAATACCCAAGTGCTCACTGGAAAGATGGCCAATGCCCCAGTATTGACTGCCTCAGAAAAAGGTATTATGTGCAGCTGACAAGTTTACATCGCTAATCGGAGTGAAGGAATGTTATTTCGCTCTACTTCTTGCGATAGGTTAGTGAGAGATCTATTCAGCCTCAGGGAAATAAGCACATATGGCTATAGCGATAAGCACAATCTCAGGACACTCCGTGAAATTCTCCTGACATTCATGGATATTGGTGAAAGTTTTTAACAGGCCTTGGAATTCGCTGCACAGCCCTGATCTGGTAATAGTTTGGCAATGGTATCTTCTGGCACTACATCTTTTAAAGTTGTCAGTCGATTCAGTACCACACTAACGATGAATGCTTGAGAAGACAATGAAGCATCGGAGTGAGAGATCGCAAAGACTAAAGTCTAGAAGGCTGTAGTTGCCAAAAATATGAATCTGGAAGAATATGCTTCTAGCTTCTAGGAATATCGTGCATTCTATTATTATATTGTGATATCCGTTGCCTCCACGTACGCAGAGTTTAGCGTGCTGCCTTCGCTAAAAGCGTTGATTCATCTTATTTTTGTCATTTGGGCCTCAAGGACCGCTTGCATCCACTTCTGGACGTGCCCTCTTCGTTCGTCTCCTGCCGCACCCTGTCCCAGTGCACCCACCCTTCGTCGCTCCGATAGCCGCGCCCATCCCTGTCCTCTAGGAGGCGGTTACCCCGCAGCCCCTGCTTCCTCCCTCCCTCTCGTCTCCTCCCACCTCCTCCGCCCATCTGGAATCCCCCTCCCGCTTCCCCTCTCTCCCAAACCCCTCGCCGCCTGCTCATCCCTCTCAAACTGCATCATAGCAACACGTTTTACGCACCTCGAATAAAAACCTCTCCCCTCCTCACCCACCCCTGTGCCAAGCACTCTGATCCCCCGCTTGCGCCCACCCCTTGTTCCTTCCGCACCCCCGCCGCGTCGTTTCTACCACCCTTAAACCCCCCCCCTCACACCCCAGGGTCTCGATGATCTCCGTTTTAACGATATCGCAGCCATCACCAATGGAATGCTATTCACCGCCAAACAGTATCCTCCTTTCCACCCCCCTCCTCCCGTTTCCGCTCTTCTTCCCGTTCGCGTCTCTCTTTCTTTCTTCCACTTCCTCTCTTTCCTTTCTCTTCTCAGGCTCGTTCGCACCACTCCTCTCACATTTTTCCTCCCTAGCTTCAGTATTTTTGTATGAAAATATATTTTTTTCTCTCCCTCCCACTCCTTTCTCTCTCTCTCTTTCCCTCACGTGTGTTTCTTTCTCTCTCACCCGTGTCTCCCCCTCGCATTTCCACCCCTCTTCCTCCGAGTATGTGCGTGTTTATATTTTTTTCAATGCTTTTTCATTTTTACAGATGTGACAATTTAATCCTTCTCTCTCTCATACAGCGTGTTTGTGGGTGAGGGCGGGGGTTGGGGGTGGGATTTGGCTGTGGCGTGGCGGCGTCGCGAGGGATGTGGTGTGGGAGGTCATTTTCTTTTTTAATCTACCGCCATTACCTCTTGTAATAATGACCGCGACGAATGTCAGCCTTCGTGTCTCCTCCCCCGCAGCAGACTCATTCTCTTCCCCTTCATCCCCCTCGCCCTTTACACCCACTCCAGCACCCTTCTTCCCACCCCGGCTGGCGTCCTCGGTCCTCCGTGACAACCTCATCCCTCCTCCTGGAAGCGGCGCGAAAAAATTTATACTCATAAAAACCATGCTAGCTCTCCGCCCCTTCCCTCGCCAACCCGGTTCGCACGTCAACATCCATCCTCCCCCTCGCCTCTAATATTTCGTCGGTTTTCATTTTATTCCTGTCCCCTCCCTGCCGTCAGCAGCGCCGTCCTCAGCCCTGCGGGACCCTTATCCGTCTTCATCCCACCCTCGTTTCACGCTCGGTACTTTCCTCGCACACCCTCCGCTCCTTTCCTTTCCCCGCGACCTCACCCTCCGAATCGCATGCGCTCGTCGTGCCTTTTGTTTCGCGTGCTTACCTTTCGAACGCGGTGCGCGCGCCGTCGTTCGGTGATTAATCGTTTTCGCGCTGCTCTGATCCTCTCATCTTTTTACTTCTGTTCACGACACCCTTTCCCATCAACCGCTGCCATCCTTTTCCCGCCTTCACCCTTTTTCTCTCCAGTCATCTCCGACGACCGCTCGCTATCGGCCACCGCATCGCCTTTTATCCTCGTGGCCGAACGATCAGCGGGCCAACCAAGCAGTCAAGCCAACCTGCTTTTCACCCGTCCGTGCGCGACGCACCAAACCTTCTCGACGTCGATCCCGCGAATGCCGTAGCCGATGCGTCGCATTGTTGGCTTCACCCGCACGCACCATGTCTCTTTGTCCCCGGACCGGCTCTTTTCTTCTCTCTCTCCCTGTTTCTCCTCAAGTTTATATCGTATCCCTTCTTTGCTCTCCTCTTCGTATCAACTTTCCTAACTTTCACGTTCTCCGTGTTTATCGGTCTTTCCTTTTCATGTGTACGTCCGCAAAGCCCTTCCACTGAAACTGCGCGTATCCTGGACCCTGCAATGTCTACTCTTCCCTTCTTGCCTTCCTCATATCGCCTTCCCTACCTCACCCTCGTTCTTCTGCCTACCCTTCAGACCCTGGTGTCGTGGTGGATTGATAGGATCGTCATTGCCTCCGCTTTTTGAGGTAAATCTCTTAAATGAATTAACATTCTCGACATGTTTTTCTTTCGGAAGAACCGCAAAGCATTGATGCTGGACCTCTGCGAAAGGTTGTGAAAAAGATCTTGGACATGGTCGAAATGTTTCGCTTTACTAAGTGTTGCGGTCTAAGTAATGGAGTTTTGGTGATCCAATTCAGTTTTCTAAAAAAACTGCAACTAAAATAAATATCGGGAAGGTGAAATCACTGTCCTCATCAGTCAATATTTGCAAGGAAAATCACGATAATTCGCGTGAACTTACTCATTTATGTTTTTAAGTAATGTTTTCTTGTGAATATTTACATATAGCAGATTCCAATTTTTTAAAAGTAAAATTTGCCTTATGTGGTATTGTAAGCAAACCATGGATGTAGGGAACTAGAGCCTAGTGAATTGAATGGTTTCAGTTTGAATGATACTCTTGGCAGGATCTTTCAGGATTTACAAGCGCCGACTTTAGTACCACAGTTAACTTCTTGCGATAGCATTCACTCTACAAGATCTTCGTATACCGTGGGTGCCGTTTTGTCTTCTGTATCCCTAGTTGAAGAGGAGTAGATAGACTTCAGGTTTGTGGATAACTAAAATTAAAATTAGCCTGTCATCCAAGGGTTTGTAATCTTTACCACAAGCCACTGATTCATATATTGGAAATCAAAATATAGTAAACAGTGATATTCTCTTGGTAAAGAAGCCAAAAGCTAAGAAAGGAGTAGAAATATATACGCTAGAATGGGTGCAACTATTCAGATACTGGGTAGAATTCCGAATGAAGTATTGCCCAACCTTAACTACTAGATAAGGTATTACTTTGGTGATAAAAATCTTTATTCGAGGCTATTAGGGGATCCCTTGGTGTAGATGCTGAGGAAAGGGCAGTAGATAGTTTGATTGTAAGAATTGCGTTGCATGGTTTCCAAAGGTGAGGCTTGGGAATATAGGATAAGGTTGAGAGAGTTTGGGATGTGGGTGCCTAGGAGAATGTAGGAAGTGAATGATTTGAAAAGAAATGGGGAAATGGTACGCGGTCGAGGAAGGAAAAAAATTGTTGCAAGAAATTATGAGGAAGGGGGTTACGTATATGTGGGGGATTAGAGAAGACTTGTTCAACTGAAGAGAAAAAAAAATCATAAGAAAGATAGAGTACCCAAAAGATGCCTATGGAGCAAATAGCACGTGAAAAGCTACCCGTAAGAACACCTCTAATATTATATAATATTTTTAGGAATGAATCTCTTCCTTCCAAATCTAGAGTTTCATTATATATCATCTCCGGAACGTCCAATGCAGATCTTTTGCTTTTTCAGTTTCTTTTGTAACTCCTCCCTATCGGCTGTAATTGTTACGTAAAGTCGCCCCGATGGAAAATCCGCATGACGCAATGATTTATCGGCGATTTATATTTTTCTCGCTTTCTTCTTTTTCGTTGTTGGAAATAATTTATTTCGCTGCGAACGAGGGGTCGAAAAATTTCGGCAGCGAGAATGAATAAAATGCCATCAATCAGCATTATTTTCAAAATTTGCTGTAGATTATAGTATTAGCGAGCCTGATTATGTGATTTATACTGATAATTATGTGACACGGAGATTTATTGAGGGTGGGCCGACGGTCATGAAGATATTTTTATCGTTAGATTATACTCGGACAATCACAAATTTCATGCTAAATTTAACACGTCCACCTTCTCTATCTTCTAAATTTTGTTTTTATTAGTTTCCTTGTGGAGAAAAAAATGCTCCAATTCACTTTTTAAGGCATTGTTTATGGTCCAAAATAAATTAAATTAAAAATAAGAATCCTTCTCTCATGGTCTTTGGCGACTTTATTTTGGAGCAAATTTATTTTTTTAATCCCTAGCCCTTAATTATCGCCAAAAAAAAGTGCAGTTAGTAAAGAGTAAGTCAGGATCAGAAGGTATCCAATCAGGATGCTAATTTCTGCGACTTAAAACAATGTAATACTTATCAAAACCAATTTATGGGTCGTAAGTATATCATAATTTAGCATTAAATAGGGATAAGAAACTATTGGGAGACCTTTGAATCCAACTGGGTGTCACAATTTAGTCTAAAAATTTTACTATACTTCTCGCGACTTAAGTTTTGCTTTAGAATGGTGGGCGTCTTACTTGGTTGATTCCCTTGAAATCTTGCTCTCCATTCAGTCCAGTTTGCGTTAGTCACCCTTATTAGTATAGTAATTGAGATTTTTTGGGTCTCATTCCCTCATCATGGCGCGATACTCTTACTTGGAAGTTAAAATAAGAACCGATTTAAGCGAATGTTAAGTCATAACGCGCCTAATCCTTCTGCCTCTTTACCTTTCTGAATGGATGGGAATCGTATGGTAAATAGAGGATTGTGAAAAATAGCACCTCTACGTGTCATTAATATATGTCACCATGTTCTTTTGACCTTAAAATGTTCAAATTAATAATCATTACGATGTAATAATGATATGCGATACATTTTAAGATTCCCGATCTATTTTGGCAGTTCATCAAAATGTCTACGTTCCTGTAAATTATTATTTTTATAATTTTTTAATATTTAGAATTTTTAAATGCCTATGATTAAAAATAACAATTTTTATGATTTATACGCTTTCATTCATAGTGGCGTTCTGCGCGATCGCAATCGCTTGCCGGCATTCTCGTCAGCTTCACTCCCAGGCAGCCTCGGGGGCAAAGGTTATTTGTGGTCCCGCCGGAACAGCGTCATTTTAAAAGTGGCCCTCGGTCCCTATATTGGGTGTCTCATTTCACTCTCTCGCTCATTTAGTCACTGTGGGGGGAGAAAAAAAAAGCGGCGCGATGAAAATTTCCCGTTTATAGACGTTTCGGTGACGATCTTTTGTTTGCCCCGCTGTTATTCTTCTGTGCATAACTCGATATGGAGGGAAACGCCGAAAAAAATACTCGTCCGGGTGAGCGAGCGTAGGAGAATATTGTTTCACATTATTATTACTATTAATAACGCCTCTTTTTCGCAGTTTCAATTTCCCCCCCACCCTCAGTTCCCTCCCCCCTCCCTCGATTTTTTTCCTTCTCGCGCCAAAAAGTTTTGATCTGGTCGTTGGTTCCACGGTACGTAATGAGATTTTTTTTTCGTCGTGCAAAACTTATATATCGTGCATTGGTCAACAGTGACGTACGTGCTCTCTCGGTTTTGATTGCATTTGCGTGTACGTGATTTCATGTTTAAAACATTTGAACGTCGCATCATCCACTCCACCGCCCCAAATGTAATGATGCAGATATTTTACCCCCCTCATCGTCCCCTCCCATCCCCCTCCTTTTTCGCACCCTCCGCGCTCCCCCACCCCTCCCCCCAGCCTCCCCTCCGTTCCCCCACCCCCCAGTATTCCCCTGTCCCCAATGTCACTGTTTGCGATTCCGGTTTGGCGATGAGGCATGGAGGCATCACAATTAGCTGTATTTTATCAGCCACATGGCGATTTCAAACTTTGCCAATATCACAGAGAGAGAGAGAGAACTGCGTGCGTCAAAATAAACAGTGCTATGTGGGAGAGATGGGTGTCGGAGGAAGGAAGGAAGGGTGTAGGGGGTGTGGCTATATTGGGGTTGGTTTGTAAGCCGGAATGTTGGGTTGAGTTTTCACTGCTAGGGGGATGTCGGTGTCGGGTGTGGGGGTGTAGAAGGAAGGGGTGGAGGGTTTGCACGGGAGATGCGTGTAGGAGAGGGGCAAAATGATGGAACGGGGGGGAAGGGAGGGGGATGGAGCGAGGCTAATTAATATTTTTAAACAGTCCACACAATATTGTCATTCATGCGTGCATCGAATCGTCTGTATTCATATTGAATGGGATTCCAAATTCCTATTTGGCCGTTTGTCACACTTAACCTCGCGGATTCGACTTTATTTACTCTTCTATTTTACATCCAAATAGCCATTTTACGTAGTTCCCGTCCCTCGCCCTTTCTCGTCTCCTCTTCCTTCTCCCTCCTGTCCCTCCCGTCATCCTCCGCGCGAGCGCGGACTTCCCCTGCCCCTCTCGATGTGCAGCGTCTAATGCAGCACATATTAACGCTCTCGCGCACACACGGCCTTCGCTTCCGATCTATTTGGACGTCGTTATTTATTAGCCTTTTCATATTTTGATACACTACCCGTGTTTGTACGAGTTAGGATCGAAGCTCACTATTGTGAAGCTCAATTGCATTTATTTGTCGTATTCCCTCGACCGTAAATTGCCTGATGTATCGTGTTGAGTGTGTATAATTTTGTTAGCTTTTAGTTTATTGATTTGATGCAGTTAATTTTATTTCACGTTCGTCCTCCGTCTCGCTCCTCTCCACTTTTCTACGCATTCATTTCTTTTTCCCGACGCTTTTCATTATTGTATTAAATACAATTGAAATTTTGAATGGACAAAGCTGCAGAAATTGTTTGTTTTTCAGCTTCACATCCCCCGTGGAAGCATTAAATATATTCTTCTCTTCGTAAAAAAGAAGATTTTGGGGATGATTTAAAAATTTTTCATGCGCTATATTTTGTGGGAAATTCGCGATTTATATAAACTTCCGGTTTTGTATTTTGCGAGGGATATTGCCACGACCATGATGGCCTCTTGAGTGCTTTGAATAAGAACTAATGCAATTCATAGTTGAGTGATTGAATGTTTTCGCCCAGCAGCATATGAGCCAGCCGCGCTAAGTGACTAAAATTGGCCTGTATACGATTGATGCAAATTTATATTTAGGATGGTTGTGATGTATTTGGATAGGAGTTGCCAGAATTGCGCTACTTGATCAAATGGTAGTGATTCGGGGATGTTTATTTTATCGTAGTTGTTCTTCTTCTTTCGGAGAATTAAGCGTCCATTTCTGATTCCTAGCAGAAGTACGTGTTATTGATAATCCGCTCATGTAGATGGATATTTCTGATGTTACTGATGATGATGAACTGCCACTCTTATTATGTTTCTTTTTCCATTAATCCGTCAAATGTACCATATTATCCAGTAGCCTTGGAGTGTTGATCAAATTTCCGTTGTGTACGTAATTTCATTTTTTACTTTTTTTGCCATTGGTCAGTGGAGAGGGAAAGCTTGTGCATTGCATAGTTAAAGTATATAAAGACTTGTGGTAATCTGTAGCCAGGAGATAGGTTTTTGGGCTTTGAAAAAATGAAATAATCATCGGAGAGGAAGTCTTTGGGCCGTGCCTTTGCCTCGTTCTCGGAATATTTGGTGACGTTGATGTTGCCCACATTCGGAAAATTTCATATTGATAACGTTTAGTTGAACGAGGTGCCGTATCAGTGTTTGTTCTCTATGGTTCCTAATTGTCATCTGTATCTGCGGAAACGAAAATTTTCAAGAACTATCGCCTCATCTCTTGGATCTGTTTACCCACTCTCCCTCTCTCATTCCCCATCCTTCTTCCCGTTATCTCTTTCTCCTTTTAGCGGCATCCTTGTTTGCATGTCCCGACAACGTCTCCTGGGGACCGCCGAGTATTTACCTCTGCGTATGACAATTCCTACCGTTGGCCTGTAATGTGTCCAGCCTTCAGTCATTCGTCCGCCCCTCTCCGGCTACGTCCCCCCCTGCCCATGTCCGGCCCTTGGCCGCAGCTCTCTCTGCCGGAGGAAACAGCCAACTCCGGTCATCTCTTGCTCCTCTTCACTACCTTCCCTCCCTCTCCGCCCGGATTTTCTCTTGTTGCCGAACACGCGGGGTCAACGGTTTTTGACTCGACCATTCCGTGTTTGGTATTTGTTTGCTCCGATGTTTGCCTCGCGATGCCTTTCGGAGCAGCTGATAGGTCTTAACGATACTCATTGCTTCGACAACGGTAACCTAGGGGGTGGGTGGAATTATTTCAAACTCCGAGAGACCTGTCCTTCAAAGTAGTTTTTCTTTCTTGCTTCATGTAGTGGCGCTTGGTTGACAAGGTATGGTGAAGATACAAATGATGCATTTTATCTAGCGATTCGTGCTAATAATCGGAGAAGTAATGTGCACTTCTTTGCAGTACATATACAAATAAAACAAATAAATAGACTAAAACGACGTAGATAAAGAGTACTTTTGCCTTCAATTATTGTATTCATCTATGTCACGACAGGCTTTTGACGAAATTTGTTGTCAGTGATGCGCATCTATGCTACAAATATTAATTTATGCCTGTTTCACATGCTATTAATAGTTATTATCTACGTATTCCTTCAAAAGTAGTCGCTAGCAGGTTGCTAATAGCGCATGGCGCTTAAGAGTCCTATGAGACTGATGTACGGTGTTTATTCTGTAGCTGCATGTTTTACTCACTCTGCGACAACAATTTCATCCTCATCGTCCATATTATGTATCTTGGGCTTTATTTATCAGCTCGAAGTTCCGATACATTTTTCACTAATAAGATTTCAGATTCGTGAAGTACAAGCTTAAATAATATTATTGCCTATAAACACCGACCTTATTCTATATTTATTAGTGTCTCAGGTTGTATTTTTCTGTCATTCTATTGGACAGACTTCCTCGAAGGTAACACCGGTCCATGACATTACACTAGCCAAATGAATCATGACTCCAATGGCATTTTAGAGCATATAGAAAATGGGAATGACCGAATTTGGATTTTTTCCTTACTCTTTCACCTGTTGATAGCATTCTTCATATGGCAACGAATTAATCCTAGCTCACAGCTCCACGAATACCTTTACATACAATGATTTGATTAGTCAACTATTTATTTCTCTTCCGTGTAATTATGCTGTTATTATTCGGATTTAAATCTTTCGCTCGCATTCATAAGAAGGGTTGACATTTTACCTACACTCTATCTCTAATGCATGAATTACCCCTTAATTTCCCAGGTTTACGGAAGTTGTATCCTAAGAAGGCTTATTTTTTCATTAAAATAATGCTTGTATGTCTAGTCTTGGAGTTAAATTAATCTTCATTGATTATAATTTTATCTGTGGACCGTTTGTTCCAAGTGATTGTGAATAGAATGGAAACTATTAAAAATAGAATAGTTTTCTCCTATTCGCTTTCTCTGTGCGGTTAAATTTACGCTACTACATATAATAATATCGTCAAGATGTAATAAATTAGTTTTTTCCTGTGAGTTTATGCCTAGTTGCCAACAACCTAGGAACGTGGAAACTAGCGGTGATCAGTATACCTGTTCATGTTACACAAGAATTTCCTTAGTTGCCAAAAGACGCAGACATGTTCCATACGTGTTCAGTTATTTATATGAAATTTATAACGTAACGGTATTGCCTTTTTTACCCCCAGTAATTCCAATCTGGCTATGATTAGCTTATTCCATCTTGACGCGTATGGCTGGTGACGCGCCAATTTCGAAGGGGGATAATTTTCAAAAATTCCATTTTGTAATTCCTGTCATTTTTTGTCCTCGCATCAGTTTGGGCGAGTAATTATTTCCCGTGCATAAAAATTGAAGAACGGAATGATCCCTCTTTCCTCGGTCATTAGAGTCACTTCCAAATATTGCTTTGCGTATCGCTTGAATTAACAGGTTTTCCCCCCATTCAACCGGAATATCTTTACTGACTCAGGTCTTAACGCAGCAGAGCTCCCAGTGAGTGGGGAGAGGAATGATCTGCATCAGCCGAACATTTTTGGCTAGTAATTTGCCTGAATGCACCGGTTTTCCACGGATTAAATTCGTGTTGTTGTTATTGTGATGAAAGCCTAATTCCTGCTCTAAACTAGTGGTTGTGAATATTTGTTTAAATAAAAAAGATTTGTTTAAAACGTATTCAGGTAAAGTTCGGTGTGGGTAAAAACTAAATTGTCTCTCTTGTTTTTTCACAGGTGAGTGCATTTTTTCCTGCTATTTTCGTGTGCTTGGAGTGGCTGATGACCATTGTTTTGTAAGTAAAGAATCTATCTCTTCACTCTATCCATTTTGTGAAACTTCACTACTTCATGGGAAAGAGTTGTTTCTCCTGGTTCTGGCACTTACCCTCTGTTATGCATTGTTAGCTCCTGCATCTGTATGAAATATGGGTACAATAAACTAGAATATCGGAGAATATCAATATCCCCTGTCCCCACAGGGAATGAACGTGAGTGGAACGTCAAATGGCAACTTCTTCTTACCTCAAGTTATATCAGTTAAGAAAATACTCCCAGAATCTGATCATCGTAATTACCCCAATAATATACACAGTTAATCTTCTTTTTCGCTCTTATTTATTTCGCCAATATTTTGAACAAGACATGCTAAATTTTCTTGCATTTGACCTTTGCTGTCGATGTAACCAAAAGTTAAATCCCATGCACATTTCTGATACTGCCACAAGTTTTGTGGCGTTTTTCTCTAAATGTATGAATAGTTGAATAAATAGAACTCTGGATGGCGCTAGTTTGAACATTTTGCGTGGAAGGTTTTGCGTCTCTGGGGGGCACTGCAAATAAATGTGTGCTTTGTATTAAGGAGATGCGGAAAAAGATCGTTTTGAGGAAAGTCGTAACTAAAAAAGGATGATTTAGGTGAGTGAATTCTTGAGTTAAGGAATTAGAAAAAGAAATGCTGAAATCTCTCACAGTGAGTGTGGCATTATTCTCAGAGAAACTAAATATTTCACTAAAAGAGTTCAAGCACGAATGATGGCCTTTTGAGTCGTGAATGTAGATAAGAATGGAGTAGTGCACGCTGACTGAATAAGGGCACTAAGAACCTTTGTTTATGAAGGAAGGTAAATTACATGTTTAATCATGTTTAATCATTTACCTTCCTTCCAAGCCCCAAATATAGAATCTATATCTTCAACCTGTTTCTTTCATTCCGCAAGAAAGGAATGAAAGACACAGGTTGAAGAAATTTCCCGATAGTGTAGAAACTGTTCGGAGAACATCTTGCCTGACTGCGGTATGCTGGAGATTTGTAGAGGAGAGAATGTTGCCTAACAACGGGAGAGGTAGGGAAAGACAGGAGATATTGACTGCAAGAAGGTAGGCAGAAGACGTGAAAACCTAACTCGGAGATAGCTTAGAGAACATATTTTCGGGGGAAATAATAGTGAGAGAGGCGTTGGATGTGGGTTCTGTCATGAGACCAGCCATGTTTCGGCGGTAGCTGCTACCAGACTTAACAGTTATTGCTAGAAAACATTGATTGTCAAAATTTTATTTTGTGGGAGTGACTTACTGCGAAGCGAACTATGCAAATGAATGCAGTATATAACGCATGCCTCAGGGGACTGGAAATGCGGCGTCAGAGATGCTCTAGTGTATGCAATTGCCCCTTGATCCCGTACTAGGTGAATTTTGTAACGCTAATGGAAGGGAAATAACATCTGCCATCTCATTCCTCTCAAAGAAATCCTGGACAATCTTCTCAGTTGTGTTTTCCAGTCTGTATCCGCATTCATAGGTGCTCAGACCGGGAGCATAGATATGAAGATGGGAATTCTGACATCCCTCGTGGGTCTCAATAGTAGTAAACTGCTAAAAGAACAAAATTTTAAATAACGTCATCAGCCTTTACTCGTTCCTAGGCCTTACGTTTCATACACTTGTGAAAATGAACATGTGGCTGAAATGATGCCTTTTTATGTTGAACAATTGTTTCAAGACAACTGTTTAATCATGTAATTTACCTTCCTCCCTAGCCCCAAGTGTAGAATCTGTAGATAATCACTTGTACTTCATCGACCAATGTGATGGTAGAATTACGTTTTGGCCTATGGCTTCCCCAAGCTCGAAATTTTATCTACGAAATATAATGTTTTAAGCATTTCCAGAAAACATCTATTTGCATATTTGGCTAATAATGTTGTTTCATTTTTATAGTATGTCAGCCTTTATGCTGGTTGACAAAAGAGCTATGCTTTCCCAGTTTCTCGTTTGTTTTCTGTGTTTTTCTCTTTCTGCTTGTTCATTGTCTCTGTTCCTTGATCTGCATGGTGAGATCTTAATCCAAGAGATGGTACTCCGATCAGATATGTTTTGTGTCGGGGTGTGACCATTCTGTCGTGTTGCTTTTGAGCTATTCGCATTTTTTCTTTTCTTGATCAACAACTCTGTGTGCATAATTTCTTGTTTAGATGACCCTTGAACAGCATCCGTCTCCATTTTTTCCTACTTTTATTAATTCGCAAATTTACTAGTGAATACTGTATCAGAGTTGCCTCACGAAGTAATCTGTTCAAAATTCTGAACATCATTTATTTGCCTTTTTTATCTATCGATTCATTAAATCAAGTGCTTTCAAACGTATTTGGTTTAAATTGATTCGAAGAACGGAGAGCTATATAAATCGTTGTCCTTAGCGGCCGGACAGGCCTTTCCCTCTGGTAGCCACCCCTTGTAGTCCATCCATTTTGCCAGAGCTCGCTCCGCTGGACTGTTTAACACCGTCATTTGAAACATTATTTTCGTAGGTATCGATCACGGCCAAACGGCGAAAAATTGTTTAGCGGATTCGACGTTTTCGCATAAATTTCAAGTAACGCAGAATGCGTTTTGAACCAGCTGCATACATTGGGGCAGAAGTGTTTATTTCGGTTTTATCTTCGGTTTTCTGTTTATTTTTTTAGGTTTAACGCTTTTGGTTTATCGCTGTCACGGAAAACGCTTCCATTTTGTATATGATTAATGCTTAGAAAATTTACGTTGTCATGCAGGGCGCTGGTGGAAGCCATTTCAGTTGATGATAAATAGGTTTTGGACAATATGAATCCAGTCGGGATCAATGAAGAAGAATTGTTCGCCGATATTAATGTTCGATTTTCAATTGCTTTCCAAAAATATTGCGCGCGGGTCTTTTTCCTTGCAAAATAAAGTGTTCGACTAGTGTATGATTTCGTGCTGAATAGATTTTCGGGTGACCGTATCAGCGAAATATATGTTCTAGTATTTTCTATGCAATCATGTTTTTACTGCGTCGCTGGAATCCACGCGAGTTTGCTTGAAGTACTTTGGTTTTCAGCAAAAATATCTTTGGCCGATGAATCAAAACGTTTTATCAATGACTTTTTATATTACCAATGCACAAATCTGTGAATATCTGAATTGAGTGTCCAAAGGGTACTATTAATAAACTCCTTAATGGTTGAAGTTGTGTACTCAGATGGAGTCGCGTTATGTCCCAAATGTTATAATTTGTTCCTGTTAAAGGTCGTTGAGTCATCTTCATCTTCAATATGAAGTTTTTATTGAATTTTCTTCAGCATCGATGCGTTAAATACTCAAGGTTGGAAAAGTAATTAACCACCGTTCATGTCCGATGCGAGCTTATTTACCTTGTCCTCCGTTTCTTCTTCTGTATCCTTTTGGTCCTTAAAATGCCAGCTATTGGACTGCTGCCTTGCGTACTCGTCTTTTTATGGAGACCTGAAAGAGCGCGCATTGTTCTTTGAGTTCGCGGCTTCCAAGGGAGACTTCAATGCCTGAATTCAATAAATTTTTGCTGCCCAATTCTGCAATTATTTGGTGAGCCCCATCTGTTACTAAATTGCCATGATGCTTAATATTAACGCGTTGTAATGTAATTATGTGAGGATAAGTATTCACAGTAATCCGCTGTGCATAGTTTTTGCTTTCGTGCTCACCATGCTATTTGAGTAATGTGTTGATGAATAAAATGGGGTTTATAATCTGCGGTAAAATATGCGCGGGATTAAGAACCAACTTGTTTTACCTTAAAGTTAGTAGAGTGCAGTATTTGTGGCAACTTAACGTTATTTAATCACTGCTTGTGTGTCTTACTAACTTTTAAGAATTCTGCTTAATGTTAATCTGAGATTAATAGAAGTATAGAATTCTTAGATTCGCGACCTCGCATAGAACATGTTAATACACTAATGTTAGTTAAAATGCGTGAATACATTCCAACCTTTTCATTCTTAGATGACGATTTGGAGTATCGCGTCTTGTGGCTTGAAAAGTACCTTGTTCGTGAGCAATTAAGCTCTGGATGGTTTTTCAAATAAATTTGTTCGAAAATTCACTCTGCATGATACCGGGCTCATTGCCGGGAGTATGATTTCTTATCTTGCGAAGAGCGCACTTCGCCAGTCTATTGTTACTCGGGTCCCGGATCCAGGCTCCACCCTTCTCAGCCGAGTCCCGCACGAACCGTGCCTCGCTTTTGAATGGAAATTGATATTTCTAATTGCGCCCAGTCCTTGCCAATTAATTAAAACTCATTAATAAGATACAGATGGGGCGGGGGGAGGGAGGAGATGGCGAGGAGAGAATAGGGGAAAGGGAGAGAGAGAGAGAGAGAGAGAGGGACAGAGGAAGAGGGAGGGAGAGCGAATGCACGTGCGGGGAAGAAATCTAGGAGGGGCGTGATTGATCCGCGTGTGCGTCTCTGCCCCCCTTTGTTAATTATGTAGCACGGCATGTCATCGCCATCATCATAAATTACCGCTCTTTTCCTCCGCCTTATTCTTTGTCCCAGAAATTGGGACATCTGAATTTACGTCATTTCCATCGGAGGAGGAGCCGGAGTGAATAGATAATGCACGTACACTATTTGGATTTCCTCCCTCCCCCCCATCCCATTCCCCGTGTTCAATTGCTAAATGGCCTCCCTCATCCCTACCTCCCACTCCTGGAGCCGCTCACCTCCCCCTCCCACAGGTAATTTTTTTAGATCAAGGTAGGCGCCGGAGTGGTTTCGTATTAATGCTATTTATTGAACCGAATACCATGTGTGTGTGTGTGTGTGTGCAAGTGTGCGCTCGTGTCTGTTTGTGTGTGGTCTAACTTGTGGGAGGGAGTGGGGCGGGGTGGGTGGGGAGTGGTGGGAGGGGATGGTGTATTCCGACCCCCTCCCTCCCTCCCCCTCTCCCCCCGTTGCCAGTTAGAGAGGCCTATAGCTCCTCCCATGAATATATATGGGACTGCATGGCGCATGCGCGTAGGCCCACCCATTTTGCACTTGTTCCTATCTCCCCCCACCGCCGCGCCACCGCCTCGCCCTTCACCTCGGCCGCTCTCTGCCTCCACGCCGCGCCTCCTCCTCGCCCTCCCACGCCGCGCCCGGCCCCACCACGCCTCCTCCGCCCCTCCTCCACGGGGTCCCTTCTCCTTTTTGCACGGTAAACACCCATCGCGCTTGCACCAATTCAATTGGCTCTCGGTATGATGCTGACGTTGGTGCAGGGGCGAGGTGGGGGGGTGGAGGAAGGAGAGAGGTGGAGGGAAAGGGCAAAGGTGGTGGCGGTGGTGTAGGAGGAGGTGGCAGGGGTAGCACCACCGTCGGCCGGGTGATGCACGGGAGTTTTTCCTCCTAAACGGAGGCTTAGTAGTCGAGGGTTCGGGGTTCTGGTGGGGAGGGGGGCTGGAGGAAGCGGGTGGGCCGGTTATGGAGGGTGGAAATGTAGGGGGAGGGTTTCTGTGCGGTGTTCCCCGGCGGTGGGGCTGCGGTGGTGCTTGGGGAAAAGCGGGGGAGAGAGAGGCTGGCGCTCACGCCGGACCCCGTGACGCCACTCCATCATGCTTGCACAAATGGCTGGTGCAGCTGCTCGGGTCACTTGAAACGCCTCTCACACATTCTAACCCACCCTCCCGCTCCCGAACCCTCTATTCCATCCTGACCCTACCCTCCCATTTCCATCTCCCTCTTCTCTCTATCCACTCTTCCCTTTTCTATCCCTTCGCGAATCACGCGTGCCCCAGCATAGCCATCTCTCTCTCTCTCTCTACCCGTCCATGTGTTCCGCCGCCAGCGAAGGACGCCTCTCGACCACCGTGGCGACGCGTGCATCTATCTCGCCCCTCTTTACGTCCCACCGATTTCACTCCGGTGACACCTCGTGCGCGAAAGACAGTGGCTGTCCAATCGCCTCTCCACCCATCCCCCCAGCCGCGTCCGGGCCCCGCCCCCTTCTGGCCTGACGTCCCGGTCCGCTCTCCGCATCCCGGCGGCGAAAAAAGGGCCCTCCCATCGTGGTGGATCCAGGGTTTTCAACCACGGTTCCCCTTGGTGTGGGGGAGATGGCCATGATGACCATGGGGGGGGTCCTGGATTGCGAATTCCGTCCGGTGTGCTGTCCGAGCTAGAGCCAGAGGTGGAATTTCTCCCTCTAGGCACTTAGATTTGCGCCCGAAGAAACTGACAAAGCAATGACGAATTAATACGGTTGAAAATCACTATTTTACTCCTTAGATTACCCATGTATTTCAATTTATTTTCTTCCCTCTCCGTAATTTAGCGGTGGCAATTAAATCATTATCAACTTTTCTCATCACGGTAAAGTTTGTTTACAGATGTTAATGATAAAATAATGAATGGATTAAACGGGTTCTGTTGTAAAAGTCAAATATTTTGCTAAATTACTAGTTAAAATTTATAGAAATTTATATTCTGGTTTTCCGTTATAAATTTTTGCCAGATTCATGCCAACATTCACGAGTAAATTATAATAATTTCACTTTGCTGTATGTTCATCAATTCTGCAGTGCAGTGGAAATTTATTGAATCAACTTTCAAGAAGTATTTTAAGAATGTATTTCAAGGAGTTACTGGTGGATTTATGGGCAACAACGCGACTGCGGGTGCAAAAGTAGTGTCTGAAGTACTTGGGTGTATTGCTGCATTGTTGGATTTTAATATTTCCTATCTGCTTCATCTACTGGAGTGAGCTGATCTAGCGGGCATGTTTCCTTTTGATTTGAAACCGATTTTTATAGTAGTTGTTTTATTTTTTACACATGTATTCAGCACCACAAGTGAATTTTTTTCATAAAACTTTTGTTATTGATTGATATAATTAAATAGCATTCAATGCACAAACGTGTTAGTTTTCCACTCATGATTGACCATCACATGCACCTGTATCATTCGGTTGTATTTTTATTCACCCTAAATCTGTTTTAAGAATTTCTCTCCTTACCTGTTATAAGAAAATCCCTCTCGGACTCCTGCAACTTGGAGAATTCTCCCTGATGTATGGTTGTGCTGAATTTGAGAACCAGTCGCTTTACCCTTCCATTTCCCTCGTCCCCCAGGGAATGCATGAATACATGCAAACCACTGCACTGTCAGATTCGAGGGTGTGTGCCCTGGCGTTCGTAGGCAAATATACTAGGCCGCGTTGGAATCGTGACGCATAGCGTGATGGATCTTATGGGCGAAGCATTAGATGTATTCAATTAAGTCCGAGTACAAATGAAGACGATGGCCGGTGAGTTTGATTGATAACGCGCTTTGCAAATGTGCTGATGGATGGAATTGGTCCTTCAATATACCGCCGTATCCTCTCAATGCGTGCATACCTAATGTAAGTGGCGCATCAAAGGTGCATCCCCACGTGCCCGTGCCAATTTTATTAATTCACGAGCCGTTGATGTGCGCGCGTGCTGACTAAAATGTTGCTTCAATAAATTACGCCTTTGGGCCAGTAACTACCGTAGTGTTCCCCGAATGCTGTAGTCAGAGGAGTTGGACATGCTGTAGACTCCCCGTAGTCGACGTACAATCAATCCTTTGTTCATATCGGCAACGGTGATGGAGAAAGTTATTAACAGACAGTCTGTCGAGAGCATGGGGCGACGTGTTTCAAGCTGACATTATGTGAATAAAAAGAGAAAACTTTGTTATTAACATGAATTTCCACAACGTGAACTCATCTACCATTGACCTGACAATATGTGGTCTAGGGTACATGAGAGGCAATGTTTTTCGGAAAATGGATTTATTTTTCGAATGATCGAGAATTTCCCAAACTGCTATTTAGTCAGCGTCTCAGGGTCGGTGGCATTTTCTGTCATTGTATTTGTTTGAGGTATTTTCAATTTGCAGTCAATATCACGTCCTTTAGACAACTCAAGTACTGACTATGTTACATAAATCTATCAATGCAGTAGATATCAACATAAAAATGCGTTTATTAAATCCTATGACATAACATAAATGCAGTTGTATTCCGTGCGGTTTAACTCGTTGTAGGAATATGGCTTCCTGGTATAAGCGACGTACTTTGAAATACCACGTGATGTTTGCCTTAATTTATCCTTTTTAACGGTGTAAATGAGAGGTCATTTCATTTTAATTAGGAAATATTATATGCTTTGAAATTCATCCTTCTGTGATACAAGTAAGCTCATTGTAAATAATTCATTTAAGTGATTTATTTTTGCTATTTTCCGAAACTATGCACGCGGGGATATTTTTGACCGGATTTCTAGAGGGACCGAAACTTTGCTTTCAGGCTTTAGACTCCCCCTTTTCGGAATGAAAGGCATTCCCTCCTCTCTATTGCAATCTCCATCTGCCGTGGGGAGAAAAAAATAAGGAAATCCCTTTGAATTTCGTTTGAAAATGTTGTAGAGGCATTTCGCGGGCGTATTGGGGTGTGAGGTTGGCTTATTCTTGCATCGGTGGTCGCAGTCTCTCTTTTCATTTGTTTTTTGCTGCTGCTCGTTTGTTTGCCGATCTTGAAAAATATGATACGGTCGATGTAATCCGTGAGCTTATATTTTCGCCGATGCTTTTTTTATTTTGGATCAGGTGTTTTTTTTTCATTCGCCAATCGGAGCCATACAGTGCTCGTTGCGATTTTCTTATGCATGAATTTTTTTCAGTTCGTGCTCAGATGCACACACAAGGCTTTAGAATGATGTGTTATTTTCGCCAATATTCGAGCTGGACTTGGAATGTATGGAAATTATTTTTAATTGACAATTGACCGGCTTCTGAGCTGAGGTTTTAATTAATTAACAAGTGCATGTGTTCAAATAATTTTAAGAATCCTTTTCTTAGCTGCGAAATAATGCGTTTTTTTCCTCGATAATTAATGAATACAGGCTTGTGCGTAAAGGTAATCCTGCCGTTTGGTGGAACGAGAGGGTCGGAGAAATAGGGAAAATAGCCTTCTAATTCTCTTTTTATCCTTTGCGATCAGTGCTTTCGCCGATGAATTACCTTCGCCGCGTGTTTATTTGCTAATTCACCGTTATTTCGTGGTGAAATAGTCGTAAAATTTGCACGCTTCGCAGAATTTTAAGAATTTCCCTCTGGTAAGTGGAAGCTTGTGATCAATATCCGTCTGCCAATCTATTAATTTGCAATCTAATATTTACCCTTCAGGCGGAGCCGAAAATTCATATTCGTACGATTTTTTTACCAAAGGCGTGGTCAGTTCTAGACCTAAATATGAAATGTTCCTTCTGTCAGTTCTCTGCCAATAATTTGAGTAAAGTACTTAGCAGTATTTCTACTGCTAATTGGTCTCAGTGAAGAAACGTGTGCTTCCCTCTATTTTATGTTTTTAAAGGCTAAAGGCTTTTTATAGGAGATTATCTAAAATTTTGTGGAGTGGGATGAAGGCAAGTAGGCTCATTGAATGGGGTGAAGAGCGGTAGGACTTATGCGGGGCTGGAAGTGAATGGATTGGTCTCATTAAGCAATTTGTTTCTCTATTAGCATACTTTCATGGGTGAGGAATCTATAATAACTGTAGAAATCCATTCTTCATATTCCGAGAGCCTTTTCTCGACTCTACCGGCTCGGCTGTTTCCCGGCGTCGGCCGTCGCGGCTGTAAGCGGCCGGGATCAGTGAGCTCCGGGTGCCGATCCTACTCGCTCTGTCCGAGCCAGTGCTCAATAGGAGCCGTTCCCACTTTCCACCCAACAAGTGCCCCCGACGTGTTTGCCCTTCTTCCCTTTTGCAGTTTTTTTCCATCTTGTCGATTTGTTTTCTCCACGCGATCCGTTTTCCGCATACACCTCGGGAGCTAGCCCGCGCGCGGCCGCCGGTGTATTCAAGGGCCTTTCGGGTCATCGTCGATGAGGACTGATCTATTCACGGGAACGAATCCCTTTCGGCCCGGAAGCACTGGCTTCTTTTTGTCCGCCCTCCTTGTCCAGCGATGCGTGTTTCGGAGTTGAGTCCTGGATTTCGTTCTCGGACTATGGGACTTGGGAGTTTTGCCGTCGCACTCGCGAGAAAGGGCAAATTGTTGGTTCGCCCGCGTTCTTTTTCGATTCCGCATTTCGATCGTATCTTTTTGGCTCTTCACGCTCTCAACAAGTCGACGTGGGTCATTGTATACGACCTAGGGCAAAGTTTCAACAAGAGCAAGGTTGCGAAGACTGCAGGCAGTCGGAGATCGTCCTCATCGGCATCAGGTTTAGGGAAACTTGAATGCGGTACTCACCCGAGGTCCTCGACAGGTCATAGCGATGTGAGTGAATGGCGTGAGTGCATGGGAACTTGTAAGTACAATGGCCGGGAGAACACACTTCCAATGGAACGCGTGCTCAGGAAGCCTAACTTTAGCTTAAGTGACGAGGGAATTTTTTTAACGGGCATAGAAGCGTTTTCGATGCAATTCGCGCTCTACCCGAAATATTTCGGAGCCATGTTCAGGTCCTGTCCCAATAGGAGAGGCATCGCTAAAGCTCACGCACTCATATATCGTTTGGGGAAGATATTCAGTATCTGCGCGAAGCCCTTCAAAACTCAGCGACTGGGATCAGACGATTTTTCGAGATCGTTCTTATGAGGAAAATTGCAGATATTCCGTTTTCATACGGCAGCTATTTTTCCCCCTTTCATATGGTTCTCGTGATACCAATGTTAGCCCAGCCGTTTTTTTCCTATCCTCAATGTGGAGTGGTTTTGTTCGACGTCATTCACGGTGGCATTTTTATTCTATCACTTCCACATTTCCCTGTCTATGGTACGGAGAATGGCTGAGGAATGGTCTTTTGAAATAGTCATATTATTCGGATTCCCCGTCAAGAGGTTGTATAGTTTCCAGTTCCATTAATTTAAACAGGAAATACTTATCTAGTGACTTTTTCCCGGTGGCTGCTCTTGTGGCGAGGTTCAATGATATTGAACACCGGTTAGGCCTCTTCTGCATTGGCCTTCAGATCCTGCACTTTCATTCCCCCCTTTTCACTCGCACGCAACGAGCATTTTGGTCCCGTCTGTAGTGCGCATTAGCGCTCATTCGTTGTTTTTCGTCGCAAAAATAATCTTTGCCTTGTTTTCAAGGTTTTTAATTTCCCCACGTTGTTCCTCTTTTTTCCTTCCTTCCCTCATCAACCATTTATCCCCGGATTCTCTCTTTTCTTCATCGGCTTTTTCCGTTTCCCATCGCCTTCTCCGTCACCCCTCTCTTGTCTCTTACGGCCTCCGTCCCGAACGTTCCATTTCTCCTCTATCTTTCCCCGCTCTTTCTCCTCTCTGCCTTCAAGGGGAACCGAGGCTTACATCTCGTCGCGATGCCTTGCGTCACTCTCCCTCCCTGCAAAAACCCTTCCCTGGGTCTATTCCTTCGGCTTGTCGCTCCCCAGGCTTGTCTCCCCCCCACCTTTCTCTTCTTTACCCTTGAGTCTCCTTCGCCTGCTTCCCCGGTCCACCCCCGACCGCGCCTTCCCTGGAGAAGTGGTCGCCTAGTCATCGCCAATCTGCCTTCAGCCCTGCAGCGCCAGCCTCCATGGGAAATCAGGCTTGGGATCCGTATCCACCGCGGTCCCTAAGCCTCTCATTCCCTCCTCCTCGCCCCCTCCCTCTTCCACACCCTTTCTCCTCTTCGCTTCTCTTTCCCATCTCCTTCCCGTCCTGACTCCCTCATCACCTCACCCCCGCTCACTTCCTCCCTTCACTTCTCTTCTCCGCCCTTTGGCCTCACCCTCGGCAATCTCCCTCAGACTCCTTTTCCCCTCTCGTCTTCTCCCTCCCACGACTTCTTTCATTTTTCCGTCTCCTACGAAACCCCTGCCTTCTACTTCCAGCTGCCATCTGTTCCCTTGCTTCGTTTTCATTTTTTCGTACTCATTTTGATCTCTGTCCCATTCCTCAAAGTATTATATCTAAACATTGATCGTCTCCCAAGTGTATGAGTTGCAGACACGGATTCCTTGCTAAGTCACGGTTTAATTTAGGAAGTGGTATCGGCGAAGGTGCAAGAGAAGAGGGTGTCGCTCATCTTAAAGGCAGTTTTCTTCCCAGTCCCACTCAGCTGTGCGGTCGTTTCTATTCTTAATTCAACTTCTCTTGATTCAATCAATTTTAAAATTCGCAATTAAATTGTAATATGTCTTGTTTAGATAGCAGTAATTATTCCATCATTACTACCTCCAGAGAGTGGAGTACTTTTAGGCCATGAAATTTGTTCAGCTCCCCTACTTAGCTATTCAAAGCTTTGTTTCTAAAAATTTAACTTTGCATGTGGCACTGAAGGTTTTTTTTAGTTCTCCATCATAGCTTTTCCGTAGTAGCACTTATCTTTGAGGGTAAAGCGAAACTAAGCCATTCGTAGAAATTATTTGTTCTCAGCCTTTCTTGAATCTGAATGGTTGTGGTGATAACACCTCTTGTATCTTTGTGGTAACCTACAATACTGATCCATTTCCACTTTTTGATGTGAAACAAATAACCCATTGTGTGTCGTGACAAGCTCAAATTCGTGGCGATAATTTATATTTTTATTTAGACCCCGTGGTCTCTCATTGAAGTTATCTCTTTTTTCCACGAAAATGAATTCAATAGCATTAATGTTTTACTCGTTAATATTCGGGATACGGATTTTAATTTGGCTGAGAAACAGTCTAGACTGCAGCTGGAGTCATTATTTCAGAGAGCCATTCTTCTTTGGTGGTCACTGCTGTTCATGGTTTTTCATACGGGGGCACAAATTTGTGCTCTAGCATTAATGATTTCTTTTTCGTGCAAGTCATGTTCGCTAGCATCTCCTTCGAGGCCGACGCGAAATTTACAGGTGTGTGACTCTGTGAACGTCATGCACCGACTCTTTCCCCGGGGCACGGGATTAGTTTTCTCTTTGTAATAATGTAAGTAAGCATTGCTATCGGGTCCGATCTTATCGGATCTCTCTCTCTCTCTCTTCCTTTCTCGTTTGCCCTCCTCTTCTTCGCCCGCCATCCTCGTCCATCACGATCTGGCGCTCCGCCGTGCCTTCCTCCGATATTGCTTCGTTCCTCGTGGGCGTACTGCGTGAAATAGATTTCATTGCACGCTATGATTCACCTTTGAGGTTCACCTGAAACCCAAGGTAAAATAAGATCGCAGAGATTATTGCCCCATATATCTAGGAGACCCAGATGCTATTTATCGCTCGAATCAGAGGATTTGCTTGTGGAGTATTTCGTTGGTAGTTGGTGGTGGAGTATGTCGAAGAACTGTATTTTTGTCCTGAAGGGAAAACTGCAGTGAGCGAGTCTTTTTTTTATTCTTGCAGAAATGGAAGTGTGTTCGGATGAGAGTAAATGAGTAGGGCTTTGTAACATACGGTTTTTTCCTGGAAAAATAGGAATTATGGTGCTAGGAGCTAAACGGAAATGAATTACAATCTACGAACCTTATATAACTATATAATAAAGAATAGAAGATAAAAAAAACGAATTGTGGTAGTTTGTTGAATCGGCAATTATATTAGTGAACACAATTGATTGGAGTAATAAAGAAGGAATTGACTGAGATAATTCCGTATAAATGTTTCCGAAAATACTCGAGAGCAGTGAAAATAGCGGGTACATACATGAGAAGAAGAATATGTGCCTGGCTATCACGGAATGAAATAGCACAAATCCCAAAGTGTCACCTATTTTCCTCATTCTTTGTCATTGCTTTTCGCTTCTAACGGCCGCAGTCCATTCGGGTGTCTGCTCGTGAATAATTCACATCAATCTTACATGCGGCATTATCATTTAAATTATTTATTACAAATTGAGTGTCTTCGATATCATGAGGGGTCGTTCCCCCACATTGGTGTGCAGAATGCGTAATAAAACCGATGCCAATGGCTATTCTCCTCTGTATTCCGTTGGAATATTATCATGTTTATTGTCCTTATATTCCCTTCCCAGCTATTCGCCAGATAATCTTTTATTCGTTTCACTGATCATTGGCTCTTGTCAGAATTACAGTGCATAGAATTTATCCATCCAACATTTGGGCTTTTATGCATTGTAGTAAGCAATGCACACCAAAGTTGAACCTCACATCACTTAGTCTACGCTTTTCTCGATGTTAATATACTTTCAAGTTCTCCAATGTCCTACCATCCAAAGCATCTGCATTTGCTGAAAGGATAGTTTTTGCTCTTTGAGCTTCTCAAGGCTTTTTCATTGGTGATTTGCTCCCTTCCCTAATTGAAAGGACATCTGTATCTTGATGCTCATGAATATGAGAGTGAGGAAGCGTATCTTTTCCCTTATAATTTTATGCTTAACCTTTTGTTCCGATAAATATATTGAAGTGTTGCGATTTCGGTCACGAGTGCTGGGAAAAGTCTTTTGCTGTCAATTTTTTCCCTGCCGCTCTAATTGAGTCCTAAGGGCGCTCTTATGTGAGCAACTGCCTGCCCTCTGTGTCTTCTCTGTGCTTGCGCTCCTCCGGTCACTTCAGTCTCTCTTTCTCTTCCTGCATCTGTCCGCCTCGTTCCTCGTCTTCCCCCTTCCTTTCGGTACGTGACTCCTCTAAACCCTCCGATGCCTCACTCCCCCGTTCCCCTCTGTTTCTTATCCATTCCCCGGCGTCCGGCTCGGTACAACACACACACACACTTCGTTCCTCCCTCTCTCACGGTCGCCTTCTCTCCATTCTCTCCCCTCGCCCCTTCCCCCCCCCCCCCCTCGCACGCACGGACAGATGAACCCATTTGCACCGTGCACAAGCTTCCTGTGTATGCACTTTGTATCGTATTCTGTGCGCGAATGCAGATGCAATTACGGCGTGCAGCGCGGTGCTTTGTGGGATTGGGTTTTGCCCTTTATTTGTACGCCGGAGTGGAGTCCAAGTTAGGCCGTTTGGTGCTCCTGCCAGACCACCCACCCGCCCCTACAACCCCAACCTTCTCCAATCCTCCCTCTCTCCCCCCGCGAGCCCCGCAAAACCCTTTCCTGGTCCCCCCCACATCTCTTTCTGTCCCCACATTGAGAAGAGCCTTCCCGCCCTTACCTCCTGCACACGAATCCCTCTACACACCCACCCACGCTCCTTCTTTCTTCCCGCCCCTGATCTAGTCACCCCCCCTTCCTCCCCCCCATCACGACCAGCGCAGTCTCCTCCTTTTATTACTCTAATCACTCTTTAATCCTTACCGGAGACAGCTTACAATTAGGTTTCTCCCCCGCCCCTTCCTCCCCTTTGCCTCCAACCTTCCACCACCCCAGCCATAGCGATTCTCTTGCCATTTCTCTCCGCCCTCCTCCTTCTCCGCACTTAAACAGTATCGATCACTTTGGGGGATCTATAGTTTTGCGCTCGTTATGGGAGGAGGGCTGTGGTTGGACGGAGGGAAAGATTGAGTGAGTGATGGCACAAGCGGGAGTGTGTGTGCTTTCGCTTCTCTTTTAATTCCCTCGTCGGATCCCCACTCTCCTTATTTTTTTTCGTAATCCCGTCCTTTCTCATGTGCCCGTGTGTGCCAGAGCTGTTTCATAAACGCGTAATCTTTAGTTTCCGTGTTTGACGGAGAGGCTGTGCAAAAATGGAGAAGGGTGTGGCAGAAGGGCCGCGAATGCGGAGGGAGTTGTCGATGAACATCCCGGTGTTCGTCTCCATGACGTCTCGAGTAATGTTTTCAACCGTATTACCATCCTTCGGTAATATGTATTGCGTTTTCGTAATCGGTTTATCTGCGCGGTAACTTAATGAGTAGTGCTCTGGACTACCGTTCGTAGGTACCTGGTTCGGATCCGGGTATAATATTTTCGGACGCACTCAATTAAAATTATTTTTTTGCTATTATCTGGATTTTTTGAGAAACCATGGTTGATGCAGTGATAGGAAATGGTCCTCTCTCATCCTGATGTGTGAATTTCCTCCATCATCGGGTTCAGTAGTTGGGGAGCTACCCTCACCAACCAGACTCACCTTTCTGTTTATGAGGTTTACATGTAGCAGGCTTGTCTGTCTTTTTCGTCGAGTCATGGGAGAAGATGCTTGTCGCGCTTTCTGAGAACTTGGCGCCAAGAGCGTTAACGATTGCCCTCTCCAGCAATTGGAATTGGTTGTTGTTACCCCTTCATCCGCGGGTGGTTTATAGCATTGGAGGTGTACTTTAGGCGCGCGGTTACCTTCAAATATTACTTTATATAGTTTATTTATTAGTAGTATTAACATAATGTAGTCTCTGAATGAGATTAAGGGTTTTAAATTTTCAAAGTATTTATTTTATCATATTCGTAATGCGGAAGAGCATACTTAGAAAACATATCCAAAACCTATTGCTTCCAAGCTTTGACTCTACCTAAATTTTCAGCGGCAACGAGTGGAAAATGAATACGAAATAATATAATATCGTCAGTAGAGATTTGAAGGAAATGTGCCAGTCTCTTAGTTTAACACGCTTACAGCCGTAAGCACCCTTAGCAGCCATAACTCCCTTCCACCTGCCCTACCTCATCTATTATTCACCGAAATAGTGTGCCCATCTCTTCAGCGGAATGTGCATAAACGACTGGGTGTAGGGTATCTTTCTCTGAGAGTCGACCCGGGACATCTGGCACTGCGTCGATGCTCTATGCAGCTTGGGACATGAAGGAAGGGTGGAATATCTGCGCAAGAACCCGCTCCGCCCATCGCATCACCATCGCCTTGTTTTTCCGGCATAATTCACGGGGAGAGAATTTTCAGTCACCATTCGATTAGCGGGGCACGCGTATTTTCCCCCTTTGCGGAGGGAATTTGAATTTCCTCGTCTAATTAAAACTTTTCTTTCTCTCGCGTCCATTTGCGAGCGAAGTAAACTCGTGATGAGACGAGCCGCCCTCCGATACAATCAATCTGCTTCCGCACGGGCGTGTTTCGAAGGGTTGGCGGCAGCATTCGTGGGGAGGTGGGGTCACCCAGGGCGTCGCTTTGGTCACAGGCGGCCCTCCCTTTTGTTTGGCGTGAATCAACGTTTAAGTGGTGGGGGGGAACAAAATCCTTAATTGGTATTTCAATTATAGAGCCGTTATACATTCTATACGATAAACATTTTCTCAAGCACGCCTCGACCCCGGTTCACCTTTCGCATTTTGCTTATAGCGCGCCGGGCATTGATAGCACGGCATGCTCCACACAAAAAGCTGAGCAGAACAAATCATTTCCCGGCTATATATTTGTGTGGAAAAAAGCGTTGTTCCCAAGCAACCTCCTCTATAATGCATGACGGATGTTGATTGTCTTGGTGGGACGCAATCCCTTTCCATGCATACCGCGATGAGGAGACGCACGGGTAGACATCTGTAAGTCATTTGTTTTGGTCTCCACCTATTGTGTTATTATGAGAAAAGGCACATTTTTTTCCGGCCCGAAAAAAGAATAACATATAGGTGTGCACGCCTGACATTCGTTCCCAGCATTGTCGATTGGGATCGGTGGGTGGCGGGAAGGGAGGAGGGCGTCTGATATGAAAGGTTTAGTGCGCACACAGTCGCATATACGCTCACGTGTAGACATTACAGGCTCGGGCATTGTGGGGAGGGGGGGGAAAAAAAAGAAAACGCAAACGTGCAAATAAAGCAAACAGGAGCGTCGCACACATGCGGTCTGGGACATGCCGACACGGCTCCCGCGCCGCTCCTCCGCTGGGGGTTCGTCGTTGGATGCGGCGGCGGCAGCGGCCGCGGAGCCGGCGGTCGCAGCGCGGTCCCGCGCTCACCTCTGGGATGCGGCAGTGGTCGCGGAACAAACGCGGGGCCGCTGGGGAAACGGCCTGATTTCAGGGGGAAACATTCCCATGGACGTGCGCCCCCGTAGCTCGTGCATCTGTGCCGCGCTTGTGTGCCGACCCTTCTTTATTCGCCTCCGACTCTCGATCCCTTGTGTTACAGCGGCGCTCCTCATGCGCCAGCGAACTCCGCAAACCTCGGCGACAACGGGTAACCAGAGTCGCCCCACCCTCCCATATCCAACCCCCTCGCCTCTCGGATCTAAGGACGGTCGCAACCCCCTGAGCCCCCCCCCCCGTTACACCCTCGTCATCCCCAACGAGCGATCGGTGCAGAAAGGGGTGGGATGAGGGGATACCGATCCGCTGCCAGTCATCCTATCGTAGTCAGCCTATTACTGGCAGTTTTGTCGTCGGCTTATCTCGGAATGTCAAATTGTAGTATGTCGAGTGGTTGCTGTGTAGATCTTTTGTGTAAATTCACTTCTTGGGCTGAAAACATGTTTTTGATCCAATGTCTCTTCTCTATGTGGTTATTCTTTCTCTTCCTCTCCATTGCCTCACTGCCCATCTTCTTTCCATTTCAGTCTTCCGCGTCTTGCAAGGTCCCAACATCCCTCCACTGCTCCTTCCAATTTTTTCCACTCATTCTCTCTCACACCTTGCCAGATGTGGCAAAAATTTGTTGCTCCTCCTTACGTCCTCATGAGTTCTAGCCTCCCCCTAATCCTGAGTCCTTAGGAGCCTCTTAACCACACTTTTCCTTTCTACTCCTTTTACAACTCCCCGTCTGATCTTCCGAAATCACCCCCTCCACTTTCCTGTTCCCTCAGCCTCTCATTCCCCACAATGCCTCCAACCTGGCCATTATCTTCTTTCCTCGAGTCATACACCCCCGCACCCAGCCCGCACCGCGACCGCTCCCTCTCGATCCGCTCATAACCACACTCGCACATCCCTCCGCCCTCGGAAGTTCCCGCTCTCCCTCCCTCTCCCTGTCCGCTCCCCGTAATTTCCGGCCGCATTCTCCCCCAGGAGTGCATCTTTTGTGCACGCGTGTGTGGGTTGGAGCGAGAGTGGAAGTCTCCGGAAATGCACCGGGGGGAAGAGATTTATATGACGTGATCCCTTATGTAAATACATGCGTGCATGTAAACGCGCGCGTGCACTCGGTGGGGGATCGGGTTGCCGGGCGTGGGTGGATTGCCGTTTGAGAGGAGGCGTCCTCACGTGGGATCGGGCGTCACGAAGAAAGCCTCTCGAGGAATGCGCAAAAGGGGGTTGAGGTGACGTCTGTTTCGGTACACGGGGGGTAGGAGACAGGGCGGGGTTGGGACGTGGATGGCAGGGAGGGGGTGAAGAGGGTTTTTTTGTGATTGGCCTCGGGGGCGGCAGCAGGGAGCCATCGATATGAAAAAAGAAGCCGGGGGGGCGGGATAAGAGACGCTTATTTACCCTCACTAATTAATCCCATATCGACTGCCTTCACTCTTTCTACCCCCGGATCGAGTCGTCTTTCCACCCCCGGTGCATTCTCCGCCCGACACAGACCTCCTCCCGGTCCTTTCTTTCGGAAGCCCCCATCCCCCTCGCCGGTGCATCCCCTTGGCTTGCACCTCGCCCGGAGAACCCCGATTTGTGGCTCATCCCCTGTCTGTCAGCCGAGCTAACCGATTCACTCCCCCCGCGTTCCACTCTGGGGGCGGTGGAAGTCTTTGCCGCGATCGACTGCCGATTGGGACGTCTGTCTATCTCTTGCGATAGCCCCCAAACCCCACATGGTTCCTTTCCCCCCTTCCCTCCCACTCATCCTGAACACATCTTCCGTATTCCTTCGCATCTTGCATCAGGGGACACTCACTTCCTCCTCCTTTTATCTGTTCCGTTGCGCCACCACCGTGTCCGTATCGGAACTCTGGGGATGTTTTATCATTCTTCGTTACGCGGGGAGCGTCAAAGGCATTTTATTGTGGCATTGCTATAGATAATAGACCACTCAATCTATTGGAGTATGTAGTACGTACATTAAATTCATCTACAAATGCACAGTATTCTACCAGCCACCGCAAGGGTGTGTGGTAGGGGGTGACTACTCTGCCGGCATACACTATACGGACAAGCACGAATATTAATAACCATGTTACCCGTTTACTGTTAGGTGAAATATTTTCACCCAGGAAACTTAGCAGCATCAATTACAGTACAGCTTCTAATTTCAAAGCATAGCTTCATTCGAGCGGAATAGGCACAAATGCCCATTGGGTAAATAGTTTCAACAGATTCGCCGCTATATGCCAAGCATTTGCGGATATGTAAAAGTGTAAATTCTTGTTAATAGTGTCATACAGACACAAGATAAATGTAAAAACTCACTAACATATCTTATTTAACGTACGGGCAATTTCTATCACGTGTCCATCGCGCAACTTCCATGTCGGGCAATTTGTGGGCAAACGGCATTTTATGCACCATCTTATACTTATCTGTTGTATTGTCTTGTTGTATTGGTTTATCGCTCACAACGAGTGAGTGAGTTTATTTAACGATTCTATTTTTTGTACTGTAAATTGTCTTTGTTCTTAGAGGACATATGTCCTAGAGCAATAAATACCTTTCTAATTGTAATTCTAATTCTAATCTTACAATATCTATATCTTATTTCATCTTTTTTCTAGCATGGCAAGATAAGGTTTTTAATTTTTTAAATACCTTCCAAAAGATTCTGCCTAAAATGAAAGTATTAGAGGTAGCCCAAACTGCTAACCTGAAGAGGGTAACATCCCCTCAAAGGCTGTGCATGCCTTTTACCCTCTTCTTCTTTCACGATGCCTATATTTTTTCTTCTTTTACTATCATTAGTACTCTCCAATCTTGTATACCTTACACTTTTACAGCGACTCCCAGTGAACCTGCCTATCGTTTGCCAAGGCGTTCAACACGGCTTTCTGGTTGATGTTTTCCAAATAAATGTAGAAAGGTTTGCAAATCAAACAAAGTTCCTTTTCCCTGACAATGGTTACACCATTCCTGCAATTAGAGCAAAGAGTCGTCAAGAAGTTATTGTGCCTGTGGGCAGTAAAGACTTCTCCTTTACCCTCCTGGCCATTTATGGATGAATCTATTATTACGTTGCTATCTCGGTTAATTCCAATACAATGAATAGACAATAAGTAATACTTCTAATTAATGCAACAAATTCCACCATAGATATTAGGTAATAAAGTCCTCAATCTAGATAGAGAGTAAACGGCACATTATGAAATGTTTTCAGTCTATAGTTCTAAGTAACTGGTTATGGATAAAGCATAAAATTCTAGTTGATTTTACCTCTCTTTTTCATATGCCTCAATTGTACTTGAAATTGAATTAGATTCCACGTATCTGCTATAATATATGGTGTTGGTTTCATTCTTTTATTTTGTTGCAGCATTTTTAAGGAGGTTAATTTAGTCGACGGGGGAATCGAGCAAATACCTCCGTTGAACCATAATGAGGATTCACGACTGGAGTGGACGAATATGACTGAGTCCTTTTGAGTGTGTAGGCACTGTTTTATCACATGCGTCTGGTTACGAAATGCATTATTACCAGAGTTTTGTGTGGTATAAACCCATTCAGTCGTTTCACTTTATGATGTCTTATTCTGAAATTGCAACGTTGTAGCTCATTACCTGTAGTATTTAAAGGAAACTCAGCATCCAGTTCAGTGCTTTTGCACTTCGTTGAAGGCTACACTTTAAATTGACGTTCCCCCTCCTCTCCTTTTTTCTCATGCAATAGCAAAAATCGCTCTCCAGTGGAACATTCTTGTGCCCTTTCATTTTTTTTCTTTGATTGAGTACATCTGTAGCTATTGGGCACGTATGAAGACCAGCAGCGCATCAAAACTCAGTCGATGATGAAATTCGCGACATCACTTCACATTGTTTTATACATCAGAAGCGTATGGACATCACCTTATTTAAAACAACCTTCTCCAGCGGAAAAATCGCGTTTCATCTTTCTGGGAAAGAGACTCACCCTCCCCCCTCGCCCATCTCTCTCCCTCTCGTTCACTCTCCCGAAAGTTCTCTTTTTTAATGTATCGAGAGTCCGCCTCCCATGCATAACGGACTAATGGAAAATTTCACATGCTTTATCGTCAGAGAGGGAGAGAGGAAGAGGAGGAAGAGGATACATATCCTTCCATGATAAGTGGCCTTCAAACGGGGTAGGCGATACACCTGTATCCAGGCTTTATATCCCGGTCCGTGAAATATTTTTCCATCGCTTGCTTTTTAGTCATTGCCCTTGGGCGACCGTGGGAGGAGGTGAATTGAAGGTGGGGGGAGGAGAGGAAACCTTTTGTAAAAAAATAACCGCCCCTCCCGCTGCCATCGCCACCCCCGGCTTCTTCCCACTCAAACCCCGTCCGCCCCCCCAACCCTGCGACTCTCCAGCCTCCCCTCCTCCCCCATCGCCTCCTCTCAATAATCCCGCTTTTCATATTGTATCGTCCTTTGCGCGTTACATATTCGCTTCGTCCCAAAGCCCCCCCCCCCACCCCCTGCCTCTCTTTCCCCCGGCTGGTATGGGTGGTCCAGGCGCATCATTCCGTGCCCCCTTCTCCCCCCCCCCCCCATCTTCCTCCTCCGCCGCCCTAGTCTCTCCTCTCCTTTCCCTATGTACGCACGCTCTCCGCTCCCATCTCTTATTCCCTCTTTGGTCCATCGGGCGGATGCAATGCACTACCACCGCCGCCGCCAAAAAGGCCGGCTCCGTCCGTCTGTTGCCCCCACTCGGTGCGGCTTGCCCCCTCTTCCGCCCCACCTCTCGCTCTCTTTGGCCCCTCCTTTATCCGCCCCCTTTCGCCCATACGGCACCACTTTCGTCCTCGGCACACTCACTCCCATCTCTCTCTCTCTTTTCTACCTCCCCCCGCGTCTCTTTCTCCATCCCCCGCAACTCCTCCCCCATCTCTCTCTCTCTCATCTTTCCCTCCGCCGGGTTCCTGTCCGGCCGAAAGTGCAGAGGGGGTCGCGGAGGGGTGGGCAGCACTTCAAACCAATTAGTCTGGGGCATCGGGAGTCTGGGATATCGAAAAAATCTGAATGCCTACACCGGACGGGGGAGGATCGAGAATAGAATAACTAAGTCGTACGGGATGGGGGTGAGGGTGGATTGCGTGAGGTTTTTGTGCTGCCGTGCGGGTGAGAGAGATATGCAGGGAGAGGACGATGATACGGTTTCGGGAGGGTGGTGGTGGTGGCGAAGCGGGGTCAAGAGGACGCGAAAGAAGGGATTTTGGATTGGGGCGGGGGGTATGTGTGTGTGTGTCTGTTTGTGCCGGGGGGCAAGCCGAGATAGCGGCGCGTGGGCTAAGGCAACGCTCGCGGGGAATGCAGAGAGGCGGCAGCGAGAGTCAAGGGTTCCCGCCTCCGGAGTTTGCATATTAGGGAACGCGAGCAAATCACTTCTTTCCGTAGGTATATACCGGGGTTGCGTCGGTAATAATCAGCGATTCATTCCCAGTGAGACATTCTATGGGCTTCCGTTGGGATGATCTGAAATTTGCTATTTCCAGTAAATTAAGTGGCTGTGCCTATCGCGGAATTTTTACGAACGTAAGGCTTGTAGTTTTCGCATACGCAAGGCACTATTTGCGTTAAGTCACATTCGAAAATAATGTATTGTCACGTTATCTATTGTTTTTGCGAAATTTATAAATGAGACACATGGGTTCATTTTTTCCATGTTCCTCTTTGTTTATTTCTGTGATACCAATGCTTGTGATTCGTATTTCACTTGAAAAGTATGTGTTGTCATTTTCCATTTCCATTCAAATACTCAATTCTGCACGTAGTATGGTTTTCGTGTCGGAACTCGTAAAACGGTAAGGAACTAATGAAAAGGAGGGATTAAGTGCTAAGTTTCTGGTTCAGAAAAAAAGATGTTTGTCATTGAATTTAACATGATATTCATTGCCAAAACACACTTCATTCATTCAGAATTTTTTCGGCGTCTGTATTCAATATCTGGTTTCGTGGTACGTTGAAGTTGCGACGATGGAATCCAGGACGACACTTGTATGTGTTAGGCGTGAACTGTCGAATAATATCATCAAGCTCTCCCTCATCTGGGAGCTCACCCGTTAAGCAGTCTAGCTTCGAAGCAGCCACGGGAATGCATCCAAATTGCCAAGGCTGATGAAGAGTGCTTGGAAGAAGCTTTTCGCTGTTTTTGGATCGTTGCATCCTGGGGATTCAGATGCGTCTGACGGCTGGCGCATCGTCTCCGTCGTTGCAGGAAGAAAGAAGCCCTTTGTGTCTCGGTGGCGTCGACAAGCTTCGGCGGTTGGGGGGGCGGGGGAGCTCTCAGAGATGCATATTGCAGGCCCTGGGCTGACCTTCCGTTGCCCTCATCTTTCGCCGTGCATCTCCTGTATAGTTCCACTCAATCCATATCAATCCCACTCGAAACCACTATCCGCCCGCGATTCGCCCAGATCGCCCGCTTCCCCGTGTTTTTCTTTGCCGTTGCCCTGAACGCGACAGACGGATGCGGTGGTGGGTGGGTCCCCTTGGACGAAAACGCTCAGTCAGTCGCTGAAGAGCGGCGCCGGACGAAAAGAAAATAGGAGCGGTGCAATCGCCACGGCCGTGACTGCATTTGGGATATTGGTCGGCTGGTTTATTGTTTTCCTTCCTCTCCGGACTGGGTGCCCACTTGTGCACCCTCGTCGCGTGCACGGCTGGGGTCCACCAGGGGAGGCCGCCAGGACCGGCGGCCCTGCCAAGGGCCCTCCTCCCTTTCCTCTCCCCCCCTTCCTGAAGTCCCACTCGCTTTCGGGATTCCGCGGGCCCGTACTCTTGCAGCGCGCGGGCAAGAGACGTCTCCACCGTCCGTCCACATCCGTCGTCAATCGCTCCCATTCCGATGATGAGCTCTAATTGAAAGTTTTAATTGAATTTTGGTGTAGCCTACCGAAAGTTTCGGAGGATACGTCCTGGTGCGATGATTTCCACGTACTTTTTTTCAATATTTTTAATTTTTACCCCCGGTAGGAAGGTATTTCGCGTAGCGATTTGATTTTCCACGGAGGAATGGAGAACAGGAGTATTTGAAGAGTATACTCTCTCGCGACGGTCATGACGGGAGGGTCGTTGATGAGATTGTAGCTGTCCAGGCTTTGTGTGTGTGCCTGTCCTTGCCCTTTGTCGCGGCAAAATTAATAGTTGCGCTCCTGTAATCAAGGGTTTTTTTATTCTGATAGCTTTCCCAGGTATCGCCCCTCGTCAAGGAAGTCGACATGTAATTGAGAGCCCGAGAGTTCCGAACCACCGTGGTATTGGGTAGTTCCCAAGATGGGATATAATTCACGTGTCTGATCCACAGTGCAACCCACCCGCTCAAAGCTTGTCTTCTTCTAAATTGTCTATTTTAATTTGCCGTCGTATATTTTCAGGTTATTTCACGTTCTAACTGGAACGCGGAGAGAATGATTACATTTGAAATGATGATTTTTCTGAGGAAAAAATATCTGACGCAATATTTCCGTTCTGCGGGTTAGGTAAACGAAACATGTGCGTGGCACCTCTCTTTCCCAGGCTCGTAAATATCAACAGCGCATTTATAAATAAAACGTGTAATTTTTTACTTTACACGAGTTTCGCGTTGATAATAATACTGGACATTATTGGCGTCGTATATTTTTGACCATTACGACTTGCTACGTGGCAACGAAACTCTGACCTCCTATTCAACGACTGTTGAAAATAGATTTTTGTGTCTTCTGACTTTCCTTCGAACTGATAGTTTTTTTAATATTTCCTTCAGTTATAGGTATCGTGTGTGAGAGACTTGAATTGATGTAAACGGTATCCACCCAAGGTTGTAAATAAATTATTGGTTATAAGTAACTCTTGGTGTGATAGAAGTTCTGATCGTTATTATTGGAATCTAGTTCTCTCAAAGCGAACACATTGTTTTGTAAATTTGTGGTAGCCTTCTTCCTGTTTTGTGATATTTTTACGTGACATGTGGGTACGTTTTTTTAGTGCATGGTTTCTCATTTAAGGTTCTGTTTGATAAGTGTTGTTATGAATTCGGAAAAAAAGCAAAAGGTTATGGTATGCTTAACTTGAATGGATCATATGGTGAGAGGTTTCGTGATGGAAGTGATTGGCTTTAAAATAATATCCTTAGAGGCTCAGGTGGAAAGGGATTACCCTTGCTATAGGGCTGCTTTATTTCCTTTTTTCGTGCCTGCAATCACCCGTGCTTGAGGCGATGACGTGTAGTATTGTTATCGAGATTGCGCACAGTTATACCCTATGACTTGTGACTAGGTGGTTAATTTTTTTATCTTCAGATTAAGCGGCGGTTATAGCGAGGTTTTTGGCATTATTTGTGGAAGTATCCTCAGCTTATTGCTTCGGCCCTTTTATGTGCTTTACATTTGTTTCTTTGTGGTCGTAAATAATGGCGCAACATTAAAAGGTATGCGGAGTATGTCGTAAAAACTTTGGCCTCTCAAAGTTGTCTTTTTTAAAGAGAGCGTTGTCTTCGTTTTGTTTTGGTACATAATTTATGTCAGTCGTTACCGTCTCAGTCTTCTGGTACTTTCTATTACGGGTCTTTTTCTTTCCGATATTTCCTTTGCTCGTTTTATATATTCGGTGCCGTTCCGTGTGCGAAAATGGCTACAATAAAAAGTGTAATTGGTTTTCCTCATGGTTCTGCGGCTGTAATGGCTTGGTGGTTACGTCTCCGTGCGGTGTTCTCAAGAGTGTTGTAGCAATTTTTTTCTTCCAACGGTGGTACATAGGCCATCGTCTCTGCCCATTTGCTAGCAGTTTTTGCCACCCCTAACTCGCCTAAAATACACTCTTTCAAGTTCGGGCACGTTTTTGTTTTCCTAGAGTATTTTATGAACCCTAAATTTTACTAATATGTTCTGTCAAAAGTAGGACAGCAAACATTGCTGGAGATGTGCATTGAACAGGGAATGACCAGGTGATAAGTGTTCAAGTTAACGTATCTTATGTTTAGTAGGTACTAGTTTCTGTTTCGTGGTAAAACCGAATATTTGGTTATTAAATTCTTAAGTCAGTTAATATCCATGCATTGAGCTTTTACAACAGCGTTTGTATGTTACCGTATTCCGATTCATCTAGCTTTTGGTGATCAGACTTCAGGTAACGTATGCCTATTGGAAAGGATTTAGTCGTTGTTTAGTTATAAGTACGAGTTTCATCTTGTTTAGTATTTGATTGACAATGAGAGATGTGATATCTACTGGTTCTCATAACAGGGGAAGTTACGCATTTTCACTTGCTCTATCTAATGTTCATTGAGCTGACTAAAGTGACAAAATTGACATAAGGGTACGAATATTTCTTTTTTTGCTGGCCTAAAACTTAACCCAGTATATTATTGAGGGTGAGAAATTTTCGCATAGCTGGAAAATTCCTGGATTTTTATGGTTTCCGTCATGTCAAAAGCATTATGGGAACAAATGATAAAAGAATTGATGAAAAAATTGTCCCTTCCTCGGTATTTTCGACTACCAAATCAGACTACATGTATGATTTTCAAAAGAGTTGATAATTATTTTAGTAAGACATCGAACCCACTTGGCGGGCGGTGTAGGCATTTGTGTCATATTTTTCTCAACAGAGTCATGAATTAATTCCAATTAGCGTGGAGTGCTTGAAATACAATAAAGCCATGGACTGAAGCACAGTCGCTGATGAGAGTAAGACCGCAGAATGAAGGTGATGAGAGCTTAATGGTTTTTTTTTACCTACACTGTAAGGTAATGACAAGCATTATTATCAGTCTCGCGTATAAAACCTAGCCTCGTTTCAATACACTCAAAGATTATCAACTGAGACATGTTAGAAATACATTTTTACTTCATTTTTTACATATTTTAGTTTCATGAACCTTCCTTATATCGCATCCTTAGTTCTTATCAGAATATAATTGTCACATTTCAAATTTGAAATCGAAATAACTGTGGTAATGAGCTAACGGATCACTGGCTGCTCTATCTCATCTCGGATGTTTTAGCGTTAAAAAGTTGTTAACATTTTTAAATCATTTGACCTTAAATGCACCCACGACGTAAGCGTGGAATTTGGTAATATTTCTTCAAACATTCTGAGAGCAAAGTACATTAATTTGCATTTCAGCCATTAAGCGTCTTCAAGGTTTACTTCCCTTGCTTGAAATCCGGTTTTGCACTTTCTTAATTGAACAAGAATAAGTATATCTTGGAAGGGTAACGTAGTGTCATCAGTTATAACCTCTATTGTTGCCATCAGTCCTCATTTCGAGTTTTAGAGAATGGCCTATGATATCCTTCGCTATTGTGTTAGTTGAAATATGTGTTTAAATCCCTCAAGAGGACGGTATACCGTCAGCTGGTTTCTTTAGAATGCAAGGAATAGCATAATTTCCCTCTTCGTTCGTTATCGGCAGTGTACCCGATCCGAGTTTCTTCACTTTGGGACAAGGGTCCTTGAAAATCGGAGTCTCCAAGTGAAGAAACTCTAATCGGGTACACGGCCGATAACGAACGAATGGGGAAATAATGTTATTCCTTACATTCTTAAGAAGCTACCCGAAATGCAAGACGAAGCCTGGAGAGGATATCGGATGTTTTTTCACTCGTAAATGTCCACCTCGTGACGAATATTGCATTTTCGATTGTTTCTAGTTTCCCGAAATGGTATGTTATTTCTCTCAAGGCGGGGGCAGGTCACTCGTGCCTACCGGTCGTGAGGCACGGACGTGTGACTCGTTCCCGTGGAAATCCCCGATGTCTTCCGGCAGCCGGGGTGCTGCTCCCTTCGCCCAGGGAGTCACCCACCCGTCGCCCCCGCCGCCAGGTGGGGAGGGACTTTCTCAAAATGGTGGCCCCGGCTTTTCGCAGGTGGGAGAGGTATATCATCGGTTTCCCCCACCCCCACCACCCCGGGAGGGTGGAGGGGGAGGTGGGATCGAGAGGGGGAGGCGGTGGAGTGTCGGTGGGGGAGACGGACGCTGGGTGGGATGGGAGTGGGGACGTTGGGCGATTTTCCATTGGTCCTCGTTTTGATTGCACGGCCCCACGCACCGTGTCCGGGCGTGCGTCACACCTCTCGCCCGCCCGCGTTTTCCAGCGCTCTTTAGTCCGCCCGTGTCTGTGTGCGTGTGTGTCCGTCGGTCGCGTATCCATCCGCCGCGACGGGAAGGTCCGGCCCTCTCCCGCGGGGCGAGTGCCGGCCGCCGAAGACGCCCAATGCGCTCGCTTGTAGCGCGCTAGCCCACCCCTCCCTCCTTCCGAAGTACCTACTTTCCCAGTCGTCCCTTCTTTCGTTCTCCGGGAAATCGTTATGATTTGGGCATCGTGAACTATCATAGCCGGGTTTCGCCATCTGTATCGCCACCTCTATCGCCATCCCGGACTCTTTGTCCTTTTTGGTCGTGGTAGGTAGGATAATTGGGAAGATGTCAATGGAGATAAGGGGTTATTTTGTTAGGGAAGGTAGCAATGTTCAATTGGAATGTTTGAGGTGAAGAAACTTTTGTTTTGTTAAGGAAATTGATTTAATGAAAAGGTTGTGAAGGGTTATTTTGTTTGAGGGAAGTATCGCCAGCATATAATTCAATTTTCTCTATCATCTAAAAATGATTTTTTATTCTGTCGTTAATACAGCTGGAGAAGCTAAACTAACCCTTCGAAAGAATGACTTTACAGTATGGATTTAGTGACATAGTTCCAATTCTATGCTTCCGTCAGTAATTGAAGAGTTAATTATTGTCAATTTATCATTTTGGTAGATTTAAATATCGGCTAAAACTATGCTAATATCGCATTAAAATATTCGTGAAAAAAGAGAATATTTTGAGCGTATTTTTAAATAATGGGAACCCTAGATGTGTAAATTATCATTTTCTTTCCGTGTGCAAATTAGTGTACTTACATTGCATGAATTTTTGTGAATGAAATTAACGTGAAAATTTTGATAGTGCTTAATAATACACTTGCCTTATAATTACTTGACTGGAGAGGTAAAGGATTATAAGTATACAGAATTTTAAAATCAAAAGTCTTCGAATAGAAATACTGAAATATAGAGTATAAACGTGAAAATCTGGATGTATGTATATTTCTTCGTATTCCATGTTTAAAAAAAGTTAATTTAAATAATTCTACGACCTTAAATACTTACATTATTTTAGGAAAGGGTATGGACAGGCTTAAAAGACGTTTGTTGTGGAAGATCACACCCAACGTTCTTTTAAGTCGGAAAGCAGCATCGCGGGAATGGAAAGTGGGTAATGTGAATGGAATATCTCGTGGTACCAAAGCATAAAATGTTGGAATTAGTGCATTAAAGCGTGGATAATTAATCTTTGGCCGAAGTATGGCTTATTCTTTGCATATGCAAACGCTGGATTCACCAACATTGATTCCATTAGAAACTCGAACAGTTGCCTTTAGCCCCTCTGCATACAGGTAGCTAGTCTGAGTCAATTTATTTAGGTCTTCTCCGTTTCGCATCCATTATCCCTCGTGTAACCGTGCATACCTTCTTTCTCCTTTTCACTTCGCAGTCTCTTCCTCCATGCCGTCGGAGAACAGCTAGAAAGACATCTGGCAGATAGATCTTTTGCTTCCCGTCGCTCGGAGCGGTGTATGAAAGATATGTGGCCAAGAAAGAAGGATGGGAAATGTTGGGTGGCGCCCTTCGCCGTGTGTGCTCAACGATGTAGTGGGAATTCGAAGCAGGCAAGGGTGGTCGAATTTGAGGCAGGCCGTTGCCGATGCATAAGGTTGATTGGGGTTTTGTGTCCTAATTAGTCTCGGATTCCTTGATGTGAATCCGCTCTGTCCTCGCTTGCAATCCCTCACCTCACTTCATCTTCTCTCCCTCTCCATCCCTTGACCACCATTTCCAAAGCTATCTTCTCGGCGGGTAGGAGTCTTATTATTCCTATTGCCACCCCCTCGCGACCCACCCTCTCCCTGCTTTCCCACCCCTCAAGCTTTCCCACCCCTCAAGCTTTCCCATACCTCAATGCCGGCCTTGGATGCCGGGGTATATGATCGTGACTCTTGATGCGACATGGAGGTCAAGGGTTCGATGTCCAGCGTTGGCATTGGCGTATATCATAGGGGGGAGTCAGCGCTTTGATCGTCTATTCCTTGCTCCTTCATCACCGACCAGCACGGGGCTGCACCGTACTCAATTGTATTCGTTAAAAAAGGCTCCCTTTTATCTGCCGTAGTGCATTAGAAGGCAGTCACCCGGTGCTGATACGGTCGGCTCTGTTATATGCATAAAGCGGCGTTATTAGTTCTCGGTCTGTCTTTTGAGTAACCTTAACGCTCTTGATGAATCAAGGGGAATGAAGGTGGTGCTTTAGAGTTCTTTGGATGCCCTCACGAGGACAATCTACCGAAAGGGTGTGTTTACGAGTATGAGCGATGGATTATTAATGAAGGAACAATCTCCCAGGAGCCGGCTGTTTGAATTCCAAATGTAATTTCTATCGCGTTAATCATCATCGTATCGAAAAAATAGCTGTTAATAATTCATTCGGTTTTACTGGGAAACAAGGAATTGTACCGTTTGAGCTATCATTTGGAATCCAAGAATTTTTCAACTAATTGTTAGTCTTATGCCAAATACTTCAATGATTATTGTCTAAGTTATTTGAGGGAATTAATCTCGGAAACATTGAAGAATTGGCAAGGAAATTTCAGTTTCTACGATTGAAACTGTTATCTTAAAATTTATATTTTTTTCATTAATTCATGTCGATAATTCTGAACCTTGCTGGGGGAGATTCCGAAGACTGCTGCGATCCGTGACAGCCTGTCATCGGGGTGTGTGTGGGAATTGAGAGGGGCTGCAACGTACGCGGTTCGCTCTTGAGCTGTAATTCTCAAAGAAGTCAATAAAGCGCCATTTTCGACATTTTGTGCCTTTTTAAACTTTTTTTTATATCCCTGCCTCTCTTTGAAACTTGACCGAAAGGAAGCATATTTTGGTGGCGATCGGAACAGCTTTTTCTGCCGATCCTTTAGCTTTTCGGGGGTGAATAAAAAAAAGGCGTTTTCGATAATCTCCGCACTGACATCCATCGGATGTTCTCAGCCGTACAAACGGGATTATCCCCTGGTCCGTCGCCAATCGGACTTGAGCGGCCTCCGGAGGGTCGGACGGCGAGGTCTTGGGGAGAGGGCCCGCCGGGTCTCGTTGACTTCCTCGTCCCCATCCCCTTCGGGAATTAAGTTACGACAATGCCCATCGTCGGGACTTGCTCGGAAAAGCGGCGTAACGATATTCGACGTTATGTCATGCCGGCGGAATTTTGACGGCAGCAGGCTCGGGACTTAATTTCAATGCCGTATTAGGGTCTTTTGCTCAAAAGCGAAAGTTCTTTCGCTTCAGGCTCCGAGGGAACGTGTATCAAGAAAAAAAATTCGACCCTCTCTGTTTGAATGGAAACGTAATTCCCCGTTTTAGTCCCGCGAGTATTGGATAAGGAGATCATTCTCTAATTCTCTTTCCTCGTGTTCGGCATTTTGGGTATCGAATGTCAGGTTGAAACAGCGGAAAAACGTTTTCGGGTTGGGAGGAGAGAGCGCGGGTTGAATGAATGTATGAGGCACTCAAGCTCCCCCGCGTCATATTCTCGGTGGTAGTAGCAGCAGAAGCAGGAGTAGTAATTGATCTTTACGTGTTGCGACGGCTGAGCTCACTTCGGGACGTAGGAGATGATTCGATGATCGTCATTTCATCACATCGCTACCATCATGCCCCTGGTGAATTCCTGTCCCACGACTTGCAGATTAATCAGCGATTTGGGTACCGATGGAATTCCGATAGTTTTCCTTGAGCAAGTTCAGTAATTCTTCTCTGGATTTTGTCGCATTAATTTCTTCTTTCCAAAATTTTTTCGTAGTACCATGACTATTAGTTTCGATACCTGGACTTCAATGTCGAGGGTGTAAAATAGATTGGTGGGACTTAAGGTATGTTTTAGGTGAGGGGTTGAGTAAGTATAATTTACAGGTAAAACGATATTGGAGAAATGAGAATTTTGAAGGGAGGAAATGAAGTTAACGGACGTAATTGGGAAACAAAAGAGAGAGGATGTGGAAGTTAATTAGAGGTGGGGAAGAAACTGATGAGCGATTTATGTGGATGAAATACGGGTATTATGCCAAGGGAAAGATTATTGATGCATAAGTAGAATGTTTTCATGAAAAATGATCATATCAGTTGGCTAACCCAAATACGTGCATAATTTTAATTATAAATATTGGTATTATTGAGCGTGGGGAGCGAAACTCAATAATATTCTCTTAAAATATAAGATTATATTTCTTCTCCTGTTCTCGTTGATGCCACACAGGGTAAAATTTATTTTCTTGCCTGAAAGCGAGCAGTTTGAATATTGTTAGTACTGCTTCAATGCCTTTCTTACCTTGGGGTCACAGATACGCGGAACAGTGAAGGGGACCTTCGACTGATTGTCGACTTGGAGATAAAATAGTGAAATACGTGAACGCATTTGTTATTGGTGCGAAAAGTATTTGAGGATCGGAAGGAAATTGTCAAATAATGTCTGCGGTGTACTTGGCGACGGAAGATGACTTTCACGGAACGATTCCCTTAATTTTTCATCCGAAGACCCCGCACCCATCGCCTAGGATCTGTCTTCACCCCGAAGGCAGGGTTAGGGTAGCGCTCACCAAGTGCTGATAAATGCAGAGACGTGTACGCTGGTTAGGGAGGTCTGTCGTTTCCGTTTTGTGCAGCCTTTGGTTTCTCGTAAAGGTCTCGCACCCAGAAAATCATACAGCTCGGTTCAGTTGGACGTGTCCGAGAAGGCTTTACGCTGAAGTGGGCCTCAAGATTAGTCGCAGGATGCTCTAAGCAGCGGTGCGCCGCTCTCCCAAAACCCACAGGTGCTGCGACAATTCCGCTCCGCGCGAAGGAGCATCCCCTTGCGACCTGGATGCATTTGAGGCCTTTCCGGGGCAATGCCTCCTCACTAAGCCTCGATCTGCTCCTACTCCCATCCACCACCAGTGCAGAGTTTAGCGGTATTTATTAGGGCGTGTCGACATCCAGGCCAATTTGCACCTCTAGCAATCTATTTCAAATGAAAGGCGTAGGAGAAACTTAACTTAGTATTTTTTCACACTTTTTTTAGACACCTTTCTGGTTTCGAAATACAAAGTTAAGTTTCTCTTACACTATGTAAATTTTTCACAAACTATTGCCTTATTCAATTCAATTTATACAAATGAAAGGCGTCGGAAAGTGATTAGTGAACGAGGCTCAGTGAGTCATCAGTATTAACGAATACCACTTTTGTTTCCAGGAGATGAAACAAAACTTTCTGGTTTAGGAATTATATAATTCTGCTCGAAATTTAATGGGTATCTCCTAGACGAGAGTCTTAGCTGTCACTAATATTAGGCCTCTTACGCCTGATGTAACGAGTTTTCCCCTCTTATTTCTTGCTTTTGTATGCACTGTTACTGAATTAGCGAGAGCCGGGGAGGCATAAGGTAGGCCTTTCAAATGGGATGAGAAAAACGAAGAAATATGCTGAGGTATAAGGTGAATTAGTGCTTAAGACGCATGCCTTCGCATAAACATTATGTATTAAAACCTCCGCTTTCCGGTGCAAAACCAAGTAATAACTGTAATGATAAGGATATGGATTTCCTCCACCCAAAGTCACCCCCTTCAGACCCACCCTCCCGAGTGCATCACTCGGCCCCCACCCCCTCCTCCCATCGCCGCGGGGAGGTGGGGGGCAGCGAGAGAGGTGTAATGCATTATCCGTGTACTCGGGAGGGAAGAGAGGAAGGAGTAGGGGGGGTGGCGAGAGGAAGAGACCGGAGGGAGGAGAGGAAGGCATGTCAAGCTTGCCTTGCTATCGTCGTCGTCGCCCCTCATTGGCCAGCCTTCGTCACGCGTGCATTTGAGCGTGCCCCACGTTGGTCGCCCCCATCGGGAGTGCTTACCCCCCCTCCCTACTCTCTTTTCTGTCACCGATGTTTCAGTCCGCGCGTGTGTGCGTTAGAATGTGGCGTGTGTTGTGTGCGGGCCCCTTCTATTTGCATATTGCACCCGGTTGCATTAATGCGGTTGGAGGGGTCCCCCGAGCGCTAGGACTGGGGCTTTAACCTTTTCCCTCCCTCCTTTTCCACCCTGTTCTCCTCCTCCCTTTCCGATCTCCTGCTTTCTCTCTCTCTCTCACTATATCCCTCTCCTCCCTCAACCTCATGTCACCCAAGCCTCATGCTCAGACCCCCGACGCCGTGTGTGGTCAAGCAGTTGCTGCATACGCGTTGCTTTTTGGGAATCATTACGGAGAAAGGTGGTGAAAATTCATTGAGTAGAAACTTGGCGTAAGAAATGGTTGGATAGGTGATGTGTCGAGGAAATTTGCTGCTCTATTTTAGAGAAAAATAGCTAAAATGAATAAAATAGAATAAAACTGAAGAGTAGGTTGAGGGAGTAAATATTTTTTTTGGGTGTGATACAATTTGGAAAATATGTCGTGGATATTTACAAGACGCTCGCCTGCTACCCAGAATGTTGGATTCGAATCCTGGGGAAGAACAAACATTAACTTGATAACACCGAAAGAAAAAGCACGAGCCAATTCCACAAAAATATTATTTTTATTATTATACTATTTTTGTGGAATTGGCTCTTGTTTTTTTCTTTCTGTGTTATCATGTTTTGCCTTCACTCCACATCGCTTGAATCTCCTGAATTAAACATTAACTTGTCAAATTTAGCTTGGGATGCTAATAGCCACCAGTACTGATGACTGAGAATAGTTTTTCCCTCGTAATTTGTGGGCCGTTATTTGTGACCGTAGTCTATCATTTCCAGACTTCTTATATAGAACATACTTTCTTTCAATCTGATGCATTATATGCTCAGGAAGGTATCCTAGTATCTCCTTATATGCACTTTTCTCTCGACTCTTTGGGAATTTACAGATTTGGAGACTTTTCACTGACTCTCTCACCCGCTTTTCCACGTCCTTTCCTTATGGCCCTCCCATGCTGAAATGTTAGCTACTTTGCCGCGACTTTATTCCCTTCCGCCTCGCTCCACCCATGAGTCGTTATCCACTCATGGGGTGGCGTGATTTTCCGGCCTCCTGACGTTACGTCTATTCCCCTCGTAGGTATTTGCATTGAACCGCCGTCCGCTGCACTCCACCAAAGTAACTACGGGGTTGGGCAATTTTGCTGTTACCAGCAATTCAGAATCTGTGGGGACAGATGAAATAATGGTCGGTGCGCTTCATCTTAATCCTGGCAAAAATTGTATCATTAGCAATCATGAAACTTATTCCCAATATTCAATATTTCCTTAAACAGCACAATGTTTGTTTGATTTCTCTGCGTGATATACCTTTAATCCTATCGTATTCGATATTTAAATCTTTCATTGTCTTATCTTGAGTATGTCATAGTAAACTTTGTCATTGAACACTTCTTAAACGCTTTTTACTTTCATCATCTACTCTCCTAAGGTTTTTTTGTCCATCCTACCATGAATCGTTTTACTTTGACCCAGTGTCTTTTATGATTAGATAAAAAAAAGTAAATTAGAAAATTACATTAAGATATATTTGTGTCATATCAGTAGGTACTAATACCGTTGATGGTAGCTTGTGAATAGGTAATAATCGAAATGGGATTAAAACCAGCCTTCTTTTGTGCTTAGAAGCTATAACCCACGGTATTATCTCTATCTTCCTCGTCGCCCTCCCAGGTTGCTCGTGGAAATAGGGTACCTTTACAGTCTGGTGTCCAAAACATAGACGCCATTCCGTTATCCTATTTGTGTTTAATTTCGCGTGAGCATCCCCGAAGGGAGAAGCTCCAACCATTGTTGTTGCTGCTTATCCGAGGCGAGCACTTATAATTTCATTCCGGCAATCCGTTTTAAATTTAACGGAATTAACGAGAGGGAAAATGCACACTTCTTGTACTGCCTCGAATCTTAACGTGACTTTCACAAAAAAAGTTGCCTGCTCCCCGCACTCTTGCATGTCTTGTAAAAAAAACTGGGAGGGGGACGGAATGGAAAAGGAAGGGAAGGGGGGTTGGGGAGGGTTGAAATGCAAGTAACAAAGCAGCAGTCGCCGTTCCACTCGCATTTGTGTGTCCCGGGCGGGAGTGTGTGTGTGTGTGTGGTCCCTTTTGTTCTCCTTCCTCGGGCGTTTTAACAACATTAACGCCTTGATAAGGGAGGCTCCTTATTAGCATGGCGCTGGACACAGCGACGGAGAGGTGCGGGGCGGGAGGAAGGTCGGGGGAAGAAATGGTTGGTCTTGGAGCGGGAGAAACGCCGACGTAGGGGACCGGAGAAGAGGCTCTGGCTTGGCGAGTCTGCAGCAAACAACGTAATGAGATTACCTCCTCACATGCATCTCCCTGCATCGGCAAGGACGGACCTTTCTAGAGAAAGGACCCCCCCCCCAAAGGAGTCGTGGGGGAATATGAGGGGAATGGGTGCGGGGAGAGAGCTGCTCTGATGGTCCTTCGAGCCCTGGGACCCCCGCGAAAGTCCACCTCCCACCCCCACCCTTCAGGAAGTGCCCTGGCTGAGATAACGAAGTGGGCGGGGCGCGCAGCGGGTCGGGGGAACGGGAAAGGACCACAAAAGTTTCCGGTTACCGGCTCCCGAGATAGTGGCGACCCCTCGCTTCAGCCTGGTGTCGCTGTCCTCCCTTGCCGCGGCGGCCCGGGGAGGTTAGAGCTGCGGTAAGAAGGCGGGATGCGGAGAAGAGAGTTTTGTAAGGCATTATGGGGCCGGGATTGTCGGGTGGAGTTTTGGGTGGGAGTGCCGCGGAGGTGGAACGGTCACGGACCGTGCCATTCCCAGTGCCGTGCGGGTGTGAGGGCGTGTGGGAGGTGCGAGGGAGCGGCTGCGAGTATGCGGCCGAGTGGAAGACTTTGCGATAGTTTTTGGGAGGCACCGCGTCTATTTTTTCCCTTCATGCCTGGGGGGGTTGCGGGATCCGTCGCAGTGCTTGCTTGCCCGCTCTTTCGGGGAGGGAAGTTCCGCGTCCGCCCTTGTTTACCCGTCGTGAGGGCGTGGGGTACACACTACCCCTCTGCGGATGCAGGGGCGGCAATCGAACGAAAACTAACTTTTTGATTCGGGCGTGCCCTTCGGTGACCGTCAGCATCCATGGGTATCTCTCTCTCTCTCCCCCCGGAGAAATCAAACGGTGTGCGATGACGGCAATCAGAGGTTCACTCCGTTGGTGGGGACGAGATGAGGGGGCTTGACTCTGGGGCGAAATGAAATGTCACGCAATCAGCGTCGCTTGTTGTTGGTATCGGATCCGTAAAAATGCCTTTAAATTAGTGCACGGCGGCAAACAAATTACGCCATGCGTTCCAGCCTAATTTCATAATTGGATCTCGCGAGTGACTTTAAAGTTCGAATTTAATTTGCATACCTTGCACTCATGTGGTAAAATGAATCAAAAGCTAATATCATGCATAGCTGGATTTTTTGCGTAAATATTTTATTTGATTTAATGCATGGCTATGTTATTGTGCTTAATCGCCCACAAGGCTATTAGGTGAAAGTGCATTTTTTATTCTATAAATTTAAATCCACTTGCATTTCTTAACTTTCACGCGTTTACAATGTCATCTATAATTCTGCCTCGTCAGATGTTTTTAATGCATTTTTACGACTTTTCTATGGCTATCTTTGTATCTTAGCAATGTTTTTTCTGTAAATATCCATTTCAGCTATGTACACGTTGATTGTAAATAGTGGTAGAATAACGTTTTGGGTCCCTCGAATTATGAGGCTATATGCTAAGCATGCATTAAAACAGCCGAAGACGATATGCGAGCCCCCGAAACACTTGGGTTGGCAGACGGGCGCGTTGCCGACCCGGCTAATACGGCCGGCATGCCATCGACTAGATGGGGAATGTGGGAAGGACAGGGTAGTGAATTGGTTAGATGCAAACGTTGACTCATTGCTGTGATACCCGAGTGGGAAAGTTGCTCATGCCAGCGATTGGACTTGATTTATCGTGCTTTGCGACCCTAAAGAGTCTCCAAGAAATATCGCTAGGGGTTATCTAACGCTAAAATCAGTGAAGTATCATTTTCATGCTCGGAAATGTTAAACCGTTTTTAACCTGAGAAGTTTAACTTAAGATTTATTTCATTTAAATGTGATTACTATAATGCAAGATTTAGTTTAGTAAAATGTTATTTAACGTGGGGCAATTGAAGAAGACATACAATTGTTTTACGATTTATTTGATTTTTGAAATTTTGGTAGGCGTATTTCAAGTGATGATTGGGGTAAAAATTCACTCATACTGACAGCGTCGAAAGTTTCTAAATTCACATTTCTTCGTATTCATATATATAATACAGCGCGTATACCGCCAATTATTGGCTCTAGAAATGATTATTTTTTTACCTTCAGTTCAATGGAAAACACCTTATTTGTGTGACTGGTCGATGAAAAAGCGAAAAGCAAATGGGAACATTATTATTACCTAATTGGAATTCATCTACTTTGATTCCGGTGGGTCCTCGTACGTTCCCTTCGAGTCTGTTGTAGATCTATTTGTTTATATTTTCCCCTTTTCTGCTCCTCAAAGGAAAATGTTTATTCTCGTGTATCCGACCTTTTGGACCTCGATCTCGCCGCGTTAGTCGTTGTGGCATGCGTTTGTTCCAGTGCATACGCGTTTGTTTTATCACAATCTTGCTCCAGGAACACGCCACCTTGAGTTTCATACCCCTCTCCACTCCACGAAATTTCCGAGTAACCCTATCCCCTCCGCTTCATTTCGGAAAAACCCTACGGAACTCCCCTCCCCCCCTGGCCAACCACATCTTCCTCACCTCCCTCCCTCCTCTCCCAGCCGGCCACAAAACCCGGCTTAAAAGGACGCGAAACGGATTACTGCTCCCGGGCGGCGTCGGGGGCGAAAGTCGGCATCTCGCTTCTCCTAGCAGTTCCCCCCGATGGCGTTTGAGTGACTCATGTGATCTTTGCGAGTGAGAGGGGATTTGGGGGATGGAGAGAACTTCCCTGTTGCTTTTCCGTACCGCCGATTTAAAGGATGCTTTAAACACCCCCTCCCCGCCCTGTTTCTCCACACCCCGACGACCCCCGGGGAAAGATTCACCGCGTGCACCGCGTGGTTTTCTTCGGATAGGTCAAAGCGGTTGGCTCCTTATTGGAATCGCTCGGACCGGGTCAAGGGATTTTGGGGCGTGTTGGACACCAGGAATGCACAGTCCGCGCCGCAGGCGTGTACGGTTACACCTGCTCCGTAGGGAACGAATTTCCGGATTAATCCGAACGATTCGGTTCCCCTCTTCGCGTTCTCTTGGAGATTTATTTTTTTTCCCCGCGCGGTCCTTTTTAAGGTCGTCAATTTTTGAGCATTGAGAGATTTACACATAAATGTGAAACGAAAGTGCAAAGTTGCTGGTTTTCCGTCGGAGTCAACAAACGAAAAAATTCGTTGTATCCCCATCGTGGTTTTGCCACGGTTGACTTTAGCATTTTTCCCTCGTCCCGCAATTAAAAACATCATCCGGGTGCTGAAATGGAGGGAAAAGCTGCGCGCCCCGCTCGGTGAAAACGTGCGGGTGTGAAATTGAATAAAAAAGTCGACGATTAAAACCGAGAGGCTAACACTTTCAATTAAGGTCGTTAGCGGGCGTGAGGATCATGCGTTGGAAATGATAATAACAATGATTATCAGCCCAGCAAATAACATTTAGGTAAATATTTGCTCGAAATTTCAACAATTATGTTTAATATTTGGATTGATTAACGTATTAATCAAAATTAAGGGAGAGCTTCTGGAATTAATGCTCTGTGTTAATGGATAAGAACTTATTGTTATTATCGCATTTAGGCCGTAAATTAGCAGGAATAGTGATATTATAGTTTATTTTTTCCTGAGCGTAGGTTTCCGAGAATAATTTATTTTTCCTTTTATTTTAATTATTGGTTAGCTACCGTTATATTCATATAGGTTACGCCTGCATTGAATTTACTATTGAGAAATTTTTAGTATTTGATAATCCGTAATTTGGGAAGCCAGTCTTAAATCCGAGTGTATTGCTCTGCCAGAAAATATCACGTGGTGATTCTAGTTTTTAGATTTCTAGTTCTGCAATTCAGTGACCAAAGTTCTGGCTTCAGCATTATGATCAACGTAATAATAGGACTGTTGATTAACAGTGGAATGCACTGCGTGAAGGTTTGTCGGGTCCTCCACCGGGTTATTGCGTCCAGGTCCGCCGACGTTTCGATTCCCGACTCTGTCATTGTCTCCAGGTCCGCCGACGTTTCGATACCCGACTCGGCCATCGTCTTCAGGGCTTCTGAATCATTCAGAAGCCCTGAAGACGATGGCCGAGTCGGGAATCGAAACGTCGGCGGACATGGACGCAATAACCCGGTGGAGGACCCGAGAAACCTTCACGCAGCGTATACGCCGGGAAAGCAACAATGGAATGCACTCTTGCGACAAAGACATATGCATAGCGTGATTTACTGTCATATTTTTGCAGGTACTGTACAATGTTAAACTTACGTACGAATGTGAAAGAAAGTTTACGATGACTGTTATGTTTGCCAATTATAAATTTTCTATGCTACGTAACTGTGTCCGGCGAGACGAGATAAGTGCTAATCGTTGTTTGTGACCGGTCCGACGAGATAAGTGCTATTTCTTGTGTTTTTTTCATTTTCTGTGCTACGCCGGTTGCATGCTTTTGTGAATGAACGAATTATTATTTTTTAAGATGCTAATTGTTTTCTTCCACTCATTATGGAATATAGATGCTCAAATTATTCTTTCCCGTGTGAATCCTGTGAATCCATAGCCATAGGTAAAATTGGCAACGGTAAGGGAGATTAGGAACTTGTGTGTGTTTTCTATTCATTTATGTGTATCCGCTTCAGTTCATTTCACTCAGGTGATGATTTACTATAGAGAGAGATGAGAGATAATCGAGACAAGAACTCGCACGCAGGAAAGCAATCATCGAAGGAATAGTAAATGGGAAGATCTTCAAAGGAGTACCACGGATAATAAATGCCTTGCGGAGTATAACACTAAATGCGTGAGAGAACATAATTATGTGGATATGAAGTAAGCCTTTGGAAGGATCCAGTGGAACGCTTCGTCAAGCCATCGTAGGGATTGAAGACCCGTGACGACGTTGATGATGATGTGGGGATCTGTGGTGATTAGTTTTCATTTTGGCTTAATACTCCTTCATCGTGGCGTGGCGAACGCTTGATTCGTTTGCGATGAGTATTAGTGGTACATATCCACTCCCATATACTCTTCATCTCCTCGATTCTTACAGCTTATAATCTCGGCATTAATCGAACCTTTGTCTCAGCCGCCTAGTGCTACTCTCTTCAAGCCCCGAACTTTTTCTGTAGTTTCCTCCCTTGCTTCAGTCGCTACAAGTTCTTACAGCATGCCTCCTACATATCTAACTTTTGATGTCGCCGGCATGTGGCCCAAAAATCAAGTCCTGTCCTCTGCGTTTCCACGATTATGAAACTTCTTCCCATAATCCTCTTTTCATTAGTTCTTTGCGTCATGAAGTTATATGCATTGCATTTACTTTGTCCCCCATGCTTCGCGTCATTTAAATTTTAACCGCACTTAATGAATGATCTGTATTGCTGGTCTTCGTATGTAGGTAACGTGTTGTGAAGAGAACTTTAGTAAGCAATTGGAAGTTTATTTTTGGTAATATTTAAATTTATTATGCTATAAGCGCTCTTATGTCTTATAGAACCATTCTTTTCTCCCTTAAGAAAATACTTAAGCCTGAATTATATGCCTGCTGTGCGTCTCTTAACGCTTCAGTCTTTTGTATAAATGCAGATCTTCTGCTATAAACATCATAACTTCCTGTGTTACTTGGATGCCTTCGTAATCTTATTTATGATGATTAACATAATACGAACTACCATCTGATATGCTTTTTTCGCTGTTAATATTTCGATAAGTTCACTATTTCTGTAACTAATGCTTTGTTATGGTAACTTTCTTGTTTTATTAAACTCTCAAGCATTAAGTAAACCCTGTTACGATGGGTTTGCTGCTTCATGCCACCCAAGGAATGGTTATGCTTACTTTTACTACCTCCTCTTTCGAAAGACCGGATCTTTTCTGAGAAAATCTAATTTGCTTAATGAATTTTTGCTTTCCTCGAATCCTTTCTGTAGAAATTGGTGAATCATGCATACTTTGTCAGAGATGATTCTTTTTTAGGTAATTAAGATGTGTTATTACAAATTGTACGTGCCTATTCTTGCCTTAGATACGTAATTAAAAACCATTGTGCTTTAGCGTCACTTTTTTTAGACGACTCGTGTTGGATTATCAGCTCATATGAGGCTAAAATATATTATATTTGTCCTTGAGTGACTTTCTACTCAGAATTGAAATACCTCTTGCATAAAAAAGGCCGCAAGTTGCATGGTACTAAGCAGTGCATTAGCTTTCTCTTCACGGATTGTGAATAAAAGTTGTTCAAAAGCCATCTCGCTAGCATATAAGTCAGAAATATTTACGTTTTTATGCACATGGATCCTTAGTGCTAAAGTTGCTTTCACCGCATTTCATGGAGGGACTTGGGTAACCTTTTATAGTGTTTATTTCAAATGGTTAATCTGAGAAGAGGTTACCTCATCATTATCCGGCGATAAGGCTTTTAATTAATCTCAATGACGAGTATATGGAGCAGGGTTTATGAGGCTGGGGTAATTGTTTCAGACTTCTCATAGTTAGGTTACGGATGGGATATCTCCATTGTTCTGGAGTCATAAAATTGGACTTAGCATGAGGCCAGTAAAAAAAGGAATTGATGTCAGTTACGCTCTTGAAGCAGGGTGAAGGTGCTATAAACCCGAAGTATTTTTTTCAGCCGTTAATGACTGCAGCTTTTCTCGCTTACGTACGCCTTATCTCTGCTTAGTTTGTAAATGAAGAGCAAGATATAGTAAAGATGTGCGTGCTTAAGAATAATTGTGGTGGAATAGAATCGAATTGCGACTCGGTCAAGTTCTTTGCCGTACGTGGTCATTATTGCCTCGGGACTGTTGCGCGCCCTTTTGAGGTTGCGTTCAAAGAAATTAGGTGACTTTAACCTCAATATCTCAACGGTTGAATTATATACTTCATTCCTTTTTTTCTCCACCAGGGCTTTTTATGCAAGTCTTCCGCGCATGCATTTATATGTGTATCCTTTTGTGTATTGCTTGCTATAGATCAAGTTTTGGCCGAGTTACTTTTGATGGAGGGACTACTTTTTAATTACGTAACTTATTACTTATAACTGGGGAATTAGCCACCATGGATTGAGACATTATACTATCAGGTAGGTCAAGAAATTTTGGAAATATTATTTCTCATTCCAAAATAATTTAGAGCGTAAATGGGCCATGGGAAGATGGCATTATCTCTTTTCCACATTTTTAAAATTACGATGGAAAAAATTTGAGCCCTATTCTGTTTTTGAGCTAGTCCTGGATAACGCAGTGGCATTGAATCAGCACAGATAGTAAGTAGTTTCATAGTTTACCGCAATTATGTGCCAGTCGTAGTGTAGCTCCTTAAATGATTCGCCTTCCTTCCTGGACATTTACTTACCATTGATAATTACAGAATTCTGATTGAATAGCCAGGACAGTGAATTACGTTGCAATCTCATAGCCAATTCTTAGGCAAATGACCCAAATGTCATTTAAAATGCAGTATATTTCTGTCTGATACTTGACCTAATGAGGCTATGGTTTGATCGAAACGGAGTCAGTTCACTTGTGTACACTAAAGACCGCTTTACTTCGGCTAGGACTTAACCAACAAATAGCTCATTCTGAACCTCTTCTGATTCGTTGAAAGTCTACTTCCTGTCATGAAGCAATTTTCTCCACCGTCTTTACCGTTATATTTAATTTCCACATTTTTTTTATCATCATATTCAGTTTGTACACCCAGAGCCTATTCTACATGTCGTGTTACTATCGTTATGCTTATCTTTATGAGGCTCAGTGTTACTCTACCTTGGATAATATTTTCCTCCTAATGATATCTTCAGATCTCCGGCAGTCCTTCATCCGCATGCTAGTGTTTGTATGTCCCGTGGTTGGTGTAAAATGGTTCGTTTATGGTTCCGTGGCTGACTCCAACCTTGATCTGGCTCCATCGTTAGTTGCTTGCGCCCCATGTGGCCATCCGAGTGGCTAATTCTTGCCTCATGCGTCCTGGCCATTTCTTCCAACCCTTTTCAGTGGCCTTACTGTCCTCCCGCCTCACCCCACGCTCCCTTCTCAATCCCTCCCTCATCCGCTCCCCACGAGTCCGTCTACGACTCCACCCCCCCACCTACCCCCTTCCTCGGATAACTCCATGCCGAATGATGCTCGCCAGACCTCCCCTGTCTCCTCTTTGAAGGGGGAGTGCATGGGAACCGAGACGCCCGAGGCTGCTTGCAAACCCCTTGAGGAGTTAGTTCCCTTCCCCCTCCTCCGTCCGTCCCCCCTCCCATCCCCCCCTTCCTCCCAACACCTCTCCCCTCCCACCCCGTCTCTAAAACCAATCCCGATATCTTTTTCTTTCCCTCTCTGTCTTCCTCGTGGGTGCGCCTCTTCTTTATTTTTAAATAAAAGCCGGGTGGCGGACTGTAAACACGTCGGAGAGTGAGGCTGCGATACTCATCACGGTCGGCTCGCTTCCACTGTTGTTATTTTGCGTCTTTTTGTTTTTTGCTCCAACGGATTTTTCGCCCCGTAGAAGTTTTGAGCCGCTCTCTCTTCACCGTCTCCTCCCTCCCTCTCTCTCTCTCTCCGTGCGACAAACAGAATTTTAATCAGTCGAGAGAATGGAGCTTTGAAGAATGTCAGGCCTCCTTATTGCGAGGAATAAAACAAGGGTTTACCTCCCGGTGAAATTTGGATACCGTGCAGGGTTTTCTTTTATTTTTTTGATGCGTCGAGTATTATATATTGAAGCCTTTTCGCCGCCGTGACGATATTGGCGATTACTCATGCGCCGGTGAGACGTTGGGGAGCGTTGCGTTCAAATTAGCTTCACCGTGAATATAGCCAAAGCTATCAAAGTTTTTAGCCCTTTGATCAACCATGGGTGGAAGGAAATGTGTTCAATAAGTGATCTGGGTTTGATTTTTCTATTACTTTTATGTTCTATATCGTTCTGCCATATGCGCTTCGAGGAATTCGGCTCATTTACCAGGTTTAAGATTGTTTCGTACCACCAAATTGCAATTTTAAACTTTGTTAATATGTATTTCTGTCGTTGCCTTTTAGGGTTTCCTTTCACTGCGAAAGTAACTGATTTGGCAATTTTCTATTCACTTAACCCCAATGTACCCGCTCCAATTAATCGAGAATTTTTGGATGATGATCCCCGTGAGCGTCACTCCCTGGTATCTTGCTTCTGCTAAACCACTGCTGCTTTCGGGTTCTCGTTTCGTATCCCGAAAAAGGAAGCTCGGCGTTGGTTCCCTCCTCCGCCGCTGTGAGCGCTCTGTCCTAATGGGATTGACTCCCCACTGTATGTACCGTGGCCCTCCCCTCCCGCCCTTTCCCCTGTGTCCCTCCACACCGCTCATTCTCTATCCGGATGCCAAAACCCTTCTCTCCCTTCTGACATTATAAATATGTGCCTCTCTTATCTCCCTCCCTTCCTGCCTCCCGCCAAACCCCTCCCCCCGCCCTGCACACAATCCAATATGTCCTTCCTCCGCGGAGAACCAAAAAGCCCTCGCTCTTCGGCCGGCTCTCTGTGGCGCCAGCGTCGTGGGCGCCGTCAGCAAGCCTGCTCCCTGTGGGGATTTTCATTCCCGAACCTCGGCGGTGGCGAAGGGAGAGAGGGATTCCATCACATGCACTCACCGAAGCACTGCTCCAGATCCTGCATAACCCATAAACACGGAGCGGATGACTCGGAAATGCAGTGTGTCTTCTTTACGGCTTTGTCCTTCGCGCCCCCCTTTTCCGCCCTCCCCATCCTCCCCCACCACATCTCTTTCTCTTATTGGAATTATACATACGTCTATGCGAGTCTCCAGTGCTCCCGTGCATGAGTTTTTCGTTCCCGAGTCCAGGGATCGGTAAACAGTGCGCTCTTAGTGCTCGCGAATGGGGATTCGTTAATTTTCCTACGACTTTACGGATCACGTTGGCCGCTTCCGTTATTATTTTTCGTCGTTCTTCATAGTTTTCGGGTTAGTCCAGTTTTTCTTCCTTCCCGGCTTGTGGAAAGATTTCTAACTCAACCTTGGCTGTATGCACGGGGAATGTCTTGGGAGTGTTGACAGTATATCTCCTACTTGATCCTTTCGAGTTAACAACTCTTTCCTATGAATTTGAATTGATGGGTTGGCCTAGTCTTTTCCTCATTTGATATTATTTTATTGAGAGTTAATATTTTAATTCTGTCTCTCTCTCTCTTTATCTCAAAGTTAACTATATGGGATAGATTTTTATATGCCGTGCGATGATTTTAAATGTCACCCGCGTCTTTTACAAAGTGTAGTGGAGGAACATTCGGAATTAGTTGCAAATTTTTATAAAGATCTAATGCCTAATCAGATCATGAATTTCAATGGACCCTAGAACTTTATATGATAAATACTCATTTGAGTACCCATCCTATAATGTTTTCATACCCGTTTATCATAGTAACTGGGTTTTTGTTGCTTCTCTGCCTCCTTGTACTTGTGGTAGAATTAATGTAAAAAGTGTAAGCGTTTTGTCATGATTATATATTATTTGTGTTGTTGTGTTATTCATCATCACAGCAGTGAATGCTTGCGGAAGCTGTGAAGGATTGAATTGCTACTAATAATTTAGCACAAATGCCTTTTGGTTTGGTTGCCAAATGGTTTTCCCTTTATAGAGTTTAGACTGCGAAAAACTATACATGTAATAGCAGACGCAAAAATCAGGATCCGTTATATTTCTAGAGAGTCATATGGTTATGGCTTCGGTTTTGTCCTTAAAAATGAGGGGAAATCGATGAAGCTCAGTCTGTTTCGGATCCGCGAGGGATGGTTTTAAGGTATCGTATTCCCCTTTTACCTTGCGGGTTCCGTAAGCTTGGCTTCACCGCAAAGCGTACCGATCGTTGATTTAAGAGGGTCGGTAACTTTGTATGGAGCTCCTGTTAGGCCCGAGGTTGAATTTTTTAACAATCTTCGGCCGTAAGCCTAAAATCTTTGCGCTCCGATCAAATTAGACCTTGTAGCTTGAAGATCACTAAATGATACCCTCCTGATATATCCATGGCCGTGTCCAGGGGAAGCCAGAAGGGGATGACGGGGCACACATTCATAATTGCCACCAATGGACGTGGCGTTCCATCCTGTGGCCTCAGTCGGAAGCCGATCCTCCCGTAGTGGCGACGAATAATGAATCATGAGGCCGTGTAGTAGTAGCCGTGTCGCTGGATTCTGGCAGCCAGACAGGAAGTTCCGATGCCTCTAGCAGGGAGGAGATTCTTTACCGTGTCGTAGTAATGCAGTGATGGCAGCTTGAGTCGTCTGAACTCAGGTGTGGGGGTTGATGGGAAGCACTTGGTTAAATAATTTATTCATCTGCCATTAAATGCCATGTCCTTCTAATTGACTATGGCTCCTCTGAGAATTTGTCGAAGAGATAACGGCATGTAATCGAATCATTTGCTGATTAAAGTAATTGATGGCTTACATTTTTCGTAATCCCTCACTAAAATGACCTTTTCTTCAATAATGTACATTTTATTCCCAGTTACTTTTGTAGAGGTGTATTGAGAGAATAATGCGTAAATTATCCATCTATACGAGGTCTTTTTCATGGCAGTGTAATAATTCCAATGGTGCTCAATCGAATGAGCTCTAGTGGGGCTTGGCACCCTTTTCAATAACTAGAAATGTAATGGAATATATCAGTAGGAATTTCCGCCTTTCTTTTCGCCTTAAAAGCTCAGAGGTTGACATTTAGCGCTCGTGGTTACATGTAGTATTTGCGACATGTAGTATTTTATACTAATTCAATTTTTTTTTCTTTGCAGGTGAGTTCAAGTCTTTTTGTGTCCTTGGAAAATCATCCTGGTGATATTATGGGCATTTTTTGACAATATGGAGCTTAACATTTACGCTATATTTCATACTGCGGTAAGTATATGTTTAATTAATACAAAAAGTTATCCGTATTTCCTGGGAATCTTTCATGGCATTCACAGTGTTTCTCGAACCCTCATAATCCCCTATAACAAATCACTGAGACATTGGTATAGTTGGAATCATCGCTCTGCTTCAAAATGAATGCTTATCGTCAAATATTCTTAGTGGCTTTGGATCCAAAGCTTTTGCATTCGAATTTTGAAAGCAATGTTCTGAAGTAGTGTTTTCTATGTCTAAGTGCCAGGTTTGACTTTAATTTAGTGGCATCAATGATCGCGGTAAAGTCAAAGCTCCCACTACCTTTTGGGGCGTGATTTCTTCTCTTTCTGCTTCTCTAATCAGCCGCCTCTTCTGTGTCTACGTAATTTTTTTTTCCGCTGCAAGAGAAGCACATCAACTTACATATGGCCATCGGCCGGAATCGGAGGCGGGGGCGGTAGGGAAAAAAGTCGCTTCATCAGTGGACAAGTTGTTTCTAGCGAGTGACAGGAAGCGTAATGCTGGAGAGACGAGAAAATAAAACGACTGTTCACGTCCCTTCTTCCATTATTTCAACTCAACAGAGCCCTGATAAATGTGGCGTGTACAATCACTCCTTTCTTTATAAATTCCCCCGAATCCACACCTCGTCACGTCTTTCAGCAAAGCCCGAAACCATCCATCCCTCTTTCCCTCAGTTGTGGAACAGTAAAAATATAAAAGAACGAAATAGACGTCTCCTTTTGTGTGCATTTTTTCTCTTGGCGTAAAGGTCCGCCGGTCCGTTTTCCCCGTCCCCCTCCTGTTGTTCTCCTGCCCCCCCCCCCACCCTTCAGCCTCGTTCCCGTCACCCCTCTTCATATCAGGCCTCTCTCTAATGACGGGGAACTTTCATTTAGCGTAGTCCTTCCGACTCGGTTGAAAGAATGAAAAAGGGTAGATAGGGTGACTTGTGTCCTGGCGTTAGCTTGGGACACCTACGAACGGGAACTAGCTAAAAATTATCTTATGTGACTGTGCTATTCTCATCCTCCTCCTACCTTGTCTTTGCTGTAGATAGTATGCAATAAATCCATTTACGATCAAGCCTTCTTATAAATGATAACCCAAAGTATACAGATTTCTTATCCTTGAACGACCTATCCTCTCACAGGCAAACATTTCTTTTAAGTATTTACTATAGTAGGAGCTGCTACAAAAATGAATTGAGTAAAGAACTGGAGTACCATCCCGACGATATGGGGTTTGAGTCCTGGGAGTGGATAACGTTTTTTAAGTGAATTCTGGGTCCTACATTAGAGCCGTGAGAGATGAATAGTACCTACTTCAATTGAAGTGAAGTACTCCGTCGCATATGACGTTAAACAATAGACCCCTTGGCGCCTTTGTCGAAGATTCCACGACCCTGCCATCCTTAATAGAATAAAGGATCTCAAATGACCTTATCTATTGGAGAACTCAAGTACGGAGTTGTAAAGTGATCTGCTTCATCGTATTTTTTTGCAAAATATTGTATGGAACAACCAACCACGGGATCACGGACCACTGGACCAATGTTTAAGTCGTTTGAAAGATTAACTGACAGTATAAGATGGGTGCCGAAAGTAGGTTACATGTAAAACAGTAAGTATATTCATCAATGCTTACCCTTTGATACGCAATAATTACGCTCTTATAGGTATGTGCCTGATCAAGTAAAAATGTCCATCCCCGGAGTATGGGCCGTGGGTAAATTTCCTTAGATATTACCTCGAAAGTAAAATAGACAGTAGTCGAGTGTTTAGATCTTGCACATTTTAGTGCCCCAGTCTAATTTTCATTCTTTTTTATGTCCTAATGATAATTTTCATTCCTTCAAGTTTAATTACTTGGCTCCATTACCTGGCACCCATATGGTGGTATTTTTGAATTAGGTGCGTTCCAAATCATCTCGTACGCGGAGGGGAGCGCTCTCTTTTGCCGCGCGTAGCCGGCCGAACGGTGGCCACTTCGCTGGTGAATGGTGAGGGTCGTGAGTGTGGCCGGGTCGGCGATGGCGTGGGGGCACTAACGGCAGAAAGGAAGGGCACTCGGAGACGAGGAGGTGGTTGGGAGGAGGAGATGTACGCCCGAACGAAAGGCAGGTTGACGGGCGCGTCGTAGTCAGCAGTCCGCCACAAAGGGCCGCACCCTCTCTTACTAGCCTATGCCTAGGAAAGGGTAATGTCTCGTTTATAGAATGGAGTTTGGCGGTATAATAGACGTCCGGGTGAAGGGGTGATAGGTCGGCGAGGCCGCAGCCGACCGCCTCGGTCCCCACGCGCGTGCGGAAGCAGGAGGCAGTAATGAGAATTGGCGTGGTTGCGGTCCCCTTAACGTTCTTTTCTGGAGGTCGGGGGAAAAGGATCCTTCCTCCCCACACTCTCCCTTCCTCCGCCCACTAAGAATGGCTAATGGAGTGTTGGAACGTCGTGGTTTTTCGGAGGAGGAGTGTGCCTGAGGGAGAGGGCGGTCTGGAATGTCGTAATGTCCGAGCGGAGGAATGGTGCTGGTGGGAATACGTGGTGCGGGTCGCCGTGTATGTCTGGGGAGGGGGGGGCGTGGGAAGAGCCGTGTGCTTTCCCTCTCGTGTGTTTTTAAAGGTGCTTTTCGCGCGCGTTTGCTCCTCGCCTTCAGCGTGCCGGAAAGGATGGGACTTCTCCCTTTCTCCGCCCCCCGACCTCTTTTTCCCTCCGCACGTTTTATTACGTTCCCTCCTCTCACCTCTTCCTAATAGAATGCTCGCCCTTGTTGTTTCAGGGGTAAGTGAAGATGCGTGCCCGTGTATGTTCAGTGTTCGGACGTCTTGTCAGGGTCGCGGGGTTCCTCCCGCGTGTACGAATATGGATGATTTTTTCCTCTTCATGTTGAGGGACGGTACCCTTGGTGTCACATGGAGAGGTTCCATTTTTGCTAGCGCGCACCTAGCTTCCTTTTCTGACATTTTTGTCCTGAGTTTTGATATTTAGTATCTATGATGAGTTTTACTTTTCTCACTCGCTCATATGCTCTCTATTTGATGAACTGTGCCTTCGAGATAAACCTGGTGATTTGTAATTTAAACTTCGTTATTTGATTTTAATTTTTCAAGTTCGTAATATGCATTCTTATCAATTTAAATGTCTCTGTTTTGTCATGAATGTTAAGGGATACAAATTCTTGTAATTTTAGGCATCTCCTCAAATTTAGCATCGAATATTTCTGTGCCTGCATTCTTGATTCAATTTCGTTTCATTCTATAGATGATGCCCAATGTAGCATTAATATATACGAAGTATATGTTCGATGAGTAGTTAAAGAAATTCATGTTTTGACTTCGTAGTTGTAATTGATGGCAATGAAAAGTGCAGTATTTAGAGATGCAATTCCGCTGTGCTAAATTCATCGAGTTTTTTCGCATTCAAGGGCTGTTAATTGGCATTGGTCCACTGTTTACTTTGGGGGCTAAAACCATGAATTACTGTCATTGAGATCCTTACTTTCACATCACGAAGCGAATCATCGACAATGTAACCTCCCTGTGGATTGACTTTTAAATGGGAGTTAGCATAATTTGTAATATTTTGAGCTGTCATATTTTCGAAGTACACCAACCTAAGGGTGCATATTAATGTCATCGGTGGAAGTGAAGTTTGGTCTATGCTCGAAATAAATTGTTGTATATCCTAGGACTCAACCGCGCGTTACTTTCTCATTGCGGTACAAGGAATATTTGTCGCCTTTTGTTTGCGCACCTCTCTCTTTGTCGCAGCCAGCCACAAAAAAATAATGATAAAAACATGACAGGAGCCGAGACCTGCGCGCATCGGGACATTCGTCATCGCCATGATCCGTTCCTCCTCAGCATCAGCGCTTCTTATTTTTTTCTCCCGCCCTCCACCTCTCCTGCTTTCCAAACTACTACCGTCTGTCCTATCCCCTGATTAAAACAGCAAGGGGGGGATGTGTCGTGCACCGCGTACCATTCATCCGAACACATTTCTAGCGGACGACAAAGGAATAAAAAGGAGCGAATAAGAGAGAGAGGGACGTATGGAATGGTAAAAAAAAGTGACGAGCGGACGACGTCATATTCTCTCTTGTTTTCTCCCACGATTCCGCCGTCTCTCAATCAGCATAACGCGATTCGCGTTCGTTTCCCCCGCCCCCTTCCCGTCTTGCCGTCCCGTCCGGTGCTGTCCCGTCCGAGCGGAATCAACCCCCTCCCCCACACCTTCCCTCTTCCCCCAAAAGCCTCCCTCTCCCGCCATTCCCGAACTTCAGAGGCGTCTGTGTCCTTCCCGGCGTCCATGTGTGCATGAAATATGTGGGCGGCGGCCAGGTACTCGTGTGCGTGCTCTCCGTCCGTGTGTGATTGTGTCGCGCGGCGTAATGTTCTTTACGGGGTACTCTCGCTGGGTGTTGAACCCCGGCATCGTCATTGGGCATTCTCTTTATCCTCGGATCGCACACGACGGCGGTTCCAGCCGTTCTTCGTTCCATCAAAAAAAAAAAACATGAGGAAAATAGGATGAAGTGAAGAGGGGGGGCAGGGTGTACCGATGGCCGAGGATAGAGCGGGGGCGGAGACATTGTTTGTATTTTTTTTTTACCCTTCCCTTTCCGTCCGGGATAAAAAGATCGGTGGACGGGAGTCGCAAGGCATGGTGGCTCATTCCTAGGAAATGGTCGAACCCTTTGAGGCGAGTGAATGGGGCAGAGGGGGGTGGATGTGGGCATGTGTTTTGGCGTGTGTGGGAGGGGGGGGAGACATGGGAAGGTCGGCATGGGCCTTGCGGGGGAGGAGGAATGTGGGGGAGGGCGAAGGGGAGTGGTGGCTGATTCCTAGGACGGACCCTTGAATAAGGGATCGGGAGTGTGTGCTAGGGGGTTGCCGGTCGCCTTGTGTGATTCGGATGCGGCTGCCGGGTGGAGGAGGGGAGATAAGGCGGTGTCCTCGTCCGTTTCACGTCGTGTTCGTGTGTCCCTGTGCGCACGGGAGGGGCATCGGCGTGTGTTCAGGGTGTGGACCCGCGTGTGGTATCACCCCCCCCTCCCTCCCTGCAGGTACTGTGGCGGCGGCATAATAGTTGGGGACTTTGCGAGAGTTGGCTCGGCCGGCGATGTGTTTGTGTCGGTGCGGGGGAAAGATAGAGAGAATAGGTTGTATGATGTGCCGTTTGGGGGCGCTGAAGGGACGGTGGGGGCAGGGCGGTGGAGTCAGGAGGTGGGAAAGCAGGGTGGATCCCCCCCCCCGCGCGTGTGTGAGCGGCGGGGAGATGTATCGAGTGAAGGAGGAAGATATGGATTGCGACGTGGATGGGCGCGGCGTATCGGGAAGATGGGGGGAGGGGGGTGTGGTGGCGAACGGAACCAAGGGAAGGGGGTGGGAGGGTGAAGGGAGAGGGGGAGAGTCGCGTGGGGGGGTGCGGGAGTGGTAGCTATGTGAGAGCACTGAGCGAGTCCTCCAGAAATGGCGTAATTACATTAGCGACCATGATTACAAAACCCTTTGAGGACTGAAATGCACCCATATCCTGTGCATCACCGTTGAAGGGTGGTACGGTGTTGGAAATGTGGGAGGAGTGTTCGGGGGGGGTGGGCAGAATGGGGGGGGGGTGGGAAGATCGGGACCGGGAAGAGGAGGTGGGGTGAATAAAGAGGTTGCGAGGGAGGCGGTGGGGGTGGGAGATAGAGCGGGAGATGGCTTTTTATTTTCTCCGTCCAGGCCTATCGCCCCCGTCTCTTCCCTGCTCCTTCCTCCGCCTCGAATACACGGCCCTGTGTGTCCCACTCCAAAAAACACCCCCCCTCGCATTCATTTCACCCTCTCTCTCTCTCCCTGTCTCCTTTCTCCACCCTCATTCCTTTTTAATGCAGCTCCATTCCTCCTCTCCTCTGCCTTTCCTTTCTCCGACGTCGTTATTATTTTGCGTGAGTTACTCCATATCTCACTTCACTTTTTTTCCTCCCCCATCCCTCTCACACCCTCATACCCGCACTCTCTCTCTCTCTCCATTTACTGTCTCTTCTTCCCTCTTGTTCTCCGTACCTCATATTCCCCCCTCTCGCCTTTCTATCTCGGCATCTCCCGCTACGCCCAACCTTCCACCCTACTCCGCTGCCATCGCTGGGGGGCTTGCTTCGTGCACTTCCCTGTTTAATGTAATTCGATTAATTTCCCCCATTCCAGCCCACATTCCCGCCCCCTCTAACTGTGCCTATCCCCGCCCAACATCTCCGCCTCCTCAGGGCTTCTTTCTCCTCTCGTCTCCTGTATCCCTTCCGCGACGCGCACTACCCTCCCCGTCTTCCTCCCCCTCGTAGCCCACACCACCTCTCTTAGCAACTTTGCCCGCTCTTGTCCCCTAACAAACCCACCGCCCAAACCCCTTCGTCCTCCCATACAGTCCGCCTCTCGCTGTCGCAAGTCGCGTATATGTGCCCGCACCTAATTGCCTGATATGTCCTCCTCTACGGTTCTTATCTCCTTCCTCCCTCTCTCCATCCTTCCCCTCGCTTTCTCCAGTCCCACATCCTCTCCCCCCCCCCCCTTGGGAACCGGCGGCCATTTGCCGTTGTTGTCGCGCTAGACCCGCGTCTTAATCTGCTCCTCATCTCTCGGTGACTTTGCTTTGTCGTGCGGCCGGGGGGATGTTTTTGCGGAGGTGTACGCTAGGTGGGAAGGGGTTGGATGTCCGGGAAAGGGTACGAAAATGTGGTGGCTGTTGGGGGTGTGCCTTCGTCTCTCATCTCCGACCTCACTCCCCCTCGTGTCGGCGGAGGGAAGAGGCCGAGGGGGTTGGGAGGCGGAGGGGGTGGGAGGGGGGTCGTTCTCGTCGTCCCGTGGATGCTTTTAGACGAGCCATCCGGCATGCATGCATACTGACTACTCCACGCGGAAATCTGAGAGCGGGGGTGGATGGGCGAGTCTTCAGGTTCGCGAGCCTCTTGTCAGGAGTGTCTGCGGAGTCGAATTTTTGATAATTTTTGCACGAACGGGTTGCGTATTCAAAAGGTTATTCCGGCGAGGGCATTTTCCCGCCTCCCGGCCCTCACCACTCTCCTCGTTCGCCGTCGTGGACTGAACAACCCTCTGTGTGTGCCTGCGTGTATCATTAATGGACGCCTACTCTCTCGCCCTGTTTGAGTATCCATCTCGCCGAGGTCCCATTTTGTTCTGCGCATGGATATGTGAGTGGTCTTTGTTTATTCCTTGGTTTTTGGCGGAAAATTCACGAGCGTGGCACTCGAGTGGGACTGTCGCCGGTGCGTATCCATTCAGTTCTTTGATGACGAAATCCTGATGGATGGCGAATAGTTATTTTGAGGAACAGGTTTTGCGTAGGTTTTAGGCTGGAATATTTCGAGTGCTTGAATAGGCATGCCATTCTTTCGTCGGTTACAATCATCGTTGCAATTTTCACACTATGGTCAGAGTTTTCCAGTAAAAATAGTATCTCTAGTCAATCGTTTCTATTCACAATTCTCTTGGCTTAAATCTTGAAAATGTGTATTCTAATTTTATATAGAGCGAGTTAAGCATTTTAACCTCTAGGTACCATGTCATCATTTAATACAATATTTTACAGTGTAAATCTTCTCCTAATGAGTGGAATGATGGCTAAGATATATCATGAATTATATCACATTTTTGATCAGTCATTTTATGCACCTAAAACCAATATCTTTGAGTAGATTTTTACTTTTAAACCACAAATGGGGTTGTATGAACCTCATATCTCGAAGTTCTCTTAAATCTTGGTGACAAAAGTTGCTCTTCTTGCTGTGGGAACGAATTCGTAGTTTTTCTTTCATCGAAATTACCACTGAGCACACATCGTCTGCAAATGAGCGTTTCTTCAAGCAGACTTCCTTGAAAGCTACGTGTGGAGTAATTTGAAACGTGAAACATTCTGGGTTTAGAAACACAGCCAGAAGCCATCCCGCTCGTTTACAAATAAGGAAATGTAATAGAATGTTTTCCAAACAAGGCGAACCGAGTGGTAATCTTTCACATTGCAATGAATAGCTTGAGAACCACTATACCTCACTTGCTCGGGTGGTGAGAAACGATTAATAATTATTTTTTTCATCTCTCTCTGCGAGCTCAACGTTTTACACTTTTTTAAGAATGTTACATTCAAAATTTTAAAGTAGAAAATGAAGGGGGAGTGTTTATTTAAGCTCAGGGATAGACCTTTTTTACGTTCTCTTTCTCGGATGTTTTAAAATGAAGAGTTTGTCAGTAAGTAGGCTGCTGCATTTTGTTCGCCAGAAATTTTCCTGTCTCAGTCCTGAATGAACCTTAAAGACATGAAATCGTTTAACTAGAAGCCTCCTTTAAACAAAAGCCTCCATCTCTTTTTTTGGTGTTTTTGCAAGACAAAAGCACATAGAGGCGGAAGATGTGGAAGGCATTGCAAAGTCTCCATGAATGTGAGTAAAAATTTTAATGGATTAAAGTGATCCTCAAATAAGGGACTTCATGTAAGTGCTGCAAATATAATAGGCGAGAAGTTCGTATAGTCATGATGTAGGTAACTTCTCTCCCTCTTTGCTGAGCCCTGGTAGACTTAATTCTCTTCCTCTCTGTTTCATTTCTGAATGCCCAATCTAAACAAGCCATCCAGCGTCAGCTGTTGAAGTAACAAATAGGCGTAGCTTTGCTTTCTGACTACCGATTTCATTCAGGCAATCGCAGTCCTCCAGCTAATTTTATGTAGTCGTTCCGTCCTCCTCCTTTTCTATTTTGCTCATTTGCCAAGGGCACAACCATGCAATTTGCTCGCGTATTTCGTCTAAGAAGAATTTCGTCTAAGTATATTACCTCATGCACTCTCCTGCTGTTGTGGAGCTTGGGAACGCGTGGAAACTTTGGCACGGTTTTATCTCCTTGGGATTTATTTTCTTTGAATCCCATTAATGGTTCTTCATATTTTCTGCCTGGATACAAATTTTGATGCGACCAAAATCACTTTTAGTAGGACATGTCAGAATTTAAATTTTTGTCTACAATTTGTTGGTGGGAAGGAGTTTAAAGCTATTGTACGACCGGAGCTCACCATATTAGTTTTTTGTATGATTTTGAGTAATTTTTTACGACTTTTTTTTACTGCAGTATGCCTTTTTTATTCTTTAGGTGGTATGAATGCTAGAAAAAGTCTTCTGTTCAGCCCTTTTTTTCGTTTATTCTTGTGGTCGTTTTTATGAACTGTTTTATAATCGCAGAGCTAGTCATACTCGAAATGTTTGAAGTGCTATTCTACTCGATAATGCGATATTCATTATAATATGGATCCTGGCGATTTTTCATTTGCCACAGAATAAATGATCCGTTGACGCTCCGAGTTTGTGCTTCAAAATGCTTGAGCATTGATGATAATTCAAAATCATTCTTTATCATAGAAGTGTAATAATATAACCTAATAATAATCTATCCACGTCCGAGTTCGATCTTTTGAGCGTGCTTAGTATTTTATTCTTGAGGTTGCAGGCGTAGTGTTATATGCTGAATTAGCAGTCTTGTATACGGTTGTCGTAACATTTTTCAATGATTTTACTGTGAATCCCTCCACTCCTGCGTGAGAGGGTTCTTATGTGAGCAACGACTTCGCCTTCGGAGAACTTACAAATCACTAGTGTCCCTTACGCCTTTCTCTTCCCATATTTCGCGGGGATTTTAAAAACACTCCCCCATCTTTGGGAGAGATTCGGCCCTCCACAATTCCGGCCTCCTTGGCCTCGACCAGCGGCGAGGCGCGTATTGGTTCGCACATCCCTATCCTCGAATGGGCGAGTGACCCCACCGGCCAACCCTCTCAGTAATGCGCGTGCTTCGGTGCAGCGGCGACTCTCCTGCCCACCTCACCCCTTCCTCAAAACAGCCGGCGGTCGGAAATAAATAAATAAGCGGGAGAAGCAGAAGAAAAACCACCGCCTCCTCTCTCCTTCGCTCCCCTTAGCTCTCCTCCCCCCTTAGCGTGGCTAAATTCGTACGGCTTCGGGCCCGGTCGCATTTATTAGCCGTGAGTAGGATGTGTACGTACACCGAGGTGGATTTCGAGCGAGATTAATAACGATGAGGAGGAGGAGAGGGGGCTGGGGGTTGAGTCTGGGGGTGTATGCACCCGCGGGATTGTACGGGCGGGGGTTGGCTCGGCGGTGTGAGGATTGGGTGGTGCCCCCGTCCCCCCGAGTTTGCGGCGGCCGGCAACGTAGCCTCCGTCCGTCGATTGCACATTAGATTAGAACTGCCCATCCTCCCCCACCCTCCGTCATCCACACAAGGCCCTCTCTCTCTCCCTTTATCTCCACCCTCCTCCATACTTTATGCCCCCTCCCCCAACCCTCCAAACACTTCACCTACTTTGCCCCCTCCTTCCCAACCCACCTTTCCCCGTTTCCCCGCCATATCCCGTGCCTTTTCCCTCTCCTCAGCGATGCCTGTTTACGCTGCGCTCGTTAGTGAATAAACAATTTTCAATTTCCTCCCCCTCTCCCCCTCGTTATCAGAAATACAGCGCTCCCCTGACCGGTTATTTTATTTCGGGAGGAATTCTTCCGCCCCCGCCAGGTAGCACTGAAGCGATACGGTGTCCCTGGAGAGGTGGGAATAACTTAATCATGTTCGCTCTCTTCCTCCCTTGTTGGCGGTCTTTTGTGTGCGAGTGTGTGTGTGCGCGCGCCCTTATATCTCGTCCGGCGATCAGTTTTCCCTCCGTCCGCGTGGGTTGTTAATTTTCCGCGTATTAATTATGCGTCCTAGCCGTCGATCGACCCGCTGCCACAATGGTTCGACCAGTCACTTTCTTCGCTCGGCGTTAATTCCGTGATGGCCTCGCGCGGTGTTTTTGCATGTCGTGCTGCATTACATTTTAGAGCCTGCCTTATTCCATTGTATCTCCACGCTCGGTTTTAAGCTGAAAGTTTTCCGCTCTTAGCAACATTTGAAGATTTTCGTGGGTGATATTCATGAATGGTATTGGGTAGTAGTTCTCTCCCCGCCAGCCCATATCTCCGCTTCATCCCTGGCTCTATCTTCATCTCCCTCTCTCTCTTGCTCCCTTCCTCTCTCCGGCTCCGCTCGCCCTTCCTTCCCTTCCACCTCCTTATCTCTCGCCCTGCCTCTATCTCCCTCAGTATATTAAATACGATCACTACATTAGGCCTCCTCCCAATGCACACGCTCTCCCACCAACCCCCCCTACCGCAGCCAGCTGCTTATCAGGGCGTCGCCTCTTGTGTTTGCCTTCCCGAGCGGACTGCTGTTATTGTTAAGGTCATGCCTCCGGTCTCCGACACACAGCCTTTCCATGAATCCCTCCCTCGGTCACATCGCCCCTCCCCCTCTCCCATCTGGAGGAGCTTCAATTCCTCCGCCGCTGAAACTAACACTTCCCACCTCCCCTCCTCCCGCAAGCCCTCCGTTCCTTCTTTAATCCTTCATTTGCACCCTCTCCCCTCGCCAAAGAGGTTGTCGGGTGGTGCCCCGGACACCCTCCCGTGGCTCCTCCTAAGATTGGAGTCGGTGTGGGTGGGGAGGCGGAAGGCGGGCCCGGGGCGTATTGAAGGGGGTCCCGGTCTTTGTGTTTGGTCGTGGGGGCGTCTCCTCCTTCGCTGGATGCTGCCCGCATTGTGGTCTCCCTCTACGTCCCCTGAAAAAACAAAACCGAATTCCCATCCATCCGATCATCCTGTGCCTGCACTTCTCCCGACCCCTTTATACCCTTATATACATTTCCCCGCCCGATCCCCCGCCTGGGACCAACCTTCCGAACGCGTCCTCTCTTCCGCCAAACGCCCGCCTTCAAACCCTAGCTCTCGCGACCCTATTTATCCTTTTTCTTTCCCCTCTACTCCTCCCTGAAAGCAGCCCCTCCCTCGCTCAGGGTTCCATTATCCCGTTCTCTTCATCTAATTCCCTGGCTCTATTTTGGCGCTGGGTTTATCGAGGTGCGTGAAGAATAATGCTCCTTTCAGACCTCGTGATATGAGTTGTCTTTTGCACTCATACGAAGTCGTTCCTATTTCTCTCCTCTTATCATTGTTTTAGTTATTTACTCTCAGCCTCCGCTATATTTTTCGGGTCGCCAGAGCTAATTTCTCATATAGATTTTATGAAATAGGGTATCAAAATGTATGCAGTGAATTAACGCTAATGTAAATATTTTCCCTTTAAATCAGAAGTGGCTTACTTGTATGGATGAATTAATTTCGATTGGAATAATTGCGGTTCTGTCATTTAGCCATTTAGTATTATGGTTATGGGCGCTAAAGATTAACAAGGAAAACTGTGACAAAATATCGCCCTTCTTGTAGATGTTGTGAATTCTAAGATAAGAATATAATGTGTAACATGAATTCATGCATATATTTTCTTTGTTTTTTCAATCGAAAGTTTTCAGCGTTTTATCGTTGTCTTGGGATAACCTGGCACCGATAGTAGTTGTACCCTATGTTACGTACGGCAATATTATTTTTTTCTCCTTCAGGTAACTAATCTAATTAGCGTCTTAGATATCTAACGTTTAACTATTATACAAACCAATGTGAATCTGAAAAAGAGTTAGTTTCTAGCTTTGCGGTGCTACGTGAAATAGGGTGATGAGGAAACTAAATAATTTTAGCGTGAAAGCTTCATCTCCTATTTATCTGTTGCGGTATTGTGTGGTAATAGCGTACACAGAGTAAGACTATGGTAATAGTATAGAGTACATTACTCTATGATAATAGTCATTTTCAATGTGTATTACTCATTAGCATTAGTTTGCGGAAAATTTTTCGAATTATTTAGGATTTTTTCGATGACCTATCGTGCTTATTCTCGTGATGATATAACTTGCAGTTATTTAAACGGAGTTTGTGAAGAGATGTGCCAGAAATAGACAGAATACTAACACTTGGACGGTTTTATCTAGAAACTAGGCTACCGCCACTTACCCAAGGCTTATTTTTTTCGTCCACCCAATGCAAATACTCGGGATTCATTTTCTGGTATTCCGCCCACCGGAGTTTTTTGATTAAATGGCCTTCGTGGCGCGGCGGAATTTATGGGAACGAAGTTAAATTTATCCTCCTTTTTCCGCGCTTATGAATTATTTTAAACGGTTGCTTTCAGACATGATTGTCTTGGCACAGAATCCATATATTTTCTCCCGTAATTTGTCTTCGAAATTAGTGGGGCTGCCTATATGAAAAGCTTTTTATGGTTCCGGTGGATTAGGGCCGTGCTTTTAATATATTTCCCAGTTCGGTCTGCATGTATTTTAAAACCCTCTGATCTTGCTGAATTTCCTAGTCCCACAGATTATTTTAATCGGGGGTCGGTGATTTTTTTTACGGGAGAACTCACTCCTAGTTTCTCATTTTTCATCAAATTTATCGGCGACGGGCGTGGCTGTTCAGTAATAATCACACTCGTCACTGCTCAGGATGCGTGTTATAATTGCTTCCCTTCGGAGAATGTAATAATATCGCGCTTCAATATCCCACCATCGCACAAAATTACTCGCAGATATCGGAATCATCGTTTTCCAGTGAAAATGAGTTTCATTTTGCATGTAATGTAGTCATCTCACATACTTTTTACCCTTGAGAATTTTGTATATCTTGTTTACGACGGATCCTCTGCTCCTTTTCTCAAAGTCTTAAATTCATTTTTAATTTGAATGTCATTTTTAGCACCTCTATAACGCCCTCATTGGGTTTCTGGTCCTTTCTAGTTGATATTTTATAAACGGAGCTAAATTACTGGCAAAAGTAAAACCATGCGGTTAAAATACACAAAGAGGTGTTGCTTCTTTGTATTCGATGATCATGAACAGTTTCAATTTATTTTACTCCGGACTTTCCTCAGCATGTCTACAATGAGTCAATGATCCTCGCAAATGGTGTTGTTTTTTTTCGCACTCTTTTGTGGCAGTGGTAAATTGACGACTATGCACTCAAAGAAAACTACGCTCCCTCCATAAATTCAAAGTTCCTTGTGGTGAAATCATTTTGCATCCGATGTCGTGAGAGAGGGTCTTAACTCAGCACCCTGCGGCCCAGCCCATCACCGTTAACTTCCTTCAGTACCTAATCCCCCAATACCCCATTTTGCCTCCTCAGGCGCCGCTTCTGGCCTCTTATTTGAGACTTAGTGTCCATAATACCTACCATTTACCTTTTTCAGTTAGACGCTAGCCCTCACATATTCTTTTTCTCACTTAAGAACTGTTTCTCATTCTCATTTCCCATTCTCATTTCTCACATATTCTCTCAGATTCTGATTTCAACATAACTGTGAATACAATGGATCGGATTAATGTAAGGGTTGATATTTTTCGCGAAGGAATACAGTAAATTAATTTCCCTCTCTTATTTAAATGAATTACGTTTTATTTACATAGGTTTTTTCGGTGAATTCATTTGATGAATTAGAAGATGCAACCTATGTAAATTTTCACAGACTTTTATTTGTTGTTACAACGCGTTTCGACGCTAAGGCGTCATCTTCAAATACTTGAAGATGACGCCTTAGAGATCAACGCGTTGTATCAACAAATAAAAGTCTGTGAAAATTTACATAGATTGCATCTTCTTATTCAACATGAATTTTCACAAAGTGAAAGCCGAATCTATCGATTTAATTCATTTGATATTTGACCAGGGAGGCAGAATATGTTGCACCCCCAGTTGATTTTTCATTGTGTTAAGAAGTTAAACGCATTTCCGTCTCTTGAGAAAAGTAAAAGCTGCGGCTTTCCAGCTCGTGTCTTTGATTTAAATAATTTAAAGACTTAAACATCTTGATTGATTCAAGAGTTTTTGATTTATGGGATTGGGAGAAAATCTTGAGGCTAAGTATAATAAATTAAGCTATAAGTGAGTGCCGATGAAAATAAGCAAGGCAGCAAGCGGAACGTAATGAGAATGAAAAATGTTACTGTGGAAATATGGTGTTGATTCAGTATCATTGTGTTAGCGTATTTTTAGGGTAGCTAGTCATTTCCAAAAATGCCTGATGCCTTATCGAATGCACGCCTCAATGTATGTTGAAGATAGTTCTCGGACTTTCCTTAGAGCACACCTGGAAGCTATCAGAGCAAGTCCATCGTAAGTCCTACATAAGCAGGGACGGTAATGAAAGGGACTGAGTGCATGTTAGTTAAATGTTATTTTTAGCAACAAGTGACACTTCTGAATTATTAGATAATTGATTGTACGAAGTTTTTCGGGGGACCTATGTGCGAGTCTCGTTCTAGCTCAGTAAAATGGTTTACCGTCCTCATCAGAGTTGTACACGCCGCTCTTTGCCCCCTAAGTACGTAACTCCTATTGCGGTAATGTGGTAAATTAGTTTTCTTGCCATTTTTAGTGTTCTCTGTAGATTCTTTTAATGCTTTCCTCTGCGTTTCGTGAGGTTTCTTCCTTCCCGACCAGTAGAGTAGAGCAAATATTACCCGTTCCTTTGCAATATGCCATTTTCTCTACAGGGCGATAATATTTCCTCCGTCAGTCGATGAATTGAGTTTTTCTCTGGAGGTTTGTTGGTGTCCTGTCGTTAGCGCAGGTGTAATGGAGACTAGGGAGCAAAGATGCCTGTGAGAATAGAAATACGCTCTTATATGCGTAATCATTAAGGTCCATTAAACGTTACTTGCCGTATTAAAAATACACTCCCATCCGTCCGTCCTGAATGGCTTCGCTGGAACATCGAATGCGTCCTCACTACGAGGAAACCGATTCCTCTGGGACCCGACATGCTTGGTGAGAGATAAGACGTGGCCGATAGACTAAGGAGGCGAAAAAACAGGGTCGTGCTGGAATTAGGTTTCGAATGCTCCAGTAGCCTCGGCCATCTAGCTTCTAGCATCATCCCGTATTAAGGATTTTTTCAGGAGTGTTGGAAAGGGAAAGTGATTTTAGCGCGAAAGCTTTCTTTTCTGTTCTGGCCTAGAAGGATGGAATGGGTGGTCCGGTAGAATGGTTGGAGGTGAGGGGGAAAGTGGGGGGAATGGGCGTTCCTGGTATTCTTTCCTTATAAGCGGCGGCGGACTGTTAAGTCCAAGGAGGTCGGCCGTACATCCCCCAGCCTGCTACTGCCCTCCATCTTTTGTTCCCGTCCTCTTGATGGACGTCCCACCGAAGCTAGAGGACTCCCGTTTGCGCTGCTCCATCAAGTCCAACAGAGCGGCCTCGCCCCATACCGTTTGCACATTCCAACTCCGACCATCGTCTTCTTCCCCGCATTTCTTGTCCTTCTGGAACGCCTACTGTGCGAAGCGAACAATGCGCTTCATTTGATGCTGTCATCCTTTGTTTTTTTTCTCCCCTTTACTCGTCAGCGTCGACGTTAGAGAATAGTCTCCATTGATGGGGATCCTGACTTTGCAGCCGCGAATGCATCAAACTTTATTTTGTGTCTAATATATATTTTTGCAGTAAAATTTGTGAAAAATAATGGTTCTATCAGTGACTATTATATTATGCAGAAATTCAGTGATATCTTAGTTAGTCATCACGTGAAACTGCCACATGTTAGGTGCCATTGAGTGAACTATTTTTTTTCTTTCGTAGAATTATTATTGTGTGTATTTAGCAGGCATGAAACTGATAGCATTGGGTTTCAGTAAGTGGTGGAAATTGTAATTCCAGTCGCATTCTCATTTATTATCATTGAAACTGGTGGCCTAGTATTTTCAAGACGCGTCTGGAAGATCAGAAACAGTGTTTCTAGTTGTGGTCAATTAGCCTTATGTAGCCTTTCCCCAGTCTTACGTCCCCTCACATGTCCGTAATCCAAGGCATGTCCTTTATTTTCATTCGTTTGCCGTCGAAGCTTATTTTCCTTGCCTCGGACGTTCATATCAGTGGCCGAAATATCTGTCCAAACCATGGCAGAAATGCCAAAAGGACTCAAGTCGTTGATGAAGTTTATATTTGTGTTGTACGAATTTGGAAAAAAGAGGGTTACAAAGAAGAAGTCCGCACCGTATGTTCCGATGACGTTTAGAGCCAATGCTGTTTCATGCTTCTATTACGGGCATTTATGGTGTATTCATGTCTATAAAATTTTTTCATCAAACCAGATAATTAAATGCGATAATTCCGCCAACTGTCTCTACCAATCTACCCTCGAGTCGATCATATACGATATTGTAATAATCAGTAGATAGTTTTGTTTCGATGACTTAGAAGGCATAATTTGTGTAAATCAAGCATCCATGAATGTTGATAAATGGATTTATCCTTTCCCAATCATTCTGCGTGTTTGCTGAAACTTGAAGATGATTTGACATCAATCAAGACTTATAACCCGAGCGATGCCTTAAATTAGGCAATCCTCTGGATTTCTCATTCCATAGTTTTTCTCGCGGATGTTACATAATCACATTAACAGTTCCGAAATTGCTATAATAACCTAGCGAGTCGTCTTTCGATCCATTTCCTACCCCGAACGAATCCACTCTGCCGTCTTCCACGTCTTTACTCACCTCGTTTCCGAGTAATTACCAAGGAAATGGATTTTCGCGTAGCAGCTTCTGATAAGAAGCAGGCCGAAGAAATAATCTAAGGGCAGAATCATGGATTCCGTTCAGCGTCACCTAGGTAATGAATGCACTGCAGGCGATGACCTTTTAGGTGCTTGATTTCAAACAGAGGGAGGAATTAATGCATCAAAAAGCTTGACTTTTGTATGCGCATGAATGGTAAAATCAGAAATTTCTTAGTCCATCATCACTGCCGGCTTTAATTTTGAGTGGAGAATAAGGAAAATGTATGTTGTTTTTATTCTAAAAAATATTTTTCGTCTCCCTGATATAAAGTTGGGCGAAATGGCAATGAAATCATGCTGAAGCTACATTGAAGCATAATATGATTGCATCATCCATTGACTTGTAAATGGAAACTTTTCGACACAACCAGGCACGTACGAAAAGTGTAAAGTACCTCTGGAAGGAAACCTGGGCTGGTGCGTCATGTCGCACCATGGTGAACTCACTACATATAAATTACTAGTATATATAGTATACTACTACTATATATACTACTAGTATACTTCTACTATATATCGTGAAATATAGTGTACAGTCGCGCGTAGCAGAAATGCGAGAGTGATTATTTACCAGACTTTCCTCTGTTCTTGCAGTCTTATAGGTGATTTTCGTTTAGATGTATACTTCTTATTGGTAACTATTCATTTTCTAATCGTCGATTCCCGCAGAAAAGGAGAAATTGAAAGATACTGACCACTCAATATTATTTTTTTGTCGTATAATTGTTCCCTCCCTTACGAGAAATTTTTTTTACCCTGTTACACCGGTCCGCATTAATGCATTAGTTTGCTCAGATTTTTCTCTTGTGTTTGTTGGAAATACATACTTATTGTGTGTAAACACAGTGAGTGGTCATTTTTACGCACGGATTCGCGTCTATATTTTAAGCTGCACTCAAGTATAATGGAGTGAAGAAGGCACATGAATGATGAAGAGAAGTTTCCCACTCAACCCTGGCTTAACGTTACCACCGGTAGAAATTTAGTAATTTCTTGGTGTAATGCTGTGACACATCGTGCTTCGGATAGATATACATATTTGGTGTATGGTGTGAAGTAACCCTCCTCTCCATCCCAAATGGCGGCGTGAGGTACTTTCAAAGCTCGCAACTCGCGTCACAGCTTTTTGAATTACGTTAGGGATGGATATACGCGCGTATGACAGAAATGATAGAGCAGAATGAACCGTTTTACACTTAGGGAAGGAGTGAAATGAAGGGGGGAGGGGTGCGAATGGGATCTCCATATTTGGATGGTGTGGGGACGAGCGTGCGGCTCTCTGCCGTTGCACTGGCTCGGATTTGCGGTTGGCGTTCCTGGTTAATTGGGAAATAGGATGGCGTGGCTCTTGCATGACGCTCCACGAAGGAGAGGCAGGCAGTGCCGGACACGGACATGGACGAACTGGGCTGGCTTTTCTGCCCCCGCCGTGAGGCAGGAGGTTGCTTCATACACCCCCGTCCTCACTTAGCACCTCTGTCTTGTACTCCTGGTTGTTTAGTGTACGATCTCCATGTTTAACAGTTTCTTAGGGGTGACTGTTATCATTTTTTTAAGTGATAGATATTCTTGGACCAGAGACTATTCACACCCCAAGCTCTAGTAGGGGATATTTGGTCTCAGAAATGTAAAAAGCTTTCTCTTTGCACTCACGAAGCTCTTGTGATTCGAATGACGATCAATCTTCCATTTATATGGCCTCTGTTAGGGGAAGGAACAGTTAAAAATCGGTTTTAGTCATTGATTCATTGGTGGTAGAGTTCACCTTTGAAAATAATTTTACAGCGCCAATATCTACAAGATAGTAAAAGAGAGATTTTAACGTCTACTACTACTTACTCAGCTGTTATATTTCAGCCTATGGCTACTTTTTTTTACACATTGTGACAATTTTCTCTCAGTCTATGATGCTGTTTTGTGATTCGAGGGTTTCAGGCTCTTTATGAAATTTCATATTTAATAAAAAAAACTAAACTTTCTTCTGGTCAGATAATGTTGGCTATTTGATAAAATCAGTCGTGCTTTAATGATCATCTGTGATAATTATAGGTTTTTTTTCTTTAAACTATGATTTCCTTCTGTTTAAGAGGAAAGTTTATCAACTAATGGTACAAGAGAGAATGTGTTTATGCACAAGATGTATTTGCATGCTGGTCGGTCGGATTGTCTCCAAAGCTGTAATGCAGGGGGCCTGTTAGTTAATCTTGAATATGACCACGTACTAAACAGAAATGCTAATTATAGATGGATTGTACTGGAGCGTGAAAAGGTTGTGTATTTGTAAATGATTGCTGGTATTTATTTATCGTGCTTCTGAAACGACGGTCTCTAAGAATGGGATGATAATTAGTCTGAAATAGAATTGTATTAAATGTGTGGTTCTGCGTAGAACCGCGATGGAAAGTTTTCCGTTTCTGATGTGGGAACCGTGTATTCATCTCATTCCTCTACACGTTCGCATGGCATGCTTTAGTGGAAACGTATGCGATAGAGGCGGTAGAGTGATTGACGGAACTGTACTGGTACATATCTCAAGCCTATCCTCGTCTCTAGTGCGTTTGGTTTGAGATTAGACCCCTTCGCTCGTGCCCGGTGAGTCGGCGAATAGGTGCTTAACAAACTTCGGAATATTTGCTCCGTAATCCTAAGGTCGAGAATGGTGCAAAACAAGTGACGTTCACGTGATGAAGCCCAGATTTTTTTGCACATAGTTCTCGTTTCCGAATTGTTGGGCCTGGTTTGTTTTTCACATTTGGCATTTGCTCTAGCACCTTCTGGTTTCTACCACCAACGGTTCCTTATGGATCCGAACCCATATCTTATATTTCCGTGGCCCGAACTAATATCGCTAGCATATCCTCGTCTCTAAGCCCCCCTCTCACTCCTGATGCTGGGAGTCTCACTGTCCTCCCCAAAACTCCTCCTTCGCCTCGATTCATCTCACCTTGCTCCTTTTTCTTCTATTCTCCCTCCCCGCCGCTCCGACTTACACGTTTCTCGCGTCCCGTATGCCTGCCGCATTTCCCTCGCCATCCTTCCCCAAGCATTTCCCTGTTCCGCCTTCCAAGACACAGCGGAAGCTTCCACCCCGCCTCCGTGACTCAAAATATAAGTTGTGACTCACGGAATAAAAATATCCCCCGTCTGATGAATACTCTCCGGCGTGCTTGCACCCTCATTCGCTCCCTGTGGCTGGCTACATCCAGGGCTCTTCCCTGAATGTAACCAGTCTGCCCTGTAGGCCTTGCAACTACCCTACGCACGTCTCTGCCCCTTACAACTCTTCAATTCGCCTACACAACCACATATTTCCACGAAAATGCTTGCATGCACAACCTACATTTGCCTACCGAACGGACGTTTTCAGTCACCTAAGATAAAATGTTGGAGTGCAGCTCAGAGGATGGTGGTCTGGTGACAACCTTTCCGAAAAGGAGATAGACAACAGTTACAATGGGATTGCCTCTCAGACTGCGAAAGAGTATTTTAAAATTTTAATGATTGACTATGCCTTTGTTAACTCCGTATTGAAGTCATAATTATGACTAATCGACTATAAATAATTTTCTCTATTTAGTCTTTACTTATCCATCTTCCCAGGAATAATATCGAGGGAACATATCAGTGTGATTCATAGTATATATTCTATTTTTCTGCTCTTATTATTTCACGGTATGGGTGGGGAATGAGGTGAATTAGGAAGAGGATCGGTATTGTAGGTGTCATTAAATGCGGAAAGTATGTTTTGCTGAAGAGTAAACCTGTGCAGGTGTATGAGTCTTAACCACTAAATCTTATGGGTGTTTAATGCCCTTTTAGTAGTTAAAACATCCACCCTATCTCAATCAGTTTATTACTCATGAATATGGCGTTTTAAATGTCCACCTGATAGTTGGTCGTTGATGGCCAACTTGTCATATGATGTGTGCTTCTTTATTAACAAAAGTATATTTTTGCAAATAATTGGTCCGGTTATGTTGTGCTTTGAAAATAAATTTTATATCACATCTCCCGTGTCTTCTTTTGGAATTAACGGATAAGGAACATGCCATTCTAGTTAGGTTGTGCAAGTTTGATGAGTGATTTGTGTAAACGGAATTCAAAGCGTCACTGATGCAACCAGATAGTGCTCGTCTTACACCAGTGAAAGATTCTTGTCGGGAACTCTGTTATGGATATATATACCGTGTGCCAAATTAGCGCGTTTCCTGTTTTCCTGGCTCCGTTCGCTCAATTAGTTCACTACATTCTCGAAAAGAACTTTGAGTAATGCGCGCCTGTACATCTTCGTGTTTCATCTGGGTATACCGATATACATTCATGAATGGCCCAAGAATTTTTGCTTGAAGGTTAACTGACGTGCTTGATGGTGGAATGGATGTCATAGTTATTCGCAAGCGTGTGTAGAACCTCGTGCATGTCGGAAAAAATATGTACGAAATATAAAATGTTTTCTTACTTACATCCATGCATATACCTCGAGACTCGTGGCAGGAAATTTCGTCTCGAAAATGGTAACGGCGGAGTGGATTTTGGGGTTTCACAGCTCAAAATAATTTTTAGCTAAAATATATACCTAATTTATTACCCTTGCACATACTTACTCATATTTACGTGTATGTACTGTTCCACTCGTCCGATGTGCAATTGGCTTGGGTCGAATGAGGAAAGGAGTCGCGGATCGCTGAATTCATAGTTGTCACGATTTTTTAACATTGTTCCGCGACATTTTCAACACCAGCTCTCTGTTCCGTTATATCACGCCGTCTTCTCATATTCATCCTGTTTTTATTTATTCCCTCGAATTTTGTCATCCTGTCTCTCCTTGTCACACGGCCTCATTTGTTACATTTTTCCTGTAGTTGCTACTTCTTCTTGATCGTAGGTAGACAATGACGTAGGATGCGGATATACGTCTGATCGCCTTCTTCATGATAGGTTGTTGACTTATCAAATTTGTGTTACCAGATAAAAATTTTTGATTGGAAATTTTTCTTGAAACCAAGAAATTAAGGTGCGTATGGATAGTTGAGCATCGATGTCTTGGTTTTTGGATAGTTCTTTGACTCATCCCTATTTTTTACAGTGCATTGTATTTTTTTGGGCGGAAATGAAGCTATCTAATGCTAAGATATTGAGGCATATTTATTCCATTATAGTTGATTTCATGATGTCTTAGTTACTCAAAGTAATACTCAAGGTAATTATATTGTGTGCAACGCGCAAACCTATATTTTATTCTTGTGTTAATCATTATGATAACCTCCTACCCAGGTGTTACATTTCCGATGATATTATTTTACTAAGCAAGGTCGGCCGCTGTCATTTATTTCGACACCCTGTTTTTTGTGCTTATCCGCAACTATGTTTAAAACCATAAAACATTTCCTTTCTTTTGCTGTATTGAATGACCTTTTTTTCTTCAGTTATGTAGTTTTCAGAAATTAATGTGCACCCACCGGACTAATCAGCAAAAGGTGCTCGATTTCGAATTTGTGGGAATAGTCAGTTTTATATCAATTTCGCAGAAGATTTCCTAGACGGAGTGCGTGTCCTCGATAAAGCTAGACTATAGAATAATATCTACTGTACTCCTAAAAAGGTGTTCACGTACTATTTTTCGTAACATTAGTACCGTGCGCTTGAGATGACTTTATCTTATTCTGAGCAGTTTTTTCACTTCCACCTTGGCCTGCCAACTGATTAAACATCGCGTGTCAGCTAGTTGGAGCCCCTCCATATTTATAGTGCCGTAAATTAATCTGGACGTGAGCAAGCATTTTCTGAGTCGAGAAATTAGATACGTTTCCCTGTGTGAAACCGTTGCGTTTCAAACGGAAAATTAGGAGCAATTATGACCGAAGGTAGGCAGCTACACTTTGGACCCGATAAATATTTCACCGTGCACGCTTTGCCTTGTTGGCAGGCCATTGCGTTATTTCAGCAAAAGTTATTGCATCTCGAAAACATATTAAATTCGCGCTAATTTCGTCGCAAATTTGAATGTTGTTTTTCTTTGCGTGCACGTCGCCTTTGAGTTAGAGCAAAATGCTGGAGAGCTTTTTGAGAATAAGGTCGAGACATAAATGCGTGTAAAATTTATTTTGACAGCTGCTCTCGACCTAGTTCATCGTTAATCTTAGCCGGTGGGTGGAGGTAATGCTGCCGAGTGCAGTAAAAACATCCGCCCGACTTTTCCTTCTATTATATTAGATACCTGAAAAAGTTGAAAATAAATTATCCGTTACGTGTGGCTTGTTCTGGGAAGATTTATACTCAGGAAATGCCGTCGACATAAGCTCCCCTTTATTAGTTGTGGAAATTTTAAGGTAAAATGGGCATTATAATTCCATGCTAAAAGGTGGTGGGAAATATAGTTATACTACATAGTTCCCATCACTGAATACCAGTATTATAATATGGAGCACGTACGTAGTAAAGATTCTTTTTTAACATTTCGTCACGCGCAATTGATCGAGTTTCTTGTGGAAGGGCTTAGATGGCATGTTTAAGGAGTTTACTTTGCAATCCTTCCCCGTTGTCACTGTTCTTACCTCTCTCCTTCACCTATCCCATGTGAGAAATAGTATACTGGAGCCATGCATTCCTAGCTCAGCCTCGAGGATTTTCAAGTTTCAAAATTTTCGTTCTAAATCACTCACAACGTATGGTCCCATCACCCTTGGCGGAGATGGTAATCCCGGAAGCCCCTCCATTTGCTGCGGTGCCTTGTGTGGGATTATGTTTTGGAAATCTTCCAATTGGATGTACATACGTTGCCGCTATGGCGATCATTTTTGCTCCAGTGACTAATGCCGTTGCAGAGTCAAGGTGACGAATTCCTCGAGCACGAACACGGGAACGTGTTCGTGCTCGAAGCGTGCGTGTGCTCATCACGCGCGTAGTTTTAAGCAAGTCCGCCCTGGCTTCGTTTTTTTGGTGAATTCTTTGCTCAGAGAAACCGTGATTGATTCTTTCCTCCCAAGGTGAGAAGATAGGCATTCGCTTGTATTTTAGGGGTTCGACTGCTGGATCTATATGTTTGGTTATTATATTATTACTGTTATCTAGGTATGTATATACTTTTGAAACAATCTGTTGCGAGTTGTAAATTGTAATGGCACTTATCTTTATGCAGTTCTGTGTATCTGAAACCCCTTATTACTTAGAAGCAACTGTTAATGCTTCTCAATAGATAATTATTTTTATATGTGGTGTTGTATCAATTACTATATGTTGACGAATGTTTGATCAAGCGACTGGAAATAGTCGATAGAAGGTTAACGTGTTTTGTGTGGGTTACAACTTTTAGTGGCCGCTATATATATCCCGTTAATGAGGTTTCGTATGGTTTCGTAACAATAACCAGTTCTTTGTTATTACGCCCTCTAAAATATATATTTATGGAGGAAATTTATGATAAATTATAAATTTAAGAACGAGCTGCTCATAGCTGATAACGTATCTTTGAAAATATGTTGGCCAGTAATTACAACTTTACATCAGAAGCCTGCTACTAACTTTCTCCACGTATATGTTCAAGCCAAACGTTGACTATTTGTTTGAGAATTGGCTTTTATTGCTTACTTCGTTCTTAGACCTTGCCCGTTGCAAAAGCTATTGTTTTCATTATAGTGTTCATGCATCATTCATCTCACCCTGTCTTACAAGACCATTGCATAAAAGAACAAATTTCTTAGCCTTACTTTCAAGTTTTTGAAAGGAAATGACTGAGTATAGTAAGGTGTATAGTTTGCCGTATTAACCGGCATGATTACCCCGCCTTCCTTTCTCTAACTACTCTCTAACTTTATCAATGATCTAACACCCGTCACAAAGTAAATGTCGCGCCACTCAAGAACACCTGAGTTATTTTATTTCCCTTTCCTTTTATGTTTCCTCCTTGGGTAGGTACTCATAAAACGTTATTGCGCTGTCGATTGCATTTTATTTGTTGAAGGCGGATTCCACGCTCGCTCTATGCCGTTTATGTATTTTTTCTCATACTGCGTTTCACTCGGATCCGTACTTTGTTTGCCGAGGGAAAATGCATCCAAGAATTGCCTGCGTAAATGCTGCATTAGCGCAGCATCGGCCTGTTCATCATTTCATTTCCCTCTGACTTGGTCATATTGACACTGGGCCCCCCGCCTCCCCTTTTCATCCCTTTCGGTGCTCCCTCCTGCCCTCGCATTCTCCCGATTCCCTCCGTTCCGTGCTCGAGGAAATAACATAATGCGGGCGCGATGGGAAACCGTGCAATTCCGCGGAATGTGAGGCCTTGTGCGAATTCATTCTGCTGCAGCAGTCACTTATTTCCGCTTCCTTTCACCCCTCCCGCCCTTTGTCCGGTCACTTTGCTGTCGCCGGGTAAATTTCTCGGCCTAGGAATATATTTCGCGTGCTTTAGAGAACGCCCCGATGTGGCAGTTCTCACGGCCGTGACGCAGTGTTGTGGGAATAGCGATGGAGGACGGAAACGGAGAAAACTTCCCCTCTCCCTCTCTCTGGCATGACGATATGGCGACAATAACTGCGTTTGTGACCAGCTTTGTTGTATTAATAATTGTTTAAAGTGAAAAAAAGTAAGTTTACATGCTAATTTATTTATTTACAGCTAAAAAAGGCCTATTTGGTAATGTGATTAATCATTTAACATCGATTCAGTAAAAGAAGCGAAGCTCTTTGATGATTTTTGAAACCATTATTTTCGCGTATCCTGTATTAGTGAATGGTAAATAGCTGCTCCAGAACTTGTGCGTACAGTTACTATCCATTCTCACTATTATCGATGATCCGGCAGCTAGCGTGGATTAGAATTTAGAACTTTCAATTGAATCAAATCATTAAATATATTTTCGGTGGTAGCCAACTCGGTTGAGGGATGGGAAAGAAAGGAGATGCGTAAATATGAAGAGATAAGCCGGTAGAAGAACTCAGTGGAGAGCTGCGTCAAACCAATCTGAGGATTGATGATGATGAGTCTGACTAATGATGATGATGAGTCAAGTCTGAGTAAATGAAGTGATATCGTGAGGAGTGAATTAGCTGCGATTTTGTCGTTGGGAGTTGGTGCAGTCGCAAGGATGCTCTGCAGTGATGAGCCAAAGGTGTTTAAACCCTTTTAAGCTAGAGATGTAGGCCACTTGTGCCGTAACGGATGCCCGTCGAACCTCGGTGATGTCGGTTCACGCGCGCGCCCACCTTCCGCGGCAAGCGCTTCGAAATCCCGCCGTGGGCGCCGGGGACGATGAGGGGCAAGATGACAGGTAGGTGGTGTTTGCACCGTCTCCTCCTACCCCCCTCCAACATCCAAGCTTCCCCTCTTGTTTTCCCTTGTGGCGTGTGTGACGTACGAGCAGATGCAGAGGAGGCGGAAGTGGAAGGGGTCGAGACTAGGGGTGGGAGGTGGTGGTGGGACGGGAAGCAGCAAGGTTGGGCTTCGGGTGCGTTTACCGTCTTCGATAAGGGCGGCCTAGGGTTTATGGGCGAGGTGCCGTTGCACAACCGTCGGGAGCAGCAGCTGATACAATTTCAGTGTGCATCACCCCTCTACTCCCCGCGTAAATGCAACTCGCCTAAGGTTGTGACGCTACGATGCCCAACAATCGATGAATAGTCGACCCATAGCCACTGTTCGCTGATTTATTTTGCGCTCGCAAACTAGTAAAATTATTATTTATCCTAGTATATTCAATTTGTGGGGTGGCATTTTGAATGATTTAGGACGAAGTATGTAGTACTCGGGAGAATTGTGCGGGCGAAAGTGTCTGTAATAGCGTCAAGAAAATATTAGTTGAGAATTTCGTATGGAGCGTGATGTAGAGTGAATGTGGAGTGTAGATTTTGGAGGAGGTAGATTTTAAGTGGTAGGAACTATTTGAGGTATTTGTATAGGGGGGAAAGAGAAGAAACGGTTGGCGTGAATGAGGCCAGATGAGGAGGTGCTGAGCATGGTTGGAGAGGAGGGTTCCTGCAGGAAATTAGGAGGTAGAGTATTTTGATGGGGCAAGTAATTAAAGGTAGTGGTTTACTGAAAGCAGGTGTAGAGTTTGTCCAATACTTTTAAGCAAGTTTGTGAAGCCTACCAAAGAGCAAAACGCTAGTGATAGGAAGACAAAAGAAAATGATAGATTTTTGGATGCCGTGAACAGAGGTACGCATATACTGGGCAAAATAGAAATAGAACAGGAAAAGGTTCGTCCAGAGTTGTTCGAATGATAGTATACCTTGTACATGAAATCCTCATTTTAGCGGTTGAAGGACAATTATCTAATCATATAATCTAGCTGTACCGAATTGCAGACGTGATTTCCGAGCTGAAATGAAAGGTTGTGCTGCACCAAATCGGGAGGATCGTTGGAGGAAATAAATGGAATAGAAAATAATTCATTGCACGAACACAGTGGTATTGAGACTTAAAGTGAATGGCAGCTCGTAATTTAATGCCAGAGATGTTTCTAAGATGAAGGAGGATATGTTCTAGTATTTGCCAGTGACACATTCAATTTTAAGCAAGCGAAACGTTGACTACAACCTTAAGTTTTGAAGTATAATTCGATGGTTCTAGGGTAAAAGCTAAGTGTCACCGAGATACAATTTTCCTGGTTGTTAAGTTTAGTATTTCATCTAAAATGTCATTTTGACTGGAGTCTCTTCAACCTGATGTTCGTGTAACTGTATTCTGTACCAGACAGTCGCACAATACTTCAACAATGGACAATCTTACGCTTATATGATAATGTATTCAATTTGTCCTCAATATTTGACTTGTCTCCTTTTTTGATGACCATTTATTAGCCAATGGATTCAAAGACCATTTACTAAGCAATTTAATAAACAAACAAGCATAAGTTGACTATTATATTATAATTACTCGGTTCATTTACTTGTGGCAAAACGTGAAATCATCCGTTTTTCAAGATTTAATTTAAATAAAATCGATGGTCGGCACGTTTCTGGTGGAATTTAGACAGTAAAAATAAGAGTACTTCGTTAATCTAAATAAATTGTGGAATTAACCAAGTACTCTTATTTTTAATATAATTTAAAGCCCGACTCAACGTAGAGTAAGACCGAAATTACATGATCACGCTTTGCTTTTATACATCTCTATGGCTGTGTTTCCGAATTACGCCCTTTTACACAAAGGCTTAAACCTTTTAGTATCAATTACTTCATTCCTTTGTCTGGTTTCGACAATTTTTTCTCATTTCTCTCTCTTATCCATTGGTTCTCATTTAATAGAGGGTACTTACGTATTTAGAGACTATTCTGAAAATTACAAAACCTCTCAGAACTCCCTATAGCGTATGCATAACCACTGTTAGGTTTTTCAAAATAGTCCTAAATATACTACCATAGTACCAGGAGACTTGAAACCCAACTTTATTTTTCGGCGAAAAAAACACTCCCAGCTCCGAAGACGACCCGACAAACTCTGGGGCAGAAAAGCCCCTCGTAAACGCTCTTGGGAGTTCAGGTGCGAATCGTGGGACTCCCTCATTATCATTTGTATCGGGCTTTCCTCTTGTTATAGCCGTTTTGTCGGAAGTGGACTGCAAACGTTTAAGCTCGAAACGTTTAAGGGCCCTTCCATGAGTTTAATACTACGTTTTCTCTCTCTCTCTCTCTCTTTCTTTGTCTCGCTTCTCGACTCCAGTCTCATCCCCCGGCTTTCTCACGGGCACATATTCAGACTTGCATTCATTGGGATTTTTCTTCCCTCTGAAAAATTTTTTTCCCGCCCGCCCTTCCCGCTCTTATTCCTAAGAACCAGCCGATGACGGCTGGGGAGGGCAGCGGTTGGCGCGAGTACGTGAGCCAATCAAGTCCTACCGACCACCTCCCGGTCATTGCGAGGCAACACCGCGCGCACATTTCTGCGGGAAAAATACCAATGACACGACTCATCGGTCGCTCCTCTTTCGTGGCCACTCCGATTTATTCACAAGGGAAGCCCGGCCGTGTTTATTTCTCTGCCCGCCATTATCATATAAATGTAGCCGAGCGCATGCTGGTGCCTCGGCTCAGTGTGGGGGACAACACCTGACGATCAAGATGCGACTCAAAGAGTGAAGTCGTGAAGAGAGTAAAGAGGTTTGTGGGAGTTGGGAGGTGAGGAGGGTGGAGTAAAAGGAGAATTTTATTATAACGACTGTCTTCGTCCCATCGTAACTCTTTATTTTTTTCCGTTCTCTTTTGTTCTCCCCCACAATGCCACCACTTCCTTCGTTTTTTCCCGCATTTCCTTTCTTTATATCTATCCCATTTATCTCGATCGTTTTTTTTTATTAAGCTCGGTCGCCCTACCCCAATTACCTCGTCATTTATTCCCCTTTGCGTCCGTCTCCCACCGGCTTCAAGATTGCCGACGCATTAGTTATCGCTCACCCTCTCAAAACTCATTGCACTTCATTCCTCCCCTATACTTTTATTTGTAAGGTGCTGCCTTACTTCAGTTCGCGTCTTGGCCTCAATCCACTGTCTTATTTCGACGCATCACCTGTGGTCGGTGCCCTTAAGAAGCAGCGAAGCAGCTGCAGGTTCTCCGCTTCCATGTTATATGTACAATGCAATCGGGAGGTGATCCTTTGTCCATGTCACTCTACCTAATGCGCCAAAGTTCTGCGTTTATTGATGCTTAGGCTTCGTGGTACAATGAGGAATGGTAATTGGCATTGTTTTCTACGGCGAAATAAAGCACCAAATATTATTCGCTGCTAATGAGTCAAAATTATGAATGCATTGCACGATATCACAGGTGTTGGTGTTTAGGAAGAAACAATATCACCGAACTCTCTTTGTGCTATACTTTTTCTCCTTGGTATCCAGGAGTGAAAAATTCAAAACTATCAATTTTGTACATTTCTTTTAAAAACTTTTTGCATTTCAGAAGGCAGTTGTTCAGGTAACTTATGGGCAGAGGTTGTATAACTGAAATAGCCAGGATTTAGCGGGAAGCTGTCTCTGGAACTTCCAGAAAAAGTTATTTTACTTCGCCTATCCGTCGTTATTGCCACCTTCGAAGAACATTAATGCGTCACTCCTTCCTATTGTTTACTTTTATTTTCTTTTCGACTTGCCTCTTTTTATGGTCATAACCATTGTCTTCTATGTTTTTTTTATTCCTTTCAGTGTTTTTTGAGGACGACGTCATGTTAAGGCTCATATTGTTCTTTCATTATTCCAGGTTTTAAATTATTCATTCGTTGGGTATATTTGTCTGTTTCTTCTCGTCTCTTTTTTTCCCCATCCCACTTTCCTGTCTCCTGTTTGCCCTTTGGACTCTGCGCATTTACCTCGTCATCTTGTGAAGGGGCTGCCTGCCTTCTTGCAAGCCCCAAGACTTGAAAACGCCGCCTTCATAACTCGGAGATTTGTTGAACCGTGCGTGTGCACGTTTGTAAATGCTTCCGCGAGGACGGTCTCACTCAATCTGCCTTTAAATTGTGAAACTACTCTATTTTATTGATGTCTTAGGAAAGGTATCTGTTTAAATTGTAAAATGCTCTAGTCTGCACTTTTCTTTCAAGGAGAAATAACTTTTAAAAACTTGTATCTCTTGGAACTGGTAGTGCATTATTTTTCCCCTGGCAAATAGGCTAGTAATATATTCTCTATTCATCGTAGGCTTCTGAGAGCAAGTTCAGTTTTGGGTGGACATATAAAAAAAAATTGTGTTCTCTTTTCGTTCAGGTGATTGTCACTAGTTAATACCAAATAGAATACCTTACAGATTGCGCTCTGTATTACGTAATTCATTCCCTCTCATTGCGTTTGTAAATTGAGTTTTTCCCATTCCACCTGAAAGATTCATCAAAGCGTTATTTGTAAGATGCATATAATATATTTTTCTATAATCGTCAACCTTAAATTTCTTGTTAGCTATAAAAAAGAGCCCAAGATCCTTTGCAAACTTCATTTATTAGGTAACAATCCACGTCAAGAAGATATGTTGCTGGATTCAAACTCAGTCACGTGTGGCCGGGAGATTCCGGTGGCGTTTTCCGCCATGGTGAAATTATTATTAATTTGTAATTTCCATGCTTGATCATCTTGTATTTACTCGGCGCTGCCCCTGCACGCAGCCCCATGCCTCTGATAGTTGAGCGTTTCCAGGAAGTGAAATTAAGCCCCTCATGCGCCCATGAATGTTTGCGCTTCCTTATTGCTTTCTATTTAGCCCCGCCGGTTAATTCCGTTTTGTTTCACTCATTACGCAAAGCTTAGATGACTTGATGCTGTTTAGCCATTTTATCGTGGTGTATTTTATTACCATTTTTATGGCGCCATTTAATAGTTTATGAATTACAATCAGCGTTCAGATAAAATGATTCAGTGGAAAGGGATTGTGTTGAACTGCATATTTAATATTCCGTTACTTGTAGTCGCTGTCCCTCAGGTTGCCCTTGTCACGCGCAACCTTACGACTTGCGTCACAATCCATTTAAAAAACAAATTTAACCACAAAAAGTTTTCAGTTTGCTTATTGCATTGTGCTTCACGGTTATAATAGCATATTTCTGAAAAATGGCAGTAGTCTATCCACGATGACTTTGACGATGCTCTTATTTAATTGCGTGCTTTAATCTTGTGAGTGTGCGTAAGGTAATATATTATTCTATTCTCTTCGGATGAGGTTATTGCATTAATTGAGATGGCGTTGTTCACTGGCTAACGGGAGGTAACATCGAGGTACTTTGGCACTGAGTAATGGACATCGGGTAGTTCCAGAAAGTGACGCTTAACATTTTTAATTGTTGCCCAATTTTTTTATTTTCGCTTCGCGGTCGAAAAATGTTTTTATCCAAAACTTTGCGGTAGTGAATGAAAATAAGTACGATAAAGCTGCTGAATTTCGTTGCCTCTTGTCTACAGAACAAGTTGTTTGGAGGAAATCTTCGGATAGCGGTTGTAGGTCGTGGGTGGTACTCGGAGATCACAGGGAATTTTGCGCAGAAAGAGAGCCTGGCTGCATCGGTGAGTGTGTGTATCGCATGCGATAAACGCTCTTATCATCTCCCGCGACCTCCCAAGCCGTCGCCACCCTCGTTTAAAAGATCGCGCTCCCCGTTTCCATTACCAGCCCGCTCTATTTCCCGGACTCATTCCGCCTCATAATTAAATCCGTTCCGGGAGGCTTTAAACTTTTCCTCCCCCCCACCTCGCCCCCAGGGTGGGGAACGTGGGAGGGAGAGCCTCCAAGGGACCAGTGTGTGAATGTGCGTGTGTGTCTCAGGCGGTGCGAAGGAGAGGTGGGATTCGTGTGTTTCGCGCGGAAGGGCTGTGGGTGGAAGCGTGTCGGGCACAGGAGGGGCGGCTGGGAGGGTTTGTGTGTGCGGGGGCGGAGGGTGCGGGACTCGGGCGCGGAGCTACCGCTCCTGGTGCGGGCGTTTGCGGTCCGGCGTGCGGGACTCCGTCGGTGGAGCGTTCCCCCGACCTCCCCTCTCCTCTTCCCGCGGACCGACGCGCTCAGCCCCTCACCGCGCTGCCGACCGCACTCCTCACCTTCTAATTCGCTCGTCCCGAACGGATTTTTACCACCGATTTTCGAATCGGATCTTCCCCTGCGTGGACGGAACACTTGGGTCCCGACCTCTCGCGTCCGCGTTCATCACCAGTGCTGAAATATCTCTAATCGCTAGAAAGCAATGCTATGGGCAGAGAGTGTTACGCGCACCGTTGTTCATTTATTCTTTCTTTACCATCATCATCATTGGTCAACAATCCTAGGATTGGTTTTACGCAGCTTTCCACTCAATTCTTCTATCGCCAAACCTTTTCATTGTGACGTAATTCTTCTCTTTTACATCCCTCACTACATTGTCCCATGTATCTCATACGAGGCCTGCCTTTTCCAATCTTCCCGTTCACTTTTCCCTCGACGATTGTCTTCATCAGACCATCGTGTCTCAAGATGTGTCCGGTTAAGTTGTCCCTTATTCTTTTTAGAGTTATTTCTTCACAATAGATTTCATTTATTTGTAAATCATGGTGATTAGGTCATCCGAATGAATGTTAGGAAATGCTGAGAGAGGCCTGGGATGATTTTGATGTAGGAACGAAGTTTGAGGGAAAGTTGATGAAATCGGTAGTGATTTAAGATGCATAGTTTGTCAGTGAAGGGCTTGGGAACGGTCAAATCCACAGGCGTCGCAGGTGGAGTTCCCATGCTTAATTCGCTTTGTTTTTTGCGAGGTTTCGATGTTAGCACGTATACATCGCATTATATCTCTCTATTCTAATGGCTCACCTGGAATTTTATGAAAAATCGGCATTTACTTTTTGGATTATCATTTTTCTCTTTCAGTCCTACGTGTCCTAAGTTTTGCTCATCCTTATCCTTGCCTTATTAGAAATACATGATTGAGAATTATTATTGAAATTGTACTGTGTAAAATCTGAGTTACTTCTTTCTTCGAATAGGATATTTCCAGTGAACGTCAAGGGAGGAATTATTTTGGAGAGATGAAAGCCACATGGTTCTAGTGCTTAAGCATGAGTAGTACTAGTTTTAGTGTAGTTAAACTTTTCATCCGGGTCTGTAGAGAGCGTTCGAACCTACCTAAAATAGTACTTGAGACGAGATCGAGTGATTCTAGGGTGAGGGATGATTTCTATGGAAAGCGGGTTTTCTAAATTATTGTTAGCTTTGCGATTTTACTTAACAGCGCCGGATGCATGGGAAATTTCACTCGAGAACTTGCTTATCATGCTCGCCACTCTGTCACTGGAGCTCCGGCAGTAATGGCGAAGAAACCGCTTTCCTCTAGATGTCCGTCTTGCTGAGATACAATTCAGAAAATGCACGTGAATTTTCCGGTCTGAAGAAATTGAACGTGGACGTGGATATCCAAATGGTTCCCGAAGCTTTCCATCGTTGTGGGAGTGCCTATTTTTCGGGCGGAATGTTTTCTTCTGTCATCTCCTCCTGCGGAAAAATATCGCCGGGGACGTCTATTTGATCGGGGAAAGGGGGGAGAGGGAAAGAAAAGGGGATGGGATAAGGGGTAGGAGGGAGGGTTCGTTGTCATCCATATTGTCTCCTGCTCCAACTGCTTTGACGTTCCTCCTCAGTTTTTCAGCCGGCTTTTTTTTTATTTTGCATCCCTTGCGATATTTTTTCCCTCTCTCTCCGCCCGTCGCGTCCGCTGGCATCCTTGTTTCCATTCTTCTCCGCCCTTTTATTGCGGCGCTGCATTCCAACGATGATTCGTACGGACCGAGGGAGAGACAAAAGATTACCTCGAGTCAATGAACTTGGGGCCGTGACTGTGACCAAACGTTTTCTTTTTCCTGGTGTCCCGTACCCCTTCCCTTCCCCACACCCTCCCGCCCCCTAACCACCTTTTGTTCCCCCCACCCCACAACCCCAGCGAGTCACCCCCCCCTCTCCTCTACGACGTATTCCGTTTCTCGCTTCCATCTTCCCGACCTCTTCCGCCTTCCCATTCTCATTGCAATCCTTTCTCGTTCCCTTCTTGCACTCTTTCCTTACTTTACTTCGGCCACATGGCGTCCTGGTTCATCTTTGTGTCCTCTTCACCTTCCGCTTTGCGTCTCCCATCTACATTTCGCACGACTCACGGCTTTACTTCTCGACCGTGCCAATGGGTACGTGCGTCCAGCCATGTTTTTGTAGTCAGTGCCTTGATTATTATAAATCAAGGTGAAGCGTGGATCACGTTTGTAGTACTGCCTTTTTTTTGCCGATATCCCCAAGAGAATTTTGTCATGCTCTAGTGTTTCACTGCTGAAAAATGTTTGTAGCAGTTTTCTAACACCTTTGTTCGCCCTGTATTTTCAATGTAATAATGTTGCAATCAAAAGCTTATAGTTATGATATCTTGTGACATTAATGATTTCTTTTTAAAAGAGTTTTAAATAATAGTAGTCCGGAACTTTTCAAGTGGTAATTAAAAAAGAAAAAAGTTGCAAAATCATTGTATAGCGGTGGGAGACCTCTTTTTTTTAACTATTACGTGGGCTCGTTGTCACCTTGACTAAGCATTATATTCAAGGTCAGTGGATGTTGAAAGGAATCATTTACGCCTTCATCAAAAACGACGAATCATTCTGATAATAGTTTAGTATGGGTCGGGGGAAAGGTGTAAAATTATTTTGCTGACCGAACCCTCCTAATAATTTATTTAAGATCACTCAGTTGTGACGCCGTGGTAGCCTAGCAACATATCGATTGGATATGAAGTAGAGGGATCGGCGTCAAACCCGGGAGAGGAATCTGGATGTGTCCAGTAAAGCCCAAACAATCATTTTCTGGCGACCAGATCTTTCATGAAAGGCATCAGACGCCTCAGCGATTAGAAGTTTGTCACCCCCTTCTGGCCTGATATGTGGCTTTTTCATTTGGTTGATCATCTTTATCGTCGCCAATTAAACCGAGCATCAGGTTGAAGATTTTGGTCAACACCTATCGTTAACTGTGGTGGCAATCGATAGAATCTGTATAAAACCCTTGGGGATCTATGATGAATGTCTCTGAAGGAAATCTAAAACTTTTCGTCTACGCTGCAGTTGTACTGAACTCAAATAATTCCCTAGAAACAGGAATCATAGTGCATTTGTTGAATAAATCGTTTATTTGCAGGATGAAAGTTTTTGTAGATATGCCCTGAAGCGGGAAATACACATTTCTTAGGAGAAAAGTATTGATGGAAAGTCGTGGACTGTCTTTTCCTTATTTGAAAAGATAAATCATGTTATTTGTATCAATTTCAATCAAAGATCATTTACATTGAATGATAATGATCCTAAGTCTGTGCACTCAATTTAAGGAATATATTTTGGCATTTTTTCTTCGAATATTGTGTGAAACGTTTGGTTTTCTTAATTCCTTCTTTAGCATATGATCATATTGTATTGAATTTTACGACAATAGGTTCCCAGTCCAAAATAGACATCAGCAAATTCTTCGCCGAAACCGCTGTTTCCTGATTTTATTCTGAGACTCGTTCAACGTCTCTTGCAGATAGTGGGAAACCAGTTTAGGTTGAAAATACCATGGGGATGAATATAAATGTAGTGAACTCCGGGAGCTCTATTCGGCGTATTTTTTTCAGTTTTATTCGGACGTCTACCTCGAAGAAAATATATTTCTGTTAAATGAGACTCCGAAAATTAATTCCACGCGTTGTTTTCGAGGTCATAACAAGTGAGCTCATTAATGCCTTTGAAGAGTGGTGACTCCTTTAACTTCTAAATTCGACTCAGTTGTCGTGTTCCTTTTGAACAAGTTAACATGCTTGGTTAGTGAACTTTTGCGGGAATGTTGTTTTCCAGTTAATTTTGTTGTGGTTTGCCTTGTTTTTATTTCTGCGGTCCCTGGAAATTATGCCATTCGGAGGCTCGTTTGTTATTTCACGTGGAAACGGGATTTAATCCGAATTTCGATGTCAGCGCAAGTGTCGCCGTGCTCTTTTTCCCATCGTCTTTTGTTTGGTGAGCTGCGGTACTTGTCTCTCCGACGACGCATCGGCCAAAAATTTCTTAAACGAGCCGCTTTTCATTTTGGTCGCGCCGCGTGATGAGGAGAAATAATTCATAGCCCACCATCACAGACTGGGTTGAACGTGCTGGAATCTTTTCTTCCTCCCCGCGTAGGATGGAAGACGAACAGACAGACGGTTGAGGGACGTCACTGTTTTTTTCGCGAGGAGGTGTGGGGTAGAAAAATATTTCTTGCCCGGATTCCGAAGGTAAGGGCTCGTGTATTGAGCGATCCGGTTGCGTCGCATTCTTTCCGCCACCACCTGCGACAAGCACACCCGGAACACCCTCAGTTTTTCACCCGTGACCCCTCCCGCGAACCCTTCCACCTCCCTTGTGACTCCCTTTGCCACACCCTGGCCCGAAACCCCTTCGATACCCCCGAATGTCTCCCACACCCTTGCATCCCCTCTCTCCACGCCCATCATGAAAAAATACATCCTCTCGAAATTATCATATGCAGATGATGAACTTTTTCCACCAGAATATTATTAAGGAGCTCGCTTCTCATGCAAAGGATGTCGATTTGAATGCAAATATTTGCAAGAGGATCCTTAAAAAAAACCTTCCTCACCCCCTTCTGCCAACCATCCTGCACATTCTTCCCCGCCGGCTCGGTAAGTTTTATATTAGACACCTCAAATTCCTTGGAAGCTGTTTTGGCGGCGTGTACTCTCCGTACTTACTCATCATCTTGCCCTCCTTGCCGTTGTCTGAGACTGCGGATACTAGAGGGAATCTTTTGTCTCTCCCTAGAGGATAGATACTCTCGTCTTGCATTTCTGAGGTCCCCTACCTTCCTCCTTCGCCTCGACCTTACCTAATCCTTGACCTCGCGTCCCACTTAGGTGTGCACTTGTACTATGAGATTGGATATGCCGAAATACTTTCTTCTCCGTACTCTTTTGGGGCTTTCATTTAATTAATTTACGTAAGTCCAACGGTTCATCTAATTCTATGCCCTTCCGCGTGATTATGTCATTTTTGGTCGCATACTTTAAAGTTGTGAATAATTATAAAGGCCATATAACGTGAAAAAAGTAACTAAAGTTGCGTCGAATCGTGGAAATTGCATGGATAGATACTTGGCAATACCTGAAGCCATTTTTCGCATATTATTTTATGCATTTGTAAATTATACAATTCGTTGGTTTTGCCGTGTAATATTGCTGTGCCATTTGTCATGGTACAGACTTCACTTTGACATCTATCATGTCAAAAACGGCCTAAATAAAGACTGTAGTTTTTTTTCCCAAACCATTCTTAGAAACGTCTCATCTCTAATACTACTTGGGAATTATCGTGTTGGGTTTTCCTACTTGACCTTGTCTTGTGCGAATATTTCATCGTATACCAATGTCAAATTTACATACCAAAGAGACGTAAATGCAGTGATAATAACGACTTACCTTTCCATTTCTGTATCGCTTTCTCAGTAAGTTGTCCCGCTGGATTAAGATAGTGGTCCGAGATTAACGAATCCCGTTTGGATTGTCATCCGTTTTTTACATATTTTACGGCCTACCAGGTGAACGAGTATTTTTTGCGACTCCGTTATTTTAGGTGTTTTTTTTCTCATTTCCGCGCAGTTAATAATCTTGATGCGATCTTTATTTGCGTAAGTTATAAGAGAAAATGTGTGCGGGTGATGCCGTCCTCATTTCAAAATTTCTTCCCTCTCGGGGGAATCCGAGCTCGCTCCCTCTGATTCAATTTGCCGAAAGCTGAAAATGTTTATTCTCGTTATTATTATTTTTCCCCGGGCACTATTTCACAAAAATCATTTTCATCTTATGTACGAGTTTTCCGCGCGAGGAATAAGCGCTCCCAATTTAATTACCTGTTATATTCTCAAACTTTCTGAAACACTCTTTTTCATGAGGAGGCTAAATTACGTCGTGGTTATTTATTGCCCGTTTAGCAAAAAAAATATTTCGCGTCTAAACCGCCTCATTGTCGGCGGGGAACCTCGAGAGGGTGAGGGGCAGCGGTAGGTAGGGGTAGTTTACCCCCCTCTGCCCTCTCTGCGTCACATCTCACCCCCTTCCTCCTAGCTTTCTCCGCCTCCCACCTCCCACCAACCCTATCTCCTGCGGTCGTATTTTCGGCATAGGGTCCAATTTTCTCCGGAGGCCACCCTCGCGCTCGGCAAATCGTATCTCCCTCCACCAATCCTTCCTTCCACCGCAATCTCTCCCCCCCCCCCTTTCTCTCCTCCCCACCTCGCCCCTCCGTACCCTGGACGAAATCTTGGTCGCTCCGATTTCCTACCCCCGCCCTTTGAAACTTCTCCGCCTCCCTCGTCCCGCCCCTTATCACTGAAGCACCCACGCCTCCCTCCCCGTTTGCCGGGACCCCCAGCAGCGTTCTCTCCTCGGCCTGGGCCTCCCGAAATTCCTCCGTCCTTTTGGGCCTTCTCTTCGTCGATCCTCTCCAACGACTCCCCGCCAATATCCTCAACCCCGCCCTCCGATCGCCTCTATAGTGTGTTTTCTTGGTTTCCCTACACCACTTGGTCAACCATCTCTTCCTTGGCTACCCTTGTTTCGTCCAAGGTGCACTATCTGTACACGATCTCCGTGATTTACTAAATGCATCCTCCCTAGTGTCCTCGAGTTGTGACGGGAATCGAATTCCACTTTCTTCATATGCGAAGAAGTCAAGAAATTTGGCTTGGAGAACCATTGTGAATTTGTGGTTGATTAATTTTCTCAAATTATGATGTAAAAGTATGCCATCATAAGGGACCCTTTGGCTGTAAAGCAAAAGTTAGTCATGCTGAAACTATGTTCGGGCTTTGTTAAATGCAGTGTGAAAATAGTCTTTGGTTTATCTTTTTAACGATGAACTTCGAGCATTTTCACAAATTGGCGCCTAATAGTATTTATTTTATTTATATAATTGCTTTAATTTCCTTTGATGTCAGTTTTGTTTGCTCACTTTTGCTTGAATTAAGTCTATCGTTATCCTGATATCTGTTAAAACCGATCCAAATCAGTTTTAAGCTCGAGCTGATAAATGCCTTTACTGAAGACAATATTGGTCGGAATAAAAAAATATTTTTCTTTAGGTTGTATTTCATTTTTTTGGACTTAGTTTTCCAAAGCGCTTTGCTAGACGCTCTTGTAAGTGTATAAAATTTTTACCTTTATATTTTTCAATTCCAAAGTAGATTCTTCCTTTCATTATAACATGGTTCAGCAAGTACGTGGGTTTGTTTTCTGGTTATCATATTGGTGAAACTCTATTATTTTAGGTAATATAATATTTAGCTCACTAGCATTCATTTTAAGCTATTGTTTGCATCACCCATTCAAAATATTGAAAACGTGCCCCGATTTGCATATTTTCCAGCGCTGACCCATTAATTTTAAAAATGCCCCCAACTCTTCACGCCTGGGCGCCCTGTCTCATTTCTGTGCCGACATCCCGTTTTTAATCGCTCGTGTTCCAGGTCTTTCGACGCTCCCTTTCCCGAAGATTCATGTCGGGTGGGACATTTTAAATGTCGCCGGCAGTTCAATTGCGACCCTCCCCGTGCAAAACTCCCGTCCCCCCATCCCCGCGGGAACATTAGGCCTCGGCACCCCCCCTTGAAAGTCTCACCTTCATCGAAGGGTGTAGCAATCGAGCCCACTCCCTTCAACCTTTTCGCCCTGTCCCACCCCCGCGCTCGCCCCCGCACCCCTCAGCCTCCCTCTCTGCATTTTTTTAATTTTCTCTCCCGCGAATAATTTCCATCTCGTCCTCGTTTTCGCGATGAAAGTTCATCTCACCGTCCCATTGCTTTCGGCACCTCATATCGCTCTCTCGCCTCCTCATCCCAGAGCACACCACCCGAGGAGTCTCCCCGCGGCGCGGACCTCTGCTCACCCTACCCGCACCCCAGACCGCACACTCATCTCCCCCCACACCACCCATCGCCCTGAGGATTACGTAAACTCCTCTTCCTCCCTCTCCGTATCTTCATCGAGTTTCCCTTCTTCTCCCCCCTCACCATCTCCTCGACTTTCAAACGCATTCATTCCCTTATTTTTTTAACAATAACCCGTTTAATGAGCGTAGTAGGGAATAAGGTTTCATTCTGCGGTCCCTCGGACTGTCTAGGGGAAGGAATGGGTGGGTTTCGGGGGATATCGGGGTGGGCAGCGTATTCGCCTGCGAAATAATATTGGAATTCCATGGCGGTTTCTGAGACAACCTCCGGGCAGGCGAGGGAACGGAGAGGAATGGGAAGAAAGACTAAAAGGGCCCCTATCCCTCTCTCTTTCTCTCAGCATCGCCCTAAATGATGTAGGCTAGATCGAGTGCCTGAAATGGTGGGCAAAATAGTGGAAGTGGCCAAGATTTCTAGGCAGGTTGAAGACAATGGTGAAGTGGTAGTGGCGTTTTGGGGCGGGACTATTGTAGAAGTCACTTTCATCATTTTGAATTGGAGTATTTACATTGTAGGTAAGAAAATGGAGGACATAGAGGAAATATAATGTCTTATTTTCGAATAAGTTGGAGCCTATTACGCGAATTCTTGGTTCTGAGGTTGGTAGCTGTTTGGTATCACTCGTTATTGATCTTTCGTATTTCTAATCTGAAATCAGTTCTGATTTTGGATAAATAAATATTCTTATTAACCCGGTTTCTTTGATTCAGTTCAACCGAATGTAACGTTGAAGGTTTTCTAACCATTCTTCTTTCATCTTTGACGAACTGCATTGGGAACGTGGTCCCTTCGCGGCAATTACCATTCTATAGTAATTTTAATTACCTGTAGATCGTTAAGGGATGATTTATGGCTTCTCTATGCTAGATTAAAACTCAAAATGGAGTGGAAATATTGCCCATTTAGCCTATGTTAGCATTCCAGCAACCAAAATATAAAATTTTCGAATTGATACGAAGGCTTCCCCAGTACGTACCAGTGAAGGCTACATATTATGGGTTTCACCGCGTCGTTGTTGCTTTAGGGACAACAGTTTCGCCTGTATTTTAGCAGCTATCTTAAGGTCGAAGTGCTTAATGCCGCTTTCTTTCTGTGCTGACAAAGTCCTTCGGTCATGACGCTCATTTTATGGCACCGGAGATTAAAAAATTTCCAGAGTTTTTCTTCTGAGAATAACTTATCGCTTTTTGCTCATGAAAGTGTTCAAATACTAAAATTGGGGAACAGTGGGAAAACTCTTGCTGGAGATAAGCTATCGATATTTTTTTGTTTTTCTTTGGCCGCCGTCACATCTATGAATACGTTTTCTCTTAGTTGTCCTCTCATCAGCCGGAATTTATTAAAATAGTTAATCCAGTTGGCTATCTTTAAATTCGAGCAACGATGATGTGAACCTTCTTGCGCCCTCGTATTCATAATAGCATGTTATTTTTACCTCTCCTAAATAATAATTTTTACTTTACCTCTTCAAGTCTTCCTTTAAGTAATTTTAAAAGTAATCATTCGTTCTCACCGTACAATTGAACTTCGATTTATAATACTAATGGTTTATAATGAACAGGGAAAATGTGCAGTGCGTAAGGAACTTATGGTAAATCATTTAATGTCTTCACTTTAGGTGAAGACATTGAATGGCTGAACTATTGGAGGCAATGAGCCGTTCAGAAGTGCCGGTAGGACGAAGGAAAAATGTCGAATAGATTTATAAATTGTCTGAGGGTCTGCAGACCGGTTAAAAGAATTGCTAGCGGAAGAGCTCTTTCGATGGAGTAAGGATGGGTTCATCTGTCGACGCTAGAGGGCATTGGTAATTTTCGAGGAATGATTCATTAGGTTTCTTGGGTTTGAAGCTATTATAAATGACTTGGCGTATCGCTGGAATCCATCCCGGGAATCCTAATTTGAGGTGGGCGTCTGGCGTTCGTTTTAATTCTGGGATGTCTCGCCTTACTTTTATCGGCGTTCGCCTTGATTCGTTAATGTGTTCCTAACCCCACGATAAGTGTGAAGAAGGTCTATTACTTCACAAGGTGATGAAATGCAGTCATGATGTTTCGTGTTGCGGCCCAAGGGGGAGATTTAAGAGACGTGTATATAAAAAGTGTGTTCCAATTTTTCATTGAGAAACCTGGTTGACACTGGGAAATGGAAGTTAATTCAACTGGGGCACAGTGTTAATTCGATGCATGAAAATCCCGCATTCGTATTCACTTGTGGAGGAGTTGTACATTTGTCACTATTAAATTGCAATGAAATTCGCGAAATGGTAATTTTTTTCCATGCGTGTCATGCTGGTGGATTACCATGCTGGTGCATTACCCCTGCCTTTTCTGAATTATCAACGGAACTATCCCAGTTCGGGTCCCTCATGCAAAAGAAACCGTTCTCTGGTGAGCGATATCTTTTTCGTGGAAGGTCCCATCTGCGATTGATAACGCATATGCTTAAAAAGGAAGGGAAGTATCCGTTTTGTCGTTTCCCTTCCTCGTGCTTTCCGTTTGGATTGTTTTTTGGGCTGTCACGGTAATAAATTCTGGGGAACGCTTTTTTTTTTTTAAGTGATTCAAACTCCGCTACGGAGGTGGTGAATATATTTTTCCTTTCGTGGCCGCGGGACTGGTTTTTTAATCTGGCTTGAAATCGGAGCATTGATTGATTTTCACGTCACCTGGCGTGGAAGAGGGCAATTATTTGTGGATACTCAATCGTTGTCGTGGCAGGTGAAGACGTTATCTCTACCCTCCTTACAACTCGACCGTATCCTTTTGGGTCGGCGGCGGGAAACATCGAGAGAAATATAATTTCCGGTGGAAACACGGCGTGAACGCATTAGCATTTGTAATGGCTAAATCTGAGATCTGATATCCTTTCACATTACCCTTGTGACAATGCTAGTTGGGATTCACACTTTTGTTTGTGAATCTGTAGCCGACATTTCCTGGGACTTCGTTAACCACAATTACGTGATTAAATATATTAGAATGTTTTGCTGCTTCGAAATAGCTTTATCACTTTAGAGGCTTCAGTCTGCTCACGAATTCTGCACTGGAAATCCCGCTGTAGCATTTTAGTATAAATAATAACTCTTAGTCCTTAATTGCTTAGACCCGTTCTCGCAGTCGAATTTATCAATTGGAGTAAAGGTACCTTAAGGCATTCCTTTGAATCAGCGAAGAAAGTCAATGTTAAACTTTTCATAACTTTCCCTGCAGATATCTGCGCTGAATATTTTGCCTCGGGTGTGGGAAAAAGAGGTTTTGAAATGAGAAAGCACCTGACTTCCCGCATGTGCCAAAAATCTTAAACTGGCCGTGGGTGAGCGACAATGAGGATGTGATCCGAAATTTGGACGTTTCAGCTAATATCCAGAATGTGCAGTAAAACCCAAGAGGGTGGCAACTTTATGTGCGAACCCTACGGCTGCAGATTCGCCGCCGGGCCTCTGGTCCGTGTTCATGCTTTCTCTCCCGCTTGATTTAATTAGTTTTCTCGCCCGTTTGAGCCGTACTAGATTACCATTCCTGCTGGGCGTGATTTCAAGCGCTGCTTCTTATGCTGTTAGATCAAAGATAGGGGCGAGAGTTCAAGAAATGTTTCATCTAATTGTTCGCAGTGTACCTATAGACGGAATATTATCTCAAGCTGTAGCTCTCACCTTTTCATCGAATTAAATTCGTCGCCTTGCCATCCGCGGCGCTTAAATTTTACCCATTCCAAGACTGGGTTATCCTTTTTCCCTACCCATTCTCTTTCAAGACCTGCTTTATGCTTCCCCCATAACTTGCACTGCATTATGCATTCATATTCTTCACCCCCAACCTCCCTCTTAATTAAATTAGTGCACTTTCTCCCTTAAATTTCCCTCTCCCCGCCTCCCATCACCATTCTCCTTCCTCAGAGTGGAATCCTAAAATCCGTCATGATTTACTCGACCTTTTATTGCGGGACCCGATTCACTTTCTTCCTTGTTCTTAGTTCTTCATTCAACGGATATTTCAGCACATGTGACTGCTTTGCCGCATTGTCATTCGAAGCCCCTCTGCTAAATTAACTTCGTTGCTAAGCTCATTCGCTGTATCTCTCATTAAGTCATTCTTAATGAAATATGTATCTGTATGGTCGGTCCTTCATTGCTCTTATTATTCCTTATCGTATGGAAATTCTTATGTGAGCAATCGTTGTTTCGAAGAAATTTCATTCAAATCACACATGATGCCTTTTATTTTATTTCGACTGACCTTCTCTTCACTTATTTCCAGACACATTTACATTTCCATTTTATTTCCCGATATTAATTCCATTCGACTGCTCAAAGTGATGTTTTTCCGTGGCCATATGCTTTTGCCGTAAGAATTCCTTCCTCTACACTGTAATTGTGATTTCTTCCTTATCCATCCTCAGTTTTTATTTCGTTTGATTTCCTGTCGGGACCTCATTTTTCTGTCTGTGCCTCCAGGTGTATCCGCGTATCGTGTCCCACGCACCCCTTTCACGTCAATACATCAACCCTAATTATATACCTCGTCGCCTTAAGTAGGGCCGCAGTTTGTCGTTAAGTTGACGTGAAACACCGCGCGGGTTTGATATAACCATCTCCGTCGTCTTTCTTAACCATTACTCAGTCCCCATCAATTTCCCCATCTCTTTCAATCTGCCGATTTCTCCGGCGCCAATCCTCCCTCCCCTCCTCGCTTTCACCCCACCGCCTCACCCTCCCTCCCCATCTTCTTGCCTCTTAACAAGTATCCCCCGTCCCCCGCACACCCCCCACCTTTTGGGGTCCCCAACCCATTCCCCGCCCGCCCTTCCATTCAGTTTCACCTCTCCCCCGCCGACTTCAGTCTCCTTGTCCCCCTTCCTCCCCGCACCCCTACTTCCCCCAGCCCCCACGACGCCCCCCTCCCCCCTGGGGGTCCTCTTCGTAAGACTTCCCTCGCCGCCTCATCCCTCCACGTTCGCTCTCTCATCGTGGGAACAGAATCCCAAGTAATGCCCCTGAGCATCTTTCCCGACTCACACCGCTGATCCGGCGACGACTTTAATATTTTTCAACCCCCCATCTTTACCTCCTCCTCGTCCTGTAACGACCTTCTCCCCACATCTCCCACTCCATATTTTGCCGCCAAAAATGTCCTAGCGCCGGGAACCGCGGGCGCATTTCCGTCTTTGGCTCATTACTGTGTAATGGGATCATTACTCAGATGCGAGGACTCGTTGCTCTCCGCCAATATTGCCTCTCTTCCATTCTCACCTTGGCTGGGTGCGCGGTGATCTCACGCTCATGTTTTCCCAGCTCGGGTGAAAACTTCGTTGTTTGCTCTTCTCGCAGTCTTGCTAGCTCTGGTGTTATTTATCTCGTTGGTCAGTTTCATGTTGTCACTTAAAAAAAAACTAGAATTACGAGATCGCATACAGTTCGTGATATTTCTCTTTCTGGAAGGAAGGTATTTCTACGCCAGTGGATTTGTCTCGGAACTGAGTGGACAATAACGTTAGACACATATTTGATTAAATTCTTTATTTTGATCTTAGCCAACACAGGCTGTGATGGTTGGTAATTTTCGCGAAAGCCTACTACAGAGTACGTGTTTTTCTTTAACGCAGCTTAGTGTAGCAGGATTCTCATTTCCAGAAAGAAATGCATTTTAGCTGGTGACTCCGGTAAGGTATTCGCGGCTAGTTCGCAATCCTTAAAGCAGCCTAGTGTCTTTAGGTATACGTTGCTCAATTAATGCGTAGAGATCCGCTACATCAGTTATCTATCGATTTCTTTCTTCTTCTGCTCTCTTGTTCATGTAATAGTTCTCGATTCTCATCTCCATCATAATCAATCCTAAAATTGGTTTCCCGGAAGATCTGTGCGTACGTATATTCTGTCTTTCTGATTTAGCTCATTTGGGCCTCGATCATGGACCATCATGAGGCGTGCGCTAGCATTATCGTTATTTTTTGATCTAACTTATGTCGGAGAGAACGTGATCTCCGTTCGCCCTTCGCACTTCAAATTGCTTAACACAGTCAGTGGAGCGAATTTTATAGACAGTTATTGGAAACCGTGCGCTACTCTAGGGGTAAGCGTTAACGATATAGATTGCGATAACGCGAAAGATGCATCCATGATTCCACACCTGATATCTCTCTGTGATAACGTCCAAATGAATACCTATGCTCTCTCAATTAATTCATAAACATAATCGTAAAAATAGGTTCGGCATTGATAAGTACTTGCTATATATGTACCTTTGTAAGGATTTATATCCAGGTTCTTATCTCTTCTGGACCATTCCCAATTTCAGAAATCTTCCCTTTTCCGTAAAAATATGCTAGTTGGCACAGTGTCAGGGCCCCTTTGCTCTCTCTGTTCTGTCCAGACATATGGATCAATTGCGTTATACTATTTTCCAATTTCCTAGAACTCGTTCTTTCATTTTCTTTTCGGTACATCTTCCTACCCTCGGAAAAGAAGAACGTTGTGATGAAGTTCATTACCACATACGCGGAAAAATTGGACTGAGGTCAGGCTAGTCCACATCTCCACACAGGCTAAGGTGTTTCCCAGAATTTTCCAAGATTTAATATCTTTGCTGAAGAATATTTGGATTGCCGTATTTTTATGCATACAAATATTTCTGCTGGGGAATAATGAAATCCAGATTTATTCGAAGGTAATATTTTTGTCAGAAACGCCTTTAGACTGTTCTTACACAATCATTCCGCCCAAGCTAAGAGAGAAAATCTCTATCTCAAAACTAGAGGAAGAGGATTCCCTCAAAAAAAAACTTTGCCTCGCCCTAAAAACGGAAAGGACTTGGTAGCGTCAATGTGAATTCACTGCCAACGCTACGGGTGTTGAGAGAAAGGGAGAGTGATGACGATCGTACGGTTGTCCCACCAAGAGCACCGAACACTTCTTATTGACGGCGAGCCGCTGGCGGTGGGCCGTTCGCGAGTGAACTTTTCTCCGGTTTTCGAGGTGCACCAGTGACGTAGGAGGGAAAGAAAAAATCATGGTGGTTCGGAAGAAGGGGGAATTGGGGTCTCGTGGAGGGGCGGGGTGAAGACGAGGGGGGGTGGGGTTAAGGCCGGGAGGGTGTGCGGAGGGCAATTATGTAAAATGCCACATTTCCACAGCGTCGCGTGACCAGATTTTAATCTTCGGGAGCATTTGTTAAGGTAACTGCCCGCAGTGGCGGCTCTATAGTCTCCTATCTCTCCTTTTCTCCTCCGCTCTCCTCTCCCTTTCTCTTTCCCACTCCCAGACTCCCCTCCCCTCTCCTGTTCCCCCTCCCCCTCGTACTTTCCTTAACAATATCTCTCTCTTTCCCTCGTCGGCCGCACCGTTTTCTTCTCGCCAAAAAAATTGGTGGCATCTCGCGTGTGGGGCAAGTTCGTCGGTGATCTATTCCTCCGTCATTCTTGTGTGGGCACGAGTCTCCCATCCCCATCCTTAGTAACAAATCCCTCCCTTTCCACCAAACCCCTAACCACACCGCTTCCCTACCTTCTCCAGAACTCTAGTGTTGTTTTTTTTTAAACTCCCGCGGCGTCTTGAGGTTTTTAAGATGCTCTTAGCTCCCTCTCCAAGTTTCTTATCTTCTCTCCTCTCCCCTCCTTTAAGATCTTCCCCACCGTTTCTGAGTTGAGCCGTTTGCGGTTGTATTCTCGTCTCTTTGTCGCCTTACATGTGATTTGCGTTCGGATATTTTAGGACCCCATCGTCTAATAATAGTCTTGCTCTTGGCTTTTGGATGTATCGGAAGTGTTGCACGTGAATATTATGCTCTCAAAGCGTGCTTTCATTCTGCTTATTATAGGGTGGTGCCCCAAGGGCTTATCTTTCCTCATTTTTGGTCCCTAGCCTAGTCGCAATAATTGGGCCAATTTCCTTTGGGATGAAGTAATTTTAGAAATTATAATAATGGTGGGCGAGATGTCCGTCGAATGTAATCTTCATTCGAGCGTGATTAGTTTATTAAATTAGACGTTATTCTGGATTAAATTAATTTTGAACACGCGACAGTGATTATTTCATTTATAATTCAGTTCTATTAAGGGAGCTAACCCTAGCATTTCGTCGTAATAATTGATGTGGTCCCAGGAATAGTGTTTGAAGTTGTCGAATAGTAAAATATTTGGGAGGTAATTTAATTCCGTCATTTCATAAATTGGATGCATTCGCATGGCTCATACTTCACATTTGAAAGTTCTTTAAAGCCAAGGACGTGGCTATTATTATCACTTGATTAACTTGCTTTTTCAAGAGCTCAGGAAGTTTGAGTGCATAGGGGATCATAATATACGCTCGGTTTGCCGTGATGAATGTGCCTACGTTCCGGACGGAAATAGAGCCCCGAGAGGCGCACGTGCAAATCTTGGTACAAGTTGGCATGCAGGGTGATGTTCTTATATATATTGAAAACCCTTTTTGCCACCGCTTTTCCGCTGCTGTTTCTCACTCAGGCTTCAGTTTCTTCTTTTCTTAGACTCTCTTCCCTCCGAGTTTTAATCTTGTTATTTCAATCCTTACCACTCATTATCCAGTCTTTCCCGGAATGATATTTTTTTTTTCAAAATTTTTGCGACCGTTCATTTTGCTAATCAGCATTAGTCCGGAGTTCCGGTCGGAAGTCTGCAAATAGTTAATGCCTCGACTTTGCGAATGAAATAATTTCTGCCTTCATTCGACGCTTCCGACGGCTTTGTTTTTTCCTCTTTTCGATTTCTTTCTCTTTTCTGCCATTCATGAAACGGATGATTTGAGGAGGTGGCGGTGGTGGAAGAAAGAGGAACAAAAAACAGAAAGAAATCTCCGGAAATTGCGACTCCGAAAACTGAAAATGCTTGTCGGCTTGGCGCAAATATAATGGAAGGGTGACTTTGAATTTACAGTTGACTTTTTTCTTTCCAATTTTACCGGAATTCCGAAAAATTGGATTAAAGCGTGTTTTAAGACTCGCCGAGGTCGTAACCTTTTATTAAACCTTGCTTTATCTAATTTTCGCGTCAGCGGGCCGAGAAGGAGTGGCGGGGGTGAAGCCAAGGAGGGGTTAGAAGATTTCTCGGAATCAGGAAACGAAATACAATTTTCGGAATTGATTTGAAGTTGTTGAAGTTCTGATTCTCCGTTTTTTGTTCTTCTCTGGTGGCATTCCTGCCTACGTTGGCCTTTTATCTTATTTTTGCTGCTTGATTGACGGAAGTGTTGGAAAACATTGGTAAGAAATGGTTGGCGTTGGCAGTAATCCCAATATTTTATTTTATGATTTCTGGAAACTGCTCGAGTACTGCAGACTTGCCATTTATTTTAGACCCTACTGTTGAATTATAAATCACTAAATACGGACAAGCCTTATTTAATTAGACTCCTTTGAAGGCTGGATTCTGCTCATTTATCTCACACATATGTCCGAAAATACTTTCTTTCTGTTTTAAGGAGTTTTTTGCTGTCGCTATAAATCTCTCGATTTTGGAGAAATTTTGTCATTTTCATGCAGAGGGACAGATCGTTCATAAGCTTGCGCAACTTGGTGTTTTTTGTAGTGGTGGACGTGGTGCGTTACATTATGTTTTATGTATATGCGAATGTCTAGTGATAACTCTGATACCACTCTACAAGCCTCATCAGCTGCCATGAGTTAACATCGCCTATTTCGTACATAGAAAATGATGAATAGTTTACTCAAATCTTCATGATATAGTAGCATAGTGTACGTGTGACTGTATTTTAGTGTAAGTGCATGAAGGTAAAGGCAGAGAAAGTGACCGAATCCTATTTACTGCAGAATTTATCGCTAATGTTAGTTCCTTAATTTTCTGAGATTGCTGTGCAGGATTATTCAGTCATGGGCAATGGCTTCCATACTCAACCGCTTCAGAATTAAGTCACGCCCTTCTCTTAAAGCGCTCCTCCCCGTGCGGATGACGTTTGTTTGTGCCAGTGATCTTTCAGGATACCGGTAACGATGTCGATCCGGTTTCCCGGGGGACTGTGTTTGAAATCGTCGGAATATTCTTGAATTGGCAACCAAGGTGCCGCGTGGTACAAACAAGAATGGTTAGAAAATTTGGCGTCTTTGAATCCCCCGCAATAATTTCAGTCATTGGTTTTTACTTTAGTTTATCTCGTCCGTCTTGAGAAAAGAGCCGCCGAATGAGAAAAATCAAGTGAAAACTTTGGATATGATGGTCACGAGCGATTCAAATACGCCTAAATTTGCATGAACCATTCGTGTCTGTAACACGTGACTCCTTGGTTACCAATTCGAGACAATCCTGGTGTGTAATCACGGATCTCTCTATAGCGTCATCGTAATCTTTATCGTTAACGCTTACCCCTAGAGTTACGCAGGGTTAACAATAATCGTCTATAAAATTCGCTCCACTGATTGTACTAAGCGATTTGAAGTGCTGTGCGAAAAATGAAGAGCGGAGATCACGTTCTCTCTGACGTAAGTTAAATCAAAAAATAACGATAATGCTAGCGCACGCGTTATGAAGATCCATGATCGAGGCTTTGATGGTTTCAAACAAACCCCCTGGCTCCGGATAAGGAGTCATTGGCATCAGTATCCGCGGCAGCTCTGCGTCGCCTCCGCTACCAAAGGTCTCACTTCCGTTGACAACTGAATTGTGCGGTGAGGAGCGGAAATTTACTGCGTTTCGCGTATGCAGCGACTGGTCGGAAATCTGAACTCTTCCGCGACCTTTTCGGTCCGGGGGCAGAGAAGGGGGTCTGGACTCGAGTTGACGGGATGACAGAGGCGTGTCAAAGGATGAGGGGGGAAGAGTCGTCCTTTGTGCCCGTCTGGAGGTCGCGAGGAGGATCGGTTGTGGGTGACTTTCGTTTCACAGGTTTCCGCGAGGGATGGGGAGGGGTTCTGCGGGTCTATCCCGTTCTCACCCCCTTGGGGTCGGGGAATTGGTGAAGGGAGGTGCGGGAGAGGGTTGGGGGCGCTGTTTCGGAAGGTGGGAGTGAGGGAAGGTGGGCAGGGGAGGGGGCTGAGGTTTCGTCCGGGGCAAGAAAATTGCGTTGCTCGAGAGCTCGATGTTATTTGTTTTTTCCGCATCAGTAATTGGACAAAATTGGCCTTAATTTTCCAATTTACCGACTAATTGCTCTCTAAATTATAAAAGTCGTTCCCGAGAGGTGCGAAACTAACGGAATTGATTCGAGAGTTTGATGATGGCGTTTGCCCGGAGCCTATAGGAGCGGTCGGAGAAGGTAGCGGAGGAGGTGGGGTTGGCGGTGTAGGGAGGAAGCAGGAGGAGGCCAATGCTACGAAGTAAGTGTCCCCCACACTCCTATCTCTCACCCCTCGAAACACCCGTTCCTCGGTAGCATTGGAGTGTGGGTGGAGTATTGGGCCCTGAGGAGAATTGAGAATGTAGGTGTGCATGCACATGCGCTTGGAACACTTATTATTTTACTACATTTAATTATTTATAATAGTGCTAATTAGTAACGTCTTCAGTGCAAAAAATACAGTTTGATAGAAAAGAATAGAGCTTGTTTCACCCAAAAGATATACACAATTATAACAAATCAAAATGGGGGTGAAACTAGGCACCCCAGAAGAAATAATTTCTTGTTTTGGGGTTACCATTCCTTGAATAAATTGACTGTAGTTCTCATAAACATAGTAGTACATAATAAATATACTAGGGATAGATATTGGAAAGGGTTTTGGAACCCTTAATATAGTTTGTGGTAGGAGCATAAATGATCCCATACTAAGAGAACTAGGATCAATGAGAAAACAACTCAAGATTTTTATTTCTAAGCTCTGTGTTCTCCACGCCCTCTCCACACGTTATCGTTAGCACTTCCTCGGCTGTTATGGCTTGCGTGTCTCCAACTTCTTTCTCCCGATTCGGCTGTGCGTTATGCTATGGTTTAATGATAAGCTCATTGCCTCGAAAAATGGATGCTGTTCAACCCTCGGAGCAGTCTAAATCTTTTCCTCCGTAACGTATACACGCATGTGAGTTCGGATTTGCGAGTGTGTGTAGGGGAACGCTTTTTATTCGTCGAGGGAGACTGGGGAATGAGCTCGTAGGCAAAGTGAGAGCATCACGGCGATGAAAGAGCTTGCGGAGGGAGACTTGTGTGAGGGGGTCATCGGGGTTGGATATGCGGCGGGGAATGGGAGGACTGTATATCGGGAATAACCCCCCCCCCCACCCGGTGGTTCTAGGTGTCGAAGCGGTCGGGGAGGGGGCGGCGACGGTGAAGAGAGAGAGAGGGTGTTGGCGTATGGTTTTTCGGTCGAGTAAAGCCTTTCCCCCCCACCCCGGATTCTGAGACAAGGTGCGGTCTGGATAAAGTTGGGGGGGTGGGTGGGTGGGATAGATGGATCGGATTCCGGGTGTGGGGGGAGAAATCGAGGGTTAGTTAAGTGGGGGAGGGGTTGGAGAGGGCGGCTTTACCAAGGGGGCCCTCCCGCGGCAAATGGCGGTGCCGAGGGAGCGGGAGAAAGGTTGTGGATGTTGGATATTGGATCTATAATGAATTATTGCATGGAATATTGCAATCGCGCCGGCGTCTCCTGCCTCTAACGACACTCTTCATTCCCTCCCACACACCTCGTCCACGTTCTCGCACCCCTAACTCCTCACCCCCTCCCCCCTCATCCCTCACCCCACTCGCCCCGGCAAACTTCTCGAACTCCCCTCCCTCTCCCATCCCTAACTCTTTTCCCAAGCCTCTCCTCGCGGTTTAGCGCTTTCCCCCGCCACACCCATCATCGACGACCTCTCTCCTCGTTTCCTCTCCCTTCTTCATTTTTGCTTTTTTTTTCAAATTCCGTTTTGCCGATAAATGAGAAATCAAGAAGTGTACAGAGTAGTAGACGAGGATTGATCCGTTGGGAACGGTACACGAGAATGAACATCCACGTGGATTGGACACTCGCTGACAAGTGTGTCTGTTCGGTACGAAAACGAAAATGATTAAGAAGCAAAGGTCTCTCGAGGGATTTGAGGGCTTATATACTGAGAGTGAGAAATGAGCCTGAGAGTGGGAAATGTATAGAAATATAATTATAATAGCTTTAAAAATGAAGTAGTTGAATAGAGCCATGTACTAAACCCAAGTTCTGATTGAAGTGCACTAAATAATGACCCATATTTACTTTTTTATATTCGTTTCTATTTTCTGTTATCTCTCAGATCCTTATTTCTGTGCTTTTTCCTCCAGTTGTCTCTTTTACTTGCGTGGCGTGCTGTCATCTCATTTTGAGTTTTCTTCGGTTTTGAAACGTTCGTTCATACGTGGTGTTTTATAGCTAGTTTTATAATCAGTGGTAGTCAGGATATAAGGGGAAGAATGGGAGGAGAAACGACTTCTATCTGTCTCAAGCGTCCTGTGGCATCTCCGAATTTTCTTCGTGATACATCCTAATTCGCTTACTTGCATCACCTGCGACGCACGTGGGAGTTCGAAACTACCCCTTGTCTTGGGGATCTGGGAAACTTGTGGTCAAATATTCCAGCTTTAACAATAATGTCCCTCGACGTATATGTACGAAATCTATTGTAATAACCATGATGCTGAAATTTTATAATAGTATCAGCCATGTCATTTTTATCCGTAACACGATCAATACTGTTATGCACGACAATTATTTATGAGCCTATTCTTCTTGCCTTCTAATGTTCATTTTAATCCCGATGTGAAAATTGTCAAATTGGCATTAATATCTCTTAATGTCACCACTTTCTGCTTTTTTCATGACGGGTGCTCAAACAATTTGGGGGTCACCATCAAGATTCCGGTGATTCATTTGAATTTTGATGATCGTATCATAAGATTAGGATCCCACATAATTTTCTTCGCTGGAACTCATGGCATCATTTCGCGGATGGTTTGCTAAGCGAGGACATCCCAAGAGACCTTGCAGGGCGTGCGGGTTGAATCCCAGAAAGGGAGGATGGCGGCTCACTGTGGGACTCCCGGATGGGAATTGGTCCTTCGACTCTTGAATTTCCTTTTCCTCTTCCCCTTCGCCGCTGGTTCCCTTCCATCCTGATCCCTTTCATTCTCTCGCAACACTTTCGCTCGCTTCGTGTCTCCCCAGTTCTCTTCTCTAACCCTTCTATTCCTCCCTCTCGAACGTACCCTGCTCCACCGCCCACCCCGTTCGACCAGCAACCCCCATCCCCCTCTCCCTTCCTTCCGTGCCCCCTCTTCACCCATACTTGCTTCTGCCTCCCCGCTCCCCTGCCTTCTCTCCCGTTACTTGTGCGCTAATGGAATTATTTGTAGCTCCGCGCCTGCTCTCCAGGTCTGTGGCTATTTCTGTATGACTACCGCTTCGCAATATTCGAGGCGTTCTCGCTCCTTCCGCCTCTTCCCCTCGCACCACATACCCTCCCCACAACACTCCTCTCCTTTTTTTCGTTCCTCTTCCTCTCGCTTCCCTCCCTTCGTTAGAGCACGGCCGATCGTTGCTCCTTACTCTCTCAAACCCCTAGAAGCCAGGGAGGTCGAGTACTCCGACTTCCCGACCCTCTTGCGTAGAAATACTTCCTCCATCTTGAGCCATGTTGTTCAGGGCACACTCCCTATGCCTTTGGCTTCCTAATTTCGTACGCAGTTGCACCTATTAGCTAAAATAACAAAATTGCTCTTTTCTTTACCTATATCGTTTTCCCTCATTTTATATTATTTTTACTCTCGTATACTGTCCCTCAAGCCATCCTTTCCCTCCTGTCCGGTCATGTAGTGGTACGGCTACTGTTAACGGTAAGGCTTGAAAGATCACTACTGAAGAGCCGATAAGAATTCTAGTCGAGCTAAGATAAGCTAGTCGAGGCAAAAGTCATAAACTCTGGCTTATTGTCTGATTTGCTCGCCTTTCCAAGGGCTTTTCTTGAAAATTTCCCGTTAACGAAATACCTTTCGCTGAGTTGTCGGAAAACGTTTACTTTAGGCCAATATCTTGGGTAGCTGGTGGTCTAGTGGATAGAGCACTCAGCTTTCGATCGGAGATTCCCGGGTTCAAATCCCGAGCAAGAGCGTTTCTTTATGCCCCCACTTAAAATCGCGATTCGATTTTCTGTATGTCAGAACTTCGTAACTGCCCCTCTTACCCTGAACGTGTAAATTTCACACGCCAATGGCTTAGTACGGGGTGAGCTCTACTCTCACCTATCAAAAAACCAACCTTCAGGTTGAACACACCTTTTTTAGGCCAATAGTTATTTACTTAAAAGTTGTTAAACTTGATACGATAGCATCTGAAAAGGACTTTTATAAGACAAGAAATTGGTTTGAGGAGACGTAAGTCAGTTCGTGACTAAAATTCCCTTTGTATAAAAATGTTGCGCTGTTATTACTTGATCCCTCCGGTATCATACATTATATTGTTCGATTCCGTCTGTACACGGTTTCTTCAATCAGTCAGCCATCCTTTCAGTGGCGAGAGAATCAGTACATAGGGGACGGAGTGGTTTGCCGTGGAAGGTTGGAGTGGTCAGTTGGAGCGTGGCTGGTCCCACCGTTAAATGTGACTGTGATCTCTCTCTTTTTCCCCCATTCACCTCCACCACCCCACTCTCCTCGCCTCTCGCCAAACACCCCCCCCCCTCTATCTTATCCCTTCAGTTTTTATCGTCTTTTGGGACGACCACCGGTGAGCCGCAGCCAAAAAGCGGTCGTTGTGCGCATTACGGGGTTGGGTCGCCTCGGTAAGCTCGTGTGCTTGTGTTTGTGCCGTGGTGTGGGCTACGGCCGTTCGTCATTTCAGCCAATAAAAGCTTCCGATTCGTTCGACTTCCGCCTCGAGGGAAATGAAGGAAGCTGAGGACTTGTCTATGGCCTCCCTCCTCGACCTCCCTTTCTCTCTCTGCCACTCTACGTGTCCCCCCACCACCTCTCCTCCTCCTCCTCCCATCCCTTCCAATCGGGGTCTTAATTGACATTTTGCAATCTGGAAGGTATCCCCAATTTTGTTCATCTCTTCAGGAAATGGAGACTTTTGTGAGTTTTCGTTCTTTTTTTTATTCCGCTCGTCGACGACGCGTGTTTTCTCACCCCCACGTCTGGAATTTCGTCAACCTGTACCGTGACGAATGTCTCCGGGATAGACCCGAGTTCCTCGCCCCTGTTCCAGTTATGTGGGCCTCTCGCCCTCCCGCAAATGATTTCGCGAATATTTCCCGCTACAAAATTAGATTTTTCGGTGATGGGATGAGAGATTTTACCTACCGAACCATTATACCCACATCTCCTCATGCTGTTGATGGTGTTAAAATTCTCTTGTAAAGCGTATCAGGGAGGTGATGGTTCGGGAACAAAATTGCCATTAGTTGTGGAGTATTGAGCATATGATACTTTGCGATTGCATAAATATCATAGTGATACTTAACTGGATATAATCAGGGGGTCATATTCATAATGCTTGTTTAAATGTGTAAGCATTCCAATGTTTATTTCAATGCTTCAAATTTAAGTCACCATACTTGCTGATGCTCTGAATACTGATGTTTTAGTGTTTAATCAAACAGGAGATGGGCATTTTCAATTAATCCCAAGTAACAAATGTTACGCATTGCAACGATTAATATATTAGTGGCCATTAATTTGGCTTATTTGATTATTATTTTTTCATGACTGAATAAACATTTAAGCAGCGCGGCGTGTCCATCGGCGAAATTCCAAAAAGAATGATTTTTAATAATTAATCGCCCGTCTCTTGTCCCAATCATAAGTTTTTTCTTTGCTTCTGCGGGAGTGATGTAATTATTACTGAAATATTAGCTTATTTTATTGCTGATAGGATAGTATTTTCACGGTAGCAGTTTTATTTGCGGCATGCATAATGGATTTCCAATTTATACGCTTTTATTTGCTCAGTCGATTGCTATTCAACCGAAGCTTTTGACTGTAATGCTTTTATTCTTCGTTTTTATACTATTAGAAGTTACTAATTCATATTTGAGATGCATCAATATTGACCGATGCACGTCTTTAAAAATTAAACAGGCGAGAGAGCGTGAAAAGGAAAGAGAGAGGGAAACAGTTTCGTTTACAGCATTGCCGTCTTGCTTCTTTCAGCTGTAAATGTTAGAAATATCTCTTGCATCTTTTATTGGATTCGAGCTTCCCTTTGTATTTTTTTGGCCGTTGAATTTGCTCGCCCGTTGAAAAAAGGGCCATAATAAATGGCCCCTGGAAAATTGCCGATGTGTGCAAATTTATCGTTGCCGCGCAAACAATTTTGGATTTTTTTATATTCGTGAAATTGTAAAAATTAAGGGACTCAGCTGCGAAGTCAAGCATTAAAATGAAAACAAGTAAAAATCGGGTGATTAGGAAGGGGAAGGCACGTTGCTTATTTTTAGCTTTTGTTACATTAAATACATAAATGTACATTTAGTCGTTCCTTTTGCCCTTAGTTCTGCTGGATTATTTTTTTTCATTACTATTATTCTTTCTAGCCTCCGTAAATTCGACCATTGATTGGATAACTTCGCGCGGTTTTAATGAAAATATCGATTTCTGCTAAATCAAATGTCGTGGCCACCGCTTAATGGCAATATCTTACGTAATCCGGGGCTGTATTTGAGGTCATTAATTCCCGGCGTACAATCGAAACTGCGGGGTGTATTGCAATAACGATTTTGCGACGTCGCGTAAAATTTGGGGGAAAAAAGTTATAAAGGGAAGGTGGCCACATTCTCCCAAAACCGAAGCCCCGTTCTCCCTACACCCACCCCCACTGACCCTCAATTCCGCCCTCCCGAATCCTTTTCGCTCGCCCCGCCCCGGCTGCGAGCCATTAGGAGAATCATCTGTCTCCCTCGTTCTTAATTACGCTGACGATAAGGGTTTTAACCGAATGTAAGTTTTTACAAGGGGCTCGGGGGACCTTCGGCCCTGCAGTTTAGTGTCTTCGGTTGACGCGATCTTTTTCATCGTATTACGCTGTAGCGGGCCAAAGTCCTATTCATTAGCGATGAAAACGAAGGTGGATGCACTCTTTTGGTGCGTGTTTCGTCAGCCCCCGCGATACCCGTGGACTCCTCGAGCCGGAAATCGCTGTTCGTCGGGATCTTCTCAAATGCTCGGGCCATTTTCACGGCTTATTGCTCCTCATTGTATTTCCCACCTAGTTCTCGGCAACTACCTCGCGAGCGCCGTTTCGGCTTAAGGGTTGATAAAACCTGGGTCTATTATTTGTTTGCGACTGGTTCCTTATGTCTGTAAGTGATGCACGGAGTTTTGCGTCTTAGGTTTGTGGATTTGCTGAGGGGAAAGTGGTTAAAGAAGGGTGAAAGTCGTTAGGGGTGCAAGAATCCAGATTATTGTCTTTTCTAATTATTGTCTGGTTTCCCCTGCTGGGGAAACCAGTCAATAATTAGAAAATATGGGGGGTAGTGTAACCTGAAATATAAGAAAATCTTAGGGAAGTTTTAATTAACCACCATCATCATCATCATCAATAGTCATCAATCCTCAGATTGGTTTGTCGTAGCTCTCCTTTGAGTTTTTCTATAGGCTAATCTCTTCATATTTATGGAATTCTTCTCTTAATTTTGAAAATGCGTTCAAGTAGTATTGTATAGTTCTAGTTGTAGTATAGTTCTATGCTTGTGGTTTTCAATTATTATGTCAACGTTTCACTTATCCCTCCGATCGTTATGTACCAGTTCATACTTCATAATTTAACTCACCTCATTCAGAACCCATATAATATCTTTATATGCTACCGTGTACTGAGTGTATGTGCTACCTACGCTCTCAATGGTGACCTACTACTAGCATCTTTCTCGTACTTTCTCATCGCTTTTATTTTGAAACCCTTTTCACGGATCATAATCGAAGTGTTCTTGGCCAATCTGTCAGGAGTGATATTAAATTACGACGGCTGGGCCAGTTCATTTTTTCATTGTTCCCACCAAATGACTTGCTCGAAAGGAATTCTCTCTTCCTGACTGCAATCGTCGCGGAAGAAAATGCTCCGCGCACATTCGGTGACGCCGGGGCGTGGGAATCGGGTAAATTTATTATTGAACGCAAAACCTGCTGGATAGCTTTCTAAACCAATAGATCCGAGGGCAAGCCTTCGGGGATGGCGTCCGACCCGCGATCCCCGAAGGGCTTGAGTCGCAATAAGGGCGAGTGCGGCCATTGTTGGAGGGATACGTTGCTGGGGCGTAGGGGAAGGATGTGAGACGCTCGCAGCTAAGGGAGGGTGGTCCGGCCTCCTGGGATTTCGCAAGGGCGGTCGGTGGCCGATCGGCTTCGGAAACGGCCGCAAGTGCCGCTTTTTGTGGCCTCGCAGAGGTATTTGTGTGTCTACGGGGTGTGGGGAATTGATTTTAAGGCCATGCGGAAAAAACTGAAGCTTTTCATTAAGCATAAGTCGGCCATGATTGATTCTCCGGCCACATTTCATCGTTTATTTATCCACCTCGAGCTTATTTATAGGCAGCAGGGCACACTATACCGTGAAAATTTTGGAGGACCGCCGTTTTTTTGTAATAAAAGGAATTCATGCCTTGGGCGGTTTCAGTTCGAGAAACGACGCTTTGATGAGGGTTTTCATGCCTTACCTTTACCGAAAAAACTAATTGTTCCAGTCTTGTCCTCCCTCCCGGAGTGTACTTAAAATGAGCCCTCAGGATTTCTCAGTCCCTTCGCAATTTCATCCCGTGCACCTATGAAGGTATTCTTGGTATTTTCGATACAGTCCTGTTCTTCTCATAGTTTTATACTTGCAAGGATAGAGCTCAGGATATACTAATGGCAGCAAAGGGTAAAATATGCATATCAAATCAGGGGTGGAACTGGTGATAAGCGTTAATTGCCTTTGGTCTCTCAAAAAGATAAGGTTCCCGGGAAGTCATTGATCTGGGTTTTTGTGGAGAATTCTAAATTTTATGTTGGAACCGGATAAGCTGTTTCCCAGTTTTCCTGCTAAAGCAAGCCCTAGATCAGTATTCTGGCAATAAAACCGATTTAATTCCCTATTTCAGGCTTAATAAAATTTTTGTGACAATTTTCCTCAGGGAACCCTAATTTTTTAGGTCAACAAATGCTCGCTGTTAAATTAAGCTGGGCGATATATAAAAGTTCATATTGTCCATTCTAGAGAATATAGCAATCGGAACATCAACGAGAATCTCGCGGTGAGATCGACGCGGTTAACTGAATTTAATTCGGTGATAATTAAGAAAGCAAGTTGTGGCATTTGCGGGAGTGCGTGGGTCTCGGCACTGCTTTAAGATATGTGATTGAAAGCTTTCTATCTGAAGACTTTAAAATGCCTCGGCACCTCCGAGCCGCCATTTGATTCTTCTGTTCATGACTCAAAAAATGAAGTGACTCGCTTCGAATTCGCGCACGATTGTTTTGTAACAGGCATTAATTTTTTCATTCCAAACTTTCAAGTAATATATTGGGAATAGTTTTCATTTGAGGACTCTTACATCGATATAGACATCCCGATCGTATTTTTATGATTATCCAGCTCGTTCTTGAAAAACCTGATGCATTGGAATAATTTTTCTGCACATTGCATTATAAATCTACCTATCTACCGCTGGAAATCCGAACAAATTGGAAGAATTTACATTATGATATTGTTTTTCCTTTGCAAAATGAGAATCCACGTACTTCTGTATAGTCAGAAAGTTGAGGGAGAACCTGCGTTGGCTTGTATTACTGGACGAGAAGTAGAGTGTCAACATTTCTGTTGCTCTAAAGGCGGACGGTACGGCGTGATAAAGATCGGTGTCCGACGGACCGTAATATCGTGTCCCAAGACCTGTAAGAATCGGATATGATCTCCTGGGGTGGGAGGAGGGCATGACACGTTTCGCCCCGCATTCCCAACAACCGCCAGGGCCAGGTAAACCAAAGAGTTGGGAGCCCACCCTCGCCAACTAATGCCCTGACCTGGTAGCCCCTAGTTTTGGGGATTCCGTGGGCGTATCGTAAACGGCCGTGGAGACGCCAAGGGTCTCGACTTCGGTTTTTTTTTTACCCTCCCCTTCAGGTGTGTCACCAAGCTCGGCCCCCTCGTTATCCATTCCACTTATTGGTGGGTTTGTCCCCGGCCTCCGCTTCGACACCGGTCCCTCGTGACTCCGTCCCCGGTATCGCCGTGCGGTGGAATCGATGCCTCGTGGAATGGCGAGGGGGTGTGTGTGGGGGTGGTCGTTGGAGAGAATGCGGGGCGGAAGGGTTGTGAATGTGGGCGGAGGAACTGTCGGGGGAGGGTAGGTAGTTGGTCGGGCGGGAGTTTTAGAGGAAATGTTAGGGAGGCATCCCTTTCCCACACTCTCTCCATCCAGCTTTGTAATCAAATGAAGTGAAACATGCTAATTCCATCAAGTCATTAGCGCTAATTACATCCGCCGAAGATTCGGACTCTGTACGCACGTCCGAACCATTTCATGCACACTGCCTTCCTGCCTTAACCCCCTTTTCGCCTCCCTCGCCCTGCTCCAACCTCCTCTATCTCCCGTCGTTCCTCGCTTTTTTATCCCTCCCCGCTAAAACCCCGTTTTCTCCCTCCCTATCCTCTCTCCCTTTCTCTCCAATCTTCTTTTCTACCCCACCCTTCCGCCCTCTTCATCCCCCTCTCTCGCACACCGCTCACTTTTCATATCAGTTATGTGCGCGCGGGTGTGGTGGGGAGCGAGATGAGGCTCCCGTTGGGTGATGTTTAGTGGGAAATTGCTTAATATTAGCCGTATCTCTCCTCTACTTCCTTCCCCCTTTCTCTCGTACTCACTCTGCCGTGGCCGGGAGTCGGAGAATGAGAGATCTGGTGGCTATCATCAACACGCACCTCTATCACACAGTCCGAGACCGCTTCCCCTTCCCCTCTGCCTCCTCCCGTAACCCTTGCTTCAATCCCCTTCCACCTGCCCTATAGTTGAATGCGCCAGCTACTACCCTTTCTCTCTGACCGGGGTTCGATCGTTGTCCCCCTCCGCCCTCCCTCGTCCCTACCGATGGCCATGTGAAGGGTTCGGCGGGGTAACTGCGGGTTTGGCCTTGTGATGATGATTTTTTTCCGAGGAAAGTACGGATTGAATTTTCCCTTCACCTCTCTCCATCCGAAATAGGCCAGCGACGTACCCTATCACCCTTACTTTGCCACTTTTTTTTTGATGTTCCTCGTTTTTATCCTTTCCTCCCACAATAGTTCTCTCTCTTCCAGGTCCCTCTTCTCCTTTTCGTGTGTTAGTGTGTCTGGTAAGGGGACGGAGGAGGAAGGGGAGTAGGGTCGCGGCCCGTTCCCTTTTTTTCTTGACGGGTTGGAAGTGGGGGTATTCCGGAGGAGAAAGAGTGTGGGAGTGGGAGAGTGATGTGGTGTTGAAACCCGTGCGAAAGGGTGTGTCGGGATTTTTTGGGAGATAATTTCTTTATCTCTTTCTCTCTCTCCCTCTCCCTTTCTGCTTTTATCTTTTAATTCCTTGTTTCTCCTTCATTTCTCCTCTTCCCCTTTCCTCTTTTGCTCCTGGAATTCCCTCTTCTCTTGCCTCATGAGGAAGAAATATTCACTTTGTGTGCCCCCTAAGGGAACGTCCCTTTTTTTGGAGTCATTAAGTAATGTGTTCCTTTTATTTTGGTGGTTATTTTGATTTTGTTCCTTAAATAAAAAATGGAAAATATGATAATCCTCTTTAGCCAACGAGGTTGATTTCTCGTTAGTATCCATATCTAGCCGAATTCTGCGTGGATCAGTTCCTTGTTAAACATTTGCTTCCGTGATTTTAGAGTATTCCTCGGTTTGCGCTTCAAATTAAATCTTATCCCTTCACTGAGTACGTCTAATTAAAAGATTTGCTTGTTTGCAAATTTTTCCCTAATTATCACCACGGGGCCTCGAGTGATTGTCTCTGAAGGCTTTTCTTTTCGCCAGGGATTATTCCATGCATAATATGTCGATGGCTTCTATAAATATTCCCGCCATCAAAACATATAATTATATACATGTAATATACATGTGCGCATATGTAGATGTGGGAAACTAAACTGTTAATTTTATTGGGATTCTTCATGTATTTTTCAATGTCTAATAAAAGTGCTTTTAATCCAGTGGAGAGTTTTAGCGTCAGATGAATCCATAACTTAATGCAGATTAGGTATTTCGCCCACTGATAGCAATCACCGCATGAGACACGCATGCACTTGGCGGTTTTCTCTCTTACCTTTCTTCCGTTGCAGTGATGGGCGTATGCAACTACTCAAACGTCAGAAGATATTATCCGTTGAAGGACGACGTTTGCTTTATTCATTTATAATTTTTTTAGCGAACCTTCCCTTGCATTACTCATTCCCCGAGCAATGAAAGTGCGTTTTTTCCCCTGACGAATTATGAAAGGGGCGCTCGGTACGTCTCGTGCATTGTGTTTTACGCCCCCTCTCCCCCCTCCTCGTTAAAGCGGGTGCCAAAGGGAAGAGGAAGAACCGGGGTGATTGTGAGCAAGGGGTGGGGAGGGGCAAGGGAGGAGCAGACGAAAGAAAAGGGGGATGAGGGTAAGAGAAAGTTTCCCGAATAATTCGCTGGTGCACTAACGTACTTACGCCCGCAAGGGAGGAAGGGCCCAGGGGTGGTTTGCCGCCGGCGGGCCGTGCTGTAGGCGGGGTGGGCTTCGAAGGACAGGGTGGGGGAAGCATATAGCGGGTGGACATGCAACATTTTCCAGTAGCGTGCAAGTTAATTGGAAACGGTGGAGTTTAGGGTTATGACCGAAAAACTGCGCAGCATTGCTCAAAATTTTCATCCATTTCTTTCTCGTCCACCATCCCTTAAGGTCTCCCTCGTTCGTCGAACCGCCCCTCATCTTTGCAGCGCCGTGCTGTCGGTTGATATCGAGTTGTGCTGCTTTTCCGTCAGCGGGTCTTCATGCTGCTCCCTCGGAGCTGATAAGCCAGCACAGCCTTCCCAACTTGTCATTAAGTGCCCCGTCACTCTCAATAGTTAACCCATTCAGATTCATTATTTATGAGTATTTGCCATGGACGCGTATCAAGGCTCTCGCCCAATTTGCAATTGGCGCTAACGTGAAGGGAATTTAAATAATTAAGAAGGAGGGAATCTGCGGTGGCCTGAATATTCCTTTCTTATCAGTAACAGTAGACCTGAGCACAATTAAGCATAATTAGTTGACTAACGCAGCCCTTCGTGTTTCAAATGTATAACCACCTCTAAGAGACAAGGTCCTAATTATGGTATTAGGAGATAAACACTGTTCAACTGAGTGGAGATGTTTAATTTGTCAAATTTATTCAATTTCCATCCGTGTATAACGTGACCAAGTACATACGGAAGTTATCCAGCTTCATCTCCGTTTACGTATGCAATGTATATCCCTGTTTTCTCAAACAAATGAGAATGAGTGGTGGAACGTAAAGTGTTTATAGGAAAACAAGAGAGTGATGTGGTCTTCCATGCGTATGCGTTGGTGGAATACATTTTAATGAGTGATTGGCATGTTGAAGCTCTTTTAGACTCTCTAGCAGTCTTCTTTTTCAAAGAGGGAAGAAAAATGTTCCCTATTTAAATGACAGCCTTCATTTCCCATTTAATCTGAAGTCGGAAGAGGGAGCTTCTGCCCAGGGAGCTGGAAACGAATTCTTAAGTTTCGTTGTACATGTAATTTCGGAGGAATGCGGTATTTAGTCCTTCTGTGTCAGGTTGTAGATATCCAATCCTCTTAAATCTTTTTATACCTTGAGTCACTCACACATGAGGACGGTGTATGGAGAAAACAACTGGAGGTGATGTATTTCATGCAGAGAATTTTTTTTAACTTGATGAGAAAATTATTTATGAGAAGCCATCAAGGTTCAGGCGTATTAGAGCAGAGATTCGTAAAATTTGTTGCCGCTGTAAGTATGGCAAAAGTTTAATATCATAAGGAAGTACCGATGATACCGCATGCGTGGAAAATATGCTTTTCCAGACTGGAATATGGAGGCCGGACTCAGATCAAGAAAAACATTGACACATAAAGCTGGCTGCTCTGAAAAGTATATTATTCCTTCGATCCTAGGTAAGTGCTGCCTCATGAATATTGTTTATAGTGGCTCATTTCCATTTCCACTCATTATCTTTTCCTTCTTCGTTAAATGTGTACCACAAGCGTTTTAATCTCGGGGGATGAATTGATGATTATATTCTGTACTGCTCTGGTAGTCGAATAAACTAATGCCATTCCGTAAGCATGTGGTGAACTATGTGCTAAATGCTTCGGGTGTGGTGGAAGGAAGCCGTGTAATAATGAAACGATTCTTTAAGGCACTAGAGATGTTCTTTGTAGCTAATTGTAGAATGAATAGGTTATGGTTTACGCGCCAATTCATGTTGTATTGGTTGCCTTCTTTAATAGGAACATGCCGTAGAATAATGAAGCCATTATTAGTGTTGATTTTTTCCATGATAAATGGCAGAAACTTTTTGAATAAATGATTGTATTCTTTAATGTCTATTCGGTTCATCTCCTTTCGCAATGGGACTAATATTTGCGGAAATGTATTCCTTCTGGAAATCCGTCTTATATGTGCATAAGTCGTTATTCCATTAGCGCTCTGTTGAATTCCTGCACGGACTTTTTACAATGAATATTATTCGATATATTTCATCATCTCCGTTCATACTTCGAGTCCAAAGGACCAACTTGATCCTATGTTCTTACCTATAGGTTCTGTTATGTTTCATGCGAGAGGAGTTTTAATTTCTGCCATCGCTCTGAATCCTATCGAAGCTCAAGAGGCGTAACCTTGCCTGACCCGAAGACCGCACCTCGAATCAACTTCCACTTCACTTCACCCCTTTTGACCTCGTCCCGCATAGGGCGTGACCCATCGTATCCAGAAGACCATCCAATTGTTCTACCTCCAGCCATTCCGAGTGCTGACCCCCAAGTAAGCTTGGTTTTTGCGTCAACTTAGCCAGGGAACGCCTTGGCGAGGATTAGCTTATAACTCTTGTGGCCAATATAGTGGTAAACTTTGGCAACTCAGTTACCTCTATCCTCCTCGATCGGGTGTCTCACCGAAAATAACAGCCACATTTCTTAGGCATGGTATTTCTTGAAAATGCTCTAATCATTTTTAAATTTTCTTGATTCCTTGTCCTCGTCTTCTTCGGTAACTTTCTACAAAATATGCAATTTTGGAAATAGATATATATTCTTATTTCTCTTTCGGATGGTTATAGTCATTAAACAATACTTTTGGTGGTCATAAATATTGTTATGGTTTTTTTGTGTTTTTCTCCTCACAGCCGTATATGCATGCCTATTTGACCTGCGTCATTCTTACGCATTTTTTTATTCGCTCGTTAGATGCTATTTGATTCCTTATATTTCTTGTCTTTATAACCTTTTCTTCGTTTCAGCTGTGTTATTCTTAATCTTCCCATTCCTCTCGTAAAAAACTATTCTCTCCGATACTTGCTTTGTTAATGACTTTAATCGGTCTCCCAGAAATACTGATCCAACAAAGTGCAACACTATTTAAAACCATAACATATATTATATATTCAATTGATAGCCATTATTTTCCCCTCTTTCAGCTAACTCAACGATATCACTTCTCTGACTCACATTTCAATCACTGACTTTATGCCTATCCTCCCATGACAATGTTTTACTTCTATTCCCTTGAAACGCTGAATACTATTCGACTCGACGGAAGGGAGGGGGAAGCTTTAAATCTTCCAAAGCCCCCTCTTGGCTACGCCTTTCATGTGTGGCCCGCAACCTTTTTTTTTTGAACTCGAAACGTAAACTAGAGGCAAAGGTTTGCGTGCGTTTCGGAGAGAGTTTTGGGAGAGGGAGAGGAGAAAGAAAGAAATCGGTGAAGGGGGAGTGGTGTTTGCTGGGAAGGAGGATGGGATTTTCGGCGTGGGAGGAGGGGGAAAAGTAGGTTTCTTTTCGGGGGCGGGAGGGGGTTGGAAGTAAGAGATGGCCGGGTAGAGATTCGGGAAGAGTCGCGCACACTGGGGTCAGTGGAGTGTGGAAGGTGTGCGCTGCGGGTCGGGTCGTGTGGATGGGCCGGCCCAACCCAGTGAGCGGAGGCTATTTTGGGCAGGGAGGGGGGTCGGCGTGGTTTTTTTTCGGGGGGTGGGAATCGGTGGGGTGGCCTTTGGTTCGGTGCGTTGGGGATGGCTGCCGCTGGCGTGTTGATTGTAATTAGCCACGCAGGATGGGGGAAGGAGGGTGGGGGGGCGGGGGATTTGTAATGCTGCGAGAGGGTGGCGGAGATACCGTAGGTGGTGGTGGATGGTGTGGAGTTCGAGAATTAAGAGGAGGTGGGAGAGGGCGGTAATTCAGTGCCGCGGTGATGGGTGCGTAGGATGGGGCTGGAGGGTCCGCTACCCCTGCTTATCGCCCGCCTTCCATTTATTATTACGAGTCATCCCTCAACCCTTTCCTCCATCTCCGCCCTAGCCTTCCAGACTAGCTTCCCCACCCCTTCCTTGCCTCCGGCCCCAGTCCTTATGTTTCGCTCGCCCTCAGCCTAACCTCCCCGCTCCGAATTTCCTGACCTCTTCACCCACGCCCATCCAATGCACATCCACCCGTGGCGAAGTTTTGGTTGACTCCTCCTTCGCCCTTTCCCTCGCCCCAAACTCCCCGGCCTCTCCTCTCCCTTTGCCCCCCCTAACCCTTCCGTGCCTCGGCTGCACACTCCTTCGCCCCTTCGCGGCTCGTCCTGCGTGTCCGCCTCGTCAGTTTTCCCCTCATCGCCATTCGCGATTCGTTTCGTGTTCTTCCTCGGTTTGGTTATACCGTGCTTTATTTTGTTTTGCTCAGGTTGACGGAATAGATGTGAGTCGAGAGAGCGTGCTGATATCAGACGGAAGAGTGGATGCGTTAGGGTGAGAAGTACGGTGATCAGCGATGTACCTATTTGATCGTAGAGAATCCCAAGTATTGATTCCTTCACAACCATTGAAACGATCACAATGTAAAACGGTGAATTTGGTAAACAAGCTGAAAAGAAAAGAGCCGGTTTTTCTTGGTCCTCCGCTCATACTTTCTCCCGTGCTCTCTCCAATAAAGGAAAGCTTGAACGGTGTGCATGCACGTTTGTGATTTAACGTGACGTACTTTTCCATATAATCCCGTTCTTCTAGCGCGTGATCTTTTTGTCAAAAGTGACCTTTCCAGAAAAGCTACCGCCTTGAGACTAAAATTTATGACATTTCAAAATTGATGCATTAGGAGGTATTTATAAGATTGGTGTTATCAGCGATGTTCCTTACGTATATATTTCTGTTCTAGAAAAGGCCTTGACGGGCACTCCAAGAAGAGCGCTCTCTTTATCTCGTACACAATCTTTCTTCCTACCTCGGACTCCAGCTCTCCTCGTAAGTCCTATTTCTAGATTCCTGCCCCCGCCTCCATGCTCCTCCCCCGTGCATTATAATGGGGAGATTAATTTGTTGATTTCGCTGAAAACTCGCGAGAGCCACAGTAAAAATCCATTAGATTATCCTAGCTTAAGTCATCATGAAGAAGCTTCCATCAGCCTAATGGTTTACAAAGATTTTTTTGCCTAATCTAGATGAACTGATATGCCTGCACGTAAACATTTGCGTGGAAATAGTATTTCTTCTTTCATCTCGAATATAAGCAATGCATTAACGGCTATTTATCGCGGTTGGTTTCGTGCAAACAGGATGTTATTTCGTTCGTTTGTATGTGTTTTGTGTGTCGTACAAGTTTATAGACCTTCGTGGTGTAGGTTTTATTATTTTAGAGTTCAGAACGTTGAAGAAGTTTCCTATCAGTACCTAGTTGCGGACAATTATTTTACTTGCAGTTTTAACTGACCATGATCGCTAGTATTTCTGCCTAATTTTGTAAATATCATTAACTTTTTTCCTTTCCTTTGATTAGCAAGTAGTCTTTGTTAACTGTCACATTGCTCGCGTCTTAGCTGATAGTGTGACGAGTGGAGGAAAGCAATCTTTGCTTCCCTGTTTCGTTTGATTTCTTCTTTGTGTATATTTCCTATTCAGTGCTTTACTTCTCAATATAATGTAACACCTGCATAGGATCATCATGTGACGCAAGCAGGCCTTAGTTGGCAGAGACGAGCGCCACTCAAATTCCTCCCGTATCCACCAAGCGTGTGCACGAAAGCCAGAGAGTGTTCTCGATGGAATATTTTCGTCTTGCGCTATGTTTATCAGAAGATCAATCGATGGGAGCGTAATGGGGCAATATTGATTCCCCAGCATGTACGACCCTATAGCCCGTCGAGTCTGCCAATAATGAATAATATGTTGATAAGATCATTTTGGGTTCGCCCAGAAATTATTGGATATTGGGTATCGGATGCTTGATGAAAATCGGTTCTTGTTTGAGGTGTTTATAGCGCCGATATTCTATGTGCCACCCCCTTTTGCGAATAATATTGTCGAAAGTTATTTCTTAACTACAGAAAGGTTGTGGACTCTCCTGTATTGCTTTTTTCGAATTAAAAGATCAGCTTTCTTCTGTTATTCAATGAAACCTAATGATTACAGGGGTGAACATCAGCACCAGTAAAATTTCAGCAACTTATATTCTTATTCTTACCGTGCCTGCTGTAATGACTGTCGATGAAATTAGTATTCGTACCTACAAGGAAAGTTAGTGTCAGTAGAGAATGCGGTACGAGCTATAGAAATTCTAATAATCTTTTGCGGGTAATAGATTATTACGTAAGGTTTGGCGTTATTAATTCCATACCATGCTTATCTCGACCATTTCTTTATACCACTTGTTTCTCGTATATATACATTTTGTAATTGTTGGTTTAGCGTTCTCTACCATCTAGGAACTCATTGTTTTTGTTTTTAAGTTCCTGTTCATGTTTTCCTGTTATATTTTATTTTCCCGTCATTTAATTTTCCTAGGCAGGTTTGTATGACTACGAAACATTCATAGTTCGTATTCCAGCATTCTGATTACTAGCACAGTTATACTTTCCGTGAATAATTAGTTGAATGGCTAGTGATTACCGCGATCACCCGAAGATTCATTTCCCTGCGGGCAATTCTTTCCTCTAACACCTTAAATGCTCCCAACAGCGGGCACGTCGCGATAAAGCATTCGGCTTCGACACAGGGAACCTGTTATAAAACATGCCGGTCTCCGCTTTTTGACCAGCGCGTGTTTGTTTTTGGAATCAATTAGTTTAAATACTTTGCAGCCGTTAATTTCTATCGGGCGCACCATTCCTCTCACTTCTCCCCTCCCCCACTCCGGCCCCGAAAATGCTCTTCAACTGAATCCGCTTACTGGTTGTTTAGTGGATTTTAGCCGAAACCAGTGCACGATGAAATTGAAATTCATTTTTCGGATCGCTTGTCCTCTCACTCCCGTCATCCATCACCGACCACCCCCCTCCCTCTCCCCACCTCGCACCCAACCCCGCCCCCTCGACCAATCGAATGAAACTAATTTAGGTGGAGGGAGGGGGGGGTGTGTGGGAAGGGAAGTGGCGAATGGGCGCGGGGGAATGGACGGACGGGTGCGGAGTCGGAAGCTGGAGGTGGTTTGGGTGTGGGGGAGTGGGATAAACTGCATGCGGGAAAAAATAAAACTCCGTCGCAATTCCCGGCACCGCGGGCCATATATACCTGGGGATCGGCGATTTTTGCGAGGGTCCGAAATTTCGGGGACGGATGGAGTGGCGGGTGGATTTCCCGCGTGCGGGTCGAGGGATTGTCGGGGGGGCGTGGGTTCGACTGCCGGGAGGGGGAGGAAGGGGGGAGGCTAAGTGGTTTTGTTTTTGTTTTCGGGCGTGTGGAGGAAAGGTGTGCGGCGTTGCAGTCGAGCGGCGTCATCGCGACGCGCGGAAAAATGTGTAAATTCGTTGCCCGCGGTGCTTTGGTGTGCCCGCGAGGTCAGAGGGCGTCGAGGGAGAGTTTTTGTCGTCCGGGGGTGCTTTTTTTCGGGATCGCTTGCTTTTCCGCAAATTGATGGATCGGATCGCGTGCCAGTTTTGAATGGGGCGATATCCCTCCCCTCCCCCCATCGTACCCCACCACACACCTACGCCCCGCAATGGTCTCTCACGTGATTGGCCACCCTCTTTCCGAACCGTCTCTTTTTCCCCCCCTCTGCTCCGAGTGTGTGGATTGTGTTGTGACGGCGTGGAAATGCGGCCTTTATGACAGTGTCTTTTTTTTAATCTGTTCCGCGCGAGAGGGTGTCGATGCGTCGTTCCGTTCAGGTGTGGGAAGTCGTTCGCGATTTCTTCTCGTAACTTGTTATTCGTACGTCTCACTCGCACGCAACTGCCATAGTGATGAGTATGCCTCTTCGTGGTTGATTATCAAATCTCTGTCTGATATTGTTAATTAGGTAAGTATACTACCTACCGGAAGTTCATTTACGTGTCAAATTTATTATCTTTGAGAAAATCCTGTTAAAAATGGAAGAGTACCAAATTTTTAATGTGAATATCCTCTAAAGTACTATATATCGAATTTTTTACTTAATATTTAGCATCTCGTTAAAAAGAAAACCCTACATTTGCATAAAATATCTCCTTTCAGAGTGTAATTGACTTGTAGCACAATGAGTGGATCTAATATTGTCCACGTTTGGGGCGGTTCATTTCCTGAAGTCTCATATAATAAGGCTCCTGATGAAGGCCCATCTAATTACTTCATGGTATGACTTTCTTAATGGTAGCATATCTTCAAAACTTGGTCATGACTTTGGAATAGGAATTGAACCTCCTTCACCCTGAATACATATATGTCATTAGTGAGAGTAAAATTGTTGACAGAACTCGACCCTCGTATATCCGACTAACCTTTGGATATAACTCAAGTGTGAGAATCAGTTGCGTGAACACCGCGGTAACATGCTCTCATTCTCCTAGAATCGATTTTTCTCCTTTCAGAACTATCACACTATGAGTTTCATTTCGTTTTATTTCACTCCGACTCAGTAATATAATTCAGAATCCTTATTTTTCTTAGGGATGAACTTATTCCGTGCATAATTTTCTCCCGTGGTATATTTGAGAGTGTCTTTCTTCCTTTTTTCTTCGCTCAAAAACTGGCTAAAACCTACTTAACAGTTCTCAACGGCGTTGAGTTGGTGTTATTCACCTCTCAAGTCACCCGGGGCTTATCTTTTTCATTACTGCGACCAACGTTGAAATCACTCCAAGGTTTCTTATCTTTCGCTCCTCTTCTGCCGGCTTCCTTCTTTCCAAACTTTCGCCTTGGTGGATTTCGCGGCCGCCAACGATAAATCAGTGACCTCTGGCGAGTCCCGCGAGCCTCTTCCGCCTCTCTCTTTCTCCTATCACTGCACGCACACGCTTGCGGAGTCACGCATTGGGTTTGAATCATCCCCTCGTGAACGGGGGTGAGACAACGCCTCTGCCCGCCGTCCACGCAAATCTTCAGTCCTCCGAAACCTGCCCTCCCGTCTGCAGATTCTCCGTTTCTAGAGGCGTGCCTCTCCCGCCCTTTGCTTCCCCTGCCTTGTCCCTAAATGCTGCCCCGGTTACCCTCGAGAGACTAACCATTCTCCCAGTCAATCAGGCGCCCAACTACTCCTTTCTCTAGGTGGGCGGTGGGGCTTGGGCTACTCGGCAGGCCAGGGTGCTGTAACACTGCTTGGAGGCGATTATCGGCGTCCTTACCTACCTAGAGACTCCACATCTATTCTTCAATATGCAGTAATTATTTCATCACAGGATAAACATCCTTGTCCTGTTCAATCAATCTCTTCGGATAGAACTTAAAATGTGTTCCTGTTAATTTTGGATCTCATGTAGATTTCTTTTCTATTCTGGGTGTTCTATTTGCTTTTGGAATAAATTTGCATTCCTAAATATTTACGCAGAATGCAAAGTTTTCTGCTATATTTCTGGCACCCAGAAAAAGTTTGCTGTAATTAAGAGCTGAACCGGTGAAGAAAAATTGTTGATTATTAGCTAGACAGTAGCAACGTGATGCTTTTAATTAATTAAAGGCCGGAGTTTTTATAAATTTTAAGTGTATTTGTGTATTTAAAGCGATTTGCGAATTTGACTTTTGTTTATTAATTGCTAGAGAGAAACGTTTTGGCGTGCTTCTCAAGTTTTATCGTTATTCAACGATGTACCGTTCCCATATTATGGATTAACGTTCTTGCAGCCTAAAATTTAGATTTCCTTTGTTATATTTTTTCCTTTTCCTTTCGTTTAAAAAGGAAAAAGGTATTCGTTTAAACCTACCTGGTGGTTTCAGGGGGTTCGGGTATCTTCCCAGGTAATTCCTGTTCTCTACGTGATTTGCAGCGGCAATCTCCCTTACTCGAATTTGTGGCTCCGTTACCCGGACCTATGCCCTAAAATCGCCTTCTGCTCTCCTGACTTATCCTCCCCCGATCTTCTCTCCTTCCTCTATTCCCTCCTCTTTCTACCTTCATTCCCTCGAAATAATTTTTGGTGCTCACTCGTCTCTTAATGGATGTACCTGCTCCTTGGCCCCCTCACTCCCACATCTCGAGGATAATCTCGTGACGTATCTTGCTTCCTGCCCGGAGGGACAGACGCACGCGTGGAGAGAAGCAGGCTCTAAAGTCGGAAATTACGTCCTCGGACATGAAGTGGTGGCTAACTTCTCGCCCTTCCGCTGCGGTTCTAGGATGCTATCTGGGTGTCTTTTTTGTCTGCTATCAGAACTTCAGAGCTGTTTTGCGTGATGGGCCCTGAAAGAGTCCATTTACTTGTGATATATCTACTAGCCTACCCCATCGTGAAGAATATTTCGTCTGACGTTATGTAAGGTCATTCATTCTTTTAGGATGCTCGCAATGCTCATATTTTAATATGGAAATGTAATGAGTTGTCTGTTAGAATTCTGAAACGTTTAATTAAGTATTTTTAGTAAGGTAATTAGATGTATTCGCTATGCTTAAATAATATATCGCCGTTTTCATAGTTTAATGCTGTTAATTTTCATTAAACATGGTCTTTAGATTTCAATTATACCCATTATAATGGTGGCAGACATTGGTACTTCTGTTCGTCCTGACTTCTTCACTCCCATTTTGCTCTACGCTTCTCGCTAACGTTGTGGTTGGATGGAAGTGCATATTAATTCCGTCTTTCTCAGTCATACGTACTCGCACGCTTGTAGTTGGTCTTGCCCGCGCCTTTCTTATCATAAAATTATGATTCTCTAAATGAGGCTACAAATTGCAATGGTGTGCTAGGCAAGCTTTTGTGAATATTGTGGGCTTTACTTTGTTACCTTCGTGCCACGGCCTTAAGGAATTAAGGCGGATTCACCGTCTGAGGCGATCCAGGTAAATAGTCGCGGAGTTTCTGGGAGATGGCTAAGGGTGGAAAAATTGAAGAAAAGCGCTCGCTCTTTTGCGGGGTCAGGTACCCACTGCTTCGAAAAAAAAAGGTCTGGCGTGACTATTTTTTTTCGGGCGCGCCTGGTGGTTATGCAAAAAATGAAGACCCGCGGGTTGCGTTTCATTCTCCTTCCCCCCTTCTGTTGCCCTCTAAGGCCCTTGCGCCCGAGTACATGTGGTTTCAGCCTTATCTACCAAAATTACTTGTGTTGTATCTTTCTTTTCGGCGCGTAGCTTGTCTCTCCGATCCAGCGAAACCGACTACTCATGAGTCATTATTGTTGATGGAGATCCGTTATGGTCTTGAATTACCCAATCCCATCGCTGTAGTTCAATATACATAGGACTGTGCATAATACCCTCTGCCTTCCATCCTACCACTGTAAACTATATCTTGCCTTCTTTTCATGCCTGCCACTTTCCACGTTGGTGCCTCCTACGAATTTGTCCTGACAACTTCTTTCCCCATTCCGCGCCCCCATTTCCTAAGACATTGATGTATTTTCTTCTCATCTTATCAAGTCTTGAAAGTCCTTTAGTTCCCTCTGGTAACATCTCTGCCAATGTGGATCAATCACACCGTTTTTGAGTTAAGAAATATGACGGTTTATTCGCTTCAAATTGTAAACAGAGTTGAATGGGTTCACCTCGTTATTTTTGTGTCATAAGCACCTACGCTCTAAGTCCATTTCGTTGCATGTGCGGTGAATAACCGATGATTAACGATGTTTTCATGTTTCTTCCTCGCCAGAGCAACGGGAAAGTTTTCGCTCTCCCAGTGAGAAGATGTGCTCGGGAGAAGACTCTAAGGAACTAGTTCCTTCGAGAATAACAGATTGCATTCCTTAACAAACGGATGATGATAGTGGTTGATTTCTGTTTTAATTTCTATTGGGAAGTCTTTTTTGCAGTTTTTCACTGTTCGGAAAAAATATCGATGGCGTGTATATGCCTTAAGCCCTCAGTTTGTGATTTAGAATAACCTTTCCGCCATAGCTGGAAAAGCAATGTCATCGGATGCCTTTGTCATATTATTCCAAGCATAAACGTATAGAGCTGTACATTTTTGTTGGTGCGGCATATTATTAGTCTGGAATTTGTAAGTGTAGGGAATGCTTCGTATTTCTTAGTACCTCCTGTGCTACTGAGATATTGAGCTTCACTATGCTTTTATAATGGAATTTCTACACAATGCCGTCATAGAATTTAGTGCGAACATTATCAAGCATATTGTGTATACCTTCGTAATGAAGCGGTTAGGATGATAAAATTCTTCTCTTTCAAGGAACTGCGATGTTGATGGTTTTAGAATGATATTTACAATCAATACAAAGGTACAGGAAAATGAATTGATGGGAAAATTATAGCTTTCAAATGTGTAAACAGTTCCTCTGAATTCCGCAAGCAGTGGGGCTTTTGCGCGAAGAGCTGACGAGCCCCGGAGTGGACAGACGAAGGGGTCACCCCGTTATTTTTCTCCCATTAGCCGCCCCTGGGCTTGCTTCAAGCGACCCGACGAACGTGAGGCGTAAGGGGACATTGAGGAGAGGAAGAGGGAATCCGAGATGAGTGGCGGTTGGGGACGTAGGAGGACGCAGTAAGGGTTACAACTTCGTGATTTTTGTTTCCATTGCAGACCTCAGGTGTTTATTCCAAAGCGATACAAACGCGGAATTTCTTTTTTCTGCCAGTCGACGCCTGGAAATAAAATAATGAGGAAAAAGTGTGGCGGTATCGAGGAGAGGGGAATGAAGGAGACGAGTGCCGTGTTTTTTTTTGTTCTCTTACCATTTATGGGCCTGAGGGGTAAGGGAGGCGGGTTGAGGGCGTTTGTGGGAGGGGAGTGAGAGAGAATGAGGCGGAAATGGGAACTTGGTGGCGTGCTCCCTCGAAGAGGGCAGGTGTGAAGTGGAAGAATGGTCTCTTCTCTTTTCTCACCCCTCGAGGAAAGAGAGAGACAGATGGAAGGGGTAAAGACTTCGGTGTGGGAGATGGGGGATGTTTCTCACCGTGTCTGAAAGCGCTGTGGTGAGCATGGGGTGAGAGGAGACGTAGGATTGGAGGGAAAGGGTTTTTTTGAGCCTCCTTAGTCAACTATCCATCAGATGTTCGAACCATTTTAGTTGTGGGCTCTCTAAAAAACCACGGTGTATGCTATTCTTTCTGACCATTATGTGGTTAAGATTTTACTTCATAGAGAGAGAACCTTTTGGTACCAAATCTTTTATTTCCGTAATTATACGATTTTCGATCTTAAAAATAACTGCTTTGAAAGAAATATTGAATTGTTCGTCAACCATATATGTATTTGATTTTTAGCTATTAGTGCCTCTAACTCATGAATTTGTCCACATTAAATATCTCAGATTTTAGTTCACAGCTGGCTATTGCTACCTGCATACTTGGCACCCAATTTTTAGTTCTCATTCCAAGAAACATCAACTATTGATGCACGATTTCTGGTCTCATTTTAATGAATTTATTTTAGAAGTTTCGGGCCTTTTTTTATTGTTCCGCTGCGTATTCTTGCAATAAAATTATCGTATTGTTTTCGGCTTTACTCCAGTAGGTATTCTCTCCTGAACATAAAATTAGATGCCCTATTGTATAAATTAATGTTTGTATGTATTATATTTGAAATACTATAATGTATTCTCTCTTTTTTTGTAGGTGAGTTATTCTCCCGTCAATTTTCGGTCCCGGAAGGAGTCATATCGATTGAATGCGGTTATTCACGGTAGGATCTAATTATACTTCCAAAATGAGTATCGTAAATGTTTCTCGAACCATTAATGCAAAAATATATTTTCAATGTAATGAACCAGTTCAAGTTTAAACCAAGTTTCATTAAGAGACATGTCGGAATTGTCGTCCTCATTTTACTCATGTACTAAGTCCCCGCAGATTATTTATGCAGAATAGATTTCTTGAAATCCTTCTGTTCTCCTCGTCTCGTTTTCTTTAATACCTCCCTTCGTCTCATATCGTGGGGCTCTCACTCAACTCTCCTCTCCGCTTGCATTCCCCAAATTCCTTCCTTATTGGACCTTTTAAGACTTAGCTCAACTGCTTGCTGACAAAAAGGGGAGGGCATAAAACTGGCGCCAACGAAAGTAAATCCTTGGAAATTGTAACCTCTCTTCTCCCCTCTTGACTATCCCTTTCTCCTACTATTTTGGTCTAAATGTTCATCAGTGTAACGTTTACCTTATCTTTCTTCTTGCGTCGGTAAACTTCCGCCTCTATTACAATTTCAACCAGTTTTTTAGGGGAGAAATATATCATCATTCTTTGCAAACTACCTGCATAGCATTCTAATGACATGCAGGGTGGTGGAAGGAGTGAAGTTTTGAATTAGTTTGCTGGCAGTAAACATTAATTTTGTGTTATGGAAGGCAGGATTGACACATCGGTGTGAACGAGGAAGGCACACCCTTATTAACTTCAGTAGGATACTTATGGCAATCCTTTCGTGTGAATAAAAATTATAAATTATTTTGCGTTTTTGATATCGTTATGGTGATTTTGAATTTGCTCAGTGTAAGCTCGTGCATTTTGATTATTTCACTTTGTAAATGTTCAAACCTCTGTGTATTTTCTTCGTGCACGCGTGCCAGTAAAAAATAAGAGTAAAATATGGTATTAAGGAGTTGGAAAGGATGCAATATTTTTCTTTTCCTTTTCGGTTGACTAGTGAACACATATTTACCAAGTTGATTAAGGATTTCTATGTCCGTTGTGTCATTTCTGTTCCACTCGAGGACCCTGGCGATCTTTCGGATCCCTTCCTCCATCCCTTTCGTTCCCTCTCCGGCTTTCATCGGTTCCTTCTAGCCGTCCGCCATTCCCTCCCTCCGGCCCCAAATGGACTCCCCTCGCCTCCTCCATGCTCCCACTCGGCCCTGCTTCCTTATCGCCCCATTTCTCGGGCTCCCTTCGCCCCGAATGCCCGCCCTTCCCAACCCCCATCGCCCTTCGCCCCTGCGTAATGCCCTCATATTCTCAACCTCTCGAGCTGTGCGGAAGAGCGAGGAGCAAGAGGGGAATGGTCCCCCGCCCGCCCCCTGTCACTTTCCTCCCCGCAGCCGCTCTCTCCTTTGCCATCCCATCCACAAGTACGCACGTTTCGCACACCGGCGCGTACAGAAAGTTTCCCTCCCACTCAAGAGTGTCGGTCTCCTCTTCAAGCCTGCGAATTGCGCTCCGTGCGAGGAAGGGGAGCGACTAAGGCCTCCCTCCTTTCCTCCTCCCATTGTTTACTCCACCTCCCACTCTCCTATTCCTCTCGCCTCCCCTCATTTTCTTCCCAGGAGCATCTTAAGGGGAGCCGTGTGTGAGGGTCGTCTTCCCGTCCGAATTCCTGGTATCCCGATTCTCCTCTCCGCTTCCGTACCCCTGCGACGGCGCAAGTTTTTCCGCATTCTCCCCTCTCTCTCTTCTCCCCGATTGCTTCTCGTGGCGGCCTCTCTTCACCTTCGAAATCCTACTTTGACCCTGCACACCTACCAATCTACTCTCTCTTTCACTTCGTTCCCTCTCGCGTCGATGGAGTCCTCCTCATTGTTCTTCGCTTCCGTGTCCTACTTCATCTGTTTCTCCTTTCCCTCTCCAAAATTTTCTCTCCACGTCTCGTAAGCAACGCTGGTTTTTCTTGCTTCTGTTCGTTTCCGGGCTTTTTCCTTTCTTATATTTCCTTAAATTGGGTAAATCGATACCGAAATCCTATATTTTTCCTGGAGTATCATCCATTGATAAGTGTAGATATTATAGCGGTTTCATACGATTCTTTATCTATCATTGATATTGCAGAGAGGCCTTATTCCTCATTGCATCCTCATTGCATCATTCCTTATTCCTCATCCTTATTGCACATGTTCCTGAATATTTAAATAATCACGTGTTTATTTTTACTTTAAATATCAGTATGTGTTTGATGTTTTTCAACCACTTGGATTACACTTTCCAAGGGTTTACTTGGTAACGGGGACCCTTTTTAGGCCTAAGCCCCCAAACGTAAAGACCATAGTAAAGTAAAAAGTAAAGTAAAGAAAAAGATTTAAATGATCACGTGTTTATTTTTTAGAATATTTACCTGCTTTGAATATCAGTATATGTTTGATGTTTTTCAACCACTTGGATTACACTTTCCAAGGGTTTACTTGGTAACGGGGACCCTTTTTAGGCCTAAGCCCCCCAAAGTAAAGACCATTATCCCCCTATCTACCATATACTTGGTCCTCTGTTCTCTTACCTCCAAAGGGGCGGACTCACTCTTCGGCTCCCCCCCCCCCCCCCTCCCCCCTCCCTCCGACACACCTCTCTTTCCCAGGCGCCCCGACTACAACCCTCTGCGTCGCAGGAACAATAAAGCGAGCCGGGTGATGAAGAAGGAGTCTGTGTTCCTCCTCTGCTCTCCCGTCCCCCGCAACCCCTCTCTCCGCTCCCACAATCCCGCGGAGAAAGGAAGGCCCCGGCTGTCCTGTAATTTATTCTCGTTGCCTGAGACTACGCGCGCGAGCTCCCCTCCCGCCCCCCACTACTTCTCTCTACGTCCCCGACCCCACACTTCCTTGCATTCATGTACCCCCTCCTCCCCCGCCCACCCCTCTATCTCACTTAAACAAACGCTTCCCCCCGTCCCTCCCGCTAACGCAGCATCTTCCTCCTCCATTTCCTCTCATTACCCTATTCTTGCGTCACTCTTCCTGCCTCATATTAGCTTTCATCCCCAGCACTCCTCTCCCCTTTCCCCTGCCTCTCCTCAGCGTTTTCTGCCCCGCGCTAATACTGCTCCACCTCATCTTTCAATACGTCCTCCTCCGTAAGTGCTCTCCGCCCTTCGCACACCTTGCGCTAGGCGTCATTCCTGTGTTCGTCATGCTTTGCGTCTTAATTTAAATAATATTTCGCTACTCGCCCCGAGACAGACTCGACGGTGAAGTCGTCAAGGATCCAGTGAGACGGTGAAGTCAAGCCCCCGGACGGTCTTGAGGAGAAATTTGAAATATCATGGTTGTGGAATATTTGGTCGTTTGTAATGCGGTGCACCTAGGGTTTGGGATCATTCCGCACCGCTTGCGAAAATGGTCGTTGAGGCTATGTGGCGAACCGTCGTACTCGCTTAGAGAAGAAATCACATCTCCCGACCTAATATGTTTAGTATACTTTTCTTGATACGTTCATCTTACGATACGCTTATATAAATTCTCATGCTATCTTAATATTTGTATTTCTCATTTCGTTAAATCGGAAATTCCTTTATTCAAGAACTTTTAAATTACTACTTCCACATCTACATAATATCTTGCAAGCCACCATAAAAGTGGTGGGGGAGTGAATTCACACCAAACAAGTATTACATATCATGCATAGAGTTGCAAAATCGGAAATACCTTTTTTCATTAACTTTTAAATTATAACTCGTCGAGTTGCGAAGGTACTATAGTAATGTTTAGCTCTAAATGTGAACAGTTTAAGGTTTATATATCTCCAGTGTAACATCATAATTAAACATGCTTCGTGGTGACTTGCATTTATTTACCGTTTTCTCCTTTTTTTTACTAGATGTTTAACCGAATATGTGCCATCTTTACTCGTTCTCCGCCTAAGGTCTTTTAGTCTTGTGAATATCTTGCAAAGTCTTGTTTGATTTGACGAAATATCTAAATTCTATTCTATAACCACCTAAATATAAATTGATAATAAATCCACGAATGTGAGTGACACTGCAGCCATTTCTACCCCCACACTACATAAGCTGGATGGACAGAAGAGACAAAGTAAGAAAGATCAATTGCCGGATTGAGGTATGCAAGAATTCGTTTTTTCCACACGAAATACACGACTACAACGCAAACAACATTCTAATTATTTCATACATATTTCGCGCAATACTTAATTATTAATCATTAAAGTTTTTTTCTGCTAAAAGCCAACGTCACGGTACTATCCCCTGCCACACACCCTCATCTCAGATTTTTTGTCTCTGAAAAAGATTTTTAGTGCGAATATGTGCGAACTGATCCATACATTTTAAGAAAGCCGTGCGTATGATGGAGGACTTCCTCTTTTACTGAATTGCTTGGCTTTGCTTTTCTGTCTTCCCATTGCATTCGTCGCTGCTAATTCTTCGCCAGGTCCGTCTTTCTTTTTTTACGCTTCATCCCTTTCTTCGCCTTATTGCCTTCTCCTTGGGCTCAGTGGTAGCCGGCTGTCCGACTCGAAATTGTTTCGAAAGACGCGAGGTCGGGACCGAATGCCACTCTGGGCTTTGGCTCGTGGCATTTTCCACGGCGGCGTTATTTGCATTGCGTTGCTTGACATAGTCGGACTGGCTCACCCCACTCGAAATAGTCGACGGCGGATGCATGAGCGTCCCGTGTAAATTTCTCCGGTCCGTGATGCCGTCCGTCCTTCCTACTCCGCGTCCGTTTCTGCCCGTCTCGCCCTTCCTTTGTAGCGCCGCTCCCGATCCACCACTCCTCATATCCGCTGCACATTTGCCCCCATTTATCCCAATTCGTGTCAACCCCCGCTCTGCCTCACCTGTCTTAGAGCCGTCTCCCTGCTTCCCCCATCTCCCCCTCCACAGTCTCCTCCACCCTGACCGTGGAGCGCCGTAATTGGACCGCCATTTCTCTCTCCCCGCCGACATCTTACCGATCCGTCATCCATTCCTCCATTCTCTCGCTTCCTCCTTTCATTTCCCTCCCTCCCAGTGCTTTCCGACGTTCTCCTTGACTCATTTTCAATTCCCTTTCCGTCTCTCCCTTGTTTACCTCCCCGTCCTCCATCTCTCTTTTCCTTTCATCCGTCCGCCGTTCCTCTCCTTTTTCCTCTTTCCCCTGTTCCTTCCTTCATAATTTCATTTCCCTGGATCATACTATTTGACATTCAGACGGGCCAATATGCCGGATAGCCGATGGCAGAGTGCGTTATTATAATTTCAACTGCATTGCGTGAGATGTGGCGTTAGTATCTTCTGGTTTAGTTACGAAACATACTTCTTAATAGATACCACAAGATCTACGATTATCATTTTTTACTAATTAACAAATTCTGTAATAGCAGTCACAGCTCTTATGGAACATATTCATTTTCAGCAAAATTTCATATCTTTTCTTCTCTTATTTTGAAAATGAGCATTATATGATTTAGTGATTAAATACGTTGCTAATGATTTTATACTTTCCATTCAATTCTTGAGCTACGAATTTTACGAAATATTTCTATTCTGCAGTATTATATTTGTTGTTAGAACTGTGCTCAAGGTTTTCCCAAATTAAAAGAAGTGTATTATAACTGTGCTCGCAGTAATTAATGTACACCCAGCCTTTTTATCTATTTGACTTTTGAAATTGAGACGAATGAAAAAGCAGGGACGTAACTTTTTTACTCTCGGTGTCTCGGTTTTCCCTCCGTGTAATTCGAACGGCACATTTGCGAAATCATATCCGGGGACGTTTTTGAAAACATTTCTGCTCATCCTATTGCATGAAGGAGTCATTATATCTCGGATATGCGTCTGAAACTTGTCTCACGGTTACGGAGGGGATTGGGAAATCGCTCCAAATGGGTCTCACCTCGTTCGTTCCCGCCGAGGCCCCTCCTCAAACGTATCCCACGCTCTCTTGAGGAGTGCGGTACGGGAGATTGTGGTTTTGGAGTTTTTGTTCGCCAGCGCGCCGCGGAATCTCTTCCCTCCCCCGCTTCTGTCTCTCTCTCTGCGTGTACGTGTGTGTGTGTGTTCCGCTGCTTCTGTTCTTCGCCACCCCCTGCCTTACACCCCACCGCACCTACCCTCCGTCACGCTACTTGCCTCCTCACCTCCGCGCCCCCGACGCATCCGCCGCCTCCCTAATTTAGTTTAATGCCGCGCGGGGAATGAAGAAAAAGACGACGGAAGAGTTTTTCCCTCTCTGCAACAACTCCCATCGTCTCCCTCTCTCCTCTCTCTTGCCTCCCTCTTGCTCGGGATTTTGATTTAATTTCATCAGGGAGAGGGAAGTTAGGGGTGGGCTGGGAGGGCGGTTGGAAAGGTTGGGTTTCGTAGGTAGCGGTGGTGGGGACGTGTGTGCGTGCGTGTATTGCAGGTGGGTGGTGGAGGAATTGAAGGGAGACTTAGTCACTCGGCGGAGATTTTCTTCAATTGAGGCGGAGGGTGTTTGCGGTCTCGCCCACGGTCTATCTTCTCTCCTTCGTCGCCGACTTCCTCATCCCTCCTTTCCACATCCTTGAACCCCTCTCTCATCTCGTCTTCCCCTCTCAACTCGGCTCTCTTACACCAAGTGATCCTTCTCTCAAAGCTAATCTCCCACTGTTTTACCCTCTTCGTCAGTGTGTCTCCTGAATTGCCATTTTTGTCCACGTCACGACGTTTTGCTGCATATCGAATGTAATCTAGCATATTCTCCGGCAACAATTCCTTTATCACCTATTGTATTTATGCTTGATTCATGAGTTTCATAAAATTTGAACTCTGCTTCTCTAGGAAATTCGTTGTAGACAACGAAGTCAGGAGGTAGTGGTAACATCATTGAAATTTATTTAATTTATTCCACATCTTCCACTGCGATAGTGACTAAACAGATGACAATACAAGGGAGGTCGGAGAGTACACAAAAGTGAATAGGAAAATGGAAACATTCGTCGAAGTCTTAACTGGGGTGGTTACGCAGTGAATATCAGTGGCCCGAATATAAATAAGCAAATTATTGTTGAGAGGAAGAATCAACAGAGATGAAAACTTTTAAATCTCTTTTCAATAGATGGGTGAAAAGCATGATTATCAAATATATATAATTAAAAATCATGAAGTATGAAGTGAAGCAGAAAGCATGCGATTGAAATAGGTTCCTGAGCAGAAATAAGGCATGTTATACAAGTGTATATCCTATCAATTTTTTCATTTAATTCATGTTACTTTGTAGCTTATGGTTTCAATTCGGAATTTGCCGGTGGAATGAAATGGAACTGACTGTTTCCGTGATGGAAGAGATTTACCGACTCAGATATTTATATTTCTTAGTACTAGCCCTGTGACCTCGAATATGCCTGGCTTCTTAATCCGGGAATCCTATACGGATCACATACCTTTGGCTTCCTAAGTACATATATGGTCTACGAATGTTTTTTCCCGTATTTTGTTCTGTATTCATGTTTTATATTGAGTCTAGTTTAAATACTTTTTGTTGGAAACTCACAAATCTACTCTTCACTTTCTCCGCCGCAAATTTCAACCAACCAAAATTGAAATAGAAACATTTCGCCCTTATTTTCAATCTACGGGACTACTCCATTTTTGCGTTGCCGCTCAACTCACGAATTAATTTCACGTATTCCAGCCCACGTCTAATATTGATCATTCCCCTCGCCCCATGAAAAATTAAACCCTTTCCCATCTTACTAGATTACTATTTCTGAGAGTGAAACGGGAGCGGAATCTCTCCCGCGCGCACCTTGACTCCGCTAAAGGTTCCCCTGATGAAATATTACATACTTCGCCGAGAATTGTGTGGGGTTGCTTTTATAAATAGGACTGGGGCGGTCGGTCCCCGCCAATGGCCGCCTCTCGTTACGTTTCCGCGACCCTGCGTATTTTCTTATTCTAAAAACCTCCCTTCCCTTGCCCCCACGGCCCCTGTGGCCCTTCGACCCTCCCTTCGCCCTCTTTACCTCCTAACCTCCGCCTTTCCGGCTCTGTCTCCCTTCCCGCACCCCAAACCCCCGCCTCCGTGTTTTCTGAACCTCTTCCTTCACTCCGCAAGCCAGGCCGTCCATTGTCCTGCACTCTAATTACGCTTCTTGTTTGTTTAGTGCCCCCATGTTATTTTATTCCATACATCTTCAACTACTCCCTCATTCTACTCCCCCCATCCTGACCCGTACGCCAAGACTTCCCTTCCCCTTTTTTGGGTAACTCCTTCCACCCCCAACCCCTACAGTTTGTCGTTGCAAGGCTCTCCCGTCGGATGGTGCTCTCCTTCTGTGTTTTGTTTTTATTAATATCATTCTCGGTTTTTATTTTGTTGGCGTTTTGTTTCCCTCCCCCCGTAACCCACCCAAACTGTGCCCTTATCTTCACCCCTCCTTTCGCTCTCCCAGGCCAACCTTCCCCGCCCTCGTAACACCCACCGGCCCCAGCTCTGCTTTCTCCCGCATACACTATTGTTCCAAGGGCTACTTTGCAATTTTCATGCATATGGGCGTGTGTGTAATTTTAAGGGGAGTTTTCAGGGGGGGAGCCCTCATTCTTCGTACCTCTCGCTCCATAATTCCGTCCGTGAATAACCCTTTTTTTTGCTCTCCGTCTTTTCTGGAGTTCTTTGGAGGAAAATGTCTTGTATTTTTACTCCTCACGTCCGCCGCATTACGGGTTTGTATTGAGTCGTGGTTGGTCATTATTTCCTCGAGTACTTCCGGAACGTTCTTTCTTATGTTATTTGAATAATTTACCTGAGGAGAATATATTAGAACGTATCGTTCGCGGATAACGTTGAATTTTGCGTTTTTATTAGTAATACATTTTTACAAGCATGTGTTCATGCCCGGATGGAATTTTTTTAAAAATAAATTATCTCGAATACTTGGAAAGATTTATTCACGCGTTTTCCTCTTTCCTTTTGGGGTCTTTGGTTAATGGCTATCTCATTTATATAGTGAGAATGTTAATGCAAGCGTCGGAACAAATTACGTTCTCGTAATTGTAAAAAAAGGAAGCACCTTCCTTTAGTTAGTTTTCGTATATTCACTCCCTGTTAAAAATACAGGTAAACGTGAGCGTACTCTGGAGATTGACTTTGGACTTAATAGTCTTCGTTTATTTTAATCCCATAACAGTTAATTGCTTAACTCCGCCTACTGTTATAGGACAAAGGGGAATGGATGACTTGAGGTAAACGCGCTGTCGTATAAATCGATAAGTCTGTATTGCACTTTAAATCCTGTTTTAAGTCATATTTGACGAGCGGTGAAGACGTGTCTCCGTTTCTGTTCTGTCACTTTTGTCCCTCCGCTTGGTTGTTAGCTGGTTTGGACCGATCCTCTTCGTCACTCGAGACTGCGTGGGTGCTTCTTTCATGGGGGGGGGGGGGGGTAGCAAAGGTAGCCTGCTGGGGCGGAGAAGTCCTGCAAAAAAGGAAGAAGGACGATGTGGAAATAGTTTTTGATTGATGGAGCCGAGCGACCCGAGGTATTTCGCGGGGCATATGAAAAAAATGCTTTCCTTACCTTTGGAAGAGCTCATTATTTATACCTCTCCCCCAAGAACTCTAATACCATGCCTCAGCGTAATTTAAATACATTTTCGGGGGCCGACAGACGGCGAAGCTAAGAGAGCAGAGAGTGAAAAGGAGGTAAAACAACTTGGGAACTGGTGATAGTAGCGAGTAAAAGCAGAGGCAAAGGCAAAGTTCGATGTTGAGCACGTAGACACATCGAGGTGAGCATTTATATATTGTGCTGATATGAAGTCGATCGGAATTTGATTCCTTTCGTTTTATTTATTTCCTTCAAGTGGACCATGTTCAGTTTTTTTTCTCTCTGATGATTGAATGCCTTTTGTTCCCCTTTTGAGCCATTGCACCAAATGATTTCAGCCTAATGCTGCATTAAAATTTTTCTCACTAGGTACTTCTATGTCAGTATCATTTCTCACTTTGTGAGGCGATCGACTTTATCGCGTCTTGGGTTTCCATTTTGTGGAGTCGGATTGTTTTTCTTCCATCCCTCGTAAGCTATGCTAACTTTATTTGGGTAGAGGGAGTTATTCTTCATCTTTGGAGAGGAAGAAGAATTTAGCGGAGTTTGGGGCGGGGGTGTAGGGAGACTATATGGAAAGGCTGCAGTGAGGCGAGGTTTTCTTTATGAATGTTTAGCTATAAATTATGCAAATTGTTTCGCATACTCTTTGTCGTCGTTCCGTCGCCCGCCCCGTCCTCCCTCCCCCACCCTCGCGCTACCCCCCCTCCCGCCACTCCCTCTCCTCCTCCCTTCCCCACCCACTCCCTCACTGCTCTCCTCTCTCTCTTTCGCTCCTTTCCCGAAACTTTTCCTCTTCTCAGATTTTGGTTCTGTTATTCTCTCTCCCACTCTCTTCCCAACCCTCCTCTTTCCCCCGTTACTCATTCCTCCGCGCGCCTTTTTCGTCATTTTTTCCTCCTGTATTTCATTTCGTCTATTTCCTTCGGAATTGCGTGGCCTGCCTGTTAAGTTTCATTTCCAGGGGGTAACTTCTTGCTGAATTTAAGGCAATGATTTTCATCTCACCCTTCGTTATGGGCCCCATAACTTTTGATGGTGTTTCCAAAATTGGTCAAGAGTTTAAGATTTTACGGAATGCAGAAAGCGTAAATTATTTTCGGCGCAATTCTCTAGAAAATTTATATTTATATATTTTTTGATCGCTTGCTGTTGAACTTGCGGCTGAGGTTTTTAGCTCCATGAGCTCTCTTGAAGTCGTAGTCAGTCAGCTATTCGGGCTCGAAATGACTTTTCTCGCTGGATCCTGCGAGGGCACTCTACTTGCTGTTGGGATTTGGTTTCGTAATGCTGTATTCGTATTGTATTCTCTCATAGCTATATTGCTTTGATTGCAATAAATATATTTGGAGTGGAACGAATACCCAATTTACCACACGAATCTTCCTAGTACTTTAGGAGTATTTCAGCTCTCGGGCCGGAATTCTTCTTGCGTATGGTGTATGTTATCACTTCAGTTTCCAAGTAAATACTGACAGCAATTACAGTTTTAGTGGCTTTCGATAAATTTCACGCGTAAGTTGTGAGTGATTGGTATTTTTACTCAGTTAGTTATTTATATTTAAAGCAGAACCGTCGGCTGATAACTCAACGTAAGGAATCTAAATAAAATGTCGTCTCCACCACTATTGTAATGATCCTAAGCTCTGCGATACTCTGTCGATTTGGGGCTATTGGCAGGTTTTTGCTTTTGTCTCTGTGGTTTGGCTAATATTTTGTTGGTTTTGTCGGCGTTGTTAGTTCAGCATGCATTTCATGTGCCTGCATTCACGGGAGGGTTTGAATGATAATGCGGCCCACAATTGCTTCGGAAAATGTTCACGTACTCTGTGCCTCCTGCTCGGTTTGCCTCCGGCACATAATGATACAAATTTCATGCGTGGGTAGAAGGTAGTCGTTGAACACGCTGGCTGCACGCGTGCTATTTGATTTGGTTTTGTTAATGTGGCGAGGATATGACAGATCGTTATCCAGTTAGAGTCTTCCTTGGCATTCGAGCGGGATAGTACGTTTTCGCCTTCACATCTCCTCTAAACATCTTCGGATGGCTCATTCCCCCCATCCACCCTCGGTGCTCTTCTTTTATCTTCCCGAATGAACGTAATCCATAATAACTTCAAGTACTTTCTTCTCTCTGCGACTTGCTGTCATATTTGCTACATGTCTTAGTACATTTAAAACTTATTCTACCCTCCCCTTCAATAGCCTGGAAAATCTCTACATTGTAATTTGTCAACCATGCCCTTGACCGTTCAAACACATTTATTCAGCCATTTTTAATTTTAGTTTATATTTTCATGCCTATCGGTGGATTGTTCTTCTTTTTCAGCCTTTCCAAATCTTTAACTTAGAATATGTACCACTATGTCCATGTGTCCATGTACTACTCTGTCGTCTTCAGGTTTTCAAAGCTAATGCTCGCAAATAAATTGGGTTTGCTTAAGGTTATGAAGAACCTGAAGGAATTCAATGGGTAAATGATCTTTACGGGCTAGATGAAAAAGGTAGGAAAGAAAAATTATTGAAATCTTCTTGGGCCTTCAATCGGGTTAGGGAAACGGCCGTTGGGAAGTTCGTTAGTTGCACTCGCCGGTGAAGAAACAGATCCTTCAAGAAAAATGTCATTAATATATATATTCCGTTTTAAGTAATGTATTTTGCTTGCCATAGTTGAAGCCTGAGTTATTTTTGCTTTATATATTCCCTGAATGTCGCTGTTCATGCATCTGGTTTTCATTTTCTATGCGGAGGTATAATTTTAAATGTAAGGTGAAAGTGATAGCTTCATTCAACCACCCACTTACGGTACCCAATCCAAGTGCGTGTGCGAAAATTAATTCATTTAGCGATTCTCTAACGCATAGATGCTGAATTAAAAAAAAATTATACTTAGGAGGAATCGTGACGGCTGGGAGCCTTGTCTTATACAAATGTCATTTCATCAGGCAGGTATCTCTTGGAAATTTGACGGCTGCACATCCACAAAGGTGTTTACGGAGCACATTGTACGGAACTTGTGCCATTCCGTCTCTTCCTCCGCGTTCATTGTCCCTCCTCCAATCCTCCCCTCCCCATCCACTCCACCCTCTCCCTCCAATTCCTCTCGCCCCCATCCCACTCACTCTCTTCCTCGCATCCCACTTCCCGAGTGTTCCCACAACTCTTCCGATCTCCTTTCTTGCCCTCTCCCCTCCGTGCCAATTGAATTTCATTCGCTTTTTCCGCATGGTTCGCTCCAACCCCCTTCCTCATCCCTCTCTCCTTACGTTTGGCATTCCACCCTAACCCACCCCCTAGCAATGCCCCTCACACTCCCGCCCCCACACCCCGTTTGGAGGCTGCCACCCCTGGTTTCTGGCTTCCCCGCACCCACTGTCGTACGCCACCTTATTTTGCAAAGCCCTATGGAAGGGGCTCGACCCCCTTCCCTCATTGCGTCCTCCCCTGCGCCCCCGCTTACCGCTCCATCCGCGGTGATTGAGAGGATGAGGGGAGCATTGTGGTTTTTGGGTAAAGAGAACGCACGGTTTTCTGCACGAGAAGATTCCTCATTTGTCTCCAATCCGAGCTGCCTCAGCGGATGGATCTCTCTTACTTGTATTTTCGGTGTCGTTTCCCTTCTGCCTCCAGTTCCTTTTTATTTAATGTTGTGTTGATTTTTCCTTTATATCCTGGCTGATACAAATTCCTCTTTGGGGGAGCGTCGTCGTAATTTGCTTTTGTTTTTTGCGATTCAGATGAATTGTTCGATTCGCATTCAAAGACTTTAGCTGTAAAAGAAAATGTAAAACTCCGCGGAACTGAGAAGTGCGCGTCGTCTACCTTTCGCGGAAGGGAAGGTAAAATATTTTTTCACGTTCTTTTGCCTCAGTGATCACGTTGCTGTACTTTCCCGGCCCTTTTGTTTTCACTCCTCCCTTGGCATAATTCATTTAAGAAGATTTCATTCTATTGCGATCCGGTAACACTTATCTCCGAAGTGAATAACATTTTGGGATTCCCGCAGTCATAGATACACTTCGGTGAACAGAATTCCGTCAAAATTCTCCATTATATTTGTTCAAAGGTTTCAGGAATTTTGTTGTTTCCTGGTGGTTGTGCCTTTATTTTAGGTATTCACGATTTTGAAAATGAAAAATGGCACAGTTCTGAGCATGACGAGCAGAGCAGGATTGGTAAGCATTTAGTTGAATGACTTTTCCGATTTATTGCTTCATCTCTCCAGGCATCAGGTATTGGCGTTGACTTTGAAGTGTTAAGTAGGCGGGTATCTTTACGTGGAGCTATTTAAGTTTAAATTCCAAGCACAATTTGAGTGTCTTAAGTGACAAGGTTGCACCTTTTAGCTTCCTGAAGATAGCTAGTGAAGTATCAGTGTGGTGTGACTCACCAAGTAATATCTTCTTCTTGTCTTATTAGGCTTTTAAAAGCGATGCCACCAATTGTTTACATTTGATATAAAATTAGTAAGATACTTTCTTGGCTTTTGTGCTGTATATGTTGTAATTTTTGCATCAATACAGATTAATAAAATGAGGTACCCTACGAGCTTCAAGTTATGCCAGTGTTTTGCCGTTTGGAGTAATAAAGTTCTGATGGCTTCCTTTTGATGACATGAATATCGCATTTTTCTCATTCTTTCATCATGCTAGAAAAATTATATAAATACAACAACGAGAGTCATACTTCCGTCATCATTATTCATTCATTCCATCGTCATGGATTTTAATTTAGTACTGTGTGGTGATGAGTTTTTGTAATAATCTCATATTTATGCGGTCAAATTGTATTATGTATGTTCCTTGTTGGTCAACGATAAGACTTGAAATTCGGTGTTAAAAAAACTAAGAGAACTAAAACTAATTTGAGTATAGATTCTACCTGAAATGTTGGTATTACTTCTCAGCGTGACGCAGAATAGAGTTGAGATTCTGAATATCGTCCAGAATCTCAACAATAATCTTCCTTCTTCTGATACGTCATGTGATCTCTATCGCGAGTTCAACAGAGCATACAGATTCTCCTTGATGTAGTTCGAAACGTTATACAGCGTGGTATTACCAACTTTTCAGGGTGAATCAGCACACCAATTTGGCTCGAAGTAGATACTTTAGAACGTAAGTAGTGGAAGTGAGACTGTAGTTAAGAATGAGTATAGCCCTAAATCCTAGATGCATTGTTGCTGTTCCCAGACGTCCGCATCTTTCCGCGTGCCTTCTTGATATAAAAATACATGAAGGCCCTATGCCTGCCTCAACCTTTTCCGCCTCTCCATCTTTCTGAGCAGTTTCCAATCTCCCCATCCCCGCAATGTCTCATGTTCTCGCCTTTCCTTTCTATCCCGGAGCAAGTTTCCAACTCCTCCCACAGTACCACACCATACTGTTTCTTCCCCACCCTCGGGGACCCTTATTATCGTTGCATTTATTTTTTTGGGGCGAGAGACGAAAATAGAGGAGTTGGCCGGCGTATGTATTCTTTCCCAAAATATTTAAAGTAAAAACATTTTGGTGGAGGAGACAAAAGGATTTTAACCCTTCTTTTTTGCTTCCCACTCCCCTCTACCGACGCGTCCCAAGGGGTCGATCTGCCCATGCGAGCACCCTTCCGCCCGCGATTCCTTTTGTAGGGCTCCTTCCACCCCCGTTCCCGCCTCCACGGCCGCACCTTATATCTCCTACCCCCACCACCCACCCCTGCAAACACTCTTCCCTATCCCACACTTCTTCATCCCCCCCCGTCCCATAAATATATGTATGTGTTCTTTTCGCTGCGGTAATCCCGTTTCCTGAGAATGCAAATTTTCTCTCCGTTACGAAAGAGATGTTGTTTTTCTATTTTGTATTCCTCCCCACTAGCGCATCCCCTTACCGTTCCCCCCGACGTACGGGGACGTCCGCGCCAGCCCTTCCGACCAGCCACGCCCTCTAGGTGGACCCATGCCGAGAGCGGCAGCATCTTACTAATCCCACACGCCATCTTCGGCCGTGTCCCCATTTCATCCTTGTCGCGGATTTGTCATGCGTTCAGTTGGCAAGGTGCCTCTCTGGTGTGTCCGGTTGTAATTTGAACGGAAGACATACCGTACTTTGTCTCAATCCGTACCGTGACCTGTACAGTGCTGTTGTGCTCTTTTTCTTTTGATTAGGTTCGTAAGTGTCCACTCTTCAAGCCGCTCGTATTGTCATATCATTAATTTTGTCGAAGATATCGTCGAATTACTTGAATTTTGATTTGAAAGTTTTATGAGGGACAACAATTATCTACTAAGAAAATATTTAACCGAATAATATAAAACTAGGGCTAAATGTTTGCGCGGGGAATGACTGTTGCTTAAGGCCGCTTTACACGATACAAGTTTTGTACAATTTCTTGTACAAACGCTTGTATAAACTGAACGAAATTGTATGTTTGTCTGAATGGAATTAGAACAGGTTCTATTTCCCATTCAGTCATTCAGACAATCGCACAAGCGTTCGTACAATTTGCCGCTTTACACGGTACAATTTCCTCATACAAGAGTTTGTAAAAGAAAGTGTACAAAATATTTTATCGTGTAAAGCGGCCTTTACAAAAGTGCGAAAAAAATTGCTACACTTTAGCCTTTCTTGTATGTTTCTAAGATTCTATTGGTTGCTCTTTATTGGAAAATTATAGTTATTCTCAACTTTTTCTCTTCAGTAATATTTCCGTTCCGTAAAGTGCCATAGAAGTTTATTTTCATCGGATTATTGTTACCTAGTTAGTTTACGTAATCCATCCAAAATTTCTTTCTTATATATAGGTATATTTATAATTTTTTAGGAACACATATTACGAATTTCGACATCCCGTTCTGAAAAATGGTATCCCTCATCCCCGCATCTCCAACGTTCTCTTGCGTCTTTATCAACTTCCTCCTCTCGGTCTCCGTAGCGCTACCGCCACCAACACCACCACCACGGAAGCAGAATAGTCGTTTACCCCTCCCTCCCCCTCCTTGAGCACCTGCCCTCACCCACCCCCCCAAACAACCCCACCCCGTGCGCCTGCCTCCATTTGCAAAACCATATCTCTCACTCCCCCCACCTGCCTCATTTCCTCATCCCCCCCCTTGGTCCCCACCCCGTCTTTCGCCAGCACCTCCTCGGCGCGGCCCCGAACCCCTCGTATATTCTTCTTTGATGAAAAATAAAAGGGAAGGGATGTAGAGTTGTTGGACTTGGAGGGGGGGCCGCTGGGGAGTGGATTGGAGAGGTGGGAGGGGTGGAAGGTTTGGGAGGGGTTGGAGGGTTGGCGGTGTACAGTAAGTAAGCTTCGGGGTTGGAGGAGGGGGTGGCTGCTAGAAGATATGAGTGGAGGGTTCGTTGGTCGGGGAGGGGGTGTGTGCGAGGGTGGGGGCAAGAAGGCTGGGGAGGAAGGGAGGGAGAGCGAGCTGCCTCCCTCTCGGAAATAACGTTGAATAATGATTTTAAAAGAACCCCATTTGCGAAATAGTTATAACTTTTTGAAAAATTCACCGGGTGGTCTGCGAAATGAAGGGGACAATAAATTAAAACGGAAGATTTTTTTCTCGGTGTAAGGGAAGGATCGTTTCCTTAAACCAATGTTTAAAATGTTTTCTCTTCCCTCTCCTCATCTCTCCCAACCACTTCTCGTAAACTTCTCTCTTTCTCTTCTTACCTCCGTTCTCTCTTTCGCGCGCTGCTTTGCTCCTTCGTCTTCCCCCAGACTTCTTCTCTTGCCCCTCTTCCTCATTTTGTACCGCCTGGTACTTTCATCAGCCCGTCTCGTAAGTTTTGGCCCTAAAAACAATCTTCTCTGGCTAATTTCTTTGGCTTACTTTATAGGGTGTGGTTCTCGGCGTTTCCTCATTTTTAATATCTCTTCCCTCTCTGTGGATTTATATTGTTTATATGCTAAATTTATGTGTTCACGGCGGCGGGTAGGACAGCGTTTTGTACGTTTGGCATTAAATGAGTACCCAGTTTATCTCGTAGGATCACTTGTAAAAAACTTGTTGTATAACACTAGGCTGGAAGTAGCCTTGCAATTTTAGTACTAGGTGCTTCGAGTTGTGAGGTCTTACCACCCGTAAGAATCTTTTTCTTTGGTCGAGAAATGAGAGCACGTCTGTGTATGCAGGGAATCACGTAGAAATAAACTTGTAAAGCCTGGAATGAATATATTTATTACCAGATCAAGGTTTTATGCATCGCATTCATGTAAAGATTCCACATTTCTTCATAAGTTTAACCTTTTCTTGAAGCGGCTTTATTGACTCCCCGCTTTACTATCGAGCATAATTTTAATGACGTCTTACTTTTATGTTTCTTCCTGCGAGCGTCCATCAGTTCGGGGACGAGGCGTGGGAGTAACCGGTCGTTAAGGTAATATTGTATCCTCATCGTCCGGGATCTCGGAACGGGCCTTTTATTTTCTTGCCTCGCACAATTTTTAATTGAATAATTCCCGAAAAGTTTTTAAATCTGGTCCGTCTTAAGTTGGTGCTATCAGTGCCCCGTAATTTTCTTAAATATATGTCTCTCCAGCTCCCACGACGGCGTATAGGTGGCCAATTAAACTATCTTTCATCCCGGCGTCGTTAATGGGGCCCCATTCCCATTATAATCCCGAAACCATCCACGTTGTCAAGGACACCGCCCGAGAGGGGTGAGGTGACTGGGATCTCTCCTCCTCCTTTAAAAAGATTTCTCCATCCCCCGGCCCTACGTCTTCTCCCGCTACCCCCTCCCGCCACCCCCTCCCGCCTTCCTACTTCTCGCCCACCACCCTTTTCCCTCGCCACCCTCCGCGGACCAGCGGCACACCATCGATTCTAGGTGGAGGCCGCCCGTGTCTAGGGCCGGCTGGCTACATCTGCATCTGCATTTAAAGTCTCCCCCGTTCCTTCCTCTCTTGTGCCGTTTCTGGAGCCGCCGCCTGTTCCGCCTCATGCGCCTCCCTCCACCCACGCCTCCCCCCCTTCCAGTTCTCCCTCTCCCCCGCAACTTCCTTCCACCTTGCCTGTCAGGATTGCCATCTCGAGAGCCTTTCTCCTTCGTCCTCCTCCGTTGCACGGTGGAGAGATTTTGGACGGAAGAAAAGCAATTGCACACTTCGACGGCGGTAAGAGTGTTCGTCGAGGATGGACGAGAGAGTTTTTGGTGGAACCTCATTCTAGAATCCTAAATGTGTCGCCCCAGCTCGGCACAAGTCACTCCAAAGTCTTCTGTCGTATAGGGCTACTCGGGTGGAAGAAATGTTTGAAGCCTCGAATGAAACGGGTTAGGGACGTCTTCCGTCAGGACGTTGAGAGGCGTGTGATTATCACCTCATTGTTACAGAGGTATTCTATAAGCTAACATCCGTATATTTACTGACACTAAATGGATGCAGTTTGGTTAGGATAAACATCAAAAAAACAAAACTTGGTCGTGAAGGTAAGGATGGATGTAAAGGGTAGATAAGGTGGACGGAACTGGCTATTAGAGGCTATGCTAAATTGATGGTCGTGATCGGAGCAAGGATACTTGATAAGCAGGGATGAAGGAAAAGTGTAGGCATCTTCGATAAGTTGATAAGAACCAGGATGTATGAAGAATCAAAGGAGTAAATAGTGAAAGCCATTCACCAATCGTTTGGATAGGGTAGTTTTCGTATCTTTGTTTGGCAATGTCCACCCAAACTTGCTATTGATGAGTAGAACGTAACAAATTGATGTAAATGGAACGAAATAATAACCTCTTAAGCCACGAGGTGGAGTTAAGAGGCATTTCTTCTTGTGTTCAGATGTTTTCCGTCATAGTCGTCCTTCTTTTCGTATCTGAAAAATAACGTATTGGGTTAATTTCCTTTCAATACCATTTTGAGATCTTCATACGCTTTTCTAGGACACGAAATCCCTGGTCCCGGATGTACGAATCCGGTCGAATAAAATAAGGCATCCTCCATGATACATCTTGGGAGAGCGTTTTGCCATCACGGTCTACTAGTATCGACCGCCTCTTATTTTACATATTTAGTTCTCGACCTATTATATTTCCTCCGGGCAGACGCGGTACCTCCTCCCCCTCCCCCTTTACCCCGAAATCCCTCCCTTCCCACCCCCCTTCCGCCCGCCAACCCCCCCCCCCCCCTCCACCTCCCATCTTCCTCTTCCGCCATGTGCAGTTCATTGATCAGTCTACATTGCAGTGGTGCCCTCTGACGTATTGCGTCTCCGGCACTCTCTATCTTTTGCGAAACTGCCCGTCTCCTCCCATGGCAATAGCGGTGCCGAAATCTTACTTAATACGCTTGGCCCTCATCCCACTAGGTATTTATTCCCGAGAGGGAGGGAGCCTTGGCGGTGAGCAGAGGAAATGTGCCTTTTTTTTCTCCGAAAAGGGCTGGAAAATTATAGTTTTTCACCATGCTCGTCCAGGTGAAATGTGGGTTCTTGTGCTCTTTTTTTAATTCCTTGAGTAGCACATCATTGGCATTCTTTAGTTCCTAATTTCCAGGAATGTTATTCATGAAAAACTGGTGTTCAGTTATTACAATGCTTTGTATTGGAGTAGCACTACAGTAAAATAGTATGGTAGCAATATTGTTAAATTTCAATGTGATATATATATATATTATTTATCGTGCTACATGCTCTTAAAATGTGTATTTACATTCATTCTTCTATTATAATTCATAATTATTTCTTGATATTTAACTCCGCTTCAGTACGTGATCGGGATAGAACTATAAAAATATTAGGGTGAAAGTCGCTAGATCCACCTTAATATTGATTGTCATTTACGTATGAGGAATGTTGGTGTTATTTACGTATTAATGTCCTATTTTGTGCTTCATGCATTAAATGCTTCTCTCTCGGGTGAGCAAGTCCGTCTCTAAAACCCCAACAAAATTTGTTTTTCTCCCATCAATAAATAAAAATAAGTAGAAAATCCCACATTGAAACGGAATTTTAACAGTCGGAATCTTTTATTTCCGGATGATATTCATTTGAATTTAATGCCCATGAAATAAAGTATAACGTAATTGAAATTAATGGCCATTTCACTAACGTATATCTTCCCAGCTTCAAGCTCTATTTAGCATTTTAAACAATCCCTCTCAAGATTGGAGAGGTCAGATATCCAATCATAGGTGCGGTAAGAAATACATTTCAGCAGGTGAATTTGGCGTTAAATAGGATCAGTCTTAGATAACACTCCGGCACGGTGTTCCGTTCTGCTTTCCCCTTATCTTGATTTCAGTTTTTGTTGTTCACTCGTATATCCGTTTGCGTTTTAAAACTCCATAAAACGCCGCCCTCAACGTACGCATCCCCTCTGCGATTCTTATCGCAACGTCGAGTTTCATTCTGAGGTTCGTGACCCTTCTGAGAATATGAGATATGGATGCGATCATCCGCTGTTAAGAGTTGCTGAAGTCTTAAGTGTAAATCTTTCTCTTCCTCATCCCGTCTAACGTCCGTGTTTCCGGGGACGGAAATGAGGTATCCCGGACAAACAGAAGGTGATTATTTTCTACTACTACAGTAAACATTTGAATATGTAAGTTTGGAATTTCCCTCGTCTACTTAGATCTATTGTGAATAACTTGTCAGAGCTTTTTATTATGCCTACCGCTTGCACCCAACGAATTTTATTTATAAAATTTTTGGCAGTTCAACATTTCCAGATGTTGATATCACGGAGTTTTATTATAATTTCCATGAAGTTTATGTTCATCCGCTGTGGCCTTGAGTCCTTAGAAATAGTAATCAGATTATATATGCGATGATAATCGTTTAAACCTTGGATTAATATTAGATTTTTGTGTAAAGTGCTCGCGCACATCTTTTCGAAACGTTCTTATTTCTATTATCGGTTTTCAATGCTGGATCATTTGTTGGCATTCAGCTGAACAAATGATCTTAAATTTTGACCTCCAAGCTCTTGGCGGTAATCGTTGAATAATTCTTCCAAAGTTCGAAGATCTACTTTAGATGTTAACTTTGAAGTTTGAGGGTAAGAGGCTTTTTTGAAATGCCTCATTAAAACTAAGGTGTAATGTCGACATGGCTTTGTACGAGTCGAACTTATGGCCTGGCTCTAAAGAAATTTGATGAGGTACCATAGAACTCAAATATGTTATTTGGTTTTGGATATCGAAAAATTGCAGCTCCGTCATATGGATTAAATCTGATGACATTTCTGACTTTGGCTTTCTCTAAACCTTTGAGTAACGATGAATCAGGTGCAGTGCTGGCATATTTTCTCCTGACATGGCCTCATAACGAAAAACGTGTGTTTACTCTTTCCCCCCCTCTCCCTCTGGAATGTGGTTTTATTTCGAAATCCCTTAATGATAGCGTTTTATATACAAGTTCGTTTTGCTCACGCTTTGTCTACTCCATGCGTCATTTCGAAAATGTTAGTTTTTATTAAACGACTACCATTTATTTAGAGTTTTCGTTTTGAAAATCATTCCAGTTTCTGGGAAGGTTTCTCCGGCGTTTAACCAAACGTATAATTTGTGAAGGCAGGCATACCTGTCCTTCGTTATCTCTTCGAAATCGTCTTTCTTAAATTTCAGTCCTGATAATAACAGTGTCTCACATTATTATCAGAGGTAAAAATGCTCGGAAAGCCACAACTGCCCGAAGATTCATGTTCTAAGCCCTTGATTTTACTCTGATCGCTTTTACGTGCCCCTTAGATAATCATTAGCGTTCGATGAGGAAGGGAAATTGTAATTCCGAGTTACGATGACGTTAGCAATCTGAGGTCTTTAATTATAGTTATCAAACCTTTGGGTGTTTTGCTGTGGCATTCAGGTTAGTTTTTTATAAATCCTTGAAAAGGTCATAATTTGTAACTTCATGGTGGATTATTCAACTTTTTAAGGTCTACGTCCCGCTTAAGATATCCAGATGGCCTTGGCCGCTTTCGTACCTCATAAAATTATTACTCCTTCAGTATCAATTCTGATTTAGTTTTTAGTGATTGAGCTAAGTTTTTAGGAGGTACCAAAGACAGCTTCTGCGATTGTCTTTATTTGTGAATTATTTCCTCTTGACGTCTTGAACTTCCATGGAAATACAACTACAAGCTTTTTTCTCTACCATATTGTGATAATATTTCAGTTCCTATGTGCCCTTCTCAAGTATTCATAAGGATGCCATAGTAAGGTACACTACTAATTGTTGTATATAAATGTATCAATAAGCTAATGTCCGTTGTTTCCTATTTTTCGGTGGAATTTTAAACGTGAATGTTACCCAACAGTACTAAATGGAAAAATTATTTTTCTCTTCCACTCCTGCGTTTTTAGCGACTTAGATGTTTAAACTCGCTAATATTGGCCGAACTGTGGACGTGTGGACGTAAAAAAATTATCATGCAATGAGCTATTCATCTTACCTATCCTCTCACGCGATGGGTGCATGAATGTCTGTTGCCTCTGTAGTAACTCATTCTTTGCATTCTTTTTATATTTATTGCCTATGTTTCCACTTTCGCACCGAGACATAAGTATTTTCCAGGTAGAAGAGATACTCTGCGTGGTATCACGCGATCTACCTAGCATGTTAAAGAGCCTCTCTTAAGAGCAGATCCTTTTTAATCGCAAGACTCGAACGTTCTTTTCGGAAGAAATGTAAACACTCCGCCTACGAAGAGGAAGAGGTTTAAAAAAAAGAAGTGAAAGGAGGAGATCGTATTCTCAGTCGAGAGGGGAAGTTATCTTTCTGACCTTGCCGGGGCCTTTAAGGGAAGGGTCGGAAGGAGATCGCGGAAGCACCGTCAGCTGTTTCTAGTGGCGTGCTCCGAGCACATAGTATCTCTCCCCCCTCACCCCGCTCCCATCTCTCTTTTCCCTTTCATCCCCTTCCCTCCCTCCTCCGTCCACCCCCTCTCCCTCGAACCCTCCATGACGACGCCGGGATATATCCTTTTGCCGCGACCGCTCCATTGCACTCTTTTGTTTTTAGTCCCCTCTTTGCTCTCGGAAGGGACGCCGTAGAGGAGGTGCAAGATCTGAGGGAAAGAGGGGGACGGTTTTAGTGAATTGGGTGGGAGGCATAGAAGTGCAAAGGGAGGTGGGCGGGAGGGAGGGGGGATTCCGTGGAGTTGGAGGCGTTTCGCGGAATGCCTTCGTCGTCTTCTTCGACTTGCCGCACGGCTCTCCTCTCAAACTCCTCCCTCTCAACTCGAGGGTGTTCCTTCCTCGCCCCCTCCCCTCTGTTGGGGAGTCCCCCACTCATCGTCTACTTCCCCCGGCCCTGTCATATCCTCCACTTTATTCCGTCTTATTCTCGTTCTGCAAAACCCTTCGTCGCCCACCCTATCTCGGGCCGACTCATTCCTTCCCGCCTCTCGCCAGGGATCCCAATGTCACTCCGTCCTCCACTGGGTCCTTTTTATTTCCCTCTCGCACGGGCGAAACCTTTCGGGACACTTGTTGGTGGCTTGCAAAAGAAGTCGCTTTGCACGATAGTTCTTTTTTTGTACATCTCCCCGATCGTTTCCTACTTTCTGTGTGCAATCTTTCGGTTCTTCCGTTTCCAGAAGCATCGTCGCCGCGTCTTTCAGTTGTATAATCAATCTTTGTTTAACATGATTTGGTGTTATTCATCAATCTTAGCGTAGGTTACTGATCTCAAATCCAATTTAACAATTCTTGATGGAGCCTCCGTCTTTTCCCGGAAAACTCTGAGCTCTTCCTTTCTAACCGTGTTTCGGCTTTTTTTACGCACATTTAGTTATTTTGAAATTATTTCGCAAAAATGTCAAATCTCATATGATCATATTCATTGTATCTATGTTAGTTATTTCAGGATAGGTATAGTGTTTTAAATCTTGTACATTTATATACACGTTTGCATTAAATTTTAATTTTGTAGATTAATTAATCAAATGCCTAATAACATGCTTAAATGAAATGACGCCACTCTGACGCTGTCTTCAGTATATTTTTCAGTAATTAGTTATTCCGAATTTACAGAACAATTCTATTCTGTTACCATAGAATAAACGTTGTACATTTATTTTGTGCCTTATTTTCCCGCTGTGCATTCCTTATTCATTGCGTGTAAATTATATGATATTAGATCTTTCGCTTTAGGTAAATTCTGAAGGAATATTTTATTACCCTTTCTTTCAATTCCTCTTGACATTTAATTATGAAGATTAGATGAATCATATGCAGGAATATAACAATATTTATTATTTCTTATTGCCTGGTTTTAATACTAAATTTCGTTTCTTGTCCTTAACCGAATATCGTTTGGGCAGTTTGGTTTGGTCTCTTTTACGCATAGTAATGAAATATATTTATATTGGTTTAAAAGTCTTTTCACGGGTTGGGAATCGTTTAGAGTTGGTCGTATACATTGAATTATATTCTTTATTATGTATTTTGGAGTTGGATAATTCGTAATAAATGTCAGTGCGTGCCCGTCCTTGAGTTGGTTCTCATTTTAATGGCATTTTTACTCTTGAAATAATTTTAAAAAGAAAAAACCGTGCATGATAACCAGGAATGAATTGTCGTAAAAAAATTGGACCTCTTCTGATTACAAAAGCCTTTTCATGTTTGATTTGTAATTTCCATCTGAATTAGTTTGCAAATTTATTAAAACCCATAAAAAATGCAGGACGTGACGTAAGAAAGGAGATATCGGATCAGAGTTTTAAGTAAAGCAGCCGCTCAAAATTTTAAATTAGTTTCAAAGCCGCAGGGATGAATTTTATTATTTTTTCCCCTCTTAATCAAAAAAGTTTCCAAATTTAATATATAATACAACTTTGCGAAAATGATTTCCATTTCATTCTACTTTTCCAATTATGATTTTAATTTAATATGCCTTTAACCTTGTGACGTCGTTGGAGTTGGGAAAATTTTGTGTTGAGTAGCAGTAGTAGTTTGCTTGCTATCATTTACCTTGTATTTTTAAGTATGAATGATGACAATAGGGTATGCCAGAGGGGTATTAATTTATTTTAATTTTGTTACTTAACTGTGCCCCAAAAAGATGTATTATGGCAGTATGTCGTGAAAATATTAATCTTAGAATATATTCAATGCAAAATATCAGCCATTTTTGTTATTCACAACTTTATAGATTTTATTGGCCTCATTTTTCTGATGATGCTTAAAGGTGTAATTGGAACCTGAAACCGTACATAATGAGCTGTGTATACCATAGTGGTTTTTACTCTTATTTATTGAAGTGCACACCAGTAGTATTGTGAAATGTGATTTTTCAGCCTAAAACATTAATATTTATATCGTGCCATTTTACGTTCTCTTCAATTCCCTTCTCTTTTTCTAGTTTATTCCATACGTTTTAATTTTTACTTTGTAATTATAATTATTATGATTTAATGCATAGTATACCACTTTTTCGGCTATGGGTGAAAGAGAGTGCTGCAAAATACTTTGTTCAATTCTTCTGAGATATTATCTTAATAATCGATGTTATTACTACAATATACAAAGAATTCCTTATATCGATACTTAGTCTCGATCTCTATTTAGTCTCTAATTTGCCGTAAAACAACAATTGCGCCAAGGTGTCAATTCCTATTTCTTACGAAGGAATGACTCTGCCATTTTTTTGTCCAACTTCTTCCATGGCCTCCGCGTAGAAATAAATCTTAAATGAAAAACCCTCACTTCTTTTTTTCCTTTGAAAGCAAAGTGCGTTTTTGTCAAAGACGTGGTCGACAATCGTTGCGACCTCAAATGGTGAGGAAGAATTCAGAACTACTTTCCTCATAGTTCTTACCCTTTCCAACATCTCGGCGATTCGCCAAGATGTTAAGAAAGAGCTTTAAAAAGAGGAAAGATCCCTTTTTTTATCTTTCATTTCCACCCTTCCCCCTTTTGACATTGACATTGAGTCCAGTCAGCCGGAGAGAAAACCCTTTTTTTTCTGGAGAGGATGGGGTTGCCTCACTCCCCCAAATTTTCCCGGACTTGATAAGAGGCGCCTGATCACAAAGGAACCCTCTTCTCCCGTATCCCTTACCCTTCCCTTTCCCCTCATCCGCTCCTTTTTCGGCCCTCTTCTTTCGCCCTCCCCTCGTCTCCGTCAATTTCACGTTCTCTTCATTTTTTTTCGTTGATTCCGGCCGCCGCCCCTGCAGAAATGAAGCGAAAATTCCCGACCTCACTCCGCGCACAAAGTCATCGCTCCCACTCCGTCGTCTCCCCTTCTCGCTCGTCCCGTCAGGGGCGCCCGGATGAAGATGAAGATGAAAGGATCGCGTGCCCCAGTGAGGTTTCGGAGGTTATCCAGGGAGGCGGGCACTTCGTGTGCGGGAGGCGAATTTTCGGGAGGGAATTTTCGGGAAATCCGGGTGGATGTGGCTTGAGAGAGGCCAGTCAGGAGATTGGGGCGGGAAAGCGAGCGCGGAGAAGTTCGAGAGGACATAATTGTCGTCCTTTTCTTTTCTTGGACGGAGCTGGCTCAAAAATTGGGGTAGCTGCATCAATGCTCTTCGCCATCACTTCCTCCCCAGTTGCGGTGAATTGTGTGAGCGTGGTTTGCGGAAGAGGGAAAAGTGACGACGGCCAATATATATTTTTTCTTCCATCAATTAACCGAGCAGTATTCAGACACAATAAGCTGGACTCGAATGAATAAAAAATTGTGTTTGAATTGTGTCAATGTTGTTGTTGGAGAAATAAGCGTTTGGAACTTTGACCAAAGTTTTATGACATAGATGCCTTTCTCATAACAAACCTTTTCAAAGTTTTTGTAGCCAATTAAATAATTGCTAAACAATCTAATGTAAAATTGCTTTTATTTGAATCTGCAGGGATATGAAAGTTGATCATTGTGTAATACACGTTTTTTGTTTTATGGAAATCGGGTAACACTCTGTAATGCAAATATTTCGTATGGGTATAGCTGTAGCTGTTCCTTTTGGGAAATTCTGCGTACGATTCATTTTGTGGCTCAGGGTTTCACTCCTACTGGGAGCGTTATCAAGAGATAAAGTGTAAATCGGCTTCTCTCATTCTTATGTAGGAGTGTCCGTTGCCCCATTGTTTGGCCGGTTTGAATTGACAACGTTGAGTCACAGAATGAATCGCGCGCAGCATTTCCCGAAAGGAATAGCTACAGCTATAATCATATTGGAAGTTACATTACTACTAGGAAACGTAAAAAGAGCTGAAGTTCGGAGACGATGGGCTAGGACATGTTTAGTGCTAGGACATGTTTAGTGCTAGGACCTTAGTACTGTAACTGTAACAGCCACTTTTGATGCCGGTTCGATCATTTCGCCAGAATCGATTCAATTGCGTCTTCGCCCAAACTGTTGAAAGCCTAAATTTGAGGAAATTCCGCGACGAGGGGAAAGGGGGTGCACAAAAGAGTTTCAGGTAAAGACGTGCGCGGTGGAACTCATCGTCAGCCTCGCAAAGGAAGAGCGTTGTGGCCTCGAAGAGGAGAGGAAGAGGATGCCCGAGCGATGCGGAGTGGTTTTGTGGAAACTTGGGTTTCCTCCACAGCCTCCTATTGTGGGGAGAGAGCTGAGAGGGAGTAGGAAGAGCGGGAGGAAGCCGCGAGACCGAAAAGAGTGTGCGACTTGGGTGTCTGTTGGGAACGTGCATCCTGACTTAGAAGTGGGAAAGGGGCAGTGGTCGTAGAGAGACGCCAAGAAAGAGAGCTCGCGTGAATGACGCACTTCTCCGGCGCAGTGCGCATAAATGGTGACTATGCAAATACTGGTAAGCATGCTTCCGTACTCCCTCGTGAAAAACGTTAGTTCCAGGAAAAATAATGGAAACTCATAGTCAATCTGAGTATCTTTTGCGTTTTATTTCATGCATGCGTCATGCATGTGGGATATAATACGAATATAATGATTGTGGCTACTAAATTCGCATTTACAGTTCATATTTAGTGCTGTAAGCATATGCACACATTTGCATTTGAGTTGAGCATCACTTAATATGAGAATTGAAATAAAAGAGATAGTATAAGGACGGATGTGTATGACGTATTATGGGACGAAATGGAGTTGGAATGAGCATAGAAAGACTATGGGATGCTGATGTCCTGAAGAAGAAATGCCAAGTTAGCGGAGAAGAGTGAAGGAAGCAATGCACGCTTAAATGGCTGTGAATATTTAGCGTTAGATAATATTCGCAAATGAAGAGTGAAGAATGTAAGAAAAATAAAAAATAATTTTTTTTAGACAATCAACGTGAAGTCTCTTAATTTATAATTTTTCATGTTAAAAAACTAGTAATGGTTTCTAGTAATAATTTTATGAGTTTTTATTCAGACCCGATATTTTTATAAAATAGATCTAAAGGGGTTACTCAGACCTGATAATTTTCAAGAAATAAATAGAGGTTACTCATCTATCACATCGTCGGATATATTTAAATTTTGGATCTTCAAGGAACAAAATACGAGGGGAAAAACGTAGAACATTGAAACAAATAAAGCGTGCACATACACACTTACTGCTATGAAGAGTTGAGGCTGGAAAAAAGGAAGCCGGGACGGCGTGGGAGCGGGTTAATCAAGGGGAAAGGAGGCAAGAAGGTGTGGGGCGGAAGGAGGGGCTTGAGAGGTGATAGGGGGAGAGAGGGGCGAGGTTTAAGAGGCGCAGATGGAAGTGGGCGGTTGAGGAACGATTAAGCGAGATCTGCTGCGATGTTCATTTTTTTTTCTTCCCCCCCCTCCCCTCGTTCCCTCATCCCTCCACTCCCCCCACCCCCTCCGGCTTCCTCCTCTTAGAATCGACTCGGCTGTGTGGATGTTGCTGGGAGTGGGGGTAAGGGCGAGCCGCGGAGAGTGTCGGGAAGGAAAGGCGCGGGGGAAAGGGGTTTTGTGTGGCAGGGGTGGCCAGCCCCTGCTCCTTTCCTCTCTCTCTCTCTCTCCCTCTCTGTGAAGACGGGGGAGCGGGAAGAGAGGGGGGGGGAGGGTGAAGGGGCAAACATCGATACGACGGAGACTGTGCCGTACCAGAGGCCGGATCTCCTGTAGCATGGCGGGATCAATGCTTTGGTGGTGTGGCGGGGGAGCGCGTGGGGGGGGAGCGGTGGGGTTTCCGAGGGGGTGGCGGGTGCGGAGGGGTGCGGGAGTGAGTGGTGGAGAGGAAACAGGAAGAGAGTGAGAGGGGGAGGGGGTGTGGGCTCTGGGGGAGTTGTTGGGAGGGAGCGGAGGTGGGGAAAGGGGAAGATGTGGAGGTCTTTGCCCAAGGGATTGCCGACGACGTGGTGGGCGAAGGGCGGTTCGGGGGCCGGTGGGAGGCGCGCCGGTATCCTTAAAGGAGACAGAGTCCTTTAAGAGTGTTCTTCGCTGTGTCCTCGAGCTCTCCTCGTGCTCCAGTGCGATTCCCGTCGAAAAAGAAGTGTATATTGGTTCGGCGTCTTCAGATGTTGTATTTCTCCCTTTCCCTCTCTGCCCTTTTCCGTTTTTTTTCACTCCCTCTGTGTTTTTAATCCTCTCTTCCCGTCCTCCCCTTTCGGATCCGTTTCGCATCCGAATGGAAGCGTCGGCGGAGTGAACAGAGAACCCTTTTGGGTCGAACAGGGGACGCCAAGGGAGATGTGAGGAAAAAGGACTCGTAACTTGGGATTTAAAAAAATGTAATGAATAAGGATTTTTAGGATGCGAAAGAAAAGCCGTTCGAATGATCATTTTTTTCCGTCTTCACGCTATATATATTTTACGAGTCATTCATTTTTTTAAATTCTTTTTCTTTCAATCGGATGTCTGCCTTTTTGTGATTCTCGGAGAGTGGAGGAGAATATCCTTCGCTGTTGGGGTGTGCGCATTGATGGGAAGCCGCTTGTGGAGGGGGTGGGGGTTGTGACGAGCCTTGGGAGTGGTTAAAGAATGGGGAAGGTCCTCATTTGTATTTTTTTCCCGTCCTTTTCTCCGAATTTTGCGCTTTCGTATTTTTTTTTCATCCCATCCGGCGCGTGTGCATAAGGCTTCGCCTTTTGACTCCGGGAGTTATCGCTTCCTGATTCGTCGTCGGCGATTCCAAACGGCGACTTTCTTTTTTTTTCAATGTTCCCACCCCTCAGTTTCGCTCCTCCGATTCATCCGAGGGCGATCCGTTGCTCTTTTTTCGTTTCGTTTCGCGGCATTTTTATTTTCCTGCCTTGGCGCCCGTAAATACGCGTTTAAGTTTCCATCGTTCCTTGCGTCCCGCTCATCCGCGGTTTCCGCTGACCTTTCGTATTTTGCTTGTTAATTAGGAATGTCCTGGAACTGTTTTTTGTTCGTATTTTCGACAAAGGGGATATATTTTATTCCTCTTTTCCGTCTGCGTCATGCCAACGTAAAAGCCTTCGGTGCATTTTTTGCTTAACTATTCGATTTCTGAGAAGCAGACGACAAAAGAGTTTTTATTCGAATTCGTGGAAGTTATCTCCCCTCTGTTATGCAGATTGTGAATGGAAGCATTGTCTGCATCAAAATATGTCCTTGGTATGCATAGGAATTCTTCTTGCTCATATCTACGTGCTTTAGGCAAAGCGAGGTTTCATCTTTTAGAGCGTTGACTTATCGGCGTCTCGAGCCACACGGCATGTTAAAATGTTTCATTTATTTTCGAAGATCTATAAATGTGTTGACCTGCCCATTCAAAAGAGAAAAAAGGTCGAATTTTACATCAAATATCCATGGTGTCGTATTATCACAGCCATCTTCCTGCCCGCTGTCTTATTTAATCTGAGACATTCCGTAACACTGAAGACCTATCTTCTAGTACCTATCGTAAACGCTTATTTTAGCTTAACGGTGTATATTGGCCCTATATTTCCTATCTTTGAACCTTTCTTTTATTTTACCATTTATGTTAAAATGAATGCATTCAGAGAGTATTCTTCTCGGCTGTAACTGATGTATTACGGTCAGGAATTCACATAATATTTATTTAGATAAGTTAGGAATATCATTACCTTTGAAATAGTCAAGGTTGTAGCACAATTGAACGTAACTATTTCTGAGATAACCAAATCAGGCAACTAGCTCGGCTATTGTCGGTCGGATGTTGACTTTGAACAAGTTTGATGGCTCTCTCTACTGAATAAAAAATCCAATTCAAACTCGTGATTTAAAGAATTCCAGGAGCGTCGTGAGAGAGGGAGCAGGGAAAGGACCTCAACCGTTTCACCTTAATGAGTACATATCTTTTCTCAAGAGCAAGCTTTGCATTTAGTTCAATCTTGCCTATCAAGTAAATTTTATCGATTTTCAGTTGGAGAATGGCGCTGTTCGAGCTGTTGGAAGTAAAACTTTGGCTCTTTCAATTTCTAAGATTTCCAGACAGAAAAGGTGAATGAGTTTTCTCTTTGAAAATCTTGCCATTGTCAACATTTGCGGGAAACTCTGTTACAAATTTTCGCGGATAGTTTTCATCCCTTAATTTTTATCATTTTCCGAAACATTTCATTTTTTATCAGTATTTATTTTGTACCCTGATATATTTATAAGTTCTTTGGCTTTGGAATACTTTTTAGCGTCTAAAAAACCTTGAATAAGAACCCGTGGCATCGAAGATTATTAATAAAAAGAGACAATAAATAGTGGATATAGTATTATCGGACCTCCCCGACGAATCGTGCGGACCAATTTGAACTTAAAACTGTCCGTATTTTTGTCTTGTTTTGAGCCTGGCACGTGGGGTTAGGCTTAAGAGAGTAGTTGAGTCGTAGAAACTTTATCCTTTCCGCCGTTATTCAGCATATTACTGATGTGGAGAGATGCTGAAATAATCCAATCATCCCTTCTCCCGCCAACAGTGTTCGTTAGGAATTCACGTTTCAGCCTCGGAGCCGGCGCGGCCTCCAGTGACGTCTGCCCTAACCGAATTCCCTCGTCCTTCCTTCCTCTTTCCTTCCTCCCTCTTCCCTTCCTCCCCATTCGCATATATCCTACGTCCTTCCTCGCTTCCTTCTCCCCTTCTCTCGTATCCCCCTCCCGTCTTTCCCCCTGCCATCCCGAGGTAGCAGGGATACTTCCCACGCATCCCTCCATTACTCTCCATATCTCTCTCTCCCCCGCCATCCCCTCGTTGGGCTCGCTCCTTTCATTTCCCGCTCAATGTGTGGTCATTTAGTCCGGTTCCTTCCCGAGGAAGAGGCCCATCCGCCGCCCCAAAAGGCCCCTCCCCCCACCCCCAGCATCGAGCCGCCCGCCACCGCAGAGTAGCGGACCAGCGGCACCCAGGGTTTTTAATAACGGCCGACTACTCCGCCGTGCGTCAGTGTCAGATTTTGGTTTTTGGGGTTTTGCGAGGGTGTGGAATTGAAGAGTGGCAGGAAGCGGGCCGGGGCGTTTTCGGAAAGGGGCGGAGGGGTGAATGGGGGCGAGGGTGGGTTTGATGTGGTCGTCGGGGAGCTGAGGGGAGGGAGATTGAAGGGAGAGAGAGAGAGGGAGGTGAGGATTGCGTTAAAGCGGGCTGGGGACTTCTCACTCCGTGATCGAAGCTCCCCATTTTAAGCGTGTAAAGAGAAGAGGAGACGCGTGGGGAGTCTTTTCTGTGTGGTGTATGTGGGTATGGAGTTCTTCGGCGCTCGTGATGGTGGTGGAGGCATTATTGTGCCCTATGTTCCTCACATACGAGGATCGTATTCGGGTGGTAGGCATTTTTGATGCGCAACTTACGACTCCTCATTGCTAAAAATTAGTCAAGTTAACGGTAACATGTATACATGACGATAATAGTTCCTGTACATCGGACCGCTATGATGCAGTGCGCCGAATACAATTGATGATAATGGAAGTCGTTCATATTGTAATTATTGTGATTAACGTATAAGACGATAATGAGTTATATCCGATAATCATTGACATAAAAACTGTTTCTAAGAGTTATTTTTTACATGCAAGGAACCATTCATCTTTATTTTGAAGTAATCTTTATATACACCATTATGTTTTTGTACCAGAGATGACTTCTACCACCCGTCTTTATATACGATTGATAGTTTGCTACCGGTCCTGGGAGGCTTTGATGGAGTGTTCCCACTGTCCGGATTCCTTCCACTTAATGGCTTACCAATGTAGCATAACCATTCAGATAAGCATATTTCTCTACTCTCTTCATATCAGATACCATTCTTACTTTTTCTACCTTTTAGTTCCCTATGAAACATTATTTTTTGCGTAATGGCCTTCACTAATATTCCATAACCTTTAATTATCTGTTCCTTCCGTCATATCTGCCTTCTCTTCAACTTGAGCTACTGTTTTCTTTCCTCTCGATATTCCCTTCAGCCATTCTTCATCAGTCCTCCTTTCCGACCGTCGCACTTTTTCTATTTACCGCTCATGTATCTAAATCTTCCTATCTTTTCTCGTTGTCTTTCCCTAGAATTCTGCTCTCAAATCCATACAAAGCCACGCTTCATCAATTATCATTCTATTTACAGCAATAATAATCCACCTCTCCATTTCCTTTTACCTAAGATACTACCTTTTATTACGGAGTTTAAAAATCAATCGGTTCTTATTGCCACTGATATTCACCTATTCTGTGACTTTCCACATTCCTCTCAATAATTCCTTTCTTTTTCAACACTTCCTTATTCTCTTTCATATCTTTAATACCATTCTTGTGGCCATCTGGAAAATCTATTTTAAATTAATCTAAATAGAGTAATTTTGTATAGCATCCTTGATCTCCAAAGTGATGTCAGTAGTATCTTAATATTTCTCCGACGTCGTCATACCTAAAATGGTGGAAAATACACCCACATTGTCACATCGGCAATAATTATTGACACTCGATATATCGATTTCCTTTATCTTCCACCGTTGATCCGGTCGATATCAAAAATATCGAGTCGGAGCCCATATACCGTCGCATCGCCCTGCTGTACGTGGTCGGTGTGGTGGGGATTGATGTTTTGTTGGGTGTGGGTGGGTGTCGGGTCGAGTTGGCCGCTTGGAGCGGGAAGGAGCGTCAGGTTTAAGAGAGGGTTATCGCGTGGGAGGAGTGGATGGGACCTTCTTCTCCGCCCCTGCTCTCTTGCGAGGGCGAGGAGTGTTGATGAAGGCAGACAAAGTGATGAGGGTGTAGGCTCTTGGGCTTGTTTGGAAAATCTGCCGCTGCAGCGGTGGCGGAAGGGTCCGGGAGGGATGGGAAACCCTTTTTCCCCGACCCCACTCCGCACCCTTCTTCGCTGCCGGCCCTTTTCTTCTTCATCCCTTCGCCTTACCCTCCCTTTCCTCCGGAGGCATGACACCCTGCGCCCAGACCCTTGGAGGAATCTTAAAGAGGTGCGCGTGCGTGTGAATGCATGCCTGCGTTAGTAAATTCAGAGGCATGGACTGAACAGCAAAGATATTAAAAATGATTGGATAAACATTACTATTGCTCTCCATCTCTCTTTTGATGTAAATGTTCTACGATTTGAGATTGATCGCAAGCGAGCGAGAGGAAATGCGAAGGAAGGCCCTAGATGAGATATGTAGTGCACGTAGTGAAGTTTGTAAATGATAAGAATTAAATCAATATGAAAACTTTAGCCGATCGGAAAATAGAGTCAAGTAGGTACTGCCTGAAAGTATTCATAAGGTTAATGATGATGATTGAAATGACGATGGCTTAAAGTTTGTTTAATTTAACAAACTTTAGGTTTGTTGTTTAAGTTTCTTGAATTAATTTTACTAGATAAGATCCAATATTGATTAATATACAAACTTAAGAGTTCTAGGATTCCTGGGTAAATTTTGCTTAGATGTTCTACGAAACATTTATTCGTGCTGTTGAAATAACCGAACAAAATCGTTTACTATCATGATAGATCCTTGGAAAATCTTTATCACCCACATTTCTAATTAGTTTTTCCCTTTTATAAAATTTCTTTTAATCACTTACTTTCATGTAGTTCTTTTAATTGCTCGTGTTATTCACTGTTATCCTTAATTCGCATGGAGTCTGTGTGAATATCGATGTCTCTCAGTAAATCGGGGCCTCTGTTTCATGATTAATTGTGCATATTGTATTACAATAGGTTCACATATTAAGGTCATATTAGTTCGGTAATAGGAAATACTGATGTCGAAACCAATTCCTAATCTTTATTGAGGCTTCCGCGAAGTGTCTGGTTTGAGGATCCATTCGTTCCACCGAAGAAATCCCGAAACGAATGGATCCTCAATTCGTACTCTGTTCAAGATTGCTTCCGCCCTACGAAGGGAGCATTCATATGACTAATTGGCGGATTCCGACGCGTCTTGAGAGTTTTCAGAAGGAAGGCTCAGTTCTTCCATGAAATACGATAGTGCGAATCCTTAGTTTATCTCGTTTGTTGGGAGTGGAAAATTCACGCCTATCACAGTTCCAAGAAAAGCTGAATCGACTGCCTTTTGTCACCAGGGAGATTAAGTCGCTAATATGTTGGCGATAGCCGCGGAGATCGATCATGGAGTGGGTGTTGGTGGTAGTTGGCAGCGATAGTAGCAGAGGCGGGGGTTTTGGTTGCATGGGTTGAGGACAGTTCTCGAGAGATCGATAAGGCATCTGCCGAGGTGGGAGTCCCGTCCTACGTCTTTCTCTGTCCTTTTCCTCCCCTTCTTCCCTTCTCCTTTACTCCCTCCATTTACCTTACTTCCTCCCCTTCCCTGAGTCCCCGTATTCTCCACTCCTCCTCACACCTACCTCCGGCCAAGCCCTCTGTTTTCCGAAGGGATTATGTACTCTGGCTTATATATGTTTGGCGCGGAAGGGTGCTAGCTCCCCGGCCTTGATACCGAGTCAACCGAGTAACGGAAGTAGGTGGGACGGATTAGATGGAGGCAAGCATGAGATGGGACGGGGGTGAAGAGGGGTTGGATTCGAACCTAGAGGGAGGACATCGTGAGCCATGGCGGTGCTCTCGAGTACTCAAGAGTCGTGTAGAAGCGAGGCGACGTTTTTAAGAGGGCTCTTCGTAGGGTTCGTGCGTGTGCTAGGAATGCGATGATTGCGTCAGCGTCGAGGCGCGTGGATGCTATTTTCTTCTTCTCAGAACGGTGGCGAACGTCCGCAATGCAGTGTTCATTGTCGTGCGGCGTTCCCCGTACCTTGAAAAATGCGAAGTGTTGCTAGGATTGATATGTGAGAAGTGTATTTGCACTCGTGTCATACTCTTTTTATTACATTTCTAGTAGTTTGCGTAGAAATGCGTCATTGACCTCCCCCTTGTGTAAATATGTGCATAGGAAACCATTTTGTGGTGGAGATTATGTAGGTGGGATCCTATTGAATTAGGGTTGATCAGAGAACTAGACAGTGTGCAGCGTAGAGCAGCTAGGTTCGTTGAAAGGTGTTACGATAGGTTGAGTAGCGTTTCAGAATTAATAAAAGAATTAGGGTGGGGATTATTATCAGAGCGTAGGTTAAAGTATAGATTGAATCTATTAGAGAAATTTCTATCGGATAGCTTTACTGAAGATGTTAGGCACATGTTAAAAAAACCAGCGTATTATGCTAGACTCGACCAGATAAATAAGAGCGTTTTCGCTTGTTGCGGGAGTGAAGGTTCTTAAGGTGATGGAGGCTTCACGTAGAGGTTGCCAAATGTATTTTTAATGACACCTTAAGAGTAGTATGGATGTGAAAGGCTGAGAAACATTAAACAAATCAGCACACTAGAGAGCGCAAAGAGGACACGATTGAAGCTTGAAGGTGACTGTCGTATTTCATCTCTAGTCACGTGCCGTAGAGATTCTTCTCCCATTTTCCTCTCGAGTCTCAAATGTATTAGAATTCTTGTATAGCCTTCAATCTGGATATCCAAGGTAGTCTAGGTATTGGCTTTGGTAATTCCCCCGAACCTAGTGCGCTGTGTGAAAAGCTCCTCATGTTTAGCCCTTTTTCTGTCGGATGCTCCAGACAGGGATAGGTCATTAGTGTCTTTTGTTATAAGCAGGCTGGTCTTTATGACGGGTTTCTCTACACTCTTCTTCCATTATCCGAAAGAAATCTGCTAATATCCAATTACTATTGTATTCCACCACTCCCTATCATATCATTCCGCCAAGTGTCGGCCGGTATGAGTTTAATGTCGGCCCCGGTGGCGGCGTGGTTAAGACCTCGCCTGCTAACCTTAGGGTCGCGGGTTCGATTCCCGTCTGAGTGGGTTTTTTCACCACTCAGGATATGGCTGTGTGTGCTCGTCTGTTTTTACATTGTTAATACCCCGATGTAAAGGCCACATGTGCTGTTTTCGGTGGTAGTGGAAAATAAAAAAATAAAAATATATTTACCATCCCATTGCAACTGTGGAAATGTTGTTAGTTGTTGGTAGCCTCCACTGATATCAACCGCGAAATCGGAGAATAGGTTGTAATGAAGCAAAACTATGTTTTAGAAGATGCATATGCACTTTTAAGCCTAACTTTACCCTAAGTGCCAATGGTGTTGATGAGCTGGTGGCAGTTATAGGAACGAAGGTGCCGAAAAGCGAAGCACCAATTTTTTAATAATTTATTTCGGATATATTGTCGTTCAAAGTTAAGGAATCGTGCTCGAATTTTCCAATGGACAAAGACGCTGAGGTGCATGCCCTCGTGAAGATAGGGTGGTTTTCAGGAGCTGGTGAGCGTGAGGAACATCTTTTGGCATGTGAGGAAGGAGTCGAGGGATTGGGAGTAAGGGGGTCGGCGCACTAGAAGTTATGGTAATGCCCCCCGCGTTACCCTCTCCAGGGTGTTAGCGAGGCATAAATTATTCCCCCAGACCCTCATGTGCGTCTCACGGGCAGCGTGCGAGAATCGCCAATTCCCTCGGGCCCACTGGTTGACGCGGGGGGGGGGAGGAGGAGGGTGGACCGGGGAAGAGGAGTATGGCAGGCGGAGGTGGGGAGTAGGGGACGAGGCCTCCACCCCAAAGATTGATGGAGCTGCGCGAGCGATGACGCCGGCCCGGGAAGAAGGATGACCCCATCAGAAAAGTGGTCAAGTGTTGTTGTAGCTGGGGAGGGACTGGGGCGGGCAGTCTCTCGTGTTGTTGAGGGGGAAGGAAAGGGTTCCAGCCGGAAGTCCGGAGGGTTTTGGGCGGAGAGTGGCGATGGATGTCATGGAGGATGCGTGGCCCAGGCGTTGATTTAAGGGGCGGCGGGGTTTTCAAGGGGTGGTCGTCGCAAGGGATGGATGAGTTCGGGTAGGGCAAAAGTTTCCACTTTCCCGTCCCTCACCTATCTTCCTCCGGCCACCGCACCCCGAGCGGTGACCCCTTTCACGTACCCTCACCCCTTTCTCTCCTCTCAGCATCCATCTCCGACGGAATCCTGCCCCTTCGTTGCCCAGAAGTGAAAACCCCCGTCTCACCTTTTCCTTCGCAAATCCCCAGCACCCTCACCTTCCCTCCACCCCCCGTTCTCATCTCGGGAGTCGTAATTTGAATGGAAATGTCAAGTTTGTTATGCAACAAATTTAGTGTATTTAAAAAAATGGTAATTCATTCTGCGCGCAAGCGGTTGCCCTGTGCCCGCCGCTTTGTTTCTTTCTTCCGTTTATTTCTTCTTTTTTTGTTCCGTGGGCCTCCTCCTCCTTCATCGCACTCCCCATTCCGCTTCCCACTCCCACGTCAGGTCTTCCTTTTGCTCCACATTTGTATATTTTTTTGTTTTCCTCCCCCCCCCCCCCCCCTAAACCTCTCATACCCTTTCCCATCCTCCCCATGGCTCTTCCTTCTCTCCCACGTCAAGCAGTTGGGGAGATTTTCGTATTTTTCCGGCTTTCTTTTCCTCTACTCCCTCTCCCGAAAAGGCTTTTCATAATTTTCTATTTTCCCTTTCTAATTCCCGAGCCTTGAGACCCCGTTTCGTGTTAAATTTATTTTCCCTCCAGTTGTATTTAATCAGTAAGGTTAAAGCAGCATAAATCTTGGGCCAGTCTTCGTTCCTTGAGGTATTCTTAAACGGAAAAATACCGTCGTTGCGTACGCAACTTTTTCAAAACTCCTTTTTTTCATTCGTTACCTTGGTGAAATTACACTCCAGCATGATTAATAATAAGCATTCAAGGTTGTATTTTAGTGGTAAATGTCAATGAGGAAAGAAGCTGCCCTTGTGTTTATTTATTTATGCATAAAACGGACACTAATATGGGATATATTGTAGAATTGTCCTGGCAAAAATTCCAGCTCGTTCATTTCAGCCGTATCACACAATTAGTTAATGTTCGCGCCATCGGTTACTGACACCAATTCCTTTTATCTAAGTCGTAAATAGATAGCGGGATCAGCGGCAAACAAATATTTAACCGAAGAAAGCCGAAATTCATCCCACACAATAGGCAATTATAGCCATCACGTATATTCAGAAAACACGCTCATCATCATTTCAAATTTTCTCGTTTCCTCTGATATATGCAACCAATATTAGCTACTACACAACGGCTTCCCATGAATCTACTTAATTAATGTCGCTTCAGCGAAAAATCAGGTGATTCGTCAGACTTTATCACCTCTCTCGTGCCCCACCTCCAGCCCGCCGTGTTCCTCCCTCCCCAACCCTTCCTCCCACCCCCCTGACCCACCCTCCCCCCTCGCCATCTCCCTCTTTTCGTCCCATCAAAAAAAATTCCCCATTCCCACCCGCCAATAACGGCGTCGTTGTAAATTATATTTTTTTTGGCTTTATGTTTGATCATTTTCTCTTCATTGTTATAAATGGTTCCATTGTCCCCGGAGGCCTTGGTTTAATGTTTTTTTGTTGCTTTGGGCGTTTCACACCCTCCGTAGCAATCGTTCGATGTGGATGGTGAGTTATGTGAATGTGTGATTCATCGGGTATTCCCGTTCCAGTCTCGGCCGCTCTTGCCATTGGCCTACCCACCCCCTCTCCCGACCCTTCCCCCCTCCAGACCCTTCCCCCCTCCATTCCCCAACCCTCTCTTCCCCTCCCTCCCCACAATCCTCTTCTTCGCTTCCCCCTTCCCCTTCGGAGCGCGGTCCTGTCATTCCCTCGGTCCACTAGATCGCGGTGGCTGTACTTCAAGTGGCTCCCGTTTACGCGCTGGGATTGAGCGGATTCTCTTAACCCCACCCAACCCTCCCATTCTCTGTATGATCTATATGAGTTTTTCCTTTCTATTATTTTTTCGTTGAATCGCAGGTATAAATCATGTGTACGCTTAAACGGTGTTAGTCGGCTGGTAGGGTTGTGCCATCCTTGCAAAATATGAACTCCTTATTTTAGGTAGGAGATTTACTTATGGTGGTGATTTTTCAGGGGCCAGAAAAAGGGAAATCACTGAACTACATCGTACTGGGAAGCAGTTTATGTCTAATTTTCCTTCGCTAACTAGTATATCAATCTTCCGTTTAGCGTAATGGTCAATGATTAAACAAGAGGAGCACATGTGGGCTCCTATAATTTTCGAAACCCGTGGATAAAAATTTGGTTAGTGGATCATTAGGAAGTGGTTCAGGCTTTGAATGAAATATTCTCTTGTCTATCGTGTTGGTACTCAGATTTCCTTGAAATGCTTTTTTGTCAGGAAAGCGAGTGATTATGAAAAAAATTTAATATGCTCCTTTTTTGCTTTTTGAAATGAACGAAATGGATCAGTGATAGATCCCATCAGCCTTAACCCATTTTTCTTAACCCAAAACAGCATTTTTCCTCCTCTCGTCCAGATTTTAGTGCAAAACCTCTTCCATGGACGAGCCATCTTTCTGTTCCTGTTACACTTTTTTACGGGTGCGTGTGTATCAAAAGGAATTGTTTCTCTTTGTTTTTTTTTGTATTTTTCCCCTCCTTCGAGAGTGGAATCGTTTTTATTGCTGGTTCAGTGAAGTTGCCGAGCGGATTGGCACCCGTTTCTCCGCTGTTTGTATCCGGAGGCATTTTGAAGGTGTCTGAATGGATGACGGCTCCCTCGAATGTTCGAATGCACATTTATATTTATGCAATATGTTATTGGCCCGTGGTCAGGTTTTTGAGTCACGCTGTTGAAAATTTGTCGTGTCACAATAAGTCATTTGCATCGCTCCTATATGGTGTGATTATCTCCGTAACTTCCCTCCCCTCTCTGTGGCGGGCAAAAGACGGATATCCTATGAATATCGAGAAGCGCCCTTAAAAGTTTGGAAATATGTTCAGGAATCATTCTTTGATTTTTCTTCTTTTTAGACATATGTGTCGTTTCTTTGTAAAATTGCTGCGTAACTCTTGAAGCTACACAGCTTTCTCTCAGCTTCACTCTCTTTTCTTCCTGTCTTCACTTTAGAGATGTATTTTGTAATTCATTCTTGTATTTTAACTTTCCCATTCGATGTTCCCTATAATAAATCGTAATTTCCATCCTAGCTGCAATGGTCCAAGCCCCCTTGAGGTACATGTCGTGCAATGATGTCACTGAGCATAAAGTTTTCCTGGATACGGTCTTTGTCCCACACTATCCGTTGATAATAGGGCGTGTCCATTTATAAACAGGTCGCTGTAATACAAGAGTCATTCTTTAGATTGCCGAGCTTAAAGTGTCATTTCTTTCTTAATATAGTGGTTTTTCTATTATCTTCGCAACTCGTTTGGATTTCTTCGAATTTTCATTTTAATTTTTAACCCCCACCCTAGTGGAGGTCTCAACGTGGTGCGGGAGCGAGGCATTAATACGTGTGACCACCATCGTTTCTATCCATTCCGTTTGCAGCTTTCGTTTTTCCTCTCCTCCCTCCCTTCTCTTCTTTCCATGCCCTTAAAGTCCTGTCGCACTCCGCGCAACCTTCCAATTACTGTTGACTTGCCGAGAGTTCGGCGGAAAAAAAGATTAATGGCGCGAAGGGGAAGAGCGAGCCCATGTGTACAGCGCCGGGATCCGCCTCTTCCCTCCCCGCGGAGCCGTGCGGCGTAATTTTCCGTTCACTTTCGGAACTTTGTCTCGCCTTTCCACTCCTCATCCACACACGACGCTCACTCCTCTCCGTTCCGCCATTTCCTGTTTTCCGATGTCGTGGTTACTGCGAGGACGGTTAATAATTAGGGCGGCTCCCAAAGTCTCTCTTTCTCACCCTTCTCCTACCGTTCTTTCCCTTTCGTCCTCCCCTCCGCCACCCCTCTTTTTCGTAACCCGAACAATCCCGTCCCCCAACGGCATTCCCCGTGGAGAGATGCCCACCGATGATGACCGCAAACCCGCAGGGCAAGTGGCCGTGGACGCCATGGTTTTGTCGCCCGACTGATTATGGACGCCGCCGCCGGAGATCGGATTTCCCGAAGACAGGGATGCTCTGGAATTTGAGAGTTAATTACGAGCCCGGCACCTTGTTGTGCGCTCGTCCTGGATATCCGGCGGGTTCTCCGTGCGGGTCTTGGGCGAAATTTGTAGCCGGGTGCTTTATACACTCCGTGGTATGGTTTTTTTATGGTTCAGCAGCAAATTTAAATCGTTTCAAATGTGATTGCTCTTTATATTGAGCATCGATTCGTAATGATTCTAGGTTAGAACCGTGCTACTGATTTCGCTGGCCCTTTAATTCGTCAAATGGAGTCATAAAGTCTAACCGAAATGATGCATTGAACGTCCTTCATCAGTATAAATGACCCTAATGAATTATCGCGGGAGAGTAATTTCATAATTTTCCCTAATTACAGCTCTTCGTAAAAGTGCATAATTTTCCTCTCGTGATATACTGCAGGAATAGTTAACGTTTGTTTAAATTTTGAAGTATTCGCTGTTAGGCACTCCAAATGAGACGTAAATATGTTGTTTTTTTCGAAATATTATAATACCCTGGATTAATTAATAGAAAATATTGGTGCAGGAGGGATATGTCCATAATTGTCATGAGTGCTTTTTTGGGGCCGGCGCCGAACGCCAGATATATGGCTGAAATTTGTAATTACATTTAGACGGACATATTGTAAAGATTGATGGATGCCATTAAAAAGCGTCGGCGCGAAGCATTTTCGAATTTATTTGCCAAAATGAGAATAAGTTGCCAGCATAATGAGAGAGTCAAAAAAGTATACGGCGTAATTTATGCCCGTTTTATATTCACCTATTATCTCATTTTAATCATATTCGGAGGGGAACCCATTCGGCTACAGGGGGAAAGAGAGGGTTGAGGGCCCAACCGATCAAACCTTTCCCGAAGATAATAAACATTAGTAATGCATAATTTCCAAATATTAATTTTTGCTAATCCTCGTAAGCTTCGATTGTAAATCTAGTTTTTTTTGCGTGGCGATTGACGCTGGTGATCGAGCAACGGGGCTCCTCCGAAAATAATCATCGTTTATAAAGCGGCTTTGCTGCGAAAAAATTAAATGTCGAGATCAGAATGAAAGTACGGACGAAAACGCTAATAATATACTGCCGGATTAAAATATATTTCAAATGATGAGCAATAAAATCGTTTAGTTTCGCGCGCGAGGAGGGTTTTTATTATAGACGTTTTTACAATTTATTGCCCCCCAATTGTGATTGCGAGATGCTGTGCATGAAATATTTATGACGCCCCGAATTTATTACGTTAATTATTTTGCGGTTTGGCGAGCACGGAGTAATTATTGAACGCATATATTTAAAGCTTTTGATGACTCGGGATTCGGCCGTTGTGCAATTGAGGCGCCATCTTCTTGATACATGTATATGCGTGCAGCGGTGGACAATTTTGATAACACCCTTTCCCTTCTCACCCCAAATCCCCCTGCCATTGGCACCTGCCCCTCTCCCTTCACCACCGACCTACCCCAACATTGTCGCCCGAAAAACACGGACGAAACTCCCGCCCGCCACACCACTCGCGCTTAAAAATAGTTTTAAAAATAATTAACGAGATGGAATCGAGGCGCGGATATTCCCCTAAATGTTTAATATACGACGTTCCATCCCTCAGCGTTACGCATCGAGATCAGCGTTGTTCTGATTCACTACATAATGTTCCCGAGTTTCATCTGATTTGATAGGTTATCGCGTTTGTGAACACGGATAAAATTTTTCCCGGAGAAATATATATTCCGGAAGCTTTCGTAACAAATAGTTGGCCTTATTTGATTCTGTTCAGGCTTTCGACTGTCTTTTAGACCTCTTTTACAAATGCGTAACAGTAATAAGAGCAGTAACAATGAATATAATTCGAGGTGACTCTGATGTCCCTGATATATTCCGTTCATTTTTCACGCCGTTTTGCTTCGCAAATTTTTAGCCGCACGTTTCGGCCTGGGGTCGTGACGCGTTCTCGTAGACCTTTAGGGGAAGAGTATCATGGCTCTTATCTTTGGCGGTATTAGTAAATTGCCTCTCTTTCTCCCTTTTTTTACGCTGAATGACTCTTCGAAACAACATCAGATCAGCACAAGATTAGATCAAGCCGTGGATAAGCGTTCGGAATTCGACCGCACACCATGATACAGGCCTCTTGTCCCTGTTGTGTACCCCGCGTATTTATGTATCCATCCAGTCGGGTAGCGTGAAAAATGCGTCCCAGATCGGGCAACCCTTTCCGGAAGTATCGGAGGAGATTAGCGGTGTGGAGGAAGCGGTGGACAGGGTGGAGAGTAGGGCAAGGGGTGTTAACCTAATGAAGTCGTTCCGAGATCGGATTTTGTATGCGTGCGCCTGTGTGGGTATGCGAGAGCGTATATTTTTATCCGGCTTCGCCCGGAAGCTAGCGAGAAGGGAGCGGGAGATGCGCGGTGACAGTAATGCCGGTGGCGTTGTCTGGGAAGTGGCTTCCAGTCCCCTCTCTCTCATTCCCCGCCCCACACCAGGGTGGGTGTGTGGCAGGCGGAAAACGACGTGGAAGCCCCGGAGAGTGAGATAGATTGAGGCGGGGTATTCTTTTTTTTCGTATTCCGGCTTTTTTTTCACGGGTGCGGGGGAGATGCGAGCGTGGACAGGGACAATGAGGCGGTGATGGGGTTGGAATCCGGGGCCGGGCCACCCGTCGAGGGGGGAAAAAAATAGCGAGAGGACGTGCGAGATTTAAAAAGAGAATCGCTGTATAAAAAACGGGTAAAATAAATAAAACTCAGGTGATGGGTGTGTGTGTGTGTTCCGTAACGTGTGTGATTCGCGGCTGTTGCTCTCGACTCGTTCCGACATACTTTTCCGATCCCCCGACGGCCCTTTCACTCCCGCCCTCTTTATCCCGCGAACCCTCCCCCTTAACCCGTGTCGCCGAGGTTTTTCCACGTGTGAAATTGACTCGTATTCAGCGGTGTCGTTGGGAAGGTTGGCAGGGGAGAGGGAGTTGGGGGTGGGTTGTCTCTTTGGGACGGTACTCCTGTGCGTGAGTGTGGGTGCGTGTGTCGGGGGCGTTTTTTTTCTTCTTATTTTCGCCGGTCGAGGGTGGGGTGTTTTTTTTTATTGTCGCCCTTTATTTTCGCTCGTATTTTTTTTCCCTTCACGCCTCCGGGGTCGGAAGGGTGAGGTCATTTTTGGCAGTGGTTTGAGGAAGGCTGGCTGTGAGCTGTTTGCGCCGTGGTGTGCGTCAAGTGATGCGTGCGGGTGGGTGGAGGGTGGGGTTCCGGGAGGAATGAGGGGACCTAAAGGGTTCGGTGGGATAATAAGGGAGCGAGGAAAGGGCCATTGAGGGTTCAGCCGGGATCGGATGATCGGGCGATTTATTGCCGACTCGAGTAGATTGCATTATTCAAGCAGCGCTCGGTGGGAAGGGCATTTTTTTTTCGTTCATCCAAGTAGATCTGGTTCTCTCCCTCACCCACCCTTCTCCTCCTCCTCCCCCCACCTTCTCCGGTCAACCCATCTCAGGTTTCTGTGTCCCTTGACCAACCTAGAGGCATCCGTCGTCATAATCTTTTCAATTGGCTCACTTCCTTAGCGCAGTTGTTGATGAAGGCACGTTTTACGTAACATTTCTATCAGCTGCCTCCCGTTATATACCGTAATGTTGGCACCAAGAATCTTCAAAAAACTCAAATTACTCATGAGTGTAATGCAAGCCGCTTATTTCGAGGTCAGTCGTTGTAAACATGTCGTTGTACCACAATTCTGTGGCCGATTCCCTAAAAACTTTAGCCCAGTGCCAAACACGAATTGTTTAAAAATGAACTGTATATGATATTCCCTTCTTAATCAAAGGGTGTAATTGAATGCTTGCTGGTATTCCATGCATGGGTTGATTGTTTCATTTTTCTGGAGGATTCATTCGATCAAATCCTCTTGTTCTCCAGTGGTGTATTCTAGTAGGAAAATTTCTGTTTCCGTCATGAAAATACGCCTCTATCGCTGATACAATTATGCTTTTGAAATAATTCATTCTCGGAAAAGGTTTCGTTTGTGGTCTTATTGCGTCCTTTTTCTGTGAATGCAGTTTGGAGATACGTATTAATTACTTTGAAGCCTGTGATTGTATTTGCTAGGGAGCTTTTTGTTTCGTAGTAATTTTGTAAATTTTCCAATCTCATGTCTATTAACACTTACTTAGTTTTTACTAAACTGCAGGATTTAAGGGGCAAAGGAATCATTCTTGTATTAGTAAGTACTATAACACATGCCTCTGGTTTAATTTAATTTCCAGAAAATTAATATGTATGCTTTGAATTGAAGGAAAATCGCGCTAAATTAAATTGAACTTAAATAGAGTATTATGGCCCCTATCCGGTTTTCTGGACTGTTAATCGTTTTGGAGGTAAACTCGACGTACTTTTATCCGAGATTCATGGAATTCAAAGAATATATTTTATACCTCCTCCCAAAGAATGACTCGTAACGATAGGGCATAAGAAGCATAAAATTCACAAGGTATACAATGCATATGTTACGCTCTTTATGCCCTCTCGATCCTAAATTTTTTTGAGGCAGTCTTACATCTTTCTGAATTCATTGAAAACATTTCGTTTGATCACTATCCGGTTTTAGACTTGAATTGCGTGATGAAAAATGTTCACTTGCCCGATGTTTGTTTCGTTTTATGCAAAATATTGGGAGTGTTATAGTAGACTCGCTAATATTTCATCTAATGTGAAATGGTTTATGACATTTAATGTCAGTCTTCTTTACGCCACTTTTAAAGATTGAAAAAGGATGAGAGTATTAAATCATCATCTTAGAAAGTAGAACTAATACAAAGTTTCTGCGAGAATCGCCATTTTTACTCCCACGTGTGTCTTTTAAAAAGAATGTTGTTTTTGCTTTAACTGAGCTGATTTTTGCAATGGACGTATTCGGGTGGCCATAAATGTCATAAAACTAAGTACATTCTGGTAAACCTCATCAAATCTCATCTCCATAGAATGGCTTACATCAGCATGATTGGCCTTATCAAGCATGATACCGAAGTTTAATCGGGAAGATATAATGGGCTATTACTAATGAGAGTGTCATATATTGTGTAATAAAACAATTTTTTATCATGAGTGCGATAGAGAAATTTGAGGATAAATATAGCTTCTTATGCTGCCAACTTACCCTCATTTATTGCATATCAGGTTTGATAATATTTATTTTAGATAATATTTATAATAGAGAAGCTTGGTAGCCTAGTGGGTAGAGCGCTTGGCTACTGATCGAAGTGTCCCCGGTTCAAATCTGGAGTGCGAGGTGGCCCAGGGAAAAGAACTGGCCCCCCTACCCTGAATGTGTGAAATGTGTCCGGGGTGAGCTCTACCTATCAAAACCAACCTTCGGGTTGAATCGCTTAGTGAGTGAATATTTATTTTATTTATGTTGCTAGTTTTCCCGGCATAGCATCCCAGTGCTGGCAGAGATTTTCTGTTGGTATACTGATCCCCAAATGAGTGTGTGTCTGTGGAGAGAATTGCGAGTTCAGTACTCATTCCTCCGGATGGGACGTTGAACCGCGGACCCCTTTGGCAATTTTTGATTAAGAGCAGGTCAACATCATTGACGAGTTATTTTCCACCCTTCCTCTACTTCCTATTGCTACCTCATTCCAAACATCGACTTATCCATTAATTACTTAAGTTTTCGGTCGCCACACGTGATAACAAAAATTTTAATACTCTTCAAACCTCATCTGTACTTAAATTTAGATATCCCGATTCATGCGCCTTTTTTATTCACCCTTTTCGCTCATATGCTGATCCATGACGTACATATTTCTATTATGCTAGTCGAAAGCAAAATTATTTCATTGGGAACAGGGTATTCAACTCCATTTGAGAAGAAAACTTTCTATTTCTTTCTCGAGTTCTCTATTGATATTGTACCCCGTAAAAGGTTCAAGCCAATCCTCTTCTCATTTACTACGTTCAAGTAAAAGAAAAAGACGAGTGTGACGTTGGGATTTATGGGATTTTTATTTATAACCACACCGTGAGACGTAAGAATAAGAAAAAAAATGCTGCGTTTGACACGAGTGCAACCGGATTTGGTAGTTTGAGGACGGAAGTCCTTCCATTCCCTCTCTCAAAGGAGGGCTTAATTTTGGTCAGCCGGGGTTGGCATGAGCTCGCGCGTGTTTAGGTCTGCTGCCGAAAAGCAGGGGCCGACTGGGTGGGGGAGGAAGGGTCGGGTGCGGTCGCAGTGCCGGCGGGAGAGAGCAAAGGGTGAAGCGAGTGCTGTTCTGGGCTGAGGGAAAGAGGAGAGGAGATAGGAGAGGCCATTCAAGATCCTGTGTTGAGTGCCCGCCCTCTCGGGCCTCCGTGGAACATCTGCTTTTAAAGGCGCGGCTTCCTTTCTGCTACGACGTCGGGAAGGTTCAGTCGCGCTCTCTTCCTACTACCCCTCCCCCGCCTTGCTCCTCCTTGCTTTCCTCCCCACCGAACCCCCCCTTCCCCATCCCTTTCCGTCTTGCCTACCCCCAGGTCCCCCCCTCTTTCTCTCTTCCTTGCCGACAATGCTTCTTCGCCTCACCACACTAGCAGCTATCGATTCGCTTGGTGGGAGCTTCACTCTGCGGGGAGGTTGGGGGGGGGGGGGGGGGGGGGGTGTGTGGGAGGTTTTGTGGACGGCCTGGGAAGTGGTGGGAGGGGGTTGAGGTGTGGAGGGTTGGTTTTCGGGGGTGGACAAGAGGGGCGTGGGGAAGGTGGGACGGCGAGGATAGGTGAGGGAAGGGTTTCGAGTTCGGGAGGGTGGGATATAGTTGAGAAATAGTTAGCAGCGGGGAGAGTTCTGGCGGAGTGGAGGAGAATCATCCAGTCGAAGACGACGTAGTGGTGGGCGGAAGAGTTAGGGGGGCTGGAAGGGACGTGGCCCAGAAGGTTTGCCTTTTACGCACGTAAAAGGATTGGCTGGAAGAAGAGGAGGGAAAGTGAAAATACCGAACCACTCCTTCCTCTTCTTTATCTTCGGATGCGGGGAGAGGGTTTTGGGAGGTACATGGGTTGTGTGTCGGGTTTGGTAAGGGCGTGGCAATCTCAGTACATAATCATCGCGTCTCGCAATGTGTCGAAAAGAGTCGCGCCGCGCTGTTTTAAATCCGAGTTGGGGAACGCAAAACTCTGGGTGGTGATTCTCATGAATTCTTTCCTTTGACCGTTTTTTTAATCTTTCTCACCCCTTGCTGGAGACTATAGTCCTCTGCATAGCTGTCCTTTGACTCAAGATTGACACTTGTGGTCAGGTATTTCCTTCCGTCTTACCTCACCTCTTGCACAAATCGCGCTGTACAGCTCGCCGTCCTGTCGTTAGACCTCATCCTCCAGCCTTTATGGAACTCTGCCGTCTTGAGTGAACCGGTGGTATTTTGCATATTCAACTTACCTTAAAGGAAGTTCATATAATCCTGATGTATTCCTCATTTTGCCTCGAAGCCTTTAATTTGTGGAATTTAGTTTCTGTTTCGTTCCCAAGGAGAGGAATAATTTGAAGACGTTGGCTTCCGAAAACTACTCTCTCAGACTTGGAAATATCGTAATGATTTACACCATATACCCGTGTTGTGTGGTTCTTATATTATATAACCTCAATAGCGTAGTATTTTCCCAGTTTTGTGCGTTTCTTAATGTTCAAGGTTATTATTTTATTTGTACGCTCGGTTTCGCTAAAAAAATTGGTCAAGGCAGTTAATTTTGTCTTCCGCGATTTATTTCCTTCAGAGATTCGCGGTTACTTTTCTATACTTCTGATTTTACTCGAGTTGCGAATTTCATTCTTACCTGAAAAAGTTCACACAGGGTAATTTCTTATCTAAGGTTGTGAGTAAAGTCCATCAATGAATTCCCAGTAAGGGAGCTATGGGTAAAGTAACTAGGATATATGGTGGGGTTAATTTAAGTGAAATTGAGCTATCAATTGTAGTCATTCACATCGGGGAAAATGAGCCATGTTTAGTCTATGTCTTATCCTAAATTATTTTCTGAAGCAATTCTAAAACTATGAAGGCTATTAGTAATAAATATAGATTACTATATAGTCATCATGACTTATCTATTAGGTGAGATCCAACTATAGACTGACACTGCATTTTTCTTTAATATCATAATGAAGTATCACATTGATGGTTCTACGATGTAGATAGATAGATATTTTATTTTCTCTAGGAATAATTTCCTTTGGAGCATGAGTACAGATGCACAAAAGTTGAGACAAATCATGTGGGATTTTCTTATACATCCACTTTCAAAATATTGACATAGTCATCAAGTTTCATATAAAATAAAGCAAAAAAAAACAGTATTATATTCGTACATAAATACATCCACTTTCAAAGTATTGATATAAACATCAAATTTCATATTAAATAAATCAAAAAAACTATGATATAATGATTATTGAATGCAAAATTTGTAACAATCACTTTAACGTGACATTACTGATAAAACATCGACATTGTGTCCCCTAAATATAAATTAAACATGCCGTTTTCTCCGTAATGGAATCCCTCTGGAAACGCCAAGTAAGCAAACCTGTTGTAGTTTTAGTTTAAGGTCTCAGGTGTGTGGGCTTATGTGTAAATGTGTGAGTGGTGTGCGTGCGTGTGAGCGCGCCTGAATGTCGGTTGAAGTTTCAGAATCCGCTTACGTCACCGGATCGCGGGAGCGGGAGGGGGGAGAGGAGGGGTTTCTCATAACGTAGCATTCTTGGGCCGCTCCAATTTGCGTTGGAAACATGTTTCTCCCATTTAGCGCCGTTTAATCGTCTGAAAGGCATGAAAGCCTTTAAAACGGCAGCGTTTTCGGTGCGCGACGCGGCAAGGCAGTAATTGTGTGAGATTAGACAATTGTTACTGCAGTAGTACCACTGCTCCCCGCTTCGCTATCCGGATTTATGCACCGGTGGGCGGGCGGACGTGATAGAGGCAGGAAAGTGGCGACTATTTGCGAGCGGAGAGGACGGACGCGGTTTGGCGGATTGATTTTTCAAACAAGCTGCCTCTCTTTCTTTTTGCGCCGCCGGTTCTTTATTCAGGATGAGTGACGCGGGAAGAGAGGGATACGATGAGTGGATTCGGAGACTAAATGAGAAAACTCGTGCTATGAACCGCACATGGTCGCATAAAAGGCCGCTTAACTCGAAACAGTCGAGAGCTCGTCTTCTTTTTTTTCTTCTCTCCCTTTCTCTTCGACGCCAAACGTTCTCTCCCTTTCTCTTCGACGCCAAACGTAAGTAACGAACTGTTATTGGTTTTGCGGAGAATCTGTTTGAGATGTGTCGTCGTCGATGAATGCGGGTAGTGCAAAAGGAAGGATTATTGAGGTTGCGTTTCAATAACCGTGGGTTCTTTTGAAGGAAGTCTCCCCATCGTCCTCTATCCCTACCTCCCAATACTATGCAGCCGTCACTCATCCCTAATCGCGCGATCATTACGGCATTGAGCGTCCGTATAGGCAAAGCTGAATTGCACACACTCCGTTCCATTGATACCCGCGCTTCGGAGACTGGAGCTGGGAATTGGACAATTAATCATCTCGCAATGCCGTGGATAAGAAAAATAAATTCCCAGAAAAAAGGCTAAAGATGTTGCGCTTTCATTTCCGTTCAGATTTAAGTATTTTCCTGTATCTTCTAAGGCGCTTTCCAGTTATCTCCGTTTTATATTGTGTGGTCTAGCGCGTTAATGTGAATTGATATTTTTCGTCATCGAAAAATTCTGCTCTCGTGGCTCGTATAGCGTGAAATAAAACAAACTCATCATTTAAAACTGAACTTATATATTGAATCAGTTTTCCCAGAAAGGTGTTTGCACCATTTTAAGTTTGAGATTATTTTTCCTGTAAGTGTGTCATATAGTTCTGATTTTTTACTTTAATGGGTAATTATTTTAACAACTACTAATGAACATAAGTGAACAACATTCTAAACAGCTGAGCGATAAGGCTCTTTGAAGAATTTGAAATGTTTATGGCTTAACGGGCAGTCTTCATTCCTCGTGGATGTTTCATTGTGTCATATCCATCAAAAAGAAATTTTCTTGTGGTGGTTTAAATTATTATAGTTCATGTTTGACAGTATTCATTCCTTGCGTAATTACCTTTTTCTTCGCCATTTCCTTTCTTAGCTCATGTACATCCTGTTTCGTTTATGATTTTTCGTAAAATAGATGAGCGTCGAGGGTTCTCTTGCGGTAAAAGTTTCGTGAGAAAGGAAAAATTGATTTCAAGATATGGAAAGCCCAAATTCTCATGTCTCTAGGACACCACTTCTGAGATATCAGTGGTGCTGCCCACTTAATGCGATTTCTTCGTCGTCTCTCGCATAGGTCTCGCATAATTTAATATGTCCTCGCGAAAAACTGGAGCCTGGTGTGTGAAGCCTCCCAGGAGGACATTTTTAACATCTAAGTATCCTTTGCACGCTTGTCTGTCCTCGCTCCTCGGGACGTATCTCCGTACTAACCCTTTGCTACATCTTATTGCGTGTTCCGTCTTGTGCTAGATTTTCTTTTGGTTTAGGACTCCTCTCGTTCTTGAGAATCGTGAATCTTGTTTTGCAGTCGAAATAATGTGTGTCCTACCTGGCGCATACCGTAATAATTTGACTGCGAACCTCCTCTTTAAAATCAAATAAAAGTATAGAAAAGTACAAAGATGCAAAGTTTCAAGAAGGGCTGGAAAGGGAAGTTGGATCGAAAGAGTGTGAAACCTTAATGGGAAGGTGTATCTATTCATGAACTTGCTCATTAGGGAGCGCTTAAAATTCTTCTCCTGTGCATAATCAACGAATTTGTTTACATGTGGCCACTTTTTTCTCTCGCTCTCATTATTCTCTCTGTCTCCTTGTTTCTCCTGCTCGACTCTTATACACTTCCCAAGCCATCTTACGTCGCCCCTATCTCCTCATTCCTCTCCACTGGCTCACTCACTCGGCAGCCGGCAAGAAGGGAGGGGCGCGTTTCTCCAGCGAAGCAAGAGGGTATGGCTGAACGGCGTGAAGAATTTGTGAGTTAATCCCTTAAGAAAATCTCCCAGCATCCTCCTCTTCAGCGAGGGGGCAGGGAAGTGTTGGAGAAGCGGCTCCGTTGTTCTGTCGCTGCCGCTCGGAAACGTAATGAATGTTTTTTTTTACGTCGGATGCGTGGAGATGGTCGCGGGTGGGATCTATCTTCCCTCGGTGCGTTCGTCGGTGTTTATATTTCTCTTCGCTGGAATGAGGATTCCCGTCGCAAGAAGTTGAATTAATTCGGCGGAAGGTCCACGGAACCCACCGTGCACCCCCGATCCCACGGAGATTGGGGGTGCAAAAAACTAGGCGCCGTTCCGACCTACGTTAAGGCTGTTAATTTGTTCGCACGAATCCTATCTGCGTTTTGTTCCCGTTGCATTATTTCCTCGGTGCGGTAGATTTTGATGGCAATCTTATACAGCGTAAGCCGGTTAACTTAACTTTTGTTAGCGTTTACGAACGTGATCATTTGAAGATCAATGGATTTTCGTTGATTCCATCCAGTATCGTCATTTGGTTGTGGATTTCTATAGAATCAGTTTATTTGTCTATGCTGTTACTCTTGAACTCTGGCTAGATATAACCTATAAGATGACAGTGAAATGCTAAAATGATTTTTATGTCGATGGAACAAAATTATTGCTTGTGGAAAGTGATCAGATTTCATTACTGTTCATGAATTGAAGGAAGTATGAGGAATGTAAGTGCATAGATAGCGCTTCAAATGAGCTCATATGTCTAAATTATTGGGATTGTTGTCATGACATCCCAACTACCACCGAATTCTGACTCCCGTAGAATTACATCTATACATGCAGGGGTGAGATTGCACTGCAATAACAGTAAACTATACAACTCGTTGGTCAAATCGATATTCATCCTAAATACCGTCATAAACGCTAGAGGAAATGAAATCTATTAACATATTACGCAGTATCTACCCAGCATTTGTCCTTACAGTGTCTCGTCCTTGACAGTTTTATAGTTTGGGCCACATGCCTCTTTTCGGACGAATTTAATATCCCCTGCAAACTATGCAATTTTTGCAACACAAAAGATAGGAATTATATCTACATATAAGGGGCTAGATGTCTGTTCTATTAGCAGTAGATATGCATCATTATAGTGCTCTGCATACATGCCATTACGACTACCTATGACAAACGATATTCGGTACCAGAACTTTATTGGGAAGAAGATGAATCTGAATAAATGGAAACACGCGTATGAGGATAATATAATTTTGTAGAGAGTAAGTAGTATGTCGTGTTTCAAACAGAAATTAACGTTCCTATTGCTTGTAAAAATACCTTAAGCTGAGTAGCAATAAAATTCTTTTATTGTTATCGGTCGTTCGGATTGAGTGAGCGTCATCGATTTTTTATCCATACCTTTATTACACCCTGACAAAAAGTTATCTATTTTTATCTTGGGTTCTTTAATGACACTACTGTTGTGTACGCCATGAAAACTGAAGATCTTACGGCATATTCAATGCTTTGATTGCTGAATCTTTGATGGCATAAATGAGTCATTCATACCTTTGGGGAAAATTCATGGGGTAGCGTCTATGGAAAACGTAAATCATTCCTCCGTTCCAGTGGAGTGGTTTATCGTCGTGAGTGGAAGTAAGTTTGGCGAGGACGGAACGTATCTGGCGCTCCAGCCCCAGCGACTCCTTTGCAGAGGAGCGAATGTCGGGCCCTCGCCTTGTTGTCTTTCCTCCAGGGTCGTCGAGTTAATTCGCTCGGAAGGAGGAGGAATTTCGGATGTTGTCGGCCTGCTCCTTCGATGGACGGGTTCTCAAACACAACGCGACGAGTTCAGCGGGTCGGCCGGAATCGATTGTCTGCCCTGGCGTCCAATCGGCAAGAAATCACGAGCAGATGCCCGTGAGAGAATTAAGTGTTGGAGGAGTTGGCTGTTTTCGTCTCCTTCCCTCTGTCTACTTTCTCACGATTTGAAATTAATGATGCGCTGACGTTAACTTTCGTTATAAACTATAATTTGAGACCATTAACTGCAGGGTAGAAGAATTTCTTGAAAAAAAAGCATGGTATTTCCGTTTACTTGCCCTGCTTTGTAACTAGTAATTTTAGTACTTTCCATGAACGTCAATGATTTCAAATACATACAGTAGTATCAAAGAAGTAAGGTTACTCGTATGGAGCCTTGACTTAAAGAGACGAACTAAGTTTAGCTTTCTCTATATTTATATATAAAATGACATGACCTATATAATATTAGTTTTATGTTTCTAATTGTGTATTCCTTTTAATCTTCTAGAATTCTTTCTTTATCATCAAAAACTGGTCAGAAATTTCCAGTAATACATTTCTAATAAAAATTAATTCTCTGAATCTAAAATAAAGCTCTATAGGTCGTAAAACTCATTTTTGAGCTCTTTTGTTGTTTGGAATTTCAATTGTGATGGAAATACTCATCCTGCGTCAAAATAGTTACCATATTTCATTCCACTGCAAGAGAAATGATCAATATGGGATAGGTCTTCCGCTTGAAAATTCGAATTTTTCACATTTACAAAAATCCATTCACTGCATTAAATTTACACGGTTTCTTTGTCGTGGTTTATGGGAAATAGGAATAGTTTCTGTGGTATATTCTCCTTATCGCCCATCATTTAGCGTTGATCCTGATTAATCACCTCACTCCATCCTTTAAAAAGGGATCTCAAATCGGCTCGGCCGCTCTTTAAGTTGACCGGTGCTCGTAATGAAGAGTTAAGTGGGATGGATATTCGGCAAGAGGCAGGAGGATGAGGAACTTGAAAAAGAAAGGCGTATTTGGCGGGGGAGGGGGGGAGTTTGAAGTGGGAGGTGATAGTTGGTGTTAGAAGGGAAAAAGGACGGAATGAGAGGAAGTGGCTCTTTGGAGTGCGCCTTGGGGCGAGGATCAACCACGATAAGCGTTTTTGACGACACCTCGGTGTATGTGGATTCCGCTGCGTTCAGTCGGTGGAATCGAGGACATGATATCGAGCTCCCTCCGACGATGAAAAGTCGTAGAAATGAAAGGAACGTCATAATGCTATATAATTAATCTTTGAATCTAATATTCGTATATGAGAACTGAATAGCTATTGATTATTTGTGGGAATGGATTGGCAACTGGTCCATTAATGCCATTAAGCATAGGTGGGTAATTGGGCAGTGGTAGACATTTCCAAGGATTAGGAGTAAGGTTGGAGGGAAGTCCGGCTTTTGCATTCAATTGCTCAAACAGAATGAATCCCAGGAGTCGACGATCTAACGTCCCATCCTACGGGCTGAGAGCTGAACTTAAAATGTCCTGCACAGTACTCAATAATTAGTCATTTTTCTCATCACAAGCGGATCGCTGAACCCACACACATTTCGACAACCTGATCTTAGTGGAGCATTTGCTTTGAAAACGTTGTGAATCCCTTATTTAGTATCAAACAATGGTGAATAAAGTTAATGGTATGCAGTAAAGAGAAGAGCCCAACACCAATTTTAAATTTGAGAAGTAAAAGCTCATATCTTGAGACATGATGGCCTGATGAAGGTGATCGCCGCGGGAAAAACCAACATTAGGATTATTGATTTTTGATAATTATGATCTTTATTAGCGCAAATGATACTTAATAATTGATAAATTAAATCTAAGGTAGTAAAATAATAAGTTACATTCCCGCGTAATGTTAGCAGTAGCCCTGTAGCTGCTGAGTAGCCTGGCCAGGTATTTCTTTTCCTTTGTGAGATACATGGTGGGTATACTCGAGAGTACGTATGGCTATAACCCTCGATTTTCCTATGTGCAATCAATGTGTGGATTAAAGGCAACATATACGAACGGTCGCGTGGGCGAACTGATGGAATAAGACCCTCTGCATCCGCTCCCCCTGCTTCTTTTACTGCGCCTTTTTATCCTTCCTTCGGCCATCTCCTCGATTGGGCGCTCAATCGGGGAGATGTGGGAAACATAAACCGAGGGCGATATTTCGAGGAGCCCATATGATCTTTGCCGCTGACCCCGTCCGCATTTCATCCGCGACGTGGGAAGTGCAGGCTAGCGGTGGCGGCTCCCTCTTTTATTGACCCTCGAGGCAATCGTTTAAAGGAAGGCTTCCGCGCCTCATCTCCCTCTCTCTCCCCTGAGGAGCGGTCGTTCCCTGGGCCACCCCTCTTGCTTCTCTCGTTGCCTCATCTGCCTCCCACTCCCTTCGTATCTGGGCCCTGCCGCTTGGCAAAGGACGAAACAGTTCCGGGAGATCCTTTTTCTCCGAACGGTGTTTTCTGTTCCTCCGTCACTCCTCGTCTTATCACACCGTGTAGGTTTTACTCGCCTTTGCCGCCCCTCTGTATCAGTGCCCTTGATTGCTCAAGTGAGGTAACGGGCTAGGAAAATCGAGGTTTATAGCCATGCGTACTCGTAAGTATACCCACCCCACACTACGAACTGTATCCCACACTACGAAGATGCGAATCATCTTGACACGTTCAAGGTGAAATTTTTAACTAATATAAAACATTGATGCATATTTTAGGGCATTTCCACACTTATCCTCCCATCACCTACATACTCCAAGTCTCATGGCTCTACAATGTAACAATATCAATTACGACATTTTTGTGCTATATATGTCTTTGCACTAATATGGAAAGAGAGAGTTGTTGCGCTTATCTATGTGGTATCTGCAACGCTCAAGATTGTGAGATTCTACTCATAGAGGAACGTATAAAGGTGATGCAAATGGCAAAATCACCCCGTTCGAGGTGCCTCTTCATAAGCAACGTGTTGATAAGCCTTGATCAAATGCGTAGATACTAGTCCAAGTCAGTCTGATACGATAGAAGTGATACCTAATTACAATAATAATTTACTAACAACAATTCAATAAAAACAATAATAATTTCGACGTGAATTTTGGCGGGTATCCATTCTCTTAATGCATACTGTGTGTGTACCTTGAGTGAGTGTGTTCTACGGCGAGATTAATTTGTCTATTCGAGGTTGCGTTTGCCTCTTGCTTGGTAGCTAACCGGGGTATCAGGCGGTTTAAGAGTTTTCCGACACCCCGCGCCTCCCTCCCGCCAAATTTTACTCCCGGCAGTCGGTCGGTGTAGTTTTTCGGGAGAGGAAAAAGGCGGTGATTTAATGTGAAGGTGTGAAGCAGGCGAATGCATGGTTGAGCCGCTGAGTGTGCCGGCGAAGCGGTTTTCCTCGTGCCAGGCTGGGAAGGAGGTGAGCCGGAGGGGGGGAGGGAGGGGAGGACCTTGAGGGGGAGGAGTGGAGGGGAAGGGACCTTTGGAGGGAGGGCCGCGTCTGAGGGTGAATGGCTTGGAAGTTGGCGGGGGGCGTTCGAGGAGGCGAGTGTAGTGGGCGTGGGTGGGAACCAAGCTTTCGGATCGATGCATCAGGAGTGGAGTTGTGGGCTCGGAAGACTCGTGTGCGAGGAGAGGAGGGATCGTGGAAAGGAGTTGCTCCTTCGCCCTCCCTTCCCCCGCTGCCCTTGTCCCTTCAGGTTGAACTCGCTCTCGTGCGGCGACAACCCTGCTCCTCCCCCACTCCGCCCACCCTTCCCATCTCGCCCTCTCTGTCCCTCCTCAAGGCTCCGTATTGTTTCTTCCCTGCCCTATTCTGCTTTCTTCTCGTCTTCCGCTCGACTTATTAGCGCCATCTCTCCCTTCCGCGGTCTCCCCGCGCTCGCCTCAATCGCTTCTGCCACCATCTCGAAATTTATTTCCACTTCCCGGTTCTCGAACGCCACTCGCTATCCTTTTCCCTTTCTTCTTTTTCCTCTTTCCGCCACTGAAAGCACTCTCTCTGCTTCAATCCCATCGCCTTCTCTTTGCAATTTCACGGAATCTAGCAGAGCAGTGTTGATTCTGTTTTTCGCATTTGGGAAATTCTTGATAAGTTTCCAGCCATATGTAAAACATTAATGTATTTTTTTATACAGAATTTATTTTCTCCACGTTCAGATTTCAAACCATTTAAAGTCTTAAATAATATTAGTTTTTTTATGACTGCATTAAGAAAATACTATTATCATTATTATTTCATGCAGGATTTATTAATTTTCCCGTTGTAGATGCTATTGGTCTTTGCGGGTCCTCACTCATGCCATTTTTTAGGTTACCTTCATTTCGATAGATTTCTTTAAAATTATCTCTACTTCGCGTCCTTCGTTCGCGAAGGAGAGGGCCAAATCAGCTGTCAAAACGTGGGTAGCTGAATGCCTTTAACGGAGAATCGTGAAAGCTGACCTCATAATTTTAGCACGCAGAAATTTCAAACGAGGTAAATCATGGGGAAGAGTTTTCGGGTTTCAGCCGAGGTAAATCACGTTGTCTGAGACTCGAGTACGAGATAAATGAGGCTTAGCGATCAGCTAATTGGCGTTTCAATCATTTCTGGTGCGCCTTGAGCGATTTATACTGGGACAGCTATGTTTTCTTGATCTCTCCCCTTCTTTCGTAATTTTACGTAAATTAATCGAATTATAGAAACTTGAGGTACACACACTGTTCGTGAATTAACGTTCGTTCGTGAATTGCCACTTAAAATGTGTACGGCTATATTTTAGTAACTGTTGTCGATTGAACTTCTCTCTCCCTGTCACTCAGGTTTTAGCTTGTCTTCTTCCATCCGATCACATGAATACGTGCGTTGACGGCTCTTTGTTTGTCACCCAACATTTTTTTCAGTTCGGTCGTCCGTAGGAGTTATTTCCCCTCTTCTCTCACCCACAGGGATTCTTAATTTTTATTTCTCATGTGTCCATCCTCTGTTGCATAGTTATATTTGCTCTTTACCTCGATAACTTGCAGACGGGTACAATCGATATGATATGAAAACATTTTGCAATTCTTCCGTACCGTGCACGTTTTCGCATGTTTCTTCAAACGGGCGGAGCATCAAGATTGAAAATGAAGGTCAAATGTTCGTTAATAACTCAAATTATATCGTAGGCTTCTTCGAAGAGAGATGTTTTCCGGTTCTTATTCAGTATTCTTGTTTCATCACCCAGTCCAAAATCACCAGTGATATTATTCGATTCATCAGCCGCTTTGATTGCTTGTACGTCGTCGGCTCGTTTCGTTCCTCCCGACCATCATCGCGAGTCATTCTTCCAATTTTTTGCTTGGCCAGACAAACGCATTCAAATTCGGTTGTGCGATTGGCATATCTTATTTTGGCATCCTCCAATTTTTTGAGCAGTCGGACGGAGCGCCGGATGCCGTAACAGTGGCTTTCGCCGTACCGGGTATCTCTCACGCTAAGATAGAAGGAGCAGCTATTACGTCGTTACTATCAATACATATTTTTTGGATGAATTTTAGCGAGATAAATTTATTTTGACTTGTTTTTTTTTAAGTCTCTCAACGATATAAACCAGGCTGGGCAAATTGTGACAAATATCGTTCCTAATTTCACCCTCCTTTCTAAATGTTGCCTTTTTCGTAGATTTAATGGTCAAGAAGTGAGTGGATGCAGCTGATGTTTTCCTCTCTCTCAGTTACGCTTGATTCATGCATCCATTACAATATTTCCTTCTGTTTCCCTTTCCATTCCTCCCTAATTTTGTTCTGTCGCGCATAATTTGCCCTAGGTATGTGAACATCCTTTGCTGAAACTCTTGATTCTATTTCTCTGACTACTTTCCCACTGCCCCTCCTCTCTGTAATTTGTCCTAATTCTCTTCCACGTTGCTCATGGAGTGGAGCTGTTTCTAGACGCATACTTCTTGCGAGCGTCCCTGTTTTCTCTCCGCGAAATCTAATTTATTCTCGTTTCCTCTTATCCATCCTGCTCCCTTTCCCCCTAATGCTGTATTTTATGCATCTCTCTTCCCTCTCTGTCGTTGTTTCCTATCCTCTCCACATCCAATCTCACTGATTTCCTCTTCCCTTAAACGAGGGCCTTTATCATCTGCAATATCAGTCGTCCTTATTAAATATTCACGTCTCTTTTCCTCCTTTCTCCCCTCTTTCCTCAACCCCCTTCTTCATCTGCTTTTTGCTTTTCCCTCCATCACCCAAGACCACCTCCTTCCCAGCATCCTCTCTCCTCCCCGGGGTTTCCGTCCCCCAAGAGAGGGCGGGAGGGAAACCTCGTTTACTTTAAAGCATTTCGTAGTCTGTCTAACCAATTTTTCGTCTTCGTCTATGCATACGTTAGGGTGTGCCTCCTTCCGTCGCACCTTGGCGTTCTTTTCCTTGCCAATGTCGGGGTCTTGGCTTCCTAACGAGCTTTCGTGGTAACACTCGACGTGCAGGAGATACAGAGATTCCCCTTCACTCCCGTTCTCGTCGTGGGTGTTCCTCTTATCATCCTTGGCTCCGGATGCATCTTTTTTACCCGACGGCATCTTCGTGATTACCGCTTTACCACACAGCAGTTGGCTTCGAATAGTAGCTAGAAGAATATGTTCGAGAAGTTGTTTTTTCTTGTTGCATGTCTGATGTTTTTCAGTCCAAGGCCGAGGGTGTAAGTACAGTTTTCGACCTCGTTGGCACTGTCGCAGTCACTTATACATTGTCTCTGGAATTGTCGCCGTCTGTGTTTTCTATACCCGCGCCTTTAAGTGCTTCCGACCGGGGATAAAGACAAGGATGAGAATAGAAGAGTAAGGAGGAAATATGGAGGGAAACCTGGTGTATTCATAAGCCTACTCTTATGGAAAGCGCCAAGGGAACCACGATGTAATCCGATGGACAGAGTATCTACTGATCTTGAATGCTCTCCACAAAGCATTAATTTCGGAGCCGGTTTACCAATGCAGACATCTTACACTGAGGAATTCGAACCCGGGCCCTCTAAGTTAAAGGGCGGTACACTAATCGCTGCACCAACCCTAACACTGCCTACACCCTCTAACCGCCATAATCGTTTGCACTGATGTCATTTTTATGTACACAGTATCCGACCCAAAGGAAATATTCCCCCATTTGAGTATCGCATTTCTTGCCAAGTAATCGTCCTGAAAAATACAAAAAATACGGGGGTGCTTCAACATTCCGTCGCCGGTTCTCGTGGCAGAACTAAGAATTGAAGTTGAATTTTTAAAATGGCGCTCAACGTGCTTACGCCGCGCGCCAGTTTATACGTCCAAGATGGGTAATTTTTTCTTGGATCATCTCGTGCACATTCCTCGGGCTGTTTCTAGAACTCTTGGCGAGAAAGCTGACATATGTAGACTGCAATATAAGCCGAGGAATTTGCCGTCGTGACCAATTTAGTACAATAGAGGATTTTCTTCTCGGTGTAGGCGAGGCCAGATTCTTCCGCCAACGAGTGTTGCTATGCCTAGGAGGACGTGGAGAGTAGTATAGTTACTCCTCGCTTTATCCATGATGATATGCAGCATCGGCCGGTTACATTCTGATTTGAATTACACTTGACAAATTCTTTATATATTCTTAGGATTCGTTCGTCGGATAGTCAGCTTCGAGTGACATCTCATTTGCTTTTCGTGTAAGCGGGTGTTTTATGTCATTTCTTTTTAATATGAAGAGTGGGCTCTTAGAACGTCAATGGATGCAGTAGGATATTTCTCCCTATTGTACCAGTCGTATGACCGAGGTTGGTTTTGGTCCCGTTTTTCGCTTAGAGGTGGCGTATCCAAGTACTTTCCTTATTGTGTTCGTCTTAAGATTAAGGCTAGAATAGATGGTGAAACCTTAACTCTGCTTCGATCTGTCATTAAGTTGGCGTGCCAAATAAGGCGTTTGTAGTCCAAGATTAGCGCACCATTTTTTCATATTATTAAAAAGTACTTATCCAGTTGCTTAAGTCGAATCTTCTTTCTCGTTCTTATACCTCAGATTTCATTTCTCCTCTGACTTCTCCGTCCCAGTACCTTCGGCGTAACTCCTTCAATAGATCTTCCCAGCCAATCCTCTCCATCCACTCCTCAAGTGCTCTGAATCCTTGGGAGACGGAGGCCTCCCCGACTTTTCCAACGCCTTTCTTCTCCGTCTGCCTACATCTCCTTCTCGCTTCCTCTTCCCGACCGCTCCCCTTCCACACCCCCCGCCCCGTAAAGGGAATAAGCCCCATCTGGATAATCGCGTCGATTTGTCCACGTCTTCACGGGGTTGGGGACCTCTTCTCTCCCTCGAGAGGGGGAAGGGCCCCGCGTGTGTGTGCGTGAGCATGTGTATGGCCCGCGCCATGTGACGTAGCCTTCCTTCGTTCCCTCTGCCCTTCGTTCCCTCTGTCCTTCGTCCTCCGCCCTACTGGCTTCTTTTCCCCGGCAGCGGTAGCTATGGGGAAAACGGACGTCACCCCATAGCGTATCCGCATTAATTCTCTTGCGCCCTCGCCCGGAAAATCCTGTTTAAAGATCGATCTGTTATCTTGTCACCGCGTCGCCATGCGCTTTGTTTATTCCATTCCTATCCCTCGCAAAGAAAAATGTATTTCACGGGGAAGTTTCGGGGACGCCGTGCCCTTGCGATGTATTATTCGACTTAATCTCCCGGGCCGCGAGCGGAGTCATAATCTTGCCGTGGACAGATCAGATTGTTTCCGCTGCTCGCCTTGCTTTTTTTCTGCGTCGCCCTGGGAGACCTGTTTACGTCGTGCAGCTTTATATAAGGGGCTTTAATAATCGGAGATGACCTGGGTCCATTTATGTGCAAAGTTTGTTTCTTAGTACCCTTAAATGTTTTTATTCTTGGAATATAGCCAGGGGGAGTTTGCTTTTGACAAATTACGTGTCCATAAATTATATAATTATATTATTGTGCTGGGTTCGATTGGAATACCTATATATTTTCTTCTGTCATCGCTGCTGACCATAAATTTTGTTGGGAGGTACGTGGTCATTTTACTAATGCTGCCGGTATTGCTATGTATGTACATGTACCATTATATTGCTAAGCTAGCAAAGGGTTTTTTAGATCATGATACTCTTTGCTTCCCTACGCCCACTATATTGATTAACTATGAAGAGTTCTCCTTGTCTAAGTCAAGTAGTATTTAGAAGTATAATAGTAAATAGAGGTTCCTCATGGTCCCCCCACTGGTGTGGAATATTATATTGGTGGATAGCTGCTCGCTCTGAATGAAAAATGCGCCTTGGTCAGTAGGTTTTCCTGTTCAAAAATCATTTTTGGCGTGGTGAAATGAAAATGATCCTCCTTGTATGGTAATCCCTTTGATGTGCCATTCGTAAGAGAGATTCGGCATGCTTGATGAATTAGATATTTTGAAGGACTCATGGAAAGAAATAGAGAGAAGTAAATGTTATAAATCGAAGAGAAGTATTTGCACGGATTCTTTAGCTTAGTGGGAAGACTGCATTTTCTAAAACTAGTGGTATTTTCCACACCCTTCTGTCTAATATCTGTTTATATTCTCGTAGCCCGGACAAGTCTCTTTTCCTCACTCTGCTTCACAATGGCAGCTGTTTCCGTGCTTGTAATGGTTTAATTAACTCTAATTCTTTCTTAATTTATATTTTTTATTTTATACTATATTTAAGCGTAAATTTTGTAATTCTGAAAATCAGACTTACTGCAGAATTTTCGTGCCTTTTCACGAACTTCATGAATTAAACACGTCAACGCAGTTATCTTTATACTAATGTATTGGCTAATGATTTCAGTTTGTAATCATTCCAGCGTTTAGACGCTCTCCAAGCTGTTACACCATATTTTGTGCGAGTTGCGTCCACTTAATTTGTGGATATTTCTATCTTCCATCTTCCCCTTGAATATGGTTTATTCTTTGGTGTAGCCTTTTAAATATGCCCCACTATTTTACTTGGAATTTATTTTAGTGTACTTCTTCGTCTACATTACGTAATGTTGATCTCAGGCACTTGAACTAATGTTTTTCCTAACTGTATTAATGCGGAAATTATTTAAGTTCGCTATCCGAATTGTGAATTCGTGAAAGATATTTTGGCTTTTTTCATGCGGATTAAAATTATAGAATTAAATTTCTTGCGAATGCCATATGGAAATGTTTGTTTATAGGACAAAAAAGGCAACTTATTTATGCGATTCCTTTCTAATTAAAGAATTTTTTCTCACCTTATGACTCCTGCTCCCATGTGTCTGTTTAATGTTCGATAGTTACTTATTCCCGGAACGTAGTTTAAAAATTTCAGCATATACACCAGGTCGAACCTGCAGAGCTCTAAATCTAGCATGTTTGTTGGAGAAATTCATTGTTCTCGCTGGCGGGGCATGGACGTAATGTGCCTGTGAATAATGGTGGTGTATTTTTGGTGCAATAATCCAGAAATAGATAGTGAGCCTCGCGAAGGGGTTGTGAAATGCTAACCTCGCATACCGTGAGGGATGTTTAGTCTCCTTTATGGTATTCGGCTTGGTGAGCAAGCAAAATCTTGGCTGCGAATAATGAACTAAAATGGAATACTCTTATCAGTCATTTTTGTTTCAGTAATGTTTTATTTCGGAACACTTTATTTTTCAAAATGGAAACTTATCTGTTTTTGGTAACATTTAGCTATAAGGATAAAAAATATTTAGTGGCAGGATTTACGTTTTTATTTTCATTTCAACTAGAGGTGTCTTGAAGATAGAAAGATATGAAGAAGGATTTGACAAAACTGGAATGTTTATTAATTGTCCTTACGCCTAAATTACCTAAATATCTTGTATATTTTAGCGTGAGTTCTCCAGTAAAAAAAATATGCTCCACTGTCAAGCACTTAGTTCATAAAAATCCCCTCAGTGTGCTAAAAAGAGACTTTTTAATGCTCGCACTTAGTACTTTAGAGTCGATCATTTTTTATTCTTTAATAAGACATTTTTTTTGAAAGTATTAAGCGGATATTGACCCCAGGCATCTGGCAGTATTTCCGCAATTGTAACCTCAACGAAATGGCAGTGAGGTCGTAACCGATCGGAGCGAAGGAAGATCGCCTCGCATTTCCCACCTCCAGGAAACCCGTCATTCTCGCGGATTGCGCCGTAACGAGGGCTTTCACATAACTCTCGTGCCCCCGACCCGACTCTATGGTGAAGGAGGGGTTTGGCATTAATAAAAAGGATGCGTTGGGTTGGGGGGGGGGGGGGGGCTTTATGGATCACGATGAGCGCGAGCATCGTTTTAAAGACACGCAATGATGGCATTATGAACTCTTCCAGGAGCGAGTAAAACCCCTTCGGGTTTTTAAGGAGCTCTTCCTCATCGCTTCCTCCGCCGAGCGTCGCATCTCTCTCCAAGAGGTTTTATCCGTCCGAACCGTGAAGATCCAACGCCTTCGCCAACGTTCTCGCCTCTCACACCGCATTTTCGCCGCGTGTGTATTATTTTTCCGCCTCGCCCTTCACCATTCTCCCTTTAAAAACCTCCCCCGCCCCTGCCCCCTCCCGCGTCGGATCTACGATTGAGTAAGAAGGTTCTTCGCAGCCATAACCTAGGCCAATAAAAGCCAATTTTCTTTCTTCCTCTCCCCGCTTCTCTCTCTCTCGGGGCGTTCTCCTTACGGCGCGCTTTTTTTTCATCGTGTCGGTTTCTTTTTCGTGGGAGGTGTGGGCTGCTCCGGGAAGGGGGAGAGAACATCTTCAGTAGGTCTCGGAGGCGAGGCGGGAAAAGGGGGAGGATTTTTGGGGGTGAGGGCATGGGAAGGAGATGTTGGAGGTGACTGTCCTGGGAGCCGCGGGGGATTGTGGGGGAGGCCCTGACGGGGGAAGTTGCGCTAGAGAGAGGCGTGGAAGGGGCGCCGCCACGTGGGAGGCGGCGCCTCGGGGAACTAAGCTGCAAAATGGCGGTTTATCGCTCGTGAGACCCCACCCATCCCTTCCCCCCACCCTTCCATCCTCCCTCTCCCCTCTTACTCTTCAAGGTTCCTCTCCCTCTCCTTCGACCCCTCCCCCCTCCCTCGCTCCCCTGCCCAACTCCCTCCAGCCCACACTTCTTCCCTTCATCCCTCTCGGGCCTCTTCTCAGTCGATACGAGGTCGGGATGATGATGCCCTCCTCCCCAACCCCCTTTTCGCCCTCCCACACGGTCACTCCCCCCTCGCTCCTTGGCCCTCTGGCCGCTTCTCTCACCCTCTTGCCACTCCTCTCACCCTCTTGCCTTGCCCCCAGTCCACGCTGGATACGGCGTGTACGAACTTCTTCCCCCCACCGCACCGTTTAGCTCCGAGCGGACCTCGGCCCCTCCTCGTAGAAAAGAAAAGTTCCTTATCCCCTTCATATTTTCCTCCTCCTCCTCTTTGCCCATCTGCTCCCTTCATACCCCTCCTCCCTTGCCTTAAGTTTGCCCCCTTTCGTCCCCCCCTCCCTCCCCATACCCGTTTTGCTGCGTTTCCTGCCGTGTATTGATTTTCCCTAAATACACTTAGACGTCTAAAAGGCTCCTGCGTATTTTATATGTTTCATCAATTTATCATCCCGTCACGTATATTCCAGGAGAGCAGTTTTCCCGATTTCCTTCGTCCAGTTTTCTTTCTGGGCGAGTTTTTGAAATTCTGGTTTTTCTGTGGATGGAAGGTGGTCGTGTGTATCGAAACTTTGCATTTGCCACGGTGCTCTTGTGCCGTTTATTCTCTATTCTCACCGCTGGAGGAGACTGAAGGATATGGTTTTATTTGCTCTCATCTGTTGAAGAGCTCGCGCTTCGATCCGGCGAGCTTAATTTAATTTCAATCGTCAGCAGTATTGATTTTTTTAAGGGTCTGTTTAGGTTTGTAGCTGGATGGTGAAAGGATCGTTTCGTGGAAGAGGTCACACACGATCTCATGAGCCGTCGGTAGTAGTAGCAGGAGCGCCAGTAGTGGTAGTGATTTTCCATCCCCCCTCCCTTAAACCGCTCCGCTCCCTTTCCCATCCGCCTCCGACGTAGTAGTACGCTTTTGTTGTCGGCTCTCATAAGGCGTTTTCCGGGAATTCCGTGAGCTGTGTCGTGAAATTGGGCCGCAGAATCGTACTCCCGCCCCGTCGGATGCCGTGGCGTATGAGAAGAGGGGTTGAAGGGGTGGGTGTGGAGGAGGGGGGGGGACGCGCGGAGGGCTCTCCGGTGTGGAGGAAGGGTGGGGGAGGAGGCAGGAAGGAAGGTTTTGGGAGAGTAGGAGAGGGTGGCGCCGTGGAAAGGGGGGCGGGTAAGGGCTGTTGGAGGGGGGGGGGGAGGCATAGTTACGGGAAAGTGTCGGTTCCAAGAAATCTCGCGTAATCTCCTGGAATCCTCCGGGAAGTCGTCCCGGAAATTTACCACGTGTTTCTCTCTTTTTGAGATTCCGCCTCTCGGCGCTATTTATAGCAAGGTCACCCTTTTCTTTCTTCTCCTCTCGCTTTCTCCTTCCATTCACGTAGTGTTTTTTTTATTCTACGCAATTCTCTTTCTTTCGTCCCTTTGCCTTCGTATCAGTCAACACCCCCTCCTCTATCACTTTCCGTCGGATGGGCGGTGGAAGGGGGAGTTTGGTGTTTTCATAGTGTTCCCGGAATTCGCGCTTCGGGAAGAGGGCTGCCCATTGAGCGGGATGGCATGGGCGGAGTGTGTGTGAATGTGAGAGTTCCTTTCTGGATGCGTGTTCGAGATCGTACTCGAGCCAATTTGGAAGGGCGACGTGAATGAAACTTCAAAGTGGGCTTCTCCACCCTCGTCACTCTTTTCCTGTATCTCTATCTTCTCTCTTTACGGCTGCGTAAATTGTGCACCGTTATCCTTGACGCGTTTCTTTCGGTGCACGTATGACTGCATCTTTTAAGGTCGTTTTACACAAAGGACTAAGTTGAATAAGGCATGGATGAATGCCTGGAAACAGAATGGGGTATTTTCCATTCAATTATTTTCTGTATTTGATGCGATTTCCACTAATCACCTCTTCAAATATCATGCTTTACGATGGCAGCAATCGTTTGAAACGGCCTTTTGCCTTCTCTCTGGAGTAGTTTACCTCATCATAGTTGCCAAAATATATATTAATATAGTTCTCAAGTGCTGAAAACGATTCAGATCGTGTTTTAACGTTTTATCTCTCGGTTATTATGATTCATTTATCTTTGTTTGCCGATGGATGAGAGCAAAATAAAACTTTACATTTCCACGCATAAAAAGAGGTTTTAATACGACCATGGTTTCATTACGGTGTAGCATCATCGGGCCTAAATAAATTTCACCAAGTTACGCCGGAAAATATTAATTATATCGTTTGACGAAATCAATTGGGTAAGGTTTCAGCCTCACCAGCAGTTTGGTTTGAAGTATGTACTTCTTTTCTTAGTTTTAGGACTACCCTACACGACACATAGGTGGTGATAATCCAGTAATATCGTGAAAGATTCAAATGCGAAATTCTTAGCCGCTGAGGAATTGGAAAAAAATAATTTTGAGTAGGAAGTTTGGAATTTATTTTTTGGATCGTCAACCATTTGGCCTGTTATTCTATTTATTTTGTCACTGGAGTATATCAGATAGGACAGAAGGCGTCACTTTGTGGAATTTGGTTACGGTATTCATGGTAACGAATAAAATAAAACTTTTAGTCTATTCTTACTTTTTTAATAACCGACCTAGGTTTCGACAAATTTTTGTCATTCTCAAACGTGAGAATGACAAAAATTTGGAGTTTTAGTCCATTAATTTGAGATGCTTTAGCAATTAAAATCTTACCTACTGTGAAATATTACTTTTAAAACGCCTCCTTTTCCTTTCTTGCTTCATTGCTATAGATATCGTTGCTTCTCTTCAAGTCATTTTTTGACAATAACCGACGCCCAGATTTTTTTATGCTGAAGCAAGTATGGCAATACTATTTGCTTTCTAAGGGAGCTGCATCATGAGGATAACCGAGGAAAGTTCGGCTGCTCGCGCAATTGAGACCGTCGGGAAGACGTTTTTAAGCGTCCCATTTTACTTTCCAGCCGGGCGTTACAGTGGGAAAATTCGCTTGGATCATTCACCCCAGTCTCTGGTTATCGTTTAACGTCTTCCAGGCTGCTCTCTTTCTCTCTCTCCCTTTGAGCTCCATCCCTCTTCCTCTTAGCCGGCCGTAACCCCTCACGGCGGAATAACCGCTCAAGCACGTGCATCTGATTGGGGAGGATTGCAGGAGCGAGCGGTGGCACTTTACCCAGACACGGCCCCTTGCTGCCCGATGGAGTGAGACGAGCGCACCCCGTGTGAAGATGCTCAGGCCGTCAGGGCCGGTGCAGCCAGGCTCCAGGGGGGGCGAGCGTCGAGGGAGGAGGTGGAAGGGCTAGCCCTCTCGGTACCCTGGAGCGAGCCAGACCTTTGAGGTGGTCGACAGGGCACAATGCTGTCAATGGATAATTCGACCATAAAATGGTCCGCTGCGTGACACCAAATTGGGCCGAGAGAAAGGGTGGGAAAGGATCCATCGTGACTACGCAAGTCAAAATGAATCAGATGTTCCTCCATTTTTTGAATTGCCATTCAAACAGTACTGCTATCACTGAAGGCATGCGTAATTATTATTATCGTATTAGTATAACTGGTGTCCGAATTATGCTAAAAACAGGTGGGCCAAATACCTATTTCACGAATTACGCTATCCAGCTTAAGGAGCCATATTTTTCAAGCTAATGTAAAATGTACGTGCCAGTAGAAGTGTAGAGGAGCCTGTGTCTATACTATTTAACTACTAAAGATATGTGTCCATTTTTTCAGCATTATGACGATCCAGTTTAGGCAGTTTTTTAAGTGCCATATGAATGTAATACCTCAATAGATTATCGCTACAGTCCGCATAACTGCATGCCACACAGGAAACTTCAAAGGGCCCACGACTCTAAAGAGTTTCGTCAGAGTTTCGTGTTAGGACGACTGATACAGGTGTGAGAAGTGTTGAGTTGGTGGCGATGCGGGAGGTAGAGGAGGAGTCCAGACGTTGATGAAAGAGTTTGGGATAATGGGGAGAAATGCTGACGGAAAGGAGGAGGTGGAGGAAGTCGGACTAAGGGCCACTTTTAAATATTGCTCCGCCCAAATCTCGGAATGCCAGTCAAAACTTTAAGGTTTTTACTCTTTTATTCCCCATATCACCCTCTTTTTTTCATTTTCTCGATAGCTTTGTAATTTCCTCCCTTCCTTTTTAGTCAAACTCTGCCGGCCTACCGTCATAACCCATCTCGCAAAAAATCTCGCACTCTCCTCTCGCAAAAAAAAACTGATAAACTTGCTTTTACCGTGCTTTTGCACTTTTTCCGTTTCCCTCCTCGCCGTGGTGGTCCTTCCACAGCTGTGTACCAACCGCGATTTCGTCTCGCTTCCCCATCTCTTTCTCAGTTCTATTCCCTGCGTACCTTTATGAGTTTCCCCATGCTCTTGGACGTATCGCCGCAGCAGCCCTCCCTCCCTCTTTAGAAATACCTCCGTGGTTGCTCATTCTCTGCCTGTTCCCGTTTCTCTCTTCTCATCATTCTCTCTTCCCTTCTCCGTTCCGCGAGAGACGTTCCTTCCGCGGAGGGAAAAAATAAAATCGAAAGGTTTTCCCCTCTCTTGGTTTCACGTCTGATTTTTAACTCCCCTTCCGTCTCCGTCCCCCTTCCCTTATCCCGCGTCTCGATCGCGAAATCGAGAACAAAAGACTCTGGGGCGCCTAGTATCTTTACGATACTCCAGAGGAGGATAAGTGAGGTACCCGAATGCCCCGTGCTAATCCCCGGACGCGCCTCGATCGGCCATTTTCTTTTATTTTTTCTTCTACCGCTACTAATAATCCTCCTCCCTCGTCCCTCTCGACTCTCCTCCTTCATCCCACTAAACGCACCAAATGCGTCCTTTACTCGCCTCTCCCCTCGATCCGAGTGCATGTTCCTCTCGTTGTCTCCGAATGCTCTTTCTTAAACTCCTGACTCCAAGTCCCCTCGGGAGTCATCCGTTATCGAGATTTTATTGAGCTGCTCTTCACTCCCGTCGTCGGCAATCGAATGAGTCCCCTGTGTCGCTCTTTTTCACGTGTTCCTCCATTTGTTCTTACTTAAAAGATAGCCTATAAGAATTTAAAGGTGTGATCATCTGACATGATCGTGTTTTTCGAAGGTGTGATGACTTCTTTCACTATTATCTTGAATAATTGATCTCTATGTGCTTTGTAACAAAATTTAAGTGTAATTATATGCATGACTAAATTCTTTCATTTTTATTTCAGGTAAGTGGATTCCTTGTGATTTTTGAAAGCGTGAATGGAGCTTTGGAAAGACGTGAGTACATACTCTCGCACTTATTCCTTAATATGATTTATTACTTTTTCTTTGTGTATATTGTAAACAAAGAACTTAATAAGTCTAACGCCCTCTACAACGCACTTGTTTGGTTTGCTCAACGTTTCAACGTTGATGCACGTGTATTTAATGCATGGAATAGAAAAACGCCAGCATAGATACCACCATTCGTTTGATATTAAGGCCCTGCATGCCTCATTTGCAGACTCTGTGTTTGGCGTGGCCTTGCATTGGTTGAAGGTTTCGATTTGATCGGCATTTCAATGGGTGTGCGCTTCCAGATTTGGACTACTCGCTGGCGTATCTCCTTCCTTATTCCGATGCGATGCCTGTTATCTTATCTCTCCCTCTTTTTCATGCCCATCCTCTTATAAGACGTTCCTCCCCTGTTTCTCCTCTCTTCATATATTTAGCCTTCGCGTAAATTTCACCCCGGCTTCCTCCTTCCTCGCCTCGTCCCCTCTTTCCCGTCCCGCACCCCTTTCCTTTGCACCCCTGTTTCTCCCCCACCACCCCACCTGCGCAGCCTACACTGCTCCTAAATTTCCCTCCGAGGGTCCTCTAACCCGTTCTCGCCTGTAATCAAGGAGGTTGGCGTGCTCTTTATCAGTAATTAGCATCTGGCCATTGTGTGTGTTTGTGTGTTATTTTGGGGAGCATTAACCCTTCCCTCATCCTCTCTTGAGTTTTCATCCCCTCCCACCACCGTACTCTTTTTCACTATCCGACCGACTCCCTGGAAGCACTTTCCTACCTTCCCTTCTTCCACTTCGTAACGTGGAGATAATTTTTCTCCCGTATTCTCGCTTAGGAACGACGGCACCTTACGGTTTGCTAACTGCAGTCTTTCATGCAGTTTTGTGTTCCCGTGCCCTTTGTTTTAATGCACTTTCACGATTACTTCCGCTGCCTTAGCTATTCCAGATATTCATACTATTCGGCGAAGATTATGACAGCAGTTTCCTGAGCTTTTCCGGTCTCTTTTCAAATCGCCGGCCGATGTTTCACCTTTTTCGACATCCAGCCTGTCTTCATAGAACCCACTATCCATGATGTGTTCCTTTTTAGTGCCAAGTACTTTTTCTTTGAACAAGATACTCATTTATCTTTAGTGAGCGTCGCTCTATTTCCCTTAGTTGGTCGCTTTTGGTGATTGCCAACTTTTCAAGCCCATAACTCTCCTCACTTGTGATAGAAATGTAAGTATTGGATGTAAGTGTTACTGTTTGTGAGGAATAATGAATGGTTATTACTCAAGAAAAAGTATTTCCAGTCCTTTTATTGCGTCTGCACACATTCAGGACAAAATTCAAGAGCTATTTTGGAGCGCGAGGCATTCTGCTATGTAGTATACGTGCCACTTAATCATGTTCCACTTAATCTTTGACAAATCGTTATAAATATTAACAATGAAAACAATTTAAAATTATAACAAACTAGTTTTCGCCTATTTTTTCGGAAACTTTTTGATTATTGTTGCTGGACTTACATATTTTTTCACTTTCTAGAACTCTCTTTTAGATACTCGTACGCTCTTTTTTGTTCACAGACAATAACCACCTTCATCCTTACTCCGATATTACATTAGTGATGTATCTCAAATTCAGCTATAGTATGTTTCTCTTTAGTTTCTCTTAACATCTATTAATATATTTGTATTTCCAAAAGGTTTAAAAACTCATGCTGACATTCATTCAAATTTTGCTTAATTATTAGAGAAGAAATATTTACGTATTTACGTTCTATTGTTTTGTATTGCAATGGTCCCATTATTTTCGGGAGAAGAATTATTAGCAGTTAATTTTATACAGAAGGATTGTTAATAACCACAAAGTATACATAGTTTGGGAAAGGGTGAGCATACATTTGGACCTTTTCCTCCTTCAAAACTTGCCCACATTATTGTAATTAGTGTTAGCTCACTCTTAGTGTGCTTATTCCCGGTATGTTCATTTATCTCTTTCGAATTATTTTTAAATTTCCCTATGGATCTTATTCCCTCAAAGAGTTTTTGCATCGATCATTCTCTCTAGGGATGGGTGTATTCTGAGCTGATAAACCCTCGTTGTATTTGTTTACCCCTAATCGTGTTCCGATCGAATCGGAAGAAAGATCGCACAAGGCAGAAAAGGAGACGCCGGAGGAAAGTGAATAAGTCGCCTCATCCGCGTGGTCACTCGCATGTCCTCCGTGACATGGGCGTGGTCGAACCCGAAGGACTAATGTGCAGGTAGGCAGTCGATGAGGTGGACGAGTGAAAATAGGGAGCGGTAGGACTATTAGTAGGGCATGGGGGTCGGAAGGGGAGAGAAGGGATGGTCGGATTAGTGGGAGGGCGGGGCGGGTTCGCCGCTATATCCGTCGAGGTGCCTCCGGAGAGTAGGGCGGCTCTCAGGTCTGCGTTGCTGTGGCGGGGAATGAAAATGTTTTAATCATTGCGGGGCGAAACGTTTTGACAAATGGGAAGATCATGTCGGCCAGATAAGGCTCATATGGACACATTTTGCGCGGGAAATCGCCGTGGGCTGATGGCTCTTGTTTTTATCCCGGTCGGAGAGAGAGTGGGTGTTTCCTGCAGATGTTTGAGTGGTGGGTATTGCGTGGAGATGGGCATTATGGGGCGGGAGCGACGTGAATTCATTATATTCGTGTTCCCCTCCTATCAGCTCGAGTTTTGGCCCCGTGAGGGAATTGTGGCCGGCAGCAGAGATAGGTTGGTTTCATGTCTTGATTACCAACTTTTTTTATTGAGAAGGCGCCGAGTATTTGGACATTGCCATTTTTTGGATCTTCGGTTATGGTTTAGGGTAATTCTCTAGAATTTTGTAGGATACTAATCCTGGGAGCTCTTTCCGCCATGAGCATTATTATTGCGCAGGCATAATCTTGCAGGTTTTAATATAGTTTTCGTGGCCCATGACGGCGTTTTCCACTCAACATACCAATATAAATGAAACTTAAGTTCGTTTGGTATAGAAATCTTTCTTCATTGGTTTAATTTCACATGATCTTGTGTGTTCTGATTTTACAAATAACTTGCTGACATTGTACTTAGGAAAATGAGTAATTTAGCTAATTATACGCTTTTGCTCATTTCCTATGGTACAATAGAGTACAATAAAATGACTATAATTGTGTGACATAAAGGTAATTCCAGTTTAACTTAGCAGAAAATATTTTATATCTCGTGGTGATTTTTCGCCACGTAACGAAAGGATATTTCTCATTCCGCTTTATGTAATCATATTTACCTATGTTTATAATTTTTGTACGATACATGTATTGAGGTCATATTATTTATAAACGATATACGTAACATTTTTATGACCTTGAAGAGAAGCTTACAGATATCTTATTTTGAGATTCTAGAATTCCGGTTCAAACACCCATTTTCTGTTAAGAGTCACGAAAAACCTGAGCTCAAACTGTAGTGTTCTCCTAGAATTCTGATTTGGTTTCAGCGCACGGTTGACTGCGAGATAAAGGTACATATGTATATTTGTGAGAGCCATGCTATTGGCCCTTTCAGGCTAGTACACACTTTTCTCACACATTGGAGTGCTGATCACGTTTGAGTGGTCTCCGGAGAAATCCTCTTCCTGCCAAACCATTGTCATATTCCGCCTCCATTTCTCTCCGTTAATACCCGTGACTCTTAAAACGTAAAGCCTGCAGTGAGATAAATCATTAAAAAATCCCACTCAAAAATTTCGAGCCAAGGAGGAGGGGATTTAAAAAGAAATCCCCCGTGGAAAAAAACTTGGCCGAGGCTTTCACGTGCCCGGGGAACAATGGGCCAATCGAAGTCATCTGAAAATTGGCCTTCTTACATTCTCTCCTTCTCTCTCTCTCTATCTCTACCTCTCTTTCTCCCCCCTCTCTTTATTCCTCCCCACTCATTCGAAGGTCTGTCTCACTTATTTACTCCCTGAGACGACATTATTTGGATCCATTCGTCGTCTCTTTCTCTCACTCGGCTTCAGTTGGCATTGTGATGGAGAGAATGGAGGCTTTATATTTTTTTTTGACGGCGTGCGGTGGGGGGTGGCTGGTCTCTCCGCATTTCCCACCTGCAGTGCTCATCGAAGACGAGCGGCTCGAGGAAAAATGGGCAGTGGAAAGAGCTTTCGGGAATCATCTCCCCGTCGTGGTGAGAAATTGAAGGTCATTCCCGGCGCGGCGCGAAGGGAACTGCCTCTGCCGTTGCAGGAAATAGCCTTGTCGGGCATGGCTGCGCGACGCCATCCTTCCAGCACATGCATTTGTGGTTTCCTTAAGACTATAAACGGGGGAGGCTTGAGGGAATCCGAGTCTACGCGGTCATTAGCGCCGAATCCATTAGGTACGTCTCGCCTGGGGCATCCCGCTCAAGGGATGTGAGGAGGGGACACCCCATCCCTGGATGCATATGGAACCACGGGTCCGTCTAATACCCTCCGTCGGGGGGGCACCGTGGTCCATTCTTCTGCGCACCTTTCCGCCACCGAGTGAATATAAATTACCCTCCTCGCTTACCCATCGCCTCCCCTAAAACAATGACGTTTCCCCCATCGGCTCAAGGGTCTGGGCCCTTTATTTTTCAATATGATGGCCGCAGGTTCCCTTTCTTCGCGCTCACCCGCCAGAGTTGGCATCCCAAGTTCGGACGGGGCTGCTGGGGTTTTTCTCGCGGGGTCGCCTGTCACGTGACCGCCGCGACAATGCCTCCCCTCCTCCCCCCTCTCATTCCCCTCCTCCCCCCTCTCATTCCCCTCCTCCCCCCCCGCCGGTTCACTCTACCGTGAAATAAAGAGCGTGGAAATTGGCTCGCATCCGTGTGAACGTGACATTGAGTGGCTTCCAGGCACGACTCTCCGCTGGTTTTATTCCCCCCCCCCAACCCCATCTTGGCTTAGGAGGGAAGTGGCTTTCCAATCCGGCTAATGTCCCTGGGCACGAGTGCGTTTTTTTTGGGGAAGGAGGTCGATGCATGCCCCCCCTATCTCATTCCTTCCACCTCGTCCACATCCGCGGTTTGCGTCTCACGGGCCACCGGACACCTTCAATCCGAGCGGCGGTGAATGTCGACGCCCGTCGTCCAAGTTCCTTCCCCGCACGCCCCCACCGAGTGACGGCTCATCCTGGTGTGAGGATGAAGTCTGCGGAAACATATTCGGCGCTCGCGATCCGAAGTAAACGTGGCTGTCGAGGTGTCCAACATCTCGGCTTTGCTCCGTAGCATACTTGGCCTTCCGCTCGACAGCGTTCGCTTCTCCGAAGGAATTGTCATTCAAGGAGGGCAACCAGGTGCCTTCAGGAGAGATCGTAATTTGGGCCGTCGCCCATAATGGAAGACGTGCTTAATTATGCTTCACGCGAAAGGAAAATGAACGAGTATCCCTCGAGAAAGTCTTATATTCTGCATTCTGGAAATAATTCTTTCATCAATGTGAAAAAGAGAGAAAATAAATTGGGGGATATGCATTGAAGAGTACGGAAAACGAACGAAAAGCGTACCATCATGGTGTGAAAAAGAAATGACCATATTTACCCAATATATTTTGTAGTTGTCATCAAAATCATTATTGGCGTTGAGGTATTTCATTTAATACTCTTGAGGGGTCTGAGCATTAGTAGCTGAACTACTAATTGAACCAAGTTGCGCTTAGTTAATCAAAGAGTGGTGTAAATGGGAATAATATCACTGGAGTAGAACTAGTTCGAATTAATTCGTCCCTCAATAAAAGTATCATCAGTCCATAAAATTTGCTAAGGCTGGGAATTCTATAACTGAGATTGATGGACATTAGTTGCAGTTATATAATAATCGTATTGATAATTTGCAGTTGCACCATTCCTTCATTACATTTTGGTATCATTTTTAACCGCTATTTTTACTTTCAATTTGAAGGCCAGCTACTACGTAGACTTCAATTCTCTGCGCATACATTATTCGCCTTAGCTCTCTTTAGCAATTTGATTTTGTATCATAAATTTGAAAAGAACTTGCTCTAGATTATTCAAATCATGTTTGCGGTGTTGAACGTGCAGTGACCAAACCGGTCGCTAATTATGTGATATTTCATTCCAATTCTCGGTTAATGAAAGTTGTTGTTCTCACTTGCTCTAGACTTCCATTTCAATTAAGAGGATATTAGACGTCAGATGTAGCAAGTCGCAGTAGTTTTCCTGTGCCGAGAGCTGAATGCGTTAAGGCATGAGCACTCATTAATAATTGTTACAAGTTTTGTACACACATTAATTAGCAGAATCTTATTCTCCTTCTCTGGTATTTTACAATCCACAGGTTATTACATTATTACATTACTCTAGTCATACTTAACTTTTTGTCGCTTTTAATTTTGATGATAACTTCTTATCAGTTCATGAGGAGCGTAAAGGATAAGAATATACTGATATGAATACGTTATCCTACTCCTACTTAATACTCATTAAACTGGCTTATAGTGTAGAGTATTTAATAACAAGGACGAAATATTCGTTAACATTGTAGAAGGATCTTCTGTTTACATTGTTATGTGAATGGATCGATGATACGATGACCTGATGAAGACTATCTTCGAGGGGAAAGTGAACGTGAAGAATGGAAAGGGCAGGGCTCGTATGAGATACATGGAACAGGTTGTAAAGGATGTAAAAGAGAAGAATTACGTCACAATGAAAAGGTTGGCCGATAGAAGAATCGAATGGAAAGCTGCGTCAAACCAATCCTAGGATTGTTGACCAATGATGATGATGAATGGATCGGAGCGGTCTCGTGAAATCTTTGAATATCGAGAGAATGTGGACAAGTGGTAGCAAAGTAAAGCGTTTAAAATGCAAGGAAAACAGTTTCTTCGGGATTGTACTATGTTCCGGTAGTACTATGCTCATGAGCTTGCTGAATGTTCCCAATGAAATAGGGTAAAGTGAGCGAATGCCACCGTACAGGAAATCGGTTCTTCAAGCTAGAATAGTGAAATCGAGGGTGACTTCCGTCATCCAATGGTCCCCACCATGAAAAGGGTGGAGAGAGTTACTTCGGGGACGTTGTTCGACTCGCCAACCGTAGAAGGGTGGTGGATGGATGGGAATCGAGAGGGAAATAGAAAGTCGTGCCCTCCGCACAGGTATGAGGGGCTGACGGCCTCCACGGGCCCCTGGCGCTCTGGGATTAATGGGAGGGGCTGCGATCAGATAGTCCCGAGTCCAGCGCGACTCTCCGAGGGGCACGGTGGCGAACTTTTTAATAGGGGCTACGTGACTGGCGACGGAAAGCGGGGGCGATAGCGACCTCTCCCTCTAAGGGAGGAGGCGTTTATTACCCCTTTGTGAGAGGATGTGGCGGAGGTTGAGTTTGGCGTGTGTGTTTGTGTGTCGGGCGGAAGGCGTTGGATTGCCGTGACCGGAGCGTGCCAGAACGGTATGCAACCTCGTCGACGAAAGGGGAAGAATAAACATTGCCATCGCGCCATCTTAAGGTTGGGTTTTATGGAGAGGGAGGAAATTGTAATGGGGTGGACGTGTGTGTGTGTGTTCCTTATCCATTGGAACGATTCGTGGACCAATGGCGCTTTCTTGAATGAGCCAAGGAGAGGGTACCGAAGGGAAGAAAGGACGTATGATTTGATTAATTGTGGTAGCGTGTCCTCTCTATTGCGAGCCATTGGGTGACCTCACGAACGGAATGTGAATGGCAACGCGCGTTTGAGTTCCTGTGACGTCATCGAGTCCAAAGGAGGGATTGAGTGGGAGAAGTGGGAGAGAGCCTTGTGCCGTAATTTTCTTTCGGGTGAATGGAATTTCCTTATTCAAGGGATGATAGGTCAGCATTATGTAGCCGCCGAATGACCTTAAAACCGCCCACATGTGTTGGTAGTTGTATGTAGCAATGTCAGAAGCCAAGGTATGAGCGAGCAAGATTCTTCCGAGCATTCACAGTTTTTGTCTGAACTTGTGTTTCCTGGAATTGCCCTAGAAAGTTTGATCGGAGGAATTTTATTTTCTAGGATTTCTTAATATGTGTTGTTCATATATATCTTTTATCTTAATACGTAGTTCTCATTTTACACATCACCATTTCTCTTGATACATGACTAACAAACATATTAAAATAATTTTTTACCATTTGCGATAGTGATTTACTCAAAAATTATTTTTTTCCTGATTTTTTTCCCTTGAAAGTTTCAATGTTGCGCTATATAGACTATATCTGTTACACTATTTAGAGGTAAGAAATAAGAAAAAATGTAAAAAATCTCTTCAAACGCAATCGTTAGTATATTAAGGGCAGTTATTTTTTGCTTTGTTAACCCCTTACAATTTCACTAATTTGTGAACGGTATGTTTCTTATTTTTTCGCATTTAAGTCATGTTATAAGCCGGCAGGAGGTAAGTGAATTAATTCACTTGTATTCAGCAAATATTGAAGGGATAATCGTATTTGAATTTACAAAGCGTGTGAATGAAATAATGGAAATCTTAACCGGTGAAACAGTATTATATGTTGATTTCAAGTATATTAATAATTTCTAGGTTGATTGCGTTAAGTGACATTGGTTGCTTTTTTCCCGATTTTTAAGCCTTTTTAATATCACGGTGGGCTTAAGCCGTTGCCGATGGAATGAAAAAGAACCAGGGATAATCTCTCTGCCTTCCTGCGTTCATTGGTGCTGTTTACGCAACGTGATCAATCATCGCACCAGTCCAGATTATGGGCACCGTATATTTATATCATAAATATATATAAGCTCGAATTGAATAGAATTTTTGGACAAATATTTCGTCCGCCCGGGACGAATTCATCAAAATATTTTAGATCCCGATTGGATTAAGTTGCGATGCCGGTCCATCGCATTTGCCGATTGATTAATCCGCCGAATATTATTTATATTAATTTTGCACAAAGGGCTTCGTAGGTGTCAAAATGCGTAAAATGTCAAACAAATGGGAGCGAGTGGGGGTTCTAGAATTATTTATGGCCGTCTTTTTTCCCTCCCCTCATAATGTGATCCGATGCGGTGGAAAGGTGATTACCGTGGATTTTCGCCGGACAAGCCGCGAAATCATTAGCTTTTATCGCGGTGCGCGTGCCAGTTCGCGCCCCGCCCCCACTTCGAGCGAAATCTCCCTGCCCCACCCCGCTCTACCCTCCGCCGCGACGCCCGGAATATGTACGCCTCCTCCGCCCCCCAACTTCGGTCCCCACCCCTCTCCCAAGCCACCGTCTCCCTCCACCCCCGCGGCAGGAGTGCATTAGTTGATTCGTCGTCGGCTTTGCGAGCGGATTTTTACACCTCCTCGCGAGGTTGGCGGAGATTTCTCGACACCATCCACTCTTGTCGAGGGTCCTTTTTTCGTTTTTCAGTCTCCTGTGGAGGGGGGGGGGGATTAGGTTGGGCTTCGGAGAAACGTAAGAGAGTGGGGGAAGGCGAGGGGAAATGAATTTTCTTTTTTTCTTCCTAAAACGTAAAGAGCGAGGACTTCTCGGCGGGCCCTCGGCAGTTTCGGGGGCGGTCGGGCGTTGACGATGGCGGGTGAGCGACGAGTGGTGACGACGTCGTCGACGCTGCTCTGCCTTCGCGCCAAATAAAAAAGGAAATACGGATCCGAGGGCCAATGGCGTCGCTCGGCGAGCTCTCGAGGACCACTTGGAGTGTGGCGCGCGTCCGCGAGGAGACAGCCCATTGGTTGGCTTTTGTGGGACACGTTGGGAGAGTGAAGGATGGAAAAATTGAAAAAAAGAAAATGAAATCACGATGGGTGGCAGAACTGAGTTTGTGGGTGTGTTTTGTGGAAAATCAGGAGGTGGGGTTTGTAAGGTGGGGGAAACGAGTTTTACAGAAAAAAATGCGTGAATGACTTGGAGGAGGGTAGGAGGAGGTGGTGGTGGTGTAAAAAAGAGGAATGGGGAAATATATAGCGGTGTTGATGTGGAGTTAGTGAGTGGCGCTTTAAAAAAATAAGAACGGGAGGGAGAAACAAAAAAGGAACGAATCTCGAAATTTTCAGCTCACTTGACGTGTGGTTGGCAGAGCATTCAAGTCTGTGAAAAGCGAGAGAGAGGGATTCCTCTTCTCTTTCCTTTAATAAAAAAAGGCGGGTGGGGGGTGGGTGTTAGGGGTAGGGGTGGGAGGAGGAAGAGAAAAGATTTGCCAGCCCACTCACACACACACAGGCAACCACACAAGTCGTCTCGTCATTCGCTAGCCTCTGCGCCACCCTCCTTTTCTTGTCCCTCTTTCTTCTCGCTTATTGGGAAGCCCTCGCAAAAAAGCTCGTTCATTTCGTGACACTTCCGTTCGCTCTGTGGTCTTCTTCTTTTTCCTGAAAAAAAATATTCTTACGTAGCGAGCCCTCGGCCTCCTCTCCATCTGTCAGATTTTTTTTCACTGTCTTCCCCCTCTAGCTCTCTTATTTTTTATGCATACATATATTATTTTTTAGCTATATCGCTCCGCATTCTTTCGAAATTCAGAGTGTGCATTTGTGGAGGGATTCGTTGCGGGGGCTAATTTCGGGTCGTCATCCCCCTTCCGTATGGAAAAAATATTTCTTTTTCTCGTATCTCGCCTTGGTCACTATTTTTTCCCGCTGTTTTTTTACATTTTCTTCTTCATTTAACTCGTCATTCTGTCGCTAAATGTATTTTCTTTTCAGCTGCATTCATCTGCGATAAATCCCCTCTCTCTTTCACTCTTTTCTTCCCTTCCTCACGGAGGTCATATATGTTTTTGCCGGTGGCTCATTTTTCTCGAGTCCTCCATGCGGGTGACTCTCGGTATTTTCATCCGGACCTTTCAGATTTATTCTTTCTCCCACCTCTCTTCCGAGTCGCCTCACGCTTGATGGGTGAGGCACCGTCGAAATGAACCTATGGAAAAGGCGTGCTCCTCGCTCTCTCTGCCGCAATTTATTTATATCAGGCGTACGCTTCAGCCGCTCGCAGTCCCGGCCCTGCAGCTTTTCTTCTTCTCTTTTAAATAACTCGCTTATTCGCTACTCGTTTGTTGCCGCTTGTGAACGAACCGCCGGATTTAATCGGCACTCCCCCAGTATATGACCTTCATTACGACTCGCGTTTGGAATCTCTGAGATCTTTTTTATTATTCACTTAAGGGACTCGATGGTAAATTCTCTTTCCGTACCGTTTTTTTATATTATTTTAAAGTTAAATGCCTCTAATGAGTGCTCAAATAATAAACCCTGTAGTGATTTTTTTCTTTAGGGCTATAATTTTCACTCATTTCCCGATTTAATAATACAATAAATATTTGTTTTTGTTTCATTCTCCAGTACTCGCATCCTTAGCTGGGGGAAAAGCGTGGTAATTCACTCACAGGCGACATGGAAAAGAACTAAACTTCAAGCAGTATTTTCATCGTAACGAGGACTCGTTTCTTCCATCGAGGTTCGTAAATGGATGTCTGTTGAAGCATTAAAGGCCTCGTGGAAAGGACGTCACTCCAACTGGTGCATAAATATATGGACGAAACTCTTTTTCAAGTGTTTGTATATAAAAAGATTGGTATGCATTAAGTCAAGTCTCAATCGCTTCCTCCGTCGAGCCCGTCGCTTGACGATGGCAATCACGTACTTCTCTCCTTCAATTCATTCCTCCGAGTCATTTAAACGGCTCACTTCTTCCTCTCTTCTTGGCTCCCTACTCGCTCCCCCTCGTCTTCCACCCACTCACTCCATCTCGCGTCTCAATAAGATAATCCTTCCCTTAGCCATACCTCGTCTCTCTCACTACCTCTTTCATTCTTCTCTTACCTCTCTCTTTCTTACCTCTCTCTTTCTTACCTCTCTCTTTCTCTCCTCCTTCTCCTCTGCTTCACCGCCGTGTACAGTTTGAGTCTCCATCGTCCTTCGCACGCGAATGAGGCGCAGGAGGTGCATCGACGTCACTTCCCCCCAAGCCGTGCTGAGGGAAGTCTCCACCAGTCCGTCAAATCAGGCTTCCCACACCCACAATTCCTCCTCCTTAGTTTTTCGCTTCGAATGCCTGTCGCCCGCCCTGTCCTCCAAATCCCTTTCTTTATTCCCGAGGGTTGACTTTTCGGCGTTATTATTGGTGTTGTTGCCTTTTAAGTATCGATGGTGCAAGTGATGGAATTCACTTGTTTTACAAACGTGGTTAGTGTTATAGCAGTAATAGTATTGAGGTCTAATTGAGGTGAATTTTTTTTTATATTTTGGGGTTAAAAACCCGTATAAATAAGTTTGTGCTGCTCTCATGACAATATGGGAATTTTTGGGGGTTTTAAGTGCGAGTGTTTGATAGTAGTCTTGACTGAAGAGAATCCAATGGAAGAAAGTAATTGAAGAAATCCCAGTAATATTACCTGGAATAAATTTTTACTCTACGAATAAAGTTTGGAGTAGATACGAATCAATGAGTGGTAATGTAGTGAAGTAATATGGGAGTCATCATCAGTTGTTATAATTAAGAAACATCCATCACAGTTGTTCCCTTTAGATTGATAATTTAATGAATTCTGTGCACGTGAAAACCATAAACATTTATAATGTTAACAAGTGCATAGCAACCAGTTTTCATCCACGATTGCTGTCGTCTTTCTTTGAAAGAGGAATTTTTGTCATAAAATACAAACTTTCCTAAAGTTATTCCCACCATTAACTCCAAACGAAACTGGCTCCTTGTAACTTCTTGCTATCTTGAAGAAAGGAATTGGAGGAAAGCTATATTTTTATATTTAGTATAATTATTGCGAGCTGATAGTCCAAAATTGATGCATAAAAAACGTTTTGGGATTAATTTGGTATAGCGTATTTTTAAGGGCATATAGAAAAATAGTAAGAACAGTAACGGCAGTAGAGAAGTTAAAGCTGGAAGCATTTGATATGCGGTGCTGCAGATGAATGGTAGAGATATAATGGATCGACTGAGTGACATAAAGCTCTGAGAAGAGCGGGAGAAAAGTCGTATCCTGAAAATCTGAAAGGAGAAGATGGGGCAACTTAATCGGCCATATTTGAGCCATGATGACCTGATGAAGACATTCGTCGAGGATGAGTGAATGGGAAAAATGGCAAAGGAAACCTTTGTATCAGATATATAGAACACATAGTGAAAGATGTAAAAGATAAGTATTACGCAACTATGTAGAGGTTAGTCGATGGTAGAATCGAGTGGGGAGCTGCGTCAAACCAATATAAGGATTTTTGATTAATGATGATGATTATTTGTCGTAGAAGTAGTCGCTACAATTTATCTCCTACCACTTCCGTTTCTGTCGTTTATTATTTGCGTCACTGATCAGTGTAATGTGGATGATTGAATAAATTTTACTCTTGCCTCCCGCATTCCGTGCTACCGTGCCGCGTGTCTTCGTCCATTCTCGAGATCAAATTTATGATTCTCCTCCCCCGCCCCTTGTCAACGCTCCCGCATACCGCTGCTCAGTCGTCGGCGGGCGTGAGATGCGCGTACGGCTGGCAACTCCCTCGCCTCGCATCGCCGGACGCGAGATGTTGGGAGTGACTCGCGTGACGCATGCACCCTCCTCACCGACCCGCTGCCCCTCCCCCCCCCCCGCCATTCACGTCTCTTCGCGCACACATTTCACACCTCCTTCCCACGGCGCCTCCACCGCCCTCCTCACACCGCCTTCCTCACACCGCCTTCCTCCTCGCACTCGGACGCCCGTTCCGCCATTCACATCCACTCCGCCGCCGTCTCCTCCCACGACGCGTCGGGAGGCCGTAAGGTGCGAGGCGGCTCCGGGTCGCCAACCTTGAGGTCTCCCTCTTCCTCGCTTGCAATCCGGTGCTACTGTTACACTCCCCGTTGCTGGGACTGCCTCGGTCCGTCCCAGCCCCCTCAACAACTCCAACCAGACGGAAGACGCCAAAAATTTCCCGATCATAAGATTGATTACCTTTACCAACTCCGAAACCCTACCCTATTTATTGATAATTCTCTTGAATTAATTGCTCCGGGTCCCCGGAATATAATGGCTATTTTGTCAATTAGTGCTTTGGACTTCGAAGTAGTCTAGGATTGACCGGTTGAAGGCTACATTTTCCCTACAAACATCCGTTTTTTCTGATAATTAACACCCTTGGCTCTAGCAGTTCAGTCAGTCAATAAAATCATTTGAAGATACTCTTCCATCTCTATTTATTGCTCATTCAAATGCACCCTGATGCCTCTGCTTTCCTACATTATCTTCATATGGCATTTTTACTCAACCATTTATTCCTTTCACCAACCTTATGTGCTAGCAATTTCTGTAATACTCAATTATGTTCCATTTGATAATAATGCATATTATAATATGTCAATCTTGGCTCCATAACAATCCGTTCAGTTGGTCATTGAATTCAACGATTCTAGTTTTTATATAACGAGGGCCATTCACCATACTGTACTATGGAGTATGCCCCTCAACCTATTTGCTCAATATAGTATTTAACTCTTAGTTATAACTTTCGTGTGCAAATTTCTTGCGTACCTTTGTATTTCCTTTTAAACTCTGCAGATATTTTATTCAGTTCTTATACAACTATATGGTTATATATATCAGGCGCTGAAAAATGTGTGAAATTTGTCGAAATGTTAACTTTTTTAATTTTTTGTACTGCTCTTACTTCATCATTTTAGTGCTACACTATCGGTGATGTTCATACAATGCAGCGTAAACGCTTTGAAGGTTGTTTTAATTCTCTATGTGGCTTCTTTTTGAATGGCTATTTTGTGCACGAAGAATTCAGCCATGAGATTTGCTGGCAATAGAAGTGTGACAATGCCATTTTACCCCGGCTCCATTGAAGCTTGTTGCCAGGGGAGCAAAAGTTCTTTCCGCTTCCTTCAATCACTCTTTCGTCCCTCAGCGCCGCGCGATCTCCCATCCCACAAAAAAGGCCTTTTGTTCTTTTCTTTTCGCCAGCTTCGTCTCGCCTTTCTTTCTCGGTCGCCTTCGCTGGAGAGGCGACTCGGCGGGGAAGGCCGTCGGACGGCTCTGAATGGAAGGAGTTTCTCGAGGAGAATGAAATCCTCGCCGAGCTACCTCCCTCCTCTCCTCTTCTTTCGTCCCCCAGCGTGATTTTCTCCCTTCTCTCCCCCTGCTCGTCATTTGCTCTCGTGTGTCTTTATTCTAAAATCGAGACGGATCGGGGTTAAGAGGCGGCGAGGGCGTTCGAGAAGATGCCGCCTTTTCTTTCTCAGACTCCGCTCTTCTTTTCAAACTCCTTCTCTCTCCCTCTCTTCCGGTTTCATTCACCCTGCGTGAGCACACGCGACCGCGCATCTTATTTGTTTGCACGCATTCAGAGACTCTTGCCTTGTGGCGCTCTCCCCCAATCGTCTTTCCCCCTTCCGGGTAGCATTGCCGTCTTCACGCTCCAAGCTGAGTTTGTTTTGCGTTCTTTTTTACCAACGAGGGTTTACCACTCAAACACCACCTACATTTCTTTTATTTAATTGTCCACTCTGCCCCTTTCCCTCTTTTTGTCTGCTTACACTGTACAGCTGGGTTTGTGGAGTGTTTTGGGAATTGAAGTGTGATCGAAAGCGACAAAACTATTTTTCAATTTATTTTATTTATTCGCATATTATTATTGCAATTTGACTGTGTAAATTGTTTTAAAGAAGTTATATTCTTCTTTATGTCGGATCTCTTCTAAGTTCCTATCCATATCAGCATAATAGTTTGCGACTGTGTAAAACTTGGAATTTGAGCAGTACTCGCTGAGCATATGATTATGGGTATAGTATGCAGCGGTTGGCATATTGCTGCAGGGAATATTTCATTTTATGAACGCTAGGTTAGCTGCCAGGTCAATTTCTTGAGTCACGACATTATTCGAGTTATTCTGGTGGAATAATCATTGTGATTACCATCCTCCTCCTTGGGCCCATGTTCACGTTTCCACTGGACGTTTCATTTCAAATTTTTCATTAGAACAAGCTTAACTGCATGCTTGCACTGTCTCATTCATTCAAATGGCTGCTATGTCGTAATGAAAGATATGAGCAATTATAGGGATCGTAATGGTGTTTACGAGGAGGAACAAGATATCACGAATTTTCAACGCAACAATGGACTCTGGGTATACTCATTCGCCTATCGTCTCTATTGCCTGCATCGCAATGTTAAGAGAGCTCGAATTAATGCAGTCTCCCTGGTAAAGTATGCAGTTCCTTACTTGTCCTGAGAATGTTAAATCAGATATATTTTTCTCCACATTCCCTTTCCTTTTGAATGATTTTTCATCGTTCTTATAGTCAGAAATGTTGTATCTTGGACTTTTTTTCCATTCTTGCCTTCATATTTCTCACGATTGTTTCACTGATAGTTTCATAGATTTGCTTTAAAGTTTTAAGGCTGTCGTTCTTATGGTCATCGTAATGATGCCAATATGTGTCCTTAATTTTTTAACTGCTTCGAAGTTATGTTGAATGCATAAAAGGGTCATATTTGCTGCTGCCGTCTGAGTGAGCATTTTACGCAGAAATGAGTTGTGAAGAGTTATGAGAGGAGATCGGCGTCATTGGATGCGCCTGGGAAAATGGTGACGGCAACTGCCTTCCTAGCTATTGAATGGACTGACTGTCTTTCCTTTCGGATCCCATCCATCCTCAGAGATATTGGACCTCGTCAAGCCGAAACTTCCACGGGGAACTAGTCCACGCTGGTGAACGACACCGATGTATTCCGTGACAGCCGCAGTGCCGACATTCACGCGTGTTGCACACTTCGAAGCGTAAAAAATGCTGTTGGCGGAGTTGAAATGCATCGCCACGGCATGTCTCAGGGTGAGGTATGAGGAAGCTGGGGTGCTCGTTGAGAGGAATGGGAACTATATGTCTTTATGCGGAATGCGAGCAGCTGGTTACTGAGGTGGGCGTGCTGGTGAAGTGCCAGAGAGGTGAATCCTTCCCTTTTCCAATTGACGCGATGCCGTGTTCCGCGTCGTTTCAAGCAGCGAAGCGAAATTTTTTTCGGGGACGCGTTTGTCAGTTGGGATCATTTCCTAGCTGAGGTAAGGCTTGAGGCTGTCCACTCCCGTATAGTGAGTTCCTGAATCATCGATGAGGAATGGCTAAAGTGACTGGGTTTTGCTGTAGGCATCCTGGGCTACTTGCTTTCCTTCTATGTGATTCTCAACAATCTATCTCGCATTGTACTTAATCCCCCCCGTATGTATTATTGCTGGCGGCACACTGAATACTATGATTAAAAATAAATAGCGTCCCCAATCCCTGTAATACTGTAGTCATCTCGGTGGTTGCCTTCTAAGGAGCTGCTTTTTGCAGTGCCCGGCTGAAACTAGGTGACTTACTTTCACGGTACTGAATGGGAATCATCCCATCTAACCTGGTGACCAAATCTCAAATCGAGTTAAAATTTCCCGGATAATCTCATGTTTGTCCTCACCTGGAGACAAAAATCTCTTGACGGATGTGTATAATACATGGCGATCATAAATTTTTAGGAATTTCACCGCATCTAAGTTATATTTAACGCATGTATCTGATTTTTAAGTCTTTTAAATGGACGAGAAGAGATTTCAAAGGCAGATCAGTATCGCGAAACCAGTATTATCGAGAGGCACCGTGCGGACCACTCATTAATTAGCAACTGGCTGCGTTGCTCGCTGCAACACTGGTCAGTAAAATTTTCTTTTATGCTACAAAAAATAAAGCACGTAAAATGGTCTTATGGCAAGGAATATGAGAGCTATCAATACAAAGTGATTGACGAGTTGCTGGTGAGTGGATTGTCCTTCAACTTGGTTGATGTGCGTTTTTAAGTATTAATTTCCTTTATATTGCACCTGCAGTAACAATTTATGGTTGCTGAGCATTCTCTTTAATTTATTCGTGTCCCCGTGTGCTTTCAAAGTGCTTTTTTTCTGTTTTCTCTCATTAATGCTGAATACGCAATACTGAGTCGTAAAAATTCCCAGGAGGATATATACTGTCGCTTGCCATTAATGTCCTGTGTGCACAATTTGTTCTCATTATGTTATTTGTTCCCAGGGGCGTTTTTCGGTGCTAATTGCTTTAGACTATTCTGGTGGCTGTGGATATTTTACAGGACACGGAGTCTTGCCTTTCACTGTTGATGGATCTAGCGATACTAAATGTTGAAATAGCCTATTAATCCATCACTTTTTATTGTAATTCCTTCAACTAGCGAAGTCTGGCTGACGCAGAATAATCTTGGGCAGAAAAAAACCATATTGCATCGTTAACTTTCCAAAAATGCTTCTTTTTACTTGTGTCATTTATATTCTAAATCTCATTTGTGTCATTAACCCAGCATCTTGTACGTTTGATTAAGCTCTACTATTCTTGAGTAACGTTCCTCATCAGTATTGTTTGGCCTTGCCTTTTATCTCTTTAATTTACATATTCTATTATTCTATCGCTTTCCCGTCCGTTCAACCAAATCTACCTTCTCTCTTAATGATTCTCCCACTCTTGATCTCTCTCTTAGTCCTTTTTCAGGATTTAATCATTTTTCGGAACCTCACCTCATAGCCTCTTACTTTAGTTCTGGGATGTGGTCATACTCCATTTCTAAACCAAAGTAACTGGTACGCATTCAAAACGGCGAATCTTCATCCGCTTTCCTTATGCAAAGAAAAGCACTTCCATAACGCCTGCAAGTGGGTTAATTATCTTGAGTGACAAGGACTTTCCTCTCGTTTTATTACAGCCAATTACTTTATCTTTATTATAGTGATATTGGGTGTCGACTTGCCTCTCTGTCCTTGTTGCCACGTGTATCGTAACTCCTCTCCTCTCCTCTCTTTCTCTCCTCTAAGAAAGTCACCTCTGTGGTGATTTCAACCGTCAACTAATCGCTGTTGAGTAGGTTGACGCGGATAACTGGATTTCCGATTCTTAATTTCGTTATTACGTCCTTAAGATATCTTATTCGAATTGAAAATCCCCTGAAATTCAGACAAATATTACTTCCATTTTCAAGTGGTTCTTTTTTAAATCCAGTCCTAGTGCTGTAGGCATTCGATCACCTCCTTAATCGTAGTTGTTTCACGTTGATAGCATCCAAAATTCGCTGTTTTTCTCCCTTTTGTCCGCGTCCCTAATTTTTGCCAAATCTAGCTGATTTTTATTAGTACTTACTCAGTTTAACGTACGTGGCCAAACTTTGTGGAACCACGAGATTGGGAAAGAAACGTCGCTATTTGCATTCCAAACACAAACTTTACTAACTTCGACGTAGGTTTCGTCATGTATATGTCGCTGTCAAGGCTATACCCAGGTTTAATGCGAAGGAACTTTTCCAATAAAAAAAGTCTGCGTACACAGTTGTGAATTAGTGTTCATGGATTTTATTCCTCAATACAAGTTTTATCCTTAGTTAAGAATGATTTAAATGTTATTTTGGCGCTAGCCGGACTTTGCTATTTTTCTATTGACACATGTATCCTTTGGTTGCCGAGGAAAACCACTCCTAGCTCACTGTCACGGTCACTATACTCACTGTAATCAGTGCACTCTGTGCTTGTTGCTACTCTGCTCTTCCAACGTTAGTTCTTCTCCATATACATCTCATTTCGTTGAATTCGTCAATCTAATTTTCAGTCAAATTTATATTTTCAGTCAAATTTATATTTTCAGTCAAACGTTATAGAATTAGCAATTATGTTTTTTTTCTCGTGTGCAAGTTGTATTTATTTACCGTGTGGACTGAAATCTGCGCATGAAAAGGCTTCAGAAATCAACGTGGTCACATCTGCATATACAATTTTCGCTAAATATTTAATTAGTATTTTCACTTCAAACTCAGAGGAAGTGAAGGGTGTTAGCGCATTTGAGAAAAGTTCTTCATAATTATCTGCTGTTTTATCCTCATATAATTGTTTACCTTAAGCGCGCGTCATCACCTGGCAATTGATGCATCATCAAGATTAAAGCGGCCTCATTTCTTGCTAATAAAGCCGGGGAAAATTAGGAATACCAGCGCTTCTGTGATTACTCATAAAACTTGTTCAGGTGTAATTACTAGGGGGTAGAATGTAGCTGTAATTTTTTAAAATACAAACGTTGACCTGGAATATTTTGAGTATAGTTAATATTTCTTCGTAGTTATCCGTTTGTTCTAATACGGAAATAATAGTCATTCTTATTCTGGACTATTTATTTTCGTACATGTAAGGAATCACGTATGTTTCAAAATCCGTAATTCGTGCTTTTCATTTCTTATTGTAAGAATTTCTCTGAAGAACAATAATAAAACATATCGAACGTTGCACAACCCTAATTGTTTGTAATTTCCTCCTGATGTTGATATTTACTGGTGAATTATTCAAAGTAGCTATTAGCTAATGCAACCTAGCAATCATATGATGTTAGTTTTAGTATATCTAAAGTCGCTAGAATTTAAGCAAATCGCAATGGTTGGCAAAGATCTTTCATCATTATCCTCTGTAATTTTATTTCCCTTGAAACCTCACTATGCGCTTTATTTGATAAAGGGCCGCCTTCTTTAATGCAATTCTGCTGTCTTTCCTATGCACACACACGCACTTAAACTCAGGAAATTCTATTAAGCGTCCAGCAAGGGATAACTGGAACAACTGATAGTTTTCTCGGAGCGAAGAATGGATGTAGTGTTTCAAATTTTCATGGGGAATATTGTGTACGCAATTGCTTACCCACTCGAAAGCTTCTAGTTATCGTGGCCTTCGCTATGGCAACGCATTGATGGCGTTGTGTGCTTTAGTTCGTGGCACATGTGACATTCACTCGACGTCTATTGGTGGGAAAAAAAGTGAAGTATGTACATTAAGAGCACGGTGCTGTTTTCAGTTATCTTTACTTTCCATTCTTTCAATAAAATCCCAAAGATTATCTCGATGCGCGAAATGCCAGCTTAAGTTAGTTTTGAAGGGGTCAGTGACTTAACTGCTTGATGTTCAGGCCTCTAATAGGCTTTTGAGTTTCCAGTTTCATCGTATTACCTCCTTGAGAGAGTATTGGAATAAATGTACATAGTCCTTGGCTTTTAGAATTTTTTATTTCTCTCACAAAACTTTGAAATTTTCACAATTGTTCTTATGTCCCTAAATATTCTTATTCCACGTCATTTTATTACACATTCTAGGGGATGAGGTTCATTCGCTGAGGTGAGCAATTTGTCGGAGTGAGTTTTCTAAGCCGGTGCACAATGGAAGCATTGGTGCATGGAACCTTTAGCAAGCGCTGTACTTACAGCTCGGTGACTCGCCAGGCAGATAATTCATACGGAGATGTATTCCAAGCTGTAAAAGGTGATACCCGCGCATCGCGCGTAAATCGTGTGAAGTCATCAGTTCAATTAGCCGTTGAAATATCGGCCGTTTTTCCGCGGCAATGTCGTTTGCCGGCGTTCCCTTCCGCGAGGCGACACTCCCGCCGCCTCCTACAGGTTAATATATATTTTTTAATATTCCGTTTACGCTCTTCGCGCTATCCCTTGGCGCCCATAGCACACCGCTCGCTAAATATAATCGCAGCGATTAATATCCCTCTCACACACGCACACACAGACGCACGCACTCTCTCTCTCTACCTGTCCCTGTATCTCTCCCTCCCGAGGGACTCCGCGCGCGCGGACGCCATATTTGTGAGCGCAAAGGCTTATTGCGAACCGGATGCCCTCGGGCTGGGCGGTGGCCGTGTGTGTTTACCTTAGTACCAAGCCGTGACGGGGGTCATGAGGGGGGGGGGGGTGAGGGAAGAAAGATAGATAACATAATTCTCGAGAGAGAGAGAGTGAGAGAGAGAGCGAGGAAGGGGGGAGAGGGAGGTGAATGTAGGAAGAGAGGTTTATGGAAAACATAATGGCCTCGACATCTAAGCATGTCGTGACGTCATGCGTCAGGACGCTGCGTCGCCTTATCCGTTTCGGGTGAGGCCGTGTCTACTTATCACGCGTGTTGCGTGTGCCGTTGGGTGTTCGCGGGCCTCACTCGCTCTCGTCTCTCTTCCTCTCCCTCCCGTACCACCCTCGTACCTCATCGCTCCTCCAGCCCTCCCCCCTCGCATTCGCATCGTGAATTTCCTCCTCGTTCGCCTCGCGCCGCTTTATTTTTATTATTATTTTCTTAATGCGCCGCTTCCGGGTGCGAGGCGTCAGACATCTGTGGAGCCACCTGCTCTTTTTCCCTCCCCTTCAACCCCCACCCCCGAACAGCCTCCCTGCCTCTCTCCTTTATCTCTCCACACGTATACTCCTCCCTCCATCCCTTCCGATCGTTCTCCCAGCACCCCCTCTCTCTCTTCCTCCCCCCACCCACCCCCACCTCCACTCGACTTCTTTCTCAATCGGCTCGGCCGTTGCAGCGGCCCCCGAGGCGCGCGCGGAGCCAATAGTCAGTCCATCGACGGCACTCCGCTAAGAGTTAAAATGTTGCGCACGCCGATGGCAAATTGGCGCTGGGCTTTTGTTTGCGCGAGTCTTCCGTGGCGGAGGGGGGAGGGGCGGGAGGAGAGGTGCGGCGGAGGGTGCAGGAATAGCAAAAGGGTTTCTTTGTTGTTTCAAGTGTTCTCTTCAATTTGCAGTCTCCCTCTCTCTCCCTGCTTCCCTCTTGTTTCATAATCAATGCGCAATATCCGATGTTATTGACGGAGGACCGCTATCCGTTGTTTCACGCTTCCTTTTGTTTGTCCACGAAGCGAACCCGCGAAATAATTATTTGCATGCATTTGCGACCGTCGCGGAGGAATAAATGAGGTTTCGGACGAATTCAGTCGCCTTTATTCTCGAATTATGACTAGAACTGAGCCCCGCTAGGTTTAGGTTATTCGGTTGTTTTCGATTGCCGTTTTTTCCCTGCCGTCGTTGATAAATTGAAATTTTTATTGCTCATCCCAAGCAGACGAAAGAAATAAATCAGATTTGTAATTGGTATTTTTGCTGATGATATCAGCATTCTTTCTCTCAGATAGAGAAAAAGTGTGTTATTTTGCTCTGAATCAGTTGCGCTTGGTGACTTCCCATCCATGTCTCTGTAGCTGCGATGTAAGAATGCTACCATTATGATTTGTAATGCATGTTGAAGTGTTTGCTGTTTATATTGTATTTTTTGTTGTTTTCTTGAATAGTCTTAAGCGTAGTCTTAAGGGTGTCTTAAGCTTGTAGTTTTAGGAACATATGCTTGATTCCGGGAATGTCGTTAGTTGCTTCCAATTTCCTCGCTGCAGCTAATTCTTGTCCTTCCATTTCCTGAGGTTTTTTTTCACCGTCATTTAGAAAAATCGTATCCCATTATTCTTTCCTTTCGCTTCTCGAGGCTCCCTCAGATTGTCGACAAATTACTTATGATGCACCAAACACCTGCTTGCTCTCGCAACTCATATTTCTGGGTAAATAGTAATGTGCCGGCAATTACTGCTCGCTCATTGGAGTCTTTAGAAAGAACACCTGTGTGATGGACACTTTTTCCTGGGAAGTGTAACCTGTAATAGCGCTTTAGATCGTTTCTCCCGTTACCATCAAGCGATCTTTACATCTCTTTTTTTAATTTACCCAAGTCTGCGTATTTATTTTAAAATTTGTATTTTAATTATATCTCACGATCCAGCTTCAAGTCAAATTGAAGGACCGCGAACTGACCGCGAGAACCTTAACGGTGTTACCCGCTGAAATTGCAAAATAGCAGAAAATCCACGGAGAAAAAAATCAAAAATTATATGTCATTGAAAATACATTAATATCTTTGCCATCTATACAAGCGTTTTGTTTTGGTGGATTCTTCTTTAATTGCCAATCCTTCTGACTTGCGACGGTTCAGATTCTACGATCAGTTTAACATAGTAAAATTAGAATAGACAAGGTAACGATATTCTTATGTAATGTAAGCCTAATGACTAATCATTTTGTTTCAAGCAGAGCAAAATTGGTTGAAGATAATGGCTAACTTTGAGGCAAGATGATAAATGTAAATCTTCCTCATGCTATTATGCTAAAATTGGGTTACTTGTTTGAGCATACCTCGAAGATCCTCACGGTTTTTTGCAAAGTGATTGATAATCGTTATCTTACACTGGACAAACTTTGTATTGGAGAGTAGTTTTTCCTTAGCATTCCGTTCTGGTAAAGAAGCTTTGATTCAACCCTTTCTTCGTTTTTCGGAGTTATATCAGAATATATATACAAGTGTAAGGGTCGTAAAAAGTAATACCAGCACATTTCCGTCCATTTAAGTCACCAAAGTTGGGAGAGTTCATCGCTTATATCTTAAGTTGTGAAGGGCTTTCGGTTATGTCTTCGTTTCCGTCGTTGGTTTCAGCGCACAAGATCAATAGTTGTAGAGCAATTGCGGACGCCGAAGATCAGGTTGTATTGTGCTGTTATTGCTGCCGAATCGTAAAATCCCTGGGCCTCGATAATGGATCTTCATAAGGCGTGCGCCAGCGTTATATGTAGTTATTTTTTGGTTTAACTTATGCCAGAGAGAACGTGATCTCGGTTCTTCATTTTTCGCACAGCACTTCAAATCGCTTATCGCAATCAGTTTAGCGAATTTTATAGACGGTTATTGTTAATCCCGCGCTACTCTAGGGGCAAGCGTTAACGATAAAGATTGCGATAAAGCGAAAAATATATGTGATTCCGCACCTGGCCCCATGTATGAATAGCTATGATGAAGGTGGGTCGGCATCGTGCGAATATCTGCGTCTATTCTAGAAATTCTAGAATATTGAGAAGGCGGTGGTTTCCGTGCTTGCCCACGTCCGCTCGGGCAGGGCCAATGATTTCATTCCACCCCGCGTCTTCATCATAGTCCCTCGCTTCCAGCTCTCGGCCGCCCGAGTGTCCCCGGAAACTGCGTGCGTTTCGCTCCCGGCACGACCCGCCCCCGTGGAATCCTTCCCCCCCGTTGGCATCTTCATCTCATCATCCCGGTAGCGGCGGCGGGCGGCGAGAGGCATTTGTTATCCGGACCGCAACCTTGGTGCGCGGCTTGGATGGGTGACGGTGGCGCGCGATGCGGCCATCGCACCACCCACCATCGCCCTCCCCTCCGAGCACTCCCCGCGCGCTGCCCGTTCGACCTCCCGCGTGGAATTCTAATGAGTTTCGTTTGATCCGGGTGCGATGGGGGGAGGCTTGGGGTGGCTGGCGGTAGCGAAAGAAGGCGAGGTGTTGTGTCCCGTACGACCCCCTTCCTCCGCAAGCCGAAGCTCCCGGTTCACGTAGGTGCGAACGCTCTGCTGTCGAGTGGACGTAGACATACGCTCCCGACAGTGTTTCCCGTGAGCCGGCGTCGTCACCCGTGTCCACTTACTCCCCCGTTCTCTTTTGTTGTCCCTCCGGTGCAAGGATCGGGAACCTCTCGCCCCTCAAAGCTCGATCTCTTTCCATTTTCTTTTTCGCGGATTCGCATCGTTGCGCACATTCGTCCTGCTCTCCCTAAGTAGTGTGACTACTTCAGTGGGTCTCCCGTGGCGAAACTTTTTTTTACTGACCATCAATGTGGCAACAGTGCCGAGAGATCTAAAGTACATCATGGAATATTGACGCTTAGTGAAAATAGGAATTTAGGCAATTCCGCGCAAAAAAAGTTATGCGGGAAAGACAACCTGACCGCCATCATAATATTTAATAGCGCGCCAGTTTTATTAATTCCTTTGAAAGCATTCCGTAGTTTTTTTGCTGCATAGAGAGTTCTTGACTCCTATGGCAATTAATTATGATTCATAAATATAAATATTATGCTAATAAATTCTAAATGGCAGAAGGACTGTATTTAGTGTATCAGCACTGATACATCATTACGATTGCACTCGGTAAAAGTCGTGAGAAATTTGAATCCTCTTTCCTTTATACCTTTGGATTCATAACATATATTCACTAATTGGGAGTCCATACTATACAGAGACAGTACACTTCGTACCTGCAGGTAAATATCCATGAGATTTTGTAGGATTGTCCATACGTGTGGATTTTAATCTATTCTAATGGCCTAGATACAGACGATTTTTACCATACATTTGTTTCATTGACATTTTATTTATAAATAGCACTGGGAAGTAGGTACTTGTACGGCATGTTCCATTTTGTCTTTCTCATTGTGTAAGAATGGTTTGTGCATGATCCAGAATCATGGTACCATGTAACTTGGCAGTCTTTCGAGCAATCTCTCTATCATTCTCGTTCACTAGCCTGCCCCTTCATATTCTTCTCTTTCTTGTGATAAGAGATGGAAATATATACCTCTCGGTAAGGTATATATTTCCATCTCTTATCACAAGAGATGGAAGAAATAATGCTATTATTATTATTATTATAATTCATTATACGCAACTTTGTAATTGATTGATAAATACCGCTAAATAGCAATAATATCTAATCGCTTTTCATTGCCGGTTAACGATAACGCTTTTACTCGTACACCGCCATTCAAAGAGGAATTTGTTTTATTGTGGTAATGTAATAGTAATTTAAAATTATAATTATCAATATAATTTTAAATATTCAGTATTTTCCCCTTTTAATGGCAAGTAACGTGTAAAATGTTTCTTGCCGCTCTTGCGGTATTGATTCCATTTATCAAGTTAATTGGGAGGTGAGTCCTTTCGATTTTTTACTCGGGTGACTTCTCTTGCGCTAGGTCAATTTTTCAAAGAGGAGTTGAAGTAATCCTACCTTTTCCGTTTCGTGTCAAGTTGGAGTCTTCCTCTTTTACTCGCGCCCGGATCGCCTCCTTGAACAGCTGATTTAGACGCTCTCCCGCGAGTCGATAGTATTCGAGGCCGGATATTCTTTTTTTCAAGAGCGCCATTTCGGGTCGTGGAATTCTTTTGACTGGGAATCCGTGATATCTGTGTCGCATCGATGGGGCTCTCCTTTAAGGAAGGGAAAAAGAGGAAGGAGGATGGGAGCGGAAAAAAGAAATAATGCTAAGCGGCTGCTGGCTGTTCTCTCGCCCTCCCGCCATATCGTTTTCCTTTCACCACTGCCGCGGGGAGGGAGGGGGGCGTTAGGATGGGAAAGACGGGTCGACGGAAGGGGAGGGGTGAAGGGAGGGAGGTTCTTATTGCCTGCCGATACCCAAGATTGCCGAATCGACGATGGGGGAGGGAAAAGAATGGATGTTGTGGCGTGGGTGGGGCTGGGGGATTCGAAGAGTCATCGCGCGACCTCGGGAGCCTTGAGCGGCGGGCGCCGTAACCTCGGTGGGGCATATAAAAAGAGGCAAAAGAAGGACGAAAGTCGATCCCCCGCCCTCGCCGCCTAAATCCCCCCCCACTCCTCCCTCTCCTCTCCCCTCCCCCGCCTCCCTGGAATCCCGATCCCAACCTTTCTCGAGCGAGGGCGGGGTGAGGTAGGTCCTGTGCCTTCACTCAGGCACGAGGAAGAGTCGGGAAGGGATATCTCTCCTCCTCCTCCCCCCCCCCCCCCCCCCGACGAGTTAGCGGCGAGCGTGGGGTTTTGGGGGCGGGGGGAGGAGGGAAAGGGAATGCGGGAGCGGATCCGCTTCCCTTCCTCCTTTCTTTTTTTTTTATTATTCCCCAGCCCTTTCCCGAATCTGCCTCCCCCGCTTCCTTCCGTCGTTCCCTGCCTCGAAGAAATTGGCCCGGATCTCTTTGCGGCGTGGGAAAAAAATGGGGGTGTACCGTTCCTGGGGGCGATGCCCTCTCCGGAGTCGTATTCCGCCACCCGTCTCCGCTCTGCTCCCGCGAGAAGTGAAAGGGGAGTCCTTTTCGCGGGGGTGGAGGTGCCAAGGATGTGTTGCCTGTGTCTGTCGTAGTGGCCGTACAATACGTAGTAGAAGTTGGTGGTGAAAGAGCGCTGGGGACTCGATACTGCCCATGTCCCCCGGTCGCTCAGGATCTTCCTTCCTGATCCTTTCCTTAGCCTTCCACGGAATATTCTGTGATCGTATATCCCTTGCATATTATATCGGCCTTCAGTGTTCTACCCGCGCTTTTATTCTCCAAACTTAAAAGGTGATTTACATTTCGGTCTGCCACAAACAAGGCACTTGATTTGTGGACTGTGCGGTGGCTTAGAAATTGGAATTTTCCTGGGCACCAAATGTTCGTTTCGTAAATTTTACAATATTAAATTCTTGTATTAATTTGATTCGATGTCAGTCACTCCCCATTTACACTTAGTGAGTGATGCCTTCACAGAGTGGATAGCTTGTTAATTTCCATCGATTGGTGTTCTGAACGGTTATTGCCTCTTATTGCTATTGATCTTCAAACCATACTCATTACTCATGGCAAGTAAGAGGAACCAATTGCTTCGCGCCCGTAGTGATTACCATTGCCAGCTCCATGATCGTCATTCTGGAAGATTCATGGTCATATCTCTCAGATACATTGCGCGGGCGAAGCCGGACGCCCTCGGATTTTCTCTGGGGTCACGTGTATCCGAAATGCTCATCTGCTCGAGTCCGCTGGATAAGTGCCCGCGTGAGGGATATCTCTCCCGCGTGTGCACTCGCATCGGACGTTGGTGAGGATGGAGGGGACGTGAATTGTTTCTCCTCGTTTCGGGAGTCAGTCGCCGAGCCTTTTCCTTTTCGCTCCTCGTCGCTATTTCCTCGCGCGAGGTGGTGGGGGAGCAATAGCCGGTCGTTCGTTCTCCCCCCCCACCCCACCACCCAACCTCCCCACTCCACATCATGCCCCCTCACCCTCGCGCGTTCCTTGATTGGCCATTCAAAGCGTGCTCCAACTTCGCCGTTGCTCTCGGTCGCACGCTAGGACTGGACAGATGACGAGGAGATTGAGTTTTGGGGCCGTTACGAGGATGAATAGACGGAAAGGGAGCAATTTCGCCCAGCGGGATGGCGTGAGGGGGGGGAGGAAGAGAGGGAAAGACGGGCGGGAGACGAAGTAGGATTGGAGAGAGGGTGAGGCATTGCGTCGTCTGTATTGTGTGTTTGTGCGGTGCGCGGTGACCTGTCCAGGGTGGGATGGATTTGCACAGAGATGGGACGGGGTGGCAGGTTGAGGAAATGACGGGTGGGGTGAAAAAAATAGCTGCAATGGCCTCCTCGTTATCGAAGCGGGGCTAATTGATAGCATTTTTCACCACGCCTCTTCTCTCCTCATCCCATCTTGAGCGAATGGAATGCTGAGTATGCACTTATTGGCGAGCTCGTGTTTGTGGTACGGCGGGCATTGTATTTTCCCTCATTCTCCGATCGCATTTGGATGGGGATGGGTTGATGGGCCTTGCTTTGGGAGGCTTGTCTCTCATTCCAATTCTTTGTCTTCCTCTTTCAAAGGTGTGAATAGCATTTATCCTTCGTTTTGCAGCCTTCGGACAAGGAAATCGCCTCGTTGTACGCATTATGCAGAATAATCGAACTTCTTAAACAGTTCCGTGGAAAAATAAAGTTGACCTTGGCTCAAAGTTCCGGTTCATTCCGGTATTTTCTTGTGGGCCTGCAGTTTCATGAGGTGCAGAGTGCTGGTCCTCAAGAAGAGCAATGTATTAATTTTATTTTGGTCTCAATCGTACATTTTAACGAAGCAAATGTCGCCTCCTCTCATTGTCTCGTATCCGATTGGTGAAGCATGCCTCAAATTCTTCATAATGTATTTTCATTGATGCAGTTTCTTTTTGCCTTTACATCTCAAACTTACTTGGGGCAGTATCTTGTACTTCTATTCTTTTTTTATGCCTTAATCTCTGGTCTAGACTTTCGTATTTTCCCTCGCCTTGACGGTAAAAAACTCTTTGGTCCGGACTGAAAGAAGTCTCGTCCCAAAATGTCCACTTTGGGCCGGCCGACCTCCACGCTAGTGCCTCCGCCCCTCTCCCTCCCTCCAACCTCTGCCCCCGGCCCCCACCCACTTCCACCCCCCCTGATATCCCTGGAGCGGGGCCGTAATAATGCATCTTCCTCAGCGACTCCCGCCCCCTCCTCGGGGACCTGGAGGCTGGCGGATGCGTCGAGGGTGTCCGCGGACATTTCACGGCGCGGTGGTCGCGCTCTGGCGGAGAGGGTCGGAAATATTCGGTCCACCCACCGCGGAATGAATTGCCTCGGAATTGAGCATTTGTGCACTTAGCATTTATTACGTTATTATGGGATATCCACCGGAGCAATTCCGGCCGGAGTTTTGGCCCCGGGGCAGGGACGGACGCGTGTTCTTTCTCGTCACGACCGAAACCCCCGCCCCCACCTTCCGTGTCGCACATCCCCCCGTTCATTATGCACCCATCCCCCTCGGGCGGCTTTTCTCCAAACCCCCTCCCCTGTAGCGGGCCACGTAGCCTCGTCTATCTCGGATTCATCAATTGTAAACATTTCCCTTTATTCCACGGGTTTATCTAGAATTCAAGCAAGCCTATCTCAGGTAATATAGATCTGTTATTTGGGATACTTGTTGATGCTACGTGTAGAATGCGAATTCCGAAGGAAAAACTAAATGTTGACACACATTGTAAAAGAAGTTAGGAAGTTTTTGTTTATGTGGTGTGGGGTATAGGAAGTGGATGTGGAAGGTAGTGAGAGGGAATAAGTGGCAGGAAGAAACAGGATTTGGAGGATGATCGTTTCATCGGTCGTCATAAATTGAAGAAAGCGTACTTATTTAGAGAGTAGAGCTTCAGTTGTGTATTTTCGGTTGAAACTAAAATACCCTTCAGACTGTATACCTAATGAGGTGAAAATAATGTAATGCCTTTAGTTATAGCAATAAAGTTCACAGTTCGAAAAAATGAGAATAGATGCGGATGGAATGTTGAAGGAAACATGTTTTATAAGTTATATTGTAACGTTGAATCAAAAAATGGTGTCAAAGGGTCTTTTTCCGTAGCCTATTCCAAAACCTGATTGGCGTAATCATCCTTAGTCCCGTGAACCCATCCTCTGGTCTCTTCTTCATAGATCCACCCTTCCCCCTGCCTCACCACCTCGCGGTGCCGAAGCCGTGGAAATTGATTGATCGGAGGAATTATTGAGCGTGCATGTGATTGATTCGATGATTGATCGCAGGGGCATGGGGTGTGGGGACCATTTATTTGATTGGTTGATAATTTCGGCCCCGCGTGTCGTGCGTATTCACGTTTTTATTATTATTATTATTTTTGCTGCCCTGTTTTGGGGCCGCGGTGGGTGGTGTCCGGGGAGTGTTCCGCTAGGAGCGCCCTCGCCAATTTGCCACAAACTGCCCCCGACTCCCTCCCTCCTCGCCGTGATTTTTTTCGCTCAATTTGTTCCCGCTCTTTGTCCCGCTAATCCTCCCCCAGCCCCCCCCTAACCCCTCCTCCCCTTCGTGCCGCGGGACGATGTATTCCCCAACCCCGCGAGTCCACCTAAAATTACTCGCGGCGCGTCCATTTCCGCCTGTATCCTTCCCTTGATGTGGGCCTGAGCTGTTGTCCAAAGGTCAGAGGGGTCCTCCGGTTTCCTCCGTCTACAGCATTTATAGTCTTCTCCTAGACCTCCTCCCGTCCGGACAGGCACGTAGCCAGGGGGTGGGGCGCGGCTTCTGGTTCTTCAGCCCCCCCCGAAATTTTTTCCCGATAATTTTATCGTTCTGATTTTAGCAGCGAACTTTACCGGTGAGAAGAGATAAGTATGGGCACTGTAAAAGTAAATATCAAGCACTGAAAATTAAGGCTAGAGATGTGTAACATGTTGGCACCGAATGTACAAGGCTGATTTCTTTCAAGTTTCGCAATACTTAGCCCCCCCCCGGAGCAATTTCTGGCTACGTGCCTGCGTCCGGACCTTGCTGGCCATTTCTCCTCCGCTGAAATCCGACCACTTATGTGTCTGGTGATTCAATGCCTTCTTCGCCGCTCAATTGCTCCCAGATATATCCTTATAGCTATTGATCAGTCTTTTGCACAATTTAGATATAATCGGAAAGATGCTGGATTTGCCTTTACCAGTTCAGCTATTTTCATATAGTAGTAAATAGAACAATCACTTTGTAAGATTCCACATATTTTTTATTTCAACACCGACCTAGGTTTCGATTGGTAAACCAATTGGCTTCAAGATGATTGGTAAACCAATCGAAACCTAGGTTGGTGTTAAAATAAAAACAAATTTGTGGAATCTTACAAAGTGGTTGTTCTATTTACTAATATTTTACTACTATCATGCGGTTCCACCAAGTGAAGCCTGAGGACTTCCTCTTTATTATTTTCATATATTTCTTTCAACTTGTTAGGGTGTTAGATGGCCTAAAATTCTCGTGAAGTTTTAGCTTAAAACCAGCATGTTAATGATCGTACTCTCTTTCTCTTAAAATCTAAATTTTCTTCTTCTTGGTTTTCGGATGATCTTGCGTGGGAATGTATGTTATATTTGCCTATACGTTGAGAATCCAGCAACAAATTGAAAACCTGCTCTTGTAATTCCATCAGCACAATCTTTTCCCACTTTGTTTTCTTTCTGTATTATATGCTTTCTTGGCATATTTTGCAAAAAAAGCGTAGTTGGGAAATGGAGGCGTTAATGCTGATGTAGAATAAAAATGGGTGAAATATGAAGAATCGGAAAAAATCGCGATTATTACTTTCCGGAACATATTAATCCGCTGAGTTATAGGGACACGAAGACTATTCTGGTGGGACTTGGTGTAGCTGTAATTAGCCATCCTTTAGGGGTGACCCAATAAGGTGTCTGACTGGCGAGTTGGAGACTTAAGGTAATTAAGTTTCAAGTTCTAGAGGGAGTTCGTATTTAATCCTTTGAACTCAATAGATCCATGGACTTAAAGCTAATTTCCTAATTCACACATTCTAGTTTGGTTTAATCTTGGCGTGCATGAAAAATTACGATCGAGAAACCATTGTCTCAAAACCTCTAGATCTTACCAATTCCAAATTTCATTAAAGATTCATCATCCTATCATTCTCTTCGCATAGATGTAGTATTGGAGCGTCAACAGAACTCATTTGCGCCGTTTAATTTAATATTTCCTTGTCGCAATTGGCTCTGTGCGCACCTGTTCTAACGCAATTGGCTTTATTAACGTGCACCCACACCTACTGTCTGATGCATCCGACAGCGGCCAGGTCTGAATTAGGAACTCAGTCTTTCGAGAGAAATGCTCTTGGTAAAGCATTAATTACGTAATTGCGCACCCCACCGTACATTTTGCAGGTTGACAGTCCCCCTTCCTCCCCACCCCTTCCTCCTTCTTCGCCTCCTCTGGCTCGGTCAAAGTGAGAGTTATGTTGTCCGCGCTCCTGAGGCGTCAGGTGGAAAGCTTATTGGAGGCGCTGGGATCGGCGGCGCGAGGCCGACCGCCCGTCCCCAAGTTAGGACTCAAAAGATTGCGCAATTCGTTATACATTGATTCCAATAACCAATGCCCAAGGAGTCCCTTTTATACGAATGATTTTTTTCTCCGCGCGGCGCCTACTCTCTCCCTTGCATGATGTGGATTTTTTTTTCGTTTTTCTGCTTTTTCCAATTTGTCTTCCATTTTCCCGGCATCCGCCCAATCGCCACCAAATTATTCTCCCGGTAATGAAAGCCATTAATTTTTTCTTATTCCCGTATGCCCCTTTCCGTCCCGGCGGTCGAGGTCCGTCGTGTGTTACCGCCCCCTCCCCCTGGTGACTCCCCACCCCAACCCTCGCTCTGACCACCCCTCTCTCCTCCTCCTCCTCCCTGGACTCTTTCTCTGTCCCACATGTCCCCTCCCCATTCATCCTTTACTTTATATTCTTTCCCTCCCCTCCCTCTCCCTCGGGGTTTAGAAATAAATTGGTTTGTTGTGTGGAGCGGTCTTTTACGCGACACAAACCCGCGCTCGTCGGGGCGACCCGCGTTGGAGGCATAGAATTCCCGAAGCCGTGGAGATGGGAAGTATCTGTAACGAGTGGTAGCTTTGGAATCCGTGTCGGAAAATAATTCCCCACGTTCGCAAGTCGTTGATTGTTATTTTCACCGCATATTTTTTTTTAACCTTTCTTCCTCTCGTGGACCCGTTCGCTTGAATCACTAGGTGTCCTGCCGTAACGATTTCCATTTTGCTCGCAGCATCCCGTTTCTAATCTAGTTATTAGCGACAGGCGGAGAATGTTAAACATGGCGATGGGGCACAAATCAAGATGAGAATTTCTCCCACTTCGCTTTCTCGTTATTTCTCGCCTCGATTCCTTTTCGGTAATGTAGTGAAGGAGGGACCGAGGGTATTGTGAATTCAAAATTTTCTGCCGTTAATTGGTCCGCAGACCAAAGCGTGAGAGATTTTTAATCTCAATCCTCCACCAAGCCGTCATTTTCAGTGTTATTTTCGGTGGATGTTAGATTTCAGGCCATAAACACATTCTTATCTCCCCTGAAAATGACTGCGTTATTTGTTGGACTGAATTGTTCCTTGTCATACTTAGTTAACCCAAAACGTTTCTTATCTCCATGGAAGTAATCGTGAAATTAATCCACTCCTTTTTGTGAGGGCTAAAAGTAATGCTTTCTGATGTAAATACTATCTTTTTACCTCATGTTTTGGCGATCAGAGCGAGTGCCCAATTCGTAGGTCCGATTGTGGTAACTCACTCTCCGTCTACCACGCGGTGATTTTCCGTAATTTGGACGCTTATCAATGAAAATTACTGTATTTGGGTCACTCGAGCGAAGCTTGGCTTTGCTTTTCGTGAGTCGGAAAGAAATAGTTATTATATGGAAGTCCCCTTATCACTCCCTATTGAGAGATTATCGGTTTTAACATATATCTTTCCGGTTCAACAATTAATTCGAATGAGAGCGTAGTTTAAACTCAGCCTACCGTGAGGGTTCGATTACATACGTCATCCCCGCCTCAACCCTTCTCCCTCCCTCACCCCTTTCTGCGTCTCCTCCGGCGCCATCGCCACCCCCCGACGCCTCCCCAAGCGCCGCCCCCCTCCTCCTCCAACCTCCCCCCGCGGAGCGCCATCAAAATGCTAGCTCTGCCTTCCCCACACCCAACTCTCTCCCTCCGAGCCTTTCCCACCCCGAACCCATCACGTGAGCGCAGTCCAACGCACACAGACACACACGTATACACGGAGCCAATACACATGCTTACCAATTCAAGCCATTAAAACTTCCAGAATTCTTTTCTTCCGCGCTCGAACGCCCGAAAGAGTTTTTCTTTGGCAAAGGGAACATTTCGTTCGTCCCCAACGAACAGGCGAATGCCATTTATCCTCTCCGTTCGCCCCCTTCCCCTCTCTCTCTCTCCCTCTCTATTTGATGTTTATTCATACGAGCCATGCATCACAATGGCCGCCGCACCAGAGAGAAAGGGATGAAGTGGCGCTGTGTGCAGGGGGTTGGGTGGTGTAGGGATGGCAGTTGAATCCTCTCACTATTCTGGCCACCGATCTCTCTGTCTGTCTCATATCCTCCCTCCCGTATCTCCTCCCGTTCGTGCTTCTCTCTGGCCATAGCCCCGAATACTCTCTATATCTCTCTCAACTAAGCTAACTGCATAGGCAAAGCAACTACCTTTCTCCTCTCCCTTTCTTATTCCTCCTTTACCGTCGGTTGGCTGGACCTCAATATTTGGGCGCCGTGTTAATTATTTCAGGTGTGTAGCCTTTACCCACTCAAATAGAATTCCGTTACCCATAGATATTTTTAAATCATGAGCGAGATGTAAGTACTCTTATAAACATGGTCATTTTTTGTCTGTACGTAAGCGTAATCACCCTGTCCGTATATTTATACATATATCCCATGTATACCCTCTTTTATCTTAGAGGTCATTCGATATTCTTGAAGAATCGAATGCTCTAATTCCTTAAAGATAAAGGACTAAAAAAGATGAAAACTATTGTGTATTTGTATTTTTGGTTCTACTTTTGGTGAGATTGGTGCAATTTAAGGCTAGAATTTAGAAACTTCTTGCTTTTTTTAAACCATCGAACAGATCTTTCTTTTCTCTCAGCTATCGCTCTTTTGCGTCTTCGATGCCGAGAGTGACTAGATAAGTCTCGTGGGCAAAGTAAGCGCATGATCCCATTCCAGCCGCCAAGATTTGCACTGCCTTCACAATTCTACAATTTATGCGTGCAACGAGAAATTCTCTCCATCACAGAGAGCCGGGCCATGCAAATGATTCATGCACGGCCAACGCACGTATCGCCAACACAATAGGCCTCGATCAATCTCCGAGACTTTTATTCCCGTAATAACTTTCACCCATAAAAGGGCGCTCGAACCCGGTTCCGCTCCGTACAAAGCCTCCTATCCGCTCCTCTCCCTCCCCCCCCCCCCCAACTCCCACACACCTCTCTCTCTCTCCGTCGCCTGGGGACCGTCCCTCGTTATCGCCGCTCCATCGTTTGATTAAACCGGAGATGACATAAAGTGCAGACCTAAGCCTTAACTAAATCAATGGACCGTGTCCAAAGCTCCCGCCACCCCCCCTTCCCACCCCCGAAACACGCTACACCCGGGCGCATCCCGGGCCCTATTCAGGACCATGCGTGCAGCAAAGCCTCCTCCGACCCCCCACACCTTTTCATCCCCCCTACGCCAACACACCTCCTCCCCCCGCAGTGGCCCTTGCTGAGTGGCTATATGCATACACACATCGTGCACACCAGAGCACGACTGCAGTGTCGGGTGCGGAGAGGGAGAGAGAGTGCAGAATAAGGGATTTCGGCGAGCGGGCGGTAATGGGGGGAGTGGGCATTTGGTGCGTTTTTGGTGTATGTGCGGGCGGGTACATCGGTGGGCGTAGGTGGGCACTTGCGCACACTGTGAGGTGGGGAGGGGGTCGTGGGAGAGAGAATTTGGGCCGGGGAGGTGTCGGGCGGGATAGAACCTCTCGCGCCCACCTCCCGAAAATTCTCCCCCCGAACGTGATCGCGTGACGACAGTTTTCCTTCCGTTTTGATGCGGTCTGCGGAAGCGTCGAATTGTGGGCGTGCGGGGACACGGGTCGGTCTTTTTTTCCTGCTACGCCCGCGTGAGTCGGGGGGTTTTGCGGGGGAGATCCTCTCTCTCGCTAACGCGCGGCGCGAATCGGGAAAAATCAAACTCCCAACGCAACCTCCCGTTACACACATCGGGGGGATCCAATTTCGGGTCGGGTTATGCCGCCCGCGCTCCATGAATAAATTGGAGTCACGCCACCCTGAGTGGACCCCGGTCCCTCATCCCTTCCGCTACTTGCGAGACCCCGTCTCCCCCTTCTTCCTTCCTGACGCCTTACACGTCCTGTGACTCGTCCTTCAGCTAACTCATCTTTCCGATCCTCTCTCGCTTTTCCGGTCGTCCCAATGGGTGAACGGATGAAACTGGACCACAGATTTTAATGGCACTTTCTTTGGCCACCTCTAAGGTAGTTTTGGGACTCTTCCCGGGACATTATTGATGGAGTTTATACGTATCGTCTCTGGGAAATTTCGAGGGAACAATGGTATCGTATGTACATTTTGGCTGAATTATGGTTTTAAGTAAATTTAGCTCCCAGTGTTTCATATTACGTATAGGCAATTCATCATCATATGGGAACAGATTATCGTTCATTTAATTACGGTGATGCGACATAGCGTAAAATGAAACTTCATTAGTTTCTATCCGCATCATAGAGAATCTCTTATAACCGTTGAAATATATTTTTATCGAATGAAAGTTGCTACTGATATTTCCGAGTCTAATCCTAGTGAGGTGATGCCATTTTTTGGCCGTCAAATGTCTTAGAGTTATTACAGAGTTAACTACATTTGGAGACCCCATTCTTTGTTTTTACGTATGCTGTAGAGGGATTATATTTCTCGTGTCTATTATCATTATGTCTCAGAAGAAATTGCATTTGATTCTCGCGACGTGTACGTTTTTTAGTGCTTTTCTTGTTATGTTTTTCACCTTCGTACTTAAAAATCATAAATGGTCCCTCAGCTTGATTATGCCGTAATACGCATTTAGGAGCTGAATCTCCATTAATGACTTTCAATTACCAACACGCGTGGTATACCTCTAAACAGAGATTCGGGTGTACAAAGGGAAACTGACGGCTATTCTCTCCGCCTGCGGTGCCGGACTTAGGGACGTGGAGTTACATCGTGTCGGTGCCTAACAATCCGTTTCATTCTCCTCTTAGTCAGCGAGTCAGTCTATGGGGAGAATAGTGTTCGTATTTCAAAGGCCGCTGCGCGGGAAGGGCCAAGGGCTTAGCGAGTACCTACTATGGAGACCGTACCGCCGTTGAGGCTTGACCGTAATGTAGTTGAGGCTTGCGCTCTGTTGTCTTAGGTGATCGGATCTATTTTCTCAAGTCGGTAGCTTCCAATCATTTATGCGCAAAATCACCTTTCACGGCAGCCTTTTTCGCAGTGAAAAAATCCATCTTGACCGAGGCTCGAACCCGGAATCCCCTGATTTCCACTCAGATACTTTTCCAAGGCTTTCTATTCCTTGTGGAGCTCGGGTTCGAGTCCCGGTCAAGGTAGATGTTTTCTCTGTATCAATTATGCTATAGTGCATTTCAGCGAGTGATTCCGCCAAGGTATTTTCGGGCTGTTCTCATTCCTTGAATTACCTTATCACATTAATTACCTTGAATTATTTTATAAAAATATTTTTCATATATATATATATTTTATTTTACTAATTACATTACAGATGGTGGATCAGATGTTTACTGATTAAATTGTACCTGTAGTATTTTTGATTTGTTTAAGGCAAAATGTTTTGTACTTTTTTCTTTATTTTTCATTTTACAATGTGTTTAACTATACATTTTTACTCTGTACCTACTTGAACCAATAATGTTATAAGACATGTATCTTTTATGCCCTGGGCGGGGGGAGGAGAGGACGGCAACGTCCTATCCCGCCCAGGTAAAACAAAACTCAAGTAAGTAAGTAAGTACCTGTTATGATTTACATCGATATTTTATGCTAAGCTATTATGAATGGTATAGAGTCCGATATGTGTCGGTTGATATGTCATTACGTCGAGACGGCCTGCAAAGCTCGAGAGCCCCACGCTCTATTGTACTAGTGTTTCGATATCGATTTGAGGCTTCGCAATGCAAGAATATTGGCCGAAAATTCCCGAAATTCTGTTCACAAGTGGTGACCAACCCTCCCTCCCCCCCCTCTCCGAGTACCAGCAAAAAAAAAAATCCGCTTGCTCTCGTCACGGGGCTACAAACTTTTTCACCCGCTGGGATTCCGGCGACCGCCACCGACGGACTTCCGTCCGGAATAATCCACAGCTTTGGTCAATGACTACCCATGCCCCTGTGCTCGGGTCAGCGGAGCCTAAATTTCGGTCACTGGCGCGAAATTCCTCTTTTCGCATGCTCACCTTTTAGTCTTTGTCGCTTTGTCGGTTCCATTTTTGATCGGACACGATATGAGAAAGAAATCTGATGGTGGTTTTTGTGAGAGCAACATGTGATAAAAAATATACATATCAGTTTTTCAACACGAACAGAGTGGATTTTTTTCCTTGTCCTCGCCGACTTGAACGACTGGGTTGTCGGAGTATATTTCATAATGCATCGAAATCCCTTCAACCTTAAGGTTAATAACTGACTGCGTCCACTCTGAAGGCCCTCATTCAATCTTCGTGGGGTAAAAGAATATAGTTTCCCATGCTAAGACTACCAAGAGATAGTTTTACTGCCTATTAATGAATCTGTGATGCCCCCGATGTATATTCTTATGACGTTAATATTATTTTGCATATTTTATTCATACCACGCGATATTTTTATGCCAAACTCGTAGATATTTGAAATTGGAAACTGCAATTTATTGCTTATTGAATAATTTCCATTTATTGGAGTTATAAACCATTTTAGGTACAGCAAAAAAATTATTTCCCACATTGAAGGACATTTACGACAAAATATAACTAAACCTTTCACATTTTAAAATACCTGAGGAAGTGTGGCTTATTAAATTTGTATTGTGCGATCGAACATAATGTATCGATATTTTTCATTTCAATTGTTTATTTCAGTCATATTTACTATCGTTAAGTTGAAAAAGGAGAATATTTGATAGCGGTACTTAATTCTTTTATCACACGAAAAAATTTTCTATTCCCTTAATTTCTAACGAAATTTATCGTTGTGTCCTCAGTTATCTTCGTAATTAACACTTAGTTTTCAAATTACCTACACTTGCATCAGGAAGAGGTCGGGAAAGGGAAATGTGTGGTTTTCTGTTGCAAATTGGATTCATACATTGATTCATGGTAGTACATTGGTTCGTATTCGAGACTATTAATCAACCCTTGAACGTTTTAGAGTTATTGCGTGACCGTTCATCCTGATGACCAACTTGCGTAAATGGAACTGACGCAATTCATGAGCAGTCGTGTCTGAAGTTCAGACCACAAAATCTTTATCGAGGGCTGAAAGAAATAAGCCGGGGGTTATTTCCCTTCTGTTTTGATTTATTGGTCTTTTCATCTTCTTCCATCTCTCCACCGCTCTCGCCTCCTCCGCGTTCAAAGGACAGGTGTTAGGCACACCTTTTTATGATCTGGGCAATTAAGCCGAGACCTTTCCGCGATTTTTTGCCCTCACGAGTTTCTGGCGCCTTTGCCGAGAAAACTTTTTGTAGAATGGCTTCTTTCCAGTGAAGAGCTTAAATGTAGTCCTCTTTTTCCAAGCTACTTATAATAGTGGTATTTATTTGGAACGAGGCCTCTCGCTTCATTTCACTGCCTTGTTTCTTCACTTCCATTTCTGTCCTCGGCTGTAAATCCATCCAGCCGAGTTACTGACGCATTATTGCAGCAGTATATTAATCTTCGTTTTAAGTAGAGCCTTTCCATTGATAGTTTTATGTTCCCAAACCTTTTAAATTGAGTGTTTTCCTTCGTCACCGATTTTTTCCATCAGTGACAACACGAAAAGCTATTTCATATGTATTTCTTCTTTGGTCATTCTTTCTGAGGGATTCAAATATTCTTTATGCGTCATCTTACTATCGCTCAGGTAGATACTAAGGCATCAATCGATGCTTTATGTCATAATTTTTTTCCAATGGAAAGCGCTGGAAACTACCGGGCTTCCAATGTTTTATTTGCACACGTATTTTCATCTCCTGCCATTCCTTACCTTTTATCTTTCAATAATACCCTACAATGCGCTCTACCGCAGTTTGAGGGAGAAAATGTCCAGATAAACGTCGAATCCTTTGTTCTTCTGAAGGGATACATAAGATACTCGCGATGCGTGTACGTGAAATATGTGCATATGCATATTTTTACTTAATGAAAATGGAAATGTTTTTCGACGAGAGTAAAAGATGGTTTGTCTCTCCTCACTCTCGTCGCCGCGCTCCTTTTCATCTTCTTTTTTTTACTTTTTCCGCGCGCACCAAAAACTCACACGCACATTTTATTTATCCTTTCAAGTTTATTTGATCGCGGGTTTAAAAAAATGGAGGAAAAGAGAAAAAACAACGGCGTCACGATATTCGTCATCTCCTTCCTCCCCTCCCCGTATTAATACACGCACGCACACTCGTGCTGCTCGCGCACACACGAGTGCGTTCTGTTCCCTCGTTTCATCTCCTCGCTTGATTATATATATGAGTTCGTCTGCAGGGAGGCGTATCACGTATTGCATAATGGAGCGCGGGAGGAGTGGGTTGGGGAGAGGATCGGCGTTGGGGTGGATTTTAAGGAGGTTTTTAAAAAGTTTTGAAGGGGTTGGGGGATGAGCGATGGGGGTGAGAAGGGATTTGGGATGTGAAGGGGGAAGCCACCGGGGTGTGGTGGATGCCGGTGATCCGTGCAGTCTTCGACGGGGATGTGAGACTCCGAGCACGGATTCACTCGCATGCTTTTCGCCGCATCCTATCTACGATCCCGGCCGTCCGTACCGAGGTGAAGCGAGTTAGGCATGGACCAAAGCCACAACGCATTGCAGCTGCTACTGTTTGGCTGTTAAAAACTGAATAAAAAATGAAATAAAACGTTCGAAAAAAATCCCCATGGTCTGGGAATTCGGAATTGAATTATTGAAAAAATTCTCACCCTTCGTTCTCGGAGCCTATGGCTTCAATACCGACGCAGGAAATATGTTTAGTAACTAAATGATAGTGATTCATTTCTACGTATTTTCTGCGTATATTGTTCACCAAAATATATCTAATCTGTCGTGGCATATCGTGATGAGTGATGTCTCTCATACACGCTCTGCACTATATCATTTGCTTCAGCATTTGGGTCCTAATCAATTTCCAAATCTCCCTAGCGTACAAACGAAGAGTATTCCATCATTTTGATATCACGAAGCAAGGGAAGAGAATCCCCATTCCACCCTGGCCCTTATAAATAATGACCGGAACGGCATGGATTCGTCATGCCGTTGTATTCGTAGGTGTTTCAGTCGCGTCTTAGGAAGGTTTGAGCGTCTTCCGTTCTCTTGAGTGAGACAATGGCATCAACTAGGTAGATGGATTAGAGAGGGGGATTGGCCCTAGCTAGTTGCAGGTGCGTCTTGTGAATATTAGGCGAAGGCTTTGGGGCTTTTGAAGTGCTGGAAGAATAATTGCTCATGAACAAGGAGATCCGAATTGGCCCAGTCTCAACAAACACTTTTAATTACCCTGCCTTGAGTCACATGGCTCAGGCAATGGGAACAGATTTCAAGTAACGCGTATCCTGAGACTTCAATAAAATAATAGTTATGCTAGAAAAGAATCATGGCTGGTAGCTTTCGACGAAAATCCGTTTCGTTCTATGGCTCTGCAGTGAGAATGGTAATGGATTTGAATCCGAAGCAACAAGGAGTCACGTGTTCTTTGTTAGTGACATATCCTATTCACTCCTTATTTTAAAATGAAGTGATACCAACGTTCTCTCCTATTTGTATTTATGACAGTATGATATTGTCTCCTCTGTACCGAGGAAATGGGACCACTACCTGACCGACAGGAGAAAATTGTTTTGTTAATACTATGATTATTAAATTTTGGCTGCTCAAGCGAGCTTCATGCTATCAGATACCGAAGTCTCCTGCGTACGGGTTACCTTGGCGAAGTTAAGGTAGAAGAGTTGTGAAGGGAAACCTGTGGGCTTCACGTGGTTAACTCTAATCCCGTGGTTAGCAGAAAAAGGCGGACAGGCTGTGCTTTGGAGGATGTCGAAGCGAGATGGAAGGTCGGTCGACATTGAGGGCAGGGCTTTCAGTGTACGGAGGTGGAAAAGGGTATTACAGAGGGGCACCGAACGGGAGGAGGGGAATTGAAAAGATTACCAGGTTCCCCCTTCCCCGCTCGTAATATTGAGGACGTTGTAGATATGCTTTCATTCCCTTTCAAATCATCTGTGCCCAAGATAAAGGCGGCCGTTAAACATTGCGCGCGTAGATATGTTCAGCCGACCGAGTGAATGAATGCGTTCACCATTTATTATCGATCCCAGGGGTGGTCGAACAGAGTACCGTCCGGGCGTCGCATCCCCGTTTCATCTTTCTCTGCCCCCATCTGAACCGTCCCCGAGGGGATATGCGACAGGGAAGAAGAGGGAATTTCCCGAACCCCTATAGGGGTCTCCCCTATATGTTACGGCCACTCTGATGTATTTCAGGAGAGATGTTTCATTTTGTCATTCATAAGGCTTTATATTTGGCGCTTTTAATGTAATCTTCTGTTTTAGTATTTTGATGGTGATTATGTTTGCCAATGATTCATGTGAAATATGGGTAGCGAGACCTATTTGAAGGGATTGAGAATTTTTCGATAGGTCTACGATCCACTATTGAATGCAATCCATAGGATGGGTTCCCGAAGTGGTGTTCAGACAGACTCATTTCAAGAGTTGGATGAGGGAATTTTCATGTCGAAATAGATTTCTGAGATGTGCCGTTATGCTGAAAAGGCATTGTGCATTTAAGTGCTGTACACTTTTCCTCTTCTTTTTCCCTGCATCATCGTAAAAGCAGCGTTTAATCACTGAGCGAGAATATGAATGCTTCCACCGCATCATTAAAATATCGACGGTAGAAACTTTTGCAGCAGCATTTAGTATGTAGAAAAAATGGAAAAAAAGCGAATACATTCCCCTCCATGGATTGCGGGTATATGATGAGAAGTACCGAAGTACTGTATCATAGTTCTCAAAATATTTTTATCTTCGTTTAGGAAATCGTACATATTGTTATTGCTGTGCCAATGGCGGAGACTGCCTTAGTTAAGAGGAGTGCCCAAGAATCACCACAAGTTATGAGTCAGCTTTTCTACGCCAGTTTCTTCTATCAGCTATCTTCTTCATATTTACGTAATTCTTTCCGTATTTCACTATTCCTCCGTGTACGATGTACGAGGTCTTCTTTTTTCATTCACTTTTCCAACCGCAACGTACTTCATACCTGAACTTTCATGACCTTTTCTCCTTATTTTTTATTGTACTTCTTTATTATTTATTTGGTCTCTCCGTTTGCTCTTCATCCTGACGATTTGTTCATTCGATCCATTCCGATCTGTTGATTCTTCATCATCTTTTACTGCACAGCATTGCGAATACTTCCAGCCTTACTTTTCTTGCTATTGACATTTCAGTTTCAATGTCATGATTGTCGCATTCCTTTGCTGCTCTCTAGTACTAACTAGAAAAAAATCAGAAGGTAGTAGAAGTGGGTTTTAAAATACTGATAGTGTTGATGGAATGGAAAATGCTAGGAAAGCTCGCGACAGGAAGGTAAAGAATAGGGATTTAGACACGTGTGAATATAGTCAGAGAAGCGAAAAGTTTAGAAGGGTGGTATTATAGAACATTATTTTAATTATTCACTGTACGGAAAAGAAGTGCTTGATGCTATAAATATTATTCACCTTTAATTTAATGTCACTTTTTCGCTCTTGCCTATAACGTGCTATGCATCCGTCATGAAAACTAATGTTTTTTCTTCTTCTTTTACAGGTGAGTCTTCATGTAGCTGTGATGTTTGAGGTTAAAATTGGTCCCAAAGGAGTGAGTTGAAAACTTTATTATCGTTGTTGGAGTTTGGATTTTTTGGGGGAATGCGTGATAGAACGTGGGCATCCCCAATACGGGCATGCAGATGGTAAAGATAATCCCAATGATTTTAAATTAAAACATCGTAATGTATGCTGTCCTCTTAAAGCATAAGCCACTCCCTCTCAAGCCACAACTATGATCCTGCCATCACAACTTAAATTTTTGGGCCAAAATATTGGTAACGAATTTCGTTTACTATATGAAAGCCATCGGCTCGGCCGATAAACTTGACTCTTGGGAGACTTTTCAAGGTGGCAGTGAGGGCTGCATCTGTATTTTATATGTAGCGTATTGATCCGCTTTGATATTCGTATCACGCGAGTAGATAATTTCGCCGACGCTCGATTTCCCGCCTGTATATATCGGCGTAACCTCCCGAGTGCATGTTTGCACGGCACGCAGCCTACCTGCATTCCTGCCTCTACACCCCTTTATCTCCACCTCCCTGGCTTGCATTTTCGCAGTCTCCCCCACCTCGCCCCCCCCCCCCCCTTCCTCCGCCCTGTGATATTGACTCCGCAACCGAAGGGTGCATCTTTTGTGTGCTCGCCTCCGTGCTTGATCCTCGCTGGGACCTCTACCCTGAGCTTCGCCTCGCGCGCGATATAAAACCCGTCTCGCCTCCTCCGTCCCAATATTATATGCTCCGTCCCTGTACCGTTTTTTTCCCTCCCCGTAGCGATTTTATCGCGTTCGTTCCCTTCCAGCATTTTTTTTTATCATTCCTCCGTAAAATAAAAGTGAGGAGAGCGAGTCTCTCTCTTTGAAACAACCCCCCCTTCTCACCGCTCTCTCTTACACACACGTTCTCCCCTCCTCTTTCCGATCGCCATCGTTGGTGTCTGGGCTTTTTTGGCGCGCTGATCGAAACGAGGCCGGTGCCTGAGCTCGAAGCGGACCGTAGGGGACGGGGGTTTCGAGGAGGGAGCCTGTGGGATGGAAGATGCAAGTGGAAGGGTCGCGTCCCACTCCCTGAGAGAAGCGTTTCCCCTCGTGAGGGGTGTAGGGAGGTCTTGCCCGCGGTATGGTCGCCCGTTGACGAAGGTGCACCGCGCGGGAAAATGCAAATCTTTCTGGGGGGAGAGGTAGGAGGACGTCGGTGCAGTAGTTCCCCGTTTCGTTGCAGTCGTTTTTCTTTTATTTCTTCGCTTTTCCGGCGGACCACCGGGGCGGAGAAGGTGGCAGTAGTTGTCCGGGTCGGGGGGAGGGAGGGTGGAATGGGGGGAAAAGGAATCTTTTTCGCGCTCCCATTGTTTCTCACGCATCATCACTTCTGTGCCCCCTCCTGCCCAACGATCCTCTCTGCAGCCGAACGAAAAATCACGTGGGTATTCGATGCATCCGGTGCCGACTCCTTTTGTGATAGTCCTCCCCTCCGCCCTCCCCCCGAGGCTGATCGAGGGATGAGGGTTGCCGGACGGGAGGCGCGGGGAGTAAAAAAAATTATTCATAAACTAAAAATTTCGCCGTGTCGCGCGCGGGCGTCGATTCGTTTTCCATCTGTCGTCCGGCGTCTCGTCGCCGCGGTTGAAAAGGGGCTGCGTCGAGGGTCTTCTTTTCAGCATTGCCCTCCATACCCTCCTTCATTCGACTCGACTCTTAATCGATAATCATTCGCTAAAGTTCTTCTCGGACTGAAAGGTGCGCGCAATGATTTTATATCGTATATTAATATGATAGTTGGCACGTACCTGTATGAGCTCTTTTCCTCTCAATCATAGAACTCATTAAACCGTGCGGAAACTAAGCTATCGGAAATATTATATGATTGTGTTCTTTCTCGGCGTATGATATTTATAAATAATTCTCGGGTTTCCAGCCGAGTAAGATTTTGTGTTGCTGTCGTTTCGACGGAATACTCCTCAATATGCTCTGCTTTGAGGACGATCGTCCTCAAAGCAGAGCATATTGAGGAGTATTCCGTCGAAACGACAGCAACACAAAATCTTACTCGGCTGGAAACCCAAGAAATATTTATAAATAGGAAATATTTGTTCCCTTCGCGATCGTCGCGCCGCAAAAATTAACGGCGCCAACAAGTGAAAAAGCAATGGTAAAAATACCACCTATGCCTAAGAGTGCTGATGTGGAAAGAATGTTTAATTTTCACGAGTGCACGAGGTTATTTTTTTTAACATGTGAAATTTATTCGCTGAAGTGTGCTCGTCATTCTTCTCGCCATACGACCATACTCGACAGGTTTTTAAACCCGCGCATTGGTGTGACGCAATACTTTACGCGCGTGCGATGTGATTGAACACCCGCCGGTTTTTCCAAATAAGTGCTTGTGGAAAAGTACCAGGCTATGTCGTCAAAGTGAGCTATAAAATCTTCTGCGAAGGTGAGGAGTGGCGCAACCGGGTAGGCGTCTCCTTGGAGTGAAATAATGTTATGATGATTATAACTTTCCTCTTCTCCGGCATTCTTGTGAATTTATATTGTATGCAACTCTGCTACCCGTTTGCATACTCTTTTTTGGTTTACAAGAACAATCTTGGACTATCAGAGGAAAGTGACTTTTTTCTATTAGACCCTTTTCGACTGTTGAATTACCCTGGACCCGACATTTGTGAAATTCTTTATTAGACTCCTTAAGGTTTAAAAATCATAATAATTTGTAATATCGACTGACTCTATACATGGTTCCTTTGAGTTACGGAAGGTATTTTATCTTGCCAAGTGGCTAGTATCCACTTTTATCTATTTATTAGGCAAATGTACTAAATGTGTGGGCATGCTGATTGCATAATCTGAGTAATTAGTACTTCCTTGGTTCTCTGCTAAAGTTAATAATCTAAAACTTATTCATGATAACCTTTCTCCGCTCTTTTTATTGTCTCTCTTCGGCAAGAATAATATTCCATTCGCAATTTCTACTAAACAAAGGCTTTTTCACGCGCGTAAAAAGGGAATTCTACCAGAATAAACTTATAGTACGCCAAAGGGCGTACTATAAGTTTATTCTGAAGTAACCTTTATCAAGAAAATTGAGATCTATCCAGAGAATTGTACACGCCAAAGAAGAGAGCTAAAATGAAGCCAAATACCTCATAAATAATGGATGTGTGATTATTTGGGGATCATACCAATAGTTCAAGCCTTAATTCCTACTTAGTTAAATGTAGAGTTAGATTTTAACGTGCAACTCCGCAAAATTCCGATCAATTTTCTTCTTTTTTTAAAGTGCTTCCAAGTTTCATTTCTTTTCTCCTTCAGAAAAATTTTAATAGAGGAGATTTGAGCTGGAATGACTCCTCGAAATTCGTTCTCAAGAAAGTATTTTTCGTTGTAAAGAACTGCAGCCGTCCTGTGCGCGAAGTCTCGTACTGCGAGCGATAGTTCTTGCAAGATTGGAAGGTTTCAAAATATATGTATTCTATGGCGAAAGAGCTACAGATTTTCGAAAGTTTTCAAATAACTCAATTTCAGAATTCTTCCACTCGCTCCACGTCTTAAAAGATTAAAAGTTATTTGCACAGTTCACGGAACACAAAAGACGAGAATAATATGAATTGAATTATATTCTAGTTCGTCCCTGTATTTACATTCTTTAATGCGGAGCAAGCACGTCTCATAGCATCTTACTGCACCGATTCTTTAGAACGCATTGCGGCAGTTCAGTCAAGAATCATTGTGATACATATTAAAGTTGCTAACTCACCTATGTAGCAGAGAAGTCTAGATTATGTCGTTCCAAATCAATCATGCTCTAAGATTTTAGAGCATATGATGATAATGCTATTCCTATGCGAATATGAAAATAGCATGGTATTCAAAGTCTTAATTGTAAAAAAGTTTTTCTTTCTCTTTTCTATTAAAGTTCATAGTTTTATTGAATGTAGTCCAAGTATTCTGTCGTTCCGTAAGCTTTTACATATTAAAGCTCGGAAGGAAGATTAATGTTAGAAGACATTGAATGGTGTGTAGGAAAAGGCTCGTGAATAATCTAGCGAAAATAAGTTCGACGAATTGAATGAGGAGTAGATAGTTAGATCCAGTTGTCAGATGCAACATACCAATACAAAGAGCATAGACTAGACATGCTGTTATGTACGCTACGTAGGGTTGTATTCATTTCGTTCTGTTCAGCTTTAGTATGATCAGCAAATTTTTGTCTCATAAATGCATCGGAAAAGATGAAGTGACTCTATCCTTTTGACTGGTGATAGCGTTGTGTTCAACAGCCTTTCGCTATCTTGGGGCTCGAAAATGGCAGCGCAACTGTAGGGGAGGCAATGTGCATAAACCCTTACGGAAAAATCAAATGGGAGAGTGGAGGTATTTAAGGCATACCATTGATTGTAGAAGGTATGGAGGATACGAATGCTTTGCGAGGCAATTCAATTTGGACTATTTTCGGTTTTTCGCATTTCCTTCGCTCTGAACGATTTCATTTACTCCCGTGTTTTGAGATGACCGGAGGAGGTGGCTGAACTCTTTGTAGGTGACTAAACCTCAATAGCCTGTGGCGGAGTTTACCGTTTACCTCCCGGAGGCGAGAGGAGACGGTCGCAAGTGGAACTCGAGCACTCTTCCGTCGCCGGTCAACGATAGTGCATTGTCCCCGTGCGACTCTGGGGTGCGGAGTGCTCCGAGGGAGGAGGGAAGTCCGCCCTTCTCGTCTTCGCCTCCCACTGCCCCCCCCACCGTCCTTTCCCTCGGGATCCTTCGTCTTGCTCTCGCTAGACAACGTGCTTATCGATTCCCACCTCTATGGCGTGTGTCGGCTCGACGCCCTTTCTCCCGAGGCCGAGTGGAGGCCGGTAGGGAAAGTGAGTCGGAACGTGTTGAGTGGTTAGGGACTCGCCGCCCATCGCTGATCCGTAGCCGCCTTTCGGAAAGTGCATTTGGACGAGTTGGGCTCCAAATACCGTGTCTTCACTCCTAAAATCAAGCGAATTAAATTCCACTTTTTGTCTACACTTCTGCTGAAGAATCGAATGCGGAGCATTTGACATTCCTTAATCGGAGAATTTTCCTTTTTGATTTCATTCCAATCTACTTTTCAACCAACAGAACACCTTGTACATTATTATATATTTCATATTGCACACAATGACGTGAATTTCGTCTTGAATCCCTTTCTTCATTGTAAATTTTTAACAAAAAAACGTATAAATACAAACTACGAGTAGTATATTTTTAGGTGAGGGTATTGAAATATGCAGGATAAAATCGGGAATGGTGCTTTTAGACTTTTATAAAACCTTTAGCTTCGCTGTGGTATATTTCGCTCAGTTATATTGTTAGTACGTTGGCCGGTTTCACTTCCTAATTAATTGTTTAAATTTTCTGAACTAAGTGGCCAAATTTCTAATTTTAATCATGAATACAATGATGGAATCATATGCTTTTTATTGTCTCAAATCACTAGCTCGATTTCTTCGTTATTTAATTTTAATACGGAAGCATGGTGTCGAATAGTTGGGAGAAGTACCTACCGTAATGTTTCTTTCGGTTACTTAATATCGATGTCTTGAATGATTTACTATTCTTTTCCTGAGATCAATTGTTGCTTCCGATAAACTATTGAGGAAACTGGGACGTCTTAACTAGAAATCTGCGATCCCTACTGGAGTGGGCGTATTTTTCCCGCCGGAAACAGAGGGCCATATTCAGGATCTCAACTATAGTCTTGCTTCTGCAACTACTGCTTACGCCGCAAAATCTTTACCTTGGTCAAATTAGTTTGTAGATTCACCCTGCTATGTTGGTATTACCACGCTGTATAGCGCCCCGGGCATATCGAGGAGAATTTGTATACAACTTTGTACTCGTAATGGAGATTTTATGATATAAGGAGTAGCAGTGGGACTTAAGTTTAGATTTTGGGCCATATTAAGAGTCTTAAATCAGTTCTCATCCTAACCTGAGAATTATTACCACCTTTACGGCTGGAGTCTTTACATCAAAAGGACTATTTTCAGGGAGATTAGGACGTGAGTAGTGGAAGCGTGACTGTGGTTGAAATTCTGAATATGTCTCAGGAATTCTTGATTTGTATGCCTCAGAGTGCCAAAGTTTCAGTCCACGTTTGTTGATACTAGGCGAGGGGATGTTGATTAGGATTTCGCGGCCAACTTTGATCGCGACTTGTGAGTAAGACCTCGGAACAATTGCTTCGCTCGCCGCGAGGAATATCCGCGCTCCCTGGCGGTGTGGCCGCGCGATATTGCCCCGAGCATCGTCGCGGGAGAGACGTACATGCGTAACGGGTGGCTGGGTGGGTTAGGGAGGGGGGGGGGGGGGTGGGAATGGAGACAGTTGTGTGGAGGGAGTTTATAGACATCCTGCCCCTTGTTGAGGAGGGTGGCGAGGAATGTCTCGGGTGCTCTCCCACGTGTGAGCGCGAGCGGTCTTGTCTGTCCGTGTGCGAGTGACGGCAAGGGGAGCATGTGCCGATGACAGTCAACACGCCTCGCGGGATCTCCTCCTTACATCACTCGCGCCTGCCACTTTCTTCCCCTCTCCGACGCCCTTTCCTCAACCCCCCACTACATCCCTCGAAGACGACGCTTGCATGCCTTCCCTGCTTTCGTCACCCATTAAACGTTCCCTCTCATTTTGCCATTTTAACGTCCACCTTACTGCACAACCTGCGGAAGCGAAGCTAAAAGCTCTCCTGCATTCATGTTTTTTTTTTCTCTAGGCAAAGTTTTCCATGCATATCAAACGGGAGGAAAAATGTTGGAGTACCTTATTAATATCTTACAAAAATATCACTATACCTATATGCATGTAATAACACGTATAGCGTGTATTAACAATTTAGTAAGCCATAGAGTAAGTTGTAGATATTTAAAGCGCTAGTATTCAAGCCAAGTGGTGTTGAAATCACTCAAACTGTTGAGCAAAACACTCCTTTATCTCCCAGATTAAATGGACGTTCAGATAGTAGACGGTGGTTGCGTGAAGGAAAAGCTGTGGTGTGCGACAGTATAAATTATTTAAATAATCATAAACGCCTAGCCTTATGATCAAGGTACTTTATATTGTATACACATTATATTGAACGTGATTCCAAGACAACGTTTAAAAACATACTTTCCTAAAACCTAATCCCTATTTGATGAGTTTGTTTTCGAGAAAATCCGCTCTGGAATGTTTTCTCACATGGATGAAAGCACCTCCCTGATATTTTATTTTTGTGACGTATTTTTAATTGGGGAATGTATGAATTCTCGTAGTCATCGTAAGAACAATGAAGCTGGCTTGTGAACACAAATTAAAATTGTATCAGGATGAAGTTTTTTTTTGACCTCAGTGGAAGATTCGGAGAAGTTCGCACAAATATTTACCCGCGTGTTAGTCGCGAAAAAAGTCGTAGACCGTCCAATTTAAAATTTAATTAATACATTTTCGTCATCGTGGGGTACGTGGCGGAGACAATTAGTGGGAAGGCATTTGTATGTCCTCCTTACCCAGCGGAAAAAAATCGCGTCGAATTTCTGCGAAAAATCCGCAACTCGGCTGGGAATAACGGGGTCCTTGAGGGAGATGAATAAAAGCCCTTGCCCTGCGAGGAGCGACGCCCCCCCCCCCTCCCCCCGCATAGCTTGCCCCCGCGCAGCCTCCCCTTTTATCGGAGACAACCACTTTTCCTCCCCACCCCGACGCGCCCCCCCCGCTAATGCTGCTACTTTTACGCGCACTTAATTCGAACCTGTGGTAACAAGCCATGCTAACGAACTCATGCGGTAATAATGGCCAATTGCACACTCCTCCCACGTCCTCCCCCAATTTTTTAAGAGATGAGTGGCAAGAGTGAGGGAGACGTAAGAGGAAGAGCTTTTGCTGCGGGCGGGAGGTGGGGTAATGGACCCTTGCTCGCCACTTACAGTTGTGGCGCGAGCTGCCGTGTAGGGAGTCAAGTGTTATGTACCCATCGGCTACCTAGAGCTCGTCCCCTTTTGTTTTCTCCTCGCCCTCAAAGCCACGTCGTCTCACCCCCCATCCGAATAACTGCCTTCCCCTCCCTTCCCCAGTGTCCCTCACTGTCCCACCACTCCACCCCCCAGTTGCGTCGACGGTCCACGCCCCCCTCCACCTCCCCCATCAGCCTTCAATCTTTTTTTTTCCCCACCTCGTCTCTTGGAATACGCCCTCTCTTGAGAGCAGAGAGTTAAAAGGTTTTGGACCGTTCCCGTCCGTCCATCCGTTGTCTCGCCTCACCCCCTTTCCCCTCCTCCGCGTAGTCGATAGTCGAAATTGAGTGATTTAAGATCCCGGAAGCGGCTATGATTTTATTTGTATCACTATTATTAGTATTACTCATATTCGATACGATAACTACATTAGCGTCACCAGCCTATTGAATGAATTAAAATGGGAATCATTGTCAGATCGCAGGTTGAAATTTACACAATCTCCTAAATAAATTCCAAGATAATATTTCAGTGATGACGTTAAAAATATTTTGCGAACCCCAACTTACTTTGCTAGACTGGACCATAATTACAAAATTAGAGAAATTGATAGCCGAACTGACAGATTCAAAATATCCTTTTTCCCTCGTACAATTAGGGATATGAATAGCGGTAAATATGTCCAATACGAGTGATTGAATCCATAGCAGTAGTAAGGTTGTTGCATGTTGGTGTAAGGACTTGAAGGTAACCCAACTAAAAGCACGTTTTGCACGCGTAGTTTGCTATTTTTATCTTTTTAAATATTGCAGTTTAGACTAATATATTAATACTAATCCCTTTAAATGAATGATATGTTGTGCATTTTTGGTGAGAATTCACCCCCTGCCACTCACCTTTTAGGTGGCTTGCTGGGTATTATGTAGATGTAGATTACTCATTCGGGGAAGTCGATTAATGGCCAAAGCCGTAAGCGCTTCTTCTGTCATTCTCTACAGGTAGGTAGTAGGTTTTGATCAGGCATTAGTAAATGGGAAGATGGGGGAGAAAACCTGGCGTTGTAATCAGTGTTCAACTAATGTAAGGCGCCATTAGGTACTCTTGTTTCATCGTTCCATCCCATAATATAGTACTGCACTTGTAATAAGCTCGAGCAGGTGCCGGCTTGCCAAAAAATTCTCTACCGCTACCGCTAATTTGAACCCATGACTTAGGAGGTGGAACCCACAAAATCATCCCAGTCCCTGATTGAATCAGTTTCTCATTCTTTCCCCCACACTTCCGTCCCATTCTTTGACCAAGGATATCGTGAGTGCTAATCTTGCCTCGAAGAACTAAGAATTAATGGCTTCAAAAAAGTGTCGATCTGTGACTGAACACGTGGAGGATGCACACTTGTTTTTACGAGAATCCCAGAATTTAAAATATATAAGGTGAGAATGGTCTGAAAGATGTGTCCCAACTGATTCATTGGCATTCGCGTATTTTTCTCAAGGTACACTTAACGATTATTCATGAGAGGTATCCATGAAATAATTTTAATATCATTCAATACGTCAACGATCTCGCTATTTATTGTCCAACAACAGTTTACGCAGCAATGATTCCGATTTTTCTTTTTGTCCATTTTTCCGTTAATAAGCTCGCTGAATAGCATTCGCAGGTAGTTTCTGAAAAAGGGATTCATGTGATCATGTTTTAATTTTAACGTTGAAGTTTTGACTTTTGGAGCACCTGCTGAATTCACTCATCCTATTATGTAATCAGGAACATATTTGATGAGTATTTTGCGAAGGAAGTAACTGTATGCAGAAAGGGGTTATGAATTTGGATGCTTTTCACTGGATGCTTATACGTGGACAATCACGCTGGTTTTTGGAAGATAGTTGCGTAGCGGATCTCCCTGTTTAAATTCCTCCAATCCGCTTCCTCCTTGCTAACGATATTCCGTAATTTTTCCATTAGTTTTCTCACAAAGTATCAATTTTTGTCTCTTGCCTTACCTCAACCATAATTGCAAATCAGTCTTGTGAAATTCTATCGCTCGATATTCTAGCTTTGTATCTTTCTTGTCACTATAAACGGAATACCATTTTACCACTAGGTGTTTCTCTACTTTTTTTGCTGTAATTTTACGTTTAGTTTGCCTATTTCTAATATTTTATCGTTCTCGCTTTTGAAGGCGTCATCATCCCGATGCCTGAACATAAGATTAAAGCGGTTAAAAAGAAGAGGAAGTTAACGCTAGTCGGATCGTATTTCTCTCAACACCCACCCACAGTCGAGACTCTGGATGGAGTTCGAGTCTTTGTTTCGGTGTATCGGACGCGAGTGACCGAAAAATTACTGCAAGCCTCCCAGCTTAAAAGTAATACTCTTCAGTAAGGAAGGCGGCTTCTTGGCTCTGCTCTCTTAGGCGTGTGGAAAGCTCGTGGGTTTCACGGTGTCTCCCCAAAATAGGCCTTCCCTTCCTTGAAATAGGCCTTCGGTAATCCATTTACTAATTCATGTGTCCATCCGTTCACCCCTACACCGGTACTAAAAAACAACGAGCGACTTTGTCCTTCACCCTTCCTCCTACCTACGGCCGTCTGTCTAGCCTTCAAATCTTTTCTTATTATCACCAGTGCCCTCCGGACAGCCCCGTGTCACTGACGTTCTTAACCACACCCTACATGCATGTACAATCACCTCTCCCCTCCTGTGCGTGTGCCCGACCTGGCACTAAAGGAATAGAAGGGCACAAAAGAGGTGGGAGTCCGCGCACTTACCCCTGCTGCTAGCACACGTCGAGATTGTGGGAGGGCGGTTGGAAGAGGTGCCCTCCACCTCTCTTCGTATTCCGCATTTCTGAATATTCCACTCAGATAATTCCCCCAATCTTCTCCCCTCCCAGCCCTCTTGCCTTTATTTTAATTTCCCATCCACGGACGCCCCCTCTCCCGAAACATCTCTGCTCCTCAAGTCTTGTCCCCGCTAAAAGCCCTCGACTGCCTCCATCCGTTCCCGTCTGAATCCATTCGCGCTGTGGGGCTGTTTCACATTGCCGTCAATCCTTTGGTGCAAAATGATTTCAGCCAGCTAATGCCGTCTTTCTTTTCTGGTTTTGTCCTCTTCTTGTCCTCCATGACTTGAACCCTATATGAATATTATTTTCTTTCCCGTGACCAGTGTGTCCTCATCGTATTCTGGACCTAGTATTACGTTCCCACATACATAGCGTGTTGTCCGTCTGGGCGTTAAATAAAGGAAGCCTTCCACAAGAGATTGAGGTCACTTCAAATTTCTTCTAAATACTATAGATACTAACAATCAAGTTGCATGAGACAATATAAATCCTTGTTTGCATGTTAGTAGTGCATACTTGGTGATCTTCACCCCCTGCCACACACCCTCGCGGTGGCCTGCAGGGTATCGTGTAGATGTAGATGTAGAGATGTATCGCTCGTAGGCTGCGGAGAATTTCATGGCGCTGAATTCAACAGGGCCATCAACAACGATCGAAGTGGTATTGCACTCTTCAAGTGAGATTACGTGTTGGAATTTATATATTAGGTGGAAATAAACCATTAGCTTTGAGAAGCGAATCGTTTGAAAAGGCTTACAAAATATGTAATACTAGATATTTCATTGAATTAAGTTATTTTGACCTTCGCAATCAGTAGTGATGAGGAACACACTGCAAGATACAACTGATCACTGTGTTGAGAGGCTGTTGTGAGAAATCTCATGTTATGGGATATTTTTAAATGCAATGAGAATAGACTCCCTTTGTTTTCCTTATAATGTTCGGATGGCACGTCAAATTTGATCTTCAGCAATTAAGTAACTAAATTTTCAGCTGTCTATTTCGATTTTTATGTTTCTGAAACATTTCTAATCAATGCGTTTCAACTGTCGATCATCCAATATAAATTACTTACTTCCTTCGGTTAATCTTCAAACGACTCCTGTCTTTTAACCAGGTGTCTTACCCCGCACGGTCTACGCAATTTTTCTTGGATTCAGTTGCTCGGCTTGATTCCCTACCATGTTTTACTAGGAGGGTTCTGTTGGCAGCCAATCCTTCATTTTTCCCTCACGTTTCGTTTTACATCATTCTCTCCTGTCGCATTCAGAAAGAGAAGTTTTTATTGGGGTTTCTGGGCATAAAATGGATGCCATTTCATTTTTGGTCGCCCCGCCCTTCCTCTCCATTTCCATCTTTCTTCCAACTGAAAAGAATGCTCGATGAAACGTTAAAACGCAGTAATTAGTCGACAAGTATGGTGTTTGGGCGATGTGCACTAATATCACTCCTTTTCAGTTTTTCCCGAAATCCTCATGATCTACTGGGGGTCGGTAATGGGTGATATGTGACTTGAAGGGAAAGCATGAAGTCCCACCCAGTCTTTCATTTGTTTCCTCTTCTTCATCGATTCATTTTTGAATGAATCTTTCTCCTTCCGTGTTGCTCTCCAAAAATCTTCCCCTTCCACTCCATTTAGAATTCCAGGGGGAAGCACACTTGGTTTTCATTCTCTCAGCATAGTGTTTATTCTCTATTTTCTTCATGTGACATTATATAGGTAAGGTATTTTATGGGGCTATCCTTACTTTTTAACCCAACTGGCATTTATGTGACACCATAGCGTATTCTGATTTTGTGACGCTCAAAGAGGCTATTCTTTTATGAGCTTAGTGTGGTAGAGCTGAGTGTTGAGCTGGAATGCATCATCACTTCACGTTTATAAAGTTTTAGGTCTACATATCTTTGCGTCTCTGCTAGTCTACAAGTCTGGTTAGGGAAAACATTTCTGAGTCCATTCTCATTCATACATTTTGCTGCTGCTCGACCTCCTCCTCAGGAAAGCCACGGCTATTTACTCCTCCGGATCCCTTCCTGCTTCACTCAATTCTCGTCTCGTAGTTAAACCGTCTGCCCATGTGCCGTCCTACTCCGCTACCATCCCGTGAGCTCAACCAACATGCTAAGTGTTCGCCATTCACGTAACGAGCCTCCGTCAATTTTTATAAGTGTATTTATTCCCGTCACACTTTCTTCCCTCGCCGTATTTTTTTTACCCCTCGTGTCATTGTTCAAGAGGAGTTATTCTATTCGGGTCCTGCCCGCGGCGAAACCGCCTCCTTCATTTTTACGACCCATTCTCGCCTCCTCTTCCCATTCTGTGCGCACCAACCCACTCCACCTCCGTTTTTATTCCTCGATCGCTACTTCCTCTACGAATTCTTTTATGCTCCCCTACGGTATACAAAGTGCCCAGGTGTCGTGCAAAAACTTAGGTCTGTTATTCGGAGGTATATTATGGGAAGACACACTTGTATTTTTTTTGAAACTCTTCTCTTCCCCATCAACAAGGAGCGACTTGACTTTTAGAGCGGCTGAGTACGCACTGGTGATTCACTCGCCGCCTTTTGTGTCGAGGGAGTCTTTTCGCGTATTCTTCTCGAAACTCCCCATTGTGACGATGGCGAAAATTTTTCTCGACTGTAATCCGCGTTGGCAGCTGACTGTTACTGAAAAGTTATTCGTCTTAAAGAATGAAACGGCTGTATCGGGGAGCTGAATAAAAGGGGTGGTCGTAACTGGATAGAATTCAGCGCTTCCGTTCCTTGGCTGAACTCTAACTTCTTATATTCTGGTTTCCTTGGGGTGAAACATGAAATCAGTAGTTTATTTCTGGCACAAGTTCAATGAACATTTTTGCTAGAGTTTCTTAGGATCTTGTACATGTTCATACTGTACAGTTCGTTAATAATATAAAGAGGGCTTAGAAATACGCAGATGTGAAGAGAGCTAAGGGAAGGAGCCATACCATGAATAACCTGTAATGAGTATAAATATCCATCAATACCTATCCTAATCAGTAGAAGACAATCAATCAATAGGTGTTATATTACGCCGGTAATATTTTATCACTTGAAAACCATCAGTAATTCCCTGTGACTTTTACAAACTTAATTACATGATTATCACTCTCGTATTCTCATGTAATACCTTGAGTAAAGGAGGTTTTAGGCGTTAACATCTCTTTTCGTTCGAATGCGATTATAACTGGACGACCCTAGTGTTATCTATTCTGATTGAAACAACTTTCTACATTTGTATGCCTTCCGCACAATTGAATTTGTATGCACCACGTTATGATCGACGATTAGAGGATTGGCTTCCGGTAATTTTCCCGCGATTCCATTGGCAGTCGCGAGGTGTGGACTCACTAACCGGCGAATCCGTAAACAAGGTGCGGGCGCAACTAGACGGGAAACTTCGCAGACCAGTTAATGGCGCGGGTTTTTCGGGGGATAGTGGGAGGGGAGATTCGCGGAGAAAGGGGTGTCTGAATCCCTTGCCCTTGGAAGTGGGGAGGATAGAAGAGGGAGCAGGCTGCAGGATGGGCAGAGGAAGGAAGCCGCAGCTGTCGGGTCGCCGCGCCGGAGCGTTGGTGCCAGCCTAACGAGAAGGCGGCAGCAGGATACGTCGTCGCACCAAAGAAAAACTAAACCGGAGGATGAGGGAGGTATCGCTGGGCGTCGCTGCATACAGATCGGCTTAATTACGTCGCAAATTACCCTTAATGAGGCTGGCCCCCATGAGCCATTGGTGTGTGAAAGCGACCTAAAACTCAAGACCCCTGTTTTGTAAAAATAAAATGAAACATTTTCTCTTACCCCCCCCCTTTTCAACATTCGGATCACGCCTTGGAGTCGTCGCGGCAAGGAAGAGTGTGCACCGAATGGCTTGGGAGGCTGTAAGATTTCCTTTCCTGGGAACGTGTTATCTTCTGGCTGAAATCCCTCTCTCGCAGTCCCGCTCCTCGGATCGCAATCGCTTGGGGAGTGAGTATTCCATCCTCGGCGATCCTTTCTCGCGATGGATGACTCCGCGGAGGTATTTCATTGCTATCATTCGGTTATCAAAAGGTCAAGACAGATTTTAATGGGATATTTCCGTTCGTTCTCTACATCTTCTAGTCCTCCCTACAATAATTCTCTTTTTACATCCCATCTCAAAAAACAATCCTTTGCCTGTTTTTTCTTGATAAAATTCCGCACGATATAACGGCTTAGAGTACTCGTCCGCGTCTAATTGAATACAGACCCGTCCATCTACTCCTCGTTCTGTTTTCTTCCGGCAACTTACCTTCCTCCCCAACTATTTTAGGCATTTCTTTCGTTTTCCCTCCTGTGTATTTATGTATTTCTCCTTCCCAGGTTCCTATTTCAATGTCATGTATCTGAACACTTTTTCTCTCATTGATTCTATTTCGTATTCTTGCATAGATTAAGTGTCTATTCTATTCTAGGATCGAAATGACTGCTGAATAAGCTGAAAGTGGTGTGTTTGAGGATAATGATGCGTGCCCTGATTTTCCTCTAATGTTAGATAAAATTATGTTTTATGTTGATCTAGTCATCAGCACCCCCGGAAAATATTCCACTACGATGATTAATCTTTTTCATCCAGGTTTAAATAAGGATTACGAATGACTCGTGTTGTCCGAGAGAAAGGCTAGATGATCAGACGTTTGACGTTGATTTTTGTGCATCTTTAACAAGCATTTTTGATATAAAAATCCCCTCAAGCGGATAATCTGGATTTTACTTTGCCCACTCTATGGTGAATTTTTTTTCCAAACCTACCCTGCGAAATTTTTCGCGAGGTCTTCATCCCATCACGCTCCAATTCCACGCTGAAAATACTCCGCGGAAGAATGTTGTACGTACTTGCGCGCGGGCCAATGTATTTGGGTACTTTCCTCTTCAAACTGATTCAGGATTGAACTGAACTTGCACTCTCAGGATTCCTCGCTTTGAAAAATGGGTGTTCCTAATCCTCCTTTTCACGTATTCGACGATTTTGTATTTCGGGGCCGTGGAAACGACTTTTGCTCATTAGCCCGCAACTCCCTGCTATTTTAATTGCGGTCCGCCATGCTAGCGAGAGGATTACAAGTAAATAGTCCCTTGTTTCCCTGCGCTTTGGGGAAGAGTAGAAGATGGTTTCGGGCTTCTCTCATTGCAGCATTGGATGTGCATTATTCTTCTTTCCCTCCCCCTCGGTCCTCTGCTTCCCTCGACTGCTGAATGCTTGCCTTGGCCTCCTAATTTGCGCGCTTATTACGACAACGTCTGGTCCACCCTCTTTTTATTCGCGTTATCCTTCTGTGTCGGGTGGAGTGGCCTGGATGATACCACGCAAGATGGGAGGATGGAGGCCTCTCCGCCTAAACACGCGAATGTTGAACTCCCGAAATTCTGCCCTCTGAGTGGGATGGGAGGGAACAGGGCAGCTGGTGGCCAAGTTTTCGGGGGAGACTAGGGCTTTTGTCCGTCCAGTCGTCCAGCCGACTCGCCTGCACCCCCCCCCCACACCCATTACCCACTCCGCACTGCTCTCCCTCGCTTCTCTCTCTCTTCTTCCATACATAGGTTCGCTGACGAACCCTCTTCCCCTTGCAGTAACAACGCTCCCGGCGGCTGCGGCATCAGATGCCTCCGTTCATTGCTCCAGCTGCTAGGATCATTTCAAACCTGTTTTTAGCACTCTTATTTCAGTACGTCAATGCACCCTCTCACTTCCCGCTTATCCGCGTAAAGTTGACTGACTGACAAGTTAAAAAAAATAGATTCCAATGCTTTCGTTCTGCTGCTTTTTCGTTCTTCCGCATTAGGAAAGAATTTCATTCGTTTCAGCCTCGTACCGTAGTTCCTTTCATGATCGCTTATAGCGCCCAATAAAAAGTTTCCTCGGAATGGCATTTTCTTTTGAAGCTTTTGTATTTTGTCTTTTTTGTATTCGTGGCCTCTTTATTAAAAATAATTTGTACCTCAGCCATAAACACCATTCTCATCCTGTTTCTCAGTGAAGTAATTAAAGCCTGGGCATTTCTGATGATGGAACCGCTTATGAATTTTAAAAATATAATTCTGAAAGCCTTGTTCGGAAAAATTAATCTTCAAAATTCATTTTTATTGTGAGAAATCGCTCCTCGTCGTAACATAACCATCCTATTAACCGGTGTGTGATGATGGTGTGCCTTTCCCCAAATTCGTGAGGAAGAAATATCAGCGATAAAATTATTTTCGTATCTGTAGTTTCGTTTCATGATGCGTTGACTACATGCTGTACCCTCCAGCTTGCAATACGTGTGCAACTTGGGATTTCTCACTGCGAACCCGACCCGATGATTAAATGCGCACTTCCCGCTGTTCGATACGCAAAGCCGGTAAAGTCTGCATTCGAGGTCTAGCCGTAAAAACTCCGCTAATGGCTGGCACACAAACCACCCTGAGCGAATTAAACAAACAATGCACGCGCCGGAGTCATGCGGAAGTGTTGGTGAGGCCTAATTGTTATTTATTGCTCTGAGCTAACGAATGATTATTTCTATTACGGGCCTCCTGGCATTTTCATAACCGTCCTTTGGGGTCCCTTTGCATTTGAAAATGTATCTTCGAACCCGCATTCTCATTATCGGGGAGCTGTTATCCTGCATAATGCCGGCAATCCAATAGTCCTTTCCGCATCGCTCCATTCTTCCCACCCCCTCACGCGAAGTACTGCGTCGCCCTGTCCTTTATCTCTCCGTCCCTGCACTCCCCCCTCGAACCCCCTTGCCCCTGATTCCGAACGTTTCTCCGTGCAACAATACAATGCGGAAATCAAATTATTTACGATTAAAATTGAATGTTGCATGACGGCGGGGTCCATAATTTATATACGTGTATATATGTGGGGCGCATGAATATTGAATGAGGGACCACTATAACAGGATTCCATATTTTATCCCGTTATGCCCTCATATTTAATTACCCTAGATTAATTAAATTCCCCCAATTCGCCCGGGTTGCGTGCATTTGTGTCCGGCGTGGGCGCGCGCGGCTTCCTGTCTGCGCGGCAGGGCTTCGGCTCGCAAACCCAAGTTTATCCGCTGATTTCTTTTCCGGCTCCCGCGACAAATGGTTTGCTTTGCGTCACCCTCCCACTATCTCCATTCGCTCCTCCTGTTCAATTCGGCGAGCGGTCCGCAACTGCCTCCGCGAGCGAAGCGCGGATTCGTTCCGAGTTTTTTTTATTCCGTCTGCCTCGTCGCCGAGAGCCGGTCGAGAGGGAACTGGGGAGGCGATTTCGACGCCGCCTCCGCTCGGATGTTTCTTCCCCTTCGCCCACACTTCCCACCGACTCGAAGCGATTCCCTGACGCGGCCGTGCAGACTGTGTGACGGCAGGGAAACCGCTATGGCGGCTGTCGTGGTCACCATTCAATGCCCTCGTTCCCTGAGAATCGTCTGGAGAATGAGTAGCATCGCGTGAAGATTGTGAATTTTTCCCCAGCAATGCTCACGTTTCGTCTGACGCGTCGCGACGCTCAATGGATAACGGTGGGGGCGCGTTACATATGTTATTGGTGAGCTGCTTTACTGCTTGGATAAATTGATGATGAATAGCATCGTACAAGAAAACATACTGCGGTCGAAGATGAAAATAGCTCTTAGAAGTCGTAATAGTAGTCTGATACCGACTTAATAACTTAATTAAATGCAGTTCTCGAAATGCAGTCTATTGGTTTTTTGTAGCATGTTGCGATGTCCTTTTTATGGATATTCATTTTACTTTGTTGCAAGAGTTCATCTTAACAAAGCCTGTGACGTAAAATACAGTTACTAGCTCGTGTTCTATGGCTGAAGAAACTTCCTTCCATTCTCTGCTATCACTCTTCAGAAAGGATAACTATAATTGATCCATGCCTAATTTAAACTTAGTTTTGCTATTTGCCGATTCGTTGGAATAACACACATGGTAATGAGAAATGGGAAGAAATTTTTTTTATTAGTGCTCTATGACTCTAAGGCTACATTTTAACATATTTTAAGCTAGGGTCTTAGAACGTCGAAGAGATCACTCCCCCATTCTCCTTTTTCGCAACGCTCGATATTTTAATCTCCATGTACTGGCACCCCGTGCATTTCTTACCCATTGCTAGGCGCTAAAGCAGTGGGGAGAGTTGAATCATGGTGCACAATACCGGTGTCTCAACCAATGAACGGAGGCATCTTATGCTGCTCCATATCGAATTCTTCGCAGCACTCGCTTCCCCGTCTTCGCGCCCGTCCCATTAGCCCTGTCCGAAACGTGTACTTCTAGCGCTAAGTATACTACAACGCTTGCTTCCAGGTGGAGGGGGGTACCGTCGGAAACACCCGAAGTATGTCCGAACGCGAAGCACTCTGAGGGAAGCTTGCTACGAAGCCAAAGCACAGAAGCACGCTTCCATATAGGCCTCGAAGCATTGTTGATGAGAATAACCAAAGATGGCGGAGCCTTTGGCTACTTATAAATGTGTATAATTACATTTGCATAATTATTAATATACATATCAATGATAAGATTAATATACCTACATATAATCGCTATTGTTTCTTCCGTTCTAAACTTTTCATAGATGTTGCCTTCTATCGTGTTTCACTGTACCTAACGGTGTTTTTTGTTGTCACTCCTGCTTAACGTCGCTCCTTACCGTAGACTGTCCGGCTATGGAGTATTCTTTACCAAGCATGCTTCATTCTACGTCAGAAATACGTCATCACCAAGAATGCCCTGCCGAAGCATACTTGGTTTTCGGATACGGCTATTGTCGTGGAGAGGGCGCCGCGGTCGGCTGCCACTGCCTCCATCTCGACCAGCTCCGTTCCTTTCGTTGTACCTGACCGCTCCCCAAGATGGCCGCTGTGTAAACATCGTGTCCCTTCTTGCGCGATGCCCCCCCTGCTCTTCCTGCCGGCCCTGTCGTCCACCCCCTCTCACCTCCCCCGCACTTCCTCCGCCACCAGTGGCGAACCTCTTACTCCCGTCCGCCGCCTGCCCCTCCTGCTTCCTCCCACATCCTCGCCCTCGTCACCCCTCTTCCTTCCTCCGTGGTGAAAAGCATCCACCGCTTTCCTGCTTCGTACCCTTCCTCCCTCCTCCCCGGGCTTCCTTCTGTATCACTGCTGGGCCCTTTGAGGGGAGTGGATGAACCCATTTCGATATACTGGGCCAATCTTCCCCTCGCCGAAGCAAGAGTGCTCTCGTCGATGCTGCTTCGTTGCTGTTGGGTGAGAGAAAGCTGAGCTCATTTTCGCCGTTGAAGGAACGTGGGTAGGTGGGATTTTTAGGTGCGCAGAAACCCGGCGTTGACTTATCCTACTCTTAACTAAAGGTGCCGAGGAGTCCATGGTGTAACGGCACATCCGACGGACGGATTACTGAGAAAGTAGAGCACTTAAATGCTCATAACAGGTCACTCAAATAGAGATCGATGTGTAATAAACATCTTATCCCTTTCCTGGGGTAGTTAAGACTAAAATTGTTTTTAATATCGCTCCTTCAAGTTAAATGTTATTTATTATTTTAAATGGCAAGGGTCGAGCAGTCAAGAAGGCGTACACCAAAAAGTTATTTTAACTTTCGTGTTTCAGTCAGGTTGCATGATATTTATCTCCTAATAATTATTTCTTTCTTTAACTTAAATGATAACATAGGTAAAATGATTCTTTATATCACACGTCATCTAGTTGTCACATTTTTAACGCTTATTCATACGTAACGCTTCTTTCATATGTCCGTTACTAAGCTCCCTGCCAATTACCCTCAATAATTTGCATTCATAAAATGTATATTTGGCGTTCTTTGCTTTCTTTAGGTATATGGTAACATTTTGAATTAACGTGTACCTTTGTCAGTTAAAATTCGTCCCTTATGTTTGAATATATCCAGGGCAAACTTCAAAAATTCATTTCAATATATTGCTCATTATATTTACGTATTCTGCTCGAACGGACTTACGGGTTAAAAAAAAATAAATCTTACCCCAACTAAATTAAAATTGAAATCAAGAATTAAAAATTTTACCTTGGCTTTGATTTTTCAGTCTTATCCTTATAATTAATTGTGCAGCAACTGAAATGTAGACATTTTATTCGTTTTGGTATTTTTTGTTGGCTTTAGAAAGATTTCTTTGTTATTTTTGTCCACATTTTAATTCTTAAGTTGAGCGTTCGCATTTTAAACAATGGCTACTATTTCAGTTACATTGAGGCGGTAAATTTTTGTATGCACCATTTTCGTCTGCGAGGGCAGTTGCTTTACGCAAAGGGAATTTACGGATTTTTCTCGGACGACCACAATTGAATCACCAGTTATTTTCTCCTATTGTTAGAAATAAATTCTTAATTATTTTTTGTATCCTCTTATGTCGCCTAATTTACATACTACCCATTCCTGGAGAGTAAGTTTTAAGCTCCTTTGCAGCTTTGTTTTCTTTTGACGTTCTCATAAATGCCGTTCTAACTCCCGTAAGCTTTTTCAAAGAGAATTTACATTTAAAATGCGCCTTTGGTTTTTCCTCTTTCCCCCGCCCTCCCTTTCACCTCCCCTCTCTCCCCCTCCACCCTGCCCGCTTCCCTACCTCCTCCCTCTCATCCGCCCCCGCACCCCCGATCGTCCTCTGATTATCGTCTCGTCCTTCTCGTTTATATTTTCCCCTTTATTTTTCCCGCCGCTTGTTGTCCCTCCGTCTCTCCCGGTGCCCAAGCATTATGGGTGAGAGCGCCCTTTCGCCCCCTCAACCCTTGCCCCTCTGCCCCCTTCCCGCCCCCGCGAATGCACTTGCCCCCCATCGTACTCTTTCTTTGTGGAAACGTTTGTTTTCCGAGGCATCGGAGAGTTTCGGACAACGCCATACTCCTCACTCTTCCATCCGCTTTCTTATCATCCTCTCTTTAATTTTTCACATCCTTAGGGAACTAATTTACCCTCTAATGCTATCTATCTCGTCGTTCACCTCCTTAAGACAATTTTCCATTCTTGCCCTTTGATGCTCAATTGTCTCCTAAGATTCTGTCAAATTATATTAAGGCCGAGGCGATAGACCCGGGATGCCAGGATATTCTAATATTCTGGTAGCTGTGGAGAAATCCCGAGCGCTCTGAGAAGCCCCTCAAAACCGTGGATGTATATGGAAAGGTCCCTATCACACAGTGGTTAGTGTGATACGTTGATTCCCGCAACGCAAAACCTTTCCTACCTGAAAGTACCTAGCTTCTGAAAACCGATGCCTCAATTGATGGACCAAAACTTCTGCTGTGAAGCATTGGATATATCTAGGACTGCATTATCATCACTGTTAATGTTAAATCTCCCGGATTATTTTGTTCTCATAACTAATTGCGTACACATTTCAAGATATGTAAGACTAAGAGAGGTGCAGCAGGTATAGCGATTGGTCTTGCGAGGCTTTATTTTCCCTTTTCCAGTTCTATGTGTCGTATGTTTCTCAGAATCATTTTCCGGAATTTTCCTTTTTGCTTTTTCTCTTTCCTGAGCTAATTATAATGCAAATTTGAATTTGTTGATGGCCGTGGGAAGTGATCTAAGGTTCCCATTTACAACTTTTAATCATTAGGGTCGTCTTTTTTTTCTTGCCTGTACCAATTTACTGGTACGAGAGGTACAATAGTACGAGAGAATGGTACACGCTACCATTCTCTCGATTATGAGTCACGGCTTTGCCATTATTGCTCCTCTTGAATGGAAAATTGTTTCGCACCTGACAGTTGGGTGCGTGGTGCTAGCAAAATGGAAATGTCCTCCTTTAGGCTTTGTGTGAATAGCCATACGTATGGTGACTAGAGTTCTCACTTCGTATTCCGAGGGCAAGTGTTTTCATCTCAGTCTTTGTCGAGTGTTCCCGGCTGAATCCCTATCTCTACCCTACTTGGGTTCGCTGTTAGGGTCAACGATCCTTCAAGGATAATACTCAATTCGTCGGATGAAGTATGGAACACCGTCTACCCCTAAGCACCTTGCGTTTAGGTCTGGCTATGACTACTCGGGGCAATTGACCTCAGCTCTCGGTCGTATCCTCTGATAATTGCTCTTCGAACATTTGCCCGACTCTCCTGTCCGTGGGTAGCTCTCGCGGCTTGACCGAACGGGACTAAAAAAACGGCTTACTCGTCATTCGGCTAACTAGACCTGAATCCATCCTCTTTTGCATGATTAATTTCCTTCATTCTTTTTTTTCGACCGTCTTAAAGGCCTCTCCGCGTCTCTCGATCGCAGCAGAAAATGGGGGCGGAGGAAGGGGAAATAAGGGGCAGGGAGACCCCATCCATCTTTATCCCACAACAGCACCCGCCCCGGTGAAATCTCACACCACTACTGCCGCACACTCGCCCTTGTCTGTGTACCCTGCGACGCCTTTGAAAAATGCCGACTCCCCTTGAATCGGCCGGCCTCCCTTCCACACCCGCACCTCTCAACCCCCTTCTCCCCAAACCGCACGTACCGCTCTCCCCTCCCACCCTTCCCTCACGAGTCTTTTTTTCCCCCGAGACTCCGTCCGTAAACTTTATATTCCCTTTTTAACCGCTCGCATTTTTTTTATTCATATTCCTTCGGGCCGTGTCTTTAAGTTTTTCGAAGGTTGCGCGCGATGGGCCATTTTGACAGATGAGAGCTCTTTCTCTTCCTCGTCCCTCTTCTTATCTCGCCTGTCCCGCTCCAAAGTGCGGACGAAGCCCTTTCCTCTCTTCCCCTTTTCATGCCACCCTCTTTTCTTTCTCCGTCGACTTCTTTTTGAGACCGAATACTCCGGGCCCGTTGTTTGTTTTTCAGTGCCATTAGAAGAAATGGGTTACAGGAGGTTCTTTTTTTTTGTTCCTTCATAGTATACGCGGTTTAAATTTATGCGTTCGTTTACATAAGTGCCGTAATTTCTTTTGGAGTCTTGGATTAAGGGCTTGGAGTTGAGCATTTCTTTCACAGCCGAATTGGTTTAAAATTCTCTTGAATGCATCTTAGTGCTCTTTATGTTTGTGAGTAAAAACATTATCGTTTTTTTTGGCTGGATTTAAGTAATACTTGGTACTAATAACGAGCATTGTTCTGTTCTAAATGTGATGCACTTTATCTCTTGTTATAACTAACACTTAAGACGTATAATTTCGTTACTTGGTTGTTAATGTGATTATAGTTTGTGACGCTAACTGCTCAACGCTTGTCATATTTCATTATTATCAACTTTTATCCTATATTCGATAGTATTATTTGAACAAAAAGTGACCTGAAAATATATAATTTTTATATCCTTGTTTTTTTTCCTGTTTCTTCTCCTAAAAGTTTTCTCCCCTCCTCAGTTCCTCTCAATAATTCCGAGTTTTAAGGATCACGTTTTCCCGAAGTAACACATCCGTCGTCCTAAAGACGTTTTATTGAGGTTAAAACCGCACCAGTGACGTGCGTAAAGTTTTCCATCCATTTTTCATGGGGACATCATGAGAGAAAATAGATAGAGTACGCTATGGATATTAAAAAAGTGTCCCGAAGCGTTGGTCCCGGGCCATGCATCGCCTTAATGTCGTATAAAATCATGGCGGCGTAAATTTTTATGCAATTTAGCGGTGCCATTTATTTAACGTGCTCGGCGCCGTCTTGTGCCCCGAAAGGCGAATATTCATAGAGCATTAAGCATTTATTCGGCATTCTTTGTTGTAAAAGCTTCACACTGCCATTTTTAGAGGACGGAGGGGGGAGAGACGTGGATTTCGGCTTCCAACCCCATACAGGTGCGGTGACTCGACCATTCGATCCATCCTTCTTACGGTGCGCAGGAAATATTTTTTAACTAATAAAGGAATATTTTTTTTTATTCCTCCGAAATCGTATCGAGTCGTTAAAGGAAGGGGAAATATTATTTTATTCCCGAGCATTATTTTATCACGACATCCATGAAATGAGGACATTTCTCACTTCCCTCCTCTCCCAGCGGAGCTGTAAATCTCGTCTCGAATGCAATACCTTTTCCTCTTCGTGGCAGCTGATATAATATGGATATTTATACAGTCACTGTTCTATATTATTTAATTTTATTTAAATATAATAAGAATATAGTATGTAGGCGCATTCCTTTTTATTTTAGTTAATTTGCATCCAATATGTCTATTTTGTATAAAAAACTAGCGTCTGGAGATATGTACGTATTTACAGGTTGCTTAAATTACCTGGACGCAAATTAATATATGCATGCACGTCTATGAGCCTTCGGTCCATTTGCCGATAAAGATGTTTCTACGAATACGGTTGTTCCTCACCTCTGTATGCATTCGTTCCCTGTCTCATAGCCTGTAGACACTCGTACTTTTCATCAGCGTCCCTAACTCCTTCCTTTTTTGGTGAAGGCGAGAGTCTGGGTGGCTTAACCAATCATCGATTCGCGAGTCTCGGGATGAGAGGAGGATCGCTACGTTAAACCTTCAACTGCACAGATCGTCGTAAAAAAAAGGCGCGGCACTAAAGCCACCTTTGCGTCTCTTCGCCTTTGTCCCGTCTTTGCCGCTTCACCCACCCGCCCCGAATATCCGCCTTTCTCGTGTACAGAGGTCCCATCTGCTGCAGCCACCCCCCGTCTTCCTCCCCTGCATGTGTTGTGCTTACCCCATCCCCTCGTTACAAACCACCTCCCCCCCCACCCTCATGCCTCGCCTTCTCCTTACAACGCCCCTGCAAGCTTCACAGGCGAGCTGTGCGGGGGGTAGGAATCCCAGGAGTCGGAGTGTTGCGGGGGGTGGTGGGACAGGGTCGGTGTTCCGTGGTGGGGTGGGTTCTTAGGGGTCAGAAGGAAGGTGAAGGGGTGGCGCTCCCTTATGTAATTGGAGAGAGACTCTTGGATGGTGTTGGGGTTGCATTGCGGGGTCGAAGGGGGGAGTTTTTGAAGGCAGTTCCTTGCGAGCTGCTCCTGAAGTTGAGTGACTGATGACCGTCTCTTTAGCTCTGTTGCTCTCGCCTTCGGTTCTTCTGACTACTTCCGTCCTTCCCCATGCTTACTTACCTCCCCGCTACCCCTTCCCGTTTCCCCTCCTTCTCTCCCCCTTGAAAAAATGGGCAAGGTTTTCATCTCTCGCGATATTCCTCATCTCCCTTCCTCCCCTGCGAGGGAGAGTCTCTCCCAGCGTTACCCATTCTTCTCGAAGCTACCGTTCTGCGGTTCCGTCATTGGGCAGACAGCGTAATGCGGCGCCGGAAGAAGTCCGTGTTCATCCGGGTAGACGTGTCAAGCGATGGAAGTGAGTGCATTTCCCGCGAGAGAGCGCCAATCCCTGTGTATTTTCGTCATTGAAATGGAAACCTAATTTCTGATTAATATGAATATTTGAGTATATATGATGTTCAACTGTCTTTTAATATTAGCAATGGGCCTATTATTAAGATGGTTGTTGTTATGTTGTGTCATTCCACTTTGAAAGCCCCAGGACTTTATTTACTTTTTCTGAGGATGTTATCTTCAACTCCCCAGTATTATTTCTGAGTTAAATACTCATGTTGTTCCTATATTGATCATTATTTACTTCATTGTAAACGTTGATGAATAATTTAATACCTGGGTTTTTAATAATTGCTGTTTAGGCAACGACGTAAGAAAGTCTCAAACAATGCATATTGTGGTTATTTTTTTCTGATTTACGTAATACTATCATATTTGTTGCTTTTGTCGTTTTATTATGATATTTGAATGCAACTTCCGCTTTCTCATCGCTATTTGAATGCTCACTGAATCTTAGCCTATTGAAAACATTTGACTCGCATATTCTTTGATTCAAAAGTGTTATGATTTTTCCTGAATTTTTTTTTGAGTATCGCGAAGGTTGGTGGAGTATTTTCTCAGAATCTTATCAATTGGCTTCTTGAATATTTTTTCTTTCCGTTCATGATCACGGAAGCGTGTAGTTAATTTCAAAAATTTATTTCAGCAGGAAGGGAAACAATTCGCTAGTTAGGAAGCTTAGGAAATCTAATACATCACCTCCATTTAGAACTTGTTCGAGCGCAATCCTAAATCGATCTTGGGTCATAATGGAAGAGTCAGCTTCGTATAATTTGCCCAAACGATCATTTTGAATTGCTCCCATCTCCTTCTACCCGCCTAGCGTCTCCCGGATTCTTGTGTCTTCCAAGGAGTCGTGTCGTGCAGGCGTTGTCGGCCGACACGTTGCGGGTCGAGCCCAGTGTTTTGCATAAGCAGTGCAGCCCTTGGAGGCTCCCATGTTTCCCTCCGTCCCTCTCTCTTTCCCCCGCCACCGCGGGATGGCGCTCGTGTTTTAGCGTCGAGGAGGGGAGGGCAGCGCTCTTCTTTGAGGGCGAGGTGAAGCGGACAGTGTAAAGGGTCTCTCTCTCCCCCTTTATGTTTATTTCTTCGTCTTCTTACGCACACACCCCTTTCTCATCTCGCCATCCCTCCACCTCTCGGCGAAGAGAAGTAGACGCAAAAAATGCGGCAGAGGTCGCCCGCTCCTTTGCAGGAGGGGAGTTAGGAGGGGGAATTGGGAGGCGTGCTTAGTTGGCAGTAGTTGGAGCAGGAGGAGTTGCGGGGATCCTAGGCGAGGGATGGAAGGAGGCTCTCTTTTTCTAGAGTTGAGCCTAGGCTTTCGGAGCCCCGGATGGCGAGCACCGCGGGTCTATGACGGGGAAAATATTGCGTCGTGTATTTATCTTTATTTTCTTCGTCCCTGACGAGAGCTTTTTCATGTCGCGAGCTAGTTTTCGTAGGTATCAGGGCCGTATATTTTAACCCGTCCGTTTTATAGTGTAGCGTAGGGAGGGAGGGGTGTTGGGACGGGGAAATGGGGTTTGGAAGGTAGACTCGGTGGTGGTGGAGACGAACGTAAAGTTATTCACCTCCGGGGGATATTATGGAAGCATTTCTTAAATCAAATTACGGACCTCAAAATATGGCGCTCCGTCGCTTATATTACTTTTTGCTTAAAAAATAATTACGACGATAATATCTCTCTGGAATTTACGGTGATTGGAGTTTATTGTGTCCCTTTAGTGAGTGCGTTTTTATTTTCAGAATGTCACAGTATCATTTACAATTATTCTGTAAATTGCATTCAATACATATATCAATGTAATTTACGGTCACAGTATATATTTTTCGTTTTCCCATAGAAAAATGTGAAGCTAACTCTTTTCTTTTTTAATTTTCCATCCTCTGGGATCCGTTTGCTTCATCATCCTCTGCCCTTTATGAAGTTTTAAAATGTTATTCCGTGCCATAACGCTTAAGTCCGTGAAGTCTGCAAGGGGAACTGGGAACAAGTTATTGCTTTACCTATTAAATCTTTGCCATTCCCGCATCTCTCTTTCTCTCGGCGAAAGCAGTAATTGTCTATTGGTAAAGTTTTTTGTACAAAAATGTGAAATGTTTCTCAAATATTAAACGGACTCTTCATAATAAGTATTACTCCTTCTGCATAAACATTTAAAATATATATGCGCTTACCTTTCTAATATTGAATTCATATTAGTATTTTTAAAAACTATAATTGAACAAACATTAATCCCTAACCGCAGAAGAAAATTTATCGCTTTTTTTTGTTGATAATGTTAAACGCCACGGCGATGCCATATAGTAAATTAGGCTAAAGAAAATATTTCATTTATTACTTTGCTAAAACATTGATGTAAATATTTGCCTTATGAGTTGTTTAACAATGCCTATATTGTATATGTATGAGATTAAGCCGTACGAAGTTTACCTTCGTCACATATTTCCATTGTATAATCATGTAATTGGCTCGTATATATCAGTAAGCATTTCAGTTAAGAAATAATGTGTAGATTTGATGACGTTTTAGTTCATAATGAATGGTCTATTTTCATGAGGTGACATTATTCAAAATGCGTGTCTTTATCGGGACGAGGCCTTATTCCTTTTAAGTACCATAAAAATTTGTCCAGGTTTCATTTATGCTGATTTCAGCTCCTTGAAAAATCACGAGTGATAGAGGTAAAGAATTAATTTTCATAAGGATGGCTATTAAACGTTTTGGCTGGTCAATTAATTTTATAGCTGTGCTATTATATTTGTTTTAAACTATTATAGATCAAATATGTCTTTTCATTGAATTTGAGTTTTAGTTGAATCTTTTTCCATTAGTACTGCCGAGTGAGCATGTAACATGGCTCAAACAACCCAGGTGTTTTCATGTTTGAGCTGGCGTATTAAATGCCTGCTTGTGTTTTTGTTCAATATATTTCTCCTCCGTTCGCGAAATGAGAGGTCGTCATTAGCTGAATACTTGTTCCTCAACGTCGGGTCTTCTTCGTGACTTGGTCGTTTGGCCTTTTAAAGTCACACTCGGCGGAAGATATCCCTCACTGGTAGGGGAAAGAAAGCAGAGCAAGAAACGGCAAGTGGAAACCCTGGAATGGGGATTTCATAATTTACACGCTTAATCTGTTCTTCGGTTTTTTGCTCCTTAAAAGGGAGTTGCGTCAACCACCGCCGTAACTCATCCGCAAGATTCAAACCTCTCGCCGTGGCGTCACGGCACGTGACATTCCCAGTGGAGGATGCACGGTTCGGCCGGGACGGTTCTCCCACGGTATTCCTCAAGCAAATAGACGAGTATACCGAGACTAATTTTATAGCATTAAAGCCTGAGCTCTGACTGTAATGCTGCTGAACAGCGAGTGCAGGCTGTTGCAATTTAATCACTGGACCAAAAGGGTAGTTCTGGTGTTACTTTTAGAAATCAGTGCAAGTTTCCCTAGTCTTCTGGTATTTTCTAAAAAAACGATACTAGTTCACGCCAAATGAAGCAAGTTGGTTTCCGGGTTTCTTCCTCGCAAGTCTTCGGTTAACTACTGTTTCAGATAGCACCATCAAGTGTCTCGTACGTTTCTGCTGTAATACTTTCTGCTGTCGTGTATGCAATTTGTGGCGGTTGGAGGAGTACTCTGACCATTGCATTGGCGATTTTAGGTGAGAGCTCATCAAGATTCTGGGCTTTATGAACATCTTATCTGAGCAAACGCTGATCTCAAGGGGAAATCGAACCTCATGGACTTACCTCATAGCTTTCAGACTACCACAATCACTTCTTATAAGTCACCTAATAATATAACCACTTCTAATGAGTCAAAAAATAATTTAATTTTTAGTTACGTCCTGTTGATTTATTTTTATTATGTTCATTCCTTTACTATCAGTTTTGAGTAATTGATATATCTTACATGTAATTCTGAGGTTAGATTAAGGTTAATTTATTCTCTTATTGAACGCTATAGTATTTTCATAGGTATTGATAGTATTAATAGCAATTCAACAATGATACAGTAATCGTTTTACTCCATGAAGAGTCCTGTAGCCTTTCGGTATGGTACAGAGTGGATTCGTCTATCGGCATGGTTTCAACTCAGCAACTCGGCGGTAAAATCATCTGGATGCCGACCTCTTAAGAGCTGACCTTTGGGGGTCCAAGGCTCAGGGAACTAATTTGTCTCTGGAGAGAGCGGCTGCTCATCCGAGAATTGGATTATTCGGGATTTTGATTGCGAGGCGGGCTACAAAACCTATGGCGAACATTACCGAAGACGCATATGGATTGATTCGAACCTGGGAACCGTGGGGGGTAAAAAATTATTTCCACGGTCCAATCAGATCCTGTGGTGAGTTGGGAGAGAGTTTTTTTTTCCTCCCCCTAACCGTGGCAAAGGTTTAGCGCCCGACGGACCAGGGACGGTTGAGTGGAAGTGAGGAAGGGAAGAGAGTGGGTTGTGTGTGTGAGGAATGGCCGCTTCTCAGCGCTGTGCGTGGATGCTAGGCGATAAGTTTTCGGATTTTCGTCCTTGTCTCGAGAGCGTACTTTTTGGCGGTGGCGGGCTGTCGTTGCCATGGCGACCAGCGGTGGTTCCACCGGACGCCATGTAAATTCGGGATGTAAATGACTCCTCCTCCCCACCTCCTTCGCCTCCCTCTCACGACCCTTCCTTGTTTGCTCTTCCGCTGTGTTCCGTCTCCTTCTCTTCCTTCCTCCCTCGCTCGCCCTTGCCTTCAAACCGTCACTAACCTCTCAGGCGCCTCCCTGAATATTCCCCTCCTTGGATTCCCAGCTACTTTGGAGCTGGAGCATTTAAATCGATTTTCCTCGCGGGCGTCCATGTATAATATTTCTGGTGTCCTCTCACATGCTAAATAATTATGCCATTTATTAATTCGCATTTATTATAAAATTCCTCATTTCCCGTAGGCCTCCTTCGTCTCATCCGCAATCTCTCTTGTCGGTACTCAAGCGCATATACCCTTCTGTGTAGATCGGCTTATATCCTCTGCATAGTTTTCCAACGTCTGGAGCTCAATCTTAATTTTGGATCGTTTCCGTATTCGCAGTATCAAGGAAGAGGACTAGTAAAATGTCCTGTCGAGTGCGCGCCTTTATAATAAATATCTCACTTTTCGGCTTCACCGAAAGTTACCGCTCCTTTGCCATACTCTGTAAGTAGTTGCGCAATTGCCCTCGAAACTTTCTACGAAATGACCTAAGTTGTCGAAACACCTAAAAGAACCTAATCAAATAGGCACCTCATCTTCTCCTTTGGATCTAAATATTTTTCATTAAAAATAAAAATGATTATTTTCGTACACTTCGTGTGGAATATGAGCCCTTCCCTTTCCTTACCATACCCCTGTTTAAGATTTTCCGTCGAATGTCCCTGAGCACAGCCTGAGCCCTGAGCCTAGGGAATTTATAACTTAAACGTACTCGGCCTTCAAGCTCTCAATAACTTCTACCATCGACAATTATCGTTCATCTCTATTACTGTGCGACTCTTGCGGCAATGTCCATCTGCCTGGTCCATCCGTTCGTCATACAGCCTATGATATTGGCAATGAAAATCTCTGCATAGGAAATTAACCCTCCTCTTTGTGATCGTGGACTTTAAAAATTTTCCTGCTGCTTTATTTCCTTTAAGAACAGAGATTTTCACATTTTTGTTTCTTTTCTTTGGCTGTAAGGTACATTACCTACCGTTGTACAATGTTCAGTCTCATTTACAACGCCTGGCGCATTCGCCGCCTGGATTTCTGTGTCCGCCATTTCCGTAGCACGTTGCATGACGTTCGGCCGATATTCAGTTCTATCCTACCCTGTTTTTCATCATATTCGCCTCATGCCAGGGGGAGCCTTTGCGAAAATTTCTCTGCCTTCCTGGGCGCCGCCTATGCTAGCCACAGCCTTCGGGCTCCATCCGGCGACCTCCATCTCAGCCATTGCCGCTCCGAATGCGTCCAACCTTCGACAAATAAGTCCTTTGCTCTCTCTCTCCCTTTATCTCCCTTATGCTTTCGTCCCTTTTCCTTTCTCTTCTTGGATCGATGGCCCGTGAAAGGAGGCGCATATCTTCATTCCATTAAACGCTTGTTTTATTTACTTCGAGAGTTATTTTGCATTATGCAAGTACCTGCAAATAGGTAATAATTGGTTCTTTCTCCTCACATTTAGTCCTCAGTAGAAAATCATTGCTAGCTTTCCACTGTTTGTCATCTTTTCACGACATTTTACCTACATAAATTCGTTTGAAGAGGTTTACCATGTGCTGGGAGACGAAATACCCGCTTCTACTAATGTACTGATTTTCAGAGAAGCGTTCGAAGGCCAAGTAGAATGTCAGCCCTGATCCTTTCCACGTTGGGGTCAGTACTTAACCTTCCATGCCAGCACTTATGGTGGCCAAGAAGGATTCTATTCGTGCAAATCTATAAGCGTAGGAAGTGGCTGAATAATTATTTCCAATATAGCATTTGTGCAGTGCCTGTTTTGTTCTTCATGAGTAGAATTGTAGTTTGAAATTAGAAGCTTCGCGCATGTAAATCCGTTTTTACTCGCATTGGATTTATTTAGGTTAACATCAAAATAATATACTTACGATTAAAAAAAATATTTTACGAGAAAATTATGCAATATTTTATATTGATTAAATATTACATCTTTTATATGGATAAAAATACGATTTTATGTACGGCAGAAGTGTATGCCTTTGTATCCTCCGCCACACACCCTTTATGGTGGCTTTCAGAGTGTATGCGTAGTTGAAGGATTCCACTCACTGCTACGGGCGTCGTGTCTTCCTCGCCTTCTTCCGCACGGCACCCCCATCCCCTCTTCCGCCTCACCGCCGCTCCTCCCCCGCACCCTTCCTCCCGCGCGCCCCCTGTGGGCGCCGTCGGGCACCCTCGCACCCCCGCCTCACCCCCCTCGCCCTCGCCTTGCACCAAAGGGGTAAAATCGTGCGGGAAGGGTGTGCGTGTCGATTGCCGTCCCGAGTTTCGGGGGATGGTTACCCTAAAAGTCCTCTTGCCTTCCCCCTTCTTCCCTCGGGTATTCCTTCACCCTTTCTCTCTCTCTCCTATCGCCCATGATTCTCCCTACTCTGTTGCTCCGTTTTTCGTTATCTCTTCGCCCACGATCGGGTGCGATCCTCGATGGCTCAAATCTACTCGTCTTCCTTGGCACGAATTCATCATTCAGTTCCCCAACCCTACAGGAAAATGATCTCGTTTATCACATAGTTAGAGTCTGTTTTATTTACGGGATGCTATACGGGGAGACAGCTTTCCGCTCTTCGTTCTTATTCACGCTTCCGTTTGCCATCCCCATCCCTCCCGCCAGACATGGCAGCCAGGTTGGTTACGCGCCTGTCTGGTGGTACAAAGTTCGTGGGTTCTAATCCCGCCCCTAACTTGGGTGTTAGAACTTTTGTCTTAGAATTTATCGTCATTCACATAAAACTTTACCCTGCGAGCCACTGCGATGGTGTGTGGCAGAGGGTGAAGATCACCAAACGTGCACCATTTACATGCAACTAAGACCTACGTGCATGCAAATTCCATTCCGTCATGCAACTAAGGCTGCAGGATAAACTTTGTTTAGACGGTATTATCTCAGAAGTTGCATCTTCTCAAAACCTAACGCTACTACGTTCTCTCTCCCACAATTGTGAAATCGTTTTCGTCCTGTTTGGTCTTTTCGGAGTTAGTTTCAAGCATTTTCCTGTTTCCTCATCGCCATGCCTCCATAGTTTTATTCCTTCCTCTTGCTAGGATTCATATGCCTTGTGGGAAGAGGATTTTAGCCTTCACGATCGGCGTTCCCTTCTGCGGCAGAGCAAGATATATCAATTTCTCTCTGTTATCATGCCTTTCTCTTCCCCTAGTCTTCCTGTCTTCCTACTCCGTTGCACTACCGCTCCTCTTCCCTCTACCCTCCTCACATTTTCGCTATCGTCTCGCTTCCCCTTCAACACTACCTCGCCCAAAACCATTCCCATTTCTCTCTCCCTACCTCCCACTCGGCTCCATCCTTCCCTTACCCCTTTCGTCCATCAAACTTCCCCTCTTCCTTCCGTCTTCGTCATCCCCACCCCTCCTTCCCTCTGCCAACACCCTCTCTCCTCCTCCACCCCCCTCTCTCTCCCCCTCCTATCCTTCTTACCCTCCTTCCGCGAGAAGATGGAGTTAAATGGGTTGCTTGGCGGATCGATTAAATAAACAAGAGGTTCAAAGTCGTTGGGGAGCGGGGGGAGGTGCGGAAGGGAGTGGGTGTGGAGGGAGGGAAGGGGTTTGGGGAAGGGTTTTGTGTGATCTTGGAAGGAGCGGCGGCGAGGGGGAAGGTTCGGTTTTGATAGGGAAGGAGTGCCGGAGGAGAGGGAGAGAGGATGGGGGGGAGGGTTGTAGGGTTGGGGAGGGACCAGTGGGAAGACTCGGGGTGTATTCAGGGTGGGGTTTCGGATCCGGGGAAGGCTTGAGGGTGTCTCGCAGGCGGAGCTGGGTGCGAGAGGGTGCATTGGGTAAGATGTTTGGCGGTTGTCGGGAGGATAGGTTTGCGCACGGGGTTTCTGGAAGGGTTGAAGCAGGGTGAAGGTGTCGACGCTTGTCGCAGCGGATGTCCCTTAACTTAGAAATGGTAGATATAAAGTGAAAATAAAATACCAGTCTGGCCACCCGGGTACAGAACTGTGAACGGCGAGGTGAAGCACGGTGGGTGGAGACGATGAGCTACATCTACATTCTCGTATAGTCCTTTATTTGAATTTTATTTGGCTTTTCATGTCTGTTTGGATGTTGGCAGCCTTTCGGTGAGAACAGAGGCATATGGAACAATGATTAGCATAGTTTGGAGGCATTCAAGGTATATTTTGCAGAGAAAATAGAGTGATAAACTGGGTGTTGAGGGAAATAAACGGAGGTGTGTAAAACACGGTTGGGAGGAAGTGACTCAGTAGAAGAAATGAAGAAATTCAAAATGGTAGCAAAAATGGATAAGGATGTATTAATGCCTACTTACTATCACTTCGGGCAGTGCCGTGGAGGCAGAAAGAGTCAAGTGATTTTATTGGACATGAAAATAGGCAGGCGATATGAAGGGTTGTACTGGTGGTGATATTGAAAGTACGACATTTATGATGGAATGGTGAAGATGATCTTGCAGTGGGGAACTGACATAACTGCCACCAAGTCACGACTGATGCTGTCTTAATGCCTACCAATCTTGGTAACACTATGATTATGATTTTTATTTTTTATTCGCCCTTTCTCCATTTGTCTTCATTACAGTCTAAGATGAAACTCTATCGAGCAAGTTTCCGGATGGTACCCTTTGTCACAAATATCTCTTCCTTGACTTTTCCATGCTCGAAAGAATTCCTTGAATTTCCCAGGTTTTGCAGGTGGACGGCTGTCGTGTAGGGTCATCCTTCTTCGGGGCTTCGTGCCGCTAGTCGGGGCTTAGTCGAGCATTCTGTAAATTTTTTCCTCCGCCTGTCGCTCTCTCCATAAATAATAAGGTCGTAACTCTTCAAACTTTCGCGCGAGTCTTACCTCGACGTGGTCGAGTGATTACGGCCTTCTCGTTCCCGCTCTCCTTTTCGCTTTGCCGTCCCCGCCGCGAAAATTAACGCCGTGTCGCGCTCTCTCTCTCGGATTCCTCCTCGGCCTGTACCTCCGGCGCCGCGTCGCCGATCGCTCTATGTCTCCCCGGCGTTAAATCACGCGAAGGCACGCGCGTTTGCTCTTTCCTCCCCCGTAAAACCCTCTCGTCTCTCTTGGCAGGAACTGTCCCGTTTTACCGCGTCCCGTTCACGAGGTTTAAATAAGTTGCACCGCGTATTCGCGTCCATTACCACCAGAATTCCCAGAAAGGATAGTGTATCACTCTTGCGTACCATTTCTGCATCACCTTTTATCACGTGTAGAACTTGAGACTTGGGCTATGGTGGTCTCGTTCGTTGACCACTCAGGGACACGATCACTGATCTTACCCGCGCCCTATCCACATCCATGACGGGAATTGGGTCGGTGTGGAGACTAAAGTATTGGCGCCCCATTCGTCGGGCCTGGTTTTAAATCCCGAAATTTTTCTGTGGTAACCGGCCCCTTATTTAGCGCTGTGTGAATCTCCAGTCTACCACACGGTTTAACGCCCTGGATAGGACGTTAATCCGTGGACCCTTGGCGTCTTTCGTTAGCAGTAGACCAATGCAAACGTCGGTTCTATATCCAGACCTTTACTGTTCTCTGAGTTATTCCTATCTCTACCCAAATGCACACCTATCTTAAAATTGCCTTAGCGGTCAAGTCAACTCCCGCGAATAACTACGGAGCTTCCCCTGACATGAACCTCCCCCGTTGCTCACCGTTCATAGTCACTGTTCATGCGACTCGCTCTGCCACGTGAGGATAGAGTGTTGGTATGCTAGGCAAATGTCATACTCAGTTATTGCGTATCAAAAATTCTGTAGAAATGGAAACACAGTTAGATTTTTCCGTGGAAAGACACAACGGATGTGTAAGGTCTCATTCTGTTGCATCACGGGGTACGAGTCCTCGTAGGGAATCTACCACAAGGGGACGTCTTTCGCCCGTCCGGCCCACATCCAATCCCTCTTCACACTCTCCCGAAGCCCTCCTCACACTCTCCCGCGAGCGAAATTAACGAATCGATCCCGTTGCGTCTCTTAACAGACGCCCAGCTGAGCCCATGTAATTAGGATCGATGAGGCGTGCGTGAATGCAGCCAGCCGGTCGAGTCCGAATCGTGGGCAAGGAGAGGGAGGAAATAGGAAAGATTAAGAGAGCAGTACTTGCTCTCTTGCTCACATTTCGCTCTTGCCAAACCGTCCACTCGGGATAAGACAGCGCTTCGCAGCGTTCTTCGCTTCTTTGCTGGGTGAGGATTCCTCGCCTATCCTCTGTTGGTCCCATACCTATGATCCAACCTTTACATTGGCTACTTTCGTAGCATTTGCAACACTTTCGTTTGGTTTCACCGATGTTTTCGCTGCATTATTAACAAAGCATATGTAAGGTGTATCGGGAATAATTGTTGCATCGTGGTTCAACTTCCTTGAACTTCGGCCAGCTTCATGTTTTTCCCGAAGTATATAACATGGTCCCGCTACTTTTCCTTTGACTTTTTAAACGCTCATATCCATTGTTGGCTGGTTTTTTATGTAAAAATTGAATCATGTATAACATTCTAACTAAAGTCTGTTTTTTCTGATGGGCCCATTAATTTGATTTTACTTTTTTCCACTTCGCGAAGGTAACCCAAATATTCTTGTAACCTTAGAGATTTTAGCACATGTATAGGCAGCGCGTAAAATGAATTCTGCATTGCGAGAGGCCCGGAAGCAGACTGTCCGGTGGTTTTTACGCCGGCATTATTGTGCCGGGGATGAAGTAGCGAAGACGAAGCGGGAGAGAGAGAGAGAGATTGGGAATAGGGAGGGGAAAAAAAACTAATTCCTAAGGAGAAATCAGGCCGCCATCAATCATCTTCACGGTCTGGAGTCACGTGGTATTCGCCACGTCCAAAAAATAAGCGCAAGGGGTTACATAAAAGCCTCGCTCGCCACAAACCCTACCCCCCTCTCCCTCCAGCCCCTTGTATCCATACTAGACGCCCCTCTCTTTCCTTTCCCGCCCCAACCCCCTTGCCCAGGGCCACCCGGAGTTTCTTGCGGGGGCGGATCGGACGGCGTGGTGGCCGTAACCCTTTTAAAGCGCGGAACATGCTGCTGTCTAAAAGGCCTCAAAACTTGCCCCGGAATTCCTGCGCCGCGGAAAGCTCAGGGGGTTTTTGGGGGGTTTGGACGGGTCGCACGAGGTGGGAGTTTCATTCCCTCTCCTCAGTCTTCTTCGTCTCCGTCCACCTCCATCGACTCCCTCCGTGCCGCTTTTTCCACCGTATCCTCCTACCGAGGAGTCTGTCACTCGAAGACTTTACGAACGCCTCGTATCAAGTCAGAGTAAAGCAGGTGCTTCTTGTCCGTTTATGTATGTCAGTGCGTGTACACAAATAGGATTTGCATGCGTTTTAGCCGAGGTGTCGCGGTAGGCTCTTGAGTATTTTGGAATTGGGATTATAATTTTTTGTAATATCTCAGTATGCCTTCGAGTGAGATTCTTCTCCTCTCTCTCCGTCCCATGGGAATGGTTTTTAGGCCTCCTTTCGCCTTTCATGCGATACGAACTGAAGACAAGCACACCCGCTCTACATACTAGGCATTTGTAACTAGGTTCTGAGAGTGCATTATGGTAATATTTTCCATTGCAATTGAGTGATGATGACTTATACTATTGAAGTTTAATCAATGCAGTGGACCTTGCATTTGTAATGCAAGCAAAGCGAATGCAGTATGTATTAAGAATCTTACGATATTTCCCGGATTTTCTTTTTATTATCTGTCATATCTAATAGTTAACTTAAATTGCATGAGTTGAAAGTACTGGTTATCCACAGTTAACAATTAACAAACTGGATATACCATTGATTTTTCGAAAATAACTTTCGTGAATGAAGTCCCTATTTATGTTAAATCTGCATCGAACTAAGCACTTTTACAGTTATCATAAAGTTAAACGTTAGTATTTGTCTACTCTTTATGACTCCCTCTAATACATTGTAATCCGCCTCTTGCGTCCACTTACCAGGAAGCGCCCTGCATCGTCTACTTTTCGAATCTCCCCCCCAACCTCTCCACTTTCTGTCACGGGTCCAATTCCAGCCGCCTGCTACGGGCTCTGTGGAGACTAGATCTCCACGAACATGCTCGCCTCACCGTCGAATTGCCAGGACTAGTTAATTAACCCAAGTTGGTGCGCTAGATTTTGTGTCGGAAGGGCCGTATTTGTTTTCATTGAAGATTTTTCATCTACGAGAAGAAACCTAAAAGGAACCAAGATGGCTCTACCATGGTGATTGACCTCTTTATACTTCTTTACCCTTCACTTTATTTTCGCCGAGAAAATAGCTCTGTATTATCTTTTTCGTTCATTTTTCCCGTTGCTTAATGTTCCGTCAGTTCTTCCTTCAGTCCGAAACAAATATTGGAGCAAATAGGTGGAAAAGTTTCGATTTTTCCTGTAATGGCAGTGGTTATCTCGCTAAAAATTTCAGAAAAAAAATCTCGCTGTCTGGCGTGGAAGGCAAATAAATATACGATTCCGTTTCCACCACACATGCGCCCAAATGTTTTCACGCGTATGATTGTCACCGTTGAAGCAGTGGGAAATGTTAGAATTAGAACTTTCTAGCCAAAGTTTACCAGCTTTTAATTGTGTAGAGTTGTGTTCACCTCGAAGGTTATTGAGGGTAGAGCTCAACCAAATACTAAGCACAACGATGTGTGAGATCGATATGTCATGGCCTGGGAGGTTAATTCCTTTCCCTACATCACAAGCATTTTCCCAGAAAAATTTTGTGCCAGGAAATGCCTCAAATTTGGCTATACATGCCCAAATGCCTCTACGGGATTCAAATCTGGGACCTCCAGTCATCAGCCCAGGATCGTGTAGCTAATGAGAAAATCTCAAGCAGTCTTTCCAGAAGTCAGCAGAAGCAGACTCATACTTCTGTACTCCATAAATTTTGATTGGGCTTGATTCAAAATTGCAGAATTTTCTGCTCTAATATTCGTGCTCACGCCTTTTTCTTCCCCTTACCAGCGCAATAACTGCTATGCCGGTCGTCATTCTCTCTCCGGCTCCCAACGGACATCTTCTCAAGGGCGTGGCCTTCCTAAATGTCTTATGCCCTCTCCCCTAAGTTCGTCCCTTCCCCCCTCACTCCTTCCTTGGGGGTTCCCATTCCGCTAATTCCCTTGGACCACTCCCCACGACTCAAGTTCCTTTCCTCCCTCCCCCCACCTCATTCCCCGCTCCAAATCCTCTGCCCCACCTCCCCCCAGCCCTCCTCCCCCCAGCCCTCCTCCCCCCACCCCTCCTCCCAGCCTTTCTTGTTCTCTGGGGTTTTATCCTTATCCCCTTAGCCTGCATGACTCCTCATCCATCTCCCTCGCCTCGCTCCTCCTCTCCCCTCCCAAATGCTTTATGATGCGACGTTTATCATAACTCCCGCCCCTTGAACCCCGCCGACGAAGCCGTGAACCTCTCTGTCCCATTCTTCGTCTCTTGCTCATTCTTCCCGTTGAGGTTCCTCGGCCGCCGTTCTAGGACACGTGACGTAATTCGGATCGAGTGAGATTTGACCCTTGTTTTCCACAGGGCGCGTCGGTGAAGCGTCAGTTACCTGCGGGATTCTACCTTTCCCACCTTACTAATCACCAAATACCCTGAAAATCACAAATCAACCTCTCTCTTTCTCTTTCCAGGGTTCTGTGATTATTCACGGGTGAATTTGATGTATATTCAGTTTATCTCTTACCCTTTGATAGTAAAGAAACAATTGCAAATATCCTTATAATTAGAGCCTAAGTCTACTAAGTTTCGATGGTTATGTAAAAACTTTGCAGCCTTTTTAGTTAAGCACTTTTATGGAAAAGAGCAAAAATTTTAGATGCCTTTTATTTTAAGGATATTTTGGCCAGAACCTCCTGACAAATGTATGGAATTTGAACTTAAATTAGGAAATCTCTTGATAATGCACAACTACTCCTGAAGATTTCAGAAGGTTATCCTATTCATCGCCATCTACCGGGTGACCTGTTTGTAATTCTAAGGGTTAATTGTTTGAATTGATGTAGAAACCATGGGCAGAAAATAGCGTTAAGAGGAATAAATCGGAATCTATTACGGGCATTGAAGGTGTTGAGTTCTCAAAAGGGAACTTTTCTTGTGTCTTGGAAATCTAGGATTTTTTTAGGAGGACTAGGGTAAATATCTAGGATTATTTAGTTCTATTCCCTGTCCTCACAATGGCCCTTTGATTCGAGCGAAGAGTTTAAAAGGCTCGATGCGGGCAGCATCTTAAATAGTGTCACTATTGGGTTTCTCTAGTTGCTCGATTTGCAGTATATGTCTCCGTTGATTCAAATCATCGATATTTATCGGAGAAAATCCTCTTGAGCTACTCTTCTCGAAATACTGCTTGATATCCGACTTGCGCCTAGGACCGGTCTTGTCCCGTATTGATGACCGTTTTAAAGTAACGTTTACCGTAAATATCTCTCTCTTCCTTTGTAAACACCTAAACCCGATCCATGGCTCGTTTTCTAGCATGCATTATATTATTTATGAAACATAATGCAGATAATCTCATTCAATTTATTGCCACGGGCGGTATAGTGGAGCCATTAAGCTCCTCTCTGATCACCATTGCCGGGAATGAACCACTAGGGAACTACCACTTGGTCATTTGAGTTTATGCGCCATTTCCATATAGAAACTTCCTCACAAACTGCCCGTCGTGCCGAACTAAATGCTCTATTATGCATGATTGGTGTAGTAGTGCACTCTCTTTAGGCATTTTCCCTTCGTTGATATTCATTGGCGGGATGGAATCCTTGCCCAGCATTTCCTCGTTCCCCGTAATGACGCGCTTTTACTGCGAAGCAGTCTCAAGATACAGATTTTATCCTACCCTTGTCACCCGATCTTAACTGTTTCCCGTATCCGCTATTTCATTCGTTAAATATAAATGTGCACACTTCGATGTTTATCATTAGTATCTTCCCAGTCCAAATTACTTGGGTTTTACGGGAATGACATTGCGGAACTTTTTCTAATATCAATAGGCACATTCTTTCTATTCTATCATCTTTAAAAAAATTAGTTACGTAAATACCCAAAACGTTATATTGATTATTTTTGTGGAAACTCATTGGTTTCGTCACGGATGATTAATCTTTGCTTCGTTCGTGATGCCATACTTCATTCGCCGTCAGCAAACTCACCAGGAATATTTTTTTTCTCCATCTCTCAACCGCAGAGTTAAGTTAGTCGATTCCCATCTGCTCCCTTTCTCGCTTCGTTTAACTCATGCGCTTTTGTTTCCCGTAATCTCGAGGAAAAACTTCGTTTCTTCTTCCAGCGCCTCCACTGGTCGAGTGGTTCTTACTTTGTACGTCGATTCAACAGCTCGGGGCCGGCATAATCTTGGCTTATAATCTTCTCTTCAACGCACCATTAAGGTCCATTACGGGGCTGCAACCTAATGCCCCTCTGCGGTGGCGTATCTTGAATATGGTATTGTTTCAGAGGTTGGCTGTCAAGAGGCCTGGCTCCCGCGCCCGTGGATGAGAGAAAGCCGACGCGTCACGCTTGAATAATTGCAGGCCGAAATGCGTTTAGCATCAGGATTCAATCATGCAAATGAATCATTGAAATGGTCCTCTGAATAGACCCCATTGATCCTAAGGTTGGGACAAAAATGTGTTACATTCTCCCTCCAGACTTGAGTTAATTGCTTGTTCCTCGTGCAGGTACATTTCCCGTACATTTTAGCCTACCGTGCGCGAGGTGGAGAGTAAAATTTTATGCTTATGATCTTAGTACATATTAGAATATGTTTTAATGGAGAATACCATTTCGGCCCTGCTGAAATCAAATGGAACTGTCATTTTTATGTGTGGCTTTTGATAGAGAACCAGAAGTGTATATGCATAAGTAACTTTAAATGTTGACACAGTTTGAATCGCTTTGGAAGGGATATTTATTTCTTGAAATGTAATCATATTTTGTGATGAAGCTTGTGTATTCATCGTGATATTTTCTTAGTCATTGCCTAAAGCTAGCGTGAAAAATTAGTCAAAACATTTTGGTTGTATACAATAGGTAGGGTAACTACCGTATTTTACTGATCTCGCAACATTAAAAGGGCTTCTTTTTGGATGAATTCGTGGCTCTCAGGAGCGTAAAATTCCCTTATTCCAATGAACACCTACCCGGAAGAGAGATGAGGTAGGAAAGTGAGGCAGGGAGCTCGATTTCTCTCCTTCCAGTCGCCTAACTTCTGCGTTAATACTCCCGAACGGGCCACTTATTTACATTTCTACCGGAGATTTCCGATTTTCACGCACCGAATATTCTCGGTCACTCGAATCCCGACTTGTTTCCGCTCGCCTTGCAAGGAAACCTTCATTCCTTGTTTTTTGCCCTCGCTTTTTGTCCTCTTGATCCTCAAGGACCGCGGGCAAGGGGCGAGCACCTAAAAAGAATTCAAGTGCGCCGCGGTGGTTTTGTCGGTCCTTCGCCGCCCTCCCTATCTGTCCGTTCTTGCGTCCGTCCCCCCTCGCCCGCATCTAACCCCCTTGTTGGACGCCTGGTCGCCCCACCCTGCCCCTCTCCTTGGCCCCAAACCCTGCTCGCCCGTCGTACCTACTCCCCCCCGACGCCACCGGCCGTATTGATTAACATGTGCACCTCCCTCATAGAATATATATATGCACTGGCAAGTGGTGTCCAAGAGGAACATGCTTGGTTAGGCTGGTCGGGGCATCGTGAGATGCGTCCGACAAGAGATGGCGCATCACTCAGTGTGGCGGCACTGTGTGCAAAGCTAATGGCGTGCGAGGTGAATAATGGATCGCAGGGCCAAAGATTGTTATGCGAAGCTTTGGTCGGGCTCGTCCCTCTCTTAAAACTTTCAGCGACGTACAGTCACACGCAAAAGTAAATGTGAAGAACTTCTCGGTCTGCCGCTTGGACCCCATTCGATACGAATGGAAAATATTACAATGTGGGCATAACGACAGAAGACAGACGTGGTTGTCGGTCATGTAGGATAGACGAGAAAGTAGCACTGAGTTGACGGACCCGAGCGGAAAGGTTTAGTTGCGCGTGGCGTGTGCAATTGAACTGCGACCTTCGGAACTATTAAACTTCGACCAAAATCTTATGCGGACAGAAGTTGGAGAAGAGATCCGTTTCCTCAAGACGCTATTGCAAATCGCGGTCTGTGAGACGTGGATAGTAGTACTGGAAAAATAATTGCAAGGTCGTCGTTCAGCGATATGGAACACCATTATGAGGTTAAACAGGTAATTAATATGTGCAACGATTTACTTTTCTACACATGAGATACATCTCCGTGTTTTTTCCAGTTTATTCATGGATGTCAAAAAAAAAATTTCAGTCAGTGATAGGAGATGACGTTTTTGCAATATGGGATTGATGGTAATGAGTAAATTAAACTAATCTTTACAATGAAACCAGGAAATTTTACTGGAGTATTAAAATGAGAATAAATCCCAAGCTCAGACTAACTTAAGAAGAAAATTTTATTTGAATTTTTCAATATTTTATGGCATCTCCCTCAGCGTCTAGTACCACTGGAAGACGGGTTCTCATTGACAGAAAAAGACTTTCTAGTAATCGCAAACGACGTCCGAGGGAATTCCACATATCCCTCACGTGTGTCTCCAGATCTTCTGCTCCGATATTATATTATCAGCTGTTCTCTCCTGCGCTATCAATCCCTATATATTTTTGATGAGATTGAGGTCTGGAGATCGTGCTGGCCAATCAATCACATTAATTGGGCAAATTAATTGGGCATTATTTTGGGTACTAGGTAAAAAAAAAACGACGTACCACGTTGCTTCGGTGCACTGGTGAATTGTCATTCTGGTCAATATTTCTGATTTGAAGGAAAGTAAATGTTCTTCCAACATTTCGGCATAATTTGCCGCTGTCAATATTTTTGGGGTTCTTACCAATGGCCCCGGACCAGCAGCTATTATTGCCCCCCAAAAACTAATGGTAATTTGAAAAGAACTTCGTTGCCGAATGATGTCTTTGGGTCATTTCTAGAGGACAAATTGTGCGTAACAATTTAATTAAATGATCTATACAAAACTCATTGAAAATTAATGCATTTAATGAAAACTTTTTTGAAACAAAACATGAAAAATTAAGAATAATTTTTCATGAAGTATATAGTTCAGAATTGTAGTGAATAAATTAACTAGACTTTGGGGCACTGATTAGAACGGACGAAATATCACGTGTTTGTGGAGAGAGATAGTGACAGAGAGAGAGAGAGAGAGGTATGAAGGAAGGGGTGGAAAGTAGAATGGTTGAGGAATAATGGGAAATATTACACAATAGGAACAGTATACACTAGGAGGATCAAGAAATCATGTATAGTAACAGAAATGATGGAGACGTTTAGGAAAGAAGGAATTAGAACAAGGAAAACGCGGAGCTGGGCAGAAATGATATTAGGGAAAATAGACTTCGGATAGAAACAGAGAGAAAGTGAGGGAAACGTGGCGAAGCAATGTGGAGAGGTCTACAGCCTCTAGACAGGCAGAGGGATTGATGTCCTTTGTCCTAAGGCAGGAATTTCATCCGGAATCAAGGTATGGAAAACCATACCGTGCTTAAATGGCAATTCAGGGGGGTTATTTTGTAATATCACCTTTTTAATGACTCTTTGCGGGAAGGCGGGAGATCCGTTTTGCTCCTTAATGATCGGCTCACGAACGGTTCGTGAATTGTCGAAGCTTCTGTCGGTACCGCTATCTGTTGCCGATCTCGTCTACTTTGAATAAATAAACGTTGTTCAAATTCAAAAATACAATTTAAAATCGTTTGTATCTTTCTCGCTCTTGCTTTTTTTCCAACTCAAGCTTCAAGTTGAAACGATAGTGGCTCCATTTCACGTTCTTTACGAAGCTGAGATGGGAACTTATGCCAGGCGGAGATAATGAAACGGATCAAGAGTCGAAAGATACGGATCAGAGAGCAAATGAATCGTCTAAAACACCAGCACATGACCGGCAGTTCACCGATTGAGATCCGAAGATGGTCACGCCGCCTGGGTGGCGGGGTTTAACTACGAAAAAGTGACATTTTATGACGTATTCTCACTAAAGTGAGATTACAAAATAACCCCCCAGGAGGGTTACAGGTGGAACCTCAGCAGATTCAGAATAGGTGGAGAGAATAAGTGGAAGAACTCCATGAAATCAATAACAGACATAAGAGCTTCGGAATAGAAGAGGATAGGCACGTAGATAAGGATGAAACAAGATTAAGATAAATGGATAGTGAAAGCATTGCAGGAAACGTAGGCAGGAAGTGTTGTAGGCATTAATATCCCATCAGAATGTTTAAAGAGCCTAGGAAACGATGAAAGGGAGAGATTTTGTGGGATTATTTGTCGGTTAAATATAAAGAGTGCACTTTCGGCAGCATCCTACTCAGCTCAGATCCTCCATGATTTCCTTCTCAATGAAAGCAAAGAAAACGCCGAAACGCATACAAAACTCGCGGTCCATTTAGCCCCACAGCAAACGAACCATTTAGCACCACAGCAAGTTTTGGCAGTGGGAAAGGCGTACAACAGAAATCCACGGGTTGATCCCCTAAACTCCATGTTTTTCCGAAAGAACACCATCCGCTTACCTAGTGTTCCAAAATTCACAACAAAAACTTTACAAAAACTCTCAGCAATTAAAACTTTCATAGCACTAAATATTTTGAGTGACCACACGATAACAAACACCAGAACATAAATGGGATCGCATTGCCACAAATAGCGGAAAACGGCTGACGTTCCATTGCGATGCCAATATCCGTCTACAATAAAAATTTTAACTCTCTAGCTGATCAAAAATGCGCGCAAATTCAGATTGAAGAAATCAATTGCGGTCCATTTAGCCCCACTCTCCCCTATCATGACTGCATGCTAGTTCTCTCTCAACAGAGGCTGCTCCTCCAGCTCTCAGTGGCATGTTCTGCACAGCTTGCTGGATGGTTCAATCCTCCTCAGCAGTTGTGCAGCGGGGTCAACCGCTTCGAGGTCTGCTTAAAGTATCTCTGAATTGTTCTGTCGCGTCTCACTCATTTATGGACAGTATTCCGATGGTCTCCTAACGTCATCGCTACATTTTCCAAAGACTGGCCGGCGGCTACCATTACAACCATTAGCCCTCTCCTGGAGGCAGAGGTTTCATTTCGATTCCCTCTCGGCATTATGAAGGAAGGACGAGTGACAGTTGAGGGATTTTCGTCGTCATGTATACTAGATGTCTCCACGCTTAAAAATCAGGTGCGGCTAAAAGCAATGCATCGGTGAATTTGATCATACGGTCAGAGCCATCTCAATATTTTTTGCTGCAGCTGGGAACAATTAACATCCTCTAGGAGGAAAAATTAGCAATATTATAGCAGTAAAAGATCTGGGGGCACAAATGAGGGATGTGTGGAATTCCCTAAGACATCATCCGCGATTATTCGAATCTTTTTTGATACAGGAAAATCCACCTACAAGGTTCTGGACGCTGAGGTAGATGCTATAAAATATTGAAAATATCAAATAAAGTTGTCTTTATAAGTAAGCCTGAGCTTTGATTTTTTCTCATTTTTTATAACCTTATATATGTTTCCGAGTTCAATGAAAATGTTTTATTTATTTACTCATTACCAGCGTTACCATCATTTCCTATCACTTAATGGAATCTTATATGGATATCTTTGAATGAACTAGACGACAAACATACAAACGGAAGAATTTCGTTCACCAAACTGTATTTTCAAGCAGATTAGCCCTTTCGCCCGAAAGACGGGTAGCCCACTCACGGATTTATTTCGTTTTCTTTCGACGTGTGGGTATATATCGCAGGCCCCCAAAAACCCACTCCCTTGAACGCGAAATGCTGGATTTTTTTTAAATACCTCCCTAATGTTTTCATGAATTTTTATTAGAATATGGCATATTTATGTAACCATGGTAAATTTAATTGACAATTTAAGGGTTTAAATAACATGCTTAAACTCATAATGGCGTTTCATAGACTGCATGCCGTGGAGTGCCTAGGTGCTTCTTTTCACCTCTCAACTAGACTATTCTCTCAGGTTCCATGGAGAATCGGAACCATCTTCCTCTACTGCTTTCTGCATAAGATTTTCCCGAAGGTTACAAGAGTTTAGGAGGTAGCAGTTAAATTGCACGCGCCGTGAGCTACAAAATATTACCCCTTCGCTTCGTCAACGTGCCCCTTCACCTCCACTCTCTCCTTTATCCTGTGATACCGAATACTGCGCCCATCGTCTTGCGTTCTACCAACATTACAATATTTTCGTAGGCTATTGAATGGGGTCTGGAGCGGTGGCGCTGCGAAGCAATGCACATTTACTTTTGCGTGTGACTGTACATGTTTTTACCTCAGCTCAGTGCTTTGAAGTTCGCCACCCCCGTTCTTTCATTGGAATCGTTTGGTCTACGTGCCATCCCCGCTAAATTGCTGCAACGAATTCCGTCGGGTCCGGTTGAGGGTTCATTCTTATTCTCGAAGGAATGGAAGATGAGCTGCGGCATTCCCTCTTCGAGGTAGCCGTGACTCGACGTGCCCAAGTTTGCACGTTACCAATTTTGGCTCTCCGACGGTCGGAGTCCTGAACATAGTCTGCTCCGCGCTCGGCAACCAAGAAGAAAAGTAGGCACTTATCTTTCCCCACTACCTCTCTGTTTTTCTCCTTCTGCAACTCTTCTTTCTGTCTACTCTCCTCTTCTGTGGCCTTCGAATTGTTATCTATCTTCTTGGCATTTGTTGAAGTCTAGTCTTCTTGGTCTTCCTAAAATCCGACGTGTCACTTACGTCACATATTCTTAGTGCTGCCTTCACAGTTTAGTTTTAATCGCTTTGCTATCCTAGTACCCTTTTTATCCGCTTTAATTGGTCTTTGGATGCCTTGTCTCGTCTATACAGACATAAAAACGTGCTGGAAAAATATGCTGGTATGTTTGTGACACCAACTTCCGCTATAATGCTTCAATAAAATTCATATTCGTCGGTTGCAAATTTGTTTGTTTTTAGCTGGTTTAGATGGTTGGTGATCAGACTTATGATGTTGTATTGTAACTTATAACGTTACAATATCGTAAATTATGAGGTCACAACACTAGCATGTCATTCGTGCAAGGAGCTCTGGTCTCTCTGAGGTAACTTACAAATTAATGGTATATAGACGCTAACGAGCATGAGGGATCCTCCGGTCTGTAGCTACAAGCGCTGTAAGTCCAACGGCAGCGAATTTCCAAATGTATTAGTTGGAATCTTTAAAGTAGAGTAATCAGATCTATTGCAAATGCCATTCTAATCAATTGGCACGCATACATGGGTATTTCATCCACGTATTAGTAAACTTCAAGGCTAATTACATCTGGTGATTTTAAAGAGAAGTATTTTTCCGGAATTGTGCTAATTAGGGAATTTTCAACTATCGTGAATGATTTCCCTTGGCAGCTTCTCGGCGCCGAATGGCGGAGAGCATTAGTGCTTTCATTAAGATACTCGGACCACATGGGATCTCAGCGTATTTATATATCAGAAGTCAATAAGGGTAAACAATTGAAATTCCTGGGAATTTCGGATTGATATTAATTGGTTATCGGAGCCGTAACCTGTTGAACAAATACGGAAAATTTTCTCAAGAAAGTTGACATTTCATGAAGGATTCAGTTATGATTGAAAGTCTAATATTTGTGGTTTCCACTTGTTTCAGCTTATTTACTTATTCAAAAGCCGTTTATTTGCTTAACGTCAACATAGCATCTGTGATTATTTTCTCGCTTCATTTGAGTTAAAATTATTTTGTTACATGCGGATATTGAATAGCAGGCTCTTATTAAATATTTACGTTTGTTCTACATATTTTTATTGCAAAGTTTAGGTTTTATTGTTCATTGTATTAGCGATGATTTTAGTGTTCTATTTCCCTTCATTTCATCCTGGTATTTTATTATTAAAAATGCAACAAAATTAAATTTGTTTGTCAAATGCTGTGTAATGCCAAAAAGTATCGAAACGAAACCGTAGGCCAGTAATTAAGTGGGTAATTATATGTGATTATAAATCTAATGGCGGATTTGGATAAGATATAGGCGTAGTCGACCCTGTCTCGGAATAAATTACCTCGAGAAATTCCCAAGGACTTCGCCTCGGAGTAAAAGTGGCTTCCAATCTTCGATCGCTACGTACGATGCTTTTCCTCGGCTCGGTGAATAACTTCCACCGCTTCCCACCCTCCCCCCAAGCTCGCATAACGCTGACTATAACTTTTATATATATTTCCTCATTTTTTATATCATTTCGCCATTTTTGTGCTTTTTTTCCTCATTCCCGATCCCACCTTTCCACCTCCCTCGATATATTTTCATTATATTTCGGCTCGCTCCAATATATATCCATTTTCCTTCATCCTCGCCGCCCACCCTCCTCCCAACCCTCACTCCATCTACCTCCCATCTCCCTCACCCTGTTTATTTTCTCCCTCCCCCCACGCTGAACCCTCTCTCCCATATTTTCCTCCTCCTCCGTTCGCGTGCCCTCCGATCCCTCACCCTCCCTCCCCGCGACTTACATCCCCCTCCCCAAAGTCCACGACGTCCTCATATTTTCCGCGATATATCTCCCTCCCGTGAGGCTGGTAGTCTAGTCCTCTTGCCGGTTACTCCCTCGCGTCTAACCGGGGCCCGTCGCCGTCATCAGCGGTACGCGTCTCCTGTCCGAAGGCTGTCGTGTCTACGCGTAACCATTTCGTCTCATTCAGCCGTCAGGTTGCTGGAAATTGCGTGAACGTCGACCTTTTTAGTATCAGGGGGTATGAAAAAGCCCCTTGGCTCTCCATTACCGTTTCATACAGGAGATTTTAAAGTCTGTCTGAAATTTATTAAGTATCCGCATGTGTAGCGTAGATATACTGTTCAAAATTTAGCATCATCAAAATTACCTTAACTGAATTGTATGTGATATAAGGTTTTGAGTAGTAACTATAGATCTATTCTTCAACTGCTCTTATCTTCATCAATAGCGACAAACCTTGTTTTTTCCGTCCCATATTTGTGCATTGGACTGCCTCGGGAGTATATTTAAGAACGGTACTTGGTAACTCGATAATGGGCCGAGTTTCTAAATATGTGTTGTGAATTATTATTTTTCTGAAGTGGCGTGTATGGTTATTACGCTCACGCTCATTTTCAGAGGTTCCATTTAACGTTAACCAACGATTGATGTGGACGTTACGTCAATTTACCAAAAGGACCGATTCTTGTATGAGAGAGCATATTTATGACGGTTCTCGCACCACAGAAATATTTTTACATCATTAGCTGTGCCTTCGATGACCTGCTTGGCATTTGGTTTCTATGGCATGGTTTTTTGTCTCCGCTGTATAATGTTTTGGCATTAGGTAGTCCTATTCCTTGATTGTCTTGCTCGGAATAGTTATTCAATGCCTTTTTGGTACGCATGATCAAAATTGTGATTTCAGCGCTGAGTGATGTCATCTCTTGAACTTCTCGCGCGATTAAGTGCTTTGCAATATTTTCAGGGCAAACAAACTTGAGAGTTCGCATTGGGAACTAGCTCTCCGCGTGACATGAATCATTTTCCTCCATGGCGATTTGGGAAGCCTCCCCCGCAGGTTTTCCCGATAACTTTTCCCGGTTCACGGCCAAGGAGGAGAATCACCGACGCGAAATATCACCCCCCCCCCCTATTGTCTGCCTCTCCGCCCTCCCCCCTCGTGCACTCCTTCCCCCTCACTCCCCCCCCCCCCCACGTCACTCCACGGAAAATCGCCCCTGCCCTCGCTCCCCGTGATCATCCCGCCCCTCCCCCGAACCCCTACTTACGTCTCTCCCCCCTCCTCCTCGCCTCGTCTTTGCATGCACTCAAGTAGCTGCATTATTAACGAGAGCAGCGCAAGGGGGGGTGTGGTAAGGGGGTGTATAAGAGGGGACGGGGAGTATTTTCGGTGCTGCCAACCTCCCCGCTGCCAATTCGTCTCTCCTTCCCACGCTGTCCCTTCGTCTCTCCCCCCATTCCGACCGATCCTACTCTTTCCTTTGTCCCTCCCTCTTCTTCGCTCCCCTTCACTTCCCCTGCGCACCTCTAACAAAAAACCCCTCTCTCTTTCTCCTTCCCCATTGCCTTTCTCTTCCACCTCTCCCTCCCACCGGCTTCGTATTAAGTTTTTGCGTGCGATTCCGGTCGGTAATATTTTTCCCTTCATTCTGCCTTTCCTCGTATTAATGGGCGTATTGATTTTGTAACTTCGGAACGATTTTATTCGCTGGGAGAAATGTCGGGTTTGAAAACGTAATGATGGAATATTTTTTGCAGAAACCCCCACGCGGCGACGGTTAAAGTTGAGGTGCCCGGTTTTGCGGGACAAAGCCAGGAGCGGAGTTCTCTGCTTGAATACGTTTGGCAGGGCCCTTTGGTTTTTCTATTGAGCATGACTTTATTTGATGCATTCTCATACGTGATGAAAATCGCCTACCGGTACACTTAAATCAACTGGAGTGCTGGGAAGATGTTATCATCTCGGTATATACCTTGGATCTCCAACCAGACTGAAATTTTGTTTAAGACCCTTGTAAAGCACGCCTCTGAACGCGATGCTGGTTCATCCATGAGAATTCGTTGACGGCTGATTTTGCACCTGTTCACTCTTTATCACACAAGCCACCGTTTAAATAGCCCACTTTTAAATTTGCCCACGTTGCAAAGCACGTCTTCCACAGCCGATTTTTCTGTTTCATTTTTTATTTTCTTAAATTCGCTTTTGCCTAGAATCACTTGATGCTGCATTATCATAAAACAGTAGTGCAGGAGAGGTTTTCTTTTATCCTTTTCAGAACACAATAGGTCCAGGATGACTCAAAAACCAGGGGCGCTATGGGTATTCAACTATATATTTCTTTTGCACTTTCCGACGCGGAGTCAAGCTCCCACGAAATTCTTTCACCTTTTGTCAATTGAGTAACTAAGCAGGAGAGCCGTGAACGGGGACAGAGACCTGGGAGGTTGCATAGGAGCGGCACATAATATGTTTTCATCTTTACTTGTTGATCGAAGTGCTAAGTTAGTCTACCCCCTTTCCGAACATTCATTTCTTTTTCCCTGTATTGCGGGAGAGAGGAATGAGAGAGGAAGCGCAGATGGATAGGATAAAGATCGAGGTGGCTGAAGGAGAGAGGGGAGAGAGTTGTGTGGGGGAAGAAGACTTAATGTTTCGTTTATGCGGTGCGCATTGTTGCAGCTCCTTTCCATTCGATCTTCCCTCAAAAACCTTTCGTTCGCTCCTGTCTGAGAGTTCCATATGAATTAATCTCTCAGCCCTTCTATATTCCTCTCTCTCTCTCTCGATCTCCCATTTTCTCTTCCTTTTCATCCCACTTTTCTTTACTTGTGTCTCCCACCTACGTCAATTTTTCCTTTCAACTCCTCCTCTCTCCTCCTCTCATTTCATCCCTTTCAAAATTTATTCCAAACACTCGTAACCACCCCCGTCTCTGGGAAAAAAATATCCCTCTCCCTCCCCTGGCACAACTTCTCGCCCAGGCGTCGGTATAACTTTCAATCGGCCCATCCCCAACCAAACCCGTGCGATTTCTTTCATCGCAGTCCCGAGCCTTCCGCTCCTCCCCTACCCCTGCAAAATTCGCTCCGCCTCCTCATCCCACCGACTGCTCCCTCTCCCTTCTTTGATGCCATCATTCTTTCGCCTTTTTCTCTTTTTCTATCTCTCTCTCTCTCATCTTCTCCTTGCTCGCATCATTCACCATAATTACGCCTCACAGCCTAAATCCAGCGGTGAATATATATTTCACTTTGTGACACCTGTCCCCACCTTCCCAGCATCCACATTTTCCTGACTCCTTCCCCCCGGCCCTCCTCCTCCATCTCGCCTACACCGATTCCTACCCATCATCCTCCGCTCTCCATATCCGTTAATCCTCCCTCGCTCCCGTTCCTCTGCGTATGACTGGTCGTAATTGTCTCAAATACAATATACGCCGTCGTTGGGTTACTCTGATTAATTACGAGCTCCTCTGTCGGGTGGGGTTTGGGGAGGGGGTGTGGTTTTGAATGTGGGTGGGCTGTGAGGAGAGTGCCGGGTTCTGGGTGGAAAAAAAATGTTGGGGAAGGGCGGGAGGAGGGGGGAGTGATGGAGAGGGATGTGTTCCTCTCGCTTCCTTCTTATTGATGCTCCAAACCGTGTTGCCTCCGTCCCCGCCCTGTCTACCCCTCCTTTCTCACCTTGTGTTTCCTTGGCAGTTGCCGCATTATCACGCACATCACTCGACTCGTGTTGCGTCGACTGAAGAGTGTGGGTGGGAGGGGGTTGTACGAGCCAGCGGGGGTGGTTTTTGAGGGGTTGGAGAGAGAGAGAGGGGTGGATGTCGGCGGAGTGCGGCGTTTGCATGAAGCTGCCAGGTACGTGCGGTGGAGTGGGTATAATATTGCCGTCATAAAGGAAGAAGGTACGGTGCATTGGCAGAGATCCGTAGGAAGGGTTGGTGAGGGTAGATGCATTCCAGACTTCTTTTTCTACAGCCTATGCAGTTTTTTTCCGCACGTTACCTCCACATATGAAGGGGAAAAATTTTATGATTAATATTTGACGGTTTAAACTTGAACACAGTAAAAATAGCAAAAATTCTTCCATTTCATTCACGACTTGGGATATTCTGTTTAAGAAACTTACTGGGATAAATAGTGAAAATTATGTTATTGTGAGGAATATAGCTTATATGTGGCTAAGGAACGCCTGCGAAACGGCATTTGTGTCATGTCAGGCGTGATTATTGACTAAACAGATATAGTATGATAGGTATTCTGTTGCATACCCGCTACACTATAATCGAAAGTCTTTGTATATTCCAATACGGTGTAACAATCAATGGAGTAGTGAAGAATTTGATAGAATGGTAGGGGAACAAAAGTAGCGGGAATGAATAACAGTGCTGTAGTCCCTTTAGTGGAGAGGTTTCCTCAAAAGCCACTTTCATTTTCGTCAAGCGACGAAGGTGACGCAGGTGGCGGAGGACCGATGGAAGGGGGTTGTTGGAAATGAAGAGGAGTGACTAAGGGCGGTGGAGTCGGTGGCAAATGAGGGAGGGAGGATAGGTCGGTTTTTGGGGTTAGACTGCTTTTTTCCCGGAGACGATAGGATGAAATTTATTGGCGATTTAGCTCAGCTGAATGGGACAACGAGAGAATTTGAATAGAGTTCCAAGGAATGGGATCGTCGATGTGGTTGAAGGAGGTGTCTGCGTCGCTTGAGTCCGGGAGTGTTTCCTTGGAGTAGCTTTGGTGATATTGCCCGTCGTTGATGTGTTTCTTCTTATTTGACTTTATATCCCTCTGAATTTTCTCAATACTCATCTCTGTTTTCTTCTCGTTGATTGATTCTACGGAGATGCTCTTAGTTATCGGGGTAAGTATGATAGATGATGGTGAAGGGCACGTCGACTAAACTATTTGTCCCGTCACACTACGTCAAGTGTCCTTTCCCTGGGGAACTTGCGAATTCTCAGGAAATTCCGATATTCAGGAAATCGTACCGGAAGGACTTAAATTTGGGATGACAGAACAGGGCGAATTTGGATTTGAAAGCAGGCCCCTCCGCTTCTGAACCCGCCACTCTTCCCACTGTGCGACCACATCACCTCGCGAGAGAGGTCGCGAATTTTCTCAGTTGGTTTGACAAAGTGAGGAGTCCCGCTATTTCTACGATTTATTGAAGCAAACCTATCCCGAAACTTTCCTTTGTTTTACATTTAATTCGGCGGAACGTGGGGTTGCAAAGGGAATCTGAAAGCTCGTTTTCGGAGAAGCCAGGTCAAAGCCCCGTTGGCGTCCTTAGTTATTGATTTAATTCCTTCCATTAATCATGTTGAGACTGGCATAAACATTATCTACAGGAGAGAATATGGGCATTTAAAGCTTTTAACTTGACGTTTAATTAATAATTAATTCAAGTGCGCGGCTACTCGATATTCCTGTCTCACTTCGGTTGTTGCTTGTAGATTTGCGCGTTTGCATGGGGAAAAGTGAGGAAAAATTATCATAGGGGCAAATATTACCTACTATAACCCAATTTTTTACTCGTACTTAAGATATAAATGAAACTAATTTTTATTTTTTCTCGCATATAAAACAGCTTCAAGCTAAATAATAGTTCTTTATTCATATATATTTTATTTCTAAGGATTTTGGAATTTTTTTAGAAAATTCTTTTCATATTTTATTTGACTCTGCTCAATGTAAATTATTTATTCCACCCGTGAAGTTTCCTCATTCTAGTTCAGGGAGGCCGACGACTACTGAGAAATTATTTCACCACTCCGTAATGAGATGAAATCGAGAGAGCTGTGCCCACTTTTTCGAACGATGTATATCTTGGAGCACGTCCTTTGAATATAGTATGCTCGGGGGCCTTCATTTTTTTTCAAATTGAGGAAAACAAATGAAGCCATTCAGTAAGGATACGCAAAATTACTTGTCCATTGTCTCTCGGTTATTTTTTTTCTCGGGGTTGGTTATATTAAAGTTGTCTCCGTCAAGAGCGTTATTTTTTTCGCGTATCCCAAGATTCCCGAGCGAAGGAATGCCCCTGCCCCCTTGACTCTACCATCTCATTTCCCCCGTCCCAAAGTGCTTCGAATCTCTTCTGCCTCCATCGGAGTCGACGACAAGACGACATCTCTCCCGGAGTCAATCCACGCAGTGTTTCCCCCCAGATGCGTATGCGTATAAAGGAAAATACTCGGGCCCTCCACGGCAGATTAAGTGGTTTTAAATTGCCATCGAAGAAGAACGTCTGTATTTATTATGATTATATTTCATATCCTTTCTCTTCCTTACCCCACCGCACCCATTGCCCTCGCATTGTTTTCGCGCGGGCGTGGGGAAAGCATCTCCTGCTAAGGGCTCGATGGGTGGAAGTTGGGGCAGTGGGGGCAGAAGGGGAGGTTCGGTATGGGGCGGAATCGTGGGCGTGTTTCAGAGCGAGGATAAATATTCCTGCCCTCCGCCTCCTCTTCAGCCATAGGAATTTGATTTGCGTGTCTCGCTTGCATTTCCATTCCAGCCTTCAACCCCCCTGACTGGAGCGGGGAAGAAGATACGGGCGGGGAGGGTGTCGACTTCCAGCCACGCTCGAGAAAAATGGGCGAAAGCGGGTGGAAGTAAAAGATTTTGACGCGGGGGAAAAGAAGACCCGCGTTTAGCGGTATGCGCTCCCTCTGCCTACTCCCCATTCGATCCATTTGTTTACGGTCTGGACAATTAAGTCCATTATTTTTATGCGGTAGGTAGTTCTTCGCCGAAAGGAGGGAAGGGATAGGAAAAAAAAATCATGGGATTGATTAGCGAGTCAATCTCCGCAAATTTTGCCATCTGCGTTTTTCGCGTGCATTCTCTTTTTTGTCGTTTTCACTCGACGCCAGTTTGCACGTGTTCCGTCGGGGCCGGGAGGGGTATACTTTTTGAAATTTAATGATTTGTCCTCCCCCCCCCCGCCTCTCTTCCCTCTCCCATCGTATCTCTTCCCCCTCCCCCCCTCGACGGTCCGCCTTCCTCCGTCATTCCTTTATTTCTCTCATCCCTACACTTCTGAAGTAATGATATTAGCTTGATTTTTTCCGTCCCCATTTCAATATTCATTTCGTGCGGAATTGGTTTGTGTGCTTTCAATAAATGGTCCATTGTCAACCCAATAACGCGGGCGGGATTGGCTTTCAAACTCAATTCCTGTGGGGGCGGGAGGCGGAGGTGGGGGTTGGTTTGAGGAGGAGGTGGCGTGCTGGGGTGGGGAGGGGGTATACGATCCCCCCGTCCCCCTGAAGCTCTTCGGGCCCACCTGCCTTTAATCCCAAACTTCCACTCCCCCTCGTCACTATCCCACCCCGCTCCTCATATCTCCACTTCCCTCCCGCAAATCTCTTGCCTCACTGTCTCCTAGTATTCATTTCCCATTGCTCGTCTGCATGATAGCTTTCTTCCTTCTCCCTGACTCATCTTCAACAGCCACTTCTAACGAAAGTCTTATCGAAGTAACGAATTATTTCCGCTTCACTTCCTCCACTCATGAAGTTACTGATCTATCGTGTTCTAGTACGTTAGCCCAGACATGCTGAGTTTCTGTTACCCAAGAAATATACTTAAACAAAGATCATTTTTGCTCTTTTCCCGTCAGGTTTTCCTTCAGTATTTGTTCTAGTTGAGCACAAAGAGACATGTGACCATTAGTCTACGCTTTAGGATCTCTTGACAGAGCCTATGTGGCTAGGAAGGCTGTTATTACGTCGTCGTGGCAAACTAAGAGCGTGGGTTTTGAGACTAACTTTGAGCGTAAAGTGAGTAGTACTAAGATTTAAGAGCTAACAGAAGATGATACGTACCGTGTATCTTTCAGCGTTGGATTTCGTAAACTTCTCATTCAAGTGGAGTCGTACTTCATTGAATTATTTTAAACCACATGTTAAAGTAGCTTTCCAAGATGATCATTTCGTGCCTAGTCGTTCAATTAAATTTCAACCCTTTTGGACGTTTTTACTCTGCGTTACCTAATGCCATATCCAAGTTTTCTTCATCTCTTTTCTTTTCCTCACATTTCTACCCTGTCTTATTTTTTTATTGTGACCTCCAAAGCTACGTATTCCCTGATCTATTTTTTCCTTCCCCAAATAGCCGTTATCATTAGTTTATGTTGCGTTTCCGGAGGAATGTGGTTTAATCCTTAGGTGCGCCATAGGGATAATCAGTCAAGTGCGAGCCTCTCGAATTTCTGCCGCTTCAAAACCCCCAAATGCTTATGAAATGGTGTTAATCCGCATTTACATTGGAATGCGGAGCGATTATCTCCCGATTTTTTCATCAAGTGCGACTGGCGACTGTTTGGCGTGACTGTTTGGCCGGCGGCATGTCAAAACTGGAGGAATCGCTCAAATATTCCATTAAGCTTTTCGAAGTTTTGGTTCGTGGGGAAAGGTGTTGGGGTAACAATGATCCACGGGCAATTTCGTTTGAATTTTACAAGCGTGCTGTATTGTCCGGCGAGCGCGGGATTCATTTCGCTCGACTCCATTTGGCGCGCGCGTCCCATTCGACCGGAGACCCATCTGCTGATGTCGACGAAGGTCGCTAGAATTTGAAAAATTAACGCAAGGACTGATTTCGTAGCTCGGCGCTAATGAAAAGTTCGTGTTTCAAACTGCGCAAGTTCGTCCAAAAGTTAGATTGATGACCAAGAGTTTGGTTTAGTGGAGGTGGAAAAAATAGCTTGCAAAATGACATTCCTACTACGAGCTGTGATTTCAAGATATCTAGTGATAGAAGTAGTAATTGACGGTAGGACACCAATGACTGAGGTATTTTGCGCCATTTAGGATAGGTGGGTAATTTTTTTGTGGGATATATCTTTCAGAGAACTGAGGAAGGGTGCAGCGACACCCGAAATCAACTTTACCCTACTCTCCATGAAAAGGGCCAAGGGGCCCACGCATTAACGTCCCATCCGATGGACGGAGTAGTGAGCTTTAAGGGCTCCACGTACAGTATTAACGTTAGGACATGTATACTCTGCTGCTTCCGAATTAGTACCCAGGCCCTCGGAATGGGATGCCAGTACTCAAGCCTCCTCATCAACGCAGTCTCCAGCATTGATCCGTTAGTATGACATGTTTTTTCCACTTTTTAGGAAATGGTAATTAAAAAATTTTAGTCGTGGTTGTATGACCTTTAAGAGAGAGTGGAGTGCTAAGAGGAAAGTAAATGCCAATATTTGGTAAGCGAATTGTCATATAACTAGAATTTGAAGGATTCAGTGACTACGTACAAAATTTGATGCATTGAAGTGAATTATTATGAGGAAAAGATGAATTTCGTAGGAAGGAAGTTACAAGACGGCGTACATTACAAGATGAAGAAAATACAAGCAGGGACTATTCGCAAATATGCCAATGTTGAAACTGTTGGATTATTTTTTCCTGCTATAATGCCTTCTATTCAAGGAACATGTCAGTATGAAGTCATTATTAATTCACTCGTTTCCGCTAGCTTTGCTGTTAATGTAACCTTATAGGACGGACAGCGGTATAATCTTGAAAGAAATGCTAAAGATGGAAGACTCTGAATCTAACGTGCAAAAGCTAGCGAATTACTCTCATTGGATTAGCCCTTGAGGCTTAAGTGCGGATTATAATGCAGAACTACCTTTCCACCGTCTTTGTCCCCTAACCGGGTTTAAGCTTCTACATTCGTCGTTCGTTTGATGGTTTTTCACTGCCGCGAATCAAATCAGAATTCCTCAAATTCCTCAATTAACTTTCCCTGTTGCCGTTCGGAAAAAAATCAAAATGTCGTTAAAATATTAATAGTGGGTGTGTCCATGGTCGACCGGGGTTGAAAATTTTCGGCGCTAATCTATAACGCAATTTTTGTTATTTTTTCCCCTCCATCCCGTTTAAATATTTCAGGGCCGGCTTTCGTAATTTTTTGTCGGGTTCGTGGATTTTAGATAAGGTTGAACGTCCAATTTTTGACGAACCGGTGAATTTTTAACGTTTCTCCCGTACCATCGAACAATGGTGGCACTCGATCATGCGACCAAATGGAAGATGATAATCCGTTCTGCCCATAAGTCCCATTAAAACAAAAAAGTCATTTTTATCGGTCGTCTTCAAATATAGAAAGAATGGGATTAGTTTTGAAAGCGTAAAAAGTAATGTTTGAATTAGTTTACTTTTTTAAAATATTGGTTAAGTTTATTATCCCGCTTTTCACTTCTCTGGAGGTCCCCTTTGCTCTGCCGTCGAAGCGGCGATAAAAATCTCTTGCACAAATACATGCCGCGTGATATTATCCGGCGGATAATTGGATTTGTGCCCATATTCTACTCCTAATTGTCGTATATATGACTTGGAAATGTACACCTGCACGCGTCTATTCCCTTTCATTTGCCGCTATTCTTTGTAGAATTCATTTTAAACTTTTCGAGACAACTATGCATTTGAAATTACTCTTTGGTGAATACTGATTGTTCTTTTTTCCATTGTTTTTTTGAATGTTTAACCTTTTATGTTGCAAATTGGTTCGGTGGTAGTTATCGTGGCTATTGTGTCATGCATCGTTAAAACTTACGGTATAATATTATTGCATACCTGCCAATTCTTACGGTATTTTCATTCCATGCCATTTTCATATAACTCTTATCTTGTAGGAAATAATAATATGGCTATTTGAATGGCATCGAGATAAAAGCTGCCATAATTTCGATGTCTATTTGTTTCATTAAAGAATAGATGGATAATTCGCAGAAAATAGGGATCGGATGAAGATATGCAGGATTTTTTTAATATCTCGTGTCTCGTCGATTATTCAGTTTTATATTCGATATTTCGAAATTCGAATCCGTTGCGATTGATCGACAGCATGCAAAGCTAGCTCAAGCGATATGCCTCTACTATTTCATGGGCAGCTAAACCTTCGTCCACCTTTGTAACAAACATACTCATCCAAAATTGATGGGCTCGAATCTTTGCAAATATGATGGCTATTGGCATTTTGTCCGCGTTCAAATTGAATATAAATTTAAATATTTTAAGGCCAATCCTCAAAGTTCCCATTGTGACTGCGCTTTGTTGTGCGATCATATTTTATTGCGGTTTCAAATACTTCTCGAGAATCGTAATGTGAGTCAATTGTTACGTGTGCCGCTCCGACTATCAAAATTTCAAAATATATCAGCAGTGAATTATTTGTTCTCGACGAAATGGCCATTTGTGCCGAACAATTGAAGGCAGCGGTTCGTTTCCTATTTATTTCCGTAGGCTTAATCGCCTAACCCCTACATCTTTTTCCATTACTTCTTCGATGACAGACATTTGGGGCAATTTTTTTTCGAGCCCACATGCGTTTACCAGAAACACCTGCAGGACTGAAATTAACCTCTTTGGAGTGAGGTATTTAGTGGTGGATATTTTTTTCAGATAAATTGACCCCCCCACGCATTTCATACCCCCGTCCTCTTCTTTTACGCCTGTTATGTATACTTTTTTAAATCCGTATCCTGCATTTATCTTGTATTCCTTCTCGGTTTCGTCAAATTTCTGCCGCGTTCACCCGAGCGATTTCTTGCTGATTATCAGCCGCCCCCATTCCTACCTCCAAAGCCTCCATCCCCACCCTCCTCCATCCCCTTCTCCAATAAATGAAGCCCCTCACTTGTAATCCTCTCGCCCTCTCAACGTTTCTTTCTGGCCGAGAAAAAGCGGCGTCCACATTTCTTCCCCGTTCCCTGCCCGCCTAATCCCACGCACATATTCATTTTGCCTCAGCGTCCACGCTGACAACTTCTCCGCTGGTAGCCACGTTAGCCCACCTAAGCGACCACGGATTCGTGAATCCGGCACGCAGGGTTTTGTGGTGCACACCCGTGAGTATTATGTACATTTCCCCACCCATCCCCCCTCTTAATTGGAGTGGTAGGATTCCCACCTCATGAACGCCTGGATCTTGTCTTCTTCCTTCAGCCAATGGAGCGTTGATCTTTCTGACTTGGGCTCTGCAGTCGAAATCGGAGAGCAGTGATATCGATCTTCTCACTGATGTCAACTGAAAGCCTTTCAGCTTACTCCATGTTCATTTGGTAATGTGCCGAGCCATCAAATGCCTATAGTATGAGGTTGAAGTTACTATTATTATTGTGGATTACTATTATCCTGGATTATTATTACTATTATTAAATTACTATTACGCTGCTCCGTTTCCGCAAGATAGTGGAGAGAATATTACGGAAAAGATATCGTGTCATCATTACCATCCTTGGCTTTTTGGATTTCACTTCGAAACATGTAATTCAAGAGTAAAGTACTTATTATGGTTTCTGCCGATCCTTCACATTTGCCTTAAGCTATGATTTTTCATTCATCAACAACTGTGTTCTCTGCTAGAATAAGAATCATACAGTTGATATTTGTATGACATATGTCTGAAATCTGCATTTACCCAACTAGTAATGCTGGTTAAGTCCTCTCGGACTTGTCCCTGGAAATCCGATGCCGACGTTTAGATGGCTGTCTCTGCCATCGTCATCTGGGCGTTGAGCCAGTTCACTCTAATCCCCGATGGTCAACGTATGACATAAGAGAGTGAGACACCAAAATGACGGCAACGGATTTGCTAACCCCAGTGGTAAGCTGTATAACACGTCACCGACGACTTGTATTATCGACCTGCAATCTTATTGTTCTTATGCCAGTTTTTATCATACAGGGTCTGTGCTTGACCTGTCCAGTGAGGAGTATTTAGGTATTACCTGCAAGGGCTCATCATTATGTATCATTTCTATCGATAAAGTTAAATATATTTTTACTCAACCAATTGTTTATTTTGCATCGCAGTTATAGAGGCAAAATGGTACCCGTTTAATTTGCGATCAAGGGGAAATATGTCCATTCAATGTCACGGGAGAGAGTGCGATGAGAGAATGGAACTTGCAATGATCTAGAAATATCAGTTTATGGCATCGATTTTGAGGTTGAAGCCTGGCAATGTGCTCGTTTCTGTTCGGCAGGCTCCTGTTGCTTTGTGTTCCGAGAGTTTTATTCGTGGGGACAACTTGGCATCCTCTCCCTCCCTCAGGGCATTCAACTAACTTCATCCGGAGTCCGTAAGCTGTCGTCATACTCAGCTTTCCTGCAATTTTCCCCCGAAGCCAGTAGTGAGTCGTCCCCTAGTGCTCTTTATCGACGGGGAAGTTAGGCCTTTAACGCTCGCCATCGGATCGGCTAAACCATGGCACATCTCGTCGTCACTTGCCTTTTCTCGGCGGATTCTCGTGGAGAGAACTGTCGATATCAATGGAGTCCTTTCCGACGTCGGGCTGAAAGATCGTTTGAAGTCGCGAAATTGGCGTTTTCGAACGGATTATCGAGGAAGGATCGATCATAGTTAGATTAATGGATTATCCTTTTGGAAATCCAATCCCTAAAGATAACCGCCTTTGAGGGCTGTGGATATGCTCCTCGCAAATGAACTTCGCAGCTACGATTAAGAAGTAGAGTTAGGTGTGATGGGATCGGATAATGTTGGCAGTTGTTGTCCTGGAGAGCTGTCGGAGATAAAGTTGAGCTCAGCCAATTTTATGCATTTTTGTTTGACTTTTTCTGTTAGGATATAGAGGATAGTAAAGAAACTGTCATGTGAGGAGTGAACGAATCTTTTGCCGTTCATTAAATGGTTCGCCGGATTGTGGGCTGAAAATATTAGGGTCATGCATGGATAGTTTGTACACAACTCAGGATGTACACTGTGAGAGAATCCAAGCCATAAATATTCAAAATAAATTTATTTTGAAGAAAAATCAGAAGAATAAAGACGTGTAATACCTTCAGTGATCTAGCGTGTGACTTCGAAAGAAAGGAACCGGGGAGGGGTGTGTTTGAAACCGTCAGGATTATCTCGAACATGTAACCAAGGAGTCACGCGGTACAACCACGAATGGTTTGCAAATGTAGTGTATCTGAATAGCTTGTTGCAATATCATTAATCGTTTTCACTTCAGTTTTCCTAATCTGTCTGGACTATAGAGCCTCCAGGTAAGTTAAAAGTCAAGTGTAAACAATAAATGAGGTTGTAATCAGTGGTCTTAACACACCAAATTTGCGAAGAATCCTTGTTTATACCACTTGACTCCTTGGGTACCTATTCTAGATTATCCCGATTTCTAACGCAACCCCCCTGGACTCAACATTTTATTTGCTGCTCTATTTACCTCACGAAGTAGTAGTTAGTATACTTTCCTCCTTCCGAGTCGAGAATCGCCAAATTTTACTTTCCCCCCTCCCCTATTTTCCAGCGCTGCGGCGTACGCACTCAAAGGGCCGATCCTTGTCAGCTGACTGATCCCCAGCTCTAGTTCCCAATCGGACGAGGCACCGCGAGTCTCTCCATCCCTGTTTGTGACTCAGTCCCTCCCCTGGTTTCTTCCGACCTCCTCATCTCAAGACTCCTTCACTCATCGCCAGCCCCCGGCTCCCCCTCAACCCCCATCCCTCCCCATGAACCAACCCTTGCCTCCATTTCTCCTTCCCGACTCTTTTCACTCAAACTCCAGCCACTCACTGCAGCCTCTCCGACCGTCTTTCCCCCCTGTCAAACATTACTTTCAGCCCGCAGGAGTCTGCTCCCGTGTTTACTCCCTGGAGCCTCCCTTGCCGACTCGACATCGCCGCTCCTACACAAAATAAAAACCCTTTCGTCTCGTGACGCAAACATTATATTTGCTCTGGAATGCGCTTGCGTCAAACTTGGTGCAATTCGGCCGGGCCCTTCTTTACTACTCTTCTCGGTTGGTTTGATTCGTCTATCGTTTCTTTTTTCGAACACTTGTCTCCATGCAGTGCAAACTCATATCCTTTAAGACAGTGATCGTCTTTCTTTAGTAATTTTTAGATTTTTTATAGTATTTTGAAGGGGTCGTGGTGGCCTAGTGGGTAGAGCACTTAGCTACTGACCGGAGGCTCCCGGGTTCAAATCCCGGGCAAGAGCCTTTCTGGACACCTCCATCTCAAATCCTCGCGATTCGATTTTCTGCGTGTCTGAACTTGGTAGGAAATCGCAGGTGGTCCAGGGAAAGGAACTGGTCTCCCTACCCTGAATGTGTGAATTTCACAAGCCATTGGCTTAGTACGGGGTGAGCTGTACTCTCAACTATCAAAGACCAACCGGGTTGAATCACTGAGTGAGCAATAGTATTTTGAGCTCTTCGGAGTTACACCAACTACGTACGCCAGTTCCTACAGAGAGCTCTACTCTCACCTATCAAAGACCAACCTTCGGGTTCAATCACTGAGTGAGTAATAGTATTTTGACCTCTTCGGAGTTACACCAACTACGTACGTCTGTCATTTCCTACCCGATCACATGTTAAAGGTTAAAGCCTGTGGTCATTCCTTTCATGTAACAATACTGATGCTACATTCCATACCTGCTCCTCTTAGACTTGACTTGTGCTACCTTCTCTCATGTTGTCCATTTCGTGTAAGTTTTTTCCGTCTCCCCGATTCCTCGTCACCTGTTTCCGCGAGTACATAGTCTCTTACGACTCTCCGTTTTGTTCCTCCGCATAATTTGTTCCAAAATCTTCCTGACCTACTCCATCTTACCGAACACTTCTTAGATCGACTTCTACTCTTCTTAGCTCGCGATTTTCATTCCCCTCCCAACTCACGCCTCGGAATCCTCCATTCATATCCCAACCTCAACAAAGTTTTTGAATCGCATCCCGCCAGTTTAGAATTGTAGTGGCAAATGTTACTCAGTTATCACGGTATCACTTGGAACCAAAGCTTTTTTGTGCTAGCAAGTGAGTCGTGCATTTTCGCTTACTCTTATCGCGTTCGGCTGGAAGTTGTCCGTATTCGTAGAAGTTAATCTCGTTTCATTTATCAATTCATATTAAACACAAATCTATTCGGAGAATATGGTAATGTTGGGTTTAATACTTATGCTGTAATGGTGAAATTTGTCGGAATATAACGACTAAATTCTGGATTTTGTAGAATCCATCAAACCGTCGGTAACCCGATTGACTCTCATCGCATTAATACATCCCAAATAAACCTTTTACGAATTGAAACGTATCAATAAAATATTCATCAAGAAGTAAACATGCTTATGAAAAATATTTACATTAGTCTTCTAGCCTTCCCCTTCAGCAGCATTGGCGTTCCCAGTGCAAAAATATTAAATGTCCATTTTTACGTGTAAATGTGAGACCGAAAACTAATAATTTCTCAGAGGGGATCAATCCATAGCGCAGTACCATCTGGGGCGCCACTGTAAGGAAACGAACTATGTGCATTTTTTCCAGAATGATAGAAAAGGAGGTTTTCGGGGCAATACTCTTTCTGGTAGAGCTCACCTCCGCACTTAAGGAATCACCCGCTGGCATTTCTCTTGGGGCCTCATAAATTATTCATGTCGGTCGAGTGACAACTTAAAAGAAATTCCCATATTAAATGGGTTAGTTTTCCTGAACGTGCGAATTGGATTTTTGACTTCGGTTGGGCAAATATGGCCTAAAAAGTTTGGCTGCGCGAGTTTTCTCATTTATGGGGTGTCCTCGGAGTTATAATATATTTGTTTTGGTTTCCAAGTTTCGCAATTTTTACGTTCCCCTAAAATTCGAGGAATAAGTTTGTAACTGCAAGTTACGTGTACTCAAAATTTAAGACTTTGTCATGTAATTCTGCTATTCATTTCTATTGGATTTTTAATATTCATTGTTTATACTTTTCAGCGTCTTAAGTAGTGACTTAAAAGACAAGTGTATAGGGTTTACGCTTAAGTCATGTGTTCTGTTCGCGTAGATTTTGGATTACTTTTTTCAAACTGTATGAATTTCCTTTTCTTGCATATAATAGCGTAAATTACAGCGTCTTTACCGATAAATAGATTTAATATTTATTTATTCAGTGTCATTTGTTAAAAACTGCTGAATTGTATTCATACTTAAATGTAGGTTCTATCATGTATCAGAAATAAATAGTCATGAATGAATAGGAATTCCAATCGTTGCTGTTCTATACTGCACCAACAAAGCAAGATATTAACTCGTACGTATGTGGCATTATCATTAATCGTAGTGTTTGTTCTATGCTCCAGTCTTGGATACGTTGCCGTATTGAATAAATTCTTGTCGGTGAATATAATATTTTTTACTGCCAGCTGGATGATTTTCAGCGAAAACATTGTTAGGTATTGATGATTTCCGAATTCGTGAAATATACTCTTATATAAAGTTTACATGGATGGCAAAATTGGGCAAATTCGGCGACGGTACACTGCTTCGACAATCCCAAATGAATGCTTTTATCTGGCTGCTAGATTTCACCTTTGAATGTAACGCATTGGAATTAAAAATGTTTCCGATATACCTTCGGCGTCATCGAAATGGTACAGTAATTTTTTTTCGCGGACGGTGCGACGGAGTGCTTCTTTCGGTCGATGGCCTTGTTAACATCGACATTGGAATCCCTGCTCGGGGAATACCCGTTAAATGATAACAGCCTCTCTGGGATTTACCTGCTGCCTCGAACGGAGTCTGGTGGGAGGAAGCAAACAAGCTTTGAATCCTCCACTGCTTTACATACATCTCATTTCGCCGCCGGCGGGTTGTACCTTTTGTGTGACTGTGCGCTCGTGGGCATGTGCATGTAGATAGTGTTTCCCCTAGTCTATTCCCCGTTCACATCCCACGTCCCTTGTCTCTACATCTCTCTATCTCTGCGTTCCCTTTCTCACTCGTGCGCGGCCAATGGGGAATATACGACACGGATTGGGACCGAGGGAAAAACTCTTTGAGTCGGACCGCCTGTACGTGTTTTGTGCACCTAACCGGGTTTGTGTTGCGCAGATGTTCCTTGTTCCGCGATTGGCCGTGCGTGACCGCTGTTCATTGCAGTGTAGGAGTGTAAACCCTACGCGTGCGTCAGTGTGGGAATGCGTGAGCCGACAGTAATGCGTGCGTGTGTACGAGATTGTGTCCGTGAAGGGGAGGTGAGCAACCCCACGCCCTCTCCGCATTCGTCGAGGAAACTGAGTCTTATTTTTTTAAACATCGGCTCTATTTTTCGTATTCGTCGTGAGTTGACGTCGTAAACCACTCCATGCATTATCCTACGACCGCGATACCCCCGCCTCCCCTCACCTCGACCGAACTGCTCCTCCCGCACCCCCTCAACGTTGGTTCCCATCCATCCGCACCCTTCCCGAAGCTGCTTTTTACTCCTCCCTGGGCGCTCATTTACAAAGCGGCCGCGTGTGTCGAGGGGGCGGGAGTGTGGATGGCGAAGTGGTAGGTTTGGTTGCATCGATCCCCCAAGGTACCATCTCGGGTCTGGTTTGGTGTTCGTCTCTTCGGGCGAAAAACGGCCAACTCCTGCTCCTCCCTCTCTCGTTCACTCTGGTACTCCCTCGTCTCTCAACCCCGACTCCGAATTCCCTGGCCCAGCGGCCCTGTCTACATTTTTCTCAAACATTGGAGGTCCGAGTGACTCGGTCGAATTTCTGCACTGCTGTGGGAAATCAAGTGAGCCTCTCTGTCAGATGTCAGTGCACGGCGTCCTCCTCCCTCGGCGAGAGCGAATCATCACATCCTCCTCTTCCCCCAGCTCCTTCCTGAAGTTTTTGCAAAGGAAAGTCGAGCATGTCGTGTTTCTCTGCGTCTGTAACCATGGATGGACACACGCGATGCGTCAAACTTGTCCGTTGATTTCATCGCGTCGTTTCCACTAGCCATTGCGACGGATAGCACTTGGACGGAAGTGCTGATCTTGTGTTGTTATTTTCCGCTTAGGAAATGCAAGTGCACTGCGCTATGATTGACTTTTAACCCGATAATATGCTCCACTGGGTTCACTTATAATCCCAATGAATTAATTTCTCACCATGGTTGAGGACGTAATAGTTACAAATTCACAAATTTGACGCAAAGAACTGGTAATTCAATTTTTTTTTGCCTTATCTGATGCCAGCGGTGGCCTTGAGTGGCATTATATGTTGTACTTTTTCATTGTACTTTTCATTTTGGCATTATATGTTGACTTATTGGCCACTTTTTCCTGTCATGTTTACGTTACTCTTAAATGTTACTAGTTTAATGCATTTCTAAGACGTTCAACTGACGGCTTCAGGGAGATTTAGCGTCAAAGTGTTGAAATTCCCAATTGCATTAAAACTTCTATCCAATCTACCAATCCGCATAATTAGATAAATTGAAGCTATGCTTATAGAGTGACGATGATGGAAGGACTCGAAACTAATTCAGTCGTTATTTTTTTCCTATGTATTTTTTTACGGACGTCTGACTCAAATTATATTCCCTTCCTTATTAAAATATTAATTTAATTTCAAAGAAGAAGAATCGCTTCGAGGAAAAGACACTCCTGATAAATGGGTTAATGGCTTTGTGACGTATAATATAATCTACCGGAACACCTCGGAGATGAATTTGTGTGCACAGTGCAAGGTCCGGTGATACATAGGGCGTATATATACTTAATCGATAAAAATAATTAATTTGCATATCCCAGTTTAAAACCGATATTTATAGCTACTCAGTATTCCTTTTCTGTGGTGGATGTGGAGCGCTGTCCAGTGTCTACGCTGTTGCCTCAGGAAAAAAATAAATAAGCCAAATAAGTTTATGTATCATTGGTTTCGGCCGGGTCAACGAGGCATGCTAAACGACCCGCTCGCTCGTCGATTACATTCTATTTTCTCTCCTGCCCCTCCCGTCACCAAATCGTCTGAGTTTCCCCTTTCATTTATTCAATTTTTCCGAGAAATATTGCACCGGGCTCATCTTTCATCTTCGGAATAATTCTCTTTCTATTTCCGGACGAACATCCGTCGTGTTTTTGACATTTTAATCGTTTCAAATTGGACGCCATTAGCCTTTAGCGAACTCCCCGCCCCACTCCTGTGTCATCCCTTGGACCCCTCTCCGTCTCCCGATTCCCAATCTCCATAATCCTTATTCACCGCACCTCATTCGTTACGCTGCGTCCCTTGGATAATTGACGGAAGTTAAACAAGGAGAGGGAGGGCGATCGGCTCCATATGTCGTCAGAATTATATTCAGCGAGGGGGGGAAGGTCAATTCTTCCGGGCCGCCCGATACTCTTTCGTAGTCAAATGGCGTTACGGAAGGAAATTGGGTCGGTGTAGGCTCGATAAGGCGTTCCTTCGACTGGTTGATTGGGGAAGCGGTGGCTCTATTTGAATTGTTTTTTTTTCCCGAACAGTCCCGTCCGATCTAAAATAAAGTCTCAGTCAGTCTGTGCGAGAATACATGCCACGTAAGCTTTGACGTAACCCCTGCTGGCAAATAGGGTGGATGAGGCGTTAGTTGGTAATACTCATCGCGTCTTAGCGGTAGAGCTTTGTTGGAGTGTCTCTTATTTTTTTCAGTATCTTACTAAACGGATCATGATTGAGTCATTGCATTTTTTTGTCGATTTAATTACAAAGTTTGATTCGGTTTACCTAATATCTACACCTAAAAGATTAGCATGCAAATAATCATTAGCGATGCAAATAATCATTAGCGACGCAAATGATTAGTTCTCATTTTATCATTAAATGCTCTCTTTTGCATTGCTGTTATTAATCAACGGCCGCCAAAAGTGGATTATTTATACAAATACCACTACTGGCCTGCCTTATAGTTCCCGCAAACAACTAATTCCCCCATTGTTTTTGTGGATCTTGTAATGTGCAATATTCCTTTTTTGTGAACAGTGTAGATCACCGGTTTAAAAATTCATATCCACTTGAATGCATGAATATATTAGTAACCTTTTCATATAAATGAAAAATATTGATGAAATAACTATATTAATTCTATTTCTCCTTTATGTGAGTAGTAGATATATATTACTATTGCATTGTATTGATGATCTTTTCTTTGTTTCCATTAGGTAAGTTCCAGTCTTTCGCATGCCTACATTGAAGCTATCATCTAGCATTGCGCAAAATACGAATCGGTTCTCCTTTGAACCATGCACGCGCTTTCCCGGCGTAGACATCTGAAACCGTTGACCAGGTTGGCGAGGTGAATGTTCCGTAGGTAAGTCTATGAATGCTCTCCCGTGTCCCCGGGCAATTTATCGATCCAAATGGCCCAATTAGACTCCGCAGTCTTTCCAAATTAGATTCCATCCCCCTAATTGAAATACTTATTCGCAAACGTCCTCCGACCCTGCGTCTCCACTCCTTCCCGTCCCCCGTCTTCCCCTATGAATCTTACTTCTCATTCTCTCCATCTCTCTATCTCCTCGGAAACTTTATAGCCTTCGGGGGTCGAGGGAAGACAGAGTTTTGCCCGTATAACACGCTCCTAAGTCCACCGTAGCGTTAAGTATTGGATTTAAAAATTTTCCGCGGCTTATGTCGCTTAAGTTTAAGTGGTTGGTTTTGTCCTTCGTCGCAGCAGCTACACAACTCCGGGCCGGCCCGGGCGCAATGGCTTTCCACCCCCCGATGCCGCTTAGAGATCGATCGGGGACGAGGACTTTCCTCCGCCCCTCTCCTTCCACTCGGGCCCATACGAAATACCCGCGGCCTCAGGTGTCTTCCCTCTGAAGCCGAGTCGCGCTAACATCTCGCTGCCATTAATATCACTCGGGGGGATTATTATATTGGAGGAATTATTTGCGTAATAAAAGGTCGGGCCATTCTGAAAAGGATCCCCGAGACTCACGGATAGAATAATCTCTTCATGCATCAAATGGCTAAAATTAGCCGCAAGCGTTTTACCCACGGGGGCAGGAGCAAGGAGGATAAGGGCTTATTACGTTGTTTGGGAATTTTCTCGTGTTTTATAATGTTAGCGTATGCTACAGTGCAATTATTTCATCAGGTTCGTAGCATGTTCCTCTTAAGGAAAACTAATTGGATGAGAACCGGTCCTAACGGATTTGACTGGGAATTTAAAAAATATGAATATATGTGTTTGATTTTTATCCCAGAGGATAATATTCAAAATCAATTTTGAAATTCCAACGGAAATAAATCGCCTTACGCAATATAATTGGCAATTCCAAGACAGTGAGGATTCCATACCGATGGCGAAAACAGAATGGCAGTCTGCGATTTTCTGCTCTTTAACTGTTTTAGTTAGACTTAGGCATATATGTTTAATTCAATTTGTTGTTTCAGGCTTAGCTAATATTACAGATGAACCGAAAAATCAAAGCGAAATGCATCTCTTACAAAATGGTTCCTCTAGGATCCGTTTATTCCTCATTTACAAAATTACTACCAATCTGAGGGACCTGTCGGAAGAATGTTTAGTTGCAACTTGGAAGAAAATAATAGTATTGCACTTGTTTATGTCCCGTTAGGAATTATGACTAAATTAGATTTAGATATAATTTTGTTGTCTTCAATAATTATTATCTGATCTGATTTTAATCATTCATTTGAGTTATACTTCCCTTCATGCAGCGCTAAATAAATAAGATTGCGATTCCATGTAATTTCCTTTCCGCTGTACGTATTCAGCAGAAAATCACGAGGGGAACATGCTCAAGGCATTGGCTAGAACAACTGTCCGACGAAGCCATCTGTTATATTTGCATCATGATAAATATATCACTCTTTGCATTTGTTTCAGGTGAAATATTGCACTACGTCCCTCGTTCTGACGTTTAAGTAGATTGATTAATCCTCCTTCCTTTTCATTACAGTTTGCCTTTCTCCAGATGTTCGTGTTTCCTCTCCCTTTGTTTACGCTCGATTTCGAATTGCGCGTCACCTTGAAATAATACTCTTAAACGCGAAAGCTCAGGTTTAGCGAGAAATGTCTCTGCTCATTTTCTCTATTTATCGATGCTTTTCAAAGTGTGGTTGGGGCGTGATGTCATATCGGCAGAGTTAATATTGAACGACGTGGAAAACATATTTTACTCCCTCTCATTTTTCTCTGCTTTTTTGTTTGAATGTGAGTGTTTTGTTTGAATGAGTTCCGAGTCCCCTAGCATATTAGCTCTCTCTACCTGGCACTCTTTGTTTTCACGTCTTGCTCACACACCTTTGTGAATCTACCAGGTGTTCACTTTCTTTAGTTTTAATTTGGTCTGTAAATAATAAGCGTCACATGGAGAGAGATGTGGCCGATCACTAAGCATTTCAGGACGAGGATAAATTTTTCCCGCCTGCGCTAAATATATGAGAAGAATCCACCTTAAGTTTAAATCTCTATTCGTGGAGTCTTACTAATAGAAGCCTATAGGATTTTAGCTCGATTAGCTTCTATAGACAATGGTGAGTTGTAATTCAGTAACTTTTTGTCGTAGGAATTGCGTCCAGCTGTAGCTTAGTTGCCAATGTTCAGGGACCCACTCATTGGAACAGACAGTACTTAAAAACGGACGTTATAAATAAATTGTCTCTCAATGCTTAGAGCTTCGCAAGGGCCCTGGTCGTTAGCTATTTTCTTCTCCAGCGATCCATGCTTTCAGGTACCCGGCACCAACATTATCTAGAGGCAGTCCTCGTCATGGGAAATCTTGAGATTGAAAGCGTTTATCCAGTTATTCCTTTATATCGCAAATGCGATAAAGAATTTTTCAAAGCCTAAAATTATGTGTGGCAGCACTCATGTAGGGCACTTTTTTGCCCTCTCTTTGTGGTAATTTTTTCCTAATTATTAGGAGCAGGCTGATTTTTTGCAGCGCCTCGTGTATATATTTTGCGGGAAGGTAGAGAGAGGCGTGCATGTTCCGAAACCATTGAAGGAAACCGGTTTTTCATTTGGATTCGCACGAAACATTGTCTCATAACCTGTCATTTTCAATCCTTCCTCGTCGGTTAATTATTGCGTCATAACCGTGCAAAGGTGCACTTAATATTTTAGCCTGCCTCTTGTGCGAACTTCTATTTTCAACCACCACTGGAAAAACATCTCCCCACCAGATTTATAACCTAGACCGGCTGCAAAGTAAATTAAAGTTTCTAGAGTTACGTTTTTTGTCCCTATGGTTTTAATAATATTTTTTCCTCTTAGGAAATCATATTCTTTGAACGTGACAGGACTTCAGCGCCTCGAGAAAATTCCCAGTTCCTCAAAAAAGTGGATGCGGTGTTTTTCTGGATACAGCGAAATTTATAGGACGTTGTTCGGAAGATAATTGCAGAAACTTTCTCGTTGAGGCACATTCAACGCTACTAGTGAAATTCGCGATATCATCGGCATTTTGTTGTTTTTATATTATCCCAAATTCCGCATAGCTCTTTTCAGTTTTAATTTTTCATTTTTAACAATTGATGATAGGATTGCGTGAAGACCCTGGTAAGTGGTCCTGCGCTACGTATTTATGTCCTAATTACAACAATTTTTCCTTACACTTCTGTTTTCAGCCTTTTCACCAAAGTGTGGTGGGTAAAGTTTTTACGAATTTGATTCAACTTCGTAATTTTACCGATTCTACAAGACGCATGGTAAAATACCGCCAAGCGTACGTGAGAGGGAAAGGATTGAAGTTCACTTCTCACAGATTTCGTGGCATTCAAAAACATTTCGCCGTCTACCATTCACATAGAGGGACCCACGAGGGAATGAAGCCAAATAATATAGGAATGGATTCCCCAAATGGGAAGGAAATGGAAAACAGAGAGGGGAGGATTGCTTCTTCCCCTCTATTTCATTTTTTTTAATTCCCGCGGAATATCCGCGGGTCGGGTAGTGATGCCGCCGCGGGAGGACTTGCTTTTTCGGTTAGGATAACTCATTCATTGTTGCGACGGTGGCCGGCCAGGGGTGTTCCGGGCCCTCCAGCGACCCTTAACACACACCCCCATCACCACTTGCGCCCCCCTCTGTCCTCCCTCCGCTGCAGAACCCCCTCTCCGCGACCCCGGCGTCCCCCGGAACCGGCGGATCGCCGCACTTTTATCCTTTCCCTCTCCCGCACCCTGTCACTTGCGTCCTTCCCAAATATCCCGCCCTACAAGCACGGCTCGCCCGCAAATGGCTTTCCTATTGTCCCCTCTTGGCCAGATTGATGGCCACGCAGGACTGGAGTATTTTTTTTTTATTTCTGTCCCACGTAAAACCACTGCACCCTCACCTCGCCCTCCCCCTTTTCATCCCCTATACTGCCCTCCCTCTCCTCTTCCCTACAACTCTCCGTTTGGTATGTTTATCTCTCCTACATGCTCCTTTTTTTCTCCGGCGTCCAGCCTGCCTCCTCCATTTCCCGCCCTCTCCGCTTGTTCTCCCACCCCCTGCCCGCACCTTTTAGGTATTTTGCGAAGCTATCCGTACGCTTAAACCGCTTTAGAAACAAAAAAATTGAATCTGGATACGTCGCTTTTCCACCTCTTTCCCCGCTCGTACCTTTTTCATTGTTTGGAGCTGTTTTTCGGGAGAATTGGCTTTATAATAATATTATGAACTCATGAAGTTCCTTTGAAGGTTTAACTTTTAAACCTTTTTTTTGCCAGAAATCTGTTTGCCTTCAATCCGTGATGGGTTTTAGTTCAAGTATTTTCCAACTGTTATTATATAATCTCGTTCAATGCTGTTATTGTTTTGAAAATGCTACAAATTTATTGACCGGTCTGATGTTCGTCGTAGTTTTCTGCTTTTCTACTATATTTGTTGTTCGTTTACATCTTTGAGGCCATGTTATTTTGCTTCTCACATCTTAAATTCTCTTTGTACATGGGTGCTGTTTCAAGAATCCGCTTATTGAACGTGAGCATAATGGTATTCTTGAGATTTTTTGATCATCTTTCTTGGTAATTATGTTGGTCCCTTTTCTGGCCTGTTCTCAAAAGATTGCTTCTTCTTATCTCTGGAATAAAGGAGCATTATATCAAAAGGTATCAAACTGTGCACTAAAAAAGTCTAGGCTTCTTTGAGACGGGGCAAGGCCCACGATCGGACGTAGATAATGAGACTTTATTTCATAATGATCTTTCGTGCTTGTTTCCAAATTATAACGTTACAGTGATCCACCCGCTCTAGTTGTCATTACTTAGCCATGCAGTAAATAGACATTCCCATGATTTAAATTCATATCCATTTAAATGGCCGAAACGGAGAGTCCTTCCTGTGTTTTAAACGGCTATAACCTGTTCATTCATCCGCTTTTGATCTCAAATGCCCTCTCTCTCTTAAAACTCTTCCCTCGTCGCCCTTTTCGTTCTCCCATCCCGAACTCACTTTCGCGCCCGCAAACACTAACCCTCAACCCCCTCCCCTCCCCCCTCCTCTGACCCCCAAACGTTCATCTCACACGTGTGACCTCACTCCCTCCCCCGCCTACCGAGTCCGGTAAACCCCCGTACGGCCCCGCGCCCTTTCTCCCGGCCCATGTCCCTTTTGTCTTCGCTATCCGCGGGCGTTAACGAGCGAAAAAAGGGGTTGGCGGGAGGGATGGGGTTGTTCCCGATGGTTTGGTGGGGGTGGGGTTGGGCGAAAGGGTGGATTTAGCAAGGACGGGACTCGTGTAAACTGCGGTGTCAGACAGACAGCGGACACCGTCCTAAACTACGGGGCGTTAATGTGCTGAGCCGCGTCGGAGAGCTGAAATGGAGAAATTATTCTCGCCGTCCCCTTCTCCCTGCTCAAAAGCCCGTCCGTCCTTTCCCTCCTCTCTCTGTTCTCTCATCTCGCCTCTTTTCCCTCCCTCCCTCTCCTCCGATTTCCCTTCTCTTTCGACTCATTCGTTCGTTTGCGACACCAGTTCTGCCCGCGTTAAAATCTTTCATCTAATAAGCGTTTCCACACATATCCCTCTTTTCTCGTTTGACGCTCTCTTTACCCGCGGCGAGAACCTTTATTTCAATTATACACTCTCAGTTAATTTTCTGGAATTCTATATTCTGCTTGCATGCCTTACGCTAATAAGCAATCAACTTCTTATCCATAAGGTGTATCATGACGCTTGGCATAACTACTTTATGCTGATGAAAGCCTTTTTTTTTATGTTGAGAGATTTTTGTGACAAAAATTTCCATTCTCGACGAAGTTAGCGATGCGTGATTGAAATGACTTTGTTTAGATTTTAGAATATTATTTATTTCTACGGCATGGTTAGTCATATCAATGTCTGGATCAAACTTCGTGAGTTTTAGCACAAATAATCTCAGTTTAAAACCTCCTGGTTAATTCTGAGTCAAATTTTTCTCCCACTCATCTCGTGTGTAATGGATTGCTAGCAACCACGTGAATCTCTTTTGCTCACTAGGAGTTGGGAGATTTGACCTGCCTGGCTCCCAACGTGTTGCTGCACTGTTGAATTGCAGTGCGCGTGGAGTTCAGGGATGACCATATTTCAGGAGACATTCATTAAATGAATACATTTTGGGAACGGATTTATCGAGAGGTTTATATTGATCGCTTTTGCAAATAAATGATGGCGGGGAACCGAGATAGACATTGGTGGATGTAAAGTATTCTAGGCATCCCAGCGGACTCATTTCTCAAACAAATGAGCCTCCGATGTCCCAGTCCTGTTCTCGGCCATGCATAAATACAGTTATTCAGTGGCGTCATTAATCACTCGATTTTTAGGAAGAGCGACGTGCCATCGATCCAAATCATCCGTTGTGGACGCTTTGAGCACGCAGGGCCCCACAGTATTCCTTGACAGTGGATGACGCTGAATATGGTCCCGTCGCTTTTTCCTCCCTCCACCTTTGAGCTCTATCTCTCAGCTGAATAAAGCGTTCTCATATGGCGTTTTCCTTATGCATTTTCGTTTAGAAAACTGCGCAAGAAAGGTACATCAAGGTAATGGCATTTTGTAGTAATGTGCCCCTGACGATACTAATTTTGAGTTTTTTCCTACGCCCATGATGTGTTGAAATTATTGTCCTTCAGAAGAAGTTATGCAGTGCTCGATGAGATCACGATAGGATCGGGAAATTATGGTGCTGCTATTAGTATTGGGAATGTGGGGATATTGGAAAAAATAAGTTAATATTCAGGAACACTACCGTCGGGTTCCGGCGCGGCGCTCATATTAGGCTGATGGAGCATCCGTTTACTCTGATGAATTGTTCTAAGTTTTTCCACGTGTGGAAGAAACAATGCTTGGAGCATTACGAAATTGGCAATCTAAACTCAAGGGAATGTGCCTTCAAAACGACCTAAAAACCAGGGAAATCTCAGGGAGTTACAATTATCAGTTTCTCTCTCCAACCAAGTACGGGATTAAAAACTTCCACCCTCATCTCCCCCAACTTCCATGGCGATTAAATCCATTTGGCCTCTGCTGTCTCCTTCCTTTTCTAGCTCTGATGCGGTGTAGACAAAGGCTCTTGAGGGCAACCGCGGATTTAAAGTGCTATCGTTGCCGGGATAAAGGATTTTTAAACGTGTTGCTTCTCTCTGCAACGGTGGGACGTACATCCCTCCCCATCTTCGTCTCCTCTCTCGCTTGCCAAACCATCGCACCAATCCTCTTATCGTCTCTTCCTTCCCACGGCGCGATCTTCGGATATCCTCGCGCTCACTCTCTCTCTTCGGAGCCCTTCCAATTTCACCAGGGCCCCGCTTGTACAGTTGTAGAGCAAACGGAACGGTCGACCCGCGGAGCCGCGGCGTTGTTCCTCTTGCTCTTCCGTCCGCGCGACTCCCTTCCTCCCCCGACAGCTGCCCCGCGAGCGGCGATGTGTTACCGAGTTGTTGCGCCCGTCGCCTGGGTTGTTTTGCCTTTTTTCGCCTCCTCCCTAGTCCCCCTCCCACTCCCAAACACGCCCGTGTATATGCACGCGCGTTGTGTTCATAGATTTTTCCCCCGGCAGCGTCCCGCAGAGTGTCGACATGGGACAATCTAAGCGGCAACCTCCACCCTTCCTCCCTTCTTCATCTCCACCGCCCGCCCTCGCAGGAGGGCTCTTTCCTCTCCCCGTCCTCCTCAACCTCCCTCTCTCGTCTCTCCTCCTTCATCCCCCTCTCTCTTACTCTCTCCTCCCCGTCCTCTTTCGTTCTATGCCTCTCCCTCTCTTGTCGGTGTCATCTCCCACGCATTCAACACATAACGCTCGTCTTTCTTCCTCCCCCCACACACCCCGCCCGTACCCTCTCTCTCACCCTCGTACCTCTCAAACCTCCCTCTCGAAACACGCCCCGGCTTCCTCCTCCTCCTCCCCCCTTCGCCCCTCCTCTTCCTCCCGCCGGCACGTTAATCGCGAATAGCTCGGCCTGCGTGTGTTTTCCCTGGTTTACTGCCTGCATTGTTTGCGATGTCTCTGCTGGGTCGGTGATGGGTGTTTCGCGTGGTGGGAGGGGGCAGGGGGGGGGGGGGGGTGGTGAGAGGGTTTGGCTGGAAAGGGAGGGGGGAGGGAGTGATTCCAGGAAGGAGTGGAGAGGGGTGGGAAAATAATGGGAGGGTTGGTGTGTGTGTGGGAGTAGTGGGAGGCATTTGCCTGTATCTCTCCCCCCACCCCGCCACTTCCCCTCTTCCTGTTTGATTTATCACCCTCCGAACCCTCATAACAACAACTGCGTTGTAGTTTGGAGCGAGTGAGGGGGTGAGAGGGGGAGGAAGGGTGCGTGGGTGGTTGGGAGGTGGGCAGGCGGTGTCGCCTCCCTCACCTCCCCACTTTCCTCTCTCTCTCTGCCGTCCAATGCATTGCTCCACAGTGTATGTTTATGCGGTAATGGGACAAACCCGTAGGTTGAGAGGGAGTTAGGGCGGAAGGGAGGTTTTTAGCCCCGGAAAAGTGTAGTGTAAGGGTGGGGAGTGTCCGTAGGGGATGAGCCGTTGGGTGTGTGCACGGAGATGGAGAAAAAGCAAAATGCCTGCGACCGTCCTCCCGACCGCTTGTCCCCGCCGCACTATAGCCGTCCCCCTGCCCCGCAGCATCTCTATTTCTCTCGTCTTCCGCCTCCGTGACTGCCTGCCTCCACGCCAGCATCGCCTCCGGGGCCAACGCGGTCATTGGCTGACACGCAAGTCTGAATTTCTCCCTCCCGAAATATAACACAGACACACACACGAGCGAGCGACAGTCCTCTGCATCTCTCTTCTGCTTTCTCCCCCCAGCCCTTCCTTTCCCTTCTCGTATCCCTCTCTCTGTTTCCCTCCCCCAGATCCTGTCCTCCCGCCCTTGTCCCCAGCACGTCAAATCCCTTTCCCTAATCCCGCAACCGTCCTCCATTTCTGATTACCTCTCTCCCTACCCCGCAAGCTCTCCGCTCAAGTCCCCACCGGGTCGGGTAGTGGTAGCTTTTCCCATCCCCTCATCCGAAACCCTCCTTTCCCGGCCCTGAATATCCTCGCCCGGCGGTTATGTGCGTTTTACCGGGAAGTTGGGAAATTGTGAAAGGAACGGCCTGAAGAGTGGTGTCAAGGAAATGGGGAATTAAGTCGTGGGGTTGGTAAAAGGCTGCTGTTTTGGCTTTTGGGGAGTGCGTTATTGTGTGCGGGAGTTTGAGAGAGAATCGTTGGCGGAGCAGACAGATGGTGGGTGGGGTGGAATAAGTCGCTTACTGCTTCGACGGTTGAGGTGAATAATAAATTAAAAATCTTTCCCAAGTCTTCTGAGATAAAGCGACGTACCTCTGTCAGGTAATCCGTGTAAAAGCGAGTAAATACTTCATTTTATTTCACGTATCAAGTCATAAAAGCGGCGCTCAAGTGTGATCCTAACGTTTTTAAATGTGTGCCAAGCCTAATAAGCTTAATTTCACTTAGCACATCAGGGGTAAAATGTTCTTTATTTTGAGTACTTGTAGCTTTCAAGGTTTCATCTTCCATTACTAACATGATTAATCATCTGTTTTCACCAGTAATTGGGGCATTAATTATGTCATCAAATATTTTTATAATTCGAGCCTAATAATGATGAAATGCCAATTTTGTCTTCATAACTCCAGTATATCCTTTTCTTTCGTTCAGCTCCTCCTTCAAGTTTCCTGCCGTAGTTGTCCCATCGTTCCTAATTCTTTTGGGTGCATTTTTTTCCTAAATGAGTTAATTATGATTTCTGTTTCGGGACGGCACTGCCCAATATTTCGTCTGCTCATCTCCACGTCGTGCAGACTTCGGCGCGGGGGGGCTCGTACCCTTTCTGTCGTGCGGTTATAAATCCTCTTTCCATCCCCCTGGGACGGTCTGTGGTACAGAGAGGGAGAGGGAGACAAGGGGCTGGCGATGTACACACCGAAGGGAGAGCGACAATCGGGACGGTCAAGGTTCGACTCAGCCCTCGGCTCTGCATTGTCGGGGATTCCGCGCGTGGGTTAGCTGGATTTTGGGATTCGGGTAAAAGTGCGCCCGGGGGGATTGGAGGAGGGAATGTTTTGATGTTCCTCCGCTTGCTCCCCCTCACGAAGCACGCCCTCAGAGTCCTAGGGTCGTGCTGTGCACCTAACCCATCAGCCAGCCACTCCCCCGACACCGCGTCTCTCCAAGGTGAATCGGGTGTGTAAATTCCGGCCCCGGGCGGTGGATTTTTCGAACGGGTGTTTGGAAGAGGGGAGCGGGGGCAGTGGGGTCACGAAATGGGGCGAAAGGCGACAGCCGTGCCTAAGTCACATCCGTACGTGAATGCGGAACGTGTTTTCTTGTGCACCCCCGCCGTCCCTTTGGAATACTCTCCAACCCCCGCCGCGACCGACCTCCCGTACAAGTCCGGCGGAATCCGGGCCCTGTCCCTTCAGCATGTTGACCCCGCCCCGGAGGTGGCGGAGGTTTAAGAGGGAGGAGGGTGGACAGATAAAACAGTGGAGCGCCGAATTGACATTGGTGGTGGGGTTGAGAGGCTCCACGCATCCCTCGTTGGTCCGATTCGGTCAACCCGTGAAAGTCAAGCGTGTTTGCGTGATGGAGGCGCGGTGGGAGAGAGGGTATATGTCGAGGGTAGTGGCTCGGTGGAGGTTGCAGGGCACGTTCCGTTGCGGGCGTGGGTGGTCGAACGAAGCGGGTGCCGTGGGGCGAGGTTTAGAGTTCGTCCCATAAACCTGATTTCTTCATCCCCGTCCGCTCCCGGAGAACTCCGCCCTCGAGCCATTATTGCGAAAGTTCCGTTTACGCTTGCCCCTAACCCCATCAGAGAATGGCAGGCATCAACTTCTTTTCCGCCGTCAACCCCTCCACGGCAGCCGTCCCTTGTCCGTAAAGCTCTCGGCGATGACCCTTCTGCGATGTGTGTGCCTTGTCGCCGCTTGATGCGGTATTAGGGGCTGACGAGAGTTTCCCCCCCTGCTGACTTGAGCCTCACTCGCAGGTGAAAGCGTGTACACGGGTCCGCGGTATATCTACGTAATTTAAAAACAAGGCATTTGCTGGACGTGCAGGTTTACAATTTCAATTCAGATCTTGAACATTTCCCGCCTTTCATTTTAAACTTCGGTGCCCTTCACAGGGGAAAAGGTTTCCCCATATTGTAAACAAGATTCCTGAAGTATCTCAGCAGTATACCTGCTCCTTTTACAAATTTTCTTATTAGCGACCTCCGGTTTGTTATGTAAAGCGCGAAGATTAGAAAGGAGGTATGGTAAATCTGAAGAAGTGATATTGGGGCTACTATGAGCAATGTTCGTATTTCGTGCCAACCCTTCTTCTAAGCTCCGATTGTAAGTTCACTATTTTTGGTGTTTGGAAAAAGATTGTTTCAAGTGGCCAATGTTCCTAAAACCTATAAGTTTTAATTCCTTGTTGTGGGGTTGCCCGACCGCCTCACTCTCTCTTCTCCTCATCCCATATTGTGTCCGCTTGCGATGCTGCGTTCGTCCCCATTGTTTCGTGGAGATGAGGACCCCCGAACGTCGCTCCGACGGCCGCTCTAATGTGCGCCAGGGCCGGCAGATGGGAGAATGGCGGTGCACAAAGGCGCGCATCCGTGTGCCATGCGCTGAAGGGATGAAGTGACCCCATGCGCCGTCGCTGTCATTGCTCACCGGTCCTGGAAAATATCTTGTCTTAGCGTTTAAGCCGGGGATTTCGCGTGCCCGGGCGAGGGGTGGAATTTTGGCTTAACATGATTTCGGTGCGGGAATTGTCCCCGGTGGACGTTGCTGCGAAGGCATATTCTACGGTCGTGCAGCACTGAGGAGCCATTAGACGGCCGGGCACACGAATAGACGCGGTGCATGGCGGGTTTAGTCATCACGAACGCCAGTTTCCCTCACCCCGGGACGTATTTGCCGGTGACGGAGAGTATTCACGTTTTTGTTGCTCGTATTTTTTCTTAATCGCTCGGAACTTGTTGCGTTCTCTTTTCTGTGATTTTTTTGCGAATACCGCTTTATTTCGGATGATATTATTTTATTACCGTGTTTTATTGTTCTGGGGACTGAAATTGGGGAGGGGAGCCTTTTATAAAAAAAAAGTCGCGTGACATGGTGACGTTATTCTTCGATGAAGTTCCCGTTCGTAGGAGGAGAGGTATACTATTTTTGGTTGTTTTACCCCGTTGTACTTTTGAAGGCTTGCACGTTTATATTTCACTTTTCGTGGCGTAATCTAATTTACCTTTATTTCGGGTATAACGTATTTGCAACGATGAAATCGAGTTTATTGCCCGGTTAAAGTGCGTTTCAATTTGGTTCGATGCATTCTGTTATTCATCATAGGCAGTAAATCATATTTATGTTTTTCATTGAGTCAGCTCAATGTCTTCCCCTTGGGTCCGTTATTTATTGTTAGAACGAAGACTGTGATTGCCGATTGTTTCCTCTTCCGATATTATCAAGTAATGATCGCCTAATATTTTATCATAAAATGGACGGTGAATAGTAAACAAAGCACAATCCTGATAAAAAATTATTTTCAGAATTGGTAAAAGGATATTTTTCCCTCCGCGATCTTTCACATCTGTAATTATTGGAATTATTTCACTAGCTGTAATAGTTAATCAGTTGTAAATGCTCTTGAATTGTGGTTATAAGTATGCAGGCAAGGGTGCTTATCTGATGGTGTCACAGAATTTATATTCGTATCGTGAATGGCAGTAGACTGTACTCCCCAGTCTATTATTTTAAAAATTATAGGGCCGGTGTTCCGTGCTGCTCGCGAGGCACACTAGAGTCTAAGTCACTGTAATAGAATTATCGAAGTAATGCTTTATCTATATATCGAGACTCCAGATAAGAGAGACGCCAGCTAGGGGCGTAATTCGAAAGCTCTCAGTGAGTGATACCGAATTCAAGAACATTGATGAACCCAGGTTGTAAATTCGTAAGCGTTGTGCATTATTTCGATATATTATCAGTATTATTAATTTTTATAATGACTGGAAATGGTTAAAATAAGTAGAATAGTATATTACTAGGTTATTTTATATTTTTCCAGGATGGTACCCGTTTTTAGTCATTTCAGTTGAATAAGTTAGGCATATGCCGAGTAGATCAGATAACAAGTTATTTCTTCATCCATAATTTATCTCGCTGTCTCCGTTTTTCTGATAGTCAGATAAAATTACTGTCTAATTATTATTTATTAACTATGAAATGGTGCGCGGCACAATATGGTGCCACAATTATATTTAAGTACACAATCATATTTTAGGTAACTATTTGACCTTTTTTACTGAAAAATTATTTAACAAGGTTAAAATCCCGTTAAAACTTCCGATTTAAAACCACCATTCTATTAATACGGGGCCGACCGTGCAAATCCCTTTAAGGTTTCAATACATTTGGACTTATATGTCTAACAGCGAGGAGCTGTTCAAATAGACATTTAAATGGGGTACTGAAATTAAATCCCTTGAAGGCATGGAAAATAAACCCATAAATTATTATACCAGTTTTAAATGGTGATATGCTCTAGAACTTCGATCGCGTGTAGTAATTCCCCGAATTTAACGTGGAGAAAATTACATTGTAAAACTTTCCGTCTGAGAATAAATTTCCCTAACTTTGTCCATGTAACCTAATGTATATACTGTAATACAATTGGTTCTCAACGTTCTCGAATATTTGAATTTAAAACCCCGTTGCGGGCATAAATAGTGAGAGTTAAAAAAAAATATGTTCGTATCTCATGCCGGCATCCGCTTAATTACCACTGGTGAAGACACCGAACGGGGTTGGCGAAGAAATGCACCGAGTGCTCTGTGGTGTCCACACCCCCTTTTCCCCGTAAGCCGGGAGGGGAGGGGTTGTGGGCCTCGATGGGGAGACTCCCCCCTGCCCTATCCAAGAGGGTCGTCCCTCTCTCATCGTCCTCTCGTACCGAGTTACACCCACGCTCGCCTCGGCCTTACAAGTCTCCGCGTGCAGGTGTCTCTTATCTCAATACCGCGAATGCAGTCCCGCCCTTCCCCCTGTCCCTTCCCTTCCAGACTTGTCCTCGTCCTATCACCCGTCCCGTTCGTCTCTCGTGCCGCCGTTCGAGCCTTCTTCTTCCCACGAAGTCGTGTCGTTCGTTCTCCTCCAAATTAATAAATATTACCCCGACCGTTTGGAGTTCCCACTATATAGGATGCGCGAATGCCGACCGCGAATGTTTAGTGTGCTAAGGAAATCTGAAGAAAGGAGTCGTTCGTGGGAATTGAAACAGAAGAGAGTAGATGAAGGCTCATGTTCGTGCACGTTGAAAATATTATAAAGAAAAGTCGTGGATTGTTTTGAGCTTCAATGCCTAGTTATGTGTTTCCAGACTATCTATTTTGATGCCTACAACACGTATTTCATTATTCGGGATCCTGGTGTTCTCGAATATGTTGTAATTGGAGTTTTTTAGGAAGTTCGAGCTAGTAAAAAAAAATAGAAATCTGCACTCCTATTTCTATAAGAAAGCTGGTAAATTTCTTTAAAAAATGCTGAATATAGCCTGTGTGTTGTTATTGATGGGAAACAAAAGAAATGAAAATTTTCAAATCTTCTACCCCGTAGTCAACCAAATTTATTTTCCCCTGGCAACCATTGTTCTTAAACCTCTATGATTATATTACTTTTTGACTGGATATAAATGCCAGACTATTAGAAAAAGTTTGTTGGTGAATCACGAGACTAATGTAACTTATTTTCCCACCTACGTAACTTATATTCCCAGTCTTTGGAGCTAAGGCATCGAATATTTCTACGTCAAATATAGATTCATAGGATGCATTAAATATTGGTGAAGGAAATAAGTAAGCCTTTAATCAAGGTGAACTCTTCCTAACAAGCGCCTGGCTGATTTAATTGACAGCAAAAATCGTGTTCCATAGTTCGCTCTGAGAGCTCCTTTCATGTGGACACGTTACGAATGAAACGCTTTCCTTGTTTCGGGGAACATGTTTCATGCTACGCTATCGTAAGTTACTGTGTCCTCCCGACTCCATAATGGGGAGAGAGAGACGATGAGGGAGGAAAGAACGACGTATTTTTTTATTTTTCATCGGCAGTCAGAGAGAAGAGCGATTTTCATTTACCTTCCACGCCCTTAACCGTGGTCAGCTAATTCTGACATAGGTGAAATTTTTCTCAAGTCATCGCATTGTTTAAAACTCAATACGTAGCTTGACGTCCGGCCCTATGGACCGCGCATAGGAGGACTGGTTGATACTTGATTGACTCTGTCTAGTTTTTCATTATAGTTCCTCGGTATCATTGAACATTTTTCCACCCTAACCTACTTAATTCCAGTGCCTGTTTGACATCGTATTTCAATAAGTCCAGATTGATGCTACCAGTAAGAATAACTGTGATTTTCTGTCGCCATACTTACTATCGTACACCATTCTTCTTAAGGATACTTCAGTGGCTGCATTCCTGTGGTGTAAGTGTTAGACATTTACTCGTATAGATTCATTCCGTAGTTTCTTCTCGTTCATTTTCAGTTCCTCAAAAGTAGTATTTCATTGTTTCGTTTATTTCTAAGGGAGATGTTTAATATTCCCGGTTCTAAGGGAGATGTTTAATACTCTGACCAGGTTTCCGTTGCCTTATTGATGTTTTAGAGTTCCCTTAAAACACAGCAGTAATATTCCTGACGTTGCACAAGGTTCTGTATTCAAGGTGTTTCTAACCCTTTTGGGAATCAAGCGCCTAATTGTTTGCTATAATTTGTTGCGTGTGGACTGAAAGGACCATTTTGACTCGGCCGCTCCCCCATGCAGTCCGAGCGTCTACCTACCCTTTGATTCCCCTATTCGACGAATTTCTTCGCGTAATCGACTCTTCCCTCGTTGCCTCCTCTCTCCTGCCCTCCTAACTCATGTCCTCCTCGTCCCACACGGCCATCCATCTCTCCCGGCTGCCTCTCCTCCTCGCCTCCCCCTCCCGCCCCTCCATCACTCGCCCTAACCAGTCGAACGTGCAGAAGAGGGTGTGTCTCCCGGAATGCATTAATTTATGTCCCTTTGTGATCGTTTATTATTCCTCCAGTCTTTAATTACTTCCCTCTCTCTCTCTCTTCCTTCCTCACCTACCGTCCTCCCGCTAATTCTCTCCTCTCTCTTTACCTACGTTCATCCTTTGCCTTTCCTGGTTCCCTCTCCTCTTTATCCCCGCAATTCATGCAGCCTCTACCCGCTCTATCACCAGACATATCCTTCGCCCCTCTCTCTCCGCCAGCGTTTGTGTCCCAGTCCGTATGCGCTCCGCCGCTCGCGTAGCTTTTCATTTTCCTTTGCCACAATCATTCGCCTGAGCATCCGCTTATCACCGTGGCTGAGTTTCCTCAATGTCCGTCGATGTCAGGGCGATCGCGGGTGTTCATCCGGGGAGTTAATCATTTCATTATTAGCCCCCATTCGATGTCTCGTTTCCGCGAAACTGTCCTTCTCCCAGTGCGATCCCCGAAGCTTTCTTCCCGGTATCCTCGCCCTAATAAACGCGGTCGTTTCGTTCCCACGGGTGACACTTCACGGCCGCCGTTGGCCTATTCGCCAAATCGCTCGGAGTTGTGGGAAAAACTGATCTCTCCGCATCAAATTTTCACCCCCCATTAATTTGCCGTATTCGGGGTACTTGGCTCTCCTTTCGGTCTACGTCTGTGTGTGTGTAGTGCCGCAATTGGCGAGCGGTGCGGGTTCGAACGGTATTGAAGGCAAATGTGCCTCCCAACTCATGCGCGCCTACATTGGAAACCTTCGTGCCAGTCATGCGCCTAATGTTAGTCCCATTTTTAACCCTGAGCATTGGCGAGTTTCTCTCACTTGTGTGAATTTTCGCCACGACCTGCAATTTTTATTGTTCAGTTTCGTGCTGTATTCACGCGAGGAATGGGAGTATATACGCTTAGCACGCAATAGCCATTACAGATAGTCACTTATTCATTTTGGATTGGAATCGGTTCCACTAGGTGAATCAGCTTTGCCTCCATTCTAGACCAAGTGTTATTCCTGTGACTGGAGAAGATCTGATATGTTGCGTGCTCTGTTCGGGGCGATTTCTCTGTAATGATTACTCTCTGACGTAGATCAATTGATTTATGAATCTTGGCCGGAATATCTGCCATCATGCTAAAATATTTAACGATGAAAAATAGTTGGTATTATGATTATCTAATAATATAATTTGCTATTTATATGGAATGAAGGACGAAGAAAGTGTGCCAATCTGTTGTACGACATGCTAAGAGCAAGGGAAGAAAGAATTAAAGTGCAGTTTGGGAGTGAAATTGGAATTGTGAAGGACAACTCATGAAACCTTAACTAGAAGAATATTGAATAACAATGTCACATAAAAACAAAACGTCAACTCTGGTTTTGTAAATGTTTTGATCGTTTTCTTTCTTTGTGCCTTTGCCTTGGTAGGATAGTAACTTTCATAAGAGTTTCAATCTCCTACCTGTAGTTGTAGTGGTTCAAATGTAATGGTGGTGTTTTTTGCAAATTTTCAGTGGGTAATTTTCTTTTACCTCGAAAGATTTCCTGCCTAAACTTTCGAAGGTTTGCTTCGTTCAGTTTTTCCGATTCAGGAGTGTTTTCTGCAGGTAGTCGTTGACAATGGACTCGTGAAGCGTGTATAATTCAATGGAGAAATCATCATGAAATCTTTCCGTCGCTGTTCATGTTGGCATTTGAGATTCTCTCCGTCCAATATAATGCATTCATTACTTCTTCTGGGGATCCATTCTTAAGACTTTTCGTCGTCGAACTGTGCAGCCTTCTGTCGCTCGATGAATGCCGGTAGTTTGCGCCCAGAAGGCGGAGAAAGTTCAACGCTCTGACTTCTCCGTGTGCGAAATCCCTCCCCGCGTCTCAAACGGCCGCGCACGCCGCCTGTTGAATCCTTCCTTCTCCCGATCCGTCATTTTGCCACCTTTTCCTCTTACTTGCACCTCAAAAGGTCGCCATAACTGTCGGTGAATTAGCGACGGAACGAAATTATGTCATTCACCCCAGGAAGATACCTCGAGTGCGCCTGTAAAATGTTTTAGCTCGAGGTTTAACACATTTGTGTTTCCAGTAATGTTATTAGTAAGTTTTTTTGGGGTTGCATTTTGCGGTAGCATTTATATTTACGGGTTTGTGGTGGCCTAGTGGGTAGAGCGCTGAGCTACCGTCCCGTCCCTATGACCCGAGTTCAAATCCTGGGCAGAAGCCTTTCTGGACACCCCCACGTAAATTACTCGTGATTCGATTTTGTGAGTGTCAGAACTTCGTAGAAAATCGCAGATGGCCCAGGAACTGCCCACCTCCCCCTACCCTGAATGTGTGAATTTCACACGCCAATGGCGTAGTACCGGGGTGAGCTCTACCCTCACCTATCAAAAACCAACCTTCGGGTAGAATCACTTAGTAAGAGAATATTTATTTTATTTATGTTGTTTGTTTTCCCGGCATATCATCCCGGTGGTGGCTGAGAAGTTATTTATATTTAATTTTTTATGCGTAGTGCGGACCTCCGTAAAAGCCTTGTATCAAACCCGAAGGTTGATCTCCGTCCAATATAATGCATTCATTACTTCTTCTGGGGATCCATGTCTCAGTGGTTTGAGAGAATTGCGCGCACCAAGTACTATACACCGGCGCTTGAAATTCAAACATTATGTCAGTAGTATCGGCTACATTTACGGTTCCGCCTATGGTGTTCTCGAAAGGTCACACCCTTTGCTCAGCTTGAGGCAGTCAATAGAATCCATTTTTAGATTCGAAGAGAGGATTTTCTGTCAGTAGTCTAATGGTCATCTCCTGATGTGCCACGCCGTCTCAATGCCTTTGTCATGGTAGATTGAGAAATGAGTTCACCAAAGATGAAGCTTTGGTGAAGTGAGTTTGATCGAAGTAAGAGATTTGATTTTCAAGATAAGAACGTTCAGAAAATCTTTTAGCCATAATAGTACATCTCCGTGGTGAAAAGAATTATAGAGAACCTTATTTCGTGGTATACCTGCCAAAATTCTTGAAACACCATGCTGCATATCGTTTTTTTAATTTTTAAATTGTTTGCACAAATTTAGTGTTGGCGCATATCTTCATTGTAGTCCGTTAGTCGTCTAAGTATATGGAATTTCCTTTAGGGGGCACTCATCAACTTCGAAAGCACTGAAGCGATTAATTCACTCCAACCCCACATCTAAATGCTGATAACGCTCAGTGTTCCTTTGATCTCTTTGCCGAAGTTTATTGGCCGATAAATGTAGTGAAAATTGTGTTTTACAGCTGTGCTGTCCGAATGTAAATGAAGATGGTCACTACATTTTTATAACGAATCAATTTTATTCTTATTCTCTTTGTTCCAATGCTAGCCAACATTTCTCAGCAAGACCTCCATGTGTGGACCTTGTTACTTTTCCGTCAAAAAAATTAACTTTCTGCACGATATATCGCTTCTCCTTTTTAGTCCTTGAAGAAGTGAAGTCCTTCGTTGGCTAATTGATCGAAGGCTAAATACTTTCAGACGAGAATTATATGATATTATGCTACGTCATATCGTAGCGGACAGCCCGAGGGTCGCGTGATTGAATCTCATCTTGGACCTGAAAGAAATCTTTGCATTAGAGTTATAACTTTAGACGTTAGCAGTTGAAGCACCTGTAACTAAAGTATGTGCTTTGCCAGATTGCATCGTGAAATTGATGCGTGGACACTTCGGCGATGCCAAGTTAAAATCGATAGATTTAGGTTAGGCGTTAGACGTTATGTTGACGTTAGAGGTTAGAGGTTAGACGTTAGCAGTTGGAGCACCTGTAAGTCAAGTATGTGCTTTGCCAGATTGCATCGTGAAATTGATGCGTGGACACTTCGGCGATGCCAAGTTAAAATCGATAGTCGATATCGCACTCTGCGTATCGCAAACTGTCGGGTCGCGGCGGAAGAGACACGTGCGGCTCCCACCCATCCCCCTCGTCGGGCCCTCTTCAGCGAGGCCCCACGGAACCCCTTCGTTCCGGACGTCGCGGTCGGCCCGCCGACGCCCTCAAAGGAGAGAGAGAGAGAATGCCGCGGCGGGGGATGATGGGACTGAGAAGAAGAGCCCGCACATCCCTGCCTCGTGATTGGTTATTCACGGCGGTTGAGTGTCGGAGGCCTCTTGCGGGGCGTGAGACAAGAGCGCGCGGGGTCGGCCGCCCTAATTAGGTGCTGTGTTGAGATTCCCTCGGTCCGGGGGTGTCGGGAGGGTTTCGGGGGCGGCTTGCCATTGGGCGGGAGGGTGGTTTGGCGTGTGGTGTGGTGGGGGTGTTGGCTTTTTACGGCGTCAAGAGGGTGCGCAGCGTTGTGGGGGGAGGAGAGGAGGTCGGAGGGTCGTCGGGGTTTTGGATTGCAGACGGGTGAGTGCGCGTGTGAGGAATTCCTGAGGGCGAGGGCGGCATAGAGGCTGTTTGGATGGATGGTCGGAGATGAGAGATGGGGGTGGTGGGTCGAATTGGGGTCTGGGGGCGTGGGATGTGCTCAGTCGCCGTGTCATTGCAGAGGTTTACCAGTCCCAGAATCTCTCTCCTCTCTCCCTCTCACCACCGCCTCTTCTTCCCGCCTCGTTTCCTCCCATCTTGTTCTCTGAGATACATAATTTACTTTATCGACCCCTCGGTGTGAATACCATATCGTATCGTGCTATATTGGCGCGACAAGTATCAGATGTTGTCGGCAACAATTTTCGTGTCAAACGCAGGGAGTATGAACGTAAATAATGTCCGTATCGTCATGATGGCGAAAGTAATCGGCTGCATTTGCCATCTCGTCCGGGAAACTTGCTTGATAGCGGCGATAAGTGGATGTGAATATAATTATAGAGAAAACCGACCTTCGTCGAGCGTTTTCTCTGCCCATGTTGTAATGTAGTACCGTATGAATGAGTACTAGTATCGCCAATATCAAGGTTTTACGGATATATCGTAGGTAATATAATATCGAAGATGATTGTCAACAGAAATTTCAGATAATCGATATTTGAGAAGCAAGTAGCTTGCAACTTTTTTCAAAAATTGAGGCTTCTGCAATGCACGCCCACAAAGTATCGGCTTCATCTACGAAGTGCATATCGATATTTCCTGAGCGATATTTCTTTGTAGATGTGTTCCAATCGTCATGATGTCGATATTGACGAATTGTTCTACGTAATTTTTCACTCAGTGTGTAGTTAGATATTCCTTTTTATATTCTGTGCTAACCTAGTTGAATGCTTGCGGTAGTCAAGTTGGTGTAAAATATAATAATGCGATGTATCGTAATCGGTTAACCGAGCGTGTAAATCGGATTCTATTGTCAATGCAATTATTAGTTGTTGGGTGAAAATATCCACTTGGCTTCGGGTCACATCGTGATGTCGCCGGGTCCCGCCTCCCTCTCCCGCCCTCCGTGGCCCTCCAAGCTCCGCTTGTAGGTATGTACGTCCGCGGTGACAAACATCACCGACAGGCACGCCGGCGGCGGCAGTGTCCGCATGACCGCGGCCGACTCCTACTCTCCCTCTCGCTCGGCGGCGGTACCCGCCACGGTGATGAGTGGCACGCCCGGCTCTATTCACCGGCGACTCCCGTCGACCGTCGGCGGCGCGATCGCCCGTTAAACGCGGGGTTTCATCCACAACGGTGCGGGAAAGTTCGTTAAAACAGTTATTTTCTTCGCCCTAGGGAGGGCTTGAATAAAGGCCTAGTCAACCGCTTCGTGTCTTCATAATGGGAGCCGTCCTCCGTCGCAAACTTTGAAAAGCGCTATCTTGAACGTATATTTTACCGGATGAATATTCTCGATGTGAATATGCTCGGAAACGGAGAGTATGTTTCTGCTTTCGTGAGATGTGCGGACAAGTACGAAATTTTTAAAAACTATTTAAACTTAATTCAATTTCGTTAGTCGCCAGGAATTAAATGAGGATGCAAATAAATCTGTATGGCTTTATAAGTAATCCGATGAACATATTTACGTTGCGTCGTGCCAGAATTGGACGGCTTGTTCAGAACCTGCGCAGTTAAAACTTGTGGGAAATCTTTTTGCATAACAATCAATCATCAGTCCGAACCCTTCATGATAGCATACCTTCTCTTTTGAATTTTAAATTATTGCTCCAAATAGTTAATCCGAAGTTGTACATATTTATTTTTGCCATTTGCCAATCCCTGACTGTCTTCAAGGGTAATAATTACTTACTATATTTTCAGTATCATTGTCCCACCTAAGTTTAAGGATTATCATGAGCTTCTTTTCCTTTCCTACTTTCCTAGAACTTCCGTTAGTAAATGGGTCCTACCATGTGATAAGTATCATTCTTATAAATATCACATTTCGAATGGATCCAATCGTCGCTTTTCTATGGATTTTACTCGCATTCTTCATGCCTCTATGATAGAAATAAACAGGTTTACACCTCTTTAGTGAATAAAACCTTACTATCAAGAATATTTTTGCGGTAATCAGTGTATTTTTTTAATGTCAGAATGCCCTTTTTGCGTTGGTTACTTTTTAAGTTGGTTTTTCGCAAGTTTTCTGCCTATACATTGGTTCCGCGGACACCGATTTACTCATTTTATATAAACCATACTTATTTGAGAGTTCACGGCTATTGCGCATTCTTTAGATTTCAATTCTGCCTTCGGCCTGGGTATGTCGAAACGTCACGCATACGACCTGATGGAAGAATCTCCTCGAATGACGCTACAAAAATAAAAAGCTTTCGTCATCTCGTAAAATTTTCTTATAGGTATTTGCTCAATAAATAACGTGCAAGTAATGCCGCGTAAGGAGAGGAAAAACCTTAGCTGCGGGGCGTCTTTGGAGTGTGCAAATCTCTACGTAATTATTTGTGAAGTCTGTTAGCTCGGGATCGAATAGGGACACGCCATTGTTAATGCGTTGAGTGAGTGATGCACGCGGCAACCGTGAATAATTAAGGGGAAAGCTATTTCTTAGGCAAATAACGAGATTCAACTGCAACCTCACCTCTCACTTTGCCTATTCAAGCTGTTAGAATGCATCCTGGCAGCTCTCAACCTCTCCCTCTCCACCCGTATCTGTTCCATTAGAATAATATGACTCTTTTGAGGGTCCGCGATAATTTCCTCTGCGAGGGCGCTAAATGGTACACGAATGTGCGCTTTTGTCCCGCTAAGCGCGTATAGAAAACTTATTCTTGAAAAACACGATAACAATATGCTTATACCCCCCCGTCTTCCTCAATTCTCCCCGCCGCCTCGTTCGTTTATCGTGTAATTAGCACCAAGTATTTCCTTTGACCTCGATACTCTCGCACCACCTATAGTCCGCTTAACGCCTCCTTCTTGTTGTAAACAAAACACTTAGCGGCCGGCAGTGATTTCTTATAAGAAGGTATGGGTTCCGAACACGATTGCTCCATGTATTGGGGGCATTCGTCTCCTTAGCGACGGAACTATTTTGAATTGGTTGCCAAGCACTTATATACAATACATAAGTCTGCTACAAGTCTGCTTAAGTCTACAATATATAAGTCTGCTAATTTTTTGCGATGGAGTTGCTATTGAATTCCAAGCATACATATTAATGTATTCCTAAGGGTGGTAAAGTTTTCGTTTTGACTTCTTGGAGTTTTCGAAATTTTCTAGTGCCGGCATCTTCGTGGTATCGTGGAGGAAAAACATATTCTCCAAGCTCCGTCGGTTTTCTTCCTAGAAAGTTTTTTCCCTGCGGATCTTACCAAACATCTTAAACCTGTAGTGGATTAGTGCGTGTGTTAAATTTTTGTTACATTTTGCGAGTACGTTCCATTTTAGCTTTCTATCTCTGCAGGTATCTCTGGAATATGAAAATTATTCAAAAGAATTCTGGCACATATCGGTGAATCCCAACATGTCCTCTCTTTTGACTATCTTGGCATCTTATATAAGTCTGCTAATTTTTTGCGATGGAGTTGCTATTGAATTCCAAGCATACATATTAATGTATTCCTAAGTGTGGTAAAGTTTTCGTTTTGACTTCTTGGAGTTTTCGAAATTTTCTAGTGCCGGCATCTTCGTGGTATCCTGCCTTTACCTTCACCCTGTACGTTAAGGATAGGGATTTCTTATCTGTATTAGTTGTTACTTCATAGGATTGAGTTAGGTTCTCTCTTACTTGATAATAGGGATTTCTTATCTATCTATTAGGTGTTACTTCATAGGATTTAGTAAGCTTGTCTCTTACTTGATACTACGACTTTAATGCGTTTTAGCTAAGGTTTGTCTCGTATTACCCTGGTTGGCGAATAAGGTATGGACACAAAGTTGTGGGTATTTCAGTAGTTACAGTCTTCGCAACTTTTTCTTAAGTATACATACTTTAACTTTCAGTTTTCGCAGTGGTTCCATTGCTATTGGACGTATAAGAGTCCTCCGCACGAAAATTCGCGTCAAATTACATCGGTCCCTGAAGTGGAATTGAATATCATTTTTTTCATAGCGTTCCGCCTCCCCGACTGCGTAAACCATTCAGTCCGAGCAAGCACCCGCGTGTTAAAAAATGTGGATATTACAGCCTCATCCTCTCGGTCTGACTTTCATTTTCGCCCGGTTGAAAAAAAATCCCGTGTCCAGTCTTATCGTCCGGGACGCAACCTTTGTTAATTGATCCATTCTCGTAAAACTATAACACAATCGTGATTGCCTTTTGCCACTGCCCGTGTACGGTGGCGTCTCCCTCCGGTCCTCCCGTCCCGTTTCAACACCCCGCCGGCCTTCATCCTACACTCTGCCGCTCGACAAACCTCCTCCATACCCTCCTCACACCCCAACCTACCCGCCCGTTATCCCTTGCTCAGACCCTGGCGGTGATATCAACCCCGCTCCCACCCCCTGGACACCCTATTCAGCTCAAGGTCTCCCCATAACGCCACCCAACCCCACCTCTGTCGTTCCTTCTTCTATAGTTTCACATCCCTCCCCTAGGAAATCCCCCCTCTACCTCCCCACACCCGTACGAATCCTCACTCCACCGGTTTTTCCTTAGGAGGATGCCTTCCCACCCTTTACTTCCACCTCCCCCCCCCCCCCCACGACCGGTACAGACGTAAGCTGCTTCGGGGCCCGTTTTGAGGGACGGTAGGGGCCGAAGGGGAGTGCGGGGGTGGAGGTGAAGAGGGTCGGGGGGAAGGGGGAGCTCATGGCCTGCCAGGCGTAATGGTTATGTCCCATCTCTCTCTCTCCCCCCAACGCCCTATGCGAAAAACTCCACTCTTCAGCCTACGTCCCAAAACGGCTTAAAAGTTATTGCAACGGTTACTGTTATTATTATTATAAGTATTATTATCAAGGACGTTACGTGCAAAAGGGGAGATGTTCGGGTCTGCGCGGGAGATTGTGAAGAGAAAAGTTTTCCCCCATCCCACCCGTCCCTGCCCTCCCCGATTCTGCCTCGCAATCCTATCCCCACCCACTTAACACCCCCCTCCCCTCACCCGCCCCCGATGTGCGTCTATTCCGCACCGTTCTCCCTATTGCCGGGGAGGCGGAAGGGTAAACTGCTCGTGAGCCCCGCTGCCACTCAGGTGCGGGAATTCGTTTTTATTCATCTCTAGGGTCCATTTTATGCTCTCCCCCATCTCGCAGTGCCGGGTTCGCCATCCGAGAGGACCGAACCCTTTCCCTCCTGTCGTGCACACCCCTTCCCGCTCTGACGTGTTGTCGCTCTCCTCTCGGCGTCGTCGTGAGCGCTGCGGTTCCGCCGCCTAATGGATTCTGTGCCGCGTTTGAAATGTCACTCGAATCACGAACCACATTCCTCGCGTGGAAATGAATCGGCTGAGCGATGCGGACGGTTTAACGCGTTGCGTTGCTCTTGGCACGCTGATGTCGCCACCGGTGCTGAATGGCCAACCCTGACTGTGGATGGTCAAGCACCTCGCTCCGCTGACCTATCGGAGTACGGTGGTCGAAACCCACCTCGCGTCTGGCCTATGAATGCGTTAATCCCGCGCGCGGTTGCAGGCCGGCGCCTTTAGTTTTAGCGCCCTCACGATAATCACTGAGATAGCGAGCGTTCTCTTAGCAGCGCAACCGGTTTTTGTTAAAAACTCGTCCGTAACTCTTGTTAACCCGAGAGCCTGGCACGTAGATTATCCTATCTGAAGCATCAAATAATATTTTATCATATCGTATTTTGATCAAAATCTTTTGACACGGACGTTTTTTGGTGGAATAACTTCTTCCGCCCTCACGTGATGCTGGGTATCCTTTTGTCATTCTTAAGTCATTAGCGTAGAGTCCTGTTTAAGAGTCGCTGACGGGAATCGAAAAGAATCTGACTCATTTCCAATGTTAAAGAATTGGTTGCGGTGAAAATCGTGCGTGCTCGGAAGGGGAAAAAAACGTCTATTACTGCTCTAAAGTGTGTGGGTACCCTGTAGACTCGCGGATGTAAAAAAAATGATATTAGTTTGATGCCGACTTAGACAGTTGTAACGAATGAGGGAAGTCTGGCGGACGAAGGAAGCGTTCGTTACCTGTGGGTGTGTGCATGGGCGCCGTAGTCTCCTCTCCCCCATTCGACTCTTTCTCCCCCCCCCCTCTCTTTGTCGCACCCCCCCATACCCAACTCTACCATGCCACCCACTTCCTCCTCTTTTTGCCCCCCTCCCCCGCCCCGCCGTTGCCTAGCAGCACGGCACAAAAGAAGCGAGTGTGGGCGGGGACCGTGACGTGGAACATAAAGGAAAAGTTATTATTATTTTTATTACTATTGCCATTACCGTAGTTATTGTTGGAATGGTAGAGGTTTGGGGTGAGGGCGAAGGGGGCGGTTTAAGCGGGAAACGAGCCCGTGTCTGCGTGCTTGTATGGAGGTCAAATGGCGGTGTGCAATGGGTGTGGGCATAAGGCACCACGGGGGGACGCTCTGAGTGTAAGGCGTGGGTTCAGAGGAAGTTACGGGAAGTGAAGAATAAGAAAGGTACCTTTTAGAAAGGAAATTCTGCGCTTGCTTAAAGATTGTGTTTTTAGGAGCTTTTTATCCTCGGGTTAATTAAAAAGTATCTTGGCATATTACGCCACGAAGCCAGGAGACATAAAGCTTAAAGTGAGTAATTACTGATCACTAGACGCGCATTACTGGTGCTGTTATCTAAATATCGCTTTATAAGCGTCGATACAGGCTTCAGCAGGAAAGCATTAAGTTTCAACGAGATTCATAGAGAATTTCAACCATAGTCACCTCCTATTATTTTCGGTATTTTAATGAAAAAGATGACAGTACCGTCGTTTAATAAATGGACATGGAAAATGCATTACGGTTCGTGGAAAATAGGTATATTCCTCTGGGATGTATATCTGTGAATCTACTTCTATCCCCAACCTCATACTTACAAGCATTTTTCTAGTTTCATATTTTTATCTATTTTCTCATCTCACGTGTTTTATTCTACTAAGTATATGTTCCGTCCAAATTTAACTTCATTTGGTCGACAAGGCACAAACTTTATTTTATAATAATTTGATAAGTCCATTCGAAAGTGTTTTTAAAGGTAATAAATTCCCTATCTCTTTTTAAGGGATGGTTGGGGTAATTCCATTGGATCCATAAGTCTCTTTTAGTGAACAATTTCGGAAAGAAATGAAGCTTAGCTAGGCAGCATAGACAAATTGTAAGGCCACGAAAAACCCAGTGGTGCCACTATAAATTTTCTAACTTTCAGTTTAGGATATTTTTCCCGATTCCGGTCCAGTTGGATGGCATGCTTTTTTGCTAGGTTCCTACCAAAGTAATGAGAAAATGGAAGACTAATTTTCCTTCGCTTTAATGGGGCATATATTTTTTCTCGCCGTTTGGTCTCTTTTTTGGCGGCTTTGGGTGAGGCGATGCTTCTGCAATTTAGACGGAGGAAATGGGTAAAGTTGCACAGATGGAGTAGTTACGTTTCTAATAGTGTAATTTAGTGGCCTTTTTAAACGACCGTTGTGGTAGAAAACTTTGGCAATATCTCGCGGTTGATGGCCATGTAATGGTCATTTTAAATTGCTCTCCTGAATGTGTTTGATTTCTTTTTCCTCGCATGAGTTTTGTCAGTCTAAACTTTTTCAAGCTTCCAAATATTTCTTTTGTTTTTTTTAATACTTGCAGAACGGTATAGACACATAATAAGAGTTGTTGCGGGAAGTACATTTCGAATCGTGCCAGGTTCTGAGGCTACAACACCAGCGCTATTGTGTGATCTTTCTACCCACATTTGTATGGGACAAACGCCTCTGGCAGTCGATCTCAATTGGCGGTGTCGATGTCGACGACCCCAGCCAGACAAACTAGGAAATAACGCTTCCTTCGCCTCTTCCCTCACCGCCGCCGTCTCCATTGTATTGCACTTGCTTAACGACGTTCGACTCGCACAAAAGAAGAGAGCGAAAGGTTAGCCTTCTCCTATCTATCTTTTCTATACGGAGAAGCCCGAGTGGTTGGAAAGGAAGACTTGTGTGCCCTCAAGCGAGTCCATGGACGTTCACTGTGGGGGCGACTTCCAGGAATGCCGCGCGCCAAAAGTGCTGTTGTCAATGGATGCGCCCGGGTGTACTCTATTTTTAAGTTGGAGGAAAAGGAGGTGGTTCGGGGGATGAAAAGCGAATCAGTGGCGTGGAGGAGTACCGCGGTCGGGGCGACGCTTCCTACGGCTGAATCTTCCGCGGTAACGACGCCCAGTCTCACGCACGGGGCCATTCCGATAAGTCTTCATCCGGATGCGAGGCGTTTCGCGCATGAACTCCTTAATCCACCGTCTCTGCCCTCTCTCCCCTTTCAGAGACCGTCGGGGAAGTATTAACGGGCGACCTTTCGATTTTTCCGATCACTGCGGTGGAAAACTATTTCTCGCCGTCCAGTGTGCGACATTCTGTGTTGATTGGGAGGGTTTACCGCGGGGTGCAAAGGGACGCATTTTAAATTAAGGGTAAACTGTTGGTTATGTGTGTAAGAAAAAGGTTGTGTGTGGAATAAGTATTCGTCCTTTTTCCAATACTCTGAACTACATATACAGTTACTCACTGGACTTTAACGACAACTATTCTGATGACTTATCGTCTGCGGAGAGAGACTCGTATATCTATTCTTCCACCAATTAGATGTTGTTTTTGCGATCAAACGTAACATAATACATAGTTCTCTAGATATTTATGCTAATTATTGTAAACAAATTGGATACAAATTTACTTAAAAGATTCTGTCTTAATTGTTATTTGCGGTCTAACAGCATTTCCTATCCCAGTTATTATAGTTATTTTATTCACCGGATTCGGTGGAATTGTAGCTTATACACAGTGGTCGATCTCAATTGGATACAAATTGGGCGATGTCTCACAGTGGTCGATAAGTGTTCGAAATGTACATTTAAACCAACGTCGAGTGATCCCTCCTCGAATAATGGGCTTTTAGATAAAAAGATGAACCAATCGAGGGAGTTCATTCGGTTCCGGGATGATTTTCGCTACATGTCGCTGCGATTATAATTCTTATCCCCGTTCCGTCCGAGGACGAGGCGCATCGTAGGTTTTAGGTCACCCATCGCTCGCGGGCGTTTTTTTGCCGCTCGCCCTGACAGTTCGTTCACCCGCGGGGAGTTGGTACTCGGGGAATATTTGGCGATAGCGGCCGCAGGGATGGAAAGCGCCAGGAGAAAGAGAGGGTGCGAGGAACGGTGGGGAAGAAAGGGAGATCTTTCGCGGGGGCGGGAAAGGGGTCTCGGATGGGCCTTGAGTTAGTGCGGAGAAGGGTTTGAGGGCGGCAGTTCTGGGGGGCAGAAGTCGGGGCGATGTTATGAAAAGAGTTTTTTTTTTACGCTGGCGGAGTCCCTCATGAAAGGAAGGGCTTTGCGTGCTGGATCCTCTTTCGTTGTACGCGGCCAGGGTGTGGGGCCGAGATGGGGGAGGGATGAGGGAGGTAGTTGGAAGGTTAGGGGGAAGAAGCGGGGTGGTAAGAGCAAGGGTGGAGCAGAAGGGGTGGCTTGTGCGGGATTTCCAGAACAGTTTCCCCCTCCCCCGATGCCATTTCACTCTCCCCTCCCCCTTCCCCTCTCCTCAACTTCTCCCTGGCCCTGGAAACCCCCCCCCCCCCGTACCGACCCCCCACCACCCTTTCTGCTCTCTTCCGACCATTAACGGTAACTGCCTCCACTGAGCCGTAAAGGTTGACTTATTATTATTGTTGTTATCATGATTATTAATATTGTTATTCTCATTGTTATTATTGTCATTATTACAATGGCCTCGGGCATTAAAACTTTTGAGACGTTTCGCCGTCCCGCCCCTTAACCTCCTCCCCGACGCGAGCTGCCTCTCCGAACGAATGGCCCTTCTCCTCCGTTCCACATTCGTCCTGCCCTCTTTCTCTAGCCTTCTCTGCCATCTCCTCGTCCTCTTTCCTCCCTCTTAGAGTAGCCTCGCGAAGGACGGAAGATAAACTTTTATTGGGGGAATAACTCTATGGGATTCATGGGGAAAGATGGGGCATGGACGTGTGTGTGCGTGTGGGGATAGTAATGGGGTTGGAGAACGGTAGGAGATGGTTCGGTGGTGGGTGAAAAGGGGGAGGTAATGGCTATCCTATCCAACCTATCCCGTAACGGCGGCGTTAGTCGACTGTTCCGCGGTAATTTTTCGTCGTTCGAGAGTTATTGATGGCAGTGATGAGGGTGTAACGGTATGAGATAGTCCCCCCCTTGTCGTTATGCAAATAATATTTATACAAGATCCGCTTTTAAAGCCTTGATTTTTTTTCATTTTGCGTGGAACGGTTTTTCCCCCTCTTTGCCTCTCGTATTCGTGGTTGGTTTTTAAATGCCCGTTTTCTCTATCCTTTAATCTGATCTACCATGGTTTTCTTCCCAAAGTCACCACTTACGCAAGAAACCTCTCTGCGTGCCGCGGCGTATGCCAGGGTGTGGCGCTTTCGAGCGGTTTGCTAACCTTTGATGTGCCTTCCGTGTACGTCATCACGAATTACGGACGGGAAAAATAATGACTGCTGCTAAAATATTCATGATTATTATTATTATGCCCCCTCTTGTATTACACGAATTGAAGAAATTTGCATAGTTCACTGATTATGTTTTTTAAGCTAATTAAAGCGTAGTCTCTTACACTGTTGCGCTGAAAATGTTGACACGCCATTTTGAATTCCCTTTGGAGACGCTACAAATTGCAATGAATGGAATGTGGCCACGAGATTAATAAATTCATGGTCCGTGCCTATAATAATTAATTCATGTGATCAATTTGAGATGTAAAATAAATTAATGAATTTCACCGGAATGATTGCTCCCACATTTTGTGATATATTTCAGATTGATGTGGTCACACGGCGTCGTATCTAATATCCTGAAACTTGCAGTGATATGGTGCTCATCAACTTTCAGTAATTATGGCCTTCGTTCGAAATTACGTGTATTAAAAAATAAATATAAATAAATTGTTTGGTGTGACTAACAGAAGTGATGACTTCCTCTAACATTTCTGAATTTACTCTCTAGCTATTGAGCCTTAAATATCGTTATTTTGTTGCCATTGGTGAAGAAAGATAGTTACTTCCAGAATCAAGATGGTTAATATTATGAAGATTAATTGCTGTAAACGTCTACGTTATCCTTCAACTGGATAGGTATTGTTAAAATCGTCATTTGCATTAATTCTCCATGTGAACATCACGAGCATTTTATCAGTATTTGTAGGTTTATGATTATTCCACTAATTCTCATTCACGAAATCGCTATTTTGACCTTCCTTTCTTTCTGGTTGACCTTTACTGCATCAATTGCCTCTTTATGTCTTCATATCTTCCGCTTGCCTTCATGCCATTCAAAATACGTCTTCTCTTTTTCGCGTTTGCCTAACATAATCTCCTCTACCAACCTCTTCCATCTTCACTACCCTCTCAAAATCTCGCTCGTCCACTTTTTGGCTCCTTTTAAACCTGAAAATGATAGTTTAAAAGGATAAATCGACCTTGCCATATAATGGCTCCACTATCTAAGAACCTCAACTTATATGGCAGAAGGCATTAGCATGTTTAATTATGCATAATTCTTTAGCTATTAATGAAAAGCTAGCAGCTTGGGATTAACTAATTTTCTTCCCCAAAATTCTCCGAAAACTTGCTCACGCAGTTGTATTAGTCCATATGATAAATTCTCTTGACCTTTCTAAGGCCGTGCGTAATGTTACCATTGATTCACAGTCTACTTTTCTTTAGCTTGCATTTTCTCACTAATGTATTCCTCTCACCCTAAAGGAGCATAAATTATACATTTTGACCGATTGGTAATTTATGAGTACTACCTGTAGTTCGATTTAATTTTAGCTCTCCAGTGCCATAATTCATCGGCAGACTAATTGCTGAGGAAAATTGTTAATTCCTCACGTCCAAGATCGTTCATGCAGATCCGTTCTATTTGGAAAAAAGTAGCAGAATGTGGAGTGAACAAGAACCAGTTTAAAAGGAGGCCGGCGTCGAGCTACTTCAATCAGTAATTAAAACGCATTCACTGGGGGGTCCTGCAAATAGTCTCGTGGCGTATTTCCTATGTTAATGACTGCCCTTATGTTTCCAGCGTTCAAGGCAGTGATTCCCTTCAGGTCTTATCTTCATATGTCTCTCCGTCCTTGTACCTTTACCCGTAATACTTGACCATGTCGGTGATTAGGTTAACTACATTGCCAGAAAAAGTATCGTTTCGTAACGTGTTGTTCCTTTTTTTTGTAGACATCCATTCTCGAAAAAACGACGAAATTAAAGTATTAATTGTTCGCAACCCGTGCGTGTTTTGTCCCCCTTAAGTGCCGATATTCCGAATTACATGACTTTTTGGTTGGGGGGATACGCAAAAATGGAGGAAAATCTTCTCGGTTATTCGTTTGTTGGGCGTAGGTCATCTCGTCCGTCCCATATTCTCCATTTTCCTTTAAAAATCTTCATTTTTCGCATTCCTCTCGGCCATCCCTCACTTATCCTCTTCCCACCCCTTCACTTTTGCCTCCCGCCGCTTTCGGCCCACTGAGTTGCCCCTTCCAAACCCCCGACCGACCCCTATCTCCCACATCCCCTTCACCCCCCCCCCCCCCCTCTACGCCCCAAAATGCTTCCATTCGTCTCAATCACTTCTTCATCACAGGCTCAATTCACCCGACCTCTTTTAATTATCTTTAATGCGGCGATTCTTCATCCCCGTCCATCTGCTACCCTCCTTCCTTTCCGGGAAATCCCCCGCCAAACTGCTGCCCGTAACCCTTTTTAAGTTGGTGGCGGGGGAGTGAGGGAAAAAAAAGGTGTTTGAGGGTTCCTCGTCACGTTCGCGCCATCCCGATCCCCGGTCCCGGCGTTAATTCTGGCGAATTCATAATAATACTCGTTTGACAAGCGTGTGGAGATTGGAGTTTTTGGGGGAGGGGAGACGGGAGGGGCGTCGGGGGTGGAAATCAAGCCTCGTCATTGGTCGCCGTCGCCGCTTCCTCCTTCCAACCCCCTTCCCACACCCTTCACCCACCCCGTGGTCCTCTTCCTCCTTCCCCCATTTCGCTGGAGTGTGTCGCCTGGGCACTTAAGCGGGGACTGCTTACCGTACATTTAATGTTTGCCCATTGCCGGCCTTTCCTCGTTGTTGCACCCTTGTGCAACCCCGCGCACCGATCAATGGTGCACCAGTCAGATGGCCTGGTGATTTCTTGGAACCGCATCAGAGGTGGGCGTCCAATAGGCTGGAAGGGTGAGAGGTGGCCGAGAGTAACGTGACGGACGAATTTTTACGTCAAGAGAGTAATTATCGCGCCGAATGTGTTATTGGAATTGTTAGATTTTGTCGCTCGCCTGATAAACTTCATGGAAATTAAGTTTGTGTTCCATTAAAATTTTGATGAATCAAATTATAACTCTTACTTCCCGCGGTACTGAAATCAATGCGCTGACCTCTCTGGAAAAGTTCTATGTTTCCGAGAAGGTTCCAGATTGCCCCCTTCTCCCTATTCAAGCCCGCCTCCCCACTTTCATACGCGGTTTGAAATCAGCCCACGCCTGGAAGCGTGTATACGGAGTGAAATTAGCGACCTTGTTTTCCGGTCAGTTAATCTAAATTGAATTACAAAGTGCCCTCTCTCTCTTTCTTTCCTCTTCCAGTGATATTTGTGGAATTTCTTTGGATATTTTAAACCCTTCTGCACGGGGGGCCGAAGGGCCGCGAATTTTATATGCGCGCCGTTAATTTCGAGCCTCGCGCGTGGGCCACTCCAACCGATGATGGCTTTTAATGTGAAGACTGCCTGTCCGACGTGTGTTATGAGCGACAAACCTGTGGGATTCTTTTAAATGGGGGAGAAAAATCTCTCCCCGCTCGCAAGTAAACAGTTCTATGCTCTTAAATAACCCGAGTACATTTTTATTTGAGATTTACCGGTTAAGGTAGGTTTACATGGACATTACACACTTCTCACGATGCCTGTTTTTCATATGATTTCCTTCTTAATTCATCATACTTCGTGCATCCCGTTATTCCATGTCAGTCACCCGTCCTTATCCTTCCTCTTTCCCGTTTATCCAATACAATTTCCTCTATCACGCCCGTCAAAGCACTCTCTGCCTTTATTACCACATTAACTAATCCATCTAGTCCCTCTTTCTTCTAATTTCCTCAATAAACTTAGTTTCCTCTTCTGCCATCTCCAGCACGTCCTCGTCCGTCCTTCTATCTACATACCCTACCTTCTCCATCATCCTCTGTACCCATTTTTATTACAAAAGCTCTTTGTCTATTTTCGTCAACTTTCCTGAAATTTGAAAAAAATTGAACGCATAAATTTGGCCTTTTAATGATGTCTCTTTGATACCCAGAAATGTTCATAGCTGTATATACACTCCAATCTTGTTGAATTTCCGAGAGTATTAAACCTTGCAACGATTTGGGAAAAGCTAATAATAAATCAAATAAACGCCCCTCAGGTAACCACGTAACCTGATACCACGATAGCGAGTGATTAGTTGGCCATGATCTGATGTTGGGATGATGTCAATTCTCATTGATTGAAAAACATGACAGGATATGCGTAACATTATTTTTTTGTTGATGCTTATGCGATGGATTCAACTCCTTTGTTTCCCGTTCCTATAGCTTCAAAGGAAGTGTATTTTTTTAAGGCGCTACGGCACAGTAGTCACTTCGGCCACCAGCGAGGTGGTCCGCTGTGGGCGGATCGCATATTTTGCCACGCCAGGCAGTGCGTCTCCACAATATGGCCCCGAGCGGTAATGAAGCCGAATTGAGTGAATAATGCGCTCTCTGTCGATGTTAGCATTTGTAATATCTCCGTTACGCTCTAAAAAAAAATGGCTCAGGTTCTAGGGAATCGTCCCGAATGGCGGTTGTAAAGTTTTATCATTGCTCTCGCCATCTCTCGCAGCGTCGCCTGAAATAATTTGCCGCTTCTCCCGACTTTTTGGTTCATCATTTTGTCCCAAACTGTTAATTTTAAGTTTCTCCTCGTCTCCCGAGGTGGTTCACCTTGCTTTTAATGAAGTGTTTTTCGTGCCATTCCCGTGCTCAATGGGACATTTTATGGTCCCTCGGAAGTTTTTTGATGCGTGCGCTCTGCGACTTAATGCGCGGCATTCAGTTGCCGTGAAGGACGGAAAAATATTTTTTTGAAACTAACATTGTCCCAGTGATTTTCATCGTTTTTGGTGTCACCTTTCAAATTATCCCGAAATGATAAGTATGTGATCAAGCAATTTTGTCTCCATATTTCTGAACCTCATGATTGTCTCCATAGTTAATCTACTATTAGGTACGCCTTTATTTTTCCAAAAATTCAATCAATCTATGAAATTTTATAATTTTAAAAATTGGTAATTTTGTTTATTAATGGACCTAATTTGTATGTTACTTATTCCTAGACTACTTACAAATGCTGCGTTTAATCCTTTTGCGCACTAAGAGTGTTTAAAGGCGTAAATGATGTCCATGGTCAGTACAGAAGAGCATAATTTATCAGTGCTGAATATCTCTAAATTCCGTCATGTATTTAACTTTTTAACAAAATAGGCATCTCTGTTCATGAAGAGTAAGGCATTAACTTTCAGTAATGACTAGAAACAGTTGTTGTTTCAGCACTTAGAATTAAAAATATCTACTCACTTTAGAAGTGCTACCATAGTAGTAGGATTATCGGCAATTCCTGCCTCTGGATTTTTACGGTTAAAATTGAAGTCAGATTGTCTTTTTTATGAGAAATTAAAAGTGGACGTAAGCCCAAATCGACTCAATCTCTGGTGGAGCAATTCTAGCTAATTATCAGATAATAACCCAACGCAAAAAGTAGCTAGCGTGTGCATCCCGTTGGATATGATCTGTCTTACCCTTGATGCACAAAAGATGTCGTTGTTGGTGGAAAAGGGGGTACAGCTCTAGTTTGCTTCAATTCAACAGCGATGGGTTTGAGGAAATGAAGGTTATTTATTCGCCGGAATGAATAAACTCTTGTTTGAGATGCTGATGCATCGAGGACGTCTTGGGTAGAGAGAATTGGCACAGATTGACGGATTATAATTTTCCGTCGTTGGGCTTGGATGGCTACGAATGGCGTTGAAAAAGTTGAAAAGTTTTTGGTTTGGAACAAGAGATGTGCTATGTTTCAAAGCAGTCCTTTCGATTTCCCTTAAAACGAAATTCTCTTTATCCTGCAATTCATTCTCAAATAGTTTAAATCTAGTATCGGAAATACAAGGTTTTGAAATATTGTTATGCCATGTAGTTTAGAAATTTTCTCTTCACCGGCGAAAGTGGTAATCATGAATTTGCAGTTAATATATGCAGTTGCTGTTAAAATACTCCAAGCAGTTTCGTATGGTTCAATGTATGGGACTAAGAAAATACTTAGTAATCAAAGGGAGGAAATGACTAACGTGTTTTCCTATGCATCTTGTTTTATCTTTAGGATGAGAAGTAAAAACTTTAGCGTTCCACAGGGTAAAAAGATTTATTCCGACATGTTTCACTTCACTGAAGTATCATCAGGTACATGTCCTCATTGTTTTATCTTTCTTTGCGGCATGGAAAACTGTATTCTGGATGAATGATGTAATGAATCAGAACTCTTCGAACTGTACATTACTTATACCTGACTCTGTGATGAGATATTTGAAGAGCATCAGTTTTGTTTTTGTCTTATGTTGCATGCGCGTCGTGAAACTAAGCAAAATTCACGCATGTGCAGCTCAAGCAAAAGCACACATTTTAAATTGAGACTTGATTTTGTTGATTTTCTAGGTGTCGTATTACATTATTTAGAATTGAATCATTTATGGGCACTATGTTTGTATAGCATCTGAGTTTAACTATGTATTATAAATGACAAAATTATTTCAAAGAATATTTGCTTGGATAGATGGAACCGATAATCTGCGAGTATATTTTTATGTTTGCTGTTCTGTTTCCATTCAGTGTATATGAATAGATAAAGTGACGTGGTTTATTTTTTCTTGCACAATTTTCTGGTATCTTTCGCTGGTGTGGTAGCGACCTTTATTATAGAGAAATGCAAATTTTTATTATTAGTTACCTAGTCATGCTAAGACCGTTCAGGGATGGCGGGAGGCTCTTGTAATAAAATAAGAAGTTATTTTTGGTGTTCTGCTTTCTCGTCATATGGGTTTAAGTGCGAGTCACTGTCGCATTCATGCTCTTGAGCCATCCAGGTCGCCATCAAGTGAAAATACCAAAAAAATCTACTTATTATTCAGCATTTATGGGCATCCCACAGCTTCAATTGCTTGAAAAATACGAAACTCTGCAACCTGCAGAGACCTGAACAAGTTGAGAGCATCGTTGCAACACTTCGTTTCTTTCCTTTTTCCATAAATTGGCTTTCATGCCGTCATTAACTTAATAGTCTCTCTTTCGAACCCTCGTATTTCAAAAAAGAATCTTGAGCTATTTAGAAATAAAGGCACTCAAGGCAGGGCCGAGTGTAGAAGTGACCGGTTTCATTTTTTTTCAAATTTTGTCAAATGTGCTCTTGTATATCTCGGGAAATGTGAACTTCGCTCCCATTTTCCCCCTCAGTATTCATCTTTAGGTGAGCGACCGAGTGGCAGAAGGGGGAGGGGAGACTGTATTTTGCTCCAAAAGCTCTTCTTGGGGAAGCGTAGGGGGAAGAGGAGAAGGGGGGTGACTCCAAGGTACCGTTCTGGGACCCTTCGTGTGTTTGGAACGGGCCGCTGCCCGTGCTATACCGCAGAGTGAAGCAGGTGGGTCGACCCCTTGGATACAGGGGCTGGCGGAGCAATTTTTTAGGGTGACTCGTCACCGTGGTGTAGGTAATAAGCCGTGCCTGGGGCCTCAATGAAGTGGAAAAGTGTTGCTATTCACGTCGAAGGGGAGGCAGGATGCAGAAGAGGAAGATCTACAGAACCTGTAAGTTTCGGGTTTAAATGGAAATGTTTTCCTCTGCTGTGTATAGAAATAACGTGATGCAAATAAGTTGAATTTGACAAGATCACAAGGATAAGATAAGAGATAAGCACCACTAATAGAACCAAAACAACATCAAACTTCTCACTCCATGATGCCTTCATCAAATGAATTTCCCCCCACATGAAAATGAAATTGCACACATTACATAATACGGATTAATGATACAAAGAGAGATGCAATTTAAGTGTTTGATTTTTATTTACTTTTAAATTTATTGTATATATTATTTTCATTTAAGCATACCTACATGAATTGCTAACGTGCATAATGTATGTTTGTAGTACTTTTGAAATGTTTCTTTGTATGTTGGATGAAAAGTAGAACTTGTAGTTGTGTCCCGGATGATGTTCATAAAAATTTTACCGTAGGTGGGTAGTATATGTATACTCCTGTGAACATTGGGTGACAATTCACCCCTTGTACCTTGCAGGGTAGTCAGTAAATATAGATAAATTAGAAGAGAAATGGAAATTGTACGTATATAGGCAAGCATCATTACTTAAGTCAGACCTATGCGTAAAGACTTGATCAACTCTAACTTTTCTATTAGTCTTAGTTTATATCTCCATTCTGTAGATTTTTATCCCCAAAACAAAATCTTTATAGTTCGATCATTCAACATTCCATGAGCTACAATCACCCCCTTCAGTTAGGCACTAAGTTTATGTGCATGCTCCATTTCATCCTCAGTGCAGTGGAAAAAGCAGGAAGTGAACGCAGCCATTTTGGTTGAGAGGAAATGTAACTCATTTCCGTCCGTTCCTCTTGACCAGCAATGGATCGTTTGCTTGTTCATAATTTAAGCCTTATGTAAGATCACTCCCAAGCTCCTAAGATACTGCTGTTTTAGTATTTTAAGTATAATAGTGGAATGAACCATTTGAGATACAAAGCTATATTTTTCACGCTGCTTCGACTGTTTTCGCTTGCTTTCTTCTTGGCATTGGAAAGTAATTTAGCTGCCCATATACCCGTTGTTATTTTAAACTATCAATTTTTCAACGCTCATCGAAGGTCTGTGGTCTCTTGTTATTATTTTTTTGTCTAAATCATGGAGTACTTCTTTGACCATAATAGTAGTAGCGGATGTGTGTCAATCTTTGCTTCGCGTTGCAAATTGTTGAACATTGTAAAGGAATGGAATAGCTTCACTGCACCAAGTATTAATGAAATATTGTTGCGTTCCGCGATAGTATTATAGTTACCTCTAAGTAGTCAAAGGTTTGATCGAAGATAATTTTTGCACTTTAGTGGTGCTCTGAGTATCGAAGTTGATTAATAGATTTAACAGCTTACACAATCTTCAGAATTCATGGTAAGGAAAGATCCATTCATATATTCGTGGTTCATTTGTTTCTCACTACCGCCCACTTCATCAGAACTCTCTTGAACGCATGGTGAGACATCTGTCTTTTTCTTGGCGTCACTAACCTCTGCAATAATTGTACGGAAAAAGTGCCCTTTTCTCATCTTTTTCTTTTAGTGAAAAAATTCGTTTGCGTCCCGACCCTCAAGTGTGCGTTTCATTAATAATTTGGTGAGGCAACGAGAGCCGGAGAGAATATCCGCATGTTCACCTCTCGACACTGACGGGCGCGAGTGTCGAATCAACAGGGCACTCGGAGCGAAGGTGAGCGGATCCAACGGTCACTTACTGCTCAATGGCCGCTAGCGTTTTGGATGTGAATGCCCCATCCCGCTGCCTTTTTAGGAGTCCCGAAACTCCGTCCTCGTATTACATATGATAAGCATGCGCTTCACACTTGACCCTTGAAGAACACCTCGCACGTATTCTGCCATTTTTTTTCGCCTCGCCTCTGCCCTCGTTCCAAACCGCAGCTCTCGCCTCAAAAATCCCTCCCAACCCGCCCGCCCTTTTCTGTCCTCACGACCTTCTCCTCCGCTACCTGCCGCCTTTCCGCCTCAATGAGATTTCCCATTTATATTCATCGCACGGCCTGAATCGCTTGACGTGGAGTGCTTGGCTGTTTTTCCTCTCCCACTACAGTCACAACACGTGCACTCAGTACACGTTTGTATATATTTTAAAAGAGCAAATGCGCAGGTTTTTTTTTTAAACTCCCCTTACTCGCATCGTTTTCAGAAATGGAGGTGATGGGAGGTGTCGGATGCCACGCAAGGAGGAGTTGAGTGCTTACCTCAAAAGTGGGACGAAGGGAGTTGGATGCTTCGTTAATATGAATGTAATGCGCACTCTTCCTTCATTTGCGTCCTTAACTTATCGCTTCCTGTGCCATTTCTCCTCGTGCTCTCGTTCCATAGCTGCCTTGCTACTGATGCGTTACTCATTGCGCTTTGTTGCTACTGTTTCGGTGTTTTTTCCCTTACTTTTTTCATTACAAGTCGTGGTGAATAGAACCTTTTTCCTCGTGGTTTCGAACAGTCGTCAATGCCGCATAAAAGGATGAATTTCCGCCTTCCATCGTCACTGACGTCGAGGAAAAGATATGAATAGTGTTCAAGGGTCATTCTCTTGCTCATCATTTACCGCGCAATGGATCGTTCTGGTTTGAGATTTTTTCCATAATTTTCCTGTGTGCGTGATCATCGGGTGCCTTTTCCACGCCGTAATGAAGCGCGGCTCTCCACACTTGTACCGGAGAGCTGAACGTAAGTATATATTAGTGGGAGAATCACTCCAACCACTGTTCTATTCTCTCTTGCGACTCATCTTCCCGCCATGTAATTATTAGGTTATGGGAGGTGAAATTTCCTTTTTAAAGTTCCCTTGAAAACCCCTCCATTCATGCGATTTTTAATATTCCTCACGCTTGAAAATCATTATTGTCTTGACTGCAACACCGAAGCTCGTAGGAGTTCTTGTGATAAATATTTCGTTATCTTATTTTGAAACGCCGATGACTGTGACTTTTTTCCGCCGATGACCGTTAGTGACTTTGGGTTGGACTTGCGTGACTTGTTTGCTACCAATTCGTTTTATTCCCGGTACCAGTCCTTGAAATTATGTATTTAACTCTTTCTTCATTAGCAACAGTAAATTGGTGGATGTGAGAGAACATTCACCAAAGGCCCCATAGTGTCCATTCGTAGATAATATTAACGCAATCTCATATTCATCTCTGATGGGATTCGATTCGCCATCATATCTTCAGGAAAACAAGCCAAATCTCTTTCGAATCTCAGTTTGTTTACAGAATTTATGTTACATTCTTGTAGGCTATTGTGAAATATTTTCTTGAACCCAATATGAAATATCCCTCCATGGAGGTAATTTATCTGAGAAAGTCGTGGAGCTGTTAAAGTATTATTAGTCTTATTTCGATCTTCAGTAATCGATAATGGATACCAAAATTTTTTTGTAGATGAGGAATCTGTAAGGATGTCTGAGCAGATAACTCCTTCCCCAAGGGGCAGAGCAATTCTACTGCGCCTAGTAAATCGCTAGAGGAAAGAATTGCCTCTGGCGTTGTGAAATTCCCTTGTGGCTCTAGCAAAGGACGCGTTCACCCCGTTGTAAGTGGTACCCCGACATCTCCTACATTCTCTTCGTCATTACCCTGTGGCAAGCTCCCACACGCTCCAAAGGATGATGTAGTGCACTTATCTGTCCTTTGATGCCTCAGCTAACGTCATTATTTCCGAGGGTTTTTTTGCGGTGCGATTCCATTTTGGGTGACAGGTGTGAGCATTGAACAAAGCTCCGTAATGAAATTCCTCCTCGATGATCGCATTATCTTAGGTGACACGGGCGCCGTCGCGTGGTCGCAACGAACCACCCACTCCCTCTCCGTCAACCCCACCGTTTGGAGCCGGAGAAGCGAGTGTTTTTCTCCAGGGTTCAGGGAATCGGGTGCGTAGCTTGAGAGCGTGCTTTGATAGGCGCCCTCTAGACTCCTCAGATTCTTGCGGGTAAGCGGCCTTAATTAGCGATCCTCTCTTCGTGTCATCGCAGCGTTCCACCTTTTATAATCCCGCGTGCCAAATTTGAACGAGGATGAACATTTTCGACGGGGTTTCCGACTGCAGCAAAATGTACACGGCGTTAAAATTTGCCCATTGGATGAATTTTTAAGACAATGTTTTGTGTATTCAGCTGTCACCCGTCCATGAACGTTCTTTTATTTAGCCGTTAAACTTTGTGTTTCCTCTCTCTAGCTCTAATAAAATGATGAGAAATGGATTTTCCCGTACCTCCTGTAATTATACTATTGTGTTTGGCAGTGTGGTTGCTTTGGTAATTATGTTCGTTTAGCACCGTGCCATCGACTTTAATCTATGTTTTGCTTACTTGTATGGAAAACATAGACCCAAACTTTGTCGAGTGGTGCTAGTTTTTGGAATAGCTAGGAACTCCTAACTTGCGCTTGAACTACTGAATTTTGTCAGGTCAGATTCAAAATTTTCGAGCCTTGAAAATGTCTAGATTTTACCGACGGAGTCTGATAATCTGTGAATTCGCGCACAATTACTAATTATTTATCCTGAACTAACCTGTGACTTTTTCCCCACTGCTATAAAATTATGTAGTCTATGCCTCTCCCTGTTCTGCAGACCGTATCCAAGTACGGGTTACATCTTATGGTTGCCGACCCATTGCTAGAATCGAAAAGAACCGGTGAAATCTTGTTAGCTATCGTGCACCATCCGGTTGTAAATGCTTTAATTCCTGCATCTATTCCTTGAGAATGCGTGGAGAAAAAAGTTAAACAACCTCAGCGGCACCGCTATGAATGTGAGCCCGCAGTGTATCTCTGAATATCGTCGTAACCCAGCCCCGCTCTCATTTGAGTTCACTTACCCCTAAGTTCGCTGATTGCTGAATGTGCCCAATAGAAATAGCTGCAATTCTAAGCGAGAGTAAAGAATGCTACTGCTTTCACAATTACTTCCATTGAATATGGATAGTGGTCTGAGGTGAAGCTGCAAGTCTTACTTGCACCTTAGGGGCGAGTAAGACAGACAGTAAGTAGAGGTGTTGGAATGGGATAGGAATGGAAAGGAGGATTGGTGGAGAAATACTCGGGCTACAAGCCAGCTCTAAACGAGGGGTAGGTACCAAGGGGTCGTGGTCACAGCTTTGTGTTCCGTGCAAGGAACACGGGGTATAGGAAACGTGTGTTCTTCACAAGCCATTTGAAGAATAACTGGAATTACAATAAAATATATCCTCGAATGAGTCGGACCCAGGCCTTCGGAATGAGTAGTCCATGCTCAAGACACCACACTGACCATACCTCGACGGCATATTAAGCTCTAAACCAGAGATAGTCCCTTTTTTTCATGCTAAGAATTGATTTGTGGAGGATTTAATGGTACCAACTGAGGATTACCAATAATTTTGAGTCCATCCCGCATTAGGTCCGTGATCCAATTGATAGTCGTACCCTTCCTTTCGGTTGTATCACAATGCAGTCACTATTTCTGACATCGACTACCGTATTAATTACCCTCAAGCCGTTTCGAACGACGTCATTGACGGTTACAGTCGCATGCCTCCCTTTAGTTTCCATATGTTTTGGGTTTCTTTTCGTTTTTCTCCGAACTTAGAATGTTTTCAGCAAAGTGGCCCGCATCATGTCCACCAAATAAGCCCTTACCCCCCATAATGCCTCTCTTCTCGCCCTCCCAACAACAGCCAACCCCGTAGCTTCGGACCTTCAGTCTAATAAGGGCCGCACCTGGCCCAAAGAGCCCCAGGGGCCCGTCTTCTCATTACCCAGACGTTTTTTTTTAAGCCCTCTTCCCCCTCCCCCGGCATCGGCACTCTAAATGCACGCAGGAACCCTGTAACAGCCGCTTCTCATCCCATTCGCTGCCACGTGGGCATCGAGGGTACCTGCATTCGTTCCGGGCATTTTGACGGCGGTGAAGTAGATGTCAGAAGTGCAGACGTTGTTCCTTGGTGCTTCGGGAAATATAAGGGCTAGGACTGTTCTTTTGGGCTCAGCAGGGACAGTGAAAATGCGCTGCATATGCTGTGTTACGGAATTGTATTTCCGGTTTAAGTAATGACCTGTGAGTTTGCCCCTAGCGATTATCCGTGGAAACTTAATACTTACGTACTTTTCGATTCAATTACCGGTCGTCCACGTTCTCTCCATTTTTAGTATGTGTGAGTGTATACATTTTAAGGTAAATATTTCGCAGTCAAGTCCCTGTAAGTCTCGTGATTTCCACACATTAATTTTAATTCGTTCGATCATAATTATGTATTGGTCGAGCTCTATTTAGGTCCTATGGAGCTTCCAAACGAACTGACCTGTTAAAAAACGTTGATGGCAATAAAAAAGTTACAATAGTTTCTCAGTCCGATGCTTAATAACTCGTAACCTGAAATTTTCGAAACACAAATACAAAATTCTACTGGAGAGACATTGGAAAAAAATTTTTGATTGAATTCACTTCGTTTTTAAGGCATGTAGGAACTACTAGTAAGGTGATAGAGCAAACTCTGCCCTAAATGATAATCTACGTTTTCCTTGTAGTGTGTGCATTTATCTTCGATAAGATTTCCTTGCCAAACAAAAAGAATGTTCAAGTTTTTCCCCATCCAGGGCAACAGCTTCGCCAAGAAAGAGATGAATGATTCTATTCTCGTCTTTCCTGTTATTTTTTCCCTGCAAAGGTAAAGAATGAGCGACGGTTCCTTTGAGTTTGAAACGCTCTTTTTTTCGCCACTTCGCGAGAAAGCGCAATGTATGATGTGTGTTTGCCGTATGGCGGAGCGTAAGGTCCGCCCGTCGCCGAGGGTTTCTTCCTCTTCCGCCCTCTCCTTTCCTTAAAGGATGGAAATAAAAATGCGACGGAAAGACGCAAGGAGTGGTGGGGCAGAGTTGAGGCCGAGCGTTGCTCCCGAGGATAGCGCTAAAATCCCGCCCGCGAATGTTGCGTACGTATCTCTTCTCTTTTTTCAATGTGTGTGGAGGGGAAGGTGTCGGGGTGGTGGTTAGTGTTTAGAGTACTGGTCTCTCAGTTGGCAGGTCCGGGTTCGTAACCCGGCATTGAAAGCTCTTTCTTCGTCGTTAAACCGTCTCCTACCTGGATAGGTATTTTGTTGAGAGCAGTCAAGTACAGTACTTAGTCCGTCGTATGGGACGTTAAGCCCTGGTTGGTTGGTTATTCAGGGGAGGCGACCGACAGCTGAGGTCATTTGCGTCATTTAGGATAGGTGGGTAATTGGGTAATGGTAGGAGTTTCCAGGGAGCGGAGGATGGAGAGAAACCCGGCGTCAGCATTAGCCTACTCTTAACGAAAGGCGCCAAGGGGACCACGGCTTAACGTCCCATCCGACGGACAGAGTACTGAACTTGAAATGCCCTCCACTAGGCACTCAAGTGGGAACCGGATTCCCACAGAAAAATCCGCCACTGCCGGGAATCGAACCCGGGCCCTCGGGATGGGAGTCCAGTACTCTAGCCACCACACGAACCCGATCCCCGTTAAGCCCTGGTCCCCTTCCCACCTTCGTTAAGAAATGACTAATGACGTCGCAGGGTTTCTCTCCACCCTTCTTCCTCTCCACCCTTCTTCCTCTCCACCCTTCTTCCTCTCCCTTCCATTCCCATCCGTACACCTCCTGGTCTGAAGTGCCTTTTAGTGTAAAACTGACTTGAAAACACAGACGGGTTGAGAGGAAATTATTTCATGGCGAGGGGAATAGCCCCGGGCGAGGACCGATTCCCGGCTACCGGGAGCAAACTCTCCGCACCGTTTTCCTTTCATTGCTTTCTCCTCCCGTCTGTCTTCACCTCCGTCACTTCTTCAGTTTGCCGTCTTCCAGACCACATTCCCGTCTTGGTCCCTCCACCCTTCCTCAATCTCCCATCTCATCCTCCCCCCGTCCACGGGGGGAACACACCCCCGCGGCCCCGTTTTTCCGAAACCTTCACTACTCGCCCCCGCTCCCCAACCATCCCCGCGTCCTCATCAAACCATTAGCATAATTACTGCCCCCGTCCGCCTGACGTCATCCCGTGCGGGTGTCTTGGTCGCCGTCCGACTCCCAGGCGACTCCTCGCCCGGCGACGACAAACAGGAGGCGTCGCGGTGGATGCCGGGAAAAAAAACCTCTTTCGGAGACGGGAGTACCCTGGCCGCGCCCTCTCCTTCGCCAGCCACCACCCAAGTCTTCTTGGCGTCATCCCTCCTCCCCGCACCTCGCCCCTCCTCACCGCCCACCCTGGGAGGTCTTGTGGCTGGCTCCTCGACTAGCTGCTGTTTCTCTTCTCATTTCATGTCCGTACTCGCACTGATAGGTCCTTCAGACCGGAAGGAAAGGTTCAAGGATCTGACCGGAAGGGTAAAAATGAAGGGTGGAGAGAAACCAGGCAATGGCACTAACTGCTCGTAAAGAAATGTTCCAAGTGAGGTTGATCCGAAAAGTGAAAGTCATGTCATTTTTTTTATATTTTCAGCACTTATATAACTAAAGTTCCTCTATCTAATAAAATAAAGATAATTATACCAACCCATACTCCTTTGTGCACAAATTGCATTTGAAATTACATACGACTAACGCCGAGAATGGCCATCAAATGGTAATATAGCGTTTAAAAATACCATAGTGACATGTCATTTATGCAAAAACTGATATTTTATGCGTAATTTCACAAGGAATAAAATGACACGAAAAAAAAGGAATCAACCTGCCGTATATTTCGCTAAATCCACCAATTTTTGCGCGTATAGCAGATTAAATGCGTTAGTTGACTTCAAGTGGCGCTGCGGTAGCTCTAGCAAAATGTATGGCGTATGAATTATATTATTACTAATGAGATATTAAAGAATATTTCAGAAAAATATTATAACATAACGTTTTATAGTAATATTCTGGTGTTATACATTAATAAATTCATTGAGTACATGAATTTATTTCTGTAACGTAAATGCTGAATTGACTCCATCGTCGAGCTGGTTAAAACTATCATAAAAAATAAATCCTTCGACTTTCCATCGTATTTCTTGTGATACTTATGACTTTCAATAGCTTAGGTAATTTTCTTTTTGAAGTAAGGATCACTTATCAGGCATAAACTCATACTTACATTAATAAGATTCCTTGGACAACTTGACTCAAGCAGTCGCGAGCACCCCTCCTAAACGTCCCATGCGGCGGACGGAGTACTGCACTCGAATGCTCTCCGTAAAATACTCACTACCGATGAAAAATATCTTCCACTGCGTGTATTTGAACCCCGGTCCTCAGAGTAAGAGGCCAGTACCCTAACCATTAGAGCAACCCACCCCCATACCGTATCCACCCATTTGCGCCCACGCTATAGATCACGAAACGTCACGAGTGTAGGTGGCCCGTGGTGTTGACACAGCAGACCTTCTTGCCGTTATACAAGGGAAAGCTAATGGTGATATTATTCGGAAAATCTCGTCGAAAACGCATTTGCATTTTAAAGGAAACTTATGACTATCAATGCCAAGAAAAATTAGTTCAACGGAATGTATCGTTGTGCAGATTCGAGAATAGGAACCTATGGAAAGAGGTAGAGTGCTGGGTAAGCGGGTGGATTTTAAGACTCTTTTTAACGCTATGTTTAGCACTCATATAATTTCATTTTTAAACACAAAATGCACTTTTAGTTTTCCTTTTTTATAGCGTCTACCTACCCTACTACACGTTTAACATTGCCTAATCTTTCATTGGTGAGAGAAATATTCTTATGGCATGACCGCGGCATGATTTCATGTCGCACTTCGAGTTACAGGTCTTCATGCCACTTACCATTCCTCCCATCATGTGATATCACCGCACCGCTTCATACCTTCCTCGGATTCATTCTGGCGTCTGTTAATGAAAAAGCGTCTTAAATCCAAATCCATCGGACGTCCGATACTTTCATTATCCCATCTGGAGTTTCCCTTGAATTATCCGCTTGTAATCTCGACTTGATGGGACTGGTCTGGACATATGGAGAAAGCTATCTGTCTAAGATGACCCAGTACCAATAAAGTTGGGTGACGTCTCGGGACGGTTGTTCCTGATTCCGTAAACCTTTGATTATGATCGGTATTGACTTGTTCAGTGAACTGATTTCAAGATAGGCTAACAGCAACAGTAAGGCTGAACTTTCCGATGTTTTACCTTTCTTTCGGTGTATTTTTTTATGCTTCAAGAATTGATAAATAATGATCGGGTAATACAACTTGGCTTTCAGTTCCGTCCCGTATGCGATGCTGCGTTGATGCGAGTGGAAATAGGGAAATATGGCGCTCACGCGAAGTCCCAGCGGCACAGCGTTCTTCGCTTTGTGTTCGGCACGCGAGTTCAAAAATAGTTTCCTCACTCGATCACGCCCCAAGTTCCTTCCTCCGCCCCGCTAAGACTCGCCCCGTCATTGTCCTGGGAAGGCCGCCACCGTCTTGGGCAAACCGCCCCCCTCCCCACCACCTCCCTCCCCCAACCCCCAGCCCGCCCCCGCGGGAAGGGGCAAAAGCGCCGCCGCCTCGGCCGCTCTGTCCCGGCGACATGGCCTTTGCATAAACTCTCTCCGGAGGCGAGAGATGGTAGCTCGTCTCCGGACGCATTTAAAAAAGAGCCCCCTCTTCCCAACCGCCCGCCCTTAATTGTTGGATCGTTAGGGCGGCCGCTCCCGCCCCCGCGGTCTCCTCTCAGTCCCACCTAATTGGATGGTGTTTTTTTTTCCAACCCTCCTCCTCCCTCCGTCTTTCGGAGAAATCTTTTTAGCGGCGTCGGACCGGGCGGGAAACACTGACTTCTTCCTCCCACTCGATCCCGGATGCCTTTTCACCCGGGTGAAATTTTGTTTCTCTAACCCTCCAACCGCTCCTTCGCTCCAAGACCAATCTCCCAAGACCTCCAAGTGGGGTAACCACTCTTAAATCCTTCAAACGGGGTTTTCGCCGCCCCGGGGCTCTGTTTTTGACCCAGAAACGTTCCCCGCGACCCCTCGCTTGTCCCCTTGCGCGCCTCTCTTGAGTGGGATATCAGCGATTATGCTTTCAGTTCCCGCTTCTTTGAGTTGGTCAACCTCTGATCTTTTACCAGATCTAAGAAGTGTGTTTGAGTTCTGCACCATCAGACGCGTTGGTATTAGAGTAGGGAGACGCAAACGTGAGAAGTCATCACGGAGCTAGTAAGCCATCACTCAATTAGTGTTAGTGTTTATCTCCGTATGTAATTTATTTTACTATCTGCAAATATCTGAACGATGGAAGTCCATTGTGTTCAAATACGTTTGAATTAAATCCATATTTCAGCCATATCAAAATTGTAGGGTGCACGGTATATAAAAAAAAAAACTAAATTAAAAATCTTTATCTTAGTGTAACAATTACCCACTACGTAGTATCTGGTTCTTTCACGACGAGAATTCTTTCATTTGTACGTTTCGAGTGTTCAAAAATGTTTACTAAGTTTTTTTTACAAAATTTAAATTCATTAATAAAGTTAATACTATTGAAATGAGGTGAGTGACATTTGCCGGCTGAGACCAAAACGCGTCTGTATTTAGAGGTTTTTATATGGAATCAGGTGTACTTGCTGATGCCGACATCTTGTTTACTTAATGCTTAATGATAAAATTTTTACTGGCCACCAAATTGTCTCTTTCTAGTCAATAATGTAGTTACGATCGTAATGGCAAATCCATTCCTTCGATGTGAAGAAAATTGCGCTCATAATTTTAAAATCCATTCAATAGCGCGCCTGAATTCCGACGCACGACGTTTACTCTATTGCAAGAGAGCCCTTTGGCCTTACGACGCGATCCTTAATTCCTTCACGCATCCTCGAGAAAAAAAAATCAGGAGCAAATCTCTCGCGAACGCTGTTTCGGGAAGCGGTCGCATAGATGGAGCCAGAGTCAAGGAGCTTCCACAAACGACCTTCGAACGTGAGGGCGTCGCTAGGTTCGGATGGCTGCCTCCCCCTTTACCTCCCACCCCCTCAACCCTCTTTTCTTCTTTTTTTCATTTTCCCCCCCCACCGTTCGGTTTTTGGATTCGGTCGTTCGGGCATCTTCGCCCGGCGTCGTCACCCGCATTCGACAGGTGGCGGCGGGAAAAAAAGAGGAAGAGGGGGGTCATCTGGTGGGCGTGTGTGGCACTAGTATTTCGGGAAGGGGTCGCGCAGTTTTGCTGTCGTATCGCCCCCCCTTCCCCCGCCCGCTTCTACTACCGCTGCCTCCCCCACTCCCCGCTCCTCTCCCTCCCCGTCACCAAGCACCTCCCACTCTCTCCTTCGACCTCGTGTCCTCTCCGGGAGTTGCGGTAGGTCGGGTCTGACTTCTCGGAAACTTAAGAAAAGCCTCCTCGATCCCCTTCGCTCTCTTTTACGTGGATCCCGGGAAAAGTTTTATCTTTTTCTTCCCCCCCCCGCCCTTGCTCCCTCCCTCTCTATCTCTCCCTCTCTATCTCTCTCGCGCCGTAACTCTGCCTTTCCTTTTTACACCACCTCTCTTTTTCTCCTGCTACCCCCACACACTCCAGGAAAGAAAGGTTTTCCCGAGGGTTCGAAAGGGGTTAGGGAGGGATGATGTCTCCCTTCTTTCCTGGACCTGATATCCTTGAAAATCCCCACTGGGATTGGTAACTTGCTCTTTGAATTTAAAGGAAAAAATGCTTACCCGTAGTGCGACGAAAGTGCTTTAAATGAATTAGCATACCATAATTCGGAGGTTACCCCTTGAAGTTTCTTTCCACCAAATTTTCCTTTATTTAACTGCGCGGAGTAGGATCTCCATGGTAATCAATAATGACCTTTCTGGTGTCAATAGCATGTTACCTGTTTTGGAATGTAGACTGGTTGTAATTGGAAATCATATGTTCGCTGTATATCGTTATATTTTCTCACTCAAAATCTCTTCACTTTACATTATGGATTTTTTCTTCTATAGTCTTATAATTTGGTCTCCCTTCAATTCCAAAAGCACTGAAATTATATGATTCTTTTTTCTGAATGCTCATTATAGGCTTGATTGATTTTCAAAATTAAGTTCAAACCCTTATAAGTAATAACTATGTGATTTATATTTCTTCAACATTCCAATGACGTTATGCCCCTGAAGAATGGATGAAGTCTTAACTTTGCAGAGAACGAGAATATTTCTTCATCACCAATCGTTTTTTTTAACCCTCTTGTGCTTTCATCATCTTTGGACAGTACGGAATATTTCATGGATTCCGTTTTTCTGAATGTTGATGCGGATATTGAACCATGCCGAGTCTATTCATTAAAATGCACGCTGCGTACCGTGAGATTCATGAAATCGAAGGAGTCCTCTCATGCTAATTCTGCTCTCGAGAACCATTCGTCACTGGATACAATGAGGTAGCCCCCAAGACTGCCATTAAGTCTCAACAAAATGCAAGGTTTTTTTTTTAATCTTCGACTCTGCCCCTCTTCTTTCTCGAGATCTCATTTAAAGAAGATATTTCACAAGTATCGGAGTCGCCGGGATGCCACCCTCCCATTGTCGACGTCTGGGAACATCGGCTCTCCGCACTGAAGATTTTCCTTCGAGTGCCCAAGTGAGGGTGATGCCTTCCAAGTCGGCCATTTTTGCCGTCCTTTTGTGGTAAGACGGATCGAGTGCAGGCATTCTCATTCTTCATGATATCCAGTACAAGCGGCAACCGCTTATCGAGAGGATTGCCGTTGTCCTCATGCTTTCTCGACTTTTTTTGCGAATTTATTCATTCGGAGATTCCCGCACGCACTCAATCGGACCCTCGTTTGCTATTTTTTTTCGAAGAAGCTGGAATCGGCAGTCACCGATATTTTCCCCATACCGTCTCCAGCCTCCTTCGCGTCCCGATGGGAGGGTACGTGACATTCTCATAGATAGCGACCGATCACGTGACTTATCTCGATCGTCCCATTCCCGTGACCAAGTGCGCGGCTTCGCAATCGCCGGTTGCCCTTTTATTTCTGTGCCTCCCTCTCTCGTCTTCGCGGTCGTTCGTTGCCATTTTGACGACCTCGGAAGCGGTTAGGGCCTTGTCGAGATGAAGTGAACTCGACTCTGCATCGCCCCGGCGATATTTCCCCGCCCGATATCACGATGCGAGTACGATGCTCATTTCACGTTGAAAGACAGCGTTAAAAATGCCCTCCTAGAGTCGCTGTGCCTTCTTCGACGGGTGGGATCCTCGCTTCCGTCTCCATCCTCTTTTTTTTGCTTCCATTTGACCGCTTTTCCGTCCAGCTCCTTTTTAATGGCGCTAGTCACGCCATGCACGCTCCTTGACATGCATATGCATGTAAGTATGCAATTCAGTGTCCTCTTTGCCCCGCTATTATTCCACGGCGTGCGGGGTACGGGTTAATGGTCACGTAGATTGTGTTAGCGTAACTTCTACGCGGTGTCTTCTTTGATTTTTATTTTCCTGTTTATATTGGCTCAGCTTCTACACAAAAGGTGTTCCGATAGAAACCATTAGCATTAAAACCAATGAAATTTTCCTTGTTGTTACTTCTCTATTACCTGGATTCTTCTTATTGCTCCCCACGATATCCCCATCAATAAGCCATTTTATTAAACTATTCTTCCTTCTGGAGTTGGAAAGGGCATTATATCAATTCCTAAGATAAATAAAATTTCGCTGTTTCTGTAATTGTAAATGAATATAAAATTCTGCACCAGTGAATTTGGACTGCCTTCTTCCATGTCAAATTCATGCTTAAAACATATATCCTTTCTAACTGGATCTCCCTAAATTGAAACATTATACACAACATATTTCTGGACAGAAAGCGTATCAGTCACGCAATGGAAAGGTTGACATCCTCTGTCCCAAGTTGTTTTTGCTATTATCGCGTCGTTTTTTAAATGGTTTCATTAAAAGTGTATCACTTTAAGCCATAATTATGCATGATATTTTTTTCATTTTATATCCTCAATCGTGATAAAATTGAAATTGAAGAAATTCCCTGTGGGCCTTTAAAATATACATTAGGTCTCCATTTCAAACGTTTACACATATTAAATGTATTATTGAAAAAAACTCTCCCAAAATTGTGAACGTTGTAGTTTTGGAAGCGAAGAATGCGCTATAAAGTATATTATTGCATTTACATTTTAATGTCTTCAGTAGTTATCTCCCTCAGGGGTCTGTTGGGAAGGGCATTCAGCTATTAATCTGAGGTCTTGGATTCAAATCCTGCGGAGACCTCTCTCTCTGGGTAAGTCTTCATGCTGAGTAATTTTCTGACAATGAGCACCAGATTTTCCCAAAAATCACAGGTGGCACGGGGAAAGAAACAAGATCCCGTTACGCAGATGTGCGAATGTATGCTTTCACCTTCAACTTTAGTTTGAGAAATGACATTATCTCAACCGAAAAATTGTAGCAGTTTAAAAACACTCGTTTTTAAGTGAGAAGTAAGTAGAAATTAGAGGTGGTTATTGCTCTGAAATTGTCTGTCGAATCGTCTATTTTCGATTGACCTATGATTGTAAACCACAATGAAGAAATTAACACTCCCAAAAAAAAAGATTGATTTTCCCGAAGCAGTGAGAGTGCAAAATACTTGAGTTTCTGTCAAAGCGCAACTTTGAATCAGTAATAGCACCATTTACCTAGTGATGAAGTGTAATAATGTGTTGTAGCAGTTGAATAAGTGCCTACGTGTAGATGTTTATATAAAATTCGGAATGTTTGCATTTTTCCGTTCATTTCATGAAATCTCTTAAATCTGTTACATTTAACTTTTTCCCCCAATGCCATTGGACTTAATAAATCTCACATCATACACACCTGTACTATGCATGTAATATATGTAGAGTAATTATTTTTTGTAAAATGTTCTCTAACTGAATAATTCCTTTTGTTTTTTCAGGTAAGAATCACATTCGGTGGTGAAACGAGGCTAACTAGGAGGAGGGTTGTGCCTGAATCTGAGATTTCGCAAGTATATGTACACGAATAATATTTTGCATGTATTCATCAAGTTTTTGATAAATGCATATATTGAATAAAATTTTGCATTTGAGACCTTTTTGCATATATTTCCATAGGCAAGGCGATGGAAATTTGTTTTAATTAATCTTTTTTTTTTAGCAATTATTCGATTTTTGCTATTTTTCGAGCTAGTGTTTCTCTCTTTTAGTGAGTAACCTAATTAAATTTGTGCTCTCACAATTCTGTCGCTAATTATTGCTGTAATATTGCTCTGCAAAGTGTTTTAATTGCTTTTTCTGCGTCCTTATTCTTAAAATAATTATTATTCTAATAATAGCTCGTTATTCTTTGTTGAAATGAATCAATACCTAACTGACACCGTATCCCATGACCCAATAGGCCACTTCTACCGAATCAGAATAAAGTTAAAGTTTCTCTTGCTTTTGTTTCCCTGCAGTCTCTCGCCTGTTCTGGAGAACAAGTGAATTAAATTTAGATTGTATAATTAAACTTTATACCCAACTTCTTTTAAGCACAGAAGAGCAGAGAAAACTCCTGAAGGCATACCATTTTTATGCTCTTTTGTTACCCCAACTTTCAAATGCCAATTTTTATTCAATTTATGTATTTATCAAAAACTCGGCCTAAGTTTTTCTCCCCATCGTACGCGAATAAAACGTGGCTCTGGTCTTTGGTTTCGTTTTTGTTTGTCCTTCGGCGCTGAAATAAGGAGACTTCACTCTTCCAGTTTCGTGTTTATATTTATTGAAAAAAGTAGGAGATAACTTTTTGGTGTTATTTAAATAATAGCTCTTTGTTCTCCGACCCTCTTTGTTTGCTCCTCGGGCGGGAGGGTCCTTCTCGGCGGGAAAGAATTTTTAACCCGAGAGAGCTTTTCTCTCGCGCTCCTATTGCTATTTATTATCATCATTCGAATCATCATTATTATCCCTATCCTGAGCCTGGTAAATTATTTTATTACCCACCGTTGTATTCCTCCTTCTAAAGAGTCGTCGCTCACCCAGCGAAACTTGTCCCCTCCTCGTTATTTCTTAACAAAAATAATATCTTTCCCCTAAACGCGTTTCGCTCTTGTTTGCTTCTCCTTCCAATTTTTTTCCTTGCCTCTCCGCGGTTTACATTATTCTCGGGCGATATAAAACGGTATATTGAAAGTCTTTTGGCATGGCCCTTCGATGGGACATCAAAGGGATCAGATAGAAAGAGAGGCATAGGCGTATTTTTTTCCCTGAAGATGGAGGAGGACTCTCTTCCAGAGAGGGAATTTTCAAAAGGTTTTTTCTTATCGCTTCGGGCTTCGTCTGTAGCGTTCCCTCCATGTTCCCTTCCTTCTCTGCTCCTCCGCTCCCCACCTCTTCGTCCTCCTCCGTCCTCATCAAATGGAGTTTTAAAAGACTTGACCAATGAGATTTCCATTGAGAACCTTTCACAGTGGCCCCAAAAAAATAATGAATCTCCAATCTGTTTTTTTATGCTTGCATTTGTTTTTGCGCCTTCATCGTACGGCTCTGGTTGAATCGCAATTTTTGTCCTCCGCATTTTCTAATCTCTCCAATTCTCTCTCTCTCTCTGCTGTCCGTATAATTGTTTCACTTCCCAGTGATCAATGGAATTGAGGTATACAGCTCAAATGAATCACGGAAATATTTTTATACGCTTCCTGACTTTTCGAACGGGTCGGCCCAACCGATGAATGATTGCAGGAAAGGATTATTGCCTTAATAATGTGCCCCCGTCTCTTTGTCCCGGGTTTCTACGTCAGCTTTCGTATTTGTTTGGAAATTTCGTTTGCATGTGGATTTCGTTTGATATTCTGGCAATCACGAGGGAGATGGAAACTTTGTTATCTTCAGCATTCATTAATATTGCAATAGTTTGATAAACCGCTGGTGGGACTCAGGACGTATCAAGTCTCATCAATTCCTTTTGCTAAAGGGAAATAGGATGAAGAAAGAAATTCTTATGGCTTTTTCTGGGTTATATTGAATTCGAAGTTGATTTTATTCTAATAAAAGTGGGAAGGTGACTTATTACAACCAGTGATCGATTTTTCGTTTCATGGAATACATTTATTATATTGTTTAATGTGAGGAACATTTTCATCACCAAGTGCCTTTTCTTAGTGGTAATGAATGTTTTGTGAGTGAAATTTTTGAAAAATTGCACAATAGCATTTTTTGAATAACTAAGTTTTATTCTGCCATATTTGCCGATAGGAGTTCAAGGGAATAATCGGTAGATAATTTAGCCAAGTGCGATACATTTTATATTCATACATTCATTACTGTCATTATGTTATGACAACGGAAGCTTTACATTTATTCTTCTTGAGTGCTCTGATCATTGAGTGGTACTTCGTTAACGACTTTCAGCTCACTTATTTTATTTTATCCCTTTCAGTAGCAGTAGCTAGCATAAGGTTCTTTATGCACTCTTCATTTCATAGTAGCTCTGGCAGCTGGCCATTTGAACCTGTTTGGATAAGATACTCGGCGTGCTTGTGTGGAATGATGAGTAAGGTGTGCATGAACCAATCAGATATTCACCGATTCGCTGCTTTCTGTTTCCGTCGCACGTGTTGCATGTTCGTGGGGTCTTCTTTCTTCTGCATATTCTAGGACCCTGTCCTCCTCGTGTGTTCTTAGGATCTCAAAAGCGACGTTCTTTTTTGGTTTTGAATAAATTCCACAGGGATATTACAGATGTAATCATCAGTATCAGATGTTCAGATGTTGGTTGTGGGCTGTCGAATTTCGAACAATTCGTCGGAGATATTTTTACGTCGAGGGTGGAGAGCCACGGTTTCTCATTTCGGTTCCGAACGCCGAGAAGTACCCAAGTGGAGGCAATGGGGGCGTTTACTCGGAACCGAAATCGCAATTTTTTGCACGAAATTGTTAGATGGAAACGAAAAAAAGAATTTTGGTGAAAAAATTAATCTTCTAACCACAACCATTCGCTCATAAATCAAAAATTAAAATAAGCATAAGGTGACGCCCACCGAAAAAGCTGCTGTGATAACATTTGACGTCGTTTTCCTCCCGTCCTTGACTGCTCTTATATGAAAGGAAGGGAGTGGAGGGGGATTCTCGGAAGGTCTGCTCGCACAGATCCTGTCGCAATCGCTCCCATTGGGAGAGCCAGCTGTGCCCTCCCCCCCCCTTTGCGATAAGGCGAAGTAGCTTCGCGGGCTCAGTTGTGATTGGACGAAGTCGATATACGTCGGAGGTTGCACCACACCCACTTTTCCGAAAGGGTTAAAAACATCAGTTTTTCGCCGCTTATAACTCGAAAAATAATTGACGGATCAAAAAACGGAAAAATACGGGTCTTTTTATGTTACAAACTCTATCATATTCGGCAATAAAAAAATATGGTAAACCATTGAGAGGATGGTGAGCTCTCCGGAACTTTGGCATCTGTATGAAAAGTCGAGGCGACATAACATTATTTGGCAAAGGTGGGGCCAACCCACAGACGGTCCTTAAAGACAAGTTTTGTTTGAGTTCGCGGAGGGGAAGGCTTTTGATAGTTATCTTCCAAATACATATCGTACTTGTTTTAGGAATGGTGGCGGTTATCATATTCTAGCAGCCCAATACACAGTTGCCTGTAGACCCGCGCATCCTCAACTCCTTGCCGTAGAAGATCGGCACTTAGCTTTTTGCGATACGTTTACATGCTCGTCAATAGATATATTTTCCTATAGAGGAAATTCCCTAGAGAAAAACCATTCGCCTTGACCGAGATTCGAAACCAGGCCCCCTTATTTCCGGTTAGGTATTCTACCATTTGGGCTACCAAGATGTCCTTCTTAAGTCGTAACAAGTCTTTCACTCAGGAAATTAGTTTCACTACGGAAATCAGGGGGTCTGGGTTCGATTCCCGATCAAGGCGATCAATATTTTCTCTGCGGAATTTCTGCTTATGTGCTTTTTCAGCGGGTAATGCCGTTAAGTTTTTGAATTTAAATTAATCTCAGGAAGTTCGTGAGCTTTGAATTTGTTTTTAAGTGTACATTTTTCTTTTAATCCAATTTTCTCTCTTACATTAAAATTATTATTCCATGAGCAATGGTTCTAAGGCAACCATTTTAGCAAGTTAGACCCCGGATTTAAATGAAGCTCTCTCAGGTATCAAGTACCTCATCAAACTCGAATATTAGCAGTATTCGAGCAAGTATAGCAGTACCTCAGTATTAGCAGTATCTAAAAATTGGTGTATATTTTAAATCTATGGCATATTGATACTGGTCAGACCTCGTGGTTAAAATGCTAACTGATGTAAGGTTGATTATTTTTGTTCTTCATGAATTGTGTTGAGATGTGGTGGGACCAAGGTTTGTTTCATCACTGAAATTTTCAGATATTATCAATTTCAGTACCGTTTTCTCATCGAGTCCATTCGTCGGTGTTATGCTAGTGGGATGTAACCTTATCGCAGATTTCGCTGCGTCCCCTAAAGTGACAAGTTTTCGTCTTTTACAGTGTCCGTAATTCGCTTGGATTGAGGACCTTCTAGATTTTCTGTGACGCAAGTAATCTAGATTTTCGCGCGGAGTGCAATTTATCCAGAGGAGGTGTTTCCGTGTATTTTATGCATTTTCGACGCAATTCCGCCATCCCTGCGGAAAAGAAATAAAAAGGACGAAAGGATGCGGCTTTCCCTCCTCGTTGTTGACAAGACTTATATGCGTGCCCCGCGAACGTTATTAAGGTTTATGAATTTAAGAAGCGCGTGGAATTTTTAAAACTTCGCACCTTTTGCCCATAAATTCCTCCCTTCCTCCCATGATCTTCCCCCTTTTCCTTCCCCCACCCCTCCGCCTCCTTTTTTATTATTAGCATTATTATACGCGGACGCGGGATTTAGAGAAATCGCGCTCTCTGCGATAATTTCGCCCCGGCAGCGCGCGCGACCCCGGCCGCTTTTGCCTCTTTCGTCCCCGGCGGGGCAAACGGGGTCGCGACGGGGGGGCAGGAGGGCGGGGAGGGGTGCGCGGGGAAAAATGAGAGGAGGAAAATAAATAAATAAACAAACAAACGAATAAATAAAACGTCAGCGAGCGTGGTGAATAAAGGAGAAAACGGTGAGTCGGGCAGGAGGAGCGAGAGTTTATTGTACTGTGTGCGACAACGTGAAACTGCGAACAGAATAAGGGAGGAAGAAGAAAGAGAGTCATCCCGCCATAAAGAGGAAACGGATGGGACAACGAGGGCGACAACGCAAAAATAAAATAAAAGATTCGGGGCCGAGGAAAAAATGGAGTGAGCGGAGGTATGCGCGAATATTATCCTTATGCGCGAAAGAAGGTGGCCGTAAAGGGTGCGCGCGAGCAAGGAGTGTGTGTGTGTTTGTGTATGTCTCGGGTTCGTAGGGATAGGGGTTTCGGGAGGCAGAGTTCGAGGGATTATGTTTATTCGACGAAGAGTTTTTTTTTCGGGGGAGAGAGGATGAGAGAGCGCGCGTACCATCCTGTCCCTCTCTCGACACCGTAATGGAGAAATTGAAAGAGACTAGAGATGGTCCATTCTCTCAACTCCGAGCCGTAAATGTGTATAAAGAGATGCAAAGGGAATAATATGACGGGGCTCTCCACGGGAGAGAAAGGTGGGAGAGAGAGAGAGAGAGTGGTGTGCTGAAGTCTGTGCGACGAGACCGAGTGGTGGTAGTGGCAGAAAGAGAGGGACGGATGAAGGCGAGTGAAACGTAAGGGTTTTGAATATAAAATGCGGCGGAAAAGGGTTGCGGGAGGGGGGGGGGGGATGTTGCGCTTGGGGTGGAGGTAGGAGAGAGTGAGGCAGTGTGGCGGAGTTAGTTAGTGTGCGCGTGTTTAAGAGATGGCTTTAGTTGGAGGACACGGGGGTGCACCGACGCCTTTTGTAGCTCGTTCTGCCGAGATGGTTGGAAAGGAGATGTTTGGGGCGAAAAATAGAGGTGGAAAAGGGAAGTTGGGCAGGGTGGGGAGATCCGCAGGGATAATGCTGAAAGCGCAGCAGCGTCGCCTGAGGAAAAAGTAATAATAATAATTGTAATAATTCATGCCGGCGTCCTCCACCCTCCTCCCCGTGTGCTGTTTCCGCCAAGTGTTCCTCGCACATTGGGGTGATTAGCAGGCTTCGTCTCTCAGGTATTATATGCTCATCTCGCTTCCCGCGGTCGCTCCCGCATTATACACCTCTTCTGCTTTCCCTCCCTTTCAGAATGCCTTCCTGACTGCCAACCCCCTTCACTTCGCCACTCAGCACTTGTTTAGTTCCTTCTCTCTCTCTCTTATTTTATTTCGAACTCCTTTCCGCTGGAATCTGGCGTCCCCGACCCTTCGACACACTCCTCTTCGCTTGGAGCGTAAGTGAGCTCTCGTCCCTCTTCGCCCCCCTCTCTCTCACCGCCTCCTCCCATGCACTCGAAGGGAGGGACTGTAATCACTTTTTAGACTGGGTTTACGCTGCTCCTCAGCCGTTTTCTCCCCTAGCATGTTGAGTCTACTCCTGCCTTGGAAAGATAAGGGCTTCATTTTTGTAGCCACGCGTTCGGTATGGCTGTTTGGTTTTTATCTAGCCATTTGAGTCAACGATAGAAGTATCACCTTATCTCCTTTGGGGAATATTTATAATTTTGCTAAAATGCAGAACCTGATTGGTACGAGACTGGATGAGTACATATATTTTTAAATACGTAATCCATTTAGCTTTTATAAAAACGATTTTCATGTGAGTTTGAATATGTTTGGGTGAATGAAAATTTGCTAGTGGCAACTCTTACGGTATTATGATTGCTTCTTTGACTCGTGATTCAACAAAGATTTACATATTTTCGATCTAGTTGACGTTGCGTTGTATTTTGACCACCCTTGGAAAAGGAGCGTTTCGCGCGAGGTTTACCATTGGATTTAAGAAGTACTCATCGTTACATTAAATCTTCAAAGCTTGCAAAAGGGTAGGGAATGAGTTATTGGTATTTTATGCATAAGGGACGACGTTAAGTGGGGAAAATAAGTTGCAAATGGTTCCCTCCACCGCTATGTTATGCTATATTAGTGGTTTTTTTCGCAGAATCACCTTAGATTTTCTCAAAGTAGTTGCTTCTGCTAACTTCTCCTCCAAAACCACCTCTTTCACGCTCCTGTGCTCTACCCCACCCCCATTTGCCCGACGCCGTCCTTTCCGGCAATCAACCCCTTTCTTCCATCGCTACCGTCCTCAGGGGCTTTGGCGACTCTGCGAAAGTATCGCCCACCGAGGCAGGGTGCCTGAGAGACATTTTAATGCATTCATTTGTCTATTTTAGTTGGCACTTTTTGCGTCATTTCGTCCCGTCTCGCCGCCGGCGCCGTGGATGCCTGCCTGCTTGCTTGCCTTTTCCCCGGGGCCTTGTATATCCTTCTTTATTTCCCCTCCGGTCCCTTTTTATTTTTCGTTCTTTTGCACCCTCGCCAGGCTCCGTCGCAATTTAATTTTTTGTTATACATTAACACGGTCGTCGCTTTTAGTAAGTCTTTCCCCCTCTCAACGTTTCACTCACTTGAGGAACCGAAATTCATCCGTTTGATATGTTTTCGCCATCGTAGGGAAATCTCAAGGCTTTCTTATTTCTTCTCCCTCCCCCCTTCTAGCCCACCCACGCACACAGAGGAGCCAGTCCTCAGCCGTTCCTTCGCTTTCCGTAAAAAAAGGGAGACTGGGAAATTCTTCTTCGACCGAACGCCACTAAGGAAACAAGGAGGGGAAATAAATTCTGTATATTTTTTTTGTTTAATTTTTAGAGTTTGAAGCCGTAAAGAGTTTCTCGCGGGAATCTCGGGGAGGGAATAAAAATGTGGGGAGTGGAAAAAAATGTTTATATATAAATCCTTTCACGGTGTTCTTGGCGCCAGTTGTTATCTTTGTATACATATTTCACTGCGGCTTTTGAAGATCACTCGGAAGAAATGCTGGAGAAGGGCCCTCTTGAAGGAACGGAGCGGTGAAGGGAAAAAGAAGTGAGATTTCTCTCCCCGTCCCGACGCCGCAAATTTCCACCCCCTCCCTCGAGAGTGACTCTCCTTCCCCACACTCCCGAGAAATCCCTTTTTATATTACTCCGTGCATTATTTTCCCCGTCCTTTTCATTGTCCCCTTCCGAAGCCCTGTGTTACGGCCGTGGAGCGGGGTGCCGGGGAGGCAAGAGTGGAGTTTGCCGCTCGAGGCGTGGGTGGGGTTCGAAGGGGAAAGGCTTCGGTGTTGGTGTTGGCAACTCGTCGCCTCCATTATTCCTATCGTATTTTTACGCACTCGCCGCCCCGAACTGTGCGCGTCTCTGTTCGTTCTCGTTCGGGTTAAAAGATTTTTTTTCGCTCTCGTAAGCATTTTTTAAATACATATCGTATTTTTTTTAGATTCTTTTTACTTTTATCCGTTTATTTATATGTTCGCGTATTTTTTCTCTTTTTATTTTTTCCGTTCCTCCCGTCCCCGTTTCCAAATCCACGCGTCTCCCCTGGGCCGATCCTCGCTTTTTGACTCGCTGGCTTTTTAATTTCGCCCCTTCAACCCCTTCTGGTCCTCCTCCCTCCCCTCTTCCACTCACTCTCCACCCCCACCCAGCGTTGGTTTCGAAACAAATATATGTATATGAATATATATATATTCACCGCCCAAAAATAAAAAAAGAGTGGAGAGGCTCAGTTTTTTTTACGCGGCTCGCTTCTCCACTTCCCTCCCGACCGTGAAAGCGCGTTCCATCCCGCTGCCCCCAACTTGTTCTCCGACACTCACACCCGCTCGCCTTTTTCCCAAACCCCATCAAAGGCGTAATCCTTTTCCCATTCGAAGAGACTTCTCGAACGCGCGCGCTTACTTCATCCACAACAACTCCTCTTCCCACCACCGCCGCGGTTAGCGCCCGTTTTTCGTCGGTGGGGAGGCTTCTCCGTTCCTTCTCTCCACAGCATCCGGGGAGGCCAAAAAATATAATAAAATAAAATGGAGAGAAGCCCTTCTCGAGAGCGTGTTTTTTGTTTTTATTTTCCGTTTTCAATCTCGCCCCTCCCCCTCGCTCCATCTGCCATTTGTGTGCATCGCGAGGAAGTCTTCGACGACCGCCCCAGGCTCGCTCTGCCACTTGTGCGCGGCTTAAGGCGCTCGTTTTTTTTATTATTATTGATTCGCACTCAAGTATGCACCTTCGATCCGTTTCCCCGGTGTTGGTGTCAGATTATGCGCTTTTCCTTGTGTGTCGGCGAGAGTGACGGGCTCTCTCTCTTTTCTCTCCTTGAAGCGATGGGTCTCTTTGGAGTGTTTGGTGTTTTGTTTCGTTTCCTCTTGACTTCCTTTCATCGTGTGCCCAGTCCTGCCAACTGCTCGGTCCTGGTTGTCGTCATAAATACATCCCTCGTATCATCTAATTCTTCCTCGTCTTGGATTTATATCCTATAGTCTCAGTCCAATGTTCCAGTGCATCATCATCATCGGTCAGCAATCCTAAGGTTGGTTTGACGCAGCCCTCCACTCGATTCTTCTATTGGCCGATCTCTTCATATTAACGTAAATCTTCTCTTTTACACCCTTCACATCTTATTCTTTATATTTCACATGAGGCCAGCCTTTTTTTATTCTTTCCGTTTACTTTTCCCTTGATAATCGTCTTCATCAGGCCATCGTGTCTTAAGATATGGCCGATTAAGTTGTCCACTCTTCTTTTTAGAGTTTTCAGCAGACTTCTCTTCTCCCAATCTTCTTAAGACTCCTTCGTTTTTCTTCTTTTAATCTTCATCATTCTTCAGTCTACATTTCAAATGCCTCCAGCTTTGACTTCTCTGCTGCTGTTACCGCCCATGCTTCACTGCCATGTAGCATGCTCCAGGTGTATGCTCTGATGAAATGTTTCATCACTTCCAAGCTTGTATTTGCAGCTGTGAACAGAATCTTCTTTTGATAAAATGCCCTTTTCTGCTGAGCAATTTTGCTGGCAATTTTTCTTTTACTTCGTCCATCACTGGTTACTCGACTTCCCAGGTAACAACTCTTCTACTTCCTATGGAATTTTATTCAAACTTAGTGTTTCTACGTATCAATTTATCGACGATTAATTTATTTGGAGAGTAGTACATTATGTCAGTATCTTTTTTATGAACGCCAATCATGATTACCGACGTAGGACTTAAGGGAACGTTAATTCAAGGAATCAGAATGATCGTAATTTTGAAAAATATTAAAAACAGAACATTTTTTACAATGCGGCAGTAAATGATGGCTTAAAGAACGTGCCTCAATTCATTATCTAGATGTACTTGCTCTCTATTCAATGGATATTAATTTGTAACCGTGAGTTTCCTCCGCCAGGGCACGTGCGATGTGAAATGCGTGTGAAGGCACGGTGAGTGGGTTGAAAATTTAATACGTTCCTCGGTTCATTGCGGTGTTCCTACTTGGGCTCCGGCTTTAATCTCGCGTCACTGCCGTCTGTCGAGTGGCACACAGACGGGCTCACAGTCCGGCGATGGTGAATACCAAGGCGTTTCGAGTCGACGTGCCAGATCTTGTGGGAATCGGTGGTGCGGCCGACTAATCCATTCTGCGCCTCCCGCTCGGGACACGGACGGCATTACCCGGCGCTCCTTCAGCTGCTCCCTCTGCTGCCGCGCTTCTCACGCCGCTCCGCCGAGATTTCTTCCGACCGCCGCCACCGCATCCGTGCCGCACCTCGGCAACCCTCCTCCCCCTCTGCACCCCTCGGTTGAATCCACCTCAACACCGTCTTATCCTTTGCCTCTCGTCCCCGCTCCAATCCCAGCCGACTTGTGCCAGACTCCAATGCTTATTGAAAGCTTGGTTTTAACGAGCCAGTCGCTAGGGTACTATGCTTTCGGAACTACTTGGTAGTAATAGTTAAAGTGACGGGATTACCTTGCGTCATCCCTGATTCTGCCACATGAGATGGTTTTTACTCTAACAATACTCTATATCTTCCCCACATTTATCTGTGCTTTCCCGGTTGAGGTGTGGCTGCAAATTTTTGTGTTACTTGTTTATGATGCTGCGTTATTTTCTGCTTGGTCATCAGAAATCTACCTTAGCGGGTTTAATTGAATGCGGATCTTATTTCGTCCAGATTCCCGTGTACCTATTGGTGTTTTGCGCCGCTGGATGTCATCCCTTTATAATATAGACCCTTCAACTGGCATTTGATTGAAACCGAATTCTTCTTATAAATTAAACAGCTTGCTAAGCCAATCGTAACTCTTATCTGAGACCACTGCTGGGTATTTAACCTAACTGTCCTTTCCTCTGCTCTGTATCGCACTCCAATAGAAAATCTTCTTCATTACTCTCCATGATTATAGATATTTTAACATTCTTCAGTGAAAGATGACATTGATATGTTTACTCTATTCATCATATTACGATCGGCAGTGTCCGCTGCGATTCTTCCTCCCGTATAAGTTGAAGAAATTTAATTTTCCCTCACATTACGTGATGGGAAGCGAGACTCAATCTTTGGGCGGAGGAGACAAGTGCGCGAGAAGTGGGCAAGAGTGGAGGGTTGAGCGAGGTCTTGCTTTTGGTCGAAGGCCCCGGAAGTGGTTGGCGTCGAGGCGGGGAGGGGGAGGGTTTGAATGGCGTCGCGGCGCGAGTCGGACGTCTGGTCCAGAGTGGCGGGGCGCGTCGTTCCGGCGTGGAGGAGGAAGTGGAGCACTCCGCCTCCTCGGGAGAGTGATCTTGGAGGCGCCTTGAGGTAGATGGAGTGTGCAAGATGAAAGGCTTCTTCTTCTTCTCCCGCGAACCTCCTCGCCCCATCCTTTTGAAAGCATTAAAAGGCCTTAATGCGTCCACTTCATGCGCCAGAGGCGCCGCCGCCGTCGCAATTGGACGCTCATTCCGCGAGGAGGGAGAATTATATGTTTTAATCAACTCGAACGTCTCCCTTATTCATCCTCGGGATCATTATCTCGAGAGCCTCCGCCCGATGTACTGCATCAGTGCACTGCTTCTCTTCCACAGAATCTCGGTGTGTAACATGTCCGTCCCCCTTCGCCTCGTTGCAGGCGTTCGGGTGTGCCTATATTTTACATTGGTCTCCTGTTTATCATTCCTCGAAAGTTTTGCCCTGCTTATAATCCTTTCATTCCTTATATTTTTAAATTTACCCAACTTATATTGGCCTGATAACCCAGAAAGAAAAAACACGAGCCAAATCCACAAAAATAATAAACTATACTACGACCCGGGTTTCACTGTATTACAGCATCGTCAGGTTTAAGTATACTATCCTAAGTTTATTATTTTTGTGGATTTCGCTCGTGTTTTTTCTTTCTGTGTTATCATGTTTCGCTTCCACTCCATATCGCCCGAATCTTCAGAATTATATTGGCCTGGTTGAGTTTTTTTTTGAGAACCTTTTTGTGCCCAATAATTATTTATTTTCGGTGATACCGCTTGTCGGTTAGGCTTTCTCTGTTACAATATAGGTAATGTTATCAATATAGGTAATAGTGGCAGAAGCCACCTGGGTTTTGAATTCCGAATTTGTCCTGGCCTAACGGTGAATTTCTGAACTGTGATTCCCTGCAGCCATAGTTTTATTGAATGGAGACCTCATTGATTGTGCTGCGATATTGCTCCAATATGGTTCACTACCAGGTTATAGGTGACCTTCCTACCGTTTTCAGATACCCAAGTGATGCATTAGGTTCATTAGTATTGTATACATTTGAAACGTGTATAATGGTATAAGTTTCATTCGTTACTTTTATGTAATTGGAAGTGGTTGCTTTTTTCTTATTCATTGCAAGTTTAGTTTCATGAGCGTCGTGCTTAAAAGTAGGGAGATGCTCACGTCAAACCGAAAATAATGAGGTGAGGAAGTTAGTTAATGTGAATTAAGAGCTGTTCCGTAGTTGTCCTCAAGAATAAAATGCGTGAATCACATTCAGCGTTTTGAGAACGTGGGTGTTTTTTCACGAAACGCGGAAATTTCTGTTCGTCGGCCAGTGTCTTTCCCGGAATTCCTTCTGCTTTTCTCGCGCTGGCGATGAGTCAGGGTTGTGAAGTGTCGTCACCAGTGGGGGAGGGCGTTTGGGGTTTGGAGACAGAAGGCTTTTTAAAAATCGCGGAACGAGGAGAGGTGGTTTGGTTTTCGGGGGATGAAGGGGGGGGGGGGGGGGGACGCGACTTACGGGGAATACCGGAGAGCGAGAGAGTCATTGCGGGGAGGAGTCTTTAAAAAACAAAAGGAACACGAAAAACAACGGAGAGGATGGCGAAGCTGGGCAGGGGAGCTGTGGAAGAGGGGATGGGAATTGGGAAGCGGATTTTGATGAGAGTGGGAGTAGCAGCTATTTTGTCTTATTTCTTTAAGTGGCGAAATTAGGCCCCTCGGAGCGGGAGAAGGGATCTCTCAATCCCCTCCCCTCGTAGCCCCGACCGACGCCGACTTCCCTGAAACAATGCCTGTTGAGGGAAAATGGGGTGGAGGGGGGAGGAAGTGGTGGTTATGTGATAGTTGTCGTGGTGGTGGGAGCGTGGGGATATATATGTTTTTTCATCCCCGGAAAAAAAATCTGAGAGCGAGGAGGAGAATGGGCGTTTTTGTGTGGGTGGTGAGGATACAAAGGGTTTAGCTAGTGGGAGGGGGACGGGATAAGAAATGGAATGAGGCATGATTCCGAGGAGGCAGTCGCGGAGCGAGTTTTGGGGGTGGGGCAATTTACGTAGGGGTTTTTTAATAGGTTTTTCGTGCAGCGCGGAGGAGGAGTTGTAGCGGGGGATGGCTGCCCGGGAGATTATGATGTAGTTTTGATTTCCGGCAATTTTTATGTCGGTTAATGGAAAACCGTGGGCGGTCTCGTGATGACGCAGGTGGAGGGTATGGACGGGGAGGGGGGGATGCTCTTGAAAGCGTGTTCCGTGATGTTGAATCTAGAATAAGCTTTTAGGGGTAATACGACGTTGGAGAGCGTCTTATTTGGCTAGGATTGGGTATGAAACCATTATGACATAATGGGGCACTCGGGCATGACGATGCCCGAAAGTTCGTGTTGTTTCGTCAAATTAAGGATATTGGCATCGTGGAGGCAATGCGGGAAATTTTTCTGGAGGGTCCGTCGAGAAAGCTCCACAGCGGAGTGCAACGGATCCCAAAATTAACTTGAGCGTTTGGCAGCGTATGCATTGCTTCATAATCGGTGTTTTTCAGCCGCATCATACCCCCGGGATATCCGTCTCAATCGACACTGAGGATCGGTCGGGTAATTGAAATGGCTGCATGCTCCGTGGCACTCTAGGATAATCGAAAGGAAGTGTGTTCATACTTGGTGGAAGGAAGCGCGCATTTGGGTAATCCCGAAAACCCTTCATACCCAAGGGGTTTCCGAATATCGATCGACTCCGATCATCGGTGAAATATCGAAACTCCCACCGGGGATTGTAGCATCACGAATTATAGAATACCCTGTAAAAGATTGCCCACAGGCCCCTCTAGCTCTTGTCCTGTGCGCAGTGCTCAGTCGTCACTCCTGAAGATTACAGTTGATTTAGACTCACTTAAAGCAGAACATTGTTTATTTATACGAGACCTGAAGTTCACTTAATGCAAATTCAATCATTTGCCCGCAGGAGTAGCATCGATGTATCTACGTTATGCAGCCGTTTTTCTATTTACCCTCGACGGTAAATATCATATTCTAATATTATATAAAATTATTTCCAAAATATGGTCAAGGGTCCCGGCTTCCTTACGCATTTATCTCCATTTTCTCGAGTAGTTGCGTTTTTTTTTTTAGTTTTGTATCTACCACAAACCCTTATGGCTGGAATTCGAGTCTCTCATCTAATAGGTACGTTAAATTAAGCCAATGTGATTATCGATTTTCTGATTATGTTTATCATCATTATTGATACGAGTAAGGACTACTTAAAATAATCGTGTGATGTAGAACTGATAGAAAAGATGAAGACTTGCTCTTTTGCTCCATTTGCATTTGGTATCCTTTTTAATGGTTTATGCTGTGAACAGAAATAACTTCAGGAGTGTTCCTTAAACACCTTATGCTGCAAGCCATTGAATTAATATGGTAATCTAAAGGAGTACTCATAAAAAATGGCAGAATGCCGTATTCATGGTATTGTCAATTTTAGTATATGTCACAACCCTCGATCCTCGCCTCGATCTAGAGAATGACTTCGAGGAAAACGGTGATCCCTCTCTTCATATGAGAGTGGAGAATGTACAGCAGTGGTTCAATAACTTGGTAGTGGAAATTTTAGTTACTGTTTTTAAAATTTGGCTTTACATTATACACTATTAATTCATTGCATGACATATTCCATTTCGTGAGCCGGAATTAGATGCCCCTTTTCTTACTCTGGGGAGTTACCGTATTTATTAGGTATACTGCTTTTAATGAGTAACATCTCCATGCATTTAGCCACGTTTGTGTGAAACCATTGTTCTGATTTCGGGGTATGTGGATTTTATCCGGATCGTAGGTAGTAAGAGTTTATTTTATAGGCCTGCGCGTCTCTGCTTTCCGCAGTTAGGTTGGAAATCGCCCCGTCAAACTCCCCTTTAATCTCTTAACCCTTTCGCAGCTGAGCTCGATCGCACAGCATTCGATACAGGGTCGTCTTTCGCACCCAGCTCTGGGGATTTCTCTCGCATGACGTGGAGGCACATTACCGAGATCCACGTTCTTAATCTTCCCTCCCCCACTCCTCCCATCCACCCCGAGGGTGTCTTCAGCGCCGCCATTTTGTTTTGCGCCGTGCGATAAGCAGCCATAATCCCGTTTTACTGTGCGAAATTAAGTCTCAAAAGCCGCATTCATCCCGGGCCAGACCAGGAACACTCGGAATCCGCTTCGCGTGGGGGAGACGGGGGGGCGGAGAGGAAGAAAGGCTGGCTGGATGCACTAAGCGAGAGCAAAGGGAAGACGCCCGAAAATTCCGACGGTGGCGCTATCCGCGACCGCGTAGGAAACCATCGCGGGGAACAAAGCATTTAAAGCGAGGTCGGGGAGGGAGGTGGGATTGGGAAGATGCGAGGGATGGGAGGCGGTAGAGTGAGACGAGACTCGGAATAAAGCGGTGCGTACGGCGGAGGTGGGGGCGATGGCAGGGGGTGAAGAGGTATCGGCGGAGGAGGGGGCGGAGGAGGAAGATAATGGGCGGAGGAGGATGGGTAAGGAGGGGTAGGGTAGCAGATGGAATTATGGGAAGGGCGATGGCGGCAGAAGGGAGGTCTATTGTACTTGCCGATCAATGATTCTCGGCATAATTAACATAAAATATCGACCCAACCCAAGAGCCGCCCCTCTTCTCATAACTGTCTCTCCTTCGAAACCCTGCCTCCCCGTTTTACAGCGGCCCCTCTCCGCCCCACCTTAGCCTTTCGATATCTCCTCACACCCCCTTCCACACCACGTAAGTTCTCCTCGTGGCCTCCTTGGAAAACCTCCCTCTTTCCCCCGCACTTTCCACCCTTTTGCCATCCTACCCTCTATCCACGTCAAACTTCTAACCCCTTTCTCTTCTCTCTCTCTCTCTCCCTTTAAAACTCTCCCCATCCTCGCCGCATCCTTTGCCCTTCGTGCTCAATACCCCGCGCCAACCATCTTGCCGGCACACCCCATTCTATTAAGCCTCCCCTCAGCCAACCCTGCCATGGCAAACCCCGCGGACAACCCTCTCTGCAAACTATTCTCTCCTCCCCAACCTCCCCCCATGAACTTGCTTTCGAAACAGTTGGAATATTTCTCTCGTCGTCGTCTTCAGGATGAACTACCGCACCATCTCCTGTCTTCACTGTCAGTGTTGACGTGGTACGAAAATTCCCCTCGGTACCTTACACTACCAGTTTTATTATATTATTCCGAGACTCTTGCGCTGACCAACCTCTTCGTGATGCACTGATCTCGAAGTATTTAAGTGAATTTTTGTGATTTTAAGAATGCTCACTTGTTTTTCGCGTAGGAGAATCTTTTTCCGTGGGTTACCAAAAGCCGTGTTGCCACTATTGAAATAAATATGCAACGTCCATAATTTACCCTGGTGAGCATACACTTTGCTAAAATATGTTGATATACCCCCGACGGAAACCTCATGTGATGGATTGTGAAATTTTACTAACATTCATTATTCGTCTTCGCGGTCTTATTTATTTACATTTATGGTGCCATTTGGAATGAATGAATGTTTAAGAAAACTTTTATGATTTGCATCTACAATCTCATTGAAATAGTCTTCAGAGCTAGAATGGGTGGAATTGCGTGGTACTGTCCCTAGGTGAAGGTAAACTGGTTTATTTTTTTGGATCTCCTTATGGAACCAAGCAGTCATCACCGGAATATTTGAGTTGCAATAATATTTTTCTGATGATGTTGAAAAGTTAACCCAGCATATTAGTTAGCAATGGCGTTATAATTACGACAATGACGGAATCTGAATTTCCTGCGAAAAAGATGAAGAAAAACTCCTCGGGTCAGTTTGTCCATATTGGCGAATGTTTCAATATACGACTCCGCAGTGCAGTTGAGTGTCATTTCGGTGTAATGTTCTGTATATTCATATTCCTTTCAATTTTTTTTTCATCTGCGATTCAATTTCTCCTGAATTTTGTGACTTGCTGTTTTCTATTCAACCTTATCTATTTGCCCATTGTCAAGTCCTCAAAACTTGAAACCGTACCGAGATTTGTCACTATCACAATCGGTTGTTTATAGCATTCCTTTTTTGCTCTGGGACTGCTGTAAAAAAATGAGATTGTAGTAGGCGGGGATTTGCATATTAATTTTGTTTTTTGGTGCTTTCGCGAAAAAATGGACTATAGGATTGCAATTTTAAAAAAAAGTTATTTTATGCTGGTAGCCGGAAACGTCCCTTATGTTCCTAATTTAATATTGATTAACCAATCATTCCTTAATCGGTTGTAAGTTCTGAAACTAATTAATTTGTCATTTATGTAGGTGATGCGCTTGGCCAAAGTAGATTTATTCGTAACTATGCTGTATCGTAGGCTCATGATTGGAGGCTGTGCATTTGTGCCCCTGAGTAGATGATTTATTTCCTTCGCGCGTGTTTTCGTACGCAGTCGTTGATCGAGGATCCGCCATCCGTCAACGTTGCACCATCGTCAGTGCTTCCTTGCGTCTAGTGCGTTAGTATATGTCTCGGTTCCCTCTGGGAGTTCTCGGCTTATTTCTCAGGCATTTTCTTTGCGAGCAGCTGCCAAAACAAACTTGGTGGTTCGCTTAAAACCTTCGGAGTAGCGCTATCCAGCGCTCGAAAGGGACCGTTGCGAAATGATAGGGTGACTCATTTTGCGAGTACCTTCAAAATAAATCGGTCACGTTTCAAGGAATCCAGTGGAATTTAGCTCAAGAAGATGCCATACCGTGGGGCGGGCAACGAAGTAAGCCTTTGCGGAATGTAAGGAACTGTTTTTTGACCTGCCGTGGGCTGTAACTTGAGACCGGAAAAAAGTCGTGGGATTTCATTGGACTCGATCTAACTTTGATAAAACTATTTCATAAATTTACTCTCATCAATGGCAGTTCTAAAGTTACCTACGTTAATAACAATCGAGCGTGAATTATTACAAATGCAAAACTAGAAGCGTTAAAATGTGGTGTTATAGAAGGATGATGAAAAAGGGAAAGACGGAGTAGCTAACGAACAAGTCTTTAGAGGAGTGAAGGAAAATAGAAATCTTCGTCAGAGGCTTTCGGGTGCAGCTGCGTATGACGCGTTGTCAGTGGGCATGCTTTCGCGGCCATTGCAGGACGCATCATCAGGCAAGAAAGGCATCTTGCCTGATGATGCGTCCTGCAATGGCCGCGAAAGCTTGCCCACTGACAACGCGTCATACGCAGCTGCACCCGAAAGCCTCTGACGACGACGGATTCCGCTGCGAAAACCTACGTTCCAAAATAGAAATCTGATATAAACACAGAAATGACGGCGGGACAACATTACGGGACATATCTTGAGTCATTTAATTACCTGAGAAAGCAAGTGTGTGGAGCTAAGTTGGAGGTTTTTCGCAGTATCTATATTTAATTTTTGTTTTACTTTGTATATAATATTTCTGTAATGTCTGTAACAGTAATGTCTATAAGCTGTTCTATAACTGTTATATGTAAATTCCGTGACAAAGTTTTCTATGCTCAACTGGAGACATTTGTTATTCGAGAATGTACATTAGCATTGCTATGTATGTATTTTGAAGGTGACTCCAACAACCGGCAAATGCCTTAGGGTCCACCTAAAGCCCCAAATCGTAATTATTTTCTTGTATAGTTTATAACTTGCTGAAGCAACAAACATATTATTATTATTACACGGTAAAGATAGTCGGCGAAGTCGATACGATACAGAGATAGTCTCGGATAAGGCATATTGAGCAATTGGTAAGGGATCTAATTGAAAATAATGTGATTGCGAATAGGTTTGCCGATGTAGGAATGGAGAGGAGAGCTGCTTAAAACCTATCGCAGTGGCCCAGGATGAGGTGGAAGCCATTTTACATGAATAGCTTGACAGTGACGTAGTCCTGCGCACAGCGAGGTGATCGTTATATTCACTGATAATTATGTAGCTGCTTCGGACACAGAAGCCCTCTCCCTTCGCAGTTCAATTTGAAATTCTTCTCGCAAGAGATTTTTCTCTCACGCGTGGTATTTACATTTCCTATCAGTTGTCTCTGAGTATGCCTAATGTCCCGATGTTTGACTTTGATCATTATTCCATAATTTCCATTTATAATTGGACTTTGTAATTGTTGTCGCCCATATGAATTTAGATGGGGTCAGTAATGGGGATGATGAATTCAATTATATGGAGTAATTTCATCGGCTGTTTTAGTCTTTCGGTTAAAAATCTTGCGCTGCAGTTCCTCGTTGGCGGGAAGACACCGTGTCAAAGGTTGTTGGTCGGTTCAAATTGGCGTGAACGTACAATTTGACACGCGAATCCGTTGAAGTGTGAATGCAATTTAGCTGACGCGATTTCCGATGTTTACAAACCCCGTTCGTTCAGAAGTATTTTTCTTCCCCGCGAACAGTTCCCGTTGATTCCCCTGCTAACACAACGTTTTGTAGCCTCTGGCTAATGAACTGTTTCCCGCTGCTATGATATGACGTGATATCGCTCGCAGCGTTATTTCGTAACCAGTTTTTTTTCCCGCCAGTGATTGTGATGAATTTGTTCGTGACATTCCGTACATTATCGAGAACCATTAATGTGCGCGTCACTGCATCCCAAGATGAGTGCGAGATGTGTACGGCAATTGATCCTTCTCTCCCTCTCTCTTGCCCGTTCGTATGAACGTTTCTTTAGGTGGAAATAACTGACGCCGAGGAGGCATCCACATTACATTTCGCCTTACGTTTGATCGTTAAAAGTGCGGGTTTCGTGAATGGAGGAAACTTATGCTCCCCCTCCCCCCACCCCTTTTAAATTAGAACCCTGGGTACGAGCATCTCGGAGGAAGGCATTATTTTATATGTTTCCGAAGTAATCATCTCGCCGGCGTCATCGGAGACTATCATTCTCTTATAATGGAAAGAGCAATTCCTTTAATTTTCCTTCTCCCCGAGCCAATTAGTTATATTACTCCCCATTCGTCTCTCCTCCGGTCCCTTCCCCACTCCTCGCCCCAATCATAACGACCTCCCTTGATGCTATTCCTCCCGCCCCCCGTTCGCCTCCCTCCCCAACCTGCACACCTCCCACATTACCCCATCCCAAGTCCTCCCCCCTCCACCCTCAGTATTACCCTCATTTTCCCTACCCCCCTTCGTCCTGCCTACGCCACCCACATACACTCCATCCCCCACCCGTCCCCCTCTCCCCTAAAACCCTCATATTTCTATACCTCTCTAATTACCCGCCTCCCCCCTCACTCCTTCCTTGCGACCCAAGCCCACACCTCCCTCCCACACACTGCCTTCTTCGTATTTCTCACCCCTTTCTTGCCAAAAACCTTTTCTCTCCAACCACCTTCCGCCAGCACTCCACTTTCCTTCCTCGCCTCCACTGCCCCCCCTCCCCCCGTCGAGAAATGGAAAATCCCCTTCAACCGCCACCCACCCCCTTATACGTTCGCACCCTCCTGCTCCACCCCACCCTCCCCCTTCCTTAGCCCCTCGCATCAAAACTTCTACCCCTCCCACGTGCCAGTCCCCAGCTAACCTCCCTCCTCTCCCCGTGGTTTCGGGCTGTGGTTCTTATCTTTTTCATCCCCCAAAAACCCCCATCTTCCCTCCATGCGCAGGGAGTCGTATGAGGCCATTCCGATAAAGAGCCATTGCTTCCTCGTTCAACCCCTTTCCCTCTCCACCTCTCGCACTTGTTTTTTGTCAAAACACCCTCTGCGCTCCTCCCCTTTTCTCCCCTGCTGCGTCTCCCATTATACTCGCCTCCGTAGCCCTTCCCCTCCTCCCCTGCAGCCCTAGGCGTCTTGTCACTCGCTCTCTAACCTAGTTACCCCTCACTATTTCCTCCGATGCTACGAAATTAATGACATTTGTTCTATAGTTTTTCATCATGCATGGAAATATCTCGGGTTAATTATTTGAGATGTACGAAGATCTCACACCATGCTCTCGACTGGATTGAAAATTTCCAATTCTCTTTGTTGATCTACTAGTCATTATTTTCTGTTTAATTTTCTCCTTACGAAGACCTAGCAGTTTAAGAACAAGTTTACGGAGTATAGTATGCTCCTATGATAGCAGTGCTTCATCATTTTTGTATCAGAATAATCTTATTAGTGCGTTATATGTGCCTCGGGTTTCTCGTTAATGCGGTTGGTCTTTTTAGACCTCGTTATAATTTCATTCATTTTAAGTAGTATCTTCGCAAATTTTTACTACCCAACCTGATTAATGATTATTTATATTAGAGTAGTGTCCATCTTAGCCAAAGCCACGTGCAATATAGTAGAGTAGTTTGTAGAGTGGGACAAGTTCCTTTTTCTTGGCCGTTTTCCTGAGAATGTTTTGCCGGTAAAAACATCATTTTAAGGATTTTGAATGGAGATGTTCTATGTCACCCAAGTTTGAAACCGGACCTTTGTTCCGCATTTAAATGCTTCAGTTTTTGGGTTGCATATTAATTTGCTGTAATACTTAATGAAGTATTTATTGCTTTGTTCCTTTGACTTAGCATAGTCTCTTCGGAATGTTTGCTACAAAATTGGCCGAAAGATCTGTGTCGTCTAATAAAACAAATCCATTATTCTTGTTTATCCACTATACCTTGCCACCTATCCGTTTCCACTCCTCTACTCCCGCCATTCCAAACCACGACCGCTGTGTCCAAATTTCCTGCCCCGGACTACCTTTCCCAGCACCCCTGGACCATGTCCGCTTTCCAAACCCTCCCCCATCATCGCCAATCTCTCTCCCCCATCATTGTCTATCTCCCTCGAAGCGAGCCCCTCTTATGCCTTCGCAATTACGATGCGTGATTATTATTATTATTATCGTTTCGCTGATTGGCGGTGGGGTCTCTCGTCGTGGACTTTTTCCTTCCCTGCCTGCCTTTTTGTGCCTTTCGCATCGGTGAGGGTGGTCGTCGATTGCGCCCCCACCCGCGGTCCTGGGAAAGAGACGACGGGGCCCTGTTCCTGGCCCTAGGCGGCGTTTCGAGGCCCGTTTTATATTATTTCCCGGCCCTCTCCCCGTTTCCAGTTGATTGTTATGCGTGACGGTCTAATCAGTGGGTAGGTGCGGAAAGAATGGTATGCGGTTTCTTAAAAATCGAAATGTTAAATCAATGGGACGCTCAGTGCTCTGATGTACTCCAGTTATTGAGATGAGGGTATATGTGTAAAAATTTTCCCATCTCCACACGTGCTGGAAGTATCATATTATAGACCCCAATGTTTTTGTATCTGGTACCAGCCTCACCCCTGGTTTTTGTCCTTATTTTTCTCCATTCAAAGCTGTTCTGATATTTTATTTCGATCCTAATTATTTGACTTTAATCAGTTGTGGAGGAAGTGGTACGATGGATGGAGCTAGTGGTAGATAGATAGAGCTACGATATCAAATGGAACGCACGTATTTAATACACAATTGAATACACACCTACTCTCCTTTCCAATCGAGTTATATGTGCACGGCAAATAGTTTTAAGTGAGTATTTTCGCCATCAATATAGTTTTTACTCATCTATAACTACTGTTCAGTACAGTGACGATTAATTTACGCATCGAGGAGACCTAGCACTTAAGTTGTGGTGGAAGTATATTTAGCCATAATAGTCAATATGTTGTACCCAAATCATTAACTTGTAGCCATGAATACGTTGTACTGGTGGCAAAGCAAACTTAAGTATTCCGGTATAAATGAAAATTCCAGAATTAAAGACTTAGCGATCCAAGTTATATGTTGTTAAAAATTCCATACGTATGTAATATTTATTTTGCAGACCTTATATGTTATTGTGTGAGTCATTGTAAGCAAACAGGACGGCGTCTCTCTGTCTTCTTCCCTTTATGGGATTATATTACATTTGCATTTTCTCTTGCGATGAGATCTGGAAGACATTAATTTTCTTGCTGCTTCGTTTAGAGAATTATATTTTCTGTTCAGTTTCATAAATAATTTCATTTGAAAATGTTCCCAGCCTCTGCTTCATTTTCGTATTAAACGCCATAGTCTGAAATGGAAACTAAGTTGGCAGTTTCCTTCGAATTTTATTCACTCATTAAATTTAAATGAACGCAAGACTTACTTAAATTCAAAGAATATTCTGATTTTTCTGCCGTTTGCACGCCACGAGACCTTATCTCTGTCAGTCAAGTTAGGCGTAAAATTTCGTGATTTAGTTTTATATTTTCGAGATATAATTTCTCCTCCATTTCCTCCTTTATGTCATTTTATTTTCAAGTGCCACTCCTTGCTTTTTACTTTTATTGCAGTTTGATCGAGATCTCTGTTATAAATATTAAAATATAAAGTGGGATTTTTAAAATCTGTAAGAAAAAATTGTTTGCTTGTAGGAGCTTTTGTGTGCCCTTGCATTTCATCATGACATGAACGTTTTCGTACTCGAAAGTGGTGGACATTTCTTGAATTTGCATAAGCAATTGTGACGCAGAGAAAAATATTTTTCAAAATTCTTTGGCTTTCGAGAGTTAGCGTTGGAATATTATTCGTAATGCTTCGCATGTTTAATTTTGTCTCGTTTAATTTTTACATCATTTGCTATGCTAAATTGTAACGTCACCTAAGAATGCGGCATAGTTCATGCGTGACATTATGCAAATGGGCTTGGTTAAATATGCAAAAATTCAGTAGCTTAACTAGCTCTTGGAACCTCTCACTGTTAGTCACCCTGGGAAGTCACTATAGACGATAAATAAGTTGGTAGAAGAAAGCCACCCGTTTATCAGATAAGTGTGTTTTCAGTTGTAGCTGTGCTCGGTACACAAACATACGAAGGATTTGTTTTATATTGACTCTGAACGTGTGGAAAAAGGATATTGTTACGATTCTCTTGGAAGTGGATATGTGATGTGGTCGTACATCCCACATTCTGGTCTGTGCTAAGTGGAGCTTATCGGACTCACTGATTATCCCTTAGACTAAATTATGCAGTTTTTTGGAATTTGCATATTTTGTAAGTCCTATGATAAATCACTTGAGTTTTTTCTCTCCCCAAGCGAATCGCCATTGATTGAAATTCGTATGAGAACGTAAAAATAACAATTCTGGATTGCAAGGAAAATGATCATTACTCCTTTTTGGACCCTTAGAATGCGGAGGAATTCCGTTTCCTATCAGGGCACATTTTCCTTTTGCACTCGACGTTTCCTCCGAGGGAACAAAGTAAGCCAGCGCGATTTAAGGCATTGGTGTACCCGTGGTCTGACTAGATGCTCCCTCGGCGTAGTTGAAGTGGAATGGTTCCCCGTAAGCTTTAATACGCGTTCATTTAGTCGCTTCCCTTGCGCTTTAAGCGAGGGCGCGTTAAGGCGGGCGAGAGCTTTAAAAAGTGCGGAACGGGAGCAGGGGAGTGGGGGGGGATAGGCGAGTGGGTGTGGAGGGGAAGGGCATCGTCTCACCACCCACGCAACCTGAGGAATACTGTACGTAAAAGGACCCGCCCGCCATCGTTCCTTTCCCAGACTCCGGAGCCATTTTCCAGGAACTCTCGCCCGTAAATGCTCAGAGGGAGATTCCCCGCCGACAGCCCCTCCACGTCTTCAAGCCACCCTCCTGCCCCCCCACACCCCCCCACACCCCCTAAAGCCACCTGCCGCGCTCCAACACCCCCCTTTGCCTCCCCTGACTCCACCTGACCCTCCTCGTCCCCCTCTTCTCCCTCACCCACCCCCTGGACCCTCCCGTCTTCCCGTTCCAGATCGTTCCCCTCTCCCACCTGCCCTCCTTCGTTCCCCCCTGGCCGCTGCCGCCGCACCCTTGTCTTCAAAAGGAGTCGAATCATCCCTCTATCTCTCTCTTCGCCCCCACTCATCTCGTGACCACTTTACTACAACGCTTTTGCCCCTCTTCCTCCGTCCTCTCGACATCCTTGCTCCATTGCTCTCTTCCCCGCACTCTCTGGGGTTTCCACAGGTTCGCAACGTCAAGTAAACCGGGTGGGGGAGAGCCGGAGGTTTTTTTAATGGGTCATGGGAAGCCGCAGGAGCGCGGGGAATCCGTTAAAGAGGACATATAACTTCGAGTTTTCCTGGAGGAAAAGGAAATCGTCAGCAGTGAGTCAGACACTCATGACGTTTGATTCGAGAGGCAATGCTTCAAGGCTTGTATTATAATGTTATCGTTATGCTATCTACCCTGAGCTGTTAGTTGTGCGGAACTTATCACTGGTATAGCCTGCTGTGACCGTGATGCAGCACATATAGAGTCACTCAATCTCTCTCTGTAATGAGCCTTAAAATTATTTAATTGGTGAGCTTAGATCTCGCCTCCATAACTGCAGGATTCTTTAATCTGCCACAGCAATACTATAGTACAGTGATATTGATTGCGATTTGCTATTAAGAATATCCATGCCTGATTCTTCCCTAAAATGACTGGGAAAATGGGGAAATCTTATGTATCACGAGTGAACCCTTTTCACGCTTGCATTAAGCTCCATTCGCAAACATATTCCTGCTTCCCCCGACTCCCTCCTTGCCTAATTCATTTCTGGAGTATGCATGAGGACATGAGTTGTGCATTCCCTCCTTCACCCTCTTGAAAACGGAGCACCTGGAACCGCCTCACACAGCCTTGACTAAGGGGTCGAGACCTCTAAATTTCCCAAGGGTAAAAGGAGCCGATAAGATTTCCGAAGATGGGTTTTTTCAGTTCCCTACCATGCGGATTTCTGGTGTCTGGCAGGCACATAGCCAGAAATTTCCTTCGGGGGGGGGGTTTGTGTAACTTGAAACAAATCAGCCTTGACCATTCGGTGCCGTCATGTTACAAATCTCTTCCCTTAATTTTCAGTGCTTGGTATTTACTTTTACAGTGCCCATAATTATCTCTTCTCACTGTAAAGTTCACTGCTGAAATCAGAACAACAAAATTATTGGGAAAATATTTCGTGGGGAGGGGGAATGGGAGGGGGGGGGGGGCTAAAGCACCATAAGTCCCCCCCGCCCCCGTGACTACGTGCCTGGTGTCTGGGATTAATTTCCGATTAGGAATCGCTGATTTCACCGCGCATCATTGTCTGTGAAACAGAATACTGCATTTAGCGCGATACATCTATATAATACCCTGCAAGCCATTATAAAGGTGTATGGCAGGGGGCAGGGCATACTAGCTCTCTGTAAAGCTTCTCTGCCACCAAAAACGTAGAATCACTCCCCTGTGCCCACCGACATAATCGCACGACGTATGTAAAGTTGATTCATTCAGTCTGCCTCCGTCCCGTCACCTCGGGCGGAGTTGAGAAGTGTCCTTGCTCATCTCGTTACGCTTAAAAAAAAAACTGGACGAGAGAATTGGTATTCCCGTCATTACGGTGATAATTTTTCATCAATTTAGTTAATGCATTTCGGCCCACGTTGGGTTTAATTTGGACCAAGTGGCTGCGTGGCAATCTTCGAGTTTCGCTTTAGCAGAATCCACTCCGTCCCCTTCCTGCAGTCGACCGTCGGCTTTCCCACTCCGTCCTTGGCCCATCCTTCCCTCTCGTCACCTTCTCCCTTGTTCTCTCATTTTCCGACAGCCCTTACTTGCCTCCAAACCCTCTTCCCTTCCCTCAGTTCTATCCCTGTCGATATATAGAGCACGGTCTCTTCTTCCCCGGGAAGACAGGCGCACCGCAGCAAGACGGCAGAGCCCAGCGAGTGGGGAGTCCTCGTGGATGATCCTTTACGATGCTTAATATTTCGACTCTCGACACGAAAGCCTTATCGATACGGTGGGGTATTTCGAGTTATGCGATTTTATCATTCTTGGGGTCATCGTTCGTGTGTTGATATCGCTATAATTTTCGACTTAACCGTCCATGGTTACTCATCGATGACTTAATCGAAACTGTCGACTTAATCGTTTCTAATGCATATTGATTATGACCGCCAATCGCCACACATTGTCAGGTTATCGTAGTGACGATAATAATTGATTTTTAGTGACTATAGCACAAATATCGGCATTTCGCGACGATGTGAGGTCAATACTGTCACATTGCACGCCAAATAATATCTCTCATCAATCGTCGTACGGAAGGAAATTTTCAACCCTAAATGTATCGGATACAGTTTTTAGGAACGTTGCTGGGGTCTGGTTGGTTTTGCGGCTGGATTACATGCTTCCTACCCCGAGGTCCTGGTTTTCGAATCCTGGTAGTGACCGAAATTTTCCTGTGGTATTTTGGTCCCTACTGGACAGCACTGAGGTACTAGGTCCATCGGTTGGGGCATTAAAACATGGGTCCCTTGGCACCTTTGCGTAGGAGGAAGTTATTGCCAACGCCAGATTTCTCACAACCCTTCCAAAAATGTGACTTATGCTCAACCACTGTTCTGTTCCCAATGGTGTCAATGACCTCATCATCGCCTTCACCAAAAAGGAGTGACGTTGTCGATATTGATAATACCGGCTGGTATCGATACACGTTTCGTAGCTCCTCTCGTGGTGAAGGAGAGTATCTGTGGAGTGAGTGATGTGAATGAATTGAGGGATTGAGTATACGACAAGGGAGAGGGAGAGAGAGGGAAGTGAGGGAAGGGAGAGTGTGGAAGAGGAGCCAGCCCACATTTCGCCTCGGCTCTCGGGAGGCAGGAAGAGGTGTTGGCAAAGGCTCCCTTTCCTTCGAACCCCCCCTCCCTCCCCCGCAGCCATTGTCCTCCCACCCCCACCCCTCTCAAGCCCCCCCCACACACACTCTCTCTCTCTCCCTCCCACCAGCCCTTCTTGTTCAACCCCTTGAGGGGGAGCTGGAAACCACACTACCGCTCTACACAGGGAGCGCGGCGAAGCCAAAGAGCTATCGATCTAAGGGGTCCTTTGCGTGCAAACCCTCTCCCCCTCCTTCCCCCATCCCCCCTCCACGTCTTCGCCCGCCCCTCCCTCCTCTTTCCTCTACGGAGTCCAAGGAATCTCTTGTGCCCTGCCACCGCAGCTCTAAACACGGGTGAAACTCCCCTCTGGGAGGCGTGTTGGAGCGGCCTCGCTCCCCTAACTCATTCCTCTCTCCATTCCTCCCTCACCGCCGTCTTTTTCCTTTTAATTGCCCCCTCTTAACCCATTTTCTTTTCCACCCGCGTCCTCTCGAAAAAAAAGGGGAGTTTTTCACTTTTTTTTGGGATGTCGTCGTGATTCCTCGAGAGGAAGGAAGGGGGGCCCCCTATCTTCTTTTTGTCGTCTCCTCTCGCGTGTCGCTCTCAAGAACGTCGCTTGCCGCGTTTGTGCTCTTCCTCTATTTCCCTTTCTTACTCCACGACTTCGCACGCCGTGCCCGCGCGCCATCGAGCCGCGTCTGGGCGCGTGCGAACGTCACGGGCTAGCGCCTTTGTGCTTTCGCCCCACCGAGCATCAAGCGCCGTGCTCCGTCTACCTCGCCCCTGAGGTGCGGGGACGTGATCTTCGCGTCGTAGGTGCCGTTTGGGTGCGGCAACGCATCAGCAGAACCTGCTCGCACCTCCAGAGGCTCTGACTTCTGTATGCCACGTTGACGGAATGTGGCATGGGGTGAATAATCTCCGTAAATGTTCAAATAATTATAATGCAAATAATAACAAGTTATCATTATATCTTGTGGGACGGACACTAGACAATTTCACGCTACATGCAAGGATGTGGTCTCATATATTCTTTGCTTTGCATCTGAGGAGATATTTAACTATGCGAGGAGATATTATGTATTAACTATGCTCTCTCCGATACTATATAACCTATTAAATTTGAGAAAGTTTGCCAAATCAGTCTTCAACCTCCTGAATATCATCTTAATGTAGGGAAAAAAATTTAAGCTTGATGAATGTCACTGAAATCTTCTCCGTCCTCGGTTTTGATTTTTGTGTTAGTTAGAAGCCAATATCTAAACCGAGGTTTCATGTTTCTAAAAGGATGCTTAATACAGCCTGTTGCCCATTATTTTTACTGTCCCTTCTCCATGCACTTGTCCATTCTCCATTATATATTGATAATGCCGTACTCGTATTGCTTTCCGGAGAGACAGACCTCTCTCAGCAGCAAGTGATATCCATCCTAACACTTTAATTCAATGATTAAGATTATTATAAGCTTTTTAAAATGGAACACTTGAATTTTCTTGCTAAAACTACGTACTGCTTTCTTAAAGACGCGCATTATATCATTGACACGCCCTTGCTGGAGGCTCGCAAGGTATATATAGATGCATCCTATAAAGTGAATGGACATAAAATTTAAATTAGTCCTTCGCCGTCTAATACTTAATTCATTTACGCATTCAGTTCTCAATGCCTCAGTATCTCTTATCTTCATCGGAAGTGGTTATTTTTAACTCCGTGTGACACCCAACATTCAGGCGAATATTATACCCGGCTGGAGTCGGAGGTGTCTATTGAAATAATCTGGGTTTATTTCAATAAATTGAGGCTTTGTTGCGAAATGTGAAGGCACCGTGGTGACATTTGAGGTTTATGTCCTTCATCTGTCGTCTACCGATCGGGTATCACATAAGGTGTCGGAGGTTTTCTTAAGATTTTCCAGCGGCGACCTTCGCGAAAGGCGTTGACCCGCGATGTTCGAACTCACCTTTCCCCCTCCATCCCCCCTTCCTCGCACCTCCTCGCCCGAAATTATTCTCCCAGCGACACTTCTCCCTGTTCAATAGCGTCTCCATTGTGGCGCAATACATTCAGATCCCTTCGGTCGTGTACCTCAGACTTCTTGTAACCACTACACTTCCTCCCCTGACCGTATGTCGTCATTTCTCCCGTTACCTGAAAATATTCCAAATCAAAACCGAAGCCTGCTATTCTTAGCACTTAAGTTTTGATGTATATTTTATCTGGCAAACCTGAGCGCTCGAATGAGTTTCATTTTTCCATTCACGTTTAGCCTTTTCATTCCATTGTGGTCTCTTCCTTGACGTGTTACCTCCGGCCGATATGAACTTAAAATGAATGTACACCTTTGAATGAGCTGAAATGCTGTTTTTACCGTCAATACCTTTCTAATTAGCGTTATTGGCGAACTAGATGTCCCAGAGTAAGTAGGTACTCTTCGTGCAGAGAGAGTGTCCTTGTATGATTCATCACTTCACTTCATTGCTTAGCAACTTGATCTCGTGTAGGGCATAGGATTTTTCCTTAACCTAAGGTGTTATATGTCTTTAAGAATGAGCTTTCGTTTCGCCAACGTTTTGCTACGGAGTGTAATCTCGTGAATCACCTGAAATATAAATGTCATATACCTCTATGAAGTCATACTTTATTTTAAAATACCAACCTTGATTGTTTGTAGCAAACATACGTTAACTCATGTTTGGTTAGGAAATTATTTACTCTATTTATTCGGCATCTCGTTATTCCATCAGATAATTGCAATGGATTTTTTTGCCGAAAACAGCTTTCTTAAACCCGAATCTCCGTATAATTCTCGATTAATATGATGCCCCGAATGTTTATATGCTCATGAGATTCCGTAATTGGCACCACTTCCTCGGGCTCCAATATCAACATTTAACCAACTTCAATATTAATGCCCCATCCGAATTCCGCATTAGCAAATTAACGAAGTTTCTTCGTGAGGCTACTTTAATGCCATTCGATGTTTCCTCCCTAAATCAACTAACTTTCTCCACTTCTTCCAACCGAACAGATTTCGGTGGGTACGACGATGACGGGTTTATCACCTTATTTCCCAGTAATGGGGAGCCGAAAATTCTGGTATCCTAGTTAGATTGCCTTCCCCCGCGTCCCCCTCGGATGTACTCCCAAGCAATTTCAATTAAGTTAATAATTTTCAGCCTCCCCCCCCCATGTCTCGCCCGCCATCTTGTTCTTCGCACGCCTCGTGCACCGCTTTTCTTTTTTTTTCCTCTTTTCCCCCCTAAGATTACCATATTTACTCGCGCCATGATTTCGATTTGCACGCGTGCGCGAGCTTAAATAGCAGGGTTCATGTGTCGTTTTCATGCCTATTCCTAGACCCAATGTTTCTTCGTTGCCGATGACGAAACTCTCGTGAATAATTCTTCCCGAAATAGCTCAGGTCGCATTTTCCGTGAACCTGGTCTTCTCGGAAGTTGAGCTTTGATCTTGTTTTGTGCTACTGAGGGTGGAAATATCAAATATTGGAGGGTCCCTCCTGTGCATTTCATGAACTTTTTACTTTTTCAGGGTATCTGCTCAAACCTTTTACTTGTACATACCTTGGGATACGGCTTACCTTAGGTAATGCTAAGTATTCTGTACGTATTTACCAGTTTTAGACTCTTGAGGTTGGAAAAACGGAGGAATTGTTAATCAAGTAGAGTGAGAGGAACTAGAATTTTTTATCCAGCCTTACATATTTGTGACTGTAGTATTAAACTACACGTACATATTTGTGACCGTAGTATTGTTTTAATTGTTCCAGTAAAAAATTCCAACAACGATTTTAGTCGTTGTTTTAAGTGAATTTTGAAAGGAGCTATGAAAATCATATCGATTACCTCTATTCGCACTGAGGCAAGTCTTAAGGACCAATCTAAGAAAATGAGCATAGGTCTCTAAAGCCCGTTTCACACGATACTTGATCCTGTACAAGGTCTAGTATACTTGCTAGTATGCTATCTTTCCAGTATCGTGTGAATAGAACCAGTATACTGGCTGGAAAGCATGCTAGCTAGTATACTCTCTGAGCTACTGGATTTCATACTTGATGTGGTACTAGATTACTAGTAGGACCTAGTAGCCCAGTAGCCATCGACCAATCAAGTCACGTTACAGACGCTGTGCAAAATTCTCTTTTTTTAAATTAGTATGGAATCATATGGAATAATCGATTCATAACAAGCACAATGTCGATGATCGTGTGAAACCTCCCAGGGCGGTTCCAGTCGTACTAGATTCCGTCCTCAATATCAAGTAGCGGCTAGCACACTAGGTATTGTGCTGGATCAAGTCTCGTGTGAAACGGGCATAAGTAATTTTACTGATTACATAACTGGTAGCATAAGAAAGTATGTAGTACACTGAAGAATAAAGTTATTTAATTTTTTTTGCATTTACTGATGATGGTCTTGGGCACAATGTAAACGAAGGGAGGTCGCGGTTGCCATGCTGGTGACTCGCGGTCCTGGCTACTCAAAGTCGCGGATCCAAATCGTCTCGGGCTGTTTGTTATCATCGTCTTAAGGATTACGAGAACTGGTTGACATATGTGGTCCTAGGTTTTATTGAGCCGTAAAATCAACATCATCTGCTCGTGCGTAAGAAGAATTGGTAGAAATATTGTTATGGTAATCGGCAAAGTTACTCATAAGTGTTCCTCTTTGCATGTGGTAAACTAAATCCTAACTTAATAAGGACAGCGTGAATAGCCTAGTGAGTATATCCTAGGGCGTCTGACCGACGGTCCGGTTTTCTACGTTGTGTGAGGCCTTTGGATGTGTCCAACCGAAGCCTCTCTGCATTATTTTATGGATATCTCATCTTAATAGGAAACCGCCCAAGGCACGGGGAAACTGGCTCCCCTACCGTTGTGTGAATTTAACACTTAGTTACATTTCATTTTGGTGAATCCCTCCGTCGCCATCAAGACCAACCTTCGGGCTGAAAACAACTTTAGATTGTAAAAGGTGTTTTTCCGACTGAAAATAGGCCTGGTAGCTATGAACAGCAAAATAATAATTGAATTCAACCGTATCCGGAAAAACATGGTGGAACAGCATTTCAAGATTTGAATTTAAACTGTGTAAGTTTTCAGCAATCTAATGATGATGCCTCAGGCGTTGGAACACTTGTAGCAAGGAGAAAAATCACTTTGTAAGATCCCACATGATCATTGGGACACCGACCTAGGTTTCGATTGTAGTACAATCGAAACCTAGGGTGGGATACCAATAAACTTCAATAAACCAATCATGCGGATCCACCAAGTAAAGCCCGAGGACTTCCTTTTTATTGTCGGAACACTTGTCATGTATATATTGGAATATTAAAGTAAGTGGATAGTGTAAATTGTGCAGTTAAAATATAGTCCTCAAAATAATGAGGTTATTAGCACTTTTATCCATTAATACCAATCTTGATTAGCGGAAACTTAATGATTCCGAGTGGTTTGGGATTCTCAGCGAGGTTGCTGTCATCGTGAACGCCGTGTTTCTATTGCCCCTTCGTCTCGCGAGGATTCGTTATTAGTAATATCGGAACCCCGTCGTGAGAGTGCCTCTGTCCATCCCCGCCTCCCCGTTGATTAACGCGTGCGTGCGAAAAGGAGAGAGAGAGAGAGAGGTAGGGGCCATCGATAAAATGAAAGAAGCCTTCGTCACTCTGCGAAAAATTACCTTTATCCCTGCCCCCCCTGCCCGTTCCCCTGCCCCCTCTTCCCTTCGCCCCCACTCTCGTTCACGCATGAAACGCCCGGCCGCAAACACACACGCACGCGGAAGTGCATCACATCTCGTGCAGCGGGGGGGCGGGGGGGACCCACTGCCGTGATTCACCGATTCAATGCGCCCGCACCACTTTAAATATAGAACTTCCTTTGGTTTTTCTCTCCGGGGCGTGCCTCGCGGAGCCTCTGGAGTGGGAGGGAGGCTGTGGAGAGGGGGGGGACTGTTTGACGGGTGTCGAAAGCGGAAGGCGTCGGGGTGGGGACATTTTTTTATTATTATTATTAGCATTGACTCGGGGTCGAATAGATTGTCGCAGGATTGGTGGGAAGCAGAGGGTTAATATACCTGTATTTTTGAGTTTCCTGTGGACTTATTTACTAAGTTTTCCTGAAGTATCCCTATTCTATTTTTCCTTCTACACATTCTACCACTTAATTATCGCCAGCAAATTTCTTCCCCCTCCATTCTCCTTACTTCATCGGTCGCTCTCACTTCCATACACCGTACAAACATGATTTACTCATCGTCAATCATGTAATCATTGCATTCAAAGATGTAGCAGACTGTCTACTTTCAAAGATAAAAACTGAAAAAAAATAAAATAATTTGTAACCGAATTTTTCGGGTGAACAATGCCTATTTTTCCAAGAATGGATGGGTCCAATTTTCTCTTCGCGTTTCGAAAAGTGTTTTGTGGATGGAGGTTGTACGTTTGAAAGATAATGAACCTTCGTTCACATCGTACATAGAATTTATAGTTGCATGAGGATAATAATGTACAGAAGCACAAATATGCAATATCATAGCTCCGTCCGCACGGACCTGACCGAGGCACCGTCCTGATCGAGGCCTTCTCTGATAGAAACCAGGTATTAACAGAGTTTCTCTCGTCAGTTGTTTCGATGTTTTATTTTTGCTACAGTGAACTACAGTACAGCTACATTTTTTCTGGCGCGAGGTTTGTGTAAGGTGGGAAACTATGCAGTTCTCGGCTGCGTGGGAAAGATTGTTTATCGGAGCTGGGAATAAAGAGTAGTTGATGACACGGCTTGTTACGAAAAGTGGACTTTGGGTGTATATGTGAGGGACTGCCAAAAAGTAAGCCTTCTTTATATATCTTACTTTCCGACTGGATGTTGATTATGGTTTTGGAGTGGTTTTTTTTTATTTTTGAATCCTCGTATGAGGGTAAAACGCGTTCTTTTTGGCATTTGTTTATCATTCCATAACGTGGCATTAGTCAAACAGATTTCAATGGCTTCTTAACTTTTCTCGGATTCGCCGACACATATTGCCTTCAGCTTCTACCACGGTGAAGTTCTCTACAGCTTAAGTCCACTCACATCATTTTCCCGTATCGCTTGTTTTTTTTTGTTCCGTAGCTAATCGTTATTCTGCGCATTATGTCGAGGAATAATTCTCAGAAAGTTCCGACAGGGACAGCCTTGCTAGCGGTAAAAATACAAAGGTGTTCCGTGTCTGCTGTTTAGTATGAGTAGTGATTTTAAGAGAAAGGTAACCGGCAACTAAGTTATGTGGGCGGTCGAAGGATGGGAGGGTGCTGAAGGAGAGAATAAGGCAAACGTATCTCACCGGGCTCTGTTCGTCGAAGTCTGTTGTGTTTAATTCTTTGGAGTTAGACTAAACCATAGAATATCACTGCTGTGTGTTGGATTTGCTTATAGTTTATGCCACGAGTATCTTTCTCATTTGGAAACTGAGACGGGAAATATTTGTCAATATTTATTGCTCATGCGAAAAATATTCTTAATGTGTGTATTACTGTAGTAATTGAATAAATGTCAATAAACTGTGAAATAATATTATTTTATCAAAGCATGAGGGGAATCGCGAGAAAATGTGCTTTCGTTCGAGCTACATCGTCCACTCTATTTTTTTTATAATTCTCCTTAGTTATGAAGTATAAAAGCGTTCTTCTATATCCTTAGGCCTTGTTGGCAGCTTGTGAGTGCTGCCAGTGTTTCAGCAATTATGTAACCACATGTCCATGGAGGATAGCATTAACAGTAGGAAAGCCGGTGTCCTGGTCTTCCCTGGATCTCTGCTGCTCTTGTAAAGTTCTGTTGAGGAATTTTCTTTCTCTCGTTATTCTCTTCAGCTACAGCCATTTCAGGAGTAGCGCGGTAAATGGCATTCGTTTGCAGATTTCCATGTCCCTCACAAAGGTGTGAGCAGCCTGCGAGAAGGGAGGAAACGCGTTTTCTAGAGGATTCAGGGTCCTTATGCGAAGGAGACTCACCTCTTTTTTCATTCGCCTTCACCTTCACACCACAGCGTCGTCGCCTCAGTCCTTCATCTATATTTCCGCCACATTCTCGATTTCTGTCCTCTCCTTCTCTCAACTCCTTGTCGTCCTTCGTCGCTGACGTGATAATAAAACCCAAGGCGTGTTATCTTTATATCTCCATCATCTCCACCATGCCTCCTGCCATCTCTGCCTAACACCTTCCCCCTCCCTATCCTCTCTCTCTCTCTGTGGCCATTCTTTTGTTCGTCCGATCTCTCGCCGCGGTGGCGTGAGCCTCTCCTAGATGGCACCACCGGATGCGATATTCTTTTGTCCGCTTCTTTGTGTGTGCGGCTAAAATGGTCGCGATCCTCCCGAGTCTAATTGAAATATGCATCCTCCTCCTCCTTTCCGCTCCTCTCAGACAAAACCTTGGTCCTCCTAATGCCTTTTTATTTTCCTGCTCGCCTCGCAGGGGCGTGTGAGGTACTCTTTCCTTTTTTGATCGACCAGGAAGGATGGGGAGGGAGGATGGGGGGTGTGGTGTGGAAGGGGGAGTCGGGTGGGTGGGGGCGTGGGGGAATTGCGGTTTGGGCAGTGTGTTTGCGGAGGAGGGGATGTGGGGGGAAGGTGGCACGGCGGGGGGGGGGTACACGTGGGGGGAAGGAAGAAGCTCTTGCGGCCGGAAAATTAGGAGGAGTGGGCTGGTTGGCAGTGTCAAGGCCCGGAATCTTTTCCCCCGGCGTCTCTCGCTCGCTTCACAGGGACACAAGAGGGCGGTGACACGGCTTGGGAGGGGGGGCTCCCAGCTTTCGTGTGGCGTAGCAAGCTGGACGCATTTCGGGCCCAGGATGCGGGGAAAAGGAAATAGGCCCATCGAGGGGTTGTTTGGATTTATTATTTTTTTTGGAGGGTGAGCGAGAAGCCTTGAGTTGGGAAGGTGAATAGATGAATTCGACATATGGCTCACGATAGGGGGCGGGATTCAGGCGCGAATTCGTCGTTGAAGTGGACGGAGATATGATGTCGGTCCGGGATAAGATTGATTGTGTAGATAGGTGAAGGACTTCATTCGGGTGAAATTGGGAATCTAGGGTCTCCTCTACCTTATGGCTCATCGTCCCCGAAACCACTTAATCAGTAAGCCCTGTTGTATTGAAAGAAAAAAATGGAAAATAATAACCGCACATTGTCCGACGAGGACAAGATTACGCTTATTACAGCAAGCTATCATGTAGGGGAGTAAATACCCCCTTATATATTTACCTTATTATTTTACCTTGAAAGGAAAGAGAGTTGAAAATTACAGAAAGAAGCTTCAATGCTCCTGCAAATCTTATCCGGGCGTTTATAGCAACAAATACGAAGTCGGGGACATTTCGATGCAATAATGAGTGGGAAGATCGAGAAAGCTTTCAGTGCGAGAACGAATCGAAGCTGCAAGGAGTAGTGAAAGCTCTTAAGGGAGAGCTGGATCGGGTAGAGAGAATTTTTGGAGAGGAATGCGTCCGGGAATGGAATTCCACCCCCTTGATATGTGTGAGGTGGGGAGAGAATGGACCCCACAGCTTGAAGCTACAGAAAGTTTGTGTCTGTGCACATGTGTGTCTGAGATGTGGGGGCTTGTTTGGATGATCAGGGTACGACGGCCACTAAGATAGAGCTGCCAGTGAGGAATTGAAGAAGGGATGCTTAAGAGACGCTATTAAACGGTGGGGAGCGAAGGATCCGGTGGGAAGGATTAAGGTAATGTCATAACTGCACTCGGTAGGATTTCTGTCGCTTTGTCTTGGTAACAGAGAAAGAGATGACTATCTTTGATCTTAAGAATCCAGCATGTATTGCACGGAGTTTCACATTCACTCTTTCGATATTTTTAATGGTACACTAAATTGATAATTTCAGGCGTACATTGTTTTGATATATCTTGACAAAGGTTTCTATATCTCCACATTTTACCCGGTTAACTAACTCTGTGTCAATTACCACAAATGTGTATTCTTTTCTTAGGAATTTTTAGGTGATGAAAGTGGACGAAATTGCAGATACCTGTGATGTCTTTAAAATTGTCATTGAAGACTTCTGGAATCACAGTAATTATTTTGAAAGGCAGGTGCCTGTTGAAATAATGATAATAATCATGCCTTTATTAAAAGCTGGGAATTTATGACCATGAAGTTCTCTCTAACAATTAGCAGATTGAACTACTACTCGGTGTGGTAGGATAGGGATATAAAGGATTTTTTATGCTGTAGGAAGTATCGACGCATATCCTCAAAGGTTTTTCTCGCTTATTTTAACGGTAAATTTCCAGCAGAGTACGTCGATTTCAAAGTCGGGCAAGTTTTTGTGCAATTTGCAATGCGTAGAGTGCTCGAGTAATGCACACTATTGCGCCTTTGAAAGGCTGTCATAATATTTCCATCACACCCACTGAAATTTACTCTACCCTTACTATTTGCACGTACTAATGCACCTAAGCATAAACCTTTTGTGGTGAGGGAGTTGTGTTTTCACGTGAAGTGATTCGCGAATAACACCGCGGTAGCCGGATGATACCGCTTACCATATTTTCTCGCTATTCAGAGCATTCAATGCTCATCAGCTTCACGGTGTTAAGTTACCGCGAAGATACTGAGATTTTTTGATTTTCCTCTAAGAAAGAAATAGATCCTGTAGAAGTGCTACACCGGTGTAAAATTTAGAATTATTGATGCTTAAGAACTCTACGTCATACATTCGGAGAGCTATTTTTTACGAGGAATGCTTCGTTAAAAACATCTTCGATTCATTGTCTCGGAATATTCAGGTACTATATGAATTCTGCATTTCGGGTTATCGTCCGCGATCTTTGCTTAGTAGGCAGCGCCGCGGAAACACGCGAATAGTCTGTACTACATCGATTGCCTTCCGATTCCAACAGTCGGGTTCAAATAATCGACTCTCTCAGATTTGAGGGAGACGAAGTAGTTGGAGGATTCTTCTTGAGGATGGTCCAGTTGCTGGTGGAGCTTTGGTTGGAGCAGAGCGGTGCCCTCAGAAAGGCATAGCGGCTGCAAGAAGGGAATAGTGTGAGCATATTGGATTGGGAGGATGTTTGAAGCAGGCGAGGAGAGGGGGGGAATCCCTTGGTTGCTGGCTATCGGAGGAGGGGGGAGGCTGGGGGTAAAGGTGTCTGGTGTGGGTTGGAAGGCAGTAAGGGGAGCGAAAGGGTGAAGTGAAGTCGAGTCTGTGGATATGGGGGTGGAGGGTTGGAGGGGGGGAGTTAGGGTTAGTTTGGTGGAGGAGGAAAGTAGAGGTTTTGGAGTGGTTTCGAGAGCATATTAAGCAGAATGCAGAGGCTCGTAAGAAACGCATAACGATTCTTAGAAAGCGTGCACCTGGCAGATGTTATTTTTTTATGCTTCCTTTCTCTCGTGCAGGCACACTGAGCGCTCACATACACACACACACACCACCCCGCGTCCTTCTCTCCCTCCCCTCGCTCTTTTTCTCGCTCTCTCATTACGCCTTCGCGAGCTCGATGAAAAGGGGTTGGTAATTTATGATGGATAGTGAAAAAATGTCTTTCGCTTCCGCATCCTCTCCAGCTGCCTGCCTGCTTGCTACGTTACACGATAAAAGCCGTGGTTGGGATTATTTCGCGCCAAAATGGAAGGGCATAAAAGATGTCCGTAATTTTTTTAAGGTGGGAATTTTACTCGATGGGACTTGATTTTTTTTTGCTTCTTCCGTTATTATTTTCCCAGGCTCATTTTTTGGCCAGGATGTAGGCGTCTTCCTATTGTTTTTGATTTGCCCAAACCTCCATCTTCAAGCTCCTCGCGTTCCCTCTTCGCTCCCAGCTAGCCTTTCCCCGACCTGACGCCCACCCACCTGATATCGTTTCCGCCGAGTTTGACGAGAGAAACAAAATGGCGTCTGGTGCGAAATGTCGAATGGATCTTCGAACGTCTCTCAATTCTGAGCTCAGATTCTTACATCGCGTTTTCGTGGTAGTATATTCATGGTGTATAACAATGCTTTTGTTTAGTTGAAGTAATTTCATTGTAGTGACGAGATGACGATAGCCGAAGTGGTATGAGTAAACCACATAGACTCAAGATGTTAGCTCATCTGTTGATGCCGCAGCTGTCAGAAAATGTTTGCACCCTTCCTTATTCTTGAAGTTTTACTGTACCCAGTGTGGATAATCGGAAATTTCAGTGAGTTTATAATCTAATAGTAAGAGAGGTGAGCGCGTGACAAGTTCGCAATCCTTGAACCTTATTACCTGTTGAAGTTTCCGATAGAGGAGACGTTGACCTCAGCTGACGTTTGCCTCTCCCAATCACTACTACTATGAGGCAGTTCATCTAATTAAAGTACTTCATAACCCGGTTGATTTTCTCCCTACGAACTGTCGGGCTTAGCTCGATAATCACATCGCGAAGTTTTATCCACATAATTTTATAGTCAATTTAATTATAGTTTAACGGCTGACTAATTTCGAATAGTGACATGATAAATTTGTATTCAAGTAATAGGGTTTCGGATTTAAAAGAGAGAACTTCAGTGTAACTATTTTCTGTCAGGGAGAAGTTTGTTTCCTTCACCATTCTAGCAATTATTCCTCACGAGATTTTCGTCGCTTTCAGATAACTTTATTTTTTTTACTATTGGCTCTCAATTCATTTTTCCTATCGCGACAATAGTTATTTTCATTCCGAGAAGCAGGCGTCATACCCAAGGTGGATGAGTCTAAAATTGGCGATCGCAAGCATTGTATTATTTTCCTCCGTGTCCCTTTTATTTCCAATTTTCCGATGACTCATCTTTGAGAGAAACGTCGATGGTTGAGGCCTAATCACAATTAATTGTTTTTTGCCCGGTGTATCCATTTCTATGGCCGCGTATCGGCTGGCGTCGGTTCCGGCTCATGCGAGCTGTTCCTCGTGACGAATATGGGCGTCAATTTCCACCCCACCCCGCCTCGCTATAGTCAACGGCGCATGTTAAAAATCTTCAAAATAGATTTCCTATCCGCGGTCTCCGCTCCGTAGTGGTTTCGTAATTCCCCGCGGGCGGCGCAGTATCTCACGCGTCCGGGTTTAATTCTTCCCCCCCACTCCTGGTCCCAGCCTTCCGCGCTTGTCCTCTGCTTACCGCTCCCTCCCACTCCCTTTTGTTGCATCCCCACCCTCGCTGGATCTCACCCCTTTCTCGACTCCCACTCATCCCCCTTCCCTCCACTCACCCCCCGCGCTCCTGTCTCCCCCCCCCTCCACCCCCCCCCTTCCGCTGTCGCTCCTTCCGCGCTCAATGTATTTTTCAAAAGTTTTGCCCACCGCGCGGGGTTTTCGAGCCACGCGCGCATGCGCCGTGCTCCGGGCCGGAGGGAAGGCACGTGATTTGCGCCGCTTTTAGTGCACGGTTCGGGCGCCATTTCGTGTCGTCAGCGGGAGAGGCAATCTCGCGCCATAGAACGCTTTGCAGCTGAGTGCTCCGCTATAAAAAAAAGGACCTGGCGAGTGAGATAGAAAGCCCTTCTCTCTCTCTCATTCACTTTATCGCTCTTACTTTTCCCTCGACGTCTTATTCATACGTGATCTTTTCCGGGTCGACAGAAAAAATTGTGAATTCCGCGCCCTCTAGTCCGGAGAGCGGAGGGAATTGGACGGAGATGTTTGGTACTAAAAAAAACAGGGGTTTGAAAGGAATTGATGAAAGATAAAAATCATTCCGCTGCCCGCGAAGAATTTTTTTGTCTTTCCCCGTAAGCTACGCAGCTGAAATTTTCGCCCTTCCAGCGACGGTTATAATTGGAAACTCATGATGCTGCCTCAGGGTTTGGGGTTTTTTTGTGCCCTACCCTTGAGAATTTCGGAAATTTTGGGTTGTGAATATGTTACAGTTGCTTTTTGATAAAGGTCTGGACGAGTAGGCATGTTTTCGACTTCGGTTGGATTTAGGTGAAACTGTTTGCTTGCTGAAATACAATTATCATGTTTATGTTTCTTTAGTTAGAAGGACTGTCGGACCTAGAATAATTTGACATTCTCGATCTTTACTTAATTGGATAGTCGAAGAATGCAGGAACGATAATCTCCGGGGTCTGATGCTGTGAATAATCCTAATACAGTTGGATGATCATGGTTCCTCTTTATAGAATCTAGTCTTGTGGAATGTTTCACAAGAAGTGTTGGCCGTCTAAGGCTATGAAACCTTTATTTTTTAGTATTTTATCCCGGCAACCTGTGAAAAATATTCTCTTTTCTTGCATCCTATTCATATTAAATCTAAAACTGATATTTTTGATTCGGTAAAAGCCTATAATTAACTATTTTATGCTAAAGTAAATTTGTAATGTGAATAGGATGCAGGAATGTTTTTAATCGCTCCATCATAGTGCTTTTATTCCGTTATTAGTATAATTTTATGTTTGTTGTGTGAATATTAAACCGTTCAAATATGAACGTTTAGTTTGGGAATTATGCCCAACGATATAACCACTCTTCGCTATAACTCTTCTCTACTGTTTGCAATGAAATTATTTTCACTCACAATGTAACTTTCTTTTCGGTAGATGCAAGCACTGTCGGTTATTCAACGTTATACCTATGTATTACGTTATCCAATTCCTAACCATTGTTCTCTATTCATCCACAAATATTTTTGTACCTTTCTGTCTGATTGCATCTCTCCAGCCCATTCTGGGTCTTGCTCTATTTCTTGTAACATGTAGAATTTCTATAAAAAATTGTTTTGGTAATCTCTGGTTTGTCATCTGTGGCACGTGAGATTACCACATCAGCTGCTTTGTTGTAATATCATCGACTATAGCTGTAATATTCATCCCAACCCGGAACCAATTTGTAGAATGTTTCGAATGGATGAATATTTTCTGCCCTGTGAGCATGATACGTCGATATGCTTCCATCCTCAAATATTCGTGTCCCATCGCGGGAGACAAGTTTCGGGGAAGATTCTGATGGCCCTAAAAAAATTGAGGCATGAACTCCGATTCTCTTCCCGAGATGATGCCTCAGCCTTTAACGCTTTCGTCGACCCGTTCCAGAGCGGGATGGCGTTAAATGTTTGTCTCGCGGCAGGAAAATAAAATGTGATGGGTTTATAAAAATGCCGCGTAGGCGCTTCTTCACCCCAAACCACCCTCTCTCTCTCGATCTCGGGCATTTATTTTCACTTGCCTCCCCGGGTCGTAAAGTTTCCGGCACCACTCTCCTTTTTTTTAGTCTCTTTATGAAAGTTTCGGATAAAAAAAATGAGGAGGGAGAGGGGGCTCTCCGGTATTTTTCCGTTGTGTGCATTTCTATTTTGGACCGCTTATGCGCTCGCTGGCTCTTCCAACCGGCCGCTGCACCATTGTGGCAACGGCAGCCTTGTATACATTCTATTTGTGTGCCTGACGGCTTATGCGAGAGAGTGGCCTGGCATCCTGTTGTAACAACGGGAGGGGGTGGCGTGTGAGAACAATAAACCCCCTAACCCGTTCGTCCCACCCACGTCCTCCCCCCCACAGCCACCCACTCCCTTGTCCCAGACTCACCTCCTCTTTCCCTTTTCAGAAGAATTGGTCAGGATCGCAGCCCGAGCTCATCTCTCCTACCCTACGCTTACTCCTGTCCCCCCAACCATCACCGTGAAACCCTTAAAAAAAAAAAAATACCCTTGGCCTTCCGCGGAGGAAAAAACCTACCCCCTCTTCGCCGAAAAACACTTCGATCCTTAGTCCTCGTCCTGTCATATCTATCGGCTGCACGACGCGGAGGATTCATGCCGCTATTTTTAATGGTCGAGACTGCCTGAAATTGAAATGGCAATTAATTCGCCGGCATCACGAGAGAGGGCGCACTGGCGCGCGTGTGTATGTGGCGGTGTGTGTTTTGAGCGTGTGACGTGCCGGGAGGATTGGTCGAGGGGGGTGGGAGGCATGTGGGAGTGAGTGAGCGGGGTTGGGGGTGAGAGGGTGGAGGGATGGAGCGGTGGTGTGGGGCGGGGGGAGAGAGAGAGAGAGTGAGGAATTTGTTTTCAATGGCCACCGCTGCAACACACCGAAATTGACGGATCCGGGATTCATTGCATACCTCATCGTTTGGCTTTTATACAAGGTAATTTAATGGGTCCAAAACATGGGACGCGTCATAAGTGATCTACGCCGTGGAAAATTATGACTCCGCCCGTTTTAATATGCGGCATAGCGGTTATAATGCTTCCGGCCCCGCATCTCCGTGCACCTCCCTTCCCGTCCGCCCCCAGAGGGCACCTACCCTCCCACTCCACCCCCGCATTATCCCCGTTCGCATCCCCCCGCCCCCGCGATCGCGGCAAAGGAGGGCTCAGTCCTCCTCCGCGTCCCCACCCCCACTTTACTCCACCCCAATTATTGCCCTGCCCCCGTCCCAACACCCGCCCCCTCCGGTCCCGCGATTTTGGTTCGCATTTCTCTCTCTCTCCGCCTGCCGCTCCGGGCCTTTTTAATTGTTAATACTCTCGCGCCAATTTATCAATCATATTTGCCCCCTCCCCGCGTCTGCTCCGCCCCCTTTCCCCTCGCCCTCTCCTCTCCTCCCAACCCCCCGGGCAGTCCTCTTACGCGTCGTATCCCAGGGTTCCCGCGGCACCCCCCTCCAACCCCTCGCGGGCCACCCCTTGTGTTCGCGCCCCGCCGCCACCACGACCTCCCCCCCTTCCTCCACTTTATTTCAACGTCAGGCATTCGGTTTTCGCTGCAGTTTTAATAACTACTTTATTTATCATATTGTTTGTGATTGCAAACGGTCGATTATTCCCTTTGAATTCATTCCTGGACTTGCTTTTTTGTTTCTCCTCCTTGACGTCACTTCCCCTCAAACTAACCCTCGCGCTCTTTCGACACCTATATTTATGAATATATTTCAGAATGTTAATTTTTAATTCATATTCCACACGCGTGCGGAAATATATATATGTTTATTTGCATGCTTACGTGTGTGATTTTTTTTTTAGTATTGCGGAGGTTTTCAGGGGTTTCGATTTCGTTTTCATTCTCGTCACGGGAGGGCCTCGGGGTTTGTGCTCTGTCTGAATCGTTTCACCGATTATGATTTTTTTCCTGGCGGAAAATCGGGCGATAAAATCGGAGTCGGACTTGATTTTTGTGGGGAGGGCTGTTTTCGGGTGTGTGCAACGTGCTTTTATATTCCTCCAAAAATGAAGTGAGCAAGTGTTAAAATGTCTGAAACAAATCCAATTTATTTACGTACACGTATGCTAGGAAACCCTTCGTTGAGCATGATGGAACTGAAATTAAATTGAATTTTAAGGCTATAATAATTGAATATATTAACTATTTATTAATGCTATAATGTTTCATGAATGTCAATTATGACAAAATAGAAATCCAGAAATATATATTCCACTTCCCAAAGAATTATTTTATCAAACTATAGTGAACATTTTTTTTGCAAGGAAAGCAGTGCATATTGGTCAAAAAACTTACCTCTACCATAACTCAATCCATATTTTCCCCCAGAATACGTAGCAATTCTTGTTATTAAAATGTGGGCTTAAATTTCACATGTATTCAAATATTGAATAACATTAACGTAGTGTCAACAATGGCGTTAGTCGTCAAGAAGACAAAATATTTCAACATTTTATCACATTTTTGAAAATTATGAGATAAAATAAAAACGAACGTTACATGTAATGCTTATGGACACACTATTAGTTGTGTGAAACTTTTTTCCTATTGCGAAGATCGAGAGAGAATTTTTATTGAAATCAATGGAATGGTTTAGAAGGAATAGTCTATATTTTACATGTAATGATATATATGTAGGTACATATAAATGTGTTTACACGTGAATGAAAGGAAAGCTATAATGGCCGATTGGAGCTTTTCTTGCGTTCTTAACATTTAAGGCCGTGGAGCTCATCCCTCTCCCATTATATTTAAACTTATTCATATATGTATAAATTTATATAGAATGTTGTTTAGTTTTGGTTTTTGCAACGGCATTGATCGATGTGCCATTTAATGGTGGAAGAGGTGTTGGGGGAGTTTCCGAGTTAATGGATTAATGAGTGTGAAAAATGGATGAACGACGCGTAGTCGATTCCTGTTTTGTCTTTTATTTTGTGTTGATTTTGCTCGTCCGCTTTCCCCTTCATTGCCCCGCGATTTTCTTTTCGCGTTGTAAATATTTTTTTTCGCCATGCCGCCCAAAACCGTGTTGTTTGTTATGTAGGCAGTGGAGCCATCAAGTGAACGATTGGAATATTAGATGATTAACACTTTTACGTCCGATTTAATGCGGGTAATCGCGATTCTTTGCGCTCGAAAAATATTGGTCGATGAAAAGTCGCTTTCGACGTGAGGGATGGGGAGCGATTGGCGCTAAATCATGACTCTCTCTCTCTCTCGTGGCGGCACAAATGCACGATTCGTCTATCGCCAATTATCTGAAAACTATCTGTCAGCAGCATCCCATTCTTTCTATTGGCGAGAGGATTAGAATTGGGCATTCAGAAAGGGTAGTGCTTCGGGATGTTTAATCAAGTTAATCAAATGTGTTTCCAATCCTGTTATGGTTAGCGGCGTTATTTATATGTATTTGTATCTCGGATGATAGCTCCTTGACATGAGGCAACTGATTTTTGGACAATTTTTTGCGACGTCTTGCTTATTTTTTATTCATGGCTCCTCTGAATCAGTTACAACCGTTTTATCGCTGTCACGAGGAACCTTTTTTTAATGAACAAATTACGAAAGGTTTCATGTTGGTGATCCTTATGTCAGTTATATCTGTTATTTCATAACTTCCGCTCGTCATATTTTCGCGGCATAACTGGTTACGAAACTAGGTTTTTGAGAAAAGAGAATGCATGTGGATTTGAGGACTCTAATATAATTATGTTTATAAACCCGCGTGTAAGGTTAGCTGGGAAAAAGGGGAATGTCAAAAGAAGCGTTAGACTTGGTTGGAGAGAAGAAATGGGTGGAGAAAAACTAAGGCAGAAAAGGAATGGCAAGCAGTTTTTTAAGTGAAGATGGAGAACTGAAATCTGCCGTAATGAGAATTTCTGGTTTGAGAGTGTATAGGAGGAAAAGAGTTGGCTTTTTGCACGTCTTCAAGGGAGATTGCAAGTATAGAGATTTCCTAAGGAAATTGCATGCTTAGGGGTCGTAAAGTCAGAAAATGGCTATGCATAACTTACACAGTGCTTCTTCTAGTTTTTCCCAATTGCTTTTAATCTCAAGATTTGTGAATATGAAATATCTAACATTGGTGAAAAAGTCTCCACACTGTAAATAGATCGACAACGCTCATTGAGGACGCTTAAAATGCCTCTATGGTTCCATGCTAATATCTGTACAATTTTCGAATGAGTTTACTTAGACCTTCCCTCATGAGATCCTTATTGCTGCGAGAGTTGCATTGTGTTTATGTGTCCTTCATCGATCCTCATAAGAAAAAAATCTGTATTCTTTACTTGGTGATTATCCATATCTCGCCAATTAATTCACCCACTTAAATCATACTTTTACTTACTCCGCATTCGTGCTCACGTGAATGTGCTTCCGACCCTTGTTGGGACAATTATTTTTCTATTTTGTGGATTTAAAAGTTGGTCAAAAGTTGGTCAACCCATGTTTGTTTTCCTTAGCATGTGTGTGTATGTTTAAGTAGAGTGGTGACAACCTGTAGTTTAGAGTAACTGCTAGCCACACAGGATTCAACTAGCTGCGTCATCGTAATGTTTTTTTTCGTCCTTGTCAGCACTCCTCTTGCGTGGCATATCCTTATCCATTGAATATTATCGTGCCTCAAATGAATGCGGCAATCTTGTTTTTCCTTTGGTGTCATTGATTATGAATCCGTAATGCGACCAAACATGCTGATGCGATCGGAACTGAAGCCCGTGACTCCTCCAGATGCGGCAACTGAGCCAAAATATTATCGGAAGCGGTGATTGATAATGCGGCGGATATTGAATAAATCCGTCAACCTCCTCGTGCTCAGAACTCCGTTCTCTTCTGCTGGAATGAAAACGTGAAACTTGTTGGGTGCGGAGAAACGAAACTTCTTTTTTTTTAGTTGGGGCTGCTTAAAGCCTCCTGAAAACCCAGGTCTGCATGAATTTTCATGACTGCGGTCGTATTTTTAATTGTGGAAAAATGCAAATCCCGTTCAAATTTCGAAAATAATAACGGTTTTGGTGAGTAATATTTTTCCGTTTTTCCTTTTCGCCTTTTTCGAAAAATCGCACAAATGATGCTAATATGCACAAAATGGTGAAGCATGCAAAGTTATGTAAATGGAAGTGATTTGCATGGAAACCGTGGCCCACCTCATTAAGTTTGTCGTATCGCTATCCCGACGACCTACCGCACAATTGTATGTGTTTCACGAACTATCTGATTACTCGCACATTTTATTCCGACAACGGGTATCTCATGCGTATTTTTTCTCTTTTGCTCCTCTTATTAACGTTGATTACATTTTTCCCTATGTTGTTACGGTGCTTGGGCTTAATTATTCGAAATTCTTTTGATCCCGCTCAGTACTCGCTTTCAGAATCTCCTTAGCATTTTGCACGCAAGAATTTTCTTTTTGCTTTTTTGAATCGCCATAAATGCGCTCGTGGTACGATATGAAACTGATTCCACTCTAAAATCAAGGCATTGAAAAAAGAAAAGAAAATTTCTTGTTGTTGGATCAAAAGAGAAGTCATGCAATTGAGAATTTATTCATACGCCATTCAATCATTATGCTGCTATCTTAAAAATTGGACAGTTTATAGAGATTGGAATCTCTATAGACTGTCCTATTGGACTATAGCTATTGGAGAGTGTACCGGCACTCTTAGAAGTGAGCCAGCAAAGAGCACGAGGTATTTATTATGCGGGATTATGTGTTTTGTTTGATTTTTTAAAATTATTTTCATAGCTATAAATACTTGTTCAATGTGTCCATGGAAACGCTTTGGAGAAGAAGGGAAGGTATTGGTGTTGAGCATTTCATTGCAATAATTTCTAGTGAAGGAACTATGTACGTGGAAGGATGATTCACTTTGATATCGCGTTCAGTCAATAGCTCCGCAGTTGTAGAGGTAGTCGAGAACAAATCATGAAAATCATAACGTTTATAAATTTTGACATTTTAACGAGGTTATTTTCTTATTTTATCCTCTTTCCTGATATCAGGAAATCAACCAACCCCTCCCAAATGCACACAGAAAAAGATATACGAGTAATTTCTCAAATGCCCCATTAGTAAAATTTCCATAGCTCCGTTCTTGTCCAGGCTCGCTGGTAGAGAGTAAACTAGCGCTTTTGGCTACCTGAATTCAGGTCTTCAGAATTAAGGACACCAAACAGACTTGCTTCTTTTCAACCCTATTTCTTACGGAATAACCCCGCTATGACCTGCGGCGATGTAATCATTCTCTCTGTTTCGATGTAATAGGCGTAGGGCCAGCAAAAGCGTTGGTGCATTTTTTCGATTCTCTGAAATCGGGGTCAATGATGTGCCCTTGCTCCGCGAATTTATTTCCTTCATATCTCTCCCTCCGGGAAACGAGTTGATGCTTTTCCTAAGTATGCTGTTGACCTTATTGCCATCGTCTCTTGAAAACATAAGTTCGCGAAATGGTCCATTTGCGCTTTGGCCACTAATGGGGACGTGGCTGCCGACTCCGCAATTTTTTCTTCGCGCGATGAAGTACTGCGAACATTTTATCCCCCCCCCCCCCACTCGGGGAAAAATTTCGCGAGGGTCGTCGGGAAGCTTTTGGCGCTCGCGCACCACCCTGCTCGGTCCGTCCGCACCACAGCTCGCAAAACTTCAAACATGTCCCCCCCAACAACCGGGCTACCCCCCACGCAATTCCCCCGCAAGTAAGTAAGTTGGGTCTGCTCTTCGGCGTGCAAAAATGTATTTGGGATGCTCGGTGGTTGGGGAGTGATCTTGGCTGCTTCCGAGTGTGAGTGAGGCGGACGAGTTGGATGGGAATTTATGCCAACCGCCCCTTCCTCTTCTCCTTCTCTCTCTCTCTTCCTTCTTTTCTTTCGCTGCCCTCTCCTCCTCCGAAGGAAGCAGAGCACTGGGGAAGAGATCGCACAGAGCGAGTCTGGCAGGCTGAATGAGTCGAGTGAATTGTCGCTTCTTCCTCACATCACCCCTCTCTTTCCGGCACTTACCCTCCCCTTCCAAGATCTCCGTTTCCCCCCTCTATTTCTTGTTCCTCTCGCCTTTTTCACCTCTTCCTCAGCCTCATCATCTGATCGGTTGGTGGTTTAAGTGCGGCCCTCTGATCCCAATGGCCCAGTTTCGAGTCCCCGTGATTGAAGATATTTTTCAAGCACCTTTCCCTTCTTGAAACACTTCAAGTGTACCACCTTATCCTCGGGTTACGGCATTACAACGTGGACCCCTTACTGCCTTTCTTCAAGAGCGGGCTAACGACAAATCCGGGTCCCTCTCTTCCTCCGGTTCCATAAAGCCTACCTAATCACATATATTTTCTCACTCATATTGGCGTAAATTACCAGAGCTTTCGGTTGCCTCCCTTTATTCGAGTAGAAGAGAGAATAATATGTTCATTATAACTGTCTTCTTCATCCTATTCTCCTTAGCGAAGTGGTAGGGGAGTTATAAAATCTGTTATGTATTTCTTCCATTGCAAATTCATTCATTCGTTGCTCATCTTCCAGCTAATATGCTAATTACTGTCATTCTGGTGGCGAAAATTTTGAGTTCACCGATGAATTAAATTTTTCATCAAATGAATGTCCTCCATAAGGACAGAAAAGGTATTATTGTTGGAAGAGATACAAGTCGAGGTCTCTCTGATTAGAAGACTTTCTAATGACGATCAATATTTGTATTGAGAATCATATTTCATTTCTAATCCAACATTTCTTTACTTGATTTTGTTATGCGTGTTGCATGCTCCTCTGAAGTACCATTTCGTGTGAAAAAGTGTTAGGTGGCGAAAGAAATTAACTATCTGGCAATTTATGTGTAACTATGTTGAAACCTCCTTAGTTAATTGTTCACGGGTTTATTATTTTTGCTAATTGTTCTTTCTTTTCTTTACAGGTAAGTTCAACATTTCAGTCCGTGAAAGGTGTCGGTAATTTCAGTGCGTTATGGCAATGGAAACCGTAAGTTCAACTTCTTTTGTTGTCATCCAGTTTTATGAAATGAGAATGAACTGCTGAAGTGTGATCTTGGTCCTTAACTTAATAGTCTCGGAATTTCATTAACCCATTCCTTAAGTATAATTCTCATTGAAATTTCTTAATATTCTTCACGGTGAGTGTATATCCTCTTAATTTACTGAACACACAATGCAGAGGAAAAACGCTAGAACTATACTCATTAAAATAAAGAAAGGGAAAAGTGAAATATCAACTGTATTAGTACATTGTGCGAAAGATTACTAGGGTCCATGAAGAATAATTTTTGCTGGTTGTCTCTCAGATTTTCTTCAGTGGATCTCTGTATATTGTCGACATTTCATTCCGATTGTTTTTCCTTCTTTTGTATTCACTTGAGAGAACCTTCCCCTCTTCTTTCTTCGATACTTCTCTTCAGTTTCCTTTATACTACTGTTTAAACATGCAGAGACGCTCCTTAACCTAAACCTTTCACAGTGTTGCGTATATACTTTGTGCGTCACTTAGAAATGCGAGTTAACTTTAAACGGTGGCTTTCATTTCCGTTGTCAGTCAGGTTTCATCGATGATTCAAATGAGAATTGAAACTCAATTTCTCTCGAAATAAGTATCTCCTTTACCCCATCCACTTTCCTCCATCTGCCATCCACAATCCATTTCGTTTCCTCCGGCTGCTTCTCAATGCTCTCTATTCTTGAATCTCTCAGTTCTCTCCTCCTAAATCCCTACCGAACGGAATCTTTCTCCCTTTGCCCTGCCACCCGTTCCCTCCCCGCGAGTGAGTGTATTTCTGGTGCAAGTGTGCGGCTTGTAATATTTCTCTTTCTGAGGGAGCAACGCGGAGGAGAGTCTGCATGCTGGGGAGTGGAGGGAACGTGTTGTGGAGATGGGTGCGGGAGAAGTCTGCAGTCGGGCGGGTTACCAGCTGCACGATTCGTGACCTGAGGGCATCCTTCGCATAGGCTCACCCCCTGCCATGTGCCTTGTTCTCTTTCCCAATCACGATATCAGTTGACGCCTGACACCCATGCTTCTGCTTCCTGGTTAAAAGCGTATTTCGTGGATCGTGCAAATCGTTCTCTATTTCCAGTGACTCGCTTCGAGTGGCATTCTTACCCGTAAATTTTTACTCTTCGTGCCCAAGGAGTTGGTCAAACCACGGTGGTCAAACCAATGATCCGAGTCTGGTTTGTGAGGATAGAGCTCATCGTAAATATACTAATTGTAAGCCAAACAGAGGAAAAACGTTCACACTTCAGGCAGGTACGTAGCTATAAACTTCTTCAAGGGTGGAGGGGCTAAGTTTTGCGTAGCTTGAAACAAATCAGCCTTGCCCATTCGGTGACTACATGTTAAAAATCTCTTCCCTTAGTTTTCAGTGCTTTGTATTTCCTTTTACAGTGTCCATAATTATCTCTTCTCACTAGTAAAGTTCACTGCTAAAATCAGAATAACAAAATTATTGGGAAAAAATTTGGGGAGGGCACCAGAATCCCCCCCCCCCCCTGGCTACGTGCCTGACTTCAGGGTTTGGGGAGGGGGACATATGTTTCCTCAGTGCTGTGACAATCACCCTATATATCTTAGTAACCACGATGGCAGTTGGCTGGTATGGACCTGGGTAAAAAACTTTGTGTCATCATTAGGTGTTTTACCCGTTAAATTTAATGTAAGGAAAAAGCCCTATTTGCTTCAATGAAACCGGAAAGCTAGGTTTTACGTTGTCACTCCGTATGCATCCATTCCCTCTTCATTCTCTACCAAGATTTGTTGATAGTGGCAAGATTCATGGCACCATATTTTAATGCAGTAGTTGTCACTGTCAGTTCATAAATAAGAAAAAGCTTAAAGCATCTTGAGAAAAGTTAGCAACTGAAGCCTGTGACAAAATATTATCACTATCAATCGACTTCGTACATTATATTTCTTGCCTTCCTTTTTATTCCTAATTACATTTGTTAATCGTTATTTGGTGGTTGATGGCGTGGTGGTGATTGCATTCTATGTATAAATCTACATAATATCTACATAATACCCAGCAAGCCACCATAAAGGTGTGTGGCAGAGGGTGAATTCTCACCAAGCATGCACTACATAAAATGCATAAAAAAGGATTAGTATTAATACACCAGTCTAAAATTCACTTTTTAAAAAAGATGAAAATAGCAAAGTTAGCATGCAAAACATGCTGTTAGTTGGGTTACCTTCAAGTCCTTATACCAACTTGCAGCTACCTATGGTATACATTGATTCACTCGTTTTGGACATATTTACCGCTATGAATATCCCTAATTGTACGAGAAAAAAAGGACATTTTGAATCTCCATCCCTGCAAGTCACCGTGACGGTGTGTGGCAGGGGGTGAAGGTCACCAATCGTGCACTATTGACATGCAAACAAGCAACTATAGGGTCTCATGGAACTATATTGTTAGTATCTATACTTAGTATTTAAGGGATTAATACACGCATCGTGCAATACAGAGTACTCTAAAATATTTCCCCTACCTATCCCTTTGCTATGCTACATTGTGCCATACTGAGCTGTTCATCCACCGCTTTGAACGTCAGTGTTGTTTGTTTGCTTGTTCCTGCATCGATTTCTGAACACACACTGCTTGCGCAAGATTTTGAAAGTGTATCGCGAGAAGTGTTTGCGTTTATATTCCAGCTCCGAGTTTCAGGATACTTCGGGATGCCTTTCGCGTCATTCGTGTCATCAATCACGAGGCGATAGTTCGTCCGAAGCGTCGCACGCTTTGGACGAGGAGTGCTTTTTATCGAAATTAGTTTCGAAGGTGGTCGACGGACTGGGGAGTAGGTCAGACAACCCAACGGCTCTCGGCAAAGAGGGGGAATAGCACTAGATGTGTTAGTAGTCAGGGGCAGGCACGTAGCCAGGGGGGGGGGGGGGCTTCTGGTGCTTCAGCCCCCCCCGAAATTTTTTCCCAATTATTTTTTTGTTCTGATTTTAGCAGTGAACTTTACCAGTGAGAAGAGATAAGTATGGGCACTGTAAAAGTAAATCACTGTAAAAAGTAGATCTGATTTTAAGGTACAAAAGAGATCTGAATTTCAGATGCAACAATTTTAAGACAGGGTATGTTGAATTTCAGCAGTAATATCTTGTCTAAAAATAAGGCAGGTGAACGACTGAAAATCAGACCATCCAGAATCCTGCTCCCTCTGCTTCCTGCTTAACTGCTCCTGTACCAACCATCCATGTTCCTGTCTCTTGACCTTGAATCCGTGTTCCTGCCTTACAACCAGACAGCGCTTAAATTCAGATCGCACTGAAAATCAGATCAACTTTTTACAGTGGTATGAAGCAATATAAATTAAGGCAAGAGATTTGTAAAATGTCAGCACCAAATGTGCAAGGCTGATTTGTTTCAAGTTACACAAGAGTTAGCCCCCCCCCCCCCCCCCAGCAAATTTCTGGCTACGTGCCTGGTCAGGGATAACCGACCGCCCCTCGTGGTTGTAGCGGCGTGTAGGGATACGCGGCGAAGCTTAGGGAGGTGTTTGAACGTCTTGGCGGGCGTGCAAGTGGTCACGGCCCGCGCTTGAGATGTGTGAAACGCCAGCGAGGAGTGGGAAAAGAAAAAGGGTTGATGGAAGACGTGTTCATCACGCATGCGTATATATTCTGCTAGGATGCACTGGTACGCGACATCATGGAGACGTCAACCCATTTATTCATTCTCGTCGCTCCCTCCTTCTCCTAAGGTCTCTCCGACCGCACAATCCCCTTCTTCTACTCTTGTTTCCGTTCTCCATCATCCGATCATCTGGCCCACTCTCCCTTGCGCGCTCACAGATCCGCTTTCCCATACAATGTGGTGCGATGGGTCGGGAAGTATGTAGGCATGTATGTACATATAGTGCAAATCGCTCCAAAAATGTCCTCTCTCGCGAACGCCTACCTCGTAAAATCCTCCCTCAGCACCCGATCTCCTCGCGAGCTGCATTGCTGCAGTGGCAATGACTCCTCAAAGGCGGAAATGTGCGATTGATCTCCCTGTGCGAATGAATGATCCATGTGCAATTGGTGAGGTTGACTCTACGGTGAAATATGCCGAAGTGGAATAAAAGGCTGTAAAACTATCCGGCGTTTTCTTCCTTCTTTCGAATTTCTTATTTTTAGTTTCTCTCTCTCGTTCTGATGAGGCAAATCGGCGTTGAAAATGATGCGTGACTTCATCAGCAATGACGACTTCAGTGCTGTATGTGGGTATTTTATGGGTTAAAGTGAGTCAGGATACGCTACAGTTTACCATTTTTCTTGGCTGTATTTCAGCTTAAAGTTACTACCGTAGGTAATTCCGCTCTTTAGTTCTACACTCTTACTACCCATTCCAATGCCATCCAAAATGCTTATTCTCTGCCAACATCCTCCTTCCTCTCATGGCGTTCAGTATCCTAGCGTCTTTTGATTTTATAACTTATATGACAAACACCACCTACCTGCTCCTCTTCACTCTTCCCCTCCTACTTACTTTAGTTATTCTTCTCCAAGCTATCATTTGCAAGACTCCCAAGCACTGCAAATGTTCCCCCGAGAGGGATAGTAGGAAATTTCGGAATATATTTCAATATGAATGTATTATCCACTCGAATTTGGTCACTTTGGAGCTTATATTGGCCGTTATCCTGTCACATATAGATTATAACATAAAATGCATCAGTATTGATGTTGATATTCGCGATGAATTCGAAAGGTTTTCCTTGTTCTGAGAGGCTCGTTCTCACAGAAAAGTATAGAGACAAATATGAAGGTTCCATTCTTTTCAAGTATTTGATCATTCTAGTTAAGATTAATTTTTACATTTGTGGTAGCCTAATGATCTCGGTCATTACGTCATTTCTCCAATTCATTATTTCCTCTTTATAGTTTTCATCGTACTTTCTTAAATTCACCATCCATATGACAGCCTAGGAGCATTTTGGCTGTGCTTCTAAGTGGACATCATAAGCGTAATCAAAATTTTAATGATGATAACGTTGAAGCCAATCTAAACCGTTAATGAAAATGGAAATGTGACGACAAGCGGTAATTAGCTGCTCGATTAATCCAGTTGCACGCGAAGCATTTTTACGCTCAGATTAGATATGCTTGAGACATTGTATATTTGACTTACCCCTACCCTCTTTCATCACCGCGCTGAATTGGCTGCAGGTTCGTTATCAAAGGAACCTATTGGCGGTCTTTAAGAACCCTCAGTGGCCGAAGTCATATCATCATGAACGAAACCAAAGTTCATCATTCCTGCACACTTATCTCTCCTCTCGATGGTCAGCTTATATCCATCCGGCTGCCACATTGTGTTACTGGGTGCGCAAATAACTCCACGCTCCGTTTACTCCGCGCTCTTAGTGTCTCATTGAGCTCCGCCTGAACTTATCGCCAGATGGAACCGAATTCGCCCTCCCAGAGTGTTTTTCCCGAGCAGTCCGCGTCTGGCGGGGCACCGCGAAACCAAACACAGAAAACAGATTAGAGATCTCTCCGGAGGAGCCCTCCGTAATATAGCGCCCAAAGAATTCCTTTGTGCTTACATCTTAATCATCTCCCCGTGCTGCGTCTGGCCATTCCTCTCGATACTCGAGGCGACACTGGGCTCTCACTGTGCTATCGGCGCAGTGTTTTTTCAAGACATGAATAATCTGCGGTGAGCTGAAATTAGCGGCGCAGTGCCTTCCGAGAAGGCTCCAGACTCGTTTCTGTGGGGCCAAGGGTGGTGTGGGTCGGCGGGTGAGAGGGAAGGGGGCAATGTTGTGGTTACGGCTCGGACACATGACGGCCCAGCGCCCGGACTCGTTCGCCAGATTCAATTTTCGACGGCTGCCGAGTCGCGCGCCTGTTTGTTTTGCGTCGGTCTGTCGCAGCCTCCGAACCCCGTCATTCCGCCCACTCAAGGCGCAGGACTTTCTAGCAGTCCTCCTTACTTCTCGCGACGCACTTAGCTCTTCTTGTTCCCTCGACTTGCCGCTTATCTGAGAGGGCTTTGAGAGATTGAGCGTGCTTTCCTTCTGCGAATAAATTGTCTGCACTTCGAGGGACGGGCGCATTCTCCTACCCGCTGTGAAACAGATGGCGACGTTTCATTGAAGAGATGGTTCCCACGGCCGAGAGATCGGAACGCCTATTGGTGCTCAAGGGTGGTAGGATTTCTTTGGAATCCAACCTGGGTAAATTCAAGTCGTCAAAATAATCGCGTTCAAGTTTCTCTATCATTTATCCCTTGCTTCACATCATCGCTCTTGTATTTGGATGAGTAAAAAACTTTAGCACTTTTCCACAATGTATTTAAAATAATAAAATTACACAACACGTGTTTCGGCTTACTAAGCCATCATCAGGCGTACACTCAGAATATTATTATTTTAAATACATTGTGGAAAAGTGCTAAGTTTTTTACTCATCCAATATGTCTCACTTCCTCTACGTGACGCCTGGTACTGTGAACAATAATCGCTCTTGTAGTCCTTTTCAATTCGTAGGTACTCACCGCCGTTTATGATGCGTTGACAAAATGCGAAATTTATATTTCAAATTAATATTCCTTTGGCTGACTTTTCCAGCAAATAAGTTCATCTATATTCCTCCACGCATTTGTTTTCCTTTGAACGTTGAATATTCAAATATGATTATTATTCTCTTGGTTATTACTTAGCCTTTCGGGTTGAATGGTCCTCAAAGAGAATTGGTTCTGATATTATTTAGGGCCGGATCTTTTGTAGCTTCCGTACATTGAAGAAATTATATAGCAAGAATTATAGTTAAATTCAGCAATTTATTATAAGTCGGTGACTAATTAAATAATTTTGAGAATCAGCGTCAAGAAATTAATATCGTTCTCCTTATCTTGAGCTTGGTTATAATGAGCGCTGAGCTGCATTTTTGTGTCCCAATAATTAGTTTTTTTGGGAGTTTTGTACGTGAACTTTCAATTAGTTTCTTTGCTCTTTGTTCGAATGGCAAGTCGCTCATGACACAGCTGCTTTAGGTTTTAATAGCTACGTAATGAAATGAAATATCTCTCGATATTGACGCGACACGGTACATTAGCCACGAGATTTCTACTACCTGGGTGGCATGGTAGGGAAGATACAATTTTCATGAGCCATCTATTACTAAAAACAGTCGGTCATCAATGAATATTCAGACTTCAGTCATATTGTATTTTATTCATATATGATTTCAGAAAATGAAATTGAATATGGTATACTTCTCCGTCTAGAAGTAGATAATGGAGCAGTATTACCAATACAAGCTCAAATACTAGCTCTAATAATTACAACAGCAGACATACTTAATTCAAGAACAGTCTCATCTTTAGGGGTAAAGGTAGATGCTGCCTCAGGACGCATCAGTCAAAAAAGTTTCGTTATAAACCAATAGAAGATACTCAATCATTCCCATACCTGCCTGTTACCGGAGATATTTAGAAAATATCCCAGAAGTGGCAAAATTTTGTGGCAAACGTTACTGCAGTGTTTCCGCGTCAGATCTCCATTTGACATGGTTATGACTATCTGTAGGCGGAGGAGGACGAAATGGCTGTAACTCCGGTGCGCGGGACGGTCGTCACCGTCAAGTAGACGGTTGAATTCTTATTTCGTGGACGGCAGCGAATCTCCTCGAGTGTGACATGAGTGGGTCGCCTCGGTTCAGCCCGGAGGGAGCGAGGTCTTCGGCAGATTCGTCTTTGAAATCCTAGCAAAGCGTGGGGGAGGGTGGGATTCAGTCACCTTCTTCGAGCGACCGATCGAACGGCGGTGGGTTGGGAGGGAGAGGCTTGGATTCAGGGAGGAAGTGCGTGGTGGAAGCGATAGCGAACGGAACTGGTGGAGGAAGTGGAAGGCGGCCGCTTGTAGTGGAGGCGAGGGAAGGCGGCCGCTTGTAGTGGAGGCTAGGGAAGGCTCACGGAACGGGGAGTGTGGGAAGCGATGTGGGAATTGGATATCGTCGGGTTAAGTTGTCGACACGGTGGTGTCAGCACGATGAGGGCGGAGTGACTAAAAGATACGAAGAAAGAGATGGTTCGGGAAAAATTGCGACGAGCGTGCCTCAACGGCGCACTTTGGGTATAAAAATGGCCACGAGATTCTTTTTAAGGAAATAAATTATGTAAATGAGAGTAAAAGATATGCGAGGGAAGGTTAAGGGATTGAAATAGTGACCCTCACGGAGGTTCGATAATACTGCAACTCTGCATCTGTTAAGCAGAAAGTGATAATTTAACTCGATTTCATGACTTTGCCAGCCGCGGTTCAGATTGTACAAAATGATATCACATTGTCGCATTGTACCGCAGGTGGTGATAAAAATTTACTAGTAGTAAAAGAAAGAAATAAACAGATCTTTTAATTGTATTCTAGCATTTCTAAGATTGTCATAAGGCACAGCTGTGGAATGATAAAGAAACAGTTGTATCCGGAGAAATTTACCTGTCATTTTTCATCGTGTAATATATGTAAGAGTCTTCATTCTTTTAATTGTATTCTAGCATTTCTAAGATTGTCATAAGGCACAGCTGTGGAATGATAAAGAAGCAGTTGCATCCGGAGAAATTTACCCATCATATTTCATCGTGTAATATATGTAAGAGTCTTCATTCTTTTAATTGTATTCTAGCAGTTCTAAGATTGTCACTAGGCACAGCTGAGGAATGATAAAGAAGCAGTTGTATCCGGAGAAATTTACCCCTCATTTTTCATCATGTAATATATGTAAGAGTCATCACGTCGTGTAAAAGGGACGAAATATTATTCCCTCTCGTGCTAATCCATTTCATGCTCCGGAGGCGTCTGATCGAACTGGTCGAGATAACTGACGAGTAATTCGAAACGCGGCGGATTCAAATGGGATTCGAAGATGAGAGGGCGGTGGAGGATCGGTTGGGCATCGAGTCCGTTTGAAATAAACTAAAACGATTGATGGAAGAAGGCCGCCGTTCAGATTGGCGAGGCGTGGGAGAGTGGGCCCGAGGGAGGATGAGTGGGGAGTGAGGCCCGTCTGGGAGGAAGCGTATGCCAATGTATGCGCATAGTATGAGGGCCTCGGTCCTTCCTCCCGTCCGCCCTGTCGGGAGCACAAGAGAAGTCCATTCATCCCTCAAGGACACGAGACGCCCCCGCACGTCTCCCGCGCAACCCCTCACCTTGCGTGCTCCTCCTCCCTACCTCAGCAGAGGGTGGAAGGAGCCATCAGGGCCGGCAAACGAAGGGGAGGGGGAGAAATTAAACAGTTAGTATCATATTTCTCCCCTTATTTATTTTCCCATCTCCCTCCACTCAAGCACTCTCTCTATCTCTTTCTTCTTCCTCTTTCCTGTCCAACCCCCACCCTTCCCCTCGTTCGGATTTGAATTTTCCCCTTGCCCCCACATCCCCCAGACGGAGAGTAAAAGGGATTAGCCTTGTGCGTGCGTGTTCTTGAGTGAGCGAGCCATTCGGTGCCTCTCTTTCCACTGTGGACGTGGCTGAAAGCGATTATGTTATCCTCTTCTCCCCCTCCCCGTGACCCCTTTTCCTTCCCATGACCTCTTTTCCCTCCCTCCTTCCCTCCCTATCCAGTTGACTCCCCATCGTCCCAATATGCAGCATCCGGGGGTGTGCGAGCGATCACAGAGGGCGTGGGCGGAAACCCACTTCGCCGTGGTTGGGAGTGGGCCCGCCATCTCTACACCCCTCCCCCTGCTTGACTCGTCTGCGTCTCGTCGTCAAGGAGGAGTGGAACGCGTCTCATCCCTCTGACCGTGGTGTCCCTCAGAGACCAATTTTTCTCCTCCACTTTCTTAAAAAACGCAAAAAATAAAATGTCCCCCCTGACTAACCCTTGGATTCTCCTTAACTTTTGAGTGATGCCTGTTTTTGGTTGCCACTTGGAGTTATATATATGTACTTGAGGGATCTTGTGTGCAGTTGACTGAAATTTCCCATTCAACTGAAGACCTCTTCGTTAGTCCCTTGGTCGATCCATTTTTTCTTCCTTCTTCCTCTGTAGCACCATATACTCAGGAAATTACGTATTTGTTTTCTCATTCATTATCTGTACCCAAATAGGCTACAGAACTTTCAATATGTCATGGTGGAGAGTTTTAGATCTGTTGTGGAAGTCAGGGTTTTTGGCTCATTGCCATTCCACTTCCCTGTTGTGTCAAGAGTACCTACTGAATTGATCCTTGCCGCTTAATATTCATCACTAACTGGCTCCACTTTGGTGGCAATACCTTCAAACAACACTCGGAAAATTATTATTTGTCAGGGTTACAGGAAAATATTTTGGGAATCAGCATCAAGAAATCAATATTGTCCTCTCGTAACGTGAGTGTAGTCATAAACAATACCGAACCGCATTTAGGCAGGAGACCAACGTGCATGCATGCAGTTTGTCGGGCAGGGACTATCCACAAACATACCAATATTGGTAGAACACTATGATAATGACTGATTGAAAGCTTCGTCGATATCGCTACGGAGAATAATTTTCGAACGTAAGAGATGTTCAGCGCACGTCGGCTGCGGCAAAGGGTCGCTGCCGAGTGCGCGTGGCTGCTCCCAGGCGCCGCCCGCTTCGAGGCAGCCTGGAGTGACGGCCGGGGCGCCGCCGCCGGCGCCAGTAAATCCGTGGGCTTGACAGGATGTTCGCCCCCTAAACGTAAGGGCGGGACGGCATGCGAGCGGGGAACCCCTACTTACTTTCGCTCCACTCCTATGCCTCCTTTGCTTCCGAGGCGAAAAGGGCCGTATTCAGAATATCAATTTCAGTCTCACTTCTACTACTTACGTCATGATTTTCCTATTTAGAGTTCAAAATAGTATTCAAAATAACTTGTAGATACTTCTCAGCGTCGCGCACAGAAGTGATACCTCCTCAGCAGTTAAAATCTGTACACCAATTCGACTCGTAGTAGAGATTTCATGAAGTAAGCAGTGGAAGCAAGGCTGTAGTTGAGATTCTAAATATGGCCAATACTCTCTCTCTCTCTCTCTCTTTGCCTTTTCCCCGTGCACCACTCTTCATTCGACCTCCAGTCTTCGTGACCTCCAGTCTTCGGTTCTTTTATATGCGGCCCGTTTTATTTTCCGCTCTTCCACCCCCCATCCACCCTCCCCGACCGCTCCCGTCCCGTACGGCACAGTATACCACCGTCCATCATGCGATAATGTTTGCTGTGCTCGCGTTATGGGGAGGATGAGGGAAGATGGACGTAACGCGATAAAAATTTACGTGTTTGGAACCTTTCTTCCATTTTATTCGTTCCCTCATGTTCTTCTCCACCCCCCTCATCCCACCGCTTCGCCGAAGTAATAAGAGCCTCTCCCCGAGTATTTAATGCCGATTCTACTAATTTGCCGTACTGTTTATTCGGGGTCACGTCTGAATGTATCGCCTGCACAAATATCGCTGTTTTCCGAGGTTCTATGGGTTTTCGGAGTGGGGGAAGGGAAAAGGCGGGAGGTGAGTCATTTCGTAATGTCCCTCGTGATGGGCAGGCCATCTGTTCTCGTATTATCATATCAATGGAGTTTAACGATGTACATAAACTGTTGATTTCGTAATTCTATTCTCCGTCTAGTGTTCAGGATTAAAAATTTGCGCCGGGGGTGGGGGAGGGAGAGAGAGGATCGAATGTGTTGTTCCTCCTCTTGACCCCTAAAGTGATCGGGTGAGCCCTCAATTGCTTGATTGCGAAATTATTTCTGGAAGGAATTGCGCTACGGAGGAAGATAAATTGTGCCATTGAGCGCGGCGTACTTCGTGGTGGACGAGAGAGGCGATCCCAGAGGCCACGACTCCGGCCTCGGTAATGCTCGATCCCTCACGGTCTCCCGCTATTAATCTAGAATAATGTACCGTCCATGCCTCCGGAGTGTTTTTATGCGAGGTCGACCGCTCTTTTCGTGTGCCTTTGAACCACAATTTTAACCCCACATTCTAAATGATTTAGCCTTAATGGTCCAGTTTGCATAACTTCCTTTTTATACATATACATTAACGTGTGGCATTTTTTTTAGAAATATTTTCGCCTGCCTTTTCAGCGCGGGTATTTTCTCAGCTTCTGGTGTCAGCGTTTTCACGTGAGACGTGGTTTATTCAGCGGGGATAGGTGGGGGGGTGTAGTGGGCATGAAGTAATATTTCATGTGAATTTTTCCGCTCCGGCATTATGTTTTACCCCACCCTCTTTTTGTCAGGCCTCCCAGTCCGTCCGCTCGTATTCGCCGAAACATTGTGTTTATTTTCCGTTTGTATTTGTGCTCGCTTATGGTTGTTATTACTTCCTGTTTCTCTCTTTCGTCAAAGTGCCTCTCATATGGTGCCGTGTATGTATGTGTGCACGTTTGCGTTATTTTTGTTTGCGCCGGAAAAAATTGCCCGCCTCCGCTTCATTCCAGCCCGACCTCACCCCCGCTCCCCCATCATCCCTTATCTATTTGCTCGCATTAATCCTCAGGTGCCTGGTTAGCCTGTCTTCCGTCTCGACTACGCCTCCATGCCCCCCCCACCCTCCCTTATCCTTCCTGGCTCCCCACCAACCACGTTACTCCATTCCTCGCATAACGTTCGCGCGTATGTTTAATGAGGTATGCGCCTGAAATACTCCCCGTGACCTTATTCCACTCCGGGCGAAAAATAAAAATGTATCATCTCGAGGGCAGGAAATTATTTCGCGCTTATTTAAATTATTAAAAAATTCTATTAAATTTAATGGCTTTTTCGTTAATACGAATTTAATATGCATGCACCTCTGCCCCAGCGTTGTCGTCGTCGTCTCGCATGAATTAATTATATTTTCTCTCCCTCCTTTCCCCTCATCCTGCCCCTGTACGCGCGTCAGAAGACTGCGCCAAGAAGAGTATAAAGGCTGTAATTTATATGATAACTTTGTTCGTGTCTTACCGGCGTATGAATCGTTTTTCAGAATTATTAACCATGAGAGAATCCACTTTTCTTAATTAAGCATAATTATTTTGACCTTTCACGATAGTTTGGAAGGGAAAAGAATGTTTTCTCCCACTTCTCCTTAATTTTCCTCATTCTCCAAAGTTTTCCCTCCCTCCCTCCTTCCCTTGCTTCGGTCTCTCTCCCTTCCTCCTATCTTCCTCCGCTTCGCCTTTATTCATGCCTCCTTTCCTTCCTCGCCACTTATCTCGACTGCAAATCTTACTTGTGCGTGTTACACACCCCCCTTGAGGATGCCGCTCCTTTCCCTCGCTGCTCTTAGAAAATCCCATCTCTCCCTCCCCCCTCCTTCTCCCGCCACCCCCGCTTTCTTTTGCCTCGCTCTAGGAGTGCGGCCCTCCCCAAAATGCACTCTCATGCCTTCCACCAAGCTTGTCCCGATCGGTGAAAATTTTTCCGCTCTCCCTGGAGTCATCGCTTGGTGTGTCCACCGTGCGTGGGCTAAACTTCGTACGCCGCAACTGATCGTTATGAATAAGCTTGCCGGGCGTAAAGTTTTTCACGTGTGCATATCGGTGGTTGAGCCGATAGTCTCGTTCACTAATTTCTACCTCACTGCCTGTACCAAAGTTCTAATCTATGTTCCGTACTTGCCCTTCTCTTGCTTACTCTCCGAATCTTGCCTCTTCCTATTTACGTAACCTTCTCGATCTTCCCCGCCTATTAAAACCATTGACTTTTGGGAAAAAAATTGTGGATTTGTTCACTCGAGACTTCGTTGTAAAAGTTCACTCGGAATAAAATGTGAAAGGAGCCGACTTTGCCCAGCAATTTAAACTCAAAACGTCTGTATTTCTATTGTATTGTGTTAGTCATTTGAAACACTCAGCTGAACACCTCAATATAATAAAACCGTTTTTTCATTAATACTCTGATTCCTGCTTCAGTGACAATTTATTAGCAATTCTTCGTGAAGTAAAATAATCGTTGGTTGAAAACGTCTTGCATATCCGTTACCATCGTTTTTCAATTTATGAAACCTCTGTAACGTGGTTAGAGCTTAGAATGGTATTGCTTTAATTACGTGATAGTTTTAGATTTTCATGGGCCAGGCTTTTTTCGGTTGGACTTTTGGCTCAACGACTTGTAACTTGCGTGGCGCTTCTGTTTATTACCTCATGTCGCTATCACCGTCTCTCACAATACGAATTTCTCGTGCTGACCCGTAGTTTATTTATCTTGCGCCCTATCCATAGCTTATTCATATTATCCGACCGGATTCGTGCGCAAGACGTGGAGAGTTTGAAAGGAGGCCGACCGCGACGATTGATTTTACTTGTCGTCATGTTGGAACTATTCATTAATCGTCGTATCTATTATTCTCCATTCCGCGAATTGACTCCAACCCTCCCCGCCTCCTCCATCCCCTCCACGAGGCCTCCACCCCTCATCCCCTCCTCCGGTGCCGTTGAGCACCCTCACTGTCAGCTTCTTAGCCTCATGCATAAATCCTTCGCTTAAACAAAGTCGGCATAAAATCGGTCACGCAGACGCCTGTTATTTCTCCCTCCCTCGCCACACCCACTCCCGCACCAACCTCTCCTCTCGTCCCCTCCCCCCCACTATCTCTCCTCTTCTCTGTGTTGTCCCGCGTTTTTACGGCGCTTTGATGTGGCGTCGGCTCTGGAGATATCGTGGGGGGACGCGTGGGAGGCGAACTCGAAAGAGCGGCAGAAGCGAGGGACTCTCAGGAATCGGGTAATAGTTCCCTTAATTCAGCCCCGTGAGCGTTCAAGAAACCAGGGCGTGGAAGAGTTTTGGCAAGCCGTCTCCGCTCTCTCGGCTGGCACATTTCCTTTCTTTCCCAGTCATTCGCGTTTGGCCTCTTCGTCAATTTAGCAATGGGGGTGATAAACGTTTTTACTCTCTCTCTCTTTCCTCCACGTCTTCCAATTTCCCAGAGTGGAGTGACATATATCCTTAGGCGGTGAGATATTTTTAGATGGCAAGAATTTTTGACGTTTTTAGTTATTTCCGCGTGATTAAACCGTAATAGTGCTTAAAATATTACTGTGCATAATTGAAGAATGCCCTTATTTGACATTCAGTTGCCAATAGGTTTTATGAGTAGCTGCATCCATGTCATTTTTCCTTGCTTAGATGTTCACCCCAAATCTCGTCTGCGGCAAATGAATAATGTAGGGTGATTGTTTTCTTATCCCTTCTATCTGTTTCCGATTATTTCAAATGTCACTAGAATAGAAAGAAGGCATAAAAATGAGTATGCATGGTATAATAAAGCAGCGGGTGCACTATTCTCACGGAAAATTTGCGTAGCCAACTTAAGGAAATGTGTGGTGAGTAAAAACATAGGAGTGCAAATGATTAAAAATTAGGAAGTACCACTTAGGATCCTGCCATTACATCTAGGTTAAAACTAGATATTGATTTGAAGGAAATGAATGAAGGAACTAAAGTTCACCTGTAGCGATTGCTGATTTTCCCAAATCCTGGCTGATTATACAAGATGGTAGTACAAGATACCATCCGGCAGTTTTTTAAAAATATTTTCTACCTTCTTGTTATAAAGTGATGTATAAAGGACTTAGATTTCTTATTTTCGAACTTTCACAGCTATTCATTTATTTGATGTTAGGATTGATTATTAGGCATATTTGTAGTGCATGGTTAACGACAACGGCAAAGTAAACGACATTAGAATCGAATTACATAAATTTATCCATGACTCTTGTAAATAAAAATTTATTTAATAGGGTTTTCTTGATATAGGCTGAATTTATCTAGAAACCCTTCATCATCAGTAAAGTATCCACACGAAAGTGATAATATTTCTGTGCAAGATTTTCGTGTTCAACTATTGGATCTAGCTTATCACCATGGTAGCGATAAAGGTAAGGAAATCAATGGTGTTAATACGGTTGTCTTTGAATAATTTGTTGCAAATAGAATGAACGGAAAAATAATTGCAGCGCTACCGAAGAGATGGACATGAGAATGGATCAAATCAGCTCCGACTGAATCGTCTGCCTCTTCTCCTGCGTCCTTAGACCTCCCTCCTTCTTTAACCACATCCTTAAAGGAATTCTATTCTCCTTGTCTCTCTAAGTCCGAACCAGCAGTGTGTTTCCACTTTTTCCAATTCCCTAATAGTTATCGTCGGATGGCGTCAATTGTTCAGTGTTATGGAATACTAGTGGAATTGTACTGCCATTTCGCCAAGCAGACAGTTTCTATCCTAAGGCTTCAAATAGACGAAAGCCCAATTTTCCGAGGAAATACGAGCATAAAAAATTGGTGAAATTTCCTGCAACAGTAGTAGATTAAAAATATGTTAAAAATAATCCTAATGGTTATAATTCCTCACCCAATTTTTCTCTTAATTCTCGAAAACTCGACCTTTTATAAGCATTAATGCTAGATAGTTAAAAACGTCATTTACGTACCTAATAATGTGAGGAGTAACACTGATGGTTTTCATAGTTATTTTTGCAAGCTGACTGCATTGCATACTTTTCCCCACATGTTTCACTCACACCAACCAGATGGTTTCACTGTTTGGTCGCCGAGGTTGTGCGGGGAGAGGAAGCTAAGGGGTGGCGTAAAAAGAAGGCTGGTGTGGTGGTAAGGGGTGGATAGGGTGTCGGAGAGGGTTGGAGAGTGAGGAATGACGGTGAAGCTGGCGGGGGAGGAGAGGACGCCATATACCACCACGCTCACAATGTTGGAAGCATGAAATGGTAATGAAGCGAATTCAAAGTAGAATTAAGTGGAGGGAAAAAGAGTTGGGAAGGAAGTGGAATGAGGGGGAGGGGGATGGTGTGAAGGGGGTTGTCTCCTCGAGGGGGGTGGGGGCACTGGGTGCGCTGCGGAGGGTTGGGAAGGGGGGGGGGGGGTCGCCCTGCGTTTATTTGTTGAGATAAGTCTCCGCTGTTGCGAAGGAGCATTGAGTGAATGCTTCCTCGCTCGATTCGAGACCTGCGCCCGATACACTCTTCCCCGTGCCCCTTCGTCGCTTCGTTCGGCTGAGACTCACTGGGGAAGGGAAAAAAAAGCTCTTGCGTTAGGGGCGGGCAAAGGGTGCGAGGTACTGTTTGTTTTTCTTCGCGGCGGCTTCGTGATCTAAACGATTGATTCTTCTAGAAGACCGGTGCCCGGAGGACCGATTGCCGATCATTCCCCTTGGTTTCCATGCGATGATTTTTTGCTCACCGCCACTTCTGGGCTGGGAAATCCTCTCTCCTGCCTACCCTAGAGCGATTCCATCTCTTCCCCTTCGATCTCACTTTCCATACGAAATCTGATAGACAGGTAGAATACGGGTAAATATTTTTTCTATTCTCGAAGCTTTTCGTGTTCATTGCGCTTATAGCACTACCATGAAGCCTACTCAGGCCTTGGCTTACTTGTCCTGAACGACTAGATTTCATATGCATTAGAAAGGGCTTAAAAATGCAAAATTCAAGCTACTGATGGGCATGTTTCCTACATTCGTAGTGAGTCCTGTAAGATTGTTCTTCCAGGATCAACGGAGCTAATCGCTAATCATGTTCTGTCGGCATTTTTTCGTCCGGTTCTTGAGCTGATTGAGTCGCAAAGCATACCATAACTGCTGTAGTATTAAAGATTGAAAAAATCAGGCATGACTTAAAAACTTAAAATGAGCTAAGGCGGTACCATATATTGTAGCTACCTACTAGGCAATTAACAATACTACTGAGTGATTCTATTTGGTTCTGTAATGGAAAAGTAAGCATATTATCAGTTAGCCTAGTTTTATTGCCCATTCCAGGTTGCAATTTTGAATTCAATCACATTTTTAGGAGTCTCCATGCCTTGCACTCGTTGATAATGAATAGGAGAGAACCGTTCGCGGACTATACCGCCTTCGAGGACCGTATTCAGCTGAGAACTTTGTTCTGCTGTCATCTCATTCCTTCAGCGGTCCTGAAAGAAGGGTGGGCTGATAAAGGAATCGAAAACCTTAAGGCCCCTTCAGTCTCATCCCTTCTCTTTGGTTTGGTGCACGCTCCTCCGACCCTGCAACACCGACGCCTCGGGAAACATTCAGTCCGATGTTTTGACCTCGAAAACCTCTGCACTCTTCCGCTACCACCCCACCAACTCACCGTAGCGAAACTTTATACTGTTCCCCGATGCGAGTCTTTTGTGAATCGCTAGACTAAGTCTCCCCGCCACGACTCGGGTGTCGATGCCGTCCCGACTCACGTCGGAAACGAGCCTCGTAAGATACGGGATTTTTAAGAGAGGGTACCTGGAAGGGGGAGGCGGAGATAGGGGGGGGGGGAAGAGTGACAGGGAGGAGGAAGGGAGGTAGGTCTCGTCGGGGGAGGGAAAGGTAAGGATTGGCGTCGCAGAGTCTTGGGTTGTTTGTGTTATAGCGGAGGGGTTCCGACAAGTGGGAGGGGTTGGCTCATGTCGCGAGAGGAGTGGGGCCGGATGCATGAATATGCATGACGCTCAGGAATCGGGTGCCGGGCCAAAGGATGTCGGGAATGAGCCGGCTACCCCCTCCCACCGACCAGCCCTTTCGCCCCATTCCAAGCCGTCCTTCTTCCCTTTTCTCCCTTCCCCACCGACTGACGCCTTTTGCACTCTGCTCGGCGCCTTGGCTATCCCTCATCGCTCTCCTCTGCCGCACCCTCCCCCCATGCAACTGTTCCTTACCCTGTTCTGTCCCCTCTGCACCCTGTCCAGCCCTTTGCTGCATAGTTCGTCTCCCTCTGCATCTCCGCCGTGGGAGGAAAGAATGCAAGAATTATGGAATAGCTAGCCAGCCCAATATTGGCACGATGGGATCTCGTTACTCCGGAAGCAGCAATATCGCACCAAGGGCATGATTCGATCAAGGCAGGATCGATACTTCCATTCCTGAGGCTGCATTCTAGCTCGCGGTTATTAGCTTTTCTGGCGTGAAGGCTAACTATCTCGATTGAAATGGGTTTGGTAATAAAATCAGGTGGAATTTTTGTTACTCTACCCCTTTGAGTCTAATAAAACTTTGATGGGTAATGAATTAACGACATGGTGCCCGGAATTTTTGTTTTCAAGAGAACCCTTTCACAACATTCATCCCTCTTTCGGATAGATTGTAGAAGTTGGTTTGTATCCCTGGTGTGTCAGAAAAAGTTGAGAGAGCAAGAGATGTTAGGACTTAGTAATTATGTTGACAGAATTGTTTTAAAATTGAATGATCGAAGGCTCCCGATTTTTTCGTTTTAGATACATTCTTTGGCTACCCTAAGTTCATTCATTGTTCTGTATATGGTGTAATTGCTCTAATCATTCAAATTATTGCTCTAAAACATCATATTTAAATTCTTCCATTATTGCTTTTTTGGCATTCGTTGATGATCTTCCAAGGTTTCTATATTCCCATATTTTGTGGAACTCGCGTAGTGGTTTATCGATGTTGAATTCCTTAACCCCTCGGCGTAATCCCATTTCCCGGACCACGGGCACTCTCTCCCTCACTTCGTCCATCCCTCTGCACCTTCCGTCCTACTTTTCCATCTTATCTGGGTATTCCAAGCCAACTATTCCATTTCCATCTCCCTAGCCCTTAGTTCATCCCTTTGCATTCTTTTGTCCCACGACTTGCTTCCGTGGCGTTCGTGCCACCCTCCCTGACTTTCCCTTACTCCTCTCCCCCTCATATATCCCTCCCTCTCTCTCTCTCTCCGATGAATGGGCCCTCACGTGTTGGCAATAGTTTGAGCGAGTCGGTGTCCGTTCTATTTCTGCTCCTGCATCTCGGTCGGGCGCCCATTGGCCACACCCATCGCAAACCCGCCCACCCACGTCACCGCTACGGTCGGCGCGCCCTTCAGCCGATGATGACGATGCCGCCGCATCCCTTTTGTTCCCCCCCTGGACTTCTCTCTCTGTTTCGAAGTTCTTACGTGTGGGGTGCCCTCCCCTGTATTCGTCAGGTCGCGTCTGTTCGCTGGCCGAATAGAGGGCGGTTTCGTCCTTTCCGTAGCGCGCCCCTCCCACTCGCCGTTATTTTTACTCCTGGCTCGGCTCTTCCCGTCTCATTTCTCTCCCTTTCCCATTATTTACTTCGTTTCTTTCCCCCAGGTAACCCTCCAATCGCCCCGCTAATTAACGAATATTGAGCCTGCGAGGACAAATCCTTCCTCCCGTCTCTCCTCCTCGACTAGGTCCCACGCTCGTACGCTTGTCCCCCTGTTCGTTACGCCGAGTTTCCACACTAACTCGCCCCCTGTCCCTTCTCGACGAAAGTTACGCCCGACTCGCGTCCGCCCCTCCATCACCCTGTTTCCCTCGCTCCCCTCCCCACAACGCCCTCCCCTCCTCCTCCTCGCCATCCCTCCCCTCTTTCTATGGATCGGGGTGGAGCCCCGTCTTGACTGACCTAAGACAACTACCTCCTCCTCTACTCTTCTTTTCTCTTGTCTGCAAAAGGCTTCGGCGCTCCTGCTCCACGACGACGGCGAAGAAAGTGAATGGGGAGGGAGCCTTCCTCGCGCGCCTTCTTGCTTCTCGTTCCTTCCGCCGCCGCTCGGCGATTGGCGCTGGGACACCGCCTTAGCGGGATGTGGGGTAGAAAAAAAATAAAGGGCGATTTATCCGGGAAAGGTCCCCTTTTTGTATTAACCCTCCATTCTCACCCTTGCTGCGGTGATGCCACCACCTTCCTACCCCCCAGCGGGATAATGGGTTTGTCTGCCTCGGACGAATTCGTCCGCTCCCCCCACCCACCGTCTTTATTTATTAAAATATAAAAGAAGGGCGCCCTCGCGAACGTCCCCTCTTAGAGGCGTCCATCGGCAGTGTGGTAATGAGATGCGATGAATGGTTTATGAGGTTTCGGCGTGCGGCGGTGAGAGGAGAATATACGGTTTCGCGCTGGGAGGAGGGAAAAAAAAGAACGGGAGCCTTCCCGTACCCGCTCCCATTCCTCTCGCCCACATCCTCACCAGCGCCATCTCTCCAGTGTCGAGAGAATTATAAAATGGCCGCGTCGCCTCTCATTCGAATGAGCGTCACGCCACGGCGAATCCTTTTCATGCCCGGAGCGGCGTTTGGCCGCGATCCCATGTCACCTTGCGTGCTCCCGCTGGCATGAATGGCGAAGGAGCGACCGCGCGGTTGCATTTCCGCGTACTTGAGGGACTCGCAAAGGGAAGGAAGGAAAAAAAACACTCCCGTGTTTCCTCCTGATCGTATTTTCTGGAGTGGCACAGAATGTTGAGTTTTGTATGGTGCGATTCATTGCTATGTGAAAGGCCTCCACTCGCACGAAGGCGTTCACCATTGCCCTCCTCGAATATCCTTAAATTAGTCTCCGCCCAAGTTTGAACAATGACCTTGATTGTATGGGAATCATCATTCCTAACCCTCAACGCATTGCGTTATACATTTATCAAGAGACGAAACAAAATTAAAAATGTCTTGCGTGAAGGGATATGAATCATTTCCCTTTTCTCAGGAATTGGTTATAAATAATTTGAAAGTGACGCCATTTAAGATGGTACTATCATCTTCGAGAGTCATGAGGTTGGGAAAAGTACTCTCACCAGTGTCTGGCGCCCTAGTGTGCCAGACCCTTTCTCTTCTCCGGGTCCCACGTTTTAATTTATTCTTGCACGTCATGTAATGGTCTGCCAGAGCATGCAAGACTGCTTTACTCTTCCGGTGACCCGGCCCCTTTAGAGCCAGCAGAAAACATACGAAACCTCATTTCCTTGAATCGTTCCGGCTCGGGCGTCGCATGCATATCCTTGTATTGAAGCCAACTTCTCGATCCAACTGCGTATGTTCCGCTTTCAAAAAACTTTCCGCGCATCTGCCTCTCGTTCGGCTTCCTGGAGGAGAGAAATAAAAGAGCCTTTTTCAAATTACTGTTGCACCGCGGGCCGCGGATTTTCTTCGTATGATGGGAAGAGGATGGTTTTGTGCGTGGGTGGGGGGTGGAGGTCGGGACATTCACGTCGCATATTATATCCATGCAAATGGCCTCGGATATTATAAAATCCGGAGCCTGCACGGGGGGGATGTAAATGCTTAGTCGCAAATGTGGGCAGGCATATACCTACCTATACCTGCGTACTAGTGCCCGTATAAATGAAACGGTCGAGTCATTATTTTCAAGCCCTTAAGCCAGAGCTGGAGGAGACCCTTGGCGATGAATCGATGCTATCGGCGCGCATATATCTTCCTGCTTGTGAGAATGCACATTTTATTCGCCCACACGGACACAAATACTCTCACATAGGAGTCGCAGGCACAAACATGAGCGCCCGGGTTTGGAGCAATTCCGAGAGGTAGGGAGGAGGATCTAATATCGGTACGGCTTTCACGATTTCCCTCCTCTCGAATTTTATACTTTTTTTACTATAAGAGAACGATGCTGTATGAGAATATTCATGCATCCCGACTGTTTATACGTTCGGTTCGGGTGAGTGGGAGGGGGAGGGGGGACGCGGTGGGAAGCGGGCGGGTAAGGGGTGGGATGGAGAATCCGGGAGCGGAGAGTATTATACGTACTACGTCGGGGCCGCAAACGATTTTGTCTCGGAGCAATATGCCATTTCAGGAGGTCTCGTAATGTAGAAGTTTGTTGTCTTCTCCCCGCCGGTCTTTAAACTTTCAAAATGCTTGCAACTAGCGCTGTCTTTATTATTATTCCCAGTCGTAAAAAGACTCCTGCCTCAACCCTCCCCTCTATCCCTCTCTTCCCCCCTCCCGCACTCGTTTCGGTACGGCATGGTTTTGGCGCTGTAAAAACCTTTTGTATCTGTCGGGGAGGGAGAGGGTGAGGTGGGAAGGGGAGTCAGCGTGTGTTGGGGAGATTGAAGCCGAGTGTGCATGCATATACATACATGTATTCCACGTTTCTCGTCATTTCCATCCATGAAAATATATTTATGCCTTCATGAACTGAAACGAACGGTCGTGGAAATAGCATTCATGATATATTAATAATAGGCAAATAGGCTCGACCAGCAGGTGAATAGAAAGTGGATCAGTAATTCGAATCCAAAGTTTTCGATGATACAACCTACATCTTCGGTGAACAGAAAATATTTACGACATCTCATCTGTATCCGCATTTATAGGTGCTTTAGATCGGAAGAATCGGAGGATGTGTGGAGAGAAACCCGGCGCCGGCATTAGCCTGCTCTTAGGGCGATAGGGAACCGCGGCTTAATGGACGAAGTATTAAACTAGTGTAATCTGCACAAAGCAATCAAGTAGGGACTAGTTTATCAATGAATTTATCTGCCGCTCCCGGGACTCGAACCTGGGTCCTCAGGGTGAGTTTTCAGTGCTGTAACCACTGCACCAACCCTACAACTGTATTTATTAATAACTTGACGAGTAAATAAGGGTTTCTAATGCTTTATAAATATTTGAACATAAAATTATCACGAAAATATAACGTATCTCGATCAATTCATATTCGTCTCGGCCCTCAATATTATTTGTCTAACATTTCTTTGGTGATTTCACACTGCACCGAGTAACCACAGGCCTAAACCATCGTTCCCGCGTCTGCATCATTCCACCTATCTCCACCCCATCTTCCGGAGAGTGCACAGTGCCAAAGTCCATGTATACGCATTGAGGGCCTCGTTCTCTTCTCTCACACCCTCTCTTTCTCCCTACCCCTCGCCAATCTCTCCATACCCCCGATACCTCCTCAAATTGCCGATTTATAACACCTCACCCCTGATGTAGTCCATTTCCCACACAAAAAAATCAGTGCTTTCTCATTTTAGATTGTTGCTGTGCACGAAGGGGATGGCATAAAAGGGCATAAAAAATAGAATATGTGGTTCATTTCAGATAGCTACGGCATAACGGTGTCATTCCTCGGCAATGTGATTTTTGAATACCATTATTTCTTCCACGCAAGGGCTGCAGGCTCAACGTTTGACTAGACTTCGTGTTCCCATTGCAGAATTTCTGTGCTATGTGGAGAGTGAACTTTTAAACAGGTATTCATGTCAAATTCCTGAGTTAAATTATGTTTAGGTAATGTTATAAGGCCCCCTTGATAATATCTCTTCTCTTCGGACTACTACATCTTCTCACTCCACTATAATCCTATAATATTAACCTCAGTATGGAGAGGCAATAGCGTTAGGAGTGTTAATTCATTTGGGCAGAGTAGAAACACTGGTTCCCATTGATAAACTGTTAATCTGCATAAGTGGTGCCAAGGAAGTATAGGTATGCCTACTAACTAATTAATAATTATTAGTACCTACTTAGACTTGTGATCTGAGGAAAGATTATTTGTGGCTGAACCTCAGCCAATCGAACACTTTGTACATATCCTAGATCTGATGAATAGTACGTTGAGTCATCCTGTTAATCGAAAGGAAGGCTTGAACGACCTGCAATGATATTCATCCAATGGTCGTGAAGTGTTTTTGGTTGGTCCGATAGGCATCTAACTCTTCATTACGGGTCTTGCATAAATTTGCAAATCCCAACACAGAATCATCACTCTGGGACACCTGAGGTAAAATCTTTGTGCACTGACCTTCTATCGTGGCAGCTAATATGTCTAATACGTTTGGCGCGACGACACTCCTTTCTTTCGTTTCCTTCCGAGGGTCAAGACTACTACTTTACCTTTGAGCTCTTTTTCTCTGCGAAGCAATTTTACGTCAAGTTTTCTTTAGAGAATCCCTCGTTTGAAGTTAAACTACGTTCCCAGTTAAAATGTCAAACTTTTGAAACGTTCCCTAACATAATATTTACAGTCACGCGGATTTTTCCAAATCTGACGTGGTGAATGACAGCACATGTGTTGTGATAGTGTATTTTTTGGGAACATGAAAAGCAAATCTAGAATCAAAACGACCGACTTCGGGATAGATCATTTCAACTTCCAGTTGTTTCCCTGCAAATCGTTGTGACTGCCGTTAATGTATTAGAGACACTAAATACGCCTTCCGTATTCATTGTTGCTCTATTGTCACTATCCTCATATTTCCAATTACCACGAGCATCTTACTATAGGAAAAAGTCTACTGGCTACTGAAAAAAAATGTTGCTGGTATTCTTTTCCTTGTTACCCATCGTGAACAATTTAATGCAAGTTCTAACCAGCTTTTAATCTTTGCAGCCGTTAGGAAAATAGAGGTGTTCGTGTACATTTCGTAGGTATCCATTCTTCATGTCTTGTAAATGTCCAGAGTGAAGCCGTATTAATCTTCCGGTGCTGTTGTCACCGTGCATTACGGGACTGGAACTATTTCATTCTCAAAATGCTTAACGTTTGCGTAGGCCTTCCATTAGTCTGTTATCCACGACACCGCCATTGGCGCATGAGCTCTTGTTTCATTAACAACAAGGTTTACTCAAATGCATCTCCCGCCGCTGCGTCTTGCAGCTTCTAATCGCCGTTGCGGTTTTTCCCTTCTCCTCTCCCCCCCTCTCTCTCTCTCATCCTATCTGCCGGCAGAAGTGACTCCTATTTTAGCGTTTGGCGAGACGGCTCCTCTTTCTTCCGTTTCCTTCCGAGGGTCAAGAACGATAGCGTCGGCACTAAATTTTTCACCCCGTCGCCATCTCTCCTGAGTTTTCCTCTCCCGAGCCAGTGTCCCGAAACTTCAACCTTCATCAAAATGCACGAGTTATCTCTAACAATGCAGTGATTAGATGGTCCGGTAAACGTTTTCGTTCGTTTCATTTCTAGGGAGGCATAAAGGGAGAACCTCTGGACATTGTAGACGTTTTCAGTGTTTCATAATTTATTCAGTTCTTCCCTCTCTCTCTCCTGCTAGCTCTCTCTCTCTCTCTCTTTCCCTCTCACCACTCCATCTCACTCTCTCTACCTCTCTATTCTGTACTCTCTCGGTTCATTAGATATGCATGCGATGAATAAATAACAATAAAGGCACTTCATTGTTGTCATATGACGTCGGTCGGGGCGTTCCCCAGTTCTTTGCCCCCTTCCCTTCCTTCCTCCCCTCCCTTCCCTTGATCCTCCCCCTCCCCTCTCCGGCTTCCAAAGCCTTCTACTCCCCACCCATTCTTCTACTTTCTTTGTCTCTCCTTCCGTCCTCTCTCCCCGCTTATACTTCCCCTGCTCCTTTCAATTACTCCACATGTCCATACGTCGCGTCCTCCTCCTCCCGTTTCTTTCTTTCTTTACCCAACGGTCTCCCGCCCTCTTTTTTTTCCCACGGCCCCGCGTTCCAAGTTTGCGCTGACCGTCGTCGGCCATCTTGTCTTCGCTCGCCGCTTTGCTCTTTGATTCGCCTGGCCCTCGATCTCCTCTCTAAAATTTGCGTTGGCGCGGATTCTTCATCGAAGCGCGCCATGTTGTCGTTCGTCCGCTCCACAAACCTGAACGAGAGGATAATGGCATATTGAAATAAGATACGGAAGCCTTCAGTTTGTGCTACACTGGTTCTGCTGGTTCTAAGGCGAGTGGTCCCCTTACTGAGTTTAATCGTACACCCAGACATGATTTATACATACTGACGAGTGTTTATTTTCACCCTCGGAATTCATGAACCAAAAGAGTCATGCCTGACCTGTCACCGCTGTTTTCTTGGCATCCCTTTTATTCATGACCAATTTCCTTTACTACTTTGTACTCATTATCTGCTCAATTATTCCCATTTTTGGTTTCCCTTTCATTCTGGTCGCAGATATTGCCTGTGGGGACTCATTTGCTCTAGTATGCCAATGATGTACTATTATCCTTTGAGCATAGTTTTCATCGAACAAGCTTAACGGTTTGCATATGATAATCCTCATGTTTTACTTACAAACGTGGATGCCTTTTGCCCAATTTATAAATAAATCCCATTTCTATGTATGCAAACCTGTATAACGTCGGCTGTGCTCCCAAAGACGCTTGTCACATACTCATATTTGACCAGCGGTTAGATGAACCAGGAATGGCCCCGATAAACATCTTTGATTATTTGTATTCAAATGATTTCATCGATTGAAACGAACATTTTTGATTCTGAGCAAATAAAATTTAGAAGCTAGCAAACAGTTTTGCCTTTATGTCTCCGGATACCGTGGTTTAGGAATAAGGCACTTCTAAATGAGTGGATCAAGTTCGCCTTGTATTAATCTAGAGATTTTCGGATCGATCCTCCCGAAAAATTCGAATGAATCGCAGAAGATTTGCGCCGTCGTTTTTGTTCATCCCACCTCGTCTCCCCTTTTCGTGCGTTTGAGTCGGGGGATCGCATGTAAATTTATTTCCCCCCCTCGACCCCATCTGCCTGCTGTTTTGTTTAAACCTTAATGGCTTACGTTTTTGGGACTGAAATAGAATGAAACATTCAAGATGGTGGATTATGTGTTCGGGATGAAAATAAAACAAATGTTCGTCCCTCCTTCTCTTCGCCATTTCATCTCTTCTATCCTCCGCCCCCCCCTCTCTTTCCCCTTCCCCCCTCCAAATGCCCTCCCCCCCTTACTCCTCCTCCCTTACTCCGCCCCCGCTCCACTTCTCCTTTGCTCCTGAACCCCTTGTTTATATAGCTCCCTTCACATTTTTCACACGTGTCAGCCTGATTTTTTGTAGTGCCCCCCCCCCTTTTCTTTTATCTCTCAAACATCATGTGGCCTCAATACCGTAATTTTTGTCGTAATTTCTATACTCCCTATGGTAAGTTTTTGTCCAAAAGGATTGAATTGACTCGTAAAAAAATATACTGACCACAGTCGTTGTGTCCACATCTACTGAGTACCCTGCAAGCCTCCTCAGGTGTATAGCAGAGTCGTCAGATCGGTCAGATGGCGACCCGAAGATCAGTCCTGAACATGATATAATGTCCACGCCGCTTTCAAGTAAGGACCGGTATTCGTCTGAAAATTTCTCAGTTTTCTGGATTCGAACCAGAACCGTTGGAATATGTAGCCATGCACTGTATCGACCCAACACCCAAGTGTCATTTTTATCTCATGTTAAGGTGAGATATTACGATGCGAATCCGAACGTTACGATCATGAATTGTTCATTTCGCATCTCGTCTTTGAGCTGAGTATTTATTCTGTCAATACGTTACTGCGAATGGGATAATGAGCTGTTACCCTTATCAAATCTGACTCTTTTCCTGTACGGTGACCAGGACATGTGAACGCTACGCGGACCGTGGAATACGGAGATGAACTGTTCACACGCACGGTTCATCTCCCCTATCCGGTTCAAATGATTCAAAACACTTTGATTGAATGGGAACCCCCGAGCTACCCTCGGTGGCTGTGCCCGATATGTCTCCATTACCCCTGCTTCCGCGACATCCGGGCTTATACTGATAAATGCTCTCCCCCCTCCCCCCTTTGCGCTGGAGTGAGAGGGTTACATTTTTATTTATTTCTTTCATTCCTTTTTGGAGAAAGGACGGGATGTATATGTATAGAGAGAGAGTGGGAGGCGGAGGTTCGGGAGATGGTAAAGCGGGGGTGGGGGCGAGGGAGGGGCAGGTGACACCCTCGCTTCGAGGGGTCGCAATCCGAATAGGTCCGTTCGGAAAGCATATGTACGCCTTTGAAAAATTGATTTGGACTTCGTTCCGATCTTCAAAAAAAAACCCCCTGGGCACCTCTTCGGAGCCGCCATTCACACCATCCTTTTCCCCCCTCTCTTCACCCTCTACCCCGTTCCACTGACCCTACGCTACACTCCCGCACCCACGCCTGTCTTCCAGCGGCCTCGCGAACTTGTCCGACAAAGCCTTCTCCCCACCTTCTCCCCATCTTCTCCCGTTGCTCGAAAACTTCGTCACGTGTTTGTCTTGCATTTTTTCCCGTCGTTAACGACGTACGCGAACTGTATTTTTTTTGCCCTCCTCGCCTATCGAGGGGGTGAAGGTGTCATGGGGGTGGCTTGCCCGACAGGGTGGCCGGGTCGGGAGTGTTTGGGTGCGGGGGCAGTTTCCTCCAGGGAAATGGGGACCTCAGGAGCGTTTTCAGTGGCGCATGGGCCGAAGACATGGTCAGTGTGGATGGAGTGCGACTTCACCCAAGCGGTTTCGCGTCGGTCCTTTCTACAAGTCCAAATTACTCACACTCACCCTCCCTCTCGTGAATAAAAGAAGAATGCTCATAAAGTTCGGGAAATTTAAATCCTACTTTCCCATCATTATGCGTAGGAAGGAAAAGGATTAGAATAGGCTTAGAAATATTCTCCAGCATCATTATGCTACTTTCATAAATCGAAGAAACGGAAAAAGTCAACTTTCTTTATGTCTAACCGTCCTCCATGAATAATTCAACTAATGGATGGATTTTGGCGGTGAGCTGTACCTCTCTTCTCCTGCAATACGTGGTTGTAATGATTCATTCATGGTTGCTGAAATTTCTCGCCAAACCTTCTATTAATTTGTTGCGTCTACAGTGCTTAAATTTGGCTTATCTAACTGGCAACAGGCAGTCATTACAAGTTAATTATGTAGTCATTGCTCTGAAACATTTTATGTATCCTTCATGAATAATATAGGGTTCATTTTATCATTTTTTAAACATTATCGTGAGTATTTTTGTAACAGCAGAGAATGAAAAGCAGGCGCCTCGCTGTACTGATTTTCAGTTTGCTCTAAATAATTTTTACCACATTTGTGGATAAAATACTAGGTCTCTTTATTTCACCCTCTGCAACGAATGGTCATAGATGCTATTCTTTGAAATGTCAGATAAAGTAAATATTAGCCTCGTCGAATGTGTATTATAATTTGACTGGACTAAACTTATCATCAGTCCGATATGGCTTTCTGGCTCAAGACTTTACCACACTCCAGTTGCAATCATTACGCACTTCGTCCATGACCTTCCCACTCCTTGACCTCTAGGCCTTGAAATGGGGAAGTTTTCCTGTAAGCGTTAAGGCCGTTAGAGTCGGGAGTACGGAGTAGTAGGACTACTACTCCGTACTCCCGACTCTACTGCGGGAAGACTATCAGGCTTGCATCACGCGCCGCGCCTGCCTGGGGAGACCCTACTTTGGAGGCCCTCATCGGTCGGTAAGGATGTGGAAATTTTGTCACCGGCCTCAAGTGCAGCTGTTTGCTGGGATAGTTTGATTTAGATAATGATCGATGGCCATCCGCGACGTCGCACGCTCATTATACCGCACACCACACTCCTCCCTGCTCGGTTATTTTCTACCCTCGTACGCACCAACCTCTTTCCACGCTTTCTTCTTCTTCTCCTCCTCCCCTCTCCACTTCCTTCCTCTCCTTCTCCTCCCACCCTCCCACTTGCGTCTCCCTCGTGAATTATGCATAAAGGACTTCTGATTGATAGGAACTTTTTGAAATTTCCCCCGTGATTGATATTCAAAACTCACGGGTGTATGTGTGTGTGCGCGTGCGTGATTTGGTGGGAGGAAAACAAATATATTTATTCACCGACGGAACCCGCGACTCGCCCGTTTTTTTCTTTCTCCTCTTTTCACTCGATAATAAAAGGGGACTCTTGTGAGGGTGGGAGAGTGTTATTCCACCCCTTTCCAAACCGTCCTTCTTTTGTTATGCACGACGCATGAGAAGCCCCGCCGACGTTTCGCTCTCCCGCGAGGTGATCTACATCCCCGTGAGCCGCCTTCCTCCCTCTCTCCTCTCTCGGCAATTTTATTTCCTTTCCGTCATTTTTCCGTCCGACCGCTTAGATTTTCGATACTCTCCACCACCACCGGTGGCAGCGTTGCTCGCGTCTCCTCCTCGGAACGTTTTCCTTCGGCATATCCCGTTTATTTTTTACCGCGCGCATCCCCTCATGCTTCGAGCATATATCCCGCGCAACCAGTGTCGACTTCAGCTCCATATTTGAGGATCCATTCGTTTCGGGATTTTTTCCGCATGTGTCCATTCAGGGGTGACAACAGTTTCGCCAACGTTTCAGATCGCGTCTTCAGGTCTGAAGTGTTTCATAGCAGATTTATACCGTCTTATATACCATTTACTCTTGCGCTCTGATGTTCAAGTGGGCGCATTTTCATTGGCCGTTTGAATTTTTTTTCAATTAAGCGCTTCCAAGTATTGGAGAGCTAATAGCTATTCTCTCTGTTAAAATTTTTGGGGTTTTTGGCCGTTTCGATCACCCCAAAAATTTTAACAGAGAGGATAGCTATAAGCTCTCCAATACTTGGAAGCGCCTAATGGGGTCGTTTACCATATTTTTTTATTGCCGAATATGATAGAGTTTGTAAAATAAAAAGACCCGTATTTTTCCGTTTTTTGATCCGTCAATTATTTCTTGAGTTATAGGCGTCGAAAAACTAATGTTTTTAACCCTTTCGGAAAAGTGGGTGTGGTGCAACCTCTGACGTATAACAACCTCGTCCAGTCACAACTGAGCCCGCGAAGCTACTTCGCCTTATCGCAAAGGGGGGGACACAGCTGACTCTGCCAATCGGAGCAGTTACGACAGCATCTCTGCGAGCAGACCTTCCGAGAACCCCCCTCCACTCCCTCCCCTTCCCATACGAGCAGTAAAGGACGGGATGAAAGTGACGTCAATGTTATCACAGCAGCATTTTCGGTGGGCGTCACCTTTTGCTTATTTTAATTTTTGATTTATGAGTGAATGGTTATGGTTAGAAGATTAATTTTTTCACTAAATTTCTTTTTTCGTTTCCATCTAATAATTTCCTGTACAAAATTGCGATTTCGGTTCCAAGTAAACGCCCCAATTGAAAAAAAAACTAGTCAAACGGTCAATGAAAATGCGCCCACTTGAACATCAGAGCGCAGAAGTAAATGGTATATAAGACGGTAAAAATCTGCTATGAAACTCTTCAGACCTGAAGACGCGAACTGAAACGTTGGCGACACTGTAGTCACCCCAGAATGGACACACGCGGAAGAAATCCGGAAACGAATGGATCCTCAAACCAGACACTCCGCGGAAGCCTCAATAAGGAATTCAGCTCCAGACCCTGTCGAATTCGCGAGGGAGTCACTTGGGCGTGCACCTCGACCTAGACGTCCTAAGCGTCGCGGGAGGGAACCTTACTAATGCGGTGCTCCGTGCTCCTCTTCTCCGTGGACCGTTATACGGTTGGGGGCGGGGGGGGGGTGAGGGTACGGGGGGAGGCGATGGAATTGCAACGCACCTAGGGGCACTCAAACTGTCGTGAACCGTCAGCCATTGATCGGCAATATATCCTACGCGGACGACGCGAAGGAACTTTATGTATCCGAGCCGTCTCCACATTAGTGCGAGACGTAGCAAATATGAAAATTTGATGGCGCGCACGATAGCATGCGCGTGCACGTGTTCTCGGCGTTTTTAAACTATTCATAAGACTTTTCCTGGGGTGGTTCCTCTATATATTTCCGACATTGCTTTCATGGTTTTTATTTATTTTTTTTTCTCTCGAGTTCCACATTAAACTTTCATTCTTTTGAATAAAACGACCGTGGCTGAATTTCACGTCTGGCGTTGAAATGGATCGAGCGAAGTTTATCTCTTTTTTTTTATAGGCTTATGGGTATTTTTTCCCGGAGCTCGGAACATCCGAAGCGTTTCTTGTCGAGTCTTTCACGAACGTTCCTCATGCTTGTTTGTCTTAATTCGAAAGAATGATCTTTGTATGTGTGGTACGTTTGTTTGAATGCCTCAGGACGTCCGAACATGTGCGATTATATGCTTTCATCTTAGTATTTGTACATTGATTAACCGTGGGTGAAATAGGAAACGTCTATTAAAATTGTTTCTTTGTCGCCCATGTTGTACTGTCACATAAGGGATACCTCGCTCAAGTAGAGACTATAAACGAATTATTTTTGGAACTTATGCTCTCGGTATACTTTCTCATTCTCGACGAAGTACCATTATATCTCTGTAAGAAGGAGCTAACAGAACATAACGCCTCAAACCGATATCATGTAGAAAATGATACGTATATGTTGATATTATCATCGTATTGATTCCATACTATAGCTATCCTTTCATTCTCAATTTTCCACTTATTTGCATGAAATGGATACTTAGGGCTGTTGCCAGATAGGTTCCTTCGAGAACCTTCGATTCACAGCCACTGTGTGCCCACGGTGTTATTATTAATGGCGTGGAGGTAGTGAAGTAGCAGTAGAGAAATCTATTTTTTTGGAATAAGGTGACTCTGGTCTTTATTTCATAATGGAATTATTACATACACTTTGATTTCACGCATTTCTCACCCACTCACTCACTCTTGTCCCAACTGCATTGCAGTGTTGCGATGAATCGTCAACGGTGTTATTACCATGAATTCTACAAGTTATTTACTAATCTCATGTTTCTATTTCTACTTGTGCTAAGTACTTCGGGGAAAATACGGCGCCTGCAATTTGCGAGTGGATGTGAAACCTTATAAAATAATAACTGACTACAAAACTAATTGAGATATGGAAATGTTTAGCGCTAAACCACATATTATGGAGACCACGTGTCGTAATTGTTTCAAACTTGTTGTTCATTAAGTTCATTAAAGGAATAAAGAAATAGGTGAAGTTAAGTTACTCTCCTCACTCAAAGGAAAAGGAGTGAGTTCATATTCCCAGACGTTCGTCCCATTAGGGTTGGAGAGAAGTCCTCACAGTGTAGAACCATTACCGGGTGAGCGCATGACATCGCGAGTTTCTGCAAAAAAAATATGTTAAAAAAATTGAGAGACGCCTAGGGTTGGGTAGAGAGCTCGCGTACGTAGCTATTGAGAGAAAGATAAGTTGTCGGAGTAGGAGGGGTGTGGTGAGGGAAATAGGGTGGGGGTGTGAGGGGTCGGGGGTGGTAGGAAGGAGGCAAACGCCACTTCCCACGCATATATTATTCAGGATTGGTGGGGGCGGGCGATGGGGGGGGGGGACCCAGGGGACCGACGGGGGTGAAGGAGTGGCTCGGGGGTAGGAGAGCCGAGTCGAGGGTGGGTCGGCCACGGAGGGAGTGGCAAGGCGGGCAAGCTGGGGGGTTGAAGGGTGGGTACGTAGGAGCTATAAAAGAAAGGCCGGAGAGTGTTTGTTAATGTGCAAGCATCCCTATATATAGAGCGTGTTTTATGCACGCAGATGTTCCCATAAGTTATGTATACACACAATTTAATGTATGTGCCCCCACATATATATATTTCAAGAGGAAGGATAGAAATGGACAAATAGAGACAGTACTGCTTGATATAAATGCGGGGAATTGGTCGGAATCACACCAGAAAGATCAAATTCTAGGAAGGTGAGGCTGCGCGAAGAATTTTGTATCGGATACCAAAATAAAATTATAATGGATGAACCGGGAATTGAGTCCAGGATCCGATAACCTCACCCGCTGACTGTTGGGTGCGTCATTCTTCGCTTTTTTACATCCATGAGCGCCGTAACCATATGGATGCTGAAAAGGGCCTCGGATTCCTGTGTGTGTGTTGTCTTTCATGTCCTTATTTTTTTTCTTCGGGACGGTTTCTCTCGTATTTTGACTCTTCAGTTTCAAGTTTTCCGCGCAGTTACTTATTATTATTTCCACCCGTTCCCTTACCGCGCGCATCCTGTGCTGCCCTCCCGCGGCTGCGTTCTTCCGAGAACGCATCCGTCGCTTCCCTTATTTCTCCACCCCTTCTCTTCGCGCCCTCGACTTTTTTTCCGTCGGTTTCAGTCCTTCCGCGTCGCCCTTCACTTCCGCCTACCCTCCCCCGACGTTCCCTCACACCGGGATGTTATCATCCCCGCGACATCTTTTTCACGCGCGCTGCGTTTGATTTTTGTTTATCTTTACGCCCGGCGGCCATGTTATCGTGCCCGCCTCGCTTGCTTGTCCCTGGACGTTTTGATTTGTCGCCGAAATTTTGAGGAATTCCGTGTTATTATTATTATTTCCGGCCAGTTGACTCGTCTTTGGCAAAGTTTCGGTGTCGTCGAAATTTTTTTTCCTTGTTTCGCTTCATATTTGGTCGTCCTGATATTTTGCGACGTCAATGATTTGTTTTACGCGTGGATTCCGTTTCTCCCCGCTCCCTTACGCTTCTTCTTTCCCCTTAGGCGGTTTCTGTTTTTCAGAATCGTGTTGGCATAAAAATGTGTCGTTTCCCTAGGCTTTACAAGTGAGGGTTATTCGCTCCGCGGGCCGTGTCCGCCAATACGACTGATACGTTGACTTTCCTTCTCTTGACTTGAGTATAAAATCATTGAGCAAACAGCTTGTGGAAGTCCACCAAAATTTTGGTGATGCCAGAATTGTAGTGTTGAAATAGATCTGATCCACGATATTTGAATGAATTCTCGCCATTTATTTTGTATGTAGGTGAACATAATTTTATATCATATGAATGTGCCAATATTCGCATCATATGTTCATACGAGATTCCCTTTCTTCATGAAGACTGTATACTTTTCTCCCGTTTGCGTTACACCTTATATTCTTCGCCTTGAATGTTTAACTCTCTATCTTTCAGCCATATTTGAGATCATCAGGGAAATTGTTTGCGTATGAAAGAGGAGACTTTAATTCCCCCTGTTAGTATTCAATCATCTGAATGAAAGGTAGTAAATTGAGTTGATTGATATTGCTAACATCATGAAAAGTGTACTTAAACCATGCGTACGTATCCATAAAACATCCTGTCCGAGGTCTATTTCTGACCATGCATTGAGAAGCTTCATGATTCCTCGTAACAGGCATATGACTTATTCTTTGGCCTTAGTATTCTCAAAAATCAACCCAACTCCCAGGCACCGTTCTCCCCAGTATTCGGGTTGCTTAACCTTCTGCCTCGGGATCGCGCAGTGAGATGGCCCGTCGCCAATGTCAGGTGCTACAAATGTAGTGCTATAGTAGTAACATCGGGAATGATATCTTTTCCTCATCTATGTGTCTTTCGATATAAAATTATACCTTATTTTTGCAGATGTTTGGCACTCTCTACGAACTGCAAGTAGAAATGGATTAATTTTTTCAATCGATTATGGATACTCATAATGGTGAAGTAAGCCACGAAGCAGAATCCACATACTATATATTATCAAGTCTGACTGGTTTCGGCCAATTTGTAATTTGCAAGATCACATGTTTTTAGAAACCATGGTTGTCATTGTAAATGAATTATGTTTATTAAGATTTAAGAATTATTCAGAATTCAATGGTTTCACTATTTCACATTCACAACACACAATTCACATCATCAACCTGAACATAATACGATTTCGCAAAGTGACGTGTTATGCTATTTGATGTTTTCGATTTTCTATTCTTCATTACCATTTACAAATAGTTTGATTTCCGATCCTCGTTTCCAGCCAGACGTCTCCTGCATTGCCCCAATGGCATAGTGGTTCATGTATCTAATACCCGGAAACTGTTTATATCGTCCGTATTTAGTATTTCCTTTAGCTTTACTCATATTTCCACGTGTATGTTTTCGTTCATGAGAATGCCTCTCTTCGCGTGTTCTCAACTCATATTGGGTGAGATTAACGTGTCGAAATTGCTGTAATCTCCTAGTATTATTGCCTGAAAAGGCCCTGTATTTTTCTGTTTTGAATTCTGGTAAGAGAACTTGTTTATCAGCTCTACCGCAAGGCTTCCTATCTTGTGGCGTGATAGCAATATACCAACGGATTTGAAGTCAATTTTTTTCCTTCCGAAGCGAAGTGTTTTGTCGTGGAGATGTATTTTTGGGCATGAAAGAGTGACGGATTTCGGACGCGGGGTTCGTTGATATTCGATTCGGTGACCAAGGAGACGATCGAGTGATGCTTATCATTAGGTTAAAGGGCGCTTCACCTTTTGAAGGTTCCGGAACGGCCCGGTCTGCCGCTGGTACGTCTACATATGTATGTTTCTATATATAGTCAGTCTCCAAATCCATTGGGAGCAGTGGCGCGGCTGTCCTTTGGCCCATTCCTCATCCTCCCCTCATCGCACACATCTCGGCATATGTCTTATATCCCCCGAGCCAAAAATAGTGTCCCCCTCTCATCCTAATGTATTTTGTTCTGAGCTTATTTACGCTCTACAAAATGTCTGCGTTTATTTTCGAAGACTGAAAGCATTCGCAGCCGCCCGGGTTAAAAGTAATGGAAAGGATTTCCCGGCTTGTAAAGTAACGCCGCCTCGGAGATTTTAATTTAAATATTTCCTCTCAGCCGCTCCAAGCCAAATTCAATCACATTCGTAGTACCGGTGGTAAAGGCTTTCATGTCATCGCGGGATTTTTCGTTTTGTCCCTGGTTTAATTTTTTACTAAGCACGAATTTAACTCGTCCCCTACAACTTATTGAGCGCCACTGATTTTCGTTCCTTATTCTATTTTGGCTTGAATTATTTGTAATTTGAGCATTCATGTTACTTTATTATTTTTAATAATTTGTATGCGCTAACAATTTATGCGAAGTAGGTAGAATTTATGGTGAATCATACAACAATAGTCTTGACTTCTAATGCAGTTGTTTTTTACGGTCTTGTGAAAGCGAAGTATAATGATTATCTTGGCTAATTATTTGTACTGTGGAAGGTCAGAACTAGAATCTCTCAGGGCTCTTTATTCTGAGATATGATTGTAATTTTCCGGTGAAAACGTCGTACAGTTTCCTTCTGAAGTGCAGAAATGTAACCTGAAAGCTCCGCAGGCACGGTAAATTTTTGTATGCACAAGTTCTTATTACGCTTAGCGTAAGTAGGCGATTTTCCGTAATCCAAAGAGACTAATTTTTTTCCCTGGCTAGCGTAATAAAAATCTTCGAGGAAATCCCGGAAGGCAAATACGCTCTTGCCCCCGGAATCCGGACCCAAATAAATTATTAATATATGTATTTATATAAAGGGATGTTCGAGTGTAAATATGTCGCCGACGTCAGGAAATAATTCGGATCGCCGAGGGGGTCGCGCGACCCCTCTTGCTTGCCCCCCGGCCATCTTCCCTCCCGCCTTCCATCCCCGCCGCTCACTAAACCCCCGCCCACCTTTTCCTTTCCGCTGAAATTGATCTTCCCTGACACTTGACGCACACACGGCTGTAATTCGTCTCCCACTTTTCCCCTCTGCTCCGTTCGCTCCCGTGTGCCGCTTTATTTTATTTTTAAACGACGGAATCCGCGGAGCGATTAACGCCGAAATAAATGAAACGTTTGTTTGCGCTTGTAAAGACGCCTTCCGTCCTCTGCGGCGCATTCACCCGACGGGCAAACCTCTCTCTCTCTCTCCCTCTTTCCGTCCGTTTCTTTCTCTGATTCTCTCTCTCTCTCTCTCTCTCTCCACCCATTCCCCACCGCTCTTTACCTTTTAAGCCTCTTTACGCCTCCGTAGCCGAACCCGTCCGCAGTCGGGCGATTTGAACGTGGGATTCGGACCAAATATTTGTTCTCCGGAAAGGGCGTAATCTGCTCTAAACGTATCCCTCTCCCCTCTCTCTGTCGCCCGTGGCCTCCCAACCCCTCCCTCTTCCTTCGCATCACTTTCCGTCTCGTTCCCCGCCGCGGAAAAAGAATATTACGTGCAAGCACGCGGACACACGCGTAAGCGTAAAAATGAATTCGTACCGCTCCCCTCCTGCCTTCGATCTCCCGCGTTCTTTCTTCCGTGAGCGCCAAAGCCGCCGCGACATACTTTCACTTCATCCTCTTCCTGCGTGTCCCCCCCTCAGGGTCAGGCCAAGCGCGCAGTAATCTCGACAGGGAGGGCGGGGGGGATAAGGGGAAGGAAAGAGATGAAAAAAGAGGTGGGATCGGGAACAAGTGACACGCGCTGCGACTCTTCATTTGTTTTTCGGAAGATGGTGCGTTTCCCCGGCACTTCTGCGCTTGTGTGTTGAGTGTTCTCCCCCGACTGAACCCTAATTTCCCCTCCCCCCCCCCTGATCCCCCCTCGCTCTCTTTTCCCACCCATACCCTTCCCACCACTGTCCACCGCCCATTTCTCGCAAGGGCGAGGGTGTCTGGGGTCCGACCGCGGCCCCTGCTCCGATTTCGGCGTGGATATTTTTCATTATTCCGGCGTCGGATTTTAATGAAAAGAATATTTCACGGTTCCCTCCCCTCGGAGAAATGTATGATTGATCGCCCTTCTGTCCTGTTGAAGTCGTTACTCGTCCGTCCGCGCTCTCGTGGATCCGCTGATAATTCCTGACGGGGGGTAAACTAATCGGAAAGACTCCTCTTGACCGTGGCCACGTCCTTCAGTGGCCCTAAATGAAGACGCAGATGAAAAAAAATTACGTTAGCACCATTCGTCTTCAGGTTAATACCTTAGCTCCATTACGTTCGCAGTAGACCAACCGTGTTTCTTCCCGTTTATATTGGGTGAACGGAAAAGGAAGGCGTCGTATGAGATGCATGGAACATATTGTAAAGGATGTAAAAGAGGAGAATTATAAGAATATGAAAAGGTTAACAGATTGGAAAATCAGGAACAAAAACAAGTTGTAAAGGATGTAAAAGAGGAGAATTATGAGAATATGAAAAGGTTAGCCGATTGGAAATTCGAGCGGAGACCTGCGTCTAACCAATCTTAGCATTGTTGACTGATAATAATAAATCTTTTTATGCATTGAAGCCTTGCCCTTTCCAAGAAAAACATAGCGTGAAGCTATTTGAACTAAATATATACTAAAAGATTTTCTCGTACTTCATAATGATGGTGAGGAATATAACTTGAACATTCATGAATTCACGAAACCGTACCCATATTTTCAATTGATAATTCAAGTCGAAATTTCGATCAATATCTGTGCTATTAGAACTATAAGTCCTTTGATTAACATGCAGAAAACTCGGTTCCGCTGCTGAGTACCCTTCCGCATCCCCTTCGACTCGCCTATTTTTATTCAAACGGTGGACGGCAAAGTAAAAGCAGTATTTAATCCATTAATCTGATATAAATAATATATAAATGTATGCATGTATACTCTATTTATGCTCGGCCGTACGAGAACCGTGCAGGAGAGGAAAAGCGAGAGGGGAGCAGATTTAAAACATGGATTTCTTATCGTTTTAACCTGGTGGACGTTTTTTTAATTCTATATTGCTTGGGGGATGGAAGCAGATTAAGTCGCACTCAGCGAGGCCGATCGGGTGCGTATGTGAGAGGCTAGGGGAGGGGGAGACAGGGAGGGAGAAAGGGGAGGAGAATTTCGGACATTGGGCGGGGCTGATGGGAAGGTATGGAGGCATTGGGAGGAGGAGTAGAAGGGTAAGGAGAGGGGGTTGGGACTCCAAGAGTCGACGGACGCGGAGGGAGGGAGAGGAGGAGGGATTTGTAGAAGGGAGGAGGAAAAATGGAAGGAAAACACGACATTCCCGCGTTTTATTTGATTTCTCTGCCGCCGCGAATTTTTTTGTGAGAGCGAAAAAAGTTAAAACGGGGAAACCCTTTTTGCATCGTCACCCGTTTGAACTCGGTGAGGATGTTGGAGGCCTCGGCAACATTTCATCGTTTTCGTCGCAAATTCAATTATTTTCCAATTCGATGAAAAGAAAATGAGTTTGGTTGTTAAGCGGTTATCGATCGTGATAGAGCGCGTCCCTGGAGATAGCGGTGGCGATAGGACTGGGCGGGGTGAAGGATTAGAACTTGTCCCTTGGTCTCACGGAGTTACCATTTCAATGAAGACAATAACGCTGCGGTGGTATTTCATACGTACTTAGCTCTCGGACTCTTGTTCAAAAACTATTGCTGACGATACATTGGTGTATTCCCCGGTAGTTGAGACGATGGTAAAACTATATACGTTGTTCAGATGTGCGCAGAGTTCAGAACAGTGAAAATGTTAAAACTGGGAAGTGAAAATTCACTTGGCGTCGGGAAATTTTCTATGGGTAGCTAAAAGTACTTTTAAACCTCACAGCTCGAGTTAGAATTCCGGCTGGTATTTAATTGGCATCCTGCTTGAGTACCCGGTGGATGGCATAATAAGCTCAATACTCAGTCACTCGGATGGGGCGTGAAAAGGTGAATTCTTTGGTCTCATCGTTTAGAGCATGCTTACACTCACGTTGGGTTTCTCCCCACTTCCTCATTTCCATGCCGATCAAATCTGTTTTTAAGTCTGAGGCATCTTAGTGTAGGCCTGAATTGAAACTACGCCAAAGACACAGGAATACCAGTAAGTATTCAAGTCACATCATAGTGCAATTAGTTCTTCCACAGCGTCTGGCAACATCCTACCATTGGTTTAATACCTTCTATGAAGAATAAATCTTTTGTTTAACAAATAATTAAGAAATGTATGTATGTTACGAAAATGTATTAAAATCTAAATTCATCAAAATGTGAAGATCTTACAGCAGAGGTTTTTGTTATGATTTGTTCTCTAAATGGAGTTTGAGGAGATGTTTGTTTTTCTCTTGCTATGCCATGCCGTGTAAGTGTGCGTGTATAGAGTAATAGTGATTATTTACGTATACTCAAGTTAATATTTACGTCAGTGTGTTCCCTCATTATTTTAAGTTTTCCTAGGTTTACCTCGTCCTTCTGTATTTACCTTTAGACCTATTTTAAGTGGAAATCTGTATCGCTGGAAAATGCAGCATGAAAGCAAATACCGTCTATTTTCTCTAACATGTGTTCTATAAATACGCCATTAATCTCTTTGCAATCCAGCCGTTTTTAACCGAATAAAAAAGGACGTTCCTAATTTTTTTACATTAACCTGTGTTTAGGACAAAACTTAATGAAAAAAGATATGGGCAGCTATTGTTTGAGAGATTTTGAATCGAAGTTGTTTGATGCGTTTAGGGTATTTCTTTCCCGGAGTAAATGCCTATTTTCTGCGGCAAAGGCCTCCTCAGTGTTTGTCAGGTCGGGTCGTTCGGTCAAGTTGGACGCCAAATGAACCTCAGTGCCTGACTCTCCGCTTGATGTCGACTTTTTGTGCCTTTCAAAGCAAATAAATCCCAATTAGTTCCCGCACCACCATCCTCCTAAAGGGAACGTCCATCTTTGGGAGAGTTCGTATTAATTTCGAGGCCCTGAATCCGCCCCCTTGCCACCTTGGGACGAGGGAGTAATCTGTCCTTTCGCCTTTTCTCCGTCCCCGCTCGAAAATTCGTTACGAAGCCGTCTCGTCTTCATTTTCTCTCTCTCTCTCTGTTTCTCTCTCCCCGTCACGCCTAATTACATCCGTCCTCCTTTCCTCCGATCACTGTGATGTCCGAGGAGTTGTCACTTCGGCCCACGGGGGCTCCACCCGGGATGCCCCGCCGTGATCCTCTGGATGACCGGGAAATTTCGCCTTCTCGCGATGGCGGCCGTGCCTCAAAGACGTTCATACTCCCCCCCCCCCCCACCCTCTCTCTCTGTTCCTTTTGTGAGAGGACGCGTGCGGTGCCCGCACTCGTGTCTTTCCTTTGTCCCGCCGGCCTCCCCATCTCCCGCCGGCGCTGCGGTCATTCTCATCTCATCCGCGTGTACTCACGTCGTTAGTTCCCTTTGGCCACTAATGAGCTCGTACGCCTTGGACATTACCGAGGGGGAGTGGAGCGGGTGCCGGTGGTGCCCTGGGGGCCTGGGAGAAGGTGGCCTCAAAGGCTCCACCTCCCCTCGCTCCTCTCCTCCGGTTCAAATCCCTCCCAAGCCAATCACAAGGCAACGCGGAGGGACTTAGCCCGCTTCCCGCCGAGTGTTGGGAAGGATGAGGCGGTCCATGAACTATTTTCGGTCGCATACGTTCTGAAATGACGTGCACTCACACGGCTAAGCGGTGTTCCCAGTACCGACTGAACTGGTCGACGGCTGCTCACTTGGCCTCACTTGGTTAGACGCACGCGAGAGTTCGTCGGGACGAGGCAGGTTCGATAGTTCGAGGAGTGCAAGGGTTAATTTCGATTCAAACACTATGCGAAATAATCCCGCCGAATAGCATTTACATGAGTCATGCCGAGTGTTAATAACAAAGCCAAGTTGAATTGCTGATATTCTTCTCTTTTATTCAGCATGCATTTTCTCAGATTTAAGTTAGCTATACCAATAGGTAGGTATATGTAAGTATGCACATAAAATACCTTTATTCCTTTTGTATGTATGCTTTTTGGACATCATTTTTATCATCAAATGCGTTGGTTATGCGTCTGGATGTCGGTAATAGAGAATAATATATCGCGTAATTATCTTATCTGATCCCCGCGATTTTGAGCATTGTTCCAGAGCAGTAGCAACACATAATATGCTAGTCACGCTGGTGTGCCTCTGCCTCAGTCATCAAGGGTGGGACTTTTACCAGAGACCTCAGTTCGGCTCTTTCCATTGGAGCATTTATCCCGACCCCTGTCATGGGCTTGGCAGTTTGCCTCCACGCAATTGTGAGCCGTTAAAACGTGACCGCGTAAAAGTTAGACAAAGGGGCGAGGGGATGTGAACCAAATACTTTTGGCTCAGATACTCGAAATGGAAATGTGAATACACGTGCGTACCATTCTAGGAATTGGAGAATGGCTAAGAGCATTCCGTGGACGTAGTTGCAGATGTGTAACAAAACTATGTCTCAGAAATTTCAATGCACTTTTTTCCATTTACATCTGCTTTTGTTTACTGGATCCTGGGTTGAAGTGGCATATTGCAGATAGGGTGTTCACTTTTTTCCCCCAGTCCTTGCACTACTTCGAGGAAGGTGTGGGATCTATTGTGTTCGAGGAGGTCGTTGAAGTATTTTCTGGATGGAATTCGAAATTCTGCATTTCGTTCTCTGTGGTGGTCTATTTTGATTGCCATTGGATATTCTCTGCGATCGTCTAGTAGAGATTATTGTTCTGAAAAAATATATCTGCATAAGAAATAATTTAAAACTGACACGAGCATATATTCCCCATTCATTCGGTGGTGCATGAAATAAAATCGAACTTTTAACCTGAAGGGCCTTAAGCCAATCCCCTTCTCATGTTTTGTGGTATGGGAACACATTCGCTCTCGCGGAGTAATACCGTGCGTCTCCATTTTAAATCGTTTTTCATTAAATTTTTCCCCTTTCAGAATTACCTTTGTGAACTGTAATACCATTTCTATGCTGGAAAACTTACACCGCATTCCTATGACTTTGGGATGTCCTTTAGCCACAACTATCTTTAAAGGTTTATTACATTACTCGAGTGAAAATGAGCTCCATTGCTGTTTCGGCTGCGGAAATACGTTCGTATTGACGGTCAAATATTACTTCTTTACCCTGCATTTCTGTATGACTTTAGGAGCCAGTCATGAACGCCAAAGGACTCTAGATGTCGAGGTCACGAATATGGCGAATGTCCATCCCAATACGGGAAAATGGTTAGGTTGAATATATACACTTTCAGGTTTCTCCTTATGGTATAGAAATTAGCACATAAAAATTCTGTAAGGTTAAATGTGTTTTATCTTAAGCTTTCATATCAGTTTTGGTTCGTTTCCGGATTATTTATGAATGTAAATCTGCCGACCTCTCCCGTTGAATTGAAATCTTTTGCGCTTGCAATTTGTCATTTTTTCAACTTGAACTCCCAGCCGCTTCCCCGGTTAAAGTAATTAATCCAAGCAAAATCTTATTTTATGTTTTCAAATGAGTTCAAGTAGGGTAGTCCCTTCGATGCGTAATGCTTAAAATGTATGACGATTTCTCGTCGGTCATTCGCTTTCAGTTCATTAGGCAGTTTGGTGTTTTTTTTACTGATGTTTTCTCTTGGGGAAGCGTTTTGATCCCACATATTTCTCGTCCTTTGCACCCCGCAAGCGCCCCTTTCCTCGCATACGTCTCTCTTTTTCCTTCCTTTTATTCATTTGAAGGTCGTGATTTTGTTAAATATCTCGTAATCTCAACCCCCTCTCCAATTGGTCGAACGATTGGAGCCCACCAATCAATTCTTAATACGTCTCATTTATGTATTTTTTTGTTGAGGCCCGTTCTGTTTTTTTTCCGAACATAAATTCCCTTGATATTTATTAGTGTGGACTAAGCCTCTTTCCGGAACGCTCACCTCCCGTTTCTGGTGATTCAAACTTTACGGAAAAGGGTCTCGCCTGATGCTACTCGGGTCGCTTTTAAAATTTTAATGACCTGGATATTCTGGCAAACATATATATCCCTTCAATTTTGGTCCTCTTCCACAGTTTCCGAATTTTCCTAATCGCATTGCCTCAGCATTACGTATACATTTTCGGTAATGTGCACCCGCGAATTATATCCTTTTTCCGGGTCAGTTTCCCGTGTAATCTGTAATAATTGAGCTCCGCTTCTCTGGCATCGGGCTCCTTGACTAATAATTTGCTTTGGAAGTCTGTAATAGTTGAAAGAGGTCGAGGCATACTCCTCCCAACTTGACTTATTTTTTACTTTTCCGCCCGGAGTTTCAAATGAAGCTCTCCCATCATCTGATATATAAAGCGTGTGAATCCTGATTAATACTGCTTGAATACGTCCACACTTAGTTTCTATTCCGAATGTCCTAGGTATTGACATATTTCGTATTGGTTATCTTAGCCATAATGTTAATCTGTATACTCATTATGATTGTCACCGTACATAGGGGTTTTCCCGCTACTCGAGGACATTCGAGAGTCAGGTCGTACCCTCAAGGGTGCTCAAAAAGCCCTTGATTATTCCCTTGTAACGGGTTCAAACACGTATTGCCAGTACATAATGATAACATCAACGTCCATGAACTCTTTTCTTTCCATTGCATTTCATTTTGGAAGCAAACGTTTACACGAATTTCGTGTTTGATGCTCTAATTCATTTAATTTCGCCCTATTGTCTCCTTTTGCCACAGCTTTCACGGGGGATGGACGTTTTATTTCTTTTTCACCGTAACTTTTAGGGTAGAGCTGTTTTTTTTACTAAGTTAGTGCTCGTTCGCCGTTCATTACTTGTATGGTGCGAGTTTCACACTGTGAACTCCAGACTAGGAGGCGTTACTTACAAAATTTGTGAAACCTGAAAGCAACTGAATTTCCTTCCTTCCCGGCTTCATAAGTTCAAAAGTAAATGCAAATCAAGGAATTTTATAACTCTCTTGCACTAAAAAAAAGCGGAGAAAGTCAGTAAATTTTGATAAAATCCACTTAAAATCCGGAAATTTCATGGAAGTACCTCTCTAAGCCCTCAAGGTTGGCAGTAATTGAGGAAAGAGACTATCTCAGATGAATAAGATGGAAAACATATTAAAATGGGAAGTCCAGGAGTATTGATATTGTTTTATTAAAGTGGTATTATGAAAATAAATGTGAATGAGGTTACCACAGTACCTATCAGGTCCAAGCAGTATTTTTCTTGTGAAGGAAATGCATTCATCTTAAAGTTCTGTCAGCTATGTTTCCTTTAGTTTGATTTTTTTTCTTTTGCACCCATTAATATTGAGTGTTATTTGTACTCGGTGTATATAGCATTCGGTTACTGACTGGAGAGGTTCGAGTTTGATTCCGAATGAAGCCTCTTATCCGGTGATTTTTCGCCAAAATAGAGCTTGGTAGTGGTTGCACATTTCCATGGGAAATGAATTTCCCCCCATCCTCAAGGGTGAATTTCACCCGCGTTCGTGTATAGTATTAGTCTAACGTCACTCACCCAGCCAACCTTCGGATTGGTCAGCGCGTGAGTGAAGGGGCACGAAAGTGCATTAATTTTGAGGGAAGAGTCCCAGTTGCCGGGGAGAAGGCGTTCACCTCGGCTTCTTCTCCTTCGGCGCAGCCTCCCACGGCTGCTGCTCCTGGAGTGATTTCTTCGCGACTCTTCCCCCTATGCTCCTCCCCCTCCCATCTTCCACCCCCCCCCCCCCCCCCGCACACCCTCCAATCCCCTTTGCCCTTTCTTCTCACCCTCCTCCAACCCTCTCTTCTCTCTCGCTTTCCCCGCACAACTTTTTTCCCCCCGCCCCTCTCCGTGTTTTTGTTTGTCGTCCGCACACTGCAATGAACCTTGCGGCTTCCAAGTCATGCATAAATAAAACATTCGACTTTTCAGTCCATATTTTATACATATACGTGTGAGGGAGTGAGCGAGGGAGTATAAGGCTTTTGTACGAGTGCTTGGGGTTCGCAGGGAGTGGGAGGCGGGGGGAGGGAAGGTTTGTGTCTGTGTGTGTGTGTGTGTGTCGGCGGGCGAGGGAGTGGATGCGGGGAGCGGTGGTGTGCGGTAGTTCGCGGAAGGAAGGCGAGGAGGCGCTCTGGAGGGTTGAAGGGGGTGTGTGAGAGAGCCGTGCATGTGTGCTGGCTCTTTCCCTTCCTTCCATATGTTATCTCACCCCCTGTCCCGTCCGACCCTCCCCACCCCCCGCCTTCCCCGACCATTAAACTTCTCCCTTGCACCCCCTGTAACGTCGCACTAACACCCCTTTCCCTCCCGCTGCAAGCGCCGTTGACTTCCCTTCTCGCGCGGTGCACATGTTATCTTCCATGTTCCCTCTTTCGCCTTCTGCTCCATCTTTCTCCTTTTCCGAGTCACTCATGCGTGCTCCTTCCCTTTTTCTCTCTTTATCCTCCCTCCTCCCTTAACATTTCTCCTACCAGAAGTCTTCCTTTTGCATTTTCTTCCTTCCACCCTCGCCAGAGTTCTAATATGCGACTGCAACATTTCCTCCTCCTATAGGTAGTCACTTCAGCTTTTATTCCGGACGTCCAGAAGCGTTTTCGAAAGCTTCATGCTTCCTTATGGTATTCTCCGCACTCATGTGGCTGTGCGATGCACGATTCCTGTTTTGGAAGACTGTTGTCGGAATGGGGTTTTTGAGAGTATTTTTCCATAAAATATGATGAAATTTTGGTCATCTCCTTCTGTACCAAGGACTCAACCGTTTTTAGTTCGGGAAATGTTCCACCAAAGAATGTCTTGCTTCGTTTCATATCTGTTTTGCATGCCTTTCCACTACATTTTCCCGAGGCTTATAAATTTTTTACTCATATTCATTTCATACAAATGAAAATGTCATCTTGTCATATCATTTCACCTCCCAAAAAAATGACTGTTAATATTTCCGAAGTGACCCTGCTTTTGTTCGGGTCTTCCCCTAAGGGATGCAATTGGCTATTATCAAAACTATTCGCGACTCGGTTAGTGAAATCTTTCAACCGTTTGCATAATTGGGTTGATTATTTTTGTACAAATTATGCGTGGGTTTGATATAGCCTTATGCATGACTATTACTGTCTTATGAAATTCACCTCAAGCAAATCTGTTTGAGAAATACGACCAAAACTGTCTGCACCTTATGAGTCAGCCGAGTACTTCCTCAACACAATTGAAACCTTCTTACGAGTTCCAGTGGTAAAATCTTAACTTTTTTCGACAGTCTTGTCTGAACGTTGCGTACGGAAGGCCCCAACGCGTGTGATGAGGTCCGCGTCTCTCATGTTCGCACCACTGTCCATATGCAGTGATTAACGTGCGCTTTAACCACAGATTAGGAATTTAAACTGTTCTCGAGGTATCCATTCCTTTCCAGCACGGAATATTGGAAAATTGAACCAGGGAACCGATCATTTTTCACATTTCGGGGCATCTTTTCCAATCCACTCCCCCCGCCCAATGCCGCCGGCCCAAGGATATTCACCCCTTCGTCGGCAGCAATTCATTCTCCCCATCCGAAGACGTCATCGCCGCGGCGCGCGGGGGAGAGAAAAAAATATATACAAATTTCCGTTCGGATACGAAGTTCGTGTCGATGGATGCAAAGCCTTAGCCAGAGCCTTCCGGCCTTATTCACGTACCTTTCTATGTAAATGGTCGTATTATGCGACGGGCCAGAGAGGGGGGGGGTTGCGCAATGCGCGTCGTATAATACATTGTGTAGTTACTCCTGCTCTTCCCGATTCACGTACCCGGGCCGGCGTTTCCCCAATTTTTGTATTCATCCTTCTCCCCCTTCATCCCAAACACCCCGATCCACCATCCCTCCCTCGAGTACCTTCAACAACGGCCGAATGTGGATCTGCGCATTGGCTCGCGTACTTCACACGCTATCTCTTAAGCCTTCGACACCCTCCACCGCGTCCGTTCTGTTGATGCAGCTAACGTATTTCTCTCCCCCTCTTGGTGTCGTCTTTCGTCCAAAAGCTTCCCCCGCTTCGACCCGTGCTATGTAGGGAACATTCGGGGACTAGTCTCACCAAGTTATTAAAAATACTTAGTGAATATTCTTACCTTTCGTCCTGAGTGGAATGTAATAATTCGCGTCGGCATTAATTCCTGTTTCCGAGCGGTATCGTTGTTGCCCGCCCTTTTTTTTAATCTCTTCGCCGTAAACCTCGGGGTGAAATTATCTCTTCGTTCGCTTCGTTAGTGAGAATCGGAAGGAGGGCGAGTCTCTTTTATGTTTTTCTCATGACCTTCAGCCAATGTCAGTTGAGACGAGTATTTACTCCCACACCCATGTCGAAAGATAGGTATTTAGAACCCTGTGTAAACCTTATATGGCAAGATTAAGGCTCTTGTGTTTGCTGTGACGTAGATACTTCCATCCTTATTCTCATTCAAATGACTTCCAAGCTAAAATCTTTTCGGGTGTAGTACTGTCCACAAATTTGTGGACAGTTCTATATCCGAAAAAGTTTTACTTTATTTATTTACGATCATGCTGTTCCACCAAATCTCGCCTGACACGGTTGAATTCGACTACCAAGCTCTGCGGAGCTCACTATTTTATGCGTTTTCATTCCTATTTTGTCCTTATGCGTGGTACCCATTCCCGATATCCGGAAATTCGGTTTTTATAGTTTGGTTATCGTTGGGAGTATGTACACACATAATTTTTTGTTATGTCGTGTGCATAACCATTTTCCTATTTTGGTATAGCTTCTTCACCCACTCCGTGTGAGCTGACGTTGAATAAACTCTTGGATGTTTTCCATCTATCTCATAAAACTTTATTGTTCCCCTAAATTTCCCCTCGCATCTTTGCATATCATTTATGAGTCTTCTTCCCTTAGATTTCTTTCTCCAATAACTAATGTCATGGAAACCATTATAAAAAAAGATTGCGTGAGATTTTTCGCTGTCACTGCCAAATGTTTGATCACTAACTCCAATATTCCAAGTCATTGTACTAGCGGTCTAAGGAAGTTGCTTATTCCTGTCACGGTAGTCTTTATAAATCAAATCGAGGGAATTAAACTACTGTATTAGCTTGATATGGAAATCTAGATTTTTCTTTACTCACTTCTTCCTTCGATTTGTCATATTTAAATGAATATTTCCTTTAGCATTTCTTCTAAATTAAAAGTACCGCGTGCCTCTGATGTGAGATCATTTTATTGAAACGTTTCAGCTAGGCTAAATTAATTCATTATGTCTTTACTTACGCAAAGTGTGAACAAAATATGAGGAAAAGTTTGCACTCACAGCACGTACCTGGAAAAGATCCATTTCAGTGTCGCTTGGATAGCAATTACCTTCTTAAATACTTATATTAAAACTAATGTACCGTAGCATTTTATGTGGATAACTGTCTGCGGACGGAAAGAGCATTAGATCAGTCTCATAATTCATCGGCTCTTGTATTCAATGCTAAAAAAAAAGCCGCGTGACCATTAGTGCGGGAGGATAAGAATACTTATTTGTCGCGGCAGGCGTAAATACAGTGCGCGCGGCTCGGCCACCTTTCCCTCTTCCATAAGGAAATAAGTTGATTTCGTGCGTCCCCTTCCCATCATTTGTCACACTCCGTAATATTTTTATATTCACCACGGTCTGCCATGGGAGCGGTGGGAGGAAGGCGGTCGGGGAGGCGGGAGGGGGAGAAGCCGAAAAAGGATCCGCCGACTTAAAAATGACCGTTGAAAAAATAAAAAGGATTATAAATATTCTGCCTTCGTCAATCCCTTGAAACCTCCATTCATGCAACTATTTATCAGCACTCTCTCCACCCCAGCCCATCTCACTGTCTCGTTTCCTCCAATTTTTCAACCCCTTCGCATCATCCCCACCCACCCGGACCGTCCCCGCCCCCTCCGCCACCCCTCTGCCACGCCGCGTCGCCGCCCCCGCCCACCCCAGTGGCCACCGAACACAGCCTTCTCTCTTACCTAATCTCCCGCCCCACTCCCCCCTTCTAAATATATATATTACATACATATATAAATAAATATATATATACACACACACTCGCACGCACCCCCGCTCCCACTCAGTTCTTCTCCTACCCACACTCTCTCGCAGCCCCTGCCGTATCCGAACCGCCCTACAACCTACCACCCCGTCCCCTTACTCTTCCCTGTCCAAGGGGAATTTTTAAACAGGAGAAGAAGAGTAAAAGGGAGGACATGAGAGGGAGAGGAGGTAGGCTGGGAGGGAAGGTGGGGTGGGGAAGAGGTCACTCAGTATCCACCGCCATTCCTCTCCTGCATTATACATTTTTCAGCTCGTCCGTACTCCTCCCCCTCTTTCTCTCTCTCTCCCTCCTCACTCTCCCCTTTCCTTCCTTCGTCTCCTCGCCCCTCCCCAAAAACTTCCCCGTCATCCTCCTCCGCCACGGTGTAGGATGCACCCCCACCCCCCTACGGGCGTCCGTATCTCTCCTGGTGCCCCCTCCCGACGCCTCCCACCCCCTCCTCCCTCTTGTCGCCTCCGCTCCCGCAGTGGCTAAACACGCGGGGACGCACCCGCTTTGGGGTGGGGTCGGGAGGACCGCCGAGGTGGCCCGCACACGTCTTACCGTCCGCACGCACACTTTCTTCTCCACTCCTGCACCCTCTTCCGCCGCGCATTCTCTTCTCTCCTCCGAGTCCGAATCTTTAGTCGTCTCTCCATCCCCAGCTTCTCCTCCAACTCAACAACCCCACTCTCAATCATTCGATTGTGCTCATAGTTCAACGTGATAGGAAGAATTTCATACGCTATCTTGATTTTACGTAAATTATACCTAAAGCCCGTTTGACACGATACTTGATCCAGCACAAGATCTAGTGTGCTAGCCGCTACTTGATATTGAGTGTGGAATCTAGTATGATTGGAACCGTCCTGGTAGGTTTCACACGATCATCGACCTTGTGCTTGCTATGAATCGGTTATTCCATATGATTCTTTACTAATTAAAAAAAAGAGAAGTTCGCACAGCGTCTGTTGCGCGACTTAATTTTCGATGGCTACTGGGTCCTACTAGAAATCCAGTACCGCATCAAGTACGAAATCCAGTAGCTCAGCGAGTATACTAGCTAGCATGCTTGCCAGCCAGCATACTGGTTCTATTCACACGATACTGGAAAGCTAGTATACTAGACCTTGTGTTGGATCAAGTACCGTGTGAAACGGGCGTAATATTTAATAATTCTCACGAAATTTCCCTTAACCGGGATGGGATAATAACTTTAGTTGTGTTGTGTAGCATTGATGTCAACTCTGTACACATTTTTTAAGCCTTTTGTTCGATAACTTTTGGTTATCCCCCATAGTTTTTTTATCTTTGGGATAACCTAAAGCTTCTCAATACTGTTTAAAATATATTTCAAATCATTGTATCAAATGGTAACGATAAATTATATTATTACTATAATTCAGCTGCTCCACATTTTTTTCTAGCTTCACCGTTCCGCTGAATACCTTTGGATTCATTATATTTACTATTTTCGTCGATCATTTATGGTTTGATTCCATTTTATCTTGCATCTCCATTACTAATGTTAGAGGGGGGAAAGAAAAGTTAATTTAGGCGATGTCACTTTGGAAATATCCTTAAGTTATGGCATAAATAGTTTCTAAAAGAGCCAATAAGGAAATACAGTGAAAATCAGTATACTGTTGGAGTCCAAAAACTCGAGCCAAAACATCCCCAACCGGTGAAAAAATCGTTAATAAGTCTATCGAAGGATGAGAGTGAGATAAATTGATGAACACTGCAAGAAGAGTAGTCGCAGGAAGATATGACAAGTCGGTGCTTGTGACCAGTGAGTAGAGGTCATAGGATTTATTGCTGAGGGAAAAATATTAAGAAAGCGTAGAAGCTATTGAAAAAAGCAAGGTTAGAGAATCATTGCTTGCAAAGATGTCGCTTAGAACCAGTTCATCATAGGGAAAAGGTTATTGTGTTAAGATGTGGTGGTGATAGTAATTTTGCAGTCGATGAAGCTGTTTACTTACTTTTTGAATCTTAATTCTAAAGTTGTATTTATTTTGGCTCCCGATTATCTACATAACGTTCTCCGGGGATTTTTCCCCTGCGTTTAAGTGTGTGTTCCATTCCATTTTTCTTCCCCCTTTTCTCTATTTTCCCCATGTTGCCGCCACCCCCCATGTCCCAACCCCCTCTTCTCCCCATGTCGCACCCTCTCGCTCTTTTTTATTTAACTTGCCCACCACCGACGCGTCTCCTGCCCGACCCCCGCCCCCCTTACACCCACACTCATCCCCTTCCCCGTCCAACCCCATCCCACCTCGCTCACCTCAAATCCGCCCCTCCCCGATCTTTTATTTATTTATGCAGTTAGCACAAGGCCAGGGACGAATGCAGACGGTCCAGCGTGGTCCGAAAACTCGTGCGGAGACGATCACGACGCCCGTGACTCGAGGGGAAGGAAGCATATAGGTCTTTGTCCCGCCATGCGCCGAGGGTCTGGGTCGCCTCTCACCCCTTGCTCTCCTATCCGCGTGCCCATCGGGAAGGGCAGTCACAGATTGACGGAACAAGTGATAGGGAAAAGGGAGTAACACGTCATCAAGTCCCCCGACTCTCACTTGGTTTCTCGAGGGTCATCTAAAGTACTCAGTGAGCTCCTAGCATGCCGTATGCGTGTGATATTACGTTCGTCTGAACTTCCTGAGAACTGCTGGAGGCGTTATGTTACGTGCCGTTTCGATGGCCTTGGGTGCTATTTCCCGTGATTATACACCCATGTCCTCCTGCCTAGATGTTCTTCTTTGGCACTGACTTATTTGATGTCCTTATGAAATCTCTTTTGATGGAAGTAGTATCCTGTAATTTTGTCCGATCGCTGAAGCGTTCACTTCTTATCGCCTAGTACTTAGGCAGTCGGCAGTGGGTGAAAGGCGTTGCGTTAAATGGCATGCACTAATGGTGTTGAATCCATGTTTTTCAACCCTTCCGATTGACATACTCAGTGAAGTCTTAGGGAAAACAAGAAACTGTCCAGTAAAATTTTCATCGCCTGGAAACTTTTTAAATTTGCCGTTGGATGACTCGTTTCTTGCCGACCATTGTCACTCTTACGGATGTTTTAGTCATTTCTTAAAAACAACCTATCGTAATGCCGTGTGGGATTTCTCCCATCGCCGCAAAGGCAAAAACCTTTAGCTGACCTCAATTGCGCAGAAACTCATAGCAAAATGCTAAGTAGGTAGCTACTAAGCAAATTACTGAGCCTATTTCGGAGTCGACATGTAATCCTTTTAATACCATCCACGACGCAGTGCACGTATATTCTCGAGCTTAGATCATTAAAGTCTGTTTCTGTGGTTATATGTGGATTAACTGACGCTAGCGTATCATGCATAAATACGCAAAACATGCGGAGGCCAACTCTGAAAAAATTGACCAAAAAGTTTAAATGAGAAAGGAATGTTGGCATAATGTTCTATAACTCTTGCGAGATAATTTGAGACTTCCATTGCTTTGTTGCCCCTTTCCCTTTATTTCGTTCTCTCTTAGGTGTTCTTTATCATGCTCTAACCATCACCGTACTTATCCTATTGTGCAATATTTTGTTTCTTTTTCTCCATCCTGAGAAGAAAATAAGGATGTAACACCAAATAGGAATTCTAAGATGGCAATTCTTTTGTTAACTCCCTTGATTCGTCCAGTTCCAACCACTGCCCTACATTGGTTTCATTCATTATTATTTGAGAGTGAGTGATACTAGCTCCCATTGCGCTTCGTGTCAGTTTGGTTTCCGGTTTAATTTCGTTGGCCTCTGCCACTCAACTCCGAGTAAGCAATTCAATGCAGCGTTTGGCCTTAGTTTTACCGAAAGAAGTCTCCGTCGAAGGGGGTCGCGAAATCTCTCGGTTACAAAATGTCGCGAGAGTAGGTCACCTGCACCGGTTATTGCATCTCCTTCCATTCGAACGTCACGACGCCTTTGTCATCGGCAGACTCGTGAATAATATCCCAACGCAAAACTAACACCATTTATCTCGGGGCCAACCAATTCCACTTCTGTCTTCTCTGCTAAAATCGGGCTTGGTTGATATTGCTTTTAGACTGCGAGGCTGCTATCAGTTGCAAGTACAGCCAAGGAGAATTAATATTTTCTCCATCTTCGCCAAGCTTAGGGTTGCTTCATTTATTTGCTAAATCCTAAGATCGGTCAAATGCTACCCTCCATATTCCCTAATCATTGTCAGTTCATTTGCCCACTGGCAGTTCCAGTGGGAGAAGTCGTGAGCTCACAGTGGCATAGACAATGTTGATTCGCTAATAATATTTATGTTCCCTGTCCCCTTGTTTCCCAGTTTTGCATGATGTGTATTTCCCATTCGTTAATTGTGATGGGAAAAATCGGCATACCATTGCTGAGGGTGGATTAGCGATAAGGAAAATCATCATGATCTTAATAGTAAGTTAATGCTTCCTAAGAAAGCGGTTCTTCGTTTTAGTCTTGAGAGGAATTTAGTTACCAAATTCTTGTGTAGGCTTCCGCGGGTTGATTGTAGGGAAGATGCAGGTCTTCCGGGATTTCCTCCGCGTTAATCCGTGATTCCTGGGACGAATGTGATCAATCAAAAATTGGTCTTATGCTCCAAAGATGGAAAACCCTGTAGTATTACACAGTGCAAACGAAATAGTAGCCGTCATTACTAGCTCTTCATTTTTTCTATCATCATACCGTTTGCGATTTTTTTACTCGTGATTCGAGAGAAAAAGTCGGCGGAGTAACGCGCTGTTTCTGCGATCTCTCGCGATCTACACTGCCAACTAATTGTTCCCCGCTGCTTTCCCCTGGATCAATCAGAACAGGCGCGTTTTGTTCATTCTTTCCGTTCACCCACGACCCTGAACCGCGGCGTCCGCAACGTCCCCAGGGAGTGGCTAATCCACCGGATAAAGCTATTCTATTCGCACAAAAAAAAACACGCGAAGGACGTTGCCCCCATGCCCATCCCACATCACCACGTCGGCCTCGCATAGTCGAAGGGGAAGGATATAAAGGATATTATTCACTCCCGCGACCCCTCCACCGCCTTCCTATCTCCTCCTCCGTCCAACCCCTTCCCCGCCGGGGCTTTACATATCTCATACCACACAGCGCATCACTCGATCCAGCCCCGTGTCTGACACTATTTCAGTCTATCCCGCTTCCTCTGCCTTTAGCCACTCCTTCCCCGACGTCCGCACATCGCCCCTCGCATGCTATCCTTCCTCCCCGAGCCGCTTTTCTCCCGACCGCGGATAAAATAGGACCGGATATATGCGGAGATGGGGGTCAGACACACCCATCCCCTACCCTACCCCAAGCTGCATTGCAATGCCCCATATATATTTCCGGGATCGATTCCCATTCGGTCGGTTCTGCTCCTCCTTCCTTCCTTTGGTTGTTTTCGTGGGAGAGGCCGCACGTCGGGGTGCGTGGTTGTGGTTTCTGCTTTCATTCCGCGCTCGTGCGATCTGGACAGTGGTCCGCCTCACCCTCGCAGGTGTCCTGGCCGAAAAAAACATCGTTGCACTCCGTGAGGTTTCTCTCTATCCCGTCTAGTCCCCCTCCTCTGAAACGACGTGTGTAGGCGTAGTAGACGGCTGATCTAACGGCTAAGTTTTTGTCTCACAGTTTAACCGAATCCCTCAATCCTAAGGCAAACATAAGTTCAGGACAGGTGGGATTTGAACCCACAACCTTTTATGTTGCGGTGAGGGCTGGTAACCAATATGACTAACGTAGCCGTCAACTTCAGCAAGTAATTTAGCCTTGATTTTGCTTACACTCCTAAAAATTACGGTGAGGAATATTAGTCTCCTGCCGTTTTTTTATGAATGTAGCTGTGTATCCTCCTGCATATGTATTTGATGTCTTCAGTAGTAGATTTTCTTGATCAATACAACCGTTCTTGACAAGTTCTTAGGGCACTATGGATTTTTATAGTGAAACATCAGCGAACATGAACGAACTATGACTGAGTATCATTATTTTCGAATTCAGTTAATGTCAATTATGATGGTCCTGTCCTACCAACAATAATTCAGAAACGCAAGGTGTTGCCATTATTATTTTACTTCTCTCTTGAAGGCCTTTGAGAGTTAGATTTAACCTTTGCTTCAAGTTAATATTCCATGATTTCTTTCAGAGCTAAATATAGAATCAAGGTGCTTTCCTAACAGTTCAACCAGAATTTAGTCCAATGTCAACACCTAAAAATGGTACCATGTTGAATATCTTTTACATTGAATGCTTATTAAAGTGGCCAATCGTCATTCTTTTTAAAAGTATGTTTCTTGCAGCTAACATAAGTTTATCACGGTTATCTAATGAGCCAACTAAATAATATCATGTAGACTAATTCTTCCTTTTTCTTTTTTCCAGGTGAGTTCCACCACTATGCTGAAAAGTGTCAAATTCCTCTGATGTGTGGTTAATCGATGATAGAATCAAAATAAGAGTAAAATCGTAAGTAGAGGACCATATATAATACTGATTCATTTTAGTTCGCTTTTCAATAAGCATTACTAATTTTGACGGTTAAAAAAATCATTTCATTACTTGGGAAGGAATAAATCTAGGAAGAAATTTTCTCCTTAGAATTTTCCATCTAACTTCCCTAAAACGGGTGTCTGAAGTACTATCGTAGGTATTCCATTGAAACGTTTTAAAAACTCTGATATCATTATATTTCATTATATAATAATATGATTAGCTTAGCTTCTTATAATTTATTAAAACTTTTGCTGTCAGAATTCTGCTTTTCTGCATTGGAAATTGATTATATTATTCCGTTTCGTGCGGACTTGTACTCAAGTAGGTATGTACTTTTCACTTATATCATAGGCCACCAACATTTTCAGTCGTAATGGGACTGGCATGTAAGTAACGTTATTTAAACTGTCGGCCATTTTTTATAAAGTGTCTCTGGTGACATCACTGGTACCGTTGTTTATTTTTTTTGTTTAAATACTCGTGTCGTTATCCGTCGTCGTAATGATGGCGAATTTCATGCTGAAAATGCTGAAAATATTTGGTGCTCGTTTCGGCATCGCCCTCTCTGAGATTTCAGCTGATTTGATACTTTCATCCACCCTGAGAGCTTACTTCGACTATACTTACTGATAGTTTCGCAGTGATGGATAGTTGGGGTACGAATTGGCAAGGAGAGGGTACGATTTGGGGTACGATTGGCAAGATATTAAAGCTATATTTTAATCTTCAGTCAGACATGACTTAGTAATTTGCGGTATACTACCTCCTTGGAGAAATTCTCTCCTATTAGTAAATTTTGCATGGTTACCCGCCACAGCTGTCAGTTGTTTATGTACAATGATGAATACTATACTCTCGTAAAACTCGTGGGTAATATGATAATCATTCAACTCTAACCTTAATTTGCGATGAGAGAATGAAATGGTCTGTTATCAACCAACACGTGGAAATGATATCATTTAAAACAGTGGAGAAACAGTCGCTTCAGTGTGTTTCATGTTTATCAATTTTTTAAAATCAATTTAAGTTTATCAACCGTTAGAAAAATACTCGTGTTGCTGGTCAGTCAAATTTCTTCGTAGTAACCCTTCCACCAATGTTTTCCTCTCCTCCGGAATCGAATGAATGATCCTGCCGCAGCAGAAACTGTTTCTTTTGTTTTCGCCCAGTCATTCCACTTGAATTTTTTTCATTCCACTTGAAATTGCTTCCTCCTGCTGACTAACCCTCGCTGGAATAATTCTCAGAACTTCTTCCTTATGATCTTTTTTGCCACCGTGGACGTCATGCCATGATATGTTCTATCATTTAGTTGATTCTCTCATAATCGGACACAATATCTTTGTTTCTACAGGTCGAAGTGGAAGCCTGAAATGCTACTGAAATTTACAGGAATGACTTATAGTTGTACCTACTAAAAAATCTCCAAAGTACACATGTTTTAGGGGTCTATTTTCATCCATTCAGCCTGAGCTGGAAATCTTAGGGAGTAAATGGTAAAGTCTAATGGGATATGATTCAGCTGTCTCTGGTTGCGTTTAACGATTTTTCTGGTTTTGATAATCCAAAAATGTGCGTACTTAATTTTGATGCGCAATTTATTGTTTGCGATGAATATTCCGTCGAATATTCATCCGGACCTCTAGTCCAACCGAGACTTTATTATTATGTTTTAGTTTCTGCCAAATATGCACCTTGTATATGCTAGGCATTGCAAATTTCTCTCAATAGTTCACATATTATTGATCAGTGCATCATGGTCATTTCCCCCGGTGAACTATTCTTCCCAAGTCGCTTTAAAAGGAACGTCTCATCTCTTTTCAGTCCATTTCTTGCGTCTTTAACCCCCTCCCCCACCTCCCGTTCTGCGCCTTGCACTTCCTAGCCGCCCCTCCTCCCCCGCCCCCATCTCCCCTGACGCCTACCCCTCCCCCTGCCCTCCCCCCACTTCCTCCTCCTTTTCCTTCCTCCCCCCTTCCCCCGCCCCTCCGCTCCCGTTCCTCAGCCATATGTTGGCACACGTGATGGATGGGGCAACGTAGAATGCGATTTTGTTTTTATTAATCTCGCTCCCGCCCTCTTCTCTTCCTTTAGATCCTCCTCTTTCCCTCCCCCCTTTTTCCCTCACTCCCCTCCCACGATCCCTCCCACCCAACCCCCTCCCCGCCAACATACCACATCCTTGAATCCGTAAATTTGCATATCTTTTCTTCCATCCCATCCCCCCATCGCCTCTCTCCGCCCATCTCGAGTTCCTTCGCATTTTGCATCCGCTGTAATGCGTTATTAGCGGAATCAATAAATGGTTCCTCTTTCGTGAGTATCCGCATGTTGTTAGGTTTCCGGAGTGTTTTTCGTCTCGGCATGTGTGGCTTTCACGTGGAAAATAGGGATCCACGCGCAGAAAAATGTTATAAATACAAGACTTGGATCTCGGAGTATGAAATCATGATGCTTTTCCGGTCTGCCCTGAGATTGTTGGGGTCCATATGGAATTCTCGAGACGGAACGTCCATATGAACGTCTGAAATGTTTTATTATTAGAAGCGAGAGAGTTTTCTTTATTTGAGGTGAGTGGGTGTTTTGTGAACGATAACCCCTCTTCATCCACGTCATATATGGTTGTCCTCTCTAGTTGACGTTCGATATGTAATGGGAGAGCAATGAAGGGTAGAAAATAATTTATACAATTTTCTAGCCTTCCAGCTTTTCAAGCCCGACACTTCTTGTATTTTTCAATTTATAACGAAGATACCAACTGGATTTTTCTGGAAATCGAATATGTTCTCTTTCTCTTCTTATTTAAAATTACGCTTTGACATCGAAACAAGTTTCTTCAATCGATATATTATTGGCTTATTTTCCATTTTTATGGGTTATGTCGGTTGATTGTTTGTTTTGTCATAATAATTGACTGCTGAAATGAACCCGAATTCAAGGTTTGTACTTTTAATAAATAGGCGCGATGTGGATTAACTCCGAGAAAGTAATCTCTCACATTGTCGTTCCACGGTGTGCTGATAATCTTTCACCTGTTTGTTGTCCCAATGCAGTTTTAAGTCTGGTATAACTTCTACAAGCTTTCAATTGTCCAGTAAAGTTTAGCTTCCTCTCCTCTCTGGTTGATCCATTGAGTAATACCCTTCAAGCTCCGCGACGTTATATCAGCCCGGCATTGTCACCAGATGTCGCAGTCGTTCTGTATGGCGGTTAGCCTCGCGCCTTCTTCATTCGCTCATATCCTTTACTATGTGCATCCAGTGATTGAGCCCATCAAGCCGTGAGATCTTTTAATGGCGTCGCAGCGAGCGAGGGAATTGTGCTGTTAACATTACAACTAACTTTGTCCCAGTTGAGCCCCAGGTCGACCTTTTGACCTCGCCATCGGAATGCCCATTGTTTAACGCTCTTTACTGTTATTCTTTGGCCTCCGTGATGAATGAAGAAATATTAATTCCCAACGCCCGTCAAAGGCGAGCGCGCTGCGAAGTCTCGAGGCAAGGCATGTATGTACATGTATTCGCTGCCCAACGAATCCACCGCCGTTTCCCCTGGCACTCTTGCTCGCGATTGAAAGAGAATTCTTGCACTTCAAGATACGCTCTTTCGCCTAACCGTCATATTTCGTTTGTTCCCGGGGGCATTTTAATCGTCTCGGCCAATGGGGAGATCGCGATTTTATGGTAATTACCACGGTGTTCCGATTCTTTGCCGGTCGTTGACTTTGGTTTAATATGCTCTGTGACTGGAAAGGTAGGTTTTCTCGTTAAGAGTCCATTTTAGATAGGTTGCAACATTTACACCGCGATCAACTTGTCGAGAATGTTCATTTGAAATACTCTTTACCAATAGGGTCACTCTCTGATGATTTTAATGATGTAGAAACTGACATTAATCTATTGCTTGCCCCTCTCTCTGACAAGCAGGATAGACTAACACTGATCGAAGTTGAAAGATTCAACTCTCCCTATATTGAAACGGAATATCCTATGCATTTTTTTCATATCTTAAATTCATTGATCGTATTTCTTCAACGCTTTATCAGGCCTCAGTGTTAAGACTGGTTTTCTCATTTCCCGATTCGTTTGCATTTTCAGTGTAACTTGCACATTTTCATTTTGCCTTAATACTTTGGGTGAGGAAAATGACATATCTGCGAATAATCAAATATGCTTCAGTGACCAATGGCTATCATTGACGTAGCTCGAGCTATGAGTGTATTTCATCAATATCTAAAGTAAACCTCGGAAATTGTAGTAATTGATATTTTTACTTGATATTTCTTACATTTAGTGAAACGCATGTATTTATTCTGGAATTTTACTTTTTTCTAGAAGCATCATAGGAGTCCTCTTAATTATTCTTGACTTTCTTCGCGGAAGTCTGTTCATACCCTAGGAAACAAACAGTATCCTCGAGTCCTGAAACAGTGAATGACAAATCTAATTAACGCGAATTTCGGTGCAGCAAAAGAATGCTTGTAAAGTGGGACTAGTTCACTTTTTCTCCTCGTCGTTCCTAATTTCGCCCTCCGCCTATTCCTCTCTTCATTTGCAGCATTTTGCTCGCCGTACCCTACGTTTCCCCCGTTCATGACTCAGGCACTCTCTCCCACCTGCCTCGCCCGGGCGGAATTTTTTCCATTCTTCATAATTCATGTATTTAGATTAATGATCCCGTATGCCGGGCATCATCTTCTTCCCATGCCCCATCACTCCCTCCCCCGTTCCCCTGTGCCATTCCGTTGGTTCCCCTCCTCATCCTCCCGGCGCCTCCTCCCCCTCTCCAAACCCCTACCCCACCTCCCACTCCCCACCCTCCCGCCCCCGCAAACTCCAACTCCCGGCACCCCACCGCTCCGCATCCTTCCTTCAGCACAGCAGCAGATCCAAGCAATGGTCTCATCTAAAAGTTAAGGCCCGGTGGGGGGGATACAACTTACCGTTTCGAAGTTTAGTAATGTTCGTGTTTTTTTTTCTGTGCAAAATCCCACTTCACTTCGACTGAGTTTGCATTTCTCCCAGTGAGAAATGTGAATAGTGGATTAAAACGCTACATCTTGTTTCCACCATGAGCATTGTCGCATGAACTGTCCGCCTTCTCTATCCTATTTTCCATTACTCCCTATCGTCATTTGACGTAGTACCGTAAACATTGGTTCATACCATTTTTGGAAGCTCTCTTTATGATTTTCATTTCATTTCCTCTTAGTTACAGAGCATTAGGATCTACCTGGAATCAACTCTTGGACAGAGCTCGTCCCAAACCTAGGCGTGAATTCTCTTTTTACATTCTATTCGTTCCTGGAATCCTTGTTGTATTCGGTCAAAGGTTTCATTCGTACGAAAAACTGATGCCAAGCCTTATTCATAAATGTCTCTCTCATTCTTCGATGAAAGCTACATTTTGATATTGTATTGCGTTCAGTTTAGACATGTCTCCTTCATTCATCGATGAATGTCGTATTTTAAAATTTTATAGTTGTTTGTTCAGATTATCTGAGGTCCTCGTAGCATAATATATTGTTGAGTTAATATTCTGTGGTCAATGAAATCAGTGTTCATATCTGTCTGCTCGAAACATTTTAGTGTTACTCCTTCGTCCTAACTCCACATAAATTGGTTCTTGGAATCTAACAAGTTTTCTTTTCTAAAGTTACGAGTTAATGATTTGTTGTGGTAATTCCTCACAAGTGATACGGTGTCCATTAATTCTTTGTCATTGATCTGGACATTTCTATAGCCTACATTCTTTTCTGTTTTGCCGTTGGTTCAGTCGTCGTATCGGAAATGTTGCAAGAATGATACGAGGGAGGTGTTGTCGGTCAAAGGAAGGGTATTCACCGCGGTCATTCATTCTGCCTCGTGTGGGACTGGATTCTATCCTCGGCCTGGGAAAGGACTCCCGCTTCAGGCTGCTTCGATCAGTTGCAGTTTCGAAGCCGATCTCCGCTTCAGCCATTCACGCTGGGGTCGGGGATCATCAGGGCTCCGAGGCGTATCTTTAAACGTTCGCCATCGAACGGCATATTTGGATTTATTCGTGATTAATAGGAACCATCCTAAATTAATGTCTGGATCGTTCTCGCTGGCTTGCTCTTCGATTGACCGCCGCGCGGGGCCGGGCCCTGCCGCCCCGGTCCCTTCCCTCGTCCTCTCCCCCCGTGGCCCCCTTCCCTCATCTGATCGTCCTTCTTTACTCCTCTCCCTCATGAATTGATTATAATGCATTTATGTGGCCATTAGTTCGTTGCATGTTTAATGTATGGGCTTCGTCTCCATCGAAGGCAGAACCCCTCGCCCGCTCTCCCGACCCCCACCACACGATTTCCTCTCTCTCTCCTCGAGTGAACTCCAACAGAGGCGGCCCCTCCCGCACCCGCTTTGACACGCACCCCGCCGTGTACCGTGCTGCGCAGCGTCGCCATGTATATCGCAAGTGGTCGATCACCTGAAATTCTTACAACACCCAATATCCTTCCTGTTACCAAAACCCGTAAAGGCTACATAACTAGCCGTCCACATAAAAATCCTTGTGCTTCTGTGGTCAATGAAATTTATTTTCATATCTGTCTGCTCGAAACTTTTTACTGTTCCCCCATCGTCCTAACTCCATTTAAATTGGTTCTTGGAATCTAACAAGTTTTCTTTTCTACAACTACAATTTCATGATTTTGTTGTGGTAACTCCTCACAAATGATATGGTGTCCATTAATTCTTTGTCATTGATCTGGACATTTCTGCATCAGGTGGGACTGGATTCCTCGGTCTGGGAAAAAACTCCCGCTTCGGGTTGCTTCGATCAGTTTCAGTTTCGGAGCCAACCTCCTTACCTTTGGCATAAACTAAAGAAGTAAACCAGTAATCCTCACTTAACAAAGTAACCTATCGCTCGAAACTCAAACCCATCCAAAAAAGCTCCCAACCTCCATGAATATCTTCCCAACAATTCCCTGCTACGACCAGCAAGAGCAACAAGGAGGGATGGGAGAAGGTATGTTAGACGATTGATCTCTCAACTAAATCAGTAGATTTCATGTTCCTCCCATTTTGTTTGGTTGTTTGGCATCAGTGAGTAGGTACGCTTCCGGGAAGTAGTTGTTGAAGGCGGTTGGGAAATTCATGTGAGAGGAGCAAAGGACTACCGAGACAATGGGGAGGAGGCAGAGTACAGGCAGGAAGCTGGTTATTGGGCACGATGGAATTTATTAAAAAATGTCCCTCTCAATGAATGAATGTCATGTTGATTGAGGAGACTGGAGAATCGGCTGGGAATTTAAATTGGCACTGAGATATGTGGGAGGCGGGTAAAATGGTGTTGGGGTAGAGGTGCGATAAAGAGGTAATCATTTTCTTACCTTGGATTGCTACAAACATTTTTTTAATGATTCAAGTCAAACCCTTAGTTCCAACTATGTCCAAATTTTCTTATGTACATACTTGATTAGTGTCTAAGGCAGCATATGTAGTTTCTGAGCAGGTAAGTCATGAAGTAAATTATTGAAATTCAAATTGAATGTACCTATTGTGTATCTCGTTACGTGCGCTGATGTCATTTTTCAGTGTGATAGAGGATATTTCTTTGGAGTGTTTTTGTTATGCTAGTCGATAAATCGTGTGCTGCGTTTTTGCACAAGGGAATGTGACAATTAGGAAGCTTCACATCTAAAAAGGATAGCTTACTGGCACTGTAAATTGGCCGTTATCACATCTAAGGCTGCTCAACATCTTGGCGAATCGAGGGCTACCTATTCCTCTCTTGTCGTCTTCCTTCCGGCAACCTCAAGGCTACTTCTCTCCTCATGTACGCACAACTTAGATCTGGCCCACTGGGACGAGCGATAAGAAGAAATAAAGACACGAGAGATGAAGAGCGCTCTGGAGAGACTGCCTCTCTCACTCGCATTCTCTACACGTTCATTCAAATCCCTTATCGGTCCCGAAACAGCGAAAAGACGGAGCGGAACGAGTTGTTCGTTCCCTGCCGTGTTTGGGACCCACTCTTCTCTTAGTTTGCGCGGATCCACTTTAGTGAATGCTCACGCGTGCCTCGGACTCCCTGTGCCCCCATCCCGGAACATGATTGATGAACCCCAAGTTTCCTCGAATGCTCTTCCACGTCGACCGCCTAGTATCGCGTAGTTTCTTTCTCCGGCGAATCCACGCCGGCGAGAATCGATCCAACCTGCAAATCCGTCACCGCCATCCCTTGCTGAGGAAGCAAAAAAAAATAAGATCCCGGCGATAGGAATAAAATTGTGGACGGCGATCGCTCTTTTCTCGTGGGTGTATGTCGCGTAAGCTCATATGAATCCGATCGATTTTTTTCCGAAAAACAATTTTTCTTTCACTCGTCAAATCAGTTTATTTTCATGCTTTTAACCCTTGATAAATTGCGGAAGTAAACTGGGTCACAATATCGTAAAAACTATGCGGAATATGTTTACGTAGCCTATTTCATGAATTAATACCTTTAACCTAATTGCCGCTAACTTCATCGTCATTGAATAGATTTAGTAAAACACATATCTTAACGTGTCTCTTGTCTAATGGGTGCATCTTATTTATAAGAAGATACATAAGTACTCTAGAGTGTGGAGTTTCCTCGCAAAATCGAGGTGCAGTCTTAACCTTCCTTGCGTCAAAATGGCGCTCTTTAAAATGGCGTCCGTGTCTTCGGCGAGTGAATGAATTATTATTTTTTTGCTGCTGCATTATTGTGTTCAAGTGCATCATACAATATTAAAATTCGCGTTTGAAAAAAAAAGAGGACGGCATTTCTGCTTCTCAAAGTGGAGCAGTCGCGCTGTTGACACACTTTTTCGCTCCTTTTTAGACGAAGGAATTTGCAATGGCGACTTATACAAGTGTTAGAAGTAAATACCATTTACGTCCAACTCGGGCCTTTTTTTGGTGTTCGTGCGCTTATCCTCGGGCCCTGCATACCTCAGGAGTATGCCCCATCTACTGGCTCATAAAAAATTCGTGGTGACCTATAAATAAGCGGGAGGTATTCATGAACCGTCCGAGCTGGGGAAAAAAGCCTTTATTTCATAAAATTGCATCCCACTTTTCTCCGTATCCCGATCTCTTTGTCTCAGTCTGCTATCCCATCGTCTGTGAAAACTGGCCCCATTTTTTTCCCTCCTCCTTGCCTGGTGCATTTGTATAAGGTGTATTAATATGTCTCCCTACGTGTTTGCGCAGCAGTTTTGATGGTAGCGAGCTGCCGTCCTCTAATATTCATCGCTGATTTTTTTCCCTCCTCCTTCTTTTGTCGAGCTGTGCAAACAATCACAATGAGACCAGATAATAACAAAGCAGCGATATGTATGCGAGATATACATATTTCTGTGTGTGCACGTGAACATACTCTACGTGTGTGTGTGTGGGAGAGGTGGAAAGGGGGGGGGGGGGAGAGAGAGAGAGGAAGAGTGGAGGACTGCCGCCCAAGACAAACTCCAATGAAAGAAGTGCAAACGTTGTGGAGTGCAAGGAAAGATGCCGTAATAAAGAATTTATGCGAGTGTGCCGAACCTCCGGCGTGGCGTTAGTGTCGAGTAGGCTCTCGAGAACACCTGGGCTATGTGCCACAGTCACCCTTTCCCCATTCTTCATCATCACCTCCTTTTAGTTCCCTAACTTCTATCCCCACCTTCACCTTTTAGTTCCCTAACTTCTATCCCCACCTCTCAATTCTATCACGATCTGCGTTCCGCGTCTCTTGCTAGGGAAGAATTTCCTACGCTGCGGACTTGGGTGTCCCTTAGCACGAACCTTGTCGGCACGTTTCCCCGAAGACAACTTTTGATAAACATCTTAAATGGAGAGGGGTAGTCGGAAAAAATGAATGTCATTGTCACGGATTCCAGATTGGTTTGTCTACCAAGATATTCTTCATATTTACCTTCGTTCTTGGCGAAGCATAAAATGTAGGTATTCCAGCGTAGCGTAAATTTCATGCCTGATTACCTTTTAAACCACTTTCATCACGGCTCAGTCATCCATCGTCGTAGCCTTGCGCTCGGAGTAAACATTCGCTCGATCCACCAAAATTCCTGAAGGAATCCGTCCTCGGGGTGGTAAGAGATGTTCTGAAAAATTGTCCAGGCCAGTTCGACCCAGAAGTGCTATATTTTGTCATGTACTCAACGCCCTCTGGGAGCTCGTTTTGGATTTTGCATCCGACTACCCTTTGCCGTTTTCCTCGCAAATGGGATTGCCCTGTCTACGCAAGTACTTTTGATCGATTGTGCGTGGAAAAAATCTCACGTTCCCCGGTTTGCATTCTGTGTGCCCATGCTCATTCCGTATTCGAGGCCAGCCTCTTGAATGGAGCGTTTGAAATAACATGTGAATGAGCTGAGTCATTAATTGTGTAAATTACTTCATTTTTTCCCCCCGTCCGCGTTTCGTAACTTAACCAAAAGTGGTTAATTCTCCCAAGAAACGGGGAGGCATCTAGGGCAACAAAAAACGCATCCTATATTTCACCAACACTGTGGACATATGAGCAAAAAATTGCACTGCACCCGCAGTCAAACACGGAGGGAGGCGGCCGATCCTTTAGTTTGAATATGAATGTGACGAGACGCAGGCTCCTAAAGCCGTGTTATTAACGCACGTTCCTTCGTCCCCGTTTTTCATTACGCGGCCGTCCATTGTTAGAGCGCTCCCGTATCATAATTACGCTTTCGCGAGTAATATAATGCCTCCAACCCTCCCATCTCTCCCTTTTTTTTATAAGCGACAGATAAATTATTTTATTCGTGCTCAGCCACTCACGGGGTCGTGAACGTAGAGAAGCGTAGGCAATGCTAAAAATTATCCGTAGGAAGGGAAAAAAAGGGGGAAAACCGTGCAATAAAACATGCTTGGGTTTGAAATAATAGAATTAGGTCAGCGGAATTTTCCAGTAGCGTGATGGCTTTGATGTAAGCTCTGAGAAAAACTTACGCGAGATGCAGGGCATTGTGATATATGCTTGTTTAGGTAGTCTAGGAGAATCCGTGAAAAGCAATAAATTTCGGAGCGCATTGATCATAAGTCAAAACAGGCCTGTGCTGTTACGCTTTGAAACTTCGGGTACGGTTTTTAGGGGTTTTAGGAGAAGCTGTGGTTAATTGCGTTACTCGCACTTACAACAAGTGCTGGTTCTTTTATTTTTTGCTTTCGTTACTGGAACAGAATTAATGCTCATATATATTATAGTAATTAGCCTTAGTCCCTAAAAAACTTCAGTTGAGGTAAACAGCATCAGTTACGTTTAAATACATGCAATATTTTAGCACCACTTAATTTATAAATGCGAGCATTTTTCGTCTAGTTGGCGGTGTAGGAGTTTAACTATCATCATTGCCATCCTTAATACTTGGCTATAATTTTTAGTGGTTCTGACGGAAGATTTAAATTACAAACAGGTAAATTCTAAACTTAAACAGCTAAGAACAGTTATGCATAACATTCTGTTAACGTTTGCTCTGCACTTCTGTTAATCCTCTCTTTTCAAGCTATGGTGCTCTCTAGCTCTATGTTATGACCACGTTTGTACTAGTTCTAGTCTTTCGAGCAACATATTTCAGTCTTTGTGGAAAGTCAAATGTGGAATATAATATACTACTCCAAGACCTAGTTTTGGGTCATAATATTCCCAGTTTAAATCGACCTTCCTGCACACTTAACCTGCTTTGAGTAATCATTGTATGGAGAGAGACCTGCCATTGCAGTAGTGCAATTTTTTCGCCAGTGGTATATGATTTTGGTGCATATTTAATTTAATTGGTGTGATCAAGTGGATGTCACACCTGTTTACTGTGATTTGTCTAATTCGAATTAGTTAAAAAGTCACGTCATGATTAAATTTCCTTCGATTTGAGCAAATAACTCGGACCGAGGTGCCACTGTTCCGATGCCCTTATCAACTTCTGCTCCTCCATAAACCTTGAGTTCTGAAATAACTTTTGTGGTGGCATTACCGAACCGTTGCTCGAAGTAAAGCATCGTGGACGCCCTGGGAGCTCCGCTGTTGGTTGTTCCCTTAAGAGAGAGAGAGATGGAGCGGGCGGTATTTATTTCTCCCCTAATAAAAGATTTATGTCCCACTCCCTCTCCAATCATCGCCTTCTGCGCTCGGCCGAAAAGAATTAATCGCCGCAGCGTCATTTATTCTGTCCTCCCTGGGGGTAGGTCCGCGGGAGGAAAAAAATATATAAACAGCGTCGGACTATCTTAAATGCCTCCACCCCGAAACTCGCGGAGATCCCTGCAACCGCGGGCGCGTATTTCCGCCTCTGGCCATCGCGTTCGGCGTTCCCCATCCGTTTTTTCGATCATTCCGTCCGCGTTCCCTTCTCCCCCGTCTCACGCACACAAATTCACGCACGGGGGCTCTCTGGGCACACGTAACAATGCACTGCCGAGGCACTCCTGCCGCCCCCTCTCTTACCCCGGCAGCAAGCTTCTCTCCTCTCTCTTTCTGCGGCGGCAGCCTTTCCTCCCATTTCTCCTCCTCGGCCCGGCGCATGACGCCTCATTAATCGCCAGCCATTCTAGAGCATGCCCCAAATGGGCCTCAATCAATCAGAGGGTACCAGAGCCGGCCTCCTCACTCCCCTTCTGTCTCTCTCTCTCTCTTTCGCCTGCATACCCTGTCCCCCCACAGCACCACGTAACGCGAGTGTCGTATCCTTCCAGTTGTTCCCGTTCTCCAGTCATACTCGCCCCTCATCTCCCGCTGACCCACCTGTCCTTTTATAGGTGTTGTGTGGCCATCTCACCCATGGCGATTTCGCCGGCCTGTGAGCTGATTTTTTTTTACTGAACCCAACCCTCTTCACCGATCCAATCCATTGACTCTACCAGGACTTACAGTCATGTCCTACCCTTGGCGCCGTCGCTCTTTGTTAGATTACCCTATTGTTGAATCGTCGATGAGCGTTAAGAACCCTGGAGGGTTTTTGGGACTCGTAGGTCTTCTGGTCACGTACGGAGCACATCTCCACCCCATGTCATTCAACCAGTACCCGAAATCCCTTGGATCTCCTGTCCGCCTGTATGGTTTGCCCCCAGTCGAGGTTCGGGAATGAACTCTGAGGGCCATATCCAAAATCTCTACTACAGTCTCACTTCTTCTGCTGACGTTATAAAATCTCAATCACGAGTTCAATAGGGTATACAGATTCTCCTCGATATGATTCCAAGCTGTATACAGCGTATACCAACTTTGCAGGGTGAATCTGCACACCAATTAGACTATAGAGATTTAAGACGAAAGTAGTGGAAGCGAGACTGTAGATGAAATTCTGAACATTACCCTTAGTCTGTAGGTCCAGGATCGACTTCCAAGTAGCGGGTTTGAACTCAAATGGTTTTAATCCCACTTCCGTCCCGTAAAATTTGTTGTGAGTCCATTCGAGTATGTTTTTGGAGTTGATGTCGTAGTCATCATCTCAAGTATGCAATCATCTAGGTTCCTATTGGAGGGAAGTAGTTGAGTCTGCGAAGGATTTATTTATTTTTGCTGTAGGGTGAATTATCTGGATTGATTTTATAACTATAAGACGCCTCCATCATCATTAGCTGAGATTCTGATTTTAATTATACATTAGCCTGAATATACTCTGAACATGAATTAAAATTCGTGTCGTTTTCGTTTAGTCTCTCAAGTCAGTTGTGAAATCACTATATAAAGCACAATGCTCTTTCATTTTCGCTCTTATATTTCTCATAAATAAATTATTAAAAGTAGGTAAATTATGCTGTCGATAACGTTTAAAGTTGATATTTTTCGTGCTAGTAACGCAATTGACAGTGATCCCTAGCCATTGCTAATGAAATTATTTTTGCCATATCATTTTTCGCTCCTCGATTTATAATGCTAAAATAATTTGTTAGAGTTATATTTATTGAAGGTAAACGGAAGAAATTAGTCTTGGTTTGACGTGTGGGATAAAACCTCATGTGATGTAGTTTAATTTTTTTAAAATTCAGATTGTCGCAATGACGCTGAAACAGCATAGGGCAATTCTTAAGGATGTACAAATGTGTTGGGTGGACAAAAAGGTGTGGTATGTCATGGCATGTTCACATTGTTTCCGTGATAGTTCTCTTGGTGCGCTACTTACGAAATATGGTACTGCATCTGTCTTATCTTCCTTACGAATCTTTTCGTTTGCCGCGTCTCCGTGAGCATAGCACTTTCAAAATGTCCCGCATGCTCATCAATCTTCCGCTCAGAAAGACAACTAGTGTCGTAAAGCCATTACAGTTCGGTAAGTCCCGCAAACAGTCGTTTCCAATTTTTTCACCCCACTTTCCGGAGGTAAGAAAAATCTGGAAGCGTTATAGCAATTTTTCCGCCCTTAAACTTGGCAGATAGGTGGGGAAACTTGTCTGAATTAATGATAAAATAAAATTGGCTCTTTGCTTCTTTCTCTACATGCATTAAAAAGTTGGCTCAATCTAAATAATTCACGCTCTCTCTCTCTCGCTCCCCCTCTGTTCGTGTCATGGGTTTCTCTCCCTTTTTATCATTTTCGAAAGAATTATTCATTCCGTTCCATTTTTCTTGTGTTTTTCCCCCATTCTTTTATACCATCCCTTCTCTCCCCCCGTCCATTCGTCTGAAGGCTTCTCTCTACGCTGAGCGTGGCCTCATGAATTATAGAGGGACGGGAACAATTGAAGGGTGAATGCGAGTAGTTGTAGAACCTGCACAGAGATGGAGCCAGGGCAGCGGGGAGCAAGGACTGAATGGGTGGACGAGGTAATGGAAATAGGGAGGAAGATTGTGTTAGCTCCACCCTCCCCCAGGAGCCGCCCCCCGCTCCCGCCCGCGTCACGGAAATAGAATATTCTGACCGGTCTCTCGGAAGAATGATAGAATGCAAAACTCCTTGATGGTTGAAGATTCTTCACTTAAATCGCGCGGTGCTCTTCTTTTTTTAAAGTTGGACGGAGTTACTGGAGGAAATGTACTCTTGTGATCCTAAGGAAGCAATTTATTAAGTTAGCCGCGCCAACTTTCTGGATGCAGCATATTCTGTAATGTTTTTTTTTTTTACTAGCTCAGCGTTTTACGTACTTTTGAGTTATTTATTTTATTCTGGTGTTTTTTTTTTGCTTCTGCACCATTTTCCCCATTCAATTCCACATTGACCCTTACCCTTTGTTTCTCATATTCCTTAAAGGTTGGTAACGCTGAAATTTGTTTCTTACGACATATGATCTCATATTGCGTCGTTAAGTGTTTTTAAATGTTTTGTTCCATTATTCAATGTGAATTCGAACGTAACACATCAGTTATACATTCTTTTGAGTTGAGAGATATGTTATCATAATGATAATTAGGGGTGAGTAAGTCTCTGAAGTGATCGAATCCCGGATATTACTGTGCTATTTAAGACCCTCCGCTTTCTTCCAAGTAAGGAAAGACCGGTGTAAGAAAAGACTAGTGCTTTAAACTATGGTATGTATTGTGTAAATATCGCCTGGAGTAAAGGCTTCGTTTTCGTCTTCTGCGCCCTTTAATATAAAAATTCGCTCAGATCCAACTAAATTGTAATTTTATGAATTATCCTTCACGGAGCTTTCCCTTTCGGTGGAGCCGACAGAGTCGTGTTATGTTTGTGCGAAAACGAATTTCTTCTCTCGAACAGTCCGTCGAGGTAATTCGAAGTCAATTATTAGGAATTGAGTGGATATTGTCTGTTGAGACGTAATGTTCTCATGCGGCGAATATTCGGGAGGGCGGGAAAATACCACGAGCTACCAATCACAAATTTGCTTACGTTTCCACCTTTCCTCGACGGACCATTTGGTCATACAGAGAATGGAAGAATGTAATTCACCACCGGTATGATACACATTTACTTTCAATCTCCAGCCGAGTGTACATGTAGTTGATGATTGATTAAAAAGATGTTTTGATTCAATCTACCTAGCAAACAAGTCGCCGCTAATGTGCACGAATTTCAATTACGACTGACATCGGCGACCCTAAACGTCAAGTCTTTTTATAAAATAGGGCGGGCGTCCACTTCGGAGAGAGGTCACTCCCGTGGCGAGATAATAACGTCCTTTGAGCGGATAACTCAGCGTCCCTCCCCGCGAAGACGTGCTACGCGCCGCAGTCGGCCACTTAACAAAACCACCTCCCACCGACCGCGGTGATGCTGGGGCCCTGCGGTTGGAGCCCCAAAACGCGCCGGCGACGCTTAAATCTCCCTCCGCCGACGCCTCTTCGGTAGTGGCGGAGCGCGGGCCGCGGCGTCGCCCGCATCCGCCGCACCCCGCGCCGGGGGAGGTATAAACACACTAATTCCGCCCCGGATCTCTCCCGCACATTATCGCGGCCATCGCGGGGTGCGATCCCCTGAGCGGCCCGCTGGGGAATACCCGGAGAAAATAACAATCAACCCCCCAACCCCCTCTTCCCCCCCCCGCTCGTGGACCGCGTGAAACCGAGCACCCCATCCCTCCCCAAAAAACAAAACCATTTTACGACCTCACCGCCTTTCCGAAAAGAAACGAGGGAGCCGAAAGTGGAGGGGGCAATGGGGGTTGGAGAGACGTGGGGAGGGTTGGTTGGCTATCGGAGGAACTCCGGTGGGTTCGGTATAGTCTCAGCTGCCTCGGACTCCCAAAAGTTTTTCCTTTTGTGTGAACTGCCCCCGTCCCCTCCATTCTCCCCTCCCCATTATATTGTGGCGATCCGAGTGAGGGGTTTTGCGTTGTTTTCCCGCGGGAAGTTATGCCCGGGACTGGGGTTTGGCCGGGGTAATGGGGAACGGTCGGAAAAAGTATAAACAGTAACCCTCAGCGGCCGCCGCAAAATGCCCTTCGCTGCGGATGGCCACCTCATCCCTGCTCCAACCATCATGCTCCTGGATCCGCGCCTATTTTCGCCCCCTCTTCCACTCGTATTCTCTCAACCCTGAAGCCGGAATAAAATAAAGTACACCTCGTACCCAGTCCCGCGCGCAAATGACAGCACATTGTTCTTCTCCTCATCACTCGGCTTCACTCGACTCCATGGCAATAATCGCGTAATTAAATACGCAACATACATATGTAATTTATATTAAATAAAGAAATGCATTATTAACCCTTCCCTGTCCGTCCCTTGTCTTTCCCTGTCGTTCCTCCTCGCCCTCCTCCAAATGCTTGCTCACTGGACCCCTTTGCTCTCACTCACAGCTAAAAGCCCCCTCTCGTCATTCTCCCAAAACACGGCGATTCCCCTCTTTTCATCTCACATTCCCATCACAAACCCTGACAACTCTTCGCCACTCTTCGCAACGGGTGGAGAGGGAGATGGCCCTATTAAGGTGAGAAGGCTCTTGAGAAGGATTTGGTTAGACTAGATGGTTAGATGTGGTGGTACGATAGTTATTATAACAGTGATACATAATCCAATTTGTCAATTGGCGTAGTTTTTTTCTACACCAATGGCTAAATTCCTCATTTTTGCCATCAAGACCGGCATTGGAGTGCTAGGGGGTGATTACTTACCAGTAATGACACTGGTTAAAAATGGGGACCTCGTTAAAAAGAAGTTAATGCGTCATTCATGTCATATGCACGAATATGTGTGCATTCAATTACTAATATTTTGAAAAGTCCCTATATGTACGAGATACATCCTTATCAGTCGTAATATTGAAAAAGAGCAGTCATATAAGAAATTCTAATGATTTAACTATGGAACAGTTTTGATAAGAGCTGTTAATCCTTTGCTGTGCGTAGAGAGAATCCAACCCAATGTCTCAACGCAGTAATCTTATGCCTTTGTTAAATAGGTTGAAGTGTAACGGGGCTAATGCAACATTTTCAAGATTACTATCGAGTAGATAGGCTTTAAATTTAGTATAAAAGTGCCACCACTAAGCGAATATATACGCCGAGTTTTCTCTCGTTTGCTTAGAGATTAGTTTGCATTCAAAAGGCATTCATTTTTAGATGGACTTGCCTCGGTACTACGAAATTAGAGATCGAATATATCAAATTCCTTTTAAAAGAAAGAAAGAAAAATCAAATTCCTACACTGTTTTTAACGCATCGCCTTTGTGTGACTTCCATCCAATTTCTTGTAGCAACCTTGTGACACTAACAAGGTTATCATAGCATCGCATTTGGGAGGAGGGTTAGGGAGAATGGGTTTTAGGGTCCAGGAGAAGGGTGTCCCTCCGTGGAAGGGTCACTGGTTCCAACGGGGGGCGCGGTCTTCCCCCTTCAGTCCGACTCCACTCCCTTCAATCACTCGCATTGACTCCGGACATTTTGGACATCGATGTTAGGGGAGAGGAGTCCGTTGGCGTGTATTTTTTTTTCGTAATGGCTGTAGAAATGCCGAAATGTCATTTCCTAATTTCCTCCTCGCGGGGGAAGAATGGGCGAAGGAAGGGGGTAGAGAGGGCTCCCCCGCCCGTAATAACTTCTCCCTCCGCGGTTTTTTTTTGTTTTTGCCCCCGTTTTTGCTGTTTGCATCGCAGTGTGCCCCGTGGAGTCGGAGTGGCTATGCGTCCTCATCGCCCGTGTGCTTTTTCGCATGAAGTTTTCACCGGAGTGTTTGCCCGGGTGTTTCTCTTATTTTTTGTGTTTTCCGGCTCGCCCTTGGATGCGCGGGCGGTGGATCCTTTCTGGGGGGTCGGTCGAATAACCCTCCCCCTCCTCCTTTTTCCTTATCGCCCCGATCCAGGGGCGGCCGAGCTTGAGCTGGGCGATGTGTTTTTACGAAATCCTCTTAAGTCCTTGTGGAGTCAGTATTTTGTAGCAGCATCAAAAGAACTTGAAAACAGCGGGAAAAATTTTTCTTTTGTTGCCAGCGTTTACAAATTATGACAATTTCGAGTCTATGATAGCTGAGTTAAGTTTATTTTTTATTTTTAACGGTCAGGCAAGTGTAGTAAGTTTGTGGTGACGATTGTTTGGTTTTAAAACGAAACAAAAGCTTCAGAAACTTGTATTCCATATGAATGTGATTTATTAGAAGATAACTGTTACATCAGTGGGTCCATGTCTCCCAAATCACGGGTTATTTAGGCATAATTTAAGGTCTGTAATTTCAAAATATGTAAGCCATTCCACCCAGTTAAGAATGTGGACGTTGCTCTGCTGACGAGGGTTCAAGTCTCAAAGAGGCCACTTCGGAACATCCAGCTAAATGCAAACTGAGTGATTTTCTGGATACCGTTTCTTTCCTGGAAACCACAGGCTTCGCAGGGAAAGGAATAAGCCGCCCAACCCTCACATGTGAATTTCACACTTTGTTGGGCTTTGTACTTGTCGACTCCACTCTTAACCAAACCGGCCTACAGCTTGAGCATATTCATTTTTAGTTGGTCAGGTGTGTAAAGTTTGTATCAAACCTGGATAGTTAGCCTTTCTCGGCGGAGTATTCCTGTTTTCAATATTTTTTGTGGAAAATATGCATCTATTTTCTCTCTTCCTCACTTCGTAATCGGTTGTTACTGCCCACTTAGCCTTTAGCTTGTACATGACCTTTCGTGCTCTCCTCTTTGCCATCTACTCAACTCCGATCCCCATGCGTTGTAGTCGTGCACCAGCCTTAGGGCGTAATGCATGGCCAGGCCCTGTCGAAACTCGACTCGTGAGTTCGAGTGATTCCCATGTTAAGTTACGGCGTTTCCGTGCCGCTCAAAATCCACCCAGCTCCATGTCCGCCAGTAATTAACCCGGCATAATCGCGGGGGAATGTTATCCCGATCGTAATCGTTGAATCTGCATCGGGGCGGGGGGGCAAGTCCTGAAGCATTGCACTCGGTGCTTGTCGTGCGAATTGTTGTCCCACGCCTCGGGCGGCATCAGGGCGGACGGACGGGTGGGGAGGGTGCGTTTGGGCCCCGAGAGGCCCAGTGGGTCCAGGGGAGAGGGCCAGATAGTCACAGGCGGATCCATTCTGCCGAAAATCAATCGACCAACTCGCACACGTCGCTTGTTATTCGAGCGGCGAAAAATGAAAATTCGCCCCCATCCTGCCCGCTCCTTTTTTTTCCTTCCACCTCGAAATTTCTTTATCTGTCTTATTTCGTGCGTTCCCCTCCTAACCCACCCCGCGCTCTATCTCCGGCTCGCATTCCTCCCCCGCCTGGCTCCTCGTTTTTGTGCAAAGTGAGGAAAAAGCGGGCGGTAAGGATTTTTCGTTCGCGTAGTATCGTGTTTGTTTTATTAATAGTTCTGATTGGTGGATGTTGATTTTCGTCCAGCGTCGAAGGGGGTTGGGGTGGGTGGGTTGGCGGGGGGCGGGATAAATGAGGAGAAAGAACGGTGGACATACCCCTCCTCCTCCAGATCCATTCTTCTCCTTTCCCGCCACCGCTCTCCTTCCCGACTCCTCTCCCCTGCAACCCTTTCTGCCATTTGCTGTACAATTCCAAACTCTCCCGTCTCTAACTCACCAAGTTTCGATGGAGTTTAAGGCCGTTTGCCTTTAATTCATATGTCTTTGTGTGCTTGAAACAGGCCACCGCCGTATTTGTGTGTCCCATTTTCTTTTTTAAGAATTCAAAAGGTTTCTTTTTTTTTTAACTCGCCGAAATATTTTTATAGTCCCACCATGAGCTCCTGCCTTGTCTCCCATTCTCTCTCCATAAAACATTCACTTTTTCTCTCTTTTCCCTCCCGCCTCTCTCTTGAAATATGTAGACGTGCAGGTTTATTGTGCCATCGCCATCTTTCTTTAGGCTCCAGCAATATTGAATGCAAAGAAGGGCCGCGGAGTCGGTGCTAAACTCTTGTTATAAACTCACATGCCCTCTTTCTCCCTCTCGGTCAGGTACTATGCCACGTTTTTCCTTTGGGTTTTCTCCACTTGATCATCAGTCGTTGTCGCCATGGTTTAGTGCGTGTTTTCAGTTCATACCCTCCCATTCCCGCGCCCTTACTCTAAAAAGTCCGTGTCCGAAGCCGGTGAGTATATTTATTTCTCTTTTTCTTCCCCTGGAGCGCAATGTCATGGCTACACCTCACGTATTCATCTTCGTTTTACATCGTATTTTACTGACTCTTTAGGTTATTCACTGAACTGTTGCAGCATTTTATTCACTCGTAGTTTTATCAATTTGTCTTTTCTGTTGACAAATGTCTACCTTCTCCTCTCTTCTTCAAGCACTTCGGAATAATTGTATGCATCACTCATTTTGGTACTCGGGTTCAGTCAACACATCGCCGTTCTGCCGCATTCATTGCCTTTGGGTTAAAGGACTAGAAAGATGCGTGCATTCTTTGTGCACTTTTCAAATTAAACCTTTTGATTTTTTCGTCTAGTAGGAATAAGATACCGTCTAACTTTGATGAGACGTGGCTCTTTGGTTTGAGCGAGAGGTTCCTTAAAATTATTTTCCTCGACCTTCTACCAATAGTTTTGGTAGCAGTATCTATTGGAAAATACGCGACTTGGAAGATCACTTCTGAGTCATGTACGCATTTGACTACTCGTCATATTTACGATAAAAATAATTTCCATCGCTGGTATACTTCTGCTCGTGGGCATCACATATCGTTCCTCGTCGGCTCTCGCCGGCGACTCCCACAAGTACTGTGTACCTAAAACGCGGCTCGAAGCGGAATCCTTAATCTAAATTGCTTGTCGTGTGTGTTTATTTCTCGTCCAATTGTTCTTTGCGAAAAATGAATTTGTCCGAGCGAACGGCCGGAAGAGAGGAGATGGGCGAATGACAAAACGAAAAAAACAAAAGACATCTCCCCGGCAACATGCTCCCTCCCACTCCCTCTTCCCTAACATCCCAGCTGTAACTCACAAGTCTGGGGAAAGGGGGTGGGGGTCGGGGGTGTGTGCAGGCTGGCGATGTGGACGGTGGACGGAGAGGAGGATTGTTGACTGCGTATTCCGACTCTCTCTCTCTCTCTCTGTAGAGTGTGAGTGAGAGAAATTAACGGAAGTCGTTAATCTAAATTGGATAATATGGGGGAATGGAGGAACGAGGAACTCTGTTCGGGAAGAGGACGTTGGGGTGGAGGAAGGGGAGAGACAGCGGGAATATAATTCAGAAAACGTTTCAATTGGTTTTAATCGCTAAAGACATCAAATCTTCCGGAGAGAGGGAGAGGAGAGAGGAATTGCGTATTATGTCCGCTTGTTTGCATCTCCCGTGTTTGCACTCCTCATTGCCAATTAGTCCTCTGTCATCTCCCACTCTCTCCCTCCCTTCCTCCCCCTTTGCTCTCTCACCCCTCCAGAAATGTAACCCCCTTCCCGCCGCCCTCCCAGGCGGACGATGCTTAAAAAGAGTCCGGTGTCACCCTTGACCACCTAGGGAAACGCTTTTCGCTTGTACTCCGGGCGAGAGCAAATTCCCAACCGCCCATCTCCCTCTCTCTCTATACTCCTCTATTTTTCCTCTTACGAGCCGCCCTCCTCGTAAAAACATCCACCGTTCCGAAAAAAATCGAGGAGGACAATAAAAAAGAGGGGAGTGCGGGAAATGCTCCGAGAGTTTTCATGTAGTCGACCGCATTTGTTGCGCGAGTCCACCTCTCCGGCCTGCCCGATTGTCCCGCCTCTCCTCGGCAGGGTCGCGGAATTAGTCCGTCCTCCCGGGTGAGTGACCGGGTTGCCTTACCCGATCCTAATTAATGCTTTTTTTTGTTAAATCATCATTACCTCCTCTTTTTCCACGCCTCCCAGTCCCTTCCCCGCAACAAATGCGTGTTTTTATAAGGAAAGCAACGCTCCCACCGTGGTTTTCAATTCCCCTGCTTTGCCACATTCATTCAGTGCCTCCGAGGTGACTTGGGTTCTTTCAAGCAAATCTTGCGTTCCAATCTCTGCCGTTTTCTCGAGGTTCGTTTGCCCGCCATCCGCAGTACGAATGGTATTTCGCGAAATGTAATAATCTCGCCCCAACCTACGATCATTTCTATATTCATAGTGTATCCCGATATTCTATTTTACGTATGTAACTTGTCATTACCAATGTGAAACTACTGACTGATATTCCTCATGACACTCAAAATTACGTTATGTTTCTTGTAAATTCTCTCGGACGCCTTAATCCTCCTCCAAGATAATGAGCCTCACCTACACTGCAGCGATCTCCATCAATTTCGACGATTAAGATCTAGGCTGACTTTGAAGGCATACAAAAAATGACAAAGGAGTATTTCATAATGAAAGAGTTACATATTTGGCTAGTGGGTAATCATATTTACCCTCCCGAATATCTCTTTTTCTTATTAGTTTTTCTTCTCGTCGGCATGCTGATAATTACTTGTAGCATTGTGATTTATAATAGTCGATAGATATCAGGTTATATGGTGCTCATTGTCGTATATTTGCTGCAGACCATCATCTGCCCCTTTGTCTAAAGGTCATGAGTCGTTAAACCTGGCAGCAGTGGACGCCACATTTCTCGATTATGTGCGATCAAAACATTCCTTCATGTACGCTCGCAGATCCTACGTAGCCTCTCAGCAGTCAGTAACTTGACCTTAGTCTACATTGTTCTCTTCACTACAAAAATCAGCTCTTTTTGTTTCATACTGTTTTACCTGAACTGTACTTAAAATGTTATTACTTTTCTCGTTCCAATAATTTAGTTTCTACGGCTATGATTAGTTACTTAAATCTGATTTCATATCGAGTCTGAAATGAGTTTTTTTTGGAATTTTCATAAATCTCATTCATTACGATGATATTTACTTGCTTGTTGTCATTTTGTGGATATATTTGTGTGGAAATGATGAGTAGAGACATCCAATTCAAATAAATAGTGTGAACTAGCAGACCTGCGGCATGCTTTGCAGGCAGTCTGTCTGGTGTGCTCTTGAGGTGAACTTTGTGTTGTGTTGTGAATCAACTTTTACTAAGTTTTTGGAAACTACTGTTGACACATTACCAATAGGTTGTAGTAGTTCTTGTGCTTCAGGCAGGCAGTTACTGCTTCACTACTCAAAGTAGTCCTTGCATTTCTTTACACTTTTCTGCACCAACTTTTCATGAGCATTTCGTGTGCAGAGAGAAGAAAATGGCTACTTAATAACTAGAGAAATGTGTCCCACTCTAATAGGGTAGTTTCCTGTTATTTTTTTATTGTCTTGATCGAAAGTATATAACCTCTGGAGTACGTGTTTTAAGCCGTTCGATTTTTTAATGACGTTAAGTATTTTCCTCATTAATTAAAAAGTGAAAAAAATCAATGGCGCGAAAACGCGACGGCAAACTATTGCATGCCGGTTAATCCTACGTGTGACGTCAAACTATTTCCTCTGCCTGCCACCAGGTGGTGCTGCGGACGCTTCCAAATAGACGCCGCACTCAGTTAAAGCTTATGAACAAGTATTGGAGGCATATTTATTCCGTTAATTAATTACAATTAACTTTTATTTATTTATTTAACATTAATTATGCAGTTGATTCATTTAAAATCAGTTAGTATTCCTTTCACAAGCATATCATGTAGTTCGCCTATCGCCGCACGACCTTCACGCCATGCTTCGTCGTAGCAGAAGACAGAGCGAGCAGGACGTCCTTGAGCCTATAAAATGACTAATAATACCATGTGTAACTGAGAATACTTTTCCAACATTGATAGTTTTTACAGGTTAATACTAATAAATATTCACTAGAGCTGAGGGGCCCTGAAATATAACGGTAAGTTCAGGAGACGAATTTTCCCATGCTTCACAACGTAAACTACCTACCTGTTACGTCAGCATGAAGGCAGCGCACCCCGCCATTTCAGAGCCTTTTCAAATGACCTTAAAATTAACATTTAATTCTCTAGTAAACTGGGATTTCTCAATACAAACTTTTTGCGTAAATTAAATACATTTATGGCAGGGCACAAATCGCAATTGATGAAGTCTGTTTTCTTTGATGAAGGAAACTACCCTATTATCCTATATGTTTTTGTACTTTTTTCTACACCATATTTTCATTATATGTTGTCTCCCACTCTCAAAAACCACTTTTTTTGCATTTTTCTCTGGACTACAAACTGCTAATAATCCAAAACTACTACCAAATCATACAGACAGAGAATTCACACTCAACGCACAAAACCTCACCCTTTTAGCTAAAAACGTGGGAGGGAACAAAACAAAACGGATACAGAATGACTGACCGACACGCTACAAAATTACATCAAACCCATGCAAAGGTGGTTGTGATATTTTTCTTGGATTGTCTGGGTGGTTTAAAAATAAAATAGGGCCTTTTAGCGTTTTCAAATATTTTAGGTGGGTATGTAATTGGACGTCTTTTTTAAAATTGATGAAAAATGGAATATTCTTGGTGGTTTTAATATAGTCAGTCGATCTATTAGTTTTGACGTAATATTTTGTAAATATTTTACCCAAAACGATGTAAAGTTTGGTGTAATATATTTCTGGAATCGTCTCTGTAGATTCATTTTAGATTTGGTTTTTTGAGCTTTTGGAAATATTGTAGGTGAAACACGTGCTGGTCGACTGTGTAAAATATAGGATGGAACGTAAACACCACAAAATATTTGGGGATCTAAGCAAGATATTGGGTGGCGATTTCAAACGTGTCGATTGCGTTCTAAAATTTCTTCATGAAGTGAATTTACTACCCAAAATTTAAGACGCATTGTAATCTGCCCAACAGCTCTAAATGCAACTCTTTTTCCATATGACCAATACAGAGTTGAGCCTATCGTGTCCATTCATAGTTTACATCATTTCTAAGTAATCTACATACTTACTAAGTATTGTTTTTCTAACACTTGTTTTTAATCAGGTTTATTAAATGTGCGAAATGACTATCTTTTAGGAAATATTAAAAGTTCTGTAGGCCGAAAGACGTTCATTTGTGACGGTGATCGCTTAGTTTCACAGTAGAAATGTGGTCCCCTGGGATGAAATGTTACGTAGTGTGGATCATAAATGGGACTGCAAGTTTGTGAGTGGTATGTTAAAAACAGAATATGGAATTTCTCTCGCGATATGATGCGTCGATCCGTCGTGCAAGTTTTCCGCGTCTCAGCCACGCTGTTTCGTTTGTTTTCCTCATTGGTGTCTCTTAGTTTTGAAGCATTATTTGGCCCATGATGCAGGAAGCAGCAGAAGCGGTCTCGACCCTCGCCGCTACGAGCACTTGCGCGTGCTGGCTGGATAAGGTCTGCTGGCTGAATGATTGGACGAATTATATCACCACTCCTGCCGGATCAGGATAAAGGCGTTCATGCCCGTCTTCTTATTAACCCGTTCATGCTTGTCTCATTAACTTGTTCGGCGAGGCTCGTCAGTGGGCGTGCCCGGATCCCGTCTGCTAATGACCCGAGACCCGGACATGAACAAGTGCGTCGCGTGTACTGGCTTCCGAATACGGGAAGCGGGCTCGGTGCACGCAGGCAACGTCTTTTTATTTGGAAGTCCGCGAGGTATCCCTCATCCCACCACTGCGTTGAAAACCGCCGAAATAATTTTTGGTCCGCACGCGTAGACCTCATTACCCATCGGATTATAACCTTTTAAAGTTTGGTGCCTCTTTCGTTGATGTCTTCATCGAAAAATTGTGCCAAAAATCTGTTAATTAACTTATTAAAACTCTTTACATCTCTCTTTCTAGTCCCACACGATGGAGAAGACGTAATCGTTTACGGTTACACTCAGTTTTAAGTTTCGCATTGGTTTAATAAGAAATTTTTTATTTCCTGGAAATATAATTTCACCTGAAAATCATCCGTAGCCCTGAGCCTTACACCGTAATCTTGAATACTCTTTTCAAAGTTAGTAACATTTTTAATGTGTGCGCCAGCGACTATTCACCTGTAGGGGCATTAAAATTGTCTTGCATCGGTCAAAATTTCTTCTTTACTCTCAATACTCACGAAGTATCTAGTTTTATTTTATTTCAACAAGCGCGCATTTGGATTGCACGAAGTAATTTAAATCATTGTGAATCGGCTAATTTTGTTGATTTTGAGTTCAATGTCGTGGGAGCATTTATCCTTGTACATTGTCTGGTATGAATTATTCCCCGTTTTTTGTATATCTTTCAGTACTACTAGTTGCTATGCAGTATGTCTTGTTAGCGTTATTTTGAAAAACTTCTTTCCTAATATCAGTCACTGCAGCTGCTTGTGATCACACTCAATAAGTAAGCGGTTATGTGATGCTGTATCCTAAATAGCCGGTCTTCTTGAAATTCTTATCCCTTCGTTATCAAATTGTTTCTCATCAAGTATAGGTTGATTTTCCGAAGCACTTAGATTTTAGCGATTTTTTCTCTATATTTCGTAGGTTGTAATGTGCACGATTTATCTGTTTTGATCCCAACCACGGTTATATTATATATTGTCTATTTTGAGTACATAGATATTATTATATTAGTCTTCAACAAAAAAGTTTCTTTTCTTAGTGTGGCTGATGTCGCAAAATTAGTGAATTTAATTTTCTTGAAAGGAATATCTTCCGGATAGGACTCAGTTTTCCGGGTCCTATGTCACCAATGAATGTCAGTCTATATTACTTTATTATGTCTTGTTGAGGTGAGTGTATGAAAACGGTGGAGAGTTTGTCCCCGAAGTAATGCTTAACTTTCGATAAAAAAACGTCGCATTGCGTACGACTTTCGGGACCATTTTTAGCTGATGGATTCCTCGAAGCCTGAGACAGCTCATATTTAATGCAGGTAATTCTGGCTGCCGGGAAAAAAATTGTTTGCTCGAGTTGAAAAGTTCGGGAAAATGATACTCGCGATGGTGGCCAGCCATGCGTCTCTTCTACGTGATGAATTTTGGTACCTTGACGGTGGATTTCCCAGCGCGACCCCCCCCCATGAAATACTGGACAAAACTCATCACACTTAAAACCTTTCATCAGGAATCATGTCCCTTGGTCATTATTCCCCCTCTCAATTTCGTTCCTCGGACCGTTTTGTTTGCCCTATCTTCGTTTTGCCGAGATCACCTGAGCCAGTTGGATGAGCGCCCCCTGGCAGGTTTTTGCCGTCGGGATTACCTGCTCCTTCCAGGCTATCGGAAGGATCATCGCCCGCCCCACTAATCCATATACTTAATTTTCAGGAATTTCCGTTTGCGTGGAAAGAACAATAAATCCATAAATTATTACGCTACTCTCTATTATCGAATTCCATCGCGCGTTTAATCCCAATTACGCTCTTAAAACGTGGATGGGGAGATAAGCTTTTATTTTTTAATTGGCGTTTTAGGAGGAAAAAACGGCGTTGGTCATAGTTTTTATTATTTCCACCTTTTTTCCCTCTCGCCAAAGTGGATTAATTTTTCGAAATTTTCGCGATCCCCTCTTCATAGTAATTAATTGGATGCGGTAAGCGTTTTTCGGAATCGATAATGTCTCATCTTTTTTCTCCCTTTTGTTGGCGTAATTCACAAAACCGAAGTCGTTACAGCCATCTTGACGAGATAGAACATGAGGAAAATTATTTTCCTTCTCTCACATCTTCAGTCATAACACCATCATAACACAACTATATTAATTTCCCGTGTTGTCCCTGCTTTGATACTCCGGGTATATTCTTGATAAGTCGAAGTTATAGGTATTTGATTAAAATGTTATGAACTTCGTTAAACATGTGTGCATTTCCCATAATATCGTTTCTTATCCGAATTACTATTTCACTAAATCGAAATATTCCGCCGTTTGGTAGCGAAGTGAAAAGCTATTTTTTAGCATGTATACTACGTAGTCAAAGTGCTAACGCCCTGGTTAATGCCTCGCAACCGAAAGTTGTGGGTTTAAGAAATCGTTACAGGCGTGACTTTGTGAAAGTTTGTGATATTTCATTATGAAAGTTGTGGGTTCGAATCCTATCTAGGGCACGGATGATGTATTCATCATATTATAGATTTTAGGAAAAACGACGCTTTATAACCTTAGCTGTTGCAACAACTCCAAACCTAATTTCACTGCTAAACTAATAACTGCCCTTTAAGATTCCAGAGAACTTAAAAACCGAGTGTTCGTTATGCCCTAAATTTTATTTTGATGGCATGATGATGTATTTCGAGCAGTGACAGAACAGTCTTTGCGTTCAGACTAATCGGCGATTTTTCCCTGCCATTTTTCTCCATAAGTCGTCCCTCTCATTGCTCTTTTCATCGCGGACGGATCGCAAACGGCTTCGGGAAGATGTCCCGGATGCACACCTCTCCATGTCCCATCCCTTTCCTTGTCCCGTATTTATTGGTCCCTTCAGTTTTTTTTCCAATCCGGTGTATCTCGACGAGTCATAAATTGAGGATAAGCAATAATGGGTCGGCACGACAACACGGCCGTCCATTTGACACTTGTCATTCCTTGGCTAATTTCATTTGGTCCGCGAGGCGTAGGGGAGGGAGGGCTTGCGTCGCAAATTAACGAGAAATTTAAACTCCCTCCCTTCCCTCTCGATTGTTTTTCACGACGCCGAATCCCCTGCCGAAGTATGTGTATTTAATTGGGATGGGGAGGCATCATTGGGGTTGATGTGGGGAGGTTTTGGATGTGTCCGGCGGATAAATATGTGATGCCTGCAGCCGCTCCGGTCGCGGACTTTGTTTTACGGGCTCGTCGAAAACGTTAAACACATGCGCGGATAAGAGGGGCTGTTTCTGTCACGTGGACCGTGTTTTCGCGCTGGGTTTCAATCATGGATCTCCTGCACGAGATTGATCAATTGGTGTCATAGAACTCGAGTGCTGATTTCATTACCCTTTCACCTCCACCGACGCGGCGGCAGCACCGCACGCCCTTTGGAATCCCAACTCTTCATGCCCCGAGACTTTCCTTAAATTTTTGCGTTACTCACTGATCAAAACTTATTCGGCTACGCTCTTAGCCACAGTATTTACCCTTACGCGTACGTCTGTTTTCTACGTCAACTCTATGTTTTGTCTATAAGTTTCTCTATTGATAAACTTCTTGCTACCTGCATAATCTTTTTTCTGGATTCCGTCTTTCAAGTTATAAAATTCATCCTCTATCGATGTTTTTCACATCCGGGCTCAGAACCTGATTGGTTGGAAAACGACCGAGCTAGGAGATGCCTTCTATTCTGAAGATACCGTCGTGTATTCGGGGGCTATAGTTAACCAAGTTAGTTATACTAGGGTAAAAGAAAAATAACTTCTGATTCGGCATCTGATACGAATTTGAGTGACATCTTCGATAGTTTCTTAGGCCTGGATGCTCTAGTTCCTTCCACCATGGCTGCGTCTTAGATCCAAAAGTGCTTTTGAGATGTGGAGCACACACCTTACTAATAAGGGATCGGGTTGGTGAGATTACTATAGGTCTGGCACTCCTTGAGACCCCAGGTTTGACTCCAGGCGGAGGTAGATTTTCCTGCGGATTGCCTTTCCCTACTACGGTGCTGAGTTAATTGTCCTTCAGGTTCATTATTTCGTCCACCGGATGGGCCGTCAAACCGCAGACCCTTTGGTGTTCTTCGTTGAAAGCAGGCTAAAGCCTTCAACGAGTTTCTATCCCATTCTCGAACTCCCACCTCTAAGTAACTCCCGTGATGGCGTGAATGACCGCTGCCGTTCCTCGCCTCCCCCGAGTTATTAACACTCTCCGGCTACTTATCCGATATCCTTGGCATCCGAGACGAAATATCCAAGCACTTGATCCGAAAAATTTGGGCGGTTTCTTCCGTCCTCGGCGTCTGAAATCCGCCCTCCGCCCCCGACTCATCTTCTTAATGAATTTCCCGATGGCTTTGAGTCCTGCGTCCGCACGATATAGCGGGGTTATCGGTCCCTCCCGTCGAGTGATTGTGTTATTAGCTCCGTTTCGTATCTGGCGATTGTAATCGGCTTTTGTTGCCTTCGGAAAAAGAAAGAAAGCTCGCGTTCGAAGCGATGCAGGGGGGTGTAGGGAACTTTTTCGGGAATTAATTTCCCTTTTCGCCCAAGTAATCGCGCTACTTCGATTTTAAGTGAAATTGGACGGACATTGGGAGCGACCCTGTGTTGGCGTTACACGGAATGGAGAAAATCCTCGGGAGGAAATTTCCCGTCCTCCGCGTCGCTCCTCCTCTTCGCCGCCTCGTGGCTAGTTTATGCGAATCGTGAGCGGAGAGACTAAAAAAAAAACAAAACGCTAACGTTCCCTCTCGCGCTCTCCCTTCCTCTCCGACCCCCGCTCTCGTTTCGCGTTATAAGTATTAGCGCTCCCTGGTCGGGGCGTAAATCAGCCTCCGTTGTTTCTCCTCTCGTACTTCCCCCAACCCTCTCTCGATATTGGCACGGATTCCGCCAAAGTTCTTTATTCCCCCGAGTTTTTATTTTTTCATACATATCCGAAGTCGACGAAAAACGGGGAATTCGTTACTCAATTTTTCCACCCGCTCCCAGGGAAAACTCCGCAAACGCCCGGCCATCCCTCGGCCTTTCCCCCGTCCGGCAACATTACCCCCCCCCCCCCCTCCCCCAACCCTCCCTCTCCCCGACCTCCCTTTCCCCATTAACCCTCCAGCCAGTCAGCCCTCTCGGAACAGAAAATGAATTGAAAAGCGAACTGCTTGGATCTTCCCATTTCCCCCCTTTTGGGCCCCCGCCGACCAATCTCCCCGACGGAAAAGGGAAAAAGGCATCGGGAGCGGACGGGGGAATCGAAGGATGGGGGGGGGAGGGGGAGGACGGCCGAGGGGGATGAGGGGAGGGTTGGGGTGGGTGGTTTTTGAAAGTGACGATGGAAGCGGCGAATGAAAGGTGTTTTAATTGAAACTGAAAATGTCCTTGGTCCCCTCTCTCTTTCTCTCTCTCTCTCGCACACATCACTCGCCCTCACACCCTGACTCCTTCGACGCCCCCGCCCGAAACCGATCCCATTCCGAGAGGACTGCCCCCCAAGGGATGAGGACCCGGGGGAGAGTTAGTTGTCGGCGAAGAGATCTTGCCCGCGTAAGCGGCCTGCCCCGTCATCTCGCGATGGGAGGGGCTCGGGACGAGAGACGGGGCCGTGCGTTATATAAGGGATCAGTGTGAGCGCAGATCCCTTCCCGACGGACTGCCCCTCACCCCATCCTTCCCATCTAATCGCCGGTCCATTGTCATTCTTGTTTTTTTATAAAGGCGGACACCATATTATTGCTTAGGCCTCGGCTTGTCTTTTTTGAAAAAGGTACATCACTCTCCCACGTCTTTTCGTCTCGGCGCCGTTGTCAATATTAAACAGCTCCTGCGATCAATTCGTAGGAGTTACTTCGGATGAATTCGATGGGCTGTTCCGCTAAGCACGATTTGCTTATTATCCTTCAGGTTCGATGAGTGTGGTTCAGTCTTTCACCCTTGAACAGGATTCTTTCCAACTTTGATGTAGCAGTTGCTGTCATCCCACGTTTGTCTATTGAATAAGTTGTTATCATGTTGGACTTATCAGCGAAAGTCTCCGAGTTGGATTGCTTACCTTTCGTCCACTCCTCACGTGAAAGACGATGATTTGGAGAGAGATACTTATTAAGTGTTCGGAATAAGGAACTTTCTTAATGTGGTGTTCCAACTAATTACTATTGTTTTATGTGTAATAAACTTACTAAAATTTCGCATAACTTTGAATCGTTTCTCTGCGTTAAACATGAGTAGAAAAGGTGCTGAATTTTTTTTTTTACAAAACTGAATAGTCTCGTGTATTCATTATCACTATGATTGCTTGATTGGATTCATTAAGACAGAATGAAGCATTTCCATTGCTTTCTAGTCGTCTAACTTGTATATGTGACTTGTATTGTGTAATCATCGTAGAACTCATTTAATCGATAAGAGCTGTCAGCTTTGCTTTAGTTAAACAATCGTCGAGGAAGGGTTTTCTTGTATCCGATTGGGGCAAATTTTAGTCTTTGGGTACTTTTAATAGTTTTTTTGCGCCGTTATACGAAGATATTGGAAATCAATAAGAATTAAGAGTGAGCTTGGAATTAGAATGTGTAGCGGATCCGAGCCACCTCGTAGATTTCATCTACTTATGAGAGGCTTTCATCTGATCAGAGTTACACTGGCGCGTCGCTAGGCAGAAGAGTCAATCTTGGGGACCGTGGAGAACTGTTTGTCCGTTCACTGTTCCCGGCACATAGGTAAGCCTTTCGGCATGATCATCGAAATTGTATTAAGGCATGCATGTATTTCTTTTTTATCCTCCGGGTCCCTTTCGTCATAGAAATCGATTAAGCCAGGACCGGAAAAAAAATGAGAAGAAATTTCATCCGACTCGGAGGGGGTGGAGAAGGGGGTATATCGAGTTATACGAGGAATGTTATGTTTCGCTACGCTACACAATCTCCCAGGACTCCCCGTTTTCGTTTATTACAAATGCCTCCAGACGAAAAATTTGCACGTTTTTGCCCGGCAGCATTGCATCATGATTCATTCGATTCGGCAAAAGTTCGACTCCGTCCACGTCCGATATACCTCCCCCACCCCTTCCTCGGTTTCCTTCTCCCATCCCTCCCTCTTCACGTGTGCCACGCTGAACACACACACACACACACGTCTCTCCCTCCCACACCCCTTACATGGAACCCTTTGGCCACCCTCCCCTAGTGACTCGCCTCGACTCCCTCCCTTGTGCCTTCCTTCCTTCCTCCACATCTCGCCCACCGACACCATTTCTCTCCCGTCCTCCGCATCCCCCTTGGAACCAATTGAAACGAGAATTACAAGGAAGCCGATGGCCTGGTCGAGATCAAATCAACGACCGATTCCAATCTCTTCCAATTTATATTTTTTTCCCCCCTCCCGAAAATTAATAATACGTGGCCGAGCGAAAAATATTTGTACTCCTTTTTATCGTTCTTTTCTCTCCTCTCCGGCCGTAGGAAATATGCGTCCGCTCTCTTCTCCCTTTCCCGTCTCCCTCCCTCCCTCCGCGTAACTCGATTTCCCTTCCATTATTTTTCAATCACGATCGTTACTTTTATCTATATAACTTCTGATTGAAGACTTGGTCGCGATCATGTAGAGCGCAGGCGAGCCCGCACTCCTCCCCCGCTACACGTTCCGCAGTCGAGTGGAATGCTTTGGTGACCTCTTCCTCTCCTCCCCCAACCACCCTCACGTTTGGGAGTGCACCCCCGTCGAAAGAAATCCGTCGGCCTTTTTTCTCCCCCCTCCCCTGCCCGGAGTCCGAATATTCCTTTATTTAATAAAAACCTTTCATTGGGGGATGTCCAAATTATTCGAAGTACGGCTTTGGCCGCGCGGGACCGATTCGAAGAATCTATTCGCTCGGGAAGAAGGGAATGTAATCACGTTTCGCAAATGATACATCCGCGCCCGGTAGAGACGAGAAATTGGCTTCATTTCAGCCGTAGAGGCCAACTGTCGTGAGCATATGGATTTTCTCGGTCCGCCTATCGACTTGTAAATTCATCGCATTTTATTCGAGCCGGTGGTATCCATTGCAGCGGACGCCGCAACCTGCTGGTCAGCTTTCCTCCGAATAATACGGTTGCCTAATTGATCATGAGTCGGGGGGTGTTTGCCGGCATTTTTTCCTGTATCTCCTGTAACTAGTATCGAAGCTCTTTCGTGCATTCCGGCGGAAAAATCCCCAATCTGACAAAGTGCAAGCCCATGCGGCAATGCTTTCCCATCTTTGATTCCGTTGGAGGTTGGTCAAAAAGTAATCGGTTCTTAGTTATTTCAATTTTTAATCAACGGAATCTCTAATCAATTTTTTTGACTTTGTAGTCTTCAATTAATGTTTCCCTGGTTTTATTTCGGGAAAGTTCACCCAAAGGAATCCCAGAAAGTATATTGGTGCCCGGGGCAATGTCAGTGGAAACAATCTATTATATCGCACTCACGCTGGAGTATTGTATGCTTCTGTGAGCCTGTTCATACTTGCATATAGTCATGGGTGCGCTCATGCATATACTCTCCTTGTACGTATACTATATTGCAATATATTTTTTTGCTCTGCCTGAAGTTGCCTAGATATTCGATAAGCCTCAGATATTTAAAACGGATATTAACTTCGGCGTATTTTCTGAGGAATTCTCTCTCGTATTCGCTTCTATGGATTTGGATGTGAAAATAACAGGTTTTTACGATCGAATACGAGGTAAATGGAAGTAATACGTTTCTTGAGAAGAGGGCAGAAGTAAAGAAAACACAGGTCGTGCCGCAATTGTAACTGACATTTTCGTAAGAATCGACTTCCACTTCCTCGCAGTGTGAAATCAGTGAAGCTCATCTGAAATATAGTACCGAGGAAGAATATTTCATCGAGCCTCACGCATTGAGATTTTATCCTTTGACCGTAACTCGCAGAAATATAGTGTTTGCAACAATGGTAAGGTGGGTAACGCCACTGCGTTAGAGGAATTCAGTAACTCTTCCGCAGCCACTATGGGTTTGGGAAGTCGACTCATGTGATACAACTAAGGGATTGAGTGTTAGCACTTGGGTAAAAATGTCGATGATTTTCCGTGCTCTTCGCCTCCTAACTTAATTTTGTCGATCCTTACCCTTAGTTGTGTACGGATTGACAGAAGGTACGCAGTGGTAAATACTCTATTAGTGTTTCATAACTCATTTACTGCGTGATTTCCATTGAATGGATTACGTGAATGTCACCTTTGTTTCCATGTTTGTAAATTTATATTTTTCCTGGCAATCATGGGGGTCATTATATTTCTGCAATCGATTTCCATCTTGAGGGGTGAGGCTCACCCCTTATTTATCCACCCTTGTTCGTACCACTCAATTTTTACCCTCCTTCCCGTCCTCATATTGGGTTCCTCTTTATTGAAACTCCGCAATTTCTTCTCGCGCGTCCTTCATTCTTCCTTCATTGAACGAGTTTGCCGAAAATATTGCCCGCACACACATTGTGCACATGCATGTATTCCCTGCTGTGGGGTGGAGTTCGCGCAGGAAATACAGTGCCGGGGGAGAATTTGGACGGGTGTCGGAAGGGGGAGGGGACATAGGGGTGGTCGGGGCTTGAGAGGGAAGGGGGTGGGATCAGGAGGGGGTGGAATGTGTTTGTGTGTGTATCAAGACCTGGAGGGTGAGTGATAGGAAGGCCTCCTTTGTCACCCGCGCCGTCATGATCCGTTGGAATTTCCCCGTTTATTTTTATCAATAACTTTTTTATTTGATTATAGTTTCGTTTGAGTTTGCTTTTTGATGGAGTTGGTTCAGGAGATGTCAAGGTGCCTTTATTACGATATCTCATTCTCCTCCGCCCACCCGCTCCGTCGCCTCATCGAACTCCTTCCTCCCCCTTCCCCCTCGCCCCTCCCTCCCATCCTTCCCACCCCCTAACCTCGCACCCCCGCCCCTCCAACCACCCCATCTGCCGAGCCCATCCCTCTTGCAGCTCCGCCGAGACCGCCGTCACCACCCGAAGAACCCCTTCCTCGCTCTCATTAATCTGTCGTCGTACTTTCCCCATGAGTTAATACGCACGCATCCTACGCATGATCTGAAGCTAAAGTTGTAAAATAGATCAAATAATGCTCAAAATCGTCACTTCTTTGGTCATGCCGCTTACGTCAGCGGAATGGAGAGGTTTTTCTAGGTCCTTGAGCCAATACTGAGGGAATCAGAAAAGGAGTAGTAATCGCGTACGGGAGAGTTTTTCAAGAATGCAGAGCTGGAGTGAACCAGACGTAGGGTTGATGCGCGTGATTATACTCAGTGCCAACTCTGCTATGGTTCACATCCAAATGCATGTTTGAGTATGTTCCTCTACGTGCGTTCGCAAAAACACGCTCTAGTTCTTCTCTTCCTCGGGTACTCCGTCTCTGGAATATATAGGCGCAGACAGTGATTACCACGAAGCGTCGCGCACTGGTGTAAGCGGAAATAAGTTTGAAACTTGGGGCGTTGTAGGCAGGCAGTGGAGGAAAGTAAAGCGGGAAGGGGGTGTCTTCGTGTATTGGTGCGTGGAGCATGCCGCAGGACGTTGAGGGGTGGGACTGGACTTCATTTTGTTCCATATTTTGTTTTTGCAAGTTTCCGTTAGCGATGAGTGGTGGAATGCGATTTCGATTGGCAACTTTTCCCCCAAGTCTCTCTTTTTTTCCCGTCACTGTCTCTCTCCATCTCTCTTCACCTTTATTCCTCTCTCTCCCTCTATTTCTATCACTCTTGTCGCTTGCTTTCACCCGTTTCCCTTCCCCACCCTCTTTCCCACCCACCTTCACTTCCATTCCTTCCTCGCCTGTTTGATCGCGCGGATTGCGTTCCCACTCCTTTTTTTTCTCTCACCGGCGCTTTTCGTTTTTCATTTATTTATTGTTCCCGATGCCGCTTCGCTTTTGTTATACCTCGCCAAGTAGGTGGTGCTGGTGGTGGTGCAGATCCACCAGGCTTACTTTGTGCTCTCTCTCTGTCTCCTCCCCCAATGCTCCCATCGTCCCCTTACTGATATTCTGCCTCTCTCGCGGCCTCATCCCCCTCGCCCGCTCCTTCCTCACTCCCCCCTCCCCCTCTCCTCCTATCGCGGCTCCCGCCTCACCTGTCCCGCCCCCCGCACCCCCATCTGCGTGACCCATCCCTTCCGGTAGCGGCAGCCAGCGCCTCCTCCCCCATCGCGGGATAAAAAGTAAACTCATCCTTTGTGAAAGGGTGGATTTCTTCACAAAGGGAGCGAAACGAAATCGGGAGGTATGCGTGAGGAGGATATGTCGGTGGGGGGGTGGAGGAGGGAATTGTAGTCGGGGGGGTAAAAGGGCGGAAGGGTTAAGGGGTGGGATCGGCAGGAGGAGGTCGGCCTCGGCGCTGTTTTGACCCGAAATAATTCTTGATTCGTTCGACATTGTGAGGGGGGAGGGAGGCACAGAATAGAAATAAAAATGAAAAAAGTAGCAACATTAAGCCTGCGTGAGGCTGCACGCTTTGGGAAAAATCGCTTGCCTCGGGGCACGTGTGTGAGGGGAAAAATGAAGATTCGGATGGGTGGAAATTTGGATTTTTCCCTCCCAACCTTTCCTCTCCCCCTCCCAGACTCCCGAGATGTACACTCGAAAGGTTAAAATCGTTGGGTGGAAATTGTGTTCAGTCTTTTGGAGTTATGTTTCCCTTTTTTTCGGAAGTTCCGATCGGGAGGGTGATTTATTTTTTCATTCAGGGACCCCAAACCATATTCTATATTCTAAAGAATTGCGAGGTTTTAGGGTTCGTGATTGTGTTAAGGAGATTTCCGTCCCCTTCGAGGTTTAAGTTCGCATCGGTACATTACTCTCCCCCATCGCGGTCAATGTAACCTTCCGACAGCTGAATTCGATATGGCGGCATCTACTCTTGGGAATAAATTCTCTCTTAACCCCCCAAGGAGATGTTAACTATAAGTTTTACATACCCGTGCGAAGATTTAAATCCTACGAGGATAAAAATGTCGTTAATGATAACGATGAATGAGAATGGTAGATGGAATGAAATCCCAAATCTGATATTGTTCAGTGATACTTCGCCTTGAGTTAGCTTTGGTAAGCTACGGGTATTTACACACTTTATTGTGGATTTCTAAGCGAGAATCAGTTTTTGAGCGACTTTACTCAGAGTATCAACCATGTCTTTCCTTGGGTAAATCTCCGACGTCTTGGCTCCTTTGTTTAAAAAAAATCTCGGTTTGATTTCAAGTGACCTCGAGGTGTGTGTTTTGTTCATTACAACGGTCATGCGATTTTTTTCTATGTAATTTAATTGTTAGCTTAACGTTCACACGTTAGTTCTTTTTTTAGTAGAATGCATTCTTCTCTCCATTGCACTTCGTGTATTAGTCTAATTTTCACTTGTGGTTGATATCGTTTGAGGTGCTTTTAAATTAGAAGTTAAGAGTTAAGTAGGTTGAAATCCATGAAAATAAATACATCATGTTATGATTGTTACGTTTGAGCATTCTCCGTAGGAAATTTTGGAGTGACTCAATTAGACCTCAGCGATAGCAGTGGCCAAGTCTGATGTTTAGTCCTATGCAGAGGTAGACTTCTTTTAAGTGCTCTCAAGGGGTACTTGATCTTTCCGCCTTTTAATATTATGTTATTAATATTACTCTCCTGTTCTAATGATTAACCGATTCTTTCTTTCCCTCTTTGTTCCGCTTGGTTTGGAAAATTTAACATATTTTATTCACCTAAAGTCAGCATTAGATACCTGGTCAATGTTATTGTTCTGGTGGTTTAACAATTTACGGCATGTACAAGGTAAATTTTCTCATTCAAAAAGTATGAATGCATTGAATGTGGATGTGGCATTTCTTCTAGCTTGAAGATGAGTGGTATTTGATATGCTTTCCGAACTCAATTTTTTACCCTTATTCTTTCTTCTGCGTTTTACTCTCCTACTCCAAAAGAACAGAATATTCAACGCCAAGTGCGCAGCATTGATTTGATGATTGCTGCTGAAATATCATATAAAATATAAATAGATTCAAATATTGACTGAACTCGTCTCCGGGTATCTGAACTTTGGGTATGTGCTGGTGAATTTTATCAATTATTGCTTTCCCTTATTTTTGTAGATTTCCCTTGAGGATTCAAATGAAATTCGCATCGCAAATCCAAGTCTTGGGATTCTTGATTTTCCATTTAGGCTCATGATAAGTATATATTTACTTAGTAAGAGGGCAATCACGAATCCCGATTAACCAAATGATTACCGTGCTGACACTCGTGTTGATTTTGCTCGTAGTCATCGCATTATCGAGTGCAATATTCTTCGATAAGTGCAAGTTATCTCATCAGAGGTTCCCAAGTGGGAGTCCGCGGAAACTTCGCCGGGAGTCCGCAGATGCTTTTAGGAAAATTACGTCCCTGTCGTATTGCAGCTTCTTCACTCTAAACAAACACAATTAGCCACAGACAGGGGTCCATGGGATTTCGGGCGCTACGGATGTGTCCCACAGCGAGGAAACTTTTAAAACTTGGACCCAAAATGAAAAGCCAATTGGTACACGTTCGAAATTGATGATTTCCCCCTTTAGTTGTAGAGGGTACCTACTCTCATTAAAAAATGAAATTTTTATCTATAATGGAGAGCTCGTTTGGACTTTTGTTCATGTGACGTCTCCTATCGTGAAGCGACTCCAGGAAGATATTTTTTTTAATATAACAGCTCACTGTATTTGTATTACGAATATTCGTACTCGACGATGTAGTATTCCTTCAGTGTACACCCCCCTCTTGGTCGTCATACGTTGTCTCTCTCCTTTTTGACTGGCACAGAACTCGATGAGATAATTTACTTTTCAAAGTTTACATTTCGTCTTCCTGGGCTTCCGCCCGCTGTATTTGCCAATGGCAGCCGACTGCCCGGTCCCTCCCCTTGCCTGAGACTGCCTATATGTCGCCCATGGATCTGTCGAGAAATGTAATTTGGCCAATCGTACTCTTTTTTCCTCGTCTTACGATCAATTTCTATCTCCCAATTGGTTCCGGGGTAGCTTCTATATTCGGCGCCATAGAGCTCACGAGGTCCCATGAGTGTCAAGGGTTTTTTTTAGCCGTGATGTTACCGAGCCCTTCTGATGGTGTTGGCAACTTTCGAATTGTAATTTTAGGGGTCTTATCTTTCGACTGCACTCCGTCGTTGATTGGTCATGAAATTCTATCATGCGACTGAATCCAGTGTCCTGGCGACCGTTAACGTCAAAGCATCGTTCGTTGGACGGTCAAGGCAGTTGGTTGTTACGTTCCGCTTTCATTGTTGCATTTCATGTCATTTATTATTTTTCATTATTACACCATCATTTTGGCCTCCAAATTTGAGACTTTGGCATAAAAACCGGTATAAATTATTGCCGATATTTAAGTTGGAAGTACAACTTAGACGTTCTTCTTAGGGATGCAATTGCATTTGGAAAATGTATCAGGTGATTTGAAATTTGTAGCTTATGTTCGGAAATGAGTTTATATCCTCTTTAAAGCGTCCTTCTTGTTTTCTACTTCCCGTAATAATATTCTTAAATGTTTGATGCATGGTAGTCACCTCATGCGGACCGGTAAGACAGCCATCAGGATACTTTTTCGGAAAAAAGTATCCATTAAGTATAGTAAGGAGCTTGCCTTACATATGCAATGATAGCCATGACATACATAATATACAAATATAGCCGTGTAAAATAGGGGCATGATCCCTCCAGCAGATCTTGAAAATGTTTACGTGTACCCGAGCATACCTGAAGCAGTAGAGCATTATTAATAACTTCGTGAAGTCATTCATTGTAATTTTTGCTAATGTTTTTTTGCCCAGTGTTTTTATCGTAATTTTTGATGATGCAATTGCGAGAATAGCTTAACCTTTTTTCATCCTCGTTTGTACCCTTGCGAATTGTTTTTACTTTGACGAAAATTAATTATATTTTTATGGTAAGTCCAACTTCCGACGGTAGCAGTACAAGTTTTCAGGGCACATATTGACTTGTATAACGCCGCAGTTCGTACAGATTGAACCTCCAGGGGACTTTGGCCTGGGTAAATTTATTACCGCATTTCATTGTTTGACGAGAAAATTTCCGTCCTCGCGTTATTTTGTGTGCGGAATACGTCAAGCCTCGTCCTAATTCAATTTGCCTATTACTTCTCGTCGGCGGTGATTCTTCCGCTCGAAACTTTTGCAAATGAAAGATTTAAAAAAAAGGGGGGGAGGAAAGAGGGAAATAATCCGGTCAACCTCTCTCAGGGAGCCCAACCAATCATGGCACGTTACGGAGGGAAAAATATCGCGATCTTCCGATAGCAACAAATGAACCCCGGGAATCGCTTTCGTTACCCCGCAACGGCAATAAACAATAGTTTCGCAAAGTCCACCCCCTCTCACGATCATCATCCTACCCCCCCACACAGAAATCCCCTTCTCTCCATTCAGGGATACGCCTACCCAGAAAAAGGAACACACCCATTTCGTATCGCGGCCCGATTTTCGAGAACGATATACACCGGGCAGTTGGAGTCATAAATCACAAAGGTCTTTTGACTCCTTCCTCGCTCCCGTGCGGCCTCACAACCCTTCCCAACCCCCTCTTGGCCGCCTCATCTCATCCTTCCCGACCTAATCCGACACCCCACCCTTCGCCACCTACCCCTCCCGCCAACCCCCTGCCTCAGCCACCCGCACTTCGGCCACCCGCCGACTTTCCTAAAAATTAAAGCGAGTTTCTCTAATTGAATAAATTGCCGAGAGATGGAGTGCGGGAGACCGCGAGCGGGCCAAAGAGCCATCACGCAACATCTCCACTCTTTTTAATTTATTTTGTTTCATAATTTTTTTTATCCGCGCTAGAGAGGAATAAGGGAAGAGACAGATAGGGAAGCGGGGGAGTGTGTGTGTTTTTATTCCGGGAGGGGCGCGAGTGGTTTATTATTATTATTCATTTTTATTATTTTCCTCCTAATATCTTTTCTCCCATCTTTTTTTTTATTCTTTCCCCGTAATATTTTACTTTAATTCTTTCTTTTTTCCCGTTTTCAATCCGCGCGCCCCACACCGGGGGAAAAAGGGGGTTCACTTTTAATGATGGCCCCTGCGGGAGGTGTCGGAGGGTGGGGATAGTGTAAAAGGGTCGGGGAGGAGGGTGTGGCCCCGGGAGAGGTCACACCTCTCTCTCTCCCTCAGTCACCTCGCGAGAGACCTTCGCTCACCCCGTCCCTTCCTCCCCTGCGTTGGATCCTCCTCTCTCTCTCCTTTTCGTTGCTCGAGTGAGTGAAGCGTTTGTTTTTTTTTACGTGGGTGGGTGGGTTGCGTGTGAAATGCACTGCACTCCGCACCCTTTTCCCTCATCCAGCCGAAGGAGGGGTGGAGAGACGGAGGGAAAAAATTAAAGAAAGAGAAAAAAGGATGCCGAGCTCTGCTCCCACGCCATTTCTTCCTCCCTCGTCCCTTCTTCCATCCACTCGAGGAGGTTGCCTTGCGACTTGGTGGATCGAAACCAGAAATGAATTCCATATTTTTATAAATGCCCTTCAGAAATTGTTGTTTTCTCTCTGAAAGTATGCCTAAACTGCTTTGAAGTAAGGGCCAGAGTAAATAAAAAAATGCAACAGTCAAAGATCGTGTCTTCTTTTTTTTTATCGATTAATTCTCTCACGGAGAGCACCGTCATTTTCCTCTGGCTGACGAAATCTGTCTACGATCACGACAGAGGTTCGCGTAAACTTCAAAATAAATTAGTTTTACAAACTTTAAATTGTTCTTTAAATACGTATCTCTTCTGTTTTCCGCTAAAATTACGTTTTTCATCGTTTCCTACCACGATTTTCCTGCAGAGCGTTGGTAGGTCTACGTATGGGTAGTCTCCTCTTGTCAAAATAATCCTTCTCCGACAATCAAATGCAATACTTCCGCGACGTACTCCTGCAATAAATTGTTTTCTTTTTCGGTTATTCATATTTATTTGCCCACTAGTTGCAGCATCTCTAATTTATTGCCAGGATAGTTGAGTACTAGTATTTTTCCCCAGTATTTCGCTCGCCAATTCTCGCCTCGGACGCATGTAATTTTAAGTAGGTACTATTTATTGAAAAAGTGGAGGGAAAATAGGATTATGCTGCCTTAGATTGGTAGTGAATATATTTTTCTCTATACGGTCGTTATTTTGATAAATATATGATAAGTTTATCTCCACGGACCACCCTCCTCTTTCATCTCTCGCCCTCGTAACTTTCGACTCCCTCCCCCCTCTGCACCCTGCTAGCCCCTCTGGGATTCGCTGGTGAGTCTTCCTTTCTCTCTCCCTCACACTGGCAGGCGCTCGCGCCCCTCTGGGGCACTCCCCGCCTTCCTCAAGTTGACTTTCGCCACCCTTCTCCTCGCTGCGCACTCAAGATGCAGTTTTCCCTCGTCTGGGTGAGAGGTTCGCTCGAGAGTGAGCGAAAGTGCGGCTCGTACCCCGCTCTTTTTTTTCCCTCTCCTGCTTCCATTTCTCATTTCGGGGAACGTTTTTGGCGACCGTTGGGAGAGCGAGCGTTCTTCTTCTTTTTTTTTCGGTTTCCGCAAGGTTTAATCGTGTCGACTGGGCTCTGCACCGGCTCCCTTTTATATCTCCACTGGACGATCAGTTTTCCGGATTAGCTCTCCGTTTTACGTAGCGAGACTCGATTCTCCCCTTTGTTATTTTACATCTCTCAGTTGTCGGCATTTACTTTGTGTTTCCTGCGGAGGTCGCTTCAGGTTCCCCGATGCTATCCGCTTGATCGGTACAACCTAACCGTCGATATGAACAGGTGGCCTTCATTAAGCCGTATCTACCGCCCTCAAGTGACATTTGAGATCCAAAAACTTTTAATCAATCCTCGTGGATGCCTAAAGTTACGTAGTGGCATGCCATTCGTGGTGATTGCATTCTAAATGCAAGTGGTATAATGATCATGATAGACGCAAGTTTCGAAAAATCTCCGAAACATATTCTAAGAGCAAAGGTAATAGTGACATAATGGCCTGATGAGGACAATCGTCTAGGGACGAGTGAATCGGAGGAATGGGAAAGGAAGACCTTACTTGAGATAGCTATATGGAGTAGGTTAGTAAGAATGTTAAAGAGAAGAATGATACAAAAATGAAGAGGCTAGCTGATAAAGAGGATTGAGTAGGGATCTTGCGTCAAACCAATCCTAGGATTGTTTAACCATGGTGATGATGAAAGAAAATAGCCAAGCCACCTGATTTTCGGGGAATTCAAGTATTCAGTATTCAAATATTCGTAATCTTATGTCGATAGCTTGATGGAAAGTTGAGGGTAGACTGTACTTCATCATATTTTTGTGATATGTTGCCGGCGATTTCTTCCACAGCTTCAACGCTTTCCTTCTATACTCTTATCCTGCGAACGGTTGGTTGCTTGGTTATTTAGGGGAAACGACCGACAGCTAAGGTCATTTTCGTCATATAGGATAGGTGGATAATTGGTTAATGGTAGGATTTTTCAGGGAACCGAGGAAGGGTGGAGAGAAACCCGGCGTCGGCATTAGCCTGCTCTTAACGAAAGGCGCCAAGGAGACCACGGCTTAACGTCCCATCCGACGGACGGAGTACTGAACTTGAAATGCCCTCCACTAGGCACTCAAGTGGGGTCCGGTTTTCCACTGAAAAATCCGCCACTGCCGGGAATCGAACGCGAACGGAAAAAATGAGGGAGAGCAGGAAAGGATCAAAAATTGGCCTGGAGTATTATTCCTTAAAGCTCTTGTGAAACTCATTCAGGAGAGTTCCTAGAAATTATGGTATAACTCCAATCGAAGAAATGATCACCATACTCCTTTCAGATTACGGGGTTGTTTAATAATTTCATGTCCTCAGCCATCCTTCATCAAAGATGAAATTACAAAATTTATTTCTTCCAAAACTAATCAGTCTCTAGTCCTATCCTGGTGTCAGTCTCCTAATGTTGCACGTTGGTGGAAATTAAGCGTGAAAACGGCGACTCGCTCGGTTTTCATACCCCTCCCCCTTTTTCACTATCTTTTGGTTATCAGCCAAGCCCCTCGCGGGCGCAATCGAAAAAGAGCCTTAAGCCTCTCTATTTACCTGGGGTGCGCGTATCTAGGGTGATCAATTCCCTCCGAGAGCGCTTGTGACTTCCCTCGCGCTGGGGTGGCGAGGGTTTGTGCCTCTCGGGGCAGGCGCCAAAAACCGAAAGGAACAGAAAACAAGGGCGAAATAAAATTCGACCCCTATTAGTCCAAGCTGGGTCGTCAATCACTGATTATCGAAATAACCCTTTCTCCGCTCGCCCCCCCGCCCTTTTCCTCGCCGCCACCAGCTCCCTTTAATCTCATACCCCTACCCCTGACCTCCCCAACCCTCTCCCGCATCCGTCCTTTCTCCCCCCCCCTCCCTCTCTCCTCCTCCCCCTGCCCCCTCGTCCCCTTCCTTGGCCCTCGAAAAAACTACGGGCGACGCCCGTCTCTGGATATTCTTTATTTATTTATTCAGTTTTATCGTCTTCCTCGCTTTATATTTTTTCCTCTCTCCCTCTATCTTCCTCATATTTTTGCTGCTCTTCCCTTTCCCCTTTATTTTCCGGCTTCTCCCCCGACCTCTGTTCCCCCAACCCTTTTCGCGCTTCCTACGTGTACATCATTGTTTTCTTTCCCTCCATGTCTCTCTCTCTCTCTCTCACGCTCTTTTTTCCACCTCGTCTCTCTCTCTCTTTTTCTCTCTCTCCTCACTAAGTCTTACAAACACCGCGACATGCATTCTTAAAATGTGACGTCACGCCTCATCCTGCGCGTGCATCCATCTCGTTTGTTTCCTCCCCCCCTCCCTCATCCCTCTCAGCCTCAACCCCCATCCCCTTCCTCCTCCTTTCTCTCCCCTCCGCCCTAATCCTTCATTTTTCAACCCTTGCCTTCTTTCCCAATCGGAAGCAAAAAATATTTATGCGTGTATATGCATATAATGCTCGCGCCTGTGGGTCTTCCTCTGCCCTCTCTTTCTCTCGTGCCTTGTCTCGTTCAGGCCATTTCCTCCCTCGCCCTCACTGCATTTTCCCGTGCACCCTGCACGTTTCGCCCCAACACTTCCTCCTCCCTCTCTCCAAAGCGATTCCTCGTGCGACACCCTCCTCCCCCTTCCTTCATTATCAATGCGTTCTCTTCGCCGCCTCTCTTTCCCTCCTCGCTTTCTTCTCTCCCTTCCCGTCGTCCGTCTTTCTCACGGCTCTCGTTTCTTCTCGGTGATCGCCGTGAGGCTCTCTGCCCACGTTGTTCCCTCTCAGGCATCCCTTACTTTGGTCGTTCGCCCCTCACCCCGCTCGGTTCCGGCTCCCGATTCCCGTTCTCGGAGTACCCCTCCTTCCTCTCTCCGTGAATTCCAGTCGGCACATCCGGGTCAAGAGCCCTGGAATCCCTGACCTTATAATCGATGGAGACCCTTTGAAATAAATGCCATTGTCTTCTCATCATCGTTATCATCATTTCCTTGCCGGCAATGGAAGATTCTTGGGCAGTTCCTGCCTGATCTGCTCCCTCGATATTCTGTAATTATTTCAGGCACTTAACACTAATAATCCCTTGCTAACATTCTCATCATATCTTCCTCCTTCCCGCTTGCTGTTCTTAATCCTTTTTCTACCCTTTCATTCCCTTTCCCATCAATAAGAAGAACTCAGTGGCAGCGCTTTGAGAATCCATCGCCTTGTGCTATTTCCCCCATTTATTTCTGCATTTGAACTGGCGGAAGTAATGGAAGTTGCTCCTAGTAGGGCCATCCATGCAATTTAGATCGAAGGGTAAAATCCAGGAGAAAGGTGGTCAGACCATGCAGCATCTTTTTCTAATCGAGGCGGCTTCTAAGTGACGTTCGACCTTCAATCAGCGAGAAATCAAAACAGTTATCTCTTCCCTAGATTAAAAATGGGCAGGTCAAATCGTGGTCGCGTACAGAGAACGTACGTTTTAATGAATTTCTCGTGGTTGGTGGCCGGCATGATGACGCCTTTTATAGTCTATGTGGAACTATTATTAAAACTCTAAAAATAAGTAATTATTTAGATAAAAATTAGGACGCGATGCTCTGGTTAAGGGAACTGAGGATTAAAATGCTGAATTTCCGCAGTCATTAACGCAAATTTTCGTAGAAATTAGTTGAACATAAGTTCATGATCGCGTTGAACCCAATATCAATTGAGACTAAGTTTGGAAAAAAAACCGCCTTTTAGCTCAGCATCAATGTCCTGAAAAGTTTGAAAGGCTGGGCTTTTAAAACTTATTTGTTCTACCAATTTTTCTTCTTCGGTGTGTATTCCATTCCTTTGTGTCTATTGACCTCATGCTAGTATACTATTAGTATTATAGATTTCTTAGTAGAACCTCAGTATGTGCCATATTCTTATTATTCTTCATAACATTCGGCTATGAGTTTTTTTTATTTTTTTAAATAAATGTTAAGAAATTTTAATATTTTATTAATTAATTCAATTATTTATTTATTGTTTTAAAAATTTTTACGACATGAATTTAATATGACTTCCGTTTTTGTATTGTCGAATAAGGTATTCGGTTCTTTTTATATTTGGAGTGATTTCTGGTTTCTAACGGTATGCCTTTTAAGTCCTTAGAAAGTCACCAAAGCACCATTCATTCCAACATATTATTCGACCTTTGCTTTAGACGTCTAGCACATTTAGCTGCGAGGTCGTTTGAGCTTATGATTACTACCTTTTTTTGCATTGCATAGCGCGCTTTCGAAAGATAACGATTGTCATTGTAGCATTTGGCATTTAATTGTAATTGCGTCCTCTCTTACTAAAAACATGGTATTCTCACCTCATTCCGAGCGTAATCATTGTCCATTATCGCTTCAGAAACATGAACTGGTTTCCTCTGAGATCCCATTTCTCAAACCTTACCCTCGTTATCCTCCCTGTATGCTTTTATAGCCAAATGTTGTCGACACTAGTTTTCATAGCTACAAAACCGTTCATAAAGGACAGGCAGATAGTAAAAATGACAATAATAAGGGCATTTTACTGCTAAATCCTTTCACTCCTGTTACACGAGCGGGAACCAACAGCGTCTCATGGAGTGAAGACGGGAATATGCGCAACGATAGACGGGACAGAAAAGCAGCGATGCCATCACGATTGCACTCCACTTTTGAAGCTAATATGGTGAAAACGAGAGAAATGTACCGGTAGAAACAATTCTTAATTTCATCACAATTTTTCGCAGTTGGTGTGCGTGAAGAAGTAATTTTAAAAAACGTATCTTTTTGTAGCGCTTTCGCTGTTGAGCTACCCACGCATGTGACCTCGTTGGATGAATGGTATTTCGCAAAAAGTCGAGGTTGACTATCGTGTGCGCAAGCGTCATCTATTCCATTCCTCAACGTCCATTACTCTTTCACTTACTGCTTATAATTCCTTAACCCATCACGAACCTTTATCACGCCAGTTTCTCCTTCACTCGCTTCCCTCCCCCCCCTCCTTCACCTTGAAGCCGCCTGCCTCCCACACACTTGCAGCAGTCCCTGAAGCGCGCTATATATGCGAGGGAGGATCACGGCAGACGGGGCAGGTAAGGCAACCCCGTGTTACGTGCGAGTTAAAAGGCGGGTAAGGGGGGAACAGCTGAGGTAGGGAGCGGGGTAGAGGACTTATTATTTGCTTTCCAGGGTGTTAAAATGTTCTTTAACCCCCACCTCCCTCCCCTTCCCCCTTCGCGTCAGGGTGAGCGGGGGTAAAGGGGTCGGTTCGGGTTCACGCGGGGGAATGCGGAGACCGGGGAGGAAAAATACTCCTCTCGGATGTATATATAGTCTCACGTCCGCCTTCTCACAATCCCCCTCTCCCACTCTTATTATTCACATGTTTCTGCCCCCGGAGCGGAGGAACTTATGATGACATTTTAACCCTTCCTTCCCCCACTCCCCTTACCGATCCTTCCCTTGAATTGTTACCCCCCTTTGCTCCGTAACATGTCGCCTTACCCCCGCACCATTCCCCGTTACTGCTTTCCCCCCACCACTCCTCCCGTAATATGTTCCCGAGTCCTCCTCCGCCCTCACCACCCCCGCTCATACAGTTCGTTCTATCGATAAATCCTCGGTCGTTATGTATAATTGGCCTCCCTTTCCCATCACTAATATCCCGGCTTCCTTCATTTGTCGATCCCACGACGCGTCCCTGCGCGCCTCTTACCCCCCATTTGCCCGGCAGCCCGGCGCCATGCACGTGTTTCTTCCTCCTCGCCCCCGAGTTTGTTTTGTTTTTTCACGCTTATGGCCTCGCTCGAGATAATCAATCCAGGTGTAAAACGCGATGGAAATTATTTGCGCGAATTCGCGTCGTGAGTGTGCAATACCGCATAGATGTGCATTGTGCTTGGGGTCGACGCGTGTAAATAGATAAAAACTTAGGCAAAAAAGGACACAAGGTTGAGTAGAACTGTTCCGGTGGTGGCTGTTCGCTTTTTCTGCTAGAGTTTCGGCTAAGTGAAGGGGGTAAAAAAGAGAAGGGGGTAAAAGGACGGGGTCCGCGAGAGATGTTTAGGCCCGGAGGTTCAAAGGCTCTAAATACCCAAATATGGACAATTTCTTGAGTTCTCACGTCGATAATAGAAGCAGACTCTGGAAGTATCTAGTTTGTGAGAAATGGGAGGTGATGGTTTATGGAATGCATAGAGACATATCTAGTCGAGTAACGATGATTATTGCTTTTGTGGGAAAGGTTAGTAGTACGGCGATGTAAAAAGATGGGCAATGGTTACTGGTCAGTATGTACACTTGGTTTCTGGAAAGCAATTGGCCGGGAAGTAATTGGGTGCGTATGATTGTGGTGCTGGTGGTAGGTAATTATTTATTAACTGGTAATTTTTGCACTGTGGGCGATGGCAGAAAAGCTATCTGTACGTGTCTCAGGGACTTATGGCAGTAGAAATGATACATTTGAGAAGATGCTTCGGCATGAAAGTGCCTCATCATTTTTTTATGAAGATTTTAGATAATGGACCCTAGGATAGTTCACGGTCACTATGGCGAATGAATACTGCACCCAGGGAGCTGACAATAGTGTCGCATGTACCAAAATTTACGTAGTTTCTGAGGAAATTGCTTTCCTTATCTTCTGTATACCATTTACTAGCGTGGAAATTGTGAGAATACTGAGTCATTGCATTCAATTCATTCAATCCACCCAACCCGTAGAATGCCAAAACGGAATGATTCCGGGAATTGTTATACATGTGATGCTGATGCACGAGTATATCCTGTTGGTGCTGTCATCGCTCCCCTCTTTGCTCCCGCAATGCTCTTATTGCGTTAATTGATGGTTTATTATTGTAAGCCGGAGGGTGAGGAGGCTGATTCCATGCCAGCCAGCGGTGGTCGCACAGCTGCTCTCCAATTGGCGCAACGAGCGCCTCGTGCGCTTGACTTCTTGACTCGGAGATGGACGGCGTTGTTGTGCGGATTCCATGCTCTCTCTCCTCGCTTTCACCCTTCAGCGGCAATTCTTTCGATTTCGCGCTTGTAAAATATGCATGGCTGTCTTCATATTGGTGAGGAAAACGCTGTCGACCCTCGGTTTACCCTCCACATGCAAGGAATAATCTCCATTGGCCAATGAAATACATGAATATACCGGTGAATGACCCGTCAAGAGATGAAAAATAGAGTAATGCATTTGGATCATCAGTTATTCTTACATTATTGTCATTTTTTTCCTCGTGAATTCACCAGCTGAATACATGCTGTTTTCTACGTAACATTATTTTCACTTGCATCTGAACTCACCAAGAACATATCCATTTCTACTAATTTTTCTTGCAAAATTTAATTATAATTTGGCATTGATTCTTTGACCTCCATTTACAACGAGAATTTTCATGTTGAAAAGCGAATCTTTCTCTATTTTATGGAACACGCTAGGTACCAGAACGTAATGGATGAATTTTTTCGTGCCAGTTCTACGTCTTGGATTGTTAATAATCAAATTCCATACTTGTCACCACCTGGCGCGTCATTAATTATGAACCATTCATCCGGAGATATATTAGAATAGGTTATAAAATAGAATATATTGGATGTAGAACGTTTATTACCTTTAAGAATGGGGAAGCTGCCTTTCATCATCATAATCATTAGTCAGCAATCCTGGGATTGGTTTGACGGAGCTCTCCCCTGAATTCTCCTATCGGCTAACCTCTTCATATTTACGTATTTCTTCTCTTTCACATCCTTCATCACTTTTGTTATTTGCCAAGGCGAAATTCTCACGGTCAAGAGGCAGTGTGGTTAAAAATTCAAACCCGCCAGGTAGGCCGAGTGAGAAGTCAGCCGTTGAAGGTGCAAACTCATACTTGGGCATGTGCAAAATTACGGCGTGCTTAGGACCTGTATCTCCGCAATAACAGCGTTGCAAGGCGTCTTTTGACGTCAACTTATTAAAAAAAAGAAGGATACCGTCGTATTACTTCCACTCCTCCTTTATGCACTCCTGTATTTCTTTTGTTTTCGGCTCAAAGCGGGCGTAAAAGTGTCATTAAAATAACAAATCCCCCTTTTTAAATAATTAAGTATCTTCCCACCTCATTTTCTCCTCGTCGCTGAAACACACACGTACACTCTCGCTCCACCGCCCTCTTAATTTTTTTTTCCCTTCCCCCCTCGCGACTTCCCATAATGCCTCGCGCGCGTCTCTCATTGTTTCCGTTCGAGGGGGTTTGCATTGTCCCGTACGTAGCTTTAAAGAAAATGGAGAGTCGAGGGTCTGCGGGAGAGGGGGTAGTCATGATGGGGAAGAGTTCTTTTTTTTTTGATGAAGCTTCATGGGTAAAAATAAAACGAGTAGGAAGTGTTGGTGAGTAGTTAGGGGAGATTTAAAAAAAATGAGAGAAGGGTAAAATATCGGGCGGGGGAGACAACAGGAACGCGGAGGACGCGACTTGAAGGAAGAGATCTCGTTTTTTTTTTCTTTTTTACTTATTTTTTAAGGAGGGGTGGGCATTAGAAGGGTGTTTAATTTTTTAGCCTGTGTTTCGAGCCGAGAGATTTGAGGGGCGCAGGGAAGTCACGAGTGGCATGAGGCGTGAGTATTTCGCGTGCGTGGGCAATCGGTGACGTGTTTAGGAGACCGGATGGAGAGAGGGGTAGGGAAGGAGATGAAATGGGAGAAGAGAGCATTGTGAGCTGATTTCGACGTTTAAAATCATCGGAGATCAGCAGGTCGACTCCTGCGTTCGAAGTTCAGCACTCCGTCCGTCGAATGGGACGTTAAACCGTGGATCCTTCGTTAACGGCAGGTTGATGCTAACGCTGGGTTTCGTTAAATCCTTCCTGAAAGATTCCTACCCTCACCAGTCTATCTTAAATGGCGAAAATGACCTCAGCCTATAGGTCACCTCCCCCGAATAACTAACTAATTCGAATCATATCGGAAGATTGAATTCGGGTACTTAGAATCCAAGATTCTTTTCCCTTATTTCAGTTGGGTGTTCGCCGTTTCTCATCAAATCTGCTAGGGGATCGAATATCCTTGGATTCTGAATTTTATATGTTTCGAATATTCCCGGATGCGTCTTTAGCGTTGGCTCCTGAGGTCTTCCTAACCCTTCCTCTGACTCTCGATCGTGGAATTCTCTTGTAGCCGGTGTGACTCATTCGGATGATTTCGGATGCCATACCCTCAAAATGACACCGAATTTTAACTTTCTTGAGTCCACCAGGGTTGGGTTGCATAGGGGTCGACTCGTAGGAGCATGTTCTCGTAGAGCCCTTGCCCCTGCGCTTCGAGTGCTGTACATCGCGTGCGTATCTGTCCCACGCACCCGCAGCCACTTTACAATCTATCCTTTGCGAGCATGTCGTCCAAAATGCATCGCTTCAACCGTGTGTACATTCCACTCACCGCGGAGCTCCACATCTGAAATGCAATGCAATGCGGTAGTCTGCACACTTAATGCGAGTAAATACTCCTCATCTGAAGATCGAGTATTATACGCTGCGTTTTCAACCTGTTCGGTGCATCATAATGCGTAGAAGAATGTCCGCCAAAACAGTCTTCATCAGTAATTTCTGCCGAGGGTCATCGGTCTAATGATTCTAATGATTGGTAAATTTCATTGATCTCGTGTTATTGTTTCGGTGGGGACCTCTCGATAGTAAAGTGTGGCATTCGGATATTTTCACTGTCTAACATGTGAAAACAAGTGCCGCTTTTTAACATTCTGCCGTGAAACATGTAACGCACTATGTCACTGATGCTCAATAGGATGGAGCATACTGCATCATAATGGCTCCCCAACTTGGTCAACTGTATTTTTTGTCGTTTAGTTCTAGGGCTCTTAAACCTTTCAGGGAAGTGATATGGGAGAACTAGCTTTTATTCTTTCAAGTTCATTGCTTCCTATGCAATGGGATCGATCTCGGTTTCCACACCTTCCGCATGGTGGCTAAATACCTACAATCCAGCTTTCGTATTCATTTGTAGTATATTCATAACTTTAAAAAGAGCGTACTCTGAAAGTATTTGCGGAGGAGATGAGGTTTCTTCTCGCGAGAGAGGGCAGATGCAGACCAAAACTCACCGATTAAAATTGAAAAGAAAAGCTTTGGGAATTTTGCTGAGCAGTGGGAACGCATCGCTGTTCTATTCTTTTCGTCTAGTTCCGAGTTCAATTACCTTGACTTTCCATTTGGGCGTAATCCGTTTGATCGTACACAAGCGTCAGTTTACATTCTGGACGCGTTTCGGGTGTTTTTCGCGGCCTTTGCCCGAGAGCACCCGCCTATCATGCTCCGAAATGTCGAAGGACCCCGGAGCTCAAGTGATTTTGACATCTGTGATTGGCATATCGGCACGCCAAAGATTTGGCTGGATCCTGTCAGAACTCGCTCGTGTGTTTGGTGACCATTTTTTTCGTAAAATGAATGAAAAAGTGTGTGTGTGCGATATTATCCTCGAGTTTATTTTGTGTTTTTGAAAAAATCCGCGTTTAGCCTCTAGCCTTTTGTGTGATATGTTTCGCCGACTGACGTCCTTTTCTCTTTCTCCCCTGCAGGCTAAGCTCTTGGAGACTTCCCACGCATGGCTCGGCGCCTCCACATCCTCCATCACCGGTAAGTTCTCGGGCGGGACCGAAGCTTCCCCGACTTCGGGGAGTGCAGAAAATTTATCGCGACGCAAAAGCCCTGCCAAAGGGATGGGGCAAAGGAAGAGGGGAGAGTGGGAAACACGTATCCCCTCGCTCTTGCCCCTCCCCCATGCTCTACCTTACTCTACCCCAAACCTTGATCCTCTACCCCAGACAAATACACCCGCAAATCAGCAACACCAACCCTTCCTCGTCCTCACTTTTTCCACGCAGTTGAATTTTTACTCTCTCTTATTTGTGCGTATGTGTGCACGTTCTCATGTGTGTGTGTGCTCGAATATCTAGGGTCGTCGCCTGCCCTGGATTTCGGCGTGTTGGGGGCGGAAGGGTCATTCGGGTCGGGTCAATCGCTCCCCTCCCCTAGGTTTTAGAATGTTTGCATGAAAAGTTATGGAGTTGTCCCCACTCTCCATCCCCACCAAACTCACTCTCCCGCCCCAAACCCTTTTGACGTTCCCTACGAGGGAATCCCATTCAATTTTTCACACGACTTTCCAAAATACTTGAAGATTGTGGTGGTGGAGAACTGGCTTGCCATCTAGGGGATTCTTGGTCGAATCCCATGAGTGGTAGAGACTTATTATAGGATATACTCATCCCTACTTGACTTCTCTGTGAAGTTCTCTTCAAATGAAGTTCTCATTTCGCCGCATTGGTTGTTAAAGCTTGGTCCCCTTGGCGTCTTTCGTTAAGAGTAGGAAAATGGTGACACCGGGTTTTACTCCACCCTTCCTGTTTTCCCCGAAAAACATTATCTCTTCACGGTTATTCACCTATCTTTCATCACCATCCCACAATCATTCACATGTCTAGTCACCAGTGCTAATGATGGTTTGACGTAGTCCTCCACTCCATTTTTTAGCCCAGCCTGAAGATATTAACAAAATGCTTTTCTTTTACATCCTTCGCCGCAATAATGGTGCTAAAGACCTCTGTTGTCGGTCCCCCCTGAGTAGCTACTGCTCCGAAATACGTGAATTCCGACCACCCGCCCATCGCTTCGAAAATGTCGCGTGCGCCGTTCCTCCATCTTGTCACTCCCAACAGTAGCACACGGTAGACGACGGTGAAATAGCCTCCCCATCCCCAAAATCTTCCTCCCCCTCATTACGCACCCCATTTCAGCATTTCCTTGCACTTCACGCCCCCCCTTCCCCATTCCCCACCTCTTTCCTCCGTCCCACGCCAACCTCTGGCGAGGTTCCGTGACGCCCAGGGACGCCGACGCCGGTCCTCCCGCTCCCCCGGCGCCGTTGTTAATTTTTTCCCTCTTGTGCCCGCGACCCCAAAGCCTTCGGTCCTCCGGCCACGGAATTCTCTCGGCCCGCGCGACCCTCCCGCCCCTGGCGGTGGCGATAAGAAAGAGGTCGTAACTCACAGTGGCACTTTGTTTATGGCGCCTCAGCGCCTCCAATCAATTTTAGTGTGCATCCCCCGACCCTGCCGCCGCTACCAGTTCCTCCTCACCTGAGCTTCCTCCCCCTTCGCAAATACCAACCCTTGGCCCTTCCCCGCTTCCTCTCCTTTCACCCCTCATCTCTGAGTGCCTTCTCCCCACCCAAAACCCCTTCCCTCCCCCTTCAATTTCCTCCCGCAATTCGGTCTGCGAGGGGGTTGGAAGGGTGAAATTGGGAAATACCTCTTACTCTTTCTCCCACCCTCTCTGCCTGACTTTCAATATCACATCTCTCTCCCTCAGTCCATGTATAATTTTCTCCACCGTCCAGTTAAAAAATAAATTCCTAAATATCTCATCTTCCTCTCGTTTCCTAGTCCCTCTCTTCTCTCCCTCTCCTTCCCATGATTGCATATTCTCACACCCACACTGCAATTTTTATGCCATCCTCGTGTACTCATTCATTCTTTGGTTATTCCTCCCATTAGTCTCTTGTTCTCCATTGCATTTATTGGTATTCAGATCTTTTTCCACTTTTTTTTGGTTATTTTATCAATTTCATTTGGGAATTGAATGGTGTCCTTACTTTTAGCTGGTTGTTGTGGTGGTAATGGTCCATTTACTCTGTGACTTGTCCTAAACTAGTCATTTCATGTTTAATATTTGGTGGTAGTAATTCTGCAGAATACTAGTTCTAGCACAGTCAATGCTGTGGCCAAATTTTGAGTTATGTTATCGATTGAAAATGGTGATTATGGTTATGAGAAATGTTCACTTCTGAAAATTATTAATGGAAGAAAATTGTCAATTGAGGATGGTGATTTAGGTTATGAGAAATGTTACACTTCCAACATTATTAATAGAAGCAAGGGTTGTTTTAGGATCTATGTCCTCAGGAAAAAGTAATAAAACTATTTAAATTTTAGTTGAGTATGTTGGTGGACCAGTTGACATTAATCGAAATGAAATTTTTTTTTAATGTTATTTTTCCTTTTCTTTGTATTTTTGTATATGATGTAAATGCAATTGAGTTATTTATTGAAAGGCATTATTATTATCTTGAATAACAGTTTTGGCAAGGAAAATGTCTTCATGACTCTTGTAATCTGGTTCTCCTAAAAGAGAAAATATTTAGAAGGAGCGAAAATTTTGGACTTCATAATTTCCCCAACCATCATGATTACTCTAGCACATATTCAGAAGTATAAGCAGCTAACTCAATAGTGAAAAAGCATGATTTTCATGTCTATATATATTCATGGATTATGGAAGAAATGGGGAATGCTCAAAATTTTTGTCAATTATCATGGCTTGAAAAAATGTTTTATTGCTATTTTCTGTATATCTTCCTATTAAAATTTTCTTTAGGTTATAAAATTTAAATGAATATTGTTATACATTTCAATAATAGCTTAAATTTAGTAGAAAGCTTTTCTGTTATTCTTAGTCAGTCCACCTTTAGTGACAACAAATAGAATATATTTCATGTGATTTATACTTCTATCAGTGCATCTAAATATTGAAACCATTTACATCTATTCATTTAAATGTCAGGGCCATAGTCTGGTAGTACTACTTCATTTTTGCATCTATATTTTTGAATCTACTGGCCATACATAACATTCTAGTATCCTTTCATATTTATCATGCCTTCAGTCGTATTAACTGATACAGGGCTCGGTAACTAGGTATTTAACTGTAGCACCTGTTGAAAAATTAACCAAAAATAATGCCACTTTAATGAAATGTAGGGCATTGAATTTAGTGGAAATATCTTAGGAAGAGCTTCATTCCTACTAGAGAAATTCACATAGCCTTAAGTTTTAATCTATTACTTTATCTCAAAGTGTTTCTAAATTGAATATATTTAGAAATCTAGAATCTTGCCCTGTGATTAAAGTGGCCAGTTAAGCGTATATTTTAAAATACTTGGGTGCTGTCACAGTTTATTTCTAACACGTTCAGTCATGCTATATCAGATTTTACAGTTCTCTCGAAGTGCAAAAGGGTTATCCTCTCTTTCATCATCGTAGTTTGTTTGGCTTATTTTTCCTAGTTTCAGTTTGTCAAGTGAGTGCCTAGAAAAGTAGCAATGCACTTTTTGAGATGCCTGGTTTATAGATAGTGGTGATGGCAACTTACAGGAAAGATTGCACATCCAGTTCCTGCTCTCCTTTGTTTTAGATGATGATCTTTCTTGCTAAGTTAACCCTCACTTTTCTCACCAAAAATTGCTACGCTCTAGTTCCTGACTCAGTTTTATTGCTGGCACTTGGCTACATTATTGTACCCCAATCTGATAAACATGATATTATTTTATTAATAAGCACAGATCAGCAAATATGAATACTTTGGAGGACTTTTTTTCTATTTCTCTTATGAGGGTAAATTGGTAAGAAACAATTAAATGTTGTTTATTCTTATAAAAGTTATTGGATCTTTTATTTTAAGTAGATTAAGATCTAATGCGTACCTAATGATTTTGTATCTAATAGGTTTTCCTAAATGTATTCAAACATTTTTGGTAGACATAACCAGATCTGATATTGATAACTGTAGTGCATATTTTTCATTTAGGTAATGTTTCCTCTGTTGAGGCATTAACCAACACTTGTTTTCAGCTCAGGAAATGATGTTCTATCATAATTTCAGATTATTCATAATATATTATCATTACCCTTTGCCTTTCAGTTTTTTTTGTTTTGCTTGTTGCAAAAATTATGTAATTGAAATGTTATGTTGCATTTGGCTGTTTATCTACATGGTTTCTGCATGTGTATTTTTTAAATGTTCATTACATAGTCCATTTTGCATGACTATCTTAAATCAGTGTGTATGAATTGTAGTTAAATGTTAAGATATTCACTGATAAAAATGATACCAGAATGACTCAATGATCAGAAATACTATTCTGGCACAAGATTTATTTCATTTAATGTCTCTAGCATTAAAGCCACTCTTAGGAGAGGGCTAAACATATATATTTTTCATTCAAATTAGAGATGATTCCAAAGCTCACTTGTAGCAATCTTTCATAGGACCATGGTCATGATCAATTTAAGTCAATTATGTTAGTAAGAAGGGCTTACCAAGATGATTGAGAAGTCCATTGTAAGAAATTTCAGGAGAATTGCTCTTGTTTTGTTTAGAAACAAAATCTAATTTTAATCTATAGTTTCATATGTATAACATGTTCTCAGATAGTTTCCTTCTGCCGTATGTGGTGCTATTTCCACTTTTGTTTGGCTGGAAACTGGGTGTTACTGGGACATTATGTATATGTTCCAATGGTTGGAAATACATTTTACAGATTTTTTGCAAGCTATAGGCCACTTGTAAAAGTTCGAAGAATTTTTCAACCATTCTCTGAACAAATCATGCTTGCACGTGGCAAAAATGTTGGTATGGATACACATTTAGGAGACATAGCTAGGAGATTGAAAATATTGTGATAGTAGGCTCTGCCATTGACTGAAAATAACTCTGGAAGGGATTTTCATAGGGGGCACCTCAGTTCACCCCTAACAAGAAAACATGATCCTGGTTATTGAGAGTCAGCCTATTGTACAAATAAGTATTTTAGTAACCCATGTACTTTCCTTTGATGGTGATGTACTGATTTTTTTGTGTCTATATATTTCTAAATGAGACCTTAGATAAATAACTTTTTGACTCTGTGGATCTAACGTACAAATCCTTGTTTGGCTACACTACTGTTGCAGGTTGTTCAAATGTGTTGAATTATTTTTACTATTATTTCATTCTTTAATTTTGGTTAGCCAAGCTATCTAAAATTCCTCCTGCACTCGGGGTTGAATATTTTTTTTTTTTGCTTTTCTCAGAAGATATAATTCTTTGTATTGATTGATTTTTTTCCTGTATGCCCTCCTTACTCCACCCCTATCCCCTTAGACAGTAGACTTTTTAGTTCCTCTTTTGTTTTTGTGTTTCTTAGATTGCCCAGCTCTCTGGAAACTGAAAGCGCCCGCCTGGACGCAAGATCAACTTCAGGAAGCGATACGTGCTGTAGTCACACAGAAGATGCGATTCACCCAGGCTTCAGCTCGTTTTGGCATTCCAAAGGGAACATTGTATGATAACATTCTTGGAAAGTCTAAGCGAATGATGGTGCTGGAAGAAGCAGGACTTACTAGTGATGAGGAAAAGGCGGTCTTAGAATACTGTTGTCAGACTTCAATTTTGCCATACAACCGAAGGACAAAAAAATCACTGGCGGCGGTCGTGAATTTTGTTGAAAAGTTGAGGCAGGAGCGTGACCCAGATTTCCACTTTACTGGTCTTTCTGGTTTCCGATGGTGGTGGGCATTTTGTAAAAAGCATGGAATTGTGTCCCTTTATTTTGATCCAAATTCAACACCACCTCCAGCAGATGGAGAACAAATAGACTAAGTGTTTTCAGTATCGGAAGCATTCTCAATAGTTCCTTGTGGTGACACACAGTTCCCTGGAATAGTGCTCATTATTACTTTGGCAGCAAAAGATTAATTAAGATTATGAATGTTTCAAGCATATCAAAATAGTTTAAATTTGACACGTCCATGGTTTATAAATGTGATTCTATGAGAAATACTATTCCCTAGCAAAAAGTTGCATCAGCTACTCAAATCTGAATGAAGATCAAGTGTCACATACACCCTGCCCATGGTCTTCATTTCTCTCCATTATTTGGGGCAGCCAAATTTCACGTTAATATTTTCCTACTGTTCAGAAACCCTTGAAATTGTGATTAACTTACTGTCTATAGTCTATGATATTAGTTTTCATGGTGCCATTGAAAGAAAGGAATTTACCAAGTGGTTGTGACTCTTCCAATCTTATGAAAATCTTTAGCCATTTTCAGTTCATGTGATGTGCTACTAATCTCACATAGTAAATGTGAGCCAGTTTCATATACATTTTTATTGGTTATCCCAAGAGTTTTGATAAATGCATTGCAACTCCTTTGGTGGGACATTCCTGTTAGCATTTATTTTACACATGTCTGTTGAGTGTTATCGATATGAAAGGAAATTATTTCTTCCCTTGTTATTTAATTCATGTATGTCAGAATTTGTTTTGGAACAAATATTTTTTTTATGGTTTATCAACTGTTGTAGGTCGAATGCACACAAGAGTTAAGACTGTTGATATGAATTTCAGTGCCAAGATCAGTGAAGGAACTTAGTTTCTTTTAAATAGTTCTGGGAAGCTATCCTGCCTCAGTGATATGTCTGGTTACTCGTACATACCTCAGGAAAATGCAAAGTTGATGCACGTTTATGCCAGTGTTCAATTTGCGTATTTTTAGTAGACCATCCATGTGCTTCAAAAATCCCTCATTAAATGTGATCGAGAATGCTCAACCTGCAGATCCTGTTTCCTCTCATGTTGTAGTGATTTTAGCTTGCATGTTTGTTGGCCATGTGGACCATTTAATCAAATCTGGAAGTGATTATAGTGAATGTAATTAATGAGGGCAGTTACACGGAGTAATATTTTAGATGGAATATTTTTATGATGAGTGGATGTGTGGAAATGTGATAATGTTGAACTTTTTTTCATAAATACATAATTGATTTTTTACCCAATGCCAAATCTGAAAGAACAAAATTGTAGTGGGGTTCATTTGGCATTACTTTTGAGTGCTAAATTATATATGAAGGTACTATGATGGAGGACTCACCAATTTTACTGGACTTTATAGTAACAGAAATCATAGTGCTACCATAATGTTGACATTTCTTAGCTTGTTATGTTCAATGTCAGGGCATTTTGCAATCACTCTTTATGGATCTGGCATGTATGTTGAAGTTGTGAATTATATTTAGCTCAGAGTTAGGTTTCAGATATTTTCTCAAATGTTGAGCAGTTTTTTTGATAGAATGGCATGACATTGTTCAAGTTTTAGAATTATATCTTTATCCATCTGTTAAACATTTTTGATGTCAATTTCTCATTGGCTTAAGTTAGACGTAAGTTACCTACATCATTTTGACTCACTTTTACTCTTTCTATAATTCCTTCACTGATAGTTTTCTTTAATGTCATGGTAAATGCAATCTATTAATTTATCACTGATTTTCTTAGTATTTGGCCCACTCATCAAAGAATGATGTAAAACACATTGGTGTATAGTGTTCCTTGTGCAAACATACCCTGCTGGATTTCAAAGAAAAATTACACCCTTTCCTTCATCTACAGATTTCTTTGCTAAAGATTAGGTGTGTCAAAATTTTCCTTATATTGGCACTCATAAATGGAATTCCTTGTCAAGTGCCTTTCCCATACTTTGGTGTGATACTTTTATGTTGAGTGTAAAAAATCTACATAACTTACAAGTTATTACTTCTTCAATGAATCTCTGTTGTTTTTTCTTGTGTAATTCTTAAAATCTCCACAGTAATCATAAAATGAGTTGATTCATATAAGCTGAAGTGAAGCATATTACTTCATACATCATCACATTGACAATTGGAATATTGATTCATCAGCATCAACCTCCAATCATTACATTTCATAACTCCCTTGATCTTTCTATGTCTGTGATGAAATATTTTTTATCCACCAACCATCTGATATCTCCCTATCCCTTCCAATTTCCTTTCCATAAATTGGACTACTCTAATGCAGAATGCTTTCTATGCACTATGTAGTGTGAATTACCTGTTTTGTATTTCCATTATTTTGCTTGTGTGTTAAATTTTTCATTATGTTCAAGTTTTTGACTTCGTGGTTATCACATCTGCACAAATTGACAAAGTTACAATTTTCGTACAATGCCAATGCCATTTCTGACTTTGAATTTTAATCATTTTTATTTTATTTTATGGGTAGTCATTGAACTATTTTTCCATATTTTTTCTCATTCAGTGTACCTACTTGATAATAAACATAAAATAAATATTTTAACATGGAACTCTGGGTTCATTAAAACATTTCTAAAAATATTTTTTGACCATAGAAAAAGTGATTGGAAAGTTTTTGCAGAGTACATACTTTGTAAGTAGGTTGTAATAGCTGTAATTATTATTCTTTCAAGGCAGGATTAGGCCAATAGATTAAGTTTTTTTTGCCAAAATAAGTTGGCCATTCTTGCAATTGCAATTCTTGCAATTCAGCCTTTATGATGCCACAAACCTCTTTTCAGGAAACCCTGCTTTGTAAAAAAAATACATAAGTTGTTTATTTATAAACGTTGCCTGTATTAATTTGGTTTTGCATAAGTTGTCATAAATTAGCTATAATTCCTACAATTCATGACTGTTGTCCGTAAATCCAACTCCAAAGCAGCCTCTTGAGCCATTTTAGTTATCATACAAAGTTCTCCTGATCTGCGATTTCTTAATTGGTTATAGGTCAACAAAATTAGTGTAGTGAAGTTATGCAACAAGATATATTCATCCATTCTTGGCATAGTAAAAAATCTTCCTTGAAACACTAAAGTCTTCAATTTCCAGACTGATAGGCTAAAACATTTTTTGTCTGCTAGTAGGCTATATCTTTTTAATCTTACCTCCGAAAAGGTTGGCAATGACATTTCATTAATATTTCCTAAATGTCATAATATATTGGCTATGATGTGAGGCCTAAGAAGTGTGACTTTGTTATTGAGCTCAGTGAGCTGCACAATTTCTCTAGACTAAATACCTGTCAAACCATTAGTGTTTGGTAAAAAGCTTAAAAATATTTCATGCACATACTTGGCAGCTATGCATAAAATGACTATTTTTGAAGATCTTCCATTGACGAAGGTTGTTTTTCTTTGCTTGACTGTTTTTTGAGAGTAAAAGTGAGTAAATGATCATGGGAAAGAAATTATTCTTTTGTGTCATAAGTTTAAAAGCTGTTCTTCCCTTTGTTATTTCAGCAAGGTACTATACCTATACCCTTCTCGAAAGTGGTTTAACACTTTTCAAAATTCTGTTTTATGATCTAGATATATTTATTTTTTCAATTTTGGTTGCATCAAAAATTATAAATTTGTACTATATGTTATATTTAACATTGAAAAACAATACTGTCATGTTCATCACCTTTTACTAAGGGGGTCAACCAAATGTGACATTTAACTGTGATTTTAGTTTTCCTGCATGATTGTTTATTAAGAGCTGAAATATACTGAATTTTTTTTTCTTAAAATACTCAAAAGTGACAGCAATTTCCTCACTATAAAGAGATGAGCAAAAAATTAATCATTTTCTTATTACTTTTTTGCATCATTGCAATCCCTCTATGAATGATTATTGTCATTCATGGCACAAATAAAAAGGGCTTGCTTTTTATTTTTGTATTTGTGGGTTTATGAGAGGTTCTCTTCTTGTTGACATTTGAGAGACGTGAAAATCATTCTTTTTTTATAAATCTATGCTTGTTTTACTTATTCTTATCTGTAATGTAGTTATGTTTTTGTATAATAGATTTCATGAAGTGAAAATTGCTGAACATAAGCTCTGAGCTGTACTATTAAGTGCCAAATGAGTGTATAAAAGTTGGATAGTTCTCATTCCATTTTGAATAACATTAAGAAGTAATACAGCATGTGTCACTTGAGTGAGTAATGACTCATGATCCTTCTTATAATAAATTTTACACGAAAATTTTTTTGTTTCTATTATTTTAATCTAAGTCATCATAGGTACAAAAATAAATTTTTGTTTAATTCATCAACCCATTCCAATTATATTTTCCACTCAAATAAAAGTTAATAATGTGGGCATACATGAGCATGTTTTCATAGTTGTTTTAGGAGTAATTAATTCTGTGATTTGTTCTGCTTCTTAGATCTATGAGTCTTGTGATGATTTTATTCATTTTTGGTCTTGATAGTAAAAGGTATTCGTCCTTACTGCTTTTCATTTCACTGTAATTTAACACCATCCTCTGAATCACGTACTATACCAAGAACAAATTTTTACCCAAGTGGCATGATAATTGTTTTAATATTTTAATTTACATTTATTTAAGTTATTGGTGTCGCCCTACACATAGGTGACTGTCCATGTTTTATTCATTTTAATTTTTCGACTCTCAAATAGTCCAGAAACAATTTATTCATAAATGATAAGGAAGGCATTACAGTATAAACCCATGTCTATAAATGTACATTAAATATGCTTTTATGCATAACTTGAATTATCTAAAATCTGTAGAAATACATAGATTATTTAATGTTCCAAGATTGCTTATCTTATAACAAACATGGAAAATTTTTGCTGTGAGGTGAGACATAAATTAACATTAGATTAGCCTAACAATAACATGATTTGATGATCATGTTTATTATTTATGATGGGCTTGAAAAAAATTGTAATTGCAGTTTGTAACATGGAGAGAAGGAAATCTTGTTCATAAGCATTTTTGCAAATTGAATTTGAAACTTAACGTGATTTCTAAAGTCAAATCTATTATTTTTGGATGTTCTGGTAAATGAAAGAGGGACATAAAGGTTAGTAGATTACTCTTATTTATTTGTGAGCTTTGAAATTTTAAATAGTACTGAGAAGGTTCTACTGTAAGGTATATGAAATAGTAAAGGTGTATACTTAGGGTGGGAGGCATACTCATATTTTTTTAAACTAGCGTTCCTGAGGAATGACTCTTTAGTATTGTTTCTGAAAGTTAGTAAAGAAATATGATTGTTTCCAAAAATTGATATCAGTTACTTTGGTTTCATTTCTTTTTCTTTGTTCTTTTGTTTTTCAGCAAAAAGTAATATTTCATATTTTCCATTTCCATGCATTTTTTTTACAAAGAATTTAACAGGAAGTTATCTACAGTCTTAGGTGACCAAAGTTAATGTCATTCTTGATCTGGAGACTACTCAGAATGAGGTTTCACAGGCATCCTGTAGTAGTATTAAATTTTCAGTATATTTCCTTTGAAGTTTCCACCAATTTTAGTTTTTTTCATGTTCATTCAAGTAATTTAGTGATTGGGAACTTATCAGATTTACAGTGGGCAAGGCAGTGGAAGTAGAAGGGTTATACTGTCCGTAATTAGTTGTCAAAATTGAGAAATTAGGGTGGGACTAATAAATCTGAGCATCCTGCATGCCAGAAAATATGGTATGCATTTATAATTAAAGTACCCTAAATTAATTTCCAATTACATCAATTTTCCTGCGAAAATCACTGCACCTTCCTCTTGTTTCTGAGAGAAGTCTGTACATGTCTGTTTACCTACCATTACATCTTATTTAGGCATGTACATTATGATAAATTACTGGAATGTTTTGTTTTCCTTTTATCTTTTTTTTCAGGAAAGTTTCTTTTCATCATAAACCTTTAATTTGGTAAGAAAGTATGAGTTATGAATGCATTTATTCTACAGTCTGTTCATTGTAATGGATTAGCTGGGGCTTACTGGCCAACACTATACTTACTGATCAGCTTGCATGAGTGTCCTGAGAGAGCAGATTTCAATGCACCTAGTCTCTCTAGGCAGCGTGGAAGCTAATCGGCTGGATATCAAATCCCTAGCTAAGCTGTCACTCTGGACAGAGGGTGGACTTTCTCTCTTGTTTAAGATTTCTCATTTTTGCTATGATCTCATTGACTCACAAAATATGTGTACACTTGTGTTAATGATGGACATTTTTATATACTGCCTTGTGAATGTGAAACTGGCCACCAATTTTGTATTTTATGAAATAATAATTTTTTGTTAAACTATCTCTTTCACTGTAGCATTTGGGCAGTAGTAGTCTCAATATGTATCATTAAGCATGTTCCAATGAAAGTTTTTATTGCTGTGAATCATTTAAGCAGCACAAGAAAGGTAACTGATTTTCATGTTTGACTTCATTGTCATTTAACTGTCTTTTCTCCAAGTGTGCCCAACTTTCCTTGGCAGCATTTTTAATATTTGATTTTTGCTGGTTCCACTATCTGAGCTTTTGTCAATGAATTCTCTTTTATCACTACTCCATTTTGCTAGTATGGCCACAGCAAAATAAGGGAGAATGTTGAATGGGCATGTTTTAAAATTTTTCAAATAATAATTCTGATGTTTTTGACGTTTCTTGTTTTTCACAAATATGTTTGTTCTTATGAAACTGTTTTGTCATGTGTCTTTATTACTGTTTCTCATTTTTTTCTTCATCAATTCCTTGTTTGCACAGACAATCTTGGCGGTAGCCTAGAGAGCAACTACCATCTGCAACGCCCTCTCCTGAACTCCTTCATCACATCTAGTTTAGATCAGTCACTCAATAAATGCGACAGAAGACATATTACAAGTATGATGCATGTTTTTTTTCGCCTGAATAAATACTAACCATTAGATATATTGAAAAAAAATGTGTTTCTAGTTGTACCTGATTATTGTATAATAATGGATTAACAATATCACTAACCAATCAATTCATACTACAGAATAAATTCCAAGTAGCCTACCATATTTAGCCAACATGGGCCCAATATTGGGCCAATATTACCACATTAGCCCAATGTGGTAGGCTACTTGGTAATATGCTAGTTTCTCTCTCGTTAAAATGCTTGGTGATCAATGCTTGGCATTGTTTTACTTTTTGTAAGCTAACGTCTGGGTTCTATGTGTAGCATTTCCAAGTGTGATAAGGAATCCTATTGATTTTCTTATGGTTTCTCAAGCATTTTGGTATCATTCGATTCACAGTATAGGTGCATCAAGCAGGGGAGAGGTGGCCCAACTGGTGGAGTGAAGAGGTTTCAGTAGCCCTAGTTTTATAACCTTAGATTTTGCACTCTTCCAGCTTCTTTTTTCAAAAATTTAATAAAATGGCATTATATTTTTACTCTGCTTTTCCAGATACAAAATAGGTTTTCAGGGTTGGTATGCATCTTGAAAGTCAGGGAACTGAAAAATTGATCTGGAAGTCAGGAAAAAGTCAGGGAATTTCATTGTTGGCGAGGAAAAAATTACCCACCTTCAACACAGATTGTGTACGTGACTGGTTGAACTGCTCTACGGAACCTATATTTCAGTGTGCTGAGGAGTATATAAGGGGAGGCATAAGGGACGGGGATACAGTATCAAAAATACAAAAAATGTGGAATGTCAATGAAGAAAGATAATTTCATAAATGTAAGAAAGATCAAAGAGTAGGTAATCCTGGGATTGGAAGCTTCAAACACGTGACCTGCTACACAGCTACAGGAGACAAAGAGACTTTTTCAAAGTATTTGGTGAGAGATGATGTACCCAGAGCAGAGATTTTATGGTGTCTACAAACTAGCATAAATCATTCGTCACTCTCTTCTGCAGGAAAGTCCATCAGTCTTTTCCCTCTGAAGTTCCCCGATAGTAAGATATCCAAAGCGATGAAATTAAGAAGAAATTAAATAGGTTACATGCTGGTTTACCATCTGGCACCATATTTCTATGAAATGGTAATTAGAAAAGTTCAGCTAAGTGAACCTTTTGTTATTTCCTTTGAACAAAGTTTTAAAAAATGCAGCCAGAGTAACCAAATGGACCTAGCAGTTCGGTTTTGGATCCCCAATTCAAATGAAGTTACCACTCAGTATTTAACTTCTGCATTTTTTGGCCAATCTAAGGCATCTGATCTTGTGTCTGCCTTCATTAATCAAACCAAAACTCTCAAACTCAAACATCTTTACAAATCTCAATGGATGGTCCAAGCATTAATTGCAAATTTGTTAAGGATTTAGAGACATACATCAGGGCAGAAAATGGCGAAGAAGAATCTTTTTTCCTGAACGTAGGTTCTTGTGGCTTGAAAACTCGGCACAAGTATTTTAAATAGCTTCAGGGGATCTGGCTGGATAGTTGTACAGTTTTTGAGAGCAGAGTATAATTTATTCAAGGATGTACCTGCCCTGTGCAGTGCAGTGACTACATTGCATATTCAGTATCTGACTTATTTCCACTTCCAGGAGTTTTGCCCTATTAGGTGGGTGAACAATTCTCCTGTGGCTGATAAGAGCGATGATGACTCATAAAATTGTTTAGTTTTTTAGAGGTTGCGATAGAGACTGTATTAAGAATCCCATAGTTTCAAAATTGTAGTTTAGGGCACAGAGGACTGGCTCATGTGACCAAAGCTGGCACTTTTCTTTTGAAAGTATTTGGAGCCATTTCTACCTATCTATTAAACTAATAATCCACTGGCACCATTCCTACACACGGACCATTTTGCACTTTTATCTGATTTTATTAACCTAATTGTGAAGCCTTAGGTGTTTTAAAAATGTACTATTCACAAGATTGACTTAAATATTAACAGTAACTTACTTTTAGGGGTCGTGGTGCCCTAGTGGGTAGAGCACTGAGCTACTGAACGGAGGGTCTGGGTTCAAATCCCGGGCAAGAGCCTTTCTGGACACCCCCATCTAAAATCCTCGCGATTCAAATTTCTACGTGTCAGTACTTCGTAGTAAATCGCAGGTGGCCCAGGGAAAGGAACTGGCCCCCCTTACCTGAATTTGTGAATTTCACATGCCATTGGCTTAGTACGGGGTGAGCTCTACTCTCGCCTATCAAAACCAACCTTCGGGTTGAATCAGTGAGTGAGTGAACTTAATTTTGTTAAAATATGTGAACTTGCTGATGGGAAGTGCTGTCAAAGCTGAACTCAGGATAGTGAAAGTATCACCAGACCAAATTTAGGAATTTAGAGAGGATTATGTCGGCATTCTAAAATGTGTCATAACAAAGATTTTAGAAAAATCTCCTATTAATATCGTCTTTGTCTAGGAATAACTTTCCGTGACCCATCTAATGTCGTAGTTTATTTAAAAACAGCTAAACGCAGATTGACCATTACTCTTCAGATATTTTCTAAATGAAACAGGATTTCTACCTCAAAATGCGATGTTGTTGAAAGGGAATTCAAACAGATGTGTGATTGACAGTATATGATAAATATCTTAAAACTGTTCAAGAGATGGGGAACCCAAATCAACCATTTGTGGAAAAATTGTTTATCTAGTGAATGTAAGTTTGCAAACCTGTATAAGTTCCTCCAAAAAGTACTAATTTTCAGTCATGGAAATGCTCATGTAGAGAGAGGTTACTCTATCAACAAGGAAATAATCATTGAAACTCTATTGGACTCTTCCGTAATCACCCAAAGGCAAGTTTATGACAAAATTACGGACGTGGGTGGTTTACTAAATTTGAAGATCACCAAGTCAATGGTAACCAAGCTAGAAGTGCAAGATAGAGGTAGGTACTATGGAGAGTTGAAAGTAGTGCAAAAGGAGAAGAGAGAAAAGGCCATGTCTGTGGTCCAAAAAATGTTTTATTTTATGAAACATTTGAGAGCTATGAAGATGAAAGTTTTAGCAGAAAAAACGTCTGAATCACAGGTCATTTTCAAAGAACTTGCCCACCTGCAGAGCATTATTCAATGAGCTGTTTTGTTTTGGAGCGTGGATCACAAGTCCACTGTATGTGGTCTTGTTTTTTTTGGTTTATATTTGATGTGTTATTTTATATACAAGAGTTGATGTACATTTACCATCAAGATAAATCTGTAAGTGACATTTTATTTATGCTCCATTTTATGTAGCAGAACTGATGTACCTTCTGTCTGTCTTTCTGTTTTTTGACATAATTTTCATTATTTCTTTAGTTTTCAAATTAGTTGATGTTTAAAAGACAGGGAAAAATCTGTGTTTTGGTCTGGAAAGTCATGGAAAATCAAAACTGGCAGTGCGTATCAACCCTGGTTTGAGTCTGAAAAAGTGGGAATCTTAAGAATTAATCCCTCCACCAGAAGTGACTATCTTTTCCCTTCTTGTCAGCACTCTTATTTTGTGATGCTTTCAACCTACTTTGCCTGCTGATGATGGTCTTGCTATTTAATAGTCCTACCTAACCTCTTAAAATTGGCACTCCAACATCAACATTTTCAATCACTTAAAGTTCCGATCAAATCCCTCTCTGGTGTTTGAAACTCAGGAGTCAGTTTACAAGAGACAGTGTATTCAATTCTGAGCAATAATAATCTGCTAAAAATGTACAGCTACAACAAGATTGGACTTTTGGATAGACTAGTAAATGGGCTGTTAATATAAGGACCATACAATTTTTATATTTAACTATGTACAATGGACTCAAATTAATAATTAAAATCATGATTTGCTGATTAAAATTAATTAAATTATATGATGCTCAATAAATAAGAGCAGAATTGGAAGTGGACTTTTGTCCTCCCTTTCTCTGTTCTTTATATGTTCCAATGTTGTAATCTCACATACCTGCTAGTATTTGTGACAATCCTAGTGAAAATACATCTTTCTTAGCTAGGAGATGCCATTTTAAAATCTCAGTAGTTATGAAACATTTAATTCAAAAATTAATAATAAAATTTAAGATTCAAGAATTTTTGTAATCAAGCATTTTTCAACTTATTGTCAACGTCTAGCTCCCAAGTAACATTGGTACTGATGTGTTCTTCAAGAAATTTTGCCGGGTAACTTGCTAAATGGCTTTTTAATTTATCAGATTTAGAATACTTTCATCTCTTTTTTTATATCAGATTTGATTAACTGGGATTCCTGGGCATTGAGGCAGAGTTGATTTGTCAGAGATCTCTCTGGCTTTATGAATTAAGTTATTATATGTAGGAGAGGATAGAATAAAGTGTGTGTCACCAGCATGCACCTGCTAGTAACTTTATTCTTGAAGAATCAATAAAATAATGAGCATAAACATTTGTTAATATTAAAAATAATAGATGACCCGTTATTGATCCCTGGGGAACACCAATTGAGCAAGTGCTCACATTTGATTGATATATTTACACCACCAGCCAATAGAGGGACAAAATGAGTATGATTAAGGAGAAAAAACTTCAACCAATCACAGAATCTTTTGAATCATAAAGATATTTCTCTGTGATTGCATGCATTTATAATCAAAATTACTAGGGCATAGGCCCATATGGGTGGGAATGCTGGAATCGTCTCCAGAAAAAAATTATGGTTCTTTTATGTTCTGGTTTTGAATAAATGTTTGTGTCAAAATGGGATCACTATTTTATGGGACTGTCAACAATTTTATTTGTAATTTTTGTGAACTTATTCCCTAGTGTAATAGAATGAGTAATAGAAATAGAATGGACCATCAACTTGAAAAACTTCTATCATAGGTACATTGTTGAGTATGAATTTGTTTGTATGTGTTTCAAGTTGAGTCCTGGTGTAATTTTTCCACATGAAAGCGCAGTAGTAGGTAGTGGAATTCACTAAGGGAGCTTTTAAGAAAGTGCCAATGTATGTTCCATGGGTAGGTGCCTCAAAAAGTATGGCAATCATGTTGAAAAATGTGTGTTCCGTGGGTAGGTGCCTCAAAAAATATGGCAATCATGTTGAAAACTATAGAGCAGTAATGTAAAAAATGATAATTTTCTGTTTTTGGATTTTTTAATAAGCATAACCATGTAAGATAAATAAATATATTCACTGCACTTTCAAGTCCAGAGGATTATTTTATCTTACTATCATTTTACAGCATAAATTAGCAATGGAGTGATTTTTAGAACCATGGTGCTGAATTTACATTGCAATAGTGGGTAAAATTAAACCCAAATGTTAGCAGCACAAAAAATATTAATTGGATATGTTCTATTTTCCTAAGCCTTGTGTAAATTCTGAATGGTACGTGGATAAAATTTGCAGTATTTTGTACATTTCTCTTTGTTTTAAATTCATAACACTCCATAGCACTGGTATATTCCCAAGTAGCAAAATCTTATGAATAAATTATTTTAAAATATATTGAAAAATATTTTAAAATCATTTTAAAATAATGTTCACTATATTTTTTTGGTGTTTAAAATATTTTAAAATGATTTCTTCTTAAGTTTAAAATATTTTAAAATTATTTTAAAACGATTTCTTCATAAGTTTAAAATATTTTAAAATTATTTTTCAGTGATTTCTTCGTAAGTTTAAAATATATTAAAATGTTTTGAAATATATTTTAAAATGTTTTGAAATATATTTAAAATATTTTTAACTTATGAAGAAATCATTATAAAATAATTTATTATATTTTTTTCCAAATCTTTTATACAATATGTGTATATATGCTATTCCCTTCCTGGGTAGGCACAGTCGAAAAGTATCACTTATAATGATATGCTTGTATACCTTGCTCTACTTCAACAGCTTCCTCCATTCTGACTTAGCCTATCAAACCTTAAGTGTTTGCCTCTATTTACCCCTATATACATTGCCTCATACACACTCTCCAGTTCTTAAGCCTCCTATAATTCTTTCCTCCCCTTCAACCACCACTTTCTCGGTCCACCCCTACCTCTCACACCATTCATTTAACACTTATATTACTGTCTCGTCATTCGACAATCGTCCATTATCTCAGCATAAAGAAATCAACAAAGCCACAATCATCTCATTTATCTATTACTGGAGCAGTATCGAACCCACATTCTTTCATGACCCACTCATTCCTAGCCCTATCGACTCTACTTCTGCTACTTTAACACTCCTCAGAAGTTCAGACTACGTTTAGCCCACTCTATACTATAGTACACAATAGTATCATGCGGAGAAACTGGTTGAAGTAAAGACAGCAGATTTGCAGTCTTTATTTTGATATTACAAAATGGACTTCCATTAAGTGACGGCTACTACCTATGATCGTCCTAATAATAACTTTCAGGAACAACTTGAACGTACCATGCATACTTTTAAAGAAAAAACAGCTGGATATTTATACATTTATTGGCACTACTTCAAATTTCAATAATTCACTTGCCTAAGTAGCACATAAAAAATAAGAATCCACATTAGCAGTATTATCTCTAGTAGCCAACGCTACATAAGCCAATGCCACACCACACAGCATGAGAATCAAGAGTTATGATCGACCTTGCTTCCTGCACAACACTAAATAACAACAATAAATTTATACTCGGGAGGCTCCCACTTCTTCTATCTTTAGTTACTCTTAAGCTTATTTATTGTGCTAATGTCCATACTCACATTTCTTATTGCATTTTGTTATGGAGAAACCCAATCCATGCTAAAAAAACTATTATACCTTCAGAAGCAAGCTATTAAAGCCATGGTACATGTCCCTATAGTGACCCCAGGCAATCCTTCATTTTTCTCTCAAAAAATACTAGCACTTCCTTCCTTATTTATTTAAAATTTTGCTTCTTTTGTTAAAGAAAATCCACTGAATTTTGAAAGAAATGAAGATTGGCATGGCCATCACTTTCACTTCAAAGGTGATGTTCACCTTAATCACTCTTTAGCCCTGACAGGTCCTCATCACACTCCCTCCATTATTTTCAACAAATTATCCCTTAACATTGAAACCTGCCTCCCCTTGTTCAAAGTACAATTAAAAAACTTTTTGTCGTATATTATGATGTAAATGAATTCATCAATGAATTTCCGTAAAATTATTTTAATTGCATTTCTTTACATGTATATTGAAGAAACCATGCAATTTACTTTGCCTGGTTGGTGTTAATAAACGTTATTATTATTATCATGGGCTGATCTTGATGTTTCCAACATTAGATTGATAGATTAAATCAAATGGGCTTATTTAGAGTCACCCTGCATTTATGCTTTGTTGGTAGTGCAATACTGAAAAGAAAGGATGGCTAAGATATGGGTAGTAATCATAGTGAGTTGTGGTACCAATCATGCCAAACCTTAGTGAATTTCATTCTCGTCAACTTTTCAATTGTGTGGCAGAATGCCTTAAGCTATACAAAATGATGAGAGAGTGAAAGATAACTATACGCAAAGTAATACAGTTTAAGATAAGTGTCTAATTTGAAACAGCATATCATAAAACTTGGTTGAAGATTTATTTATGTCAGAACATTTTAAGTTGTATAATAGAACCTATAATTCAAAGAGATAAAGAGGAGATAAGAGAAAAAGTCAAAGCAGGAAAATAGTTAAGGGCATTAATATAGTTAGATTATTGGCCTGACTACACTGATAATGAGGGAGTAGATCAGGGAGGAACTGTCTTAGAAGCACAAATCTGAGGGGACACTGATGTCAGTGACAACCTGGTGACTGGTACCTGGTAATGCATAATCCAGCCAAAACATGGTAGGGATGAGGTTCACTGTAAGATTTAAAGCAATAACAAGGGATAAAGAGAGATGTAGTAGAATGTAGAAGTCCTAACTTGAGGAAGCTCAAAAGAAAAGTTGAATATCAGAAGTTAGTTTAAGTTCAGAATGAAGGTAGGGCAAAAGATTAGAAGAATGGTAGGAATAGTTAAAAACAGGGATAAATAAAATGGCAAATAAGCATTGAGAACAGTAGATACTAGAGGGATTAAGGAGTTATGGACCACAGAGGAAATTATGAGGACGATGGATTAAAGGAGGGAGTGAAAGGATATAAAGACATAATAAGATAGGGAAAGAGAACGTACAAAGGACTGAATAATGAGCTAATAATAGTGCAAGGGGTTCATTATGTAAAGGAAAGTATGAATAGAATGACTGATTCAAGAAGGAGAAATGGGTGGAGTGTGCTATATGCCAAGGTGAAAATATGTTGAGGCTGGTAAAAAGGGAAAAAGTATTCCATTAATTAGGTCTAGACTGGAAAATCATTAATGTAACCATAAGAGATTTTGATAAATGGAGAGAATATACTGGAAAATTGTATCTTAGAGATAATGGGGAGCCTAGATGTGGAAATGTGAAGTGTAGAAGGGTAGTATAGAATCTAAATGAAGTTGAGTCAGTCTAAATGAGGAATGATCAAAAGTACCTACTTCACACAAGCACTTCGTACTGTGATAATAACAGTTAATAAACAAAGAAAGCAAAACTTTGTTAAGTTTTAAAAATAGGAAAGGAATATTTTGGGAGCACTAGAGGGTAATGAGGTGGATTTTTCACTCATCCAGTTTGTATTTCATGCTATGAATAGAAAGATAAAGAAGATAGCAGCTGACTTCTTAGGTGAAGATCAGTTTGGTTTGATGTTGGAGAGAACAACAAAAGAAATTAAAATGAAGTGCAGTGAGGATATTTTGCTATTTTTTAAATTTAAGAAAGCATTTGATGGAATAGATGGAAGAGTTAATGAGTACACTTCAGACAGGAGAAGATTATAAGGATTAGAAGAGAAGGGAGAATATGAAGTGAAGAGGTGGTTGGAATATTTGGAGCAATTATACAGTGGAAGCAATCCCAGTGTGAAGATGATCAAAGAGGAAAATGAGTCCGAAATGGATGAGACTCAACCTTGAGATCAGAATTGACTCTGCAGTAAAGGACCTGTGGCTAAATAGGCTTCTGGCATTGACAATCTTCCTTCTAAGCTAATTGAAATTGCAGAGGAGATTATATTAACCCAGTTCTACAATACCATCTGCAACATATATTCAACTGGAGACATTCCTACGGACTTTGATGAGGACAGTGAATTTTAGGACTATAAGTCTGATGACACATCATTTAAAAAATTTAATAAGATCATCTACAGAAGAATGGAATGAAGAGCAGAAGATTTTCATGGACTAAGACCAATTTTGATTCAGGAAAAGTTAGGGCTGAAGAGAAGACATGTTGGCCTTTAAATTACTCATAGAGAAGAGAATGGAAAAGAACAAATCAATTTACATTATGTTTGTGGATTTGGACAGGCTTTGGCTTTGGATGGTGTGGATTGAAATTCAATGCGTGGATTTTGGGAAGGAATTGGAGTTGGAATTGACTGAATAATAATATACATTTCAATTAAAAACCCACTTTCTGTGATTAACTCTTCACCCAGCAGTGAAGAAGTAAGAATAATGAAAATCCTTGTACTGACTCCTGTAACTTCTAACTCTTTTTTAATTGAGGAGGCCAATAATGGAATCAAAGAGTAGTCTTTGGGAGTGAATATCCAAATTAGTAGTAGGGAAAAAATTAGTTTGCTGCATTATGCCAATGTCATAGTGGTCTTGGAAGAGACAGAAAGATAATTAATAAAGGCTTTTAAAGACATAGAAAAGATACTGCCCAGGTATCACCTGAAGGAGAATAAAGAAAACTAAAATAATAACTAGATATAATGCAGTAGAAGAGGCCAAGGCCAATGTTAAACTCAGTAAACAAAAATTAGAAGAGGTGAATGAGTATTGCTATCTGGGGAGCAGAGTAACCAGTGATGAATGAAGCAAGACGGAAACAGTCTGTTGACTAGCCCAGGTGAAGAGGGCATTCTACCATCTATCTATTTACTTTTGAAAGTGAAATTTTGGAACAAAAAAACAATTCACCAGAAAAGTCATTCCACATATATTCATTCATTTTTTAATTTCCATTCTTATATTCATGGAATTGATGGCAAAATGAAAACTTGCTTTTGAAAAGCTCTCGCTGGAGCACAGGACATTCTTAATGTGAAACAAACATTGAGATACAAGACAGCTCAGTTGATAGAAGACCGGAATGAAATTCAGGAAGGGTGATTGGAATGAAATGAAAGTTTTATGACAAAGTGATTTGGCCTTTTGAGTTTCACATAGAAAGGGAGAGTGACATATTTAGGGGGAACTTGGTTCTAGTAATGGTACATAGTAATGCAGAAAAGATGATAAGTAATAAAGAGAAATAAGGCTGTAGGAATAGATAATATTCTAGTGTTATTACACTTAATTTGTGGGAGAAAATGTAATGGAGAAGTTTCTTGAGCTTCTTATAAGAGTCACCCAGAGAGGATATATGTGGAATACTTGGCGAAATCAGTGTTTCTTCTGATTAAAAAGCAGAAAGTCTGAGTTCATAAATAGATATATTTCCAAGTCATGTAGAAAAATAATGTTATGAGTCATCAATGGGAGGCTAAAACCTTGGGTTCAGGAGAAGCATGGGAATACATGGTGAAGTACTCAACACTTGAAAGAAAAATTTTACATTTATGGACAGGATGCCTTCATTTGTTTTGTTAATTTTGAGAAGGCATTTGAGCATTTCAAATGATTAAAATTAATTAATATACTAATGGAATTTGGATGGGCTTGAAAGAATGAATTAATAACAAGAAACCTCTATCTCAATTTAATAATGTGGAAACGGGTTACAGGAGAGGGATTGGAAAGATTTTGTCATTCCCAGGAATGTGGTAAAGTTAGCCACAGTCACCATTATTTTTATAATGTGTACTTGAAGAAAATAGGAGGAGTGGAATAGGAAGGGTTGAATGTGGGAGATGACCTGTTCAAATCAGTCACATTTATTAATTACAGTAGAAATCCGATGTAGCGAGTATGGCTTATAGCAAACATATTGGTATAGCAAGTGATTTTTCGTTTTTGGTCGGTCCACAGCAAAAAGCTCACAGAGTTTTCGATTATAACGAGTAGTTATTTTCGCTTTGCAGCTAAAACGAGTCAATGGTTCCGTGATTGTAGTACCGGCTGCATAACTCCAGGGACTCCATGCTCAGCACAAGACAATGCTATACAAACTTATGCAGTTAGTCATCACTATGAGAGAGAGATAAAATTTGATCAGATGTATTATCAGTTTCCGCCACCTTGCTCATCTGTTACATTGTAGGGTCTTGAGAAATAGTAATATCATTGATTTTGCCATGATTGTCATCCGGTTGCATAATTCACAGACTGGTTGCTGATATCACATGATTGATGGAATTTTGGAGGCATGGATGATGGATGACAGCAGTGGAGAAGAAAAGGATTGAAAGCATTTGAAATATGGTTCTACCAAAGAATGATGAAGATAAAATGGATCGACCAAGTGACAAATGAAGAAGTCCTAAGAAAAGTGGGAGAAAAGAGAAGTCTGCTGAAAACTATAAAAAGAAGACGGGACTACCTAGCCGGCCATATCTTAAGACACGATGGCCTGATGAAAACAATCCTCAAAGGAAAAGGGAACAGGAAGAATGGAAAAGGCAGGCCTTGTATGAGTTACATAGAACAGGTTGTAAAGGACATGAAAGAGAGGAACTACGTTAATATGAAGAGGTTGGCCGATAGAAGAATCGAGTGGAGGGCTGCATCAAACCAATTCTAGGATTGTTGACCAGTGATGATGATGATGGAATTTTATTATTTCTTTACGATGCTTGTGGTTTTCAAAAACTACCGGTGGATTGTTACAGACACTTGATAGTTCATCCTCACCCTGATTAGTCAATATGAAACAGGACAATAGGGATGCAAACATTCATGTTGGTTATCATGATTAATTTTGAGACTTTTGTCAATGCTCATTGTAGCAGACTAGTCTACTGTATCAACAGTTAGGCTGTTATTCAGCCAAAGGCAGCAAGTAATGTTGTATTAGAGGTTCAATTGATTAGTGTGAGATAAATATCAATCGCAGGCAGGAGAGGAGATAGATACTCCAAGATTTAAAAGGCTGGAATTATATTAAAACTGGCAGATATAAACTAGGGCAAGTGGATTGGGAGTGTTTAGTATGAAATTGGTGTGGTAGTAGGCAAAGAAATGTGCTGGCCAAGTTAGCGTTCATAAGGAGGAAGGATTAACAAGGGAGGTCTCATATATCTTCTATACAGCATAGGACCACCTTGCTAGTCTCGTATGCCAATTCTGAGTCTTAAATCAACTTTTAACCATCTAGTGTCTGCAGATATAGTTAGTAAACAGCAAACTGGCAGTAGAATGGAAATAATTGAAGTAAATGATATTAATTTTTTGAACTGAAAACTTGATTACTTACAATTACTGTGGCATGTAACATAATTAATGATTCTGATTAATATTAATCAGAAGATAATGGAGGGTATAAAAGTTGAAGAGATGGTCGTAGTCTAGTAAGCAATGGTACAACAATCAAACTACAGCTTGAACCAGGTGTCCCAGGACAGATGATTCAACCCCTTTGACTGAGCCACATTAGCACCTCTACATGGTCAGATCATTCACCTGACAGACCTTAGCATGTAGAAGCAGCAGTAGTGGAGATATTAAGGAAAGCTAAAATTCTAAAAGGAGCTAATTATTCAGAAAGAAAGCCTTTACCACAAGAGATAGAGCATAAGTTGCAAGCTTTTGATACGTGGATCTGAAGAATAATGGAGTTAGCTGGTTAATGACAAAGATGAATAAGGAAGTATTATATACGGTCGAGGGGAGAATATAGTTAGAGAAATTTGTTGTTGGAAAGAACAGTGGATATTGTATAAGTTAGAGAGAAAAGGAAATTTTTAAGAGGGTGAAGGAAGAAAAAATATTGTTAACCTTGGACAGTGGAGAAGAGAAGTTCAATATGACTTGAAGATGGGTTGAATATCTGACTATGTAGAAATGAGATAAATGTAGGATATGTGGACTGATTAGGGAAAATGGTTTGAAATGATCTACAGCAGTAGGGAATCACAGGCAGGGACTATACATAAACCTTGTTGTTGGTAGAATACTTATCATCACCAATTATCAATCTTTGTTCCATTCAAAAAATGATTAGAAGTAGAGGTGGAGATATATCATTTTTCCTGGAAAAGTATGAAGGTCTCTTCTGCTTTTGGAGTAGCAGTCATGTTAAAATTGATTTCCTAGGGTAAAGTGAGGTTTTAAAGGAAAATGATGAGCTCCAATTATATTAGCCCTACCCTTCAAACTGGATTTACATTGTAACTTTATTTTTTCAGTTGTCTATCCTTGGCTTTGACAATGTAAACATTCCTCATCATTAGATACTCGTGAGCTCAGGGTATCATGGGGTAGTATATCTTCAACCTCATACCAATGTCCATTTCATTCAACCCCTGAATCTCATAGTATTCACTCATTTGACATGTGGTGATGCCCTAGGTGAGAAGTTGAGTATGTAGTGAGGAATTCTATTAAATAAGAAGTGGCTGAAGAACAATTTTTTGATATTTCGAATGATGTTAATTACAGACAAAAAATAGAAAATCATAATTTTCCAACTTTTATGATCAGATGGATATTTTCTTTCTTCAAATTTTTACATACTTTACTCTCATGCATACCTCATTTAATTCTGGACCTCAAACATTCTTTAGAATGGCCACTCTTTTGTACCACCATGACTGTTAAACAAAAAAGTGTATTAAAAATATAATTTTGAATATTTAACAAGTAATTAAATTAATTTCAGTTTATTTTTAATTTTTTATTTACTTTAAAATGGATCACCTACAATCATGGGCCCTATGTCAGTTATCATCGCAGAAATATTCAGAGTCTATGCAGAGGACCTTAAAATGTGTTTCTTTGAATTCCAATCTTTGGCATGACAGCAGTACTTTCCTATTTTCTATAGAAAGAGATAGTAGAATGCATTTCTTTTACCTGGGCTCAAATACTTCAATTTGTAGCTGCTTACATTAAATCCAGTCTGTCATGACATTTATTGCTGAATACGAAATTAAATGGTAGATAGGCAAAGAAGAAAGGATTTTTTTGATGGTATCAAGCAGGTTTTGAAATGTGTATGTTGATCTAAAGAAAGATAGGGGAGGATTTGTGCAGAAAATACTATGCAGAATAAGGATGCTCCATTAAACATACTACCCCCAGTAGAAAACTATTAAAAATGTATTTAGTTGATTGAGCTTAGGAATTGAGGAGTAGACTGGGGGGGCTAGACCTCTTGTTTTCTAAGCTTTGTTGGAGCAGTGTTTTCAGGGAAGCTTAGCAGATAGGTAATCTGTATTGGCAATAATAGGATGGGGAGTTAAACAGCGATGCACCTTTTCCCCAGTACTCTTCAATAAAAAAGTGGAGGAAATGGTTAAAGTGACATGGGAAAAACTTGATGCAAGTATAAAAGTGGGAGGAGTGGTGATTGAATTGGCTAGGCTTGCGAACAACCAAGTGTTAGTAATCAGGACAGTCAAAGGATTATAATCATTGTTAGAGGCTTTACAAATCAGTTGTGATAGATTTGAGATGAAAATAAATCACAGGAAAACTGAAATTCTGAGATTATCTAAGAAAAAGAAGGCAAAATTTACTCTAATGTTGGAGGGCACTAGCTACAATGGGTGAAATGGTTTTGTTACATGGTTAGCATATTGGATGCAAGTGAGCTTGATAGTAATAATAGTAGAAGAATTTCTTTGGCTAAGCAGTTTGGCTAACCAACAGGAGAGAACTTATGAGATGGACCTTGAGTAGGGATATAGAGAGAAGGTTAGTCGAAAACTTGATGCACAGTGTGGCTTTATATGGATCTGAGACCTGGACCTTAGGAAAGGATGATGAGAGACAATTGGAAACTTAAGAAATGTTGGTGTGGAGAAGAATAGAGAAAGTGCAAAGGGCAGAGGAATGAAGAGGTTGAATATGGCCGGGGAAAAGAGACGATTGTTATCAAAAATGAGGAAGAGTCAGAGTAGGTGGATTGGACAAGTGATCAGGGAAAATGGAATGCTTTTGGTCGTAAAGTATAATGCCTGCTAAATGTGGTTGAGGAAGAAAGACAAAAGGTATTATGTATAGTATGAAGAGGGTTAAGAAATATGCTGATTTTATAATAGAGAAATTGCATAGGGATGGAGCTGATAGTTGAATGTAATGTAAAGAAGAGTATAGACTCAAAGCCTACATTAACTGGTAGAAAACTGTTTGAAAAAAAATCTTGGCAAAACGTATATTTGTCCAGGTTTCCTTACTTATAAATATATTCCCATTCTATTTAAATCTCATTCTCACCTCCTACAGGTGTGGTTATTTTTACTTATAAGTATAATGCTCAGGATACTATTGGGATGTATTGTTTGTATATGGCTAAACCAAAGAAAATCTAGGAAGAGTTAAACTAAAGCAGAGTTATGTTTAACTAGCAAGTATTGCACAACAACTGTTATTGATGCATAATAATTTCCTTGTATAAAATTAGTTCATGAGTTAAATGTTCATGTGAGAATATTGCATGAATACACGATGTTGTTTTGCAGAATGCTGCCTTAGTGAATTTGTTTTAGGTGAATTTTTACAGTTACACAAACCCATATCAGGGAAACGTGTACCAATCATGTCATAGGATTAATTTTACCCTTTTTTTTTTGTTTTGATATGGCTTTGATAATAAGTCGAATTTTATTTTTCTGTATTTGCAGATAGCTACCAGTATCAGCTGCAGTCTATGTGGCAGAAGTGTTGGAATACCAACCAGTCTCTCGTGCACAACCTTCGGTTCCGTGAACGTGGACCACTGAAATCATGGAGACCTGAGACAATGGCTGAAGCCATTTTCTCTGTGCTGAAGGAGGGCCTATCACTATCACAGTCGGCCCGTAAATATGATATTCCATACCCAACATTTGTGCTGTATGCCAATCGCGTGCACAATATGCTTGGCCCATCAATTGATGGAGGATCTGGTGAGTATTAACATTTCCTTGCTGCTCTAACTTCTTGCCTACTTCTGCTCAGCTATGAAAAGATTACCATAAAATCTGAATAAATTAAAAAAGCCTGAGTCTTTTTGTGTTATGAATTGCATTATAGCTAAGATATTATTCATAAAGTAGTCATCTATATAAATGTACATAACTATGGATTGGAAGATACTTGGATCAATCCCAAATTTGAAAGAAAATGATTTTTCTTATCTGAGTAAAAAGACCAGGAAGAAGGAATTACATTTCTGTCTTAAGTTAAATGATTAATCGATTAAGTTCTAGTGATCACTTTCCAAGATTGTGAACATAAATGAGACCATCAATCCTTAGCTTTCTATAGAAATAGTAGCTTTTCGAATGTTGTCCCATCATTATACTTGGTGTAGTTACTGATTAATCAGGATTGGCTAACTCTGAAATAAAAATGATGTGTACTTGATTAAAGGTCTCCGATCAGGCTTCTGCTTGAATCATCATTGAGACCATTTCATGTTATCATTCATGAGAAGAGAAGTAACTGCATTTGAGTTAAATTGTAGTTCATTATGCCAGACAGAAAAAAAACTATATGCTTTCACCTTTTGTATTTGTTGCCTCTCCATCCCGCAAACCCTGTGGTGGATGATCTCAACGTAGAGATGACTTCTTACTTAACTTTGATATCCGATATAGTTGTTCTCAGACACATAATATTGCCATTAAATTAGTATGAAATGAATTATGCAGTATAAAAAGCTGTTTGGCAATCTGCTTTTTCCAGGAAAATGCTTTGATGAATATGAAAGAAACAAAGCCTTTGTTCAAAATTTATCCTAAAGTGAACTATGTTAGTCAGAAAAGTTTTGCTAAGTTCACATTTTATTATCTTTAGGCCTACCTTTCTCAGCAGATTCATGATGGAATACAACTATAGTTATGTACCTACCAACTAAATTCCAACTCATTGGTTTCTTGGTTTTCTCAACTAGTATAGGGCAAGATCTTCTTGCACCCAAAGATCATTTAAAAGGAGTTGATAATGGTCGCAGGTTCATGAGAGAGGGCATGACTTACTGGGTTGAAATATCCCTTTCTTGAGGGGTCTCTTGGATATCTTGACTTCCCCCGAGGGTTAAAATTAGCGACTTCATAAAGGACTTTTTGACTCTGTAGGATAGCAGCGTAGGGAATTCACCTATTACCTACTACCAAGGAGTTTTATGCTGTTAGAAACAAATTTTATGCTGCTTGAGAGCATTTACACAGCATTATACATGCAGTCTTTCTTATGAGAACATATTATAATTAACGATTACTTCATGGAATTATACCCTTCTAAATTTCACGATGCAAATCCTTTTTTTGTTCGTTAATGGCCTTCTTCTAACCTCTGGCTATATGTGTAAAACACAATGTATTCTCAATTGAGGGGAAAGTCTAAAGGAAAATCCTAATAACTTCGTAATGTGATTTTTGCTTCAGGAAATTATAGAATATTTCCATTGAAAAAAATTTACACTAGAAGCTCTCGGGAGCTGATGAATCACTCACTATATTGAACTCTAGTTATTACCAAAGGTGTATAAATAACCATTCCACAGCCTATGCTAGTGTAATTAATATCGTGGGTGTTTTGGGTGAATGACCAAAAGATTCCATTAAGACAGCTGTTAGAAATGATGTTCGCACATTTCATTGACTCATGGTTGTATTTACTGACTATGGGTGCTCATGCAATGTGCTGTATATTAGTCGAAATATTGAACGGCCCCTTTGAAAGCTACTTGTTGCTCTTGTTATTGTCAATTTATTTTACATGCAAATCATAGAGTAATAAATGGTCCCTAGGCCATGACTTGCTATTTCGAGCTTCTTCTTATTTAATAAATTGGACTTGAATTCATTAAGCTGCAGATATAGGGTATATATATGAATGATTTTTTTTGCAATCTTTGCTAGAATTTCAAATTGGTTAGATTTATGGAACGTGGGGAGAATCAAGCTTTGTTATCGCCCATTTTTCATGTTCAGTTATATGTTTTGTAAAGCTGGATGATTAGATAAATTTATATTCGAAACATATCACTTCGTGCAAAAGGAATTTATATCATTTTTCGTAAAAACAAGAACTTTTTTGACTTGGAAGCTTGAATGCATAATGTAATTTTGAAAAATTTTAATATCATATGTTTTTTCCTACCCATTTAGTGTATCTTTTGGTCAGTCAGTTCATATACATATTTGGTTTGGCAGCCTTCAATCTAATGTTCCACGCCAGCCTCTTTTAGCCTTTTCTTTGCAGTATGTTGAGGACCTTGTCGTTAGCCCCCTTCAATGAATCAACATTTATTTCAGTAGAGTACACCTAATATCATGGTACAATATCCAATTTTCTCCAAAATACATATTATCTTAGTAACTAAATTGTTTTACCTACTGTAGCTTATGCCCTCACAAGTTTTATATTAACCATAATAACCAAACTGTTAGCCTTCTTAATCATGGAGTTTCATACTTGTTATGCTTCTCTGCCATTAATCTTGTTACCATATCTTTCTCACTGATCCATCTATGTATCTAGTAGTGGTCTACAGTTAATTTGGTTATTGGCTGACTGATCATCCAGAGAAAATAAGCTACCTGAATGTGCCCAATCACATGCAAATCTGAAGCTTTCCAATAATGTAGTAAACTAGGAGGATATGTGTAATATATTCAGTACTTTATGGATTGATTTCATGTGTCTCACCTGTTGTCTTTAAGCCTGCAATTTTTGTTTTTAAGACAGCTACACAGCTTCATCAAGGCTATCCTTTCTTTTCAGATCTTCGCCCCAAGGGAAGAGGGCGACCCCAGCGCATTCTCCTTGGAAACTGGCCTGATGATCATATTCGTGGAGTCATTAGAGCTGTGGTGTTCAGAGACACAACTCATGTTAAGGATGAACCTGCACATCTGTCTTACCCTCCTCGCATTCAGGTAAAGTTAATTACGTTTAACTATTGCATTTTTTTGTGAGCATTCACAGAGAAATAATTTTTCATCTGATGTGTAATTTGTGGTTAGGAGAATTGTAATTTTACAGAGAATTGCAATTTTACAGAGAGTGAAGATAGAAAATGGAATCATGGAAATATTATATGATTCAAAGCACTCTTGTTTTGGTTCATTTTTGCCTGTAATTTCATTAATTTTCCAAGTGTAATTTAAAATATACTTTACAGCCTTGAATATTTGAATTTTCTTCAATACCTATTTGTGATATACATCTCTTGATAGACAATTTGTAGACAATAATAATTGGTAAAGAACTGCCAGTTCTCCTCTTGGGCTCTTACTTTTTTCATGGTTGTGCCTCTTACGTTATCGTCAATCTTTAATATGCACTATAGCAAGAAGTTGCGCAGAGAAAAAAATCATTCCCCTTGACCGGGACTCAAACCCGGATCCCCTGATTTCCGGCCAGGTGCTCTACCAGTTGAGCTACCAAGACATCCTCTTTCTCTGTGGAAATCATCAAAATGATTTTTTCTCTGTGGAACTTCTTGCTATAGTGCAATTTTCAGCAGGTGACGCCACTTTATAAAGTTTCCACGGCCAGTTCGCGGTCTTTGAAATCTTTAATATGCTTATCCTTTCTCTATAAATTTGCCTATTGAATCTTAATTTTCCTTACATAATAGATGCTACCTGCTCAAAGTTACTAGTCATCCCCTGGGTGTATATTAATGGTGATAATAAGCCTTTTCAATTACCTGGTCTTTGATTTAGCCTATTGTATACCCTAGTCATAGCAATTATCACTGCTTCTAATCTTAAAATGGCACATCTCAGCCTTCTTAATTTTTTGTCAATCCTAAATTCACATCTTCAGAATTTGTGGAGTGATGCTCCCATTATTGTCTATAGTTTATCCTGATTCATTGAAGTCATTTGCTCATAACATTATGACTCATCTTTGATAAGAATAAAAGCATCTCTTCTCTTTTGACTAATCTTCCTCATTTCTTCAAGAATAAGAGCAGGATTGATTCTTGTGCTGCAATACAACTTTTGTTTTCAAGTTGACTCTATCATGATTTTTTCTCATATATTTCTCATTCCATCAAATAGTCTTTACAATATAAATGTTTAATTATTTAATATGAAGTGTTGGTATGCTAGTGGCAGGTTTTATAGTTACTCCAAGAAACATCTGTAAAACAAGCAGTAAAAACTAAATTAACTAATTAATGAGTTAACAGATTCAGGCATGATTTGAAATTTTACCCTGTGAAGTTGTGAGGAAAGGTGAACAGAACATTTTGACAAATCATCTAGGAGCTTAGTCAAGAATCACTAACCCTTTGCTATTTTTTTCAAGTTCTCTCATTATTAGGGGAAAAAATTACACAGAGTATATTGAGTTGTGCAATCATATCCTTTATTACCCACTTTTTACCTACAAAATATCAATTTTTTACCAAGTAAATGATTTTAAGGTTTTAATTTATTGCAAATGCTGTGCTTGTTGAAAACAATTATGGATTACAATGAGGGTTTTCCATAAGATTAAAAATTATCAAAAGTAATTTAGGTAAATTTTCCTACATCAATATATTATGACCATTATATAACTTATTATTAAAACTTGCTCTTTCATTATGATATTCTCTTCTGGAACCATTTTCAACAGGAGAGAAAATAAACTTTTTGTAATAGTTTCTCCTATATTAAACTTATACATATTTTTATCTCTTGCGCTGCCATTGTAAACCTTGACATGTATTAGCAAAGCTTTTATCATGATAGTATGGTCTTATATGAGTAACAGTAATCTCTCTAACCTGCATAATGTATTGTTCATCATCATCAGTCAACAATCCTAGGATTGGTTTGACACAGTCCTCCACTCGATTCTTCTATCGGCCAATGTATTGTTGATAAAGATAACACTAACGAACCAACATGGTCATTTCTTGAAAAAATAAATGATTATTAATGCTGGAGGGAGCTTTCCATTCATTCTGGTTCACTGTTTACTTGTGTAATGTAACAGTATCCCATTTTGCCCATCGCTGTACTTTAAGTGGTGTATGCTCTTGAATGGCTCTTGAAATAGGTAGCCAAGAGTCAAGAAGCACCTGTGAATTTTGATAATTACAGTCTGAATAATTACCACAGATAATTATACCACTAATTGCCATAGTTCATTTATGTGGAATTATTTTTGTGTACCACATACACTCAGCATAATTTTCAGTGTCATTATGAGTGTTTCCCTAGTTCATGAAGGACATCGCATGTTAACTGTGCACTTCATTCTGTTAATTCTCCATAAATCTACTCTTAACAGCACTGGTTTCTGAACCAGGAATGGAAATCTCTTGATGTTGAAAAACCAGCAAAGAAAACAAATTATCATTTTGGGTTAAAAGATTTAAGGCCATGTTCTGATCATGTCTCCTTTTCTATCCTTTTCTTTCAAAAAGGAGCCTATTCCTCCTCCCTCTCCACAGAACTACCCTCCCCCTCCTCCAAACGTACCTTCTTCCAATGGACCAGAGCCAGGCACGTTGTCAGTTGCGGCTGCAGCTGCTGTAGCCGCAGTGGCCCAGGGTCTCCGGCAGCAGCTGTGCGCATCCGCAATGGGCCCGCAGGCCCTCCCCCCCCCTCCTCCACCACCAGTCGCCCCACAGGCATCCCCGCCACCCCAGCAACAGCAACAACCTGATCCGACCGCGGGCATGGCAGCCTTGGCCAATAGCCTGGGGAGTCTCGGCAGTGGCCTGGGAGGCCTCGTAGGGAACAGCATTGGAGGCATTGGAGGAATTGGAGTGAGTGGGATGACGTACAAACCAGGAGCAACATACGCCACGCCGCGCCCAGAGAATCTCTTCCAGGAGGATATCGATGAGATAGTTAAGAGTCCCCTGCAGCAGCATGGTAGTGGAAGCAGTGGGGTAGGTGTGGATGATAGGGTCATGTCTAGGGAGCCTCCCCCCGAGTTGCAGCCAGTTCAGGTGAAGATGGAGCAGTTAGCTGCCGAGGGCCATAATGAGTGAGATGATGGTGGGGAATGTAATCCAATGGCTCGAGGCAGTCCTGGATACCCATTCCCCTCAGATGGGCGGTGGATGATTGGCTGGCCTCCCGTTTCCCCGCCGTCAGACTGGCAAAGGCCCAGACCAGCATTTTGAGTTGATTGTTTTGTTTTTCTCAGTGTGGTTCACAGTTTATACATAAATAAATGAATATATATATATAAGAAAATGAACTATAGGAAATGCATATGAATTTGCCAGAAAAATCTTTTTGAAAAAGTAGGAAAAAAAAGAAGTATATGATGGGCTATTTCAGTGTGATATATCATAGTGTATGTCTGTTTCAGCCTAGTAAAGCCTTTTAAATTTGACTACTTTTCAAGTTTGAGATACTGGCAGGTATTTAAGAAGTAGAAAACGTAACAGAAATAGGACCATAGCATGCAGGTGCAATACTGTTTAATTTTGCCCTATCCTAAATTGTAAGTACTGGTGGTTAAAAGAAATGCTTAAGTGTTTTCACAATGTAAGCCATTCCTTGTTTGAAGGAAACAATGATATGTAACATTTTTGCTTTGAACTAACAAATGTTTTCCATGTGCAATGGATTATAATTACTGTTGTGTAGAACTTACATATGCACCTAAAACATTTGCTGAAATAGCTTATTAATCACAGCTATTTGGCTTTGTTTTTAAATCTCACATTGTATTTCATATATAATCTACAAAGCGGTATATGATGCTGGAAATCATCCAGAACTCTATAACATTGTTGTTTATCCCAAAACTGAACTGATTGATTCCACTTAATTGTGATGTATGATCTGTCAATATAGTTTTATTTGAATTTTCATTGTATATTATAAGTATTTTTTGAGTTTGTAGCAAAGTTGATTATTTATGATTTTCTCACAGTTAATCTGACTGTGAATTGAGATTGTTTCTATCTCGCAACATAATTGTAAAGGAAGCACTATTCAATGTGCGAAACTTCCTATTTTTTACTGCTAAGGTTTATTTCTCTTATTCTTTAAGCCAAGATTTTTCAGTGATTTGAGAATGGAGGAAAGTGCAACATTATGCTTGGCCTGTAAAACTCAGAAAATGAGTTTGAGGTTTTGTGTCTTACAGCATTTCAGTGCATGGAATTTCAGCTTATTTATCAACTTGAAAAAATTGTTGATATGAATTAGGACTTGGTAACTTGTTTCATTGTGATTGAGGGAGGCTGAATTGTTGCTCCTTGCATTTTTGGTGAGCATAAAGCCCATGGATATAAATGATTAGAATGATCTTATAACTACTTAACTCTATTGTAAATCACCTTTTTTTCAAGAACTCATACTTGTGGCTTCCATGTATCAAGTACAACATGTATCAGAACACACACTTCTTTGGAGGCACATGAGAAACCATGATTTGAGAAATAGTTTGCTCTCTGTCAGTTTATCAAGTATTGTCCATTTCCTTCACAAATAATATAGGTAAATATCTTGTAAGGTGTGTACAACATTTCAGTGGATGTAAAGAACTAAATTCTGATCTATGATGGTGTTGTAGTTAGCACTTCAATTTTGCTTTTGCCAGTGGAAAAAGTAATCAAATACAGACCTAATCAGTAATTCTGTGACAAGAGGCGTACCTTGAAACTTTTCATGATAATTTTGGTGCTGTCTTTTCCTATTATAGCTGTTGAAATCATCTGGAGTATTGTGTAATTCAAAGTTATCACTAGAAACTTTTAGTCTATTTGAATTTCCCCTTGATTTTAAGTGATAAAGTACTTGATAAAAAAGAGATTTAAGAACACTATATATGAGGTCGGTCACAAAAGTATGAATGTGTGTGTTGCTTGCATATTTTTACAAAAGAAAGTTAAGAAAAGAATGAAATTGTGATTCTATATGTAGATTTTAAAAATCCAAAGGATGCATGCTCACCAAGTGAGAGAAAGATCATATTAAAAGTTGGGAAGATTTATATGAAATATATAAATACATAATACTTAAAAGATATATATTTTGTCCAATAGTGAGTGGAGTTTCATGAAGCCTTTTCTGTGAGGGAGTCACAGTAGAATACTGTGTTTGACAGAGATGCTGATTTAATCACTTGCTGAATAGGCGTGAGAAATTGATTATAAACTGCATATGTGTGTTTGTGCTGTGTGTATATGTGCATGAGATGTCAAGTGAGTTTTTGCAGCATACTGGATACCTATCTGCAAGTTGCTAGTAAATGTGTTTCATTATGGAGTATGAGAAAAGACCATGGAACTATACAATGCCGAATGGGAAAGACCAAGATAGCCAATTTTGCCATGAATTCCTCTAATCACTATAATCATTACAAGTTAGTGAGTGTCAATTGTTGTTTAGTAATCATTGATGTGTAACATTCTCCGTTTACACTTTGCCAAATGTATCAGACTTATTATGCCCCTGTAAATGCCAGTATAGTCTAGTCAGTTTTAGCTTGAACTTGTGTGAGGAACAAAAAATCCAATACTTATTTTTGTGATTTGTTCATTTTGAAAGTGTACAAAATTTATATTCATAGTAAAGTATTGTTAATATTAGGATGAATTAATGCCTTCCTGCCATTGGGGTATGCCAAGATTGAATTTAAAAAGGTAAATGTCAAAACAAAATATTAAGTGATAACAAGTAAATTTTAAAAAGTGGCCTTGAAATTTCTTTGCTTACTTCATCAGTTTAAAAAATGAAATAGTGACAAAAATCATAATACAGTGAATTTGTAGACAGCCATATTCTTGATAAATGAATTTTTGCATAAAATTTGTATGCCTAGTGGACACAAAGCAGTTTATATAGCATTCATCAACTTGTGCCTATCAATTGAATGTTTTCAGGAATAGGTTGTACTACTGCTAAATAAAAACCCGAAAAATTTCATGGAAATGGATGTCCATTATCATCAGAACTCTTGGCTTGCATGTGTTCAAAAAAAGTAGTGAAGTGCCTTCCATTTTCTGACCACATAAAGTGATCAAAATGTCAAAAAAAAAAGTTTTCATTGATTATTGACTTTAGTAAACAGATTGAACAACAAAATCATCTTAACTTCGTTTTGGTGACAGGTATTACCCTAAATGGCACGTTTTCATATCTGTAGATTAACAAACTATCAATATAGGTTATGGGAGGTCTGCGTAAAACTTGGTAACCCAATATTGTTATACATGTAGTGCAGAAAAAGTATTACACTAGTATAATAATGCAATAAAAATATGTGTAATTGTTAGTTTTAGCTGTTCCATGTAAAACCAATATGTGATTGTACAGTTGCAAATGTGGATCTTTTTGTTACTAGTGCTTTTAACGAACTGTTTTCTTAGTATTTCAAACAAGTTTCTTGACGAAATCTTCAGAAAATTATCAATATTCATCCTCCAGAGAAATTTAAATTTGGAAATGTAGGTACTGCCTCTCCCATGTTCACAATCACTTGAATGAGGAGAGTATAGGAAGTCTATGGTCTGTCAGTGGAACAAATATTTATTATGCTCCATTATGGCGAAACCCCAATCCATGATGCAATTTTTTCTGTGCGTAATTTATTGAATTTCATTTTTTCAACTTTCAATGAATCAGTTTTGAATTCAAGGCATTTTTTAGAAAGTGAATTATTTGAGTTTTGTTTAATGGGTCGAGCATTAATTCGCTAGTGAGGTTCCCCTTGGGCTAAAACTCATGAGCTAGCATACCGTTTGCAGGGGCTTATTGATTAATAATGAAACTTAAACTGCCTTTTGTGTTATGGTCTACCTTAAAAATAAGTTACAAATAGATTCTATCAAGAAGAAGTCTCTTTGTTTTCATATTTAAAATGAGTTTATTATGTTGCTTAAGGTATATATGAAACTCACAAAATGTCAATTTGCATACCAATTATGTCATCACAATATGATGAAGTGTATTGATGTTTAATCTTAAAAACTTCTGGTCTGGTCATCCAGCTTGTACAGTATCCATTTAAGTATCTATTGTTTCTTTCAATTACCAGGATAATTTCTAATGCAATCATAGAATAAATAGCTCTCAGTCAAAACAGTTATCAATAGTAGATTAATCCATGATCAAGAAAAAGTATGTTACTGGTAATGCATCATAGATATTGTATTGCTGCTATGAACAAGGTTATTTCCTAATCTACAGGAATGATGTCCTGTTAACTGCTTCTGTATCTAATCATAATACCATTAAAACTTCACACAGGAGACCATAGTTGGGATTAAGTTTGTGTACAGTGTTAGCATGCCATGATAATAACTGGACAATCACGAATTGCATGACCATTGTAAGATGGGCATTGGCCATGTATATTGATATTTCCTGCATCCATGAGTTTTGAATGATTTAGGTACTTCCAACTAGTTATAGTAATTTTATTTCATAATATTAAGGCCCAGACTATTCAGCTATTTCTTTAATGTTATCGTGGAATTCTGCTCCTGGGCAACCTTGGCCCCAATGCTTAATTATTCAATGTTAATCATCTCTGAAAACTTAAAGTGAAAAATGCTCCTTTTTCATCTTCATTCATGATGATTCAAGCATTTTTTTATATTGGTAACATTATGTATGTGATTTCTAATTAATTTTTGTTCACTGTTTATTTCAAAATTGAATGAATATTGTCACGATTCTTGTTTTTCATCAAAAGTTGGTGTTTCTTTGCTATTTCCACGTGTAGAAACATTCCTCAAAATCTAAAGGTAACAGATTATTGCTTGGGACTGGCGTTGTGGTTTCAATGAAAATTATGTTTTAGAAAATGCACAAATGTCTAGAATGCTGCTTCATTAAATGTTTAGCATTCTAATTTTACTGGAAGTATAGTCCATTGTTAGTTATGTTTAATTTTATGTTCTTGAAAATTAGATCTATTGGCATCCCCTCCTGGTATGAGGAGTGTGTGATCTGGGTCTGAATGGTGAGAATTCCAAAGTATTCTTTTTCTCTCCCCAATGAATATATGTATTTCCATTTGGGTGTGAAGGGTTAATGATACATATTTAATCAACTTTTTTATGAGTAATTAACTTTAGCATATGCATTTACAACAAAATTTAGTGGTATTTTAAGTGCCAAAGATAATTTATATCATCATCCCATTTGCACTGTTGATTCCATAAGGTTTAGTGGACTTAGCAATTGTTGCTAGTAAATGTCAGCTTTTAAAGCATTAGTTGTTGGTCCTGTTACTACTGAGAAATATTGTTGTGCATTTTCACACCAAAAGATAATCATGTGAAAAGTTAGTTATCACCCCCTGGACGCATTTATTTAAATGTGCTTTTGATGGAAAGAGTTCTTACCTATTAATAATATTTCTGTATTTCAAGGAAGTTAATTCAAGAGGGTGAAGTGGTTACGTTATTTACAACTCATCTATGAAGGTGAACTTTAGTCTGAATCATTGGCTACTCAACATACCACCAAAATATAAAACTGTAAATTTTACTGTGGGCATACATTTGGCAAAAGTGAAAATTTTGGGAAAGACTTAAGTCATCTTCTTATAGTAATTGATTATAATATGTGAACATTATTAAATGATGAGGTGCTATATGCTAAGCATGAAGTTCTGTTTCGTTGTTAGCTGGAAATGAAAGTTATGGTGGCATTGGATGGTGTTTTTTGCAAGAAAAGAAAGGCTTCACAAACATACCACATGCCTGACCTGGATTTATTTTGAGCAGCTGTTTGCATGTTGTTTTAACTCTTCCTTCTTCAATCAGCCTAAGTGTAACACAATGTGATCCTTTAAGTTTGCTGATGTCATTATGTACTTGTGTATTCAATAAATAGTTATAAAAGTTGAAAACCACATTGTTTCATTCCTAATACTGAATGATCCATTGCATATATACAATTTAGCAAGATTGTGACCGTGCATTTGTTACATATCTTATTTCTAAAGAAACATATTTTAGAAGAAAAGGGGATCGGGTTGCTGTGGTGTTTAGAGTATTGTTCTAAACACCACAGCAACCCTCAGACCTTTAAATGGTAGGACAATGGTATCGTCCTACCATTTAAAGGTCTGAGCTTGAATCCTGGCTGTGGCAGAGATTTTGCAGTGGTATTTCAATCTCTTACTGTCTTGCTATGAGCATGATAAAGACCTCCATGTCCTAATGTGGATGTCAAACAAGCTTTTGACAGTTTGCGAAGAGGAAAACTTTATACAGCCATAGATGCTCAAGAAATTTGAACTTATCACATTAACATAGATGATTATGAGATACACCAAAGCAAAACTTGAGATTGAAAACATGCTTAGTGAATCTTTCATATTCAACAAGAGTGTTAGCCAGCCTCTTAATGGAAACTCTAAATTATCTTACTATCAGATATCTATGTTATGTCATAGATATATAAGGCTGCATGAAAGCAACATCTACCCTGCAGGCACGCTCATATTCGTTTATATAAACCTTGTATCAACAGCAGGGAAAAGGTTGATGCGCTGGCGTTGATTATGAGTTGAGCTCAATGTTATGTATGCCGTTGAGTCTGGGTTGACTGTCATGAAAATCCTTTTCATATCGCCCTATTTGTGTGGTTTTGAGCACTCAGTCTTTTGCTAAAAGTTGGTGTTAAGTTATTCTCATAGTGAAGATATAATAAATGCTAGTGTGTCAGCGTTATTACCAACAGTTTTATCTGAAATTGATTAAATTTCTCAGAATTAATGGATACATCAAATTGAACGGCATATATACCAATGCTTGCCTCTATAAAATATAAATATTCTCTATGCAATTTGTCATGTTGATTGCATGTTTCTTAAGTATGCGGAATTCAGGGCAAAAAGAACGATTAATTGTGTTCGGCCAATCATTCCCGAGGGATATTTATAATTCCGAGATTGGATCCAATTGGATACTCATATCGCGATATAGTATACGCGTATGCTATAGTAAATTCGTATACGATAAATAGCAATGTGAATGATGAACGTATTTACTCATTAATTTACTAATTTATTTAAGCATCTCTTTGAGAAATTCGTATGCTTTTATAGTATTTATTGTCGAGGATACGGAGGACGGAAGTGAAACAAATTTTTATTAGATAGTCGATCGTCTGCATATTCATAAAACCGCGCATTACACGAGCTGAATGCGTGTTGGAATATTATAAAATGCAAACGTCAGCATAGGAAAATGAATCCTATAATATTATATACATTAATGCATTCGTTAAAGTGCGTTATTTATAAACTGCAATATAAATATTTACTTTTGGGTCCTTCGTTTCCATGGATGTCAAAGGTTTGCGGCAAGATTGTTGAGTCTATCAATAGGTCCATATTATGGTCATTGATCTTTATCTTAATTAAAAGATAACAACTAATTATTTTAAAATAGCTGAGAACATTTGTGGAAAAACGTGTGCCGTTTGGAGTGGACATTGAAGACGCATTCATGAAGTACTTGGATATTGAAGACCATTTAAAGAGTCTTTAACCCTTTAAATTTATTGCTTTCTTGTTTCCGGCATTGACGGAAGAGAATTTGTGTATACCTCTTCATGCCGAATTCAAACTTCTTCGGGAAGATTGAAGGTAAGTTCATGCATTTCCTCAGCTTCCCAATCTATATTTTTAGCAGAATAAGTAGCATGCATTTGGAGAAAAATTTGGCATATAATAGGAGTTGTAATAAAAACGACTAATGTACTAGTGCATGAGGGTTACGGGTGTTACTTAATTAGTTTCTCGGCATATATTACAGCTTCGTAAGAATCCCGAAAGGTAGTTATAAGCCATACAGCTGTGACAAGGACCCAACGGTGGAGGCTTCTACAAAGGAAGGCGCGGGAACATGTAATCGGCCGTAATAACGTCGGAGAGGAGGATAGGAAGTATAATGAGCCAATACTGCCAGTCAAAAGAAGCTTGGGGGAATGGTTCCGTGTCTCAAAATCAAGGACTGCTGAAGGGAAAAGACGGAAAAGTGGCAACATGAACCAATTGAGGAAGATAACATAGAATACATAATTGATTTGTGATACTCCTTATTGCATAAATAAATGTATTACATTGAATAAGTGATTTATTTCATGGAGTTCCCTCTGAAATTCCCTTAGTCTGTATTTCTAATAAAATAAAAAAATTTAAAATACGGGTATTAAATTACGTATTAGTAAGAAGTTATGCCGCCAGATAGAGCTACTGTCTGCAGTTGGTGGATCTTACTGCTTGGATCTGCCGGTAGATGACTCTGTTGCTCGTTTAGATCAATGGTTTACATGAAATTGGTTAAATTTGATGCCATGATTTATATAGAGTTTATATAAAGTTGATATCGACGGTTGTGCACGTTTCCCTGCTGTTGATGTGATTTTTACATGAACGATGTATCAACGGAGGATTATGTGCTTGCTGGGTAGGATAGAATACAAGCAGGAAATCGGGCACACAATTCAAATAGTAAACTATTAAGAAGCAACCTCATTAGCCCAAACAGTAATATAATGGAAATATTTTAGGCTCCTATTATACTACATAGTTGTCACAAATTTGGATGAAATGTGGACAGTTTTAGAAATGGAGTTAGAAGAGGTGAAGAAATCTGAAAGAAATATCATGATGTATTTTCAGCCCAGTTAAAGAAAAATGACGAAGAGTTAGTCAGTAGGTCAGAAATTGACCCACAGTCATTATTGGATGGGTCACAGAATCACTACAAGAGATGCAATATGATGTAACCGAAAGGAAGTTATTCAATGCTTTAGGGAAGTAGAAGTTTAGTACAAAAGAAGGAGGGCATGAACTAAGATAGCTCCAGTATTTTAGGTTTGGGGTGAAAATAGAAATTGCACTTGCATCATTAGAAGGAGAATCATGGAAAAAGGAGGTATGTTTATATTTACTCAGGGAAGGGAACTTACAACTTTAACCATGAGAAAAGATGCGAGGAGCCTGGTGGATTTTATTTTTCATATTGCATACTTAAAGTAATTCCACAGATGAAAGCTCTTTTCATGGCCAACCATGGGGCCACAGCATGAGTGTGTAAGTTGTGGCCACCACAAAGGCCCCCTGTGGCAGAGAATGGCTCAAAATAGCTGTGAGAACATTCAGAATGGTTTGGCAATGCACTAATTAGCACATTAAAAAAATATATTAAAATAATAAGAACAATATTAAATACTTTTATTGAAAAAATGTATTTAATAGTAACACTTTCTACCCATTGCATATTAGTTGCATATGTAATAATTATGAAACCAAATGTACAGATTTGCAAAGAATCTGAAATGCATATTCACAAATGTAATGTTTCCCTCAAAATATAAAAAATAATATCTTAATGGCATTTACACATGTTTCTTCTTTTATAACTAAGCAAACCCTATCAAACATTTTCTTTCAGTAGAAGTTAATGTTAGATTTAATTTTGTTCACTTCCAATAAATATACCTATGCCCTCAATAAACTTTTATTGAGATATGCTCATTAAACATTCAGTTTCAACCATAATAATGGTAGAACCACTCTTAAGAGTGTTAATAAGTTCAAATTTGATCACATATGAGAATGCGCCAATTGGTTTCAGGAGCATTCATTGAACACTTCAGTACAGGGGCGTAGATAATTTTTTTCTCTGGGGGGGTTTAGTCCTCAATGAAGTATAAATATACCTTTTAGTTTAATTGAATGCTGTTGGATTTTTAAGAGCATTGTTGTCAATGCAACCATTCTTAATTTTCTTTAAATTACCGTTCGGTGAATGGCTGATGCAAAATATAGAATTAGTGGATAATAAAGATTTACAGACTTGCTACTTATCCATTTAGATTATTATTTTATATTAAGCCCGTTTCACACGATACTTGGTCCAGCACAAGACCTAGTGTGCTAGCCACTACTTGATATTGAGGACGGAAACTAGTATGATTGGAACCGTACTGGGAGGTTTCACACGATCATCGACCTTGTGCTTGCTATGAATCGGTTATTCCATATGATTCCATACAAATTTAAAAAAGAGAAGATCGCACAGCGCCAGTAACGTGACTTGATTGGTCGATGGCTACTGGGCTACTAGGTCCTACTAGAAATCTAGTACCGCATCAAGTACGAAATCCAGTAGCTCAGCGAGTATACTAGCTAGCATGCTTGCCAGCCAGTATACTAGTTCTGTTCACACGACACTGGAAAGCTAGCATACTAGCGAGTATACTAGACCTTGTGCTGGATCAAGTATCGTGTGAAACGGGCTTTAGTATTTCTTATTGGGGGGGTTCAGACACCCTCGACCCCCCCTTATCTACACCCCTGCTTCAGTATAGTAATGGAAGTATTCACTGAACAATTCATTCTGAATGTTGCACGAAATTATCATGTAGAGACATTTGAACATTTAGGGAACCATTACTTGAACAAGGTGTGTATCTGCATTGGATTGATGAACATACTTCATTGCAGCAATGTTTCTATGTATCAGGGGGCACGATCATCAAGGCAGCACCTATATGCTGCCTTGTGAAATGAAATTTGTTTATGTTTCATATTTTATTTCATTGCATGGGGCAATGGAAATTACATGAATATCAATAAGAAGAAAACTAAGATATTGGTGTGCAGCAAGAGAGAAGAAGCAAAAACCAACATTAAACTATGGAAGCAAAAACTAGAAGAGGTGAAAGAATTCTGTTATCTGGGAAGCCAAGTAACCAATGATCACCCATCCATCGTTCATTCATCGATGGATGAAACAAGAAAGAAATGGTCAGTAGAATAGCTCAGGCAAAGAGAGAATTCTATCAAAAGAAGAATATACTTACATCGGGAAATATAAGCGTAGAAATAAGGAAATAATTCATCAGAACGTATATCTGGAGCATGTTTCTTCATGGCAGTGAGGCTTGGATGATGAAGGCAGCGGAGAAGAAAACGGTGGAAGCATTCCAAATGTGGTGCTACAGAAGAATGATGAAGATAAAATGGATAGACCGAGTGACAAACGAAGAGGTCTTAAGAAGAGTGGGAGAAGAGGGAAGTCTGCTGAAAACTATAAAATGAAGATGAAGGGACAACCTAATCAGCCATATCTTAAGACACCTGATGAAGACAATGGTTGAGGGAAAAGTGAATGGAAAGAATGGAAAAGTAAGGCGTGGTATGAGATAAATGGAACAGATCGTGAAGGATATGAAAGAGAGGAATTATGTTAATATGAGGAGGTTGTCCAATAAAAGAATCAAAAGGAGAGCTGCATCAAACCAATCCTTGGATTTTTGACCAATGATGATGAATGGAAATTAATTTGCACAAGAGAAGAATGGGAGAAAAGAAATGTCTACTGAAAACCTTAAAAAAATCATTCATGCTGTCTCTGATTTGAAGGAAATATAATATTACAAATATGTAATGTAATTCGGCTGATATATCGGCCATTGGCAGTTTTTGTACAGCCATAGAGAGCCATACATCATCCCACAGGTAAAATGTAAATTGGATGGGTAGATGGGGGTCTTCTGGAGCCCCCCTGGTACGTTAACCTCTTTAGATCCATTGTGCTGACCCACATTTAACCTGCCTGCCCACTTGCAGACAGGGGACAAGAGCACCATGGTAGAGGTATGGAGAGGGCTACCTATCCAACCTCATCATGGCCCAACGTTGCTAAACTTCGGTGATCTGACAGGAACCAGTGATTCAACTTGGCTAGGCCCTTGCCCTCTGGTAGTAAAAGGGTTAAAGTTGAATGCTTTGTATGGCCCTGATATGATGAATGATAATAGGCTTTCATAACATGCACATCATGTATATATTATTTCAAACATATGCTGGACAATCACTGCAGTGATTGTCCAACAGACACATTTCATGAAATATGTCTAATATATCTTTGAGCATGCTAGAGGAATGTATAAGTTTATCAATTAGAAACTAGCTAGCATACCTGTTGTTCCTATAAGGTCATTGGAAACTTGGTCATTGGTGGCCAAGGTACTTTAGACATGCTCATGAGATGAAGAGTGCTCGAAGCCGAAGGTGGGTGTGAGAATTATAAGTGCTCCGTACACCACCACAGTAGCAGGAGCGGATGAGATGCCACAGGTACTTCAGCATCTATATCTACTGCATATGATGGATTAATAGAGATGTCATAAACAAGCGTAATATGAGGGAATTCTAAGAAACGGCGTAAGAAAAATAAGTATGAGTTCTGTTGGGGAATACGGATGCATAATTCCCATTTATATTCAATCCTAAATTCTCAGGTTTGAATGCCAGTAGTTGCAGAGTTTTATCAGTTGAATAAAGTCCTTACTTGAGAGCTCTGAGGAGGGCACTCAAGAGGTCATTGTTCTGTTGGTTGGATGGTAGCTATTTTGAACAATTTCTGACTGCTCTCTGCATTTCTCAAATTTCATCTCAGGCGAACTTTTTTGACTTACAAGCTGTTAGTTTGAGGCCAAAAGATAATATATTCGGGAAATGTCCTTAAAATGCAAACTAAGAAAAAATATTTTCCGTTGTGCATCATACTGATCATACTTTAAGACAAATGAGTGAAACCAAAGTACATTAAGAAAAATAATTTTTCGATGAATCGCATCAACAATTAATCCAATCGAAATCGAAATAGCAGATCCCCTTCTAAGCATTAAAGGGGGCCCTGAAAAGAATCATTCAAACGATTCAAACACTCGCATTGGACGAAAGATGGCTAATAATGCCACTGACCATACGAATGCGCTGCCTTCAGTAGAAGCCTTCTAAAAAAACAGAGATAAATGACTGTCGCATAGCCCACTCAAACAAATGTAACCAATGTCAAATCTCAACTTTTATGTTTGTGGCCTGATACGTGCTTTTGGAACGCTAAAGCTATGTGATTGCCGCTATGGAAAAATATAAAATTCACTCTCAATGTAAGTATTCTAAATTTAAAATGCCACTCATGTTGTATCGAGTTTTGGAATCATTTTCAAGGAATTGATATTGCTTGACAGTATATCACTTGAATGAAAGTTCCTTATAATCATCAGAATATGTGGAAACTTCATTTAGTATGCGGAAATTGCCCGTTATTCAAGACGTGGAAAAGGAAAAATTGCTTAATGCGGCGCCAACATGTTATGTTTTTGACTTTCCTGTGCATTTGTCCATATTTCACTTCAGGAATTGCCCAATCGTTCTTGAGCAGTTGATGCTTGAGGAAAATGTTCAACAAAATACCAGAATCATCCAAAGGAAGTTTTCTGGAGCAGACTAAAGCTGCTAGAGAAGAAAGAGCTCTCGAGAAAAAAAGAGAAACTGCTGCTACATGTATTCAGGCACATATTCGTGGTTGGTTGGAACGCATCAGATTTACGAAAAAGATATTGTATGTATTCTGGTTTAAAAATGCGTTTGTGTTTAAGATATGATGACTCTTTTGGCTGCAGTGATGATAAGTATCTTTCCTCAATTGCGCTACAAATTGCCTTTTGTGTTTCATTAGGGAGCAGTTTGATGAACTTTTCGCAGACATCGGAGATGATAAAGTGGCCTCTTTGAAACCTGCTCTACTTGTATATCGTACCACTTTAAAGTTTTTTCTCGTGTGGAACAAAGACAGAGATAAAGTTCGCTTCGAAAAGCTTTGCAGGTAAAAATACTACCCTGTTGGCCAAGGTATTTAAATGAATACTAAGGCACCACTCTCACATCCAGATCTTGTATTCCTAGGCCCATAAGTTTAAGAAATATATGTAGAAATAGTTAATAATTAATTTCAACCTTTTAAGAAAAGGACTGTTTGTTTGGCCTCCTGTTGATTCAAATTAGTTTACGAATTTCGTTGTGTAGTATATTAGTTGATTTGTCTAGGAGCATATCATTTTTAAGTTCCTAAACTTATTCCCTTTTACGTAATGGAGGAAAATTTTAGTCATCGCATTCGAGTAGAAATTTTTTATTTAGCCATTTCCGTGCTCAAAATGTTAGTTGGATCCTCTCCTGCTCACATCATTTACCTCTGTAATTGTCTTAAGTATCTTTATTCCTCTTTGAAATTTACTTGTGGCTCTTGCTTTTCTAATTCAGTATATCTGTGCCAGTAGATACTAGAGCTATAGATGTAGTTGAGCTCCAAGGAAGGTTATGTGCTCTCACAGTTTTGGCAAACATTTACCTCACTTTTTTTTTATCTATTGGAGGTTTTTGATTTTGCCTTAAAGGTCTGCATTGACTGACATCACTTGCATTCCCCATTTTTAATTGAACCCGAGCCCAATTCGGCATGGACATAGGTTCAAATTTTTCTCTAGCCTGAGCTCGAATCTCCTGAAATTGGCACAGAATTTATCATAGATTTACAACATATTTGAATTTTTACAAATAAAGCATTTCAAAGAGCAGATGAGAGAAAGAGTTAAAAGATTATCGCAGAAGAAAAATTAACCCCAATAAAGCAGCGTAAGACCTATTATGAAGTGATATCTAAAGCTTAGAGGACTAAAAGATAAAAAATATAGGTAGCTTTTACAAAAGCAGGTGACAGATATGCAGATGAAGAATTTTTGCCTGGAAGAGTAAGTAGTCACTGTGGGTGGAAGGGTAGTAACACCATCACATGCCTTTCCAAAGCTCTGTTCTCACGAAGTGTTCTGCGTATCTGACTGCCATAAGCTTTCACAAGTGCTATAGGTAACATTGAAATATCATTAAATAATATAAATAAAATTTGCTAATGCAAGAGTAGAAATGAAAATGATGAAATAATTCCCATAAATGTTTAAGCAAAATTAGCTGACAGAAAAAAAGTTTGAATGTAATTGGACATGGGTAAAGTTGGTAGGCCATTAGTCTGGCTCTAGATTGGTCCCGACCCAAAGCTTTACTAGCCTACTAGCCTTACCCAGCCTGTGCAGACCTCTATTTAGCGACCTCTTTATTGCTGAAATTTAAGAACTTCGTATTCTTAGTGATATGGTCTTGAGAAGACAATTGTTGCTCTTTAAATTTTGTTCAAATAAAATTAATCTATTCCCTTTGTAGTTTTCCACTCATTCCATCATGATTGCAGAATATATTCTCTCAAAACTTAAACTCAACTGAGTTGTGATGACTTGTAACTTACCATTTAAAAGTGTCCTGCCTAAAAGCTAAATACAAGTCTAAATTCACATCAGAGTGGATAGGAAGCTGTATAGCTATCATGCTATGGCTATACATGAGGTATAAAAATTGTGTAATTGTCATTAAACTCATACAGAGATTATTTGGTTGCTAACTGTTGATCACTCCATAATATACAATCAAAAGTACCATTGATACTCAAGTACAGAGCAAGGTTTTAAGTCTAAATTTAAATTTTATCTGACATAAAGTTTCAAATAAGACAAGTATTTTAGGTAAGTTCAAGTATCTATAGCAATCAATATTTTTCAACAATGCAAATATCTGTTTTCCATCACATCTAATGAGAAAGTAATCTATTATGTTATGTTATCAACAGGTATCTTATATTCAGTCTTGAGTCTGATTCTGCACGCTTCAGCTATGTTGGAGTGGTCCTTAACAAGGAGCATGCAAAGCCCTGGATTTCTCACATTAAAACACTTCTCACATCAGGCTGTTGTGAGTACTTGTCCAAACTTCGACCTGAGCTCTCTGCAGATGCACGTTCTTCCCTACTTATGCTGCACACCTTGGTGTCGTTTACATCCACGGCATCATGGGTCCTCTTTCAAACTCCTTCTTCGATTGGTGCAACTGCTACCAATGCTGCAATGGTTGCCCTTCGACCTGGGATGAACCAGCTGTGCGCCAATATCATGGGACACTTGTTTGCTAATGGATTCTATGCCACTTTGAAGGTACTTAACTCTCCTCTGGTAAGGCTGATCGACTGTATGCATGTGAACGCATAAAAAAAGTTTTGCTGTTATTTCATGGTGAAATGTGATTAGATTTTGTACTGCACATTCATGAGAAGGATAGAAAATGGAAATGAACACAACCAAATGTTAATCGACACTTGTCAAAAGTTGGAAATACTCAAACTGCGAATTTCACTGATATAATTTAATCACGACCAATTTATGTCATCTTCAGGTTTGAAGATGACAAAAATTGTCAAAACCCAGGTCATGATTAAATTACATCAGTGAAATTTGCAGTTTGTGTATTTCCATCATGGATAAATTTCCCGAACTTACCCCTGAAACTGTTCGATTTGTTAAACTTGTCAAAAGGTTGTTGTTTACCGAGATCACAAGGTTGATGCATTACAAAATAATTTTTATAGATATAGGGTGAGCATAACAGAATATGAGTGCATGAAAACAGGACAAGATACGCCGTTATGTTCACAGAGGAGATGACATATTTTCTATGATCTCAACAACTGTATTAAAATATTTCAAGTGTGCATTGCATGCAATACACTGCCTTTTGTCGAATTCATAGTGACTTTTACAGTAGTTTCCTTTAATAAACTATTGGCCAACAGATATACATTTGGGATACATAGCTAAGAAATTACACAGGCTTGCTGAAGCAACAGTGGATGAATAAAATGGTGAGATGGACATCCTAAAAGACTTTAAAGTTGAAGGAGTTAATGAAGTCTTTCAGTTAATGAAGTAGTTGAGAATTCAATCAGCATTTCTAAAATAAAACAATAAGAACTATTTACCTACATGCTTATTGTATTTCATCTCCATGGATAAAACTTAAATGCTGTATTTTTGAATCAAAGTATATTTTTTAGTCCATATTTAGTGGGACATGAGCCTATACAGTAATACAATTGGTCCCAGAAAATCCCTTTTTCAGGGAGGGACAACCACTCAATAGCTATTCGTTCATCCATATTAGGGATTTTTCTTTGAAAATGGTTCTAGCAGGCAAGTGCCACAAGGCTTGGTTTCCCCTGTATTGGCATCGTTCTGATGGCTTTATAAAGTAATTTTCAATATTATATTTACACTCTTGCAAAATGTCATACTTCCTCCCTGACCCAATGGTGTTGTCACCCTTGGTTGAGAACCCTTGTGCTAGAGTAATCAATGCTTATTGATTACACCAGTGGAAGATCTGGTATCAGTAGTGATTCCCCAATTTTAAGCACTGCATTATACCATATTTGCTCGTGTAAACTGTGCCCTCGTGTAACCCACGCATCCCTTTTTTCATGCAGGCTTGTGAGGAAAAATATTATTTCTATCAAAAACATTTTTTTTGCCCTTGAGTCTGCATCATTTTGTCATAACATGAATGCACGTTCTTTAATAGAAAAGCTGTACCGAAATTATGTGTACGCCTATCTCATTAATTGATTGAATTATGTGTTAATATCATCACGATCATCATTGCGTCGTGCATTGATGCACGGCCTATTTTACTATGCATCTTTTTCTCGTAGCATCTCACAGTAATCACAGTTACATACAATCACATCATCCAGCTATAAAAATGACATCTGTTTAAAATAACACCCAACTGAAATAATCGCAGAAATATATACAATTTCACCCCGTGATGACTCCATTATTATGGAAATTCATTGGCATATCAACAAATAAAAGCAGAATGCCATCCGTACCTGATAGCGTTGGTCTCATCTGCTCTCTGCACAGTAGCTGTGGACTGGGACAATTTAACAACACCGGAAAGTCTTGGGAACACACAGAAAAAACTAAACTCAATGTTATAACAATTATAATTCTCATAAAACTAAAGAAAAACACATTTGCGGAAAGAGAATCATAAATCACTAATGAATATTCATATCATAACAGATCTCATTTTTTGTTTTTGTCACTGCTAGAGTCAGATACACCATATTTTCTTCCTGCAGCTCGATTTCCTATTTTTTCGGCATCGCTTATAATATGTAGTTTTGTATTCACAGGAAACGATTGCAATTTCACATCATAATTCATTTTTAGGTTGATAATTGCAAATTATTTTAAAATGCTAAATGATCGATTCGAGCTCGTGTACTACTCTCACGCACGGAGCGGATAGCACAGATAGTAAGAAGGTATAATCTCTGAGCCATACGACTCTACCCACTATATAACAAATTCTTTTTTGTGTCTTTGCAATGTAGCTTTAATATGCATGCGAAAGGAGCTATCTAATAATGGAGTGTAAAAATGTTGCTACAGATACCTGATACCGAAACAAACTGCTTACGATTTTGAAAAGACATAAAGATGCCACCCTCTTTGCGGCAGCGTACAGGATACAATGTAGATTTAAATACACATCGATGTGTTGTCCTACATACGATCTATACACAATAAATCTATTGCTTTGTCAAGTGGTGCTTCTGATCTAGCGTTTCTTCAAGTACCGTATCATTTCATTTCATTTATTGCACCAAGTGCAGAATAGATTACATAAGATAGGTAATCAGATAATATAGATTAGTAGTGCAATTACGGGCAGCTGCCCAGTTACTGACAACAAAGAAAGTTAGGAATTAACATCCATTTTAAGTACTATTAATTATCCTATACCATTATACAAAAGATCATTTAAGAATATTCAATTAAACATACATTATAAAACACAGATTATACGGAAAAGATGAATAGAGAGAAAAACAAGTTAAAAGACATACAAATTAAAGGTTAAATATATTATAAGGTTATAAATTACTATCATGTACCATTATTTTTCAAATAGAGCTTAAGAGTATTCAATTTACAAAAATGAAGGTCCAGGTCAATAGAATTTGCTTCTTTTATCATTCTCAAGATAGGACGATTTACTAAGTAGTTTTGTCTGTAGAATTCTATGTGAAATAAATCAGTGTTACGACTATTAGATGTTGGTGTTCTAAATTGTATTGACTGGAGAAGCTCAGAGCATGAAATTACATTGTTAAGAAGTTTTTATAAAAATACAGTATCTGTTTGTGTTCTCCTTGACGACAAATTTGACAGCCCAAGTTCAGTTGAGAGGGTAGTATAAGAATAATTGTAAACATCAGTGCCAAGTTTGCCAGCGCACATATGAGCGAACCACCTTTGAACACCTTCTAAGTGACAGAAAGACAATAGTAATAGGGTGACCAGACAATGCATGCATAATCAAGAATTGGAAGTACTAATGGATCAAATAGTGTTTTTATTGCACGCATGTTATAAAAATCTCTGGTAAATCTCCAAATGAATCCTAACATCACGTTGGCCCTCTTACTTATCACATCTATATGATCGTTGTATGCTCAGACTTTGTTAAACGTGGATTTTTATTACTAATTACTTCAAAATTTCTGAAAACTTTACAATGTACGATTTACTACTAGACCATACTTACCAATTAATGTTGATATGCTCATAAAATGCGAAACTTAAGAGAAAAAAACAGTAATTTGAGGAAAAATGGTGCGTGGCTTACACGAAAATGTGGAGGATTCATGTAAGCTGTGCACCCCCATTTTTTCACTAGCATTTTGGGAAAAAAGGTGCGCGGCTTACACGAGTAAATATGGTATATGGATAGGATGAAAAATTTGTCTTCCTCATCTTTATTTGATATGACTTTATTTAACTCGGTCAACTTTCTTTGCAGGGTTTTCTCCTTAGGGGCTTGGGAAGAGCAAAAGTGAACCTGAGGCATGTGACTCTATCTGCTGCATTCACCTTGGCCATGCGACCCCTCATATCTGCCAACTTTTCTGATAAGCTTCTAACAGAGTTCCTGATACACATACTGTGTATGCCTGGTCTTGTTCTGCATCTTCAGAATCTTTCTCCTGAGGTTTGTTTTCTTGTTTAAATTTTCCTGTTTTTAAAAAAATTGTTTGGAAACTCATTTAGGTATATTTAGCGATTGTTGAAATTTATGAGAAAAATATGTGATTTATGTGAATTGTTGATTTGTGTTCTCAAAAATGCAGTGCTTGTGCAGTAAATTTATTGATTTTTTTCTGAACCTCCAGTTCATTAATAACTGGGAGTGTAAACATTCTGTGGGAGCACTAAAAACCCGAGACTAATGCTTGTTTAAAATATTCTCATTGTCAGTACTATTGCTGCATGAAAATTAGTTCCTTTCAACTTTGAATTATTCACTCCTATGGCAATAAATTTATTGAATTACGTCTCAAAATTTTAACTCAACATTGTGTTGTGGCAGTAAGGGAATGCCTTTTGCTCTTATTAATGATTTTCCTCCTATATTGACTTGCTTTAGTTTGCCTTTTCTATCTCCCAAATTCTCATTTACAATTATTCAAATTTCAAAGGTTGTTTTTTTTGGACTATATTTCTTCTATGAGAAATTAAATACATTAGAACCTCTGCATTTGTAGGATATGTTCTGAGCTCTCACATGGGTAACTTAAATGGCAAATATGTACTATGAATTAGAGACTTTTCCGTATGGAAATATGGATCACCTTCCTAGTACTGTGAGATTTGGTATGGTATGGTAAAATGGTCACATCATAGCTATTATTAACTAATCACTATTCATTGGACATGTAAGGAGAGGTTCATTAAAAAGTAATGATTTTTGCATATTAGCAGCACCTGGTTATAGCCATGGATGACGGTTCTTGCTCTAGATTCCTCTTCTCCTCTTTCCCTTGCCTCCTTGCTGGAAAATGAGAGGCAAATGTGAGATTTTTGGCCTGCTTTTCTGGAAATAATGCGATTTGGAGGGTTGGAATATGAGATAGCCCAATTAGTTTTGTTTAGAATTTACATATATTGTTTCATTTTCATATCCTAATCACAAGAGAGTATGGGGATATGAGAACCCCTTTGTTCTTCTTTGGCTATGACTATTGGCTACACCTTTTTCTCATTGACTTCTTTCTTAAAGCAACGAAAACAGTGGCTGCATGAAAGTTGTTCGATGAACTCACAATGACCCTTCTTTCTTACTAGTTCAATTGAGTTACACACAATGCTGGTATGGTCAGGGTTATGAAACTGTTTGAAAAATTATATAGTGTCATATAAAAAGAATATTTGCTGTTTCAGCAAACAATTATTGGTTCTAAGAATAATCTATGATTAACAGATGCTGAAAACCTAAACTCTCCATTGTTTCTTGAGTACACATGTGTGTACTCATATTATAAGCTTGATTCTGATAAGCATCAAGAAGCCTCATGAAAGCATGCCAAAAACAGCTTCCAGATTGTTTTGGTTATTGTTACATTGACAAGATTTCAAAAATGTGTGGGTGATAAAAGTTCAGCTCATATGCAAGGATATCTCAAGGCTTACCTTTTCATACCTTTCATACCTCAAGACCATACCTTTTCAAAGTTGTGTTACGTTGAACATAGATAGTTAAGGAAATGACCTCAGACTTAACTTTGTAGAAGTTATCCATCATGGAGGAAATAATGATGACTTTAAAAACTACACAGACCTGACCATTCTAATTCTATAACACCTAGAAGATGGTCTTGAAAATACTAAAATATTTGACTGAAAATTTCCAAACATGACTTCTTCGCAGCTAGGAGAATATGTATCTGCTAGGCAAAGTTATAATGGAAACTTTATTTTGCTCATCTTTATCCTTACCCAGATTATTGAGGTTTCTAACTTCCTTTGCCCTGAATGTAAATAAATATTTCCTGTGTTGTAACTGGAGGCTTTATAGGGCATTGTGCATTTAAGAGGATGAATAACTATAATAATTAGCTAAGGAGAGACCCAGATGGTTGAAAATGCATGTTCTTTGAGGTTTACAAATCTTACTACTGTACCTCTATCATACTTCTGAAGGTCATTCCAATGGACAAGATTGTAAATTGTGCTGCCACAGTGCTTAGAAAAAGTATGAAGTGTTGAACTGCAGAGATGCAGGTGCAAGTCAACATCTAATTTCCATGTTCATGAGAAAAATGCATTGAAAAGGCATAAGACAAAGGGATTAAGACAAATGAGACACTGAAAGATAAGCACTGAGATTCCATTGCTCAGAATTGTGGTTGCTTAAATCTTGTTGATTATTTCTGGATTTTTAATTGATTTTTTTCCTTGCTCAATGAACATCAGAAAAATGGTACTATGCGGTCATAGTTCTATTTCTGCAATAATTCAGTTTGTTATATACTTAAGTGGTAGCAGCACTCGTTGTTGTTTGAATTTCATACTGACAGTCCCTGTAAAATTTTCTTTTTCTTTAACAGTGTGTTGCAACTATGACAAGTCATGGCTTATTAGTTAAGAGTCTGAATCTTCTAAGTGTGGAGCAAAATATGAAAATTGTTTTCAATGTATTAGAGGTCAACTATGCTCTTTGCCTTCTGGCAAACTTGATCCATATGGCATACATTGAAAGAGAAACTACGCTGCCCGAAATATACTTCCCCACATTTACAGTAAGTATTTTAGTTAAGATAATGCTATTACATATATGTTTCGATGTGGAGTAATTTTTTCCAAACTGCATCTCTTAATATCAAGTTGAAGATATATGTGCGATGATCATGATGTTGTCATAAATTTGCTATTGTCTCTATTTGATTTTGTAATCAATTATTTTCAGTTTGTTATAACAAGCCTACTTGACAGTTGTCGTCAGTATGTTGCGGGAAAGTTTTCCAACTGGGTCCACTGGAATCCTGTGTTGGGTTGGTTTTGTGGGGGCACCGACATGGATCTTCACGATGCTATGGTCCACATCAAAACTCAGCTCTACCTGCTTTGGAGTGGTCCAATGGTGGCTGTTATGTTTCGGGATTTACCAGCTCTTGCCATGGATGAGGATATTGTTTCTTCACCAGTGTCAACATCTCAAAGTGTGACAGATCCACAGACTTTAGCTACAGCAGTTACGTCGGGTGCAGGAAATTTTTTCCGTAGGGCTCTAGAAAGGACAACAGGGCAGGGTAAAGGAATTGTGACTAGAACTCCCCTTAGGAAATTAGGAACCCCAGAAGTTACCAAAGTTGCATTCCTCTGTGGACTATATCAAACAGCCTTGACTACTCTCGCCCAAATTCGTCTGGATATACTGACAGGTAAGCTGTTATCTAGGGATTGGTCTGTGACTGCTGACACCTATGAATTAAGTTTTCAGGCTGATGAAATTCACCTCATACTGTGAATTACAATATTAAAGGTACACCAAAGTGTCCTGTTATCAGTGTGGAGTTTTTTGGAAATATTTCTTCCAACCTAGGCAAAGTGTTGAGATGTAACAATACCAAAGAAATCTATTTGTGTTGACTAGTTTTAGGTTAGTGACAGATGAATTTTTTTGATAACATACAAAAATGTTTTTTTGTATGTTATCAACCATTCCTCATGTTAAAGGCATAATATTTGGAAATGGATTTACCCTGTGTGAGCTGTAACGCACAAGTCTCAGCTCATCAGTCATCAAAACTTGAAACTGGTAGGATTTGGCTGGAAAGGCTCTGAGGAGAAAGAGACTGTGAATTTAATGAGTTGAGGTACTGAGGCTAGTTACCTAGGATCTGAAAAACTGGTGACGTTAATTATGTGGCATTACGAGTGGTATTTTCCAGCCAATGCATGCAGTAGAAGCCTTATCCTATTGTGGTCAGAGGTTGCAAGGTTCCCGCTTGCTTTGTCTAGTTTAGCCATGAAATAACTGCAGACACTAAGCAATGTTTCCCAAATCACTGTGGAACACATTATACATTTTACTGTGGGAGAAAGCCCTTTTCCCCACAATATGGCGCTGGTGCCTAGAAAATCACTTTGTTTGGGTGTTAGATAGAGGTTATCGAAGAGGATTCATGTGGATTTGAAATCAGACCGTTTCAGCCAATGAATGTGACCTTTACCCTTTAGCTGTTAACTACTCATATTTTTATGGAGTAGTAAAAAATGATGTAGAGCTGAGTGTTTCCAATAAGATTTTTTTGTACCTATGAAATACCTATTTTACTATATGGGAATCACTTAAGGGTGTTGAGTACCTACCCGGAAAACAGCCGTGCAGACTCCTGAGAGATCGAAGATTACGATTGTATTATGACACACAGAAATGATCTGTTTTCTTAGATTGTTAGAATAAGGACAAATAATGTGGGCAAATGATACTCATGTTTCGAGTACATTTCATTTCAAAGGCTGTAGGCACTGAAAAAGGTGAAAATATCTAATTTTCTGCTGTTTATCCTACGACTTGCACATTGTAATTGAAACATGTCATCCATTTGCCTGAGGGATTCATCCTTCTCCTTCACAAAGACATGAATCTCAATGGTGTTAGAAGCGTAATAACGTTGCATTGAATCATTTCCTAGACCATGTTTTCACTATATTGCGTGCGAAAAATGTTCCTCTCTTTAGAGCTGCTTGGAGCTTCAGAGGGACCCCCTTACTCCCGCCAGCAGTCCTCCCCACCTCCTGTCTTACTCTTCCTTCCCCTCTCGCGCTCCCCTACAGCCTGCCTGGGATAACCTTGAGAAGCTGGCGAAGATATGAGTCAATGGTTTTGCAGCTGCATTCATTTGGTTTGGGTTGTGAGGTCTGGAAGAGGGAATTGAGTTTTTATTTTGGTACCTTTTGACACGGCGAGTAAAAGAAAGAAGAATCTGAAAAGCTACGAAGGAAAGAAAAGGAAACATATCTTTCATGGAAAAACGGGAATTTCAAGAAAACATGCTAGTGAGGTACCTAAGTATTTTCATCTATATCATCATCTTCATTGCACTGAAATGAGAAAACTCCACTGATTAACAATATTGCCTGAACCAAGATGAACTCTGAACCCTCAATTTTGTGAGGAGTGCTTTACCACTAAAGCGCCAGAGCGGTCTTTTGACCGTTTTTGAAATTCAAATGCTCAGTTTTTTTCACAGTGGTTAGAAATTGTTGAAATTTCATGACTTTTAATGTATTTTAGTCTTACGTTCACATGCCTAAAATGATTATTTTTTGTCCGTTACTCTATGAAATATTAGTTGATATACCTAGAAGCACCAGAGCGGTCATTTTGACCGGTATTATAAATTTTCATCTTATAGTTTTTTCCTTTCAAATAAGAGTTTTTGCTGGCATGACAGGTAGTGGTCACGTGATCAAATTGAATGTACATCTGTTTTCTTGCATGAATCCTGAGCATTTTCTTTTTTTTTTAATTTATTAGTCTGCAATTGTATCACAGGAGTATTTCATAGACTTTCTCTGAGTTTTCTCAAGATATACATGAAAAACATTTAGGATACAAGTACACAGTTCTGCTTCATCCCTAGGGATGGGAAATGCGCTCTTTTACACTACCCTTATCGCTCCTTTTTTATCCTTACACGGTCAGTCAAGCTCTGACCACGCTTTGGGTAGGATCAGTACCCCAATGCTTCTAAGCATGTCCCAGCGATGCAGTCTTACTTTCTAACAGCTTAAAAATATTTTGGAAGAAAATCTGGAACCATCACCAAAAGCCAAATGCAGCGTGTATAGAGATTACTTAACTAGTGCATAGCATTTATTTATCGATGAACGTACACTCTGGCATATCAAATAATGCACTGAAGCGGAAGCAGTGCTCTTGGAAGAGAGATATAGGACCACAACTGTTGAAGAAATTGAAATTATTATTGCACTAATGCTTGCACGAGGAGCATATGGTTGTGGTTCGCTAGATTATGATATGCTATGGTCTAATGATTGGGGGATAGTGTTTTTCCCTCAGACGATGCCATGAAACATTTCGCAAGCTCATGCAGTACCTACGTTTCGATCTTCTCAGGACAAGATCTCAGCATCTCAATGCAGATGAATTTGCATTGGTGTTCAAAATATGGAACAATTTTGTGGGAAACTGTATAGCCTGCTATTGTCCTAGTAAATACCTATCCTTGAATGAGCAGCTTTTTCCCACTAAAGCTAGATGCAGATTCACTCAGTACATGGGCAAATTTGGAATCAAGTTCTGAGTTAGCAGATGTAAATTCCGAATGTTTCTGAAATGGGTTTCTATATCTGAAGAAAGATAAGTTGCATCCGCCCAGCGAAAGTCTCCTTGACAATGTTGTTTTACACTTATTACGTTCAGACATAGTACCTAAATTCAGGACAAAATGTCGCGGCAGATAGTGTTTTCATGTCACTGAATTTGACGAAAAACTAAAGGAAAATAACATAGGCATTGTCGGAGCAATGAAAAGAATCAGGTGTGAGTTCTGGAAGAAGTTCAAATGTCTAAGGCGTCAAGTTGTACGATACCACAGACATAAAAAATGATGACATTTCAATGACAGTATACTAAGTTGAAAAAAAACAAAAACACATTGGTGCTGAGAACCATACATCCCAGCATTAATATAGATAGTACAGAAAAAGATTATCAGATTCAGTCAGTTTCTACAAGACCACAAAATATGGAGTAGATATACTGGACCAAATGGAAAGGAATAACACTACGCATGCTGAATCTCGCTGATGGTCTGTCAAATTTAATACAATATCCTAGATTTAGCTGCAGTTAACACATGGTATTTCTCCAAAGATGTTGATGCTGGATCCAAATAAAATTTATCATCTTGTTTTAAAACAGGTTCCATAAAAGCCCACACAATGCTCTTTCAGCCTAGAAATCACCTTTCTGAAATTAAAGATCACTATCCACATTTTTTTATTGATAAATGATAAAAACTATGGTTGATCAAAACAAAATCCCCTGCTAGCCTCTAAAAATTATTTCATCCTATCTATCACATCCTGAATCACTCAACAGTATTGTGTTTCTGATATTTTTTCTATTCTTGGTGGCTTGATTTTATGAATGAGATATAGGTATTAGAAACTTGATATTTCAAATTTATATTTTATTAAATTTTGCCATTGCAGAGAACATGTTTTGGCCCTGACTAAAAGGATATTCCACATGCATGGGAAAGTATGAAATATAATGCAATTTTCAAAATTATAAAATGATGAAATGTGGTTTCCATCCACAAGTGAAAAAAGTTCTCGTTTTTACAAAAATGGCCATCTGCATGAAGCAATTGACCATGAAAAAGGAGAATTGTAATGTGTTACCAAAAGTGCTATGTGCCTTAAGAAGAGGACAAAGCTCAATTCTCCACTGCATGTTTGTACTAATGTGCTTATGACTAAACCCTTTGTTATGAACGCCAATTAATCCCTATTATCATCACCAGTGCATTATATTTATGTATACTCCACTGGTATATGCAGCCATGTTCATAGAAATTTTGTAATGTGGTAATGAAGAAGAATTATTGTGTTGAACATATAGGAAATACCATTGCATTATAAAGGTTCCAGGAATATTGCGGAGTCCATTCACACTCAAGTTCTCTTTTAGGTCAGAATCTCTAGGCACTTTTTATTACTTGAAATGTAGAGTATGGCGATAGAAAAAACAAATGTATGATGTCATATATTTAAGTATAGTCAGTGCTGTTGTAGTTTGAGTCAGTCAAAACGGTTTTTATTAGAATTGGAGTCAAAATTTAAATAGAATTGGAGAGAAGTCAAAAATTTATTTGTTTTAAATGTAATGGTTAGGATTTGAAAACAAATGAAAAGAGAGATGTAGGTTTGATTTTATGAAAAAATCCTGGAATAATTTGCTCATCATAGAGTATAGTGCCTAATAATTTTTTTTACAAGTTATTTATGCTATTCTTTGCATTGGAGCGAATGTAAATGATATATATTGTGGTAATTTATGAAACTTATGCTTTTTTGGCAGGTCTATGTTACCAGGAGCGACTTCTGTACAATCTCTGGTGTTTCCTTTGCACTCTGGGCCAAGGCTGTGGCTTAAAAGCTTTCTTGGATCATCTTGTTGTCAACACAAAAGGAACTGCCCCAGAATTCCAAATGCTAATTCTCTTCTGTGACTGCATGACACATTATGTAACGTAAGTATTTTTGTATGTTGATAACAAATTGAAATCAAATGATCACACAAAATGGGAGTATACAACTAACGTGATGCTGATCTCATTTATACCTATGAGTAGAGTAAGATGGGATATGAAAATCGGCCAAGGGAGGATACCTAACTATCAATAGTTTTTGAGAAAAAGCATTTAAAAAGGAAGGTTTTGCTAAAATAATATTGGAGATTAAATATCTCGGATCATATAAAAACTGTGCCATAATGGATTTAGAAAGGAGGATGTACACAAGGAAAGAACAACCATTTTACTCGTGTAAGCTGCGCCCACATGAATCCCACACACCCCTATTTGCGGGCAGGCTCGTGAGGAAAAAATTATGCTATCAAAAAATTATTTTTTTTGCCCTTGAGTCTGTTTCATTTTGTCATAACATGAATGCATATTCTTTGATAGCAATGCACATTCTTTGATAGCAATGCTGTGCCTTAATTATGTATGTCTTTCTCATTAGTTGATTAAATTACGTGTTAATATCATCACAATTGTCATCGCATCGTGCATCCATGTGTGGCCTCTTTTACTGCGTGTCTTTTTCTCATAGCATCTCACGATAAGCACAGTTACATGCGATCACATCATCCAGCTATAAAAATGGCATCTGTTCAAAATAACAACAACTGAAATAATTGCAGAAATATATACAATTTCAACCCGTGATTACTCCATTATTACGGAAATCTGTTGACATATCAACAAACAATAGCAAAATGCCATCCGTACCTGATAAAGGTGGTCTCGTCTGCTCTCTGCGCAGTAGCTGTGGACTGGGACGATTTGACAACACCAGAAAGTCTTGGGAACATACGGAAAATACTAAGCTCAATGTAATAACAATTATAATTCTTATAAAACTGAAGAAAAACACATTCGGGGAAATAGAATCATAAATCACTAATGAATATTCATATCATAACAGATCTCTTTTTTAGTTTTTGTTACTGCTAGATTCAGGTACACCATATTTCCTTCCTGCTGATTGATTTCCTATTTTTTTGGCTTCGCTTATAATACACAGTTTTGTACTCACAGGAAACGATCGCAATTTCACATCATAATTCATTTTTACGGTGATTATCGCAAATTATTTTAAAATTCTAAATGATCGATTCGAACTCGTTTACTACTCTCATGCATGGAACGGATAGCACGGATAGTTAGAAGGTATAATCTCTGAGCATACGACTCTTCCCACTGTGTAACAAATTCTTTGTCGTGTCTTTGCAATGTAGCTTTAATATGTACGCAAAAGGAGCTATATATTGCGCAAAAATGTTGCTACAGATACATGATACCGAATCAAACTCTGGTTACGATTTTGAAAAGACGTGAAGATGCCACCCCCCTTGCGGCAGCTTACAGGATACAATTTAGATTCAAATACATATCATGGCTACAATCTGTTGTCCGACGTACGACCTATACATGATAAATCTATTGATTTGTCAAGTGGTGTTTCTGATCTAGCCTTTCTTCAAGTACCGTTGTATGCTCAGGCTTTGTTAAACTTGGATTTTTGTTACTGATTACTTCGAAATTTCAAAATTCTTTACAATATATGATTTACTACTAGACCATACTTACCAATTAACGTCGATATGTTCACAAAATGCGAAACTTAGGAGGAAAAAAAAACAGGAATTTGAGGAAAAATTGTGTGAGGCTTACATGAAAATCTGGAGGATTAGTGTAAGCTGCACACCCCCATTTTTTCACCGGCATTTTGGGAAAAAAGGTACGTGGCTTACACCAGTAAATATGGTATGCATTCAGCACATTACAGATACATCTAATTGGAAGAATACCTGACAGAATTGAAAGAACATGTTTGTGGATGGCTAGAGTTTTCCAAAGCATAGTATACAAGCCGATAGGAAGACCAAAGAGCATGATTATCTGACGTTTGATCAACTGATCGTCGGATTATCAGTCTCTCAGCAAGTCCCCCACTCCTGCCCCATATTCTCCCTTTCTGACCCTTCCCTACTCCTGCTCGATCTCGCACACAGCAGTTAGCCGTGTTCAAGTGTACAAAATTGCAAACTTTTGCCCATACAAAAGGTTTTCCTGCAGCAGGGAATCCAAGCACGCACTTGACAACGATTTATTATTGTGAGTCTCCTGAGTCACTGGTCACTATTTTCACATCCCTGGCAAGAACTGTATTGCTTCTCTGGCCTGTATACAATTGATGAGTTTCATCTGGAAATAGAAATGATTCAAAATATGTAATTCTTCGCTATATATCAGGACTTGAAATGAAATTGAACAAACATTTGTCCCGAAGTTTTCATCTCGTCTTGTAACCAAAAATGTTGCCACCTCTAGTTTTACCCATTCCTTTACGTCTAGCGCATTTTGGACAATTGTCTTGATTTCAGTATTCATAAAGTTATTTTTTCCCTGACTGACTTTGTAAATTTTACAATAAAAACACCGTAAGAAATTCATCTTTACATCAGATGTTGTTGATGTTTCTCCTCTTTTTCTTGAGTACCCCAACCGGTTTTTTTCTTATTCTCAGTATTGTCATGATTCTGCGCGCTCGTCTGCTCGCCCAGATGAGCACCGAGGCCCAGACCATCCTTCGAAAGAAATGTGAATGTTCAAGTCTTTCAAAATTCCTTGACCGAAACTAGGAGGGAGGGGTTCGGCATCAGGCATGGGGGAACAGACCAGCAGACTATTTTTTTTAAGCATTCACAAGATATATTGTTCCAACTAACCATTTACAAAAGAATATCAATTAATGAACCCTGGTACCATGGCACAACAATATCCCTTTTTAGGTATCTCCCCATCCAAAAACGTTACAAAATAAATATCCCCTCTACATAAAACGTGACGTGCTCATAGGCTGAGCACGTCTCCTCCTCTTCCCTTTAACGACAATCAATAGGAAAAATGCGTAGTGTCCTTTTTCTTGACACACTGGGATGACACTGTCCCCTTAGAAATTGGGAGAGTACTATGGGGTTAACTTGGTTCTTAAACCACCCGAGAGTGACTGACAAAGAGAGGGGGAGGAGATAACTGGGGATAGGACTTTGTGCCGAATCTCGGCCGGAGATGTCCTGGAGCCTTTTCAATGACGACCGATGGCCCCTGTCAGCTCTCTGATATCTCTGCAGCCCTCACCACCTCCTCTCTGGGATCGTGGGTCCTCCCTGAAAGTCCTCGTTCTCTGGGTGCTCCTCCACCTCTGCCGCTCATTAGGCACTTCTCTCTCCAAGTCAGTTTCACTCCTTCCCCTCTTGATTTGCAATCTCTTCTCTCTTGATTTGCAATCTCTTCTCTCTTGATTTGCCCTCTCTTCTCACTCGATTTTGACTCCTCTCTCTCGATTTGCAATCCTCTTGATCCTGCCTGATGGGACGGAGACATGAACAATGGGGGGAGGGGGAACGAAAAAAACTGTGATGGTCATGGTCATCACAGTGTAGATGTGAAAATTTTAAAGGACTTTGTACTCCTTTTTTCTTGTTAAATGTTTCTTCCTCCTAAAATTTTTGTTTTCTCTAGCTTCACAACATATGTATTTCGTATCATTATTGTCATCTTCTCCCAACCGGCACAATTACTTCATTCCAGGATTTTTATCCAGTTTCATCCTGACATATTTTTATCCTGAAAATTTTGTCTCGTCTTGTCCCAAATCGTTCCAAGCCCTGCTAAATAGGAAGTGCATCGTATTAGACATTTCCGATAAGTTAACTTATGATACCATACATGATGCCACACATCCTATAGCATCTGTGGTATAATGTGTTTAGGAATCAGGCTGGTCTGCAACCTTGAATTGTTGAGTAAGCACTAACGGTCACGGAACTCGGAACCCCCAAAAAGTAACCTCTTATCGCCACTGAAGAGACATATGATTAGGACAGCTATAGCTTGGGATGGAGGCATTGGACTCAGGTCACTCACATGAGCAGTAGTCATGCGTCAGCTAGTTTGATATGAGACTAGGAGGATAAAAAATATGATGCAAATTTTTCCATTCGTCATAGCCTCAGATTACTCATGATCAGCGTTATATGTTGCGATCGTGACTTAAAACACTTAATGCTATGCAAATGTTAAAAGTAGGTTTATAAAAGAGGGATGCATTGTGCAACTGAAATTAAGATTCACCACTTAATGTTCCACGAATTGATGGCGGGTATTCAATGTACGTGTACATATTCGAAAGGCATTATTATAATATATATTGTTGTTGAAATGCTTTGGAGAAAGAAATTTAATGGACTATAGGCCGATAAATGAAAACAATGAATACTTCAATGGAGCAAGTGCAAAAGATGCGAAGAAAGCATGGCACTGAAAACAAGGTGAAAACTACTAGGAAAATGATCAATAATGGATTATCCGTCACTTTCGTTTATCATATTGGGTTTCACCTGCATTCAGTTTTCGGGTAATAGGACTAGAACAAAATTTAAAAAAACCTAAACTTCTGGCGGAAAAAGTTAAAACGTTCTCAAAATTATAATTTTGGCAGAGCAGACATAAGGGTGGTAAATGAAGTTTAATATTTAAGTATCGCTCTAAAATTGATCCTATTTTGATAGAATCGTGTCCAAAATATTTTTGGCATAGCACTGAAGGGACCAGGGTTTATTAAATAAAATTTGAGAAAGCGTTTGAGTGGGAAAGTAAGGGAACGGTTTTGCTTCATACTGGTGAGATTTCTCCTGGTGTATGCATCTAGTGTTTGGGATCCAACCAGTAAAGGTTGAGCTCGGGAACTGAATAAGATCCAAAGGAAATTATTGCATTTTGTAACAAATTCCTATGGACATTGGACCGAGTAATACAATGTTTACTCGGAACCGAAATCGCAATTTTGGGCACGAAATTGTTAGATGGAAACGAAAAACGAATTTTAGCGAAAAAAATAAACTTCTAACCACAACCATTTTCTAATAAATCAAAAATTAAAATAAGCAAAAGGTGACGCCCACTGAAAAATATGCTTTGATAACATTGACGTAATTTTCCTCCCGTCCTTGACTGCTTTTTAGGGAAGGGAAGGGGAGGGAGTGGAGGGGGGTTCTTGGAAGGTCTTCTCGCAAAGATCCTGTTGCAATCACTCCCTTTGGCAGAGTCAGCTGTGTCCCCCCCTTTGCGATAAGGCGAAGTAGCTTCGCGGGCTCAGTTGTGATTGGATGAAGTCAATGACGCCAAAGGTTGTACCATGCCCACTTTTCCAAAAGGGTTAAAAACATCAGTTTTTTGCCACTTATAACTCGAGAAATAATTGACGGATCAAAAAACGGAAAAACATGGGTCTTTTTATTTTATAAACTCTATCAGATCCGGCAATAAGAAAATATGGTAAACGACCCCATTATTCATTTTTCCCTTGCACAATAGGTGACTACAAAGCAAGGAAAGTGTAATTCTTTTAAACTTATTACACAGCATACTTCATCATCAATTAACAAACTTGTTTTTTCTGCTAAAACTCAACTTCATGCCACATGCCCTTCTGGTGGCTCATAGTTATGTATATAATATAGTTGTAGGTATCTAATTATCAGCTAATGTTGGAATTTTCTTCCAAATGCAAATTTACTAATTTGGGAAGTGGACCTTCAGTAGAGCAACAGTCTGCTGGTGCTTATGTATTTCTTGTGATAAGTCTCTTGATAGTCTCCCTCACTCTTGAAAAAATTGTCATTTTATCACATCAAACATTTGCTCACGTGAAAATTACCAATTCCTCATTTGGTGATAAATATGTTTCTCAAACCTGTGCTTGATGCACATTTATAGCTGTAATGATCACTCCTATTCCTTGGAAAATAAGATACGTAGTGTCTTTAGCGTGAAATTACATTCTTCAGACTATGTCCAGTGTGTCTGTAAATGCACCATAAATTGAATTAATAAACAACAAACACCTGTATTAGAATTTTTATGGGCTTAGTATGGGAACAATAGCCTTGAGAACATGGCCTGCCATCTTAAAAGTAAAAGGTACAGTGGAAGCCCCGTATAACGAGTATAGCATATAACGAGAAAATCGAAATAGCGATGGATAGCCTAGGGACCTTTTATTACCATATGATTTGCATGTCTAATAAAGTAACAATAACAAGAGCAGCAAGTTGCTTTCACAGGGATCGTTTAATATTACAAGTAATAAACAGCACATTGCGTGTGCACAAGCTTGTGTTCATGAGGTATATCATTTGTATTAAAATGGAAACAAATTATTCCGCTGAATGTTCCACCCAATGGTCAGGTGTGCATTTGCAACATTCTGGGTATACCATATGCGCGCTTATGGATTTCATGATAGTTCATGCACTATTCATTACTTTTTTGTTACTTCCCGATTCTATTACCTGTTCACTCTGAGAGCAAACTTAGATCTGAAAGTAAAACTTAATTAATGAATATGAAAGTGGAGAGGCAGGAAGGCATTACAATCAAAAAGATCATGCAACTGGTGCTAGAAGTCATTGAGGCAGACTGTTTGACACACACTGTTTGTTGTGGCCTTGCTTGCAACAGTTATGATTTCGAATAATCAAGAAAATATTCCACATATAGTGATTGCTGTCAATGACTAATGATTACTTTTATGTGTATACCTGTGAATTCTGAAGATATTGGACTCCTATGATTCCAACTATGTATATGCTAATAGTAGAAGAATGATTCTGACAACTTTAAGTTATGTATAAATGAAAGTACTTAGTGTACTCCACAGTAGTGTTGGGTGTTCCCAAACCCTTGGTTGGGAAGGGGTATGGTTGGTTTGGAAGGTTAAGAACTGGGCTTACCCTCTTAGTGGGGATGCTACTTAATATTTCCTATTTAAATATGCTTTTGTGCTTTTGTTGGTGTCATACACATTAATAAGGTCATGTTTACACATTATAAAGACCATTGCTGGAGGAAGTAAAGTGTCACCTTGGCATTTATTTTAACACTTCTCTTATTGTAACTCTTATCTGGTTAGACTGATGGAATCCATTGAATTAATATCCATGATTAGCTTGATAAATTTAATGTTTGAAACTCTTGGTTATGTATTGGAAGATATTTTTCCTAAATGAAGTCCAATTTTCTTCATCTGGGTTTTTAAAAAGGATACTTGAGGCATGATGCTTTTCTGAATGACTCTAAGGCAGTTATCAATGATGATTTCTTTTCGAACATTTGGTAATGGGCAAGTTAAAGAACTAATTAATATGTTATAAAGATTACTCTTAAAAATTATTATGTGTAATGAAAATGCTATTTGACCTAATTTTGTTGTTTCAAGTACCTAAAGTGGGACCATGTTGCCATCCTTTATGATAAAACATTGATAGATTATTTTAAATTAGAACTTCATTATAATTTTTAATTTTAATCTTATTCTTATCCACAGAATTTTAGATGACTTGGAAATGTATGAGCACCAGAAACCATTCAGATTAGAAGACTTTGCCAACATGTGTAGTTTTTTCAACCAATTTTTATACAAAGGCGTGTTGATGAATCTTTTTGGTATGTCACTTAATTATGTTTTAAATAATTCTCTATTTTTAAAATATCTAAAGAACTGATCACCTGTCCTTCTTTAAGTTTTTTTAAAAACTCTCTTAAAATGCTTGATCAGTGTTTGTTATTGTGTGTGAAGCAAATCAAACGCTCATGCTTCTGGGTAATCATGCTGAATAATACTCTGTGCATCATTCTATCAAGCTCTAATACCTGGAAAAGGAGATAATTCCTCTCTTTTAAAAGCCTTGCTATTGTAATATATTAGATTCATGCACGTCATGTATTAGGTTCATGCTCATTTTTGTTATATTATATTGTAGCTGGTGTAAAGGCTGTTCTACACAGTGCATTTTTTTTGTACAAACGAATGTATGGGCTGAACAAAATTGTATCTTTGTCTGAATGGAATTAGAACAGTTTCTATTTTCCGTTCAGTCATTCAGACATTCGCACTAGCACTCACACAATTTGCCGCTTTACACAGTATAATTTTCCTCATACAAGCATTTGTACAATAAATTGTACAAAAAAATGTACCATGTAAAACAGCCTTAAGAGTGGAGACTGAAAGAAATTAATATACATCTATTAGACATAAAATTAAGAACATGTTGGTGTAGTTTTTGTTTAAACTCATGAAATAATTCATAATTATATAATATTTTGAGCTGAGAGGTGATTAATACATTAATATTTATAACTGTTATTTCTTGCACCTGTACTGCAAGATGTCCTCTTTTCCAGTTAGAAATTTGACACCATGATTGTAATCAAGAATATCTAATTGTGGTCATATTGCTTTAATTATTACTACTGTATCTGCAGTGAAAATGGGAAGATTTACTTTGAGAAATCCCCAAAAGTGAAATGGAATTGCTTTCGGAAGTGAGATTTGCTTTTACAGAAAAGATTCTCTTTTCATCCTAATTGAGAAGCAAGCCTCTTGTAAAGTTTTATTCTCTCACTTACTGCACACTGAACTGGGCTAGACACTACTCGCATATTTTATTTTCTTCCAGATTTGAAAACTTTAAATGATAACGCTTTATTCAAGTCAACTCATACACTCTTAATGGTTTTATACCGAAGAGACTGCAGAAGAACTTATGTAACTGATACATCTATTTGGCTACTAAAGGACATGCGTGTTTCTACCTTCATGAATGACCTGGAAAGAGGCAAAAAAGCTACTCAGGTGTGTAAAATAATGCTTTCTGATACAATATGTTTGAACTTAACAGTGAAGTAGTGAGAGGTTGATTTAGCGAGTGATTTTTTGGTTCCTGAGTTCTCTCATTGTATAGAGCTTCTACTGTATTATGAGTTAAATGGTTATTGAAAATGTTAACATGTATAGGCAAAATTAGTAATGAAATTATGCTTGTATTTATTTTTTGCTGTTTGTAGACGTAATTATGCTTGTATTTATTTTTAGTAGTTATGTTAGTGCATGAGAATTTTTGGTAATTCAGCGTTTGTTAGGAAAAAATCACAAAGATTCATGGCCAAGGTATTCCTTAGCTGTGATAAGTGTGATTTATGCTGTTATTTTATTATTTAGTTATATAGCTTATGTTTATTTGTAATTTGATCCATGTTCTTAGATGATCTTTCTTTCATTATTACATCTACATCTACGTAATACCCTGTGAGCCACCGTGAGGGTGTGTGGCAGGGGATTACTTGCTATTTGACCACTTTTTTTACTCAAGATGAGTCTTGAGGACCTTGTGAAAGTTTAATGATCTTCTATATCACTAGAAATAACTGAAATATTTTATTTTTTTTATAATTTTTACTTCAGATACTACTGCAAAAAATGCCACATATAATACCACATGTTGAGCGAGTACAGTTGTTTCGGAAGTATGTCAACAACGAGAAGATGGTGTATGGTCTTACAGAGTCAGCATGTGCATCACCTCATTCAACACTCATCACTGTGCACAGGTTTGTTCTGAATCATCTTGACTGTGTTTGGAAAATGAGAAAGCCACTAAGATGTTATGGTGATGTGACCAGGATGCCAATGATGGCTGTCTGTCATTTGGGGATAATGTATGATAGGTCTTAGTATCACAATTTCTATTGCATAATATTCTATATATTATTATGTTTTCAGTTAACTACCACACAATAATGTATTGTACAATAGTGAGCTAGATATCTTTCAGTATCTCATGATTTAGTGGCAAATGATATGATGGCTAGTAGTATCAGCAGTAAGCATGTATCATTTGTTACCCTAACAATAACTTAAGTCTCCCTGTATCACCATATTGTGGATATTATCTGACTGCATACATCTCATTTCGTGTTTTCAATAGAATAATTTTCTGGTATGCTTAAAATTTGAATAGAAAATTTTGGGCTTAATGTTAAAATAAATGTACAGCACATGCTATAGGGCATGGAAATTTTGCTAAAATTAAGTGTTTTAATTAAATACTCCCCATCTCACTTCATTTTCATAAGTTTGTACTTATTTGAATTGCAGTTGCTCATTGCTGGGCAATAGAGTATGTATTTCTTTTCTCATCACATTTATAATGTTGTATCTGAAACTATATTCAAGTGACAGAAGTCTGGAAGACGAAGAGGTACTTTAGATATGTTTAAAACAACTGGTTTGCGTGCCCTCTTACTCCTAGTTTATCTAATTTCCCAAGGAGGATTGAATGATACAGCACATCAAAGGCTTTCCGAATATCAATAAATAAACCGTGTACATGTTCTCTATTATCTTTGGCCTCTAAAATGCTCTCTGTAAAGGTAAATAAGTAGGGACACCGAAAAATGGTAAATAAAAATCATCATAAGCGGTGTTTAAAATGACAAATGCGGTAAATAAAATCGTTTTAAAAAGGTGTGTTTAATGTTGGGAAAAAGGAGTCTTAAAGGAAGGTTTTTTTTTAAATATTATTAATAAATACTTCATACCAATGTGAACAAACAGTTAATTACATACATTTGAGATCCAATACAGAAGTTATGGCTACCCTACGCAACATAAAAAACACAGTAGGCAAAATTAAGTTAAAGGCAAATTAATGAGATAATGGTAATAACAATAACAGAGTGGAGTAGTGGACTGCAGGTAATGAAGTTCGATTCTTACGCTGTTTAAAATTTTTCTTTCAACCATTGAATAAAAAACTTTATCATCCTTCATTTCCAACCTTTGTGTGTGGATACTGACTTTTTTGTACTTCTATCGCTTCAACTAGATTTACAAATGCGTCACTCAAAAATACACTGTAAAGTTAACGTAATGATTCCACAATTTAATTCTGTAATATAAATTTTTTCCAATCATTTCCTTTCGCCTAATTTAATTATTTTTTTACTTATAATTTGGCATGAAATTTCAGATAACTTACTTTTTTTAACAGCCTACTAGCATTACCCCAGGAATACAGCACGGCTGTATTCTTAGGTCGTGTTAAGGATCGAACTCGCGACTGACAGTACACTAGCCCTCATTTTTAACAACTACGCTCTCATAGGTTCACGGGAATCTGGCGAATGTAGGCGACCCGCATGACATTCGGCTTAATTTTTTTCTCGCACATCCGGGCCTATGGAGAAAAAGGTCAATACGAGTATTTTTTATTTTGTTTTCCTCGTTTGTGGCACGGAAAAAATCTTCTTCTCATTTTGTGACCCGAGTTACTTAACTCTCCTTGTTGGTATCTACCATACGTGCATTCCATTTTCGGGGCGCATCGATCACGAGGCCGCAAGATGTTAAAATCTCCGATCCAGATCTGAATTTTTACTGTCTCTGGATATGATTTCAGTAGCGAATGAAATGAAAGACCCGTGGTTCTTTGGCTCCGACCCGACCATCCTTAATTTATGAGTGGTTCATTTGTAAATCTAATTTAAACAACAAAGTGTAATAAAGTGAGTATTCAGTGGAAATTGTTTGAAATTGAATATGATAACATTTTCGATGCAGTGACTGAAAGAAAAAATTAAACTGCGATTGGGATCGAACTTTGCACAGTACACTAGCTCTTGTTCATGGCTCTCGTTATATGCCTGATCCCGGTGAATGTAGGCTACCCGCATGACATCCTACGTATTTTCTTTTCCCCGTGATACTGGGGTAATGGGGGAAAAAAGTCATATATCTTTATTTTGCTTCTAGTTGCACGGGAACGTTTTCATCTAATTACGTGACCTTAGTTACACATCCTCTTCTTGTGAATATCTACCGCACCTACATTCCATTCACGGGGCACTTCGATCGCTAAACCGCGAAAATTTAAAATCTACGATCCGGATCTGATTTTACTCCGTGTCTTTGGATCCGAATCCGGAACCGAGAAAAATGAAAGATCCGATCCGGTCATCACTAAAGAAAATATTTCATGCTACAAAAATTCGGCATTTGCAAAATATCTCAAATTTCGTTTAAAAAAATCGCGTTTCAAAGAAGACACGGTTATTTCGCGATTAAACCCAAAAAGTCGCTTATTTCGTGAATCCTGTCGCAAAAAACGTTTCGCGAAAATGTCATGTCCCTCTAAATAAGGCATCCATGATGGATTTACTTTTTCTAAATCCGAATTGATATTTTGACAACAAAACATTACTTTCCAGAAAAGAGGTTAGCCTGTCAAACATTGCCTTGTCTAGAACTTTGGAAAAAGCAGGCAATAAGGATATCGGTCTGTACTTCTCCTTATTTTTTTAATCTCCTTTTTTTGAGAAGGGGTTTTACATTGACTATTTTGAAAACTTCTGGGAATTTTACCCCTGCAAAAGACAACTACAAACATCTACAAGTGGTACTAAAATTTGTGGAGTACATAGCTTTAGCACATAATCATCAGTGCCATCTTTACATCAGTGCCAGGTGAATACTTATTCTTCAGGCTGGTAATAATGGTCAAAAGTTCTTTATGACTAAATGGATTAAGAAAGCATGATTTTGAGGTGATATTAGACTTGGACAAAGTAAAATATTTATGGTTATTATCATTATTGATGTTAGGTTGTATCTCAGCAGCAGTAGTGAAGTATTCATTGGAGATATGTATTTGCTATTTGATTAGGTTCAGTAATTTTGATCCTGTTGTGAAGAATTTCAAATGAATTATTATTTACAGAACTGCTCCTTAGTTCATTTTTTACCATAGCTCACATTGCCTTGGAGTTATTTTCTGATTTTTTTATGACTGGGCTATTATGCATTATTTTGACTTTTGCTATGATTGTATTAAGAATTTTACAATATTTTTTATATTTTAGTTTTATGTTGGGATCATTTGAGGTTTTACTTAGTTTATACAGCTCTCTTTTGTGTTTGCAGGAAATATGAATCCCTTTAGTTCTCCTAGGGCAATTATTAGAGGAAGAATTTCCAGTATTAATTTTTTCCATGGGGAAAGCTACATTGAAATGAAATGTAAATATTTCTAGGAATTTTTCTGTTTGCATGTTCAGATCTGATATAGCTATTACTTCCCCCCGTGTCTACAGCCGACAAAAGTATGTTAAAATGGGAAAGTGCAAGGGGAGTGTAATGTCGCTTCCAGATGGATTTTTTTTGTGGTAACAGAGAATCAATATTTTGTGTTTAGTGTAACAAGAATGGTGTTATGGTCAGCAATGCCAGAGTCAACATTTGAACTGTAATAGTTAAGAGTACATCTAGAAATACTTGGTCAAGACAAGCGTCTTTCTGAGTAGATCTTGTTGACGTGTCAATTGAAAACCCTACCACAAAAGTGTATGCCCTTTTGTGAGTCCTGTGACATATTCTTTTATTGCCAAGTTAAGCCTTTCATTACAAGGTAGAAAAAACTGCATACATCATGGCATTTATAATACTGTGGAATCACATAGTAGCATTGGAAGTAATGAATAAATATCCTCTAAACAATTTTAAAATGTAAAGAAATGAGAGCAAAAAGCATAAATCAAAATTTATTTTATGTAATACTACTGGCTAATAGCTGCTATAAAAAAATAAGTTCATGGCCATTTACCTCACAGGAAGTATCTTTGTCTTCCTTCTAATGACTAGTGAAATTTACTCTAGGAGAAAGGTGTGAGAGACAGTAAATAAGGTGATAATAAGATGATAAATATATAAAATTATTTCCAATGTGGCAAAAGGAAAATATTATCATAATGGGATGCAATAAATTACATAATTCTATATTTCCAGAGAGCAATCACTTAGAGTTCATAACTTAGAATATTTTTCTCTCTCCTGAATTCACTTTTGAAGGCATGCTCCTCTATTAACATTTGCATACTTTAGCTACTATGGCAATCATTAAAAGAGTGTTTAGTATAGCAGAGGTAAAAGACCAATTGAAGTTTATTATTTGTAATTTTATGCTTTTGTGATACAAAAAAGGAGCTTACCTTTTGTACAACTGATTCCTAGTGCATATCTTGTTTCAGCTGTTTTATTCTTTTCGGTGGTCATTTTGTATTGAAAACAAAGGAAACCATCAAATTCCTTAGTTGCTTTCTCTCCAGTTCATGTATGAAAACACTTTGGTCTGATAAGTTCCTGAAGATACATAAATCATATTCTATGATACCATCCACGGAACCATAATTTCTTAGTAATATTGTATGCTCTCCAGAAGCATTGTTACTGAATGAAAGCATAACAATGAAAGAACCATAAATGGAACCCACAAGGTAAAAAAATATGAAAATTATGGTATGCTTTAGAAGGTGAAAACCCAACACCAATGTTATGTTTGGTAAACATGAACTTAAAGATGGAGTGAGGAGGGCTGTTGCTATTTGGACACGGAGATAACTAGAGAATAATAAGTAAAAGGATGAAAGAAATAATAAGTAGAATGGGGGCAGGTTAAGGGAGCATCCTTTCAGAAGAAAAATCTAACAACTGCTAGGAACACAGCCAGTCCCTTTCTACATATGCCACATTTGCTTTCAAGAAAAGTCTGGTATCCAGAAAATCTTAGAGCTTGGACAAAGCTGGTTATGTCCAAAGAAGGCTCTCTCAGATTTGAACTTGGAACCTGTGTTAGTTGCCCAATGCTCTACCCACTGGGCTGTAATACCTATTTTTATGGCCAAAATTTTTCGGGAATGAGAAAATTGAACTGAACCCCCACACAACTGCCTTAGTATCACTAAAGTAAAACTGACATGACTTTTTCACTACTTTACATGATTAACATGTTGGACAAAAAACCTGTATTTCCTACATTTCCTTGGCCTTGTTTATGGAGGAACTCGATCCACTGAGGATTGATAATTAATCATCCCTCAGGAGTACGATTACTGACTACTTTCTCTGTGGACATTTGAGATGCTGATTTTGTTGAACTGTTATGATTGGTACCTAACTTTTGTCTTAGACCAAGAGGAGGGCTTAGCACCTTTTTCTGCACATTTTCCTGAGGACCAGGAATGGCCTTTCATATGTTTCACATTTCATAGGATTTAGTCCTAGTTGAGAATTGCTTCCTCCAATGAAACTGTTCCCTTGACTGAAGAATATTTTTTTCATAAGTATGTGAATGATAGAATTAATAGTTGAAATTGGAGGGTTTTTCTCGTATAAAGTTTGAGTGTATTGTAATTTTGATCTTATTCTGTTTCCCATAATATCCCGTTTTCGAATGCCTAATAGTCCAACTTAACCTACTTCTTCACATGTACTTTTTCATTTGGTGAAAGAGAATTTTTTCCCTCCAGTCAGACATGTGGGTTAACCTCTTCTGGGATTTTCCTGTAATGTTTTAACTAGGGATGGGTCGGTTCGGTTCTTCGGTTCTCGGTTCCACCGGTTCTTGAGCGTAGAACCGGAACCGAGGCCAAAAATAATCGGTACCGAAATAATTGGCGCGAAAGCCAGTTTGAAACCTACTCACACTCCGAAAGTGGAGGCTTCACATTAAAACCTGGTGAAATAGTGTACTTAGATGCTTCAAAGTCACGAATTATTCTAATTAAGTCTCTGAAAATGATTATTAATTACCTTATCTTACCATTGAGCAATGCAAAGTAAGTGGTAAATTAAGAACCGGAACTGAGAACCGAAGTTAAGAACAGAACCGGAACCGAAAAAAAGTGGAACCGACCCATCCCTAGTTTTAACAAGTCCTTTTACCCAACAAACATTATCACATGTATATAAATTTCAAATGACTGACACTGAAGAAATCTTCTAATATTTTGTTGATAGTTTTTCAAATACAATACTTAAGCTGATAAGGGAAGATATAAATATATCAAATGGAAGAATATGTATCATTCTTTAAAAATTGTTCATTACTGGTATCAAATTTAATATAAATATATAGATTTCATCTCATAATTATTCATGACACCTAATTATTTCAAACAGGACTCGCATCGTGGAAGATGGCTACCGCCAACTTGCTATGCTGCCCTCACAGGCCCTCAAGGGTGTGGTGAGAGTTAAGTTTATAAATGAGCAAGGCTTGGATGAAGCTGGGATTGATCAAGATGGAGTTTTCAAAGGTAGTGTTTTTGTACTTTTTCCACTACCTTGTGGTGTGGTCAAGGGCCTAATTATAAGTACCAAAATTAAATAGTATGAATAAATATTGTATGGTAACATAAATCCCCAACTTACAGTTATTTTCTAATTCCCTTGGATTTTAGAGGAAAATGGATTTGACTCAAATATTTATTCTGTGACATGAAATTTGTTGTATTGAATATAATTTTTGATAAAGGGCACTTGAAGATGCAAATGTTTATTATAGTTTGACAGGGCTTTGATTAAAATAGTGATTTGTTTGCACTGATTCTATCATAATTCACGCATGGAGAGACACCAAAAATATAATTTTTCCCTGACACACGTGTGTGTACAGTGCCAATTTATGCGTGCTTTTAATTTCACCTGCATGAACTCGTAAGTTGTCAGTAAAAGCAGTACATACAATATTTAGCTCAACATATCCATGTCCAGCTTCTAATCAGTATATCCATGTCCCGTACGTCTACATTAAAATATTGCGAATACATTTGTTTGATCGCTGAAGTTCCGTGTGCAGCATACACTTGCAATACGTTCAACCTCCCATGGCAATGCTGATCCAGTCTTGGTGACGTTATTTGCAGCAAACCTATAAAAAGCAACAGTATATCACGACGAAAATGAAAGGAAACAGTAATAACAGTAACAGTAATAACAGAAACAGTAATAACAGAAACAGTAATGAGATGCTTACTGGTTCAAGGTTTATTTGCTTATGTCATGAAAACTTGTGAAAAACGATCATATGTTAATGCATAGAATTCCACAAAATACACCGGATTTATAATGGACATTTAGGAAAACAAGGAACACAGGTTGCTAGAGTTAATACCATAATTCCTAGTCGCATATTAAAAAAAAATGGCATTTTGCCCTAAAGCAGTCAACAAGTGCTCATGGGACCAGCAATCCACCTCGTTGTTGGGAGGTTATCGCTGTGTGGGAGTTTGTTGTATGGAGTCAAAATGCATGCTTATTAATAGCAGTTTGATAGGACCAACTCCATTTGCTTGTTAATGGGAGGTACTCATTGTAAGGGAGTTTGCTAATGGGAGATTTTACTGTAATTGGTGCTATATTCTGTGACGTGTTATTATGATTTGGGACACTTGTTGGGTGAAAGTGACTGGCGATTGTTCGAGTGTCTTTTTTGAGCCTGTGTTGAAACATCAGCAGGAAATAGTGAAGCGACAAGTTGTGAAACAAGGATTATTGTTCCAAAACATTCAAGAAGTATTTTCTCATGCACAATCTACATTATATTACTTACTCAATACTTGGCTAATAATTTAAAAAAATATATCCCCTCTGTCATTCATTTCTCGCCTTTGTATTATTAATTAGTAGGGATGTGCGAGTAGCACTTTTTGACCTCGAGTCGAGTATCGAGTCGAGTTGTAAAGTACTCGCGAGTATCGAGTCGAGTCGAGTTTGTACATTATTGTACATGAGTGAAGAGACCCAGTTCTTACTTAAGTCATCGCAATCAAAGTTAGCCAGCAATCTGACTATCAAATGGCAGGTCTACCTACCTAATGCATAGTTATAAACAGTCAAATTAATATGGCACGTAGCGCAGGTCAAAAGACATAATGGAAATTTTCTGGTAGCTCTCGAAATAAGAAAATTACCTTCATTCATAGGATTACTCAAAAATGTGTAAATTAGCTTGCAGTACGGTACCTAGAGTTTACTTAGGCATAATATGAGGCCTATATGAGTGACATGCCACCAGGAAGCAAAATATTTTTCCTTAAGGAATACATAAGCCTAATTAGAAGAGCATTCCTTGTATTTCGCATTCCTATGTATTTCTTTTCAGAGCTAAACGCTTTCTCTGTGATGTCGTGTATGCCGGGGTTAGTCCAACAATACAGTGAATTTCATACAATATGCCTTATTTGTGCAGTAAATATTTGATAAGCTCGCGCCTGAAATTTATGATTGGCCGTTAATTACATAGTTAGTTTTTTAACATACATATACTTTTCTTCCTCTTCCAATTAATGGCACCATCTCTTCAAAATCGGTGATTTCTGCCTAAACATTGTACCCCTACCCTTTTTCAATCCTTCGGGTACCTACCTTTGCTTTCTTTTCTTTCTTCCGGCTAGCTCGTTAGGTTCCACACACACCCTTATACAATTAAATATTCCACACTTTGTATACGTTAATACCGTTAATTGGATATTAGGGTCAAGAAATCATACAAGGAAGCAGTTATAATTTCATGCACAACATTTCTGTATTACTATTTGTTTAACGTTAATTGGGCCCAATTTACAATTTCATATCAAATATACTTTAATCAATGATCTTGATTCAATACTTATTGTTAACACTATAGTGGGCTTTTCCTTTCAACTAGTTACTCCAACGTCTACAGACTTATCGTGACCGCCGGTTCTTGTGATTTCTGTCTCCCGCCGATGCCTGCCTTATCACGGGCCCGGGACTGCTTCGCTGACGCGTGCACCTTATCCTCCTTTTTCTTTTTCTGTTATCCCCCTCTGGGTCCTCGTTTTTCTTCCTCTCCTTTCCTCTTTCTCACTCTCACCTCCTTCTTTTCTCGCCACGTAACTACCGACTTTGTTTTCTGATTGTTGCCTTCTTACTTTTTTTTTTTTTAACCCATTGTTACGCCGCGCATGATGCCAACTCCCCGTGCTTATCTAATCATTCATCGATATTTTCGTCGCGGGTGCTGCCAACCCGTGGCGCTTAACCCGTCGGTTTACAACATGATAGAACTTACAATCATACAAATGATCTGTGTCAATCACTCCCATTTGTACGATGCATGAACACCCAATATATCAGCACAGGTTATTTCCAATATCCATTACTGCAAGTTAATAATGTTTGAACAATGAATTTTCATTCACGGATGAATGTGAGCAGGTACATGAATTTTGTATAGAGTCCTGTGGATTAAAGTTTTCGATTTCTAAGGAAATATATTTGAACAAAAATTTATTATAGATAATTATCTATCTTAAGATATGACTAGGAACTTGAAATTAATGATGTAATTAATAATCCTAAATAGGAAATAAAAAAATGGAATAGTAAAACTTATAAGTTTTATACGATACCTATACCATCCGTAATGCCCTTACAATAGGATGCCTACCATCCGTTACATAATTTCCTTCACCCGTGAGTTTGAAGACCTATATCTCCAAGATGGCTAAAGCGATTCTAAAATAAAGTATATCAAATTAAAGCTTGTTTATTTCTACGTTTACTGGTAGTATTAAAATATTTTTACAATTTTATTTACTGAAGTACGTGTTTAAGAACGGATTTTTAGCGAATTTTTTTTAATACCGGATGGATCCATCGAATTCGGGCATCGTAAGAACAACACAGATCGAGATATCAAACTTCCTTTTCACATATTGTAGCTAAGGGCTTTGTTAATAGTTATACGAAGTTTCATACTATTACGTTTATCAATATTTTTTGTTATTGATGAATTTGTCAGACTGCGTTATTTTCCGTCCCGCACGCTTTCCGTTCCGGAAATCACCGTTTGGACCTTTCTCTTGCTCTCGAGTCATTAATATGAATCCACTTATGAAATCTCAGTAGAATTCGTTGATTATTTGATATCGATATATATTTATTTTCAGCTATAAAAGCATGCTCAAATGTCCAGAGCATGCCTGAAAAGGTAGCGCGTGCGTGGAATCATCTGCTGCAAGCAGATCGCCTATCGCTGTGAATGAGTCATGAGGACTCGACAATAGCGGAAAAAAGTATCGCCTTTAAGAATGCAAGTCAGTGTCATTTTAAGAACTGACGGTATCTTTGGAAGCATACCGTCATTATGCCTCCTCGCGCAAAGATTTTGGAGACCAAGTTGAAGATAATTTAAAATGCAATTTGTTTCTTTCGTCGAGAAGCTTAGAAATGTGGGGACAAAAGCAATCTCTCTTATCGCTGATTTTATTTTGGTGAATACTGCAACTTATAAACTTTTATTCAAGCATAGGCAAGGATATTTTTCCTGTGCATGCTAGAGAAATTTTCTCATGTGGTGTTTGGTGCGCGCGGTACCTACGGTAGCTCACAACTTGACAACCTCGAGCAGCTTATCTCTCCAGGCCAAAAGTCCTGTCGCGTGGAGCTCGCTTTCCAAAATAAATATATACACGTTGAAAGCATATCTTATTCTCCCAATATTTTTAAGTTATTTTGCACGTGCTTGGTTTTAAACACGAAGAATACCATCAAAACGAACTAAATTTCCGACTTCCGCATGCTGAGATAGCGCATTTTTAAATATTATTAGTTACGTAATTAGTAACTGAGTAATCTATTTTAAACTTTGTTTAGACTAATATAAATATATGTTCCATATCTTATGCGAAGAAAAGAGAAGTGGCTTTTCATGTGTATAACTTCAAGTGGGCGTCAAACTTGCTTCCCGGAACTTGAATAATATCCGGCATTTTTATCTGTCTCAGTCGAAAAATTAATTAATATAACTAGCTAAAAATATATTTTTGACATTATTAAACGTATAAATAAACAAGATTTAGTTCGATATACTTTATTTTAAAATTGAACTACTCATTTGTGTGATCTAAACCTTCAAACTCAGGGGATGGAATTTTACAACGGACATTAGGTGCTTTGAGCTCGAATATAGTCCCACACCCCAGACTTTTTCCGCGAATATTTCGGCCAAAAAGGGGGGGCTAGCTATATTCGGAGGAATACGGTACATATGCGGTTTCATGGACCGTGTAACCACCGATTCATCCATTCGTTCATGCAAATGTAAATGAACGTACGTAAGTACATGTTTGTACGTGTTATCTACCGTGTAACCAGAGATTTACTCGATTTTGATGATAGTGCTTCCTGTCGGCAGATTTCTGAACCTATTGGCCTTGGCGGCTCCGTCGACAAAAACTACTCGACTCGACTCGACTTTCGTAAAAATACTCGAGTGCTCGAGTCGAGTACCAACTACTCGACTCGACTCGAATTTTCGAGTACTCGCACATCCCTATTAATTAGAACCTCTGTCATTACTAGTGGTCAGCTAGCCTCTGCCACAAACTATGTGGCGGTTCACAGGGTTTCATGTAAAATGTTAGTTGCTCCAACTGATGTATTGTAACCAGGAGAAATTTTCTTTTTAAGAACTTTGTCTATCAGTTTGGAATTATGGAAACACATTGTGCCACCCAATAAACCTTTTGAAGAGGGATTAATAATTTTTTTCGGAAATGATCAAAAACCTTCTCCAATTCAAGCCTGATAGAGTGAAATTTTTAAGTTCATTATTAAATATCTCACCAGTAAATTTTCAGATAGCATATTTTTAACTCTGTTTCTAGAAGAATACTATCATATTTTAAGCAGGAGAAACAATTGACTTGAATATCTACTCACAATACAAATCTTATTACTGAATAGTATTTTTATTGTAATGCGTAGTAGAATTTTTGTAAATTTCATCAGTCATATTCGCCAGGCACACTCTTCATGTATTAACCCTTTTACTGCCAGCCCCTTTAAGGTAGTCTGTACGAAAACTGCCAAGACCATTTCCGTGAATATCATAAGATTATGAATTTTAGGTATATTTGATACAATTAATTTTAATGGATAAATTATGTACTTATTTTTATCAATGTTGATGATACATATCAATTTTTATAAGGATGAAAAAATCATTCTTGCTGTCTCTGATTTGAGGGAAATATAATATTACAAATTTGTAATGTAGGTGGGCCAATATGGCCCTTGGCAGTTTCCGCACAATCATAGATGGCCAATATATCAGCCCACTGGCAGTAAAAGGGTTAACAAGTGCTGGAAGTGGGGAATATCTCTACTGAAGGAATAAGGTTAACTCCTTGTCATTCTTAAATAGCTCATATTTGAGGCTGCTTCTCCTTATTCAGACTTAGAACACCAGAAATTTCTTTTATGAAATTAATTTTTAGTCATTTTTTTATGCAAGGAGACTGAATTCATCCTTTTATGGAATTCCTGCACTAATCTATGTGCCTTTTTTGCAGAATTTCTTGAGGAAACCATACAACGGGTATTTAATCCATCACTTAACCTTTTTCGAGTGACTAGCGAAGAAAGATTATACCCATCACCTACATCATACCTTCAAGACAATCACCTTCAACTTTTTGATTTTGTAGGCCGCATGCTGGGGAAAGCAGTATATGAGGTAAGCCTATATTGAATAACTTACTGGCCTGCATTGATCAACCATTCCCATTTCAAGAAGCAACTGCGTAAAACCAGCTTTTCTTTTGATAAAAATCTTTCTAATGCTAAAGGCAAACTCTATCAATGTGACCTTGATCAATTTAGAATGGTGCATTTAAACTTGAGTGCTGTGCACCTAATTGTACACCTCAATACATTATACAAGGTGTTTAAGTCATCCAAATTTGTGTTGGAACTCATTAATGCTCCTTGAAAGCAGACAGTTCTTTGAGTTTTTGGTAATGGCTTTCGACTGTATTAGGGTGTCTTTGGTCTCATACTGGAGGATGTGAGTGATTTTGTTCCAAAAATTACTCATATGCTCCTCCATACTTTAAGATAAGGAGTCAAGCTGGACATTCTTAAACATCCTCCAAATAAGGTCCCCACATTTTTGGCCTAAATCTTCGCGAAAAAAGTCTTGGGGGGACTATATTCGAGCTCAAGGCACATAAAGTCAGTTGTAAAATTCCATCCCCCAAGTTTGAAGGTCAATATCTTAAAAATGGCTATTTCGATCTTAATATAGAGTATATCGAACTAAATCATGTTTATTTCTATGTTTGTTATTGTCAAACATATATATATATAAGTTCGTCATATTAACTAACTTTTGGCCTGAGATATCTAAATAGCCAGATTTTTTCAAGCTCCGGGAAGCAAGTTCAACTTTGACGCCCACATAAAGAAAAAAAAGAAAAGCCACTTCTCTTTTCTTCGCGTAATATATGGTACATATACTTATCTTTGACTGAACAAAGTTTAAAATAGAGTAGGTACTCAGTTAACAATTACATTACGACAAATTTTAAAAACATGCACTATCTCAGCTTATGGAAGTCGGAAATACATTTCGTTTTGATGGTATTCTTCATCTTTGAAAATTAAGCACATGTAAAATGAATTAACAAATTGAGAGAATTAGAAGAGAAAAATTAAATTGAAGAGAATAATTTATATGTAGGGAAACTACAAATTTGTGTAAAGGAATACAAAGAGAATTCAAAGATCTCTTTCATCCAAAAAAAGCTTCTCAACTTCTTCACATTTATGGCACTTTCACTCTGTTTTAGCCGTATGCGTGTCACATACTTATTTATTACACAGCTTACAAAATGCATTAGTTCTGTTTTAGTGAATTTTATCTTCATTTGACAGTTCCTAGTCAGTTCTGGCTCTCGCTCTACATTGCACTCGTCAGAAGGTTGACAAACATTTCTTGATGCATTTCCACTTTACAACATTTCCAATTTACAATACCTCTTATAAGTAAATTCAACAGATTCAGGCGAGATATCGTGGAAGTTTTTCATAATGTAAGAGAAACAATTGCACTTTTCCACAAATTGGTTTATTGCGTACAACGCGTTTCGGCTCACAGAACCATCATCAGGTACAAGACAAAGTTATAAGAGAGTACATTGCATATATATGTCTTTCCGAGGAGGGGGGGGGTAGTGGGAGGAGACCAGAGGAGGAGGGGAAGGAGGAGGTAGTGGCTGGGCAAAATCAGGAAAAACCAAGGGAGGGAAGGGGGGGGGAGGGGGGGGGGGGGGGTACGGACTAACCCGTGAGAGAAAGGCTAAGAAACAGCAAGGGGTGAAAAAATGTGGGAAAGGGGGGGGGGGGGAAGAAGGTAGGGAATAGGCATGTCGTTAGAACGTAGGGAAGCGGCGCTAGGGAAAGGAGGGGGAGGGAAAGAGTGCACCTGTGGGTAATTAGGAAAGGGGGTTATGAATAGGAAGGAATAAGGTGGGTACCGCCCGGCTCAAGGGTGGAGTGCCTGGGTGAGTGGATGGGAAAAAACCCTCAAAGGGAGGGGGGGGGAAGTCAGTTGGGGGGAGGGTGAATAGGAGTTTGGCTGTTTCTTTTGGGAAGGGGAATTTTGAGGAGAGGATAATGGGTAACAAACACTTGGCTAAAAGTGACGTTTCATCATTGATGAAACGTCACTTTTAGCCAAGCACCTGATAGAAACGTCTCATTCCTGCAGCTTTCAACCTGAAATTCTCCACCTTGAAAGTAAAGGCACAAGATTGGACGTTTTAGAATCCTTGGAAATCTCCTCCTCTGGTCTCCTCCCACTACCCCCCCCCCTCCTCGGAAAGACATATATATGCAATGTACTCTCTTATAACTTTGTCTTGTACCTGATGATGGCTCTGTGAGCCGAAACGCGTTGTACGCAATAAAGCAATTTGTGGAAAAGTGCAATTGTTTCTCTTACATTACCTCTTATAAGTTATTCATTTGCACAATTTAAAGCAACATACATCTCTCCTTCAGGCAATTATCCTATTTTCTTCAGTATTTATTTACAACATCTCCATGAGATGTTCCTGTTTCTTCACAATTTTATGCAAAAATTTTTCTTTTAGCTTAAATTATTAACTAGCAAAGTGTTTTAATGTAAACTGAATATGCTATTTCAACTGTCAGTAAAAAATCATATCATTGAAATCTTATTCATCAATATAGGCTTTGTAGTAGCTGAGAAAATGGATCATGACAACAGAGGTAATCTACAGTAAAGACTCTCATCAGTATGTTTATGTAGGGACCCAAAATTCTGAATGTGGTGAGGAGGAAAACGTGCTAAACAGGTTGATCCTTTCTATGTAGGTTGAGGAGTATTTGTGTGTTGCATAGCTTTCAGGGGAGCAATATGTTGGACGTTCATTTTATTTCATTCCGTGGATAACAGGTGTACATTTACTGTAGCAAAATTTCATACACACTTATTGCAACTCCCAAAAAAATACATACGATACACTATGTTCATAAACAATAATTAATTATGACAATAATGGCCAAACAGCATGTTTGGTATATACATCCGATGCAAAAAGACTCAAGTTTTAGGCTTTATATCTCAAAAACATATCAAGAGATATTCATAAACAGCATATCATTGTGAACTTAATTTAGTCTTATGTTTAATTCCGGTAGCAGACTTTTTTAATAATTAATTTTGATGATATTTTTGCTGTAAGATTGAAAAATGGCCCTATATTTTGAAAGGCATGAAGGGTAGCTAACTTTGGCAGTTGTCATAAAAATATGAAATGCATAAACAAAAGGGAATTTTGATAGAAGCTGAGTCCCACTTTTGCCATGATGTCCTTTAAGTTTCAAGGGTTTTACTTTATTTTTTAAAGTTGTTCTATTCAATTTACAAAACCGGATTTTCTCTGTATGCGAAATTGGAGGCACACAATGAAAACAACTTCATTTTCATCTTGAACTTTCTAATGCAAATCAATTAATGTCATAACACTTAACATGCGGCAATACTTGATTTGAATTTTATATTTTTTGAAAACTAGTTCGGAGCGAAGACAGAAAAACAAAACAACGTAAGCACTGAATAGGCTGAACTCTAGTTTATTGGCAGTAGAACTTTAGTTTGTTCTGCTATTTCAAAATGCTTCATGTGGGGATTTTCCTCTTCTTCTTGGGGGAGTTTGAGTTTTCAATTGATATTTGTCTTTTCATCTCAGGCTTTTCCGTTGCTAATTCTATACATGTGTCTCACCTTTAATGCCATGAAGTATAGGTGCTCAAATATTTTTGATGTCCAGTACACCCATATACATATCAGTATATAGAAGATACAGTCAAGCCCACTTATATCAAATCCATTTATAACAGAATCTGGGTTATAACGAAGTAAAGGCTATTCCCTGTCAAAGAGAGGCTGGGAAAAAACTGGTGCACGTATAACAAAGTTTGGTTATTACGAAGTAAGTATTCGGCCCCCTCAACTTCGTTATAAACAGGCCTGACATTAAGTATATATTATTATATAAATGAACATGTGATATAATACATGGCTTGTGAGTGCCCTTTTAATTCTTCCTAAACATTTTTCAAACCATAATATACCTATTCAAATATTTTTGTAAATGATAACAATCCTTTTTAATGTGAGATTTAAACCTCTTGAGAGATATCCATCGTCAAATCAACCTATGCAGTAGTTATTTCCCTGGGTGAGATTTGGTTTGATTCTACTCCAGATGTGCTAATGAGGTAACTAAAGCATGCGTACCAGAGTTATTTACATGCAGTGTTACTTGCACCAAAGGAAATGAACGTACAAATGAGGAAAACATTCTATCAAGGAATGTTTTAGCTAGAGTCCACTGTATATGATTAATGGTGGATTTAAGCATTCGTTCTTTTCTCATTCAATCCAAATTCATGTTAGAAGTAGATAATAATTCTCTATAGAAAAGTACTCAACGCATGTGTTTCCATTTGCTGTGTGATAACATGTATCCATTTCTTTCTTGCAGGGAATTGTTGTAGATGTTCCCTTTGCTTCATTCTTCTTGAGTCAACTTCTTGGAACCCACAGTCAGGCACTTTATTATTCATCAATTGATGAGCTCCCTTCCTTAGATCGAGAACTCTGTAAATCCTTGACTTTCATCAAGCACCATGAAGGAGATGTTTCAGAACTGGACCTTACTTTCTCTGTAGATGAAGATTGCATGGGCCAGATTGTTACACACGAATTGGTTCCTGGTGGGAAGGCCATCCTGGTGACAAATGAAAACAAGTTAGTCTGAATTTTAACTTTGATAACCTATGCTATGAAACCATTTGTAGTCAAAATTTAATATTTCAAATTTTGAATGCATTCATTTTTAATTAAAATTTTTATATCAATGAAATTATTCCACTCTTGTGCAGAAATTATTACGAATTGTGAATATGGTATTTTTTAACGGAAAAATCAATGCAAAATTTTGTTATTTTTACTCTAAAAATGAATTTCTGTCAGTCTTGTGAAAATCTTGGGCAAGCAATGTAAATCAATATTGTTTTCCAATTCCTCATTTCCAAATCTTTTGTTAAATTAAAAAAAAAAGCTTTTCTCATGTTCTTAATCCTGTGTTAGTACATTTTGCCAGGAAGCAACATTTGTGCCATTTCACCTTTCTTAGTTTATTTTCTTTCATATTCACTGGCAAGATACCAGAACACTGACACGAAGTTCTTGCTCTATTGATATGGTGGAATTTAAAGTGTACAATTTTTCGGGAAGAATTTTTCTATCTAAATGGTCTTGGAGAATTATTTTTTCATATTTTTTAATAATAGTTTTAATTGTGTTATCAGATAAAAAAAAGACTTGCATGGACCCTGTTGCTAAGTATATAATTCATTATTCCAGAGGGTGATTATATGTAGTACAGTATGTATACTCCACTTCTGTTTAATGATTTATAACTCATGAAAGAACTATTCACTGTGAATGAATGACTTTGTTGAGTGCTGAGCTAATGACTTCAGAAAGAGATTAGTCTTCCATTTTGCCTTGCTGCTTTTTTCCATAGAATGGCAAGAGTATATTAGCATTCATCTTAGATAATCTCCTAGATCTAGTAGCGATTAGTTATCAGTTAATTTATTTCGACTACTCCGCACTTGTTTTGTAACATGCTCAACCTTGTATGGCCCACCCATGGGGTCATGCCACCATTTGGATTTGTGCATAAAATTTATGAGATGTTGGGTTTGTGTTTAAAAGTGACTTGCCTCTTCCAGGCAAATGTTTGATTTTTAATACTATACTGCTGCCTAATTAGTGTTATTTTTCACCCTCAAGCTGGCATGTAATAGAAAATCATATGCTGGGTTGAACGTGTTAATATTGCTCCTTAATGATGAGATCTTGATTTTTACTGGAAAAAATATTTGATACTATGTAAATGGGAGTTTTTTCTTTTCGTTATGCTGTCTTGGAATGTGCTTTCTCAAAGTTTTTGCTATAAATTTAAAATGGATGATAATGTCAAGATATAGTGCCACAGAGGGCTTTGTTCTATGCATAACTATGTGATTATACATATATATTTCTTTGGGGTCTTATGTTAGGGGCTTAAGCTGGTCCCCTTAAAATAAGTAAGACTGTCTGACTGAGCAATATGAGAATTTGTTTTTCACACAAACAATACATGACTACAACACAAATTAAGTATAATTCTTTCAAACACATTGCACACCAATACTCATTGGTAGGGCATAGATGTATATTGGATGACAGGAAATTCAGCTGCTTGTGTTTACATTTTAATTATTATAGTCAAGTGCCATATATTTCCTATACGAATGTCATGGTATCCGGGGCATCAGAACTGTTTTCGCTGGAGGGTAAACCTTCAAAAGAAGGCTTCTTGGAAAAGGGCCCCCTTTTTTGTGAGTAGGAGGGGGTAGAGACTAGAATTTCGATAAAAGAGCAATTTAAGGTTTGAGAATATGTGTCAGAAGGGAAAAGCAAGCTGGAAACAAGTGAAATTTAATTTTTATTAATGAAGACTACTCATTTCTGGGTGAATTCTGGGGGAGGGGGGCCTTCAGAATTTGCCCCCTTTGGTCCCTCCTGTCTACCCCACTTCCAATGCCGCTGCATGATACCAAAAATATACAGCATATCTGCTGTATTAATGCAGCTGTGTAATGAGGTAAATATGGGGTTTATGTTAATGGGTTCTGATAGTTGAGATATCATTACTGTTATGCATTCAGTATTTAAAAGAGATCAGTATGGTATAGAGCAGTGTGTGGCTATTCCTTGTTTTTATTTGATTTTATGCCCATCTCCCCTTAAATTAAATGCTGAATTGCAACTGTCATGTATTGTTGACTGCATCATGTTGATTCTAAAAATCCCCTCACCTTCAAAGATGTACACATATGTGTACTAATAATCATCACAAGTTATCAATCCTTAGATTAGAGTAGCTCTCCACTCAGTTCTTCTATTTGCCAACCTCTTCACATGACATAATTCTTCTCTTTTTCATCCCTTACTACTTACTCCACATATTTCATATGAAACCTACCAATAGGATTTACGGTAACTGTGCATTATTTATTGTGTAATATAGAATTTTGTAGGAAGTTTATTTTTAAAAAGAGATAACCTGATCAAGCAGCTGAGAAATTTTTTCAATATTTGGAAAAAATAGTTACTTGATGTAGGAGAGAGCACAGAAACCATCAATGAGTAGCACATTTAACGACTGTGAATAGGTACCAAATTAAAATCCTAGAGAATACATAGGACTTGTAAATCTAAGCCTATGATGAGGTAAATTCTGTTCACCAGATGATTCTGGGAAACTGTAGGAGATAAATCCCGTACTGGGAGAAACATTACCTTTACCATAAAAAGTAATGTTTCCTAGTCCTGTTGTATGAACTTATGATATTCTTGGGATTTGTGTTCGGTAGAATTCATACCCAATGATCAGACTAACCATTGGGTCGAAGACTGTAGTTTTAACCCTCTTAGTGCTAACCTTTCTCCTGGGGTACTAGCGAGAAATGCGGAGGTTAATTTAATAAATTGTAGCTCCTTAGGAAAAAAAACATTATGATGCTATTGTTATAAATATCCAAATGTAGTTTTTTTACATTACTTAATGAACTAACAAAATTTTTTGACATTGACTGAAATAAATGTTATTATTTTAGTGTCATAAAGTTGAACAAGGTATTGATATTGGGCCAATATATCAGCCTGCCACACTTTTCACCCGGATGCAAAAGCCGATATATCGGCCTGCTGCACTAAGAGGGTTAATATATGTGTTATAGACTCAATCAATAGAATGTTTACCGTGTAAGTGTATTGCCTTCCGTTAATGGAAATTTTACATTTTCTGAAAATATATTTCTTTTCTTCTGAAGATGCTTTTGAGCCTTGGTGTTCTCTAATATAATTTTTATTAATTTTTTCACAGAATCAACTACATTCATCTAATGGCTCACTTCCGAATGCATACCCAAATCAAGGATCAAACTGCTGCTTTTATCCGAGGATTTCGATCCATCATCAATCCAGATTGGCTGGCTCTGTTTTCTACTCCTGAGGTAATCATGAATCACTGGATGCAAGTTATTATCAAATGTATTAATGTAAAGAAAAAGCAAATCAGCTTATTTGCTTGTTTGTACTGGCTAATATAAATCTGGAGTAGAAAATTTTGGTGAATATTTGGTTGGAAAGGAAGCTCCCCTCTGTCCTGAATCTGTGGCTCTCTGCTATGGTAGAGTATGGTATGGATGAGTAATACACTCACCTACCGAAAATTATTTTTGTTGTTTTTATTATGTATATTCATGCAGTTGATTTTGTTTTTATGTTTTATCTTCAAATTAACAATACTAATGCAATCATAGCCCCATGAGACTTCTGCACTTAAGTCTCATATTTTCTATGGTGGGATATGCCACCTGTTGTTTTTCTCAGCCTATTTGAAAGTGCATTAGAAGATTGATAATAATGCTGTTATTTTTTTATACAGCTGCAAAGATTGATCTCTGGAGACAATGCTCCTCTTGATCTTCGTGACCTTCGGAAACATACTCAGTACTATGGAGGTTTTCATGATTCACATCGTGTCATTAGCTGGTTGTGGGATATACTTGAAAAAGATTTCAATGATGAAGAAAGGAGTTTATTTTTAAAGGTAATTCTTCATAAGCATACTTCTTCAATGCGATGGAATGTATTATTTCAATGTGTATTATTGGATGAGTAGTAATCAATTTCAATATGTCTTAGTACATAGCTGGATTACTTACGTAATTGAAATTATGTCTGATCTGATGATTGCATGGAAATTTCTAATTCTGAGCAATCATCCTTGTATATATGAATAATATCAATAATCCAAGTCCTTTCCCATCCTTCCAAGGAGTCGCTAATGATGTATTCGCATTTAAAGCCAAAAGTTGACCCTCTCAATATCCTAATAATTTTTCAAAAATGTCACCATGTGTTAAAAAGAAATCAACTTGCAGATTAGTGTTGACTTTTGAAAGAGACTCTTGTCCATAATAAATTTAAGGTTAGGAAGTAGCTGCAGAAAATGATCCTATGTGCTGATATGCTGAATAGTAAGGTTTATCCTGAGAAAAAATCATTATCCACCTTAACTCTCTTGTATATAATTGAAATAGTCTTTTTGCACAATAACTTATAAATGTGAACTTCTCCTTCATGACTGATGTATATTTCTTAGTTACTGTTTCTTGAAACTTAGACGATAAGCTCATTTCATTGCAATGGATCCATTACTGTTGGTTCTGTAGTCCAGATTTATGGAAATATTGAATGGGTGTTTTGTAAGGAACAACAAAAGGTAGAGTACAAATAACTTTAAAAGATTTTCATGCATAATGATGCCCATGTGAAGACAAATAGCTGGTACCTAGATAGGAAGAATAAAGTATGGCAGAAGCAAAATGTTCTTGTTGAAACTGTAAACTCTCATGTTACATGAGCTGGTTGGATGATATCTGGAGCTCTCTTTCAGTTTCAGCTGGAGTCACAAAATGTCCATCTTTATGGCTTCACATAATTACTTCAAGTATTTTATAGAATTTATAGTTGGAGTAGGAGGGAGAGGATTTGTCTTATTTTAGGGTTAGAAGGAAAAGAGGATTGCAGGTTTGACTGGAGAAAGCAGAAGGCTAGTAGAGACATTGAATTAATGCAGTGAGTTGTACATCTACTTGGTCTTATGGGAAACTTGATAAGTAAGAAATGTATGTATTTACGATTGAACATATACAGTGGCCAGCTGGAGCAGGTAGATTGGTTTAGCTAAGTGACTATTATGATGGAAGAAAATGGTTTCGTACCTAGGAGACCCATTGTAACAAAAGAGGCAATTAATTGTAGGGAGAACTAATGGCAGAGGTTTAGGAACCTAAGGAGAAGCTGACATAGTAGTGTAGCATTGCATGGTACTGAAATAAGGAATCAATAGATATAACATGTAACAAGGGATGGGGGTGTTTTAATGGAAGTAATCAATGGGAGAACACTGGGCAAGTATTCAAGAGGAAGGAGAGAAATAAGCACTTTGGATGTAATAATGAGAGGTAGGAGGTATATGTGGAGCTAAAGAAGAGCATCATTGAAATATAGGTGTATAGTGCCACATAGAAACCCTGGGAACCATTTCATGTTCATCTAAATCAAATGTAATTGGTAGAACATTAAAAATAATGTGTCTGTTTAATTCTATCTTCTGTCTATTGTGTGAGGCATTGCTTGATTTGCTGTAAATACAATTTACAATGGTAGTCAGGTATTCCTGGATTCTTGTTTTTTTTGTCTTTCCAGTTTCTCTCCATACATCTTTTCTTAAGTGTTGCATGTTTTCTTGCTCTCTCCTTCCATCTTAGTAGAATCTTTATCTTTCACATTTCATAACTTATCACATTTCTTGTCTCCGAGGGTTTAATGTGTATTTTTGTTATGTCTTTCATAATATCTTACTTGTTTTTGGGCGGGCATGCTTTTTTCCTGCTGTCTGTTGTTTTCTCCATTGACAACTTTGATTGTCCCCTTCATTTTATGGAATTTTCCAAGAAACCAGTAAATATCGGTATGTTTTCTCTATGATGAAAATTCAAGAGAACAAAAGTAATTTGACTTGCTTACTGGTGTTTCTGTATTTAAAACGTTTATGGACAAGATTGTTTCAACGCTGGTAATTCCTCTTTCCTTGCATTCATTTTAAATCTGATTGTCAATAATGTACAACCAGTTGAATGTATTTGCGTGCAAGGCTCTTGTTTGTTTCAATATACCAGACTTAAAATAAGTTTCTCTATGCAATTGTTTCAATGGGTAATGGGTAAATAACCCTTAACATGATTATAACTTAAATTACAGTTTGTTACTAGCTGCTCCAAGCCACCTCTCCTTGGTTTTGCTCACCTGGAGCCTCCATTCTCAATCAGATGTGTAGAGGTTGGTGATGATGAGGACACCGGTGACACAATTGGTATGTTATACTCTTACATTTATGCCACTGTGCATAGTCTGTTGGCCATTCTAATCTCTGATAAAATGAATGCTTTCACAATTTTGGATGGTATTAAATGATGAAATATACCTGCTACCTTTTGTCAAATTATTAATTTTCACATGCACTTTGTTTGTGATGAATATGAGATGTTAAGTAGGAAGTCTTTTATTTCTGTTTAAAGTACATTAAAGATCTGACTGAGCCCACACTAAAGTGCCTTAAGAATAATGGAAAACACAGATAGCTCTTGTTTTTTTTTCTTCCATGTACTAATTAGTATCCAAAGTTTCCATGCTTGGAAGATATTATGCCAGCACAAAATTATTTAAACCTGCACTTTTTGATAATATTGCTGGGGAGGTTACTGGTCTTTTTCTTTTCTTGTATAAAGGTATCATTTCATAGGTTATGCTGTGCCATAGTAATTCAATCTGGTGTGGCTGCATTTATCTCTTGTTCCTGAAACCTCAAGTATTTTGAAGTAATAGCCACTAGTGACAAAACTTTTTAAGATGGGAAAAACACGTGATTGTCCTTAGTCCCTGTGTTTAAGAGGCATTGAATCAGGGTGTTGACAAATGACCTTAAAATTTGACCTGAAGACGCTCACAGGATAGACAGTAAAACTGTTGCCATCTAGCCAACTAACGTGGAAGAAAATCCAAAACTATGGAGAGAGCATCTAACCAATGCCGCAGAAACCTTCAATCTAACATTAGCAACATTTCATTTTGAATCTAATTTCTTTGAAAACAGTTTTAATATTTTATCTTGTTTGCCATTGGGTAAAGCTTCTTTCTTTATACCATATTTTCCTTTTGGTGATGCACACCCTAGGTATACTACACACCCTATTACTACTACTACACCCTTCTTTCTTTATACCATATTTTCCTTTTGGTAATGCACACCCTAGGTATACTACACACCCCTATAATTTTTATTGTTTTCTGAAAATGAACGGATAGTGTGAACTTTGCACTTTTAAAATGCTCACTAGACTAAGTGCTTGTTGTATGAAAGATTACTACTGACCTGCTTTTTCTGTGTAAAATGTTATCCAAATGCAGGACAACTGGACATTTAATTGGGTCATATTCTATAAAGAAAGGTCATGGCCAATATTTTGATATAACACTGCAAACTTCAGTGAATGTTTTTGACGTGATTTGTCAAAATATTAAAATTCATTTTACACTATTGTACATAACTAAAAATCATACTTGTCTCATATTGAATTGCATTATTTATTGAAAAAGCATGATTAGGAAACCATGAAAGGAAATGCATGTACAGGAGATAAATATTTTTTATTGTTTTTATGATGAATAATATTTATGACAGGAGTGAAAATTTTATGACAATAAAATGCATTTTGGTAAAACAAGGATCACTGCATCAAACATCGGCTGCTGCTACTTGATCAATTTTCAATATACATATAAGCAAACAAAATTCTAGTTTCCATGTAGTAGCTCATGGGAACCTCAGCAGCAGGGTGGGAGCCTTAAAAATACAAAAACTGGCCCAGGGCTTTTATGCAATAAACCAGTGTAGAGTTGGACCTCTTTAATTCCCAGTCTAGAGTTGGACCTCTTTAATTCCCAGTCTAGAGTTGGACCTCCTGTATTTGGCATATTTTGAATACATATGTGGTTTTTAGTTAACAGATTGTCCACTGTGCTGTACAGATTTTATTTAGGCAACTGATTTTTGCACTTTTGTATAAGAAGTGAACTTAGTAGTGTCTGTCTCACATGTTAAAAAGTAATCTCTAATGAAATTGTATTATGTAAATCTATAAGTGCATATTTGGTGACCATTCGCTCCTTGCAACTTACTCTTGTGGTGACTTGCAGGGGAATTTATAGATGCAGGTGAAGGTACAACTCTTGGGAGTTGTTGGAATGTGCTAAACCTTCAACTATATTAACTTTGTAGACCATGAGGAGGTAGATTAGAGTGTGTAGCATGGCTCTAATCCATTTTATGCAAAAGATTCACTCATTAAAAGTGAGTGTCACTTTTACTTGGGTATTTGAATGCCTCCACAACTTTGTCCACTTTGTGAATGTTGAAGAAGTTCTTTTGACTGTTTTTACTCCTACAATAGTTGGAAAGTACACTCAGGAATAATGAAAATGGACAATATCCACAACAAAACATTTTTAATATGACTTAGGTTTTACTTTTCACAGCATTGTTAGGTAGCATACAAAGTGTGTGTCGACATATGCAGAGAGTTGGTAAAGGGGGAGGAGGTAAAGAGGGAAAGGAGAAATGTGTGGGTAAGCAATCATTGATGGTTAGTGGAAGGTTGTGGGGAAGGTGGTCAGGGAGCTAGGGTGTGGGTGCTGAAAGGGAAGAGGGTGAGGGTGGGCTTTTAAGGCTAACTGAGTTGGTAGTGATGCAAAGTGAAAAGTCACAATCTCTTCCTCTGTCTGTGCCATGATATCACTCCCTGGTGGTAGCACACTATTGGTGTCTGGAAGTAAATGATGACTTCGTCTTGAGGGTGAACAGCTGGCCTTGGTGGGTTCCCAAGTTGTGGTTCCTGTTGTAGAATGTCTGATAATACTGAAAGTATGAGGGAAGTAGGAAGAAGGGGATGGAAAGGAAGTTAGGGTTTGGGGGGAGAGAAGAAATGGTGGTAGGCAAACTTGAACTTCTTTTGTCAATATTGCAATTTTCATTATTCCTAAGTATACTTCAATTCCACAAGATATCATCTGAATTTTCAGAAAGAAGTTGTAAAGCCCTTATATCCCAGATAGCAAGCCCGCTGGATTCCAGCTGGAATATGTAGCTTAAATCCAGCTGGACTAGTCAAGCCTGTATCCAGCTGGAATTTTAGCTTGAAATCCAGCTGGATTCCAGTTGGAATCCAACCTGTTATCCAGCTTGAATCATGTAAAAAGCACAGCTGGAATCCAACTGGATTTTACACTGGCTTAATCCAGCTGAATTTATGCTTGCACACTGGTGAATTCCAGTTGGAATCCAATAGGATTCCAACTGGCTTTGCTATCAGGGATGCTGGTAATGAAAAGATTCTTGGAAAAAAGGATTGAAATTTTTTTTGCTACTTAGCATTGGACAATCTAGCATGTGGAAAGGAAGTTGTAAATGGTGTTTCTTAGTGCACATATTTAATTAGTTTCAATGGATTCTAATTTGTTTGCATTCATTGCTACTGATTTTGTGTGGTACATGAAATCCAGGGTTGTATTTTTGTTTTTATTTCTAATTACAGGTAGTGTTATTCGGGGCTTTTTTACAATCCGGAAAAAGGATCCTCAGCACCGTCTACCAACTTCCTCTACATGTTTCAACTTGCTAAAATTACCAAACTATCAAAGGAAGAGCACTTTACGAGAAAAACTACGCTATGCAGTGTCCAGTCATACAGGATTTGAATTGTCGTAGAGATTGACTTTTTAAATCTTGTGTCATTATGATGAATCAGGGAACTTAACGTACAAGGATGTTTAAAACCAAGGTAATTCACCATTAGTCCAATTTCAGTTTGAAACAGTGAAATCCAAATGTGCTTATTTTAGTTTGTCACACATAATTTTCCATTATTGGAACTGACCATATCCTTCATTGGTGGAATGAGTGCCCTAGATATTGAAGAACTTTTCATGGAGAATTCAGGTGTATCCATCAAACTTTATCCCTTGTATTTTTGTGCTGCCACCGTGTTAATTAATGGTAGTGTCAAGCGAGATGAGGACAGATGCACCCTCCTAAATGCCCACTTCTGATTTTGTTTGGGTAGAAATGTCGAGTGATCAATTGTTGTGACATTGAATCTATGATGATGTGTAATTAGTTAATATGTATTTGTTTGGATCAGAGGATACCATTATTCCTGAGTAATTTTTCCAAAGTGAAGTGTGGTTGGTGATATTTGTATTGTTTAGTATTTTAGACAATGTAAAGCTTTAATATTGTCTTGTTTCCCTTTGACTTAAATCATTTAATGTGATGTTTTATGCTTTATTAAGTCTTGTTTTATGGTTGAATCTCTTAAGATTTTCTTTATTGTGAGGGTATGATACCACTCACGAAGCACTATAGTTTAAATTTGATCCTATTCATAATCTGAGAAAGGCATCAATAATGTTTTATGTTGTAATTCTCTGATGTCAGTCAGGAATATTAATGCAACACCAAAATTTAATTTATGCTGAAGTCCCATTGTTTTTCTTGTTGACTATAAAAATATTTTATTGTGATTTCATATGTTTCAGTAATTGTTCAAATTTAATCAAAAAATGCATTAGTTATATTGTTCCATTTATGTGATGAAATGACAAATATATTACTCTTCATGGGATAATCAGTGAATGGAAAAAATCACAGGGAATGACACTTCAAGTCTGTGAAATGGTTCAATCATCATATGTGTTACCAATACAATTGCTGTATTTTAATGACACATGGAGTGCTTTCATAGTGGCCATCTTGTTCAAACTCTTGATGTTCATGGATGTAGGTTTCTTCATGGGAAAACTATGTATTGAAGTTTTACATAAGCATGTGACAAACAGGGTAATGTGGTCATTTCAATTTCAGGCTGTCTGCCATTTCATGTGCTTATTTGGTGTCATTTCCTTCTAAAGTTGACTGAATGAAACCCAGATATATATGTTGAAATATTAACCATATTTATGTAATTATGAACTGTTATAATTTCATAAAGGTGTGGTCAGGTAGTGAATGCATATTTTCCATGCATGTTTTTGTTTTGTCAATCTACCAGACAGTAACTTTAGATTTTCGTTAATGTATGCCAACAATTTTATAGGTGTGCTAGTACATTATTAGTGTTTTTAATTGTTTATTGCAATGAATGTTCAACCTCATTTTGCCTTTAGCCCCCAAGAAGTATTGTACAATAAAATGAGCCAGAAGCGATTCTAAACATGACCAATGGTTAATGCTTTAAGATATATTATAACTGAATGAATCTGTGATAAATGAATTGTATGTACAAGGAGTACTATCGAGTCATTGTACAAATAACTGTGGTTTGAAAAGTGTGAAATGTAAGGCCTTTTGCTAGCATGGGGATTAGATGTATTCATTACGGCCTCAGAAAATTGTGTAAATAAATGAGTAAACTCATTATAGTGTCATAATTCATTATACCTTCAAATCCATACAAATTGAGGCTTTTATTGTGCAGCATGATTTATAATAACCTGTTTTTTAAACTAGGAATTGGTGCTTTCCCTGCGTATCTGCTTCAAGAAGTTTTCTCTGGTTGTCCACTGGGTAAGGGCGTCCATATCGGCCTTATTGTCTTTGAAGACTTCGGAAAATATTTCATCTTCACCAAAATCTTCATCCAAATCTTAAATCTATATCTATAAACATTATTGATGCAATGTTAGTTGTGAATAAAAGTGGGTACATTAAGGAAGATGAGAATGGGCATCTCCTGTCCAGGATCTTCTGTACTTCTTTGCAAACTTTATCTACCCCTTTCCCCTGCCACACACCCTCGCGGTGGCTCGCAGGGCATTACGAAGACGTATCACCCAAAACCCTTGTGATATTCTGACTGCCAGAATTAAATGAGAAATCCCTGGTGGCATAGGGAAAAGAACTGACCACCCTACCCTGAATGCGAATTTCACATACCAATGGCTTAGTATGGGGTGAGCTCTACCCTATGAAACCAACATTCAGTTTTAAAACTGATTGAGAGGGATGTAATCATTGGTACCACTGCTATCTCATTCATCATCATCAATTGTCAACAATCCTATAAGTGATTTGTTTGCATGAAGGACATTCCTTCACATCTTATGTCAGGCTGTGACTTGCTGGCAAAGCAATTACCCATCACATTCAATGGTCAACAACCCTAGGATTGGTTTGATTCAGCTCTCCACTTCTTCCACTATTGGCTAACCTCTTTATACACCTATATATATGTACACACACCTATATATAATAGAATAATATATATATATATATATTATTCTATTTCATTACTTGCTCCATATATCTCGAGTGCGTTCTCTCTTTTCATGTCTGAAGATATGGGCTTTTAAGTTGCCCCATCTTTTTTTCAAAGTTTTCAGCTGACTTTTCTATTCTCCCACTCTTTTTAGGACTTCTTTGTTAGTTACTCAGTCTATCCATTTTATATTCATCTTTCTTCTGTAACACCACATGTTGAATGCTTTCAGCCCTGACTTCTCTGCTGTTGTTACGCCTTGTTAATGCCTGTAATTGCCTTACTGCCAAAAAGAAACATGGTCGCAGATGTAAGTTCTAATGAAGTGTTTCCTGAGTTCCAAATTTGTATTTCCAGGCATAAGTACCATCTATTTTTTGGTAGAATACCCTCTTCATCTTGGCTATTCTGTCTGCTCATTATGTAACTTAAAAGTCCTTAATCACCCTTGCTTTTTTCTTCTTTTAACAATCTATTTACTGTCATCTCTATGCTCTAAGATAAATATAACAAAGTATCAACAGTCTTCTGTTAACTGAGTAGGTGTCACGATAGGCTGCCTCTCATGATCATTTACTAATGGGTAAAAAATATGAGCATGTTAAAAATATTCTTTATATTATTGAAGGATAAAAGCTTGCAAACCACCAAGAAAGATGCTCATCAAATAAAACAGTAAATGCCCCTCATCTGCCTGTAGTTGAGGGCGCATTAATTACTTTGGGTGCATACTTTTTTTCAGGAGGGATAGTGCTGGTGAAGTTTTTTTTATAATCAGGAAACCGGTATCCATTATTAAATCATTGTCTTTTAATAGCAGCCCAAATATGTAGCAGTAAATTATTAATATTCAAAGAACCAATCGGGAATGCTAACATTTTTCTTAATTCAGTCTATTATCTAATTGAAGTTAAGTATAGGTACTAAGAATGGAAAAATTAATAATGTAATCACTAGGCTAGGAATATTGACCTGATACTACGTCATTTGAACTTCCCCGCAAAAGAATGTACAACAGTTATGAGCAGCAATGTTTTATAGCGTAACGTCGAGTATTAATATTTCTTGGACAACTCCGTCCATGATATAAAAAATTAATATTTTTCACTGCCTCATTTTCTTGGTTTCTATTATTATTCAACTTTTAATTCAACACATGAAGATTTGGATTAATCCCAGTTGTGTCAGTATTAATCTAATTTCATTTGATATCTTGGGTCAATATAATATGAATGAATCTCGGGAAAAGGACAATATCACAAATCATATTCGTCGTTCTTACGAAAAAACTGGACTTTTGTGTTCAAATAATAAAACATTAAAATGTGAATACATCCTGTCTTCATAAATGAGTATATACTTTACCGAATGTCATTTTTGGTAACACGAACAAAATCCCGCTTGGCCTAGCAGACGAGTTGTAAGGCGGCGCATTTCAATCTTCGACTGTTTCCTCCTAAAGCATGATGGGTTATCACGTGACTACTGTTGTGCAGCTGTTCCCGTCCATCGCGTTAGTATCTGCAGTTCCTGATTCTCCCTCGGTTTGGCAGGTACGTGTGGGGAGTCAGGACTAATGTTTTTATTTCTGGTGCTGCCCATGAAGATTTTACTGAACCAAGGAAATATTTTTGTTTCTGGGCAGTGTAATTTCCCATATTTGTTCATTGAGTGAATCCTCTTTTGCACTTAATTTTGGATACTCCTCAACAAAAACCTCTCGTGAATCGGCAAGTTCAGTGCAACAACCGACATGCTGCTGCTCATCGGGACTGCTATGTTATCTTTTCAGTCGTGTTTGTGATAAAAATTCGAATCGAAAGGAATGTTTTGGCTCTCGGAATGAGCAATAGCTGGAAGGAAACTGCCTACAATGTGTATGTGTTTTTGTGTCACTGGCTAATGTCTGAAGTTGTGAGTGGTCAGCAAGTGTCATTGGCAGTTTTAGAATAATTGTGCAATTACTCTTCAAGAAGATAATGCGTTTAAGTGGAATATTACGTGTGGATACCGTTTACTTGATTTGAGTTTATTTTAGTTCAGAGATTTTTCGTATATACCCCTCTTGAACCCATTCCGAGACGAACAATCCTTCTTTGTGGAACGTTCTCATCTTTAAATTTATGCCTGTTTAAAAAAATTATCGACCGAGTGGAATGACCCTCGCAAAGTTCAGGTCGCGCACGTGTGTATTTCAATTTTCGGCAGTCAGTTGACGACCAATCATATATACGGCCAGTATTGAAAAACATGTACCAGTCATGATCATCCTTGGCAGTTAGTTCGAATTATCTGGCCACTCAGTTAGCAAGGGATTCATTTGCGAGAACTGCCTGAATTGGATTGAAGCCCTATTATTATTTGGCTGCCCACTGTACAAGTAACGTTCCGCTGAAGTACCGGCGGCTCAAGTGTCGGCGCTTGGAGGCAGCGGTACGGAAGGTGAACCGCTTGCCCGGTAGTCCCGCGAGTGACATCCGAGAATCGGTGAAAAACGGAGACGACGGCGAAGGATACACTTTACGCGTTCGTCCTGCGTAGCCGATGGCGGTCGTGGGGCCTAGCAGGCACTCGAGGGTGCTCTCCATGTCGGTATCCATGTCACTCATGCAGGGCGGGGGAGCGGCCGGCGGTGGTGGAGCCGCTGGAGTAGGCGCGGCCGTGGGGGCATCGGCCGGGGGTGGTGCAGCTAACGGCGGGGGTGCAGGGCCGGGCGCGGGAGGCGGCGGCGCGGCCACCGCGCACCATCACCAGCGGGCAATACTGGCAGCAGCTACGGCTGCGGCCGCCGCCGCTGCCCAACCCTACTACCACGCCGCTCCGCATCAGCCGGGTGCGAATCCATCAGGAGGACAGGCGGCGCCGTGCGGGGGTGCCCATCAGCCGCAGACAGGAGTGGTTCCTCCGGGCGGAGCGGGGACCACACCGAACCAAGATGTGACTCAACCGGATCGGCCCATCGGATATGGAGCCTTCGGTGTCGTATGGTGAGTATTCATGTTTTCTTTAGGTCATACGAATTTCGTTTGTTGGTTTTCGCCCTAGCTCTAGAGGTAAAAAACAGTCTCTTGTCAGTAAGACTCGGCGCCGTCGGTTGAAATGCTGTTGATGGTAGACTACAGATTATTCGAGGTTGTGTGTCAGAATTAGTTGACGTGTGACATGTTTTCTCCCGCCCTCTGGTTCGTGTGAAACTTCTCATGGGCTTTGTTTACTTTCGGTACACATCTATGATCTATACATTTTTCTCCCAAGTACCTAAGTAACGAACGTTATATTCCCGTAGTTCACATTTATTCTGTGGTTACTTTCTGGGAAATGAACCGGTATTGGTTTTTTTAATGTTGTGATCTATCGGTTATTTCGTATGGAACCGCAAGCTGTCATTGCCTTTGCCTTTCCTAGTTGGTTAAATATGGGAAAATGGAATGTAGTTTGATTATCCGCATTTTATTTCATTGTGCCAGAAATTTAAAAAAATCGTGGCGAACATAATGATTCCTTATGGGCGTATAATGTCAAAAATGGAGCTATTCTTTTTAAGCCATATGTCATGACAATACATACTCTCCTTTGGGGGAAGAAAGCGCAACCATGAAAATTTGAAGTCAGGTGAGTATTCAATCGTTTGTGGTACTAGAAATGCAAGTACTAATGTTCAATGCAAGATTTAAATTTCATTGTGACATGATATAGCGTAATGGAGCATGTCCATTTCACACGCGTTTCTCGAATGAAATATACACGACTCTTATTTATATGCTATGTTGTTTTGTTTATGCTCCCATTTTAGTAGGATAAATTTGTAATTTTTATGGCACATGAAGATAGGTGCAAGAATACTTAATTCCATCCACAAGAATTTTTCTTTTTTTTTCGCTCCATAGTTATGCTTTCTGTCTTCACGGCGTTGTATTTATTTCGAATGAGGATGTCAGTCTGTGGGTTATCGTCAATCCTAGTTTGTCGGGCTCACAGAGTGGACATACTTGGAAGAGGGTCCCAAATCGTCACAAGCCCTCCTCAGGGATCTCTCAGCTGTCCCATCCTTGGAAGTTGACGGGCCTGACAATTGTTACTAAGCCCACAGTCGTAGGAATAGCAAAGACTCCAGTCGTGTGCACAACAGCTAAGGCCTTCCCTCGTGTGATGGACGTTCCTTCTCCGTCGGAAGCATCTCGGAGTAGTTGACCTTGGTAATGGCCATGCCCTCTTCCACCTCCTCTCCCCAGTCCGTCCATCCTCGCATACCCCCGTTTTCATCGCCCGAAGGCGACTTCTTTCTCTATAGCCCTTTCCCCCCGACAATGTAGTCGGATCATTTCTGTGGAAGCTTATTATCCAAGCCCGTATGGCCTTCGCATGGCCACGTTCGTGTGTTCTATCCTTTCTCCTCGTGAGTTATGAACAACGTGCATGATCATCCCGGTGTTTACTTAGTTTGGCCATGGGCTGACCCTGTCTGTTGAATGCAATGGAAAGGGATTGATGGCGAAAAGGTAAACACGAATGTCATCCTTTAAGCCTTTTTTAACGGGCTAAGAGATTTTTAGTTATTTTGATTTTGAACTTAATTTCGGCCTAAAGAAAAGCATGCCTCCCAAAAATTAAGTACACCATGCCGTGTTAGTTGAATTTAGTTTGTGTACTTTTAATTAATAGATGTGCTCTACTTAATGATATCTGATATCTGGATTTTCCCTTCCTCGGCGTTTTGCGTGTTTTTCGTTTATTTGCAGTATTTATTTAATAATTAGAATGGGATTTCCCCAACTATCTGCATAACCTACTCACATTCACGTGCAATTATATGAAAAAATGCGTATCGAATAATTTGCTTGTGCCATAACCAAGTATTCAACAACATTAATTCGTTCTATTTCTCCTTTTGGTATCGTCGGAAAAAATTAATTTGCGTTTTGAGTATTTAACGTAATTATTCTCCTGTCAAGGGTTAAGGCACTCGTTGTATAATGAAATGGAAAAAGTAGAAATTCAAGCCGCTGAGTAGCGAGTTTCCGTCATTCAAAGAAGATTTTGTCCGCGGCCTCATACCACATTATCCCTTCCCTCTGGAATATGATTAAGCTTGAGGAAGGGAATGCGGTGGCTGCGATACGGGCAGGCTCGAGTGGTTGCCGCGGCTATTGCAAACATGATCGGGGTTATTTGACTCACTTCTGAGCGCATTTAGTCTTAATTTCCCCCGCTTGCCTGCTGTCGATCGCATTATTTCATTTGCCAGATGTGTCTCGTTAAGGGTCACTTACGTATTTTTCCCTAGCGAGGTTGCTCGCCGCTTGATTGTCGAGGGAAAATAACCTTTTTTGACCCCTCGAGATATCGACAGATATGGTGTTTTTCTGTGGGATATTGAATGAAGCAATAGTTGCGATTTTTGCGATCATCATACGTAGTATGAAGAACATTTCCTCAAATGATGTTGCCCCTTCACTATTATTGCTTGTAAGAGGTCACGGTTATCTTATGATAAGCATGTAGATGTAAAATCTGCCCTATAGAATTTGGTTTTTGTGTGGGTAATTATATTTCTGGGTCACTTCGATGGGAAAATTTAAGAATTTAGTCTTCTTTCCCTTGCATTGTTGCAATTATAGCTTTTGTCAATGTACCTAGGTGGTATCATTACGTAAACCTCAGCTCGTGGTTTTTTGAGCTTCAAAACCTTTTCTTCGACCAACAGTCGTTTGGGAAGTGTGTTAGAAAAAACACTCCCCAGAGCTTTTGTTTGCCATTTTCATTATTTTGGTTTCTCAAGATCGTGAAATTTTCTTCCGTTTGCAAGATTTTGTCCAGGTTTTTCCTTAAATCTGGCTATAATTAAGAGTTGAAGGTGTTTTTAAAGATATTTATGAAATTGATCTACTATGTATCGTTTCCCAGGTCAGTATTCCCCAAACTCCTAATTCCCATCCGCCATTTTCAAGGGTAACTGTCAACTTGTGCCTTGGCGGTGGCCGTAAATCGTGCGCAAAGGGAAAATGTACAGCTTAAGGGATGGAGAAGTCCTAAATTGAATTCTTGGGGGGAGGAGAGTTCAGGAAGTGACTTGGGACTGGTCTGCAAAATTATTAGATGAGTATTGTCAAGGGGAAGTTGAGGGATTGTTTGTAAAAAGACTCAAGGTCAAAGAAGATAATACTGTGGTTATTATGTTCCTGTTCATTCTAGAGGACTTGCCTTATTCATATCCTTAGAAAAAATGAAAACAAGGAAGTGGTGATTGAATGCTCTGTAGAAAAAGACGAGGCACAATTCAATTATTAATGTTATTTAGCAGTAATTTTTCCGGGACGGCCATGCGTCTTTCATTATCGGCTGCCTCTTGAACTCCAATTCACTATTGTCATTTGTATGCTATATTTTATGAATATTGCCTGACTTAATTAGAGTGGTCCTACCTAAGGCTGAATACATGTGGAAGGCTTTATGACTATTCTAATTTCACGATAAACTACTACTGTAATTACGTTTGGGTTGAAGTAGGTAATACAAGAAGCAGCTTTCATATTCACTGTTGAAAACACGTTGCTGGGCGCTAGAAATATTACTAGTGATTTCTTTACCGTGCTAACACATATGAGAGTATGGATATCATTTAAATCTCATTGCTTCTTGGGCTGGTACAACTGAGGGGGTAATCTTGAGGATGGTCTGTGAAGGATTACTGGCGGACGGAAATTGAGAAATCTTGAATCGGGCTAAAAAGCGGAGGCTAATGTAAATTTATATGCCTTTCCGACAAAAGTGGTTGTTGGAGTGAGATACGAATTTTTATATGTTGTTGCATCCCACGGAAATAATTATGGCCAAACTGGAAGTGGGCTCTCTGCCTTTCGAGTTGTTTATTTGTTTTATTCCTAGTACAGGGCACAAGTTGAAAAAATGAGTTTCTCCTAATTTTTTCGGAATAAATCTTAGACCATGTATACTAACTACGTGTTCTAAGGTATAAATGGTCTAAGGAAGAAATGCAAATATAAACTAATTTTCGCACTTCGTGTCCGGTTGGTCTCATGGGATTAGGAGTTAAATATAGGCTGCTCAGGAGTAACGTAACGCATGGAATATCATCTACATTGTGCGGAAACGGGATTTTGTTGGTTGATTTTGGCTATTAGGTATCTCGGTACATTTACAGGACATCCGGAAAACCACCAAAAGTGTGTGATAAGATGTTAATGTTCACCAGACTTTCACTTCATCTCATGCTTAGTCAGGATCAGTCCATTTGATTAGGTTCAATAAGATATTTTCGCTTTGGAAGTCACATGCAGCTGTACGTCTAATCTAGGTTATAATCTTTTAAATTGGTTTAGAAATGTGTTAGGAATGCATCAGGCGCGTGACACTAAAGGATTAAGAGGCGTCTTAGTTAAAGTTGTAATTTTTCCTCCGCCTGATATTAATAGTACCTAATCTCCTGCTGGTTTGAATTGTAAGTATTGGTGTAGTGCATAATGGGTGATTATTAACCGCCTGCCACACACCCCCGTGGTGTCTTGCTGAGTACGCAGTGGAATTGCATGTTCGCTGTAGAGTTGATCTACATCTACATAATACCCTGCAAGCCACCATAAATGTGTGTGGCAGGGGGTGAACTTTCACCAAACATGCACTACATATCATGCATAAAAAAGGATTAGTACTTGAATAGATACTGTTCAAAACTACGCTATTTAGAAAAGATAAATATAGCAAAACATGCATGCAAAAACATGCCGTTAGTTGGGTTAGCTATAAGTCCTTATACCAACGTGCAGCTACCAATGTTATCCATTGCTACACTCGTACTGGATATATTTACCGTTATTCATATCCTTAATAGTACGAGGAAAAATGGAAATTTTGAATCTGTCAGTTCGGCAATCAATTTCTCTAATTTTGTGATTATGGTCCTGTCTACCATAGTAAGTTGGGGTCCGCAAAATATTTTTAACATCACTGAAAATATGGTCTTGGAATTTGTTTAAGAGATTAAGTCTTAATTTCAACCTGCGATCTGACAATGATTCCCAATTTATTTCATTTAATAGACTATTTACGCTAAGCTGCTACGAGTTTGTAGCAGCTAGATCCAGAAAATCTGAAAAACGCTGCCCTCCTGAGCGTTGGAGGCCAGGCACGCCGATGACAAATTTCAGCTCATTCCCAGTTGGGTTTCACATGCTCATAAAGACTGACGCTCATGATAGGCTGCACGCTTGAGTTGCGGCTCGGGTGGGCGAGAAGAGGCCGCTTGGGGAGGGTGGTGGTCGTGGGAGAGGAACCGTGGTGATGAGAAGTGGTTTGAAAGTGACGCTGTCTACCTGCTGCCATTAGTCTCCTCTTTCCTCATGCCTACAATTCCCATCCTTCCCCCTTCCCGTCCTCTCTTTTGTCCTCTGTAAATTCTCCCTTTTGACCAGAAAAGAGAGAATGGAAGGGGATCTCCTACTAGGATACACGGTGGTGGGTGGTAGGAATAGATATCTGCATCTACTTAATACCCAGCGAGCCACCGCGAGGGTGAGTGGCAAGGGCTGAAGATCACCAAATATGCTTACTAGTAGCTACAATGGTACTGCTTCATGGTAGCATGTTAGATGTAAGAGTCACGTGCAACTAGATAGTAATACTCTGTGACGAAGAAACTGGTTAGAAAAGGATTTCTCTGAATCTATTTGAAGAATTTCTTTGAATTTATCTATAATTCCTTGGGTTAGTAGTCTAACGCATTAAAACTTTCTTCATGGACTACAGTAACAATATTTCACCTACCCATCCCTTTACTGATTATTATGATCTCCTGTGGTACGCGGGAATGTTTTAAATATGTCGGTGCGGCAATCTATCCCTCTAATCATGTTTATCTCCCCTGTCACACACCCTCAAGGTGGCTTGCAGTGTATATCGTAGATATAGATATCTGTTCAAATTTAGCATAATACCCAAGGGTGCTTAATATATTTCCAATACGACATCTGCAGGCGTATGAAATTCGGATTTACTTAATAGGTTTTGCCTAAAATTCTACCTGTGTTCTGGTCAAGGCATTCTTGTTTCTGATAATAATTCTCAACCTCGTTCTTCTGTTCAATTCATAACACTAATAATTTATTGTGACGACCTCTTATCAAATCTTGTTGATCTCTTTTGCACATGCTCTGATTTCTTTATCATACCTTTTACGTATGGATCCCATATACAAGATATCTATCTACATCTACATAATACCCCGTAATCCTCCATAAAGGTGTGTGGAAGGGGGTGCACTCTCACCAAACATGCACTACATATCGTGCATAAAAAAGGTTTAGTACTTGTATAGGTACTCTTCAAAACTACGTTATTTAAAAAAAAGATAAAAATAGCAAAGCAGTGGATGGAGGGAGGGAAAATATATGGAGGAAAGAGGCAGTTTTATGCATTGGAGAAGTACGTCTGCGTTATACCCTGCGAGCCACTGCGGGGTGGGTGGCAGGGGGTGAAGATCACCAGTAAATCTTGAATGTTCTTGCGAATGACCAAGTAATTGTAAGGCCAAGTCACATAGTCAGGCCAATAAATACTTACTGGAATTAATGGAATTAGGTTTTAAGGTGCTCTCAAGTCAATATTTATATCGCATCGACACAAATAATTTAGTCATAAGCCTTATCTAACAATAAGACGAACACGAAATCTATGCCCTTCTTAGGTGGTTGTCGATTTCGCGCACAGAACGCTACAGGGCCGGGGCTTTACCGACCTGAGCACTGGTGGATTATATCTATGGATCTATCCATGCTATCGTGTGAGCCGCCGCTTGGACGTTTGCCATAGGGTGGTGCGTAACCAGCCGTGAAGATGTTATGTCGCCGAAAACAAAATTTGTTCATTTTTAATTAAGTAACACGTGTGATGTGTGTGGTTGAGTTGCACGTTGTAGTCGCTTGTTGTGAGAGGGGAAAACGAGTCTTATATCTCTCTGTCTGTCAGTTTATCTCGTTTAACGCTTCGTATCGCTTCTCTCTGTCCTTCTAATTGGGAAGAAATGTGTCTGCAGTGACGGATTCAAATGTATGTGATTTGGATTTTTCAAATAACTTCAGTCGTGCATATTACTTTCTAGTTTCTAGGGTTTCCTATCCGCGCCCTCCTAGTATCCAAATGACACTTTCTGTATTGTACATTCATAGGTATTCCCGCGCCGTCTTCCTTTGTAGCTTATTCATCGTTCAAGTAGTAACGCGGTGTGAATATGTTTTTATAAAGATAAATCGTTTGGAGGTGGAACTAATGTGATTATCGTGCTATTGGAAGTAAAGGATGAATATTAATGATGGAGGGCATACTCTAGAGCGGTTACAATCATTTACTTTCCAGTGGAGTGTTTGAAATGCAAATTGTTTTAGCAATAGGGACGGAGGGTGAAGAAAGGCACTGGCACGGAACGGGGAACCACCATTTGTGAAGGATGAATTGTTATGGGGCACTTTTCCGTGGAGTACCAGAAGCAGAAAAGTTGGCGCCGATTCAGGGCGTATCATAGGGCTAAGCTGAGTTAAACTAGTCATATTGTAGTAGCAGATGTGCACAGATTAGAGGATAAAGAGGTAGGTATAGCTATGTAGAGTGTGGGGGAAATAAGTTTGTGTTGAAGGGATGACCTACGGAGATACATACATTGAAATTGTACCCGAGTAAAGGATATATGAGAAAAATATAGAAGGTAGCATTTGAGGATGGATGGTTTGTTTTTTGCTGGTAATAGGATTTGAAGGTAAGAGGGTACCTAGAGAATGGGGAAGAGAGGGAAAAGGATTTAGGCGGATTGAAGAGAGGTAGAAGAAATGAAGAGCAGAAGGGGGGAACCTCGTAAAAGGCGAACGAAGTTTAGGGGTAACCTTAGCAGTGGGGTGATATTTTAGTCGCGCACTGTCCAACTTTGGTAAAATATAATGCAATGACCTTCCAATATTGCCATCGCCGGTCATTGTTCGGACTATCTCTTCGACTTGATAATTTCATCACCAGTTTTGGCTGTTTACGTTTGCGTTATCTTTTCACAGTTATTAGCTGTATAGTGTCTTCGGATCCCTTAATTTTCCTATTCAGATAGCTATTATGCACCTACGTGTTATCGTATTTTTATTTACAGGATTAGGAATTGGGCAAACTTAGGTCACTTTATAAATTCGTGGAGTCCCTAAAGATAGGGTTCATACTTTTCTTTTGTTCTGTTACTCATTTGGAACTAACGTTGTTAACCTTTGCAGCACCACTAATAGAGTGCCTCGCTTATTTTTTCAGATCCTTGAACCCCTCAAGTCTTAACGATTTCCTCTCCGTTTCCGCATACTGTTGAGCCGTGTTCCTCCCGTGTCGTATAATGCTAGTCTCCGTGCTCTCACTCGGTGGGCCTTCGTCCTAACTTTTTCGTCCCTCATGCGTGTTGGTGTTTCCTTCGGAATAGACTCGTATATTCGGCAATAGGAAACCCGCGACTCTTGCTTCAGTCGACATATTTCAGCTGCAATTCCCCTTGGAGTGAAAGTAATACACATTCGTTGGTGATACTATACAATCATGTAAGGCAATCTTAGCCTTGATCTGCGATATATATCTGTAAATTCATTGTACCTCTGCAATTCACTTTTTTTGGCACTGGAGGCTAATTCACACCAAGGGATCCATCACGTACATAGTCACGTCGTGAATACTATATTGTCTCAATCGTTTTCACAACAGGTTCTTTAACGGTTGGGTTTCGTGTATTTTTTGTACTCGTAATATTAGTTCATATTTCACTCCGTATATTCCACAATGATTCGGTTTGGAGTTGTTACTCTGGGGATTTTCGTATGTATCAGTCGGGATAATCGTAGCACGTCGCTATCATTAGTGTATCCGTGACTCGAGAGGAAAACATTGCTTTCTCTTCCAAAATCACTATTGGAAAGCCTGCTCACGTTTTGAATCAAATTCGAAGGAGTGTAAGGTTAAAGAAATTATTCTGGGGCGGAATTTTTGCCCTTTTCCGAAATCGGCGATTCTATGTGGCGGATTTGTGTGTTTTGCGTTTGACTGCGATACGGCGGGGGGTAAGACCTCCGTAACTCTCCACTTATGTGCTCGGCTTCAAGGGAAAGGACACGATGCCCCACGATGATTTCAGGAGAGTGAAAGAAGAGATCTATTCTTGTAACCGCGTCCCTTTTTTCACTCTTCCCCTCCTGCTGCTCATTTAACTTGCCCCTCCTCTGCTCTTCCCGCAATTTATGGTCTTCTCTCTCCCGCATGTGCACTGACACCATCTCTCCAACCCCGGACCACTTTGCTCTCTAAGCGTCCGGCCTGCGACATCTCTCTGCCATCGCTTACATTCTGCAGGTTTATTCCTCCTGTTTGAAAGTTGTGTCATGCTTGTTGTACTCATCCGTTGTCCTAACTAAGGGCCGTTACTACTTCGCAGACCGGGCCAATCGTCTTTGTCTTCATGTTGCTCGCTTGTATGACTCAAAGAATCTAGCTTTTAATTTTAACAGGATTTTAGAAAGTGTTGGAAGCCTACAAGGAGTTTTGTTTATCACGACCAGGTTACGTTACAGAGCTATCTGGAGATGATGTTGCTCTGCAACGAAACCTGGTCAGTGGGGATTAAAAAAACTTAATCTGTAATTAAAAGGTTATGTCTTCTTTTTACAATCGTAACACGAAGGCATTCCATAAAGTTACGCCGAACACTATTGTTTTTTATTTTTAGTCAATGGTTTCCTCTCGAGTGTATTTCCCGGTTGACTCATTGCCACGAACGTTTTCGGGTCTCATGAATCCATTCGTGGTATGGTGGAGCGCTTTCTTAGGTAATATCCCTGGTGGATTTCGTCAGGTTTTTACATTAGCTAACTCCTCCCTGATGTTCTCAAAATTTGTGTGATGCAGCTTATCGTTAGTCATTCTTCATATTTAAATATGTTATTATCTTCATATTTATATTCTTCATATATAAATAAATATATTCTATATTGCGCTGGTATCTTTTCAGATGTCGTTGGCCTCAAAGTATCATTGTTAATTCAGCTATATCGATAAGCTCGAATTTTAAACACGATTTTTACTAGCTTCTTGATCTTCTTACGGGTACACACAAACGGTGTGTCATCTCTCGCAAAGAACTGCCTGCCATATCATAGCCAGTCCCTTGGAAGTATATCAATGAAAACGCATTCCGCCAGTTGTAGGTTTTAACCTAGTAATATGCCGTCAAACATGCTTGTCCTGTAGCGCAGGGAATTAGCTAGAGCTCCCTATTATCATCTCTTGCTCAACAATGACAAACATTGCCTTTAAGATCTTCTTCTCATTTAAGTGATATCCTCCGTTCTCTCCGAAGATCTGCCATATCATTTTCCTCCCTCGATTTTTTTATTTTTCTCCCCTTCCCCCCATCCCGCCCACACCCTTTTTTTTATACTCGCGTCTCCTTCCTCCCCCGCGCCTACCAATTCCGTGTCCCTCCGCACCCCAACCCCTCCGGCAGCCCAATTCCATTTAGACCCCTCCCCCCGTCTTCTCCTCCCCGCATTTACTCGTCGAATGGCCCCTTCCCCTTGCCCCCCTTCCCTGCCAACCCTCATCCCTCCCTCACCCGAATCGATGAGGGTAGGGGCGCGACGGTGCGGGCGCCTGCGCCGTATTCTATAACTTTCCTGTGCCCTTGCATCCTTTGCCGCGCTGCCCTACCGCTACCCCTCCTTACCAACCGGCTTTGTCCCCCACCCTATGATGGCTCTCTCTCCCCAGCCCCCCCCCCCCCCCCCCCAGACTCCAGGAAGTATGAAGAGCCGTAATACCACGGTTTCTTGAAGTCCTAATTCTCTATCCTAGTGATTCACAACCTTTTTACGAGACGTGAGTGACCAATTCATAAGTTGTTGCTGCTTCGCATTTGTCGTTTATCTGCATTTCTCGCGGCACCCTTGTCTGTTTTCCCGGCATCTTGTGGTGCCGCGGCACTCCGGTTGGTAAGCACAGCTCTATACGCAGTTCGACTCTTACGGTCACTTTTTTAATTGATTCGTGCAAGATTGCTGTGCGGTTTTTGTGGTTTTGTCTCAGTTTTCAAGTTTTCCATCACTTTTTTCGTTTTGTGATACGGTTCATGATGCCACATATTTGTCCACTAGAGGAAAGCAACACGAAAACTGAGTCATACACTCTAATAACACATGCCCACAACCACAGATGTCGAAGTTTGTTGTCGAGTGTGTACGCGTGTCATGAGTTATTCAAGGCGGCAGTGAATCTAGAAGTATTTTTTGTTAATACATAATTTATTTATTGCGTCCTCGGTTTAGACTTCATCGTCATTCCATTGTGTCTTCCTCAAAGTCCTCGTAACTCGCTCCGATATAGATCGCCGTCAGGATGTGAACCTGTCCTTTATCTTTCGAGTTTTTGTTTTCTTAACTTGAAGCAAAAGTGCTCGAATGACCTCTGTAACTGTATATTTGCGTGTGAATTTTGTGAGCTTTGTATATTACTGCGGTCTGCTAGTAGATCTGTATTCTTTCCTTCTTGTTTTGGTATGTTTGAACTGAATTAGTTTGAATTCTCTTTCCAAGAACCCCGTTAGTAAGTATGTGGTATGAACATACTTCGTATTAGGTGCTTCGAATTCTTTTTTGGACCCCAAGTCATTTAATTTTTATTATTTTGCTGTGGTGAACGCCTCGCTCCAAACTTTGGACTGGAAACCGGTGCATGACCATTTAGTTCATCCCTGATCAGGGTATTATAATACGTGCACACGTGTTGTGTATTTGTTCATTGGCGTCCACGGCGCGGCAGTTAGCTTTTGTGCCTTGCATTGCTGGATGAGGGAAGGAGTGAAGGGAGGCGAGGGTTTTCGACTGAGGGTTGGACGCCCTAGGTTCCGTATTTGACAGAGGCTAAGCGAAGCGTGAACTCGGGGTTATTCATGAAGGGACGGAAGGGAGGGCGGAAGGTTTTCCTTCGTTCGGTCGTGGCGAGTGGTACGGGTCGTCCCGGCGTACCAGGAGTTAACATGTGGCATAAGGGTCTGCGAGCAATGTTTGCTTTTTCATTTTTCGACCTTCCGTGGCGGCACCGTCGAGGAAGCGCAGCTCCCACTGTCGAAACTTTTTTTTTTACCGCTTTCAACTCCGCCCCCGGTTCAGGTATTGACGGTCGTATTCTCAGTCCAAAAAAACACTGTATCAGACAGGATTTAAAATCTGCCTCCCCAAAGTATTTTACCCGCAGCGATATCAAGACAGTGAATGGAGCTCCCTTTTGTGTCTTCCAAGTGGGAACCTTTTTCGGTAATATGCCGGATGGTGCTTGAGGTGGCTGGTTCGGTAATCGTGAGTCGTTGAGAACTAGTTCCCATATAATTTCAATGGCACTAAAACATTGCTTGGACATGATTAAATTACACAATATTTTAACCGGATGCTTCGAATTCTCAAATCATACTGAAAAATTACCCTTTTTAATGTAAATATTGACATGAAGCGTAACATAAAACTTGACTTGATTCTCTTTCTAGTCAACCTGAAAGTTGTCACTCTGTACATATCCTATGACCTTGGAGATGTTGGTTTTAATATATGGATTGAAAAAGTATATAATTTTCTGCTATGGGTATTCGCATATTTTGTAGTGACGAAATAATTGTGATTAAACGCTTAAACATCTTAGCATTTGTTTAAACCATTTATTTAATCTCTCTTTTATTATTCTATCTTTTTTAAATAGTGTAGTTCTGACTACTCTTTTTTATGCATGATATGTAGTGCATGTTTGGTGAGCAATCACCCCCTGCCACACACCCTTGTGGTGGCTTGCAGGGTATTATGTAGATTTAGATGTAGATAATATCATCTACATTACGCAGTATCCTGCGAGGGTGTGTAGCAGGGGATGAAGAATGTCAATCATGCATAACTGATGTAGGTGGTCATGTTATTTTTCTGATTTATTTTTATTTACTAATCGCAGTGTATGCCTTCAGGATTTACTATCAGGAGTATCACCTGCGGGTGTGATAATTTTTAGCATTTTTTGCAACCGAAACTCTTGCGAATTATCGTTTTCCGTGAATGTTGGCGCTGCTAAGAGAAGTCTCTCTTCAATCTCTACCTACTGCAGTGCTGATCGCCTCTACTGTTTCATGCTAACATGCTTAAATGCGGGGTCCGTTTCCGTAATATTCCTTCATCGCAGTTCCACCAGCTTCGTTTACATTTATGCGGCCTTCCCTGTGTGGTCTCCCTTTTTACCGTAGGTTGTCACCCAACCTGTGACATCTCTTTCCTCCAAGCAGAGAATTCCGTGTTTTGCTTTGCAATACCCATTCTTCCCTCCTGGCCAGTTAGGTAGCTTCTGCAGCGTCGCCTTTCCTCTCGTGCTGGTCGCTGTCCGTGGGAGGGGGAAGGAAGGTCTTTGAGGCGAGCCCATGTCGACTAGGGGTGTCGGCAACAGGGGCCTGCACTGAGCGCTGTGCTTGTAGGGTGGGGCAAGAACCGTTATCGCATTAAACTCTCCAAGGCAACTCATGCTTCCATAACGTCTAAACTTTCTCCTGTCATTTGACTCTAGCTCCGTCGGTTCCCGTCCGATATCTGCTCCCCGAGCCATTTCCCGCCTTCCATATCACTCTTTCATCCCGTGCCAACATAGTGGGTTCAGCGAAGTATCTACTCCATGGATCGATTTCTCCCTGTAATGAAATTTAATGCTGATTTTTCTTTCTTTCGGGATTAGTCATGTTGCATATTTTTTCATAAAGGGTTGGACTCTTGATTTCGCTATTCCGTGTGTGTTTTCAGTTATAAAATTTCGCATTTCGTTTTACTTCTCAGTTTAACCGCGAAAACTGCTACCCGCAAGAGTTGCCATATTCTTCCTCAAGTTTTCTTCATTTGAATGTCTTAATCCTTCTCTTCCCAATTTATCATCCACCTGGATCGTATGTTTGACCTTGTTTCTGCTATCCGCTGCTGTGTTGGCGACTAGTGTTGATACGTTTGCCCTGAGTATTCTCATATGTGTATGCTGACGTTGTGATCCGGCTATTAATTTACCTAGCGGTTACATTCGATATTTATGAAATAATTTGTGAAAAGTGAACTCATAAACCTTAACTAAGACTGCCCTAATTTTGGCGCAACAGGAGTGTCCATAGCATTCCCCAATTTGTCCACCTCAGATTTTTCCTTATCAAATTGTTGACCATTTCGTCCCTTCATTTTATTCTGCTTTTCTATTTTTCTTGTTGATCTTTAGTTCTCTTTTATATTGAAAGTGGCTGGTCTAATGAAAAATGCCCCTAATTACATATTTCATCTCATTTGCAAGTATGTACCAGCTGGTAAATGAAGCCACGACATTACGTGGTCACTAATCCTACCATCAGAAGGTTTGCCCTGAAAGATAATTTACTAATTGGATGAAACTGTCTACTCTCAATCACTTGTTTCCGATGCACACGTTTATCAAATTAATCTGCGTTGTGCCCATTGGTGATTTTAAAAGAATCTTATATAGGTAATGGCCTCTTCTCCTCTGCTTGTATATTTACTTTTTCTCTCTTGAGTTTTCCGTAGATGTTCGTCTTGCTACTTTCCGCTCACATTATAGTGATATCTGAATTCCATTATCGTGAAAACCTCTCCCACCACCTATCGTCAATAACTCTCACGAGATTATTATCGAGGCAAAGTAAGCTGACGCCCCCAGTGTCCGTTGGTCATTTAATACCATCCTGATTAGATACGGTTAGTAGAGCAACGTCCGCTCCCTTTTTAATATAATTTTTATTATATAATTTAAATGTTTTCTGCGCCGTGAATTTATATTCATTTCTTCTTTTAGAAACAGAAATGTCGTGCCCAGGAAGGAACTCTTCCGCTTTAGTAAAATCCGTGGCCAGCCACATTCACTTATTATTTACCTGGGTCTTTCTTGTTGGCTTTGCCGAATTTCATACGCAAGTCAAAAGGCTATTTGCGTGGTAAGTACTACGTTCACTGTCGAATATACCATAATTTCATTGAAGCTTTTTTTTCCCGTCGTGCCCATGGACACTAGGCGCACGCTAAAACGATTATGCATCTTTAATCTTTCTTTGGTTTTCTTCCTTTTCTTATCTAATTCTTCTTTCTCCTTTACCTATCTACCTATAAGCCACCTCAAGATTGCGTGGCCAAATCTATCATTCGTAATTTTTCCGCCTCCTGCTTTTCTCTATTCATCCTACGAATTGTAAAGAAAAATTACGAGGTTTTCATAGGAATGGACTCAACTGAATACATTCTAATTTTTCGCCCTCTTACTGTAGTTTTGTAACTATTTTTACAGTTTTTTTGCCGTTCAAAGAGAAATTAAATAGCGTTATTCATAAAATGACTTTGGAAATATTCTTATTTGTCCAGATAGACGAAACTTTTAAAATACAGCATTGAAAAGATTTCTGCCCACGAATTTCTGCTGGAATATTACTTGAAGAGGGTACTATCCTAAACGAGGGAATATATTCGCGGATCCCAGTAATTTGCTGTCATTTGTTATTTTTTTGGGAGCTCCTGACGAACGGAACCGTATCCAATCCAGTCAGGCGTAATCTTTTTTTCCTCCCCGCCCCTTTGCTGCCCCCTTCCGCCTCTCGCCATAACGGACTTCGTTCTCGCGCACACACGCATAGTATGCGTCGCATACTGCCCTGCCTTCTTCACGCTGCAGTCCCAACAATACCCCTTTATGCCTGCCCAACAGTTGGATGGGGGAAGGGACCGTGTGGCTTTCGTGTTTCGGGAGGGGTGGGGGAGAGAATGATTCGGGGTGCGGGAAGAGGGTGAGTGTATATGGGCGGCCTCAGGGGTCGCTTGCAGCGGCATCGGGAGCCCAAAGCTGGTAGAAGAGGAGCCCAGGCGACGGAAAATGAGGGAGGTTTTGTAGGCGGGGTTGCCATTACAACGTTGCCAGGCTGGAGGCCGTTGGTTTTTTTAACCCAGCTCTAGACTTTTTACGCTAGTGAAGAAGTTGCAGGCTATCAAAAACTTAGGACATTATTGATGTGACCGCTGAACGCCATTAGAGTTACACGGACTTGCGAAGCGCGTGGTTCGACCTGCGCTGGGAACAACCTCCCCCGCAACCTTTGTTTCCTGCTTTTTGAAGTGTTGATGCACAAACGGGAAGCTGATCTATAACCCAATCCGGGTGTAATCCCATCCGCGCAATTCGGGTAAGAGAAAGCGCGGTTATGTTGAACGGTTCCTACATGTTTGATGTGTACTCGAAAGGATGGGAAAGCATCGTATCTTTCAGTTGTGTTTAAATCTATTGCCGGAATATATGCATTGCCTGACGCATTGCCATTCCGGATGTATCAAAATATCCTTCGCCCACTGGTTGATAAGGAAATAAATATAACCCTGAGTACATCTGTTGCATGACGGTGAGGTTAAAAACATGTGTTAATTCTAGTTTTTTGTGTTTTTTAAGATATTCTCAATGCCGGAGGGAATCGAAGTTCCCGAAGAGGGGCGATGTGTTTCTTGCTTATTTCGTATTTCTCCAGGAAACTTATGGTGTAAAACATACTATAGGATTTGCATCATGTTTTCAACGCTTTATTCTGGTAGGGCCACTATGTTGCCATGAGGTAAATAAAGTTGTGTTTTTTTTATCGTAGAAAAGTAGTTCATTGTGTTTCCTGGATTTTGGTCCCAGTTTATCGCTTTGTTATGCGGCTGGACTGACAAATGCCATATGGAGACTCTAGCAAATGCCCCTGTTGTCAGTGAAATAGTGTGTGTGTTTCATCTTACTAAGATATGCTTACTAAGCTTTATAAGATTATGATGACCTCACCCGCCTCAATAGGTTGACCTTAATAAAACTATTATCCAATTTTCTTCCCCATAACTTCGTGGATTCCACACCATGTGTTATTTATTTTTCCTTCCTTGTGCGAAATGCAGCATGGGTTAGTTCATTCTGTTATAACTTCCGGTCATTGGTTGAAGTAAGAATTTATGATGGAGTAGGAATTTACGATTTCCTCGGCTCTTTCGCCGTCGTAGGGTCGTTCTTGAGTTTCTTTTGGTCTTTCACTGACTTTAGCCAACAGTAAGCGGTATTGTTTTATGCAAAGGCTGCTGCGTTTCCATTGGGAACCTCCCTCTCGAGGTAATCCAATCTTATGCCCGTGATACGTTCCTTCCCTTGGCGGAGGCAGGCAAAAGACGGACCGTAGAAGCTCTCGCCTCCACGCCTGACTTCCCGTGTCACTTGCGAAACTCTTGTCGGTTTGTGCTTGTCTAATGTGGACCACGTGACCTTGTGTGCTCGCCTGAAGGTTATCTGCTTCATATCTCCTTCTCCCATAGAACTGGCATATATTTCTTTTCCTGGGTTAAGTTTTAAGTATTTGCCTGCTCTGGGTGTATTTTAAGAAAAGACATTCTCAGTAACCGTAATGCCTGCTTTAAGTTGACTTTACTATTATTTTAGCTGTCCTAGTTCTTAAATTACGTTGCTCCAATAGGAATGTGCCAATCTGCCTTTAATTTCATCCATTGTGTTACTCCGTTTGGTCGTACTCGGTGTAATTTTGCATTCCGCCGTATGTATTCGTTGCAAAATCCCAAGGGAGACTTGTAGAGAATAACAATTTCCCCCGACTGTGATCTCAATCTTCCGCAGAGATGTATTAGTCGTGGACTCTGTTGATAAGACTCGTAGTTTATGTCAAGTAATATAATTTGTTGGAAAAGTGTAAATCAGGAAAAGCGTTGTTTTCGCTAACAGTTTTATTATTAAAGTGTTGTTAATTATTAAACACTTATTAAATTAAGAGAATAGCGTTTCTTCATCGTTTAGCCACTATCATGCATAGCAGCAGCGAATATGAGCCGTGGAAGGTAGACATGGATACCGAATGAATTACTAAGATCGGCGAGGTTTGTAATTGGACGATATGATAATAGTTGTGTAATAAGCTATCGTTAACTTAAGCTGTTTAATAAAATCTTGGTTAGCCTTTACTCTCTGACTTGAAATATAGAATTTCTAAAATATAAATTGTGAAACTTGTGTTTCGTTGGATGATTAAGTTTACGAGTGTATAGTCTACGAAAGTATTAAATATCTTCGAATTCCGCTAAATATTGTCTTCATATAATTTTGTATTAGAAACGGAAGAATAGGGTTATTTTAGATTGATCGGGTATATTATGCAAATTTCTAAGGGTAGCTATTTTGTTATTTATAAAGAACATACTGTAATGAGTGCATTGATAATAATCCTGTATCTTTTATCATTCGCCGTAGAAATAGTTTCCACTTCAACCTCCGAATAAGAATTGCGAAATGGTCGTGCAGACAGTGATTGTGCTAAGAATGTTCTAAGCCATAATTTGCTCTTGTATAACACAATAATCTTGTTGCTTTATTTAATTTACAGTCATAGCGGTAGCATTGTTGTAGTTACATTGTCAGAAGTACTCCGAATGATTGATCTTGAGGCTAGTAGATTATTCTTAGACCAGACCATCCAAAAGGCCGTTCCAATGAAGGTCGGATGGGAGGAAACTCCCTTCCTAACGTATTCTCCTGCTGAATAGGTTTTAGGCTTCTTTTCGAGATTTATGTATTTACATTTCCTTCATCGGGGGATTCCTTGGGTTGTTATCGTCACATCCCACTCTTTCTGGAGTTCATGATCATATATGTATGTACTATTCATAGGGTGAAAATAGATTCTTTCGTAAGGACGTGGACTTCGGGATTTCGCTTTCATTTTCACATCTCTTCAGTCCATTCGTTGGCTGTTTATTCCTCTATTGCAAGTGCTGCCAATATATTGACAGAATACTCCATGGTATTCTGTCAATATATTGTACCTTCTTGTACTTCTTATCATCTCCTAGAGTTATTTTGCCTCGATTGATTTACTCCTTTTTCTCGATCCGTTCATTATTTTCCTCAGTGTTCTACTGTCTGGAAAATAAAGACCCCAAGGCATTTGTACACTTGTGTCGGTTATGGAACTTTCAGGATTTATCATGAAATCGCGTTATCTGGAAAAATCGTGAACGAAACTAATGTATAGGCATTCTGCCTTTTTGCATTCCCGCTCTGATGAATTGTTTTCCGCGCGAAACAATGGATTATATCAGACGAGAAACAATGTAACAACAGACGAGCACACACAGCCATGTCCTGAGTGGTGAAAAAACCCACTCAGGCGGGACTCGAACCCGCGACCCTCAGGTTAGCAGGCGAGGACTTAACCACGCCGCCACCGGGGCCGACTATTATTAGTATCATGCTCACAGTTAACCGTCCTGTCTAGAGCCGGGCGGTATTCAAGTCTATTGGTTTTCAGTCTCCATTTTTTTCATTTCAATATTCGATATCTTATACCAATTCAATATCAGATACCGAAAATTGGAATTTGATGTAATGCATATACATGTATTAATACATAGATACATAATGCTGGAAAGCGTTCTTACAATATAGAATTATTGGAAATTGAAATTCTTAAGAAATAATCATTGATATTAGAGCTGAAGATTAATTATTATTTGAGTGATAATAGTGACCAGTTTGTGATCAGGTATCAGTCTTTATCGGTGTCCGGAATATTTGTATTTACATACGCAACTCTCTCTTTCTCTGGAGAAATCGGATATGTTAATCATCTGTGCGGTCAAAGACTTATTTCTGTTCTTATGTAATGTCATAGGTATCGTCATGTGTAATTTTTCTTCCCTTTTTGTGTGGCTGCTCTTCATAAAAATACTTCAGCTATATTTGTAATATATGATTTTAGTATGGATTGTTAACTCGTGGAAGAGAGAAGAGAAAGAAAACATGAAAAATGGATATTTTAACACTGCAATATCGAAATATTGTGATCAATAATCTATATTAAAATATGGATTATTGAAAATTGATCAATAATAAAAACCCCAAATATGTCCGATATTAATATTGTCATCATTACCAACAACTCCGTGTATTGGTTATTGAATGGTGACTTTTAATGCCGCCCTGCTCTGGTCGTAACAACTCGCTATACTATTGACATCAGCAACTTGAATCCATAGACTCAATTCAATGAGTGTTCATCTCCTTTTCCTTTTCATGACTCCAATCAAATGTTATGATTAAACGATGTCTGGAAGGAATTCTCTCAGTACGGGTTAGCAGATTGTTTTTTGTAGGTATCCCACATTTATGAATAAGTACCCTACAAATCTCCACACCGATGTGTGGCATGGGGTACCCCTACTCGGGGAATACCTTTCCATTTTGTACATCTACATTTACATAATACCCTGGAAGCCACCGTCAGGGTGTGCAGGGGGGACCATCACCAGGTATTCATTTTAAATCAGAGAGAACTCAATTTGCACTTAATATCCTTAGGGCATGATATTATACTAGTTCGTGCATACACTAACCTACAATCAATCAAGAGGTACAGGCACTTCCAGTATAAAGTTACCACTTCAGAGCCGAAATTTGCTGTAGGTACATAGCTGCTATTTTATGGAAATGTGTTAGGTTTGGAATCGCGAGACACGTGTAACTAAATTGTTAGCATGTATAAATGTGTCATTGCTACACAAAAGTAATTAATTCAGGACAGGGCCTAGCGATTGTGGAAAGGAATGTGTTAGTTCAAAATTATAAAACATATGGAGAATTAGCTAAGAAAGCTTGTCGGCAAGCATTAGAAAATTCCATGTGCATTATACCTTGCAAGCCATGATACATATTCATGAAATTGATCATAATTTTATTAGAAATTTACCTTTATCGATATAATTACGCTTTAAAGTCAGTGGAATCATTCTGCTAACGCAGGACAGGCGATGCAAAAAAACGCTTATTGGGGAGCAGTGGTTATAATATATTTGGGGTTATGGACAACCAACCGGGCTGCTACCTGCATGCAAATCTATGCATACGGTTTTTATGTCATCCAACGTTATCACCTATTGTCCGCAGAAAAAATATCCCCTCACGTAAGATTCCTTCCGTTCCACTCCGATGCCCTCTCCTCCCCTTGTGCTCCTTGGGAAGCAGTGAACCCGCCAAGTTCCGATGAACTTGTCGGAGGGGAAAGATATGCAGGGACGATGGGGGAGGGGGGAATAAGAGATGCAAGCGGTTTCGAATGGATGTGCTGCTGGGTGGGGGAAGGGGCGGATGGGGGAGGGTGTCCCTGAGGGAAGGGGGAAGTGTCTGTCCGTAAACAAAACGGAAATAGCCTTGGTGCGTCTTCCGACCACTTACGCTCGAATCCTCAGACTCCCATTTCCCACCTATCGGCCACTCCACGCCCCTTCCTACGTCAGCGTCCGCACTCCTTCCCTGTGGCCATCTTCCGTACGAGGATTTCCCATCAGCGTCTTCATCATCCCATCCTTTTAAGTCGTCGTTTATGCGCTCGTGTCGTGATACTTACTCGCCTGTCAGTCAGGAACTCCTCGATTCATTGAATTTAACGGATTCGAGAGCTTTGGGAAGCCCTTCCTTTTCGTCGGGACGCAAGTCGAAGGTATTAGTTATAATCGGACGTAGTTTATCGAGAAAGATCCGTATGGTCTGGTTTCTATCGTGATGGTCCCCCCTACACACCCTGACGGTGGCTTGCAGGGTATTATGTAAATGTAGATGTACAAAATGGAAAGGTATTCCCCGAGTAGGGGTACCCCATGCCACACATCGGTGTGGAGATTTGTAGGGTACTTATTCATAAATGTGGGATACCTACAAAAAACAATCTGCTAACCCGTACTGGGAGAATTCCTTCCAGACATTCCAGACATCATGACTTCTGAGCTCAACTGTACGTGCCCAAAAGAAGTTTCTACCTGATTTGGATCCAGGACTACCAGTTAGTAGCCCACGACCCGCTGGAGTACCGCGCCGTCTAAAATTATTATGAAGCCTGACTTTTATGGTGATTATTTCTCCAAATGCTAAGATTTAGAATTAAGTAAAAATCGTTCAGTGGATTCCATCTAGCCTCATTGATGCTAATTTAAATCCGGTTTTTATTACGTTTGCTCCCAGTAGATTGAGCACTGTAAAAAGAACTTAGTTCTATATCATCATAATTTCTATTATTTTTGATAGAAATTTAAGTTGTTTTTATTTTCATAAGGAGTTTCGTCCTAATTTCTTGGATACTAATGCTTTATGCATTATCTCACTTGAATTCTTGCACCGTTATAAAGCGTTTAGTCTTTCGACATATGCGAATATATTACAGCATGCAAGAGGAGAGTGTTATTTATTTACTCCCTTGAAGAGCTATCTGTATGAAAGCGAGCAATTTTCGGTCGTAGTTTGTGGCTTCTCGCATACGTAAACACAATGGAATTGACGAAAGGTGACAGTTTTAATGATTAACTGAACCACAGTGAGCTGTCTCTCTCTTCCAGCAACCTGCTCACCTTATTTGCAGTGTTGGGTCTTCATTCCCGTCAAGCATAACCCATAGACCTCAACCTCTTTTCGTACGTCACGAAGGTCTAGGGTAGGTACCTACCGGGGGAGGCTCACGTTTTTACATTTGTAAGCCTTCGTTAGGCAAAGAGGGAAAAGTGTGTCACTGCCTCTTTGGTTGACGTGGCCAAGTGCCACGTGACTCATCAAATAGCGACTGGCGGCGTATCAGCGACATTATTTTTAGTTCTTTATATTCGATATGAGTGCATATCATTTGCATGTTGAGCTTTGTAGTCTATCGTACGAACTTTGAGTTCTGGAAATAATTGTTGGGCGCCGGCATTTAGCTATTTTTTTATTTATTTATTTACGCGCACTATACCCACTATAGAAGTACAAGAACTATTACTTAAAGTGAGCTTGATAATAAACTAATGTAAACAGACAGATGGAAAATTACATTTATATAAAAGTCATAATTATACAAACAAATTATTTATAGATGAGTGTATTTTTAGTGTGTACAATATTTTCATAGATTATTATGCTAACCTCTGTATTCTCAAAACAGGGTTATTGAATTCATAATTACTCTTGTGATTATTTATTTGAAACGAAGTAACTGATCGAAAAGCATGACTAGGTACATGAAAGTTAATTAAAGACAGAATTTCGGATAAGTTTACTCGGTTATTTAATAAATTATACAATAAAACTAAGTCATTAATTTTTCTCCTTTCTGCTATAGTAGGCATATTACAAAATAGATAAAAGGTCTTGGTAGGGAGTAAAGTATGACGACTTACATTTGATTGCATTATGTTTCATAAATTTTCGTTGCATCCTCTCTAAGGCGTTAGAGTCATTTGCGTAAAAGGGTGACTAGATTGGTAAGCAGTATTCAAGACGAGACCGAACAAAAGAAGCATATCAGAGATTTATGCAGTATAAATTTTTGAATGAACGAGTGGAGCGTATGTTTCTCAACCAGATGTCAAGAGAGTTCAAATTCTCCTTTGATAAGACTGTATCTGAAACGGAGGTAATTGCTTTGTATATTTTCAAATCATCAACCTATAAAAGAAAGTTTACATCACTCAATGCAGAAGAAATATCAACCAGCAATAAAATGAATGGTAGGGGTCCTGTGTGTGAACCTTGAAGTACTCCGGATATTGCATGGAATTCTTTTGATTCTTCGCACAGCAGTTTAACAATGAGCTTCCAATTATTAAGGTTGGTTTTAGCCGTGACAGAAAAGGATTGTGAAAACCTAGGGATTCAAGTTTCTTAATTAAGAGAGAATGATTAAGTCTGTCTAATGCTTTTAGTTATATCTGTATTTACTGAGTCTACTTGAGTGTTAGATTGAAAGGCATTTAATATGTGAGTTTGATACACAAGTAGCTTTGTCATGGTTGAACGTCTTGATTAAAACTCATTTTGCTCTGGAATATAATATTTTTAAATAAAGGGAAGATTTTATTTACTACCAGACAGTTCGAGTTTTATGACAGCTACTTAAGTCTATTTTTAGATTTATATCCGTCTATTCGTACAAAACAATCGGCAGAAGTGATTTCAATGTTGAAATCCTATTAAACTTGTTAGTGATAGGAATAATGTGAATATTGATATATTAAAAAAAAAAAAAAATTTCTCGCTTCACATATCGTGTATCAATGGCAATTACACTGTATAATTATGGGAAGAATGAGGAAATGTGGATATGTATCTAAATAGAGTTTTTTTGCTAAAGAAAGTAAGCGCATTTTTCTCAGTTTGGGTTTTTCCATGTCAGCATTTAAATTTAGCCTCTCCCTACCATATCTGCCCTCCAATCTCCTCTCAACGCTGTCACCAAGAGAAGCGACTTCGTGGTTGTAGTTTTTGTGAGTTGTGCTACGCGTTTTTAATTTTTTATGCTGCGTCTCAGTGAAGCCATTTCCGTTGCGAAGGATATTTTATTAGGAATAGCAGAGTGGTTTCCGGTCTGCTGTCATGAGGTAGACACTTCTGCTTCATTGGAACGCGAATCTTTAAAATCAATGCCTATCGTGATTTTCTTATGGTTATTGTTTGTTTACCTTTGTATTGTCTATTTAGGCTTATAATTAAGTACCAGTATAATAAGCACCAGTTTGTTTCGATTTTAGTCTGTCAGGAACATATATCTGGAGCATTCTACTATATGGCAACGAAGCATGGACAATAATAGCAGCAGAGAAGTCCAGGCTGGAAGAATTTGAAATGTGGTGCTACCGAAGAATGATGAAGATAAAATGGATCGATCGAGTAACAAACGAAGAAGTCTTAAGAAGAGTGGGAGAGAGGAGATGTCTACTGAAAACCTTAAAAAGAAGACAGGATAACTAAATAGGCCTCATCTTAAAACACGATGGCCTGATGAAGACAATCGTCGAGGGCAAAGTGAACGGGAAGAATGGAAAAGGCAGGCCTCGTATGAGGTATATGGAGCAAGTTGTGAAGGATGTAAAAGAGAGGAGCTGCGTCAATATGAAGGGATTGGCCGATAGAAGAATGGAGTGGAGGGCTGCGTCAAACCAATCCTAGGATTGTTGTCCGATGATGATGATACCTATATCATCATCATCAAGGGTCAACAATCATAGGATTGGTTTGACGCAGCCCTCCACTCGATTCTTCTATCGGCCAACCTCTTCACATTAACACTTCTCTCTTTCACGTCCATTACGACCTTTTCTATGTAACTACCTAGATGCGATTTAAAAAGGATTATTATAGTCTCTATTGTTATCCATGGTTGTGATTGACCGATTTGTTGTATTTATTGGAATCTGTTGAAATATACTAATGCTTATTGCATTGATCTTGTTGATGATGGTCCTTAATGGTTTCATGGTCATGTATTTCGGTTTGAGTAAAAAGTAATGCTAAAATCATTTCCTCTACATGGGGTATGTTGAAGCTCTTGGCCAGTCGTCGCCGTAGTACATTCGTCGTATCAGATTGGTTTATCCCTGTTACTCTTTAGAGTGTCGTTTGATCCGGGAAATGAATACATGCATTAAATTTCATGGATGCTCTCCGCTCAAATTGATTCCTAGGCATTACAAGAATTGAAAAAATCAGTCGCATGAATTGAAGTGAGGAGTACGCTTTCGATCTCTCCATGAGTACTTTTCAAGGCAAACTGCAGTGTTTTAAGCGCTATAAATTTTATGGCGAGCATTTTCCGACAGTTTCTTGCATTGTTTTGCCAGCAGGATATTTCAAGACGCCTTCCGCCTCTTCCGCGAGCGAATGCTTTTCTTAGCTCGCCGGCAAACGGAGAACCCGCGGAGCTCATTCTCCGGACGGTGGATAGAGGCGAAGCGTGCAAGTTTGTTCCCTCCCCCACCTTCTCACTCGATCGCAGAATTCAAACAATTTCGAATTATCCCCCCTTTATCTGTTTGTTGGCCTCCCTTTGCTGGGGTCAGCGGACGTCTGTGCGTAATTGCCCAGTGTCGGTCGCGAGTTCTTCCGGGAGCGGGATTTACGGAGAACTCCGGCTCTCCGACTTAGTGGCGACACGTGAGGAAGTCGCCCGCCAGTCGCCGGCCATCCGTGAAACGACATGCCCGATCCACCCCCCACCTTTCATTCACCCCTTTCGACCGAAGACTGCGTAGACACGGCTCCTTGCTGGAAAATAGATCTCGGCGGCCCCGTGGCCAACCCACCGTGACCGCTTACTACCCCCAACGTCCATTGGCTTTTGGGATGCTCTCGATTTGAGTAGATTTTAATCTCCAGCGACTATTATTAGGAGCGTTGATTCTCCGTAGATGACTACTGGATGATATATGGTTGATATAAGATACTTGATACTTGAGTTTTATTTTACCTGGGCGGGATAGGACGTTACCGTCCTCTCCACCCCCCGCCCAGGGCATCAAAGATACATGTATGTCTTATAACATTATTAGTTCAAGTAGGTACAAAGTAAAAATGTATCGTTATCATATTGTAAAATCTAAAAAAAGAAAGAGTACAAAACATTTTACCTTGTACAAATCAAAAATATTACAGGCGGGATTCATCGAGTTGCACATTTGAGTAAAAAGATTATTAATAAAAAAGATACATTTGTGAAGAGCGTATGTAGCGCTAGGTACAAAATTGATTATTAAAATTTACATTTACATTAAAATTCTATTAAGAGTTACATGTAAAGAGTGATTGTTTTGAAATTCAGTTTCCGCATGCAATTGCCACTTAGAGAAATAAAATTACCGGGGGCATACTTAAGTAGGAAATTTTGATTAGCCAATAGGATAACTTTTCCTGTCTGCGCGAAAGTTGTAGAGTGAACTAGGTACTTACATCATGTAAATTTCACTCTTGCTCACTAAATGGAAACTAATACCTAATGTGCTCTAAAAAAAATTTAACTCTATTATAAGTACTACATACCTTCGGAGACACTAATCATTTCTCCTTAGGTTTGCGTATCATTTTATTGTAAAGGAAGCGAAAATGGAAGTAGGTGTAAGATGCCGGGTAAATGCGCTGGATAGCAAGTGGTGCTCGCGGTGAAAGCGGGCGGGGTGAAATGGGGGTCATGGGAGAATGTGGATTGAATGTTTCGATATTGGCCCAGTTTGACGTGAGAGTACACGGTTGTTTCGGTCATGTCGGGCGAACGGAAGAGCAACAAACGGTCCTTTGATGGCGGCGTGAATATTGTGGTGGTAATAGATCGAGAGAGTTGCTCTGCGTTGGAGTTGAATGAATTGCAAGTCTATACCATACTGGTATGCGACCGGGAGGTATTGCCTATGGATGAAGGTCGAAGGAAAAATTCGGCCCAAAGTTACACAAGTAAAAGGCCCACACGACTGGGAAGCACTTGTAACTCTAAATGCCCTCCACTCAGCTCTACTCATAATGGTCGACATTGTATCCGATAGTGGTGGTAATTACCTAACTTAGGTCCTAACGCATTAACAAAACTTGTATTTTTCTGTAGCTTATTTCCTTCCATGTGCCTGGTGCATGCATGGTATTTCTTATTGCAATTCTTATGTAATAACCTAATTTGGTGTATGCAGCTATAAGCTAATTGCTGTTTGGTTATAAACCTCCCTCTGTCATACCCTTGTGGTTGCATGCAATATGCTGTGTATAGACTGCAGTATGCTGTGCGATTATGGGCGCTCTTGCCTCTCTCAGTGCAAAAGGTGACTATGTTTATTTTTTTACCATTCACTATTTATATCTTCCTTTGGAGGGAACATTTATTTACCTAATTAGAGATTTCGGACTCACCTTTAGCGAAAGAGACATTTATTTAGGCCCGCCACTGGAAATAAAGGCCTTTTTAGCCGTGCCTGATCCAAGGGAGCTCGACGCGCTGGGCATGCCTACCCGAAGTATGCATTTCATTTTATTTCCTGCCCTTCTCCCCTTTTTACTAAACATGTCCCATTCCATCTCTGCATCTCTTTTTAACTCCTCCCCTTTCATTCCGACTGACTCCGGTCGACAGCGATTGCCGTTATTTTTTTCCCTTTTGAAAAATCGCGTTCGTTGAACTTATTCCCAGCTCTCCTACTCTGAAACCCCTCGCGTCCGTGTTTTAAACTCTCACCTCCCGCTCATTCCAGCCTCCATTCGCTCTTTATGTGTTCCGGGGGGATGTGAGGCGCTGGTTGCGGTGTTTTTTCTTATGCGTTTTTTTTTGTTTTTAAACGAGTGGTGGACAGATTCCAACCCTTCCTTTTCCGTAAGCTAGGAATTTTGTGTCGACATTGATGTACCAAAACACTTCGTTTCCTCCGGAATAGTGTTCTGAATATTTCGTTTCCGCATTGCATTACAAAATTTTTCAGAAATCCAATGTTTCATTATTACTAAATTTACTCACTAATTCGATATTGGGGATTATGTACTTAGGTGAGATTTAAAGAACTTGCTTGAATATATTATACGAGAGTAAAATATTGATGAGTCGCGATGTTGAAGTCGTCATTTAGTATTTTTAGTATGCTGAAATACTGCTTCATATTACTGAGTTACGACGCCGGTATTTTTTGTGATTAGATTATTATTTTTTATTTATTACCTTGTGGACCTCTTGCGGATAATTTCAATTTTTTTTCTTTCCTCCGTGCCCCAATCCTAACTATTCACAACGGTGTGGTAGCTCAATGGTTATTAAAAGTACCTTAAGCTACTGATCGGAGGACCCTGATATAAAGCCGGTCTGCCCAGCCGTACCAAGCTGTTGGATTTTGCAAGTGACAGATCTTTCTTAAAAATCACTGCAGTCAACGAAGATCAAATGGTCCCCTGTACTCGGACTGCCTCTGAGCACACTAATGAGCGAGCCTGACCTACCAGACGGGCCTTTGGGTTGTACCATAACCGTTTTACATTAATCGCGTTAGGTGCCGATCACCCATACATTCTCCGAAGCGTTTGTTTCCGTCGCTGATATGTGTGCTCCCGAGTACCGCAACTCCCAGTGGCCTGCCGCTCTCACAGCGTCCGCTCCCTAGAGTGAGGACGGACAGCGAGAGCAGCTGCTTTCGAATCCCCCGCGGAGAAGGACCGTCGGGAGTGGGAGGGCACTGCATCTCAGCGCCCCATCCTGTTGCATTCTCCTTCCTGCACCTCCCCTCCCACAGCTCCACTCCCTTGCCTCCCACTCTCCCGCCTCTCCTTTCTTCTCTCGCTCCAGATCATTCGCCTTTCCTCCGTCATCATCACGACCTCGCGGACGGATCAGAAGTCCAGTGATCCTTAGAGATCTCACGGCCGGCCCTGAAAAGGCCTACCTAGTTAGTGGCAGCAGTAGTCAAACATTCAACTCTAGCACTGTTCCACAAATAAAATATTACAGCTTACAACACGTACCTGAAGGCTCAGTGGCTGAAACGCGATGTACTTTACAATTTTGGGTGGAGGTCTATATTTTTGTCTGAGTACGGTATCTTTCCATTACATCTCACTGGACACCTTTACTAGCAGTAGCTTTTGTTTTATCATACAATAAATACAATAGTAAACGTTGCAAACTGTTTTCGATGCCTCGGGACCCCAAATCTGTGCTTAATCCATCTTCAATGGATGCAGGCTTCCTTCAGTGTTAATTAAGCGTCATAGTGTGTCAATATATGTGAATTTGGCGCTATGCACGTATTGTGTTTTTTTTCTTCTGCTTATACCACAATTGTTGATAATTTCATGGCCCCTACGATACACTCGGTGGTACAGCACTCAGTCGTTATCCGCTGGGTTTTGTCCAAAATGCAATGAGAATATTGTAAGCATCTCTAAATACACCCAAACTGCATTATTATTTAGAACCAATCTTTCTGATTAACCACATGCTTGACAAGGATAGCAACTACATTCTCCTCTGTGAATTTCACTCGTTATCGCACTGATCACTCAGTGAGCTCTGCCTTCCACTCAGATAGACCTTCGGTTTGAACACTCCATTATGTTATTTGGCGTTGGTTAGCACTGATGTGCAGTTAATTGATGTTTCTGAAGATGATTGATAGACAAATAAGGTAAAGTGTGATCGAAGGTACAAAGGTGTAGGGATATTTGAGTATCAGGAACAAGTAATTATTTGTGATGAAATTAAAGAAGCTGGATGGGGCGTAATGATCGTGAAATTATTGAGTGCAAGACAAAAGTGGAATACTATTTAGCTATCATTATTTTATGAATTGTATTGTTAACATATTTATTAATACTAAGTAGTTGTTAAAATACACGTTGCACGTCCGTTAAAATACACGTTGCACGTCCGTTAAAATACATGTTGCACGTTGTTAAAATACATAATGCATGCATATGCACCAGCAATTTCGTGTTGCAATATATGTAGGAGGCATCCGCGCAAATGCCCCTGAAGAGTACAACAGCAAAAGTCTTGGTCATCTCGACTCGGTTAGAGCGCCCATTTAAATTTGATCAAATCTTTTTCGTGGATTTTAACATGAACTTTTAAATCTGAATTTTGTTTTATGACAACATTCAGAAATTCACACATTTGTGTACCGAGCAATTCATTATATTTTCGTGCCGGAGCTCTTTATTCTCCGTGAAGAATTTCCCTGAGACAATGAATCATGAGTCTCTTTCTATGCCGTAAAAGTTAAATATTCGTCTTATTTCCTAATACCTATCCATCTCACTCTCCACACCCAAGTTGTAAGCCTCCATTATTTCCTCCGCATACCTAACCACCTCCTCTCTTTTCTTTTCTCGTTTGACATTGTGTCTACGGTTTTCCAATTAGACCTTCACCAAGAAGGATTAATCGCTGAATGTGAGCGATATCATCATATATTATTCTAGTATGTGGTAGCACTGCCACGCCTTTTGGAAAGCGAACTCCCGTGTGTAACAGAGTAAACACCTCGTCTGTTAGGGCGTAGGCGAGGAGTAGGGTGTGGAGATTTGAGCTGTCTTGCGGGCTTAAGAATGATAAAGTGTTTTTAAACTATGCATTTTGGGGATTTGCGATGCATTGTAAGATTAAAGCTGGTTAAATACTGGCGGTTTTGATGCACAGTTGGTATCCTCGTGGTTTTTTGGAAAATTCAATTTATTTTTCACGTTTACGGGTTATCGAATATTTTACGGAATGGACCTCGTGGCATTTATATTAGATTTCGAACCTCTAAATGGCGATTGAATAAAAGTGCATTTTTGGGCACTAGTTTTACTTGCAAAAGTGAATAATATGCTCCGTTGTACGTGCCGGTCAGAGCTCTGCTATCTGATGCCGTTGGACTGAATCGGTCCGGCAAGTCTTCGCAGCCTGGGAGCAGCACATTGATAAGATATGGGGGTCCGGGAATGAGACGTTAACAGTCAGTGCTTATTTACCCTTCGAATATCGTCTAATTCATCCCATTCATCTCTTAAGATTGTAATTATGATTTCTAGTATATTTTTAATCCTGTGCGACCAACAGTTGCTTTTTTCGCTTTGCTCTGCACTCGCCGCGTCCAGGTACTTTATTAAAGAGAATACTTTTAAGTTTTTTCCCTTACTACTATTGTCTCTTTCTGAACTTGGTATTAATATCTTTCGAATGTGTAGTTTCTCGTGTAAGCGTTCGTGTAATTGAAACTTTTTTTTTGTTTTCTAGTTTTCGATTGGTTGTACACGTGGTGCGTTATCATAAATGGTGTCCGCCTTTGTTCTCATTGCATAGTTAAGGCTGTTACTTGGTTCACCATTCTCTTGTGGTCAATCTGTGTGGCCCACTTAAGTTTCTCTTGCCCGCTCTCGGATCAATGCGCCTCTTCTTGACCGACTGACCTCACATGACTTTCGTTTTCCAACCGCTCTGTCCATGAATCCTTATTTAATTCCATCTGCCTGGTATAGCTAACGGAAAAAATATAGAAGGGAGCTGATGTGAAGTCTATCATGCTCTTGCGCGCTGGGATTCTGTAACCCACGTATGTATTCAGTGACTCAGGATTTCCAAGATGAACATTAAAAGTTGTTAGGTTATTACTTAAACTTCTCGAATTGATTATTTTATTGTTTCAACTTTCGCACCGTTATTACCATTTTTTTTCCTACCAAATGCACCTCATATCTATTAATTCAAATGAGCTAGTTCAAAAATTGTTCTTTGGGCCCTACTATAATTATATATATTATGTAACGCTGATGTTAAATTCCCCCTACTAAACTAAAAAATGTAACATTTTCTGTATCTAAATGTCGTTACGATACCAGTAAGCCCTCCCTGTTTTGTGAATGATGAAACAGGCATGCTCTATGAATACGTTATTTATTGCTCATTGGTATTTTTGTTGCTAATTATCATCATTATTTTTATAAAAAAGTGCATTTATAATGCCTTTCTCCCGACGGAGGGTGGATTCTCCCTTTCGGTCGATATTGCAACGTGACGATTGACCAAACCCCTACCCGTTTTAGCGTTAGGGCGTATGGGTGGCCCCTTATGACGGTATTAATATTTAAAAAGGTCTTTGTCATTTGTGTTACCTTTCATTCTTTCCTGTATGGAATATCGTGTATGAGTTTACAACGTATTAAGTAAGTAGGTACTCATTGGGAAAATGAGGGTATTGATATTTTTTCCCGATCCCTTGTTCGGTTATGATACTGGTAAGTTTTCACTAAGAAGACCGTGAATGAATAATTGCATTCCGGCTTCGCTTTCTTGAGGAACTGTTGCCGAAAACAAGTATATCTCTCGCCACCTACTTCTTCGTCAGTTTTTTTGTGTTTCTTCTGTCCCCTATGTGGCCTTCTATATGTTTGTTTACTTGTTTGCTCCAAATGTAGGGCATGCATTTACGCCTGTCAATAATTTTTCGTACACCCATGCAATGTGTCATGGTAGTGATCCCGTGGTGACTGCCCTCTTGTCGATAAAACTGGAACCCGAAATTCTGGTTTGCTGATACTTCTCCCACTCCTCATCGCCTGAAAGCGAAATTAAGCGTGCGCCATAATAGTATTATTTTCGGCGCCCAAGGCTGTTTACCTTCGGGTGATCATCTTATACGCTAACACTAAGATATGCTTCACTGACTGGTTTCGTCTGAATTAGGAATTTATTTCACGCTTCTAAAGGTTTCACAGTTAATATCCTTTATCGGATCCGAAGAAAAAGTAGTTGTTCTGGTATTGTGGTTTAATTTTTGGCAAATAAAATGGACATACTATGTTTGCGACTACTCCTAACCTGTGGATCGATTAATTTGTATTAAAATCGAGTGCACTTATACGTGTATTTTTTTCTCAGAAGAGTAGAGCAGGAATTTATTACATTCTAATTTTTAATCAGAGTTGATGTCCTCAGAATATCATTAATGGAAAGACTAATATTTATTTCAATTATGTTTTGTATCCTATTAAATCTATTTCCTCTTCGAAAAGTTAATTGTATAGTTTTATTTTTTTAAGTCTTGTTTGTTAAATTATTGTTTGTGCAGGACGTATTTCTTATAATATTGCTATAACTTGGTTATAAATAATTTTCGTATGAATACTTGTTTTTTAACTTATTTTCTTCTTTCAATTTCAGGTAAGGCGCATTCATTGTAGACCTTCTGCCCATATTTTATCGTAAGTTTTTCTAATTATTATTCTTGCGCGTACCACCTAAACAAAAAGGGATTTTGAGCACCATGCAAGAAGGTAGAAGGAAGGTGTTTAAGTTTTAGCGAAGTGTAGGTCATTAGTAATATTTGGCGACAGGAATGCCTTTGGCGTGAGGAGGAAGTAAAGTAAGTATGAACGGTACTAGATTATAACATTTTTGGAGGTACTGTAGAGTAAGGATGGCAATACTGATTGGTGATGATGATACCATTCTGTGGCTCGTTCATTACTAACGCTTTTATGGCTTAGTTCGGCTCTCATATGAACTGAATTTGGAATTAAACTCATTAATTAAAAGTAAATTTTTTAACAAAACTTATATGGTATGGTTTTTGACGGTGTGGTAAAGTACCCGCGTCTCCTCTAACCTTCAGTTCTTTGTTTTTCCTTCTGGGCTGTCTCACTTAAAGCAATAATAATCATATATTCTCATCCATCCCAAAATTGCTTCGATACAGTTCTCCAACCGAGACTTCTATAGTATAATCTATTGGTATTGACATTCTTCTCTTCTACGCCCTTTAGTATTTGCTCCGTATATCCCATAAGAGGTCTTCCATTGCCATTGTTCGCATCCAAATTGCTGTCGACGATCTCTGTTCACTCTGGGATTAGGATCGATCTCTCCGGTCTCATGCCAATTTCTTACATCTAAGGGGTTAGAACGAGGTGGGATATACCATCGCATATCTAAAGGATAATCTGGCCAGTTGTTTGAAGGATTTCTGTTGCATGAGAAAAAAATAACATGCAGCTTCGAATTATAAGTTTGAACAGCTGCCGAGATCGGTCGTTGGAGATATAAATATTTATTTCACTTGATGTATGAGAGTTGATTCTTAGATCATTAAGTAAAAATGTCTTCTAGCCATCCAAAAGCGTCGTTGATGATTTTTTGATCGAATCAACTAATTGTAACGCTAGTTACACTAACGCTATTCAGTCTTTAACACTCATGGTCACTATTAGCTTAGGAGGATAAAATCAGTTGAAATATACGCTTCTTTGAGAGGTCCTATTGATATCCATAAAGAGGGATAATGAAAGACCTTTCTTTCACAATAGAAATGTTGTCTGCTGTTATAGATTGGCTAAGCGCTATTATTTTCGCGCCGTGTACATTCTCTAAAAAACAACCAACCTCTTTGTGTATATTGACAACTAGGCTGTAATTGAATATCATTGGAGCACTGTGAGTCATTACGCGTGTTGCGTTGCCGGCTTCTGTTCTTTAGTCGATTTACCTAGAGGCCGTTCGAAGGTAATTTAAGATATTTTAGCGTCATGCTGGGTGGAGCCTTACGTCTTTGATTATCGCTCGATCTATGGCACGCCAGTTTGTTAACTGTGAATAAACCTTTTTCCTTAAGGCATTCCATGTCATCTATCCCCGGTGAAAGCCTGCCGGAAACCATTCTTGTTTCCAGTACTGTAGTGTTGGTGCTTACTGCAGATACGAGATGTAATCCAATTCCACGTTTTCATTTGACATATATCCTTCCATTCATGAAGCTCTAATGAGGTCAAAATTGTTTACCTTATCCCGGCTACCGCAAATACTTAGATCTCGGCTATTCCCCTGATAATAGTGCTGTCTCATGCGGCGAAAGAAATACTATCCATGTGTTTCATTTAATTTTATTGTACCAAAGCTATATGCATGCATTGCAATACATTTGTCAGTAAAATTAATCTATATCTTCTCCTATGCAATATTAAACATCTTTTGCGCTACAATTTTTACATATTTAGTAAGTAAATACGTGATCAACAAAGAATAGATTTCTTGAATTTCATTGACTTTGTCAGGAAGTAAAGCATCGCAGTGAAGTAAATATTAAAACCTCCAGAAACGTGATCCCTCATCGGAAACTCTTTCGTCTGTTTTTCTTGTGTTCTTAGCCATGTTTTATTGGTCAATTGGAAGACTTTCTCCTTGGTCACTCACTGCATTTACTGGGTGTGGCCACCTATAGATGCATGTTAATCACCGCAATCAGATTTGTCCATTGGATCGTTTTTTAATGGGGATCAGTTATTTTATTGCTCCGTCGTGAGGGCAGGCTAAGAATGATTGCGGGAGCAAAGTTCTTAACTGGCATTGTTGAGGGAAGGTGTGGCATTCCTTGCCAAGGGCTCAGCCCTCCGTTTTCCAAGTTGGGTCCGTGTTGTTTCGTTTCGATGTAATCATCCCTCTTCTTGTCTGCCAGCTCCCTCGCACCGTCGAGACTGTCATTATTTTCTGCGCCCCAGCGCCGATTTCGTGGGGACTGATTAAATGCCGTGAGGGCGTAACCCTTGTCGAAAATCGCTGCGCTTAATTTGTTGACTCCTTAGGCTTCGCCGATGAGATGCGTCCATTTGTATGTACATACATGCATCCGTTGATTATAATTTCTTACTTTTCTTTTACGCTGTGATGAAAGTCGCTCATGTTTTTTTTGGCTTGTTGTCAATTTTTCGCAGGTAGTTATATTGTAGGTCTTATTTCTTCATTAGCATTGAAATGTCTTTATTCGCCCAAGATTTTAATTATTAGCAGCTTGTTTAATTGCGTCCCAGATGTACTAGTCAATGAAAAGCTAAAAGTAGTCTATTTTAAATAATTTTGTATTTTTAATTGTTCATTCTTAGCTTGTTAAAATATACACAACGTGTTTGTCGGCGTGAATTGAGGGAAGGGAAACTTCTTGAAAGTTATTTTGTTTTGTATAATTCAATTGAGTATCAAGCCATTTTGTAAGCATCCGTTTTTCAGCACTATAAGAAACAATTTCCTTGCGGCAGCTTGACTCAACTTTCCAAGTTTTCCCTCCTGATATCACGTACCTCGGTGGGTCCTGATTTTTTTATTCAACATGATTTTAAAGCATTTCGACAAATTTTCACTATTGGAAACCTCTCCCAGCTATCATCTACTGCTTGCCGTCGCTGCCTCCTTATTGTATTAGCATACTGTGTGTTTGTTTAAATGGCGTAGGTGTTTCAAATTTGCCCTCCACGCTAAGGTCCGTCACCTGAGGTCGCATCCTCTCCCTAGAGCAGTGCTGACCAATCCCCTCCTGAATTCACCCTCAACCATCTCCACCGCTGGCCTCTCATCACTCGCCATTCTTCTCCAATCCGGTTTTTCAACAGATTTAGCCTTCATCAACTCGGGCCTCAACCCTCCTTCATATCCATCTACCTCCCGGCCGTCTCCTCCGCCTTCCTCCGCGATTGTCTCATTCCCCTCCTCTCATTGTTCCTATTACATTTTCTTGTGTTTATCTTCCCCTCCCGTCGGGCCCCGGATCGAAAGGCGACATCGAATTTCGATTTTTATCCCTAAGTGCCAATCCTCGGCCTTTAACCCATGCCGGTGAATTTTGGAAATCAAACTCGCTTTCCCAGCTCGTTCCCCTCTGATTTCTGCAAACATTTTACTGTGGTTCGTGCGTCAGTCGTCTCGACTGTATATTGTGTTTTTTGGTTTCGAAGGGTAGACTATCATTTGGAACTTTATTACTAATTTCAATTTTATTTAATCATTTATGAATTTCCACGTGGTTATTCGATTTCGATCACTGTATCGAAGTACACCACGTATTGGCTAATAATTGAATTGTTTCAACCTATTCATGCCGTATTACTATTAGCCCATTAAGCTGCATTGTGAGCTACCTTGCGTGTGACATTATCCTGTAGAAGATATTGTCTCGCAAAACCGTTCTGTGCTGTAACACTCATTTTCTTTGAGGTCACATGGGTTGTACCATAATGGATTTGATGTTAATAGTGCTGAATACGTCCAAGTACTTCATCGCAATTATCTTGACTTTGAATATGTTATGAGTCTCTTCGCACCTTGGCACCAATGGTCCTGTTGTTCGCCTATGAGAGACCGTTCATTCAAGTTTACCTTGAAATTCCAGGAACCATGTGGCGTGGGCTGGTCGAACTACATCAGTGTGATATATTGCATACCATCTCCTCGAAAATGGGTGTATGACAAGGATGTGTCACAAATAAATGGCCTTTGTATAGTTTAATTTATTAAGAGGCAAACATGTGGGGTTATGAAACACTATCCATAAATGTATAAGTAATATTCTTTGAGAGATAATCTTCTAACTATGGCTCCACCTTGACGTGCAAGTTATTTTTCAGCGCGAGATAACGCAGATATTTCTTATGGATGACTTTTGTATGCTCTAAGGCGAAATCACTTTAATATTTTCACATTTAAATAATAAACATGGTCTTGTAACTTAGGGTGCAGCCATTGGGTCATGTCCCTTTCTTTGATTTGTATCCGTTTGATCGTTAATAAATATATTCGTATCGAGTTTTCTGCTTCGTTTGACGAGTTATTATTTTTTCAAAACCTTAATGTTCGCCGTATATTCCACTAGTATTTATGCATTCTTTACTGGTCTTGATTGGGGAAGTTTTGAGGCTTAGGTTTCAAATTGGATCCTCTTTCTTATTATAATATTATACATAATATTATACTACCAAAAAGCAATCATCTAACGACATAGTGAATCGGCATGTAGAAAAGGGATGTATTTGGAAATGAGAACGAAGGAAATGGATGATTCCTTCTGGTATCATCAGTGTCGTCGAGAGACATGGCTACGCAAAAGGCTACAATGTAATCAAAATAATTCTGTGGCTTAGGGATGGATATGTAGAGGTGAAGAACTTTCCAAACGTTAGATAGATAGTGACGGTCCATGGAATGAATTGGGCCTTGTTTTCGGAAATCTGCCGTTAAGTGCAAACCTTGCAGTATTCCGTAAAGGCCATTTCATTTCGGTTGTAAATGGATTTTCTGAAGCAGTGTAAATACAAGTTTAAAACGAGTAATTCGTGACTTAAGCCAGTGGAAGCGGGATGTTTTTTTTTCTATGCCATTAATCCTCTTTTTACCAATTTTTGTTTCCATAAGTTTTGTGCCAATTCAGCACCAATCCTCAATATTCTTTATAGATACTATTTGGCTATGTAAAAATTACTATTTCTGTGCTCAATTCAAACAGTTTCATCATATCTCCTACTTCAAAATTTCATTTCTTTCCGTCGTCGCTCGATTGCTGCGATAATGGATTCGTAACACTTGCGTTAAATAACAATTTGCCATCGTTTCAAGACTCGATTGATGTTTACAAATGTGCTTCAGCGTATTACGTGAGCGATCCGACGTGGGTCCAATGAAAAGTTAGTGTACGTTACGGCTGTCATCTTTTTTGATTTTCATTTTCGTAGCATTTTTATCGATGGCAAGGACTGCGGTGAGAAAGCGATGGATTCGGATCGCATCCTCGTGGCCGTGGGTTTCGCTGTCCCTCGTTCAAAGTCCCATTCATGCGAATCGCCCGTCCCGCAGTCATTTGTTTTTCGCCCGGGGCGCCGCTGATTGATTCGCTCCCTTCTTCTTTCGCCCGTTCGATCACCGATCGCTCCTCTCTCCCGCCCTCCTGCGTCATACACGCTGCATAATGAACGAGGCGAGGGTACGGTAGGGGCGGGGCTATCCCGGTCGATGACGTCGGATAGTGGACCATTCAAGCTCTTGCGGAGACGGGAGGAAGGGTGGCGGAGGGAGGACGTTAGGGTGAGGATGAGGGGATGAGACGCCTTGTGAGTGACCAACTTGCCGTCCAGTCGACTCGACTGTCTTGGCCCTCACATCCTCCTCCCACCCCCTTCTCCCGTGACTGATCCGGTAGGTGGCGGTCGCTTTACCATCCTCACTCTCTCTCTCTCCTCTCGTTCGTTCGGAGAGGGTGGGACATGGGTGTGTGGGATGGATTGCTTCGCGCGGTCACGTCGTGTTAAGGGCTCTGCGTGACGCACCACGTGTCTTGCCCTTAATGAGGTGAACCTGTGGGCGGGGAGGGCTCTCGTGTGTGTCCCAGGGTACGCCTAGACGGCGTGATTCTCCCCGAATGGATTCTCCGCCCCCCGGTTGAATTTCCTTATCAATGAACCTGCGTTTAAATGTGCTTTTTCAATAGGGTTCCCAGGTCGGTTCGCGAAAATAGTACCGTGAAGCATTGTATTATATTTTGTGTGATTTATCGTATCCATCTACGCGTGATGGTTTTACGGTGTGTAGTGTTGTAGTGTAATTTTGACTAAAGGTCTCGGGTTCAAATGACGGAGAGGTCTCCGAATGCGTCAAGCTTGTCAGCAACTTTCTCCCCCATGCTGATTTCAAAATTTCACTCATAATTGGGTGTAGTACTTGGTGACCTCTGCCCTCAACTACCAGACTGAACCTAAGGTTGATAATTGTTATATTAAATGTGCAAAACCAGGCCCCAAAATGAAGTTAAAAATAAAAATGCCATGATGTGATTCAACTGAATTCAGAATTTTCCTTCGGTTTCATGTATGAATTTGATTCGTCTAATTGGCTTAAATATGGGATGAACTAGCAGACTCAAATCCGGCGATAATGGCTTTTATTGTGTTTTTCAAGTGTGGTGTTCTTTATACGAATTGGTAAAAAAACCTAAAGTTGCTTATTTTTCGTCTTCCTGGGGAGGAGAGGAAGAGGGTGGTGAAGGTTAGACGCTGTGAATGTGATGAAGGAAGTCGATACGTATGCTGTACTGAAGAGAGAATTTGTCAGTGGAAAAATATTCAAGAGATGCAGAGATGTAGCTTACCTCTACCGGTGGAACACTCAGGTGTCATAGTAGGTAAAGTGACGCTCTACCTCAATTCCTCAGGGTACATGCATTAAATTCGGTAAAGTCGTATTTTACTCGTCATCTTCTTTCCTGTTTTGCACCTTATTGGTAACAACCCTTTTATTTTTGTTTTGGCTGCAGTAACGAGGTCCTTAAAGCGCTTGATTGGTAACCCAAAGTTCGGGGGTTCGATTCCCGTCCCGGTCATAGCTATTGTGGTTGTTTTCCGATTAATTACTTGGTTCGGATGATGTGATGAAATAGCCCTTGGAATGCTCTAGTGTACCTACTGCACCTTTATGGCTAGGGACGATCGAGATGAAATGTACCTGACGACCGCTTTAAACCTCGGTAAGTACTGGTACGCAATGTGTAGTTATGAATCTGTTACGCTTTTTCGTGTGGCTTATGGAATGATATTAATAGAATCCAATTTGTATCTAGGTATGTATGGTTTTAAACATTCGAGGTTTTCGCGCATCGTGATGATCATAGGGGATGAAGTAATGACCCATGGCCACGATATTTTATATCTATTTTTAATCTTGCCTATCATATGCTTGCTAAAGCTCCATTAATGTGAAATTTGCAAATGTATTGATCTTCTCACCTTTTTTTTAATTCTCTAGGGCACTATTTGATTTGCATTTCGGGCTAGTAAATTAGTTTTATAGTTTTATTCTACTCGGGTTTATGACACATTTATTGTGTCTATAAATGTTCTTTGGCTGGGCGAAAAAGAACTATGAGCTGTAGAATAATTAGTCACCCTTATCAAGAAGTATTTTTAATAGATATTGAGAACATTTCAAAGCGTAGAGATGGAGCAATGACCGATGAAATATATTCTGTTTGTTCGGTTGTTTTTTTGTGGAGACCGTTGGGCAGTCATGCGAAAAAATTGAGGATTAATAGCCCTCATTCTTTGACTTTTTTTAAATTTCGCAGGCCAATCTGGGTGTGAATGCGACTTTATTTCTCCTCTCGTGGACAGTGGTGTTGTTAATGAAAAAAATCCCAACCGTGGGATCCATGATTGATGCGGTTTTGCGTCAATGGGGCTATCTCGTCCGGAGTACCAGAAGGTGGAAGTCTTTGTGGCCTCGCGATTTTCTCAGAAAAGGGCGGAGTGTTAAAAGGCCAGGCCTCTCTCTCTCTCTTTCTCCTCACGGTCCTCTCCCATCCGTCCTGACTGGGCGAACGGCTGTGCATGGCCTACCACAATTATCTGCCCGTACTTCAATCTGTACCCGCCCCCTCCCGCCTGTACCCGGTTTCATTCTTGAGCCCGTCTCTGGGGCTATTGCCCCTCGTGGCGACCACCGTCCCGCCGCCAGCTCCCCACCACCACCTCATGCATGCCACACGGTGGCGGCTTCACTTGGCTGCTGAAAAATGCCCGTGACTTCACCCACCCTCTCCCCTTCTTTATCGGGATCTTGCTCTCTTTTCATGGATTCTCTCCCTGTCCCTCTTCGTCTGTATTTTCTCGCTGGCCTTCCCTCTGAACCTTTCTTTCTCTTTCTGCCGTGTTATCCTATTCCCCTTCTAGTCGAACACAATCTCCCAGCTCTTCGTCACGGCCTCGCACGGTGCGGGAACCCACAAGAAAAATGCCTTTACATCAACCCACCGACGCCTTGTGGTGTGGACGGCGTTGAGTATTTTTTTATTCAGGTCTCTTTTTATCGCGTTCACTGTTCACTTCATTTTTGCTCGCATTAAACGATCATACGCTCACTTTTCTGTGTTTTACGATCCGCTGACTCGCTATTGTCTCGTCGTTTCAAATGCGAGTTTTTCCGTGCCGTTGTTAGTTCGTATGCTGTCCTTCCGAGTTGCACCGATTGGACGTAATGGCTCTGATTGGAATTGATATGATCTCATCTGTCGACTTCTTCTAATGCGAATTTCTCTTCATTCTCGACTCGTTTTTCACTGCCCATTGTCGGTCGTGAAAGCTTGTTCCACGAACTGTGCTCGTCTTGCGTACCGACAAAAACCTTTAGAGGTTGGGTGTAATAAGCAAGCTCATGTTATTTCAACTTAAACATTATACATTATTTTCCCCAGACCGTGAGAAGGTATGAGTAGAGTGTTATTATTTTAATGAAGTAAAGCCGTTGAGGTGCCGAGTGGATTCATCTCATAGTTGACGATACCTTTGGTTGTGTTATTGGCATTCGTATCACAGATGTGTCGTGCAGAGAAGAATTTTCCTTATTGTCAAATGTCAATTTTAGGGCAATCTTTCCGTTGCATGTATGATGCAAAAGCTTAATTTCCTCGTTTTAGGATTCTGATTAAAATGCTTAATACTTTTAACCCCTTTTGCTGAGGCTTTTATGTGTAGTACCTAAGATCTGCGATTCTTAAGTTTTGTATTATCTACGCCAACATAATACCATGCAAGCAACCATAAAGTTGTGTGGCAGGGGGTGACTTCATATCATACATGCATTGCATATCGTGCATCATAAGAATTAGTAATAATATTTACAATTTAGTTTAGTACAAACACAATTTAGTAATTAAGGATTGTTTCAATGTATCATAGTAACCATTTCTCTCCGTTCTTCCACTACCAGCGACCCTTATGGAGCTGCTGAACGCTGTCGATCGAGAACAACCCAAAAGAATTACACGCTTCTCCTAATGATGTCATTCTTCAATTGCCTTTTGGGATTTATGAAGCGATTGGATGTCAGGATTTCCGCGAAGTGGCTTGTACGACGTGATGGAAAGTCTTTCGGCACGTTAATTCCTCCCTTATTGCAGTACGAGTCTTTTTTCCCGTTGGTTCGGCACTGTTGTTGTCGTGTGAAGCCGCCTCTGAATAATACCACGGTGTCCGTATTCTTTCTCTATCGCACTAACTGGAGATTACGTAACCATTGGCGTCTTGCGACATTTTCCCCGATTTTTCTCAGTGATGCATTGTGTCGTTCAGCGGTGCGCATTTCTCAAGTCGTATTCTCACCAAACATTTTACCTGCATGCACTTGCAAGAAATCTACTAGCTGCCATGTTTACTGCGGAAGAAATCTCACGTATGTCGACGACCGAGTAAAATGCATGCCAGGGCTCAACAGCGGCTTAGATTAAAATTGAACCTTGGCTAGGATATTGTAGATACTGAATGTCCTTAGGCAGGTGCAAAAACATTTTTGATATTAATATCATGTGAGTTAGACAACCAAGGGGAATTTTTAAAATTTCCGAACATTACATTCCACACATTGAAAAATTGAGGGGATATACCAATATTTCCTTTCTTCTTTATTTTTTGCAAAATATATTCAGTAGTTCGCGATAGTAAAATACCTCCATTAAAAGGTCTCTTGGTGTGGGTATTGCATTTTGACATCGATCTCATTTCTAGCATCTTAGATGCGAAATAAGAACACAGTAATTTTTGAAACGGTTATCCTCTCTAAATTTGTGTACTTATTTGGTGTCTTTCCGTTATTAAGGGAGAAATTAATGGGCGTTTCTGTGCGAAATGATCCTTAAAGCCCTAGTATTAAGATTGGAATTGCCACGACTGCCTGGTTTCGGGTCACGCGTCGCGAGCACCAGGGGCGGCAGGATAATTAAATTTACGACCTCGCGTTTCGTAAAACAAGGCGGTAAGTGGAAATGAGCCATCCGGCCGGTTTTCCTGAGGACGCGGACAGTCGTATTTCAATTCCTCCCCGGGCAGGGAAGCTCATTGTGATAAATTTTACGTGCCATAAAATTCATGAAGTGGATTCAAAAAGGACATACCTTTGATTTATTCGCGCCTTTATTTTGCGCGATAAATTGTATTCCTTCCGGAGGCGCCGTGCGAGCGTTTCTCACTTGTTTCTTTTTTATTCGCATCTCTCCCACAGTGGTCACTTTGTGATCTTTCCTCGCCTCCTCATGGCGAAATTCATTCGCCGAGGGACGCCTCGGAATCCTCGTGCCCTTTGTGTCTCCCCTTCCTCCCCACGTCATCCTCATCCGCTCTCATTCATCGTCAGCACTTACCACCCCCTCCTCTCCCCGCTGACCTCCACCCTTTCTCCCCTCCACTCTCCCCGGCGCCGGCCAACCCCTTTGGGCCGATGCCCTCCGCGACCGACGCATCATCGCCTCACTTCACTCCTCCCCTTCCCGGGCATCGCCTCGCCTCTCCCCGCATTCGGCCCGGCCGAAAATCAACCGCTTTAGTTCCTTTCGTCTCTTCCCTTTGCTCCGCCGCAATCATGCCGTTTCTTCGACTCGCGTTCCACGCGGAGATAGCGTCCGCGCGTGAAATTTTTATTTGTACGATAATATTCGACTTTCGTCAAGAAATGATCGTGGATTGCGGATCAGCTGTTTTTATAACTGAAAAATTAGTGCAAAATCATGTTACTTCAATTTTTTTAAGCGATGAACATTCGGGCAGTCGTCCGAAAGTCTTGAGGAAACGATGTGTCACATGAAGAAAGATCTGGTGCTTTCCCGGCGTATCTGCTGCGTGAAGGTTTCTCGGGTCCTCCACCGGGTTATTGCGTCCATGTCCGCCGACGTTTCGATTCCCGACTTGGTCATCGTCTTCAGGGCTTCTGAATGCCGTATCGCAAAAATTGTCCTCCTTATATATCCCGATAGGGGGACACGGCATTCAGAAACCCTGAGGACGATGACCGAGTTGGGAATCGAAACGTCGGCGGACATGGACGCAATAACCCGGTGGAGGACCCGAGAAACCTTCACGCAGATATGTCATATGTCGATGTCGATCGATATTCTTAATTTTAAGTTCTTTTAGCACATTGAAAAACTTTTTCGGGTGTTCTAAAATTTGTATTAGTTCATCTCGGCACGAAACACAAGTTGAAGCGAAATTTCTGCTGTTTCCCCTTTCCAAACCTTTTTCTTCCATATGGCGCCATGTGCTAGGAATTTAAAATAAGCTAAAAATGTTTATGCGTAAACGAAAATTGCAAATTGTTTGTGCAGATTTTTGTAAAACTTTTGCGTGTTAGCGTGTTATCAGATAAAAAAATAATAAGGACTCATGCACAGACCCTTTGGCTTAGGACACTCCTGCTGCCAACTGGGTTGGATGCTGGTTAACCCGGTCATTATCAGCGTACTCGTAACGAAAGATGCCAAGGATTTCAGGGTTTATCGTCCCATCCGACGGACGGTGTACTTCACTCGAAGTGCTCTCCTCTCAATAGGACCGGTATACGAATGAAAAATCTCTTCCGTTGTGGGAAATCGAACCATGGGCCCTCGGGATGGAAGGCAGGCGCTCTAGCCGCTCTAACCCTTTTCCTTGGATGGGTACTTGTATAATTCATATCTGTGAGGTCATCTTCTATTGGTTCTGCGCTACCGAGGTTTTAGAATAATAAGTTTCTTCATGGCTATATCAATTCCAGAATCTGTTTCTTACTAAATTATGAGTTAAGTCCTGTACCATTTCCGTGTTATTAAGCACATGGCTCATGCTATTCGTTCTCTAGCTGGATTTATGTTCGACCGTGTTTTTTTTATATTTTTTTCTCGTTTCTTACATGTATGTTGCGTTATCATTTGCTAATCGTTAACGTAAATATGTTGTTACCTTTTCCTCTCTTTATGACCGTTATTAACTACCGCTAAAATTCCGTTAAAGAGGTATGCGTACTTGCACCCTGGCTTCGTTTCTTCCGTCGTATATTTAAATTTGTACTGCTGGAATTCACAAGAGGCATTTTTTTTAAAGTGATGTTAATAGCGATAGGTGGAACAGCGAGGAATGAGCATGGACAGGTACACTTGTTTTTGTGGCAGGAATTATTATTTCCCACTGTTATGGCTTTGTGAATGGGTTGCTCATTAAACATTCGATATTCAGTTCTAAAATCCATATAGAATATTTGACTGTGACATACTGTTTCACTTCTGATTTATTAAACAAAGAACGATAAGTACATGTGTGAACTGTGTCTACGGAGAAAGTTTGCCAGTGTTACATTAATCTAGATGTTTTTATCATGAGTGCCTAGTATTAACATGAGCTAAACTCAATTTTCTCTCGCTACGCGCATTTATGGCCTCATCTAAAGCGAGATGTAGCCTTTGTGATTGGCCCGCAGTATTACTCCAGGGAGAGTCTTTTTTATGCCCTTAGTTTTAGAGGTTCCGTAAGCGTATCGTATGTTTTTCTCCCCTTTGTTATTTTATGAGTCGTCGGTCTAGTTAATTACTCGCGAAAGTCCATTAATTGCGCTATCAATGCCCAGGTGAATTCAAAACGTAATTGGCAATGAGCCCAATGAAGCTCGCACCGCCGGCATCTCACAGCTCTGTGGAGGGCGATCCCGATAAAAATTATGAACATTCCCCCTCGGTGCATCACCACCCGTCTCTCGCCCGTGAGTGAGTCGTTGAACGTGGGAAACATTGATCCAATCGTGTTTACTCATCACGATTCCGGATCGAATCCGCTGACTAATCCTCGACGCGGGTCGGAATTCCGAGTGTGCGTCGCAGCTTCTCTTGACCAGCGCTTCACCCTTCTTCGTCGTTTTTTTTCATCATTTCCTTCGTCTCACTTCTCCACTCCCGGTGACACCCTCGCCTTGACCTTCGGAATGGGCGGTCGGGAGGAGGTGAGGGCAGTCGTGGTGGAAGCGGGATCGATAGGACGACGGCCCGCGGGGGAGTCGAGTGTGGGGGGTTAAGTTAATGGCTCGGGGTTAGCAGACGCCCGCCTCCCTCAACCGCCCTGCGGAGATCTGGTGCCCTGGGCGAGGGGTGGCATTCGGCCGCGACCGTCGGCGGTGAGGAAGTTGTGCGAATGTAAAAGTCTCTGCCTTGCGTGGGATGATGCTGTTCTCCGAGATCCGAGGGGGCTGGCTTGTTTCTCCTTAATTTTTCTCTGAGCACTCAAGGAACTTTTTCAGCTGCGTCTGTATCTTCCGAGAGCTAAGTTTCGTATTCTCTTTGCTTCGAGGATTCCTTTGTATAAGTCGTGTATGCCCCGAGGTTGTATTTCCCTCTGTTATTTTTTCAGAGCACATACCGAGTTTTGTAAAGCCACGTATAAGTTTAACCCGTCTGATTTTCTTTAAGCAGAGTGGTAGTCCAGTGGGTAAGACCATTGTTCTACTCATTGGAATATCCTGGGTTAAAACCCGGCAGGCAATCTTCGGGCATACCTCTCTTAAATATTTTGGGTGATTTTCTTACGCTCAGAATATCTCAGGAAATTGTTGTGGCTAATATCATTTAACAAAACTCCCTAAACGAAGGTTTGAATTCACCCGTCTACGAGGATGCGTTTATCCAACCTATCAAGTCAACCTGATAAATAATAATCACATCTCGTCTAAAGTGCAATATTTACCCATGCATCGTCCGTCATTCTCGTAGTTTGTACAAGTTGAATCAATGCACGAAACAGGAATATGAGACACAATGTGGATCACATTCAACATCGATTGGTCAGTAGTGTTTCGGCCTCGCAACCTCTAAAGGTTGCAGTTTTATTTGGCTACTCTGGTAGGAAACAAATGCTGGTCTTAGGTTGAAATTTAGATTAGACTGAAATCCGTAGACTCTGGCGATATTGCGTGGTATTCGAACATATCAGAAAGAAGACAAAATTTGCAATTTACCACATAAAAGACATTATTTACCACATTTTATGTGGTAAATTGCAAATTTTGTCTTCTTTCTGATGGTTTAGATTAGACGGTGCGATATACCCTCAGCAGTTGATTTGCATTAAACCCAATTTTACTAATGCTTCCAACCCCTTATGATTGCGCTCAGTATTAAAAAATTGTCGTATCAACAGCGTTGTTGTAAATATTTTCCTGTCACATAAACTTCTGTTTGCCATTTAACATTTGGTACTTGCGTTTGATTACTTATAAATAGTCGGCTCTTTCTCATTTTCCTCAGAATGTTCGTAGGCGATAGCAGCTTATCACTTGTGAAGAAATGTTTCAAATGTTATTTTACGCAATTTTCTTCTTTCGTTATGCAATTAGCTGTTCAATTACAGCCTCGCTTAGATTCAGCGTTTCCATCTATAGAGCCCATCCCATAAAAAGGCGTCGTGGTGTGGAAGGTAGTTGAGATTTTTTGTCTGTCATAGCAGCAATCCTTGCGACTTAAAGTACGATCTAGCATTCTTCGCGACGTATGCGCCGTCATATTTCCAGAGATGCCTCCTTGCCCCTAAGATTCTGGGAAATGGGTGATGCAATCCTAGCTGGCATTGCATTGCAATTGTGGTGACTCTACAACCTTCCTTTGTGCTGTCAGCGGCTGATTTTTTGTTCCCTTCTGTAGCGGTATATATCTAGAATTTTTATATATTTTTCTAGCATAGGTAATTGTAATTTGCTATGTGATCTTCTTGAGTTTTCTTCTAACATGCATAGAATTAGTTCTTACTTACATGAAAATAATAACCGGATAATAACATAAAACAACTCCTATTGAATATACTCGTGTATTGCGGTATTTCATTTTTGGCTGGGGATTTGTTGTTCTACTTTATTGGAACGGAGATGAGTAATGAAAGAAATACTGAAGATGGAATTCAGAAGAAAAGATTTTATAAGAATGCCCATCCAATTTTTCCGTGGACTGTAATACGATTTTCTTCTTATGATAAGTTTTAGGCTAGGCTTTATCTGGTAGACGTGAACTAATGATGACGGCATTCAGGAGGAATGTAAAGGAACGATTGGCTAGTAGTCTAATATGTAGCTTGGTACAATTTGGAGCAAAAGTATGGGATTTAAGGAAAGAAGATGAAAATAGACTTAGTGCTTTGAAGTTGTGGGTATGGAGAAAGATGGAGAGCGTAAGGTGGGTTGTAAGAAGAACGAACGATGAGTTTTTAGGAGAGGAAAGAAATTTAATTGAGGAAATTAGGAGAAGGCATAAGGTGTGGATGGAGAAGGTAACGAAGGGCGAGGCTGTTATGAAAGAAGTGATTGAGGAAAGAATGTTGTGTAAGCGGGGAAGAGAAAGGAGGAGGACGGGTAGTTTGGATGGAATGGTGGGATGTATTAGGTGTGAGGGGATGGAGAACGGCATCGTGTGAACTGTAGGCTTCATGGGAGGAATTAAATGTCAATTGAAAACTACTGCCTTCACCCGGAAAACAAATAATAATTTTCCTCGGCTACTCGAATTTTTCAAGGTTGGTATTTGCATTGGCAAGTAAGCTAATGCAATCATCCGTCAGGAAATCACATGAGTTCCTTAGTTATATTTGTTTTCCAATTCCTAGGATCCTTAAATCACCTCTAATGACTTGAGATACGAAATATTAGAGGTCGGTCGCAGTGGGAATTGAAGTAAGTGAGACGTCTATTTAAGCATTTGAATGTTTCGTTTGTTGCATACAAAAATTACATGCTCGTATTCCTCCTTTGGATTTTCATCCCGTTTCGATAGGTAAAACTTATCACTACCTTTTTTTCTCTCTAGCTTTGCATTCACCAACATCTGAGGATACCCTGAATACACTAACTGGTTCCTGGTCTCATTACAGATTAAAGGAGCTTTGTCCTCCTGCTCAGAGACCTTTATCGTATTTCGGCAATGCCTAGCTTTCGAAGGCGTTAAGCAAATAAAGGCCGAGAGGTAGGGGGCGATACGTTATACGCCGGAATCAAATTCCTCTCTTCAGAACTGTGGATCTCCTATGGTTTGATTTGAGGCGGTCGCTTTCAACTCCTTGATTGATTAGGGAGTCGAGCTTCCGTTGGCATTGGTTTAAATGCCAGAGAGACCCCCCTCCCCCATTCTTTGGTAACGTGAAGCCGAGGGGGGGGGGGGGGGGGGGCGTGTGTAGGACCTCTTATCCCATCTCCCTTCAATTCTTCCCCACAATGAGAGGCGGAGAGGGAGCGCGATAATGGCGCACTGATCTCATTTAGGGGATCCAAGAAAAAGCCACTTGATTAAATTTTGCGGTTTGCCGAGTTACCCGCGAGCTTTCCCGTGCAAAAGCAAGCCGGCTTATACAGAATAGGGGAGGTTAACTACTTGCGGGGAGCGGGGGTAAGGAGGAGAGGAGTACTGAGTGGTCGTTGGGGTGGTTCTTGCTGAATTCGACTCCTCACCATCCGCCCAGCCAATCCAACGAGGTTAGAATGTACTGTTAGGCATGCCTAGCCTATGGGTGACATTGAAGCAAGAATGTGGGTGCTTGGGAACGATTAGGCCCATCTACTCCGCACAAAACATTGCATTTTATACGGATTTTTATGGATTCTGCATTTGTTTATAGAAACATATCATCATCATCGGTCAACAATCCTAAGATTGGTTTGACACAGCCCTCCACTCGATTCTTCTGTCGGCTAACATCTTCGTATTGACGTAATTTTTCTCTGTTACATCCCTCACAAATTGTTCCATATATGAGGCCTGCCTTTTCCATTCTTCCCGTTCATTTATCCCTGGACGATTGTCTTCATCAGGTCATCGTGTCCTAAGATATGGCCGATTAAGTTGTCCCCTCTTCTTTTTAGTGTTCAGCAGACTTCTCTTTTCTCCCACTCTTCTTAAGACTTCTTCGTTCGTCACTCGGTCGATTCGTAAGAACATAAACAATAATAAAATGTAGCTGAATTTTATTGTGATTAGTGTAGTGACAGATAATCTTATTAAGGCTAATTTATTGGAGTTATTCATTCCTTTGATTCCCCTGGGAGTTAATTTCATTACTAACACTGGTTCAAAATTAGCCTATTGAAACTAATTATTTGGTGCACGTGTGCGTTTTCTCCTCCGTTTCTTTGACTAACAATAAGTATAAAATTGTATTCAGTTATTCGTATTATATTACTATTCATTTTACCACGTGCAAAAACAACTTCATCCGTACGAGTATCGCGATAGCAATCCCGTTTGTCCGTGCCTACCAAGATGGCCGCTGGCTTCTCTAATCAGCTGCGATGCCTCCTCCAGTGCTTTCTAACCTCCTTGAGCCAATCCTTCTCGACGCCCTCGGCTTCTCCCTCCCCTCCTCGATGATCGAGGTAGGGTGACGTAATTTTCAGGTTCACAACGATGGTCTTTGATTTTGGCTTCGGCGTCAGTAATTTGTCTTTTTTTCCGTGTTAACCACGGTTTGGTTACTCGCGCCCGTCCTGTGGATCATAAAGCGGAAAACAAGAGTGTTCTACCAAAGGCTCTTTTTGCGGTACGTGTGAGTTACCGGCACATAGCTAACTCCCTGAAATTCAATAGACGTCTGCTTTTTTGCAAGATTGATCGATTGCTAAAAGAGAGATTGCTTTCCGTAGGAGAGAATAGGAATGAAATATTGACAAACTTGCACCCAATAATTTTCCTTTTATAGCAATCGTAGCTCATCGGTTGCGAGGAGTGTGTAAGCTCTTGACTTATGGCTGAGGATTTATCACTCAAGTGAAAGTGAAGTTTTAGGATTGGATGTTTTGAGTGACAGCAAAAGTAAACTGTCATTTTAACTCATTTGTAGGAAAAATCAAATCAAAATGTACCAACAATCAAATTAAATTACAAATTGTCTGCGTTGATTTTAAATATCATCTGTTAGGAATTTATTAACACTCTTTTTTCTTCTGAACAAAGCAATGGACATTCATCTCACAGTGGTGTAATAAAAAATGAACGTTCTTTCATTAAGCTATGGGTTAGAATTAAATTGCAGGTGGCGTATCTATCTCTGTGCCTCGTCATTTTAGAAGCAAAGGCATGGTGAATTGTAGCAAGTATTAATTGATTGCTTCAGACAAACATTCTGGGATTGAATAAATAATTCTGTTATTTGGGAAACGGAGGGATTATTTTTTATATTGTGTATATTCATTGTTAGAGACGTTCTGAAATCAAATTGACGCGTTGCAATGCTAGTGAAATTTAGGCAATTTTCTGATTAACAAGTGAGAGACTAAAGAATCTTTCGGGCAGATTTTCTTTTCCTCATTGGATAAGAAGATTTTTATTGAACTTTACTATTCTCTGTTCATTTTTTATTCAACTCATTTTCTCACTCGTAAAATACAGCGGTATAGTTTGCTTACTTTGCTTCACAGCGTAGGTCCTATTTTATGACGAATTTTGCCTTGTTTCGTGAATATTTTTCGTGAATATGTTATTGGCTGGAACCCGATGAATGGTGATGGATGGATATTTAAGGTTACGAACGTTGTGAATTTACTCTTCTACATCTACACGATACCCTGCAAGCCACCGCGACGGTGTGTGGCAGGGGGTGAAGATCACCAAGCATGCACTACCGACGTGTAAACAAGCAACTATAGGGTCTCATGCGACTAGATCGTTAGTATATATAGTATTTAAGGGATTAATACATGCATCATGCACGACAGACTACTCTAAAAGATTTCCCCCACCTATCCCTTTGCTATGCTGCCTATTCTGTTCTCTTACGGGGGAAAAATGCCATTTTGAATCTATCAGTACGACAATCTATCTCTCTAATCTTATTTATCTGGTCGAATCTAGCATAATACGCTGGTGTTTTTAATATATGCCTAACATCTTCAGTAAAGCTATCCGATGGAAATTTCTCTAATAAATTTAATCTGTACCTTAACCTACACTCTGATAATGATTCCCACACTAATTCTTGTATTAATTCTGAAGGCTCATTTCGGCTACTCCTGGTTTTCTCCGCCATGTCTTTATTGGGAACCTGTAATTATTGGAGATGAACTTGAATGGCAGTGTGACGCGCAACTCGCGGAGGCGGTCGTCTTGCATTTCTTGTTCCTTCTTGGGCGCTTTTGCTCCGTATTTCCTACATGCTTCGCTATTTTTAAACTGCAGTTGCATCGTGTCCATCCCACGCGCTAATGCCCGCGAGAATAATTCCGTCTAGACGTTTGAGTGGGACGAGTCCGAAATATTCTCTGTCAATTCTCATTCAGGTTAATGATGTCGCTCGCGACTCGGAGTTTGCCATTGTACGTACGTACTCACGCCCTTATAAGACTACTTTGATGGTCGAGTCGTCCGTCTCCCTCGCTTTGTCTATCAGTACGAGGTGTGTCCGGAGTTTTTCCGCTCGCCTCCCCTTTTCCTATTCTGTCCGCGATATTTTTTCCCCTATTCAGCTTGTTCATGTTTCGTCTTGCGCCGCAGTCGCTGCACGTCGTGTCGCGTGTCGGTTCGCCGTGGGCTCCGTCCTCTCGCTGGCGATGAAGATTCCTCTCCTCGTCCACCAGCGCGCGTGTGACTGTTCATTCCTCGGCGGATTTTCTCATCGATTCCTGATTTGAGCTCGGAGAGAAAATTGGCGAAGATGCGTGGCATTGATGTAGATCAGTCTCTCTCCCCTATCATCGAAGTGGTTCGCGAAGGACGATCCGGGGACGCAAAGTAATTCTCCCCGAGGCGTGCGGACGACGACACTTGAAGGTCATCGCTGAAGGGGAATCTTCTTCGATGCGGTCCCGGAAATGCTTGTATCAGAGTTAATGACCATGTGTGGGTAGAAAATCGCCGATTGATCTTCTTGAATCTTGCAGCAGTTATTGCGAATTTTCCCCATTTAGGTCTGTTCGCACAAAATTCATCCGATCTTGTGGGATCTAGTGTTAGAGGGCAAATTTTCTGTGTCGTAGTGCAACTATAAATATATGGAGTCCAATATTTGTTCCAAAAACCATTGTCATTCGCTGGATGCTTGGTTGGCAATATCTCTGAAATTCCCACGAATATTATCTGTGGCAATTTAGGCTACCTTGTGGGAAAATCAGATTTGTTGCAGCACCAAACCTCCCAAGTGTGAAGGATTTCTGCTAAGAGACGACAGGGACTGTTTCCTGGATTCTATATCGTCCTTACTGACCCGATATTGTTTTCACCACCACCAATTTTGACCTTTGCAAATACTCCCTCCTTTTCTAGGCTTCCATTGAGTAATTTAATTCACTCTACGAAGGCTTACTAGAATGAAATCAAATTAAAAATAACATTCTTCTAATCATGTATGTATGTTGGTGAAATTGCGTTTGAAAATGCTTGATGTAATGGAAAGATCACGCACGAGATTGTGTTTTCTTGATGTCAGTTGAAAATTTCAGTGCTATTGTGTTGGGCTCAAAGAGTTTGTTTATATAATGATGCCCAGAATTTCCGTTTTCGCCGAATTACAAATTAATTGAATTAAAGAAGATGTTGGCCTTATTATGATGTATTAACCCCTCAAATACTATAGATACTAACAATCTAGTTGCATGAGACCCTTTAGTTGCTTGCTTGCATGCTAGTAGTGCATGCTTGGTGACCTTCACCCCCTGCCACACACCCTCGCGGTGGCTTGCAGGGTATCGTGTAGATGTAGATGTATTCTCATAGCGCATAAATGTTGGCATCCACTTTATGGGGTGACTTGGTGCATGCTCTTCAAGCCATATATTTTAGATTATCTGTTTTAGACGTGTCTTGCTGAGTAGGGCTCTTCATTTCTGGCTCTAGGCAGGACGCGTGCTCGTACGGGAGCCAACGTGGACTCATCTTAGCCTTTCTCTTCTCGTCCCTATTTGATGCTCTTGCATCTTCAGACTCTCAGGTAGTCAATCGCGCTCGAGACCTTTTTCTGTATTCTGGAAAGCGAGGCGTATGTGCGCATGATTGGCGTGGGGGAGGAGGGATGGTTGGATGGTTGGTTGGTTATTCAGGGCAGGCGACCGACAGCTGAGGTCATTTGCGCCATTTTAGGATAGGTGGGTAATTGGGTAATGGTAGGAACTATTATGGGAACGGAAGAAGGGTGGAGAGAAACCCGGCGTCGGCATTAGCCTACTCTTAACGAAAGGCGCCAAGGGGACCACGGCTTAACGTCCCATCCGACGGACGGAGTACTGAACTTGAAATGCCCTCCACTAGGCACTCAAGTGGGGACCGGGTTTTCCACTGAAAAATCCGCCACTGCCGGGAATCGAACCCGGGCCCTCGGGATGGGAGGCCAGTACTCTAGCCACCACACCAACCCGATCCCCCGGGATGGTTGGATGTGACCGGGAAAGGTAAAGGGGTGAATGGGAGGGAGGAGATAGCTTGGGAGTCGGAGATTAGCTTGTGACAATGCGATTGAAAACCCGTGAGGGTTCGGGCAATTTTGGGATTATATTTTTAAGAGAAGTACTTCCCTCCTCAATTAAAAGTTTCAGCTACTCCATTGTAAGGGTGTGAGATGTAGGTTTCTTGATCTTAGGTGGCAGAAATAATGTTCTAAAGATTATTTTACGTAGTCAGAACATCGAGTGGAATCCGACGAAGGCGGTGTTTAATTAATATGTTTTCCATTAGTATTGGATTTTCCATAACATTATGCCTCGTAAATGAGTTTTTGAAAAGTAATGATTTAGTATTGTCCCAAGCATGGATGAAATGGATTTTTCAATGCTACTCACATCCCCGTTCCTCGAAACAGTCTGATTACTAGTGCAATTTATGGAAAAGTACGAATGGTGAAATCACTGAAGGCATATACTATAGTAAAGCACACGATTATATACTCAGTATCTCTATAACAGGTTTTACTGTTCGTTAAATAATTTCTCCTTGGAAAAAAGCATCTTAACATGTAATGCAGCTTATAATCTTAACAATTATGCTTCTTATTCGCGACCGGCACTGCACGGGGTCCAATATTTTCAATATATTTCGGTTGTCATGCCAGGCATGTGGGGACATGTCGAAAACAATTGTTCTTGTACTCCATTTTGTGCATTTTGATTCTCACGCAGTCAGGAAAAATCAGCCTAAACCTACATCGATTGATTATGATTATGGAAAACACTTGTTTACTATATATTGTTTTATTTATGAGGGATAAAAGACTTTTAAAACCTCAGTATCTCCCTTATTCTATCTTTCTACTTCTGTGTTAATGATACTATCTACTTGATTAGAAGTTGTTTAACAGGAAGGTTGGTCAGATTGGTGAGGGTAGAGCGTAGAGCTCAAAGGTATTTTTATATTTTTATCATAATCCGAAAAGAAATCCGACTTAAATTTCCTTTGTCGATTCAGTTTGTTCTTAAATTTACGATCTGTCAATTATTCTCAACCTAACAATCTCAGAGCAATTTAGACACCACAGAACTCATTGTAGCACCTTTCAGCGAACCTAGCTGCCCGTAGCTGCGTATAAGTGTTGGCACTGCGAAAGGGTTTGGGGAAGGAAGAAATAAAAAAAAAAAGACGGGGAAAATAAAGGCCGTCTTCTGCTTGCTTGCTTACCGCCTCGGTTCGCTTTTAGGTGTGCTGTGCACTGGGAGTGTTGTTGGCCCTGAGGGAGCGCCTTCGTGTTGAGAGAGGACCGGAAAGGAATTGAGAAGACAGGAAGTGGGTGGGGCGGGCATGCAGGAGGAGGTCGGGACCGTGTGTGCTGTCGGTCGGTGCGGGTGTTACTTCTCCGGGGAGGAGAGGAGGGATGTGGTCGGCCCGATGGTGGCTGGATGATGAGGACGAGGTTTCAGGCCATGCGTCCCACGGCTTCCCTCCCTCCGCACGGGGGAAGCGGTTTCGGTTGCCTTCGTCTCCGAAACTACTCGTGAATTTTTTCAAAATATTTTTTGCACGCTTCATCCTCCGAAGACGGCCTCCGTTTCGGAGCGAAGTAAATAGCCAATGGCAGTGGAGCACCCGAGTTACTCAAAGGGAAGGGACTGGCTTCGTTTCCAGTCGGTGATCATGCCCCATGCGCACCTCATTCATTGCGTGCTTCAAGTCCCGCTACGTGAACGTGATACTTATTCCGAGGGGCGAGGGGTCAAATAATTCAGTGATGTTATTTTTACACTGCGGCTGGAAATATGGGTCTGCAGGTTGACTGAGATGGGGTGCGATGGACAGTAATGAAAAGGAACCAGGGAGTTCTCGAGATGATGTCGGAGGGAAGGGAATTATGTGGATGTAGAGTATGCGAATCGAACTTGGAAGCATGAGGGTTACGGGAGGTATTTAAATAAGGGAATAGAATAGGAAAGGGAGGAAAAGAATAGGCATTTAGGATGGAATAGAAAGGCATTGAATGGTTGACGATGAGATGAAAGAAATAGCATGGGGAAGCATTTCCCGTATGATAATAATGTCTAATTATAGAGTATTGGATAAACTATGGTAGCACAGCACATTAACTATCAGGGCTTGTCCGGTAATTATTCACTCCCTGCCACACACCTTTGAGATGGCTCACACGGTACTCAGTTGATGAGGATGTATGTAGATGAAGCATTTAAGGAAAGTTGGAGGAAAGATAAGACGGGGTAGGAGTAGAGGACTACAGCTAGACATGTTTTAACCGGTAGCATACCAAATGTATAATAATGTCCCATCCACCTTTTTCATTGCACTGGTGAACTGATTTGAATATATTATTCTATTGTGGTAATGAGACGGTAATGCTAATCAACATTTTCTTTATACATGTACACCTAAATTGTCTTGAGCGGAGGCGCTGTTCTTTTCTCGGAATATGCGTAACTACTTTATAACGTTCGTTTCTGTTATGAAAACCTTGGAAATGGTACTCTAGCCTTGGGCTTCTGTGTATAATAGGAATAATATATTCGGGTGCATATTCTGATCGGTCCGATGTGATAACGATGCGTGAAAGATTCCTTTCCTGTGGGCATTTTTTCTTCTTGCCCCAGCCAACTTTCTTGGTCCGCTCATCTTGGCATCATGGCTCATTGGCACACAAACAGTCGTGCCTTAGTTGGGTTATCAGGGAATTCATTTAATGCCTTCTCTTCCTTTACTATTTTTCTTATCTAGTTTGGTTTTTCTCTCATACACACTGTGGAAATGTATAGGCTGTGTGATTGTCGTGTCAGACGGAGGGTAATTGAATGTATTATTTTGACTTACTTAAGGTTATGTAAACTCAGACTCTCTTAGAGACTTCATTTGAGGATTTGCACGAAATCATTACTGTCTGTCATAAAATTAGAAGAAATAGGTGTAATAATTTATTACTGGCAGTTATGTATTTCATGAGTACCTTAGATCCAACAGTTAGTTATTTTCACCCCGATTTTCTCGGTCGAATCGAAAAGTACAATACTTTAAGCGGCTACATAAAATTAATCACTGGAACGCGAAAGAGTTCACGTTGAAAGTACCTTGGTGGCTACTTGATGCGTGTTATTTTTCGTGAATTTGGCTAATTGATGTGGAGTTTGAAATCAATTTTCTGGAGAATTTCTACTACTAGGTTTCGGAGTAATTATTGGGAGGTTGTTTTATGCTGTTGAATATCTAATACAAGAGTGTGATAAGGTGGGGTAGGGCTCGTGTGGCATCGCCCGGTCGTCTTCTTTTCGTTCCCTGTTTGATTTGATTTGCCCTCTACGACGCCCGTCTCTCCTCATGTTCGTCCGTGCGTCACAGTCGCTCTCTGTCGTTCTCGTTACGCCCCGTGCACTTGCATAATGATCTGATCCTAATTGGGCAATTTTTGAAAGTACCCCTTCGGGAGGCATCTCTGGAAAACATGTGGGAGCACTTACACTGAATTATCTCGTCACACTTGAAGTGGGAAGGGGACTGTTTTGAATGACAAATTAGCGTCAGCGACAGAGAGGAACTTTACTTTGAATTTACTTTGGTTGTCCGGTTTTACCTTATGTGCTCCATTTGACTCTATTATAATATGTATTTAGTTTTGTGAAGCGTGTAAATTATTTCTTTATGCTTGATCTGAGCTTTATTTTTATCTTAGGTTTCTTTAGTTGTTGGTGTGTATGCGAAAGATTTTTAAGACGTGTGTTATGAAGAATTCGATCTACGTGCAATTCTGGTATTGCCTTGTTTCTGGTTGATTTCTTGTGAGGCGAATATTGAATAAAGTGATTGATGAGAGAAATCTTAATGTAGACATTATGTAGTAGCCATTGATGACAGTATTAATACTTTTGTTGGCGAAATGAAGTGTGTATCTTCAATAAAATTGCTTCGGGTTAAATTTGAATCCATTTCGATTCCTGACTTTTTTGTGTACAGGTTTTTATCTATGTTACTATCTTATACCATCTATGCACTAGTCATACTGGTTATTAATGCACTGCACAACTTTTGGTTATCGTTCGAGCAGAATGTCCAAATAACTCTCGCCTTAGTTTTATGGGCGCGTTGCCTCCACAGCCGAATCTGGCGGCACATTCCTCCACCAGTGACGTTGCCAGGCTTCTTGGAAACCGTCCATTACCTTATATGCTATTGTATTGACATCTAGCTATCCGAAGAGAATTGGAGCCTTTCAGCCTTTGTGTCCTTAGTATTTAAAGGACTTGAGCACGTAGGTATGTGCGTTTCGTCGCATATTCAAACGTGGGATGGGAATTTGTGTCGTTGTTCTTCCAGCGAAAAGAAGAAAAGATCAGGAGAGGAAGGCACTGATGTCGTAAACCTCCGCTAATTGCCGCTTGGGCTGCTCGATTAATAACTATCAATCAGGAGCATTCTTGGAGCCTTTTACGGTTTCGCTCGCATTTCCTCGTTTACTTTTTATGGCTCCTTTCCCCGGATGTTTAATCCCGCGCCGCCGTTGACTTCCAGGTGTCTTTGTTCCTGCCAGATCAAGTACTAGTCTTTTTGTTCAGCCAATTCGGCCTCAAGTGGCTTCGAGATAAGTTCTGCACTTTTGTCACGGCTTAGAAGAATTCACCCCTCACGACAGGTCCCGACGATTCGGAACGATGGGTCTCTTTATCGAGGTGGGGTTATTTGACTAGGTTTGAGGGTGATTGGGACCTTTTTAATTGCACGTCATCGAGACAAGAGTGAGCTTATCCTCCCTTCTGGAGCGCGACCCCCATCACACCACCCCATTCCGAATGATGGTGTTTCAAAGGAGAACTCACACACAAACCGCCCGGTTGATATAGCAACCTTGAGCGAGGGTGACGAACCTCTTTTTCTCCCAGGGTCGGAGGGTAAAGAGAGCGAGGGGTAGGGATGGACGGACGCAGGCGGACTTGAGTTCTTTTCTCTCTCTCGCTTTATTTTTTTTTCAACTTCTCAGTATCTCTCTCACTCTTTCTCTACGTTTCGTTTTTCTCTCGTTATTCGGTGCGTGAGACCTCGAGGTCGATTGATGCCTGGAGCGACTTTAAAGCATAGGAGTGTTGGGGGAAAGCGGGAGGGTTTCGGGGGAGGGTAGGAGAGGGAGAGAGGTTGGTTGGGCGAGGGAGGGAGAGAGTGGAGGAAACTAGCGAAGGTGGAGGCCGTTTGGAAGAGGATGGGCGGTGCAAGGCAGGTGGAGGAGGGGCGGAGGGTAATGCACCTTGTGGTACCCTCCCTCTTTCACTACGTGCCTCTTCGATTTCGAGCGTTTTGAGAGGAGAGTGAGGAGGAAATTTCGGGCTGGTCTACCGAGTGGTGTTGGAGGGGATAGAACGTTTTCCCACGCTGCTGTGATGCGTTAAATTTCGTAGGTGCGAACTCGGTGACCAGTAGGAAATGAGTTTCCTTGCGGAAGCAGATTGTTCTTGATACGTCTCTCGAGTTCCCCATCTGTTCTCGGAAGGTCATCGGCTCCCGTGTGTTCGTGTAGTATCACGTCGGCCGTAGGGCCGTGAATTCTTCTAAGGGGCCTGTTTTAAGTGTCCGATGCCCCATGGTCAATTGCTAGCGATTGCATTAGCGTATTGTTGCCTTTCTAGTCATTTAAATTTTTAAAAGGATGCACAGATTATTCTATGATGTCTTCGTTAAGACGCGTTGAGGTGGACCCACGATTGCTGTTTTCATCATTTTTAGAAAATAAATATCTGCATTGCTGGGTTAAAGTATATCTGTCATCCCTAGATTTTCGTTTATAGTGGACACATACTAGGAATTTTATAACTTTTTTTGCTAAAAATCCAATAATAGCGAACCCTGGAATGGGTGTAATTGTATGCCAAAGATATGTCATTGATTCACTTAAAAAAAGACTATATTCTTTGGTTGATAATAATAGTTTAGGTGCACGCACCTGGTATAATTAAATTTCCAGTTAATAGTTACATGTAACTAATATTTTATGTTTGGTCATTATCACCCCCTGTCGCTCACCCTCGATGTGGGTTACAGGGTAGCGAATAATTGTAGACGAATGGCTGCTCAGGAAGGACCAAATAATTGCAGATAATATCAAATGCATTTTGTCAGGTGAAGGATACGTATTCCATTTAATGCAATCTGCGATGCATTTGTTATCAATCGTTTTTTAGTGTTAAAGTTATACATTAGAGGAAAAAGAGTTAGGCATTATAAATAAGCCTACACGCTCCTTTTGAATGTGTACCTATCTTCTCCATTAGTTTAGGATAATGGATACGGAGGTATGTACTTTCAAGCAACGCGTACGGTTTTGGTAAAACCGCAAAGAACTGCTAATTTAACATTGTGATACAATTCGTGGTAGGTATTTAAGTTGTTTCACTCCCCCGTCGTCACGAAGAAGTTCTTTATGGACGGCGGGCAGCCGAAGCAAATGCCCAAATGTGGAAGGGTTGCCATCCATTATGGCGGGAGGTGGTTGTTGCTTCCCAATCTCCCCCTCCAATCATCTTCACTGTTTTTTTGAAACCCCTATCACCTATGCTCCATCCTCTCCGTCGCTGCCACAACAACCCTTCCTTTTCACCCCCACAACCCCTTACTTTTCTTTCCATCCCCTCCGGAAGATGTTATTTTTTTCATTTAATGGGCGTGGACGAGACAGGGTTAAATGTGTTACGAGACAGTCTTTGTTTGGGACGAGTGTGGGATTTGACTTACGCGGAGGGGAGGGTATTTTTGAGTTTGTGAGGGGGCCGATCTTCAGGCTCCGAAGACCGGTTTCGGAGTGTGTCAAGTGTGGATTGTGAGCGTAAAAACATGAGAGCATCATCTTTAAAAAGTAAACTCTTCCGACGCGTTGGGTCATTACTCTGACCGAAAATGTGAACATTGTAAGGCTTTGTGTCACTGCCGCAATTGGACCACCGCGGAGACGCGCATACCTTGATGATTAATGGATCAATTTAGTTTTTTTTTTTTAACCTAGCCATCTATCTCTTCCCAGTTCTTGCTACAATAAATGTGGTGTATCCCCATGTACTTTATTTTCTGGTTATGACTATTATATTATGGTCTATATTATAAAACATTACAATTCTAAAACGAAGTAATATCCATGGAGAAGGCTCCAGTATTTTATCATTTTGTTCCACGGGTGGTGAGGTTTAAATACAAAATTTTGCTGAAAGCTTAAGAAATAGGCAACCGCTGTCTTCGAGACTGTGAATGTTATCTTGTAAAAATAAACTATATGATCACTACCACTCTCTGAAATCGTTTGAAATAATGTCTGGCAGAAGATAAAAACGAACCAATAGTAGTGTTGTCGGTGTCAACCGATTTCGGTCGGAAGCCAAATGCTCTTGAGTTTAAGCTATCTTCCATTAACTGCCCCGGCCCTGGTGTCCTCAATAAGGTTTTTTTTCTCTTGAGGACCCCGTACAACCTTAGTGATGATTAGGACGTTGAGATAAGGGAAGCGAACGGGTGAGCAGGAGTCGCGAGATAGAGAGATGGAAGGAAAGAAGGGGGCTGAAAATAAAAGTGACTATGGTTTGAAGCGAGGGGGAGGCGGGAATGGTGGGAAAGGACGGAGATATAAGACGGGCGGCTGAGCTGCCGGGGTGTGTTTTAAGTGAGTCGAGAAGGGGAAGGAACTCCTTCGTATAACCAAGGTCGCCGCCGAGGAAGCCGGTTCACTCACTCTCCGGAGGGGAAATGAGGAGTGGGTGGGGGCGGGTTCGGGAGAGGGGGGGGGGGAAGTCTGGGCAGGGAAAGGAGGAGGGGGAGGAAGATCTGAGGAAAGGGGAGGAGCAGGTAGAAATGGGGAGAAAGCAGCCTTTGGAGGGGAGGGTGGGTCTCGCTCTGCTCTCGGATGTGGTGGGGCGGGGAAGTAATGGTTGGTGCGCCTCAAGCGGGTGTGGGTAAACGGGGGGTATGGTGGGGGTGGCACAAAAGGTGCCTTGTGGGGTGGGGGGAAGGGTCCTTGAGAGGACAAGCTAGGGAGCGGGGGGCAGGAGAGGGAAAAGGGCAGGTGTGGAAGTGGGGATTAAATGGAGAGGGTGTATTTTTTTTATTTCGAGCAGCGTTTGAGGTGGATGTGATACGGAGGGAGTGTGGGCTTGGGTATTGGGTTGGGCAAGTGCGCGACACCCATCCGCCTCGGGAGTGCGTGCGCCGAGGGTATGAGGTTGATGAGAGGGTCTGGCAGGAGAGAGCTAACCCCTCACCCCTCTGTTTCCTCCCCAACCCCTCCTCCTTGTTTTTATTTCCTTCCACCCTCACGTGCGTGAACAATCTCGTTCGACTCTGACAAATCAAAACCGACCCACAATTAAACCTCGTTCTCCCTTTTTCTCTCTTCTTCCCCCGCCTCAACATTATGTCCCAAGTTTACGCCGCTTGATTCCTCACCTCTTCTTTGCCGCGGTCGAATTTCGTTTTTCGGAGATTGTTTTTTTTTCTGATCCATTGTTCTATGCTCCCAGTGACTTTCTCTCTGGTCCCCCTTGCGTTTTCCCCTCGCTAAGAACGCGTAATTTAGTGCTAGGAAAAATATTGGACGGAGTTTCAATGTTCCGTGAGACTTCGTAGCTTTCATTTTTCTTCGTATTCCAGCCATCGATCAAAATATGTTAGAATAAGTGATCATGTAAGAGAAAGGTATTTTTTTAAGCATTAACTTATTACGTCATTTACGTGCTATTTTTCAAGCGCCAATAAAATTATGCATAACTGGTATCGTTTGTGTTTTAACAAGTATATACTTTATTCATTGGCTTCTACGTGCCTTTAATTTGCGCTAATGTACGCTGTGAAGTGTTTATTAGGTTAATTTTTTTCCGTTGCGTTTTTTCTTCTTAGTGTTAAAGTTCGAGAGTGGGTAGGTCGCTGTTTCGAGCAAGAAGAAGAAATCATCCTACCGTTGAAATCGTGATTGGATTCGTTGTGTGGGGAGTAGTTAACCATTTTTTTCTCTGCGAAGCTTCGCCACAGTCTTGTCTATCCCCTCACTTTCCCATCATTCAGTTTTTGTTTTGTGCTCGAAGTCGTTTACCCCATTCGAAACCACTAGCTTTTAATCTTTTTGCTCAGATATGCGTGAAGTCAGTTGCATAGGCTCGGTTAAAAAAACGCTCACCAACGGAAGCAGAGTGAATTTAAATGAGCTTCCTCAAAAGTGGTGGCCATTTACTCAAATTTCACGGGACACGTCACATCTCAACCTTTGTTCTTTGTGTGATTGGAGATAAGGTCGAGTTAGGGTGTAGATATATCCCGAAACTCATGCTAGCGTTTCTTTTTAGCCTTTACGGCAACCTTCATTATTTTCTTTGATAATTATATTTCATCGTGATTGATATTATATTCGCACCTATTCATTTTCCTTTTTAACATTCCCCATTTCATGTTAAATTCATGCGAATTGTCTTGCGCCTCACCAAAATGCTCCATCATCCAATAAAATCTTAAAATAAGTAGTAATTTTGCTCGTCATGGCGTTATGAAAGTTGAAGAATACTGTGTATTTGATTGAATGATCCCATTTTGACGGGTTTTTAGGCTCGTGGCATCAGTGTTGGATACCTAAATTGCGGATACGTAACGTTTTAGGGCTTAAAGCCTATACTTGCAATCATTTGGAGCAGAATCTATGAACTCTTACAGCATGCAATTGATGCCCATCTGTCTCGGCAATTTTTTTGTTATCCTTGAAATGCATCCATATTTTCCTGCTAATGGCATTCTTTCCCTGCAGTAACTGGTGGCGTTTTCGAGCATTTCCAACGAGGGACCGAAAAAACCCTTTACTTTCAGTTAAAATCGCTTCTTCATTATAACTGTGTCCATTTCGTGGCTTGTTGCCACAGCGTTGGGCACTATTCCTTGATTTCAAAGCCTAGTGAAATCAGAGATTGATCATCAAGTTTTTTTATATTTTAGCATTTTTGAGTACGCAATATTCTTTACTATCATCTGACACTTAATATTTTCCATCACGTTTTTACACTTATCAGACAGCAACACAAGTGATTTAATTCTCTAGATAAATCTCCAAAAGATGTTCTTTCATTATTTACGTACTTGACGCTTTAATACGTTTCGGATATTCGGGTTTGGCGACAAAATATGAGAATGCAATCGGTACCCTAGTAAATCCCTATGTTGTGGAAAGCTTCATGCGAATAGTATCTGATAATTTTGCGAGTTCATAATCACCTGATAGTTGGGATTTACGCTTAGGAATATAGCCTTTGCATCTTGACGTAGCTTTTAATCTTTCTCGTTCGATTTTCCTTTCTGGCATTTTTCGCTCTTCTGCTTTCATTTAACAACGTTGTTTTGGACGTAGCAATTTTCACTTTTGGTTTGACACTATTTTTGCCAGATGTAACTTTTTTATGCAAATCTACGTGATTGATGTTTGATGTGTACAAATTTTGAATTTTTTTGCGTCGAAACAGTGCGCCCATTGGGGAAGGGGAGGAGGCATTATTAATGACTTTGAGGAAAATATCACGCGAAAAAAAATTCTCGTCGAGAAATATATTGTCAAACACGCAGTCCTTACAGAGAAAACGAAGTTACTCCGCCCTCTTCACTCTCGGAGGTGCTTTTACTTGCCATCATGTTTTTGAGGCGGCCACCAACGAGGGAGACTTCTTTTGAACCCATATATGCGTCGCCTGCTCTCTGCATTATCGTGCGAACCGTCTCGTCGGTGGTGAGCACTCGTCCGCCTGCGATTGCTTCCCTCTGCTCTACCTCTCCACGTGCTGGCTCTCTTTTTCACACGACCCATCTCCTCCCTCCTACCCCCACTCTCTCTCTCTCTCACCCTCTTTGCTCACCTGTTTTCCACCCCTTCTCTTCTCTCCCCCAAGCATCCATGCACCCGCCCGTCTTTCACTTTCCCGCGACCTACCCCAAAGGAGGGAACTCGGCCGAAAGGGAGTGTGCTTTCTTATACGCCTCCCTCCCCACTTCACCCTCAGTGCCCCCTCTCGCTCCGGCATCCTGTCCATTATTCCTCTTTTTGAGCGTCCCTTCTCCTGCCTCCCCCTATCCAAGTGGACGATGTTTTTTTTATCTTTTGCGTCGGGGCCTCCAAATCTCGATTTCTCGAATATAGCCGATTTTTCTTTCGTGAAGGGAAGTGAATTGGCTGAACGGTTTTGTCTTAGCGTGGGCGATGTATGCAGTGAGTCATCTTTTATTTGTTGCCTTTTTCGTTTGGAGAAATAATTCTTTCGTTTACTAATCAATTTATGTGATGTCATTAGTCCCTTTTTTGGAGTAGATAACATTAGGAATCGCGCCGGAGTGTTTGACAGTTTCATTTTTTATGAGATTTCAATCAGTTCTTGTATGAAAATCATCGCGCCGGAGTGTTTGACAGTTGCATTTTTTATGGGATTTCAATCAGTTTTTGTATGAAAATCATTTCATGACTCTGCGCTTAATGTTGTTTCCTTTGTGTGTGATTGGATTTCATTGCGTAAATTTAAATTTGTGATTTTATTTTGTATTTCATTCATGTTTTGTTATGGTCTTGGCCTGTTTTACTTCGTTGCGCGTAGTTTTCGCTGTGATAATCATAAAGATTCAGCGTAATTCAGTGGTATTGGAATATGATTAGTATTTTATTGATGCCCATTTATTATGTTTCATTATTCTAGAGTGCGGCTACTACCAATCTACTTCATTTATTATTCTTCCTTTCAGAGATATATTGACTGTTGGCCTCTTTTCTTACCAATCCAAGGCAAATTTCCTTACGAGCTAATTTCTCTTCTTTTTTACGTCCATAATTATTAGAGCTTCGGCGGCCCATATCTCTGGAGGAATGTTGAGCTCACCCTAATGTATTCTGAATTGAACTTTAGCGTATCGTGTTTGGTGCTCCGGAAATCTTTGATAATGAATGTAACACCTAAATTTATAATTTGCTCAGAACTTATAACTTCTACTTTTTATTTATTCCAGGTTTTGGTTTCACTTTTATCGTCTTCGCGTAATGAAATTAATGCGATTCATTATGGAAATATTTTATTGACCAATAATGTTGTGCTGATAGTAAGGTGCTATTTTCAAACGGGCAATAAATGTCCTCCTTTAGCCCTAGAGGACCACCTGTAAATAATTCTCTCTTTGGTATTGGTCCTATTTTCTGCTTAATAACCTTATGGGACCCATAAAGTGACGATGGTGAACGTAAATATGGTAGTTGTGCCTCTTTCTCTATTCTGTAACCATTCTTATACGCTTTAATCGTATCCTACCAACATATAGGGAACTCGATCGTAGGAGCGGCGGTGTGCGCTGGAATTCCTGATGAGATACCTCCTACGAATTCTCACCAGTCAGCTCAAAAACTTGAATTATCCATTGACCCATCCATGTTGCGTGAACACCTGGCTTTCGATTCCTTAAGAATCCACTATATATGTAGGTCTTCAATCATCATCATCATTAGTCAACAATCCTAGGATTGGTTTGACGAAGCTTTCCACTCGATTCTTTTATCGGCCAACCTCTTCATTTTGACGTAATTCCTCTCTTTTACCTCCTTCACAACCTGTTCCATGCATCTCATACGAGGGCTGCCTTTTCCAATATTCCCGTTCACTTTTCCCTCGACGATAGTCTTCATCAGGCCATTTTGTCTCAAGATATGGCCGATTAAGTTGTCCCCTCTTGTTTTTAGAGTGTTCAGCTGACTTCTCTTTTCTCCCACTCTTCTTAAGACTTCTTCGTTTGTCACTCGGTCGATCCATTTAATCTTCAGCATTCTTCTGTAGCACCACATTTCGAATGCTTCCACCCTTTTATTCTCCGCTGCTCTCATCGTCCATGCCTCACTTCCGTAAAGAAACATGCTCCAGTTCTGATAAACTGTTTCCTTACTTCTACGCTTATATTTCCAGCTCCAAGTAGATTCTTCTTTTGATAGATGGCCCTCTTCGCCTGGGATATTCTACTAACTATTTCTTTCTTGCTTCATCCATCCTTGGTTACTCGGCTTCCTCGGTAACAGAACTCTTTCACCTCTTCAAGTTTTTGTTTTCCTAGTTAGGTCTTCAATAAAGGATCGAAATCTATGACGCTGTTTCCTAAACAAGCCAGTCGACTTCATCCGTCTGCTACTGTAGGGCAGGGTCCAAATTTCGCAGCTACCGATCCCACAGCTCTTCTCCGTCGCTTTTGTTCAACCGTGGGGGGAAAACTGGGGGAGCATAGGAATCGCTGCTTCCACCTGTTTGTAATCTCTCCCTGTCACACTCTCCTTGTTCCGAAATGAGTGGAGAAGTTAGGAGTTGTCACTCAGTCCCCCTTTGCTTCGTTAACTTAATTTCTACGTTAATGCAAGTAAAATTTATCTTCCATGCCCCCACCATCCAGGACCAAACAGCCCTCTCCGAACTACTTCAAAGAAGCTGATGCAGCATACCCTTATTATGTTAGAACAAGCTCCTTTGTGGTGTATAGTTTAGGAGGACGTTTTAAGTGGCTTGAAAATGTACCAGCATTATGCTATTCGGCGTAAAGTTTTCCAATTTGGCTTCCTCGCAGTATGAGGATCCCTGCAGGGGCTTGTCGTTTAGCAAGTCCATAAAGAATCAGTGGATCAGCTAGATTAATCTGGCTGGTACGAGTAAGGATTAAAAAGATAGCTAGCTTAAAATCAGTCCGTAAAAAGTGTATGCTATCCTTACAAACTGCCAACTTAGATCATCAGTGTGAAACGTAGATTTTTATTCCTCCTGACTTCCAAGCCATATTTTTATCTTATTTTTTGAGACGTGCTTATCCTGGAGGCAAATGCTACCTACTATAACCGATATCATTACATTAAGCTAACGAATTATGGTATTTTTCACATTGGCACTCCGTAAGACTAAAGTCATTCCTCGAAAAGAGTCAATGCTATCGTATACCTCAGTATTAATAGACCAAATTTCATTCTGAGAAATGATTCGGAAAGTTAATGTTGCAGGGTCATTTCGATGGCAGAGTTAGCCATCGAAACGTCGGAATTAGCCATTTCTCTGACCCGGTGGAGAACCCGTGAAGACTTCACCAGTCTGATAATTTAATCGGATTTGTAAATTAGCTGAAATATTGACGATTAATGTCACACTTTACCCTTATGTTATAATAATAATTTTATCAATTAATTAGAACTTTCCAGCTGTCCAGCAACTATCACTCGTAAGAGATAATCAGTTCCCTGTAGGTCCTAATTTCACCGGTAAACTTAGGCTTGATTATGTATTTGAAGGTTATGCGAAACTTTTTCCAAGTCATCTCCTTAACATTGCGTTGAATGATGAAACTCTGGAATTCTGTTTGGGGTAACTCATTCTCCGTTGCCTAAATAGCTGTCCTTCCGCGTAATATATCCTCCTGTCATATGCGGTTGCTGTGGAACAATCGTGATCACTTCCACCAGAAATGCATGGTGTGTTTTGCGATCGATCGTTTTGGATCCGCTCCCCAGTATGTGGGCCCATACCCCTGTTTATTTTTGCGTTATTATGATAGACTTTGGTTTGATGTTTGGCCACGTGAGCCGAAGTAAGGCATCAAATTCTAACTAGCGGATGTGAGCTGGATTTCGAAACGGACTTACCGCATTGTCGGAGTGTGGCATCTCAGCGATCCAGCATCGCTAGCGGTCAATTATTGCAGTGCCGGCTGTTGACATTCGATGCAACCCTGCATGGGCTATCTCCTTTGGCGATGATTCGGCCTGAATCTCGTGTCATTTTGTAATGGCATTTCAGTCGTTTAATTGCCTTTCCTGGCGTTTCTCCACTCTATTCTCGCCTTTGTGGGTAATTGCTCGTCCCTCACATGGAATAATATTGCTGTGACGAACGGTACTCGCTCTAAATATTTTGGTATTAGTATCATGCTGCAACCTTAAAATCAAAAATAATATAAACTTTGATATTGGAATCACTTGAATTTATTCGTAGCCCGCAAAAAATTGTGAAATTGTTGAAATTCTAATGAAAAGCTATGAAACTTTCTTAAGGCCCCTTTACACGTAACAATTTTTTGTACAATTTCTTGTACAAACTCTTGTATAAACCGAACGAAATTGTATGTTTGTCTGAATGGAATTAGAACCGGTTCTATTTCTCGTTCAGTCATTCAGACAATCTTACAAGCGTTCGTACAAATTGCCGCTTTACACGGTACAATTTCCCCATACAAGAGTTTGTACGAGAAAATGTACGAAAAATTGTATCGTGTAAAGCGGCCTTTAGTAATCTGTATTTTTATTTCCTACTTTTGTCTCAGGGTGACTGACGGTGAGTTCCTAAATATCCCCAGCCGTTTAATCTCAGGGTTTTTTGCCCTTTGCTGAAATGTGTAACATTTTTTCCCCCAGTTTACATGATTGCAATGGCTCTCAAAAAGAATCAGACACGGAAGGAATTCTGGGTATCGCATCATTGTGGTACTTCAGCCGCCTGCATTCGAGACGCGCTAGTATTTTTTTAAGTGAACTCTCCCGAGAATGAAGGTCGTTAATTTTGTCTTTTTTCCAGGAGTGAGAAATCGCTCCCGTGACTGCAGCAGGAGCTGTCGGTTTGCTTCTTTTTCAAATCAGTGGAGGAATCGCCGTCTCTCCGTATGGCTACTTAGCTCGTGTCGCTCGCGATTGTGACGCGTAACTTCGTCCTTTCCGACGAAGCATCCCCGACTCAGCTCCGACATTAATCATGGAGTGGGGTCTATGGAAGCCGAAAACCAAAAAGGGCGGAGGAAACCCCGGCCGGCGTAACATCGTTGGACGTGTTATCTTCCATTCGCTGTAAAATTAGTGTCATCGTCATAGCGGGAATTATAACGAGCGCAGCGAGAGGTGGGAATTGATGTATCAGCGGAGTGAAGAGGACGTTGGGTATCTGATTTAGAACCGCGACTCGCCACTCGGACCGTCGTAAATCATAGCTCTCCACCCCCTCAGCCATCTCCTTCCCCCCTTCCGTCCCTCGCGGTCCGTGGGCGGCCTCCACACCAGCTCGCCGTGGTTGTTAGACGTTATCCGCACGCTGATATTGCTCTACACGGGACTCTCTCGAAGCATCCAAGGACTCGCGTTGCAAATTATCCGTCGTGTGGTTATCCAATTTGCGCTCTCGAATATGACAATCAGTTTTGTTTTCCCTCCTAGATTTTCATTTTCTCGTTTGAACTTGGTTAGCACGTCTTGTTTCGTTTTATCCTGGACGAAAATAACTCATCAGTTGATTCCCTACGTGTTGTTTGTTTGAGGGCGTAGTGCGAACAAAGGGAAAGAATGGGATAAACTAAATGGCTAAAAACTTGAATTTTTAATTTTCTTCTTTCGGTCTTTCTTTTCGCATAGGAAGGATTTTCTTGTCGGGACGCCTATTTCTGAAACTTAGATATCTTGCAATAGAGGTTGCGTCTGTTGATAGACTTCTTCCCGGGTTACTTATCTACATCTACATAATACCCTGCAAGCCACCACAAGGGTGTGTGGCAGGGGGTGATTGCTCACCAAACGTGCACTACATATCATGCATAAAAAAGGAATAGTATTAATATAGTAGTCAGAACTACACTATTAAAAAAAGATAGAAATTGCAAAGAAAACATGCAAAAACATTCTGTTAGTAGGGTTAGCTTTAAGTACTCATACCAACATGCAGCTACCAATGCTATTCATTGCTACTCTCCGATAGGACATATTTACCGTTATTCGTATCTCTAATTGTGCGAGGGAAAAAGGATATTTTGAATCGGTCATTTCGGCAATCAATTTCTCTAATTTTATGATTATGGTCCAGTCTGCCATAGTAAGTTGGGGTTCGTAAAATATTTTTAACATCATCACTGAAAATATTGCCTTGGAATTATACGTATACGTATATATTTATTACGTGGTTACCATTGCTGATTTTTTTCCGCCAAATATGTGGTGTTGATTGTTGCTTAATTGGAGACCGAGATGGAGATTCTTTGAATGCTTCCCTGAGACAAGAACTCGAAATTAATATTCACCAATCCTAATATTCGAACTTGGACTCCAAACCTCAGCATCGAATATACTTGTATTTCTGAGGGAATAGCACCCCGATACATGGGAACAGACCACACAACGGCTTATGTTATGCTTTTCGTTAGTAAAATCGAATTATATGATCTGATGGATTTATTCGCCATACCATAAATATTTAAGCGTTTTTATGCCACAGTTTTCCATCTCATATAAGCCAGAATTAGCAGCATCATCGTTTTTGTAGCCTTTCAAGACCGTTGCATCATTTTTTGCAATCTAATGTAACGAACATTCTTCCAGTGCATGGACGTTTTTTTCGAGGAAGGCTTATTCGAGGTTAAAGCGCGTGCATTTATGTGCAGTCTGAGTTGTTTATGACAACAGTAACCCTTTACTTTTTAACATTGCTTAAGTTTCTAATAGGGAATGGCAGTAATATACCTAAATGGTTTTCATTTCTTTTGTGGCTCACTTTTTGCCCACAAGAGCTTAATAGGTTTCGAGGTACGAGGTTCGTAAATTGTCATCTTTTTCTTCATCATCTTTGCAAAAAATGAGAATATCCACGTAGACTGCACAGAAGCGAAACTTGATGTTTCTTACTTGGGTACATTCATTTTTTGTTCCGTGAAGCTATGCGAAGGCACCTAATAGGTTGGAATCGTGTACTTTTATTTCAGTTTCCACAATTAAAATGCCAGACGCATCTTCCTGGCTGTACTTCCCACTATGAATTACGTCCATGGATTTTATGTTCGTCGTGTATGAGAATTATTTCGCTATCGAGGAAAAATGAAACAAAAACCCTTAACAAAGGACATAAATATGTCTATACGATTAGATCCTACTTTTCCCTACCTACCTTGCCTAAATTCACGCTAGTATTTGTTCATAATATGCCTTTGAACCATTAATATTTGATGCTTGTTAATGTTGTTGAGTAGTATTATATTTGATTAATTCTGCTTGTAGTAATTTCATTCATTTAATTTGGAATCCGCCTCGTTAAAAATGAAAGGAATCTAAATATCTAAATGTGTGCATAAGAAATATGACATTTACTTATTAGAAAACCTTCATCAGGTAGATTAATAAGTACCAGGCTGGTGGTGGAGGAAGAACTTCACAGTGAAAGTCAGGTTTGAAATCGATGCGCAAGCAATTATTTACTGAAAGTTATCTCGGAAGTATTTTTCCCCGAACGTCTTATTAATACGCTCCTCAATTAAGGAGCGTCTTGTTAATACGTTTCTTAATTAAGGAACGTCCTGTGATACGTTCCTTAATGTTGAAAAACAGTCGCTTCATATCCGCGTCCTCTATGCTTCCAAATGAAAATCCTTCGCACCGCTTCTCCCTAGTCGGAGAGGGAGTCAACGATCCTACAGAGCCGTTCAGACAACGCAATAGTCGCCTTTTTGTTCTCTCTCGTGCCTTTTACCTCCGTCCTAAGACTTTTAAACTCTCTATCGCGGGGAGGGAGTTAGCGTGTGTGCTCGCGTATTCCTCTCCCGCCCCCGCCGCCCCCCCCGCCCCCGGGGGGGGGCATTCCCCGCGGCCCCCCACCCCCTCCCCGCTCACGCATTTCCTGCCCTCCCTCCCTTAACACCTCGCGGGTCGGCTCGGCCACCCTTTGCGTACACACGAACTCATTCTCCTCTCTCACCGCCGCTGTTGCTCCTGCGGCGTCTCCCCTCCCGCAACCACCGCATCCCTCCCTCCCCTCGCCCCCTTCTCCGGCCCGCGATATGCTGCTTAAAGGGCCTTCCCCCTGCCTGTCGTTGGTTCAACGACCGTCGAGGGTGTATATTCTGCCGCACCTCCGGAGCTCATCCTGCCGCCGCACCCCTCTTGGCGACTGCCCCTCCTGGGGAGAAAATCGCTGGGGGTGGCGGTGTTTTCTGTTGCGGGAGCAGAATGTATGAGTGTGTGTGTGAGCGAGGAGATGGAGAAGAAGACCTTGGGAGTATGAACCCTTGCGCTCTGTGGGTCGCTGGCCTGTCTACGTGATTCAGTTGAGCGAGGGAGAAAGGAAGAAGCTAAGCGATGCGCTCTTCATTTTTTTTGCCTTTTTTCCGCTTTCCCTCGCGTTTTTGTTTTCTATCATCGCTAGCTTTATTTCTGGTATTCCTATTGTTTGTTCCGATTGTGTTTCATCTGAGTTCTCTCTCTCTTTTTCCACTTTGACCTTTCACGCGTTGTATTCTCTCCTTCCCAAGCCTCCTCAAGTTCTTATTATTTCGTTCCGTCTCGGAAACAAATATCTTGTGGAGTCCTCTCCATCTCGAGAGAATACCGCCTCATTTCCCTAGAATAGCTTATCTGGATTTTTCTCGATTTTTCCCCATTTCGGTCTTTCCTTTTTCCGAGGATCGCCTTGGGATGTTTTTCGGGAGTCGGATCCTACCTGCCCCTTCCTGTCTCGTCATCTGCGCAATTATCCGCCCAAATACCTCCATTTTATCGCCGTTGTGGTAGCTTTTTTTTATTTTGAGCTTTTTGATTTAATCCTCACGGTTATTTTAGCACTATTTTTCGTCAGTACTTCAAAATATTGTCATGATGCGAAAAGTAGTATTTTAGTCTTTGAAATTGGGTGACAGTTTTGTTTAATTACTTATTGTGTGACTTACCCTCAACTGTAACATTTTTGGTACTATTGATGATTGTTTTAATTTCGCTGTGCATTCATGAGCGTAGGTTATATTATGGCATGTTAAACGTTTTACGTACACTTCAGTCGGAGGTGAGCGATGTAGATCTTTTCAACGTTGCCGTGGTCATGGAGGAGTGAGTAAAATTATGTAATTTGTAATGTCTGGCCGATTATTTCATATCTTTCAATGGTGGGGTGATTCTCACATTCACGTCAAAATGTTGTCACTCTTTTAACATCATTCACCCAAGTATCTTCCGAATTTGGCTATTGTTGAGGAATTTCCTTTCAAGAAAACCCGTGCCGGTGTTGGCAGAAAAATATATTGAGGCGCATGTATTCACTGCCACGGCCTTGAAGTTTCATTTTCCAGTTTAATTATATATTGAAATTTTCATTTCATAATTTTGTATTGGTCGAAGGTGAGTTGAGAACAGTGGACCTTTGTTGTCGACAATACTTAAGTGAAAACCTTTTGCCGAAGTGGAGTTTTCGATTGTAAAAGTTATAAGTTGATGGGTAATTTTTTATAAATCCACTTACTGTGTTCCCGATCTTCGCGACTAGTTTTATTTATATCTTTTAATGAACAGTTAGTCATAAATAATTTTTTTGACAATTTTATTGGCTATTTCTAACGAGATAGAGGGGGTGTTCATTTCTGACAGCAGATTTTCATTATACGAACTACAAAGAATCGAATTGAGCTAAGTAATTTTGATTCTGCTGTAAATGTTGAATTCATTTTTCTTTTAATTAATTCTTTCTCAATTATTTAACTCTTGATGGACCCATGTAATGTCATTAGAGTAGGCAATTAAGTAAGACTCTAGGTACTCTAGAGTCTGACTTAATTGCCATACGTATATGTACATTCTTTATAAAAGCGAAAACATATGTATTTTTCATTTTTTTCTGGTATTTTTCGGAAATAACCTTAGTTTCGTTGAAGCTCTTTACAAGCAGTGTCAAGTCATTGTGATCTTTAATATATATTTTCCGTCGAACACGTAATTATAAATTTTAAGTAAGTCATCTTGGAACAGAGCAGATGAGCGAAATCTCATCTATGCGGGATTAGGTGAGACTTACATGGCTCAGATCGGGCGCTCGCCATTAGTTTAACGGGCATCTACTCACCTGCTCCCCTCATACTTCCTTGCCTTTCCTCCGGCCTCGCGGATTTGGCGTCTTGACAAGGCGATAACAGCGGCACCTGCGCCCTCGGCACAAAATCCACATCCGTCGAGCACATTGGCCCACGTTTCAGTGTTATGGCCCCGTGGTGTGAGACATGGGCATGACTGCCCTGAGTGGGTGGATGCCACGTCATGTACTCGTTGATCTCTTTGCTTTAGTGTGCCCACGCTGGTATTAGGTTATCTCGTTGGTATTCTGATTTTTCGTCTCGGTTTGCAGGTGATACCTCGATTTGAAACAAATACTCTCAATTATTCGTTTACATTAGTCAGTAGCGTCTAATGTGTTGGTAATTACTCTCCAGTTGGTTTTTTTCATGTCAAATGGATGGTCTTAATAACATTTATAATCTTTGTGAATTTGTGATCATGATTTAAGCTTGATGGAAAAGCTGTTAAAATATTTGCTTGGAGTAATGCAGAAGAATTTGAAAGAATTGTAGTAATAAAATTAATGAATATGAAGTAGTATTTTGGATGCGTTTAAATGTTTCTTTCTGTTATGACGGTGTAGTTGTAGAAAAAAGCGGATCTTTCAACAAATTCCACGATCTCCCTTTGGAATACTCGATGTGTCGCCTTGCAATTAGGTTTATACCCCACAGTTCAATCGTTCAAGACATTTAATTCTTATAACTGTTGTAATGTTCTTCTCTCACCGCATCATTTTCATGCGGTTTTCTACCAAGATTTTCACGTAATATTGTGTAACCCTTAACCGTTTTTAATGCAATTTTTCGCTACGCTAAAGGCTCTTCACTGAATGTTCCTCAGCTCGCGCTAAATACGTCACGGCCTGGCACATAATGGCTAGTGATGAATTCGAGATTGATCATGAGCCAGCGAGTGCTGTACGCTGAGGAGATTCCCGTCATTCGCATCGGAGTCCATGTCGTTCTGATGCTTCATTCAGGTGAAAGTACTTATCCATTACCTCTCTCATCCTATATAGCGGGCATCGAGACATAAACTCGTTCATTTTGGTGCCTGGAATGAGTTGAAGTAGGATTCGATGTCTTCGTTGCTCCTGAAGATTCCTTCTTTCGCGGACTTCTCGTAATTTTCCGTTGAGCGTAAACGTGTTGGAGTAGACTTGAGGACTTGATACGTCCCCTCACCTTTAGGGGGAAGAGAGTAGGGGCCGGGTGGGCGAGGAGGGTGTAAAAGTACTCGTTACGTCGCCGGTTCATGTGTCTTAAGGAATGTGTAACGACTTCGCTGCCAAGAGGCAAAGATATGTTCAAGAAGAACTTGTTTGTGGCTTTGCAGTTGTCTGTGAGGCGATGTCAGTTTCCTGGGTGGAAAAAAACTATAAAACTATAATGACTTCATAGGGACTAATGGAGATTTTTTTAATCGAAGTGCCCACTTGCGTAACTGTGCGCCCATAAATTTATCAAACTACTGATTTTAGATCTTAATTTAGAGACCGATGGAAGGAATCGAAATAGTGTAATTCAGCGTGGTATTTCCCCGCTGTGGCAATGCGGCTTCGCATTTTGAGTTCTATGTGCATAGCTACTTTGCAGCTCCGGTGGTGGCCGTTTGGCGTGTAGGTATATCGATTATCGTTAAGGATATAGTTGGGACGTTGCCTAAAATCCATTCTGCAGATTTGCTGTTTTGAATAAGTGCTTAAATGTGTTCATGCAATCAATCTAGTCTAAATAACTACGATTTCTGGCAAAGTGTGGTACGATAAAACATGTTAATGATCCCGGGATTTTTATTGCCTTAGTTTTAATGCCGTTTGCCCTACGTGCCTGACACGTATTCACGTAAAATGGTTGTATTATTATTTGTTGGTTTTGGTCACTGTGTTTATTTTTACCTTCGATTTTACATTTCCATTCAAGTATTTGCATGATGGAAAATGTATATGCTTAGCATGCCTTATAAGGTACTAACTTCTTTTACATGTTTTATTGAGTTCCAACAAACAGAATCGCCTCCCGGAAAAAGTAAAATAAACGGTGGTTTACTGCTATTTGAAACCAAAATGATATGGATGTCGTCACAGCACTAAATAAGTCAAGTAATTAGTAAATGGTCCTAACCTCGGTGGTAATTGATCACTATCGTAATGGCTTTTTTTCGTGGTATCTGTATGACCACTTAGATGTATAGTCTGGCCATGGTGGCCTCCAAAGCACGTGAAGCTGTGGTTACTTTTTGTTGGGATGAGATGAGAAGTATCGCCTTAGACACTCATAAACTGTTGTTGTGCCGAAAATTCTGAGTGAGAAATGTTGATAGTTCACTTATGTAATTTAGCAACTTGGAGTGCGTGCAAAATTAGAATGTTGGCGTAAAAATTTGTGAAAGACGAATGATAATGCGGTCCAATGAGAAAGCACCGAAGGCCAGTAAATATTGAAGTTGAGCGGTACGAAACAGGATTAGGCCGGATGATAGTTTGCCTTCATTTAACGAGGAAAACTTCTTATAGGCCGGCGTCTTCCCCGTCAGTGTTCAATTCTCCGTTTTCCTTTCGATAAATTCATTCTAAAATCTCGTTCGCCTACTTTCAATCACTTTCACTTTCTTACCGTGTGCTGCTTCCTTGCCCTTTTCCTCGATCTTGTCCCTCCCTCATCCTCCCTCACCGTTCACACGAAAAGGGATCCTTCTCCACCCGCCTCCGACTCTATTCCTCTCAATCCCACCTCGTCTTTTTTTCTATCACCTTTTCCCCTCACGACCGCTCGGCGCTGCTGTTGCGGTCGATGTCTCATCTTCATTCGGACCGTAGCATCACCGCACGACTGGGGATACAGGGGGGATGGACAGAGAGGGAGAAGGTCCACAGATCCCATTATCCCTCTTTCATTTCTTCGCTTTTTTTTATTTAAAATGTTCATTTTCAGCCTCCCGTCTATCGAATACTCCACGGCCGTAAACGAGATACCTCGGCGTGGGTCGAGACTTATGCGTGGTGGTATATAACTATCTCTTTCTCAGTCTTTCTCAATATCGCAATCCTTTTGTCGTGTTTCCCCCATCTCTTTTCCCTCCCGGCGTTATTCCTTCCAGAAACCAATACTCTTTCCCGCCCTCTAGCTTTCCCAGTCTCTCTAAAGCCTCCGTACCATCCCTGCGTTTTCAGTTGGCTTTTTTTATAAACTTCATATTTTCTATCTATTTCGTCCTCTCGCGAGGCGTCTCCGAGATATCCCCTTCATTGTATTTTCTTTGTATCTTACTTATCATCTTCCTCTTTCTCATTGGCTGAGATTTTTGCCATAATTTATTAAAATTATTCCCTCACGGTCGGATTGTACCCATGCACCTGAGGAATCCTGTTTCATCTCGTGTAGTTGGTTTTATTGGCGCTCCTGATTCCATTTGGTGGGGGTGAATTTAATTTTAGGGTATATCCGCTACGTGTGCTCGCGGTGGGTTTTATGCTTGGATGTTAGTGTTTGTCCCCACTGTTCCAATTTACCGTGGTATTCTTTTTTCGAGAGCGGACAGGTGAAATGGATGGAGCATTCATGGTTATGGGCAATGAAGGTTTGATTTCGTAGGTGCCAAAATCTTGACTTCATTGTCAATTAAAGATTCCATTGCTGATAAATCTCTCCTTCGTTGCTGTTTATCATACTTATCGCAAAACCATATTTGTGGAGCTAAATTTTTGTTGCTAATATATGGCTCTTGTAACAGGATCCGCCCATATTTGGTCTCGTGTTTACGGGTACATATAAGTGCATTGGTCTTTCATCCAAGGTGGTGGACCGAGATATCAATATACCAGGAGTTACAGCAAATTTTTCGTATAGATTTTTCTTATTAAATTGCGCTATCTGTGGACAAAAATAACTTGCAGCTCTGAACCCCTTATTATCGGTAGACCGGACGAATAATGAATTAATTAAATTAATCCATCTTGAGCCACGGTTACTAAAACGGTTGGGAACCACTCGTACCTCATTTTACGGCCTACATTCGAAATATGTTTTTGGGTGAATGAAAAGGGGTGGAAGTTGTAAAGGATTAGCCCTAAGAGAAAAGCAGTCATTTCTTTGAATGCTTGGTCATGAAAAAAGAATTTTCGTATCGAACGTTGTTGAATGGTATAAATAGTATAGAGAGGCCTAGTATGACATATTATGAGAAATTGGTGAAGAATGTAAATGATAAGAATAATGTTAACATGTAGATGTTTGGCGATATAAGAAGCGAGTGTAAGCGACATCAAATCAATCTCAGGATTATTCATTTGTTATCATAATTGTCGGACATTTGATATATCGTATGTTTTCAAACTGTTGCAAAATTTATATCCTTGACCACTTTGGACAGTGGTCCGAATCCGATTAATTATTTTACCAGAATGAATGAAAAAAAGGGAGCGTATGTGCATTGCCTTCAATTATTTAAATGCTGCTGTTGCATTGAGAGTTGGATACCTGGTTGTTTCGTTTTGGCCAGTTCTTTTTTCTTTTCATTTTATTTGGCGTGTCCTGTGACAAAGCTGCGCGCGCGGTGATGTGTGCGCCCGCCGCTCTGTGGGCGTCCTTGTCCCTGAAATGAAAGCGGGAGGGGTGGGCCCAGAGGCGAGAGCGAAACGCGCGTTTATTTGGGTTATCGTTACGATGGCGGGCCTCTTGCAATCGGGTCGGGGTGATTTCGTTTCGCGCCGTCATCGTAATTGCTCGGCCTCAGTCTTGGTGAGTCTTTTGTTGGCATTGCCTGCGCAACACCTGTGCCGAGATGGATTCGTTCCCTCGCCTCCGCGCCGGGCGACAGTGAGATGAGGTTAGCAGCGCGGCCGACCTTCGGGAAAAATCGTCCCGTAATACCTAGAGATGGTCAACTCGATAAATTACCGCGGTAATTTTCGTAAATTACCAACCCCCCTGAAAGTTGCGGTAATAAACAGAAATTTTCAGAGAAGTTCTTTTTCACAAAATTTCTTCCTCAAGAAGAAACCATTGGAATGGGTGATATTATAAATTAAGTAGCTAAAACGATTTTGTTCACATTGTGTCCGTGATTAATTCAGAGTAAAATAACAAATGCACATTTCGCGGAGGTATGTCTTTGGAACGAAAATTTCTCATGGTGTGACAAATGAGAGGCAAATTGCGTGTTGCTGCCAACTTTGTTATAATTTGTTTCATGAGTTATAATAGATAAACGTCGTGATATGTTTGATATAAGCGTGGCATTTATATCTCAATACTATTTGATTTCGTTTTGAGTCCTCTGATAAGAATTTGCAGCTCAAAACTTAAAATTACCAGAAAATTCCGGTAATTTTCGAAAATTACCGTAATTTACCACGGTAATTGACCTCAATTGAAAATTACGGTAATTTACCCATCTCTAGTAATACCTCTTTTGTGCAAGTTAAATTTTTTGGCATGCTTTGATTCCTTTCTAAGACGCGTACCGTATGTAGGGACTCAATTTCAAGGAGCGAAGATAAGAGTGCCCTCGAAGCCCGGTGTTTGAAGTGGTGGTAGCTCTGCGCGTTCCCAATTTTTTGAGTCGACTTCATTTTTAATGAACTGAAAACTCCTAGTTGTCACAGGGTGAATATTGGAGATAATATTGAGATGGTCTCAAATTCTTTCTTTTCTTTGTTCACCTCTCTTCCCGATTCGATTTAGTGGCACACACTCGGGCTGTTATCTTTTAAATTTTTTCCGGTCCCTCGGTAGCTAGGTCGTTTGATTTTTTTCATTAACATTGCTCTTTGAATGTCTTTTCTCCTTTTCCATTCACCGTTGTCATTTTTTTAACATTTGGGACCACGTAATGCTGATAGTCAGGTTTATTTAAGGTTTATTTTAGGTCGGTATCCCGCCTAATGGATGTATAATTCAGAAATTATGAATTGTCGAATATTTATGGGTCCCCGTGACAGTTTTAGGCGAATCATTGTTGAAATTGGGAGAAAATGAGAGATTGGAAACGTCTAACTTTTGACCCTTTTTAGTGACTGGGTGAGAAAACTTAATTGAAATCAATGAATCCATCAGCAAGCCATGTGTGCACGCTCATTAGCTGCGTATTTTAATTAGACGTAATTTGGAACGTGTACCTGTTGGACGCTTGTATCCTAAGACGCCTGAGCTCTCGGCTGCTAATCATTGCCGTCGTCCCGCGTGAGACTTGAGTGTATAGAAACTTATTTCTCCCAATACATAGCGTGATTCAGAAAGTCGGTCCGAAGTTCGAGTGTGGGAATCAGTTTCGTTGAGCTTGGATTTGCTATTTTTTCATGCACCAAATTTATATCTAGAGTGTAAGGATAGTAAATTCTGGCTGGAATTTATTTCCTATGATAAGATCCTATAAGAAGATTTTTTCAATCTTCCCGAAAACCATGTTTCATGGAATATCCATTATGTCTAATAAATTATCTCAGAAATCACGTGTAAAACTTTATGGTTTATGTCCAGTTTTCTTATCGCGTTGGAAATATAACTCACTCATTCTAGTGACAAAACTTTTGACTTACAGCACTTTCCTGCGATGCCAATTATTTTTTAATTGGGCTTTAATTTCGATGTTGTAGTAATTAGGACGCAGGCTTCGGAAGGGTCTGGAAAAGTGTGTCACGACAGATGCGGAGTAAAGTTTGAACATGCTTATATTTTTCTCTTTCATCTCTTTACGAAATACTTTCCCTGTCTCTCCCCTCCAACCCCTCCTCTCGCGTGCCTTCCACCCTCCCACCGCCCTTTCCAGCCATCATCCCCCACCCATCCAACCGTGCCTCACCACCCAGTGACCCACATTCAGTGCCGCCTCTCCCATATCTCACCGTAAGCAGCATAACCGGAAGTCGGGCAGAGTTGGCAAATTCCCGCCGAAACCGGAGTTTTGCCCGTGACGGACCTCGCTATCTCCCGGGTCTCGCTATCCGCTCGTCAATCCACTCCGCCCCATCCGTGGCCCACCCTTTTCGACCTCGTGAACACAGTCCCTATCTCTTCCCGCAAACCGTTCACCTCCGGCTCAAGCGGAACTTATAATCTTACGTCATTAGTCGTAAAGGAGGATTAACGAAACAGCTGGAATCAAGCGCGTAATTTGTTGAAAACGAGTGAATTGACTGAAGGGGAAAAATTCCGGGAGAAGTTAAGGTTCAAAAGCCAATTAATAGAATTCTATTAATTTGCTTTTGGACTGAATATTCTCCGGATTTTTCAAGCACGTAGTTGTTACTTTTATTTTCGAATAAAACTTAATGACTTTTCTAATCCGTTTTAATTTTTTTACCAGTTTTATATTGCGATTCTAAAAGTTGCTTTTCTAATTTACTCGGAAGTGGTTCCTTGAGAGAGGGTGGTTCTTTTTTCGGTTTGATGAGCTGACAAATTATTTCCACCCTCTAGGACATCATAGTAACGTGCCACTCCATTCATTTTACGTTTTCCAAGTAACTCAGTGGTTTATTTCTAGAGATCGTGCTTGGATCGGTAATGATGAAATGGATATTTCCTTTAAGTTGAAAATTATGACTTTGAGACATTGTGTCAACGCTAATGCTTTAGTTCGCTTGAAGAAACTGGATTTTCATGGGTTAAAGTTAAAGAGATTTATTTACGACATGTTTCACTTCACTGAAGCATCATCAGGTACATGTCATGAAGCATCATCACATGTCTGTGATGTATGTACCTGATGATGCTTCAGTGAAGTGAAACATGCCGTAAATAAATCTCTTTAACCTGTGGAACGCTTAAGTTTTTACCTTGCATCCTACATTGTTGGAGAAAATGAGAAATGGGACGTGATAAACATTACCTTTATGAGTTGCATAATGAGAAAGTAGTCTTAAGATGCTCTATATTGTATGAGTATAACTCCCGAAGTTTACAGAAATTGATCCAGTTATGGTGGCGGATGTCCCAATTAGTTCCTTCCACTTACCTGGCCCTGAAGTTTAAATTTTATCTATTTTAGTTCGCTTGAAACTCATCGTCCTTTCAGTGTGCCAACACTTGATTTAATTAAAATTGATATGGTAGAAAGTGGCGTGTATGCCAATTAGTTCCACAAGGCCCTGCTTATTTCGTCCTGTATTTTAAATTAACTTTTGAGTTTGCTTGAAACTTATCGTCTATGTAGTTTGCCAGCTTGTGCCCTCTGGTAGTGAATCCTCACAGTGCCGCTGAACGGTTAGAAATATCAGAGGCAAGCAGGTCAGGGGCAGATAATATTCGGGTTATGAAGGTATTGTTTGCCCTGTGCTCCATAACTAGGGGTGTTATTCTATCTTTCTATGGTTTGCTTAAGGTTCTATGTTGAACTAAACCGTAAGTATAACAGTTACGATTTAAAAAAATGCTGTTAGAGGATACTAATTTTGGAATGGCATACTACAAAATTGAGTAATCATTGACTAAGATCTCAGTTTTAAGGTATCATGAACCCTCTTTTTCCTCAACCAGTTGGAGAAAATAGCTTTCTATCCTATGTTCTTACCCTCATAGATGCATTTATAATAATATGCAACAGGTGCAAAACGTTAGTCCTGTAATGTATTACAGTTGTGTAAATGGCACCCGTTCTTTCTTTTTCCCTTAAAAAGGCGTTTAAAATTCGGATTCCGCAGGTTTAATTCATATTGTTTCTGCCATAAAGCCCACTCCGGAACAATAATGCAACGGAAGAGGCCTTGATACTTTTTTCCGCCTTCCTACTTATGTGTCTTTAGATTTATATGTTTGAGAACATTTTTGGTGTATCCCAAGGTGTAGATTTTCTCAAGAAAGGTCGCTCTTTATCGTGTAATGTTGTTCCTCAGTAGGCAAGGTGGATGTGGTTTTCAATAAATACTATATCTATTGCTAAAATATGCCCTCACATTAGGTTAAACTTACTTTTCCATTGTTAATGTAGCAATTAATGTGACGTTATTTATTTCGTTCTCTAATCCAGTGTCGTTTCTCTATTTCAATTTCAGGTAAGTGCCTTATCCCAACTGCGGTGGTGTTGCGGAAAGCAGCTCTGTACAGACGAAGGGATTTCGGGTGCTGAGTGAGTGGAATGCGACTGTGTGCGCCGCGGAGCAATCGCATTTTCGGGAATTCCCAACTCCGTTACCGCAATAATTATCCCGCGCGTCGCCGGCCGTGATCGGATCTTGAAGTCGGTGCTCTTTAATTGGTTGGGAGGGTAATAGTGGAAAGTTCGGCCGGGAGATTAGGGTGCGGGTATCGTAGATTCTGAAAAAAATCGACGCGGGCGCTTTGGTCTCTCCGCCTCCATATCTGGGTAAAATAGCGCGTACTCCTTTTATTCTTGAACAGAATTACCTCTCCGCTACCCGTACCTCTGTTTTTCCTCTCTCGTATTGGGTTTGAAGTTAACAATGTATCGCACTCTTGCCGGTAAGATATGTCGTGCACTAGTGTTGTGGAATGCGTTCGCCTTAAACTCTTGCCACATGTTACCAGATTTTTTGAATCGTCTCAGCTACCGCTTACCGAACCTTTTCCTGATACGAAGTTTTGTGATATGCAAATGTTTACGTCTTAGTATTCGCGTGAAAGTTCACCTAACTAGTCGATTGCTTCTTGCTCCTTCATATTCATCCTCATGTTACCCTCGGGGCACTATTTAGGTAACTAGTAGATGTAAATGTACTTGCAACGGTGTTAGACTGGGGATGACTTCGTACTATCGTAAGTAACTAATAGTTTCTCCCGGTTTTCCTTAGAAATGACAGTAAAGATATGAAGTAAAGAGCTCAACAGGGACCATAGCCTTTATTTCATACTTTTTCTTTCGCTATTAGAAATATTTATTATTCGCATTTAGAAATATTTAATAGTGACTTCCCTCTTCGCGTTTTATGGGAATCCCATTATTTTTTTGCCCTAGTGTTTAAATCTAAAATTTGTCTTAAAAATATGTAGCTCAGACATTTGACCCGGTGACATTTAATGAGCTCAGATATCTCTCCGTGAGGATCCGAGTTGTACCATCCTTCGAATCTTATTATCATCGCCCATCACCAGAAATTCTCTTCTTCATTTCGTGAAATTTCCTGTTTGCTCTGGCGCGCGCCGGAGAAGTTTACCCTGATGGAGTGTCTGTTCTGACCAGATGAACTCTTTCGCGGAGCTGTGCAATTACCAGCCACTTCTCCTCGGTCATAATTTCGTTTGAATTTCGGCCCCCGCAACTGCGCGTTCTTTGGCGTAATTCTCGTTACCCCCCATCCAGGTTCGTCCGAGGAACACGTGAGGCTTTGTTTAATTGGTATTTTCGAAAATCTTGCGGATCGTTATCGAGGTTAATGGATTTCCATCGTGGTGTGCTGCTATTACGTAGTTTGGCGTTTACGAGTCGGCGTTTTCGTGAAATGTAATTCTATATCTACGGAGAATGAGAGAGAGGGAGGGAGGGGTCTTTCCATTACCTGCGTGGTTTTTCGTGTTGCAGTTTTGTTTTGTGTTCCATTTTTTCCGAATCGAGGTTCGTCCTCCTTCCCTCGATTTTCTCCAAGAAAGAATTGAACGCTGACGTCAGCGCTCCGCTTTATTTTCTTCTTTCCCGGCGTAAAGATTCCTACTACGATTCATTTCTTTCTCCCCCGAGATTTCCGACGTCCGACGGAAACCTGTATTTTTGGAGGCTGCAGTTTGTATCAGGAGAAAACCTCGGTATGCCATCCAATGGAAAGGATTAACTCGAAAGGGAAAGAGGGACGGATTTTCGTTTTGCTTCCGTCCTTTGAAGTTTCCGAGTATATACACTCGTGCGCGTCGGATGGAGTAGTATTTCGATAAATTGATGGAATGGCACTTAAATTTCTATACTGGAGAATGATTAGGTTTGAAAATGTTGAAACGGTAGAAATGAAAGTTCCAGTGCCGCATGGACTCGTAATATATCGACTTTGTCAATTCTCTCTTGCATTTATCAATAATACGCAACCGCAAAGAATTAGTTTTGTGATTAATTTCATAAATTTCTGCGTCAAAGTTTTCCACAAATGTAACCTAACACTATCCTTCTCTGAACGACTGGAGATGGGATTATTATATACGGGATTATATACTGTACAGTAGATAATAACTGAATTCGATAGAGTTATTCACCCAGGATAGAGTTGCTTACCCGGAGGAACGTGTGTATGTCGAAATAATATTCTTTTTTCATTTTTACTTTCAAATTTGCCCTGTTTGTACCTCTGACTGAACTTATTAGAACGCAAATCGGGCTATTTGAATCTCAGGATTACGAGGCTGGTTAAGAAATCCGGCTGGCGCGATGCATCGTCTATACGAGAGGGACCGATAAACTTTATATTTGGACGATGTGATTCCATTCCTCCTAAAGGCAATGCATCGAATTGCAAGTGTGCTGTATCCATGATTTTTCAGTCTTTTCTATGTTGGAAGTAATAAAATCATTTCCTCCAGTTCCGATAAATATCTAGCCGAGTACAAAAAATATTCTTAACATAAAATTATTTCCCATAAACAATAACATGGGATTCTGTGTAGCTTGGAAAATACAGACGAGCCTCGTCAGATACAATGACCCATGAAAATAAACTATGATTGAAAACCAAAATCGGCTCCATGGCTTCGGCTAGTGTACTACATTTTTCATTGATATATTTACAAAAATTTGTACTATGTTGTGGTGAATCAAATGCCATCTCGAGTTACATCTGATGTATTTACTTCTCTACAAGGCTTGGGAATTCTGTTGGGAGCTGTATGCCACTCTCGCGGAGAATCTAGTTATTTTTGCTGGGTGCAATTTCACCAGTTCTTCCCCTTAATTGTTTTAAAGTACGAATTGTGGGTTATTTTTTTCTACTATTAATTACTTCCTCTCGAACTACCTGTGAGTAAAATTATGATTGCTGCCAAGTCCGGATGGGCGAAAATGAACCCAGGTCGCGAGTGCTCATTTACTTCAGGGTCAAATATGAGAAAAAAACGAGCGGAATGGAAAGTATTTGGGAGGGGTTGATGCGTGGAGAATAAGGGTTTTGGAGGGCATTATTCGCGGAGAGGGTTGGTCATTCGGGAGATGGATGAGGAGGGACCGGCTGGAGTCATGAAGGAGAACACGGGGGAGGAGGTGGTTTGGAGAGGGGAGATCTGGGAACACGAGGGTGCGGGTATAACAGGGTGGGCACGACGGCGTCGGTTTGGCGAGTTTGCTTCCCTCCCCCTTCCCCCTCCCCTTCTTACCACCACGTGCGACCCGCCCCCTCCGCCCGTCCGACACGTGAACCCACCCCTCTCTCCCCCCCCTCGTTCCTCCCCCTTCACCCCCGTTGCCGTTGGTTGTCCCGGCCGCCTCTATATGCTCCCTTCTCCCTCGCACTCTCTGACTGAGGGAGCGCGTTTTCCCCATATCGATCCCCTGCGGCGCTGTTTTACGCGTCATCGGGGAGTAGGGGGGCAAGGGGTCTTGGTGGGGGCGGAGGGGGTGAGCGGGGGTGGGGATGGGTGGGTGGTGACTCGGTTTGGTGGGGTGGGGAGGGAGATTTTCGAGCAAGGTTGGTACGGAGAGTATTGGGGAGAGGGGGTGGGGGAAAGAAAGGCAGGGATGGGGGGCCGGGCAGGATTTTTATTTTTTTTCCCAAGAGGTGGCGGGAATATGGGAAGAGGTTTCCCAAAAGAACCGCCGCCGCTCTGGGTTGGGTCGAGAAGGGACCGCGTCGATTGGGAACCCGGAAAAAATGAGGGACGGGGAAAGTGATAGATTAGTGAAAAATATCCGCGTGGGAGATTTGGCGAAGTAAGTACGTGGAGATTGGGACTGCCGGGTGGATCAAGTTCTCGATACGGTGGTTCGTCCCTCCCTGGACAGATATTTGAATTTCGGGTGTCACGTGCTGTACGATTGGGGATTGTGGATGGCACTTAATTAGTACATTTAACGTTGTTGTTATGTGGGGAGTTGATCGAAAACTACAGTAAATTGCGTCATTAAAGACGGGTGGGTATCTGGAAACAAGAGGATTTGTGAAGAAGATGAAGGTTGGAGATGAACCTTGTAATCCGGTAAACCCCGGCATCGACTTTATCTTTCTCGTAGCGGAAGGTGCCAAGTGGTCCGCGGATTGACGTCCTATCCGATGGATGGTGTACTGAATCTTAAATGCTCTTCTCACCTCAGGGACCGGTAAAGTACAAAACATCAGTTAAAATCAGATTCAAACATCGGCCCGCGGAATGGGAGACTAGTACTTTGGCCACCATATCAGCACTATCAGGCCACATTACTTTACGGCTCATTTGAATGCTTTATTAATAATGTTGATTCACCAGTGCCTGAAGAGAATAGCACGTGAAGTAATTAATGGGAAAAGTATTTCGCACTTATTAGCCTAGCTGAAGTGATAACGAAATTATTTATGAAATTACTTATTCTGAGCTGAGCCATTGTACATAGTGAGTTAAAACCGCTGATGACTTCACTTTGGAACGAATACTTTAGATTCTGATGAGATGGCATTAATGTTAAATAGGCTTTCTTAAAACTTTAAATTCATAATAACACATCTACCCAAGGCTGTGCAAGCTCTTTTTTTCCGGTCTACTGTATACTCTGTGGTATTTTAGCAAGATATAGTTAATGTAGGGATGTACGGCCTTCCTGTAATCGGCTTTGTTGCCTCTACCGTGTACCACTGGTCAGCAGTTCTCATAGCTGGCCTCCAGGCGATAAGGGGTCTCACAGCTTCGTTAAAATTACTCTTCCCTGAACGTGGGCCGAGAGGGGATTATGGAAATAATAGTATTTGTCCCTGTGCATCTGTTGCTGCAACGTTTGGTATTTGGGTGCACTCCTTTGCCTAATCCCACCGTGCAGAGGAAGAGCTCTGTTTGATTACTGCAGTTTAGAGTTGCTAGTTGTTAAGGATGTGAACAAGGTGGCTTGAAAATCCCTTTCGACCTCAATAATGCGGATTGAATATTTAATGTTCGAGGTTTTAGGATCGATTGGCATAGGTGGATTTTCTTCGGCCACTAGCAGAATATTATTCGAACCAGTGGGCACGAATATAGTATTATAGAATATAAAGTAAACTAGTATTAGGCGTCCCTTTGTAAAAAATACTCTATGTTCCTGATTAAGAAAACAAATCAAGCCATAAAATAACCATTTTCTATCTGTATTTAGGAAAAACCACTCCTGGTTTCAACACTCTATGTGCCTTGCTACAAATGCAATATAAGAATTTGAAATATTTCGTTAATTTTTATAAACCATGTTCCGGTCTTTGTTAAATACGGTGTGAAAATGATACTTGGTTTATTTTTTTAACCGAGGGAAGTTTTATAGATGGTATATTTTATGGCATATTTATCATTGTGATTCTGAATTGTCGTCTTGAAGTTTGAACGGTGACTTTTTAAAACTCTCCTCTAGTGAAATATTTGATTATGCATCGTACAGTCCATTTAACAAAGTCTCGATCCACTTAGGACGTTTATGGCCCTGCGTGTCATTCGCGCAGTGAGGGAACGCTAGGATCCCATTCATGCTTCCTACGAACGTTCTTCCCAGGATCTTTTTATTCTCAGGATCCTTTTTCTTCTCGCCGCCATCTCCTCCTTTCACCTTCGCGAGGAGAAGCGTTTTCACCGTCGACCCGATCCTTCCTCGTCCTCATGCATTGCGTCACTGGTTACGAATGCTCCGCCCCATTCCTCCCTCCATTCACCGACCCACCCGCGCACTCTATCGAATATCGCTCGTCGAGAAAGCCTCCCACGCTCCAGCGTCGTCTAAATTGACTTCCTGAGGTTCATTCGACGTTTAATCCGCCCATGCTCCCAAAGCTCAATACGACAAAACCCGTAGTTTAAAACTAAATAGGCATCGATACTTGAGTATCAGATTACAGATTTTATCTTTGTTATTTTGGCAGGTGATTTACAGTTTAGATTATTTTCGCCATCAAGGATAGAAGAGTACAGAGAGTCCCCGGTTTCCGTCACATGAGATGTCGCAAAACCGTGTCATAAAGCTGAACGACGGAAAGCGAATCACCATTTTTAGTGCACGCTTCACATATGCATAAACTTTTAAATACACAACTATCGCTGATATTATCAGAATGGCCATTTGCGTTTGAAGAATTTAATTTTACTGTGAATGAATCAATCGATGCCATTTCATAGGATTAAAATAATTATGTACGCATAAAATTATAATTTATTATATATTTTCTGCATTAGTTATCATAGTTGTAAAGCGTCAACGTGTCGGAAACGCGAGTCGAGACGGCGGAGTACGGATCGCTAGTGTCATATTACGCGTGACTGGTCAGTGGAACGGCGAAAAGCGAAGGGGCGTCAAGCGGGGACCTCCTGTATGTGGGATGAAATAGGATTTTAGGAAGTGGAAGAAGGATGGAGAGAAATCCGGCGTCGGCATTAGCCTACTCGTAACTAAAGGCTACAAGGAGTCCACGGTCTAACGTCACATTCTTCGGACGGGGTGCATATTGCAATTGAAGTGCTGTCTACATCGTTAGGGATAAGGGTGCCCTTTAACTTACCATTGAAAAATTTCTCCTTTTCCGGGAAACGAACCCAGGATGGAATGTTCAGGATGGAAGGTCCATACTCTTAACTACCATGCCAAACCGATCCCAGAGCATTTTAAAAATTGACGAAAGCCGGTTACTAGCAGTTAACAATGGTTTAATGACGGAAATGCCTAGAGTCTATGTTGTCTTCACCACAAAGTGATGGCCTTAAAATTACGTCTTACTATAGTGAGTGATGGCGGAGATTATTATGTTTTAATGGTGGTTACAATTCCATTAACCACCATTTTAATGGTGGTTAATGGAATATATTTAAATTATTTTCAACTTTAAAGTTAACTCGACGAAGTCCCTTTAGGGATATTTTCATTCTTCTGGTGTGGCTCGAAAGCTTCTCCAATTAGATTTTTTCAGTCTGTTAACTTATTTGATGAGAATTGACCTTAATATAAAGGTTGTGACGCGGATGTGGCCTAATTCGCGTAAAAGCGTCCCTTTCGTAATGAGGGATGAATTTCCATTAGTGAAAGTGAATTTGCCAGCAAATATTTTCGAGGAATAGTAAACGAGGTCTTTCTCAGAACATTGAGTCGCGGAATATTTACCTGAATATATTATTCACTTCTGAGTTACGAGTTGGTAAACTGTTGTGTGAACCTACTATCCTTGCAAATTCGTTTAGATGTGTCTTGAATTAACTTCGACATTTGGTTCGAATTTGTTCGGCTGTGATAACTTTCACGCATACATTTTTCTCTTAACGGTGCGAATGTTAAAACAGAACTGTGTAGCTAAAGTTTTAATGGTGAGTTAGAAATGTCAAATGCCATGAGATTTCACTCTATCATTTATCTTTTCCGAAAGCATAATCATGCTAGTCTTCAATACACCCTACGTAAACATTAAGCTGCTTGAATGTGAATTGACTACCACGCTAAAATATCCTAAGGTGCTGTTTGTTATCATGATTAAATTTAATGCCAGTTCTCACTTATTTTTGTAGTAATTTTGAATTTATTCAACGTCGAACCGTATTGACGCAATAATGCATGGCATGAGTTAGTAAGTAGATGGCAGAATAGGCGTAGAATGGATGGAATGAAATGCTAGTGGCTATTTCCGATTTTGTTCCTGGAGTAGTAAGTACGTGTCATTGTATTGCCTGTTAGCAGTCATGTAGCAGTATTAATTGGAATATCTGGGAATCCTTTGTATTGTTTATCGACTTTTTTGTTATCCTCCTCGACGTATTCTAATTGTTTTCCTTTCAACAGTTGGCGCAAGATTTAAAGGGCATGTGGTTTCAGCAGCGTTTCATAACCGTGGGTGGAGCGTTGAAAAAGGAAAGGAAAAGGTGAAAATAGAAAATGCTCGGGTGCACATTTTTCTGGATGACCATTATTTAAACGAAAATGTGGGATTTCAGAGGATCTTCTTCGCAAGGGATTGTATTATGTTTTTTTTTGTTTTTTTTTTGCGTTCATTCAAACAAATGGATGCGGAGAAGATAAAACCTTACTTTCTTTTTCACTGCATTGTGTCTTGTTTGAGTTGCGGTGATGAAGGTACGCAGGGATTATTATGTTTAATGGTGGACCCGGGAGGAAAGGGTGCGGGGCGTGAAGACCCGCAGAAAGGGACGCGAGCCCGTATGATGCGGATTAAGACTGATGAAGAGGGGTGAGAGGAAGGGCTGTGGAAGAAAGGGAATTCCCGTTTTTGTTTGCTTGGATCTCTTTTTCACTATTAATTGTAGCGAGGGCATAGAAAAACGTGAAAAGACTGATATAGTGTGAAGTAGTGGAAATGCACTGCTTGTTTTCCTTTTACGAGAGAGGTTTAATTCCATTCTCAGTGTGCATTGAAATACTTTGAGTATAAGCGATGAAGATGTACTCTCATGGTTACGTGATTTTTTGTCGTATTTTTTTCTACTTCCCTAATTAATAGCTTCTAAAGGCAGGTTTCCGCCTTGAAATCGTTATTTCATTACCTTTAATGTTCACCCGACATTTGTCCTTCATTATTATTTCTTATGATTGTTATCTCTTTTGGGTGCAAATGTATCCAGATTTATAATGTTAGACCTTCTGCTCATTCAGTATTTTCGATGCAGTTTTATCGAGTTTTCATTCGCTGTCTTAGCTGAGATGGTCATTAGACGTGGTAGTCAGCGGAATGGAAGTATTTTGATTCCTTGGATTCATTCAATCCCTTTAAATTTAAGTTTCACTCTGCCCGATTTGCTGGATGGACAAAGCCACGGAAGTTTTGCGTCCGCGCGGTAGCTTTTTTTTTACTGTCTCGGGAGCCGACAAAGTTCTCCATAGTCTGGAAAGGAGATTTATAAGTTTTCGCTCGATTGCGTCGTTCCCGTCCTCCTTTCTTCGCGTTGCCGGAGGAACAGAGATTTTATTGGATATATGCACGTGGATTTTGGGCTTGAGATATTTGATTGATCAAATGAAACGAAGCCATGCTTTGCTCGTGAATGGGTGGTAGAACGTCTGGGTTCCAAAAGAGAAAGAAGTGCTCTGTGAATTTTTGTTATCTACTCATGATAGGTGAAGGGAAGTTTGCCATCTAGCGAAATCCGCATGATACCTTGCAAGCCACCATAAAGATTTGTGGCAGGTGGTGAATTAATCTCGCACGCACCACATATCATGCTTAAACCGGATTAGTGGTTACTAATTCTAGTCGAAACATAACAAGTTAAGAAGGGTTTTAAGAGCAAAGCAAGCATGCAAATCATGCTCTTAGCTGGGTTACCTTAATGTCCTTATAGGAACATACAGCTAAATATGGTACCCAATGATACACTTTTGTTTATACTATTGGATATATTCACTATTCATATCCTTAACTGTACGAGGAAAGTAAGACATTTCAAAATTTTCGGTTCGGCAGTCATTTTCCCTAATTTTACGTTCATAGTCCAGTCTACCATAGTAGGAGTTCCCAAAATGTTTTCAATGCCATCTGTAAAAATATTGTTTTGGAATTTACCAGAGATTATGTCTATAATTTAACCTACGGTCTGATAATGATTCCAATTTAAGTTCATTTGATTGACTCGTTACGCTAATATTATTGTCATACCGTCTCTTTGCATCTCTTGATGATCTCCGCTGCACACGCTCCTTGTCCTTGAAAGTTGAAGGTTACGCTGTAGTTCGAATTTGCGGTTGAGTGAGACCCTCGTAATCCCTATCACTGGTGCCTTGTTATCGCTGAAAGCTGAAGTACGATCTACATCTACATCTGCAATATCCTGCAAGCCACCATTATGGTGTTTACATTTTTTTCAAAAACGACGGCGATAAATACGAGATAAATGTTTTTAATACGACTTAGCTTTTGCTTTTTCAAGCGTCGTCAGGTCGATGGCCTATATGAACCCTACGATGCTGAAAAAAGTGAAACCTAGGTCGTATTGAAAAAATATTTGGATATTGCCCAGGTTATTCCCGAGTGATGTTTAGATCCCATTCTATATCGCCCGAATCTTCAGAAAAGGTTTTTCCTCCCTTCTTCCTACGGGTTGCCGGCGTTAGTGCTCGCTGGTTCCTCGGGGAATGGGTGCGGGGAGGGAGGAGGTTGGGGGCGAGAAGGCGGGGTGAAAAGGGGGCGATGCCCGGGCCAAGAGCGCTCCTCAGCCCCGCCCCTGCCCCCCTCCCGCGCCCCTGCCCCCCCACCCATGCCCCCCGCCCCCTCTCGCCCCCCTGTGCGCATCCGACGCCACCCCCGCGTTCTCCTACTTTTTTTTATTCCTCCGCGTTCTTCAACTCAAATTCCGCACAGATCCCACCCCCTCCTTCAAGGTCATGGATTCCTCTACTCCCTCCTCTCTCCTTGTCGCCCGTCGCTTGTGCTCTATCCTTGCTCGTAATCTCTCCCCGTCGTCGACCTTTGACCCTTCGCAGAAGGGATGCTGGTTGGTGTTTTGGTGACTGCAGGGACGCGGGATGTCTGAAGCCATTCGCGACCAGTTGCCTGGTGGAAGGCCGAGAGGAAATAAGGTTAAGGAAGGGCGAACGGGAACGTGGTCTGGTTATTCATATGCGGAGTGTTCAAAGGATTTTGCAACTTTGACTTTCTCACCCGGTTGTTGGATAAAGTGCTTCAAATGGAATTACCTCCCCCCGCACTCTGAAGTGGGAACTTTAATGCCGCTTTAAATCCACGCGTTAACCCTATCTAGGAATACAGTCTGGACCTCCGGCTCTGGAGGAATAGTAAAATAATCGCGGAACCATTTCGCTTGCGTATTCTGTGGCGGTTCATTTCCGTGTCACCCCATTTCTCATCGTATCAGGATTCGCGTCTGTAATTGTAGAAGAGGTGGTCGTCAGGAAGTATATAATTCTGCTCGCGCATTCAATTTTACGCGTTACGCCGGTGTTTCCGCTCCCATGATGTAATAAGGGGTAGCTCACCATTTTCATCCATCTCTTAATGGGAAATCCATCTCGTAATAGCCCGGCAGTGTCGTCTATTTCCTTCGGTGGATAATGTGGTTTACGAGCATTTTATGTTCCGAAATTAACTTAAGAAAACGTGCTTTTTAGCTTCGCTTGTGGAAAAATATTATTCCAATATATCAGTACCAACTTATTCAAAGATATTCTTCGGGGGAAAAGGGAAAATATTATTTCCAACAAGGTAAAAATCGTTTTTGTGTGATTTTCGTTAGGAATCGTCTTTGTAGTAGTATTACACATTCTCCCTCTGTTGCCATCCATTTATGTTTTTCCAGTACACTTCGCCTTTGATGATCAGAAGATGTGTATTTCGTTTCCCCTTTCCACATTTACATCCTTATTTTACGGTGCCATTAGGTTTGTCTACGTTGGTTCGCGGTGTGGCCGTCATAAGATATCTCTTCTCCCCTCTGTCTATAAAATTGCATCAGCGCGCTCCCATATTTAAAGGAAAAATAAATTTCATTTCTTGACTGCCTTCTGTGTGACTTTCTCAACTCTTAAATTATATGCTCACTTGCATCAGGTTCCTCTGGTGTTTATCATTTTTTCTGCTCATGCTCAATTTAGAGAGCATGGTGGCCTATTGGGTAGAGCGCTTGTCTACTGGTCGAAGGGTCCCGGGTTCAAATCAGTATGAATACCTACGTCGCGTCTAAAAAAAGTAATGATTTCGTAATTTCACGAGAAAGAATTATATTTTTCGCAAAACATCAGGACCGTTAATATATGAATATCTAAAAAACAGCAAGAGATATTAGATGCTTAGGATTTAATTATAACAATATTATTTGTTGTTTGATCCCACCTTTATTCTACAAGGTGAAATTTTTTTTTCATTTGCCTATTTTTTTTTTGCCTATTTTCATTGATTGGATGTAATTTTTACATTTTTGCTTATTGCCTTTGTTGGAATGCAAGGAATAAGAAATGGCAATTTAGTTTCATTGGAGGTCACTCGATGGAAGATTTTTCTTTATTTAAATTCTTAGTAATGTGTCTCATTTGTCATCTCAGTTTAACTCTGGTAATTATGGGTATAACTGGTGTTTTGCGAGCGGTGGCAGTGGAGTTTTCGGAAAAAGGGAAATATAATTAAGAGAATTAGAAAGTCTCATTTGTGAAATGTGAAATTCTTTGAAGATATGGATATTTCAGTGATGTACCAGAATTTATGTATAATAATATACCTGTCCACTAAAATTCCTTTATTCTATTTATTACATATATTCAGCAGAACACTCATTAATCCGCTCATATTGAAGGATTACAAATCCTATCAGTTAATATTTCTTATTCGTCGTACTTATTCTTTCCCTCTCACCTTTATTATCTTATCTCCTTTTTGTGGTTGGTACTCTAATGCAGTATACTCCCTACCCTTGCGGCCAGTCGCCTGTTTATTCGGAGATAGTGGTCGACCTTGTTGGCCATATAGATACGTATTAACTGAGAATGGAAACATTGCTGTTGCAGTAGTGTGTTAGGAAACTTAGTGGTCACGTGGCTTTGGAATGGTGTGGAGTGGTGCATTCATTAAGCGTGGGTGGGCGACGTCGCGGAATGTGGGTGTTCCCGGTAGAAGGGGCGAGGGTCGAGGGCCGGACGACTGTCACGTCTTGCCCTCTGCCTCCCTCCCTTCCAGACGATGCCTCCCAGACTCCTCTTAAATTCATCTCTCCCCTCCTCGCATTTCAGGGAAAAAGTCTACTTCCTGATTCAATTCCTTTCCACCGATTATGCATGCGTGTTTTATTCTTTTTCTTTCTTTCTTCCTCCCCCTTGAGCCCGTCTCAAGTCCCTCCGGTCTGGCTGGCTCAGGGGAGGTGGAAAAAAATGAGTTGTTTCTCGGGAAGAGAAAGATTTCGTGTGTGTGAGAGAGGAGAGGTAGCGGCTCTTTCGGATCGAAGCCGTCTCGGTGATCCGTGCGTCACCCTCTTCGTTTCGCGTCTGGGGGTAGGGGGAGGGGTGAAGGGGGTGTAGATGGTCTGCGGGGTGTCCGCGGGGGGTGGCTGGGGTTCAGAGAGGAAGGGAGGACGGCGCCCAATGAATGGTTTCCCTCGTGGGGCGTGAGGGGGTGAAGGTTTTCATCTTTTCAGTGAGGAGGTTCATGAACTTTCTCTCGCCATCACCCCACTCCTCTCCTCACGCTCCGCAAGCAAAGTCAGTGATTTCGTAAAGAGTGCCGGCCGCGTTGAGAGCGTTTTGATTACGTCAACCTTTTTTTTTCCTTCGACGGACTGTTGGAAACAATCGAGTCCGTTTGTCGCGGGTTCAACGACGCGTTTCAGCGAACTTTAAGGCTCACGTTCCCGGTGCCAAACTAACGAAGCGGAATCCGTTTGGATTTCCCCTCTCCTCCCCTCAGTGGAGCCAGCCGTGTTCGTTCCCATGTTTACCGCGGTTTTAGCATCCGCTCTCGTTTCCTTTAATTCCCAAAGCTTCCCCGTTACCATTAGCGTTTCTTTGTGGTGCGCTAGCGTTAATTTGTGAGCCAGTGCATCGATATGAGGCCTTACGAAAACGGTTATTTGCTTCGAGATATAAGAGATTTCGGAGGCCTCACATTTACATCGTTTCATAACTTATTGGATTCCTTAAGCTTCATATGTCATGTGTGTCCGTGGCTCTTGTCAAACGTGCACGTGTAAGCTCTTCCGTTGATAGAGAACATTTCACTTTCATCACTTCCAACCTTCTTTTCCACTTTACAACTTCAGATTGTAATCGCAGAGGACGGTTACTGTATTCATGACTTTATTGCCGCGTATTAGCTCACAAACCTTTTTGCCCGCTATTTGTTCTCGTTTCAATTGATTCCCGAAGGTCCCCCCTCAGTAACATCAGCAACGGCATTGAGTGGGAGACAGGCTAAATTAGAAGTTTATTTTAAGTAAAAATGTGTGAATTAAAGCATCCTTCTCTGGTCTTTCGACCTCCCTCAGTATTATTCTAGGCCCTCATTGTGAGATGGGATGTTATAAATTTCAGTTTCAGTTCATAATGATGAGACTCATTTTCTGAAAGGCCACTTACGTTGATAGATCTTCGCGAGTAAGATAAAATTATTATTGTCATTTATCCGAGTCAAAATTCTTGCGCGCAAAATAAGCCCGTTTTTTGCGAACTTGAAGGCTCTGTGTGCTGTCTTATGAATGTCTGCCTGCTGGTAACCATGCAACAATCACCGTGAGTCGGGAGAGCATTGTCCGCCTCACAACCCCTTTCATGGCAGGGCATTTTCTTACGATTTGCTGAGGGATTTCGTTGGCTTGCGGTGACACCATAATTACTCGGAGGAGGAGGTGTAGTGCGGCTCAGTGGAAGAAAATAAGATTGTGGTGGGGTGGAATGTGTTGGAGCCGAAGGTTTCAAAGAGGGTTGGGTTCTCGTGACGAGTGGAAAGCATCAAGGGATGTGAGAGGGCGAGAGATGTTGGGGCGATCTCTTACACCCCCTTCTCTCAGTTTTTTTTATCTTTTCCTCTCTTCCTCCCTCCCCTCTTTTTCCTTGCGGGCGTGGTTGGCAACAAAACTGCCTGTTTGGCCGGGAATGGGGTGGGTCGGAGTGGTTTGGGGAAAGGGGGCGGTTGAGTCCCTCGGCGACAACATCACATTATGGAGATTGATCTCGGGTTGAATGCATCAACAATAAAACTTTTGCGTCTCGAACTCAATTAGGCCGAGAAAGATCTTTCATTCGTCTTTCCCGTATAAACCTTGGCTACAGGCTGTTTCGTCAAATAGGAAATAGGTAAGTTTGATGATGATACGGGCAATTTTTTATCGTTTTCCTGCATGGATGTAAATTTTTGTGAAATTGTGTGCAGTGACAGCTCGGATTAAACTAGTCTGTGTCTTCTTAATGTGCTTACGTTTCTAAGGTTACATTAATCATCGGTTGATTTAACCATTTAATGGCGTGATTATTGCCTGTTTTACTTGCTAACTAGGGATCCTGCTCTCTGTGAATGAAAAGTTGAAACATTCAATGCAATTCTTGGGGGTGTTTATAAGTTATCCTTGTGTTACCAAAACTAATTAAATAATTTTTCTCTTTAAATTTACCTTTTCTAAAAGTCGTTTTTGGTTTTACCCTATTGGCGGAAATTCACGTTATCCTTAATTACCCCGGAGGCACTTTCCTCGCGGCTCTAATGAGGACGAAGGACGAAGTTGTAGGGCTAAAGAAAGGTGTTTGAGAAAATGGTTGAAGTTATGACTCTAGAGATCATGTTTTAATCATACATCCCTTGGTCTTTGTACATATGTAACGGACCATCGCAGAGTGTTGCCGTGCCTCCCGGCCCCTGTCGTGTGCAAGCCGGCCTGGAGCGTAGTTATCCATTTTAATTTTCGGTGGAGGTCTTTGGGAGGGTCTCCTCCGTGGCCATCAAAACGTGATTTGCGATGAATTATCGTCCCTTATTTCCCTCGTCTAATCGAATTCCGTACCCTCGTGCCTGCCGTTGGGAATTCGGGCCGACGTGGTGGGGGTCGTGGGGTGAGCGGAGCGCCCTGCGAAGGGAAAGGACGAATTAGGGTGGGCGGCTCGGATGGCCGCCGCTGCTTTTGAGGGGAATGACCAGGGCTTGATCGCGTGGCGTAAGGTCTCCGCTATATTTGACCATTGTCTCCGCTGTGAACGTATCTAAGAGGTTTTGGTAAGATTGTAGTCCGTAATGTGACTGCGTGCGATTGGAAGGAATGCCCTACTGGAACAATAATGTTGGCCATGTGATAGCGTCTAGTCGTGGTATTAAGTGGTGTAGCCCTTGTCGTGCAATAGTGCCATAATTACCGTACTTCAACTTCTGCATTTAACCTGAAGTTCGGCGTAGGCTAATAGGGTATTATCATTTTTCGCCATTGTATCTTTGACTGTGCTAGGGTGTGTTCATTAAGTATTCACTTCGGGATGTAACTACGAGAAACGAACTTGAATTAGTTCATCTAAATCACTAGTGATTTTCTAGGTGTCATATCTTTATGAGAAACCACAGGCGGCGCAGGGAAAGTAATTGCCCCCACCCTCTACCGTGAGGTATTTACATGTCGTTATCATGGGATTAGGTGGGCCATAGCCTCAAAAAACTAAATCCACTTGTGGCCATGATAATAGCGGACTATGAATAAGTTTACAATTTACTATTGGATTGCAGAAATTAAATCAGCTTGGTGACTGTCATGGTCGAGGTTCCGTGAGAATCTCGATTCTAAAGGTGGGCTGGCTTTTGTACTAGGTGAAGAATTGCATCAGAAAAAGAGGCGTTGGTGAACTACGACTGAAACCTTGAGAAAAATGCCCAAAGCTTCGGAAAGATTTTGATATCTGGCGTGGCGTTATATGGTTACGAGACCAGGACTTCCGGAGAAGACGGGAAGAGTGTTTGGAGACTTGAAATGTGGGTTTTGCTGATGATGGGGAAATTATGATGGACCGAGAACGAGATGGTGGATGAGATGAAGATACTGGAGCCAACGCAGAGGAGCACAGTTGATCGATGGAACAAGAAATGAAGGGCAATGGGATTCTGAATATGAGCGACGACAGAGGAAAGATGTTATGGAAAGAAGAAATGTTAAGGAAATGGAAGAGAATTGGCATTTTATGTGGGGTGAAAAGATGCTAGGTGTATGATCATCTGAAGAGTGAAATGTTGGGAAGGGAACACTTGAGAGAAGTTGGAGAGTCGAACACGACCTAATACTCAATCAAAATTTGTACTAGCCGGTCATCATCACCGGTCAACAATCCTAGGATTGGTTTGACGCAGCCCTCCACTCGATTCTTCTATCGGCCAACCTCTTCATATTGACGTAGCTCCTCTCTTTTTCAGCCTTCACAACTTGTTCCATATGCTTCATACGAGGCCTGTCTTTTCCATTCTTCCCGTTTACTTTTCCCTCAACGATTGTCTTCATCAAACTATCGTGTCTTAAGATGTGGCCTGTTAAGTTGTCCCGTCGTCTTTTTATGGTTTTTAGTAGGCATCTCTTATCTCCCACTTTTCTTAAGACTTCGTTTGTCACTCGGTCGATCCATTTTATCTTCATCATTCTTTGTTAGCACCAAATTTCAAATTCTTCCAGCCTTGACTTCTCTGCTGCTATTATTGTCCATGCTTCGCACTAGCCGGTAGAATTGCAAATATGTCTTCGTGGCTTGCCCCCCCCGCCCCTTCAGTCCAGCGTGACTCCACCCACCCCTGCTTCATTTCCCACCGTCGCACAGTGGTCCGGAATTGGACAAACTTGGCCAAAAATAGAAATAATTGTTCGATTTTGATGAAACTTGGTATTAAGGGTTTTTTTGGGTCCCTAATTATGAATCCGAAGTCGAATTTTTAATTTTCGCTAAAACAAAATGGCCGACATAAAGTAAAATATTTTGAAAGTCTCTGAAGAAGAACTTCCAAGTAAGTTGTAGTTTCTCCGTTGAGTTTGGGCCTAGGTTCTAATAATGTATCATTATTACAATCGTACCTATTATTAACTATGTAGCATATTTAAATAGTGAGGAAATTATCAAGCAGTAAATGTGAAAAACGGATATTACAAGGAGTCAGAAAAAGTTTGTCAACACTCAATATGTTAACATTTTCATTCTGTTTTGCTTAATTTAAATTCTTTCAAAGGAAATGAAAAAGATGAAACATAAAATACCATCATCTTAACAAGCATGCGTAAAAATTGATTGATTAGGAGTAATACACTCTCTCAAATCAAATGTTTCCAATTTAAATTTTACCTGCTAACGCTGAGAATCATTCGTCAGCGAAAGAATGGCTTTCTTTAGTATCTTGAGACTCGTCAGATTCCTCGGATAAATCTGTATCATCAATCATTTCCCGAACAGCTATTGGCAAAGTCCGTTTCTTTGGCCGAGTAAGTTCTCCAGTGGATGATATTAGAGGATCAGAAGTCAAATGCAGACGATGAAAAACATCGGAATTTGAGTCTATCCTCGAATTTTTCCGGCTATGGTCTCTGCGGAATCTCTTGCAGTCTTTATGTCTTGATTCAAGGGCTTCTTCTGAAAGTTGTCCAATGGGAAATATTGCTTCACGCACCACTAAAGCCCCGTGGATCAAAATTTAAACATTACGTCGCGACGCTCCATTCGCGATTTTATTCTATCCCCATATTACGGCTGTAATTATCGAATAAATTAAAGATTCCTATTAAAAATTCTCAGTGCAAAGTATGCACTGGACATTTATCTTTAACTTAAGCCATTTCAAACTACTGTCGGAAAAAAAAGTTTTTAGGGTTTTTGGCCAAGTATCTCGCGATCCGGCCCACTGTGCGTCGTCTCACTCTCGGTTGGTTTCCCAGTGGGCAGTCTCCCTCCCTTCATGCTGAAATAGTTCCCCAGATATCCCTCCTCAAGCAACGGATCACGTTAGGGTGCTGCATCTCAATGCCCTTAACGCTCTCGAGGGAGTGGAGTGGGGTCGTGGAGCTGTGTTCCAGCCGCCCGGCCTGTCCCATCCCCTCATGCAGCCTCCACGTGCTCGGGTGAAGTAGTACTCACCCTCCTTTATCGCTCACGCGCCAACTCACCACCCCCTTACCGGTCCCCCCCCCCCCTCTTAAGCACCCCCGTTCAACCCTCTCGTGTCTCCCCCCCGTTTTCCCGTCAACTCGCGCCCCCTCCCCTAGTAAATGGCGTCTGGGGTCGTCTTCTCTGGCTGTAATCCCCGGCCCGCGAAAATATTCCCTTCGTCACTCGCCCCGTATTTCAATTAAGGGAGAGAGATTTGCATTTTCTCGCGTCTTAATGATGCGTTTTCCCTGGTGGAACTGCTGCTTACGACGGAATTAGCCCTTGTATATGGCATTAATTTGCTTAGGATAGGAAGCGGTCTATCAGCGGATCCGAGCCAATATAGGATGATTCCGTCTGAATCCATCCTCTATTAATCCAGGAGACAGTGGAATGGATTCCAATAAGGAGCTCGGGGGTGATATCTTCCGTTTAGGAAGACGTGCTCATCAATTATTTTCGCTCGTAAGCCGGCGTAGTCTATTATTACTTGACACAATCTAACGTTGATTAGATACTCTCAGGCCCTTTTCTGTCTTCGGAAGCTGATAAAAATCACAACATTGGGCCCTTCCTTTCATGGAATTATTTATGGGTTCTAATTCGTGCTGGATGGGTGATTGATAGAGATTCATGAATAACTCATCATTGCCCGTCGATTTCAGCCTTAAGGGAAGGACATCCCAGTACTTCTCCTGCCGGTTCATTGTCATTCGTTAGTTTCTCCGCTGTAAATAAGTCACCCAGTTGATTGGTTAGCTATAGTCCATATCTTTAATCGTAGTACAGGATGTTTTTCTTTGTCGGAGAAGGCGATAATTGGGGCGTAGCTAACTGATGTGCATGTGAGGGGCTGCATACTAGGTCTCCCTTTTGTAAAAATGTGTGTAAAAAAAACAAAGTGTGGTAAAAGACCAAATTACCATGCATGCTTTTTTTAGCTTAAAAGAAGGTCAAAGTAGCATTTTGTGCAAAGAATGGCACATTGATAACAGAGTGAACTGTTTCCATTATGCGAATAATACTTGTCATTCTTCCGTGCCCATTGCACTTTGGCTCTCAGGATGTATACTCGGCTGGATCACTTCTGCTCTTAGCTGAAGGTGCGTTAGTGTTCAGTCGCTATAGCACAGGATTACTAGTTTAAGTTTAAAGATATTCGAGCTTGTGATTTGGGACCGTCGTCATCGCTCGTCTATGGCGAAATATATTCTAATGAAGGCTATTTTTCGTTGTTCCTCAAATGTGTGGCGGAGGGAGGCCATAGCCACTATTTTAATTATATTGGACGAGTATTGAAATTGCGTTCTGTATTGCGTAATGCTTGATGTGCCTGTCCAGGCTGTCCTGTTTCTTTCCCCTTGTCTTTTTTCCCCTGATATTTTAGGCAAGATTTTCTTAATTTATTTATTCTAATTTCGTGTTAGCTTAATCGTGCAAATATCTTCATGTAGTAGATGACTATTAATTCGGTTTGGGGGGAGAATGAAGCTTTCGCTCGGCATTCCCATTTTTCCAGCGAACAATCCGCTCGTTTTCCATCCTTATAATGTTCGCTTCTGAGCATAAAAATACGTCGCCGCTTTTTTTTACGCTTTGGTGATGAAATTCACTTCAACTTAATGGAGCCGTGGCCCAATACCTTTTATTCATCCATAATATTCCTCCCTCAGTTGACATTTGGCATAGAATTTAGTATTCTTAATCTGTAAGGATTCACGTCTACTGGTCCACGTATGCTTTTGGCTAGTTTGGAATGAGTTCAGTTCTTTAAACCACGAGTACCTCTCGACATTTCCTGAAAATAATTTTTCTTAGCTCATGTTTTTCTCTTGTGTCCTCAATATCTGGGAAATCAGTTGATGTATTATTTGATTTCATTTGGGAAGATGTGGGTAGCACAAGGTGTGACTGGACTTGAGGAATATCGGTGACCCTGTTCGAAAGTTTACAAATGTTGAAAGTTCAATCAAATATCTCGGTAGTGGAGGGAATTGGCAGCCGTGTCCCTCTTTTTGCGTAATTTGCGCCCCTCTCAGAATTACCTCTCATATTGACGGGTAATTAAGTCATTTAAGATCTTTTGGCATCGTGGTGATTGGAATGCGTGAAGTGAAAATTGTTATCGATATGAGGGTTAGAAGGTTTTTTTTACACAGGGGCAGTTATCAGCATGCTGGCGTAATTAGTAGTTGAATTAGGTTTTAAGGTGCTCATCGGCTGATAGAAAGTAATTGGAACTGAAGGACATCATCTGAGATGTACGAGTCGTGTAAGGAATTTGGCCATAAAATCCTACCTTCACCGGCAGCATAATAATATGAACCATCCATCTATTCTATACCCTGCAAGCTACCATAAAGGTGTAGGCAGTGGGTGATTCAACATTCAAATTGATTCCAAATGATTAAACACTCAAAGCACTAAAAAGAATTATTATGTGATTCATGATGTTATCGTCGAGTAAATTTAAAATTGTTTCGGAAATGAAGAGCTGCTATGATTGAAGCGTTTTTATAGTTAATATCACTTCAGCAATAAAGGGAAGTAGTCGTTACGTAACGCATGCAAATACTGTTGCCTAACTCGTTTCAGCAAATGGAAGGAAGAAAATGTTCAGTTGTGCAATAATCCGTAGAGAAATTTCAATGTTATAAATTTATTCAATCAACATTGTTCGAATATTTCGTCATTCTGTTAGGACATATACTTACGTCACGTGAAAAAATTTGGTACTATGAAACCTCCGAAGTTTCGGTAATATGTAGCACATAGATGTTGTTTACTGGGCTTTTTTGATAGTTCCTTTCAATCTTTTTGAGGAGGAGGAAATGTCTCTAAAGTATTTTTAAAAATACCTCCTTAAAATGGATTTTGCCGCAATTGAAGTGGTCAATAGTTATTGTTCAGCGCTTCCTGTTCATGACTTGATTGCAAAGTGTGAAAATGGAATAAGTACTGTGTCCGTGCCGCCTGAGCAAGTTTCTCTGTCCTCTGTGTAGGTTAAGTGCACTTAAACAGACTTTTGATTGTCCCGAAAAAAGCTTTAGAAACGCACCAATGATTTCATTACTGTGGAAAGTCTCTGGTGGAAAATTTTCCCCTCGATGCAGTTGTCAAGAGACTGTCATAGAAACTTAATTCATTCTTTACGTTGACGGTACCCTGCCGATTTTTTCATCCCTCTTTCTGTTCGCGAGATCTCGGAAGGACGAGCGAATGAATACTGTATGCTCGTTCCGTTTTTATGGAGTGAGTGCGAGAGTATTGTGTCTGTCTCGCCTGAACGTCAGCAGTGACGGAAATGTTTTTCGAAGTCTTTACCACTTACCTACCTACCCATTTCTTTCTTTAGCCCCTTGGACTCTTCTACCCTTGGGCTCTGGGTCGGCGTTCCCGAGAGGACGGAAAATGCCCGCGCCGGTGGATTTGCATCTCTTCGAGCGCGCCAAACCCTAGGGCTCCCTCTCTCCATCTCCCACGCGGGTGCGCGCGTCATCCGAAGAAGCGAACGACCCGGAATAAGGATGGAAAGGGGCGAAGAGGCCCGGCGGACGGTTGCACGAAAGCTTTGCACGTGTTCTGTCCTTTTCGGGGACGTGGTCGGAGCAGGAGGCGACGGGATATATATTTGAGAGGGGGAGGGTGAGTGCGGGACTCTGCCGGGATCATGCCGAGTGGTTCGAAAGAGGGGGGGAGCAGGCAGGGGGGGGGGACCCGGGCGTATTTGGTTTGAGGCGCGCTGTGAGCTTCTGGAGGGGGAGAGGGTGTAGTGAGCGCGTGGATGATGCTGGGTTGCTAAGCGACTCGGAGGGGGTCTTTTCCATCTCCTCCCCTGCTACTACTACGACTCCTCTCTGATGCAGATGAATGGCGTTTTTCGGAGGTTCAGTGCTGGGGGAGAGAGGGAAGCTGCTCTTGGTTTTGTTCTGCAGAGCTTCCGGATGGGATGAGGGGGCGTCATGGCCTCCAAGGGAGGGGTTCTTGGAGGGAAGTGGGAAGGGATTTATTCGGCAAGGGTTTCAGGGATGGGTTTGGGCGGAATTGAGGGTTGTAAAAGGGTATCGGAACGATTTTTCGGGAGTGGCTCCGGGAGGCGCGGAAGTGTGTGAGGGATGAATGGGAAACTGCTTAATGGCCGGGATGAAGGGAGCGGGGTTGATGTTGGCCTCGCACGCGACGGCGTTGTGTGTCCCGTTTACAGACATTTTTCGTGGTTCACTTGCGTTCGAGTGGTTTTCATAGAATGGGTCTCTGTTTGGAAGCTTGAGCCAGTTCTCTAAATCAATAGATTTCACATCAGTGGTTATTCCTAAGACCAACTACAGTGTCTGCCTCGGTCGGAACTTCGATTACTTCGTTTTTGATTATGATAGGGTCGATTTCCGCCTTTAATCCACCCATTTATTTACCATGTGAAAATTTATTACTTGCGTATGCAGAATTATAATTCTTTGTGTGATGGCATCCATTTTCAGCCAAGACATGAGCGCGTTAAAAACATCACTGGCCATCGCATTCGTATATATTCTTTTAAGTGCTATTGTTTTAGCCTCGGACAGGTTATGTAACATACGGGACATCATCATTTCTGAATTTCCCTTTTTATAATTTTTCTTTCTATTTTAGTCCTGGACAGCGGTTTTTCGATGTATAAGGATGATTTTTTTTAAATATGCTGCATTTATGTGAGGTGAATATTTATCTTTCTAATCCAATCATTTTTGCGAAATCGGATTTTGAGATCTTTTCCATGTTACGCTTCGTTTGTGTTCCCAATCCAGCCACTTTTCCATTAGTTACTAATTAAAGCAAGGTGTTGTTAGCAGATCAGTTCCAATTACCTAGAGAGCAAATCGGGAAAGACCGTGAATATGTGGGAATTCATTTGTATCCTACTCTTGTTTTATTGCTGCAAAATTCTGCTCATCGATTCCATAGTTTCCCATTTATCGGTAAAAGTGAGACATCGAACTAATTAACACATCGCGCTCCCGACGCGACTACATGCCATACAATATGTAGTATCGGACTAATTATTTTTCGTGAGAGTTCGGGCTGGATTTGGGGCAATTTGTGAACTGATACTTGAATTTGAGGTCTTCACTTAATGAAAGTGCTAAAATACATTCGTGTTACATGCCGACGTTTATCCTCTTGGTATTCACTCCGTATGTAGTTTCTCGCAGTTAAATTTTGTGTGATATTTATTTTCCATTCTTGCCATGCACATCATTCAAGAGACCTTTTTCAATAATCGCCTTTATTCACTTCATATTGGATCGCCATCTTTTATGAAAAACACAACTTTTGATTTCTGCGTTTTCCATGAGCTCCTTTTTGTGCGTGTTATGTGTCTGGTCATGAACAGTGTTGTAACTAGGTGCCACATTCTCGTGTTTTTCCCTTCCACTTTTTCTTCATCGCTGTCATGCCTGTCGTGGTTCATTTCATTGTCACGGTTTATTTCGCCTGGCCACCGATCGAGCCATCCCGAGTCCTGTCAAAAACCCCTCCGACCGTTTAGTTTTTTTCCTTGCAACCCCTCGATTTTATCCGCCACCTCTCTCTCTCTCATCCCACACCTCGTCGCTGATATTTATTCCCTTCCACCCCTAGCCCAACATTCTTGTCGAATAATAGGTAACCAAGGTAAAGGCCCAACATTCTTGTCGAATAATAGTTATCCATTGACCAAGGTAAAGTGTGATGTGCCCTCGGAAGGGCCCGGACGCCGAAGCTCCCTCCCATTGGTGGTTATCACTTGCCCTGATCCTACGGGAACTTTTCACGTTGCCGGCTGCCAATGAGGAAGCTGTCTGTACGTAACGAAACTGTTTGCGGAAGCCACTGCCTTCAGCAAAATGTTTTTAATGCTACCTGCTCGAGCATCATTTTGGTTTGTTGGAGAGTGACTTGCTTGTTTTGTAGCGCTGTAATTCAATGTGATGTGTTTTCAATATCATGCTCAGCCAAATCATGTTTTAATCTATTATAAAGGTCGTTGGTATATGGGTATCGTATCTTGTGTGCGCGGTCACTCAAGGAGTCGGAGACTATTCCTATGTAGGCTATTCAACCTATTGCGTAACATAGTTCATAAGTATTTCTTAATGTTGTGCCCTCCTCTGTATCAGCAACCGTTAGTTATTCGGGGAGATTTCAAGTTTATTCTTTTGAATTCTTACGTACCTGTTGGATCGTGATCGCCCTTCAGTTTGTATTTGAATGCCTCAGTATTTGATATGTAAAATTTACTGTGGGTTGTAAGCGATTAAGTGTTGATTGGAAGGTGAATAATTCAATAAAGACATTTGCGTGACAAAAATATTGTAATTGAGTGCTATATATGGCACCCAATTAATATTTTATTGCTCTGGAATTAACTTTTCCTCCTTCCTTTAACGTAATCTATTTCACTCTATATAACCATCCTTTTATTAACATTGGATAAAAGTCCCATAGTTATATCCTGAAGAATATATGATGCTATTTGTTTCCTTATTTCCGCTCTAAAACATTAAATTCAAGATGTTTTTGCGGGCCTAAAAGTAACAAAAAAGACATCAACCATTTAAAGTTTTAGTTTGAAATAATTTTGTCTTTAAATTCTTTATTAACGTGTTTAAAGCCATATAAATAGTCAGTTCGTGGGACTTTTTCGTGATACTTGCTCCATTCTGAATGTCACCTGAAGCTGCCTGAACGTCTTCAGTGATGCGTCGCTAAGTGCGATCATTCAGGGAAATAATGGTATCACTTCTATCTATCCACAATCTTTCTAGATGAAGATCATATTCTCAGGGCACAGGTGACACAATTGTCAACAAATTACATCGACGACCGTGAAAGCGAGGAAATGGTTGTTGTATATGGATACGGGAGTGGGTTTTCAGTAGGGAACTGAGGAAGAGATAAGAGAAAGCTTAGTATTGGCATTAACCGACTCTTAGCGAAAGAGGCGTAAGGGTCCATGGTTTAACGTCCCATCCGACGGACAGAGTACTGAACTCGAAGTGTTCTCCTCGGACTACTCAAGTGGGGACCGGTACACAAGTGAAAAGATCCTCCGCCGAAGGAATACGAGCCCGAGCCCCTGGGATGAGAAGCCAGTACTGTAGACAACCCACCAATCCCCATTTCTTTGACCACGACGTCGACAAGGCTCGAAACAATTTTTTGCGCGTGCTTCAGTAGTGGCAGTGGAAAGGAAGGTTTGAGGTTATGGATAAGGTTCATCCGAGTGCTGTCGTAAATCCTGTAACAACAACGATTATCCTTACACCAGTACTGATTTCGGTAACTGAAGCAGGAACGGTGTAATGTGGCGTCAAGTCTCCCGTCATTGACTTTCGTGCGTTCAGTCTTCCATTCATCCGTCCTCCGATGTCCCTCACCTCCGGCTCGTGGTTTGGTTCGTATCGAACCCACTCCGTCTCCCTTTCCCTCTCGTTCCTGCTCCACAACAAAAAAAGTGGGACATCGCGTCTGCTTCTCCGCGTTGTCCTATTTTGGCTTCCCGTGCGGCTCTATTTATCCCTCGCTCCCTCCCCTCAGCATCCTCGTCTACACTCCTCCGCATCTATTCACTCTCCGCATCCGCCCTTCTCAGTCACAATTCCGTATCGCGAGATATTACACTCGGCGCAGTCTGTATGTTTCATTTCGCTTTTCTTTTTACCCCTGTGGTTTTTCACGTGACCATAAGTATTTGACATTAGAAGTTTCATGTAGAATTGTTTAGTTACCTTCGGAATATTAATTTCGAAACAAATGACCATGCCTAATGATGGTTCATCCCCAATCTTAAGGTGTATTCTTAGTGTGGCTTCTGGAGTGGTAATAGTAATCTGCGTAGTGTTATTTGCTATTTATATTTTTTTATATTAGAGAGAATATAAAATTTTTCGTTTAACGAGATCGAGATAAACTAAATTTATTCTACATCTCCACCATTCAAGCCACCTCGAGGGTGTGGGGCAGGGGGAGAATTAAGTGTATAATTTGGTAGAATACTATTTTATTAGAGCATCGTGTTCGTTATGCATCTACTTGGCACGATTTTATATTAATCCCAAGCAGTTGGTTCATTCTGATAAGCCGCCTCAAACGACGCCCGATACAAATCCCATTGTGGGTATTTCCTCTGGAAACAATTATTTAAGTATATTTCGAAATTAGTCCCTTGAAAAAACGTCACTTTTATTGGGAATGGACCCGGGTACTCATTTTTCGAGCAAACGCATTCCATTACATTGCTTAGGATTCCCGATCTTTTCGCAACTTTTGGACTAATCAAAATGACTAGATGCAGGCATATTCAGGGTGTCCCTAGGCTCTTGACCAATGAAGCCTAAGCGTAGCACACTCCGCGAGGCTGTTAACTAAAATACTTATGGAATCGCTGTAATTTCCGGCCTTTGTGTAAGGTTTGAATATGTGCCATAAGATTGCCAGATTTCCACCTTTTAGGATTTCATTGCTCGGGAAGAGGGGATGCATTGAGAATACAAATTTATAAGCCGCGGGGAAGAAGAAAGGACTAGCGCGCGAATCGCTAAGGGCTCTCTATGCGGCGGACAAAAACACGAGAGCACATCAGATACGGAGGAGGGTCGAAGACTATTAGTGGCGAGATGTTTTTTGTGAATGCCCAGCATTACTGACCTGAGGGCAGGGGTGCACTTGACGCTCGCGAGGAATGGAAGGGATTATAACTGATTGCAAAAAGCGTCGCACCGTTCGCAGATTTTCCTCCCTGCTGGGCATCTACTCCTGCTCATGCCTTCATCGTAACCTCGTGCTGGCGGTCACTGCCGTCGAGTTGGGTGGACGACGCAGACTTTTGTTTTTTATCGGGACTAATAATCTGGGGCTGACGCGTTCGTTCAGAAAATATTTTGATAGTTAGTGGGATTTTTCTCGCTTCGGAGTTCACAAAACAGACACGTGTGGAACGTTTTCGTATTCACATCACAAGCTTTGCCGCTGCCTTTTTTTTTGGGACTTCCTTTTTGCAGAAAACACTTCGTGATTGTTTAAAATGACGAACATTCTCCGATGTGCGCCTGCAAATGAAGGGCACGTGTATTTCGGTAGCCCCTGACAAACTATCTGATTAATGCTTAAAATTTTACTCGCGCTTTTTTTTTAACTCCGAATTTTCATATCTGTCGAAGTTGAACAATGTGTATCATTGTGTGTTTGAAAAGTCTGTGTATGATATGGCACGTTTTTCGGATTTCGTGGGAAAACTTTCTACTCATGGCGAGGGCAGGAAATACGTTTTATCATTTCATACCTTGCACAATAGTAGACTATGTAATGTGGTTACCAGTTATGTTACTCAGGTACTGTTCGAGAACCTCAAGCTAATGTTAAAGCAAATCAATTAGTTTCGTCATCTTCCTTCTCCGCTCACTCATACGAAGCGGTTGCTACTCAAAGCCAAGTTTTTGCTCCAAGAGATACGGCTAGCCGGAATTTAAACGTAATCATAGTGAGACAATTTTTTTTTAATTTTTAATCTCCTATCATGGCTTTCTGATTATTCCTCATAATTCCGATTTTCATGGTTGTAATTCCCCAGGAGAGAAAATCAGGTTGGTGTGGTAGCTAGAACACTGTCCTCTCATCCTGAGGGCCCGGGTTCGAATCCCGGCTGAGGTAGATTTTTCACTGGTGTACTGATCTCTAACTAAGTGCCTTGTCGAGAGCACTTTGAGACCAGTACTCCGTCCGCCATGTGGGGCGTCAAGTCTTGAATCCCTGGGAGCCTTTCGTTAAGAGGCTAATACTGACGCCGGGTTTCTTTCCACCCTTCCTCCTATCCCCGAAAAATCGTTCCTCTCTCCAATTCCTTTCTTAAATGGCACAGAAGACCCCAGTTGTCGGTCGCCTGCCCCGGTTAACCACCTACAACTACTTCTACGTGAGGAGTAGGCATCGAGATAGTCTCACTTGTCGGTTTTTTCTTTTCAAGGTTGGCAGTCATGAAGCATGTCTTTTTCTCTTCGCCCCTATTAAGCTACTTCTTCGACTCGCACCGCCCGCTCTTAGTAAGTCCTCGCCGTTTCTAGGCCCGCTTCCGTGGCGTCGCGGCTGCCCGACCCCTCGGGGGTCAAGTGACCGGGCTCCTTCCCTTCACCATCCCTCCCATTATTCCTAATCGCCTTTCATCCTGACCTCCGTCTTTTGCGCGTGGGATCGTGAAGAAGTTGTTGAGGGCTCGCGAAGGAGGCGAAACAGATTATTCCCATTATAATGGGATCAGCAGCAACTAGATGTCTCTGGAGTCTATTAGGGCAGAGCGGTCCTCGCTTTCCCCACCCGGGTTGTCCATGTTAACATTGGTTAAATTTTCTCACGCCATCAATACCCATAATTCTTATCATTCCGGCAGTGGAATGAGCTTGTAGTTCTTGAATGGCCAGGACTTCGTCCTTGATCTATGAGATTCGGTCTATGGCTGGATATTTCATGTAGAATAGACAATCCGATTTCTTTCCTTCTTTGTTAATGTGGCGTAGTAATTCGACAAAGTGCTAATGCGGCAATGTAGTATTTGGTCCTGGAGAAAAGTCAATATCGGCTTCGCATGACTTCCGATTCCATGTAATGTCAGCAAGAATTCAGGCAATCGTCGTAAATATGCGGGAAAAACGTACTAGTGAAACGAGTAATAATAATTTGTCAGAAATATACCAAAAGTGTCATCTGCTACCGACCTAGCGTCATATAGTGCTATTTTTTCACAATAATTTTACCTTATATTGCAAAGGCTGTTAATCATGAAGAAGAATCAGGGAAAGGAAATTATTCGCAAGAATTCGCAAGATTAATTTCCTTTTTCCTGTGCCGCCTGTGGTTTAATCGAAAGATCTGATGGTCAGTAAAAATTACACAACTCGGGTTAGCTCATCTTATCTGTGTTTTTCAAGCTTATGCTCGCACTTAAGGTGCTTCAGACAGGGAGAGAAGGTACATACATAAAAAGATAGGAATTCAAGGATAAGAGGGTAAGATGGAGAGAAACCTGGTGATGGAATCAGCCTACTATTAATGAAAGGCTCCAGGGGGACTATGGCTTAACGTCCCATCTGACGGACGGAGTATTGAACTTGATCCCTCGCTTCAAAGCAGTGAAGTAGTGGTCGGCATACCAAAATATATATATGCTGCTAAACACATCTTCCACTCCCGGGAATTGAATCCGACCCCTCAGGGTGAGGCCAGTATTCTAATCACTACACCAACCCGAATCTCTGGATACTCGAATTTGCCGGAATGCCTCTTCTGAATTTCAACCTGATACGGTTAGGTAATCAGGACTATACTACCTACTGTTAAGGGTATCTGCCTCAAATAAAATAATATTCCGTATTTTTGCTAAACTATTGCTGTTGGTACTTGATTAATTTTCCTCATACTCTAGTCTCGGCGCAAGGTTATATCGTGTCGTAATAAACTTGGTTGCCTTCGGTTCCCTCCGTCGTGTTTTGAAATCACATCTACCTCCTGAGGTATATTCCGTGTACAGGCATATATTTGCGCGTTTTTCATCAATAGCTGCACTGGCACTTATGCAACGGCTGCGTCTTTCCTTATAGTATCGTCATAATGTTCATGCAGAAGCTCGCAAAACAAAAGAAGCGCGTCGTGCACTTAGACGCGAGGGATTCATTTGCCTGACCGCCCACCCTAAGATCTCTCGCGGAATTCTTCATCCGTCGGATCAACGTGGCGTAAAACGTTGGTTTAGAAAAGGACAAAAGACGAGTTGGAAGCGAAAGGGAGTCGCGCATACAGGGTTGTCGTTTTATCATTTTTTTACGCGCAGCAGGCGCTTTTTTTTAAAGGCCCTTATTTTGTGCGCTCCGGTTATCCAGCAAAAGGAAACAACTTGCTCCAGCGTGTGTCTCCTTTTTGCGTAAAAATATTTTATTGCCAGCTGCGGTAGATGGAGCTGTGTGCGCTTTTCGCTGTCCTTTTGTCCCTCTTATTTTATATCCTGGAGATTAACTGGGCTCTTTCCACTCCAGTCCTCTTTCATGGGTTCTTTCGTCTTTTCATATATCTTCCCTTCCTTGTCATTCCCTAACCACTTTTTGAGACTCGTTAGGATCACGAATAGAGTGGCTGTAGGAACGACCACGCCTCTTAATGACCCGACGAAGGCCCTACAGCCCTCTCCAGTGAGAGTGTTTGCGTACATTTTGAGTGTGTTGGCTTCTTTTTCTGCCTCTCCCATCTGCTTTCTCTGGGGAGTAAGTGAGGCGGCGTGAGTTTCGGCAAAGACCTTGGATGAGAGATGACGATTTAAAGAGGTTTTTCATTCATGTTAACTTTGTAATCAGATACATATTTATCGCTGAATCTTGACTGGTAAATGGTGGTTTCTTTTCGATGAATCATTAGTTCTCATTCTGGTATTGACGTTATTTTCTCTGCATCACTTACCCAAGGGTTTGGAACTGAATTCGCTTCCCGTTATGGTGTTTCGTAAACGCCAAACGCTCGGGTAGTTAATCTCAAAAGGTAACCAGGAAGCCAATGTCAGTCCCAATGACTTCAGTAATAGCTTTTGGACCCCTTGTATGTAATGCAATGCAGATATTAGACTTCGTTATTAATATATCGTTAGGTATCGCGTGTTCTGAAATCCTTTTCATTCATACTTGAGGCTAAGAAGTATTTTCGAAGTAGGTTATGCGATCTCTTTGACTCGATTGATGGTCTGTTATCGATGATATCATTTCATTTTATGCTTAGAGCGATACGATTTAATTATTGCCTTTTTTGAGTCTTGAATGAATCGGTTATGGTTACCACGGTTACTCATGTGATCTGGTACAGAAAACACGGTGCGCTCTAGGAAGCACGAAGTTGGAATTAAAGTACTAGAGTGCTTCCCTCATAAGACCACCATGTCTTAGCAATACTAGTGAACGTTTTGGCCTTCGAAAGGCTGTTGCATCGCATATGCATCCTTAAGCATCCTCATAATCTGGTCCAGTCTGCTCCTTTGTAGTTTTGACAGCTGTGGGAAACTTCATCCATAACGCAGTAAAATGTTAATTATTTACCGTTAAGGGATGTTTTGACTTCTTCAGTTCCGTATACCCCGAGCATTCTAGTTTTATTTAACGTAAAGTCTTTGTAATTTTCCTCCTATCTTTCTTTTCCAAAGTGTTCTTCCCTGAAGTCTTCCTCACTCTTCTGTGTGAACGATGTAATGTTTGTAAAGAAATTATATTCAAAACCCTGAGGTGTGCCTCTTTCGAATTATCCTTGGCCAACGCTCTAATGTAGACACAATTTTCAGTTATTTCGAATGTTTAGCGGCAGCCGAAATTTATATTTTGTTAATTCTTATTCCACATTTTAGACGAATAAGGGTACTTGTGTGGCCTATTCACCTTTCCTTGTTAAATGTTTAGTACCAGTGACATCGACCCCATTAGGAGTAATGTTTCACTCTTGCACGAATTCCCTTGTTTCAATCATTACAGTACATTCGTCGAAATTAATGATGATCTCAAATATTATTAAGTTTCACTTTTCTGTAGTTGGTCGTTTAATATTCGTGGTCCATTGCATAATCCGTTTCTCTTAATCAATAAAGGTTGACGTAGGATATGCTCTTCCTCTGATAGTTTGGTGCATTCTCGTGTAAGAAATTTATCTGTGTATCAGTTTATCCGAAAGAAGCTATTCTTGCTGTATCTTCTCTTTTCATTTTTTGTATTTTACGAAAACATTTATTTTGGCAGTGAAGGAACAACTTGAAATTGTGTTGCATCTCGTTGGTGATGATGAAATCTTCCGCAGGCGTCTACATGCAACTCATTATCATGACTCGGGGAGTCCGTGATGCGTATTAGGTTGTAATATTTTTATATTACATTTATTAATTTAAAATGTCATTCATCATACATAAAATTTCCTCACGTATTGCTATGTGAAATAAACCCAAATAACCTTCAAGCAATTATCCGCCACTCCTCAGACTCGCACAAAACAGGCCATACAAATTTTAAACAACGATTTCTCTTCCCCCTCTGGTGATGATACACACACACTAAACACCCTTCAAATGTTGCACTTCTACATTGGCGTGTCACTTCCGCACACCACCACGTCTTTCACACAACTCCCCTTCTCTCTCCACTCCCGTTGTTTAATTGAATACCCACGTCTCTCACGATTGGCGCAGACACCACCTAGAAACGGATATTTTCCTAAATTCTTACTTATTGCATTGTCGATTTCTTGCTTTCCCGCGTCCGTGACCACGTTGGGAAAACAATGGATAAAATGGCGGCTAAAATTGTTATGTTACAATGTAATGAATTATATTGGAGGATTTAGTTCGAGTGAATCTTGTATTTTCGATAAGTTATAGTAACTGGGTACCAACTACTGTTGTAAACATTCGTGCTTTCTACCACCACCCCGACACGTATTCTACAAGGAACACGTGTCGGGTTCGTGTGACTTGGGCGTTCACGGGCCTTTCTAATGAGCCTCCGAGCGCGCATTTATCCATGACTTTTACGGCCGTGTAAATGTCTTTAATTATGTAAAATTTTAGTCCATGTGACTTATTTCCTTTTTAGCTACAAAGCGTGTCTCTGTCCTTTTCCCCCGACTCTGTTCCGTTTGCCGTCCATCCAGGACCCATCGCGTGCCGAAGGAATCAACCCTTATAATGACTTCGCAACCCTTTTCTCTTTATACCTATTCCTTCCCTGCTGACCCCTTCTCGCCATTCCAAGGGCTCTGCGCCTTCTATTTATTCGCAGGACAAAAGATCCCATTGTCCGGCACGTCCTATAAATTTCCAGGATCCAGGCCCTGGTATCACATTTTTTTCGGAATGAAACGGAGTTTTAAATAATGAAGTATTCCAGGAAATGGTGTTGAATTATAGAAGGGAGAAAATCTTACCGGGAAGTTGTAGATTTCCCGAAATGTTTTACTTCGCTATTTACTTTTTCTTGTTGCTGAGGAAATCACCGTGGGGGTTTGGGGTTTTTTATTTTATTTTGTGGATGCAGAAAACTTGAGGAAAAGTCAGCAAAGTTCATGAACTGGGTCACTCGAGTAAAGGTCTCCGGAACAATGTGGCTAATTTGGTTTGCTAGAACCCGAGTGCTGGCTGAAGAATTATTTTTACAAGTTCTCTTCATTGTATTGATAATAGTTAGCCAGTTGCTATTCATTTTTATTCGTCCCGATAAAAGTACTTTGAATAGTTTCAATACCCTTTTCCACTCTGGTAATTTTGAGTGTTGAAAGTAGTTTTGTCGGTGTTAAAGTTCTTCAGCCACGTGTGTTGCAATGTGATCCATCACCGCCTAAGGCTACTACGCGAGGGACCGCTTAACTGTGGAGGCTGTGCAGGAGGCAAATTGAATTCCAGAGGAAACTCTCCCTATTTTAAATAGTTGCGCGGGATGAGGACCTTGTTTCTTTGTTGGGCTCCGTCTTGCGTTTCATTTCTCTCCTTAATTCTCTTTTTTTTCACCGAATTTAATGTTTGGCAATTCCGGCCTCGATGAGTTTTTCAGTCTTAAGCTCTACGCGGTCCCTCGCGTCTCCTTTCGTCGCCTCTGCTTTCCCTCTTACCAAGGCTTCGTCCCGCTCCGCCCCCTTCTCCCCCGAACACCCACCCGTCCTTTTCCCTCCCGTCTTTCTCCATTACCCGCAGTCGTTCCGTGACTGCCCATTTCGGGTGTTACTTAACCACTCTGACCTCTTGTTCCGTAATGCGTTCATTTTTCTCTCTAGTCTCCATCTTTTACGCCTCCGCCCTCTGGTATCCTTTCCCTAAAAGCTAAAGTCTGTTTTCCGCGTTTAGCAGCGTCGCGAGTCACGGAAGATGAAATTGGATGTTTTCAGAAATTTGGAGAATTTTCTCTCCAAGTCGGCAGAATTGCTACTGTGAGTGCTTCGTTTAGTAAATCTATCTTTGGTTTTGTAAGATACTAGTAAGACTCAGTATTGACCTTATTGATTATATTATGCCAACTACGATAAATAGTTGACGTACTGCCCGAAGAGAGACGCTCTCATAATCATGACTCAAAGTTTGAATCCCCAAATCAAGTTTTTGCTATCAGGTTTTTAGTTTAAATTTCTTCTGTGTCAAATCTTTATATTAAATTGTTTTGATCAAAGTGTGTCATTTAAAACTCTGGAAAACATCCGTCGTTGTTTCAAATGCTAAGGGAAATGTGTTGCATCACTTTTAACCATACCATCGCGGTATCTGATAATACACACCCGAAGGAATCTTTGAGGGTAAGGATGCCTCGGTAGTGTGATGAGGAATTCTCTTTCTTAAGCCGTAGCTCTTTAGCCAAAGCACCACCGTTTTGGAGGAATTTTCTCTCGTTAATATTCAGGGATGAATTATATCTTGCGTTTTGTTTTTCCTGACCTCAGCGCATAATGCCAGGATAAAGCAAATTGTGGCGGCAGAAGAAGTTCTAAGAAGCAACACTATAATGATATGGTTTTTTACGTCCGTCATTTTGTTTTTTCCCATCTTGGCTGTGTTCATTTTAATCGCCCCTCTTATCCGTTTTCTTTCTCTCGTAAGGCAGTTTTCTTTTCGTGCCTCTCTTCCCGGCTTAGGCCGAAGGAGGGGGGCGGACACACCACGAGGAGGAAGGGGGCGGGGTGGGGCGTGTCTTCCCTCTCTCTCGGACGTCCATTTAATCCCCGTATAATCCCCATTTCCTCCTTCCTGCGTTAAATCAGCCGCCAACCGTCCGTCTTCCTTTTTTTTGTGGGCCGTATTGCTCCACCGATCCCGCGGAACCCTGCCTGCCCTTGTTCCCTTTATCCTTCCCCCTCCGTTCCCGAAATTAACGCACAACCGACCACGCCCATTTCACTCGGGCGGTCGGGTCGGAAAAATGTTCGCGTATGATTGTATCCGCGCCGAAGGAATAGGGTGTGATAGCGCTTCGGAATATTGGAGCAAAAATGTATGTCGGGACGCGAGGGGGGTCGGAGTCGTTAAGCTGTCCCGCCAAAGAGAATGTCTTTTTTTTCAGGAGGGAGGGGTTTCGAAAAATAAGTACTCATTAAAAGTTGACGGGTCGTTAAAAGCAGGCGATATAGAAGGCTGTAAAAGTCCCCTCGTTTGCCTCGTCGTCTGGACAGGTGTGCTCACGGTAAGGTGTCTTTGTATTGTGAGCTGTATTCTGTGAACTACGAAGGAGGAAACTTTTGTCACTTTTTTCTCGCCGTTTAATCTCAGAGTTATATTAATTACCCGCTTCTCATTTTATATTTATTCCATAGTATTTTAATTCTCAGGTGAGATTGATAGTCGCCACCAATTTATGGATTTCACATAATTCGATGACGCAAAAGTGGTGGAAGGTAGTTCTTTCGGGTGAATTTACTGTAAAGGAGAGTTTATTGAAATTTCGTTGGAAGGAAGTCGTCCCTGGTGAGAAGTAAGAACTTGTGTGTTGGCGTACAAGTCTGTGGGTAGAGTAATCACCTGTGTCACCAGCCACGACTAAGGAAGTTAATGGAAGACATTTTAGGGAATTAATGTATTTTGTTTTCTTCGTCGTTTTGTTTCTCTGTTGGTGTGAAGTCAGTTTACAGTTCTTCGGAAAAACGAATACTTGAATCAATCTACTTCGAATTTACTTTTATAAATTCATTTTGCATTTGCGAACGTAGTGGACTAACTTTCGCATAATTATTCGGAGTAAGTTTTATAGTTCATCATACCAGTTACGTTCGATAAATAGTAACTCATTAATTCAATGTTTACATCGCCTAACCGCCAAAAGTTAATTATAGTGCATTTTGTATGTCCTCGGAAAGTTTTGCACAAGAAATTACGTGTTGTGATAGGCACCGCGCGGGAAGGACAATCCTTTCGGTTTTGATCGCTTGCGGTGCAGTTTTCCAATGCATGCGGCGCGGTTGGTCAATTTCCTGCGAATTGGTCTTTCCGATCGGGTGGGTGGGGGGGAGTGGACGAACGGTGGCAGTGCCTACGGGAGTCCGCGACTCCAATCTCGCAAATTACCGACTCGCGTTCATTGGCGGAAGAGCGTGTTTTCATCGCGTCCCTAGCCTTCTTTTCCCCTTCGACCGTCACCTGTGCGTGGCAGACGCTGTTGCCTCGGTGGGCGAGTGCGTCGTGGACAGTATTCGCCATCTCTCTCTCTCCCTCCCTCCCACCGCTCTCGGATACCAGCGGAACACGTGCTTCCTCCGCCTGTGGGATTTTGCGCGCCCGGGTTCGGATGCGGGCGCGTGACGTCGCCGGTCACGTGACCTCCCGCGGCCCAACCGACCGGAGAAGCATGTGTCATTGTGGATCGTTAATGAAGCGGGCGAGGAGTGGACCGACGAGACAGGCGTGCTCGCCGCCGCCGTTGTATCAACCTAATGGATTCTGGGCTTTTGACGCTGTCGCCGTTGGCGCGGAAAAACTGCATCCAACCGCCTCCTCGGCAAACCGCGTGCGTCACGCTCGAATTTCCCCGCCCATTCCATTTGAGTTCATTAGGAGCACCTACGTGTGTTTGCATGACCTCTATGGGATCTCTGCCATGCTTATTACGTTATGCCTTTTATTGAGGTCATGTGAGCTTAGGTGTTCGCCTGTCGTCTCGTCCTTCGTGTCGTAGAATGGCAGGGCGTGTGTGTATCTCTCGCCGAAAATATTTGCAGATCCGGGCAAATATTTTGTTAGCACTGCGCGAACCAGCATATAGAGTTACCCCAGGGTTATGTTAAAATCCTGTTTTCGACGTTTATTCTACTTTTTATCTGGTCTATGATAATCGATTTATTTACTTGGATAGATTAACTTGTTCAGATTCTAATATTAATTTTACCAACTTTCCACAATACACAATATTATACAATCCAAAGACAAATATTCACATTCTCAGGCATCCAAATATCTGTTGCGAGGTTTCCTTGTTAATTAGTTTTATCCTGTTTACTTGGTAAATATGTATGGTATGAGGTCTTAATTGATAATGTTATAACAGGGTTACTTTTAAATGAATTTGAGCTACTGTCCAATTCAACGTGGTTGAAATATTTTGTAAATTTGGCTTAATTCTGAGAATGTAAAACAGTATCCCCTCACTTCCTAGTTCTTATGTGAGTGAAAGCGTTAAGTGTAGATATAACGACCGAGTATTGTAAGCTTTCCACAATACACTCTCTTACCAAAAAGAAGCTCAGGAGTCACAACGTTTGACCTCGTTTCAGACGTTGTCCTTGACGGCTGCTCTTCATTGTTCCAGATAATCGGAATACAGTAGGGAAACGTTACCCGCCTAAGGCACGAGACATCGAAAGCCCAGTGAGTGTTGATGTCTATCAAGATCAATACTCCTGCGGTATCCAGATGTTGGTGATTTTTTGCCATCCTTAAGCCACCTCTTGAACACTACATTTCCATTACCTTTTGTTAAAATGTCAGTTCGTGTTGTGGAAGTTTATAGGTCATCGCGTGCCCAACACAGGTGAAAACTAATTTTGTAATCGTGTTATAGGGGAGTGACTTTCGTTAATGTCTGAGCAGTCCTTGGAATTCAGAGGCGGTGATATATTCCTAAAATAATATGTTTTCTCCTGTAGGAATGCTTTTCCCCTGTTGCGTGTCATTGGTATTGAGGCCTTATATTTTTTATCTCAATTGAGTTCTCAACTGTTCTCAATGTTCTTTTTTATTTCTCGTAGCGGTACTTGTATACTATTTTTGTGACACGCTAATTGCATTTATTTGATATGATTTGGATGTTTTTCAGTTTGTTTTTACGGGCGGAAAGGACCTATTTTTCCTCTATAAGGATTTTATATCGGTGTGATGGGCTTAGTTTCTTTACCTCTTGCCCGCGTGGACCTCTTCTCGGCCTCTTCCAAACCTTCCGAAAGACATAAGGAATGGGCCGCCCTCCGCATTAATACCGTTCCTCGTTCATACCCGCCCGTTAACATTATTCCGTTCTACATATCTCCTCCTCGTCTCCCGTGGCTAGGTCGGCGATGCGTAATAGATGGTGCACCCGCCCCGGCTTCTCGTGAGATGGTTCGTCTCCTCCCCGCCATCGTAGCCGCTCGTGGGAAACTACGTAACGGTTTAGAGGCACCCTCCCCACCTCGCCACCCCACCCGTTGCTGCTTTGTATGCCGCCGCGCTCGCCTTCTGTCTTCATCCTTTGGAAACTTCCTTCCTTCCCAACTTTAAAAATTTGCGTTTCCCTCATGTATGTACACGTGCGAATTAGTTAACTGATCCTTTGCCCTCCCGACCCCCTCCTCTCCTCCACCACCTCCTCACACTCCCACCCCCGCTCCCTCCCGCCCATCTTCTTTCGGGGTCGACCTAGTTGCGCTCCCATGTGGCTCCGATGATGTATTTTGCTTCCTTTTGCGTCAACCCGTCGAGGCCCCGGAGGTATTACGTGTCCAGCGCTTAAAGGCCAATCCTGACGTCTATTGAGTCGACATATTCAACCTCTGGATTAATAAAAAGAGTGTGGATCAAATGTTTTGACAATCTCCGAGTTCAAATTTCACGATAGTCCTATTTGCGTGTTACATAATGGATGGTAAATCTATTTCTCTCGGACTAGAGGGTAAGAGGATTATGTAACTTCCATTGTGACGTGCTCACTGTTATTGCTTTCCTCTTGCAGGGGGAAGGCAAAATATGTCGACTTGTAGCGGAGGAGGTATATATAAATTCAATCGAACTTGAGCCCACTCTACACTTTCAATATGTACCTACATTGTACACCCCATGCCTTCTACGAAGATGTGATATGTTATCAGTACATGCCTCCTTCGTAAACCTTTTTAGTGGTAGAATTAGGTTTTTAAATGCTGCAGGTGGTTATATTGTACCGTCTAACCTTTTTTTGGGCTATGTTATTTGTAATAATTCATTAGCTGATATGTCGTGCATGGACGATTTGCGTTATTTTGCTAATGGGTGATTTCCTGCCATCATCTATTAAGCCCTCATGAAGTGCCTTAAACGTTAATGGCTAGTTAATATATTAGATTTTATATATTAGGAAATATAATTGTGTAAGATTTCATTTGAGCATTAAGTATGTATGTGCATGGGAATATTTGTAGATCCCATAATAGACGAAATCCGATTAGAGCAATATGATCTGATTGAGAAGTGTTGGTATACTTAATGTTTAGTTAAAATTGTTGGAGCAACTATACGAGATTTTACTGCCGATATTTGGATAATAATTAATAATGTATTTCCCATTTATATCCCGCGAGTTCATTTTATGTCTGAAATACTTAATTTCATCTATTGATGTGCGGAACATCATCAAATTGCATGTCGAGACAGTGTGAAACGGCGTAGCTTTGTAGAGTGAGAGGAAACACTAATTAAGTCTGATTTATTGCCTATTTTTAATTTTTTTTCGATTATGATTTTCTCAGTTTCGTCCGTTTTAGTTTTTAATGCTTAATTTTTAGGCCTGCCCCTTCGGTTTATGCTCCTCCGTCCATCTCTTGGAAGCGCATTTTGTGACTTCGACGTTGGAATGAAATTTTGAGATAAAACTCGGGAGGGGAATAATTCAGCGTGGCCCGGTTTTACTGTCGCTCATTTTTATACCTTGGGAGTCGAACGGGTGGGTCGCGGATAATAGAACTGAACACTCGTAAAATTTGTATTTTTAAGTGTGCGTTTGAAAATTTTTTTTAGTGCTAGGAATGATAAAAACTAAAACATTTTCAGTCACATTTCCGGGTCAATGGGTTTTAAGCTTATTGCAGTTGAATCCTGGGAAAGAAGACGTAAATTTTCAAAAATTAAATATTTCTCTTCGGACGAGTGCTCTTCCGCAACTAATAGATTCGACGGATGTTGTAAACGCAGTAGTATCTGGAAATCTCCGTTTTAGATGTGTGTATTTGTGTGCAATGTGGGACTCGTGTAGATTTGATGTGAAAACGGATGTTCACCGAACTGGCAAAATGCGGGATTGTCTTTGTTTACTCTCTGTGCGAAGTAGGATATTTGTCGAGCATGTATGATTTCAGATAGAATATGTCGCGAATAAGATTTGACCCATTTGATTAATTGTTGATATACTCACCGAAAGATATTAAACAGCTAAGGCGTTTTTTCGTACATATTTGAAGATATAAGCTTTTAGTCCCATTGGGAGCTGCGCGCTTCTATTTCTAGTGTAACAATTCCTATTTTATACACACAGTGTGATCGTTGTTTAATACTTATTATATTTTCATAATTTTTCGGTAATGTTAAAGCCTCTCATTGATCATGCCTCTCGTTGATCATGCCTCTCGTTGATCATGCTGGTAAATAAGATAGTGGAGATCTTTACAGCTAACCAAGTAATCAGAAAAGATCGGGGAGTAATTGCTCATGTGATTGGTGTTGTTTATATAGCATTCTTGTGTAGGGTACCGTTTTGGGGTAAAAAATGAGGTAACAGTGAAAAATATATTTTATCCCTCTTATGTCAAAAATCCAGTTATAATTGCCACGAATGTTTTCCTTACTCTAAATATTATCGCTCGATTAAATACAATCACTAATTACATGTATGAGTTATGTGAGCGTTATAAATTGGGGCATACAATGTGTTTACGCCGTCTTTTTTACCGCCTTATTCAATTATAAATGAGACTGTTTGAAATCATTTGTATTTTACCTCTCATTCAAATTTCTGGTTGTTGTTTGTAATATGCATCTGTGAGCCACCTTATTTGCATTAATGAATTTCCTGTTCGAAATAAGTCGGATGACCGGAAATTGAAGCGAATTAATATTTCCGGTGTTAATATTTCAATCAGTGTTGGTTGTGGCAATGCGGTATTTTTTTGAATGCTTCGAATCGTTTGTGCTCGCCTGTCGATGGCTGCTGGCGGCTTCGTATGCGCCGCATTGTGTCCAGTTCGAACGCCCTCTTGGACTATTCAGTCCACTGCGTTGTCATGTTAGCGATATGTATTATAATTCTGTGATGGATTGTTTGCGATTGCCCCAGTTCATTTGTCAGGCGCGCGCGAGGACTGGCGTATCACCGTGCGTTCTAATTTTGCCAAGGACAAACAAAAAGTGTTCTTGGGTGTTGCAAACTAAATATTGCTTCCTTCAACAAGCGTGAGTGGGCTTACTATTTTTGACGCATCTAAATTTGAGAGTCGCTGGGGTTTACCCTCCGGGTCAAGTTTCGCGATTATTTCATTAAAATTAAGCTTATTTGTTTTAAATATTAATAAATCTCCTTGTCATCCTTGACGAGGGATTTCAGGTGTTATTGATCAAGACTTTTGAATTTATTCACCATGATATGAGTTTGTAACCTTTAGCCGATTGCTTGGCTGTAAAATGTGTGATGTCAAGTAAAACTTCCATCGTTTTAGGGAATCTTAATCTCATTAGCACAGGACGCAGCAAATGACAGCATCATTCAGCCCTGCTGAGGCGTAAAAAGTTCAAATTGTTATTTAGACCTCGTGGCCGTGCCCATTTTTCATGAATTGCCTATCGTAATCATTTACGACGCGAGGTTGATGCTTGGCCAAATAATGGGGGCTTGTTTTTTTTCCTGCAAGGGGAGACCTTGATACCTCCACACGACATCTCCAAATGAAGAGGGTGCCACCATCCGCCTCTTGTGAAAGGGATATCGTAACCCTGTCCTATTTCGATATCGGGAGGCCTACTAATTAACGCCGTCGCTTCGAGCCCTTTCCCTCGCAGTCGTTATTGCTCCACTTTCGCCCTCGGTACTATTTATCTTCCCGCAGTGGTAGAAATTACCGACATTAATGTTTAATTGATAATTTTGATATCATCTGCAGTTTGGGAGAAAACATTTATTGATTATGTTGATTCAATTGCATTGAATATTCTTCGTCAGGTGGTGAAAGATTCCAAGCATGGATGACTTTTGTGATTGATTTTAACTTTAAAAGCTTTAATAAATTGGCAGCCTTGACCAAATTTGACATCTAACGTGAGAAAAATAATTAAAGATTTGGTGAAAAATAAACATTTACATCACCATTTGTCATAAAGTTGTGCATGATATGGAAGTTTTGTCGTCTGCAATAATGAGGGATGCAATGTTTTAGACTCACCATTTCGAAATACTATTTGCTGAGGCTACACCAAGTGTACTGGTGCTTCTTAAGTTATCGGACCATAATCACCTACCTAAACGCAAACCTAACTGGACCATAATCATAAAATTAGAGAAATTGATTGCCGAACTTACAGATTCAAAATTCCCTTCTTTCCTCGTACAATTAGGGAAATTAATAATTGTTACTATATCCAAAAGCACAAATACGAGTGTATCAATAGGTAGTTGCATGTTTGTGTAATGACTTTAAGCTAACCCAACTAACAGTATGTTTTTACATGCCTGTTCTGCTATTTTATCCTTTTTTTAAATTTTGAAGTTTACAGTATTATTATTAATCCTTTTTATGCATGTATACGTCGTCCCAACGTAATGTAATGCGTTTGGTGTGAAATCACCCCGTCACACACCTTTATGGTAATTTGCAGAGTATTATGTAGATGTAGATTGGTCAATCACAGTAGGATTTGGCCCAGTCTTGGTATTACAATTATACTCCTGTAGATATAAAACTTAACATTTTATGAAGTTATAAGAGTGTTTTAAAATTGATAAAATCGTTGAACGTAACAGTATTAGCGGCATCTGGTACGTGAAGAAACATTGATAGGCATACAATAACATAGGCAGCAAAGCAAAGGGATAGGTAGGTGAAATTTTGTTGAGTATTCTGTAGCGCATGATGCATGTATTAACAACCAATCCCTTTATCACTATGTAGATACTAACCATGTAGCTGTATGTGACCCATATTATTAGCACATTTCCATGTAGTACCGTAGTTGCATGTCAATAGTGCATGTTTTAGTGAGCTTCACCCCCTGCCACGCACCCTCGCGGTTGCTCGTAGTGTATCGCGTAGATGTAGATTGACTGACTCCCATTTAGAGTGGCGTTGTTATCGAGATAACAGTAATTTTATTTTATTAAAGTTAAGAAGGGATCTCGTTTGATTGCCGTGGTAAGTTCTATCTAATAACACGCGCCTCCTCTTCAGGCAGGGTCGTCGTAAATGGCTTCCAGTCATTTTCATCTCCACCATGAGGTCGTTGCTATTTTGTGTTTCAGTTTTGTTCTATGTTAAGAGAATTTATTACTCCCTATGTTTATCAACCAATGAATGGCGTTTTCTGTACAAGTAAATGAATCCCATAATCAGTCCTCTAATTTAGTTGAAATTCCTAAAAATCTTATAATATTTTCATCTGTTCACGAAAAATATAATCGACATTAGTTTGAGAATTTTTAAAGCAGTTATGGGCTTCCTTAGGAAATTTCCCTTTTCCCTTCCATATTAATTGTGTAATGCATTCATTTGTGTAAAGATATTCAGTAAATTGATGAAATAATGTAAGATTGGACGATACCTTCGTTGTGTGCCTTCAGGCCTTTATGAGACGAATGATGAGGTAAATTATCTTCTCCCCCTTTCATTGTGGAAGGTATTGCCTCTAAGCCTATTGATTTGAGGTCTTTTGGGCTTTGTTACGTATTTAAAACACCCTGGAGGCCACATCCTGTTAAAAGGCGAAATAAGAGAATTATGAGCCCGGCCCCTAAAAGCCAGTGTTCTCCCACCACGGAACGGGTCCTCCCGAGCGTCCGAATTGCCGCCCTGCTGTCCCCTCGTGTCCACGTCCCTTCCCGTTCCAAGCCCTCCCGCTCCCCTCCTCTTTCCCACCTCCCAGCGCAGTGGACCCGACACTGCCCCCCATCAACGGGCAAGGAGCATCTCAGTTTTCGTGCCCCCTAAGACCCAATCCATCCGCCCCCTCCGACCGCATCCAGTCCCGGACTGACTGTCTGCATCTCTCCCACCCCCTCGCTAAGTGTCCCCCTCTGTTCCCTCCTCCCTCTTAGTTTCACCTAAGTCCCCCTCGTCTCGTCCGCCCCTACCCCATACTGACTCCCCCAACGCAATCCTCGTATCTGCTCCAGAAACCAGTCGTGTGTTCCCCACCTCTTCCTCTCTCTCTCCTTCCCGACCCCCTACCCCCTGGCGTCTCGTCTGCACCCCGTCCCATCCCTCCGAAACCTCGGCCATCTGCCACATCCTCCTCAACCCTCACCATCGCCCCCATAAAGTGTATTTCCCTTGCGAAAAAAACACATCCTCCGCCACCCCGTAATCTCTCGCTCCCGTCAGGGAACTCTACCCTCCCGACAATCGTCCGCGTGAAATAGGGGGAACTAGTGAATAGAATAAGTGAAAAAGATGCCCTTAAAACGACGAATTGGGAGAGAGTGATCTAACTTGGCAATGATTAAAACTTGAATTAGACATCACGGAACCCTTGGATGGATTTTAGACGAATTGGGAGAGAGTGACCCAACTTGACAGTGATGAAAGTTGTATTAGACATTACGGAGCCCTTATGATCTCTTTATTTTCCACCAACATTTTGTTAAATTACTCAGTGGAAGCCAAGTTTAGGTAGGTTGTTTCTAAATTTTCTTGTACCTATGAGCTTTTTTTTGACTTTCTATATAAAGAGGGCTCAAAGTCGCAGAACACGCAAGATACGCATATATTTTTAAAGATTTTTTCGCCGTACTTAAGCTGCTCGTTGTTAGGTTTTACTTCCGGCCTTTCCTTTTGCCATCCGTAATTTCTTGCTCTGCTCACATTTAGCGTCTGAGTCTTCTGAAGATGGGATAATCTTATCGGGCATCTTGACACATGGTGAAGACAGTACCTAGTAAAAGAAAGCGAATGGGGAGAATGATATAAGATGACCTGGGATGTTATGGAGCCAGCAGGGATAGATGACATTTCATTTTTCATCGTTATACATCACCTACCGCACCCCGTAGAGGTGAATTGGAGGACACTCAATAGATATGGATAAAGATGCAGATGTAAAATAATTTACATGTTTAATATGAAGAGGTTACCCGAAAGAAGGATCAAGTAGGGAGCCGCGTCAATCTCATTGACGGCTAAAAAAATAATTTTTCAACCCTAAGGTTGGTTTTTGATTGGTGAGGGTAGAGCTCACCCCGTACTAAATGTGTGAAAAATACACATTCGGGGTAAGCGGAGCAATTCATTTCCCTGGGGGGTTGTGTTTCAAACCAACGGTTTTATCTCGAACAGCTAACCAAGGAGTCACTTGGCATAAACAAGAATGGTTCGCAAATTTTGGTGTCTTAAAACCACTGATTATACCCTCATTAATCATTTACACTAGTTTTTTTATCCCATCCGGGGGGGCTCTATAATCCTGACCGACGGGAAAAGCTCAAGTAACAACAATTAATGATATTGAAACAAGAGATTCAGACTCACTAAATTTGCCAACCATTCGCGTTTGTATCACGTGACTCCTTGGTTACCTAATCGAGTAAATCCCGGCGGTTTCAAACGCACCCCCTCCCCTGGGCCACATGCGGTTTACTGCAAAGTTCTGACAAACAGAAAACATTGACGACTAGTGAGTATGATTTTCGTAATTGCTGAAAATTTGCCTTCGATAAAAATGGACTGCCAGATGCCCTGTGGTCCAATCGGAATCGGCTGGAATGATCTACGTGGAACGTGACTTGTATCGTTGCTTTGTCAGGGTTTCACCGTTAGTGCAGTCAATCTTCTCGCCCTCTCTAGGTTTTGGTCAACATATCTCCTTTCCCTTCCTCCACCAACCGGCGGATCCTGTACCGCACGCAGCCTTCCCATCCCCCGCAAGATATTCCTCGCCCCTCCTAAACCGCTCTCCCCATCCACGGGCCGGAACCCCACGGCCGCCGCACGCTGCATCCCTGTCTGGGTACACACACGCGCGCATCCCCGACCCGCAACCTCCCACTTCTCGTCCCGCATCCTCGGGGCAAAGCCTCACTTCCTCTCTCCCCATCATCTGACTACCCACTCACAAACCAGTTCCCTCAATAACACCCTCCCCCTTCTCATTCCCGATCATTCCTGCCTCCTTCCCTTCACTTCATCCTGCTCCCCTAGTCAAGCACCTCGTTTCCTCCCCGAACCCCGAGAACCCTTACATTTTCGTCCTCTTGGCCTGCACCTTCCTGTTCCTTCTTTGCCTTCAGATCTTGGCTCGGATGCGACTTTGCAATCCTCGCGTGGCTTTTGTGTTTAACCCCCTGCCACACTTTTATGGTGGTTTGTAGAGTATTATGTACATGTAGACTATGTGTGGCTAGTGAATTCCGTTGACAAACATGGACGTGGTGTCGATGACATTATTAAATATCTATTTCAATTGCCATTTGAGGAGTTTACCCGTCAATAGTGTGCTTATAAGTTGTGGTCAGGGAATAGGGCTTTGAATAGGGATAGGTATAATGACAAATCCCTTTGGTAATCTGCGAAAAGGCCTTCATATCAAGAACATCCGGTGAAGTGAAGGGCTCTGTTTGTATTTTATAGAAAATTCTATAACTTCTACTATTAACTTAAATAATAGTCCTTGTTGATATAGATCAATGCTGTGCATCCATACCTTCACTGACTGATTTTGGTACATTCCTCCGCCTTTGATTCACGCTTAAATGCATATCAATAAGAATCTAAAAATATCCTTTCCTAATTTTTATTGTATGTATGTACATTTGAACGGTTGAAGATCCTCCTTAGAATGATCCTATTTGGCTTTTATTTTTTCACTTCCGAATCGTTGAAAAAAAATTCAACGAACACTACGTATGCGATTTAATATTGCATTGATTCAAGTAACTACAATTTTTGATATCTGGGTATTCTCAGCACCTCTTCAAAAGGACCCTCATTGGTTTTTTTAATCCACTGCAATGGATACCTAGGTAATGGCTGCACCGAGGACGCACATAAATACTTCCCGAGTTTTAGTGTTAGGTGCCATTTCGGAGGCTAAGTCATTCTTTCGCTTTTTTTCTTTTCGAGTTGTTGTTAAACCCAAATAGGAATTGTTTTCCTTTTAATATGTTCTTCTCATACAAAATGATGATCACGGTCAATACATTCCTTTAAAACACATTAATAACTTAATCCATACTGTAAATGGTGTTGTTCGTTAAAAGTTCGTTAGTCGCGTTCGTTTCAATTAATTAATTTTATTCATGTTGAACATACCGTGCACAAAATATTTTGGCTATTGTAGATCAATAAATATAGGCGATGTTTTAATGACGGCATTGCCGTACTACTCTCGAGAAAAATGACAATTTTCGACCTGGAGCCCATCGATCTTTGGACTTTCTTTAGATAATGGAACATATTTATGAAACTTCACGCATTAATAGTGAAGCGTCATATGATTGAGTGTAAAACCCTTGGCGTAGTTAACCCTGTTCGCCATATATATCACCGTATATTCCCCATCTTCGCCCCATACTTTAATGCTAATTTTTGTTCATTTGTAACAGTTTTGCCGTGTAGTAGTGGTTATGGAGTTCTGCCAAGTTGTGGGGCTATTTCGCCATTTTAACTGCCGGAGATTTCAACATGCTTACCGGATGTGGGATTCGATCACATGACCCCCAAGGTATTCAGCTTGCATGCTGAGCTTACCCTGTCGTCGTAAACGTCATCGTAATCGTTTACCAACCGCATCCCACGCCCTCAATTCTGCCTCCTTCACTTACGGGGCTTCATCGTCTTCACCCTTCCGTCTAATATCCTCTTCGAAGGGCCCTTTTATTGTCCTACGCCGTCCTTTCTTCCTGTCGCACCCTCCTATCTATCTCGTTGCCGAACCATCTTGTTTGTCTGAGCCAACAGTTGCGAATGGGGGCATTAGACTGGTTTCCTTTTATCAAGCGTCAGAGATCTGATCGATAAAACCATGCTCGAAATCATGGGTTTCAACATTTCTGAGTGAATTATGGCACCAGACCGATTGGTATTCTGTGCCGCATGATTTTGGTTGATGATAGGTTGAGATAAATTGATTCCTCGCGGTAAAAACCGAAGTATCTGCAAAACACGAACGGTCGGTGCGGGAATCTATCTTACAAATTAGGTTTAAATTCGTTACAGTGATTAATTAATCGAATTTTACATTTCTAGAACGCTCAATGGGTAAGCTGGGTGTGGAGACCTCTGGCTCCCAACTCACCCCCTGCCAAGCACCTTCGGTGTTGATTTACGGTAATCAGTGGATGCAGATGATTTTTTTCCTTAAAATAAGATGATGCTTGTATGCGTGTTAAGTTATTAAGTAGATTAAATGAACTTGTGTTTAGTAATTTTGTGTTCTTCCTTTTTACTAGACTAGACCGTTCTCCCATATTTTATTTTTCAGTCCATCGCTTAGTCTCGTTCTCCATATCTTTTCAAGGAATCATATTCGACCGTATGTCAAGCCATAGTGGAAGTGGGATATTTATTAGGGGAAAACGCAAGCTAGATAAATAATTTAGAGTGCGAGAAATATCTTTTTCATACTTTTTTTGTTCTAAATCTCCATAGTGTCGTTTGAATTCGAACCATACTTTCTTTCACGCAGTGACGATAGGTGTAGGGACATAAAGATGATTTTCGAAAGTCTTGAAAACTTGAAAGAAAGGTTAGTTGCACGCGTGTGGAATGTTTTGCCATTATTTATAAATTTAAATTACTTTTTTGTCTTAAGTTTTAAGGTACGTTTTGGCGGAAGGAGGTGGTATGTAAAAGGAAATCGCTCTTGCCTGCGGAAGGAAGGCGAAGAGCCCGGTCGTAGAGTATATTCCCGGGTTAATGTATTCGTAAACCCTTCGTTGCGCCTTCGGCTCTTTACCTCCCAGCTGCCCCGTTGGTCTGCTCGGCCTCCAATCCATTTCGAATCTAACCGCCGTCTCCCTCTCCGCCTGATAACTTTTCTGTCCCCCCCCCCCCCACCCTCCCAATCCTCCCCTCTAACCCTTCCAGCCGCTCACTCCCACCCACCGCCCTCACCACACTAACCGACCGGGTCGTGCCACTCTTGTGGACACCCCCTGCGACTACTCTTCCAGGCAGTGTTGCCATTTCAGCCGAGAGAGTCTTATCTTTCCCCTCCTATATTGAATATACTTCACACTGGACTGACGCTCAACTGGTTCTCATCAAAGAGAGCCTGCCAGGCGCTAGCATGTGAATTTTGGCATTCGTTTTCCGAATTTGCGTTATTTTCCTAGTTGCCGGGAACCTTGACTCGTGGGAAAGAATCGTTGATTTAATGTGTAATCCAGCTTGTTCGATGCGTTAATTAACTTCCGAAATTGTTTCGAAATATATAGATAATAAACGAATCTCCTCTAAAATGTACCTATTTACGGTATCATGACGTATCTTATAGGTGGGAACAACGTAGTACTTGGCTTTAAAGAGACGTGTTTGGTGCTAGGTGTTTCCCATCCCCGTCCCGAGTCAGAAAACTAGTTTTTTGTGTTTTATAATGCCGAAGACTTATGTTCTAGAAAAGTAAGTGTTAGAGGAATTAATATTGTCTCTAATTGTACTCCAATAACTCAATGTGGCATATCTCGTTAATTTTCGTGCATTTGTAGTGTAGAACTTCCATAATGGTGCTCAGGTAGCTGGAAAACATTTTCGTAAAGCCTCATCAAATTGATTCGAGCCTCAAATTTGCGTGTTGTGAGTAGAGAGGCGTGAAGTTCGCGTCTCACGAATTCAATGGATGTAAAGGACATAGTAAGAAACTCGTTGAGTGGAATTTCAAATTTTAGCATGTTTCACTCGACAATTTCTCATGATTTACTGTGAATTTACCGCTTATACGAATTCAGATATTCAGTCAAGAACCTTTGCATCTTTGTTCTTCGACGTTTTACCTACCTCAGTTGCAGGAATTTCACGTAAATTATGCATCAAATATTGGCTATTATATATATTATGGAAGAAATATATCGTTGTAAATCGTTGATTATTTTCAGCTGAAACACTAGTGTAACGACTTCTTCGTCTGCTTTCATATCATTTCCATCAGTTGAGTTGAGAAGAAGATACGCGCTTGCGCTACAGAGTGACACCGCGAGACACAATCCGTCGTCATTCTACCGGCGCGGTCAGGAAGGCGCAGGTAGACTTTTTGTAATTCAAGAAATGGATGTAAGAAATGTACTCGTGGATGAATGTAATGGATGTAAGGAATAATAGCTCATGATCAGAAAAATGAGATTCGTCTCTTCTTTGAAAATATGGCGTGAATTACCCGTTCGATTCTTTTTATTTCTATCGTTTGGTCATCCGCAAACCTCACTGATTTTATATATTTTCCCCCGACCTTTACTCCAGCCTCTAGCTTATCCCAAGCCTCTCTCATCATTTCCTCCGAGTATATGTTGAAAAGTACCGGCGATAGCTGACAGCCCTGCCTAACTCCCCTCCCTATTGTGGCCCAATCCGATTCTCCATCGGCTACTTTCACTTGCGCCTTCTGCGCCATGTATAAATTCCGGATCAGTCTCCTGTCTCTCCAATCTACTCCTATCTTCCGCTATATTTCCATTAACTTGTCCCTCCTCACTCTGTCGAACGCCTTTTCGAAATCAGCGAAGCACGCGAATACATCCTGATTGTATTCTAGTTTCCTTTCCACTAGTATTCTTATCACTGCAATCGCATCCCGAGTGGCCCTCCCCTTCCGAAATCCAAACTGATCCTCGCCTAGAAATTCATTTGCTCTCTTTTCCATTCTCCTATTGAGGTTTCTAAGACGTCGAAGACGAACGATGAAGTGCTAAAATTGGTAGGAGAGGAAAGAAATTTGATAGATGAAATTAGGGGATGGTGTTTTGAAGGAGGTGTTTGAGGGAAGAGCTTTGGGTTAGCGGGGAAGAGGGAGGAGAAGAACGGTTAGCTTGGATGGAATGATGGGTGGCAGGAGGTATGAGGGGCTGAAGAGTGACATCGTGTGAAACTTAGGGGGTGGGAAGAATTAAATGTCCATTTAAACCTACCTTCACTGGTAAAATACTAATAATAATAATACCTACTCAAGAAAACTTCTGAAAAAATATTTCTGGACTCATTTAAGAATCTCTAGGATATTCATTTAAAAGTGTAATTAAATTAGTTGAAAGTCTCTGCATTTGTATGGAACATTTCTTGCCATGGCAGATTTCATATAAACTCATTTTTGTATTGTAAACTTTTAGAGACCCCGCTTTGGGTAGCGGTTAATTCATAAGAGCATTCCATTTTTTTGTATTCTCGATGGAATTTGACGTAGGTATATTTGGCCCAACAAAATGCTGTGAGGAATTTCGGAATCTAGAATGTAAACCATTCCGTATTTTCTCATGGGGATAGTCTCGTCATTATAAATCCTGGAAGGCACGCCGATCCTGTCCCTCAAGCGCTGGAAGTCTCGTCCGATCCGCTCCGACCCACCCTTTTCCCATTGTGTCGAACCGATTCCGCCCTCCGGGCTGCCACGCCAAATCTCTCGACGCGGGGTTCTCCTTCAGCTACATCCCCTCCGGAGCCGTCCTCTCGCATCAGAAAGTCATTCATTCCGGTCCCTCGCCCGCCTTTATGCCTCCCCCGCGTTCAATTTCCACAAATCCGCCAATCCCCACGAACGCGACTCCTCTCCCACTCCCCAACACTCGTCCATCTCTCGAAAAACTCCTCCACGCTCCCGGACCTGGCAAACTCTCTTCGAGTCCCCAGTTCTCGTCGTCCCACCGCTTATTTCCGGTGCGCTTGCTCGCGTCGTTTTTGCGACCGGCCCTCCCCGTTTTCATTCACGGCCGGTGGGGAGAACCGGGATCCCGTGGTTTCGCAGCAACCTTGGGTGCCAGCGTTGTTTTCATGCTCCCGCGAATCAATTGCTGAACTGCTGGCTTCTCTGCCCCTTCCTTCCGTTGAAAAACTCGGGAAAGCGATCAGTTTTGTCGTATCCTTCCGCAGCCGCTATAGAAATTCTTTCAGTTTATTAATTTCCTCGAGCAGCGGGTGAATTAACGGTGGCGTCGACTTGCGATAATCATTTCACGCAGGGTGTGACGGCTGAATGTCGAGATTCACGAGTTTTTGATTCCTAAAAAATCGTGAAAATTTCATGGACATTGCGTGAATGCACCAATTCAGGAAACTAAATGAGTAGGTTACCTATTCATTCACATTCACAATGTGACTCGGAATTATGAGGTGGAATTCTGGTCCCTTAACACTTTTATACGAATTTTGTGCCCCGAACGGTTCATGTAATAGGTTAGCATGACCTACACATATTTTCCCGGTCATAGGATGGAATACGAGTGTTTTTTATAGAAAATAAAAACATGAAATTATCACTCTTGTTTGTATAGCTTCGTCCTGATAATCGCGATCTTCGGATTTAAAATTGACCACTAGTCCTCGCGATTTACGGCTTGGGTCAGTGTGTCCGTCGCATGGAAAAATAAAAAAAAACGCAGTTGAAATCAGTGAGAGTATTTAAACTTGAAAATTTGACAGTGTTGCCGGAAGCGAAGAAACTGTGTCATATAATTTTACTTTCCCGTTTTTGTCATCATCGTGTACACTGAGCTGTCTTGAAGCCAGAGTATTATTTTGGGTTTTGGTTATTGTATCCCGGTGATGGTGGGACAATTTCGCTCTCTGCAATTTTTTTTCTATTTGTAGATGATGGCCTTTCATAGAGTATACACACCTCGCATGCATAGCGACGAAAAATAGTTGATGTTGAGATTTTTTTGGCTAAGGAAATGGGGAGGGGCAGCGAATTACAGGAGAACTACACAAGGCGATTGATTGATATTTATCGATATTGATATGAATTGTCGATATTTATCTATATTTATAGCTCTATTTCATTGGCCACTTATTCTCCATAACCATTCTTGTGAATTTCTCCGCAACCGAGTAACCTCGACACCCCGGGCAGTTTTCATCCACGTTGTTGTGCAGACCGTATGGTGGGATCAATTCCGGTAGCGTCTATGGACGCACTTACAAAAAACCTCCAGTTTCGTGGATACCAAATGTTCATAGGAATATGGGCAATCTAGACCCTCTATTATATGTGAATGTAATATATCAAACTGTTTAGTGCTAGTTTATCGGGACACCACTCATGTATTTGATACCGGATTCGTCGGAAGTGTTTCTGTTTAAAAATTGGCCATTCACCGAAGTTATTAGTCTCGATAACGTAAATAAGTTCACCATGTAAAATTCCACAGATTTATTAAATCCGACCTAGGTTTCGACTTACACAGTCATTATCAAGGTCATGATTACAAAGTGAACTTATTTACGATAAATATGTGGTTCCACGAAGTCAAGCCTGGCAATTTGTTATTTATTACTCTCGTTTGAAAGTCATTCTAATGACAACATTTAAAAACAGCGAAAGGATATTGCGGTGGCATGTTCTAGTTTTACATTGGTGTTATTTTATATCATGCATGTCCTGCTTGCATTTAAAGCGTTTCCTGCCTTGAATTGTCACTTCGATATTTTCACATGAGATTCCTCTCTTTCTCAAGCGTTTTTTGTTTCTCCAAACATAGAATCATATTCAAGTTGGCACTAGATCTTCCTCAAGGATTTTCTTCTGCCTTTATTAAGCCAATTCATTCATTATTTAGCGTTAATAACAGTCATCTGATCATCTTTCGTTGTCTCTGTTCTCTACCAAGGTATTTTTCAAAGTCTCTAAAGCTGGAACCTCGAGAAGTGCCAACGAATTAATCAATCCTGTGTGAGGTGGGTCTCCTGCGTGCGATTGGTCAGTCCTTTTGTTCGACGTCAAGTCGGCTCCTTTAAAGGAAGAGATTATTCTCCGTTGGATATCCCGTAGTCCGAGAATTTAAGCCTTCTTTGCACGAGACTACCTTTGCGGTTTGAAGCTGATTAAGAGTGTGGAGTTTGCATGGATTAGGGGAAGGAAATAGAACAAGGGATACTTACCTCGCAGTATCCATGCATTTGAGGTGTCTTGCATGTAATTCGTTGCCTTATGCGACAAAATTTTCACTTCGCATCTTACCATACGACAGTTTGCACAGGGGTAATCCTCGTGTAAAATTCCTTCTACATCTACGTAATTCCCTGCGAGCAACTTCTATGGTATTTTGCCGGGACTGGAAGATAACGGTACTACTTACTTGCATCGTTGCGGTAAATTGCAACTACTTACTGGAGACGTGTAAGGTATTAATTAAGTCGGACCAGGATGACTCGGAGAGCGTTGCATTTGATGATTGTAAATGTGCAAGGTATATAGTGGCATTGGTGGTGGTGGAGGAGGTTAGGATCATAATGATCTATGTATGTTTTCTCTGCGTCTCTGTATTCATCTCATCCCTCATTTTTTTATGGCTGATTTCAATCGTATATCTGTGGATGAAGCTCCGTACCTATACTATGAGTTCCGAAATCGGAGAAAAACATACGTTGCAATGTCTCGAATAAATTCTAAATCTTTTCGAAGTAGATTATACGAGTATTTATGCATTTTCTTCCAGCACCGATTGATGGCGGTATGGGAATAGTGAGGTATTTTTTTTCCTTGAATGGTCCTAAGAAAGCATTCACTCGGCTTCTTGATTTTCCAGCTTGGTTTTTGTGCGGCTTCTGTATTTTGATCCACAATCTGCTTAAAATGAATGCCTTCCTCCATCATTTTCCACGAGTTGTTTTCTGTATGCTATTTCATGGAGAATCGCGGGAAAGAAATACTTACTGGGAAAATGTTGCTGCTCTTGCAGCTTCCCTAATGTGCTAAATGTTTTGAATTTGTATTTTTTTTAATTATTTATAGAACACTATACTTTCTTACTATCAATCCTTTTTCTCTTTCCGTGGTAATCGTAATACACCCGACAGTAAGTTCGTAATTAATGGGTTTCCTCATTCCATGATTAATAGTTCGCTTGGAAGTTACTTGCATGAAATATTGGTACCTCGTTTCTTCCAGAGATTGCTTTAATCGTCCCAGCTGTCGTCGTTTAAAATTTAATTTCTCGCAAAAGTATGGGTTTATTTTCTTGTTCCCCTATCCGCCTCGTCCATTTGCTGATTTCACGAGTGGGGCTCAGTTGTTTAACTGCACCCGAGTTACCGAAATGAAGAAAACTTTCTACTGTTCAGCTAAGTTTCTCATCTCCTCTTTCCTCACTTATTCCCCTTCCATTGTTCAATTTCCCTAACGCACCCCACTCTTCCCTGCCTACGAACTTCTTGTCTTCATGCTTTGCTCGTCATGGGCTAAGGATGAAGGAGTGGGTTGTGTGTGGGTACGTTATATGCGCGGAATTCCGAGATAATTCATTCTGTTCTCCTTCCTCCAAATTGTTCTTGGCAAAGACACTTCCGGTGGGGGGACCTTCGTAGTTTCTCAGCATAGAATTCGCTCTTTCCCACTTTAAAAGTCAAACACCCTTTAAACCGGCTGGAGAAAGTCCCAGTCAGAGAAGTCGTCAAGACGGGGCAAAAGTTGTTAGATAGAATGGCACGGGCCGAAGAAATGAATAATGTTGGAGTGCTTTAAGAATTTTGAAAATGGACTGCTTGCGGAAGTGTCGTTTGCTGTTTAATTTTGGTGAAAAATATTGCCATAAAACCTTACGCGGATTAATCTTGTTAAATGACTATGAAAAATTGATGCCTACTTAATTACTTATTATGTTTATCAGTACTGGTTACTCTTGCTATAAATATTGGATCGGGACGATGAACTAGTTTCCATTTAGCTTTCTTCACTGTAGGTAATAACTACGTAAGAAAATGTTGGATCCCTTTGCATATTGACGAGATTTGTATTCTGAAAATCCCTTTAGTTAATTTGGTTGAATTTGCTTTTCCATTTACACTGCGGGTTGACAACCTATTTCTGGGTGGCGTTATGTCTGTTATTTTGCTATTAAAGTATCCCTATGATTAATTTTGGGCAATATAGCACTTGCCAACAATGATCTGTAGCGAAGAACATTCATCTGCAATCCGTGTATTGTTGTTATCGTGTTGCGGATACAGGTTTAAGTCTATGTAGACACATTATCTGAATCAAAGCGCTTTTGCCGATTTTCGTTTGCGTGTGCTTGGGTATAGAAGTAATCAAGCGAACTGTGAAGAGATCTGTTTTAAATTGCCACATTTTCTGGTGTAAGCTTGTATGGTATATTATAATAGTATTAATTATATACGACAATGTTTGGGCGTAAATGCCACTCGATTATTGACAAAGCATAGTTGTTTGAAAGGATTAGATTTTTCAACTAATGTTTATCGCAGGGAGTATAGTATCCCTGGTTTATCGCCATCTAATTGTAATTGTTGAGGCTAATGTTTTCTTTAGTTCTTACCCTGGGAAAGGGAATGAACACCCCACAACGGCGGTATTTCGGCAGATACTAAGCTCTTTCTTCAGCTTACAGTCACGACTCGCGGTGCTGTTGCCTATGCATTTTTCCATGTACGTACGAACCTCGAAAGGCTCCTGTGTTAATAATATCCACATTTTTTTTAATTCATGTAAGAGCAGGAATCTATGTGAATGAAGAATTGAGTTTGTTGCTTGAGAGAGTTTGTTGAAAGAAGAGTTGAGTTGCTTTTAAGACAAAACCGTTTCGTTTTCTTAGATATTTGAAAAGAATGACTCTTCATATATTCACCAACTCTTGCGTCTAAAAAGCATGAAGTTAACGTCTTTGGTAAACATGTTTTTTATCAAAGATATTATTACGTGTATAGATGGTCATGTATGTAGTACATGACCATCTGTACTACCACACACCCTCGCGGTGGCTTGCAGGGTATCGTGTAGATGTAGATGACCATCATGTACATACCTTCGCGAATAGGTATACAAAAATGTCTCTACGTAAGTGAGCAATAAGTGTAGGTCCTTCTTGGTGACCCGATGGTGATTTATGGAATTCACATTTCTGATGTTTTTTTCTGCTTAAGGCTGTTCTATACCAAACCAATATCTCTTGAGTAACCGCCACGGGGGTTAGTTCCGAGAGCCGCCGCTTCAGTTTCAGTGGGATGGGTAACTTTACTGGGAGGAGGGGGTCATCTTTGAGGGGTGTTTGGGGAGTGGCTTATTTATTCAGTCACCAATGAGTGACCACCGGTCCAAATGTTCCTTATCGCTTATTGCGTCACACGTCGTCACTCGACCCCTTGGACGAAGGCCGAGGGAATCTTTGTTTACGAGTGATTCATTCGTCTTCCTCATCTTAGCTATCCGCTTATCTTTGCTACTCACCTAACACGAACGTAACTTGTCTATAAGTGGGATTTGATTTAGTCCACTCTCGCTACCAGGTAAAATATTCGGGGCTATTTATTTTCAGGACAGAAGTAAAATGCCTCTCTAAAACCTAATTTCTTTATTGCAAGATTTTTCAAATACGAGTGTAACTCCGTCTAAAGTTTGTCCAGAAATTAAATGGGATCGAGAAAAAACTAAAACACGTCATTGTAAGTGTGAACTGGAGCAAAACTTTTTATGGACTACGGTAAATTATATTTATTCGATAGATGAAAAGTCCAAAGAGAGAATCTTAAAAAAGAAAATTGAGCATCAGTAATTCAATGAAATAAAACTGACTGACTGATGGCTCGTCACCCTAGGGTGACTTTATTTCATAGTATGCCAAAAACTGGCTTATTATATGTGTCATTTTAATCCCGGAACCGACTAGGATCTTTAATTATTCATTAAAATATCATTCGGTCTATGGAAACTGTCAATTGGATTGTTTTTATTTAAGGCTGCACATTCCATAGCTGTGTTTTCACTGTTTTCTATCGTTTTGTAGTATTTCGTACTTTGATTTGTTATTATTTTTTCTAGTGGGTCAATTGTAGCTTTTTCGTATATTGTGTCATTTGCGGTCCATTATTTAATTCCATGCATGTTTCTTAGCATCCTTCGGTCCATCGCCTTAATATTGTCTATCTTGTTTCTGTGGAGTTTGCTTCCTTAGCTATTTCTCTCCACCTCTTACAGCAATATCGCGGCAAGTGATTGGTGCAATCTATTTTAATGACAGGGAGATCAACGCCGTAGGGAAGAAATTCGGCCAATTTCTTGGTAGCACTGCTGTCGCCATCCCCTACGAATTAAATGGAAATTTTATCGTATTTGCGTGAAGAAAGATAAAACTAATTACACAACACCCATTTATAAGATTCATGACAAGCACATCATATTATATCGCCTATAAGCCGGTGGTACTTCAAATTGTGCATCTCTACTCTTGTTTTAAATCCCTCGACAATTATGTCGGCTTCCATTTCCGTCGAGGACTTGTTCCAATTCTTGAAGCACATATGCTGTTTGGCCTGTGTTTTCATAGTTCTGCATTTCGCACATATACTGCAGTATTTGCAGCTAAATGGTGCATTATTTCCCAGAGCTAACAGAGAAGTGAAACGGTGTCTTATATCAAACATTTTTCTTCTAGAAGGCTCATAAGCTGTCTCCTTCCTTTGTCTCTTCAGTGGTATCACTTGAAGTCAAGCAGGAATTTACGTTTGTAAATTGGCCTTTCAAAAGTTATTGAATCGCAGTGCCGCAGTTTCAGAGGGATGAAATGTCTCCGATATTTTTTTGAAATATACGAGAAAAACTAAACTGCAGTTCTACGAAAATGTTGATTATATTCGTAAGATTCGGATTTTTTCCAATTCGGACGTAAACGTAAAATACGCTTCCATTTAGCATTACTTACATAAACAAGATTGGTGCTTGAAGGAGTCAACCCCCTGTACTTTTATCCAATATGTGTTGGAAGCAATTTTTTCCGATCCTAAATAGTACAATAGTTTGCACGAGTAATCCAGTTACTGTAGATCCATTCTAATGCATTAAAAAGGAAATATTAAATTTTACGGTAAATGGTTACTCGGTCGGACCAGGTGACCATTATTCTGCGTTTTACTGTCAGCTTATTGAACACAAGCTCCCCATTTTAACTATTTTACCTCAATTAACTTTTCTCAATTTACTTTCGAGAACAGGGCCTGGGGCCCCGAATTTCCCAGGCGATACGGAGGGGGACCCGAAACTTTTTCCAAGAAATTTTATCGTTCTGATTTTAACTGGGCATGATAATCCGGATTAAACTGCTTATATTTCATGTGCTAAGTGAAAAGTAACATCGCTATTTTGTCTTCTCGTCACATTTCCCAAGTACTCTTTTTATAAATCCTAGCTTTCTCTTCGCTCGGCCGCATATTTCCCGGATGTGTCTTCTCCACGATAAATCTTTAGTGATTGTTTCACCTAAATACCTTATGGTTTCAACGCATTCGACCTTCGTGTTATTAATTTTATAGGATCGCTCTATAGAATTATTCCTCCTCCATGTCTTGAATTATATCTAAATCCTTGCTTCCTGTCTTCTTCTGATATACCCCTGCGCACTACAGTATCGTCTGCAAAAAGTCTAAGCGTAAAACTAACTACGCTACCCTGGGGAACTCCCGATGTGACTTTGATTGTGTCTGACATGATACCATCTATGACAACCCTCTGCTCTCGCCCACTTAAGAATTCTTTTATCCAACACACAACGTCATTATTTAAACCAAAACTCTCTAATTTCAAGATTAATTTATCATGTGGTACTTTATCGAATGCATTTTTAAAATCTTAAATCTATCGCATGAACTTCAGTACTGTTTTCGCCGTTGACTAAAATATCGTGTACAAATAAAGCTTATTGTGTCTCGCAGGATCTACCTTTCCGGAACCCACGTTGTCTGTTTATGAGCAATCCCTGATATCCAAATGCCCCATGATTGTACTGACTACAATGTGCTCAAATACTTTGCAAGAGATTAACGTGAGTGAAATGGGTCTGTAGTTACTAGGTTCTTTCCTATCACCGCTTTCAAAAATAGGTGTAATGTTAGCTACTTTCCAATCCCTGCGTAGGTACTGTGCGGTTCTTTAGTGTTTTATTGAATATTATTTCTAGATAGGGGGCTATTTCAGAAGCTAATGTTTTATATACCCGGGAAGGAATTTGATCGGGACCTGGTGATTTGTTTTTACTAATGTTTTTTAACTGCTGCTCTATTCCGCGACCTGAAATTTTTAATTCGGGCATTTGCTCACTGAATGTTTTCGGCGGAGGTTCCACTGCGATGTGTGACGATGAGTTGAATACGCTTTGGAAGAAGGCTTTTAAAGTATTGGCATTTTCCAAACCCTCAGGTGACTCTAATTCCTTTATCACTTTTAAGTGTGTGTACCTACTGTGGACCTATTTCCCTGAAGTTCTCTCTCTCACATATGACCAAAACACTTTAGGATTGCTATCTAAATATTCTCCTAACATCTTGCTCTTGAAATGTGATAACGCTTGCCGACATGATTTCCTTGCTAATGCTCTCGATTTTTTATAGTTTTGAACTAACTCATTTTTTTCCTCTACCGATAGACCCTGTCCTTCATTTTTCATCTCAGCGTGGCATACCCTTCGTCGCTTTAGTGATTTCCTAACCTACGCGTCATACCACCTATGCTCTGTATTATCAATTTACTTGGTATATATTTATTAACTGCTTTACGGGTGACCTCAATAATTTCTCTCCCCGAATCCTCTATATCTAATCCTTTGCTTTGTTCGCTAAATACATTAAACGATTCCCTTAATTCCTCTTTCATACCGTCGTTAATTAGCCTTGCCAAATAAGTATACCCTCCTCCTTGGTTTATAATGTTTTTCAACGCCTACATTCAATATCGCATGAACTATTTTATGATCACTAATTCCTGTCTGTAGCTACATTTAGAACTTATTCGGGTATATTTGTTGCGAATAAGTCTAGTATGTTGTCTCCCCTGGTCGGTTCTTTTACTAGTTGTTTTAAAGTTTCGTCGTACCGATGGACTGAAAAGCAGCCGATGTAACACCCATTTTTAAAAGTGGTGATAGGGAGCAGCCATCTAACTACAGACCTATATCCCTCACATCCATTTCATGCAAGGTCCTGGAACATATAATTATTAGTTCAGTCATGGGACAACTATATAGCCAGAATTTATTGGCCGATGTTCAGCATGGGTTCCGGAAGAGCAAATCATGTGAAACTCAACTTGCTCTCTTTTCTCACAATATTTTAGTTTCTGGCGAAAATTATATTCCAGTGGATGCTATATTTCTCGATTTCAAAAAAGCTTTCGAGAAGGTGTCTCATAGCAAACTAATCTTGAAATTAAAATATTATGGCATAGACAGTAACATTAAATCATGGATAAATGATTTCCTGCATGATCGGGTGCAAAGGGTTGTTTTGGACGGTGTTGCCTCACCGGCAATTAAAGTCACTTTGAGTATCCCATCAGGTAGTGTGATAGGTCCACTCCTGTTCCTCCTGTACATAAATGATATCAATAAGGTTGTCATAAGTAAGCTTCGTCTATTTGCCGATGACACTGTAGTGTACAGGGGAATTCTATGCCCAAACGATAAAGAATATTTAAATGATGACCTAAAAGCAATTGAAGATTGGTGTGATACATGGCACTTAGAATTAAAATTTAATAATTGTCTCTTGATGAATTTTTGGAAAATGAATAGCTCTCCTCTTAGCACTTGAATTGAAGAAGATCGTAGCAGATTGAAATTTAGACATAATCTCTTAAAACAAATTCCAAGACCATATTTTCAGTGATGATGTTAAAAATATTTTGTGAACCCCAACTTACTATGGTAGACTGGACCATAATCACGAAATTAGAGAAAATGATTGCCAAACTGACAGATTCAAAATGCCCTTTTTTCTACGTACATTGAGGGATATGAATAACGGTAAATATATCCAGTACGAGTGTAGCAATGGATAACATTGGTACCTGCATGTTGGTATAAGGACTTATAGCTAACCCAACTAACGGCATGTTTTTGAATGTATGCTTCGCTATTTTTATCTTTTTTTAAATAGCGTAGTTTTGAACAGTACCTATACGAGTACTATTCCTTTTTTATGCATGATATGTAGTGCATGTTTGGTGAGAATTCACCACTTACCACACACCTTTATGTTGGCTTGCAGAGTATTATGTAGAAGTAGATGTAAAAAATGTGACGTAAAGGTGTTCAACAGTGATTCGCAGAGTTACTTATCCTTACCTCCTGTTATAAAACTACACGTATTCCAGTCTATCGAAGGGAGATTGAAGTCTCCGCCTACTATTATTCCTCTGTATTTGTTGCGAGAAATCAATGTTCCTATCTCTGACTCTAGTTCCATTATAGAATTGATGTCTGCATCCGGTGGCCTGTAATATGCACCTACATATATCTTTTTTTTGGGTGACTACTTTTACTTTTAACGGAACACCAAATACTTACTACACTTCGCTCTGAAATAAGTTTTCTTCTACTAACATACGGGTCCTTCACAGCTATAAATAATACTCCTTCGTTTCTGCTTACTCTATCCTTTCTGTATACGGTAAAACACTTAGGGAATACTTCATATCTGATATGTCCTTCGAAAGCCATCTTTCTGTGCGTACGATTATATCAGCATCAGTACTTTTTATGAGGTGGTGAAATTCGGCTACTTTATTTCTTAAACTACGACAATTCACTACTATGACTGAAATTATTTCTCCCAATCTATTTCTCTCCTGGTGCTCTTTTTCAGCTAGAATTTTCCCCGATAATTATTTTATCGACCCACTATTTAATCTACCAATCTGATATGTATGTATCTGTAGTAATCTGATATGTATGCATGATTTGAACTTCTGTTCTGGGGCCGGTTAAATTAACTGCTTCATGACAGGATAAACAGTGAGCTTAACCAGAGAAAACAGATAGGAATGGGCACTGTGAAAGCAAATACCGAGCACTGAAAATGAAGGCAGACATTTGTTTCATGTCGGTACCGACGGGCAAGGCTGAATTGAAGTTAGGCTAAACGTGCTAAACTTAGCCCCCCCCGAAGCAAATTTCTGGCTACGTGCCTGCCTGCTAATGAAAAAAATATCCTTGCTGAGCTCGCTCGGTCTGAGAGCTCTGGCTTTCGACAAGGGGGCCGGAGGGAGGCGAAGTGGCTCGGACGTGGCCTTGGAATGGTTCGAGAGAGAGAGAGAGAGATAAGGAGCCAGGAGGTGGAGGGTGACGTTAGCGGGAGTGGGGGGGGACTAGAGCAGCGCCACGGAACGAAAGATTTTTAGCACGTAAAATAGTGAAAACATGGTTCGGAAAATAATAAATAGCAACTTTAGTATGCACCTAAGGTCTTTGAGTTTGATATAATAGTAGAAGAGAAGGATGAATCCCAGCGGATAATTGAACACATGTTTCCATTACGGTTTCAATGTCAAAGGAAAAAAAGTTGAAATCAGGCTATTTTTACGATTTTCAGTGCCTGAAGCTCTTTAATGAGTACTGCTAATGAAAATTCTGTTCAAATAGCCGCTCACATTGATCCTTAATCTAACGATCAGTGAAACCCGATCATCTCTGCGACTTATATTAAACTCGTTATCTTCGATCTCGCAAGGGTCTGCAGAGCCGTTTTCTGCGGAGGTATAGAACCCCCTTAAGTTATTACAAGCAGAGGACTGAATTATGTTCAGTCCAGAATTATATTCAAGGGACTATTATTCGTCCCTTGTTCCCGAAGATAAGCGTACTTGCTCTTGCGATGTCGTTTTCTGACCATTAGTCTTTCCTGTTGTTTTAATTTGCTTGGGCTGGAATAGTACCTAAATGTGCGTGCATCTCCCTCTGTGCTATTTTGGGCCCCGTGGCTTTTCGGGTCAAAGGCCGCCGGGGCACACGCAAGTGGGACGGTCGGAGCGTCCATCAAAGGGAGGATCTATCTCACAGTCAACTGGCCGAGAATCGAATAAATAAAAGAGTCTGCCCCGCATTCACCCCTTTCATTTCCGTTATTCACGCCATGGGCCACTCGCTTCCGGTTCGATTTTTTCTCCCTTAATAAATTGCGGGGCAGGTGAATGCCTTTGTTCCACGCGGGTGCCCGTCAGCTTTTATTTAACCCGTAGCAAAAGACCAACTCGGATGGGGTAACCCTGTCTTCTCAAGGATAGCGTAGCGCTTCTATGCCCTTGTATGTCTTCCCATTCTCGCCTCCTCCTTCATAATTGACGTTGACTTCACGTGAGGTGGAGGAAGTGCGTGAAAGGGTAAGGTTTCCTCGTCACTCTTGGCTGGTCGATTTGCATATAATGGGTGTTTTTCATAAAAGTATATATGTTTGAGCCAATAAGCTTTACCTCGAACCCGCAAAATGAGAGAGCCCTTTCTTATTAATCGATTTGGTTTAGGCATGGTGGGGATAAGAGAAGTTCAAGGAGAAGTTCATTATATCCAGCAAGATCCGATTTCTTCAAAATATGTGGCGATGCCTCGTTGTCTTTTGCGATGCATCTTTCTCTGGTCACAGATCGTAGTGAAATGCACCCTCTTAGGAAGATTCTTTTGGTATTTGGTGAAGTAACGTGAAAAATCTATATTTTCTGAGTCGGCGATTTCTATTCCGGAATAAATGATATTTTCTCTCTATTGTCATGTGACAAATACTAAGCATATAAACAGTGTTCACAGGTGTGAGATGTATGTATGGAAAACACAAAAGAATGGACTGTCACGCGTGTTGTAGGATATTTCGGTGATCACAACATTCCTCTTTCTCAACGAGAAGAGTAATGTTGATGCTATACACTTTATTTTATAAATTCATTAAAAATATAAAGGTATATGAATGAAGAGTAAACATAAAGTTACCGTCATTGGTGAATATATTTAAGGGAATACTACGTGTATAGACGATCATCTACCTTTACGAATATTTGAAAACAAGAGTGTATAAGGAGCGTAAATTTTAGGTCCTTCCCATTGACCCGATGAAGATTTATGGAATTCACATTTCTGATGTTTTTTTTTTGCTTTTGTGTTTGATGCTTTAATTATTGCTGAGGACTGATATAGGCTTCATATTTTGCTTTGTTCCTGGTAGTTAGACGTATTCTTAAGGAATCACATTTTTTAAATCCTGCTTTAAATAAGCCACTTGTAACTGGATTTGTTTCGTGGTTGCTCTTTTTCTAGACAATTATAAAAAATGGGCTGTAATTATTGGCTTTCGTCGAAACATAGTTCCTTATCACGCGCTATTAGTTCATCCTGTTGGATAGAAATTACTATGCACAAGTTTTTTTTAACTATAAGGTACTGATTTACGCAGTTACTTTTTTTTAATTAGTTTAACTCACGGATATCTCAAACGTAATGGAGTTGAATACTTTTTATCCTATGATGTAGGTTTTGTCCTGTTCTGAAGCCTTTTCCCTTTTAAGAAGAAAAATAGTTCCAGGCGCATCTCCTTTCGTCCTTGCCTATCGCGCAGAATAAATCGACGAAGGCCTCCGTTTCGCAAGTGTGTACACGCTCCTCTTACCCGTTCCTTTTCTGCACGATAATTGTGATGTGGAGTCCGTCGGGAACTCGACAGAACTGCCAAGCGAGTTGAGTTTCTTCCAGCCGGCTCTTTTTTTTTGCCTGGAGGGCACGAATGCATAAGCTGTTGTCGCGCTATTCCAAGGACTCCTTAGGCGGAAGACGAGGGCAGTGAAGAGTCTTTCAAGATGAAACTTATATTTTCCAAAGATTTATCAGGGTCTTCGCTTTGTGACATTTTTCATTAACATTTATTTAAATAGGACGTGGCTTATATATTTTCATATTCAGAGGGTATAGAGATGAACGCGTTTTCGTAAAAGTGATGGGTATTCCCGGAAATCTTTGAACTGCATCTGGAAGAGGGGGAAGTGTATACTTTTTAGCAATAAGATGTTCTTGTGCGCCATGTGAATTTTTGAATGTCAGTGGTCCAGTTCTACTCTTAATCTTATTTCGGATTTCATAATTGTCTTGTATTAAACAAGCTATTCCAAAAGGTGTGACTTTGTAATATAATTTTTTTAATTTCGAATTTTTTGTTCGGCATTTAAAGTTAAAGGCAAGGATCAGTCCTATTCGTAAAAATTCCCCCAGTGACCTGTGTGCCATTACGTTTCCGGGAAAACATTATCCCAGTGCCCGCATCATCAATAGTCGGACCCATGAACTACCATTGTGCCTTGTAAAACATAATGCGCCCCCGCTAATCTTTTTTCCCCCCTCCTTCACCCACATTACCTCAACCCTCCTTAGCCCCTCGTTTCCTCATTCACTCTGCTGGTCTAAGACCCATCAACGCAGGGAAATCCCTCTACTTATCCTAACACCGCTCCTTCCCCCTCTATCCCTTCTCATCCCACTCCCAACTCACCCCACTCCCTTCCGACAGATAGATGTCCTTACTGTCGCACCCAACTTGGTATATAAAGATGATCTATGCATGATCAGTCACCTGAAGATGTAACTACGTTCTGAAACCCGGGTCGTGCCCTTTTAAATATAAAGTGAACTTAACAAAGTTTCATTCTTTTTTTTCCATTATTGAAAGGTATCACATAGTTAAGGCTGAAGTTATCAGCCATAAAGTCAAGGACATTGGAATAATAATAGTTTACGGTTAATAGAATTACAGTTACGTAACATTGCACGTTCGGAAGTTCGTCTAACATCTTGTTTCTTACAAGTCTCATGGAATACGTAGGGAAGAGGGCCTTGGTAGTTTAACTGGTTAAATCACCTGGCTGGCAATCAAGGGGTTTCGGGTTCGAATCCCCGTGAAGGTGAATGATTTTTTTATTCCGCGGAAATGTGCTATTATTATTCCATCCGCATAGGTGCGAGTGTCTCGGAGTTTTCAAATGGAAATGGTTCTAATGACTTCGTCTTCGATATGAGAAGCAACGAAATTACCTGTGAAATGCGAAGTGAGTTGAGTGGAAAAGTTTTTTGTATCGGTCGTGAAAATAAATATGAATTCCTCCTTACTCGTCCGCGTAAAGTATCCGGATTTTCCCCCAGGTACTCTTCGCTTCATTGATTTCTTTGCGACGACGCAGTAAATTTCCCACGGTCGTTCACAATGCGGTCCGCGAATCTTAGCCGGCGGTTGAGGTGAAATGTGCGTTTTCACTTTTCTTCCTCCTCAAGAAGTCACGCGTCGTGACAGCGCACGAAGATAATTGGATTCCTTTCTATTCCCATTATCGCACATCGGAGTGTTGAAATCCAGGTGAAACCTGGCGAAACGCTGTAGAAATGACCTAAAAAGTACTCCTCTGCAAAGTGACATGAAAAAGCACGTAAGGGATATGCTGAGGTATATCTCTCTTAGAAAGTCACGTCGCTTTCTTCGTCCATTCGTCGCCTCAGTTATTGGTGAATTATTTACGTTTATTTGACATTAATTTCGGTAAAAATGAAACGCATGGCAAGGTTGATGTGGTGAGATAGTGTGATCATCCCATCTCATTCAAATTATGATATGATATTCGCTTGTATTTGCTGTAGCCCCAAAGCAGATATAAAGTTTTGGACGGTGGCAAAACAGACGTAAACTTATTGGATCAGGCGTTGTGCCATAAGACTATAAATATTCGATCGTTGACTCTAGGTTGGTGTACTGTATAATTTTCACCTTTTTTCGCTCGTAAGCTGTTCAAATTGTGTTAGATACTCCTCGTCAACTATCAGTAGCGCTAATTATAGTTTCATGGTGTCGTCGTTCTGCGTCACCCTAATTCAAAACTGTTTTAACTTTCTTTGCTTGTTTTCTACGGGTGGAAGAAATTCACACCCTACTTTTCTGATGTTTGATCAGCAAACACTGCTGATCTATCCGTCTCGAGTAATGTGGAGAGCACGTCGTGTTCAGTACTCCGTCCGTCAGATGGTACACTAAGCTGTGGTCCACTTGGTGCTTCGATAAGAGTAGGCTAATATCGCTGCCGGGTTTCTCTCCAACCGTCTTCCCTTCCTCCCGTAACACTCTTCCTTCCGGCATGAGGAGACATAAAACAACCTATGAGTTACGGGAAATTCCATTAATGTTTTAGAAGCAATTCCAGCACTATTAGCGCTTGAGTGTGCAGACTTATTTGTTTAAATTGGAACACAAAAATTATGATGATAAGCCCGCAACAGACAAAGAGCAGTCAGTAACTCTTGATGTATGTACGATAGTTTTTTTCTGTTGCTACGTATGCCTAGAACGAGTTACTTTTATCGTAAATGCTTGGAATACGTTTTTCTTGAGCTCCCGTGTACGTTTCCCCCACAAAATGCGAATGTATTAATAAATCAAGTCGCGGGTTCTCGTGGTCGAATCCGGTGAGTCGCATGTGATTCACAAGGATTTGCGGAACACTCGGCGGTCGTAAATAAGGTTCACGAGGCCGGCGTGTTGAGCGCCGTGGGGAAATTAAAAATGCTTCACATGGCACCATTGTCTGTGTGGAGTCCCGTCCTCGGATTGGTTATTCATGCCGTGACTTTTTTCTTCGGAAAATCCTGAAGCTTGTCTTTGATTTTCATCGTCTGTTTCGCAAAAGATATCCTTGTATCTATTTTTTCCCTCTCATGCCTTTTATGAGATTGGAGACTTTTTTCATTTATCTTAAATAAATACTTCTTGCTGAAAATAATGCCTTTTTCCACATTCTCTCGTACGATATGAATTGGTTTGGAACATCACTTTGTCTAAACCGTTAAATTATGTGAACAAACAATGTTAATTCCTTAAAATTTATTTTGGATTTCAACAGTGACGCCTATCAATAGTGCAGCCTTATCCATAAGCGTTCTCATTTTTTTGTGTTACTCCCCAGGAATAGGTATCTCTACTACATCGCTCTAGTACAAATTCATCTTTGAACATTGTATCTGATCTTATGAATTTTGCCAACCATTGGAAGTACTTTTCAGTATTTCCCGCTGGTAGGTATAAATTTTACATTTTCAGGACCAGTTTTCATTTTCATCGTCAATGCTTGATAAGGAAGGGAAAGAAAAGGCATTTTGAATAGTATGAAGACTTTGAAAGTACGCTGATGTGAAGAGCGACATAGTATTGAGAGGGAGGTTCGGTAAAAGCTCTCTAGCGAAGAATTGAAACGCTCCATAAAAACTACCCTAACGGGTAAAGTTTTTAAAAATTCAATTAATATTTTACCCTTTATGAGTTCTCAGCTGGATTCATGCGACCTGCAATAAGCGTGAAAAATATTTACGGCTCCAGCATGCGGATTGTGAAATATTTATTTTAGGGAACGAAGACCATGCGCACGTTTTATGACAATTTCATTTCATGTAAAAATTTAAATTGCTCTTGGTCCCGTCGCCAAAAATCCCCTCTTCGATGCGTCGGCCATCGCAGATTTCGGTGTCGTGGGTGAAGGAATTCGCGTCGTTTAGCTTTTCGGCTGCGGCGACTGTAAAGCATCATTAGTGCCCGCTGACCCTTCTCCCCTGGTCCGCATCGGCGCGGCTGTCCCCAAAGCCCGAGAAAAAACGTGTTGCCACGCCCGTGTGTTTAAACGGAAGGGTTGATGGAGGGGGGAGCGAACGGGGGCAACATGGAACCCGGGGGTTGATGGGATTTCGGTGGCCGAGTCCGCTTCGAAAGGGTGTGCTTTATCAATTAAGCCCCGAAGGGGGAGCGACTAACGCGACAACGGGCTTGAGGGTGGTGAGGCCCGTCTCCGTTGGATTCCACGCACCCAACTTCACGCTCAAATCTGGTGCAGGTTATGCGGCGGCGAGTGAACCTTTGAACTCTTCTTTCCAACCTCGTTGCCGCTGTTAAGTTAAAGCGAAGAACCCACACCAAGCGGTTGAAAAATGAAACTTCAATAGTTCCTTTGTGCCCACGGAATCGCTAGGGGATTATCTTCGTGGTCTGTTTTGTTGAATTCTTCGCTACTTCAAATTCGAGGCTGAGGAGCTTCTGTTTTCTTTTCCAATCCATTGTGGTATCACTGTAACTTCTATGTTATCACTCTTTGTGGTTGGTAACTGAGCAATCTATTTTGTTTTTATAATTTCTTTGTTGGTGTTATATTTTCAATCAGCTACAATATTTTTTGTTGTCATATTTATTTAGGATAAAAGTACTCTTGTTTTTTCACCATCAATCTGTATGGTATTCTCTAAAAAGTTGTATTTTCATAAAAATGGATCATATTTCTCTTGCTGCGTGTTGTATCTTGGCTATTGAGTATTAAAACTAACTTTCAAAGTGATATCTCTCGTGCGTGTGTCTCATAAATGCTTTTTTTCTCTTACAGGTAAGTTTCTCTTGGTTGTGCTTCTTGAGGAAGGAGATATGTTGGATATTTCGCTGGTCACTGATAATTTTTGGCTGCTGGGTAAGTGTCAAGATAACATTTTTGCCTTTATTCAGAGAACAAAGCTGCATCTTCAGTATTTGCATACTGTTTACGTAGCACAATTTTTATAGCTTCTATTTTATCTCGGAATTATGACACTCGAAATAGTTTTTTAGTCTTGAATTCCCCAAATATTTGGTTTCGCCGTTCAGTATTCGGATCTCGTTCCAGTTGATTTGCCCCACTAATCGGTAGCAATGCCATTTTTAACTGTCTGTAGTTTAAGCGATATGGCCTGGCTAGTGCTTATTTAATAAAGATATTATTATCTACTTTGACTGATTTTAATTTACTTAAAAAAACATTTGTCCAAATCTTAGATTGACAAGAACTTAATACTTACCCTCGTCTCTCCGTGTAATTTGCCAATCGGCTCAGATCTTGACTGAAATCTTCGTGAGATATGGTGTAAAGTGATAAAGTTGTGGAATTGGATTGCCTTTAAGGGATTACTCTATAATTTCCGCATTGAGTCGTTCGATTTAATTTTAAGGAGAAAAAACTAGTGCACTTAAATAAAGAGTTCAGGCTTTACCCCCTTCGGTTGACTTAATGCAAGACGATAATCCTAAGTGTCCATTATAGTGGCTCCTATTCTGCGAATAACTTGATTGCATTGATGTTTTACCGTTATTAGCCTAGCGCTGATGAGTTTATGGAAATATGTAGTTCTCTACTAATTCAAAGTTTCTATTGCTCGTTTTCTTCAGGAAAGCGTTGAAAAGTTAGACAGCTCTTTAAACGTTTGATCGTTAAATTTCTTATAGCATAGTACCGTGTTAGTAATTTTCAATAAAGGCTGAATTTCCAATATTCTTTATGCAGTATCGCACGAAGCTGAACCTAAAATGTGAAAGTATGACTTTCGAAGCTTTATGATGCAAACTGTGATAACGTCTTTGTATTTAAACTCCTTGCTTGTCAGTAGTCACCTTTTCTGCATTTGCGGGGTAACCTTTTTTATTAAGAATATAAACCAATTTTATGCGTTAAATGCTTGAATAGCTGCTAATTGAGATGCATGGAAACGTAGATTATGATATTGAGAGGGTAATATTTTTTAAATGTTTGTTTCGTTAGGAGCCCTTTCAGTATACGATTTTTCAGGAAATGATCGTCCATTTTGTGTGTACTGACTGGTTTAGTATTTTCTTGCGCACAAATGTTGTTATTTCTCAGCTATCCATTTATTTCTTTGTGAAATGTCTATGGGCCATCTATGGCGTCATCACTAATCTCAACTACAGGTCATTCGCTTCAGCCACTTATCTCAGTATGAATCTATTTTTTGTGGCTCGCGATAAAAGTGAATTGTCTTCCGTCTGTGTGAGCGAGTATCGTTCTTTCCGAGGCTTTCTTGCTCCCCGCTTGCCAGTTTCGTCCTCCCCTCGCCCGTCGTCGCATTAAGCTGTCGGCGATTTTCAAGAACGCTCCCTCTGATGCGTCATCGAGTTAGCTACTTGGAGACGGCGAGCATTAACCTTGGATCTGGTGGATGTATGAGTAATTCCTTCTGGAAAACACGGACGCGTAAAACATCTGATTTCAAGAGGGCAGTTGCTCTCCGCCTGTTTTCCTGCCGTTTCGAAAGCAGTTGCCGAAGCTGAGTTTTTTTCCGTTTTGTAAAGTGTTTAGGGGACGCGATGATTTTTTTTAGCTTCCCTCATCCCGACAAAGTATCTGAGCTCCATCGTCGATACGAAACACATCCCCTTAGTAACAGCTTTACCAGGATGAATGACGTGTGTAAGTTGTGAAATTTTCTGGTAGTTTTCCAAGGTGGTCGTGGTGGTACAATGTCTTTCTGGTGCTGCGACAACAGTAAATAATAATTCAGATATTATTTGAAGCTAAATCGATCAAGTGATAATTACGGTTGATGCAAAGCACTAAACATGTACACCATTCTAAACTAGAAAGAACACAGTCTAAATTACGTGACGATATTGCGACTAATGCTAATCTGTTCTTCAATCTGTGTGGACAACATGCCGTCAAATTGTTTGCCAACTAGAAAAACTCGAGGTTCTTTGAAAAGCCTCTTGTCGGGTAATGATTACTTGTGAAAATATTACGAGGTTGAGGAGTAAAGGCGTGTAAATCATACCGAGTAGAGCGTTGTCATCGGAGATTTACATATTTAATCTCAGTCGCGTGCAGTGTTGTGGAGTTGTGAAATTGATGAAAAGGGCCGAGCATTAACGATGTCGTTAGCTTGGACGTCCAGAAGTGCAGTCTTGCGAATGGAGAAGGATATTTATTTCGTGGGCACGTTGCCTTAAATCGGAAGCGGACGTGGAGGACCTTGATCCTGTTGCCAAGGTGTGCGTGTCACTCGCGAAGCTAGCCAAGAATAAGATAAACTTAAACCCTCATAATTCGTTGGAAATAAAAGATGATGAAGGACAGCAGAAAGCTGGTAGCGGTGTGCACGCATCTCCCCTGCTGAAAGCCTCCCAGATTAGCGAATCTCGTCCAGGGCTGTTATTCGTGTTCCCCATGCTTTATCACGCAAGGGAATTGAAATAATTATTTGATTCTTATAGTTACATTTGTGCTCTTATAATCATTAAATGTCAGGTAATTCATATGATTTCTAATATGCCGTATTACTCTAAAGAAGGTCATTATTGCAAGAAAAATAAACACGTTTTGGTTTCAATTATACGAAGAGGTATACTATGTTAGATAATACGTTCTGTATTTTGAAGCTCATTTTTTTTCTCAAGATAAATAATTATTACTTGGTATGGATGCGCTGATCTGCATAATTTTTGTATTCCTCGGAAAATGAAATTCGGGAATCGGGTTGTTTTAATGAGTGTTCTCATCGATTCAACCGTTACCCTACAAGCAGAGAAATCCTGAGTTCCTTGAAAAAATGACTGTTCTAGCTCATATTAAGAAGAGGTATAGAATTATAGTATTTTTCGCTATTTCTTCTCGTTCTTCCCAAGTGTCGTTTATTTTATGGACATGGATATGTGATAGATGTGTGCGCAGCATAAAACATGTTTACAAACTAACATACCCGTGATGTTCGAGCGCTCGTTATCCTTGGGTTTTTTTCCGCTTCTTTTATAATTTGGTAGTTGAAGAAAAAAATCTCATTTTTCCTCTTTTTCCTGTGAAATGAATGCTATTATTTTATCCGTATTTTACGCACATTTGGATACATATATACATGTAGACAGGTAGCTTCAACAAAAATGCCTTACGAATTCTTGATTTGATCAGCGTAGAATGCGATATTTTTCTCATAAGGGTTGCGAAAACGTTCTATCTATTATGGGCGAATGAAGCCAAATTAATGAACCATCTTATCGTATGCTTAATGATTAGTACACTAGACTCCAGAAATTGACCCTAATTGTTGCCAGCAGCCGTTAAATACTTCCCTGGACATTACAGCCGACGTGTTTGGCATTGAGTACATGCAGGCTTGCTGCGTATGAAGGTAAAGAAAAGCATTTATAAATCAGGACGCGGAAGTGAAAAATAAGTGGTGTTGCTGGGGGTAGAGTGGGGAAACGTAAAACGCAAAAGGGGAGAATCCAAGCTCTCCATGGTGAATTTTCCAGTGCTTTTTTTTACTTGGGGATAGAAAAAGCTCTATCTCAAGGGCTCTCGGTCGGACACGTCCTTGGTTTTGTTCCCGGCCTCCGCTTAAAACCGGAAACGCCGGCGCGGTCTCGATTTCCTTTAGTTGCGCCAGATATTCTAGTGCTAGGAAGTTCATCGCTCCTCAATGACGCGAGTCGGTGACTAGTCTCTTGAGAGGTGCAAGGGGAACGGCCGACCGACGACGACGCGTGTGCCAAACAGGACTTGCTCTCGAGTGCGCTGCCTCTCTGGATATCCGCTGGGAGTCAATTGATATCCACAGACTCTACATCTAAATAATACCCTGCGAGGCACCATAAAGGTGTGTGGCAGGGGGTGAATTCACAACAAGAATACATCACATATCATGCATAAAAAGGACTAATAATTATATTCTAGTCTAAACTTGAAAATTAAAAAAAGACAAAAATAATAAAACAAGCATGCAAAATCATGCTGTTAGTAGGGTTAGCTTAAAGTCCATTTACCACCATGCTATGCATACTATCCATTGATACACTTGTATTTATACGATTGGATATATTTACAAGAAGAAAAGAAGAAACCTCTAAGAAATAAAGTATTTCTCAGAGTTCATGCCGTGGGAAAGTATTTTTGAAGGTAATTAGTTAAAACTTCCTTTTTTTGGTTCTCCAACGTTAAAGACGTTATATAACTCAGGGGAACGTTAGTAAAATTGGTTTTAAAGCGCGTACGTAGTCCAAACCTAAATGGGTTTCACGCACTCCTATCTTGGATATTCAACTGCATGCATAGTTTATCTTGAAAGCCATCGAGAAGGTTTACGGTCGTGAGAGAATCAGCACCAAATATGCACTGGGGAAGTTCAACTTATATGCGTATGTTACTACGACTTACCTTCTGTTTTTAGACATGTACCGAACCACTAAATGATAAGAAACTGCGAAGGAGTGTAATGTTTATTGATGGTTTATGCATTTGTTTTTATAAGCTACGATACTTATTACATAACTCATGCAAGTGGGCACTATATTGACTCAACCGGTGCGATATTTCCCGGTAGGCCATTGCCAGAGGATTTGTTAGCTTAATGTTAACTTTTTTAACTAGACAGCGGATCAAATGCAAAATTTCGTTTTTATGCTTTCTTTTTTAACTATTTCAGCATGGGAAATTAAAATTTCCGGAAAAGAAATACATGCCATTTCGCTCTTGAGAAGAATAATTTACGTTTTCTATCCATGTCTCTTTAAATGTTATCCCTTCTTACAAAATAACTTCCCTAAACTAGGAAAACGTCATTTAATGGCAATGACGGTTTCGTTCATTTCCGCCGAAATTGAGTAAAATGAAAGTGTGGAGCAGCAAAATTCTCGGTTCACCGAGGACATAATGCAGTCATCAGATTATTGTGGTTTGACGGGATAGATATCGTGTCGATTGGATAGGAGTACCTAGAAATGGTAATGCCATTCTCTGCTGCGTAAAGCCCTCTTTGAGCAAATTTCGACGGGATGATAAATTTGAAAGCATCGTGAACGTGAGAAATCTAAAAATGAGTCTCTTGATAATACCTTATGCTCCTGAAGTGTGAAGTTATTATATCATGTAGCATATTCATTGCACCGTGCCATGGATATGAGGTTCAAGCAGTCTCGTGTTACCAAGATATTTAGCTTTTTTTCTAATTTGTGGCGGAGTGGGCCGCACCGAAGGGAAAGCGGTGTGGCTTTTTGACCCCTTGGTGTTTAAATTTTATTGCAACGCATTTTCACGCGCTCCGAGACATCCTCGGATGCATGCGCACGTTGGTACATGAAAACTCTTCCTCCAAGTCATTGAATGTGTAGTTTTTCAGCACGCTTGGCACAGAGGGAGAGCTATTTACGCTGGTTCCCGATCTTGACTCGGTGATTCGAAACTCGTTGTTATAAAAGGTGTTGTTCCTGGGTGCAATAGCGTCGTTCCGTTCATTCCCAAGTTACGACTTTACGACCGTGGAGATGCTTATTGCAGCCCCAACAGCTTGTGCCTACGCGCTGGATTCCTTCGCCTCTCGCTGAAGCTATCGTTCCCGTTCGAATTTGGCCCCGGCGCTAACCACCCCCGCTGCCTGAAACATCCACCTTTGTGGGGTTTGAATTGGTTTGACGGATAGAATACCGCCTTCCTATATAGAGGACCCAAGTTCAAAACCAGGAAAAAATGTTTCAGTGCCGGTACCGGTTTTGCTCTAGGAAAAAATAATTTCATTGTTTAAGGTATTTATAGAAATGGCTATCTAATTAGGAACTAGGTATTATATTACATTGATCGTATAAACAAACAATTTATGTCCTTTGTGGCTGACATTTCACGCCTCGTTGATGCATGCTTATTTTCTTCTTTGGGGTGGTAGTATTGTGACACTTGATTTCATGTAATTAATGTTGAAATGGGGTAGTATAAAAAATGATCTCTGATTGTATGAAAAAAATCTGATGGATAATGCATGCCTGTCGATAGTTCACCCCCTGCCTCACACCATTGCAGTGACTTTCAGGGCATTATGTAGATGTCTTCCTTACTTGAGAGCTGTGGGGAGGTCACCTAAAGTTCAGTACTCCGCCCGTCGGATGGGACGTTAAACCGTAGAAGCATTGGCAAATTTCGTTCAAAAGTAGGCTGATGCCGACACCCGGTTTCTTACCTGTCACTGATTTCTTACCTATCCTTAATAGCTCAGGTGGCCTCAGCTGTCGGTAGTCTTCCGCGAATAACTCCTGCTACCACCCTCGTCTCGTTCTTCCCTTCGGGGACAGCTACGAGTGTATCCCCCGCCGCCCCTTCGTCAAGCCACCCACGCGCTTCCGTCCGTGCCAGCAGCCCTTGTCGTGGCCCGCGAAGTGGAGCAAGGACGATTCGAAGTCGAGCTAAGGGATATTTCCCTCACTCAGCCACCCCCTTCACATTCCCCTATTCCCGATGCGCGACATCTTCCGAGTTTCGCTGCGCGCAGGAACAAGCGCGGGACGATTAGCCCCCTCCGCTTCAGGCCTATCGACAACCGAGACCTGGCGATCTTGCCTACTTTTCCACATTTTCGGAATAGGGAAATCGATCGTTCATTTCTCTTATCTCTTCCGTATCCATCCCGTCCGAAGGCCGAAACGCTCTCATCTATTGCATGTCCTTGAAAGCCCGTCGGTAGATTTATCTTCGACTCGTCTGGCGTGACATTTGAACTCTTCGCGGCAGCTGAGCGTCATTTGGAATCAGTACACGGACGAGGCGTGGGCTGCTTGGAAAAGATGCAGAGGGAAGCTGACTTCCCAGAGGCAACCCCGTTGCTACGCGCAACGAAGGTATTTCTTTTCGTTAGCCTTGGCATTTCTATTTACGCGTCAAGCGTACTTAATGGTGCTTATACCCCTTCTTTGAGAATCCGACGTGGGTTGTGCTTTTTATTTTTTTACACTTAGTGAGTATAGGATGTATTGCAATGCGTTTTAAAAACGCATTTGACGATGAACACTTTAATAGTGGGCAGATGCTGACCTATGACTCCTGTAGCACTGCTCAATTTGGCCTCTCTCGTGTTGACCGTTTTATTGGAATGAAAATATTTTCCAGTCATCTTTTTTTCATATTTCAAATGGTATGTCAGATAAATGAAAACATTTCCTTGCTTCAGAAACTTCGAATTTCGAGGTAGCTATTTTCTTAAGTTAAGTCAGTTTTTCTTTGAAATTCTTATCCCTTTATTCACTCTTAGCGTTAAAATTTCCTTTGTACTGTACTTCAGTTCTCATGAGGTATTATTGTTTGCGTTGTAGTTCCTGATCGTAAATGTTAGTTATTTTTTCGATGAATTTTTGTTATATATACTTTAGCACACTGGCAGCCACCCCATAGGTGTGCGACGGGGTAATCATTACCATGCATTTTAAACCAAAATGGAATTGAAATTACCCTTATTATCATGTAGGTATGAAAAAATTCTAGTCCATGCATCCCCTGCTTACAAACCACTGAGAGATACAATACTACTTCTTAAAGAGAGCATGTCACATATTAAATATACATTCACTGGTCACGTGCAACCAAATTTTTAGTCTCTACAAAGTAACTAAATAATCATTGCTTTGTCAGGAATATCTTCAAATTTATGAATGAATTTATATTTCCCAAAGCCTGCGTTACCGAATGTTAAAATATGAACACGTTAAAAAAATAACTACAGACTATTCTTCTATATCAAAATCTTCGATACCTATTCTTTTTTCCCTCAAATATCTTCGATGTAATCTATTATTGTCCCTATTTTTTTTTCGTGGAACAAATGACTTTTTCAACCTATTGTCTTATTATGTGTCTCTAATTTTATCTTCACCAACCAACCTGCCGCAGTACCCTGGTGATTTTAATACATTTGTCTCATCTTTATAGAACCTTCCCGCCTTAAATTTGGGCGGGAGATTTTGTATGTTATGCTACGATCTATTAATGATGCCCAGTAAAATATTTATTATAACTTAGATATACTGCTGAAACATATCGTAACATCTTTTATTTTTACAAACCTAGCCGCCCCTGACAGCACAATCTAGTTGCTCAAACCTCGTAATTCATATGGATCTCATGTACTCGCTGCATATTCAAGTTGGGGCCTAACAAGTGAAAGGTAGCACAGCTCTTTTGCCTTCCGTTTATCGATTAGTTAGCTAATTTTTTTATGACACCATTTAGGTGGCCGATTCTTTTCCTGCCTAATCGTCAATAAAGCTATAGTGTTTGTTTCAAAGGCAAGTGTCCCATGTCAACAATGAATCAAAGCGTAATAACATGACAGAAATCGTACTTTCAATATAGCTTATGAATTTACTTTGTATACTTTTACGTACATATTGTACTTATTTGATGACGGTAGGATGAGCTACTGGAGAGAGAACTCAATCGGTGCTTTTCTTAGCCTTTATTGACTTTCATGCGTGCACAGTGATGGAATCTATCTGTTCGTGTGTGGGTGAACTTGTTTATCAACGGATTAATCGCTCCTCCCAATTAGCGGGCCAGCTGAATTTTGACCTATTTTTCGAGCTTGTGCCCCCATTTCAGGTACCGGTTCTATTATGTTTGTTTCGTAATCAGGTGTGCCGGCGCAATAGTCAATTCTTGCTCCGCAAAGGCGAGGTGTTGGATCACAGATATTTGTTGCATGTTGTGGCCATCGTTATTCGTTACGCGAACCTCTTCCAAGACAGCACTCTTCTTAATTCCTCTCACTGCTATTGCGACTCGGTCTGAGTTTCGGAATCTGCGATTGGAAATAGAAACTAAGAAAATAAAATCATGTTTTCGCTCTCCCATGCCTAATGAATGAGTAAAGATAACAAGACCGGTGATTTACGAATAAACTTGTCATCGTGTCCGAGATTGAGGTACCGAGTGATATGGTCAAAAATAGATGCTCTTTGTAGGTGTAGTGGTTAATCCTTTTAAAAATTGTCCCTCTAATGCTTGGGTATTAGTTAGAACTCTCTTGTTTCCATTATTTGCGGGATCTTATATTCAGCTAAATGTTTTGTATTATTTTTCCTCTGCGAAAAGCTTCTTCGTGGAACGCGTCATTGTGCCCCGACCTTCACCCCGATTCTCGCTTATGATTAATTTATCTGCTCATCACTGTTGTATTGGGGGCAGAGGGAAGAATCCGAGATTATTAGCAAACTTTCCACTTGAAATCGGTGGGATGTGCAATACCTATTGTGCAATAAGCGAAGCCGTCTGCCCCATGACCGGAGATGCAACAGGAGGTGTGTTTTTGCTACCAATTCCCCCGCACCGTTGTCGGGGTGCAGTGGAAAATATTACCGCTCGTCATCATCATCCCGCGCGTAATCAATGTGACCGTCGATCGCAAGCTCTCGTCCTTGACTGAGATGCATATCCATGGGTACTCGCGGAATGTTTTGAATTGCTACGCCTAATCGATGTAAAAAGTGAAAATGGATTCGCAGGAATACTTAAATTGCCCTTTATGGTGATACGAAATAAGATTCCCACCGGAATTGAATGGAATCCGCGTAACATGAACCCTCTTCTTTTAGAAAGTTTGTAATTTCCGATCAAGTAATGTGGAATAGTGGGGGTTTTCCTTTCGCTCTGAGCAAACATTGACGTTAATTGGCGTTGCCAAATTAAGTGAGCGTAATTGACTCCCCGGTTTGATCCCTCCCCCCCCCCCAATCAGTGCGGGCTGGGGAGTTGGAACGGGAGAAGCGACGTCGCCTGCCTAGCGCTGCTGCACCCCTTAGCAGCGCCACATAGATCGACCCTCATCCCCTGGGAACTCGTCGCGAGCACCGTTCGCACTCAAAAGTCGTGTTCCCGAGGAATAATCTCCTGATGGAGCTAACAGCCGAATCTGGTCTGTCCTTACCGGCTAGCTTGCGCTACCAACTTAGCCCGCTGGAATATGTCCGGTAATCAGGTTTGTGAGTTGGTAAATGGCATCCAATTCCGAGGGCCAAGATTCGAATCCCGGTAGTGGAAGAGATTTTTCATCGGTTATCTGTCTCTGCTTGACTGCTTTGTCGAGAGCCTTTCAAGAACAGTACCTACACTGTCCATCAGATGGGGCTAACTATAATGGGGCTAACTGTTAAACTATATATCACTGTCTACTGACTTCCCTGCAAGCCACCTCGAGGGTGTGTGGCAGGGGATGAGTTATCAACAAATATTAACTAAGGTTTACTCACACTGCGTACAGTCCCGGTCAAAATATCTTACCGTTTACGGAGGTTGGTGGCAGCCGCCTAAACCCCTGCTAGCGGTCTTGATATTGCAACACTGCACCCCCACCCTATGTTTTCGGAGGGCGGCTTTGAAGGGGTCGTTTTGAGGGAGAGTGGAGAGGCCACACTCCCTTCGGCGAGCAACGGAGAGCTCGGAAATTTGTATCCGTGAGGGAATGGGGTGAAAAAAGGCATAAGTGAAGGTTGAAAATCAGTTAAGCAGGCCGCGGCTGCTTTGCTATTCAGAAATCATTTAAAAATTGAATATAATTTTAAAACCTTAAGGGTATCGTGCCGACATTCATGTGGTTGGGAAATATAGTAGCCGGGACGTGCTATTTCTTGCCTGATAACATGTGCAATAAAGCTCTCCTTGCCGTACAAGGAGACTTTTATATGAATATCATGAGCACACACATTACCAGTTCTAATTTTCATCCAACGCGTAAAAAAACATTTGAGGAATACTTCAGGCATGCAATACACATACATTTTGTATTTCATTCACGCATTATTAAATCCAAAAATATAAAAAAATCCAGCATCTTAATTTCATCTGTTTGTTTCGTTAATCCGTATTAATCAAATACGTTAAATTTCATTTTCATGTTAAAATAAATTTATTTTATTTTTTTAAACTATGAACCCCTGGCTTTTTTTTAAGAGTAGGCTAATTTTGACCCTGGGATTGTCTCCTTTCCTCTGTTCCCTGAAAAATTCCTTCCATATCCATTTAACCACCTCTCTAAAACGGGGCAAATGCCATTTTCTGACGGACTTTTCCTCTGAATAACTACTCCTTGAGTTTATTTCACCACCCACATATCATATTTTTTTACCGAATGCATTTCGAAATTGCGACTTGGTTGACCCAGATATCTCATATCTACGTATATAACAAATATTTTGTCTGCACCTTATGTTTGCTGGTCAAAGGTCCTTTTAAAATTAGATTTATTCTTCTTAAGAAGCTGTCAAGTAAACTGCATTGCGAGTGTCAGACTCCATGGAAGTTAAGCCAGCAATACGACCATCTCATTCTTGGGGCTACTTATATAATGAAAGGAATGTTGTTGCGAAACATTCCTAGAGATTCTTAGAGGCGTGGAATAAGGCATGCTCTTCGCATCTCCAATTCGAATAGGAGAAAGTGTGTGTTTCGGTAGTAAACCTTGAGACACACTTATCATTCTGATGATCTATTTTTGCTGCCTTTTTGGAGGCATCGAATTCGCTCCTGGAAAATCGTGGCCCCGTGCCTCGAATGACGTTTTCATGTATTGCTAAAATGTTCTCTCGGGAACGAGAAACGTTATCTCATAACGGCGCTTATGTGCACCTCTCGAGATAGTGGGTAGGTTTGACGTATTTCCTTAGGAGCGATTTGTAATATCCTTTAATATGAGCGCCTAGCTTGACAGAATAATCCCGCTGCGTATCTTACCACAACATTTCCAATGTTTGTTGACGATATAACGTTGACTTAGTCGGTTAGTCATTATGGGTAAAAATTTCCGTCTTGCTTTCCGATCGGCTTGTCGGTGAGGAAAGCGGAATGCTTGTGATAAACTTCCTGTTTTGAAAAGTCTCGGTAAAAGTGACATGAATTGCGTAGTTTTCGTGCTTGAATAAGTCGCTTTGAGCAAGAAAAAGCATTGCAAGTATCTTCCTACTGCATTTCAAGGGAAATAAATTAGTTACATATTCGCAATAATGATGCAACTATACTGCAGCAGTTATTTCGCGCATTGTTCCGTTTTATAAGTGATTGAAGCACCAAATATATCAATAAAATTTTATTAAATTCGTTAACTTTTTCTTTCTTGGGCATTTCGAATCTTGTCTAATGGTGGCTGAAGCTATTTTTCTCTATGGTATTGGTTTACGTGAAAACTTATATACGTATCTTTATTACTGTTGACTATGGGTAAAAATGAAAAAAAATGCATTTACCTACTTTCATTTAACAGGTTTTACCTACAATTTATGTAACAGGTTTTTAAACTTTTTTCATGAAATACATAACGTAAATATTCATTAACACCTACAGATTTTCTTTTGAACGTGAAATAATAAGTAATATATTATTCTGGCAACTGACTAATATCACGGAGTTGTACCGACTCAAATATACAAAACATCACATTTAAACCTATAACTTTCTCCTTCTTTAGAATGCCGCGACGAAATCTATCAATGGTGAACAAGACATTATTTTTCTTACTGAGTTATAACATGTGTTAATTAAAGCAGAAACACAATATAAAATACTTCAAAAATTTCTGTTATGGCATATACGCTACCGTATAATTAGTTGTAGGTCCTTTAATAAATTTGGTCTTGGTATTTTTCGCCGTTCTTGACTCATTAAAACAATATACACACAATGACCCACGATAACCGCTCCAGCGACCTTTAACTAGCCGCGAAAAAAATTAACAGAATTACCCGATGATATGCTCAGTAGCAAGAATTCCGAAGAGAAAAACATTCACTTTGACAGGGAATAGTGAAGTCATCTCTAAGTCAAATTGGATGATTTTTTCCCCGTGAAAACCTTGCTGCTGAAAATATTTCTTTGGGAATGCCAAATTTGAGTACTCCTCTATCGATTTTCCGCCAGCTGACAGTTATCTTTGGGATATCTCTTTTTTTTTTTAGTCTGTTTAAACCCGGACCGCTTCCACTTCGCCGTGGGTGAGATTGTCGGCTACGTAGGCTTGTTCCCTTTTATCATGTGGGGAAAATCTTTCTTCGCCCCCTCGTTTCAGAGACGTCACATTTGGTTTCAAAGAACGATCGAAATCCCGCTCCTTACCATCGCCTCCGGATGGATCCTTTTCTCCTGGTCCAGAAGCGGTGTCAGCTGCCACCCGGGCCAGTTTGCGGTGTCGTTCGACACCGGCGAAAAATTCGACCCGCTCCAACAAGTACGAGGCGAGGGACCCCTCCCGTGGATAGGGTGCTCTGTTTTGGGGGGATGCGTGCGGCCGGGCAAATAAAATGGAATGGGAGCGAAGCTTGTGAGTGGCCAGAGATAAGGGGAGCCGTTTGTGTGCCTTGGAGGCTGAGTGAGTGGCGATTGTGTGTCGCCTTGGGCGGTAGCGAGCAGCGCTCGCCGTCTGCGCCCTGTGTTTTGTCTATATCCATGACGCAAATGCGGTTGACAGATACTCGTCCACTTCCTACTCACCCCACGCTTCGCAAGCGTTGACTGTCCTTTCTCCACCTCCTCCAGCCTCCCTCAACCCCCGATCCCTTCTCCACTCCCGACTCACCCCACCCCCATAAAACCTTTTTCCATTTCGCTCTCCGTCCGGATCGTCGTTTCCCCAAGGATCGGCTGGTGTCCGTCAAGGCGACCTAATGGGATGGCGGAAGACGCGGCCTGTGGTGAACGTGAGCAACTTTGCACTATTTAACGTTCACTTCCCTGTTGGCATTCGTCTCTTGTTTTGACATCTGCTTCAACGGACATCGTAAACTAAATCAAAAATTTTATAACTTGACCCCGATCTTTATGTTTGCTTGAAAAGTTTTCCCGGTTAATTACTGTGCCAGTCTGAGAAATGAAAAATAAATATATTGTGATTATTCGTAGTGTCGTTCGTAAATAATAATCTTAATTAATAATAATAAACATTTATTTCACTCAAAATAGATACAAAAAATAATAAAACAAACATAAAAAGAGAAATAGGTACCCCTGTAGGAAACTTCCTTTGTTGGGGTTGCCATTCCTTGATAATGGCGTTTTGCGGCAGTTTGAAGAGAAATTAAGAAAATGAAATATAAGGGCTATACAACTAAACATAAATTGTCCTTGAATATTTAAATTGTCCTTAAATGTAAAAAAATCTTTTTATCCCGAATGTGTTACATTTAATTCAGGTACATATTTCACAGGACATTACAAATTCAATAAATATAAAACAACATATATAGAGCAAATTTACTAAACTACATTTACATAACTATATCGAATATACATAAATACATGGAAACTTTGAACAATGAGCATGTTAAATTGAGGAGGCTAGCTATCAGTTTCGCCTAACCTTCGGGTTCTGCAACTAGTCTTGCACTTAGGTTTCAGAGCTGGCGGGTCTTGGAAAGGCGCGCTAAAAGTTGCCGGGAAATCTTCATTGAGGTGGAGAAATCAACTACATTTGTCCAATTCGCTGCTTTTTTCGTGCTTGCAATCCGTGAAACATCGACCGGCAGTGATTTTTCATGGTTGATTATGTCGTTGCAACTAATCATTACGCTCAATAAATATACGCTCTATATATTTGGTTATCATTTCCATGTCGTTGCTCGTCAAATTTGCTTTATAATAGCTGATAGCTCTTTGCTTCCATCTGTGGAATGCAAATAGTAGTAGAACTCAGTAATTGATTGGTAAATAAATATTAGGAGCCGGCGAAAGCGATAATTATATGATTTTTGGAAGTAACTTGCTCTAGTTTTTGGTCATTTATAATTCTCATCACCCTCATTTCCAAATTATCAGAATATTTTTGGTGGAATACAATACTTTAAATTTCGTTGGGCAATCGAAACCCGCGTCTAAACTAGGTTGTCACACGCGTAACCGTGGTAAAACACTTGTGCATGTAACCCGTATCAAAAACCCAGTTGCAAAAGATTAAGCCTGGGTGTTGCTTTCACTGGGTTTCATGTACCTGCCTCCTAATCTACTTGTTTTATTTAAGGATTGGAAATGTCTCAATACCAGTCGTATTTACGTCTGTAACCAAAGTCTTCATTGGGACATCGACTTTAGTGGAACAAAAAGTCTTCTAAACATAGAAATGTAGCAGATTTCATCTATTTATAACATAATGCCCTCTTAGGTCCTAATACTTCCTACGTCATCATCCTATCCCATCTGACTTCGTCTATTTGTTAACATGGGTTAATATGATGAGAATAAAGTGTTAATTGGACAACTTGTATTTCCTTCATTCGTTTAACATCGTGCCATGTTCATTTTATCGTAGTTCCAGTGAATTCTCACCTTCTAAAAATATCTCGTGAAACATGATCTTGTAAAGGCTAGATAGCAGTATCACATGATGCAGAAGCAACATAGTACTGGATATGGTGCATCATCAGAAGGATGCTTGCTTACTTATCCTTGAATAGATAGTTGGTGCGATTATTTTGTTGTGCGTGCTCCTAGTAGGTGGTAACCTTCGACAAATCCTATTTGTTTTCACGCACTCAGTGTTATCTTGTTGTCATCACCCTACAAAAATCTGCTCCAAAGTTTTTTTTAAGTTCATAGATCGCCTGATTTCTGCAAGTCACTTTACTAGATTCTGACGTCATTGGCAGTATAGAGGGCCTTATGAGGGATCGAGCGTTGTCTGATATAGGCATATCAATCTTCCCCGGAGTTAAGGCATCTGTCAATATCACTTATTTGCTATACTATTTGACAAAATTAAGAAATGGAATTAGATTCTTGTGCTCATGTTGAAATATTGCAAAATGTGTCCTTAATTTCCTTTTAGGAATGCGCGAGATCGTGTATTTGAAAACAGGTGTAAGGAAAAATGTTGCGGTTATAAATTGGTTGATGTCAATATCTATTCATCATTGGTCTTTGGCACGCCTTACAACCCGTTTGGAGGAGAAAGATTTCGAAGTGGCCAACGCAGTGGTAGCGTAACGTTCGCGCGAGCGAGTTACTCTTCGTGAATTGAATCCTGCGATTCGGATCCCCTGAATGAATCCGAATTCGCACCTCGAGGGAGTTTGCGTACGCACATCGTTAGGTACTCCGATCACTCTCGCGCGTATTTGTACGCGAGCGGCATCAAACACATCCCCCGAGGCTCTGCGCGACGGTCGCCCAGCGTCAACAGCTTTATCTCAACTCCGCTCCGGGCAATATGGCAACCGCGCGCAACTTCTCCGCCGCCATCCCCCTCCCTCCCTCCTAATCTTCGCGCATCACGTGGGCTTATCGAATGCTCGAAGTGGGGGGATGTATAGAAGGACGGGTGTGCGATATGGGAAAGTGTCTGGAGGGTGAGCGGCTTGGTTACGGGTGGAGTATGTAGCACCTCGGGTGTTGACACTGAACGTTGCTCCGTGTTTGTGTGTACCTTTGCGCGCACGACTTGCCTTAGAACTCCGTTCCCGACATCCTCTTCCGTCGTGGCCTAATCTTCACCCACCCGCGATAAAACTTGATGTGTGGCGTACTCAAAGGCTACCTTTCATGGGAATGGCCTCATTATTCCCGTCGTGTTGTAAACTCCTTCCTGGCTAGTGTGGTTTTTAATGTTAAGTGTACCTCCGATCCTCCTCAGTTCGAAGCCAAATATGTGTTCACAATTCTAAACCAATTATCCGAGAATACCATTGATCATAACCCGAGCCTCGGAAACCACTATTCTCTCATCATCGGATAAAGAAGTATGGAGGGCGAAAAACAAAATAACTCGTTATTACAGAGAAAAAATAAATCACCAATCGTATTTTGTGAACAAATGAAGTGCTTTAGACGCTGTTTAAATGTCAACGTATTCATGCTTGGGCAAGGTCGAAAATTAATTTTTATTCCATATTATCTCCATTTCCAATTACTCATCTGGAGCATACTGGCATAGTGAGTCCGTCGGCGGCCCTCGACGTTTTGTGCATACGCTTGGCCGGTGGGGATAAATAATAAATAGGCATTTTTGTGGTGAGCATTGAGAAGAAATGGTAAGTTAAATTGTAATAGAGCGGAACAGGGGGATCAGGTTTTTGTCTGAGGAGAGTGCTGGGTTTCCATTCCAAGGGCCCGGATTCGAATCCCTGCAGCGGAAGAGATTTTTCTTCGGTCAGCTTGTCTCTTCTTGAGTGCTGTGTAAAAGGAATTTGAGTACAGTACTCCATCCGTCGAATGGGACGTTAAATTATGAACCCCTTGAATCCTTTATCTCTTTCGTTTATAGCAGGATAATGCCGACTCTTGGTTTCTCTCCTCCCTACCTCAGTTCCATGAAAAATATCTACCCCCCACCCAATCACCTACCTATCCTAAATGTGACTTTAGCTGTCATTGACCTCACTGGAAAGACTATTACTCTGGGGGAAACGGTGGAATTAGCGTTCGTTACTTCGGATTAACGCCCAAAATTCTTATGAAGTAATCCAGCGCTTGTCAAAATCAACACTTCTCGAAAACGGACGGTCACAGTGGGTTTCCCGATGCCTCGCCTCCTTTTCGTGACTGGCCGCTAAGCGATTCTTTTCTCGGGACGCCTCCTGGTTCGTGGTTCTCGAATTAACTCTTCAATTTCCCTCTCTTCCTTTCAGGTTTCTCTCCGCTCTCCCCCTACCCCCTCCAACTATTGCTCTCGCTTTAATCCGTTCACTCCGTCAGAAGGCCTTCCCAAAATTTTCTCGGAGTTTCCCCCGGGTCTTTTACCTCCCGATTCCCGCTAATGACGCGAAATACTGCTCCCTGGGTCGGCGGCGTGTGCCAAGGGGAATCCAAGGACACAATCCAAGGGAGTATATCATTACATCTCATTCATTGCTGTGAGTTCTTCCTTTTATTCTCCCGAATGGGTGGAGAGTGCTTCCCCCTCCGGCTACTGGTGGCCTTCGTGGATATTTCATGATGTTGGCGATCATTTCAGCCAGCGTTCAGCTCTCTCTTTTCGTCCTCTCTCACCAATTTACCTCTTGTAGTGAAGGTGCGATATGTGGAGGAGGTTGTTGCTATAGTTTCCTGTATATGCGTCAGTCTTCCTGGAGAAGGGTTACTACCCCTGAGGGCTATCAAGTCGGAAGCTATGGGTTGTTATCAAGTCAACCTTTTGGTACCACAAAGGGAGTGTAGATTACTTGTTGTTGCACGATATTAAAGCATTGTTTTTCTGTCGATATTATTGGCTTTAAAACAAAGCGAATGCAAAATGTCCGTTGGCGTATTATCATGTAATGATATCAAAACCTGTATAGCAATGGATAACTTTTCACTTAACAAAATAAATGTAAAATAAATAAACAAAATAAATCCAGATTGACATTTACCGTTATTTTCATACCAGCTCCTTGCTGTTTTTAAGTTACACTTTTTTCCTTGTTGGACCTAAACATTAGCTGCGTCACAAATCACGCATTTTGGTTCCGCAAACCCCATATTTGAATTTTTGTATCCGAATAGTAACTGAAAAATGAGCAACTTCCACAGAGAAAAAACTTTTATTGCGGCCGGGTTTTGCTTTTTACAGCATCTTCAGGCCTGAAACCCGGTCGCAATAAGCGTTTTTTCTCTGTGCAAGTTGCTCATTTTTCAGTTACTATTATGTTACGTTTCCACTCAATTACGCCTGAAACCTCAGAATTTGTTCTGTATCCGACGCCCTTTAATGTCTCGTATCTGTTGAGGAGGTGCCGTTTCGTACTGTAGGTTTGATGATGTATGTGTCAATGTAATGTGACGTAAGCTATGCGTTTGGATTGTGAGAATTAAAAACGGTAAATATACGTTCGTCGTTGAGGGCGAGTATGTTGTCTACATTTACGTAATACACCGCGGGCTACCGTGATGGGGTGTCGCAATGGGTGAAAAATCACCTTATATCTATATTTACGTCATACCCTGCAAGCCACCTTGAGGGTGTGTGGCAGGGGGCAGGGGAAAATACGCCCTACTTACATGCAACTAAGAGGTGCAATGCTATTATGTCATGGAAATATGTTAGATATGCATACACGAGTGACCTGCTACTAAAATGTTTGTATGTATGTACATAGTAATGAAATGATTATTGATTAGTCAAACTTTTCTAGAATATACCTATTAATTATATTTGCCTACCGTGCTTAAGTTAGTAACGTTAAAACATACTTCATGCAGTAGAGGCTATAACTTTCCCTTGCCAATTTTGTTCTCTTATGGCATGCATAAAAATGACATTTTAAATCTATCGCTACGACAGTTATCCCTGCATCTTATTTTTCTGATCACATCTAGCGTAATGCGCGTGCGTTCTCAATACATTTTCCGCAATCGGCTAATTTATCAGCTTCAAATTTACTTAAAAGTTGGTCTAAATTTTAATCCACATCTATCACGATTTTATTTTAATTTATTTGTTCCACAAACTGTCTACGCCAAAATAACGAAAGCCATCTGTGAAATCATTGCAGAAACCATTCCAACTATAGCAATAGTTGAATCATTACAAAACTTTCCTTTATTATAATATCTGAATACTTTAAATTCCCCCGATAGACGGTGTAAACTGAAACTACAACGGAAATGACGACATCATTTTGTTATAATAGTTATCTTGCAGTACTAGTCCATTGAAAGAAACAAAGAGCTCTCGCTTGCATCCTGAGAGGCGTTTTAGGAAATTGCAGTCATGGAAGTCGTTCCTGTAACCGCAGATAATGATGATGATGTGATTGTCCATCAGCCATCTCTCCTCTATGAATGGGGCGTAAAACTCCGGGTAAGCCCCGAAAAACACGGGAATTCCAGATTTTAGCCCGCGGCAATTACAAGTAGTTATGGGTGGGCTTCGTACGCCCCCGTTCGGTTCCTCGAGAAGCGCTGTCCCTTCAGTCAGCCGCTACGAGGAAAAGCTTCACTCATTTCCTTTCGACGGAAAATGTTTCGTCGAAGGGATTCCTCCCCCGGTATGTCTCCTCCTTTTTCCCGACCCGCACGCCGGTTTAGCCCGGAGGCAAGACCCTTAAATGGAGCAAGTGGATGATGAGCGGATGGGTTTCGCGATAAAATGCTCGGTGGGTTTTCTAATGAATCAATTTTCCGAGCCTGCTCTGGGGTGAAGTGGGAGCGGTGAGCTTCCTTGGAAACTCTGTAAACGTGATGTTGTAAACGGATAGGTACACTGAAGATGTTTCGAGTATATTAAATGCACCAGTGTACTACGGCAGGTCAGATAACGAAGATAAAATTAAAGGTTATGATGGAGAGATTCAAGGATTTATTTTTTCCGTGACATATTAGGGATAGTAATAGATTGCAGCGAAGGGACATGGGGTAATCAGAATAGGTATAATGATAGATTTTAACATGGAAATCATAATTTTGTTATTGTAAAAATATAACACATTTTAGCATAGGTAGCTAATGTATGTTGAAGCGCTAGGAAATCTGGTAATTTTGTATATTTTATTTATTTTTCATTTACCCGAAAACAATTCGCGTGCACTTTAGCTGTAAAAAAATATACAGCACAGCATTCCATCCCCCAGGCTGTAAAAATCTTCCCCGGGCTTCGAACCCGCGACCTTGACGGGCGAGGGATTAACCCCGCCGCTACTGGGGCCGGGGTATTTAATTATGGAAATACTACCTTATTTAAAACTATTATAGTACTTTGTATTACATACTAATGTAGTGTCAGTTATAGCCGTTATAGCTAACATTTGACATGTCTCGAAACTGTATGCTTAATATTTTTTCTCGGGTTTTCCTCCGCGTCAGTTGGCTTGTTGACAACCGTTTCGCTGGTTCTCCTGCCAGCGTCTTCAGGTCATTAAGGTCGACCCTTCGACCTGAAGACGCTGGCAGGAGAGCTACTGAAACTGTTGTCAAAAAAGGAAGGAGGAAAACCCGAGAAAAAATGCAGAGATCAAACCATCACCGCGGAAACCTTCGTTCTAACAAGTTACGCTTAATATTTTCCTAGAGGTGGTAGTCTTGTGAATCTTGGTTCACGAAAGTAGTGTTTAAACGGCGTTGTAGTTTTTGCCTGCCTGATATGGTGCACCCCCTGCCACACACTTTCTGTGGCTTGCAGCGTATTGTGTGGATGTAGATCAGGGAAGAGCCGCGCCATAGGACGAGCGCAAACTTTGCCGATGTTTTCACGGCAACTCCGCGGCTGTTGCTGTCAGTGAAGGAATGTCAGTGTCAGGTTTTGCAGTGTGGGCTCAGTAGTTCGTATTTTTTCGGGCCACGGGAGTGAAGAAGCCGCCGTCGCCTCGTAGCAGGGCTTCGAAGCTTCCCCGCCCCCAGAGTGACCGTCCGTCTCCTGACCGAGACCTTTCGTTGGGGGGGCAGCATAACATCCTGGCAGCCGTAGTGCGGTTTCCCCGAGTTGCTATGGCAACCATCCCTCTTCTGCGACCGTCCCGATTCTTCCCATGATCTTTTTTTTGTATATATTTTCGCCCCCCTCTCCGACCTTCCCCTTCGTATTGTTACTTTTAAGCACCGACCCAGGGCTGGTGTGTGGAAAGCATGGGTTTTCGGGTCGCTTTGTATCCTTCGCCGACCCTCGAGAGCCATAATCCGTACACAGCCGTCTCTGCTGCTTGTGCAAACGTCAGGTTCCTCCATGTTTCGGTGCATTCCGCGTCAACCTGTGCAAGGTATTTGTACATAGAGTGGCATTATTTGCTGGTCATCCTTTCTGGAGGAAAAAGTAGTTAACCTAATCGCATAACGCTCCCGTTTTTCCGTATTTAAAAATAGTTTGTGTCAACCGATAACTAATGCTAAATTTGCTGCTCTTTCGATTCCAACTTTCATTCCAAAACTGGTTGGTTCCCCTTCTCTTCCATGTGTTTGAAATATTTTATTTCCTCGTTATTTTTTGTGAGCTTTTCGCAATCGAGCAGCGGTTGCTAGCCATTTGTATCTCACGAACCTCTAATCTCCCAATTTATAATTCAGCGGACAACTAAAATATTTTTTTTTTAAAGGCGCTACCAATAAAAAAATTGAGTAAACAACTCTAACTGGGTATTGCAATGAAATATGCTTCCATATGGTCTACCTTGTTTTAGTGACGCAAAGATGTTGCAGAATATAATGAAATGTTATAATTAGCTTAAAAATTGAAAATAATGCCCATATTTCTTCACAGGCCGCCAAAAGCTTCTCACTGACCATCAATCTTCATGAATAAGTTTTAGACCGCTTAAACGGAGGAATAGGATCGATGTAGTCATCTCAGCCATTCTGTGTTTGAGAGATACATTCAAATACATATATATTGTCCTGGCCAAATGACTGATAAGTTGTATTAAGGTAATCCGCAGAGCGCCTACTCGTGAGTTTTATCATATCTGTGAAAGTTTTGCTTCTAGTGAGTGCAGTTCTACTCATTTTCAGAGATCAGAATTTTTATTATATTGAGCTCTTATAATTTTACTCCTAGAAAGTATTTCCAGTGTTTCCATTAAAGTTATTTGTATCTGACGTGGAATGTGTTGAGGCCATGCAAATCTCTTTGAATACATCTTTCTGTCTGACGGCTTTACTAAAAGTAGTTGTGAAAATATTTTAGACCAGGTTTAATTAAATTGTGCCATTTTGATTGTAATTTCCATGTATGACGATTTATGTCCGTCATACAGTGGTATGAAAAAAATATAATTGATGTATAATATATTTTTTAAATATATGCATCACATACTGCTAATCCTAAATAGTGGCCTTCGATTGCCTGTTGAGGCTTTATTCATATTTCCTAAGTTCGATGGTTATTATCATTGAACATCTCTTTAAAGATTTTACACTTTGCCTTCCTCCGTCATTTGGGGTTTTTTTTGGCGTAATGATGTGATAATCATTATTTCCGATCGTTGCGAACAGCTGCTGTTTGCTCTCCGGATTCGATGCGTTTTCTCCGTTCTTTCCCTATAAACCATTAGCCCGCTTGTTCGGCAGAAGGGAAGTCGCCTGTGGTGAGATTGCATCTTCCTTTTCCACTGCGGAACAAGTTGGGGGATGCAATTTTTCGGGGATCTCGCACGTTTCGGCTGCCCCAGCCCCGAGCAGTTTTAGTGTCGGACGCATCGGGGCGACGGAGCTTGCGGCCGTCTTAACCCTCCCCCTCCAAAGACCCTCCCACAATTCCTTCCTTCGGTTCCTTGGGAGAAGACGAGGAAACCTCCACGGAGGAGCCCTCTCTCCCCCACCACCTTTTTTTCTCCCCGCCGATCGGAGAGCCCTTCGGTTCGGCACACCGAATGGCTGGGTGCCGTCTGCCGGAGCCAGCTGCAGCAGATGTCGGGTCCACTCGAAGGCCTCAAGGACCGGAGGGGGGGTGCAGCCGTAGGATGGGTTAAAAATGGGGCGGGCGCGGGAGGAGTAGGGGGTGTGTGGAGGAAAGGGGTAGGCCGGAGCTTGTGTACGGTGGAGGGGGTTGGAAAATGTAAGCTTTTACCCGGCCTGCAGGATGGGGTTTGCGGTGGTGTGTGGGGGAGGGTGGGAGGGGTCCGCGGAGTGGGGGTAGTGGACGGAAGCCAAGTGGAAAGTGCCCGGGGACTATTTTTTGAGTGTGTGGCGAGTGGTGGGGTTTGGGGAGGTCGGGTTATGGGACAGGTGCGTGAACGTGTGTGCGTTTTCGAGGGCAGGGTTTTCGGTGCCGGCGGCCACGGGAGCGGCCGGTGGTCTGTCTGTCCCGTCCATCCGTTTCGTCGCTTTCTTGTTTTGCGGCGGGGGGAGAAGAGCCCGGGGATTGGTTGATTTCCAATGCGCTTGTTATATTTATTGGAAAAGAGGATGATTGCGGTCGGGACCCCTTTTGATTCCTATTTTCCTCTCTCACTTTTCGTGATCCATTTGTGACTACCGCATTGGTTTTCTCTCTACGATGCCTTCGATTCAGATCTCTCGTCTAAATCTCTTAACTGTTCTGTTTTCTGGTATCCTGCCAGTTCACTACCGTCCAGTGACTTTTTCATTTTTTTTCTTCCAGTGGACCCTTTTCATCCAGTGGATATTTTTTTCTTTAGTGACGTTTCTTAAGATACTTTCATCTTTTGAAATCTTCCACTTCTGTTACATTCAATGTCCAAATCTTTCGTATGGCTTTTGAGTGTTGTATGTTCGAAATATTACCTCGTAACCACCGTATCTAATAAGAGGAATGCTACTAGAGGGACCTAATAGTCCGCATTTTTATGCCACTGGTCTGTAATCGCTCTTTGTAATACAATGGTGGTGCTCTTTGGCATTAATTATTTAAAGTTATTAGGCAATTATTCTTGAGTGCATAGCGACACTTGTGAACCTAGTGAAGGTCAATGAAATTAAAATTGAATCTTCGTAGTGACCTGCAAGCAAGCGTGTGGGCTGATTCCACGTCAAACACCCCTTCCCCCTGCCACACACCTTTATGGTGGCTTGCAGGGTATTATGTAGATGAAACATGTGCAGCCGTCGCTCGCAATCCATTTTTAGTGAATGAACTGCCGGCTTTAGCGTTTAACTTAAGTGGTTCTAATTGCCTAAATGTACTGAAAAATCAGCAATGAGTGGAATTTAAATCTTCGTCTTCTAATAACCACATTGAATGAATCTGATAACCTCAGTATGCATTCTTATCATATTTCTGCCTGGAACGCCAATGGATGGTGCATAATCCCTCCTGCAATTCATCATGAAGGCAGTTTGTCGATTCTCGAATTTGAATAGAGAGAGCTACTAGGCACTCGGTGCTTTAAATCTCTCAGCTCAATTGGAATTCGAGCGTGGGGTAGGATTACTGTGGAATGAGGTATGCAGGGGGAGAAGTGAATGAAAATCAACGTGTACTTTTTCGCAATCTCCGCCGCGCACCTTTTGGGAAACCTGAGCGAGGTCGTCTACTCTGAGCGGTCTTTTAAATTCTCTCGCGTTCCATGCGTGGCTGGGTCTCTTCGCCCTCCGCCCCTTTTGTTCCACTCACCCCCCTTTGTCATCCTACTCCCTCGAGAGATGTTCCTTCCTTTTGCGCCCCGAATCCCGTCTTTTCTCCCATTTTCCCCGGGTCCCTCCATTTAAACTCGACGCATTCCCCATTCCATTCCGGCCATTTAGTCGGTACCTGAGGCTGCTTCCTTTCTCGGGTGACCCCCTCGCATGTGTACCTACCTGTTCATCTCACATCTCCTTCACCCTCCCAAGGTCGGCTCGAAAAGTTTCTCACCCGGTCCTCGAGTCCACCTTTCCTGGTCGACACACGAATTTTCTTCCTCCTTGCCTCTTCTCCCTAGCGTTCGTCTCCGAAGACATTGTGCAAGCTTTTCGAGAGGGATTCTCTCTTCTTTGGGAAGGACTGTGGACTTAATAGCCTTACTTTTTTTGTCTCCTTCCGCCCATTTCTCCCTCGGGAGGGCAGGCGAGTGTGGTGCAGTTCACCCACGCTTCTCTCGCTTTCCAAGATGCCGTGTTTCCTTACCTCCGTGCCGTGGTCTCCCGTGCATCTTTGCTGTACGGCTGAGTTCTAACTTCTATTTCACGTGTGGCTGCTCCCCTGCTATTCCCATTGTTGTTTTTCTTCGACTCCCGACTCGTGGAACTTTTACCTGGGCTCGACGATACGCAGAAGCGCATCCCTGGCGTACTTTTCGGAACATACCTGACTCTCGAAGCACCAGTAAGGCTTCCTTTCTGCTCAAATTATAATTTCCCTTCGTTTCCTTTGAACCGTTTTAGATGATTTTTGCTCATGTGGAGTTGAATATTGTGCTTCTGCGTTTTCGATAAAACTGGATGAACCGATATCTTTACGCGGAAGTAGTTAAAACATTTCTGAATTTCGTGATGGCACGAAATTTTGAAATCCTTAAAGGACCTAAGCAGTACTTTCGTTTTGTTTCCTGTACCTTTCCATGTGACTCTACCCAACGCCAATAATTAGTATTACCTCAAGCTTGGCAAAGCAGCGTGACAAAAGTTTTCTTTTATTTCCGTCGCTTCTGCTTTAGCCACAAGTAATTTTCAGCAATTTATCTTCATCTCTATGGTTCCATGCCAGGCACTGTCAGGGAATGTGGAAGGGGCAAACTCCAAATGTACTTCCAGTCACGATTGAACTGTTAGTACCCATATTAGTTTACTGAGAAGGATGGTGTCTTTATATACACTTACCATTAGTCAGCTGTTGCGTCGTGCCCGCTGGACTATGAAATTATTGTACGAACTTCGTTTGGTGCTGATTTTCTGTATGAGATCTCTGAGTTATCCAAAGGTGAAGAGCTTTCAGATGGAATCTATCCATAAGGGACAATATTACTTACGCCCAATAAATATTCATAGTGTATATGTTTTGCCGTTCTGACCAGGACTCTTCGACTAGGTCTTTGTTCCCGGCGCTGCCAAGTGGTTTCGCTTGAGTTAAGACACGAGTTTTCCGTTGACAAAGCGAAATTGTCTCCTAATTACTACCTCTGTAACTTTATCTTATTTAATCAGTGCATCCTTTGAACTCCTTAAGTAGTTTGCATGCTCCTTAACGTTTCGGTTTACGATCACCTACGTTACCCTTTCCGTGCAATGAATAGGTATTTCCTGTGAAATTTAGTGTGCCCAAATTCGAGCGTCAAGTGAATTTGTGTTTACATCTACATAATACCCTGCAAGCCACCATAAAGGTGTGTGGCAGGGGGTGAATTCTCACCAAACATGCACTACATATCATGCCTAAAAAAGGATTAGTATTTATATGCTGTTCTAAACTACACTATTTAAAAAAAGATAAAAATAGCAAAACAAACATGCAAAATATGTTGTTAGTTGGGTTAGCTTCAAGTCCTTATACCAGCATGCAGCTACCAATGTTATCCATTGCTACACTCGTACTGGATATATTTACCGTTATTCGTATCCCTAATTGTACGAGGAAAAAAAGGACATTTTGACTCTGTCAGTTCGGCAATCAATTTCTCTAATTTTATGATTATGGTCCAGTCTCTCATAGTAAGTTGGGGTTCGCAAAATATATTTAACATCATCACTGAAAAAATGATCTCGGAATATGTTTAAGAGATTAAGTCTAAATTTCAACCTGCGATCTGACAATGATTCCCAATTTAAGCCCAAGTTTATGAGCAACGAAAAGTCCGGGGTAAAAATATAGTTTTCCTGAGAGGTGCGTGACGTCTTTTTTTTTTGGGGCACTCTTTCGTCTGGCGAGCGAGCGATTGCGGTCCTTTCGGAGGTTTCATTCGGCCGCTCTGGGCAAATTAAAGCGTGGGAGGAGGTGGGGGTGTGTAGGGGAAAGGTCGGTAGGTAGAACACGTGACGTGCTCCAAGGCCATTCAGATGCAGGCAGCCCTTTAAAACGGTCGGGTGAGCGCTAATTATCCCTTTTCCCTTCTCTATAACCGGCTGGGATTGATTGGGGAACGATGTGTCTTTTATTTTATTTTAGTCCTCTAGGCAAACTCTTCCCTCGTGTTTTTTCAGGCTTTTAAATGAGTCCCGAATGCTACCAGTTGCATCCGTAGACTTTCAGGTGCAACCGGCTCACATGCTTTTAAAGTGGCTCTTATCCACCTTTTGGGATCAGCAAGTAATTTACATGCCTTTTGCGTTCCACTTCTCGGCCGCATTTGTCTCCCACTGCTGTATGCATGCAATATTTATTCTATTCCTTGTACACAAATTTCAGAGCATGTACATCTCTTTCACTTAATTAATATGTTCCTAATATAACCACTGATGGTTTACGATACTTTGTGTACTCCTTGTGGACTTCTTTCTCGGGATCGCCGATTCTTTAGGGATGGATCTTCCTTGCGTCGCGAGTAAATAAGTGTACATTCATGATTGAGCTACTAAGGATCGAGGAAGCTGTAGTTTTTCATCATCATCATCATTGGTCATCAATCCTAAGATTGGTTTGACGCAGCTCTCCACAGAGTCCTTCTATCAGCTAATCTCTTCATATTTAGGTATTTCTTCTCTTTCAAGTTTTTCATAAGAAATGAATTATTAAGCGGTGAGCGTAAAAGAACATTCTTATGACTTTTAGTCTCATTTCTGTTTAAAAGTAGTTGGTATAAATTTTTTCCTCCGATCAAAGTTTTTCATTTTTTTTGCACTGTTTCAAGGGTAAGTCATTGGCGGGTCCAACTCTCGAGTTTTTCTCTCGGTGATGAGTTGTGTGTCGTTGCCGAGCATTGGCGAGCTTTTAATGCGCTGCGATCCCTCGAGCTCGGCTCAGGTTTGCGTCCAAGAAGCCATAGCGACCTCGGGTTTTGAACGCTAAAGAGGATATTTCCCCCCCTTCACCCTCCTCCTCCACCCAGTCGTGAGTTATAATCCCGTTGACCTCATGTATGTCATTCCCGACTGTCCCATCGTTTTTCATCGCTCTCGGTCGTAAAGTGTCTGTTTTAATGGCTGCAGTACCATCGCCGTATGAAGCGTTCTCCCCCCCCGTGGCATGCAGTCAGTCGATGCTGCGGTCTGCTCCCACACCTCTCCAGTTGATTCCGCAATTCCAAGATTTAAAAGGTTGTCACGCCCATCGGACATCTGTCCCTTTGCGAGTTCAGTTTCGTGTTTGAGTGGAATGTCGTCGACGGCAATGATTTGAGATTTGTTGGGTGTTGGATGTTCTGTTTCTTTTCCGGGTTCGTCCGCTTCCTATTGCAATAGTGAATTAATAAGTCGGCGACATAGCGCCCTCTTCTTCACCACTGCACATATCCTTTTTACTATCAAAATTATTATTTCCTTATTGCCGCCGTCAAGAAAATAGATGTTTTCTGCCCCCTTTCATTGCTTCTATTTTAAAAAGCTTAAAATTTCCTTAAGACTCTACTGGATTCTAATCAAGTCCGCCACTTTCATCTGCATTATTATGTAGGAAGAATTTTACCGTTATAAAGTGTTGATTGAAAAGAAATCCAATAGCGTTGGTTCAATGGAAGTGTCAGTGTCGAACATGAAGTATTCATTAATGATGAGTGGGTGCATTTGTATCTTTCATCTTAAACAAAGTCTATATATTTCGTAGAAATCCTACTGACAACTGAACCAAGTCTCTCGCAGTAAGAAGGCAAAACAACTATGTAATCCCTGGTCCCTTCCACTTATCTTGTAACCAATGATGTGTACTATGTGCCAATTGATTGTTTTAAGAAAATCTGAAATGTTTATTTTTAATGTCAAAGCAGTATATGAGAGAATATCCCCAAACACTCACCGATTATCAAACGCTAACCTTAATGATGTGTTTCCAGCAAAGTGACATCTTTTAAGGCCAGATGACGTAGTTTTTATAATCTGGAGTGTTATGTACTATTCTAATTTCTCATCGTCTTGTGGCTGGATTCCATTTTCACGACGAAGCGATAGCTCTGCAGATTCTTTAAGTCGCGCTAGTGAAAGTTATTTGCTGGCGTAGAAAAAAAGTTGCTGTGCATTTTCACCATCCTATGCTCTTTCCCCCGAGTGTAATAGCACCCCAAGTTTTACTACCTAGCCCTAGACTACGCTATCCCAACGGACGTTGATCCCGCGGAGGCTTGGTGACGTAATGATTCGGTTAGAGTTTAGGTTGAATTCGGTGTATGAATTTTGCAGTGGGATCGTATAGGTTGGATCTTTAGCGGCGCCGCATACATACATATGTGCTGTGGAAGAAAGTTACGGCTTGAACTCTTGGCCGGAGCTAACTTTTACCTAATACTGTCCAAGCAGATTATTTGACCTTTTCTGACCTTTAAATATAGGTTGACCATCACTTTTCTATTGATCCATTACAATTAAGTGCAGCTCAGTCCCGTTATTATTTTAGTTAAAGGGGAAGTGCCTATCTTTCTCTCTCTGAAAGATGATTAAGATGAAAGGTGATTATCGTAGACGAATGGAGTTTTTAGTTTCATACATTCTCAATGATGGTCTACTTGGGAATAATGAGAAATAGTGGTTGAGTAGTTCTAAGGTAGAGAGTACTAGAGAAACTTTTCTTGTGAATAAAAATTTATGAAATTAAAAATTAAAGTTCGTTACCCCGATAAAAAAATGGAGGTGCTTTGTTCGAACAATATTTTCGCTGCACACTGTCATCTGTATACCTCTTTTGGATTCCATTATTTGCAACACATTTTAGATGACACCCTAGGGAATAAAAGCCGAAAGAAACATTTTTCTACTCTTTTTTTTTAGTTTGGGTGGTCCTCATCCACATCACCACAATAGCATGAGAGCTACCAGGTCAGAATTCACTGGCCTAAGTGCGATATCGGTGTCATCATGGAGAACATACCCTGCAGAGGAATATGCGGGGAATAACGCTACGAGGAAGTTTGGGAAAGATATTTTTTATTGTGAGAAGATATTGTTTTTTGATAGAAAAAACGCGTTACGACTTTGTTTTTTAGTTTTAGGCTTCAAATTATAGACCTTTATTACGTGTGATATGTTCATTTTAATCTTGATTCGCCCTTTAGCATATTTAAAGAATGGAATGCCGTAGGTACCTCGATGATTCAGAAAATATAATCCCAGGTCCTGAGGAAAGAACTTTTTCATTTTTGAAGAAGATATTTTGGGAATAAGAATAGTCCACACAGTATCACACCGCAGTTTCAACGTTATTATTTCATTTGAAATGCCGTAATCTTTGATGCATGGATGTTGAATGCAGGTTCCACAGTATCAAGACTCTCTCAGTATCATTTTGCAGTATTTGTAGGAGTAAGAAGTAACTTATCTATTTGCAGCGGGAAATACAAGTGTTGAAGTAAGGAAGCAATTCATCAGAAATTATATCTGGAGCACGCTTCTTTAAGGCAGTGATACATGGACGAATACAGAAGGGGAGATGTCATGCGTTGCTACAGAAGGGTGAAGAAGAGCAAATGAATCGTTCGAATGTCTTAGGAAGTAGTCCATAGAAGAGTGAGGGAAAAGAGAAATCTAATGAAACTTTAGAAATGAGACGGAACTACTTAATCGGCCAGATCCTGAAGCATTTTGGCCAGATGAAGATAATCCTCTAGAGAAAAGTGAATGGTAAGAATGACTAAGGAAGGACTCACATGAGGAATATGGAGTAAGTTGTTAATTATGTGGAAGTAAAGAAGTAAAGATTTAATTATACAAATATAAAGAGGTTATCTGATAGAGAATTGAGTGGAGAGCTGTGTCAAACCAATCTTAGGAAAGTTTACCCATGATGATAATGTTGAAGAATTAACCTTGATTACCTTTAGAATTGAATTTATTTTACTCCAAAAGGGAAAATCGAATAATATGGTTGGTCCAGCAAAATTCACGTTGATTGCCTTTTGTTAAACCGAGTGTGATGCAGTATTTGTGGATACCAGGAGCGATGAATGTCGACAAAATAACGAGCTCTGTAAGGCGACGTGCCCCCAGTAGGCGTAAATTGCCCAAGAATGTCATTGCCCGAGAATCCCTTAAAGGGAGCTTACCCTGACCCCGACAGGATCGCGGGATGACGGTCTCACCTCTCCAGCGCGTGTGATCGCCTTCCACCTCGCTCCAGGCTCTGTCGAACCCTTGTCGGACCACCAGCATGCTTTATATTTTATGCGCCCATATCTCGTCCGAGGCGTCACTTCCTTTTCTCCCGCTTCGGACAAGGGCTTTAATGCTCTTTCTTTTCTCTCTCTCTTCCTCCCTCGCACCTCCCCCCGCCCCAATCCGTCACTTTCCCCTCGAGTGAGCGCCTCCGGAGGCTTGGCTACTCCTTCCCCCTCGGCACGCGCCCTTGGAATCCTCCCCCTTCCTTCTCGGCTTTAATTTCCTCCTCTTCCCCCGTCCACCCTTTCCCCCCCGTTCTCTCTCCCCCACCACTTCACTTCTCGCGTTCCTTCCCGCCTTATGCCAGGTCGTTCTCCTCTTCCCTCACTCCCTCCCTCCCCTCCACCTTTCTCCCTCATTCCCCTCGTATCTCGTGCGCGCAGTCCGTCTGCTGCCTCTCCTCCCGTATTTTTGTTGCTTCATTTTCGGACCGTCCCGAGCAGGTGAGGCGCCACCTGCGCGGTCATTGGCATGCGTAGGAGTGGAGGAGAGGAATCATTTCCCCTCCTTTCGCGTTTAATTTTTTTCCTTATCCCACTTCTCTCTTCTCCGCTTCTTCCTCCCCCACCCGCTCTCATCGCCTCCTCATATCCCATTCGCTCTCTCTCTCTTTCTCTTCCTCTTAGTCTCGAGTCTCGGTAAAGTGGAGAGAGGGGATTTCGTTTCCTTTCCCATAATCTAGTCACCTCCGTCGGTTTGATGGGTTTGTATAAGTGTTTCGATTCTTGGGCAAATGAACTTACAGTGAAATCCGCTTTTACCTCCATAATGCAAACATTCGTTTACAGCCGCGAGTTTTGAACCCTTTATGTAGCAGAAAATATTTGCGTTTGGCTTGCGGTACGAAAAGGTTTTGCGAATGAAAGCGAATAATTTTCATTAAAGGCAGTTTTTAAATGGTTTTCCGTGATGAATAATTGGAAATGCAGTTCATTAAGTCTTGAAATACATTTAGAAATATCAGATTATTGGCTGTCGAATTTTATCAATTTGAATATGCTAACAATTAACCAATGTTGTTTACGAATAGTTTAATTGTGTTATACTCAGGTGAGTGATTGATAAGTTGAGTGAATTTTCATATGACAACATAGAAAAAAAGTCCCTTTTAGAGATTTGTGGGTGTTTTTTCCTTCGGTTTGAATGTTGCCTTTTATTGCTTTGTGCTTCAGTACAATTATATAGGGTCACCTACCTGTCCGCTCCCAATCTCTTCAATTCTTTATGCCCTCTTTGGCATCGGATAGCGTGGAGAAACTTTTAAAGGGATGTGGTGAGTAATAGGGAGCTTTACCTGAGGATATAATTCCTCTCGACACGTTTGTTATACCAACTTCAAAAGCACTGTGGTTAAGTGTCTGAAAACTGAGAGGGAAATTGTTGCTCTCCTGTATTTTTTTTCGCTCTCTAGTTCTCGGAAAAGCGTTGCTCTTGTTTCTAAACCTAAGTTTTTATCCCACGCTCTGTGTGATCCAGTGCGTTTTATTGCTTTTGATCGTGCCATTTGAAACTGTTTGCATTTATCCACTTTCACACACTTTCTGCGTGGCTAGTTGTGAGTAAGCATATTGTTTTAATGCCTATTTAGGGATCAAGGTTTTTGCGCATACGGAAAAAAATCCTTGCGATTTTGGTGTTAAGGGTTCGGTCATCCTCGGCGCCTGGATAAAAATCATCTCTCAATGACTTATATTTTTGAAACCTCAAGGACATAAGTGAAGTCATTTTTAATTACGACAAGCGAATACGGCTGCATAAACAGTTGTTTTTCCATTTTACCCTTCCAGAGTTAATTTTACAGATGAGATGAAGAGAATTGTGTGAGATGTGATTTAAATATGCTTATGTATATATTCTTATGCATCAGGCAGCGTAATTGTCCTATGCTCTCTCAAGTGCTTACTCCAAATTATTTCCATTCCACCGACTGGACAGTTATTGCATGGTGTCGGTGACCATATGAAATTCCAGTATCTTGTACATATACCCACTTGAACTCAATGAGTTCATTCATGTTATTTCCGTAGCATAGCAGTGGACTTTAGCATAAAACGTTGGTGATTGCTTGGTGACTAACATTTTGAACAATGATTGCTATTGACGTATTTTCGTGTGAATATTGGTGAATTTGCTTAGTGTTGCATTGCTTAATCAAAGGAGTGTTTAACTCTAATATGAAGGCTCGCTTCTGAAGTTCTAAACATTGTTCAGAAAGGGAGATTTGTGTAGATCAGAGGATTTTGTGATATGGTTCTGAGAAATATAGACTAGGGAAAATGGTCAAGTAAGAATGTAAACCTTGAGATAAATAATATAGTAGGAGAGACGGAGATATGTTAATCCGGAGGAGTTCGTGGAGGTGGGGTGTTGTATGATTGGAAAAGTGGTGGAAACATGAAGAAAGGGTGGTAAAGATGCTGGAGCAACGCGGAAGAGGAGAGAAATTGGGATTTAAGACGGTCCGAAGGCAGGCAGGCGAATTAAGGTCTTATAGTGGATACTATTGGAGAACATCTTTGTTTTCTTGCGATGATGGCTCCCTGCGATGGGAAATTTACTAAAGTGATCAGAAAGATTTCAGGAGTGTCCACGTTGACATCTTGGGTGAGGACGCCTACAGCACAGTGGGCGAAACGTCGCTATCTAAGACACCATCGCGGAAGACTCCCGAAAGCGTGCCGCTTTCGTTGGAACGCCGTGAAACCTTCGTCAAAAATCATCCAAAGAGCTTCCCAGGAAAGACAAGCTGTCCTTTTTTTTCTGTTGAGAATCCTCGCTATTACGCGTGGCGTATTTTGACCATAGGTTGAATTACTGACAATTACAGAAATTTTCTGCTTTTTAGGGAGATTACTTTTCCATAGGTATGAAGCATACATTTAAGTCTCCATCATACTTTGGTAGAATATATTATAAAATTATGTATATTATAAGATAGAGTAGTTTAAACTCACTTTTTCTCCGTACAATAAGTGTCAATAGCGGTGTACTTGGAATTGCCTAAGGAATTGTCAGGAAAAGGGTAGCTAGTTTCATAGGATTTAGTTGGATTTGTTCATGAGGCTCTTCTGGTGCTGTAGTAATTCAGTAGTCATTTTCTCTCATGATTGGCATGGCAACTCGATTACATGTATTGAAAAAATTGCTTCCATTAGGTTTTTGGTTTGTAGTTTAGAGGCTTTAAAGAAACAAGATGCTGCCGGACTACTGTACGTACTATGACGCAAAGCAGCCGCAGTCATGAGCAGGGTGCCACCGTCTGCGAGTCAAAGCCGGAAATTAGAGGACTCCGGGTTTGAGTCCTGGTCAAGACGAATTTTCTCTATTACACGTTTATTTGATAGTAACACAGCAATGCTGTAACCAACAATGTAATTGTGTATGTGTGTGATGGAGGTGTATGTCTGGTATGGAGTCACCTCTTCCCATACTCCCTTACTGTGGCCCGCAGGGTACTGAGTGAATGTAGATGAAGTAATGTGGAAGCCTTGCGGATATCCTGCGCACCTTGTCGCCTCGCCCCTGGATTTTGGACGCGTGTAGGCTTCCCCGCAGCACTTATCTGCTGTGCAGGTGTCCCGCCGGAATGTGGCAGGGGCCTCTTCCCTGCAAGGGAGCGTGTGCCCGAATTCCAACCTGCCTCGTTCAGCAGGGAGGCCGCTATTAAGTGCCCGATTGGAATGTTTTTATGTCACGGCGTCTCGGGAGTGAGGATAGAGTCGGCGTCAAGTGCGCTCCGTCTCCCCGGTATCTTTTTATTTATATTTTTAAAGACTAGAAGTGTTTTATGGCTCCTCAAGGCTGGAAGTAACGGGTCACTAAGAGAGGTTCAAGGCTGGGATGATCTTGTCATGCTTTCTTGTGGCTGATAGTCCAAGTGGACCATCGTTTTCAGCTGGTAGTGGCTCGTTTAAGTGATTGGTGTCCATTTCGAGTGGAGAGGCGTTTTTGTCCTCTACCATAATGTTTGCAGCTTGTTTGAGTGTATTTCGTGCGGAAAAAATGAGCTCTTAAGCTTGATGGGTTCGCAGCCATTCCTGTTTCTTCTATGCACCTTCCGTTACCTTCTGAACTATGATAGTTGAAACTGATTTTATGGTCGTATTATTCCTTTTTTTTATCTTGAGTTTCTAAGGAATGACATAATATTCCTGTTCCGTATGATGTACATAAATAATTCTTTTTTTTATTGAAAGAGATGTGTAAGAATCGTTGAGAAAGGATGGCTTAGAAGGAGTTTGGAGGAATTAAAATAATTCGCTATTGAAAGAAGTTAAAAATTACTTGATTTCTCTGGCCTTATTGAGCGGTCTCCTCATTTTTAGTTCTGACCAAGGGAACGGGGAAGAACGGTGTGTCCATAGCCATGCGAAGGCGGACCAGTGGCGTGATGTTTAGCTATCGCGTGCATAGTGTTATCCAGAAATTCTCGTGAGTCATATTTTCGAGGGCTAGGGCGGTGAATGATACCCATGGAATCGACATGAGTCACTTCTCGATTAGTTCAATCCATCCCAAAAGCCATGTCGTGTTTGGCTACCTGTGGAATATTATGCTTCGGAACTAACTCCTTCTTTTATTAGGTAGTGCCATGATGATAATACCTTTATTCACTATTTAAGTGGAAATTAAATTTACCGACAAAACGTACGTTCGCGCTACTCTTCGCGGAGTTAGACAAGTATTTCTTCATTGGGGAACTGAGAAAATATCATACGTTATGACTCTTATACGACCGAAACTTAGTAATGAGTAAATAGTGTTTCCAAAATACGTATTATCTTCTAAATTTATTGGTTTCTACAAGTTTATTATTTGTTCACACACTATGTTACCTACAAATGGACACCTAGAGAGGTTCTTTTCTTTCTATTGAAAAATCTTAGAATCACTTTTGTGAAGACGAGTTTTTTTCTGTATCCATTTCCACTCCTATTTGGCAGAGTCCCTCCCCAACCTCTGAGGTATCTTTGTTTCTTTCACGTGTGACTGCCGTAGCTTCCCATTTGCTCAGACCCGTATTTATTCATTTTTGACCACCTAAAGAAATATCAAATCATTCTACATGATAAAAGCCTGTTGATATTTCCTTTCCTTCATGTCTCTATGAATAGTAAATGCAGTGGAATGTCAGAGCATGTCTTTTTCATGCTTGAATGGTATGATAACCCTGTAGGTAGAATGTTGAGGCGCTTAAATGAATCTTGGTTCGAATCTAATGGGCACTCTTAAACACGTCCAGTTCAACTGAACTTCGTGATTTTCTAGGTGCCAGGCTTTCTGGAAAACCACTGCGGCCCTAGGAAAGGAACCGCCTCTTTACCGTGATATGTGAATTTCACGCGCCGTTAGGTTACTACTTTACCAGCTATACCCTCGCAGACCCGACTGACCTTCGGGTTGAACTCAGTGTTTTTTTTTCGTGGTAAACCAGTGAGCCTTCTAAGTCCTCATTTTTTACGTTTCATTTTTCCCGTTATTCGTCTCCGTTTCTTTTGGTCTCAATATGTGTTCGCCTTGGCTTTCTAATTTTGGGATATTCCACTTTTTATGCTCGCACATATGTACCTAATTTAAATGTTGTTTACAAGCAAGATTCACCGACACTTAGCACTTTTGTCTAAATATGCCTAAGTTTTTAGAATGTTAGAGTGACAGTTTCAAGACCAAGATTATCGTTCATGGGCGACAGTCTAGTTCTCTTATGTTACTTTTGACTGGGCACGTTCACGTCGACTTACTCACCCCATCGTTAGGCCCGCGCAATATTCAACGCGGACTATCTGAAAGAAATGACTTCCTGACAGAGGACTCCTCTGTCATGACAATGGCGGGGGGTGGTGGGGGTTGGTAAGAGAATATCTGTCCGTGTGGACCTAATCCCCCTCAGGATATGGGTCTAGATTGTAGCGATTTGACCACTAAATTGCCGGAGACAAATTTCGAAACGGCGTTATTCAATGGGCGACTGAGGTGTGAATCCTACAGAGGAAACACGTATGCAGGATTTCGTAAGCCACTCATGGCTCCGAACCCGGGCGTGAGGCGAAAATATCATTCAAATACTTCTCCATATATTTTATTCCTTTGTTGCGCCACGCAGTAGTAGTTATTCGGCGCAAGCGACCGACCGCTTATTTGTTCCTTTTAGGGTAGGTGGGTAACTACTCTATCCAGGGAAACCAGTACTTGAGCCACCTCACCAATAAGATCCACCTTTTGTGAGGCATATTTTGCCGAGGAGTCCTCGCCAAAGTGGTGTTGGGTCGTCGCCTCGCAAACATATCCTCTGGACATGTTTGCAAATGTCCTCTTAATTGTTAAGAAATTTTCCATTGCCGGCGACGGCTCTTTACGCTCGGGTTTGTTTCCATGGTGTTACACCTCTTGGGGAGTGGATGGCGGCGGAAGAATGGCTTAGCTTATCTCGGATGGAGTTGGGAAAACAGTTCGAATCCTTTCCTCGCCCATAAAGTCAGGCGTCCAACCGACAGCGCCGTCCTCTCCACCCATTTGGTGGGCCCAAGGAGAGCGTTGGTGCGCCGTGACCCGTCCACGGCTAGCGATAAAATAACTTTTGACCCCTCGCTCCCTCGGGAGAGCGGGGCAAGGAACACTTCAGTGGTATTTATTTACTTGCGAGGTCTCTTGTTCTTCTCTTTTATCTCAGCACGCACGCCTCCGTGCCCGGACCGAAACCTGGGTATCTTTCTCTCTCTCCGGATTTTGCCGTCCCGTGCAGCCGTCTGTCCGGCCGTGTCCACTGCACTTCCCACCCTCACCGTCGGTGCATCCCATGGAATTGCGTCGGCGGCCCCCCTCCTCCACTCCCCCCCTCCCATTCCCATCGGGTCATTGCGCGTCTGCATCCGCGCGGGATCGTGTCCTTGTCTCCCCGGCAGCCCCATACGTCTCCCCCGCCCTCATCTGCCTACCCTTCTCCGCCCCGTCTGCAGGTCGCTCCCCACCCCCGACGGTTCACTCACCTCTCTCCCCCCGCCCCCCTCTCTCTCTTCGGGGCAGCAACCAGCGCGCGGCCGACAGCATCCTCCTCCGCAGCACCCCCTTCCCTTTCCTGCCTCCATCTCTCCGCTCCGGTGCAGACTCGTTCTTTCTGCGCGTGGAGGTCGTCTTCTTTTGTGGGGGCACTCGAGTGAAGGGGGCGGGGGGGGGGGGTCTTATGCGGGAGGTTGGTGGACGCGAGCGTGGAGGAAGGGATGGGGCCGTGTTGTCAGAATGGAATAAACTCAATAATCATCGCTTATATCCTGATTTCTTGTAATGTGACCCCCTCAGGTGCAAATCGGTTGAGGATATCTTATGCGTAGAAAATAAAAGAATAAAACTTAGTTAGGTTCACTTTATATTTAAATAGGCACGATCCGGGTTTCATAACGTAGTTACATCTTTAGGTACTGATCATTCATACATCATCTTTATGTACCAAGTTGGTATATAAAGTTACACCAGTAGTTATATACACCTACTTATAAAGATAATGCATGCATGATCTGTCGCCTGAAGATGTAACTACGTTATGAAACCCGGGTCGTGCCTATTTAAATATAAAGTGAACCTAACAAAGTTTCATTATTTTATTTTCCATTATGGAAAGGTATCACATAGTTAAGCCTGAAGTTATCGGCTATATCTTATGCGTAGGTATTTGATGTTTCTAAGCACAAAGAAAAAGCACGGATTTTCTTAACGTCAATTCTCGCTTTGTCGTTTTCCAGTTGCGCTTAGAGGTGCGTGTCACTGTTTGATTTTTTTCCAGTGATCCATATCACTAATCTCAATCAATGGCAAGAAAAAGACTGTTACTGGTTAGCAATGAACTTTGAGATTATTTTGTGTTACTTTTAATGAGGACGACAACAGGCTGGAAGGATCCTTGATCCGAATACCTCTCCTGACGAGGTGTGACAAGTGCGCTATGGGCCAGTTATCTTGGGAGACCTGGAATACGTTATAGACGACCCTGGTCATCCTACACTGATTGATTTTTATGAAACTTGCCAATAGTTATCGTATGAATCCTGATGTTTTATGATGAAAGCCATCTAAAGTGCAAAAATGTTGTATCGATTTGATATATATTCATGTTTTCGAATTTCAAAACAAAATCTAGGAGGTGCGTAGTAGGCCAGACAGCAAGGGAGGCTTAGAATACGTTTTAGGGGAGGACTCTGATAGCCAATTTTAATTATTTATATGTAGTCTGAAGAAACTGCACCCTTTGTGAGTGAACTAGGGTTACTGTAAAGTTTTGGTTTTTTCCAGTTTGTATACATTTTGTTTTTCACTGAATTTCTCTTCATAGTATCTTATCGAATGATGGGAGGCAGGAGGTATGAGGGGCTGAAGAGGGGCATAGTGTGAAATTTCGGGGGTGATAAGTATGTAGACCTGTAGATCCATGTAGATCTACCTTCACTGGTAGAAAACTGATGACACAAATAATACGTTTTATTTTTCGCTGCATTGCTCTTCATAATATCTTATTTTTAAAACAATAGTTTTATAAATAGTAAGAATGATCGTGGCTGACGACAAACCTGGAATCGATTTCTAACCGACTGCTAGTAAAAATAATTATGTTCCTTGATGAAAAGTCATTTTACTTAATTCCTTGGTGTGCCATGGAAAACTGAATGGAAACTCAGAACGAGTGAATTCTAGGTTACAAGTAATCATTAGACCTAAGTAATTGAACTTGATGGAGGGCTCCGATTTTGCAATAGGGATACACTTGTGCGAATTGCACGTATTTCATCAGGTAACGTGTTTTAGTTACGGTTGGAAAACTTGAGTTCCCTCTTGCCTTTCACCTCCATAGTTTTTTGAACTTGCCCTCTTGGTGATGTAATTGCCTCTTTATCTAACGTACGATTATCCAGAGTACCCAAATGGTGGCTAATTACTATGGGATCAATTCTCTCTAATAAAATTTATCCCTTTCACCGCCATAGTTTTTTGAACTCCTTTGCCATAATGAATTGCCCCACAAGAAATGTTTATAATTTTCTCGAATTCGTCGCTTACGCCACAAACCGACTTAAATTCCTTCGCCTTCGCGTATTTTCTGAAATCATTCGTGACATGAACGCTTCTACCCTACGGTGTGAAAATGGGGAGTTGTAGAGGTCTCTTCGCTTTTCTCATAACATCGCCCGGAAGTAAACATTGTTTTCCTGTGTAATGCCTCCACCTTTACCACTTAGCTGCGAGTTGACGGAAAGTGGGTTGACTAATGGTCACAGAGCGTGGAACGCACTTGACGCCGTTTCTATTTTCTTAATGGGGCGTTTCCGCGAAGCTCTTGCCTGGCTCCATCTCTGTCGTCGGGAGATTTCCTGTAGTTGCCCTGTGGGCGAAGGAGGATAAAGAGGAAGGCTCTGTTGTTAAGCTCTGAAGGGAGGTGATATCCAAGGACAAAATGGGATGAAAGAAGTGTAGGCATAGAAAGAACAAAAGAGCTTAATTTCGGGGTATCGTCGTCTTCTTATGAAACTGGACGTAGAAAATGAAGAGAGTTGCCGGTGTTGATATAAGGATTGGGGGAAGATGCGAAGTTGGAGTAGATGGAGTGGGAGATAGTGCTTGAATGTGCTCAAGCGTCGACCTTAGTGTTGGGGTATGAGAGAGATAAATATTTTTGGAATGTCTTTCAGAGACTGGGAAATAATTCACTCAGCTTCCGGTGTGCCCTCCACGAAATTTATGAGAATCCGATGGTGAAATAGTTAACCGAGTATTCAATTTCAGTGATGTCTTCCTGAAGGATTTTATTTGTCCTTCTGCCTGTGAATTTATGTGACTGAATGTATAATGAGTGAATTCGAATTGCTTCACTCTCGTTGTCATAATTTCTCTCTGACTGTCGTGCGTGTGCAACCATTTCCTTTTCATTGTATACTAAGCGAGCTGGTGACAAAGCTCGTCTCTGAACTTAATTGATCTTGGAAGCCAAGGTAGCTTGAGGATTTGCAGGCTAAAAGACAAACTGGTTTTAAAGTAGCTTTTTTTTGTACCCTCTTTCGTGGAAGCATTTAAACTTTTACCACTGACGAGGTTTTTTTATTGCGCCATTTGTTCTAATTGTCTTCGTCAGCTGTAAGTGATTCTGAGATTTTCCTTTCGGTCCTTGGACGAGCGTAGGCGAAGGAGGAATATACGAGGGTGAATACCCTCAGTGATCAAGAATCGAAGTTGACACCGTAGTTTCTTGTATTGCAAAGGAACCTCTTGTTGTATTGTAATCGGGGAACGACACGGAGAAAAATAGGATCATAGCCGAGGGATGACTGCGGTGATTTATTACGACTGAGTTTTGAGTTGGAAGGGGAAAGCTGTACATTCCGAGTGAAAACGGAAAGAAGGAGAAATGAGAGGGGGAAAATGATTTGGTTAGCGTTCCCGGACGACGTTTGAGATGACTCGAGTCGGATAAAACGGGAACCAGATCGGAGGGTGGAGATATTTGAATGCTAATTTTTTCTGCGTAAGATACGCGATCAGTATGAGGGGTGACACTGGTAACGTAACGCTGAGATAAGAAAAAAAAGTATCCGGGGCGACCAGAGGGTGCAGTTTATTACTACCTCTTCCTGCATAGCCTCGCTTTTCATTCCCTATCCCTCGAGCGGCTCGGCCTGCGAGCCATGATGCATGTCCGCCGTACACGTCCGTGCCGGCAATGCAAGGGGCGACTCTTGGGTGGAATTGCGGCGGCCCTTGGAGCCGTGGTGGGCGGAGGGGAGGGTGAGTGCTTTAAGTGGACAAGGAGTCCTTGGTGGGGGGGTGAGGGATTAAAAAGCTGGAGGGAGGGATGAAGGACTCCTCTCACTCTCTTTCTCTCTCCCCCCTCATCGAAAGAGCGACCATTACCCTCCCCCACCGCCGGATCGTGTTGCTTCGCCTGCCTGCTGCCTGTCTGCCGTGCTCCATCTTCCTCCCACGCTTATCTCACTCCCGACTTTATTTTTTTGCCTCTCCTCCTCCTCTTCGTGGTGCGAGGGCACTTCTACGCAAACAGGTTCAACCAATAGGATGGGGTGGCCGGGCGTCATGCGGCTTTCTGCTCTTTTCCCTCATTTTTTTATATTTTTTCACTTCTTTGTCGCGGTTTCCTTGATGGCTGGTTATTTGGAACCCTGCTTCGGATGTTTTTTTTTAATGATCTCGTACTATCACTGGCTTGTTTTGTCTTCATGAATACACAGTGCGATTAAAAAAAGCTTTGTTCTTTTTCACTGTGGGAATCGATTCGTCGACTCTTAATTTACCTTCATTGTCGTTTATTAGTTTCTTTGATCTTATTATCTCCTTCATTTAATTTCAAGACTTACTTACACTCTCTATCATCTACATTTTACGTGGTAGGTTGGCTTGGTGATTACATGCCAAGGCATTGCTCTTTCACATTTTGGTTTTACTTGCATTCATTTATAGTGAAGTACCTTCCTAAATATGGGCTATTCCTCTCTTATGCAGAACTTATAGTCTTATATTAAATTCTCATATTCTTGTAATTTTAGCTTATTGATTTTCAAGGGTGATTCTGGATAAGCCTATATTCTGAGAAGGATTAGCTACTGGGATCATCGTGTTACTATTTAGTAGTTATTAGAGGGAAGTGACCGATAGCTGAATCATTAGTGCTGTTAAAGATAAGTGGGTAACTATGCAGAGTTAGGAATTTAGCTAGAAACAGAGGAAGGGCGGAATGAAACCCGGCGCCGTCATTAATCTGCTCTTAACGAAAGGTGCCAAATGGTCCACGACTGAACTAACATCCCATTGACGGCTGAAGTCCTGAAATTGAAGTATACTGCGCTCTGCCCTGCTCCTTTCTGGACTCTTACACAACCCCGGAATGGTAAAACAATATTTACTGCCTCACCAACCCAATTAATGAGGGCATCGCCTGTGAAAAAATGTAATATTAATCCAAAGTGGCTTGGCTATTTTACAGTGGTTTCAGCCAAGTTGCGTGACCTTTCGCTCGCTAACATCCCCAATAATTTAGTGTTACTATTACAATGTATAAATAATTGAAATATCTCGTGTATGTGAGGGTCTTGTTAATTTTTTGCTTTTGTGCATGCCGTGAGTCGGGGGAGGAAAATAGATTCACGCCTCTAAACCGTTATGAACTGGTACTATTGTTTTTCCTCGTTTCGCATTGTCTCAAGGTTATAATCTCTAGTAATTTCCTTCTTTTTTGTCTTTTTCCTGAGTGGTAAATGTCGGAACTGCAGCGAAGAACTTTCATTCCTGAATCATTCACATTAATTAAAATAAATTATGGGAGTGTGTAAAGGAGGCTGATGGAAAATTCTCCTTGATCTCGGCGTTGGGGATTGAAAGTTCTCCGTATTGTTTGAAAATTTTGGCGTGGGAAGTATTGGCTTCGCCGGAGTCAGACGTTGTATCGTAGGTCCCATTGTGAAAGGTCTAAGCTAAAGGACGACTGATATGGATGAAGCTTATAGCTCTCTTTCTTAGATTCGGAAGCCTTAAACCCCTTGCGGGACAGTTTACGACGCGAAATCCGTAGCGTGTTGATTTCTCCCAAGTCAGTTTCGTAGTTAGTTGCGGGCGATATTTTTGGGATAAAAATTGGTAGGTTAAAAGGTAAAAACCCTTCGAACAGAGAAAAGAATTGTGACGAAATAGAGTCGACTTCGCTTCAAAGTTGCGAACATCTTTCCTCCCGTATCTTGAGCTGGAAATCGTAAGCGATAATTTAGTCTTTATTCTAACAAGCAACCTCGCCAATTTCTCTCTCTCTAAAATCCTCTCCACCTCGCCTAAACCTCGCCACTAAGAAGAGTCCTTATCGTGATCTTCTGGATAATTCCTAATGCTAGTTAATATATATTTTAGTAATTCATTCTTGACGAAATCTGAATTATAGCTCACGTTCATCGCACATTTCCCTACAAAGGCATTGATTTGAAATGCCGTATCTGTTATTCACTTCTTTGATGTCGAAGTGCGATGGCGACCTTGTTAGGAAAATGAGCCGGAAAATATTTTTCCCCGAAGATAATTTTGGGGGTCGTGGTGGCTTAGTGGGTAGAGCACTGAGCTACTGACCGGAAGGTCCCGGGTTCAAATCCCTGGTGAGAGTCTTTGTAGACACCCCCATCTAAAATCCTCGCTGAACTTCATAGGAATCGGAGGTGGCCCAGGGAAAGGAACTGGCCCCCCTACCCTGAATGTGTGAATTTCACACGCCATTGGCTTAGTATAGGGTGAGCTTTAATCTCACTTATCAAAAAAACCAACCTTCAGGTTGAATCACTGAGTGAGTGAGTGCAGATGCTTTCTTGTCGGTTGCTCAGGAGCGGCGCGAGACCCACGGCGGATGCGTAACGAAGGCCCCTCCATCCGGGTCCTCTCTCGTTTTCTCTTCCCTTGGTCGGAGATGCTTTCACTGCCATGTCCACCCTTTTTCTCCCGTCCGTCCCGTCCTCATTTCCCCCGCAAGTATCCCACATTCTGTGCGTTGGGTGTTCTCAAGAGCGTCTCCGGGTTAAGGTCAAATGAAAAGAGGGTCAATCCGTCGGCGCCTTCATCTCTCCCGCTTGCCCTTCCACCCCTCTCGCTTCGCCTGCCCTTCGCCCACTGCGTCCTTACAAATCCACGTGAGGGCCGATTCGGTCCTCCGGCCCCTCCAACCCCCGTTTCAAACGGTGGCTTCTCCTCTCACCTCAACGGTGGCGCGGCGTATTGGATCCCTCGCTTCTCTCGACGATGAACCACGGCTGGGCTTTTTATTCCCGAACGTCTCCTCTCCCTCGACTCCCGCCGTCCCCTCATGACGAGTTAATGAGGTTCCCTCTCGTTTGGAACCCCTCCCCCCCTCCTCGGGTGACGAAGGTCTAATTTTCCAATCTGAGCGCCAGGAGAAACCCTTCCTTCGCTGGCGTGGGAGGTGGGGATGGCGAGGCAGGGGTTCTCCTGATGAGGTCGCTCTCGTGCGGGCCCTGACTTGGGAAATATTGCGGGGAGCGTCTGCCGTCGTTAAGCAGCTCCGAAACGTTCGTCTTGTTGGAGTCCTGTGATGAGAGGGTGTTCGATACTTCTTCTTTCAATCCAGTCGATGCGGTAGAAGAGAAGAAACCGGCATGTCGAGACTGTCGACCTTGTTGCCTTTCTCGTAATTGCGTCGGAAAAGGTGTTTTCGACATGAAGATATGATTGCCCATTTGGCAAAAAGACCCTTAATTGTCGGGCGATTTAGAACACGGGCACAGCGAAAGTGTATCCCATGTCATGATATGGATAAATATCAATTTCAAATCAATAAATATGTACGTGTTCGGTCTGATGATACTCACAAGTGTTAGTGTAAGTTGTGGATACTTAAGTCTCGTGTCGTCGAAGGAAAACTTGTGGATATATTACTTCATGGAAGGAATGTTGGCTATAAACCCTGTGAATTCAAAACTTGCGCACGAGGGACTCGATCAAGTCGTTATATATGTCCAAATATGCCCTTTAACTGAATAATTGTGTAAATGAAACGAAATTACCAAGTAATTAGTGAAGGAGTTCTAAGAAGTTTAGGGGGAGTAATAAACCTCAATGAAATTCTAAAATGTACTCGGGACAATTTTACCGAGCTTGTTGACATCTCCCGAGGACAGTAGTCATGATAAATAAGTGGAAAGAACTGCAGAGTAAGATCACTGATGATACGTGCAGCAAGCCGTAACAAATATGAAAACATTTCTTGCCTAAGTTATTTGAAGAATTTAGGTGATAAAATAGTGGGTGTCTGATCTATTTGTAATAAATTGTACGATTGAAAGTAATTGAAGATGGTGGTTGTCGGATCAGCATTGCCGCCATTTCGCATTTCATGGATGACACGATTTTTTTTATTTGTGGGAAATGTTATCAGTAATTTTTTCGACTGTGCGAAAATGACGACGTTGCCCGTATGGCACTGAGGAACTAGTTATGGGTAATGCATTATATCCAAGCGATATTTCCCATGGTTATGTATCGTATCGTTTTTCTGTTGCGTGAATTAACATCATAAATTGAGTGTCGCAGAGGCGAGTCTTCTTTCTCTCATTCCTCTTTGAGACGGGGAGGCGGAAGAAAATCTCTCTTCCGAGATGAGTCGGCGGAAGGAGACGAAGTGAGGGTGGGGGAGGAGGGCGAGTTTTCGTGGATGCGGAACGCCTGGAAAATCTCCGAACGGTGGAACGGCGGAGAGGGCTTACGGTCCGTAATTACGGCGTTAGGCCCGAATTTTTCCGTTCGGTTCCCCTCCCTCATTGTCGGGCGGCGCTGTGTTATTGTATGAACTTAACGGGCGGCATGGAGGACTGGAAGACTAAAGTCAACGGGGTCACTCGGAAGATGGGAAGTCTTTGCGTTGGGAAGACGTTATTGAAGGGATCTCGGGAGGGCGCGGGTTGCTATGTTGACCGAGTTGCCGTCTTACTGTAACGAAATTCGTGCCGAATAATTTAGGGAGATTATATCAAGATCCCAACAGAGTTTTGGAAGTGATTGAAAATTTATAAAGTCGTCGATTCTTCCCAAAACGTGACAGAAGCTGCTCTCATGAAATTAACATGTATGTAGTTTTGACAAGCATTTTTTAGCATATTTCCTGAACGAATGTAATCTGTCCTTTTTTCCATATTCGCCCTGCCGTATACTGTTACTCCCTCATTCTGCTATAGTCCTTACGCCATAACGGAGAATCCAGATGTTTCGGATATCATAAAGAGTTGTCCAATCAAATTGCAGTTCGCGCCAGTATAATTTGATTTCCTCCCCGGGAACTATGCTGCAGGGAAGGAAGTACTGGGAATCGCATACCGCTGAACGCCGCGGGGATGACGTTATTTTTAATGCAATACATTAGCAAGGCAATAGACTTTCGCATTAGCTGGCGAGCGTAATGTGGGCTTCGGAGCGGAGTTAAGTCCCCCGGCATCCGTTATTGGCCGTCGAGCCAACGTCTCGCAGCCAATAGCCGAGAGCTCAATCATCAGCGTTGATGGTTGGCGTGATTGAAGCGAGCGGAAACCTAGTCCGGAAATTTCCAGCGGTAAGCGATCATCTATCGCCCCATTTGCCTCCAGCCAGTTTGCTAGCGGCGCGAAGGTATTCATTGCCTGCTGATCGCGTCACTCACGTCAAGGTCGAGGAGAGAAAGAGAGAGAATTCTTCCGGCGATGGAATATGAATTGCCCAGTGTGCGTGCAAACTATTCCAATGATTCCATTGGTCAACGCCATGGCAGATGCTAATTTTTGAGGCATAGTTCTTCCTGATTCCTTCTCATGTTAATGTGCGTTTAAAGTTAATATAGGTGTGTATTAAATCAATGGTGCAAATTGCAATTTTATCATAAGATCTTTCATAATGTTAGGAAATATGGGTTAAAATTATAAATATGTTTCTCAATAATCTGACTAGGCGAGTAATACGTTAATAGTCACCTAGGGAAAGAATGCCAACTTGAAGAAAAGCCTCTGCTTCGGATTGACTCGAATTTGATCTATAGATATACAGTCAATATCATCCAGTTACGACACCAGGGCTACTACGAAGTATTTAGCCGCCGATACTATTACCTAGTGATGTCGGTAGCTTAACGGACCGAAGCCCTCGATGTTATATAAAGGGAACGGTGTCCCGAGTTTCTATGAAAGTGGATGATTTTTTTCCTTTGTGGAATCCGCTCACCGTCATATCAATTCGTTATGATTATCGTAAACCCTGCACCCACCATACGTTAATCCGACGCAAAGTATAATAAATTCAATTCCATTTTAACCAACTTAATTTGGATTAAAATTAATCGTTGACCTCTTTTAATTTCAATTTAGTCAACCCTGTTGATTTCGGAAACTAAGTTTATGCAACTGTTTTTTCTGATGCCGTTTCCATTATAATAATGTAAGCCCCTCAAGAATGAAAAAGGTGATTGGTATTCGTGCATTGTCCTGAGTACAACGGAGAGCGCACCTGCTCTCCGAGTGGAACGGGCCTTCAAGAGTAGTTTTGGATGGCATTCCTGGAACTCGGACCTGAAATTTTCGTAGACGGGTGGAATCCTTCGTCATAACGGTCGTTTAACATTGCGGATGTTGAGGTTAATGCGAGATAAGCGGTGCTCACGGTGAATTTTATCGTGCATAATTTCCTGTGAACTCTTGAGGAAAGCACTCTCCGGAAAAGAAGGGTCTATGGATGGCACCGGGCTTTCAAAATTGGAAAAGTTTTGTTTTACATGATGCGTATACATGTGTCCGCCATGTTAGTAGGAACATAAATGGATTATCGTTTTTAGGCCGTAGGAATCGAATCCTGATGTAACGTAACTTTTCTAACGGGTCTACTAAGCAAAGACCATGATAACTCTTTCTATGCATCGTATTCATCTCTATCTCATGTCGAGTTCAGGAACTCTTTGTGTTATTGTTTACGGGTCAAGATGTTTATTAGCATGCTATTGTAATGGTTTTCATCGTCATCCCCAATGGAACCGTTCCTAAGAGTATCTTACCGTAATGTGTTACCACAAAATGGATCGATCGAGTGACAAATGAAGTCTTAAGAAGAGTGAGAGAGAAGAGATGTCCACTGAAAACATTAAAAAGAAGACGGGGCAATTTAATGGGCCACATCTTGAGACACGATGACCTGATGAAGACAATCGTCGAGGGAAAAATGAACGGGAAGAATGGAAAAGACAGGCCTTGTATTGAGCAAGTTGTGAAGGTTGTAAAAGAGAAGAGCTACGTCAATATGAAGAGGTTGGCCGATAGAAAAATCGAGTGGAGGGCTGCATCATACCAATTCTAGGATTGTTGACCGATGATGATGATGAATGTGTTACCAGCAGAAAATCGAGGACCAACTGATAAAAGCATAGCTTCTAGATATAAGGTACATACATATTAATTAGTGGCGGATAGGTATCAAATTAGGCTAGAATTCCAGTTGAGTATTCAATCCAATCCTGTTATAATTTTTTAGCCCAATTCATGCGAACAACATTCTGTTCACACCGATGTGTGCCTCAATGGCGGTTAAAGACGTCGGCAGATGAAAGGTGCACTCCCCGAGTTCGAGTTTTTTATGCACTATTTTTTTTGCGTTCTCTGCGGAGTCGAGTTTGATGTCTGTTTTGAGGTGGGTAGAGGGAAGTGGAAGTTCAAAGCGAAATGCGCCTGTGGAAAAGTAATGAAATGAGGTAGCGTCGGCGTTGTTTTGGGCTAATTTTGTAGACGCCTTATCTCACGGCCCAAGAAATTCCCTCCTTGTTCCCCGCCCTGAAGAGGTGTGCAACGAAATGCGTGCGAGTGCTGCGAAGATTGAATTCTCTTCTCGTACGCTAATTCCCGTCTCCCGCGCGGATGTTTTGCCCGCGCGTGATATGCACTTCTTTCTCTCTCCCCCAACCCGTCTCCACGCTAACGAGGATCCTTTGATAATTTGATGCTGCCGTGCCCACCGGCGTAGAACGTGGAATAAAACAGCTCCTGTCACCGCTGTCCCTGCACAAGTGAAGTAATGAATGAAATATGTTTGCTCCGCGCGATGCTCTGCTTATGCTGATGCTGAAGACTCATATTCTTTGAGATTTTTTATCGACGAGCATCGTCATTTGTAACTTCTTGCCCCCCAAACCGTTGTAACTGTTGCTAGAAAAATGTGAAACTCTAATTTTGAAGACTGGATTCCATAAAAATTACAGTTTTGATTCTGAAAAAGTTTTTATGGTTTATATAATTTACTTCATGGCTTTTACATTCGCTTTAAGCCATAGTTCGAGAGCGAATTTTTGTCCCTTTTCTTACGTGGGAGTCACTTTTAGTTCTTGCCGTAGATAAGCCACATACCTGTTTGGGTACTGCGTTCAAACTCCACCTGGCATCTTGGAAGTCCTTGCCATCTGTGGTCACTTGGCTAATTTATTGCCCTGATTGAACTACATCCGAATTCATCGATTGTCTTCCGCTCGGTCCGCCTTCCAAAGGAAACTTGTGCATCGGCTTGGCTCGTGATTGCGGGAGGTCCAACGGATGCATAACAGGAGCTCGCCTATCGAAACCGATGAGACTGGGATCGATAATTAATTAAAACGGGGTCTCAGGGCTTATTTTCGGGTCATCCGTCGGAGTGGGGCCGAGCTGGCGGGAGATCCAGAGTGGAAATGGGCTTGGACAGAAGACGAGAAGAGGCTGCCCATCTTCGCCGGAGCGCGCTCACCTGATTTTCATCCTCGTAAGAAACGCAGAATCCTCTTATTCGCCCTCCGTGTTCTTCTCGGACCGAACCCCCTTCTCCCTCTCTCTATCTCACACAGCTGCACTTTTTTCCCACCCTATATCGTCCGTATCGCAACCTGTTCCTCCTCGCAGCATCATCAACGTGACTACTCGTGTCGTCTTAATTTTCTTTTGCATCCCTCTGTGTTTTTTAGATCTTCACCCTCTCTCCCTTCCCTTCCCATGTCCCTGCACATCGAGCGAAGGAGCCTATGAACTCAACTCATTGCTTGACTTTACACAATTCTCTTGTCACTTAGAATGACGGCTATATGGAGTTCACCCGAGGTGAAACTTTTATTTTACCCGAAAGGTAAATATCCGTGGTATTTTCACCCGTGTATACAACGGAAAATAATCTTGCTGAGTATTTTGTTTAGAATCTCTTTATGGGTAGAATTCAGTTGCCAAATTTTGATGTGCATCTTAACTAATTATCGTGTGCAGCTCTTACTTCTGTGGAATTGAGACGTCCTTTTTTATACCAAACGACTTCTCCATCAACTTCTTAATCAATTTCGATTTCAGTGTTCTTGTTCCTTTTACGTCACTGACCTTTATTAATAGTTATTAGTGCCTATTCTCATGTTTGATGACTTCAGAAGACGCCTTGACTTGACATCAACTTAATGGCTTCGATTAAAAGATGAAATTGCCCATGCACTGGGATGAATATCGTTTTTAAATTGACTCAGTGTCTATACGGCTATTATTCTCTGCATTGCATCCGTACGCTGTGGGGTCCGCGTTTAATTCTCTAGTGTATTCTACTCTTCTATGATCATCCGCTGTGTCCCGCAATCTTTGTCTATTTATCACTCAACGTGCCATTTTTCATTTCCTTTTTATGAGCAGCATGGCGGCTATTTTTGCTATAGATAGGATTATTTGTATTCAAATCTTCTCGACCGTGGGTTGAATGGAATATTCCTCCCCTTGGTTTCAGTGCCGTCAAGAATGAAGTGGAATATTTGCCTCCATCCCACTCTCCTCCGCGGGCTCATACTCTCCAGCGCCTCGGCACTCTTGTGATCGAGGCCCTCGTCCTACCCCCACCTCCCACGTATCGCCTCCCAAATGACTTGTTCGCCCTTTCTCGGCACAGCCGCCTCCGCCGAACGGCGTCGTCTCCGTCTCTTTACGAGGCCCGAGGAACACGCTTTGCGGCGAGCATGAGTCTTCCCGCAAGCGATGCACCGGTGTGGTCCCCCTGTTGCACGGCTGCATCCTCTTTGAAAGTTTCCTGTTCCTCTGGGCTGTCATTCTCCTCTGGAGGTCTCGACCGTCCGATGTTCTCGCCTCGTGTACGGGCAATTATTTTTTTTTATCTTTTTCACTTTCCTCCCCGACGGTTTCCTTGATCTCCGAGAATCTCCGAGGAACATATTTGCACTTTGGCGTCCGCGACGTTTTGCAATTCTTTTCTCGTACGTATTTCCGCGCGGCTGTGGGGGTTCAGGTTAAATCATCAAATGGGCTGGGCGCATTATCCTCTTCCCGATGTAGAGATGAATGGTGTCTCACGGCCATATTCGGAATCTCTACTACAGTCTCGCTTCTACTGCTTACGTCTTAAAATCTCTACTTTAAGTCACATCGGTTTGCACATTCATCCTGCAAAGTTGGTAATACTACGCTGTATACCGCTACGGACCATTACAAGGAGAATCTGTACACCCTTTTGAACTCGTAATATAGATTTTATGACTTAAGCAGTGGCTGTGAGATTGTAGTTTAGATTCTGATATTTCCCAGCCATATTAAGAATGTCAACTCAGTTCTAAGTCCACGCTGAGGTGTTATACCACCGTTGAAGGTAGAATCTGTGCACCAATTTGACTCGTAGGAACTTTAGGGCGTAAGCTGTAGAAGCGAAACTGTGTTTGAGATTAGATACAGCCCTTACTATAGTCACCAAAATAATGCTACTATCGCACATGGTCTATGTTGTAGGTTGCAGCAGGGCTTGCAATCGGGCAGAAATCTCTTAGCACCCCCTTCCGCTCTCAACCATGTTCGCCTCTAGCAAGTGACGTGGTCTCCCGACCCTTGACACTTGGTACCCCTGCGTGGCTTAAGCGACTCTTCCCGATATGAGGGCAGGGAGAAATGAAGCAGTGGACCTATGGATATTGGGAAGGAAGGAGCGGAGCTGGAGTTCTCTTTTTGCGAGAGAACTAGCGAGAGACCGAGCGTACGGTTTGATGAGCCAAGTTTTCCCGTACACCTACAAAGAGCCCTGATAGTCACGTCGAGGATGTGTGGCAGGAGCTGACTCATCACCAACGAGCACCAGGCGCTTTTCACTAAAATGTATGTGACTACTTAGCAAGAGAAGCCTGCTAGTCATGCATTCACCATACACGTGCAATGAAATGATTTATGGATGCAAACAAATATAATTTTTTAAAATGAGATTGGGTCCTTAATTTTTTTACACGATTTATGCTAGGAATCGTTTTTGCATTTGCTAGTAGAATTGAGAATTCTTTTTAGCTGTACTGCAGACTAAGGTGCATGTATTTCACTTGGGTAAACATGGTGCTTTTGTGGTATCTTGCTGTGTGTGGATTGAAATACATTTAAAATCAATCCGAACGGAAGTCTATCTCCATTTTCTTCTTTCTGTAATTGAATTCAGCTTAATACGGAGTTGTTTGCAAAATAATCCTAGCGTCGTCGGAAAACAGATTTGTGTCAAATTTACTTGTAAGATTCAGTTTCAATTTTACGGCTGTAATAATGACTTTGTACAAATTGTACGAACCTGTGTCGTACATTCCACGAACTTAAGTCTCGCTCCAAATGGGCCCCGACGACAGGAATAGTACTTCTTTGTCGTTCACTGGAAGCTAGCTAATGAGGTGAAGAGGAAGGAGGAAAAAATAGGATGCTTCTTTAAACATTGCTCTGAATGCTGGACGTGGGTTGATCGTACAGCATTGGTATGAAATGGTCATGACACTGCTTACATTCAGTAAAACCCAGATTGATAAATGTAGGGAAGAAAGTTATGTTTTGAGTCTCATATCTTTCTGCGTTGAGATTTTATCTTGCAGTAGTAGAATCCTGAACTGCCATTTACCTGACTTTTTTAGCGTAGGCAAATTATTGTAGGTAATAATGATTCTGTGTAGTGAAAAGGTTCTGAACAGCATTTTTAACCTGAGAACCCGACCCCCCCGAAATTTTTTTCCCATTAATTTTTTGTTCTGATTTTAGCAGTGAACTTACCACTGTAATAGTAAATACCAAGCACTGGAAACTAAGGGAAGAGATTTGTAACATGTCGGCATCGAATGGGCAAGGCTGATTTGTTTTAACTTATGCAAGACTTAGCCCCACCCGAAGCAAATTTCTGGCTACGTGCCTGGTCGGGTGCTGTGGTATTTTTCTTAGCACTCCCTGGTTTGCGTCAACAGTTCATTCAGGAACTCCATTTGACTCGTACAGCTTTCTTTTTATCGCCTATGACGCTATTCGTGGCTTGTTTTTATGACATCCACCCCTACCGACCCTCCAGCTGATAGCATTACTTTTTACATGGTAAAAAGTAATTTTCAATTATTTAATTTTGAATGTAAAAGCCTTTTCTAGTTTCCTTGGAGTCGTAGAGCGTCGGAGTAAGTGAAGTCATTTGCCACTTTTAATTTTGAGTTTCCTTGGGAACGCGAGCATTCCGTCGGTCGTCGCGACGTCCTTCTTCGCTATGCATTTGGTCAACACGGGTCTCCGGTATCACAATCATCCCTGCTTGACCTTTTCCTGGCCCTCACCCCTTCTCGCCCTTCACCTCGCCATTTTCCCACCCCATGGTGTCCTCCCACGCGAGCAACCTCTCCTTGACTCTGGTTCGTCCTCGCTACCTTCCCCCATCCATCTCAAATCGCATCAAGTTCCTCCCCCCTCTTCTCTCCACGGTGTCTGCCACTTGGGCAATTTCCTCCCACGTGCAACGCATCTCGCTGCGTGATTACTCTGCCGGCCACCGTTCTACACGTCCCCCAAACACGATAGTCTTCTCTCCCCTCCTCGGAGCACTGTCCCTTCTTCCTCCTCCGCTTTCTTTAACGTGCCGGGTCCTATAGTATATAATTTCGGACGACCGCTCGTCCCCCCCACCGGATGATCTACACCAATCCATCCTTCACTCCATAATAGCTGCATATTCGTCACGGATTCCTTTGCTTCGTTCCCCCCTCACCCTTCCCTCCGGAACGGAATTTCATCTCCTTAAGGATGCTTCATTGAGCGGCAAATGTTGGATTTTTTTTTTCATATTTTTTGGATTGCGTGTTCACAATGTTTCCAGTATGTTTGCTTCCAGGAACAATACCTATCCTCGCTGTTGTTTCGACGAATTAAACTTCAAATTATGTGAGCTAGCGAGGACACAACTTTTTAGTTTAAAGAAAAAGTTTTTTTTGTTGAGAAAACTGAATGAAAGTGCGTATTTTTCAGAGTAATTAAATGTAAATAAAGTGTGGTCACCAACTTCTTTTTTAATTAAAATCTCACTTAACTTATAACGATTTTTCAACTTAGATTTCACATTTGCATCTTCCAATATGTGTTAATCCTTAGGACAGGAAAGAATATTCAATAATACCATAAATGTATTATTCCGCAGCGTGTGTGATTTTTACTTCTTGGATTCTGTAGCTGTCATCAATTTTACATTTTTTTAAAGGAATCAGGAAATGGTGGAATGTCTGTCTGAGTCACTTCTTCGCCAGGAAAGCGCAATGTGCTTTTGAAGATTGTGTCGAACACCAAGGCACTGATCCATTGTCATTGACGTAAAATAAGAAGAATGCGGACGGAAGACCGATGGAAATGGCTACTCCGGGAACAGTCATGCAACTAAGATGCGCTAAGGCTTCCCCATATTCGTCACTGATTTAGTACCAATAAAAGAGCTAAGATGCCGTAGATTGAGAGTAAAAAAGAAAAGTAAGAGTAAAAATGAAATGAAAAGGAAGCTAAAGGATTAATTAGTGGCGGGATGGCGGGAGTATTGAAGTCTTCGTTAGATGATAGGATTTCAGGAGGAGAGAGTGGATAGACTCTGTATTTAAGACTACTATTCGGGGAATAGTGTATGTGAAGAGCCAGAAAATAAACAGGAATAATGAGTGCATTGTGCAAGGAATAGATTCCTTAGAACAAACTTGACGCGATTGCTTAGGACAAACTTGAAAAAGTCCCATGAATCAGTTCGTCATTATAATGTTGCTTTTAGGCAATGTAATGAGGAGGATTGGATGACCAGACACCTATGGGAAGTGTCCTAAAAACTACATTAGGTAGATTATACATGCCTAGGTTGTAGCTTTTGTAATGGCAAATGATCGTTTTATTAGTGTCACTTTCGGCCTAATGATTTGGCTATAGTTCTTTGGCGTTTCCGAAACATTCTCATTATTCTCCCCTCAAATTACGGTGTGTTTATCTTATGCTGATGAAGTGTGACGAAATGGTTTCGCATACCCATCCCTTGGTGATGGAATAATATTGCTTCGAGGAGACGCTCTGAGAACGTCCTCTTTTTTTCCTCGAGTACTCTTGCCACATGCCTGTCAACTCTTGTGGAATCTCAAAGTTTCACGCGCCACGTGTTCTTGCTGACTGCGCTAATCGACGAACGGTCTCATATCTCCTCTGCCCTCGTTCCTCCTTTGCTTTAGCGTTCTTTTTATCCCTCCATCACTGTTTTTCATCCGCCAATATTTTTTTTGCAAGCCGCAACTTTTCTTCCCCCACTGTAGCCTGGTTTATTTCTTGAGTCTAGGTTTTCGCCGCCTGCCATGCACATGCCATCATCGTGACCTTTCCTGAGTAAACAGTGAGCGCGCTCGTTCTATGGAAAATATCCGCCATCCTCGATTCTGCCATCCCCTTGTGCATATGGTAATTTTTGCCCCATTTCAGGAGAGGCGCCGTGAGTAAAATGCCATGTTTTCGCAGTGGTCTCGTTAAAAATCTTCCTTACAAAAATAAATTTTAGTTTGTTCTTCACGTTATCGTTTTTGTTTTATCTTGAACTAGTACTTGAATTTCAGCGAATAACAATGCGCATTCGATGGCGGATTGTAAATTGTGTTGAATTTGTGTTAGTAGATTAGTATGCTCACTGGTTTTTCAAGCCTTGCTATTTGTCATGTGGTCCATGCGTATTTCTATACGAACATGTTCTTACTGTTTTGTGATATATCAATGTCGAAATCATGTAGTAAATGCTTATAACTTCCCTAATATGTTTTCTAATTGCTCTCTTTCTTTTCCTTATCTGTAGGTAAGTACCAGCTGAGGGATTCCTGTTTTGAACATGTTCAGAAAATAACTCTTTACCATTCCACAATATCATTCATTCTTCTATCGATTTCTGTGTCTGAGCGTTATTGTCAAGGTAACAACCATTGCAACCTTGACAATGGTGCCCAGACGTCGAAATCGATAGGAAGAATAAATTAGATTGTGGAATGGCAAAAAGTTAATTTTTTAGCATGTTTAACGTTTCAAAATTCCAACAAGTACCTTCCTCAACCTGATTCCGGTTTGATGTCCTGCTCATGAGTGAAAGTTAACGGTCGAGAATTGTTAAGTATTGCTTATTTCTTTCTTTTCCACTGAACTGCTTACTTCTTTATCGTAGCTTTAAGCTATTATTACTTTCATTTTAAAACGCTCGACAACCTTGAATAATTCCCACAAATAAGATCGTCATTTCACTATTCCTCTTAGGAAATGTAATGAGGAGTAGCAATCGGATTCGTGTCCCCGTACATTCAACTGGTTTGGAGATATAACTCGTCTACTCACTCTCGAATTGTTGAGGTGATAGTTTCGTCTACGTGATCTTGACTCGCTTTCACCTTCCGTGGATGTCAGCACGTATTGTGGCCGTTGCTGCCCGTCTGTGTCATCCGTAGTCAGTGGTATTTTGTGATTATCGCACCATACACGTGACTCGTTGACAAGTGAGCGTTCGGTGCCTTTGTTTCTTCCACGTGTCGGTCCCTTAGGAATTCGTTGTATCTTTAGGATCCATTCTCATGCACGTACCACGCTACAGACGTGTTGTGACAAACGTATTTTTTTTAAAAGGGCGATCGTGCTAGAAGCTCATTGGTGTTGGTCTCGGTCACTCTCGAGTGTTAATTTTTTCACCTCGTATCCTTGATCTTTCCTTTAATGTATCGAAACAATTAAAAGTCAAAGCACGCCGTATTCTTTTAGTTTCGGATGAATTTGGTCTCTCTGCCTCGATTGCCTGGTGTAAAAACCACCTGTCGCGTACGTGCTATGAAATCTAAACATGCATCTAGAGATTTCTCTGACTTTAAACAATAGAGTGATATCCCGCAGATGAGTTCGTTTAATTGACTGTTTTAGTTGCAAAATCCGATAAAATCGGTTCAAGACATACAGTTTCCTTATGCAAATCAAATGAAAAAATGTTTCTAATTACATCAGTCAACGAACCCGTGTTGAAACATTTTGTTGATAATGTATCTTCTTATATTTCTAAGTTAGGAGGTCATTTTTTGTTGCTCAAATGAAGGAAAAACTCTCGCAATGAGCTATCGCTTGGAATTGAGTGAATCCTTTATAGTTCTAGCGAAACTTATATGGATAATAATTCCATTGATTTGTTTTGTAACTTATTTGCAGAGGTTTGGTTCACTGTGTTTGTGAACTGTGAAAAAATGTCCAACTGCGTAGTGTGTCCCATTTTATCTTAGTTATCCTTCAGTCCAAAAGTCGAAAGAAGGCTTCGTGACAATTCTTCGATATAGCAATACTTAATCTACGGGAAATACATCGATCCGTTATCTCGTGTAATTATGCGTGTGCATCAAATGTGGTAGTTTACAGGCGATACAATCATTCTTTGATATCCAGACGAACTCGTTTGTAGCAGGGAAGGGACCTCGTTCCAGTTCTTCGGGCCGTTCAAGGACCCGCTTTCCTGTGGTTGTCCCTCCTCCCTGTTCCCGCGCCCGCCAATACCCCTCGATTGGCTGGCAGTGATGCTCCCTGCTTGCAAGGCTGAGAGAGGGCTTTATCCGTCTGTTGAAGTAGCAGCGGACGGATGCATCTCGGCCGATTGACTCCTGCCCGATACCCTGCCATCAACGACCCCCGCGGAGAGTCCGGCCCGCCCTCCCCCCTATTATCTACCCTGCTAATGCATCCCCGAAACAATTCGAACGCCTCTCCCGTCCCACCTTTCCCCATTGACCCGGCCTCAACGACTTCCCTATCTGGTGTCGTTTTCCGAGTCTGCGAATGTCGCGACTCCGTGAGTGCGGGCAATAAAAGTTTGTCGGATGTGCGTTCAAAAGTAACGGACGCGGTGCTCGTTTCGTGTGGGCAAGAATGGTGTGTCCGTACGGAATGGGGTCTCACTAAGTTTTTCTGCTTCCAGATCGTTGTCCCCTAATCCGTGGTGCCTTTCGGGTAGTGGAATGGTACAGAGGTCTTATCCTCCTGTTTTCTTGGTTACGCTTACTGCTTGAATCGGCGGTAACTTGTTAACTTTTTTTCGCTTGGTCGCCTAAAATTTATCCAGTTTGAACTTAAGGCTTCTCTTCTAAATAGTTGCGAATGGAATTGCGTGAATTTTTACGGCTTGTGTGCTAATAGATAAAAAGCAGCGTCACTAATAGTTTTACTTGTAAGTATTATTTCTGAAGTTATCTCGGTTTCAAACTGACCTATTACTGGGCACGATGCCATTTCATAAGTCCTTCACGTGTTCCTCACCCGATTATGCAAGATATATGTAAATACGACGTTGCGCTTTTGCTCGAAGAAATACGCCAAAATTCCAAAACCTTTCGTTGGTTGGTTGGTTATTTAGGGGAGGCGACCGACAGCTGAGGTCATTTGCGCCATATAGGATAGGTGGATAATTGGGTAATGGTAGGAGTTTTCAGGGAACGGAGGAAGGGTGGAGAGAAACCCGGCGTCGGCATTAGCCTACTCTTAACGAAAGGCGCCAAGGGGACCACTGCTTAACGTCCCATCCGACGGACGGAGTACTGAACTTGAAATGTCCTCCACTAGGCACTCAAGTGGGGACCGGTTTTACACTGAAAAATCCGCCACTGCCGGGAATCGAACCCGGGCACTCTAGCCACCACACCAACTCGATCCCCCAAAACCTTTCGTGTTCGCTCAAACAGGTTGAGGCGTTAAACGCGACGACTGTACCAAATCTGAATTCGTCTTCAGCGGCCCCTAATCTGACTCTCGGGGGCCGTTCGTCCCTTCACGAGTTGGGGACGTTAGTGCCCTCGTCGGTGATAAAGTTGATTGCTCCCGGCTCAATTGCAATTGCGCTTACCCACGTTCACTTCCTCCCATTAGCCCCGCTCATTTTCCAGTTGGAAGCCACGGTGTCGTTCGGACTGCGTCGAAGTTCGCTCGTGTCTCGAGGGATTCGAATTGCTTCCCTTGGTGACCAAGGCCCAACGCTGGGAACCGTGTGACGGCCCTCAATCCGCGCCTTCTCTGCGACTGCCAATCGACGTGTCATCCGTGACTTCCATCCATCACCTCGTCGGGTTGTTCGCTATTATTTCCTGTAGTGCCCGCCTCGCCTTTGGTCGCGGGAGAAGCGGAGCAATGGCGAAGATGTTATTGTTCGCGAGATTGTTAGGGCCTCACCGAGATGTTTCTTCGTGATTAGAATGGGCAGTCCGTTCTACTCCCCGCTCGACGTCTTAAGACGTGCATTTTTTTCCTCTCTCGCTCTTACTCCCTCGCCCTCTTCCTGCGAGCGATGCTCTACGATGCGATGTTAACGGTTTTCGAATCGCTCCGAAGGTTGTTACGGATGACTGCCACGGCAATTGATCATCCGTGGATGGGCGTTACGTGAGGAGAGGGGATTTCACTCACCCTCCCCTACTCAATCTCTCTCCAGGGCCGGCGGTATCGATCGTCCTCCCCTCACATATGAGCGCTTCATGCGAATATTATGCTAATTTCCCCCCGCTCCCGCGCCCATAGAATGGGAGACATTTATCGAAGATGTACTCGTGGGCACCGCAACTCGCACCAGTCGTTTCGTGGGATAAGACCTGTTCGTAACGTGGGCAGTCTATTATTCGATATGCTAACCATTCTTGATGTGCGGGAATCTTGATAGGAAAGGGATACCCACTTCCTCCCACTCTTCGTCCAGGGCTTTCAATCCATCTCATTCCTCTGCGGCATTGTGCGACTATAAATTTCTATTGCCCGGCCGTCTCTAAGCTCTCTGTACCAATTCATTCCGCGAGTCAGGCGAACGAAACGCGTTTATTAGATGCCTGTTTGTTTCTGGGAAAGATACATTCGAAGCCGGCCTACCTCACGTCACTGCAAGCTTGCTTTATGTGGATTGATGTTGGAAAGGTTAGAGTTTGCAGTAGCCATAGTAGAGACTAGGATCTTGTTCCTAGGAGTGTGGAATCATTGTCTCACTCCTTCGTGTACTTGAATTCAAAATATTTTTTTAAAGGCAGTTGGTTTTATTTTTTGATTTTAAATTCTGTAGTGCTTTTTGTGGACGTTTTCCGGGTCTTCATTGATTCACTTTTACTTTAGAGATGTAATTCATACGCTTCCAATGTTAGTTTTTGTGTAAAATGTAGGGAAACTATTGACGAACGTAATACGTAACTGCATATCTTTTTCTTTTATACTATAACCAGCAGAGTATGCAAGGGCCTCTCTAACAGGGATTAAGAAAAAAGATATTTCCCCAACTGAGGATAGAGTATCGTCCCTCGGGCAATAGGTTGAGTAGAGGGAAAATGTGTGAAAAAACAATTATACGTATTGGTCACAGCATGGGTTATTGTATTGTCAGCATCCCACAGTCTGATAGAAGATATAAGGGAACGTCATTCGTACGGAGATTAGGATGAAAATGCCTTGGTTAGGATATATACTCCGATTTCATGTTCTTTAACTCCTGTTCTTCAGTTTAGTTTCCCTACTTTTAACACACCATGTGCGAATGAGAATGGCAAAAAAATATTTGAGATAGTTAGTCAGTCTATCAGGTAACACCCATTGCAGTAGATCGGCTCAGTTAAATTATGCACCGTTATTATGTTTTTCGATAAATTGTTTCTCCTTAAATAAAACTCAAAAGATTTAGGGAAAGAAACGTCACTATCAAGGTTAAGGACATGAAAATTGTCGAAACCATGGTCGAAGTCAATGAAGTGTGTGTGTGGAATGTACATTGAGACGTTTCTTTCCCAATTCCGTGGTTCCACACAGTTAAGCCTCAAACATTAAACTGTGTCAAAAGATTTAATCCAAGGTTTTTTTTAGCAGTTCTTTGTATTCAATTTAACCAGGGAAATGAAAATTTACCGTTACGGCGCTAAAGTTTCAGAGAATTTTGTATTCATTTGCGGAAGCTTGATGAGTTTTTGTGGGCGACCATGACCGCAGGTTTCGAAAATGTAGTTGTTTACTCCTCCGTGACTCCAGGCTCTGTCTCTCTTATTTTTTCCCCCGACGCACATATCTCTTTTGTCACTGCTGATCTCTTAGGCCGTGTGGTGCCTCCGAATTGCAATTTCGCCAAAGTTCTCTGATCGAAGTAAATCGAAAAATTTCCGCGGATGTGCGATTCCCTCCGGTTGCCGAACGCGATCGCATTTGCACCTCCAGGACGAAGAATTGGGGGAGAGGTCTCTTCGGGTGTTTACGTCCCATTCCTCCCCCTAGAGGTGGGATCGGGGGAGGGGGAAGTGCCTATCGAATGTGCCGCACCGCCCCCTTATCCACCCCAAATCCTCCGCCCGGTGGAGAAGAGTGTGGTTGCCATGGGAACGGAAAACGCCGCTGCTGCCGTGCCCTCCGCCTTGGGGCTATTCACTTCGACTTCCCCCTTCCCCTTTATTCTTCTCCCCCTCCCTATTACGTCCCTGGATCCTCTCCGCTGTGCTTCTCTCCACCTTAATCTGCCCTCTCCCTTGTCGTGCCCGTAGGCTCCAGGGTCACACTGTTGTGCTCCTGATACTTCAAGAGGATGAACTGCCAACCATTCTTCTCTTGGCGTTCTCTCTCTTTCCCTTACAGGCACCTCCCTCACGCTACCAATCTCTGCCGCCGACTTGGCTTTTTTCAGCCGTCAGTCGTGAATCAGGAGGCTCCCCTACGATCTCCCTTTCGCTCAAATCTTCTCGCTTCTCTCCTCGTCACAGATGTGATTCAGGGTGACGATAGAGCTGGGGAATATCAGGAGTTTCTTGGGTATTCTTAAAATAGTGCATGACTAGGGGGGGTTTCAATGGAAGGCATAGGCATTTAAGTGCATAAAACCTTGAACCGGTCTCCACCACGATTCATAGCTATGTTGGAGTTCTGGTATTTTCATCCACTTCTTTTGGTGGTCCATTATTTATTATATTCATTTCTCCGTTCTTTCCGTTCTTTATTTCATTCATGAAGTTCATGATTTGTGATATGAAACCGACTCTTGTTAATGGAATATACAGTGATAAAGATGGATTGTTTTGCGAGTAGTCGGGTAAAGAATTGTAAAAAAATAAAGGAAAAGACTTGAAAAACTAGGGAATTGCAAGGAATATCATATTCATCTCTCGCCATCATAATGATGTAACATTATTCAATTTTCTCTTAGATAAATGATGTAATATTTCTTCATTTTCTAAGTTTGTCCCATAGGATGCCATACCGAAGATGTAATGTTACGTCGTGGCCTTTCATTAAATCGCTTTTGGATGCCGATAAAAATTTTATTAATAATTTCACCCCAATTCCTGTTTTGACTTTGTACTCAAAATGACAGTGGCTGCAATTGAAGGAAATGAGGAAAAATAGTGCTCTGGAAATGGGGAAGCCTTGGTGAATTTTAATTTCCACCCTCTGGGTCCTAGGAATGAGTTCCACACCCGCGAATAGGGTTGCGTGGCTCATTAAATGATAGATCCTAGGAATTAATATTTTTCCTCCGTCCCTCCGCTATTGCTTGTTTCCCTCCTGTTTATCCGTTTTCGCGTATTCCTCTCCATCCCATCCCTCTCCTCTTTCCCCTCACCTCCTTGACTCCCCGCGCGTCACAGAATCTTAAATAAGGCCCGATCACACATGTTGTCTTCATCTTTGCAGCGCGACATCTGTTTTCCGCGTTCTCGATGCCTTTCGCACTCTGTCTCGTGTGATGCTGTTGGAGCCCGATGGGTACATCAAGTCCCCCGCCCTAAACCCCCCTCCAGTGATCCATTTTCCCTTTCCGCGTGAATATCGGAAATGTTGCTCGTTTATGCTTGACGGTGGAAGCGACTCAGCGGTGGAGGAGTAGCCTAATGCTGAGGAAGGGTCCTTTGAAATGTCATTCCTCGGTAGCTCTCGATTTATGGAGTATTCTTTAGAAAGAAAATGTGTGCCACTCTTTCAACTTAGAAGGGTCGTCACATTTTAAAACCCAGTGGAATGAACCAGTACTTCCGTAAACGGTGGTGTGAAGGAAATAAATATGTTGTTTTGTATCTAGTTACAGATTTATTGATAGGAACATGTAGACACAGATGTTATATTTAAAAGTTGCATATTATATACCTAATGCGTTGACCGTGATCATTTAGGCAAAGTTAATTGAATATTAGTTGTTAGGTATATAGAACTATTTTAACTAAGTTTCAAGGTAATTTGACCGATATTCCTATACTCATTAATGGTGCGGAAAAAATCCGGTTGTAGAATGTTTATCCCATCCAATAAGTAAAACAATCATTCGTAAAATAACTCACATTTTGGGGCTTTGTGGCTGAAGCCGTACACTTGATGTAAATAAGTATATACTTTCATTGAACATACCGTTTCAAGCATGGTGACTGTATTATTTGCAATTATAGTAATGGTTTTCATATTTTTGCGCTGCGTACAGATGCGAAAAAAATGCTGTGAAATGCGTGGCAGACTTCTCCGGAGTAAGATGTTCTGGAGAAATGAGTCCGTCTGTGACATGGAACAGCTTTGTCTGCGGGAGTGATCTCCGCCTCTCTCACACCCTGGGGCATTCGTGTTGGCAGCGGAATTCGCCGCTCACGGATGGAAATTGAGCGGCCCTCGGCGACCACGGTCATTCCATCCATATCCAGGTGCCTCCTCGCGAAAGGGCGGACCCCCCGTACCGTATCATTAGATACAGCGAATAATATTATCCTGAAAGTGATGCGTGAATAGTTGCAGTTCGTAGCTAGTAAAAGGTCTATGTGAATACAATGGTGGCCAATGACGTAGCTCTTGAAAATCTGGAGAAATCAAGTCATAAACGGGAGCATTCAGAATCATGCAGAATTATTTCATATCCGTCTAAACCTTCATTAACCGGTGGGATGCTAATGATCATAACATTTCACTCACTTGGAAAATTTTAATTTGTAAGTCCAAGTATTTCTGAATGTAATCTCATGAAAACATTAGGTAGTCGAATTGGAGTAATACCTAGATTCATGCATAGTGGCCCGGGTTTGAATTCCGATAGTACTAGATATTTTACAATGGATTATGTCTGCACTTAACTGTAGTTTTGAGAGCACTACACGTGTAGTAATGTTTCTGTCGTATGGCGCGTTAAACTTTGGACCCTATGGCCCCTTTCCCTAAGGGCTGGTAAAAGTCAACGCCGGTTTCTCTCCACCCTTCCTCTGTTCCCTGGAAAATGTGAAGGTGTGTGGATTTTAATAAATCTTCGCTCAACTTTCCAGGTATCGTTAGCGCAGGTTGCCTCTGTTGTCGGTCACGTCCCTAATAATAACAAGTAAAATACGACCTAATAGAAACGTGGATTGAAAGGAAGTTGTTAATTTTGCTCGACAGTGCTGTTTCGATTTATTGATAAAAGTTATACTTAAAATCGTTTAATCGTCAACATTTTGAGAACCAATCAGGTGATTTATTATTTCGTCATCATATGCAATGCATGATTCGAAACGGAGGAATTGGTTGCCTGTGATTCTCTAGTCCTAAGATTCTGTCCATAGCATCAAAGGAGTGGAGAACTGTGCGTCGATAATTATTCTGACCTCAGCGAGAACTTGGTGAGGATCAATAAATGTATTTTGATCGCGTTACGCCAAACATTTAGTATATGTGGATTAATTTCAGTTAGACGGGCGTTGGAGCCATGGTTTCTAACTTTTAGCTCAGCGGGCGCTGTTATTTTTTTGAACCGTTCACGGACGGGGCATGAGGTCGATCTTCTACCTTGTTTCCATGCTCATCTTCCACGCGCGTAAGCGGGTGCTGTCGGATCCGGTTCGCGGAGTCCTATCTTTTGTCTCCCTCTTTGTATTTCTTCGCCTGCGTACATTTCCGTTCACCCTCGTCCGACAGGCTCACAGCTCGGCTCTCCGCCGCGCGGGTAAACATGGCTCTGGTCGCATTGGCGAGTGTGACCGCCGCGCCGATATCGTCGTGAGCGGTGATTTGTGGTTTTAAAGAACCCCGAAAAATGCTTCCAAGGGTGGTTTTCTTCGACTCACCCTTCTTTCGGGGGCAGCTGCTGTAAACCAGGCTCGTTATTCACCTCGCTGTCGTGCTCTGTTAAGTCTCTCTCTCTCCCGTTATACAGCGTAGTTTTGTTGTTGACTCAGGATATAGGGGGCGTGCTCTTCCGTGTGTTTATTTTTTTGAAGCCCCTTCTACCATTGTTGCATTTTTATCGGCTCCTTATCTATCCAGTTGTTTGATAATCATTCTTCAGTAATGACTCAAGCCTTTTTTTTATCGTTTACGGAAGTCTGATAATTCTTTAAGTGCCATCCCTATCTATTTTTAGGATGCTTATTTTAATGCAACTGATTGTATTCCTTGATGAGTCACGCTTTTCTCTAATCCATAACTTATCTAGTTCAATAGGTTTCGGTAAAATTTGTTCGACCCTTGGAAAATGCTACTCATCCTTTTGGAAATCTATGCAGTCAGGCACGTAGCCAAGGGGGGGGGAGGGCTTTTGGGGCTCCAGTCCCCCCCCCCCCACCCCGAAATTTTCTCAATAGTTTTGCTGCTCTGATTCTGTTGACTGGACATGATAATCCTGATTACACAGCGTATAATTCAAGTGTTAAGTGTCTTTAAACGTGATCACTAGTCTGATGCAAGCGTGTGGTTAATAATTCCTTTTTTCAATCTGATATGCATGTATGCGTTGAACTTCTGTTCTGGGGCCGGTCGAATTAACTACTTCATAACATGGTAAGCAGTGAGCTTCACCTGTGAGAAGAGATAGAAATGGCCATTGTAAAAGTAAATGCCAAGCACTAAAAATTAAGGGAAGAGATTTGTGACATGTCGGCACCGCCTGGGCAAAGCTGATTTGTTTCAAGTTACGCTACCCTAGACTTAGCCACCCCCGAATCGGATACGTGCCTGTATGCAGTTGAGACGTTGCCTTCATGTTATCTCACGTAGCTCCTATAGGCATAAGTCCAAAGTGATTCAGCTAAAAGGCGTCTGGTGTTCTCTCTTCCCCTTTTTGGTTGTCGTTAACCCTTACCGTGGTAGCCTACTAAACTCCTCCCTGAAACTCCGGAAGGGTTGCAGAACATGCTCTCTATTCCTTCTGCCTGGAGAAGGAATGTATATTGAATGTAAAGCAAGGCATTTTGAATGTTAAGAAAAAATTATTCCCAATCGAAAGGTCATGTGTTTTTCCAATGGGTGGACAAATAAAGTTCGAAAATACCTATAGGTATCCGGCAAAAGCGCGTATGTGGTCTGTTTAACCAGCCCTTCTCCGTTCTCTTTCTTCCTTTTCTCCGCATTCTTGAGTGCTCATTGCCGAAATGACAAGATGTGTGGCTCTTCCTACTTCGCCAAGCGGTTCCACGGTCTCGCTCGTCCGACCACGGGAGTGCTACACCGTAATCCATACAACGGGCCGCATTGTTTCCTCCCTTGCTCACCGTCACGCTCGCTGCTGGGAAATGAGTCACGTGATGAGTGACGTGATCGCTTACTGGGCCGAGACGAAGCGGGCGGAAGCCGTTCCTTCTTTCACGTCAGGTTTAATGTCGGTCGTTGGTAATAATTTTTTACTATCATGAACCCCATGCTGATATCATGCATATTGGGTAGCACTGAAAAATATGGAAGTTCTCTCAGAACCTTTTCAAAATAACTTATCTAAAATAGCTGTTTTTAACAGCTTTTTATCTGTTCAATATCCTATCGAATTGATATCGAATCCTTGTTTATTTTTTAAGATGCTTATTTCCATGCAGCAGACTTTGTTTCTTGATAAGTCAAGCTATTACGTAAGCCACAATGTATCTACCTAAATAGGTTTTGGTAGGTTTTCTTCCACTCCTGGAGAAGTTTCTCAGAAGTTTACATTTTCCCCCGTTTAAGATTTAAAAAGTGTTATTTTCGTTATCAATCCATATCGTGTATGAAATGATTGTATTTCTCAAATATGTGTCAAAGTCGTCCTGCGTACTCAGCATGTGGTGCAATCGAACAGTAACCAGACATATCCCGATTGAGGGTGTTCAATGGTGCTAAGTAGGTATTCAATGACATAAAAAATTTCCCCTTTAAATGGCTCGAAGCTGTAAAATACTCTTTATTTTTGGAAATTTTCGCCGCTGAAAAAACTTTTATGATCCGTAAAATGGGTATGATATATCACTTTCTTTAGCAAATACTCCCTATAAATTTAATCTTTTACGTCTTCAAAAGAATTTTTAATATGGTTTATATAAAATCAGGGGAGAGGAACATGCAAGATTTTTTTATGCCTCGAAGTTGCCGATGTTGACTTTACCCAGGATAACTTTCCCCTGTGAATTCTATGTTTTGTATTTAGGAGTAAGATAATGTTTTTCCCTGTATCAAGATTAACAAGACTACGCTTCATTCATATTTTCCTAAAATTTTGGGGATGGTTTTTTTCCCGGTGCCAAGTAGAATACATTTATATTCATCCATTATGCAATGCAGTTGAAGGTTATGAATGACTTTTAAGCTTTTCTTGAGGTGATGTTGAGTTGGAGTCAAATTTCGAGGTAATAGTGCGCCTAAATATGTTTCTTGGTGGAATCCTTCGTTTTGGGTGAAGTAGTGCGCTTGCCATGGTGTAGAAGCGGTGTAAGGGTGCGAGGGAACTTGAATTTTAACGGCTTCTGTCTGGTCAGAATCGCTTGGTATGTCGCTACGAACAATAGAGTCGTGTCCCAATCCGAACTATCGAGATTTCATGCAGTATACCCGTTCTAGCCGGGCGGCTCACATAAAAGGCCATTGTTTAGAAACTATCGAGGCTGGAACTTGGAGTCGAATGTAAATGAGAACGATATTACTGACGATTCGTGTTGAAGCGAGTACTCGGTTCGTACAAGAATCCCAAATTGTTTTTCTTAGAATCACCTCCGTCATTACGCCTTGATAAAGGTGTGAATAAGTGAACACCAATTTTTTGTTATACCGCCAATACGACCATCCTCAACTAGATTTAATTGATGCATTTGGGACGAAACTTGCCCTTTTATCCTTGTACCGCGGTGGACCCGTATTTAATATGAGTATACACGCGCTTACGATACGTTTGGCCCATTTCAAGTGGGTTTAGCACGATGTCAATCCCAGGGAATTCCGCGAAGCTCACAATTTTATCGACTGAAAACTTTCGCAAAGTCGCAGTTGTTAGTAATGAGTTTTCCCTTGCTGGATTTTATTTTTTATCCTTTTCGGCTAAAGCGTGAATGGAGAATTTTGATGAACCACTTGTCAGATGATTAATGAGCTCATTTCTACACCATTTAGAAAAGCTCAAAGCCTTAAAACACCCGTGATGTGGCCGATTTTTTTTTCATGGTATCGACTTCTGTTTACTTTGATAGTTTGTGAGTTGGCTGCTGTCTCGTCTTCAAAAATTCTGGGGATGTTGTGAGTGGAGCTGTTTTTTTAATTCCACTCTGTAGCTCGTAATGCGTTAACATGAAATAGACTATACGAAGATATTATCAAATCAACACGACGCAGGCTTTTCTATGATGTGTTACTTGCTGTTCTTTGATCTTATTTTGCTATATCGTGGCTGGAAACTCAGTCCATCATGATTCAGAGAAAAAAATAGCACATAACGGAGATAATTTTAATCGGATTAGTGACCATTATTTCTTGTTCCGGACCTAAATAAATGATCTTTTGTTTTTTGAGGTAAATAATCACCGCGTCTATGTTCAGCTTGAAGTGAATTCGTGCCTTATCTCGTTCTGCTATGCTGGTGGCAGCGTATTCGGATGCCATTTGCTGCAAAGGATGCGGGTGAAGATGAGTTTGATTTGCGCCTTTCTGTTAAGTGAAGCAAAAAAATGTTGGTCTTATCTATTCGTAATGTCCATTATCCTTCGAGGATATGGAGGCAAGGATGGGACGAGAGCCGATTGTTATTTCTCCTCTCTCTAATGGGACGGGAAGCTTTGTACAGGAAGCCAAACCTTTTTCGTTTCGCAGATGCTTACGCTCAGTCTTCTTTTTAGTCAACGGTTCGGGCAGTTCCGGGAAAACTTTCTCATTAATTCCTTGCCACCGAACTCGTTTGCCATCCACGCCGCTCGCAACCCCTTTTCAAATCAGGGGACTCCCATCCACCCCCTCGAATGCCACCCCATTGTCTCCCCCGTGGACCCCTCGCTTCGCTTCATATCTCCCCCTCAGTTTCCCTCCAACTTCCGCCCCGAAGAGGGGAGACAGGATTACACGGAGAGGACCGTGGGGCGTGTCCGCCGTTTTGGTTGGACTTATTATTTTCCCTTTTGTCTCTCGGCGTTCTTTCGTAATCTGAGAGTCCCTATTCCTATTTGCTTTAATTGGTGAACAAAATAGCATGAACTGGTGGCAAACGAATAATAATGTGATCCTCAAGGAATTTGAAGATCCCAGAAAACCTTGAAATTTGTAAAAATTAAGTTACGCGGTAGAGATGTCACTCTGAAAAACTATGTTGAGCTTCTGCAGACTACCTGCTTCCGGTGGCTTATTTTTTATCTTATAACTCTTCATTGATTCGCGATGCTGGTGCGACATTTGATTGTAATGCTAGTTGGCGGAAATCTTTGTAATAATACAACATAGAGGAAATGGGGAATAGACTATGTCATAGGCTTAGCATATGAAAACTCTGCTATTGCTACTGGTAGGAAATTTGAACAAAGTGGCTGTAGAAATCGGGAAGTATTCGGGTACTGTCGAGTACTGAATGAAGTGTTCTCTTGGATAAAAAGGTACTTTATGTACCATTTTCTCATGCTAGCTTGGCGAGGAAGCCATCAAAAGTAGTGATAATGTTTCTTGTATCAAAGTTCCGAACTCATACTTGTGTCTCGTTATGCTTTCGTGATTTATTCGATGCTTGACTGGTTGTGATTGCTTTATTTCGGGTGGAAGGTGGGAAGTCTTCCTAGTGTATATAATTCGTATGGCATTTTGCTTTTCGCCTCTTCAGTGGAGTCTAAGAGGAGCATTGGAAAGTACTGGTGTAGCTTCCTTACCACATTATTTAATTTTTATTTTTATTCTTACACGTTCTTTTTTTAAACCTTGAAATTTCCTTGCAATAATCAATTCACGTGTGATAGCCAAAATATCGTTGTCGATGCCGGCTTATCTTTCTTAACCTTGCAACTAAATTCTTCTTGCGATATATTTGACTCATCGTACTTAACCTTGCTTTCCAACATGTAAATGCAAAATCCAGTGTTGCTGTGAAATTTACTTTGAATAAATGTTCAACTTCACATGTTATATTGTGTTAAATGAGCGTAGTGCATGAATCTAGATCCACGATTCTCTCTAAAAGAACACCGTTAAGAATGGCGTGAGCATGTGTTTATTATTTGGTACTTGAAAACTTATTTTATTCATACAATTCTTGTCGCCATAGTAGTGCTTTGGATTGATTTGATGCCTTTAATGACACGATTCTTGCCAAAGATGATGAAAGTGATTTATCTCTATCGTTAACCTCGGCGTAAACACGTGCGGAAAAGTGGTCTCTCGCTGTTGTCCCCCGAGTTCTTCTCGCTTGCCATCCATCGGAATCCAAAGAGACGTCCCTCTCTGCCTTATTTCCACCGCAGTCACAATGGCACCGACGAAGCAGCAGCACTGTGAATGGGCGGACGCAATTTAATTTCCTTATTTTCCCGTGGGTGGTACCGTTGAAATGTGTATGCATAGGTCTCCGATGAAATATACAGGCATCGCTCGAGTGAAGGGAAGATGATTTCGAATGCGTTTTTTCATCGCGCGACCGCGGTATGGCCTCATTGAAGGCGTAGGGGAAGGTGGAAAGTAGATCATTTTCCCAATTTAATTTCGGATCCGCTGTCCGTTGCATAGCGAAGCTATTGCGGTGGATCGCAAACGTGCCCTTTGCTTCTGATAATGAGATTTGAATCTCAGGGTCTGTTTCCGCAGTCACCTCTCTCTAGAGCACTCGAACTTTCGGTCAGAATGTAAATCCGATGTGCGGATATGGGAGCCATGTGCCAGGTTGGAAACCTCAAGGGTCGCGGATTCGAATCTCGCGTCGAATATGGATGTTATATTTACTGTAAGCTGAATGTTAGTCTGTACGATATTATTTGACTCAACAATTTTAGCATACTAAAATCTAAATCTACTAAGAATATGGTGACGGCAAAATCGGTAGCAGGTGGATCATTCCATGTCAACTCTGCCAATTTTTGAGGGTCCTCATGCTCACCATTTTCATAATTTTTTCCCACTAGCTAGATGTAGCTTAGTTAAGAAAAAAACCAAATATTTAAGCCGAAATACAAATACTTACTAAGATACGTGTATTTGTATGCACCGAACAGAGGAAAAATCTATCCACAAGACAAATCGTGCTTATCAACCATCCATCTACATCTACGCGATATCCTGCAAGCCACCACGAAGGTGTGGCACGGGGTGAAGATCACCAAAGCATGCACTATTGACATACAACTAGGGTACTACATGGAAACGTACTAATAGTATGGGCCATTTCTGTACCCCTGTAAAAAATGAAGTAAGTGAGCTAAGCTGGTAAAACTCTTATATGTCATAGACATGCAACTCTAGTCTTTAGAAAAGCTACTACAAAGGTTCTCCCTGTAATCTTTTTTTGCTGTAAATGTTCTAATATGGTTGTTTTGATAGACTTCCTCCAAAAATTGAAATTTTTAGACACACGAGTAAATCACATTTAACATGATAAGCTATTAAAATTGGAATAAGAATAGTAAATATGAGCCACCATGAATTGACCAATTGGCCAATTTTGAGCTTATTTGTAGATAAATTTACTGAAAACTACGACTCCGATGGTTTTTTTTGTTGAAAAATACCACTTTTTCTACTTTAAATAACAAAAAAGGGACACCACGTAGTTCTTCAAAATAATTTGCAATAGCCTCCCTCTTTAAGCAAATGTAAACGTGAAGTTGCTTCCACGATTGATAGTGTCCCCATACTTTATATTGATGATGCATGCAAAATGGTAAGCAACCACACCTGTGTTTCGGGGCTTCCACTTACGGGTGTGTTGAATCTGAGTAGGCAATAAGCTTCCTCTGAACACATATCATTCTTTTAACTGTCCAGCCTATCTATTAAAATATTACCCCAAGGTTCAATGAGTCTTAAAGGCTGGCGAATCAGCATTTATAGGAGAATTTATTATGCCGTTACAAGGGGGTAAAAATAGGATAAATTTTTCAACAATGCATACCTTTATCCATGAAGTCATTCCAGGCCCTCTCAGCTGCTGCAATTATGCTATTAGGTGAGGTACTATACGGTCTCCCTGTGATGAAAATTTAAAAAATTGGAGATGGTTATTGTGGGACCCTGGTTGAGTTGACATGGAATAGTTTTTTCCTAATTCTCTTTAAAATTCTGATCTCTAAGTTGTGGTATTGATTTATATTTTAGGATTTAATGAACTTTTATCGTTCGTGAATGGTGATATTATGGTTTATGCCATTTTTTGATGGTTTTTCGAGTAAAAAAATCTTTTACACTCGTAATTTTCATCTTGAATTTTGAATTTTTAAGAAGTTCTCTGTAAATATTTTCGAAAATTTCCGAGGAAAATGTCCATTGGAAAATTCATGAAGTGGAGATAATTAGTGTTGGTGTATTTTGAAAGAAAAAATAAATGTTAAACGATGATAGATTATTTCTATCGCTTGGTTTTGATCGTTTTCCTGGCATTATCATTTAATGGATAATGTTTTATTTTTATTTCGTCGATACCTATGGTGTTTGAATATTGATTTTTTCAGTTTGAAATTTATTCTGTAGTGTACTGAACACCCAAACCGCTCATTTGAACATCTTGTTGGATTATTTTTTTGTTGAACCGAAAAATGATATCAAAATGTTCGAAGATAGTATTGCTACTACCCTATCTTACATCCCACTAATTCATAGGACGTCGTGTAACTACCTGCTCATTTGGCGTGGATGGATAGCTTATGTAACAGGAGATGTTTTTATGCTTCACTGAAGGTAAAATCCAAACCAACCTTATGATTGAATCACTGAGGGAGTGAAAGGAAAAATATGTACTGCACTTTGTTACGTACACATAATCCCGAGGCAAAATTGAAATGAATTCCAGTAGCGAGATTTGATCCCAGGACTGCGGGTTGCAGGGCGGGCTCGTTTCCGACATGGCTACCGTCGCCAACCGTGATGGCTTATTTTGAATTCCAAAGTCACCTGTACGTTTGCTTGCAGTTGCAACGTTTTACGGTTACTTGCGATAAAGTCTAGATTTCATACTGTTCGCGACCCTTAATTGCGCGTGGGATCTTCTCATGTGCCTTCCGAGTACCTGGTGGCCGAATCAGTGCAATAGCTGGAGCATGATAAGAAGGAGAATTCTTGGATATAGCCTTGCGATATATGCCTACAAGTATTCCCGAATGACTTGGGTTACTTTCATAGCTTGCGTAGAATTCGACGTGTATTTCTAATCATTATTTCCCATGTTTATTTATTCCAGAACACAAAATAGCTTGGGAAAACTGTATTTGGAATTCATTTCATTTGTTATCATATGGTGACTAATTTTCGTTAATAGTATATATATTTCAAATTTCATCCAAGGAATCAATAAGTTCATTTTATTTACATGAATAACTTCGCTAGTCTCGGAAAAGTTCATCTATTTATTTCATCGTATATGCATGTCCTGCTAAAAACATTTGCTTGTTTGAATTTGTAGATCCCTTCGTGAAAGAAAGCCAATTTACATGTTAAATTCAGAAATGTTTGTGTGGAAAATAAGTGATTATATGTATTCTAAGTTCGTTGAATTCGTTCTCTGAATAAATTCACTGGTGTAGGAAGGGAAACGATGCCGCTTAATTAATTTGAATTTGCTGCGATTATTTTCAGCGGTGAGGCCGCCCTCAGTGGGTTAGTTTTAAATTGCCCGATAACCATGTTCATTTATTAATACGCAACCGCAGTTGTAATCTATGCATTATATTTAGCTCCGGAAAAAAACAGCTTGAGTACCAAAACCTCGTTAAGATTCCCTTTGTGCAGTATCTGGAGCTATTTCGATCGCTGAGGGAAGTCCGCTTCAAATGTTTCGATTTCATATTTGCCTTTTGTATTTTTTATTGTTTTTGTCTTTCGCTCCTTGCGCTTTAAATCGAATTGAAGTCCATCGTCCTCTTAGCTCCTTTTCTTTTCTTTCCTCATTTACTTTATGGAGGGAATACATCGCCGCCATTGTTCTTCTCGAGCCCGGAGTATTCTTCGGGTGAAGGCAATATTCCCCGCTCAGCGTTGTGCTTCAACATCGAATGCAGTGGACCGGAAATAAATCAATGAACGGACGGGGGATATCTCGATTCCTAGTGGGCGTCCTTCTTTATTAGTTGGAATGTGGGAGGTGACTTTAGGCGGCTTTTTTTTTCTCCTCCGTTGTCCCATTTCGAATATCCTTCTTTGACCCAATTGCACCGAAATTTACTGCGCGGGAGTATACGATATTTTTCATTTTGAATTATGTTCTATTTAGAAGTAGGTATCATGGCATTATATGCTTCATCATCATCACCTTTGCATGTGTACCCCAACTGCTCCGTTTTTTACTGTGTGTATCCCCGTTCGATTGTATTATCAGTGTAAACTGTTTGAACCTTTTTGTAATCGTTTTAACACCTTTTTCTCTAGAAATTAAATAAATTTCTTAATGAGGAAGTATCAGGCGAGATGGGGTGGAATTTGTATATACTTCATAATAATAATTTGTATAACGGATCAAATGATTTGGTAATTTTCCGCTTAAATATAGTTTTATTACAGGACCTGAGGATGATGCAATACATCGAAACCTAGAAGATCAAATCTTTATTTTAGAGAAATATGGCCGTTTGATCCATCAAAGAAAAATATGCCATTGTCTTCGGACGGTGAGCTTTCTTTCGTATATTACAATGCCAGAATCAGTTTCTAAATTTACTTTTTTCTCATCACAATCTACGCCTAAATGCTAAGCTTATACAAAATACAGACTTGTCAAGGCGAGTATGCCCATGGAAATATAATATTTGGTCAGCCTAACATATGAACAGATTTTAAACAACAAATGAATTTTCAGTGAAGAGAAGCAAGAAGTAGATCGATTGAGACCTCGTTCGTTAATTTTCTGGTTGTGGGAAGTTATCATTCTCTCTTCAACGATTTACCATTTAGGTGGTCAAGACCCGTGCAAAATATTTCCTGTGCTCAAGAGAGTGACTGACGTATTATCCTTGAAGAAAGTAGCCTCAACACTTCTTTTCTCAACTTTGGAATATCGTATTCCTGTTCCTATTCTAGCCTGTCCCATGGACTATTTGATTCGAAACACCGTTGCTGAGCGCAACCGTATGATTGCCGTCGAGATTTGCTGGGCTGAATCAATAGAGATACCATCAGTTGCGACGTAAGCTAGTCGATGGTCATTTTCCTCTTCGCAAATTATTTAGCGTCACGCGCCTCCATGCGTCCTGTCCTATTGCTTCCCCACGGCCTTTTCTCTCGTTGCGACTTGTTGCTTAGGAATTATGCTCGGAAGACAATCCGTCCAATCAATCTGATAGAAAACTAAGGGCGAAGTGAAAAATCGCGAAATAATAGCTAATGTTAAAGAAAATGCAGAGTCGGTAATGAAATGAACATTCATCATACTCAATATTTTGAGCCCCTTTAGAAGAAATATTCAAAATATGACCTCAGAGATATACAAAGGAAAAACTGGATCGAAAACTATGTAATTCACAGCATAGTGTGATTATTTGGAGTGAAGTGCCTTGCGAATATTATGTTGAAACCCGGAGTTACTCGGCTGGAACGTAAGAAAGGCTGAACTTCTCTCTGCCGAATTTTTGCAAAGAAAACCGGTGATATTGCCACTTAAAGCGTATAGGCTCATATTCTGCATTAATTTCCAGTTATTGATTCGAGGAGAAAGAGTGAATAACTTGGTTCACCTACTGACTCTCAGCTAAAATTGCCAGAGGGCAGTTAGATCCCAATCCAATCCCTAGGTAATTACTATTATATAACCTCCTCGTAGTCGAGATAAGGACTGTATTTCCGCCAACCAATAATCTCTCCTTCCATCTACAATGTCGAACAATGGCTAGTTGTGCGAAATTTCACTGTGTTAACCTTCGCCAAATCCAAATTTGTGGTTATTTATAGTTAAACTATTTGAATGTAAGACCATTTATAATCCTTATGATACACTGCCACATTCATGAGTGGTTTTGAAAAATAGGTTTCGTGTACAAAACTGTCGGAAATTTGCTTCTCCAGCTGCTCTTGGAAAAATCTGTAATCTTTTTTCCCGTCCCTTCTTTACTGGCCAAGTTTTCCTCAGCCCCGTGGATTTGGGTTCTCCCTTCCCCTTCTGCTCTTGGTGAGTAATCTTCCTCCTGTCTCATCAACCTCCTGCCCCACCGCCCACCTCCCCGTTTCATTTTGAGGAAGGTGTTAGTTTTTCCATTTGCCGAAACGTTGATCAAAGCATTAAAATCATGGCGAGGGACGTGACGTTCTGAGGTTTACGGCTTCGTCTTCGAGATGCCAGGCCAAGTTTCAGGGATTAATCCCCTGTAATGACGTTGCTCCTGACACCGCGTTGTTCTAATCCGCCAAACTTGACGTACGGGCCTCTTTTCATTTTGTACTGCTAAGGGCGTTGAAAGCTCTGAGAACGTGGTTATTTGAAAATTTGTTGGTTATTGAAATGTGTTCATTTGCGACTTCTACGCTTGGGCCATTTCAGTCGGTATCGTTGGCGTATGGTTCATGACAATTCACTGTGGTCTGTGATCTTTCTGTCACTGCCTAGCTGGAAGGAAAGAAAAAGTAAAATGCCGTGAGTGAATCATATCATCTTCTCATCCCTAAAGTGGCGATTGGAGTTGGTGAATGGAGAGGATCCCTAAGTGGAGATTGGCGATGGAAGTGGAGATTGGAGTTAAAACCAAATTTTTGAGAGGTGCGGTGTATCCAATTGAATCGGTTAGTTTTTTTCATTAAGTGCTGATCATGGTTAGATTTCTTATGACAAATATTTTATAACTGTAGTTCTATAATGTATTGAGGTACGTCAACTGAATATAGAACAATGTTCTCTTTAAAGCGCAAATAACTCAGTTTCCTCATCTACGTTGATTACCAAAGAAATTAATTAATATGCTACATCCATGCCATATATTCATTGCTATTCACCCATCCATCCTAGTCCGTGTTTGGTCGAAAGCGGTGTTGGGTTTTAGAAAATAAAAACACTGGAGTGATTGGTGAGGTAATACTCAATATTTCCTCTGTTTTCAATCTGGCGTATTTTGGAATTATGGTTTCCCATTCACCACATTCAAAGGTTGTGTTATCTGTTTTATGAAGTTTAAACAGTTCAGGTTGACTATCTTGGAACATTTACAAATCTTGAAGGCTATTGACATTGAGCGTAGAGTATTACTAAGCAATAATGAAACGTTTAATTCAAGAAAAGAAATCCTGTTCTTTTTTCCTATCGATTGTTCAACTTAGTTACTTTTCGTGAACTGTTTTGAGTAATACATTAAGCTTCACCCTTGGCCTTTTGATCTCTTCTGCTCTTTTGTCTTTAGGACCGTCAAATAAAAAAAACGCGCTTTTCAAGTGCAAAATGAGATAATTTTTGGTATTATATTTTAATTAAAATCGTTATTAGCTTCCACGCATAGGATGTCCCCATTTTCGTCTTCTTTTTCTAATTCAGTTCGAAACCATATTATTTTCTATAATTCGCGTTGCAACTCACACCATTTGTTGTGAAAATAGTTTTAAAAATCCATCTCCTTCCTGTTTCTAATTTTGTAATAGAATTACTTTTTTTCTATTTTCGCAATTAGAACTGCATAAATGTGGTCTATTTATATTAGTTTTTTGGAATCGCACTCACGAAACTTCCTAAAAACATAATTTTTTCTCAAGTTAAGAAGTTACCCGCACCTTCCATTTTCTCTAAGTATCGTGTTATAGTAATCTCTCTTATTTTAATCTTTCCAATTCCTAGGACCCTATGCCCCCCACAATTCCTCTTCTACTCCGTTTCTCTGTACCTCATGCTCTTTTCCTTTCATCCCTCTTCCGCCCTTTGTAGCCCCTCTCCTCCCTTCTCCTCTGTCCCCTTCCCACACTCCAGCCACCCCCTAAGTACCGCCTTGCCCGCTCGATACGTCTGCAATGTTGCCAGATTTCGGCGTTTTCGGGTTCGTGGTAGGGGTACCCTACCCTCTCCCCGCCGAAAGGGTGAATGCATGGACTCGCCTTCCAGAGGGCGTGGATTTCTCCTCCTCCTGCATCCATTCCCGCCTCTTCCCCTCCCCCCAGCAAAAGCCACTCCTCTCTCTCTCTCCCAACCCCTTCTTTCCGGGCTCACCCCCTCCTTCCCTGTTGTCTCCCGTATTTTTCCGATCCTATTTACCGCAATGCTCATCTCCGTCCATCCACTTCCTGTGCAGTTCCGCGATGCATCGGAATGCATAATTTAAGCGGCGGACGATTCTCCGAGTTTGGGTTTTTTTTGTAGTATCTCCTCGTGCTTATTATCTCACCCCAGGGATCAGTTTGTTTCTTCTCATATTGTTTCAATGGACCAGCCTTTTCCTTTTTTTTTGTAAGTGATTCTTTTGGGCTCCTCAAATTTGCTGTGCGCCTTGCGGGATTTTGAAGGTCAGGAGTGGTAAGGCCCTCTTTTTTTGCTGGATTCTCTGGATCGCTCCTTTTCCGAGATCTTTCCCCTGCTTTATGCGTTTGAGCAGTTCTTTTTCATTCTTCCGCCCCGAGCGGTTTCCTAGAATTAATTGGAGTCAGAAGTCTATCCCATTCACGAATATTGGAGCGCAGAAAATTTGCAAAAGGAGCGGGCGTATGCTTAAACGGTCTACTAGCGACCTCAGTACAATTTATTACGTGCCTTTCGTTTACTGGCGGATTCGCTTTAATTTACTCGTTCTGGGTTTAGCAATTACTGCATAATTGCTCCCTCTGTGGCAGAGGTATTTACGCCAGCGTTTTTGGGGAAATTACCTTTTAAAATAACTTTGTCCATCTAATTTGTGCTAATATGTTTCAAAAAGGATTTTGTTTGCGGCTAAAGTAGGTGCTTTAGGTTTTATTTTAAACTATTTAATCAACTGTGGTCTTGGGTCATTAACGACACCCTAAAAATGCCTGGGTGTACAGTTGCCAATCACAAAAATATTCGGTTATTTTGCATATGACGATTACACTGCGTAAAATTCAGGGAAAAAAGGCTCCTTACTCTTTCTTTTCTAATATTATTTCCGCGTCATTTACCTCTGCAATTCATAGAGTATATGTTTGAAGAAGTTAGGATATCATGCACAGGGCAGAGATATTTTGTACGAATAAATGATGAGTATTTAATTGAAATTGTGAAACAGCCGGAACTATTCGTGGATTGGATTAAAAAAACTCCAATATACATTTCCACGTGCCTATGCAAAAAGATTATGTAATTATGAAATATTATGGGAATATCCATGCAACGAATTCACGTATGCGAATCTATGCATGCATGATATGATAGAAGCATGGATATTGGCATAATATTTCATAATTAAATAATCATTTTCATACGTGGTTATGTAGAGTTTAAAAAAAATCCAATCCAAGGATAGTTCCGGCTGTTTTACGATTCCAATTAAATACTTATTATTTACTCATAGAAAATATCTCTGCCCTATGTGTGTACGCTGGTGGCTGGTTGTTGTTTTCAGAATATTGCCGGCATCTAATAAATGCTGTGCAGTAAAGTTAAATATTTAATTTTTGATCATCAGTGCTCTTTCTTCTCTCTTGTCTTCTGTAGTCGATAAGGAACAATTGAAGTAGTACTTAACGCTGATTTTCCACTTTTATTATTCCATCTTTTTCCATTTAACTCTCCGTAATATTCTTTTCCAATGAACAATTTTTGTGCGTGATAAAAGTTATTTTTTCATCAAAGCACCTCATTTATATCTCAGTTCTACTATTTACTCACTATACATTGCGTATCATCACTGTTATTTGAAAGAAAAATTTTTTTTATTGTGTTTTTCTCCCTACGCGACGGAAGACTCGATTCCTACCCCTGCCTATTGATAGTGCATTGTAGCGGTTTTTCAGATCCCTCCCACACTTGAGCGATGAGTTTGATGATGGACGGCTTCTGAAGGCATTCTGGGATGTCTGCGACAAGTTCATTCGTAGGTTTGGCGTATGCCTCAAGATGTATTTGTGGAAAAACGGATCAGGGGTTTGATATGGAGGACATGCCCCTCCTTCATGATGCCCCAAATGGATTAAGTCATCTCCTCTCGTTCCCGGTATTACGCCGTCGCTCGCAGTTATTTCTGAGCGCCGGATCGAGATTGGCGCCCGAAAGAGTCGATATGGCGGCGTGAGTACATGTCAATATTTATCGTAGGGTGTTACTAACAGATAACGTTATTTCCGGAAGTTAATGGGGAATAAATCCGCACCGTGATTTTGCCGCGGATATCCAAACAGAGTTGAGCGGCCTGCCGAGGTGAGGTTAAAACTGGCAATTTTCTCGAGAGAGGCCTTCGCAATGAAAACCTTGTCAATCCATTTCATCCCCCCCCCGCGTGGCAATTTTCTCCCTCCAAGCTCCAAAACCTCTTTCCTCTTTAGTTCCACCAATTCCCCCTTCTCTTTCCCGCCTCCTCAATCCTTAAGGCGTCTGCTGCTTACGGGGAGGTCCTTCTCCTTTGCCTCCCTTTCTGGCGTTACGACTCCCCCGCAAGCCTCGCTCCTTACCTCTCAGCATCCTGCCAACCCTATCCCCGGCTCCGTGGCGCCTTCTCTTATCATTACCGCTCCCTACGGTGCCCCAACCCCCCTCGGCGATAGCCATTTTCACTCTCTCTCTGCCCCCTCATCCCCCCCTCGATGCCCGCCTCCGCTCCCAATTTGCTCATTTCGCCGTGAACTCCCCGCTCGTCTTCCCCAAAGTTTCCGTGGCGGGTGACGCGCCCCCGTCCGTCGTGTGCGGCGGCGAAACTTGTCCTTGGCACTGCCTCATTTGGATGCGTCCCAAGGGTAGACGACCCGGTGGTAGCTGGGCTCGGGCTTTGTGTGCCACGAGGTCATTTCGCACCGTCCGTCCAATTTGCGGGGCGGAGGAAAAAAAATGGAGGATTTGGCGTCGCCGCGCAGCGTCCGTGATGGGACCGGTGTCGGATTCAGCGACGTACGTTTTGGCCGGGGAGCTCCCCCGCTGAATTAATCAGGCCTGCTCCGACTATAACATGCGTGGCTAATTTTGGGCATCCGTACTGTATACCGTCTAAAGAACACCGTGACCGCATCCATCCCTATGGGATCCTCATGAGTAGATGGGATCCTCATGGGTAGAGAGAGATACATTATTCCGTCCAAGTAATTTTGAGGCACGAAGAGGCGTTATTTTGTCCAAAAAAATCAAGTATTTTCTCTCTTATTTAGTTTTAACATTCAAGCCGAGACCCCCCCCCTGGCTCAGTAGTCAAATGAAAAATTACAGATCAACTTGCTGAAGGTGCCCGTTGACATTCAACGAGAGGGAGAAACGTAATAAGTACAAATTGTATTGAGTAATCTTAACATTTTTCATGAAGGGGCAAAAACAAAGTTGTGAGATGGAACGTAAACTTATTTTTGTCCCCCCGTACCCTCCCTGGAGAACATCCTGGCTACGCCTCGGATCCCAAGTAACGTTCAAGTTAGTATTGAGCCGTTTGTACCGCAATCGAGCATGGAAGTATGCAGTAATTATGCACGGAAACTGAATTGGAAATGTGAAATGATCAAGGAACCGATGTATTTAACGAATAGTTGATGAAAGTGGTTTCGAACGGTAGTGAAATCATTATTCATTATTAAGTTGGCAGCGTCATGAAAAAACCTGCCTTCTTTCTTGGAAGTCATGCCTGGAAAGTGCTCTCTTCTAATTCGTTTTTCTGTCAACGTCGCGATTAAGGAAATGAGGCACTTTATCCTCCTAGACGCAAACTGAAGCGGAGTAGAATTATTTTGTTTTCCTTCCGCATGTGTTTGAGACTTTCTTCAGCGGAGTAACTTTCCATGTTTTTTAAAACCTATCTTACCTGGACCCCGAGTGTTCAGTATTTAAGTATGGAACTTTCTACGTAGACAAATAATTCATCCCAATATTCCCATTGCTCACTGATTTTCCGAAAAATTAATCCTCGTACGATATGAAGTATCATTTTTTTTCATTGTGTCCTCTCTTAACATACTCAACGATCCTACTTATTTAACAACTGGACTGACGTGCTACTTTTTGTTGTTTAAGCACTGTTGTTACACTGTAAAAAGTTGATCTGATTTTCAGTGCGATCTGAATTTAAGCGCTGTCTGGTTGTAAGGCAGGAACACGGATTTAAGGTGCGGAAGAGGCAGGAACATGGATGGTTGGTACACGAGCAGTTAAGCAGGAAGCAGAGGGAGCAGTATTCAGGATGGTCTGATTTTCAGTCGTTCACCTGCCTTATTTTTAGACAAGATAATACTGCTGAAATTCAACATACCCTGTCTTAAAATTGTTGCATCTGAAATTCAGATCGCTTTTGTACCTTATAATCAGATCTACTTTTTACAGTGTATTTTTTCTCCCAGGATGCGCATCTTTAACTAGTCACATTGGATCATGACATGGGTTATTCGGCTAAAGTTCTATTTCAATAGGTATTCATAAACAATGTGGTATTGCCATTATTTCTGTGCAATCCATCCGCAATTACCCGAGCGTAAACTTCGTTTTCGAATAGTCAATGTTTTCGAAAACTTATTGATCACTCCGTGCTCAATCTCGCCTTATGCCATCGTAGGAGACAGGGCAATGGCATAGTATTCTTTTGGATAAGCCCTGCAAGTTTCGCGTCGTCTTAATTCTTTCGTCCAACTCATTAAGACACCGGTGATAGTCATTGTTAATTTGTGTGCAAATGGACTGTCTGGTCTCCCTAAATGTATGCCTGAATTATGGATTCCGCTGTGTAGGTGATTGTAAAGCTCCGTCGTCGTAGCCGACCTGATATTTCCTTGCGTAGTCAACGTTGAAGGGGTTATGTACTTTTGGTGCATTACCTCTTCGAGTGAGTATGTAGTGCTCAATATGATATCCACTCTTCACTAAATACAAAGATAGAGATTACATTCGGGCGTTTGTTTGTTTAGCTTCAAGACAAATCTTCGTTTAATGTATTGTGAATATATTTAACTCAGGCTGGATTTAGTTGATAATTCATTTTAATCGTGTGAAGGAAATGAGTTATTTCCCGAGTCCCGAGACGTGGCTCTGATTTTAGCGTGTTATTCTGCGTAGCGCACTACTTCGTGTGTTTCGTCATCCCATTGAATAGCAACAGGTAGAGTTCACGCAAGGACTAGGCATAAGGGGAACTTTGGGTAAACAATTGAGTGTGTTGCTACAACGAATTTTAATCGGCAAGTGGATGATTTTTTAGTTTCCTATCTGATGCATCGCATTATTCGTTTGGTGGTTTAACAGGTGCAAAATTTATCGTTGCAGTTCACAAAATTAGAGAATCCACTTATCCTTGGTCTAAGCCCTAGCAGCGGTTAATGCATATTTCTTACTAGCGATAACAGCTTTACTAGGTTTACATAGGTGGTTTAATGCAATGAGGTGCGTGTCAAATGTGAGCGGTGGTAGTAGTAGTTTGGAAGATTGAGCATGCTAATTCAACGACACCGTTATGGCCTAAATCGTGTTTCATTATTGAAACGGCTGAACTTCCGGTAGGCGTTTTATTACCTTCGGACCCTGTTACGCGATGTTTGTCATTGCAAAGTTTGATGGATGGTTGCATAGTGAAACTTTCATTGTGTAACTCTACGAATTGCATGGCAAACTTCCCAAATGCATGTAAGAGTGCTGAGAAAATAGCCCTAGTTCTATTACCACGCATAAATCCATGCATTTCGAACGATTTGACGTTGCTCCAAGTTGTGTAATGTATTGCTTCTTATATACGGTCTCAGGAGTTGGCAACTGTCGTTCTTTATTTACGAAATTGCTGCAATTGAGTTGGTACTTCTTCCTCAAACTTACCTTAACCGGTTGATCGCTACTCCTAATAGTAATAATGATTAGCCTTTAAGGTCTCAAATACTTATTACACATTTGAGTATGTATTCGTGTATTGATACTGAAAGTATTGCATTTGGTCCATTTTAGGTGTATGCTCATGTTCTCAAATTTTACACATCGTACTCCTACTCGTACGTGTACGTGTAATTGAATTTTTCTTGCTAATTTTACCCGGATTCTATTTGAATTTCTCTTTATTTGGCCAAGGCTTGCATGTATCCTTGGATTGCTTCCGAATAACGTGCCGGAAAACAATAAGGTTCAAGTTTTTTTTCTGCATCATGGGATCCACGTGACGGCAGCATGTATGATGTGGCATCTGAACTCGAGGCAAATAGAATTTCTCCTTTAATTTTATATCCCTACATTTCACCACAAAATTATAAAATATTTATTCGCCGATACCCTTAAGATGAATGATCTTTTCTAAAAGATTTGGCAGGCATGACAGTGACTCTCTCGTGCTCTGTATCGATGACAGTATTAATTTTATTACCTCCTTTAAATTAATTTTTGAGTAGACTGATTCATTTTTACTTTTACGTTAGCCGCAAACACCTGTAAGGAACTGCTAGGGACGTACCACGCTTCCTTTTGCATCTCCAAATACTACACGTACGCGATAGGAAATTGGCCGTCTGTTGGAGAATAGAGGAGATCATGCTGAAGAGTTAAGAAGGTAGTCTGTCAATAACTGCATGAGGAACTCATTGAGATACCATTGGCGAATTGGCCATTGGTCTGTGAAGTCGGTTATATGTGCTCGGGACAAATGGGCCGGGAGTCGAACCCAGGGGACCGGCGTGGAAGGCCGGTTCTCTGCACCCACTTCCTCCGAAGGATTCTGGCACACCTGATGCTCTCTCCCATCATTCATCTCCGCGGCTTCAACCCTGACATCAAGGTAACACGACGTTTCCCGCCCCGAGAGCGTTCCGCCGTCCGCCTCCTCGCCCGTCTCCTCGCGCCCTTCATGCCTCATCACGATCTCCTTATCACGTCCCTCGCTTCTCCTCTTCCTCTTCACACTTCCGATGGCGCTCTTCTTCCCGGCCACGTTTTTAGCCCCGACCCCGCTCTCGCCGGCTGATCGTCTCTCCCGCCGCCCATCTCCTGCCGGGGATCCCCTTAATTTCATCCCTCCGGTCTCTCACGCCTCGGAAGTGTTTGGGGCCGGAGCAATACTGTTAATCGGCTTCGCATCGGGATGTTTTTCTTCTCCTCTCATCTGAGCGGTAACTCCTCGGCTCCCCTCAGCGCTCGGCGCCCCAGTTGTTATTTCCAGGTCGGTGTCGACTCGGGAATGCTGCCCGCATAGGATCGTGATCTTCATGTCTGGGTTTCAAGTTTGACAGGAAAGTAGCAGAGTGCTCGTTCAGGCATTGTGAACGAGCAATGGCAACAATGTTTCCAAGCGGAATGGAAATTCTGAAACCAACTCCACTCAATTAGCTCGGAGTCATTTCGAAATTGAAATGAAATATGATATCCTAATGATTCTTTTGGGAGATGAGGTCGGTGTGGTGTGAACTTCAAGTTCAGTATTTCGTCCGTTGGATGGGACGTTTAACATTGGATTCTTTGGCGTCTTTCACTAAGAGTGAGCTGGCCCCGACGCTGAGTTTTACACCATTCTTCCTTCACTCCCTATGATTCCTACAGCTTCTTAAATACCCACGGTATGTAGGCAACCCACTAAATGACTTAAGCTACCGGTCGCCTCCTCTGGTTACTACATTTGTTCACTTCCCGATCGATATGGTGTTAGAAGTCACTCCATTTGGTGTGGAATCTTTCATCCGATTAACATAGGGACTCCCTTCAAATCTTCCTCCGGATATTGAATTTCGTTGGTTTACAGCACTTGCAATTATTTCGGTTACTCGCGGATCAGTTATTGGTATAGCTCTTGAATAGCTGGCACCAGTTCGCGCTAGAACCCTGTTCCTACCATCGAAAGTTTCTCCTTATAATATATAATCTCGCGCAACATAATAAATTATATCACCTTCCTTGAAATAACTTTCCCAGAGATGAGATACTTTTTAGGACAATTTCCTACGTCCCAACTTATCTTGACTAATCCAACGGCATCTCTCCCCGTATCCCTACTGTCGGTGCAAAAATTATGTAGACTCGAGTTTGAGCACCGATTAAGAATGAACCGTAAAACCTACACGAGTACAAATTGCATCAAATTTTAGCTCATTTTATTCTGCGATTAACCATACTTACTGACAATTTCTATAGCGCTCCTCTGATTTTTTATCGCGTTGACAACAAAAAAAGTACCGTTTTTTTTGCGTTTTCTAAGGGAGCGCTCTCTTTGACCTCTCATAAGGCCAAACGTTGTTGTTCAATCGTTATGAAATTTTAACACAGTAACGAAACATCTTTTCCTAATGTTATTCTAAAATTTCAGGTCATTTCATTAAGCCATAAAAAGTTTGTTATTAATTTTATGAAACAACTTTTTCTTGGTAATGAATTGTCCCGGGAACTTGATCTTGGTCTTGTTTCAAAGTAGGGCCCTAAGCGTCCGTGCTTCGATCATCCCCAGTGATGTGGCCTCTTTGAGATATTTAATTTCTCAAAATAAAAGTATTGCAGTCAGTTTTGCCCAAGCCATCAATCTATGGATAGTTCTATAGCGCTGAATTGAATTGCATTGTCGATAACTGTCTGCGGCATTTTCGCGGCTGTCGATTCCCCGTCCTCACCGCCGACAACACTTTCGTTTCGGCGTGACGGATGTAATCGGGACAGATCCGGGCACATCGTAACCTCTTATTCCGAAGAAAGGTTTTCATACTGGTTTTTCGTCTTCGGGTTTACTTAACATATGTTTCACCTTACACCTCGGGATCGATATGTGAAGAAATTGCTCTCTCTTGCGCACGTTAGGAGTGGGCTGGGTAATCTATCTGAATAGCCTGCAGCGGTTCGGCGTGGGGTTGGTGATCGTGGTAATCATGTCTGTAACGTACTGGTCTGACAATCTACAGGTTGCAATCTCGGATTCGGCCTCTGAATAGATACCGCGCTTGTATTCAGTTTAAGGTGAGGTTACGGTGCGACGTAACCTCACCTTACCTATGAATAGATACCCTAGTCATCGCCATCATCGGTCGACAATTCTAAGATTGGTTTGACGCAGCCCTCCACTCAATTCTTCTATCGGCCAACCTCTTCATATCAACGTAATATTTCTCTTTCGCATCCTTCACAACTTGCTCCATGTATCTCATACAAGGCCTGCCTTTTCCATTCCTCCCGTTCACTTTTCCCCTGACGATTGTCTTCATCAGACCATAGTGTCTTAAGATGTGGCCGATTAAGTTGTCCCATTTTCTTTTTATAGCTGCTTTCAACAGGCTTCTCTTTTCTACCACCCTTCTTAGGACTTCCTCGTTACTTACACGGTCGATCCATTTGATATTCACCATTCTTCAGTAGCACCACATTTCGAATGCTTCCACCCTTTTCTTCTGTGTTACTGTCATCGTCCATGCCTCACTGCCATAAAGAAACATGCTCCAGATGTACATTCTGATGTTTTGCTAAACCCTCGAAGCTCCTAATTGGCGAATATAACAATATTTGGTACGAAATTTGGAGACGATAACATTGGCATTTCCCGCCAAACGGGCGAATCAAAAAGTCCACCGAATCGACACCGTTGGTCGAGTCCTCCCGCAGCGGATGGCAAGTCCGTGAGTCTGTGCGGCATTGGCGAGTGCGTAATCGGCGCAAAGAGAGAGAGCTCCCCTCCTCCGCCGCCGGCGTTCCCACTGGCGATTCCCACGTGCACTCGCGATATCGATCGCTTCCCCCCCCACCTTCCCCCTCTTCCTTTGCCGCGTTCCCCTTTCGACCCACGCCCTTGCGAGTCTTCGCACCAGCACTCCTGCCACCAACCAATCCTGCTCCCCCACCCTCCCATGCTTCTCTGCGCCGCATCCGTAAGCCCGTGGTGTCCTTATCCATCGCATTCGCCGTAGACTATATGCGCTTTTTAGCGCTTTCGTTCTCATATAAGTGTATACCACGGTGTATACTTTATATCTAAATCCACTTTTTATTGCCGCAGGAGTTTTACCATTCAGGAACAGTGGGTAATTGTAATAGCGGAAATGTCATTGTCCTTTCTTCTATCTGACGCACAAATCTTATAACTTTTAAATAAAAAAATTGCTAGGCTTGACTTCGTGGAACCGCATATTGATAACGTAAATGAATTCACTTTGTAAAATTCTACAGACTTTTATTAAAACCGACCTAGGTTTCGACTTATACAGTCATTATCAAGGTCATAGCCTTGATAATGACACTATAAGTCGAAACCTAGGTCGATTTTAATTAAAGTCTGTGGAATTTTACAACTATTACGTTATCTTATAACTTATTTTGATCTCTAATCTCTACGCTATTAGGTTAATCGTGAGTTCAGGCCATAATGTCTTACTTATTACGGAAATTCTACCGATCAAATTTATTCCCGAATGGTATTAATTTTTACTCCATCCCCTACGTGTTACTTCAGTCCCCTGTAGGCCATACGCTTTTTTAAAAAATACGTGCTAGATAGTTCGTGTAATCAAAGGAACAAAGTAAAATTCGAGAGGAAATACTACCGCTCCCGACATCCGAATTCGGGAGGTTTGAATTTCCGTTTGACTTTAGTACCGGCTTTTTGAATATTTAAGCTAGTATTGATTTTAGGTTTAATAATTTAGGTACCCGGATTTATGAATTGATAAATAACCTGTGTTGAAAGGAAGACAAGCAAAGATATCGTACAGTTACAAAGTACCTATGGAAGATAGAAATTCGGGGAGAAACCTACGATAAAAGGATGAGGCTGGTTAAAAAGTGGTGGAGGTAGGAAAACAATAAGGATCTTACGTCGCGATGTGGTGCAGAACTTTTGAGGTGCCTAAGAGGGAAATGATATTGGGAAATAAAAGTATGCGGAGGGAGGGTAATCTACTTTTGGAAGATCATTAATTTTGTAAGGCACACGCTGGCCATATACCCACGTTGATTGAATATTCTTTCTATGATTATAGTGTGACTACTCTTTTAAAGCTTCGGTTTATGGAAACCAGAAACCTTTGGGCGTGTGTATCTCTCCATGAAAAATGTTGATATGCACGGGGGTGAGTCAAACTCAAATCTTCATTTTGTGATAAAAATTAGAATTTTCGTGTTACTGCCCTGTTGAAATTATAGTTATTGTTCCAAATACCAAATGTCCTGTAGGTGGCAGGAGAGTATTGATGGACAAGCGTTTCCACAATGTCAATGCAAACCTGGCTATCCCTCTTGAGACGTACATTTTAGAAGGTCACCTATAGAAGAAGGAAGTTCGGTTTCCAGGTTATTGAGTATTGTAGGTGTGAAACCTATTGGAATTCATCGTAGGCGATGAATTCCAATAGGTGTGACAGTGCATGTAGTAGGAAGTATAAAAGTGGAGTAGGAAATGCGGAAATGTCATGACCTTTATGGCAGACACATTTTGCCCGTCCCAGGCGGAGTACAGTGGACGCCCCACTTCTGAACTTACCACTTAGTTCGTACACTTGCTGAATTGGCCAACATGCGTCACTAAATGGAACCTTCTACCCTTAAGACTTTACCTCACCTTCTTTTTCAATGAATGGAAATGCGTACAGCTTTTATTTGACGCATCGTCTCAATGGTATGCATGTACTCTTGAACGTGTGTGTGTGTATGTAGGCGTTTGTCTGTGAATGCGCGGCATTTCTTCAGCCTCGCCCGCGCTCACACACCCATTTCCCTTGGAAAAAGTTGTTCCCTCTTTATCGTTGCCGACGCTGAATTTCCCGTCGTTTCCCTCCGACCAATACATGTATACATATATGAAGTTGTAAAGCGCCGACCTCCCCCGGCCGTCGCGTCGCCCGCGATGGGGAGAGACTCGTCCTCCCCGCCTCATCCAATTTTATTTCTCCTCCCATCACTTCGCTCTCTCTCTGCTTAATGGTATTTCCACCCCCGCAACTTCCCTTCCCCCCTCTTCCCCGCTTCCCCTCTCCGATCGCGCTCATTTTATTTTCCGCCTTCGTGTCGAGTATTTGGGTGGAGTTGCCTCGCGCGCTCCTCTCTCTCTCTCTCTCACTCCATCTCCATCCATCGTTTTATTTCTCCATCCCGTTGTCCTTACCTTCTCTCTCCGGGAAAGCGTTTTATTCTCGAGGTGGCTTACGCGGACGGATGTTTTTACAAGTGTGCGGCAGCCTTTTGCTGCGCCTTTATGGCTGCAATCGTTTTACTCCTCATCAGTCAGTGTCACTGCGTTGGACACGGTCACGGGAATGGATATTATATGTTTAAAGAAATAAAACAAGTATGCTTGACCCTGAGTGTTGGGTATTTTAACTCGTATTTCAGTGATGTAATTTAGTAATGATGTTTTGACTTTTTTCTCCGATTACTACTGACAGATTTGAGTACTACTGGGTACGTTACCTCTTTTAATTAATTATGTAATAGGCGTGCTTTTACGTTACTTCGGTTGATAGAGAAGTCATTTCCTTGCATTTCCTGATTTCTTTACATTTCCTGATTTCTTTACTTTATTATTATTTTTATTATTATTCCCTTATTTACTTTAATATTTGGTTAAGAGCTCTGTGCTTCATAACGTCATATTTTCCAAAGAGCATCACATTCCGGCTTTTCCGACAATTCCGACTTCGAAGTGAGCCCAGTCATATACTTTTCAAGTCATTTGGTCTATTTATTTAATGACATTGATATCTATAATGTACCTACTGAATATAATTTTCGACAATTAACCTTCCTTGTGGCTTTTTAAAGCATAGGTTATATTAAACAATATAAAATATAAGTTTGTTGGTTTGTATAAGATGGTATTTTGATCGAACATGTTGGTGAAGTATTACAACCTCACACGAAGCGTCACACCCATCCTGGAATACGCCATTAAAAACTGATTGTGGTGTCGATGCGTATTTGTTCGGCATTAATTCACTACCTAACCTTGACTAACATTGTTACGACACAAGCCAAGATAGAAAATACTATTCGAGTCAGGATTGCAATTTCCCCTTAGGCTCTGTGCTTCCTACCATTCTTTGTTCTCCCTCATTTATTATAATTACATTATTAACGCTCAGCAATTTATACATCCGTCTTGGATGTGATTGGATAGGAGTTGGAATTTTCTTCTGGATACCTGCGCTCTTCGATAGAAAATGACGTTTCTCCCGGCCCCTCCCAAAGTAGTGTCGAAGTGTATTTCCATCCTCATCCTTTTAATTGGCCGATGACATCTGCTCCATCACGTCCCTCCCACCTCTTCATCTCCTACCTTTCGTTCCCTTAATGAACGCCCTTTTAGCAAATAAGTCATCATCTGCCTCTTGATGAGTTCTGGTACCAGAGAGGTCATCTGGAGTTATGTATCACCCTGATGATGTGAAGTGTGTAATGCATTAGAGAGTGACGTTAGTCGATTGGTGGCATTTTCCATTCTTGACGGCGTGTGAGCTGTAAAAATGACCATCTTTCTTTTCGAAAATTCAACCTCCGAGCCCCTATTGCTGGTCATTGTAACTAGAATAATGTTTTCTGACGTGAAAATTTATTTACTTTCTCCTTTCTCTTTTAGGTGAGTATCCACCATTGGCTTAATGCTGTTTGTAACGTGACATTAAATGGGTGCTGTTTTGTCTGTCGCTGCGCTAATGAGTTGCCCTCATAATGGTAATGTACTGGTTATACATGTTCTTATAACTTTAGTTCCCTTCTTTACTGCCTTTTCGTATATGTTAGCGATTTAGTTAAGTGTTTCCCCTATAATTAGCTCGTCCGTCATTTGCTATCTCTTCTGAGATTGTTATTTCATTTAATGGAAACTAAATCGTCCTTGTGATATAATTACCTATGTAATCTTAGTGGTGAAGTTAGTTATACGTCAATATATCATTGTCAAAGTACTTCATGTTTTATCATTTAAGGGCACGTTAATTTTCGCGAAGTTGATTTATTAAAATTGAGCCATTGAATTGAAATTGACAGATCTTTTAGGATTAAAGTAACTATCGTAATGAATAATAATTTCACTTGGTCAAAATACTGATGTTTTAGTGCTCGGCTGACAGTTTTTTTGTAAGACTTGATATTATAAAACTTTTGAAAGATGAGAACGCGGATTTTCCGTAAACATTAACTTAATTATTGAACTATGAAGTAAATGCTCGAGCTTATACAATTAAATTTTAATTTCTTAAGGATTGTTAAGGATAATGTTAAGGATGTCTGTTCGGTATTACATTTTGATTTTCGACTCTTCCCTTCAAAGAGAATATTCCGATATTTTTCCTTCAAATTTCAAAAATAACTTCATCTGCGAATCAATTCATGCTCAATCTTCCCCTTTTTTATTTATTCAGCGCGAATTTGATACTCTTTCCGTGGGAATATTTCGGATTTTTCCTTGCCTTTTTGCATTTCCATTGGTATTCTGCTGACTTCTTGTTGATCGTTTAAAATAGACCCTTTACGTTTTTTTTAGGTCCCTCTAAAAGTTGCGGCGCATGTAATTACTCTTCTTTCTCACTCTACAAGTCCGCCCTTCGTATCTGAACCGTTCATTTTCCCCCGAATTGAAGCCTTGGTGCCACTTCCCGATGCCTCGCGGGAACGATTTCATTTCTTTGCGGGTACGAATCCTTTCCCAGGCTTTTCGATGGCCTTGATATCATTTCGGTGCGTATCCCCCTTTCGATCGCGACGACTCTCCTGCATAAGTATATGCGAAATCGAGGGTCCGCGCGGCCTTTGGAATGGCGACCATTGCGTGATGAAGGCCGATATATTCCGCGCGGTGGCTGACGCATTCGTCCGTCGTGCGCTGCGTGCGTGTGTGGTCCGAGCGTGGATGAGATGAAGCAGACAGGCTCTCACGGCCGCATTTCGGGTGGTGCCCGGCGTTTTTTTCCACTTGAATTTTCTCCCTTGCCGTTTTTGCTCTGTTTTCCTTCTCCGACTTCGCCGGAAATTTCTGCGTTCCGTATCTCTGTAGTTTTCAAGTCTGCACCCGCACTTATACGTGCTCAGACTGGGAGGAAAGGTATGCATGTGCAAGGATAGAAATGGAAGAGCAATGAGGGACGGTGGAAAGAAACCCGATGCCTGCATCAGTGAAATTAGTGGCATTAGCTCTTAACGAAAAGTGCCAAGGGGACCACCGTTTAACGTCCCATCCGACGGACGGAATACTGAACGCGAATGCTTTCCGCAAAGCACTAGTAGGCGCCGGTGTACTAATAAAAAATATCTTAAAGCCTTGCTACCATTTCCCGATGCCAGGATTAATACCCGGGTCCTCTAGGGGCCAGTACGCCGACCAATTCACCAACCTGACATAATTTCTGTGGTCGCTTAATCCCGCCCATTTCTTTACTTTCAAAAGTCTCCTTCTCTTATCTATATTCCCAACCGTCCATGCCACAGATATATTGTGAAGTGGTTCAATTTTGGAAAGAAACGTCGCTTTGCACTTTCCACACACACGTTTTATTTGAGTAGACCATGGTTTCGACAATTTACATGTCGTTAACAAGGTGACCTTGATAACGACATGTAAATTGTCGAAACCGTGGTCTACGCAAATAAAACGTGTGTGTGGAATGCAGAAAGCGACGTTTCTTTTCCAATCTCGTGGTTCCACAAAGTTAAGCCTCAAACGTTGAACTGTGGTTCAACGTTTGCCATGGATGACTTATCTGCACGAAACTGTTATAACCTCGAGTGTCTCCCTGTGGCCCAAATGAGTCAAGCGTATTGCAGTAGTTTCTCCAAAGGGAGAAGAACATTTCCGGATTTGCATACTCATATTTCAATGTGCCGTGAAAGAAAGGTTCACTAGAATCGGCAAATCCTGTACAAGTAGATGTTTTCCCTGTGTTCGTTTCTGGCACTATATTAAGTTATTGTGTACTTCTTGTTTCAATATCCCACAAAAATGGGGTTTCTAACGGCATCTCATGAGAGGTCATTGGCGATTGTTATAATTAATGCTGCAACTTCCAATTATTGGGAATTCGTAGGACCTAATTGTGAAATACTCACTTAAATGTTTTACGCAAGTAGGCGCATGGTCTCAAGGAGGTGATGTGTGTGACGAAGAATTGGTTTTAAATTTAATTTTTACAGCCCTGCAAACCTCTCCTGTACGTCAATGGAGTGGTAACTTAGGTTTTACCCTGATTATAATTCATTGGAAAGGTTTTAATGGAATAGGCGAGGACAAAGTTCGTATTAAATCTCCCCTTTTATTTTTGCTGTCGATAATCATGTATGGAATTGGTAATCTCCCGTCATCGAAACAATACAAGGTAATGATTCGTTCCAATAATGCAGGGGGACTTACTTGTGTGAAGGATGAATGAATCGGCCGCAATATCGTGCCTGTCATCTCATCGTCGCGGAGTGTACGCCCATCCCTCTACCCTCGTTAACAAATCGCTGTAATTTCCACTTCCACCATTACTCATTTTCCGACCATTGTTAGCTCGAAGATGTGAGTTTCGATTGATTCGAGCGTGAGTAGATCGAGATCAGAAATCGTCGAAATGGCCGGCACAATCGCCTCGTTCTGTGGCGGCAGTTAAATGGGTCTCATCACGTTTCGTAAGCGTAATTTTTTTCGCTCGACGCTTATTAAACTGGTCGTGGGATGGAGGAGGAAAGAGGTGGAGTCGGACGGAGTTAATACGGGAGTCGGCCCGCCGAGCCTCCGGGGAGATGGATTGTGAGGGAGAGATAAGAACAGGTGGGGGGTGGAGGGCCAAGGAAAAAAATAGTTTATCGGCCAGCTAGCGCTGCTTTATTCTTGATACGCGGCTCATCTTCCTCAGCGTTCCGTCACGAGGTATCCATCACATTTTCCTCCTTTGTAGCACGTTGTGGGTCTTTCTCTTCTCCAAATAAGCTGCTGCAATGGACTTTTATCCATATCCTTCAAACGTCACACAAGTGGAGTACCTCACCTGTTCCTCAAAATAAAAACAGCCGAATCCATTGATAATCTTCTTCTCATATTCATACAGATTTCCTCACCCCAAGATGGGACTTACTCATATCCATTTCTTTTTACCAATGTGGGTAATGTAAAACCTCAACCACACTTACATCTAGCACTTGCCTTTAATCGATGTATTGTATTATTGTTGTTTTTGTATCATATACATATTATTTATATGTATTTTATTATTGATTTCTCCTTTTATAAGTAACTTCATCTGAAATGGGATCTAAACATGCGCATTATAACACTCGAACAAATTGTGAAGTCTTTCGCGAATATCATGTTTTCATCATTCCTTCCGTAGTATGGACATTACGGCGTTTATCAAAACTCAATTTTTACTTTTTGTTTATTAGCTTGAATCATTATTACTACATTTCCAATTGAGTATAGTTTATTCCGCCATAAGCGTTGTAGTTTCATTGCCATTTCGATTTTTCTAACACTAGCATACCTTGTTGCCATTGTCTCTCTGGTTTGTGTATTTTTGCGGGTTTAAGACGCATGCTTTATTGCCGCTGTTCACCGACTCACATTTTATTTTTCCAAAGTTTCCTCTTATCAAGATAATTATTTGCGGTTGAATTCTCTTTTACTCCGTCATTCCATATTTTTTTGACACTTCGTAACGGCCTCGTTGCTACTTATTCCTATACATCTGTGTAGTGTAGTTTTTCCTGTTAATTTCAGGCGCGAATGTTCATTTTCAGTATATGGATGGATACTAGTAAGTTGCTTGACGGTTAAGCGTTACAGTTTTGATGAGGTATTTAAACTCGTTCGAAATGTTATTACTCTGTATTTCACGCCGATCGTTAAATGGCCCCATTGTTTTTCGTGTGAGTTAGTTTCGTATTATCGCAATTGTAGCACAATGATAACTCATCTACGGTACTAGTACTGTGATCATTAAGGAGGGTTGGATTGTTTTTTTTTACCTAGAGAGGAAAAGTGATTGAACAGAGATAAATAACGGAAAAAGAGTCCTTCCGAAAGCGCACGGAAAGCGATTCGCACTCCGAATCCCGATTGTCAATTTTCTTCGCTGCTTCCCCTCTTTTGCCGTCCATAGCATTCCCATATCTCATTCTCCCATATCCTTCGACATCTTCTGCGATTGAAAAAGACTCAATGCCGAGGCTTTTTTTTTATCGCGGCTGTTTGTGTTGCTATCTCCACGCTGGCCCACTCCACCGTCTTTAAACACTTACAGCGCGATCTCTCGACTGAGTGGGGCCCTCATGCCTCCCTCTCTCTTGGAAGATAGTGGAACTAAATAAAGTGAGTGGGAGGGTAGTGTTTGCCTGTTAGCTCCTCTGCGTTTTCTTTTACGGCTGATCTCGAGAAACAGATGGGGAAAAGAGTGAAAAGTCGAAGGCGAGTGTTAGGAAAAGGAGAGATTTCGTGAGTAAAGCGATGGGAGGAAGGAATTCCTTCCATTTTCCTCAAGCTTCTCTCTGTGTACGTTTATCTGAAGCTGTTGTCATCGTTTTGTTTTCAAATGGTATGTTAAGCTGGTTTGTTGTCGAGAAGGATCACGAGGAAAATGGTGGTTTACTTTCATCAGGCACTCGTCCACGAGATGTATGCGTGAGTTCTTTCTCAACTATTATATTGCCCGTTGAAATCCTTCCAAGCATAATATTTGGAATTCTTTCCGTTTGATGGTGATTGATATCGTAAAGTACGTGACTTCATCATCATCAGTCAACAATCCTAAGATTGGTTTAACGCACCTTTCCATTCGATTCACCTTTCAGCCAACCCCTTCATATTCGCATTATTAATCTCTTTCCATTATTTCACTATTCGCTCTATATGCGGAGCTTTCTTTTTTCATTTTGCCCTTCTTCCCGTTCACTTTTCCTTCGACGTTTGTCTTCGTCAGGCCGTCACAAGATACTGCCAACTTAGTTGTCCTGACTCTGGGGCGTCGGTACTATTTTCGCTGGGAGGGCCCAACCTTGAAAAGGGCCCGGCTCTATAAAAGGGCCCGGCTCCTATGAAAATGGCCCGCATTTTTTGCGGATAGGAGGGGGTAGAGACTAGAATTCCGCTAAAAGTGCATATGAAGGTGGTAGAATATGCGTCCGAAGGGAAAAGGCAAGCTGGAAACAAGTGAAATTTAATTTTTATTAATGAAGACTCATTTCTCAAGGGCCCGGGGCAAATTCTGGGGGGGGGGGGGACCGGGAGGGGGGGAGGGTGGGGGGGGGAGCGAATGCTCCCCCTGCCCCCCACTTCCGACGCCGCTGTCCTGACTTCTTTTCAAAGTATTAAGCAGACCTCTTTTAACCATAAATTAATCATGTCCGCACATATGTGGTTTGCGCTTTCATTATTAAAAATTGTGTCAGTCTAAAATGTATGTAACAATATGATAAAATCAGTGACATACCTACATCTACATCTATACGATACCCTGCAAGCCACCGCGAGGGTGTGTGGCAGGGGGTGAAGATCACCAGGCATGCACTACTAACATGCAAACTAGCAACTATATTGTCTCATGCAACTTGATTGTTAGTGTCTACAGTATTTAAGGGGTAAGACATGCATCATGCACTACAGAATACTATAAAATATTTCCCCTCCCTATCCCTTTCCTATGCTGCCTATTCTGTTCTCTTATTGTACGGGGGAAAAATGCCATTTTGAATCTATCTGTACGACAATCTATCTCTCTAATCTTATTTATTTGGTCGAATCTAGCATAATACGCTGGTGTTTTTAATATGTGCCTAACATCTTCAGTAAAGCTATCCGATTGAAATTTCTCTAATAGATTTAATCTGAACTTTAACCTACGCTCTGATAATGATTCCCACCCTAATTCTTGTATTAATTCTGATACACTACTCAACCTATCGTAACACCTTTTGACGAACCTAGTTGCTCTACGCTGCACACTGTCTAGTTCTCTCATCAAACCTAATTCATTAGGATCCCATACACTGGCTGCATACTCAAGGTGGGGCCTAACTAGTGAAAAGTAGCATCGCTCTTTTGTCTTCTCATCACTACCTACCTCTTGCTCAATGAAATGTCAAATGTAAAATGATCCACACCTCTCTCCTCAACTGTTAAACGAAGGGAAGATTCAAAGTGCTCATCCCTCAGTATGTTTCGGTATTTATAGTTTAGAAAATGAAGGAGCAGAATGTCCTTCAAACACCACTATTTTCGAAAAAAATAGTCAAAACTGTCGTTAACACCGGACAAAAGGGCTACTCATTAGAAAATTTCGTTGATAAACCCCTCTCATTAGAATTATTTTTATAGATATAACTGTAGAAAGGCGCTAGCCTTAGTGGTGACCGCAACAAAAGTTGATTGTGTCCTCCTTTCAGAATAGCTGATTTGAGGGTGTTTAGCAGAGTTGAATCAGTACCAAACATTCACCATGTACATTTACGAGCAGGTATGTTGTACGTATGTAATAACAAAAACATATTGACTTTTTACTGGACATGTAAGGGTGTAGTTGGCGTGAGTGCGTGTTTTAGTTGTTTACTAACTGGGCTACCTACTTTTCCTAATATTTCGTTTCCTATTATGTATTACCTTTCATAGTTTTGGGGGAATGATATTTCAAATCAAGCCTTACGGTAGCCACTGCACGCCCTCCCTTCTAGCATCATGGAGAGGACATTTAATAGATTATGCTTGGCAGCGGTAGTAGAGGTAAATTTTTGAGGTAATGAAAGATAGAGGGTTGAGGTAAACGCGATGCTGAAAGCCATTACAAAAATGAGAATACGTTAGGGGGAAAGGGTTAAGAAAAAGTTACATTTTAATTGGTAACAAAGGAGGTAAGAAGTGCACCGAAACGAAGGCTGAAATAGTGGAATGGAGTTACTGTATTAGTGATGGTTCTCCATTGTTTGGCTACATTGTAATATGCTCTTAACCTTAGAATATCTTTGACTAATACACGACTTCACGCATATGCTTCGTAACTTTGACCATTTGGATCCTCTCTGACACGTTTCAGTAGATTTAATTTATTCTGAGAGTAATTTATCTGTCGTAATATAGATTGTACGAGTATTATATTTTAAGTGCCTTTTCACGAAGATCATTCCCTCTGATGATATATCCGTCATCGCAATTCGTTATTGAATGAACGTCCTTACAGTTTTTCTGGTGAAGGGCTCTCAAAATCCCAATAAGGGCGGGGAATGTCACGCTGTATAATCATAAACTTTACGAATGCATATACGTGTATGAAGTTCACTTATGATCATTTGTTGGGAAATTGTATGTACCATTGTTGACTGTGAATGCTCTGCTAAAAATAAATCACTTTTATATTAACTGCTAAGAGCCACAAGTCATGGTAAGCGTACGAATACATTTTCTTTGCCAATTCTTATAGCAGCCCAGAATTATTTTATTCGGTATCTGTCTGATGTATCATGCTGCACGTAGTTATTTTTCATCGCTGCTGAAGAATTAATAGTATTTCAGCCTCTTTCAAGTTCTAGCTATTCATATTGTGTCGCTCGTTCTCATTGATATTTTTCCATCCCGTTAAATCCGCTTAAATCTTCCTCCCACTACACCAGAAGAATTGAAGGGTATAATTCACGCCTTGGGTTACTCGTAAAGTTGCGAACAATTGATTGCCACGCTTTGGATAGCTCGGCCCGACTCATCCATTAGTCAACGAACCGTAAAGCAATAGACCTACGCTTCGCCAACGGTGATCTCGTAAGTTCCCGTGGGAAGATAAACGATGGAATTATGCATGCGGGCAATTAATCCACTCTCCGCGTGTGACCACTGCACGATATTGCACATGCTTCGATGCAATGCTCGGATAAAGTGGTTGGATACCTGGATGATTCCTGGTGGTTCAGGCGCGGAAGAAGTTTGCTTGGCCGAGTGGACACAGCGAGAAGCAGTAGGGGGAGGAGGGTGGGGAGTTGAGCGGCATTTGTTCAGGGGGGTTGGGGTTGATAGTCTCCGGAGACGGAAGAGAGGTTGGTTTAGGATAAATGGACCGGGATGGGTGTATATGATACTTTATTAGTCTTCTAGCCCGGGAATCGCTGACCTTAGCATGGGATACGGAATTAATGACTGATGTAAACAACGTCACCAAGTTGCAGCCCTACGATCATTTCTCGCATAGATTCTTGTTTAAAAATCCCATCCTAGGGGTGTTGCAAAACGGTGTTAGATTGAAACCCATCCTGGTATGACGCCTTTTCTTAATCTCCTTAGTATTTCCTTTCGCTTCTCTTCGCTTTCGATTGCAGATCCTCTCTCCGGAAACCTGGTCCACTTCAATGTTTACGCTAACCGTTTTCCATATACGCTATTCCATGCGCTCATCATAATGTTGTCATATTGGTTTTGAAACTTAGAACCTAATTTTTTGTTTCTCTACTTCATCGTTTCACTTATTTTATTATTTCTGTACCAATGCTCTATAGGTTTATGAGAAAGAGGGAAATGTGATGTTTAAACTTTAAATTTGGGCGTGTAAATTTTTAGTTGCCAAGGTTGAACTTAAGTATCGAACAGTGAGTACTGAAGGAGGATCAATTTGATCGAGGTACGTCGAAAATTTGGTTCCTTAATGTGAAAACCTTGGTATAAACACCATTTTCAATGACGATTGATTCCTAACCTTCCACGCTTTTCATTCCAAAATTAATATTCATCGAGAACCCTCTTCCATAGATGTGAATCTAGATAGAACGACCGCGATCGAAGAGATGCCATGTGATTGTCTTATATTTATGACATCAAATGCGTTGTTGTACTTCATCAGTGAGAAATCCTTGGTCGGTGGCTTGGAAAGGTCTGGCTGAGACCGCCCTCAGCAATCGTCTGGTCTACTTGCTTTTTTATGGTGTATTTGAAAGCATTAATGTACCACTCGTGATCTCATACAGTCTTGTCTATGCCGCACTGTTCCCCTTATACCTATTTATTCCCTTCGTCTGGGAATTTTTAATTTACTTTCTAATTATCAATACTCTGGTTCAAATGAAGAGATGCCATGAAATCGGGTTCTAGACTGAAACACGTTTCGTCGCTGTTTGCGGTTCATTTTTTCGTATAGATTTCTTATTTTGGTCGTGAAATAATTAGCCAATACTCTTCTAGACAATTTGATCATTGTTTTGTTCAATTTTATTTTAGCGTTTTCTTTATTTATACATGAGTGTATGGAGTGCCGAGCAGTGAGTGCAGGTTTCTTTTTTCTTTCCTTTCCAAGCTCTCCCTGAAAATGTTTGCTGTCGTTTTACCTCCAGATAGTAGACCTCACTTTTATTTTCATGTTAGAAACAATTTTATGTAGTCAATCCTGACTGAGAAAGCGATTGGTCCACACCATGTATTTCGCATTCGTAAATTTTCGTTAATAGGAAATAGAAAATATCTTTTATCATCAATTATATGATTAATGAAAAAAATATACATTAGGCTGTTTAGTGATTATTGGATTTAGGCTGGATTTATTCCCCCGATATAATATTTTTCATTGAAACGGAACAAGGCAAAGAAAAGTGTAACTGTCGACATTTTCTTTCATCCAGGCTAAAAGACACGGGCCGAGGACGCATCTTAGGGGTGATTATTTTTTAACGAATGTAAAATTAGTTTGGTGACTGTTGTCATCATTCATCGCTGGAGATAGAGATTTTTGATTTTTAAGTTTTCATCAAGTATGTACACTTGGAGACACCACGTAAACCTTCCTCGCTTTAAGTATCGTAGTAAGTCTCATGAAAGCTTATCTCAAGCAGTATCGTACGCTCATTCAATTATTGCGAAATAAATGTTTATATTTAGTCCATTGATTTCCTTCGTAATCCCATTGTTTCCCGACTTTAATTTCATTGTATTTTTACTACTTTGCTAGCGTTAACTTCGTCTACTGATAAATTCTATATTTGTCTACTTATTTTTTATTGATTGAGAAGGCGTACGCTTTTCTACTGAAGGTATATTTTGAGAGTTGTACTCCTTTGGTAAAAATTGCTCAGCGAAGAAATCCTAGTTCTTGCAGTTAGTGGAGAGTGTGCATATACATTCTTCCGTTCCCAGCCATACGTAATTATGGAGGAAACGAATGTCTTTGAGTGACTTTTTATCTTTCATGGGAAATGAAGCGTCGGCACACTAGAACACACGTAGTGTTAAATTCTGTCATTAATTAATGGTCTTTAACAGGATTGCGTTGGAGCCTTTTTCAAAGTTCCTGCGATCCAGGTGGAGGAGAGTGTCATCAAAAGATTTTTTTCTTATTTCTACTCAATGGTAACCAAGGAAATGAAGGAAGGAAATTTCAACGTGCGCTGTTATACATCCCATAAAATTCCTCCAGGGATCTTTGTCTCAAGCGGTTAATTCCTTCCCCATGTAGGTCACTTGAAGCTTCGAGACTCGTGCCTGTTCTCGCTTGAAGAAGACGTCACGTGGCGTTAATTGTGAGTTATTTAATGGGGAGTTCCCTTGCGTGGTACGAGATCAAGATTACCTCGTTAAGATTCTCCGCAATAAAGCTGACTTGTCTTTTCGTTCGTTTTCCTCCTCACGGCAAATTGCATGAGCTCTCCTGCTCGTGTCTTCCATCCTCAAGTTCCTCGGTTATTCAAATTTTCCTGCATTGAATTATTTCTTGAAAGTAATTACTGAAGGAATAAGGTGAGGTGTTAAATAGATATTTTTAAACTTTCAGCGTCAATTTCCACTGGATAACTTCACTCGGTTGTTTGCGAGCCACAGTTTAGCTATATTTTCTTTCACTTATGCTTTTGTGTATGATTGTTCATTTTTGTAGATTTTAATAGGTTAAGCTTGATGTATGTTTAACTATTAACATATAGGTACTTTATGTATTCATATGAAGAATAAAAATTATCATTATATTTTGACGTTAACTAAAGAGATTTGAGATATTGAGCAATCGGGAAACGCCTTTTGTTCACCAGCGGTTTTAGTTGAATTTATTTGAATTGATATTATTCTCTGTAGTTACAAGCGGTGTCCTTGTGAATATTGGAAATTTTATTTGAACTGAAGGGTATATTCGATTGGTCAAGTGAAAAAAATCCTGCGGTTTAGCGAGGGATTCCATATCAACATTTCGGAATCGGATTTAAGATTCTTTTGAAATATTCAAGATGTGCAAAATATCGTACTGTGACTGGCAATTTCGGCATTAGGGTCGATTATCAGGGCTTTGTTTTTGTCGATGCAACTCAGGGGCGTAATGATTCTTGTTCATCCTCTTAAACCACTTAAGTGGCAGACATTAATAATTTTATCTCTATTCACCTCTGCTATTATTTCACCGAGTAACGTCGCCCAATTTCAACACCATTATTTAGTTAACCAATATGCCGAACCCATAAGACTTTGAAGCTTTAGTAAATCAGGAGGACAAGTGAACGGGAGAAATGGCAAAGGAAGGTCTCGCGTGAAATGCGTAGAGCAAGTGCTGAAGGATGTGAAAGAGAAGAAATTCGTAAATATGAAGAGATAAGCTGATATGAGAATCGAGTGGAGAGCTGCACCCAACCAATCTGTGGATTATTGACGGATGATAATGAAATCGCATTTAGTGGTTCTGTCGTTTTATAAGTATGTAGTGGTTGCCAGCGGCTTTTATAACGATCGTTTTTTTTTCCATGGGTGTTTTCAAGTCTGTTTCCGCACTAATATGCGCTTCAAACCGGGAGGAAAGGTATAAGGATAGGAATGGAAGGGATGGGGATTTGTTCATCGATCGTTCACAAAGGCCGGCCTTTTGTTTTATTTGCACGGATTAATGTTACTGCTAAAATTTTAACGTATTCATCATCGTCACTTGAAAACGCTCAGGTGTTGGCATGGGCGTGCCTAGAGTCTTTTGGTTGGGTATTCGGTGATCAATAGACATGTGAGCTTGAATCGCGGTCTGGCTCTTATTTCTTTTAGATTTTCGTATCAGCCGTCGTCTTTTTGGGTCTTCCCTTCCCTCTCTCCCGGCATTCCTCTCCGCTCCATGCCTTCCTCTCCGCTGAATCAGCAGGGACTCCTTCCCCCCTCCACTGCCAGACCCACCCCTGAGACCCACCCCTCAATTTCCCCGCGCTACTTTCCCTCTCGCTCGTCGCCCCACCTATTTCCGTGCCCCCTTTCCCATCCAATACCCCGCCACCAGCCCTTGCATCTCCTCCCGATCCTTTCCCTTTCTATCGGTCGGGGTCGCTGGCGTGTTTGGAAGGTGGGTATGCCGGTGAAATGTTCGGTGCGGAAATGTAGCCATTTACCTTTCTCTTGCTTCTTCCTCTCGGTTCTGTATCCCTCTCCAATTCACCCTGTGGCGGCTTTTATTACCGAGAAATCTCTCCCGCATCGCTTATTCTGTATCTCGTCCTCATTTAAAGAATACCCTCAGAGTCACCTTAAACGTCCCCAGCAGGCCTTTTTTTATTCGTAGGATTTTACCTACATATTTTTATTTATCATAAATTTATCAACAGATAAATTTACCCTTGCACGCACAAATTACCTACGCATTTGTACTGCAGAGGTAAAAAAAAAACGTTTGTTTTAGAGACCTTAACTTGGACAATGCTTTCTACCTGTAAAAGTAGCTACTATATTTTGTCATGGCTTTAAACCGATGGATATCACACGTGACTGTAGTTGTATTATTTTGAACGTATTTATAATAGGTATACACTTTGAAGTCACTTCCTGTCAGCGTATCGCATTTGGTGGCGGAATAGTCCGCGGTTGTTAACGATTTGTTTGATTCAACCTAACATTTTCGCTCCATTATAGTGTATCGAAAGCGTATTCATTAGCACATATATAATTGTAGTAAGACAAGGGTGGTAGCCCAGTCGGTAGAACGTTGGGCTACTGATCTAAGGTCCTAGGTTAGAATCCGGGCCTTTGCGTATGTTGTGTTTAACCCGAAAAGGGAATGTGGAATCCCTCTGGGAAACCAGAGATGGCGTAGGAGACAAAATCTTTTACCCTAGTGGGTGAACTTCACACGCCGTTGGACTTGGTATTTTGTGAGCTCTGCCCTCACCAGCTGGATCGACTTTTGGGTTGAAAAGATTGTTGCATATCAATCCAAATTGGTATTAATGAGTTGTAAAGAGATTTTATTCGCAATTAAGAATCTAATGTAGCGGATGAAACCAGCTTGTCATTCTTGACGGACACTTTGAAAGTAAATGTCTTTACTTTTTACCCAGAAAATCATTGGAAATAAAATTTATAAATACAGCTTAAAAGTTTGTTTAAATCGAGTAGGTATGATTTGTATGCATCCGCATAATACCCTGCAACCACCGCAAGGATGCGTGGCAGGGGATGAAGCATCACCAGACTGCACTATCAATCAGAGAGAACACTTACTGCCATTTAGGCATGCAAAAAATACTACCCCGTTTATACACAACTTAACTCGAAATCAAGAGTCACTATACTAACGCCTCAAAGAAAATATTAATCATGCAGTTGCGAGACACGTGAACGGTCTGCTATAAATTACACTTAACTGCTAGTTAAAAATAATACGTGATATAATAATATTTAATTAGTCATTTTTGTGAGTAAATTGAATTATGGATAATGCGTCTAAAGCATCTATGAGTTATGGGCATAAAACTTGTACACGTTGAAAAACGAAAACGATACGTTCTAATTTCTATGCAAAAATCTGCAGTACCCACACAGATTTCCCCATGTACTTTCAATGTAATCTGTGAAGTTGATTTGATTGCTGTCGGCCTGCACAGTACGGCCCCATCATAGATTCTGCTGCATCTGTATCTGTGGGATTTAATTATTTTAATTATCAGCTGCAGTAGTTTCGGTCGAGCCATAAGAGATTTACGTGCCGACTCTGGGCTTTCGTCGTGTACGCCTGGGCGCCTTGTGTCCCCGTGACTGACAATAAATTCCAAGACCATATTTTCAGTGATGATGTTAAAAATATTTTGGGAACCCCAACTTACCTTGGTAGACTGGACCATAATCACAAAATTAGAGAAATTGATTGCCGAACTGACAGATTCAAAATGTCCTTTTTTCCTCGTACTATTAGGGATATGAAAAACGGTAAATATATCCATTACGAGTGTAGCAGTGGATAACATTGGTAGCTGCATGTTGGAAAAGGACTTAAAAGTAACCCAACTAACAGCTGTTTTTGCATGTATGCTTTGCTATTCTTATTTTTTTTAAATAGCGTAGTTTTGAATTATACTAGTACTAATCCTTTACTAGTTTCTAATTATACAAGTACTAATTCTTTTTTATGCATGTTATGTAGTGCATGTTTGGTGTGAGTTCACCCCCTGCCACACACCTTTATGGTGGCTTGCAGGGTATATTATGTAGATGTAGATGAATGAGTCACCCGAGCGCGGGGAGGATGGTCGCCGATATTTGGAAGGCCCCCGCGACCCGCCGCGCCGCCCACGCCCGCGCCAAGGAGACACCGTCACAGACTCTCCATTGCCTCCAACCTCCTCTCCGTGGCTCCTCCTCCGCGATTTGTTCCGGGGAATCCTCCGCCCACGTCTCCTCATCCCTCTATTTTTATCCCTCCTCTCTCGAGTCCTTCGTCTTTTTCTTTCGTTAGGCGAGAAGAGGAGACGGCGCCCTATGTTTAGAAACTTCGAGTTTAGAGCACTCGCGGGTACTTCAAGGGAAGGGGAGAGATCAGGGTGAGAGCGTGGAGTGGGTTTTCCGCGTCCGGATTGATGGGTTGCAAATGGTTTCTGGAGAGCGCGCGGGGTTTAATGCGGTCGCGGAGGCGTGGCCCGCCGGCAGGACAGTTTAGCCCGGTCGATTGACGGCGCCGGCGTCGCCACACCGAGTAGGAAGTCCCCGCGAGCGTCGATCGGTGGGTGAGGATTTCGCGGTCGTTGCATTTTACTAAACTTCTACATCTACACGATACCCTGCAAGCCCCGCGAGGGTGTGTGGCAGGGGGTGAAGATCACCAAGCATGCACTACTAACATGCAAACAAGCAGCTATAGTGTCTCATGCAACTAGATTGTTAGTATCTATAGTAGGTATTTAAGGGTAGGTTATTAGGTCACGCTAACCTTCGCTATTTACAACTTCGCTGCCTGGGGGAAGGTAAAAACCAAATACATGCATCATGCACTACAGAATACTCTAAAATATTTCCCCTACCTATCCCTTTGCTATGCTGCCTATTCTGTTCTCTTATAGTTCGGGGGAAAAATGCCATTTTGAATCTAAAGGCACTTAATCACTTTAGGCGCCAAGTGCCAGTGTACTGTTTGAATACATAAAGCCGCGTTTACACTATATAGCAAAACCTGCTAACGAAAGAAAAAGACTGGCAATTTTTCACAAAAAGTGTTGTGGAACATTGCCAGTCTTTTTCTTTCGCTACGATACTCCACCAAATCAAGCCTGAAACAACTACCTTTAAAACCTGCTAAGCAAATATGTATAACACATAGCTAGTTTATATAACATTTCCTAAAAGTAGAAAAAGTCACCTCTGAAAAGTGCTATATAACATTGCTATTTGTAGCAGATTCTGCTAGCAAAAATTGTGCTATCCATTGGGATTCGGTAAAGATCAAAAGAAATCCGTGCTATATCTAACTTCGCTATTTGTAGCAAAAGTTACATAATAATGTTATTTAGCAAAAGTTATATAGCAGGTTTTGCTACATAGTGTAAACGCGGCTTAACAGAGTATATATTCTCTTACTAGCAACTGCATTGTCAGTTTTACTCTTTCGCTAGATTAAAATTGAAATTTACACCAAGCTCACCTGAAAAACAGCTTCCGCTTAAAATATCATAAATCATAGAGATCATAATTGGGGCAGAACCCATGAGCATATTTCTGGTAATTTGAAATACCTGATATGATATTGTCTAAAACAAATATATTGTACTTTGTACAAGGAACTTTGGCAGGGGACGGTGCCGCAGTGTTGTGAAATCTCCTACATATCGGGAAGTAGAAAAATTTTTCCTCCGAAGTAGTAAGTTTTTTGTTGACGTGACTAAATTTATTCTCATATATAAGCGTGCAACGAAGGTTGTAATCCCAAACCTTATCTCGATGGTAGGTTCAGAATTGTAGAATTAGGTGTAAAACACGTTCTTCGGGAAATTTGTAGAATAGGGTTTTAAGGTAATCCAAATACTCGTGTCCTAGTTGCGCTGTATAACCTAGCTTAATCCGAAGCCTAATGCTTCTACAAACTCCTTGCCCATGCTGGAGTAGGAATTCGAGCTCGCTTGGGGAGTATCTTTTGCACGACAAGTTTTGAAATCCATGAGGTGAGAAGTACTGCTACGTTGAGTTTGACTACTTTTCTCTGCTTCATTTAAGCTCTATAGTATTTCAAAGCACTCTACACCTCTAAAGAATAAATCTTCGTGACTGTGACAGGAATGAAGGCACCGCAATCGACGATGAAAAACTACTGTAATAATAAACTAAAAGCTGGAAAAAATATGTTTAATTTAATCCCCCGGACCACATTGTGGTCTACTTGAAGAAACCTACGTTTTATTGGATAATTCTGACAGTGCCTTGTTTGTGAAATGATATCTTACATTGTGATAACAATGCAAAAAAGAACGTAAAGACTTTTAAACCTTCTGGGTGAAACTGGAGTGAAATGTCGTATACTATGTGCTCTTCGTGATATTCGGTTGTGACAAATCTGTATGTTGAGTTAACAACTCCTGGAAATTAGAAGTGTTGACCTCTGCGGAGGATTTTATCGATCGGACGACGTGTTCGCCCCGATGTCATTTCGAAACTGGCAACCATTTTTGTGTCGTCATCTTCCTCTTCTGCCGTGTTGCTGGCCCATGTTCGTGCAGTCGGCGGGATTCATCTCTTCAAGTGGATAGATTCGAATCGACAGCGTTCATATCTCCCTTGCGGATGACGGTATTGCGTGATTGGGTCTCAGTCCTCGGAAAAACTTCGCGGAATCTCCCTTAAAGCCGTCGTGCTAACGCTCAGGTGAAGAAACTTGCGTGACTCTTTCAATCGGCCCCCATGAATTTGATGGGAGAATCGAGGGGTGAAATTCATATGAATCTCGACCGTATATAATAACATCACGCCTTTGATGGGGGCATGTACCGCTTGATTCTTCGCCCGAGTTGATGTCAGTCAGGTGGGATTTCTTACGGAGCATCATTTCGCAATTCATGATTCCGAACTTGTTTTCACAATTTTCACCGTTACGAATAGATTTTTAAGTTGGTCCTCTCGCTGCAGCCTACGCTTAAATGCGTTTTCAATGATACTGTTGTTGTAGCGAATATCGTAACTCTAAATAGAACTTCTATTCTATGTAATTACAAAGGTATAGGGACATTCTGGTATTATGTGGAGAGCATTCGAGATAAATTCATATAATTCTCAGTTTACGATAAAGCACATTACTTGTTTAAAGCTTAAGCCAAAGTAGTATATTTTAGACAAAATCGTAACGAAATAAGGATGGTTCATCGACACGTTTTAAATAAACAATGAAGGAGAAACGGTTACTGTCGGTAGGAGACGTATGTTGCTTTTAATCGTGCAAATAATAAGAGTTATTGTAAATTTTAAATACATTCACAATAATAGAAAATCTTTTCTATTTTGTGCACAGGGTGGTTATACGTGCGAAATATTACGTACATGTTTAAACTAGTAAAATTTATTTCTCTAATTTTACTTGTGTGATCCCGTCTGTCGATAAAGTGAGGTATCTGTTGGGACGTGAAGAACGGGCGAAATGATTGCCGGCTTTTTTTCTTTCCGCGAGGCTCCTTACATCCGTGGCGGGATCACATTCTGCCGACCGAGCATTTATCACCTCACTCCTGAAGCGTTCGTGAGTACAATTTCGGGGGTTGGAGTCGCCTCGTAAGCGACTCGATAAGAATTGTCCACTGGGCTCGCCGCCGCGCCGTCAGTGTCGTCGTTGCCGTGTCAGCGACCCCTTAACGCCTCCTCCGCCCCACCATTCAATGCCCCCCCCCCCGCCCCTGCTGTCCACTCCGCCCGCCCCCCCGCCCCTCTGGCGTTGCACGCGTCTCGGGCGGCGAGGTCCGCAGTCGTGCGCCGGCTCCGAAGATCCGTGATGCTTATCGCCAATAAGCCGTGCGGTCGGTGTCCGAGCCTTACGTGGGGGCCTCGGGTTGCTCCTTGGCCCCGTCCGCCTTTTACTTACTCCTTACCTCCTTCCTTCTCCATTATTCCCGATTGCGGGTTGCATCCTCATACACATTTCCAGCTCTCGCATTCCTCTTTTATTTCATGTAGAAATGGATAATTTGTCTGGAGTAGTTTGGTCGTTAAGAGAAACACCAATTTTACCAACGTTTCGCCTCTTTATTGTGGCTTCATCATTTATTTTTATTAAATAAATTATTTAATATTATTATCTCTTATTTCAGTTATTTATTGTTTTTCTTTCTCTTTTCCCTTGCATATTTTCGTGTACAATTTAAATATATGTGAATATATATTACCATTGTAATTTTATTGTTACAGCTCTCAAGAATTTTCACTATTTTTAAATGTGGTTGGTAATTACACTGTTGAAGGCTTTGTTATTCTCATATTTTTCGCCTTGTTATAATTTTACCTTTATTAAATTTAAATAATGTCAAATTCAACAATGTATTTGCTTGGCAGTATAGTTGAGTCATTAAATTAATATCATGTTGCTCTCGTTTCCTTCCGCTATATTTTCCTCCTAATTTTCCTTTAATCTATCGCATCTAATTGCATTTTGCTTCTCCCCTTCTATTAATTTTCCTCGGAAATCTTAAATTAGAATCGCAATCAACGTGTTTAGTCATTCATGGCTTAAACTTCTCTCCTGATTGCATTCCTCGAGCGGAGAGTAATGGGTTTTGATTTGCCGCGGCTCCCCTTTTGCGCTCTTTTGAGTGGTCGCAGGAGTGCGGAATCTCGCAACAGTTCGCTCCCACCCCTTCTTCCCTTTCCATCCTTGTTTCCGCTGCGTATGCTCCGCTCGTGTTGATTGTATTTTATATTATTTCTCTCATCCCGCTTGCCGCTAGACGATCGGTCGATGACCAGCATGGCGCACTTTAAGGGCTGAATTTCCTCGTTTGGATGTGAATATCTCTCCGATGTGTGGGCTTCGTTAGTGGCATGAGTACATTCAACAAACTATGTGGACTAGGATATTCATTTAAAAATAACATAAAATTAATGTCAGTAATCGCAATGGAAGTATAGGTATAGGTCCTTGTGTATAGGTCTTTGTAGCGCAGGAATTTTCCAATGCCTGCAGTTAACGTTCTTTATCTGCACGTATTGTGATTTACATTTCCTTTCGGAGGGCATCTAGTCTATTTAGAGTGCGGTTTTGGCTTTTGAAGCGCGGCATATAGGTTTATAACGTTGAAGGGTCATTCATTTAGCGGGAATTCCGGTGCTTTTCCGTAGTTAAGAAACGGGTCGAGCCGTATTCTGTTGTGGCGTTTCCGCTCAAACTTTTTCAATGTTTTTCCTATGTTCTCTTGGTTTTGGAGTAAGGCGCTTTGAGAATAGTGAGTCAAGGGAAGATCGAAAAAGAGAGTTTGGTATATTTAAGGACTTAGGGTTTCTTTTTCTTGTGTATGACTTTCGGTGCTATGGGTGCATATGAGGTAGAGTATTTATTCTATTTGGGAGTAGGTTTAAATGTGCTGTAAAAAGGAGATGGCTAGAAAAGAAGGGAAGCATGTTGCGAGTGGAGTGAAAGGAGTTGTGGATGGATGGAGGTACGTTATTGAAGTGAGGGAGCTGCGGTTTTGGCCATTGCCCTTGAACCTGACCTTGTGTGCTAGACCTACAACGCTGGGTGTACCGCCTGTTACTCTCCTTCGTGAAGTGGCTAACGGTGAGACAGTTTCCGACAGAAGTTGTATGCTCCTGAACTTTTCCTTACTATCTTCAAATATGGAAATTAATCTCGAAATTGATGATGACGATAATTCGGTCGAAAGCCATGTAGTGGTAGTGAGTACTATTGTGAGAGTTATTTTGAAAAAGTTTGTTTCCTTAATAAATTATTTGACAATGGAGTACGTCAAAATTGTGGAGGACAGTTTTATTTTATGTCATCTTGGAATTAATGCAGTCTTCCTGCTTACTAAACATTTGAGGTTGAGGAGGAGGATTCTCTATTTAAAATGTCTGTTTTTCCTTGAAATGTGATTTTTAATTGGCTTATTGTAGGAAATGTTAAAAAATACGCTTTGTACGGTCTACTAGAGAAATTTAATCAATTAGTTGACCGTAAAAAGTATTATTTTAACATTTCCGATATGGAGAGGTTCCATATAGTTAAGTCTGGAACCATTAGTCATATTTTGGCTTACAATTAGTTTAATTCGCGTTCCATTTCAGGCAAATAAACTAGTTTTTTTTATTTGTTGGTTTCGACCATTATACTAAGATCCCTGGTACTGTGATGTAGATGTAGGTTTGTTAAAAGGTGTTGCGAAAGGTTGAGTAGTGTTTCAGAATTAATACAAGAATTAGGGTGGGAATCATTATCAGAGCGTAGGTTAAAGTACAGATTAAATCTAATAGAGAAATTTCAATCGGATAGCTTTTCTGAAAATGTTAGGCACATATTAAAAACACCGGCATATTACGCTAGATTCGACCATATAAATATGATTAGAGAGATACATTGTCGTACTGATAGATTCAAAATGGCATTTTTCCCCCCTACTATAAGAGAACAGAATGGGCAGCATAGCAAAGGGATTGGTAGGGGAAATATTTTAGAGTAGTCTGTAGTGCATGATGCATGTATTAATCCCTTAAATACCAAAGATATTAACAATATAGTTGCATGAGACCCTATTGTTTCTTTTTTGCATGTCCATAGTGCATGCTTGGTGATCTTCACCCCCTGCCACACACCCTCGCGGTGGCTTGCAGGGTATCGTGTAGATGTAGATGTACAATGATTCGAATTTGTTTCAAGAAACACTTGTCTTCACTTATGGGAGCACTTGACGGGTTCGTCGTGATCATTTCCCGTCATGCGCGCTCATTGACCGACAGTCGTAATTCAGGGGTGAAATTAGTTTTCTGAAATTTAACGGCTGTTGCCTCAGAAGAAGGCGTTAATCAGGGTTCGCCCGCACGTATTTATGGATTCGTGGGCTGCTCACCGGACGCCCGCCCGCCCCTGACATCTCGGGCAATATTTTTTTCTCCCCTCTTCAGGAAATCAAGACGAATATAGCGCGCGATAGCACTCAGAGAGAGGGGACGAGTGGCGGCAAGGGCTTGGGAAGGGAGGGGCCGTTTCGAAGACCGTGAAACAACGAGCTCGTGGCTCACATTTTCTCCGGTCTCTCCTCCCTCTCCTTTCCGTCCTCTTTCTTGTTTCCACCTTCCCCCCGCCTCGCCCCACGTTTCTCGTTCCCCTTCTTTCCACCATTCTCTTTTCCCACACCCTTTCGCATCTCCCTGACTCTCCATTCTTCTGCTTGTTTGCTCGTTTCGTGAGCGTCCGTCTCGACTCTCTTTCCATTTCGACTCTCTTTCCATTTCTCCCTCTCCGCCCTCCTTTCCGTTTCTCTCCTTCCACCCACGACCACAGTCTCGCTTTCCCACCCGTCCGCACGATTTCTTTCTGCAAACCTCTCATTGTGTTGATTTTTCTCATCCCGATGTTTTCTCGTCGAATTCTGACCTTAGGGAGCGTGGCGGTAGAATCCGAGCGGGAAGAATGCCCGTGTTTTTGTAGTGCTCGAAATTGTTATTCAACCTCTTCCCAAATCACCTCTTATCCAATTGGGAGTAGCAGTGCGTTGTTGACCTTCGATGCGAATGATATGCTAGTTTTATATTGTTTTATCTTTTCCTATATAGGTATTGATTCTTGACTATGTCAGATCACTGATATCGACTATTTATCAAATGGCATTGCTATCCACGCAAAAGGTAATGATCCGTCCGTAAAGGAAATAGATGGTCAAATAAAGGATATGCTCCGTCAAGGAAATATATTAGGACTTAAGCATGATGCTTTGTACGTTATATTCGTCTGCGTTCACATTCATAGGAAAAAGCGACAAAAACAGCAGTTTTCACCGGAGAGTAGCCTTGATGGAAGAAGGAGCCTTTTATTTTAAGCGGGGAGTGACCTTATTCATGCCGCGGCGCGGAAACTTTCACGAGGTTATCAATCCTAAAGCTCCATATAAGTGATTTGCAAATACGTATCTACTTATTTTAGGTTTCTCTTACGCGGTGTGCTTGCAATTCTTTCATCAGAAATCAGAAGACATCAGAATTTGCATATTTGAGAGAGCGTGATATAGACAAGAGTGGAGTTAAGCACTTATTCACGCCGATAGAAGTCCTACCCTTCCGTCGAGTCGGAACCGGATCCCTTATTATTATTGCATTAGATTACCCTGTCAAACCGTAGACAATACGCAGAGTGGCTGAAGCTTTCGGTGCAATATCGAGAGATCCGGGTTGTAGTCAATCGGTCGAGATATTGCCCCCTTGGAATTCTTGCAGTGATCAAAATTTGTAGTATAACTGGGGTCAACGAGTATTAGCCTTCTGCTTAAGTGCAGTACTCGGCAATTTCTATTCGTTAGCTATTGTTGAATGGCGATTTCTGCGGGATAACTTTCGAGAATGCGAAAGCTACAATAATAATAATAATTGGTTTTCCACCGATGAAGGTAGGTTTAAATGTATGTATGTACATTTAGGTCTTCCCACAACGCCCACATTTTATACGCTTTCCCTCTTCAGACACTCATACCTCCTACATCCCATCATTATATCTGTTCTTTTCCCTTTACCCTGATTACCCAACATTCTTCCGTCAATCACGTCATTCAAAACACCATCGCCCTTTATTGCCCACTCCATCCACACCTTCTGCCTTCTCCTAATTTCCTCAATGAGCTTACTTTCCTCTCCTCTCAGCTCTAGCTTCACAAAATTTTTCGGCTGATTAAGCGTTTTGCCCTTTCAATTGTTTCACTCAGGTATCAGATATTTACGCGTGAGCGTGTTTGATCCATCGCTTCTGCGGTTTACGCATCTTTTTTTTCGTGGAGAAACGTCATCAGTTGGAAGAATTCTCATTTCTCTTTTGGCCAATATTCAATAATGAATGCGCATGCGCTTGGCGCTCTCTCTTCCCTTCATCCCCTCATCCATTTCCCTTATTCCATTCTCTGCTCCACATCCTTTTTCTCTCCCGCCGTCTCGCTTTTAGTCCCGCTCACCCCCTTCGTCCCTTCCACCGTACTGCATCCTGCCAGCCCTCTCTCTCTCTGCCGCAGACTCTTCCCTCAATCTCACCAGTAATGGGGATCGGGTTAGTGTGCTGGCTAGAGTACTGAATTCCCATCTCGAGGGTCCGGTTTCGAGTCCCGGCCAAGGTGGATTTTTCATTGGTACACCGGTCCCCACTTGATTTGTGGAGAGTCAAGTGCTCCGTCCGTCGGTTGGGACGTTAAGCCGTGGTCTCCTTGGCGTCTTTCGTGAGGATCAGGCCAATGCCGATGCCGGGTTTCTCTCCGCCTTTTCTCCGTTCCCCGAAAACCTTTACCCATTTGCCCTCCATCCACCTATCTCCTCTGGCACAAATTGCCTCGATTGTCGGTCCCCTCCCCCAAATAAAAACATAACTCAGCAGTGCCTGGCTCTTCATTTGTGGCCTCTCGCAACCCCCCTCTTCCCCCGTAATACTGGTCCACCTTCCCCAGCATCCCTCACTCGTGCCCTGACCATCCCCCTCCCCGTGCTCATCTCCCACTCCCGACCTCTCCCCCTCTGCTCCGGTCCCTCACCCTCAAGGCATCTCTCGTCCGCACGCGTCGCTCTTCGGTTTTTTGGGATCGGGCCAAGGGGCAAGGCCATGCGTACTCACTTCTCTCACCCCCTCTTCCCCCCTCACTTCCCTCCCCTCTCCTTTCGATTCTCTTTCCGAGTTAGCTCTCACATCTCCCTCTCGTTCCTTCTTTTCCCTTGGTGCACGATGAGTCTCGCTCCGCTCTCCTCGCCTCGAGTTCCATCCAAAATTCAGACGCCCACTCGCTTGGTTTTACACACGCTGTGCGAGTTTTCGTTGCGGGGTTAATCAAGGGCGGAAGTGCTGGTTGGAGGGTTTAAGGTGCTGGGATTCAGTTTGTGTGGTTGTTTGAATAGCTTTTCATCTGGGGGGATCTGGTTCGATTCCGTTCATTGGAAGAGATTTTTCTGTGGAATACTAGTCCTTGAATGCTGCTTGAAGGGCGGTTCAATTTCAACACTCTGTCCGTCGAGTGGGACGTTAAATTGCGGAGTCGAGTGGGCCTTTTTCTTAAGTTTAGGTTTAATTCAATACAGGGTTCTCTCAATACTTCGTCTTTTCCCCGCATATCAATTCTAAACTCTGCTACTCACCTCAACCTCAGATGCCTGTCAAATGGTTCCTTTAATAATTACTGGTTCTACTTTATCCTGTGCCTCAGCCTGGTAAACCATGTCATTTTTGTCCTAAGCGCCTACAACCTTAATTTATATTAATCTTTCATTTTCTACCGGAAGCTCACAAATGTCCTGCCTTAATTAGCTTCATATTATGTACTTAGATCGACGGACAAGATTTTTTATGGCATTTATTTTTCCTGCTGCTTGCTTGATATTCAACAAGCAGATTTCATTTAGATTTCTCGCTGTGTCCCTGTTCATGTCCGTTACCTATGTGCACGTGCTGCATTTCCGTCCGTTCTTCTGAAGCATTAAATTGTTTCTAATTTCCGTCGCCCATGGGGATTGGCCAACGAGCGGGTTCGGCGCTTCTTTGTTTCGTAGGCCATTTTGGTTTCACAAATTCGAATACGTAATCATGGCTTTCGTTGCATCCTACAGAATATATCACGTTGTTTGTCGACAGCTAAGACTACCTACGGAAGAGATGTTTGCCTGTGTACTTCGGTTTCTAAGGTGGTCAACGAGGGTGAAATGGAATATGCTTTTCTTCTTTTCAGGTGACTGTCGCGAACTTCTTAGCCTATCCTATCCGAGGTCACGGTTATGAGGCCAAGCTCTCGCAGATTGATGAACCTTCTCAAGCAAACGCTTATGGGGTGGCAAATAGTTCGTGCTTAAGTTTGTGGGCGAGTCTCTTAAGCATCCCTTCCCTCGAGAACCCTCCCCCCGTCTCCGTGATTAATACCTCTGTCTCGTATTTTTAGGCTTGCGTCTCCCATGGCGTGGCTTTGCTATCACCTCCGGAGTTTCCCTCCCTCCGTCCCCACTTTCGTGTGTTTTGCTATTTATACCGCCCTGCTCCTCCACGCATAACCCGTCTGTCTCACCGTCCTCCCTCTCCCACCCTACATCCCTCGCTTGCTTCTCACTCGCTCCTATCATATTCGTCCGTCCTCTTTATTTTTACTGCCCGTCTCTCCCGAGGCAGCGTTTTTCTTAAGCTGTGTGCTTTCCATTCTACTTCAACTCCCTTCCGCTCCATCTGAGACTCAGTTTTTCACCCGTGGCAGTCGGAGTTTCTTGGACTGAGGTTTGCTACCTCGCGGAGAAGTTCACTTCTCTTATTCCGATTGTCCTGAAATCCCCACCGCTTAGAACTTACGAATTCGTCTGCTAGTTATGTGCCTGCTAGTTATGTGTATAATATTTTTGGTCCCTCAAAATGCGGTTGCGAGGAAAGATTTCTTGCCTTCGCCAAGCGTCTCTGTCCTTATTCCTGTATAATTCCTGTATTCCTTCGTCTCTCTCTCCTTATTCCTGTGTAATTGTATTTTATAGTATGAAGGTGTCAGTATAGTCTGTTACTTTTAAGGCTTCCACGACTTATATTTGATTGCTTTATTTTACTTTTGGGAATCTGTCGCGTTGGTTTCTTATTTTTGACAATAGTTTCACCCCTCATCCTGGACCTCCATGGGGATTTTGACAAACCCCAGGGGCCATACTGTTGCCAAAAAAGCAACCAACGCGACTAGTTTTCGAGAATAATATGAAATCAACGGTATATTTTACTGTTTACGAGCTCTTATTTGGTGTCTGCGTGAGAATAAGGTGCTGATAGTTGCGCTAACTTTACATTTGTCTCGACACGGTGTTATTTTTTCATAATATAATGAGTGAGGGCGAGAAATTGTCCATTGATTAGAAGGATAAAATTGCACTGTTTTTCTCCTTTGTGGCTTTGTGTTCTTGTTTGGAAAATATGTAGATGGATTTTGTTTTGCCGAAAGACGTCTACTGCAAATTGCTAGACGTCTACCATCGTGTAGTTACTGTACCACCTCAATTTTTCTTTCCTTGTTTGTTATATCTTTTTAAAGTAGTCATGGTTGAATTTGATTCTATTCGGCTTCCACATATCCCTCAGAAATCAAGCTGAGTCGATAATCAAAATAATTCAGCCCCATTTCTTTTTTCTCGTAGAATCCACGACCTGTACTCAGTATAGCGCAATGATTGTGTAAAAACTTTTATCTTCACATCGAGGCAGCGCTGAGAGATGTTGCTAATAATGATGTATTCGCTAAAATTATTATCCGGCCACGAAAAGTTGAAATATTTCTCTGCCTTCTGCGAAATGTCTGAAATTGCCGCCGTCAAATACTTCGGGAACGCGGTTCGGGCTGGCAAAACACGTGTGGAACCCGGGGGTGTTAAACCCGGCGTTCTTGTTTTGTGACGACTACCCGCGAAAGGTACGGGCGCCGGTGATTTGTCTTCCCCGAAACAATCTCATAAAAGGGGCCCGTGACCTCGGAGGTGTTAATGTTGAAAATTCCAGCAGGGAGTGCGCTAAGTCAAAGAAACGACCAGGACACTACATTTGCAGGGCGGTATTAAATGGCTCCCCTGAAGACTACAAACCGTATTAATGAACTGAGAAACTTTTGGAAGAAAATGTCACTCCTCCGTTAATTTATGAAGAATGTGGAAGTTATTCTACTCTGAAGGCTATGACATCCATGTAGAGTGAACTAGCGTAGGAGGCTACCATAACGGCAATAATCGCTATATAATGTCTTGCGGTATGAGAAGAACGTAGAAGAACATCTACCTACGACTTATGATAATTACGGGAAAAGAATTTCCGTAAGACCTTAGGCCTAACCGTAAGGTTACGACTTCGAGAAATTCTTCTTCTTTCGTGTAATATTTATTTAAAAATTGTGTTGTATCTGCAATATAGCACATTATCAAGTACGCAAAATAAAAAATAATTTTATGCGATGTTCTCAACGGTTTTATGGAAATGAGTGTATATTTGCAGCGATATTAATATTACGAACGTATGCGGAGGTTTGACGGGTGTTGTAGGGTTAAAAAAAGTATTGGCAATGGAGTGCAAACACAATTTCGTACCTAAGACTATGATTATGAATGGATCTTGATTTTAAAATGATTTGATACAACTTCCGGACTCGTTTTTTAAATTCTTTAAGAGTGAATTGTGTTATTTTAAAAGTAATTAAAATACTTGCCATCGGCGCATTCAATCGAAATTATTTATTTTTAGGGGAAAATTATAAAATAATAGTACTTTTCTTTCCCCATAGTGCGTAAAGAATGTTTCATTACTCTGAATAACAACCGTGTGTGTAAGAATTATTGTATGATATGTCAACGCAAGCGGTCGTATTTTCGTTATTTGGAACACTAAATTTTATGAAAATATTTTCGTGCAGGTGAAGCAGTGTTTTGACGTTTACTTTCATGCTTGGGCTTCTTGTATTTCCTTTGCACTGAATAGGCAGGTGACTTATTTTTATTTGTAAAATACCTGCTGACGGAATGGATATCTCTGAACTTTTAGAGCGGGTTGTAGAAGTGTGAAATGTCTCCCGATTAACATCTCGGTGAACTAGTCATGAACTCATTTCGTGGCCATTACTTTCAAAACTTTCAACGCCATTGTACTGCCTTTGTATCTCGACCGGTGAAGAGCGGTCGTCGGGAAGCATGCAGGAATAATGTATCGTTGAGCAATGATTTTCTTATTTCTGCTGCCGTAGGTCCACCAATGACCGAAGTGGGGAGGGAATATTATAAGTTTACACTTCGACACGCACTCGGGAGGGAAAAGGTTTAAACTGAAACGCGGCGAATGAGTCGAAGAGCTTGAATGATTGTGAGAGGGACGATGCCGTACGCGGCGCTTTGACCTCCAAATGCGATTTGGCTGTGGAAACGGAAAGCGGCAATGGTGGGAAAAGGCCATGAGGAGCGAAGAGGAAAAAAAGAGGATCTATTTCTGACGCCGTGTCCTCGTCTGGTGTCGCGATGCAGGCGGCGACTTCTAAGAGGCCTGAGAGAATCAGGCACTTGTTGGGAAAGTGGACAGTTATTACGAGTGGAAGTTGGTTTAAGGTGCTCCATATACCGAGACTGTATTGCACTATACTATACGAGATTTATCCGGAGACGATTACGGCATTGATGCTCGCTGTGGGATTCGAACCTACAACCATAGTGATGCCCGGTGGGCGCGTAACTTTCGTGGCTACTGCAATTATGCATACATATGCATATTAATCTGCTAGCCACCGTGAGGGAGAGTTGCAGAATTGGTCCGTCACCCAGCTTGAAAATACTTTTTTTCTGGAAAAGGAAGAAATGTCCTTGAAAAGAAAAGTAACAAAAATTTGGGAATAAATAGGCATTCACATAGCGGGACTCCTATGTTTTTAAAATACTTATGCATTAATTGCGTTGTTGTCGTGTATTGTGCTTGAAAAAACGAATTGTTTTAAATCTTCGGGTCAGTTTACTGTTTATTCATCGCTTCTGTCATGCTGATGAACTATGGGCGTGGAAATATGCCTGAAAAGTCTGTCTCGTGCATATCAGAATGCCTGTGTACACTGTAAAAAGTAGATCTGATTTTAAGGTACAAAAGCGATCTGAATTTCAGATGCAACAATTTTAAGACAGGGTATGTTGAATTTCAGCAGTAATATCTTGTCTAAAAATAAGGCAGGTGAACGACTGAAAATCAGACCATCCAGAATCCTGCTTCCTCTGCTTCCTGCTTAACTGCTCCTGTACCAACCATCCATGTTCCTGCCTCTTCCGCACCTTGCATCCGTGTTCCTGCCTTAAACCAGACAGCGCTTAAATTCAGATCGCACTGAAAATCAGATCAACTTTTTACAGTGTATAGACACAAGAGGCTGCACAGGTCTCCCCCAGGGAGGGCAGGATTTAGGCAGATAACTAATTGTAAGAGGTGCCAGTATCCAAGACTGAAAGTATTTGAATTATCACATTGCAGCCTGGTGCTGATGGAGTTGTATATTTTGATTATTTTTTCATCAATAGAGAAACCCTGCTTTGGAATGATTCGACTCGACCCTAAACGAAAGACCTAAGAGAAAGAAGTGTCCACGGTTTACGGTCGACGGACTGAGTACTGAGGTTTAGGTTTTCTCCATATGACACCCAAGGAGGGACTAGAATTATGCTAAAAATCTGCCGCTTCCGACATTGAAGCCGGAGCCCATTGGAATGGAAGACCAATACTTTAGACGCCAGCATGATTCCCGCAGAATTTGAAATGCCTCATTTTTCCCTATACTTGTCTGTAGCGTTCAAATACGTAAATCATCCAACGTAAACCATGCTGAGTGTATCAAATATGAAGTGAAAATCTGGGAAAATATGAAGTGATTGAATCAAGGAGCCATTTGGCAGTTATCTCTGGTCTTAATGCACTATAATTTGTCAGATTTTTTTCATTGCAAATTACATCCTACAGATGTGGTCTTCATGAATGTTTTTTTTTTATGATGACGGATTTGTAAGACCTCAAGAACTGTAGTAATTTTATAGCGTTAAAAAATTTTTTGTTCTTGATTGAGCGGTTTTTGTCTCGGACAAGCTTGGTGATATCTACTTTATTTTTCAACAGTGGTGATGTAATTCATATTAGTTATTCTAGAAATCATCCTATGGAAATCTCAACCTCTGCCGGTCACTATCCGTATTGCCGTATACATCTTCGATTGATTGCCGACGTTCTTATAGTAATAACGAATTCCACCCTTGTGAGGTCTCCGACAAATTTATTTAAATTGCTAACGACGTCCGTGAAAATATTTGCGCTCATGGGAACCGTTCGCTGAGTGGAAAATCGGATTCCTTCGTAGGAAGTGAAAGCTCGTAAAACTCAATTCAGTCAACCGCAAAAAAATTAATATTTATGGGAAAGTTTCCCTTGTATTCCGGAGATTCTCCTCTTCATATCGTCTTTCATTTTTCAGCAACCCCCGTTTATTTCTTTCTCCCCCCAACTTGAGGATCCACCTTATCTCTACTTCACAGTCCAGACACCCCCTTTGGCTTTCCTCTTATTTTTCCCTCCATCTCTTTCTATTTCTCTTTTCCTTTGCCGTGCAGCATGATATTCTCGCCGCTATCATCTCCCAACTTTCTTTCTTTGAGCATCTTCTCATCCTTATTGATCTTGAACCTCACTATTTGCTCTCCCGTTCGTACAGTCGTGTTCCTACTGTCTCAGTCGATCGCTCGCTCTTTCTTCGTTCCCTGGGGCGGAATTCTGTACATCCTACCGACACCTATCGGTGTCGCTAACTCCCCCGACCGACAAATATCGGTAAGAGCGATTCCGGTGACGCATTCTACCGACACTTGTCGTTAATTCTACCGATACTTGTCGGTAACGACGACTGACCTTACCGACGATTTCCAAACCCACGCTAGGCCTTACCGACATGTATTTCGTCTCTTCGCCAACTGCATGCTGGGTAAAAACAGTGATAGATCGGTATACGCATAGCGACGGACGTATGTTTTGATTATCTACGAGCTTGGTTTTGATGAATTGACTTGTGCAAATTGGTAGGTTTTCTGAGAACTGAGATCGTCCTTTATTTGCATTTCCATATTATTATTAAGTTACAATCTTAACGGTATAATTCGCGCTAGTTATATTCGTCCTTAATTTACAAAATTAGCGCATCCAAAACAAGTTTGCTTTAAAGTGTCCAAAGTGCGGAGAGTGAGAGGTGATTTAAGTTCTTCTAACCTTTATTAAATAAAAATACAGTTTTATTTATAATTTTCTATTTACTAAGTACCTATATTTTTACTTCAATTACTATACTATTTATATGCAATTGCAGTGTGATGTATTTAAATGTTTGACGGTAGAAACTTTATCGCTAGACTAGTAATGCATTTTACATCAGAGTGGTTGGTGTTTTTTAATTATCAGCCCAAAGAATGGCAGAGGGATATCTTGCTTTAGATCAAATGTTTATGTAATACGTAGAAAGTAGACTCGAACGTCGACGATCGTGCCGGGATACGAGAGTAAAAGGGAAGCCCACGACCCGTTTGAGCTGGACAACGAGGAGTTTATCAATTTATTTCGCCTCTACCCACATGTTGATTTGGTTCTCATTGAAACACTTCGGCCGATATCGCAGCGGGAGCGGTTCATCGCCATTGCGAGTGAGCAGTGTGTTCAGTTCATTCCAATGCATTTTCAAACGAACGCAAGTCATTATTCACTTCACTGTTTCTTTGTCTGGGTCGCTTTTACTTCCGTACTAATTAGTGTTTCTAATTCTTAAGATTGGCTCCCAAAAAAACAAACGTTACTTACAAACAAACTTACGCGTTAGCCGAATGCTGCCTACTACTTACTGTGATGTCTCTATAATTTGTAATTTCGACGAAGATGTGTACACAATTCTACCAAGTAATCTAATAAATATATTATTATTACATTCCTCCTCCATGTAGCAATTCCCTCTCGACCTGACTTGAGCTTCTCGACTATTGTTTGGACCATCGTAGGTTTTAATTTTTAATTTAATCTTGTTTGTGTACGTATAGTAACTTGAATATTTAATTGTTGGCTTAGTTAATGGCACTTGAATACAGTCCATCAGAACCATATAGACGTGTGTTATTTCTCGATCGTAAAATCGTACCCAATTTCGCAGTACGAAATCAATAACAAAGTATGAATAAAGATTTCATTCGAATTACCTACATGCAATCCCCTCAGTTTCAACTAATCCCACCTTTCATCCTGCCTTTGGTATTAACTTCTCTTCGACTTTACGCATGATCCTTGAATGAATGTGAATCACAAATGATCCACGTCCAGTCCACTGTTGATTTCAAATAACATTACTACGCTAAGTTCCGATGAAATATTTCGCATATCGATGGTGCACTTTTTCCTGTTTGTGTCAAGCTATATCATTGGTCAATACGTATAGCCTCGCGCGCAGGTGCTGCTTCCTTACCGATAACTGCTTGACGTCAGAGTTAGGTCGCTTGCACCGACAAATGTCGGTAGCTGGCGGGTGCAGAATAGCTCGACCGTCGGTACAAGCGACGACCGTCGGTAGCCACCGATACCGATAGGTATCGTTAGTTGTGTACAGAATTCCGCCCCTGGTTCGGTAGTAATAGTGATGATTATGTCACCTTCACGCAGCTTACGGTACTGAGAACATGTCATAAATTTACCCTTTCAGAAAGGCATATACATCTACGTAACACCCTGTGAGCCACTGTGAGTCACCTGTGTGGCAGGGGGAATATAGCGTGTGGCAGGAATTTAGTTTTCCCGGAGGATCAGGCACGTAGCCAGAAATTTGCTTTGGAGGGGGGGCTAAGTCTTGCGTAACTTGAAACAAATCAGCCTTGCCCATTCGGTGCAGACATGCTGCAAATCTCTTCTTTTAATTATTAGTGCTTGGTATTTACTTTTACAGTGCCCATACTTATCTCTTCTCACTGGTAAATTTCACTGCTAAAATTAGAACAACAAAATTATTGAGAAAAATTTTCGGAGGGGGGGGGGGGGGGGGGGCTGAAGCATCAGAAGCCTCCCCCCTCAGCTACGTGCCTGCAGAGGATGAACCTGTTTTGGGGTTGTCAGCGTAAAATAAAGACGTCTGGTGGGAGACAATTTTAAGTTCATGAATATTTGACAGGCCAACACGACTACATACTAATAGATGCTCTTTTCATTAAAAAAAATGCACATATTAAGAGTCTTGCGCTAATCTGTTGCATAATGGGAAATTAATAGCCAGGAGAAGTTAACTGGTTAACTTCAAACCAGCTAATGAGATTCAAATGAGAAAATATTCGAGCTTGTATCAACTAGAAGTTTAGAGAATTGTTGGCTATAAGTAATATATATGGATAATGGATAAATTTTTTTTTAATTATGGGAAATGGATAAAGTTTTGTGCTATCGGATAATCAGGATAATCTGTGGACGAGAAATTAATTAATACATGAAGCAATGTGTTTGAAAGTTTAGGGAGCATATGCAGTAATGCCTGCGTAAGGCATTCCAATTCATTGATGAAGTTAAACTTCCGTAGAAAAGTAGGTATTTGTCGATATTTAAGGGTTTTAATTTAAGTTTATGCCTATTACCTACTGAGTGAATAAGAAACTCACTGCAATGAGCTCGGAATAAATGAAAGTATTGAACTACGTATAGGTATTCACTTGTATTCAGTGAAAACAACTCTGATATTCAACGAATTACGAAGCTAATCCTATGGGATTCGTGTCCCATAAGAATGTTGTGCGTTTTTCCTTCCAATAGCTGATCCATTCTTGAGATCCATCATCTTCCTTTTTCGCAGGAATAAATGCCTTTTTGTTTTACCTTTCGTAATCTCATTGTATACTCTACGGTCACCTAGTATTTGATGATAATTTTGCCTGCTGTCGATTTTTTCTCCGAGCGTCTATAGTCAATTATTTTACTAGTGATTGACATTCTTGCAATCATCTGTGGTTTCTTTGATGTTCAGGGCTTCAACGTTATTATAGTTTGTGCCATTTTATATCCTTCTTTTTCTTCTAAATGGTGGACTACGGAAAAAATAGTGGTACATCTGGCGATGTTTCATGACCTCTACCGTGTTTTCTCCTTAGCCCCTCACACTACCTACCTTGGCGAAATTAAACCCGCACTTCTTCAAGTCCCTTCCCCTCGACACACTCGACGCGGGGTTACCAAGAAACATAGGAAAGCATCCGAAGGGAGCGTGGAACTTGTTTGGCGATGGTTGGGGTGAATCATGAAAATAGCCTATTTCCGTCGGTGCATTTGGTGCATGTCCCTCTGCGGGAAGCAGACGGTGAAGGGAGATGCCAAGGGTTGTCGGGAGGTTAGGTTTGGAGGTGCTTCGGTAAGGGTGTTGGTCGATCTCTTCGCTTATTTTTAGACGAAAGGTCGACAGCCGTAAGACTTATCAGGAACAGCGAGCGTCTGGCTGTACCCTTTGATTCTCGTTAACCTTTTACCCTTCCCACTCGAAGCAATTGGGTTCGATTCCTTTCGAGAGGTCTTGATCGTTAATCGTTTCCTCAGAGCTAGGTAAACTTCGGGATCAGAACGGTTCATAGAAAGACAGTCATTAAGCCTTCGAGGCTTAACGACTGGTTTAGCCACTAGAAGCCAATTAGTTAAAAATCTTTCATGCTCAGCTCGTTGTGAATTTTCCTTAAAATGCCTTATCAGAGCGCAACTTTAGGCCTCATATCTAAGTAAGATTCATTTTAATGTTTAAATATTCCCGTTCGTATGGCATACTATTTGCAATGCATCGCTTGTCGTTCGGGAATATCATTTGATTAAAATAGTTCGATGGGTATCTCGTAATTCGTCGCTTTCGATGTTTACTCTAGACTGATTGTCGCTCTGTATTTAGTTTTTTTCCTGAAATGACCTTCGGTTATGATGAAAGATTGCCTATTTTCCTATCGCATAAAATCTTTTGTGAGGCTTGTAATAATGGATTGTATCCTAATAACACTGATGCTTGAAATTAAGGCTTAAAGTGGTGAATCTATAATACCGAAGCCTGAAGCAGTCGTACAGGGCACCTGCCGAGACTTGATAATCTCATGGTTACTTTTCTTAGAAATTCAATTGAGCGATTGTGCTTCTATAGACGCCATCGCCGGAGTGTTTCCTAACGATGCTGATTGCTTCCTCCTTAGAAAAGGATTTGGAGAATGATAGAGTAGGTAGGGTAAATGGAAAAGATAGACAAACGAAGATGTGAAGGATATGGTCAGGGGGGAAAGGAAATTGACTGAAGATATTAGGAGAGACAGTAGGTGGATGTAACTGGCAATAAAATGTGAGAGTTTTAGAGAAAATAACGGTAAGTGCGGAATAGAGAGGAGATCAGGATTTTTCATGCAGTGATGAGAATGTAGCGCGAACTATTGCAATCTTCAAGAGCTCGTGACCGCGCAGTTAAACTGGGTTGAGGTTCCCAATTGCATTCCCTATATCGGAATGGCCGTCATATCGACGTAATATAAGGCGGGTGCTACTAATTGAGATAGCTTTCTACGATCACAGGGTTTTCCCACTTTTAATGCCGATGCACTTATATATCACTCGTTGCGACACGCACCACTGCTTTCCCTCCAGTCCTGCGACACTTTCGCTGTGAATTTCAGGTTAGTCGTGCTCCTGATACCACGTTTTTACTTTCTAATCCAACCGCTTTATTATCAAATGTAAAGCGATATTCATCTAAAAAGATTAGTCGAGTGTGGGATCTGGGGAGGGAAAAATCGCCCGCTAAGAGATGTTCTCCGAGTGAAAGGGTTGCGAGGGTGGGCAATATCGCCGCTTAGTGGTACGTGAAAGGTACTGGAGTTGTGCATTGTAAACGGGTCCGGCGGGTGGAGAAGTCTTGGGCGGAGTAACGACGCGGGTTTCCGTGAAGGAAGGAATCTCGTAAACAATATCCATTCGCCTGTATTTACGTACGCGCGCACGCTTGCGAGCGGATTGCATACAGTTCCTTGTCTATTCCGACATGTTATTCTTGGCCCTTTCCAACAGCGCGTTGGCGCGATATACTGTACGGATCTCTTTGTTTGTTGCGCCTCTCAATTTCAGCTCTCTCACTGATTCTCTCTTGATTTCCTCTCTCCCATTGTGCAGTCGCGGTGCATGCGTAATTCATACGTAAAAGGCATGGAGCCTTGTCGCTCAATCGAGTTGTTACGATTGGGAGGGAAAGTGCACCAACAATTCCAGGTGCTTTCCTATTAAAAATAAAAATTGTATCTCCCGTGTTCGGTGCAGCTGGACGAAGCGTAATTGAGGTAGCAGGTGAGCGCACGGGGGATGCACTCCTATTTGGCTACGTGGACTCTAGCAGACGACAATTTGTGGGCAAACTTGTAAATTCGAGAGATGCTCAAGTATAAAATTTTTAATTAACATATGAATTCTCAAAGAAATTTATGATTTTTGAAGTAGAAATTGTTCTTTACAGTTCATTAAGTGCCATTATTGAAGAATCACGTCGTTCTCTCTCTCTCGCACACTGTCTTTCTCTCTCGCACACCGTCTTTCTCTCTCTATTTCGGCGGCCAATCATTTCGTCCCGCCGTCGGCCAATGAGAATTGATTTTGGCATTTGAAAATTGACGCCGTGGGAAACGGTACAAAACGGTATGCAGAAGAAGCCGGTGAGGATGGCTGTAATTCACTGTATTTACCGGTGATAACATACGATACATGGACCTCATTCGCGGTTATTCCATGAAGCAGTTGTCTATCAAGTTCTTTGCTGAGAATGGAAGCAGGAGCATTACCAGCGGTCAATATTTATAGGTACCTTGAGGAAAGTGCTTCATCTCACATTGTATGGTAGAGTTATATTTATCAGGAGGAGATAGTGTAATTACCACGCCAAAGGTGAAGTTCGCCAATGTGATCAGCTTGTTTGGATGTAGTTTATGCTCGAAGTGTCGTATAGTGTCTTGTAGGCTTGTGTGTATATAGTGATGCCGGTGAATACATGTATCTAGTGCTGTGCCTGCGACAAGCACTGGGAAGGCAGAACCCGCGGTATGGGGACTTTTTCAGGCTGATTACGGACCATTTTTGGCAGTCATGGAGCCTCTTGCACCATGTATTGTGACTTCTTAGTGAAACATAACAGTGAAATTGTGTGAACAGGTATCTGAAAGCTTAACACACAACTCACAAGTTTGTGTATGGCTCCTCTTTGGCTCCCTACTACTTCTAAGTCTTACTTCTTCCACTGATGGATAAAATTTTCTAAGGGAATGGTTTACTTTCTTTTTATAATTGCAATAAGTTTGACTTTTGAATGCATTCATCTGCTCAGTGCTTCAACCTGAAGGTTGGATTGTTTCTTTTATGATTTAAAAGTGATATTCTTTATGTTGCCTCATTATTTCCACATTTTATTGTTCAGACATGGAACTTATTTTCATATCACGCACCATTTTCTATGTATCTCTTGATTTTTGTCACTGGCTGTGGTAATATTTTTTGTAATTCAATTTCAGAAGGAATGTAGTTTTTTATTTCCTTTTTATAATTGCAATAATTCTACTTTTTTGTATTCACTCGATAACTTTTTGCTTCATCATGAATTTGTTTTGTATGATTTACGATTAATATATCTTTTATGTTGCCTAATCATTTTCATATTTTCTTTTTCATATATGGAACTTACCTATGTATTTCTATTTCACGCACTATTTCCTTCGTGTGTACTGATATTTTTTCACTTTGTGTGCCTTTAGTATTTTTTGTAACATCAGTTCCAGTGTGAAACAATAAAGTGCCATTAGTGAATTTTATGGATTTCATTTGTGTACGCTCCTTTGAAACCCCTGCGTAAACGCAACCCGCGCCACCGTATGAAACGAGGGGACGGGGAATGTAGGGGAAGGGAACTGGGATGGGGAAAGTAGGGGAGGTTATTACCATATATGGCACGGAGCTTCTGCCCACTCCCACCGCCACCACTCTGGCGCTGCTGTACTAGATCGTCTGCTATTAGACTGTCGCCGTTTTTTAACGTTGAGTGTCGCGACTGTGGGTGAGCGGTTTGTTTCGTCGCCGCGGGAAAGTGCATATTCGCCTTTCAGGTTGTCCTTCCTCACTGTGTGTCTTGGTGTAACATCAAATAGGAATAGAGTGGCTTGCGAGCGGCTCGGTAGAACCAGAGACCAGTGTCCCAAGTCTTGAATCTTCCTTTACGCTGTAACGAATGAAATTTGTCGCTATGATAACGTTATTCTTTTCAAGTTATTTGTTTATCCAGAAGTGCGAGTCTCGGAAACATTCGTTAGCAACGAATGTTTTCGAAACTTGATCGTTTTCCTTCGTTTACACAACGAGCAGCAATGAGCATTCGTTTACAGCTCAACGAAGGAAATATTTATAATTTTCGCTGGTTTTGATTCACAAATATGGCAACCTTAAGGTATTTACTGTTATTTTTGAAGAGGAAGGGCTACTGTACTGGAGAGAGAGATTTTTAAGAGACCGACAAAATTCATATGAGCTTCTCGAAGATTACATTACTCAAATATTTAATCTTAATCAAGAAACCCTTTTGGGTTTTGCGGAAGAGCTAAATGCCCTGCATAAAATCTGCCAGGCGATCATCAATTACAGTTGAAATAAGTTAATTATAACCTGGCTTTGAAAATATTCATGGCAGTTTTTAATTACATTTACTTGCAGTATATTTGACGAGTCTCCGGAAAGATACCCAGCCAGCACACGGTATCATGTTTACGTGATATGCTCGTAACCTAAGGTGCGTGTGTATACGTAATCTGAATATCCCTGTAGTATTTCATGTTTACGCAAATTCTAGGTAAGCATTTTATGAAAACGAACATAAACGTACATGCTTCATGCTTATGTAAGCATCTCGTAAACGGATTTTAATACGCACACGTAAACTCGTTTACGTGGTTCTTACGAGTGTGGGCCGACAATAAAAGAAAATGTACAGCATTATGTCACAGATTATACTCTACGCGTATGATTAATGAAAATATTTCGCCTATGAAGTGCACGTGCAGTTACATGAAGTAGTGTCAAGTACCTTTTTCGTTAAATGTGGAGTAGGTAGTACATGCTTCAGGCGGATCAACGATATGAGATAGTATTTGATATATTTAAACTCCACAATCCACCCCTGAGCTCCCTTGTAGTAAGTAATCTCTGAATGTTAGTAATTAATCATCATTCACAAGTAGTTAATCGGTGCTCACCAGTAATGAAAACCATTGGTGAACAGAAATTAATTTTTAATCTTCAAAGATTTTTCTGTAGAGGGGTTGTCACTCCTGCACAATTAATGATGGATTCACGTGTTCAACAATGTAGAAAGTAAATTCTATCGTAAATTATATCTATAGTCCTTTCGATTGCCTTTACTAATTATCCACTATTAAAACAATGCTTCACATTCATGAACCGGTGCAAGTTCATACATGAACCGAGTCATAATAATTAACCATGGTGGTAGCGTGCCGGAATACGAGACGGTCGTGGCGGGTTCGATTCTTGGAGCCCCCTTATGATGAAAATGGAATTTTTTTTGCTTTTTTATTCGTGTAAATTTTTGAGCGTGGCCGTAATTTTTACGAGTTGCGTCTTAGAAGCGTAGGTACGTAAACTTCTAAGACGCAACTTATAATTAAGTAAATGCTCTACGACGTATTTACGTAAATTTAAAATAAATTGAAGATAAAATGTTTATTTGTGCTCGCTGGGTAGTGGACTCGATATTGCTGCAAAATGGCGAGCCCTATGGAACTTGTTATAATTAATATTTACTTAAAGTTAAAGTCTACGAGAATTAAGGCAAAGTATATATTTTTTCCCGATTATAGGTTGTCACGGTATTGCGTTTTTTCTCCGTGGAAGCTATGAGAGACCAGTGGGTTTGAATTTATTCCTTAGTGGAAGCCAGAAGAGTGTGAGATGCATCATTCGGGAAATTACGAAGGCTGCAAATAAGCATATTCTTCATAAATGGATTGAATTTCCGATGAACGGTCACAAACGAAGAATTAAAGCACGGTAAACAAATCATCTCGTTGAGATACCTACCAGCTTTTATAAGCATTGGATTACATATTTATTTTTAACATTACCAGCTTGTGTGATTTCTTAGGTTTTTGAAGGTAAAGAAATTTCCAACTGTTCTTGGAGCGATAGATTGCACCCTTCTTAACTTATTGTGTATCAAATTAAAAATATCGAAGCAAATAAAACAATCCCAAAAGTTTTTGCATTTACGTAGTCATTTGTTTTAGATTTGGTTGCCGTCACGTACATCGCTGGAGAACAAGCGAGATGAACGAAACGATGATTTCACGGTGCATTGTTAACGAATAATTTTAAAGACTCTCTCCATGATTCGTTGAGATCGAAGTTCGTTATAAGGTTAACGAAGTTTTCGTCGGAAGTGAAAACGTCAATATTTTGTTATCTACGTGGATAAACGAATAACTTGAAAAAAATGACGTTATCATAACGATAGATTTCAATCGTTATAGCGTAACGAAAGATTCAAGACTCGGGCCCCATGAGAAACTTGCGTCAGGAAGAGTCCCCGAGAAGGTTGCATTCGCAAAACTAAATTATTTTTACAAGTTCCAAACTATTTTGCAAGTTTTCGTTACTGTTACTGTGTACTCACAAATCAACCGAGATGCCGGGTTTGGTAGGTTTGTTTTGTTTATGAAGAAGGTCGAATTTTACGTTGAACTATCCTTAATTTGTCATACCTTCTCTTTTGATTGTGCTGGTAAATTTTCGTCCGACAAAATCTTTTCCATGCGCTACTGGCGTTACAATAATAAGTTATCATTTCCGCAGAACTTGGTGAAATTTACGAATAGTCATTTTGAAAAACATTTGGTATAAATCCACACTTGTTTAATGAAAAGCGACCCAGGTTTCGTCCACTCAGTGTTATTTTCAACCTCCTCCCGAGTGATTTTTTTCAATTTGAAATTTCCATGCTAATCATGACGGAAGTGTAAGCTTTCACTGTTGATGATCTCATTGAGCTTCACTGCAACTTGTTGTAGAGGAGTTCCGCTTGGAGGATATTCGAAGTCTTCATGAATGACTAAATTTGCCGAAGTGATTGAGGACACTTTACCTTCAGAGTTCCTAACGTGCTCAGTGTGATGTGAAGTTTAATTTACACCTTCGCTTTTCCTCATTTACTCCCCGTTTCATCAAGAACGTTTGCCTTGATTCCGCATAAACTGCCATCATTGCTGGAATTGTCTTGGCGTATTTAATTGCATGCTTCAGCAGCTAAATCAGTGTATTCGACGTTTGACTAAAGAATGACGTATTTCCATGTGTGTAACGGCATGATTATAGTTAGTATAATTGCTTATACTACCTCCTTCATTTAAAGAGTAGTTAGAATGTCCGCATCACTTTTCCAGTTCAAAAGTAGATTATCACAGTTTAGATGTTAGGCGGAGGCTTATTGTGCAAAACTGTTGATAGAGGAGTTATCTCTTGAACATCGCTCTCCTTTTAAAGGCCAATCAATTCATCGCAGTGCATTTATTCACTACTAATACATATTGAGAATGACTGTTTTATTGGGGAAAGCATTGGTTTACCCCACCGCTGTACGAAAGAAGAAATAACTCTGCAATTTCTGTAAGATATAGAGAAAAACACGATGCAGATAGCGGTAAAATCTGTTTTGGATCCGAGAGTTCGTTGCTCGCGATCAACAATTCTGCGAATTTCGTGTCCCATATTCGCTTCCCCATTTCACTCATGGCTCTCACGAATCTCCGACAGTCGTGCCTTTCAGAAGTTTGCGTTCCGACTTCGTCTTTCCGAACTTTCCTCACGTTCTCTCCTTCGTCCTTGCTCGGTGGTACTCGGCTCAACGCCTCTAAAGCTTTCATGCTTCGCAGCGACCTCGGTCGGCTGCGCCTTCAATGTGTATGAACTTTTCATTCGCATTGAGAGCGAGGGTACTCACTTGCAATAGTATTATGACCCTTTTCTTTTGTCCCACCCTGCCATTTTATCTTCTCTTTAAATCGAGCAGTAGTCGTAGAATTTGTTTTTTTGTTGCTATCTTGGTTAAGGGTATACCCCACCTTCCAACCTAACTTAAACCTTAAACAAACTTCACATCTTTGCCTTAGGGGGATTCGAACCTGCGATCTTCAGGTTGTTAGACCGGTACGTTATTCATCCGGCTACCGTGGCTGGTTCTATAATCCGAGAGAATAAATTAAAGGCAAATTTTCCGTAAATACTCGTTATTGGTGGAAAAAAACTGTATTGTAAAACTCTCATGAAATCAAGGAAAAACAATTCTTCTGCTCTATTCTGTATTTTCCAATTGTGTTGGGTTCTAATTAGTGCTCAGTTGACCTTGGGTGGCGTCTTTCCTAAGGTTTTAATGAACTGGGATTTTAGCAGTGGAATTGAGGATGGCCCGTAGCTTTAGTTTAGTAGTCAGTATTGATTGTGTTAATCTTATTCCTCCGTTCATTTACACTAATTCACTTGCGAAAAAGAATTGCTAGTAAATTTTAAATATCCACCCTATGACAAATTCACATTCCCCATGTTTGTCGTATCATCCTCCAGCTGCCGTGTATGATTATAATTATCTGGAAGGAACTATGACAGAAATATCATTAATTTGTTTCTTCATATTAACTTTCGAAAGAGGATGGAGTGCTCCTCACTTTCACGAGTGATTTATGTACTTATGATATTTATCGGTGTGTATTGTGTTTTTACGGTAAACTATAATGCCTTGGGCCTTGGGCTAAAGTTAATCTATTAAATAAAGGTTTGTTAGTTCACCAGATGCCATTCTTCACGAGCTGAGGGTCTCGATGAGTTGAGGTCATTAGGCAAATGTGTGTTCTATTGGCGATATGGAGCACGGTTACATAATTCTCCTCTCCCCCTCTCTCACTTCCCTCTCCAACATACTTCATCCCCGGTTTCACACTGTGGTCCCTTCGCCTATTCCTTGGTGAGGCTGCTGCTAGTTCTGACTTCAGCGTAGACGTACGCCACCCGACCCATTCACCATGAAACCCTTCTCTCTCTTGGCTTGGGAATACATTAACCCTCATCTCTTGCCTACACCCTCTTTCCGAGTCCTCCCCAGTCCTCCATCCATCTCTTACCTCTCCCTGCACCACCCTCATTATAATTTTCGACATCCTAGGACAAACCGATTTTCCACCGAGGTCCGTCCGTCTTCAACAACACTAAAGGGGATCTTTTTTCTGCAGGGTGTGAAGAAGCTCCCCCACTCTATCTCCTGTTGCCATGGTTACACATTTAAAGGTTTATTCCAATGAGGCGTATTTCATTTATTTCCCTAGTGACTGAATATGACCGGCCGATGGCTTCCGCAGGACATCTTAGTGATGTATCATGCGCCAATTATGTCTCCATGAAGTATTGGCGTTATAGCTCTTTTTTGCATGCAAGTAGTGCATGTTTGGTGATCTTCACCCCCTGCCACTAACCCTTGTGGTGGCGCGCATGTTATTATGTAGATGTGAATCTGTGTGGAAATCATTGATGATGATGTCATTATGCCTTATTCTGCTGATATGCACTCCTTTGTATTCAACAGATTTTTATCCTTTTTATTTTCAGATTTCCATTTATGGATTTTCGTATATGGTGCTTCATCTTTCTCTTTAGGTGTAGCATGCGAAAGGCTAGAAAAGGTGTAGCATATTACTAGAGTTTAATTTTGTCTAGTCTTCGATAGCAAAATTAACCAGCGCAAAGTTGTAAAATGAGGTATGACTGTTACCTTTTCGGGTTAGCATCTACTGAGTAGTTACATTTTGCCAGCCGACTGGAGGGTGTGTAGCAGGAGGGAATAACCACAAAACACGTACTACCTACATGCGACTAATAGGTATACTTCTAAGTAATATAAAATCATGTCAATTGTGGATTTTAGGACACGTGCTGCTAAATTATTAGTGTCGACTTAGAAGGTAATGATTATCAGTTGACTCTGCATTTGTTCAGTTTCGACTGAAGTTATTCCGGATATTATCTGAAGGCGAACTGTGATTTTTTATCTTTTGCTGCTGAAATGGCCTGCTGAGTATCATTTAACTTGGCAATGCTATTTAATAACAATGAAATGCAGCCTCGTTAAGGAGGTTTCTGTTTTTGGAGATGCCCGAGATGGGTATCGGGAGATCCCATCGGGAGTAGGCGTGTCCCGGCAGGAAGCATGGAGCTTTTCGAAGAGCGTGACATAGTTAGAGCTGTGCACTGTTTATTCCTCGCCCTTGTTTCATTCTTCTCAGGATGCCGTTCCCCATCCGAAGCATCAATAGTCTCGCTCAGCTGTATCATTCTCGTGTGCCGTCATCAATGCACTCTAATGTTTAACTTGCACTCGCGGATTCGTCTCCAGCTAAATATCGCCGTCCTTGAATTTTTTTCCGCCTTTTGAAATTTCCTATTTCGACGTTGATGTCATCACCGTAGCTCGTAGCCGGCAGAAAGATGTTTAAAGCTCTTAAGCTGTCGCGCAATTCATGGTTAGAAAATCTCTTTAAGCACCCGCGTTGCCTCTCCGGTACTCCATTTGATTCGATTACTGGCCATTTACTTCAATGCTCCTCGTGATTGGTGTGTTTGATGAAGCTCTTTTCCGCTATGCCTCGCCGGTTTGATTGGCAAGCTAAGAGTTGAAGTTACGTTGATCGTAAGCTTGATTCGGTCACGTTCCGGCAACGCCCAATATTGCGTGGGCGTTGGCAGGGAGTTGAAAGGACTGCTATCGCCAAGAAATATAGATAGATCCTTCGCGATAATCTCATCAAGATCTTTAGCTACTTAAGGTGGTTCGAGCCGATTTTTCTCTGACTTTTCTCGGTCTGACGCCTCATTTAAGCGCTTTTGACGTTTCAGGTCTCGTTTTATATTTTTTTTCAATTCTCAGTTTCAAGGTCGCTGTCGTTTATTTACCATTTATCTTGTTTTCCTATTTGCAAACTTTCACGTACAAATTTAGGTGTTTGAACAGCGGTATTATTCCACTTGAATTAATTCTCTCTTCATTTTACCTTATGTATCTGCTTATTCCTATGTAGACCTGGGTATAAGCGATACCTAATCATTTCCTATGTCATCAACATTTTTCAAGTTGGCGTTGTTAACTGAATTAATGACGATGTATTCTGTACACGGTCAAAATTTGTTTGCTTAAGGTTCTTAACAGATTTGTTTTCCAAGACGCGTGTCTATTGCTAACGTATAGACTTATTGTGGGCGTATTTATGGCCGAGTATCGATCTGTGCGCTTGGTCAATCTTCTGGTGAATTATGTAAACTTTCTCACGTTGGAGATAATGAAAATCGCATGGACCCTTAAGGCTGGTATTTTGAGAGAAATATTGATGTTCGCTTCAGTGCGGCTTGGGGCTATCAATTTGATCAACGCGGGCTATGGAATTACTAGCGTCACATCTTTAACACGAGGTGGCGTTAGAATCCACGACGGACGGGCTCACAGTAAACCACTCAGCCTCTCGGGGAAATCCAACGGTACGCTATCGTGAAGAATACAATCAGGGCACGAGCGGAGCGGGTGCTGTCCGGATGAAATATTTGCTTCCATCGAGCGGAACGCATCGAGATGCGACCTGAGTTGTGGAGTCGACTTTTCCTACTTGCCCCGGGTCAGGAACATATTTTTTCAATTCAGATAGTACTTGAATAGTACAGCGCCGTCGAAAACATTTCATTCCAAAGTGTTTTCTCCGGATTAGAGACGTTATTTTAGCTATCTAAAAAGTGCGTGGCCAAATAATGAAAGTATGCGTCTCTCACCACAATGAGAAATTTGTGGAACCGTGGATAAATAGGTAGCCACGGTTTATGAGGACGTTTGTTAGAATATATTTTTATTTCTCGGTTTTTCATTTTTTATTTATTTTTAATCGCCCTCCATTTTGATAGTTTTTTTTAATCTCCCTACAGTATCATTGTAATTTTACGCCAACAGAGGTTGTCTATGGTCTGCCTGCTTCAGATTCCGGATTCAGATATGTCAATAGCGTTTCTATTCTTCTGTGGCTTATTGTTATGTATTATTATGCTCAAATAATTCGATTCCTTATCAAATGCACAACATTATGGAACACAAAAGGCCCTGCCTTTTGCACTTCAAGGTTCCGTTCATTTACAAAGTTTGAAAGAAAAAATATGCAACCAACTTCAGTAACCTCTGATTTTATATTCTTCGTTAATGAGCGTTAAACTATTTTTTGCTATGCAGTATAGAATTGTATTGTGTATATATTATGCCTTTTCCACTGGACTTAACCGTATATTTCCAGATTGTTTGCAGTTTTTAAAAAATGTTGACTATTGCAAATATTTTTATTCTAACTTTATGATCTGTAAATATTTCAAATTTTATTTTGTTCGCGCTAATGTAGATATATTACCCATGTTGTAATAAACGTTATGATCGATCGACTAGCTAATTTAATGGCAACTCGACTCTTCCATTTTCTAACGTGTGATCTTAGTTTCTTAGATAATATCATACTTCCCTATCAATGTTATATATATTCATTTATTATTAGCGGGTCGGCCGTCCGTTTTTCTCCCTACCCCTCGTTTTTGTCAGCAGTATTCTTAACTCACGAGTCCTCCGTAGCCGCTCCTCTATCGCAATTCGTTTTTCCCTTCCCTCTGATGCTCAATTTCAATTCCCCCGTTGCTCTTTTGTCTTCGTTCAGCTCCATTTCCACCCGTCCGTGCCCTCGCCTCGTCATCTCGCACCCTACCGACCCCCCCCCTCCCTTCTACTCCCACCTCCAGCCATTCATCATTTAATCCTGTTCGTTCGCTTGCACCTCGAGATTCCGTACCCAAAGCCATCTCGCCCGTTCCTCGCATCCGACCTGTACTCTCCCGCGCAAATGCGTCCCCCATAAAGCATCTTTCCTCGCTTTTATTTTTGCTGTTTTTTCGGTAAAGCGCGGCTCCATTTCCATGCAGACTACGCCCTCAGCCCCTGTTGCGATGAACTATTTGGCTAAAAAAATACCGTTAAATCTTTGTTCCCCGTTATTTTCCATGCGTAACGATTTACGTTCTAAAATAGGAGAACCATTTTTTCGAGGAATTCGTATTTTTTTAGTCTTTGAATTGAAGTGGAGATGTTTGTCATTTTCCTCTAACGCTTAATGGAGATGTGTATTTTTCAGCTTATATCAATAGTCAGTAATGCTCAGCTATTAGTTTAAATATGTGGAGTCTCGCTTTCACCAGTAATCATGTAATGATTTGGTGAAGTTGTTGGATTCCTGAAGGAATTAAGAGTAGCAATTAAAATTCTCATTTGGAAAATTAGAACAAGTTCTGTGCAATATTCAGCTGAAAATATATATTTTACCACTGTCAAAGATTCTACGAAATATTCGTCTTTCGGCAATGACAATTCAAAGTATAAATTCGTGTTTGTGAGAATCATTGAGGGTGTTTCTTTTCTGGTGCCATTTGACCTTATTTATCTGATTTTAGGCATTCATAATACATTTCCACTCCTTTCCTACACTAAAAATGAGCCAAACTACCATTTCAAGAGGCTGATGTTTTTGAAGTTAAATTATGTTTTCATCCTACTATTAGTCGTATTACTCACTCTAGTAGGAATTTGACCTAATTAAAGGTTCTTTTTCGAGTTTTTCCACAAAAATGTTGTCAATTCCTTGCAGTATCCTCTTGATGCGACTCTTTCCACCTTTGCCGGACTGGCAACTCTCAGCGGGATCTCCTCGCTAATTTTTAAACTTAATTAATTCATACTTCGTTAGAGTGATGGAAAAATAATGGTCATTCTGATTGCTTTTGTGCGTTTAACTTGGCATTAATATACCCTTCAATGTATTGACAGTACTATTTGTGGTCCTTTAGCACCACTTATTCATTTTTCTGTTAGTTAGGTTACATTGTGATCAATTACTCCAATTTTCCTTTACCTCTTTCCTTTTAACTCGTGTGTGCCCTTCCCTACACGTATTTTTGTCTTCAGATTCACACGTATTTTAGCTTTTATCTATCCACCTGAAACACCCATTTCTTTCCCCTCTCTTTCACTCGTTCTTTTTCCTGGAATTCTCCCTTCTGCAACAAGCTTTATTTTGAAACTTTGTTAGGTCTTTATATTTAAATAGGCACGACCCGGGTGTCATAACGTCGTTACATCTTCAGGTGAACCTGAAGATGTAACTACGTTATGAAACCCGGGTCGTGCCTATTTAAACATAAAGTGAACCTAACAAAGTTTCATTCTTTTATTTTTCATTATGGAAAGGTATCACATAGTTAAGCCTGAAGTTATCAGCTAAAAGCTTTATTTTATTAATCACCAGCATCAGGCAAGTAGCTAGGGGGGGGGGGGGGGGGGGGGTTCTGGGGTTTCAGCCCCCGCCTCCCCGAAATTTTTTCTCATTAATTTTGTTGTTATGATTTTAACGGCATAATCTGGATTACACTGCAATTAATTCAACAGTTAAGTCTTGAAACTTGATCACAAGTTTGATGCATGTGTGGCTAATAAATCTGATATGCATGTACGCGTTGAACTTCTTTTCTGGGGCCGGTCATATGAACCGTAAGCAGTGTACTTTGCCAGTGAGAAGAGATAGGGATGGGCACTGTGGAAGTAAATACCAAGCCCTGAAATTAAGGGAAGAGATTGGTAACATGTCGTCACCGAACGGGCAAGGCTGATTTGTTTCAAGTTACGCTACACTAGACTTAGCCCCCCCGAAGCAAATTTCTGGCTACGTGCCTGACCAGCATCGAATAACTAAAATTGTTTTTCAGCATTTTTAGAAGTCAATGGGTTTTTGTGCTGAATTAGGGCGGCCCATTCTGGTATTCGAGAGGAAAATTCCTCGATCTTGCGAGGAAGTCTCGCGCGTCGTTCCCGTTCGGAGCCTCAAATGCATAGCCTTCGCTCCTTAGTGTTGGGTTTCGTTTGCCCACCCTTGGCACTGACGGTCCATTTGCACACGCCCTCCGCCTCTCTCCCTCCCCTTTCCTCCCTGGCGTTCCCTCCGCCGCTCTAATCCTTGTCACGAACAGTTAATGTGGAGTCTGCAGTGGAGGGCGCTCGCTCTGCGGTTTCGGTCGCTGTCCTGCATTATTTCCGGCACTTGTTCCCACACCACTGCCCGCCTCGGCTAGCTTTCCGCCAGACTATCTCCTCCATCTTACTCACTTCGTCCCTCGAACTGTTTGCCATCGCATCTCTCAAGCGCTCTTGCTTTTTTTTCGTTAGCCGAATATAGGGACGAAGCCCCATCTTGCCTTTACCTCGTCTCGGCTTTCTATTATTTGATTCCTTTTCTCTTCTTCGGTCAGGTGTTTTCTAGGATATGGAGAAGGGGTAGAAGAGATAGATATTGCATTTATTTTTCGCTTTCTATTTCGGTTTCACCATCGGTACTTTACGGCAGAACGCACATCCACTCTTGAGACGTATTTGTTTATTTTCATTTCTGAGGACAGCAATTATGAATTGCTTCTCACCATAATCCTTTTATAGCGAGATCTATGGAGGCCTCTTCTCTTTAGGTGACAGCTCATGACTTGCTTCGTGACACTATTTTCCAAGCAGTGAGCGCTCTGGGTTGGAGTGAATAACCCGGAAGACCCTAAGTAGAGCATCTTTTCATTCAAATAACTATGTTGACACGTAATTGCAGTTTGCTAGGTTGACACGTAATTGCATACGTTTTGATTATTTGTAAATAGAAAATATAAAACTTGAAATCTTGGGCCATTTCCTAGAAGCATTTTTTCTAAAATAGTTGCATTCTCACCCTCGTTTTCCGTTGTGCCAAAATTCATGTGTCGTTATTTCAAATTCAATTCTGTCACGATCTCTCAAATTACCGCCTGGTTATGTTTATGTTTGGCGTCGTAACCAGGTGAAATGCAACAGGCTTAGTGACCACCTTTGATATTAATCTTCAATGCAGTTTAAATATATCGCGAGAGTGTAGGGCGGCAGGTGTTTGCTAAAAATATTTCTGTCGTCCTGTCCCGCCTCCCACCATCGCAACCGGTTATAATCCCAGCCTTCACAAATCCAATTATCCATGCATGTGGACCCTCCCGAGACCAGCTTTTACATCGTACATTCAGTCTTTACCGTTAATCCTTTTTAAACGTTTTTCAACCTTTTCATGCATTCAATTGGTAGTGTATCCAATCTCTCACCCTATCCCTTTTCATCCGTCCTCTCTCGTTACACGCCTTTTTGTCTCCGCGAGAGTCCATTCCCCCGGTCTCGCCTCCGGTTGCCTAAATTATTTTCTTTCTCGAATCCTGCGTCTCTGCTGGCTTTATTTTTTCACCCTCTCGCTCGCCTCACAACCTCGCGTAACCTCTCTCCCCCTCACCCCGGGCCGTGCAACAGTCTGGCAGTGGAAGAAGGGTCGACGTCTTCGAAAAGGTGGCCGAGGGGAGCGGAGCCCGCCGTCGTCCTTGCCTCTTATCCCTCTTCCCCTCCTTCTCCTGGAGATGGGGTGAAGAGCACCCTCTCGTCGTGCATCCTTATGCTTCTCCTCCCCTTGAGCCCGCATGATTTTTTCAGCCCTGTTTAGTGTTCGTGGCGTTTTTGAGTTGTTTCATGATCGAATTGAGATTTCCGCGAGGATGGTTCATCTTCAAACCAAGCGTTGTTGTTGACTTTGACTTTTTAACTTCAAATGGTGGGAGAAATAGGTGTAACGGAAGGCTTTCTGGTGTTCCTTCTCTTCAATCATTTTTTTGATACTGTGGGCGAGATGTTGGAAGCGATCATGGTGAAGGAGGTTGAGTGTTGATTTGTTTTCGTTTTGTTCTCGAGCGTAGGGTTGAAGGTGAAGTCCGGGCCAGTGTGTCTTTTAATGTTTTTGTTGTGCATGTTATTTACCGAGTTAGTAATTTTATTGAATTAAATCGTTTGCTGATTGAAAAAAATTCAAAATCTTATACCAAGGACCCCCAGAAATTTTTGTTTGTTGTTACGATGGTCGAAAAGCAAGGAGTGATCAAGTGGTTCACTTTATTTGATAGTCTTCTTAATGTCATCGGTTCCACGGGGTTAATTTTCTCGCGTAGGTATTCTGTTTTAATTCCACCCTGAGTCGTATACTGCAGATCAAAGTGAATTTAACGTGTAGGCACCTATCCTAGGCCCTCTTTAATTCAAAGAAATAAATTATGAGTAATTAGTGGAGAATTTGAGGAGAACGAACGCCTGAACTTGTGTTCCGATACGCTATAGGCGTTTAAGGCACCAGTGTAGGTAGTTGCCAGTACAAATCCGATGTTGTGGGTGTTTCTGGATTTCCTGTTGACGTTATATTATCAATTTTTTTCTCAATATGTTATTCGACAAAAGAACGGGATACCAGTTTCATAAACAGTAAGTTCTTTTTAATAGTATGGAGGCAAAAGAAAGATTCTTATTTCAGTCTTAACAGCAAGAATGTGAAGGTGATTAACGTAATTAGACTAGCATATGTGTGATCCATCGGTCAGGGAAGTTAGTAATTTTCCACTCCTCTTCTTTTCTCTCTAGAATATTTGTCTTGCTCTCCTTCATTTATGAGCCCACTTCTCCCCTTTTCCTATCGCTCATATAAACGTTTTTCATACTTTATGAAGTTCCTGAATTTCACCGTTATTTAGGGATGCATCCGTATCTGGAATAATTTTGTGTATTTCCGTGGCTGTTTATCATTATTTCCTTTTTACCTCGTTTGTTTCCGCCCATGTCTCGTTTTTCTCGTTGGGATTCCCTTAACAGTTGAGGGAGTGCGAATAATCGCGGAGTCCGCCCACACGTCCCGCTCTGAGCCGCCTCATCTTTGACGTATCTTTCCCGCCTCCTTTGTAGTCCGCCTTCCTGAACCCATTTCGTTAATGCCCCCGCATTCTCTTGCCTCTCGCTGTCTTTTTATTGCCCTCCCGCAGTAAAACGAAATGATTCGTGCGTCCGCTCCCTCTCGACTTTTTCCTTCGTTTAGGGTCGCGCGTCACTACTTAGGAATGCGCGGTGTCGATCAAAGTGTCCAGTCACTCCAGTGGAATCGTCGTATTCCTCACATTTTTCCACGTCCCACCTGGACGAAAGTGTTGCTTATCTGTTTTTTTGTGCATTTGTCGCCAGCTGTTTTCTCTCATGCTTGTGTGCTGGATGATTCGATTTCCATTGCCGTGGAATTTTCGATAGTTTTCGAGCTGCGCCATCTGTCCCTGCTGGGTTCCCTGATAGCTACCTCGAGAGCGTGTGGTGGGAGGTAGGCCATCACCTAAGTTGGTATAGGAAACTGTGAAACTCGCGCCTAGTGGTGTGCCCAGTGGATATGCAGATGGATACAGCTACGAATTACCCTGCGAGCTACCTCGAAGGTGTGTGGCAGGGGGTAAATAATCACAAATAATGCACTTATATTAAGATATTAGTGTACAAAATTTTCATGACAGTGAGCTCTCTACCAAAAGCTCTAGTTCTTTCCCAGCCCATTCCAGGTGAAGATAATCTAAACCATATTGGCATTAAAAACTAAAGGAGAGAATGATAAGATCAAAATATTTATAAAGGTAGGTGAAACCTTATATGGCAGGAATGGCAAATCCTCCATCAAAAAAATGCAGGCAACCATGAACAGCAATTTACTTCTAAAGAAGAGGGTGAGGGACAAAGGGTTAGGCATATTAATTCAAGTATTTCAAACGAGAACCCTTTGCAAATTTCTTTTACATATTCCAGCCGTAGAACTGTTTTTAGACCACACTTCTAATAGCAGGCGGGTCGTTAAGTCAAGGATGAGAACGTATACGACCGCGTAGTAAGAGATGTATGCACCAGACACCAGACATAGTGAATACGAAGGAAAATAATTTTTTTAATTTGCGAAGTATTTTTTTTCATTAATGAAATTTAAAAAAAAAATGTTTAGCTTTCATGGTGCAGTTAACACGAGGTAATTTAGGAATCTCTACCTGTATCGCACCTGCCTTTCCGATAGTATTTTGCCTATTATGATAGCTTATTTTTCGATGGAAGAAACGGTTTTAAAGTCTATCCGTATGCGGCAATCTCACACGCCATCTATTTATTTGATGAAATGCGCGATTCTCCAAATACTAGTGACGCCATAAAAAAATTAATGGCGTCCGATTTTACTTAAAAGATTTGGTCAAAGTTTTGACACACGGTCAAATAGTGATTCACCCTCAAGTTCTCATTAACTCTCTTACGCGGTTATCATAACGACCTTCTGAAAATCTCAACCATCTTCTGGGTGAAGATTTCACCCGTATAATACGGCTCGAAAGTACTAAATCCTACTTCACTCATTTTTTCCTCTGTACCGTATCTAATTTCACTGTCAACCCTCGTGTGGATCTCAGTAGTGAAGTCTAAATGAGGCTAACTAAGGAATCTTACTTACTTAGTCACTCTCTTATTTAGTTTTATTGCCTTATTTCTTATTTTTAATTCAATATCCAATCCAACTTATAATAAAGCTTTTTGCACAAGTTTACGGGAAATGAAATCTATTTCTCAACGCTTTATTTGATTAAACTGGCTAACATAAAGATTTATAATTAAAATTGTGCTAGCCATCTTATTGAGAATACTTTTCGTGTAAAAAGAGTTTGAACACCACATTTGAGCTTACGCAACTTCCTTGGCCGGAATAGCTGCTTAACAAAATGAAGATACGACAGCCTCATCAAAGTCTTCTGGGTATTCATGGAGTGTCGAATCGCGTAAATGTCCATGAGAGCATTAATTAGCTGCTTTACACAATTGCTCCTCATTGTCCTCATTTTTTATCACGTGCGACTGTCAAACTTTTAAGAAAACAAATCTGAACTTACTTATGAAATTTTTTTGGCTTCAGAACTCATGAAAATTTCAAGATTTGGGCGAGGAAATTTAAATTATTTGTTCCCCGATAAAAAATATCCCTCTATCAGGTCTCTGATTAATTCATTTGGAAGATGTTATTTCTTTTTATAATTTCTGTGTTGAGAATGGGTTAATTTCCATCGTTTTCTTTCAATGGCGTTTGCCAGAGGAGCAGTGCTCTCTCATTAATCAACTTGGTACTTCCTTGCCGCTTGATTTTTATTACGGGAGAATGCCATTTTTTGTGTGCTCCCAATGGGTGGAACTTCACCCCTGCACCCCCTCTCTTTCCTTCTTTTCCGCATACTTGCAGCCCCCGAAAACGCTCCCTCCTTGTTTTTCTCCCATCATTCGTTTCCGCCTACCTTTCCGAGTCCATCTGTCATGAGAAAAGGGGCATGTCACCGGTCCAAATTCATTGGTCGGATCAAGGGGATTGTCGATTTTATGGCGCCAAGGTGAAATGTATCGTATTAGTCCATTCGATGCGAGGATAAAAATTGTCGACCCAGTGATGCAGTCACTGACGTTGATGTCGTGATGGTTGTCCCTACGACGTTTTCGTGCATATTATCTCTATGAAATATGCTGTTGATTTGACAATAGGAATATTCCCTAGTAGGACTACAATGAGGATAGGAATTAATAATCTTCAGGCGTCTGCACAGAGACATTCGGTCTACTACAGCATGATTATTTTGGTAAACATCATTCAAGATACTATCGATATAATGGTACCTATATTCAGTTTGAGTGTGCGTAAGCTATCCACAACACTCGATGTTCATGGAATGTTCCATGTTTCTTGATTTGCCGTTACTTATCATCTCGTTGAAATATCTTTGCCATGGTAATAATTGTATATCGAGGGACGATATTGCAATTTGAGTGTCTTCACTGCCTTACCCGTATTCTCCAGTTATCATTTAACAAAGCATCGGGTGGGACCCGGTGGACGCACTCTGTGGCTTTTGAGCTAAGCCGCAAGTCGTTTCAAGTCATTTTGAAACAAGTCGGAAAAATTTCCGCATTTTTTCTTTTTCCTCCTCTTTAGCAAAAGTGCATATTTATAGTTTCCGCCTAGTTAATTCTAGAGACAATAGCATGAAACCTTAGACGTAGCAAACGTAAAGTTGGCAACTTCACACGAACATGAAGTGCGCAATTGATTGTTCTAACTGATGAAAGTTAACCGGGGCCGCTATTGTTTTCGCCACCGTGTTTTTTTATTGCTATCGATGATTTTTAGATACTTTGGATGACTAATTAAATATGGCTAATGAATTCTGACACTTAGCATATAATTCACATTTCCGGGTTTAATCTGTCGCGAAGGTGGGCGTCAAACCCGTTTACAGCCCTTATCACTCCCCTTTGTACTTTCTCGTCTAGACTTTCCTCTCAGGAGACTAAGGTCCCACTCTCATCTTTGGCGCAACTCTTCATTTTCCCTTTCGCTTTCCGTCGACCTCATTTTTTTGCACCCTGCCCTGTCGTCTCACCCCCCCCCTCCTTCCCTTCCTGGCGTCCCACCCTCTTCCTTTTGGCGTAACTCAATCTGCAACTTGTTCCGCGTGCGGGAGGCGAAGTCGGCGGTTCCGATGGTTTGCGCCGCAATTGAATCCGTGCAGTCTCTGTCGGCAGAACAATACGCCTCATCACCTTCGCTTTCCCCGGAATCATCGCCGCCGTCTTTTGTGGGCGGTTTTTTCTTTTATCCAGGGCCTTCATTCATTCCGGCACGTATGATCGTCGCCACCACCACGGTTTCGTTTCATTGTGGATTTCCCCGTCGACTGTTTCCGCGAATGAAGGCTTGTTCTTATTTTATTCATTCCACATCGTGTGCTTGATTCTCTTTTGATGCATATTTTATATTCCAAAACTTCTCCATTTGTTAATTTATTATCATGTTTAATGAGGGGAGAATTTGGTGTCTTTTTTCACACTTATCAATTGGAGAATACCTTTTGAGTCTTCATATATTGAACTTTCATACATTGAACTAGGAATATTGTCAGAATATTAAGTTTCATCGTTAAACAAGCTTTTATTTCTTTTTGCCCTTCCTATATCTTTTGGGTTGGATGTGCTCATTGTTTATTTATTAGTAGGGAAGTAGATGATTTTAACATTCACTTCTATATTGTTATTGTCTTCTAAAAGATACATTTGTGGACATGCCTTTCCTGATTTTTACTCTTTCTAACACAATAGAAACTTTGACTGGAACTTCACAATGTATGTGTTGAAAAAAAGATGGCATGAAGGGAATAGACCGGATGTTTATGGATATGAATCGCATTCTTCAGACATCTCTAATCTTTTATTAGCATTTAAATCTAGCGTTACTAATTTGCAACACAGTGTCCTATTAGATTTTATTATATTGAAATAGTGTAGCGGTCATTTCATTTTTGCTTTTGGTGACTTTTGACGGATCTATTATGTAGCTGGTGACTTTTAAAAACTTAAAATATTAGAGCCAACCTTTTCATGACTGAGATAATATGTTCATTTGAAAAAATTTTAATGTCTTCCTTTATATTATCAGAGGTTGAAAATGTTTGGGGATGCAACCTTGTGTTGCTTTTGTCAGCTATTTGACTGAAATATTTTTGCAAGCGATTTGTTCGATAAACTCACATGCATACCCAAAGTCAATATGGAGTGATGATTTACTTTATTGGGCATTGTAAAAAAAAACTTGGTCTATATATTTTTTTGAAAATCACGCTCTCTGCACGGCAATTGCTGGCGGACTGTCGATCTTCCTCGGGAAGGGGGTGAATCTTTTTCCTATCGTTAATCATTGTGGAAAGGAAGCGGTGCTGGTGATTTTCACTTCGCTATCAGGAGGCTCCGGAGCCGATTTTGGCCTCGTGTGTGCGCACCTTCTTGCCTCCCGCACATTGCCTCGCTTTCTCACTCCTCCTCCATCGCCACTCAACCGTCGTACTTCTCTCGCCGCTCTTCCGCCGCGGCTTCATCGTCTCGAACTCGTGAACCGCTCCTCACCGTGCGTTCGCGCCTTCGAGGAGCGCTCGAGTGGCCGTCGCAGAGCCGTCGTTATCTCCTTGAGATTGAGGAGAGGAGAAGAGAAGACCCTCGTGCCTCCATTTACCGCCGGTGTTTTTACTTCGGCTGCTCTTCTACACCCCCGTGGCCGCCCCTCCCGCTCTCCATCTGGCCGATCTGCCTTGATCCGTGAAAATCATGATTTCTCTCGCTTTGTCAGATCGTTGCGGCAATGTCACTTTTTCATTTATTCCGTATCATCGTTGTGGTGCTGTTACCGCTAGGTTGGTGGTTTCCAGAATAGCTTTGTGGAGCATGCTATTAGCCTCTTTCCCTGTGGATATTTAGAGGCTTTAAAGCAGGGGTTCCCAAACTGGGGGGCGTGGAGACATATTAGGGGGGGGGGCGTGAGCGCGAGACCAGTTAAAAAGAAAAATCTCTAAGTAAATAAAATCAATACATTTCTTTATCTAATTTTATGGTGTAAATTTTTAAAATTAACCTTGATGTTTAGAAAACTTAACAATCCACTTGTATAAAACTCTTATAGCAAAAATTTGCTTTTTGTCGATGTTCTTCTCTTAACAGTATTTCTTTAAATTGAAACTTATAATGTTGTATTTTGTGATAGTAAAAATACATGTTTTGTTTTCAATGTAATACTTGTTTTTTTCACATATCCACAAAATTTACTGTGAAGGGGGGCGTGGAAGGTTTCCTTTTTAACAAGATGGGGGCGTAGTATAAAAATGTTTGGGAACCCCTGCTTTAAAGGAACATGATATAGCCGAACTGCCAGACATTATGTCACAAAGCAGTCGTAGTCGTGAGCATGGTGTCACCGTCCGTGAAACTAAAGCAGATTTTTAAGCTTTAAGGTGCCTTCTTGATTACAAATTGAAGGGTCGCAAACCTGCCGGGAAAACCTTAACTGCGTTACCAGCCGAAATAGCACAATAGCAGAAATTCCGCAGAGAAAATAAAAGTTATTCCCCCTAACCGGGTCTCGATACCGGCTCCCCTAATTAACCTGTGCTTTCACCTGTTTAGCTACATACACGTCCTCTTTCTCTGTGGATATTTAGAGGCTTTAAAGAAAAGAGAACATCTTCGTGCCCAATGGTCAAAGCACCTGGGGATCCGGGTTCGAGTCCCGGTCAAGGCAAATTTTTTTTCGCTGTGGATTTTCTGCCATTGTGCATTTTCAGCGGGTAACGCCTTTAAGGGTTTTCGCGGTAAGTTCGCGACCCATCAGGATGCTATTCATCTTCAATAAAAAGTAATATGTACCTTGTTTTTCCACAATAAGTTTTCATTCCAAAATACCATGTTTTAGACGGTTGAAGTCATCTTAAGAAATGTTAACCGTCTAAACCATATTTTGTAATTAAAATATAAAAAGTATAACCTTTTAATCAAGGTTGCTGCCTTTTTTTGGCTTGACAGCAGATTTTTTTCCGACTTGGTCGATCGTGGGATTAGGTCCATATGCAGGTTGGCGTTGAAAGTGCGAGAGGTATTTCATATTCTCCTAATTCCTTTCTCGTGAAGTATGGTCGCGGTAGTGCTTATCGTCTGACCAGATTGTGAAATTTTCCAGTTCTTCATATTTATTACCGTTCTTGGAGGGAGCCGACATAGGATGAATAGTAAAACTTGTAATATGTGTCCCGTATGATATCCATAGAAATCCCTTCTTGGGTAGTTATACATTTAAACTTAAGTGCATGTTTGGTGACAAGTCTCCCCCTGCCACCGTCATTCAAGCCACCTCAAGTTACCGTCGGGGTGGCTTGAGTGGCAGCCAGTAGATATCGAGGGCTCAATTTGTCGGCTTCTTCCCAGACCATTGCAAGTCTGATTGCTTATAAATATCCACGCAGCAAGCAGTTATCTGCGACAGCCAGATGGGCAATACGCCGAGAGTCGTGAGTTCTTATCCCTTCTCGCATATTGATGTGTTGGAAGATACGGCGTAGCGATTGCAGTTAACCTATTAACCCAATATTACTGCAATTGGAAGCAGGAAATAAGATTTTTTGTTGCGTATTTTCGAAATCTTCGTAAAACACGCGCATGTTCTTCAGTTGCACCACATCAGATGAAGCTGTTAATCGCTTAATAAGTTTCGTACCACCATCACATTGTCACATCATTTGGCCTTTTTTATGAATATCTCCAACCGTGCCATTAACTGTAGTGGTACTGCTCACGTGATTGTTATTTTGTGTAGGCCTCACTGCTCGGATCTGAAGAAAGTCAAAGAGATGAATAGGGGGGATTATAATCCAATGCAGTCGTCGTAGACAATTAATGAAAGCGTTGTCATTGAGATTTTTGAGTGCTTGTCAAATGCAACACTCCGCTCATTCTCACAGCGAGTTTCATCGGGATAAACTCTTCGGCTAAACTTAACGGTCGTCACTCAAGAGATCTCTTTGTGCCCTGCGGAACTTAAAAAAAAAGAGACGGTTTTTGGAATGACCATTGTGTGTCATTCCATCGCGTGAACCCTCACCCTGGGCTCCTTCTTCAACTGCCTCCTCCTGTCCATGTGTTCCCTCGCTCGTAACTAAGCAACGTCCTTCGCGGTGGGGAGCCTTTCTCTCTTCGCATCCTCTCCCACCCACGCCTCGCTCACCTGACGCCTCCGTCACATTCTCGCGCTCTTGAAAACGGTAGATTTATGCTTTCCACGCCCGTCACGTGACCTGATTTCCCCATCGGCCATGGGTCATGCCTCGCGGTGACCCTCCGTGCCCTCTCCTCCCATCCCCTCAAACCCATGCTTTGGACTCTCTTCATTCGCTTCGTGAGGGTCTCTGCAAGAAGGGACAGTGGAAGGTATTCTCTCCTCATTGTCGATGTGCGGATTGTTCCCTCTTTGCCGGTTTATGAAGGTGGCCGAAGTTGACAGGGAAAGGTGAGGACTACGAATGGGGTCCTGTCATTTATTGGATGGCTAAAAGGGCCCCTAAAGCCTGTTGTAAGGGGTGTTTGTCGCATCCTCACGATTTTGGGCTAACCAAACTGACGGCAGGTAGTAACGGCCGCTTTAGCGGTCATTCCCCATCCCGAGTAGAGCTGTGAGAAAAGGCAAGTGCTTGGCTAATTACGTTATCACCCGGGATCCGTGGGATGCGGGCTGAAAAATTGAATATCCTGCATTTGTGGGAGTTAGTTCCCTTTGCTCCAAAATGGAAAATTAAATTAATGTATGTATCATTGTTGCGTATTTTCGAAATCTTCGTAAAACACGCGCATGTTCTTCAGTTCAATTCAGGACAATTGGCGCGTTTTAGCTTTTATTCCATCATTTTACTTGTTCATATGGCATTCCTCTATCCTTTGGAATTGCGTCCATGCAATCGGACCGAACTCTGGAGTACTCACTCTCAATGAATAATATTTTTACTCTATCCTTCCCTGCGTTTTCGTTGTGATTTAAACAAACGCGTTTCAAAATAATGTAAAGTAATGTTTCATTTAGGCTGCAAGAGAGAGAGTTGGGAATTAGAGAACTGGAGTTAAACGTTTTATAACACTTAGAAAATGCTACGTAACATTTTCCTTCAAAAAAAGCTGAAAATAACTGCTCGAATGGCATGTCCAAAATTACAGAGAATAATATTCTTTTACCACTGGTGTATACGATGGAAATCCCAGTTTAAGCAGTGACAATTAGCCTGCAATCAAACCCAAGGTCACAATTTCTTCAGCGCGTGCGGTAACCATTCAAGATTTTAGCGACAAACCACTAGAAAATTCTTTTAAGACAACTCTCGTTGGTTTAGTACCTGAGCACTGTAATGTGAAAATATTTTGCTTCAATGGAGCATTCCTTTACCTCGACAGTATGGAAAACTAGTGCCGAAACAATTGATTTGTTGTTCTGTCTCGGCTTTACTCTTAATATTTTTAATGCTGTTTGATGGTACATGTTTGAACCTAATTTAAATTCCATAGCTTCACTTATTGTGTTGTTTTACTACCGGTATATAGATGTGGGTTGCAGTTCTTAGTGCTCTAACTCAATTTTTGAATTGTTTCAATTCGGTCATCCTTTCTTCTCATGTACCCAAAATAGGTAACTGGTTTGAAATTCGAGTGGCGAACTGCGTCGTTTAACCTCTCCTACAGTCGCCGTAAATTCATCACCTTGCGTGTTAAGAGGACTTACCTGTTCAACCGCAAGTTCCGTTTACGTATAGCTTAAGCCGGGGCGATATGCTGATAGTGATGGCCCTGGAGAAATCCCCGTGCTATTACCCCGAGCGAGCTGCTCGTCCCCCCTTGGCTGAAATAATAATAAAAAGCGCAGTGGTTAAATCATCCCGGCCGCTTTCGTTATCTCCCCCTACCTCCATTGCCTGCCACCCTCGCCAATCTTCTTTACCGCCGCCGTAGTGCCATCTCTCTCCTCCGAAGTGCCCCCGCTCTCGCCTCTCCTTTCATCCCATTTTTCCCTCTCGCTGTTTCTCTCGCTTCGACTACCTCTTCATACTCGTCGTCGTCTTCTCTCGCCTGGCACCACTCATTGCCGTGCCGGGCGTGCTACGGTGTTTATGGGGTCGTTTACCAAATTTTTTTAATTGCCGAATCTGATAGAGTTTTTAAAATAAAAAAACAGTATTTTTCCGTTTTTTGATCCGTCAATTGTTTCTCGAGAGTGATCAAAATATCCATTTAGAAACGCGCCACTATATAATGGAATCACCGTGGTTTAGTAAAGCACCATCATCATCGGTCAACAGTCCTAGGTTGAATGAAAAAACACTGCGATTCCACATAATTTGGATTCCACATAAAATATTTTATGTGGAATCGCAGTGTTTTTTCATTCAACCTAATGGAGAAGTTCCACAAAGTTACGCCCGAGACCGTTTTGCTTGAACAATCTTAGGATTGGTTTGGCGCAGCCTTCCACCACTCAATTCTTCTATCGGCCAACCTCTTCATATTTACGTAGCTCTCCTCTCTTTTACATCCTTCACAACTTGCTCCATATACCTCATACGAGGCCTGCCTTTTCCAATCTTCCCGTTCACTTTTCCCTCGACGATTGTCTTCATCAGGCCATCGTGTCCCAAGATGTGGCCCATTAAGTTGTCCCGTCTTCTTTTTAATGTTTACAGTAGACATCTCTTCTCTCCCACTCTTCTTAACACTTCTTTGTTTGTCACTCGATTGATCCATTTTATCTTCATCATTCTTCGGCACCACATTTCAAATACTTCCAGCCTGGACCTCTCTGCTGCTGTTATTGTCCATGCTTCGTTGCCATATAGTAGAATGCTACAGATGTATGTTCTAATGAAATTCTTTTTCACTTAAACGCTTGTATTTGCAGCTGTAAGCAGACTCTTCTTCTGGTAAAATATCCTTTTCGCTTGGGCAATTCTACTGGCAATTTCTCTCTTAATTCGTCCATCGCTGGTTACTCGGCTTCCCAAGTAGCAGAACTCTTCCACCTCCTCGATTTTTTGTTTTCCTAGTTTAACATTGGTCCTGGCTTCCTTTCTCCTACTGCATACTTACCTTAGTTATAAGCGGCGAAAAACTGATGTTGTTAACCCTTTCGGAAAAGTGGCCGTGGTGCAACCTCTGACGTATATCGACTTCGTCCGATCACAACTGAGCCCGCGAAGCTACTCCGTATTATCGCAATGGGGGGGACACAGCTGACTCTGCCAATGGAAGCAGTTGCGACAGGATCTGTGTGAGCAGGCCTTCCGAGAACCCCCCTCCACTCCTTACCCTTACTCCACCCTGACCCTAAAAGCAGTCTAGGACAGGAGGAAAATGACGTCAATGGTATCAAAGCAGCTTTTTCGGTGGGCGTCACCTTTTGCTTATTTTAATTTTTGATTTATGAGTGAATAGTTGTGGTTAGAAGATTTTTAGTTAGATTGTGGTTTTTCACTAAAATTCGTTTTCCGTTTCCATCTGACGATTTCGTGTACAAAATTGCGATTTCGGTTCCGAGTAAACGCCCCCATTCTATGTAAAGGAAGACCGCTGTTGTTTTTGTGATGCGTCTCCATTCCGAAGCACTGCTACTGAGGATTTTGAATATAATTGTGCGGTATCAAACGCATTAGTGTGAATAATATTTTCAGTTTTTAGGGAAAATTCAGTTTTCTCGACAATTTTATTGATTGATCCACATCTGCGTGATATCCTTCGAGCCCCCTCGAGTGTGTGTGGCAGGGGGTGAAAATCACTATTCATACACTACTGACATGCGACTTAGAGCAATAATTGTAGTACTACATGGAAGCAAGTTCGGTATAGGAGTCACGCGCGACAAGATCGCAGTGTCTGCATAGTAACGAAGTGATTACTAGTTAGAAAGTTTTTCCCTTAATATATATATATCTGTATTTCCCTAGCATGCATAAATTAGTAATATTAAAACATCCTCCATGCACTACTGACTACTCCAACAATTTTTTACCATCTCTCCCTTTGCTATGTTGCCTATTGTGTTCTCTAATGGCACGCGGGAAAAATAACATTTTACATCTATTGGTACGACAATCTATCTCTTTAACCGTATCTATCTGGTCATTCTAGCATAATAAGCAGGGCTTCTTAATAAATATCTAACTTTATCTGTTAACAAATCGGCTTAGAATTTGCATTGAAGGTTTCGCCTAAATGTTACATCTACACCACCGAAAATGATTGATTAGTTTGAAGCGTCATCATAGACGTGGTGAAGTTCCTTTTTCGTTGTTTTATTCGCATTGATTTTTTGGGTTCGAAATTTCTAATAGGTACTGACCTTTTTCCATTTTCGAAACATGCCCAAATGTTTTTGGTACATTTGGATTCGTACGCCTCATTCCTTGACCCCAATCATACACGTAGCCAGGGGGGGGGGGGTGCTTCTGGTGCTTCAGGCCCCCCATAATTTTTTCCCAATAATATTGTTGTTCTGATTTTAGCAGTGAACTTTACCATTGCTTAGAGATAAGACTGGGCACTGTGAAGATAAATACCAAGCACTGAAAATTAAGGGAAGAGATTTGTAACATGTCGGCACCGAATGGGCAAGGCTGATTTGTTTCAAGTTACGCAAGACGTAACTTGAAACAAATCAGCCCACCTCCCCCGAAGCAAATTTATGGTTTCGTGCCTGACCTCAATGAAGGCGACTGGTCTTCTAAGCTGCATTCTTCGTATACTGTTGTCATTTTTTTCGCCCTCACCGGTATTTCCGGTCCCTCGTGGCCCCTCGGCGATGCACCACCTTCGCCTGTCGTGTTCGTCTCCTTTCTTCCGAATCCCTCTGACACCATCTTCACTATCGTCGCTTTCTTTGCATTTCTCCCGCGACCTCGTCCCGTTTCTTCCTCTCGCCTCTTTCGCACGCTTTGCTGATTTACGACTTTCTAGCACTTCCACTTTGCAGGCGTTTGATAACACCGCTCGGGATACATCCCTACACCCACTCGCCTCTCCTCCTCCATCCCGGCCGCCCCCGCAGTGCTTCGTCCGGGGAAGAGAATTCTGATTTCACTTTTAGGTTCCCAAGAAATTGACGCGAGAGTAGAATACGTTGGCGCTCCTCCAGCGCCTCTTCAATATGGGACCGAAAAAATAGCGTGCAATATATTTAATCTTTCTATGAAATCAGAATCGAGCTGAATCGATGCCGGAAATTGGGTTGCCGTAAGGATTAAAATACTATTTTTGTCACTACGTGCTAATAATCCCTTTCGAGACCTTTACAGTTATTACAGTAGAATACAGTTCCATCTGTGTGTGCGGTATGAAGCCATTGTATCTTCAGTACTCCAGTTCTATAAACCTTTAGTGTACCTAGCCACCCATCCATCTTTAATGCGGCAAATAACCTTGGTTATTGATCTATTCCCCTAACTACAACAGATGGTTGTTTTGTTTGTACCTGTAACTTTGCTTTATCTTATTTTAGTAATTTGTATTGAATTTTAACGTACTTTGTCGCTTTAGTCATTGTTTTTAAACGTGTCTGCATATTTTTTCTTCATTTACGCCGTATGTATCCTATAAAACTTAATGAAGTACTTAGTGAACGTTTACTGAAACGTAGAGAAATTTTACTGAATTTAAAGTCCTGGTAAAGTCAGATTCTCGTTATCCTCTGTTAAATTTGGCGTTTAGAACGTGGGATCGGGTTGGTGTGGTGGCTAGAGTATTGGCCTCCCATCCCGAGGGCCCGGGTTCGATACCAGGCAGTGGCGGATTTTTCAGTGGAAAACCGGTCCCCACTTGAGTGCCTAGTGGAGGGCATTTCAAGTACAGTACTCCGTCCGTCGGATGGGACGTTAAGCCGTGGTCCCCTTGGCGCCTTTCGTTAAGAGTAGGCTAATGCCGACGCCGGGTTTCTCTCCACCCTTCCTCTGTTCCCTAAAAACTCCTACCATTACCCAATTACCCACTTATCCTATATGGCGCAAATGACCTCAGCTGTCGGTCGCCTCCCCTAAATAACCAACCAAACTAACCAAGCGTTTAGAACTCTACCTTGTGCTTAAGGTTTATCCATTTCCCGTCAAATAGAAATTTAGTAATCAGAGACGGGAAAGTTGGGAAAAATGGACCATGTCTCGCGTTACTGGAAGCTGTGGCTTTCAGTTACATCGGGATGTGACGCGATCGGGATGGGTCTCTTTTTTTGTAAATGTCAACGGCCGCCGCGCCGCTGCGCCGCGGAATATAGGAGTGGATGGACGCAGATGACCAAGCGCTGTGACGTGACTGCTATTGTTTCCCTGGATTTACATTTTCGAACGCGTAGAACATAGCGAATTGGCGACTGGTAGCGGTGATAGAGGTCATAGCCCTTTGTTTCCATGCATTGGCAAAAAAATTAACGGGCTTAACGTGTCTGTATTTCCGGATTCGTCTGACCCGTGCGATAAGCGTCCCTTTATATTAATGGATGTGGAGGACTACCGAAAGGACAATGCCGGCTGTAAATGCGGAAAGGGTTTCATAGCCTCGGTTTATAGCGGAATGATTAAGACGTAGAAGAAAGAAGAGTGGGATAGAGAAAGCCATTGCTGGTAACAAAAACGAAGGAAGAAGTGGAGTGAAGGAAGAAAAGGAGAGATTTTTTAAACTTTAACTGTTCATATATGCATGTGAATATGTATGTATAGACGCAAATAATTCAATAAGATTGGCAATTTTCCACAAAGAAATCTTTACTGCAAAAAGTAGCAGTAAAGATTTCTTTGTGGAAAATTTCCAATCTTATTTAATTATGTTATTCCACCACATAACTCTGAAACGACTCTTTTTATTATATAATTAAGTGAATTCCCATCCCTGAAAATGGGATAGGATTACAGACTTTATAATAATAAATAGGAGATTATGGAACAGTGAACGACTGCGTATCTGGTCAATGAAAGAGAAGAGACCAAATAATCAATGGCTGGAAATCAAATGAGAATGCTCAATCAAAGGTGTATATTATGTAATCTGAGGGTACGATTTCGTTTTAGGGACCAAGTGGTGGAACTTAAACGTCACGGAAGAGAGTTCTTAGCAGTTTATTTAATTTATGAGTACTTTGTTGCACGCCTCGTTTAAGTCTTGAGAATTATGTAAAATGAGGTCTTGCAATGAGGCAGTCGTAAAGTGAAAAACTGTAAAAAATGTCTTAGTTTGCTTTGTAAATTCTGTGAAGGGAATTGAGAGGTCTGTTGATCGTAAATCAAAATACTCTTGTAGTTATAAAGTTGCTGGATTAATTGGATACCCTGGCAGGGTTTGGATAATGTTGATGTTAACTAGCCTACCTACTGACTAGGCAGTTACTGTTCTAGAAACTATCACTATTATCATAGCACTGATGAGTGAAGAAAATGGGACACTTGATCATTATCATAATGGAATTGAGGCATGGTAGTTGTAGTTAGTTGCATTTGAATCTCTTTCGATTTTGTTGCACATATCAGGCCGTCTCAAATTACGTAGGTCAGTGGCTAGCTTGTGAACCCGAAATAAGAACATTAGGTTTTAGCTCATTTGGGGAAAATATTTGTCTTTGGTTGTATTTGTGGTGATTGAATATTCTTTTGTGTTATCGCCGCTCAATTTTTATGTGAAACGACTATTTAACTACACCGTAATTAACATTTCAAGAGGCAATGCTACTAGCCTAGAACTCATTCCTTTCCACATGAATGTAAGGAATGTAGGTCCAGCAATTTAGCTCATTACCCTCTTGCAAGATGTGTCAGAGAATACTATCCTGTTTCAAAGAATTGTAAACAAGCACCCAATGCACCACAATCGACATTATGTTCCAATGGGGGAAAAGAAGTTTTTTAATGCTTTTTTGCGTCTGTTAGTTTTTTGTCTTAATCCAGGAATGGGCTGCTGTTATTGTGTTGTAATACTTTATCATGGATACTTCTGGCGTCTCTTAAGCCAATTGTTAACCCATAAACGCTTATCATTTAGAATAACCCGGGTGAAGAATAGAGTCAATGAAGAAATCCTTCTCTCGGAGGAGTAATTTATTTCGCAAAAACATTCCGTTGCACAACTCACGAAGCATATCAGTTACGCTTTCTCGTTTGGATTTGAGGGACGAGTTGTTCCTCCATTTAAGCCCGTCATTAGTAAGGTCTTCGTTGCGTGAATCCTATAATTTGCGTGATCGCTTCTCAAATTTGAGAGGGGAGAGTAATTCATTCTTACTGCAACACAATTGCCAAAACCAGAGGTCTATTTCCCTGCGGAAAAAAAGTGAAAAAATAGTGTGGCTCTTGTAAATTATTTTGTTTTCCTGAAAGTTGAAGTAAGTAAAACTTAGCCCCCGTGTATGCAGTTTTACCTTTTAATTTAGTTGTCCACTTTTTGTGATTTTCAAATGTCAATTCAATTATTGCACAATGAAAAGTCTGTGGAAATAACTATCTTTGAAACTTATCCAACTTATACCCTTCTCTCTGGATTCATAGACGTTTATCCAACAATCGAAATAATTTTAGTGTAGAATTAAAATTTCTTCGCTTATAATCCGTGGCTAATGATTTTTCTTACTTATTATTAGAATAAGATAAAATATTTTCGTTTTACTTAAATTTTAAGCTCAATTTTCTTGTAATATTGTTGCGAATGTAATTTAATATTTTAAGGGGAAATACTTCGAGCGTTAGGAAATCAGCGCCGTAATAATGTAGCTATTTTACATGGGGAGAGTTGTGAAATGTAAATAAGTCAACGCCGAAGTTAATAGCAACAAACAATTTTTGATATTACGCATCGTTTTTGTGTGTTCTATTTGTAATTATCTGGAGTGATCTAGTAACTGTGACTTTTTTTAACTTGTAGCAAAGGTAACGAGATAATGACTGTAGTCTTGCTATGGTGCTCCAGGATAGTGCTATAGGATAATTGCTATGGTGCAATTCATTTCACATTGCGAAGAAACAGTTTTCAAGCGAATCCTGTCAGAGGGACACATTTTCTCAGCCTATGGCAGGAAAGGCCAAAGCCTCTTAGCCATAATGTCTGCTATTGTTGGTGTTTTGTCACAATCAAGTTTTGCCAAAAAGGAATACTTATTTAATGAATCAGATTTGTTTGTATTTATGTATTTTCTTAGAGATCTTAGCTATCCAGCTTATTGAAATAATTAAATTATCGAAGTTGTTCATTTTGAATTTGCTAGGCACTGTGTATTCTGTCTCGTCGAAAAGTTTTACTCTATCAACGATTTTGTCTAGTTTGCTCTAGTATTCCGCCCTCGCGTGTCCTTACGATCTTTAGAAGTCGGCATAACTGCGGAATCAATGGGGAAGTGTGCTCTACGGACCGCAGATACGATGAACTAATTCAGTTTGAGCTGCGTGATTTCCTCGGACGGAAAGTTCGTTGCAAGGCAATTGAAGTCGTGCGATTTCGAAGGCTCACATAATGGCAGCGGTAACGAATGGGTGCTCACAACAGAGTCAGTGTGTGCTCCCCTAATGGAGAGAGCGGGAGAGGTTTTTGAGTGGACTGTTTTTTCTTCTTGCTCTCGCGCCAACTCCGCTAATCGATGGTCTGGAGTGTGAGAGAAGGGCGTGAGGTTGGACGCCAGCGTTTTGACACCCTGAACCGTGTGTGGAGGAGATGCTAGAGGGAGAATGGAGAGCGGCCTCTCGAGTGGTCTGTGACGGGTGGACGTAGATGTGGGACCCCCGCGTGTGCGCTCGGAACAAGTCGGGAAGCGGAAAGAGTGGAAGAATGGGAGCGGAGAGGGTGAACAAAGGTGCTACCCGCCCGAATCGCTTCCGCGCACTTAGCGCGCCCCGCGGCTGAAGGTGCCAGAGCTCACGAACGCCCTTTCTCGCTCTGGACGGGCGTTGTCTAAATGTAACCGAGCGCTGCCGCCGCCGGGAAGCGGGTGAGATATTTCGTGCCCACTCGCCAAATGCTTCATTATTCTCCAGGGCCCACCCCCTCTCTTCTTTCCATCAGGTCCCTAGCCGCGCTTATCCTCAGTTTTTCTTTTATTACCTTTCCTTTCTACCCCCCTCTTCAAAATATACCTTAATACCCTCCCCCCTTCCCCTCTTCAATATACTTGCTTCTGTAATTGGCGTAAAAGATCACTTCCGGTCGCGGCAGCCAAATCGTTGACGGAGAACGCTTCCGGCCCCTTCGCGATGCCGTTCAGGGAGTTCCGTTTCGCGAATTTTGTGTAACGCAGTTGTTATTGATCGCAGATATCCACACCTTAGCGAAAATTGATTTTATTCTTGTGGGAGAACAATGGCCCATACTCTTCCCTCTTGCTTAAAGCAATTTAAAGTTAATCCTCAAAGTAAAATTGTTAGTAGATTTGGTTACGCTCATGAGTGTGCATTATATGAAGCTCATACCAACCTTAGTGAGCCATTTATCACGGGAACGATCCTCATTCTATATTTTTTTGTATTATTTCTTTTTAACTTCATGTTCCTCACTTTTTAACTATTGTTAACGTTGCGTATTCATAAAAAAATAGGGATGCGCTCTACTCCAATTTCTTGAAATGTAGCTGAATGTATTGGAGCCATTATTTTATGATATTCAACCGTCATTGAATGATGTATCGCTCTACTGCAATCCATGCCTACTGCATTTGTTACGAAGGGTCAAAAGACAATGGGAAACATTATTCTTTGTATGTACATGGTATTCAACGAAACTTGCCCCAGGGAACGAATTTTATCGGAAAAAAATGTTTCCTAAAGCTCTTGTGCGACGTAAGATCTCAAGAAATTCGTTTCTTCTGGACAAGTTACTGTTATTAAGGGATTTAATTACGATTGCATCATAACTGCGCTGTTGTAGCTGTTTAACGAGGCCATAATCAAATTAAAGGAAAATCTGCCGTGCTTCCTTTCTAATGCCGTTAGTCATGATTTTGGTAATGTTTTAGATAGATGAGAAGCAACTCACCTAAAGCTGTGACTTTTTCTTGGCTAAATTCTGTTAGGGATAAACAAGAAGAAATGACAGATGAGATGAAAAAAGACAGCAATAAAAGCTGTCTGGTAATTTCAGGGACAACTTTTGTGCTAACCTCTTCGTAAGTACTTATCTTTTACATACTTAACCACTTGCTCCATTTATTTCATATGAGACCTTCATTTTCCATTCTTCCCATTCACTTTTCCGTCAACGACTGACTTCATCATGCCGGTCTGTCGCAAGAGTTTTCCGCTCGAAATTATGCTAACATGCAAGACGATTGGGTCAAATTGGGTTCACTTCACAAAATTTGGAGGGATGGCGGCTACGGAAAAATTCCGACGTGTGCGATTGGGGTACAAAGATTGCAATTCCACGCAGGAATCTGGCTTGTTGACTCGTGCCGTTCAGATGGAGGTTTATTCGAACTTTTAACCCCTCCCGAGCGCTTTTCTCGAGGGAGCTTGATGCGGAGTTTTGCTCGGCGTTTCCCGCACCGGCCCTGCCATCATCTCGTTCGGGAGTAGATTCACGAACTCCCGCGGGCCTCCCGAACACTCGTCTTTTTCGGCCCTTTATCGATGAGCTTCCGCGGTGCCATTGAAGCCCTAGGAATGCGGCAGGAACCGAATTCAATACTCCGCCGCCCCCATATATCTATCCACACATATCTCGTTCCCCACCTCAACTCGGGCGGAACCTTTCCTCCCATTCGGATCACGTCCTCCTCGGCGGCTCCCTCTCTTTCCTCTTGGGGGTGCGAATTCTCGAGATGGGAGGAGGGAGGGGTGTGGTACGGGTTTTTTTCCTCGAGAAGTCCCGAGTCTCTTTCGGGGCGGGTGGCCGTATTTCTGAGGAGAAGGAGCGGCCGGCCGGTTTGTTCTTTTGATCAAGTGAGGGATGGTTTCGCAGGACTTATGGATCGACAAGTCCTTCTTTGGGTTTCGGGCGGGGCATGAATCATGAGTTGTCTGCCGTGGTCTATAAAAAGGTCGCGGGGGATGGGTGAGCGGATGTGCTTCGTCCCAGGGGAATGTTCCCTGGACACGGAGATTTGCTCATCTCTCGCCCAACACCACCAAGTGGGCTAACCTTAACAATGTTATTGAAGTTTGTCTCCTCCGTCTAGGTTTTGCTAGTGTTTTCTGGAGGAGATTCTTTTTTCAATGGCGACTTGTGATTCTTTTTTTCATTCTCAGATTTCTTTTTCGATGGCTACTTACGCTTCTTTGCTTTCACCATTGCTGTTACATTTTTTTGTCTCTAGATGAGTTTACAACTGTGGTAGTAGTGGTAGAATTAATTATTTAGGTGTTCCGTTCCATAAGCCTAGGTTTGTATGGCATAGTCTTTTGTTCAATCCTAAGAGAAAGCAACATCCATGTGGGATTCGAATCTTTGGGCTACCTAGGCACTAAATTGCTGGCTATTAACTCTGGCCGGCCTTTTAGATATCTGCAATTACATAATACCCTGAAAACCACCGCAAGGATATGTGCCAGGGGGTGAACCATCGCCAGACATGCATTATCAGTGAGAGAGAAGACTTACTACCTGGCAGCAATGTAAAGAAAACTCTACCCCATTCAAGCACTACTTACATGAAGCCAAGAGATCATGAGACAATGAGTACTTGAGTGAAATCTCTATCGGGGCCTGTTGTGAGATCTTATTCCAAAGAGTTTTCTCAAAACATTGTTCGGGCGAAAATCAAACAGACATTTGGAGTGAGCCCAACTACTCGGTCTTTGAACCTGCTCGAAAATTGCAACCCCTTCTGTGATTCATTGTGTATTTACATGCATTGCGTAATGACCATTGTTTTTCAATCTGAGCAGTATAGTGGAAAAAACGGTACCTTAAAAATGTTTACCATTAACCCTTTCTCTGCCAGACCCTTTTAGGTAGACTGTGCGAAAACTGCCAAGCAAGTTTCCATAAAAATCATAAGATTTTGAATTTTAGATATATTTGAAGCACTTCATTTTAATATCTGAATCATATATTTGTGTCAGTGTTGACGATGTTTTAAGTTTTTATGGTGATGAAAAGTAATTCATGCTCTCTCTCTGATTTGAAGGAAATATAATATTACAAATATGCAATTTAAGTCGGCCGATAAATAGGCCCACTGCCAGTACGAGTTTTAATAAATATTGTATCCCGTTGGCTTAATTACGGTAGTTTCTTTTCCCGTATTTCACCTTTACTCTAGGACTGAGTGAGGGCAAAATGGCACGCAAAAAAATGCTTCTATTCGCCTAATGCAGTGAACAAAACTGTTATCCTTGTCTCATAGTCTTCCTCCCGTTTTTTCTCCATCATCATCTTCAACAACTGTTGGAAAGGAAGACATTTGGCGTATGAGATAAGTAGAGAAGGGAAACAGGGGCCCATTGCGTCGGCGACCCCCAAAAAGGAGTGAAGTGGGCATGGATGGGCGGATGGAGAAATCTTAAGAGCTGCTCGATAAGATAGTGACCTTCTAGTAAGTGAAAGGAAGTCCTTATCTCTACCCCCTCCCCCCTCTCTCTCTTTCTCTCTCTCCCTTTTGAAGGCGCTCTGACAAATTCCTCTGTTCCGATATCCCTTTTGATTTCAAGTGCATTGATCCTCCAAAATGTTGTCGGGAATCCCCGAAAAACACTCATTCCTCTTCACATCAGGCATTGGGAAGAACATAATAGGTATCGTCCTGCATAGTAAAAATTCCACAATTTTCGAATGCTAAATTGATTGCTACGTTTCAACTATGTATTTTGAAATGTTTTATTGGTGTAGTAGGTGTAAAATTAGCTTCGTTTTCTAATATCTGCTACTTGTACAAATTACCCTGTGATCCACCTCTATGGTGTGTAAGGTACAGGTGTGCTAGACCACAAGGAAGGTATCCTGAGCAGCTTAAGTTTTACTGCCTTTAAACTCCTGAAGTTTTGCGTATGCACCAGAATATTTACTCGTTTTTTTCCCAGTTTGGCTTTTAACTAGGCTTAGTGATTTTCGTTTATTCAGTTATTGAGTGCGACCAAAATCCCGCCTATGGCTCTACTTTGCTTCAGTCAAGGAAACCTGTTAGTTGCGTGTTTCTATTTTAATTTCTTTGAAGCTCTTCTCAGTAACACGACAGTAAACGCAAGTAATATCCAAATTGCAGCGGTCAATGTTATTCCAATGAATTTGGGTACTTACGGCTTCGGATTTTGCCTATGGTAGCAGGAAACGAGATTGAAGTGTTCGAGGAATTTCAATTGGGGACTCTGGCATTGCGATTTTTCTCGGAATAATTCACACGTTGCTCGTCTGATTGACTCAGTTCTTGGGGCTGTACGGGGTTTGAGTGGTGATCTGAAGTGTTGAACCGCGGGGTTTAGCGCCTGCCTTTCTGCCGCCTCCTGTCATCGAAGGGAGCTTCCCCGAGATACGCCTCTACGTCTCAACGAGGGCCGTCTTAATTATCTCCCTCCCCCTTCTCGCTCGTTCCTTCAAAGGGGAGGGGCGCTTGAGAACCACTTTGGGAAGGCGCCTTCGCTTCCTCTCTCTCCAGAGGATTCCAATGCAGCGTCAGAGAAGGCCGGGTATCATTTCATCTTCTCTACGATGGTGGAGAATATCCCGTCATGCCAGTTTCACATGATACTACTTTCCTGTTCATTTTGTAGTTTGTTTGCAGTTGGGTGTAATTACGTCCTTATTTGAAGCGTGAATAATATTCAACGCCGGTATAGGCATTTTATGAATTAAGTTGAAGTACTGAATTATGTCATATTCAAACATTATACGTAGATACATAAATCTGCGACATCACGTGGCGCGCCACATCACTTCGTGTATTTAGCGCGAAAAATTTTGTCAGTTTTCATAAAAAATGTGCAATGGCTTTAATCTAATTGATCATGGGAATAATCATATGGCACATTCGTTAATTATATTTCTCGCCTCGTTTAATATTTATAAGTCATTGAAATGAGTTTATATTCAGCAGTAATAACCAGTAAATTTCGAACAATTTAAATCTAGTAATTTCGAGCGTAGTAGGTTTTTAGGCAGTTATACTCGAAGCATTAAATTGGAAGTTGAGGCATTATTAAAGCGTGGGTATTGCATGGATGAATGGGTGGTAATAGGACTGCAGCTGTTTTACGAGCAGTTTTTAATGCTATTAGAGTTCTCCGTGCAGTTCGTTGCTTTTCTCTTATACAATTTAGAGTGCGTATCTCTCCGTGCATCATATACACCAATAGAAGCATCATGGAAATGAAATTAGGAATGGGGAATAGTAATGGGCCTTTAGAATTGGGGAATGATTTTCCATAAGTGAAGCGTATGAACGTGTGCTGTCGAAGGGAAGGATGTTAAATATCTAAGACGAAAAAAATTGGTTTACAGTTTTGGTATACAGTCTTAAGACCCTAGTATTTTTAACGGGAAAAATGGCGAAGGAAGGCCCCGTGTAAGATATGTGGAACTAGTGATGAAGGATGTGAAAGAGAAGAAATACGTAAATATGAAGAGATTAGCTGATAGAAAAACTCAGTGGAGAGCTGTGTCAAACCAATCTGAGGATTGATGACTAATGATGATGATGATACAGTTCTGATTGAAGATTGAAGGACGGAACCAATTTTCTGCCCTTTTTTTAGAGAGTGGAAATTTTCCTGAATAATACACTGTAGGTGCATCAAAAGAGCAAATTTGCTGGAATAGCTCAGTGTAATATCCCTGAATAGCGATTGATTTCCTTGAAGTTTGGACGTAAGGTGTCGAGCCGTAACCAAGTGTATTTGTGTTTTTTCGCTGCTTAAGACCCTAGTATTTTCCGTCGTCGACCCATTCTCTATTATGCGAATCTATTGGGTTATGTATGAAAATGAAACGTAGAATTTCGATTGCCTGATTCCATTCAAATTCAATGTTGTTTATGGAAGTTTATTTTTCGGAAGAAATAGTTCTTTTCTCCCCTCTCATGACCATCGACTAATTCAGCCTGTATGAAAGTGTAGGATAATATTTCTCCTATTTTACCTCATTCAACGATATTTTGGCACTGTAAATGAGAGGAAAGGTCTCGAAATTCGTCTAGGCATCATGAATACGGCCTTCTCATATGTGGTATTCAAGTCTGTACCCGAAAATAAAGGTGCTCTAGGCCGGGAGGAAATATAGAAGAATAGGAATGGAAGCGTAGGAGGGAAGGGTGGAGAGAAACCCGGCGAGTGCAATAACCCGCTCACAAGAAAAGGCGCCGAGGTGACCGCAGCTTAACGGCCCACCTGACGGACGGAATACTGAACTTAAATGTTCTCCACAAAGCAAAGTCATAGCCGTTTCACCAATGAAAAATATCTTCCACTATTGATATTTGAACCGGGGCCCTCGGAGTGAGAGGCCGGTGTCGTAACCACTATACCATTACAGGAGCCTCGGCAGTAGATTATGTGTCGTCTTAGGAGGAGTTTGGCTCAAATTGTATTTCTTATTTCTTTTTGGTGACCTAGTTTCTTTGATGTCCGAAAAATATTGTATTCAGTATTTACTGCGATCGATCACGTATCAATGGGGAACTCTGTGGATTAAATTTATGGCCTTTCGATAGGATTGGGTTCCTTTTGGCCACAACTTCATGCACCCACTTCTGCTGAATGACACACATTTAAGATTGCCGACTCTTCCGGATTGAGGCGTTTCCCATTCGCGTTTTCCGCACAACAGAATCATTAATATGGTTGTATATTAACACGTTCGCTGCGGCGTGACCCACCGGTGGGTCACGCTAATCCTTCTAGCGCCGCGGCCTTTTAATTCTTTGAATTGTCTCAACTTGCGAGGAGTATTGTGAGAGTAGGAATCGAGATCTTCTCGAGTGACTTCACCCAGAGGTTAGTCACAGTTCAAATAACATACTGCTATGTGTCACTTAGTGTGACCCACCGGTGGGTCACGCCGCCCCTCCTGAAACTTTTTCCAGCGTGAGCGGTGTGACCCACCGGTGGGTCACGAACAAATTTACATATTAGCGTAATATATCCAAAATACGTTTATTTTTTGCTTTCTTTTCGTTTTTTTTCATGTTTATGCGATGTTTATACATAAGGATGAACAATACTCGATATAGTAAAACATATCAACTTATTAAAAATAATGAAAATGTTTAGGACAATTTTTTCTCCTCAACCTCTTGGCTGTCCGTCAGTTGCTCGAAACTAAACAGCCCGAACTGCATTCGCCACGCTGTGTGAGAGATTGAGACTCTCTCTTCCCTTCCTCCCCCCCCCCCCTTTACGAATGGGCAATTGGGAAAGGGTCGCGTAGCGTTCTTGAGCCAATCCCTCAGTGGTGGATGAGTGACCGTGCCCTTGCCGGGTGAACGTCTTCCGAAATGCAGAGACACTACTTTTTTCTGAGTGAGACAAACCACTATGTACTCTTTTCAAAGGTTCCCCCTTCCCTTTTCTCAGAGTGTGAGCAAGACTGGGGAATCGGTACGCACGGACGGGCGTCTACATCTCACAGACGGGCGCGAACAAGGGCAGGCGCAATAAACAGAGACGGGTGGGAGTCTCCTGGGTTTTCCGAACGTCAGCAATTCTTTACCACATGCATTGTATTCTTGGCCCTCTCTTCCCCCATCCCAACCCAGGGTCTAGCTGATAGCGTGCCCCACGTGGCCGGGGGAGGGGTGGGCTGGGGGCGAAGCTGGGAGTAGCCTCCCCCAGCCTTCCTCTAATCTCAGGAAACAGCTGAATATTGCTGCTTCAAACACCATCCCTCGGCAGTGGCCAGAAGCTCGGAAGGACTGTGACCCACCGGTGGGTCACACCGCCCATGCAAAAGGCTGAGTGTGACCCACCGGTGGGTCACGCCGCGCTGTGAGGAGTAGGGCTTTAAACAGCTCCGCAGTGAACGTGTTAAAGACGGAAGCTGTGAGGCAAGGACGATGAGAGCAGCTGAGGAGAAAAGAGTAGAAGCATTCGAAATGTGGTGATACAGAAGAATGATGAAGATTAAATGGATCGACCGAGTAAGTAACGAGGAAGTCCTAAGAAGAGTGGGAGAAAAGAGGTCCACTGACAACTCTAAAAAGAAGAAGTGACAACTTAATCGACCATATTTTGAGACACGGTGGCCTGGTGAAGACAATCGTCGAGGGAAAGGTGAACGGGAAGACTGGAAAAGGCAGGTCTCGTATGAGATACATGGAACGGGTTGTGAGGGATGTAAAGAGAAGAATTACGTCAATAGGAAAAGGTTGGCCGATAGAAGAATGGAGTGGAAATCTGCGTCAAACCAATCCTAGGATTGGTGACCAATGATGATGATGATGAACGAGGGAAGGTGTTGTCCCTGAAAAGAAAGCGCGATACTGTGGGAGTGATACCCTGAAGGGACCTGAACCATCCTCTCAACACTCAATTGACTTCTCCCAAATGTTTAATTGAAATGATTCTCTTTTGAATATTGTTTCAAGTCATTCCAAGTTATATCTCAAGTAGACTTAGATCCTTTATGATTAAACGGCACATTTATGGTATTTGTTAGTGAAGAATGCTCAATGTATATTGCCTAAAATTTTGCTTGTCGCTTGAATCCTCGATGATCTCCCGGCATTATTTAATCTCGGAAGGATCAACTCCTGGAATCAACCCTTCAGTAGTTGACAACCCCACACAGATGCCTCTTTTGTCGTTTTCCTTCCCTCACATTCCCCACACTTCATCATTACTTTGAGTTGTCATTCCCAGAAAAGATTGTCTGTGTATTTCGCCCATCTGTCCACGGTGGTAATTGGAGTCTTATTCCTTACCTGTTGTCATTGTGTTCTCAGACAACGTCATGGCTGGGTGCTTCCCAGGTTTAGAGATATATTTCCAAAACGCTGCATGTCATCTCGTTAAGTGGGATCGGCACATCTCGAGCGTAAATACGAGAAGTTTCAGAGCTACTTGGCATTCATTAGCATCCCAGGTTGCGTACGGTGGTAGGATGCAACTCGCTCTGCGGCAAGTTGATGATTTTTCACGAATTTTAGAAAGGCGTTTCTCGGGTGCGTAAAAAATCTGCCCTCCCACGCAGACGAGGAGTGTGTTATTACTCTGTATACTCTCCTCGTGCACTTCCGCAGAGGAAGTTCATGCTGTTATAGCCAGACGGGAGTGGGGAGGGGGGGGGGAAGGGTTGGAAAGACACTGTGTCCTCCCAACGTCTCCCGAGAAAATGGTGACGCGGTGGCAAGACGGAGGCGTGGGTGTGGAGGCCATATCGATTGCGGCGGAGGGTGAGGCCAACGGGGGTCGGTAGGGAGAGGCAGGAAGGGTTAGAGGGGGAGGGAGACTTTGGGGGAGGGTGGGTGAGGGGGTGAATACGTGAGGAATTAGGTCAGACGACGGATCATGTGTCGCGTCTTTTTCATTATTTCCCGTCGCCGTTCTGCTTTTTAGTCGTTTTTCGGACCCGCGCGGGGTTTGTGTGTGAAAGCTTATGAGCATTCCATCTGATTTTTTTCCTCCATGAGAAAACTGAGCAATTACGTCGACCTGTCCTTATAAATTTCCCTCAGTGTGTACTTTATTCATTATTGGATCCGTCTCTCTGCTACTGGAGCGTAAATATGGTCAGTGGAGCGACTGATTCTTTTGGTATCGCTTCTTTTCCTCTCGCATCTCGCATTGTCTCCCGGATAAGGTTAATAATGTTTGATGTATGTGTTTGAACGGCAACTAAAAGTTATTTCGCCGTTGCCTAATTGCTGGAAAATAAATAGATGCCATCAGTTCTCTAACCTTATATTTTATTTATAGCTTTATTAATTGTTTTTTCGTAATATGTCGCGAATTTTCCCGTCGATATTTTATTTACGATAAAATCTTTGATTAATTTCGGTTGTATTCGGTTTTGCTTCGGATATATTTCGGTTACACCTTCTGTATTCTTCGACTGAATATTTTGGCTTACCTAATATTGCAAATTCTCAAATGAACGGTTTCCCATAATTTGCAAACAAATATTTCCCGTTGTGTTTGTTGTCTTCATTTAGCGTACTCCTCATACTTGCATCCGAATCAATTATAATTTATTATTCCTAGTTAGACTTTAGTCTTGCGAACTGGAAATTAATCGTATTTTTCTCGACGCATGTAAATAATAGACCAAATTCTATGTAAAAAAATCACGGTGCTTTACTGGACAACTTAATAGGCCACATCTTAAGGCACGATGGCCTGATGAAGACAATCGTCGAGGGAAAAGTGAACGGGAAGAATGGAAACGACAGACCTCGTATGAGGTATATGGAGCAAGTTGTGAAGGATGTAAAAGAGAGGAGATAAGTCAATATGAAGAGATTGGCCGATAGAAGAAGAGAGAAGAGTGGAGGGCTGCGTCAAACCAATCCTAGGATTGTTGACCAATGATGATGATGCTTTACTAAAGCACGGTGATTCCATTATATAGTGGCTCGTTTCTCATTGGATATTTTGATCACTCTCAAGTTAAAATATCAATCCTAGAGAAAATATCATTATATGCCACTCCTTTTATGCTGCATTAACTTCGAGCTTCACGATGGAAATTTTCGCGGTTTAAGTCGAAAGGCCTTTATTTATTAATTATTTTCTTACAGTTTTCTATATTTACTCGTTTTAAATTTTAGTCGAGTGCCTAAATTAGGACCCCTAGGTAGGAAGTGACCAGCAATGCGTCATTTTATGGTCTACCATGGTCAGCAAGAGAGCCCAAGTAGATTTTTAGTCGGCTCCTCCTCGACGTAACTGGTTGTAAATTGCGTATGTGCTTTAGTCATTTGAATTTTTCATTCCTTGGTTATTTCCTTTGTAGGGCTGAAACGAATTTCTTCAGCGTAAGCACTGGACTTCGAACGTTATTGCCCCTAAAATATTTAAATTTATAGATCTTAAATATCTGTCTCGACGACCATTGGTAAATGTGGTCGTTATAGAGGATTATTCCCTTTTTTTGTCTACGTCCGTGTTATTGTATTGGTGGTGATTTCTTTGAATTGAAGGCAATCCGGTTGTGATTTTATTTTATTTTTTTGTATGTATGTACATTGAGGAGAGGGGACCTCGAAGACGTACTCGCGTGTTTTACTAGGGTCGGTAGAGGTCACTAGCGATGAGGGGTTTATTTTCTTTTCCCTTCGCTGGGGGCTTGGCAATCGTAAAACATTTCGCATTCGTCAATAAGATTTTTCTCTCCTGTTACTGGTTGTAAAGGGGGCTGTTAAAAGCATATTGTCCAGTTTCACTGCATGTTTTCGAAAATCCGGTTAATATTTCTGATGGGCAAAATTTGTGATCGTTATGCATATTAAAACAACTTTTCCACGCCTATATCCTGAGGTCGTCTGGTTACAGATCTCGTCAATTTGAAACTGATCTACGCACAAAAGTACATATCCACGTTCCCTTATGCATGGGAATAGCCTAAGTGAATATTTCATGGCTAATAATTTAAACCTTTGATTAAAATAAAGCGTAAGAATGTAAACTATAAAAATCAAGTTTGATTCCGGAATGAAATTATGGTGTCTCTACATTTAAGTCATCTCAATTTGCCAATAAAACAAGATCACTAGTGTCTTGGTGGTATAACATTTTATCAATAAATTGCATTACTTTTACAGTAGCACTACATAGTGGTATTACATTGTGGTATTGTAAAAGTTATTAATATTCTTATCTCATTTTGCTTTAACTTTTCGTGGACTTTGGATTAGCTCTTTGTGATGAAACTATTATAGGTTCACGTTATAAAACTTTCACCATTTCTTCTCGTAAATACAATTTTTAGTTATGAAATCAATTTTCCCAGCCATGAAATTGTTTGAAATTGGAATTATTAAAGGTGCTAAACTCAAATAATTATTACGATTCTAGTGTATAGAAAAGTTGAGTTCCTAAATTTAAAAATAACTGCACATAGTCTCGGGGTGTCAATGGTAATATTTTTTTTAAAAGAAATGGAAATCAGAATCCTATAATTTGATTATTTCGTAGTTTTATTTTATGCCACTGTATCCTTTTCGTGCCAAGAATCTCAAAAAACTCATTCTCTTGGTTGTCGACCTGGCTTTTGTTGGATAATATTTATAAACATCTTTGAATTTAAAATGTACTAATAATTAATATGATTTTTATAAATTTTTAATATAAAGATGGAAAATATTTTTTCTGCTATAAATATAAAAACCGTAAATACCACAACGCATTTTCGTTGAAAATTAAATTTTATTGACTGTTTGATATTATGTTTGACTTGAATGTGGTTAGAATCGAAGTAATAATGATATTTTGTTCTTTTTCTAGGTAAGTACGAGTCATTGGAATTGCTAATTGGTGCAATCAGTGCAGCTCCACGCGGGTCCTCGGGTGCATTTATTTTCTTTCTGTCCAGTGGAATGCGGGTGAATGTGAGCATTTTTTGTGAGTGATGTAAGATCTCTTCTGCTCTTCATGTAGATGTTATATTTTCGACGAGGTTCCTCTTATACTCTTCATTATCCGCTACATACTAATGCTTCCATGCTTGACCTTAATGGTGTACCGATCGAAGTGTGCCTGTATTGACGTAATCATAGCTACTAGCGGTTGTGGCAGACTTTCATTCTTTGATGTCTCTATGTGGCCTCTCATATCACCTCTGAAGCGGTCTAAATACTTATTATTTGTTTGATTCGATTCCATTTTCCTAAATCCTTCTTCAAACCTCCTACTCTCTTAATGGCCGGAACATGCAAACACTGCATGCGCTATAAATGACTAGGTGTACTCCATCTCACGTAATCTCATTGCTACTTCGAATTTGTGTAGTTATCTATTTAACTCTTTGTAGCCCTATGCTTAATTTGACCTACATTTTCAAGTTCAATGCTAAGTATATCCTCTCTATCGATACGGGTACTATTTGCTTTAAGTCTAAACATAGTCATAGGTCATCATCTTATCTGCGATGGTCTCGTATTTTTTCGCTGGCCCGTCCAGCCCCTGAAGGATAGATCACTGGTTGGAGGAATTAGTTCTTACGAGTTGGCTTATGTATTCAGGCCGAAAGTGTTGATTTGGGATTGTGGTGGTTTTGCCTTCTGTCTTGCAGCTAGAACGTTTTTGAGACTTAGTATTGGGAAAACGGTGAAAAGGAGGGAAATACTAGTCTTATTTCATTTAACGATATTCCTCTCTATCGCTTAAATTGAGTAAATCATCTGACGTCGTAAAAATGGAAATTGGAATAACGTGAAAAAAAATGTGAAGAAAATTGATCGAGAGAGGAAAAAAAGTTCAAATTTAGAAGCTGAATCTCACTTATTTTGTATGATCTGCGGAAACTAAGACCCGTTTGATTTCGTCTGAAATGGGGGTGAGGTCGTTAATACAGGATTTTTACTAATTTTCGGTCCATAGAAAATTGATTTAAACTGCTTGTGAAACTGATTTAGAAACCTATTAAGTCTGTTTCCGCCCTCAGAATATTTCTAGGACCTGCTTGTTTGTAAAACATAAGGTTTCGGTGACAATCCCTCGATTTGTCACCAAAATTGGAATGTTTTTATTCCGCCGAAATCTTGTAGATATTATCAAACGGTGGATCGGCCTCCATGCCGTTGGCCAGAGCTAGGATAGATGGGTCTTGACCATGGTTCCAAGCCAAGACCCTTTCAAGTGAGGGTGGAAAGTGGTAAATGGCTAGAGAAAGGAGGGTTAGAAAAGAAAATTGTGGTGTGGGGAGAAGGGATGGTGGTAAGGGGTCGAGACTGGAGATGTAGATAGGGGAGTCGAGTGTCTGGCGACGTACGGGTAGGAATGGGGAGAGGCAGGAAGGGTGGGGAAATAGGGTACGTGAGAGGGAAATCTCTAGGTTCGGAAAAATAATAAAAAGAATGGCCGTATCTTCTGGAGAGATCTTAAAAGCAGTTTCTCCCTTGCACCTTTACTCGCTCTCTTTTTTTTCTAAGCCAGGGCGGGAGGGAGAACGTGCTCGCACATGAGCAAGTCGGGGGAAAAAATGGTTACGATATCTCTCCTTGCACCTTCCTCCCATCGCCAATTCTTGCGTGGGAAGAGGACCGAATCCAATCGTGTCCCTTCCTCGGATACATTTGCCGCTTCCCATTTCCTCCCTCCCGAATTGTGCGGGCAGCCACCCGTTGCGGGCGCCGTAACGTTTTTAACTTCCCCTTGATTCGAACCGAATGAAAACACGGCTTGTTCCGACGCCAGGGGCTGATTGAGTAAAAGATTAAAAGGGTTCCTCCTCCTTTCCCACTCTCCGATCGAGGGTGTTTTTCTCTGGAAGTACTTTGTCGCTAGGGTAAAAGCAAATCGACCGAGTTGTCCAAAGTTTGCGGCTGCAAAACACCCTGGCGCCTCCGTAGTTTCCCCAGATATAATTGGGGATTTTGCCTCTTTGACCACCCTTTGGAAGTCCTAAAAAATAATGGTGTACTTATTTAAATGCCTAAAATAATTTTTAGTGTAGTATTTATAATATCCCCTGCCACAGAGTCATCTAGAGCTCCTGTGCAATCACATGAGTAGGCAGAGGTGGTGCTATAAGATTTAGGTCATTCCAATTTAATTTTCTAGTGCACCTAAGGATTGCGATATTAGTGATCTTAGTAGACAGTTTTCTACTAATATTGATAGGCCTATTGGCATTAAGTGCTATATCGGTGGCTGCCAGGATAGCCCTCCATTGCAGTGTCATCTACTGCCTTTCCATAGTAAGTGTATCTATCTAAATTTCGTCCTTTTTAAACCCTCCACATCTGCCTAACTGTCGTCAACAAAATCGAGCATTTTTCTCCAGTTTCCGTAACTCAGTTACGTCCCATACGCCATAACCTAATTTTGTTTCTTCCTTCAAAATAACCTCCAATTTTCTATCCTTTTTCCATTTCTGTCCTACTTAGCGTAACTCCTCATACCGTGACCAATTTTACTATCACGAGCGTCGCAAAGCTTCTAATCTGCGCACATCCCCCTTTGCAATCTCAGCTTTTTAGTGTTTAACGCCGGCTAGTTTAAGTACTCCATTGCATAATTATTTTGTTCTCATAACGTTTAGACTTGCGAAATGAAGAATCATACGATAGAAAATCATCGAACGTGAGAAAGCCATGTCCTACCTGGACAAGAGGAGAATACCTCTCTGTCGTTAAAACCCCGGTGGATCACCTCCCAGTGGGCTGCCCGCGGTTCGTACCCGCTCGGATGCGATGTGGACGTCCCGGAAAGAACGTGAGGCAAAGCAATTTCGCGGGGAACGCGAGTTTTCGCTGGGGACTTTCGTTTGAGAGGTCATTTAACGCGGCGGAGGGCATTCCGATCTGGCACTTGTGGAAAAAGACTCGCACGTAAACTGCCGCGGACGAATGCGCGGATGGTAGAAAGTGCGGGTAGCGAGCGCCGCTCTGAGGACGAGATAACTTTTCACGATCGCGAAAATTCCCTCCTTATCCATCGGTCGGAATGAGGTATCTCTGCGGCACAGGCAATTCCGGTGGAAGGCACAATGGAGAGCAGTAAAAAATATGATTGGCTTTTACGCGAGGGCGGCTGCGAAGAGGAGCGAGCGGATGGGATGGACTGACATCGTGGCAAGACGGTGAGCTCGCCAAAGGAGTTGGACGAGCGGCCCGGAAAACTTGGTCTTTTTGAGGAAGCCTCGTAAATTTTCTCGAGCTGCGCGTGATTATGGCAGAAATCAAGTTAACTTCGCTTTGGTTATCAAGAACCAGTGGATGGCGTTCTTAAGTCCCGCTGTGATGCCCGGTGCCCAGCTGGAGTTTTTATACTGTGAGAGGATTGATGATGCAGATGAACTTTGTGGTACTTTTTTCAAATGCTGAGCTGAAGAAGGAAATATAGCTGGAACAGAGGAGTACGTAAGTGTCGAATGAGAGGTGGCCGTTCAACGGATACATTCCCTGGGCGGTAGAGCACCACTAACTTAAACTAAAGATGAATGTTTATTTGTCCGGAGCAATATTTTTTCATGTGGTGGTCTCTGGTAAAGACAAACCATTTTCTTGGGTATTCACGGGTCTTCCAACCGTAGTTATCACAATAGTGAAATCATACTGCTGTGCAAAATGTATTTATAAGTCATTAAACTCCGGAGCCTGGTGTAATGGATTATTTATTTATACAATCCTAACTTTTTGTTGCTGCATTGCTTATAAGATTGCATGGTATGGGTAGAAAATGTTAGAATCACGATTATCGATATATTTGTAATTAAAAATAGACCACTTGATGTGCAATGATATTTCTTTGACTTGAGTGATCATAGTCCCAGTGTATGTATGTATGTATGTGCATCAAATGAATGCTCTTTCAATGAATTTTTCCGGTAGATTTAATTTAATTCAGTTTACTATTCTGGAGTGAGCTTGTATGTGATCAAAACTTCGAAAGAAATGTTCATATTCCCGTTTTAAACCCTTTATTTTTATAGGTTTTCCTCGTTGGGGAAAATGGCTCCAATGACATCAGTACGGTTAATTCGAGTGCGAGTGATTTGCCTTTAGCATGAAAGATTCCTCCGTTATGTAACTGGAAGTTTTCTCTCGGGTGGGATGCCATGTATGAAATTATTATTATATTGTTGAAGGTTTTCCACCATAGAAACGAGAAAATGCTATTCGAAAACTTGTTTCATAGGTTCAACATCAGACGTGGACGTGAAATATAGTTTATTGCAGCGTATCGAATCATGGAGTTCCTTCTATATTCATTGAATGCCATATTTATTAATGTCGAGCATCATTCACGTTCATTGAAAAAATATCCGGTGAAAATTCGTCGTAAGGGATAGTTGATAGAGTTTTGGCTTAAAAATTCAGTGCCATGTTTAATGTGTCCCAATCGCGTATGCTGTGCGTAAAAAATACTCGTCTCAGAGAGTTCTTCCGAAAATCAATCCATCCTAAAAAAATCCAGTTTAAAATTATCAATGAATATTTCCTACATTAAAGAACAATATTAGTTGGGAAGTATGCGTAGCATGCTAATCCTTTGATTTTCCACGCTGCTGGCATGACATGGAGTAGGGTTCGTACTCTGTTCTCTCGCGGTAACAAATGGGCAGCGTAGAAGTCAGAAGTGACGTAAGGAGAATGGAGTTGGCATCTGAGGCCCCTGGGGCCTGAGCTCCTCGGAAGAAAGAGGAACTAAGGAAGTGCGTAGGTTTGGGAGCGATGGACAGTCCTTAATCAAGCTAATGAACTCGACCTCCTCCTCGGGAAGATTTTGTTTCGGATGGTGATATATATTTTTTCCTCTCGTGCCTCGCGCGGGGGACTGTCGATTGCTTCAGCCGGCATGTGGGTCAGGCAGCCGTGGAAATGATGCGTCGTACGTCGGAGGTGAAAGAGGTGAAGATGATGGAAGGATTTGGGAGTGGGTGGAATCTGGCCTTGGAGTTGGAAGACTGGAACGAAGTGTAGCTTAGGAGAAAGTCAGGTAGCTAAGTGACGGATGGCACTCATCAGTAGGTACTCAAAATTCGGTGATAGCTCGGGCTGAACTCGTGTAGTGAGTAGATTAACGCTTTCGGCAATGTAATTACCTGTTGGGTTGTGAAAAATTTAACCCATTTTCTTTCACCATCCATGGAGAGGTCGATGTAAATGGAGAAATGGTTAAAAGAAACTAACAGATGGTCATAGACTTGAAGTTTGTCTGAAGACTATTAGGTCCCAACTTAAAATTTGGTTACGATTACAATCGAATTCTATTACGGTCGGTACATACATTTCATATATTTCTGCTGTTGAGTTCATTGGAGATGTAACAAAATTCGCGTTATGTATTCAGTTATGTTTTTCTATGGAATTATACTATTGAATTTAATATAATGTGCTAAACGCTTTTATTTAATTCGTTGTGTATTCTTTTATGCCACTCTGTGTTGACGGTCTTTCATTTCCTTTTCCTTTGCATTCGATACGTCTCAAAGTTATTGGTTATATATGACGCTTAATTGATCAAATTCCTCTTCTCTAATCCTTTTCTTCACATTACGAACCTTCTTTTAATGAGCTGCTGAATGTCATCGTATTCATGGCTTCTGTATTGCCTCTATATTTTCCGTGCTTCAACAGTACGTTCACCTATTTCGGCAAAATGATTATTTTTAAAGAGAGAAAATGGTTTTATCGATTTGTATTTTCCTTCATTCCAGAATTTTATAAAAGAAGGAACGGCAGAAATTTGAATTTGAAGTTTTTTAACAACTGATTGAGTGGTCGCACATAAAAATAAACTTCCTTTTTCGTCTTTTAGTACATTTTATTTTATTTCGGAATATTACGCGTATTTTATGGTTTGATATTGTTTATATTTGAAATAGATCACCAAAATCTTATTAGTGCTTAGGTCCCTTAATGGTCTTAATTTGGCCCTGTTGTACCTAAATATATTTTTCCTCGGAGCCAGTAGCCAGGAGCCCTTCAGAGGTGCATGTTTTGTTACTTGCTTGTACGTAATGGACTAATGCTGGGTGAGCATATCATATATTTTGTTCTCTTCGGCGTTTTTTGTTAGGATTTTGTAGGCCCGCGAGTGGTACCGACGGTTAGAATATATGGGAAAGAAAAATACGTGTGCATTACTTGGCTACCGTTTCCCATCCCGTATGTTGTTTTATGGATTCCATCTCCCTCGTGGACCAAGGAAGGGCTCTCCATTTCCTTGGCTTTTTTCTCATCGCTTCTTTCTCCCCTCGCTTTATGTCAAAGATATGAAACCCAGGTGGTCATTCAATTGACGAATTTTTCCAAGAGCGTTTTTGCTAAGTTGATTCAGGATCTGGGTGTTAGCCATTTCGTTCCGCGGATGTTTTTTGTATATATATCTGAAAAATTCCCATATTATTCTAGCTTCATCGGTTTGCTTTTTCCTCCAGCCAGCTAAGCCAGTCTTTTTACTCCAGGTCTGCATGTTTCCGCTTCACATCTGCTTCATAGTGTCCTCACGGAATTATTTTTTTTTAGCATTTCTTCGAAGGGACCTTTGGCTTGGGACGTCAAGGCTCGAGTTGACTCTCTCGGGCCGTTGACCACCTTGAATATTTGACGCACCGAGAAGAAGCGTGTGAAAGTTGTTTGACACCGGAAATGCGCTCAGAAGGCGTGTGAACCTTTGCTGCGAACGTTGACTTGTTTGCTACTCGTGTGCGTGATATTTTCCTTGCCCTCCCCTTAACGTTTTGGCGTTGTCTCACCGTGATGCTCTTACTAGCTGTTTGCCTTCGTTTTTCGTATTTTTCCGTGTTTCTAATGGTTAACGTGGGGTCATCTAGCGCTTAGGTTGGCGTACTTCCATGGCATATTATCCCTCATTATGACTTTTCTTTCGTGATTGTCTCTTGTATTGGTGAATAAAATTTGGACAAACTAATTTTTGAGATGGATTGCTCTTTAAAATCAATTGTAGTGTTTAAAATTATACGTATTGTTCCGTTATTCCCAGCATCCGCGATGAATATAGCTTTTTTATATTTAGAGGTGCTCGAAGTGGAAATAACTCGGTGTCTTACGTTGACCGGATATTGGAGCAAACGAAGGATGCCGGAAGGAGTTAGCGGGTGATGATACATCAACGTGGACATCATTTCCTTCGTTTAGGGAGTGGCATAATTCATATCCCTCTAAGTTTATTTCTATTTTTTCTCTAATATCATTCCGTGTGGTGCGTCTGGTCCTGGGGGAAGTGACGGATAGCGAGATGACCGAAGAATACGGAGGAGGATTCCTCTTCAGTGAATGGCCGAAATGGGGATGGGAAGATAATGGGGTTGGGAAGAAGAGGGCAGGATGCAAGAGCGAGCGGGAGAAGGCCAAAGGGCAGCCGGGGGAGGAGGAAGTGGGAGGGAGTTGTGTCTTTCTCTCTATCTTACGAGACAAGAGACAGGAGTGAGGCGCGAGGAGTCGGTGCGGAGCATAAATTATGAAACGCTCGTGGAAATGAATGTGAATGTGTTCGAGGGCTCTTTCCCTTGGATGCGCCCTAGGACGCAGTCCTCCGGGGGGGCGCTGAGTCGATCTCTCGCCGTCGTTGTGCGCGCTGAGGAAATTAAGACAATGGGAGAATATGAGTTCACTTCGCTCCCGAATATTTTACGCTTCAAGAAATTCTGACTTGCTCAACAGTGCCTTCTGATCTTTTGATGTTTTATTTGTATCGTAAAATGGTTAATCAGTGAATCCACTCTGTCATTGCCTATTATTGAGGGATTTGACTTGAAGTGTGCTGTCGTAGAAAAGCTAGACGATCAGTAGGTATTCGTACTCGGAAAAACTGTGAGACATCCACATTGTCTCATGTTAGTCATGTCATACCGAAATACTCCTAATCACTCATTGGTTCTCGTGTTCTGTTATGTTACTGCCGAAATTAGACATAGAACCGACCTGAATAACTATTGTTAATGTCATCCTATCCAGTTCGTGAATAATCATCATGAAATTCCAGAAATCTATATAAGAATTATGGAAGCCTATATGATTTGTTTAAATATTTCGTTCTCATATTCTCGCATTTACGGTGTTTCGCGGTCTTTTTGTAATCGTTGTAGCCTATAAGATTTTTATCTCTTTGCGCCATTTATTTCTTGTATTCTCCTAATTATATACTTTGTAGTTTAGAGCTAATGTTGTTCGATAAATGTTCTCAGGGCGTGATATTGTTGACTAATTACTATCAACGCTTTATAGCATTTAAGAATTCATCGTTGTGTTTGAAAATTAATAAATGGAATTCAGGAACTTGCAGTGGACTCAGTGATAACTAATTCGCTAAATGTAGCTTTAACATACTTCAAACCTGCGAAATATGGCGGTATGCCACTATGCGTAGATGATATGTGGAATTCTGGTGTTTTTTCAACGGTTAAGTAGATATTGGGTATTACCTATAAAATGAATTTACTCCACCATGTATAGTGTAAACCCCGATATAAGGAAGTATAATGCGATATGCAAAATGAGGAAGTCGGAATAACTTTAATTCTAATTATAAAATATCGTAATTTTTATGAACTCATATATGAAAGGAATCATTGAGGAAAGATGTATTTATTGGATTTGAAACAGATTCTGATGACATCCGTTTGTTTGTGTGAACTCATTACTTTAATTCGTTCATTCACTCAATCAATGATTCAACCCGAAGGTTGGTTTTGATAGGTGAGAGTAGAGCTCACCCCGTACTAAGCCAATGGCGTGTGAAATTCACACATTCAGGGTAGGGGGGCCAGTTCCTTTCCCTGGGCCACCCGCGATTTACTACAAAGTTCTGACACGCAGAAAATGGAATCGCGAGGATTTTTAGGTGGAGGTGTCCAGAAAGGCTCATGCCCGGTATTTGAACCCGGGATCCTCCGGTCTGTAGCTCAGTGCTCTACCCAGTAGGCCGCCAGAGAAATATTTAAAGTAAGATTTTTCATTATGAAGACAGATGTTGTCGTACATGTTAAATAAAATGATCTACGCGAGTGTTGAAGAACAATCACATAATTAGCTTAAAAGAACCTTGTCGGTTTCCAAAAATCAAGAAATCCAAGAAATCAATACCGTAGTGATATTACAATTGGCTTAAAATGTGTGCAATATGACATTCAGATGGCCATTGCCATGGGTTAGCCTTAAATGAGTATAGGAAAATATTTGCGTATTGCAGTGGTTCCATCTATTATTCCATTCGATATTTCAACATTCGGAGGCATGTTTTTATGTTTATATACTGGATATAGTGGATTTTTGCCCCTTTTTGCGAAAGGTTATGTTTCCGGCATGGAAAGGTGGTTTTTATCGTTAAATGCGTTTTGATTACTCTCGAGTGATTTATTGCTTGCATCTAAAAAGTGATATTCTCGAGAAACCTGTGGTGTTCGAGTGTGTGTGCCCGCCGCAAATGTTTCTCTCTTGCCTATCCACCCGAGAACGGGTTTTATGTCATGTGTCCTTGTGTACGAGCTGCCGCAATGGCACTTGCATGGGGTGTAAATCATATCAGCGTGTGGTGTTCTGTGAGGAACAGCTTTGGTCCTGTAACCTGAGGGGCACTCACGACGCGAAATAAATTCAGATGTCGGAGAATCCGATAACAGATATTAGTACTTTTCACACCGTGGCATAAAAAGAAGCGAACTTGTCGCACTTTAGTTCTTTCGCGACGTCACGGATTTCACGTCATAGCGAGTTTTCTTGACTCCTGAAAGGAAGTAAATCATGGCTGTATTCTCTATGTGGTATTATCGGGTTCATTTCAAGATGCAATAAAGTAGGATTTTCGTTCACATCCCTATTGCGGGTAATTTTTTTATCTCCCCGCCTTGGAGACCTGTAACCGGAGGGGTCTCTCGATAATGACGAACTTGCGAATGCTATTTCTTTTTGGTCCTCATTTTCGACCTCCGCGAAAAGAGGATATACGTGGAAGAGAGAGAGAGTTGAGGATGGAGGAGAATGGATAGAGGAAGTTAAGTGGAGATGAAGACGAGAAGTGGCGTTAAATACGATAGTGGAGGAAAGGAAATCGATGGGAGAAATTGAGGTAGCGAAAGGGAGTGGAGTAGGTATTTCCTTTCAAAATGAAATAAATTGGCGATAGTGTGTATAAATGGTGGGTCAGCATGAAAGGCGATTTTGAACGGGGGTGGCTCGGGTATAAAACGCGAAGAGCTAAAACGGTTAGTAATACAGAGAAGCAGGTGGTATTCGAAGACCTACCAACTAGGTTGTATACGGCAAAAATATTTTTGACCTCATTTCCCTTCATATTGTGGAAGAGTGAAGAAAACAATGGAATTTGGCGAGAGGATGAGAGTAAGCTGGAGGCGTTTGATGCGGGCTTTGGAAAGGATAGGGAAAATGCAATGGGCAAGGAGGAGGGCGAACAATGGAATACTCGACACGGTAGAGGAGATAAGGAAGTTGTTGAAGGATATGACGACGGTGTAGAGTGGACGGAGCAGGTAATGGGATGTTGAAGCCGTGATACCAGGAAGAATACTGGGTTAGCGGATGAGGAGGGAAGGGTATGGGCAATTCAGAGGAGATGATGAAGCACCGGAAGTGATAGGAGTTGGAAAAATAGTAGCTTTCAGGCGGAGAAGAACGTTTATAAATAATTGTATGTCTATTCAAACATACTTCAACTCGATTGAGTTTTATATTTATACTTAATATTTAAATTTTTTAACAATTTCAAGAGAACTATTGATATCTAATCACGTTTTTTAGTCCCTGGTGGTTTTGGTTTTCCTTCATGAATTGGTCAAAACATTATTTATCTTTTTCTCACAGACTTTCGGTCTTGAGTGCATTGGGTTATATACCTAGGGATATCGGCTTGTGACTATTTTTGGAGAGGTTACCAAGAGTATTAATATCGACTGAATACTCTGTTCACCTATAATAATCACCTCAAGAGTGTGTGGCAGTGGGTAAGTTGTCACGAAACATGTTTTATCTTCATAAGGAGAAATTTCTGTGAATATCACGCGGGACGCGCATTGCAATTTCTACTTTTCACCCAACGTGCAAAGAAACACTTGAGAAGTACTATAAACATGTATTATGCACATGAGTATTTCGTGCAGGCATGTTTAAATATTAATGATAAAAAACAGAAATCCAGCATCTTAAATTCATCTCTGTTTGTTTCGTTACAGCTTCGTTTGTTTTGTGTTGTTTCGAGTAAGGGTCGTTAGGAAAACGTTAGCAACGCCGATAACACGAACGAAATCGGTCCTTGTGTTTCGGAGAAGGATCGCAATGCGGTCCTCGCGTAGCGATGGGAAAAACGGAAGATATCCGTCCTCCGTCTCACTCTTTTTTTTCAGTCTCTTTCATCCTCTTTTTATTTTTCGAGTGCCACCCCACTCAATGCGTTCCCGTCTTCCCCGTCCACGTCCGACTCTTTCATTTCCTTCCCGTGGGCTCAAACCCAGCGTCGAGAGAACGGAAGCTATGGGAAGTGTCAGGCGCTCTATCCTCACATCCCATTTCTAGGGAAGTTGATAGGGCCGCTCCCGCTGGCGTGGGAAAAAAGTAGGCTAAAAAGTAGTGGAACTTTTAGTGGGCTTCCTTCTCCCCCTCTCCGTTTCCCAAACACCTCCCCCTGGCCTCACGGCATTAAGTGAGGCAGGGTCGCGCACGTAATGTCCGCATCGGACTATCCTATTCCCGTGCACTATTTTAACTCGTAGCATCTGCAGCGAGTATGGCCTAAAAAGGTCTTGAAAGTGGGGGACCCTGATTAAAGTGAGATAGGGCACGTTTGGGAATGCTTCGCTTCGTCTTTCTTTCGTGGCTCGCTGTTTCTATGTGCCTCCATGTTCCCTGCGTTTCCTCACTAGATCCTCACACTGTCTTTTCGGTTCCCCCACTTTGCTCGGGGCCTGTGTTTGGTCTGCATACTTGATTCATTTAAGGAAGTGGATTCTCTCAACGGATTCGTTGCGTGGCCTCGGTAGCAGGTGGCCTTAATGCAATTTCTACATCTACAATTGTATTGTAAATACTGACTATCGTAACTTCTGGACGATTGCATTCCAATTACGTAACTCTCTTGCCTCTCATAAATTCCTTATAGCTAATTTGACAGCATTTTCATAATATCCACATTTTAATTGGTAAAAGAAAAACTAAATCCTCTCCGCAGGATTAATGACTTGTTTTAACCGTTATTAAGTTATGATCCATTCTTGAATAGATCTTGGTTATGATGACCTTACTCGTAGTAATTGACTTAAATTGCGGCAGTATTTTAAAATTTATGCTTAGGCAACAGGTGTTTTGAACAATTTTTAAGAGTGACACTTCAATCATATAAAAAACATCTCTTCACCAGTTTTGTACTGTAGAAGGGATAGTGGCCACTACTTAAGGTTACCCTGTCCTCCCACTTCGTCGGGCAATCTCAAGTTTTTTTTTTATTCCTCAAACAATCTGTTTGCCCTTCATTATTTTCCTATGAAGCCCTTATATCTTCTGCCCTCCTTTGTGTTGCCTGAAATCCCGTCTTTTTCTCCCTCTTCCCCGCTTACCCAATATTCTCCTCATAAACCGTCTTCCTCATCCCATTATATCTGAATACGCCCGTAATCTTTTCTCCTCAATCTTTCGAATTTCCTCTATTTCCTTCCCTCGCTAACCATGTCCACCACTTCTTTTTTTACGCCTTTATCTCCATTTAACGCGCATTCACTATTCTTCTCCGGAAAAACATGAGTATCATTCGCCTTAATAGGAGCAGGTGATTAAGGTGTTCAGTGATTGATAATACTCACGGCAGGTCGAGGGAGAAACACAAAGAAAGTCTTGCATGGTGAATGTTGTTTCTAAACTTCGTATCATCAGAACTGCGTTGAAGGGAAAGAGAGATTTGTCTAATGCGAACAGATTAACAATAGAACGTGGCCACAATGGCATGGGGTAAAATGATCTTATTTCGTCGTATTAGTATTTATGTGGACCCTATCTTCGCCTACGTACTGGTCTTATATTTATCGCTAACGTTCGCTCTTTCCACGGGTACGTTTCCCAATTTGTTAGTCACCAACTTCTAACTGAACTCAAGTATCCAAAACTGTTAAATGCTTTTGCCAGCTATAATTTTTCGGACTTACAACCAAGCTCTAGTCCCTTTCCTGCTCCAATCTGTTTATTCTTCAATTACTCTTTTTCCTCTGTGGTGTTGTCATTTGGGTAGTGAAGTTGTTAGTTGTATCCAGTGAATGTGATCTACAATATGTGCCGTAAACCCAAAGCTATTTCCAGTAAAACAAAAGGATATAGTTTTCATCAATTGTTAATGTCTATAGGTACTGGTGCTCTCCTTCGTCTTTCATTTTTAACAAGTATACTCACATGCATAGTTTACCAGTGGAACTATTTGTAACTTCACGTTAGAAAAGTTCCGGCTGCAGGCTAAATAGATAAAACATTTGACTACAGTGTTGGGAGGGTCCATGGTTAAGTTTGGACGATGTTGTAGTCCGACTGGAAAAATGTCTCATGTGTCTTCCGTTTCAATCGTTTCCCGGAACTGGAATCCATCTGAGTGTCGGAAAAGCCGTTTTAAGTGGGCGTGGCTCAATTGAACTGCAGTGTGGGGGACAGTGACTTGTGAGTCAGTCGTGGAATTCTCATGAAATCATTCATGTATGTGAATCAGAATGCTTCCATTACGATGAACTCATGGGAAGGCATAAGGAAATGACATTCATCTGATCATCTAAGAATTCGTTGGTTCTTCATCATCATCGGCTCAGACCGATTGACTTGTTTTATGAGCTGCATTTGAACTGCTATGATGCCGTAAGAAAATTTATTCTAAATTTATTATTTTATTTGAATGTTTAATACTAAAAGATTGCTTATAATGCTCTTCCTATTTATTCCATCATTTTTATAGTCCCGGTGGCTATAACATTTTTCCCTCGATTTCCTACAATGGTTTTCACCTCGTGACCTATTAAGCTAGGTATTTCTACTAATCTTGTGATATTTCCAGCCTGTAATAGGATGCCAAAAAAACATTTTGCACTTCACAGGTGCCATATTAACATAATAAAAATGGAATGATTCCAATATGAGTAATTCTATATGGCTACCTTCAATTTTTATTCTGCTTGCCATGTTGTGGAATTTTATATCCGCCTTAGTGTGCTAAATATAAATTAGAATCTTAGTGCGCGAGGAGTGAAGAATATCTTATATGGTCTGCTCACGTTAGCTAAAAACTGTTGATAACTAAATAAAGAAACGCGGAAAAAAAACCGGAAGACCGTAAGCTAAAGTCTCTACATCAGTCAATGGAAGCCTTCAATCCAAGGATATGATTTTGTTATAATTATTTTTATTCTTCTCCCGTGTGCTTGTGTTTATATCGTCCAATTTAATGGAGCATTTAGCAGGGTTTACGGGTTTTAAGGGATCATTATCATTTAAATCTTGGTTTCTCTACAAATTAATTCAGGAATTAATCAGTATCAGCTGGGATCGTCACAACACAAGAACTAGCTCTGCCAAATATGATTCTATTTGCCGCGTGATAATGAACAATTGTTGACTGTAATCCTGTCGTTTACGTTCTTTGAAACAAAGGATTTTTACTGCTCTGATTTTTTAAAACTGATTCCCTGGAATTGGGCCACTCTTTTATCATTTCCGTTGAGAGAAGTGAAAGTTTAGGATGAATCATCAGGAGCTACATGTGGAAGCAATGCTATTTGCATTTTTATGTTTATCTCAGCTTCATTCTTCATTGTTCAGGGTCGGCGATAGTTGTGTCCAAGGTCCCTATAAAACGTCATAACGTTTCATAATTGCCATCGCATGTAAATGAAGCCTTTCATGCTTTAGATAGGGCTAAATGATGGCCTAATAATTGGTCTAAACATTTTATCCATATTTACCCCGCATGGTTAAAGTTTACGTACATGGAAGCTGCGTACAATTTTTAGGTCTTGTTACGATGTACCGTTTTATGTTGCTTTCTTAAAGGACACTCTTCCAAGAGCTTTTCAAACACCTGTTTTTTCCCTCAACCGTGATAATGATAAGAGTTTATGGATTCCCGTGGCTCTCCCAGCGTCGGCTCCGTACGAGGTGAGATGCATGGAGCGATATCATTTTAAATGTCTTTTTCGGACAAAATATTTTTTCATCGTTCTTTCATGAGTCAGGATTGCTTTCGGCGCATAAACATTACATTAGAGTCGAATCTAAGTGCAACGTAGGTTACAATTCTTTCGGTTTTGTGAATGAGTTAGGATAACATTCAAATTTCCACAACTACCATTTCAAACCTATCCATACCAATTTTTTTAAAACTCCGTGTTACTGTCTACATCTTGCGAAGTTTATCGACCCATCCGACTGACGGTTTAGAAAACTCGAAATGCTGTCTTTACGGATTTTGAATCTGGTTCGGTATTCCATCGATAAAACTTCATACAGGAATATACACTGGGGATTCTGTATGTGAGGTCACTAACCGATTTCCACTAACGTGTTTCGTCAGTCAACGACAGGCATAAACATCTAACGATATTAATATCACTGTGGTGTTATTTACTGTGACATTGATAGAAACATTGTTCTTAGTGTTATTGAAATGCTTCACGGATTTAAGTTCAATCTGAACCGTATTCTGTGATGATGTTCATGTTTGTTTCTATTTTGAGCGACCTCATTCCCTAACTTTTTGCTAAACTTCACTTTAAGGTACGTTCCTCGATTTGTAATGTGAATTCACTGTGATCCTGCTCTCGAGTTCTCCACTCCCGTGTGATGCGGGGAATCGTAGCGCCGAATTCGATCCCTTTGGTCTCCTTTGTGCGTGGGGAAGCCGAATAATGTGTTTTTTTGGTTAATGAGCAGGTCGGGTGTGGGGAGGGGAGCATGGATAGGAGAGGGCGTGTGGAGGGGGGTGTCCTCGTCCTCCGCCCTTTTGTTCCACCAGCACGCTGTTCCTATGCGTCACCTCAGCCGAGCGTAACGGCGTCGGCGCGTGCATCGCGGAAGGCAACGTCCTCGGCGCATCTCATCCCAGCACCCACCCATTGAAGCGCCGCATGTTGAAGTGGTGGTCAGGGTGGGTGAGGTGGAGGGGGATGCTGTGAGATCGGGAGGAGTCTTGTCGGAAACCACTCCGTCTCGCCGAAGGCACGGACGCTGATGTTCGGCCTTCCCGACATGTTCTTCCGTTCCCTTTAACTTTTTTTCGTCCCCGTCTGTGGAGGACGCCGTGTTTTCTACGAGTCACGTACTGAACCTCCCTCGCCAGGTTCAAGACGTAGGACCGCCCCCCCCCCCCTCCCCACACCCCGCGACATGATCTCGCCTCGTGGGTGTTTTTTATGCCGCGGTCCCAGGGTGCACCTCTCTGAGGCGTGCTCCGTGGTCTGTGGGAGGAATTGGGAGGGTGCAAATCACCGCCGAGAGACGGTCTTTAAAGCTCCGTCTGGTCTGTGCCCGTTTTGTGAAAGGGTGCATTAAGGATTCATCCCACGGGCGGGGGTGACTGCAGCGAGATAGGACTACTTCCACCCGATGCAGCGCGAGGCATTCATTGCGTTAAAAAGATGCGGCGGCTCTCCGTTTGGTATTTAAAAACATTCTTCCGACTGTGACGACTGTAATTCTGTGCGTCGGTAAAATTGTGATTCTAGGGTCACGAAATTGGTGATATACGATCGAGTTGAGCTGAACCAAGCTGCTCAAGTTCTTTTGTGTTTATTTGGCGTATAGCCTTTCTGTGACGATCACTTAATTTTGAGGAACAAACTATTTTAAATTTCAGATAGCCTTCCCCACCCTTCTGTTACGGACTATCCATAGATTTCGTAACACTGTCACTTTATTCGTCCCCCACGGGCCCTCCTCTATCGCTCCGTAATATTTTCGGAGAATTTGCTTTAAACATGCCAAGGAGCACTCTCTTTTTTTGGTGAAGCATATTCTTTATAAATACCAAATTTATTTGTCAATACCCTTATTTATATCCTGTTTATTGCGTTTCATCGTTGTAGAATGTATAATATCTTTCTCCCAACGTAATGGTGCATCATAATTGTTGGCTCGACCCCTCATCCCCCTCCTCTTAATCGTTACGTAATTTATGGACGGGCTCTTATCCAAATAAAACAAGGTTGAAGTCAAAATTTCCCATTCTCACGCTCATCTTTGTAGTTTCATATTTTTTCTTCTGTTCTCTTCTTCCTTCAGAAGACTTTTATTTCTAGTGATGAAAATTACCCGAAGCATTTGGCTATTTGTACATTTTTTGATGAAAAGCTTTTCTTAGATGTTCCGCGCTATTGAAAACGGGCTTCGGCGATGCTTGGGGGGGATCGTGTCGTATTCAAGGTTCGCCACTTTCTCTTGCTGTAGCTTGCACAATTAAAAGTTCAAAGGGATTTCACGAAGAAATTCCTGAATAAACGTATATTTTCCTGTATTTTATAAATCTCTATCTTCCCTCAAATCAATGGCGTCTTAAGGTGTCTGGTCCGTTATCCATTCATGCTAATTACCTTAACAGAATAACGCTCATAATTGCACCCGCTGACATAATCGGATAAATTAATACGGAGATATTGTTTGATAAAAGAATGTAATTAAACCAGGAAGCTTATCTGCTTCTTGATCAGAACGCCTGAAGCTCTGAGATCACGTTTCTTGTCCAGTTATTTCACATGTCCCTTGAGCTAGAGATTTTTATCACCTCATGTCTCGTTTCTCATGCTACCCTTTTACGTATTTTTAGCTTGCTCGTTTAGATTGAGTGATATTGCTACTATCAAGTTGTACTCTTTTTTTCACTTGCTTGTCTCTCGAGGAAATTTTTGTCGTGTCCAAGCATCTTCCGATCGAATTAACAGGTATAAGGGTGTGCTTTAAAGGGAAGCTGTTTTTGCACCTTATTGCTTGGAGGCGGCTTTCATATTTCACAGTTTTGGGATTGTTTATGGCTGTTTTCTATCCCATGACCGAGCCAGTGTGCTTGTCAATACCATAATTGATCAATTAAAGTGAATTTCTCTTGCATAGATGATGGGGTAGAAATAGATCGGATAACCTTGTAAAAAAAGGTAGAGGTGGGATTGCGGGCATTAATTTCTATTTTTAGTATTTGGTTTTCTGTGAGGAAACGTTTTGATGCAGTGTTCTGTTCTTTAATCTTCTCTTCCGTTCCTAATGAATGCCCCATTCTCTAGACTTCCTCCATTTAAGCTTGCATACTTTTCCCCCTTTTTATTCTAACTGAAATGTGCATTTTTCTATTCTTCACTCTCATAATAATCTTCCTTCTTTACAAATTGATGGTTTCTGGCGTCACTTTATGGAATTTACTTGTATTCATTATGAATTTCAAAATGAACTTTGTATTATTTCCACATTTATTTATTTCGCAGTACTACGACCATGGTTTCGACGATTAAGGTCATCATCATCCTTCTTTACTTCAAATTTCCATCGTCCCTCAATTTGCTTAATTGAGCTAATCTTTCTTCAAATTTTCTCCAGCAACTTCCTCTCTTCCCCTACCATCCTAAGACTCACCTCGACCTTCTTCCTTTTCTTCGTAGTTTCTCTTTTTCTTCGTCCTGAAATCCATATTTCAGTGATATCAAACCTTTTTCCGTCTAGGACTCGGAGCCGTGCTAATAAATGTATTTATTCACTTACTTTTCCTTGGCTTTATAGCATAGTATTTATGATCGTAATTTCCCTCCCTTTCGTAGACGTTTATACTGTAATATAAAAAGTTGCCGCACAAAACACTAGAAAATTTCTCCCTTAGTTGATGTTCTCCTTAGTAGAAATGTTTCATAAGTATTACGCTCACCTTTGTCCAAGATGCAGCGCTAGTAACCACCTCAACGTTTTATGATCACCATTTTTCATGGTTACCTCTGATTTCCTTTCCTTGGGAAAAAGCGTTTACCTTGCGTTTCAATTACTATGAATATATTTATCGGCTTCGAATATTCTAGGAGTTAACCTTACGTGAAATTCACTCATAAACATTGACTCAGTTTGATTTGGTGTTGTAAATGTCATAAACTGGTCATGATCATTTTCCCCCGGCATCCTGAGAACTAGCCTACTCCGTGTAGCACAAACAAATTGGGACGGTATCGTCCGGAACAGGGGTCAGCACACTCGGGACATGGAAGACCAAATCTGTCTCTAAGAGCAAATTAAAAATTATTTGTTGCATTCCCTCAATTATGTCACTGGTATTTTTGTCATTTCTTCCATCTTATGTAAACTCGCATATATTTAAACCCCTCTTGCTTCATGGATTCTGCCAATCTTTTCGCTAGTTTTATATGACTGTCTTCTGCAATGCGTATTTGTAGAATAATTATTTTTTCAAATTGAAGTATCCGTAAGGTTTAGTGGACATTGGATTCATGAAACAACTCACGTAACTGTTTCGTAACATTTATTACTGAAACTGTTACAGTTGAGTTATCCAGTAACTCCGGTAACAAATAAGAAACAATACAGTAGAGTTATCCGTCATGCTTCTGTCCATTAAATAGAATAAGAAATTGTACAAAAATGGAAAAAAAACCATTTCCAAAACATTTCTTGGATTGCATTTTTTACGCGTAAAAACTGTAGGGGAATATTTTCTCCCGAAGAAATATGAGTGAATATGGATGCATAATTAGGACAAATCTTCCGAGACAGCCATCCGAGTTTGCCGGTTAGGTGTGGCGGTTAATTTTTCAATCGCTTATCGAGTGGCTATCCTCTCAAAGAGCAAAAAGTGATCTTGCTCGTGTCTAGCGTTGGTGTAGGAGAGAAATTTGCACTCGGAGATAGGTCGAGATGAACTCGTCTGAGGGGGATAATTTTTTGCCGCAGGAATCGCACGTTTCGTTATTTCATCCGTCGCTGTGCTTTGATGAGCGATAACTGGAGTTGCTTGTTCAACCTGTTTATCAGGGGAGAATCCGGAGTCGATTACCAGGTTGGGGGTGGAGGGTGCATGGGTAGGCGAGAAAGGAGGGGGTGGGGTTGCTGCAAGGTCGCGTCGAAAGACTCTCGGCCATGGTGATGCTTAATTTAATCCTCTCTGAGATAAATCTTTCCGAACATGATCAGCATTTTAGTCTGGTGTGTCGTGTCGTCCAATTTTCAGAATCTCTTGAAATTAATCCTAATTTGATTTATGGATACGCATGCGCCAAAATTAGTTTTTTAACGTTTATGTCGCAATTATAGTTTATAAATATAACTCGTCAAAAATGCAGTGGTAGTTTGATTTTAATTGTATGCTAATTAGGCAATTTTGAACTCTTTGGGTGTCAGACTCCAAGTTTTTTTCTCTATAATAAAACTTAAATCATGAAATATTATCAGGAAAATTATGATCAGTATTTTTTTCTTATTGCTCCAATTTTATTGATTTTGTGCAATGTTCTCTAATCTCGTCCATTGCTATTTGCATAACAACCATCGCATCACTATTTATAGATCCTATATTGTTTTCACGCCGGTCACCATTCCCTCCTTCCTTTCTTTCTAGCTAATCTCATAATATTCACGGCTAATCTCATAATATCAACCTATTTCTTATCAACTCCATCTTTTGCTCTCTGTATCATGCGTGGTCTTACTGTACGGTACTTTCCATTTAGTATCATTCGGAATCTATCTTTCTATCTATCTATGACACTTCTTTTTTCACTTACTTACTTCTCGTACGTTTAACATTCTCTTTGTTGGTTTCTCGGTCACTAATTTTCATCGTGCTATCTTTGGATAGAATCTGGTATCGTTGACTCTTTATCATGCTTTACGGCCCTAGCCGTTCTGCCTCCTGACAATTGGTGGTGTTAATGCTGTTATGAGGCGCTGAATGTTCGTTATACGCTCCTTTAACTGAATTAAATTAATCAATTAAATTCTTTTTGAACCTGCATCTCTGAGCGTTAACCTGTAAAACAGATCTTAAAAGTTTATCGGTCTGGTTTGATTGAATATTCGATTGTATCTGTCTCCCTCCCTCTCTGTCCACAAAGCGCTTTATGCATCCAAGTATACCTATGGGTTCATCGTCTGTTAAGCGTTATTATTGTTGAGTTGATCATAGAGGTGCTGAGATATTTCTTCATTTACTCTTGGCGCCAAATAAGCGGATTCTATGGTCTATATCTGCATAGCTCAGCGCCCCCTTACTCGGAATGTCTACGAAAGCTGGTCGCGTATTGGTCGTCGAGAGCAAACTTCAACTAGTCTGTTACGATGGGCAGAGATTAGTGGTGAGCTAGGCAACTAGCTATTTTATCTAGTGCGGACATTGCGCTGGGCTGTGACGCTCTACCGTGAACGGTCTTGGAGACGTGAGTTCCCTCATGTGGGCTCCTTTCATCCCTGCGAGGCGGTGGGGTGATCACCTTTGCCCCCGACGTCCTGCTCCCCTTCCCCCATTTCTCCCCCTGCACTTTCGCTCGTTCCCCCCCACCTTCTCCCCTCCCTCCCCCTCCCCTTCTGCCCCCCCCACCCTCCTCCCTCGCCCCGCACACCGAGTTCTCGAGCGCAGGTGGACTCTCGCATCGAGCCGCTGACGTAGTCGCTGCAGCTGGGAACGCCCCCTGTCCCCCGTCCCCCCATTTGCCTCCCCCCCCCTCCCCCCCCTCAGTCTGTCCTTCCCTTTCCGCGTAACCGCGTTCAATTTTTCTCTTTTTATATTTAATCTCATTTGAATATTTCGTGGGAATGAATTTTTACGACCCCTCCCTCGCCAGTCGTAGGTTTTTTTTCGTGTATTCGGACTGCACTCCGGAACATCCCCCATTGTTCCCTACGTATTGCGGGAAAGGGTTACTTTTCGCTTAATTCGGATATTACATCTCTTCCGGTTTTTATATTGCGAAACGAGTCTTAATTTGTATTAATTGAATTTCACTTATTCATATTCTTTTATCATATTTAAAAAATAGCTCCATTTCTTATATCATTACATCTCTTGCCAGTTTATGCGTATTAGCAGTTTTTCTCAGTATTTTCTCCCTCCAGTTATGTCTGACACTCTTAGATTTCATTGAATCTTTACATATTAATTAATTTTTTAGTATGGGGTTGTCTCGTGAAATCCACCTTACCCTTAATTTTGTTGAATTTTTCTTATTAATTTTCCCGCTGCCCTGAATCGATATCATTATCTACTGTCCATTATGTTTTACGGCAAGAATCTACACTCTGGGAGATCCGTGGCTGCTTGCATGTACAACTAACCTCTCAAATATTTAAATGTGACCCTCGATATTTTGCGTCTCGTCATCACCCAGAGGTACAGTTAAGAATTAATTATCTCTGTAGCACGTAAATTTAGTTTTTAAATGTAATTTTGTAAAACCCCTCCCCAATACCCCGAACACGTAGTTTTACGGGATGAATTGAATACTTGCAGGGTTCGTCCCGGAAGTAGTGGCTGTCCTTATAATTTGCGTTCTTAATGGATAAAATATAAATTTCAATGTTGCTGACTCTTCCAAATCCTCAGTCCACATTTATATTTTCGGTCAGAGGATTTTCTAGTATCTGAGTTGAAAATCCTTCACTTTTTCTGGGAGTTAAGTTTCTCTTCTAATGCCTCTAATAACTCGTATTACAGGCTGGTGAGAAAATATGATCATCATCATCATCAAGGGTCAACAATCTTAGGATTGGTTTGTCGCAGCCCCCCTTTCGATTCTTCTATCGGCCAACCTCTTCATATTAACCTAGTTCCTCTCTTTCACGTCCTTTACGACCTGTTCTATGTAACTAATACGAGGCCTGCCTTTTCCATTCTTCCCGTTCACTTTTCTTTCGACGATAGTCTTCATCAGGCCATCGTGTCTTAAATGTGGCCGATTAAGTTGCCCGTCTTTTTTTTTATAGTTTTCATCAGACTTCTCTTTTCTCCCACTTTCCTTAGGACTTCTTCATTTGTCACTCGGTCGATCAATTTTATCTTCATCATTCTTCGATAGCACCATATTTCGAATAATTCTTCCACCCTTTTCTTCTCCGCTGCTGTCATCGTCCATGCCTCACTGCCGTAAAGAAACATGCTCCAGATATACGTTTTGATGAATTGCTTCCTTACTTCCAAGCTTGTATTTTCAGCTGTAAGCAGATTCTTCTTTTGATAGAATACCCTCTTTGCCTGGGCTATTCTACTCACTATTTCTTTCTTGCTTCGTCCATCGGTGGTAACAGAACTCTTTCACCTCTTCCAGTTTCTGTTTTCCTATTATAACGTTGGTTTTGGCCTCCTTTCTCTTGCAGCACACCAATATCTTAGTTTTCTTCTTATTGATCTTCAGATGATAACTGGCCATCGTCCTTTCCATGGTTGCTAGCATCTTATTCAGCTCCTTCTCTGTCTCTGCTATGAGAGCTTGGTCATCAGCGAATCGTAGCATGCTTATTTTTTTTCCGTGGATAGTCACTCCAGAAGACTTCTCCTTGACTTCATTGATGGCTCTCTTGATGTAAATATTAAAAATTACGGGAGACAGTGCACAGCCTTGTCTCACTCCTTTCCTTATTCTAAAATATGATCATAGCCCCATTATCCACCCTGAACATGTGATAGTAAGGGAATTGCACCCACCCTTACGATAGAAAATAGTGTCACACATTGAGTTGTAGTCTTAACTTTCTTCTTTTTCTGAATCAACCTCGGTTTCCTCGCTGTTCAAGCATCCACGCCGCAGATCAAAGCATGCCCCGTAGTCGCGATTGAAGGTTTTTACTTGCTTCGAAACGATCTTCCGTGGGTGACTCCCGTTGTCGCCTCGAGTGTACTTCCTGTTCGGTCGTGTCGGCGCGGGAGTAAGCGTTCCCCTTCCCCGGGAATCCCAAGATCACCGAAGCAACAACCTTCCTCAGATCTCCTGCTCCCCGTCCGCTAGACTCGTTTTGTTGCTTTCTCATACGTAAATTCAGAATCGCTGTTCCCCCAAGGAAAAGACTCGCACGTTGCTCCCTCAAGGTCTTCGGAAAGAGTGGAAATGTACAATTACTCTCGTAAATGGAAGCTAACTCGCGAAATACTCGGTTATGTCCTTGGGAGAACAAGTTTCTTGGCAGCATGAGCGGACGGAATGGAGTACAAGCTTGTGTTCTAGCCAGAAAAGATAAATTGAATGCATGTCGGAACGGAGGGCTTCTTAAACATTAACCGCTTATGGCTATTAATGAAGGACAACTGCATTTAATGAAGCTGCGTTACACGAAAAATATGACTCAAATGATGGGAGGTCGAATGGAATAATTAATTCGCTTTAAACCAGAATTTCCGCGCTTAAAACGAAAAGTACTCATATAATTTCCACGCCTTTCCGTGTCGGTCCTTTGTTTTAAGAGATAAAGTGGAATTAATTTTCCTCTTGGCTGAAATTGGGAAAAATACTATTTTATGCTGTCTATTTTTTTTTATCCAAAGTGGAAATTTTTAATGGTTTCCTTCCCAATCGTGCTGAGTTTGGTCTCGTGAATATCTATCGAGTTTGGTTGTATTTGATTTCACTGGCACGTTGAGCATTGCCTGAATAAGAACCTCTGATGAGAAACCGTGATTATATAAATGATGATAGAGACACGAGGCAAGGCTATCCACGGCGAACACATACCCATGGTTTCTTTAGCACAGTTATAAATTTCCGAGTGATGAGCGCTGTCAACAGTTCCTTTTACTTTTTCTGTTAATCTCGAGGTAAAGAATACTACATTCTCTCACATAAAGGTAAGGCATAAACCACGTATAAAAATAATACGTTATTTATTACTGCTATTATTGTTAATAATTTTCTACGTGTCCCAGAGCCATCAATGGACAACGCCGCTTTATATTAGATTTTATCTTAAAATCTTGTTGGAATATTTTAACTATGCTAGCAAATTCGAATAAAATTGTGTTTATAGTTATTATCGAATCATTCACTAGCTCTTATTCCATAATAAAAATTAAAAAATTGCATTTGTTTTCTTTTAGGACCTGTGCGAAATCCCGTCTTTCCGATGAACGATCTCTTACACCTCGGCTCCTTGCTGTTCGTTTTCGTGGCTGTTTTTATCTTTTACATTCATGATCATTCGTGCTAGGGTTCAGAGATTGGAATTTTTGGGGCACCGCTGGCTATCAGCAATCGTGCTGCCGAAAGCAGCATGTACTACTCGCCCTGTTAATACCCTGAGTTTCACGCGCCTGTCGTTAGAGTTAATTATTTTTCCTTCATTTCCACCTTTCTAGTCTGCCACCACATTATAAAACCCGAACGCGATCCGGTCCGACCCTTTCGACTGATTTGTCGTGTACAGGTCACACTCATCGGCGTACGCAGAGGGAAGTTCCTCATAATGCGACTTGACCAGCGGATATATCCAAGTGAGTGACCCTAAAAGTGGTCATTTCGTTGCTGGGATCATGTATGGATCACGCATCATGCGAAAAACATTGTAAAAGCAAAATTTGTGGTGCTCACTATATTTTGATCAATCCATGGTTTGAGTTTATTGAAATTTATTTCAAGATTGTGACTCTAAAGCTAATCGATACCGTATACGAAGTTTTAGCCTCAAGGAGTAGAAGTCTCAAGCTATTATTAAAGTAGTGCTATTTTCTGGACGCCAGAAATTCTTTGGAAACCTCCGATGGCACAGGAAAATATGCTTGTCACCCTTACTGAATTTGCGAATTTTAGGGGGCGAATCTAGATGTAGTTCATGCATATAGTTGTAGATGTAGTTCATCACAAATTAATAGTGATGACCACTGCTAGTTAATTGTCTTCGAAGGAAGGCATCCTTTCCCCTTGGTGACTAATAATGCTTTTTCAGTTTTGGTGAACAGGGCTTATATTTTACCTTTGCAGTACGCACTAAATGTTGCAAGTAGTGCATCTGCATACAATAATTCTCCTCCTCCCTCCTCCCCCACCTCATCGACCTGGGTTCTACAAAGTTCTATTATCCTATTTCCCTTAATGTATTCTAACGTGATTGAAACTGCGTGCAAATGGCTGTTTAGATGCCCTTAGGTAGTGGTATGTAGATTGGTAGTTAGCATTATCACAAAAATACTTTGTTAATTTCCACAATAAGTTTATTACACCGACCCAGGTTTCAGCAAGATATTGCCATTATCAAGGTATTATCATTAACAAGGAGTAAACTTACTGTGGAAATTTACGAATTATTTCTGTGATAATGCTGAGTGTTACATATTTCCACAAATTATCTCCTAATACGTTAAAATTTGTAATTGGCCGTGTTGTGTCTGTCTGCTTATGCCAGGACGATCGAGTTCGCTTAGAAATGTTTTTAAATCATGAAATTCCGTTGATAGTGAAAACCAACTGATATACGGTATAGAAGGGACCCTAAGTAAAAATGTGTCATTAAAGCGAAATAATAATATACCTTTTCTATAGTTAGGGCATCGGAATTGGAATTAATCGTTTCTTCATGCTACTTCTCCGAAATACTGTTTGAAGGAGCCAGCTGATCGTGATAGTTGTGTTCCTTCTGCTCGATGGAACTTAAACTCATGCTCACTCTCCCCCTATTGACCTTGCCCGAGGTGCGGTGCCACCGTTTCTTTAGGCTGACTTTGCTCCTTAAGACTTTGCACTCATAATCATTATCCTAACATGTGTATGGAATAATCCAGTTTATATGCTCGTGGATTCAGGCAATAAACCAGTGAGCAAAGTATTACTTCCGCCCCTCCCCTTTACCTAGATCCATCCTTAATAACCGTGCTTGCCAAAGGGAGCAAAATGTCTCAGCGTCTCAATGATCCCGAAGAAGAGAACTTTATCTCGCGTGACTCCGTACAATTTCCGCGACAAGTGCAATGACTCGCCTTTCTCTCCCTTATTCTAGTCGCTCTCCTCCATATTTCCTACTCCTGGGTAGTGTAGGGGGGGTGCTGGGCATTTGAGATTATTTGAACGTCAGCGAGGTGAGTGTGAATCTTCATTTCCGTGGTGTCTGTAAAAAATATGAAATAGAGGGCGTTTCCCTCTGGTTTCCTTGCCGCATCCTCGTCAGAGGTTCACTAGGAAAAGAGCAAAAGTTAGCTCTGGACTGGAGCCCGAGCAAATAATGTGAGATTGAAGAAAAACCTGTGAGTAACCCGCAATCTTTCCCTCACCTACTGAAATACAATGTTCCAACGCAGTGCCATTGCTGAAGGTATATTTAGTGCTTAGAAAGTTAGGGCCCGCCCATAATTAGGAGACGCTAAAAGGGGGAGGGGTGGATCTTACGTTATGATGCTTGATCGACGGGTGGAGGTTCCAGTCTTCCGTTACGTTGGGAGTAACATTATTAAGATTATTAGATTAAATATTATTAATTGTATTAATAATAATTAATGATTATTAAATTTTTTAATTAATTCTCTTAATAATATTTAATGATTACATTAATAAATGTTATTAATTAGATTAGATATTATTATTATTATTAGATTAATAGCACGCACTTTCTTATCATATTAATGATGATCACATAATGATTGGTGAATAAATAATAGTATTGCATAATAAGTGATGTAGTCAAATGGAATATCTGAGGTTTTTTTCATAAAAAAGTGTGGGTCCATTTGAAACGGTATTTAATTTGAGAACGTAAAGGAGCGTTTTATGGGGAGGGGTCATAAAAGTGGAAGCTGAGCGTAAGGTAATATGTGGAGGGATCTTAGAATATACTGTGGGTATGCATGTTTTTAGACGTCACTATATTGGTTGCGATTCTTCTACGGCAAGACATACGCTGTTATTTAATTTTTAGAATCACCGGAAAATGGGTGTTTAAACGCGTCGTGATTTAATAAATGAACGTTGTTGAACTTTTCCAAGATATTTCCATATTGTGATTCCTGAAGAATGATGGAGACGAAATGGGTCGACCGAGTAACAAACAAAGAAGTCTTGATAAGATTGGAAAAAAGTGAATTATTATGAAAAATGTAAAGATAAGACGGGACAACCTGATTGGCCACATCTTTAGACATGATGGTCTGATGAAAACAGTCGTCGAGGGAAAAATAAATGGAAAAAGTGGTATAGGAAGGCCTGGTATGAAGTAAATGGAGCACGTAGTGAAGAATGCAGAAGAAAAAACGTGTAAATATGAAGAGCTTTCCGGTAGGTGAATTTAATGTAGGCATGCGCCAAACCAATCTTGGAATCGATGAGTGGTGGTGGTGATGTTGAAGCTGTTAGGCTTGTTTTTCTCGGAAAATATCCTATTTACCGCTGGAATGTGCTCTGCATATCTGCTGCTTATTGGCATGAGGAATCAGTGCCAGTTACAGCGTTGCCAATGGGTTTGCGGTTGCATTTCATGCGCTCCGGGTTTTTCCAAAGCGGGAGATGCGTTTTCTGTCCGACCATCGAACATTCTGGCCTGCAAGTAATCAAGTTTGGCAGGACCGTCGTGTCATATGCATCCGCTTGTGATTATCTTATTTGCGCCTGCCAAAGTAATTGTTCCGTCGACCGTCAGTGTGTTCAAATGATGTATCTGTGACTTGCATTGGTGTTGAACACATTTTAGATTAGTTTATCCACGAAGCCAGTGCTGATGATTTGGAAAATGATTGATGACGTTGATATTTCCTTTTGTGTGCATTCATTTTCATCGATTTCAATTATTTTCTAATTTTTCTCATAAATTTGGCTTATATCCCTCTCTTCCCAGCAAATGTGTCTGCTTGTTCAGTTGTATTTAATAGTCCATGCATCTCATTACGTTCTAACTGAAGTCATTGGCCGATGTACGTATCGCTTGTTTAAGCGAAAATATAATTAAATGTATTCACTGGAAATGTCGAAGTGATCCAGAATTTGATGAAGGCGAATTGTGTGTTTTTGTTATTTTATTTGTGTAACAGCGTTGAAAAAACAGGCCAGGTGCAAATTACCTGCAATTATCCAATTTAGAACTTAATTTAAGATGGTAAACATTCAATAATTTATTCATAGGTCGTTGAAAATCCTTCCGTGTCGCTTTCGTGATAATAGGAATAGCAGGCGAGAAATTTACCCCGGCCCCACAGCGGTAAAAACATACTATTTGTATCTTGTTCAATAACTACTCATAATCAGAATAGATACGTACATAATTTGTTTCAGACCATACAGATCAAAGAGAGACCATTGTTTTCGTCCAAGGGAGCGATATTCTTGGCCTTATTTATTGCATAATTGTAAGTAGAGGAAGATTTGGTTGTAATCGTCGAGGTGGAAGGGATGTTTCCGGTGAAAATATGCATGCAGTTGTCTATAATTATTATTTATTTGATAGTCAATTAAGGCAGGGTTAGGTTCAGTTCTGTCGGAATTCTAATTTTATTTTCTTCCTACGTTTCTCCAAATTCATTTCTTCCATGTAATATGCTCCGTTTTCTCTCTCCTCTTTACTTTTCTAGAATTCTTCCTTATAAAACGACCTGCCTACGAACTCAAATTAGTTGTTCCATTCTCTCTCACGTTCTCCACCTAATTGCTTCAAACGGCTTCTTTTCTTTCCCCACCATCACAACTAATTAACTGTTTGTCTTTCTTTCGCTCTGTTACTATTTTTCTATTTATCATCCAACTGACTTCTCAAACTTCCCCATTATTGTTTTTTACCCTCTCGTTGGTAGACGAGAGATAAAAAACGGTAGTTGATTTAGCATTGAGGGGTTATTGAAGTGCTTCGCTGTAAGTAGAATCTTGGCTAAGTAACGAAGTGGGGGAATAGATGGGAGGGAAAAATGCAGGTGATACTTGGTGGAACTGTTGAACATGTTATGAAAAATAACTTTGTACATACCATTCTACAATTTATTTTTTCTTCTTCTTATCAAAACAGTGAATGACAGTACAGGCAAGACTTTGACAAGCCTTCGGGTTATCCAGCCGGAAAAACAAAAAAGGTGTTTTAAATTACCGTTTCACCTACACATCTCGTACTATATATTGAAAAATATCCCAAAGGACTAATAATACGTGAGTTTCTACTCCCCAATCACGTTTGGAAACGTGCTTTTTATCTCCGAAGATCGAGTGGACATCCAGGACTAAAGTGTTGTGTACCTGCTCATTTGCAGCGAGTGCGACGGCGTATATGTGGGACAGACTGGTAGGAAATTCAAAATAAGAATTATCGAACACAAAAGATGTTTGAAAAATAATGATTGTAAAACTTTCTTTGCCAAACACCTTATAGAAGCCAGTTGTAATAGTGCTTTAAAACTACAGGTTTTACATGTACAGGGCAAAATTTGGAAACTTAGATACCTTGGAAAAATTATTAATTATAAGACATAAAAATGTCACTGTTAAAATGTCAATTGACCTAACGGAATTCGAATGTTCCCAGTTGTTTTTTAACGTTTTACCCTTGTTAAATACTACCCTCAAGGATCGCAATACCCTGACTCCACATTCGCAACCACCAGTTAACTATCTTAACTCTCCCCTCCCTCCTGCAAACGACCCAATCCAAACCCAACACCACATCCTTACCCCCACCCGCGTAAGCATTAGCATATCCCACCCTTTCCCCTGGTGTATATAAAGAACCCGTACTATGTCAGATGCATGGTACCTTGACAATGACGCTAAGACGTTGAAATCGATCGGTAGATTCAGGCACGTAGCCAGAAATTTGCTTCGGGGGGGGGGCTTAGTCTTATTGTTAGTCTTGCGTACATTGAAACAAATCAGCCTTGCCCATTCAGTGTCGACATGTTACAAATCTCTTGCCTTAATTTTCAGTGCTTGATATTTACTTTTACAGTGCCCATACGTATCTCTTCTCACTGGTAAAGTTCACTGCTAAAATCAGAACAGCAAAATTATTAGGAAAAAATTTCGGGGGGGGCTGAAGCACCAGAAGCCCCCCCCCCCCCCCCTGGCTACGAGCCTAGGTAGATTAAAATTGAATAGTGGAATTGTACTGTTTTTTTCTGATCATGTTCAGTGGAACAGTAAGTTAAAATGCTTGGTGTAAACACGATTCGGTGGTGAAGTTTGCGTCTTAGATGGGAATAACCATTTCTTGGTACATATACCGCTCCCCATCTTTAGTCAGCTAATTCTTGGTTATTCTCTCTCCGCGCCGGCGGGGTTCAGCGTACCCAACACATCACGATTCCCTCCCAGACTCATTTTTTGAGCCCTGCTCATCACCATCCGGCACCTGGCACCCCACCTACTGGTCTCTTTCTCTCTCCCCTCTCCTTCACTCACCCTCCGGTCCATTCAGCCGACCGGAGGCGGCGTTCTGCGAAGCAGGGTCGTTTTCTTTCCAGGCAAGGACCTTCCCCCTCCCTACTGTACTCATAAAAAAGCATTAAGCTGGCCTGCACATAACAGGTGTCTCCCCCCCCCACTGTCCCTGGACCGCTTGCATGCGTTGCACTCTTCAGCCTCAAACCGCATCAAGGTTGAGGGAATCGTTGTGGGGGTTGAGCATCACACACATCGCTGGCGATATCGCTCGTGCGCACCACGGCAGTCTTTTGTCGTTTATCAGCTTCATTTTTACGGACTGTGTGAGCGGTGAGCTTCGAATCTTTTCCCTCGGCTCAAAGATCGACCGCAAGTGAAGTTTTTTCTCTTGCTTTCTTAAATCGACTGCTTGAAGAGGCGGCTTGCAAGGTAATGGCTTCACGAAAGTATTTTTTTTTCTCCGGGATTGTTTCAGTGTTTTTAATTTACCGCTCGCCTGGAAATCTCGTCTCCAGCTAAGTTATTATTGTGAAGCAACTGGAGTGAAATGCATGTTTTAATTAAAATGTATAAATTATGGCCCCCATTCTTACTGCGAACGCCGTTTTTAAACGTTTCTGAAAGATAATCAGTTATTGTTGCGTGGTTTATTTTATTAGTGGTATCCAGTTGAATGGAACATTTTATTTTAAAGATAATCTGTGCATTTTTGAGTAAACAACTTGAATGCAATAAGATTGATAGCCATTTGTTTGAAAAGCGAATCACTGTGAAGGGCTTTATCGCATGGGGAAATGGTTCAAAAGCCAAAACTTTCTTGTGTAGATTATAATGGCATTTGCAGGTTTAGAATGGATTTAGTATTTGTTGGGAAACAAAGCATCACGGGGAGTATTAAATTTTAAATACTGAGATATGGTAGGCGGTTTATTGTTATTGGGCATTAGGGGAGGTGGAAGAAATTAAAAGATTGGGGCATTTATAGTTTAGGTGATAGGAATGGCTACATCTATGTTATACCTCGCTAGTAATACCTCGCTAAGGTATGCACTACTTGGCTCTTGGGCAGGGAGGGTAGAACTGGCACAAACTCTCCAAGAGCCTAGATTATTGGTGGAACACCGATGCTGATGATGGTTATAATCGCAGCCTAACTTTGCTTGTGTTAAAGGCTTGAGGACTTATGCGTGAATTCTGTTGACATTAACTTTTCAAGCCTCTCATCAACAGGTTAACTCAAGGCACTCTATAATGGCTTCTGCCAGCGACGAGAAGCGTTCATTAAATATTGGTTTTCTCCGAGTATGTATTGCCGATAATTTTCTATGCTATCTCGGTGGAGATAATTAGTTGGAAGCCTGGCTTTCGGTCGTTCATCGCATGAAAGACATTTTTTATACCTTGGTGTTCTCTCCTCTACGTCAAAGTGGAAAATCATGTTTCGTAGTGCTTTATCGCCTGTCATAAGGAATGGAAGGAATAGGAAGGGTATGTATCCTCGTAGTACCAATGATTTCTCATTAAAATTTTATGGTCATTACATGGTTAAATGAAGGCAGGGCCTCGAATCTTAGCTCGATTTGATATCTGGAGCACATTTCAACCCCCATTTTGAGTAAGTAGAACGTTAATGGCTGCTCAATATCCTCATGCTATCTAAGGAAATTTACCAACATCCGAATAAGTAATTGGTACTAATTGGTTTACTGTTCAATGTTCTACTGTTTAACTCTTCTCGATCTGTTATAGAAGGAACAAATACTTGTTGTAGGTACGCTACTTGTTTGGTTTCCGTTTGGGAGTTATTTTGTTTTTAATAATTATTTCTGATTTAATTATTCATCTTCACAGATCCATTACGTTAAAATTTATCACCAAAGTACTCCAGCTGTTGTGCTTTTCGCGCACGTTTTTATTTTGCTGTGTGAGTTTTTCCTTTTATCCTACCCAGCAGTCAATACATTTATAACGCAAATTGACCCGTTTTCATCGTGGTTAGCGTTCGGCGAGCCTATCGCCTCAACCTTCTTCTGTTGCAGTCGTGGTTTTTATCTCTCCCGGATATTATCATGTCACGTTGTTAAGTCGCAAAATGGGTGCAATGGACTGGAGAAAAGGCAATTTCCCGAGCCCAGAGATGTTTTTTTTTCTTCTTCTGGCTTGTCTCGTAATGGTTAAGCGTCAAGTGTAACTTTTCTCTCTTTGTTGTCGGTCGGGCAACTGCACCCGGTCGACTTGCTCTCCATCACCATCACGTTCGAAATACTTCTCCAGATATCCACACTTAACATTCATAATTTGGAATTAATTAAACAGTTGCAATAAATGGTTTCTTTTAGCTACCCAGAGGAGATCCGAATCCAGCTCAAGAACCAAGTCATGAAAACGGTTCTCTGTGCAGGCCCCTAAGTAATATTAATGAGGTTGATACTGATAATTTGCTTATTTTCAAATGTCAAAGCCCAAAGCTATTCAGCGTAGAGTTCCCCGAGTTCCTTCCCAAAACGACACTGGTATCAATGGAGTCGGTAAACTATCCCCGTAGTCTTTAATAATTCATCATTAATGATTCACCGTCATACTTAGTTGGAAGAGCAAAATGATTTGACGATATACTTGTCGACGTATACCATTTTGTTTCGTAATAACGAAATATTGTAGATGACGAAGAATTTTCGAGTTAATGATGATTATATCCCTTATTCTTCTGATTCAGTCGTCGAGAAATGTGATTAGGGATGAGATGGTATCGCCTGTTTACCACCTTAGTGATCGTGTTTAGCAGTTGCTTGAATGCAGTCATGTAGCAGGTAATTTCTCGCTAATGTGAGATGCGGCAGAACTTAGCTGATGACCATTTCTTCATTCACCTGGCGTTGGCATTGTGCATGAGCCTGACGCAATGATTGCAGGTGTTTCTTCATAATTACGTTTCCCTGGCGACCTGGAGGAAATGTCGAGGAATATTGTGGTTATTTAGCTATCGTTTCCCTATTACCTTGCAGCTTGTGAATTCAGGACTCTCTGGGATGTGGCCGATTAGCGGTGGGTAATTGATTGCGTACTACGTTACACTAGGGTATAGGTCCCATTCGAATTAGGATATTTAACTGAACGTTGGCAAACCGTTTAACATTTTCTTGCGGGCATTTGATTCCTCAGTGTAAAGATGCCTTACGAAAAGTGATACTAACGTATTTATGTTCTTAGACTTGGCACCAAGGAGGCATCTACCAGTAATTGATTTTATCTCATGAAAAAGAAAAACATTTATTTATTATAGAAGTCTGGTCGTTTTCACTCGATACCGCATGATTTCCGAGCTAAGAAAATATGAATTTAGAAAATCTTTCTGAGTCAAAGTAAGTAATTACATGGGACAACTCCATTTTTGACTAGTATATGAATGATTGTCTAGTAGACTAATTGATAATGTATTAAATACGTCTCGTAGCTGAGTATTCACTCGAGTCAAGATATTATGAACCAATGTTATCCGATGGCTCGCCCGTGGTCTGATGTATGTACGTGAAGTTTTGACGGGGAATGGAGAGGAAGGCCAAGATTAGAAGGGTGTGAGGCGGAAACAGGAAATAATTCCTTAGAAATAATGATAGCCTCCACTGCGTCAGGCGATGTTTATTAAAGCTTGCGTGCACCGAGCGAAGTAACATGTGTATCGTGCTTGCGCGATGGGCTTCGAGCGAATGCAGTGCGTGACTCGCACGTTTCACGTTCTCGTAGCCGAATGCAGAATGCTGGAGTTTTGCTGTCTCTTCTCATCGTTCGCTTTTGACAAGAGAATCAAACACATGCTGCTCTCGACTGTTTATAAACTTTAGTTTTCCGTGAACATGGGTTGTGATGTGGCAGGTATCACGGATCATGTGCATACAAACCCATCGCTTGATTTCAAGTCTGCGAAAGAGGGAGGGGGCGTAGTGAAATAGAAAAATGACTCTGTGTAGTTAGTGATTATATGCGCAAGGGTTTCTCCAAAGCAACGAGGCAAGAATAAACTCAAATGTGCCTCTTTGTATTGAGAATATGTGTTTAATTATTATCTTCAGTAGTCTTCAATCATAAGATAGGCTTTACTTAGATCTCCACTCTGTTCATCTCCAAGATGAATACTTCAGATTAACACAATTCCTCTCTTTTTATATCCTTCATTCATTTTTCCTTATATATGTGTTATTCTTTTCTTCGCTTGCAGTTCTTCCAATTCGGTGGTTTCATAAGTATCATGCCTAAAGTTGTGCGATAATGAGTTATCTTGTGATTTTTATTCTTGTTTCACGTATTCTATCGCTTGGTTGTTCGACTCAAACCTCTTAATTATCAAGAAACACCACTCGCCTCTGTGCAGTTATATATTTCCACACTATGTCTGTATTACAATACTTAAAACGTTTCTGCTAGATTGGATTTCTCCACGTTTCAGATACATCTACATAATACCCTGCAAGCCACCATTAAGGTGTGTGGCGAGGAAAATTCTCTGAATTCTCTTAGTTTCCTTCAGCAAATTTGTCCCTTCCCCGACAATTCACAGCACTTCTTCTTTCTCTCCGCTCCTCGTACTTATCCATTCTCAAAGGAAGCAAACGCCTTCAATGTGCAGCCTGTGTGCTCATCATCTTTTCTCAAGGTTCTCGGTCCTTTGCCTTATGAAACTCTTTTGGAATATATTTCGGAATAAAAACACTCTTCTGAGTCGTGAGTCCGCGTCTTGCCTTGACGTCCGGTAGGAAGCATCGGCTGCTCTTCTCTTCGGTCCGAAAGTACGGATCGGGTCCGCTGTTCGACGGGGAATAACTCAGGTGTCCAGGAGGTGAGCACAGTGATCCCTCCCTCATTTCATCGCGCGACCTCCCCTCCCCTGCTCGCCTTCGATTCAAGAGGAGCTCACCTCGTTTCCTTGACCCCTCCGGGTGGCCCTTGTAATCCCTTACGACCCTTCTCTTGTCCCTCACCCCCCGCTCATCCATCTCTTCTCCTCTCCCCCCTTGAATATCCCTCCCACCCATCTTTCTCTCGCCCCCTCGGGAGGCCGATCTTTCTCATCTCTCTCTCGTGTGCCAGTCCGTCTTTAAGGAGGGAGTTGTGCGCTCATGGCGTGAGATTGAGAAGGTGGCAAGATGGGGTAAGGAATATGGAAGGGGTGGACCGAGGTGGATAAAGTGGAGGTGGGAGAGCAAGGAGGTGAAACAAGGACGGTAACGTCAGGGCACTCACCGACCGCCAAACCCGTGAGAGCGTATGAATAAATCATGCTTTCTCGAAAAAAATAGACTGAAAATGGTGGAAATGGTATGGAGGCCGATTTTCACTAAGCAATTGCAAGAACTGGGATTGAATTTACTTTGAAAAAACACACTGTGGAATAGATGGACGGATTGTTAGGGAATTCCTAGAAGAAAGGCGTGCATTTGCGTGCAATTGAGAACTCAGAATGGAGTCAATGACCCAATCCGTTTTCAGAACTGGCGTGCGGGCCTTGACTTACCTGTACGATTCTTAACAACCCAAGCGACGAGGACCTTCAATCAAATTTATCCCTATCTTTCAGTTTTCGGTTTGCTCTTGACTTTTCACCAGTCACTTAAAAATTAGCCATTTCAATTAAATGACTTATTTACTAATGGTCTCGGTACGTGGCGCTACCATTACTTGTTATATTTTTTGGCGTAGTTGAAAAAATAGCTTCTCGGCTTTGCAATTGATATCTGGAATATAGCAATCTGTGTGAGTCTGTGGGATTGGAAACAATCCGTAGGAGCTCATTTTCCGCGTGGAATATGATGTTTTAATAACATGCGGCGTAATTAACAGCTAAGGAGTCGCAGTCCTTCGTAGTTTTTTCCCGGCACTTGCGACAGAAATGTTGACGTTTGAAATTGAGTTGGAGAAGGAGGAATAAAAACTTCTGGAATGAATGCAAACGAACGAAAAAAGTGACAGAAAGGAAGAGTTAATAGGGAACTAGGTGGGAGTTCGGAGTAAGCAATTGGTAGCGATGAGGTACTGTAGGTCGTCATAAATGGAAAAACGCGTTTTTGATCGGATGAGGGGATATAGGAAGTATGCCGGGCTGAAGCATTGCGATATATGTTGGTTGGGTGAATGTGATCGCTGAAAATATGCTAACATTCGTCCGGTCGTACCCAATTGGTAGAGAACCCTTGATTATGGCATTTAGTGTACGGAATAGTTTAAAAGTTGGTGGTTAAATTCATCCCAGAGTTTCGGAGAAAAACTTTTTAAGCCTAATCAGCCATGGCCTTAATGAGGAGAGGTTGGGGGCGATTTGCCGGATGTTGTGGGTGAGATTGGCCCCTCAAGGATTTCCTCTCCCCCAACCCCCTTCTCTCGGGCACTCTCCCTTCCCCCTTGCGTCCATTTCCAAGTTCAGGGAAGAGAAAGGCTGGGATTGATTGCTAAGCACTCTGACGTATCCCGCGACGGCGTTGTTGGAGGAAATCGTGGAATAAGCGTGGTGGCTGGAATGTGACATGCGAGACGCAAATGCAGTCTTAAGCAAAGAATTCTCAACTCGTGGTGGATCCTTTTTCTCTCCTCTGGCTCCACTGCATTTTTAATTCAAGGAGTTAATTTAATAAGAACACTGATTATATGTACGCCACCATATTAATAATAATAAAGGTTCTAAATTGGAGCGAGATAAGGCAAATATCATCACTCATGCAGTTTTAACGCTAACTTTATCAATTAGATAAAGAGTGTGAGTATTGTAATAGCTCCCGTAGTTCACCTCGCCGCTTTTATCATGCAGCTGCTGTATTTCTCAAAGTTCTTTTTAATCGTATTACAATGTGGAGCCCCATTTGACATCGTTTTTCGACAGTTTATGGCGTCAGAATTCGTTTAATTACCAAGCTTATTCTACTTTCGTTCTCAAGGGAAGTACCTTCTATTAGCCACTAACGTGTTCTAGGCATGGGAAAGAATAGGACACTTTATATTTGAATTGTTTTTTCCCATGTCCTTTTAAACAATCCTTTTCTTGTACATCTTATTCATCCTTGCGCATGTGCGCTTTAGAATTAGCTGTTGAAGTAGCCGGATGTGCATCACGTAGTATAACTTTGGTAAGGACGATATGGCGAGAGGTTATTCATTTGTGTTCTCTTTTTGCTCATCGTAAAACAATGTTCATTTTGAAGTAATTTTAACGCCATTGTATATGCTTGTCGGTGACAATGTCATCGAATCACGCGGAAAAAGTGCTTAATTAATATCTCTTTTATCGTTGCAGTGGTAGTAATAATCTTTACAATTTATGATTACGTACGAATCGTGGATGGAGTCACATCTGCGGAAAAAATGAAATGGCGGTGCTGTAGAAAAAAGTACAGCTTGTGAACCAAAATTAGTCATCTTCTTTTAAACCACCAATAAATGGAAGAAAAATATAACCTTACTGGAGGGAAATGTGCACGACAGGTTTATTGGCTGTTTTTCTCATAATGGTCGCCGTATTTCTTTTGACGTCACGAGTTCATTACATCCGTGACTGAATCAACGAGGCGTTCTCTGCACTTACGGAAACTCTCTCCGGCAGTGGACTCCGTGCCCAGTGTCAACCGTAGGGATGGAGGAAAGTACATCGGTAGATGCCTAATGTGGGAAGGGGTTGGGGTAGTAGAACTCCTAACCTTGTTCTAATGCCATCAACCTCTACATGGCTCCCTTGCTTGCGATGCCTCATTGCTTTAGTTCCGAAGTCTTTCAAATCCCCGAAGGAAATGATAATGCATCACGGGTGAATAAAATCTACTTATATTACTAGATCCACGGTGAATCATGAAACATTAACGTGGTGCGGATAGCAATTGTTTTAGTATCATCATGTGTGTCATGTTATAAAGGTTTTGTGATAGCAATATAGTCGGATTTTCAAATGGGTCAGCAACAAGTATAGTGCTTTCATTGATGGGATACTTTTAGATACACATTCATCTGTGTTGTGCAAAATATAATTTCAGTAGCAAAGGCATTTAATGCGTTATTTATATAGTTCTGTCAAAATGCGCTTTGAGGTGGTACGACATTGGCCAACTGCCTAACGGCAGTCTATCCTTGATGGAAGCTTTCCATATATTGTTGGCGGAAATAAGGCGATGTAAAACTGTCATTTTGAGAGATTCCCCGGACAAATTCATACAAACATCTACTCTTTCTCTACTTTGATGTAGTTATCCAAATACAAACGGCGTTGCACCTCAGATCCACTTCAAATTTACTTAAGAGGTTTATTCTTCGTGTTAATCTTTAATCTGAAAATAATTCTTTCGGAACAGCCTTTCTTGCTTATCATCCATGCTTAACACCCATGCTTATCATCCATTAACATCCATGCTTATTGTGAAATTATTTTGCAAAATTTATATTTTTTATTGATTTTGTTTTAATGCTATCATTTCGTCGGTGGTAGATATAAATGATAATTAATATATTACGTACTCGGAGAAATACGCATAAGAAGCATGATGGTGTCATTCAGCATTATATTCCGTGATGTGCCAGAGTTATTATCACTGACCCTTGCGAGATGCAGCACCACCGTTGAAAGCTCTTGGATATAGTTTTAACGACAGGAGAGTTGGTTCGTATGTAGGCGCCTAGGGCGTGTTGTGTCCGAAACAGAGCTTTAACGTCAACTTGCGCAAAGGAGAATATGGAGTCCTTTATTTTTCTCTTGGAATCCGTCGACTATTTTCACGTTTCCGGCCGTTGTCCTCACCTTCATGTTCTCCCCGTCCCCTGCATCTCTCGACCCAGCACCTATCTTCGAGCGTACAAATCATTTCTCACGGCTTCTTCAAGCCGATCGCAGACGATAAAAAGAATGGAATAAAAGTCCATCCTCGTCCCATATACAGTATCCTTCTCGTTCTCCCGCCCAGTCACCTTTCTACTTTTCATTCCTGTTTTACATCCCTCCCAAGGTCTCCGGCGATCTCTCGTCTCAAAGAAACGCCCCACCTCTCTCCTTTTCCATTGACCACACCGCCATTCCACCCGCCTGCCGTCCCATATTCCGCCCACCGGCTCCGGCACCGGGAGGAGGGAGAGGAAGGGCTGGGCGGCTCCCTCCCGCCCTCCCCTTTTATGTTGCTGACCGGTGGTGCTCGAGTCGCGACACCTTTATGGCATCCACCTGATCTCGCTAACCCTCACCCTCCCCTTCCGGAGGTTTGCAGAAAATTTGCTCATCTTGGTATCTCACTGTTTTTTACGGCCGACCCTTTTGTGCCAAAAATTGGCAGGTGTTTATTTTATTTTCTGCTATCGTGCGGGTCTATGGCTCTGAAAAGTCAGCCGCCTTATGTTTTATTTTATGGATTGGATGAGTAATCCCTGACTTTGAAGGCGATTATTAGAACTTAAAACGAATGATTTCGTACCAGTTCACAGTCAGGAGGGTTTGATGGTAAGCTTTCTTCTAACCTACTTCTCAACAACTCGCCGGTGCGGTAACTTTGCCAATGGAACAGTGATCTCTTGAAAAGCATAGAATGCCGATAACTTTATCGCGTGCTAATGAACTGGTGCGTTGGAATGAAGGTGTCACTTTATATTACAATTGCATCGCTACGTATAACATTTATTTATTTCCTTGAAAGAAAGGAAAGATCCTACCCACTCTGTCGATTAGCATAGTACCTTAGACCGTAAAGTGCTTTAAAAAGTTTGCTTGATAACCCCTTTGATAGAGGAAAATACGTTTTCCATAATGTAAATTTTGAAAGAAGGCTTTTCAATACTATAAAAAATAGTAATCCTTTTCTGTATGAGCTCGGGAAAATAGTATTTATTAATTATTTGTATTTTTGTTTATATATTCAGGCAGCGAATCCGACTTAATTTTAGCAGGCTTAAAATCAATATTTTGCCGTATTAGTTGCTTAACCTTTACAAAATAAAGGAGGATATGGCGTGTGATGCAGAGAATTAGTTGTGTAAAACTAGCAAAACCAGGATTAGGATACCATTAGAGGACAAAGGTCAAATGCGTCCTTTTTAGTGTGAGGAGTCGCTTACGCAGACGAGGTGAACCGATATGTAAAACACATTCTCATTATGTCTTATTGCCATAGTTATTTAGTTCATATAAATTTTGGAATCCAGATGCCTACAATACCGGATGGATCCTAACCGTAGCTCTACTAGGGAAATCCAACATTTTATTTAACCAAGATTTTATTTCGGAAGGGATTTTCTTCATGTGTATAAAATTTTAAACTGTACGTTTACTCGCATTCCTGATATGTACCTGAATTTTGATGGCAACTCTGACAAGCATGCACAATAACATGGTATTACACTTCTTCCTTTTCCATTTTCATCTTTATTTGAAATATTCAGCGGCCATTTGCTTATATATGAAGCATTAGTAGAAACATATGTAAATAGCTTATATTCTTACATTTTGAGATCTTCTCCCTGTGAGAGTGGGATATGCGTGACACTTAGTCAGTCGGGTGGGACTCGGCTCTATGCCACTGTTTGTAACGAAAAGTTGAAAGATCGAACTTCGGTACCGGCAACATCAACAGACTGACGCAACAACATGACCTCGAGCTTAAAAGCTCTTCTCCAGCGATGTATTCGGGCATAAAAGGAACAACTCCGAACTTCTTCGCTCACTGCCCCCTCTGTTTTTTTTCTCACCCACTACCTCCCCACCTTCGTGAATGTGCGTGTCGTGAGACCAACCTCCCTGCCCCCGCTACACTCATGCTTATAATCCGTGTCTTCTCGAGCCATTGGTTTAAGCGACTCCGGCCTCGACCCTCTAGGGATTGGCTCTCTCTCTCCCTCTTACGACCCTCGATTTCCGATACACGACTCTGCCATCCGAGTCGCTCCCTCCCTGCCCTCCCCCCCCAGATACTTCTCTTCATCACACCAGACTTTAGAGCCCACCATCCTCGCCGACGTCCAACCCCCACGTATCTTACTGAAAGGAGAGATTTTCCGATAGTTCCCCGACGATCTCCCGCACAAATACCATTCTGGTCTTTAGCAGGGAAGTCGCAGAATCGGAAAATCAACGTCTTCATAAAATATGAGGAAATTATGTGTTTAAATGTGAGAATTCCTTTGGTAAGTACCCACCACTAGAGGAAGTTGCGATGTCTTGACGGCTAGATAATATTCATTCACTGATGTCCCATGAACTATGAATTATTGAAACTTCAATGCCCGGTAATACAACGGATATTAATGCCATGGATCCTATTCTGAATTGTTATCACACTGTACTTCTTGTGGTGTAGTTCTTCCACTCCATACCATTGCAGTGCTAATGAAGGAAGGATTATATGCGTTATTTCATATTATATATATATAGGTTTACAATGCCCAATTAATTCCACTTCTCATCAATATCATTTCAATTTTGCCAAAAAAATCATTATAAATGTCTCCTTGTCTCCTTGCTTAATAATTTTTCAGAAGTACTCCAACTTCATAATTGAAAATAGTATGTGTAGTCACCGTCAAAATCATTAGTACTGTGTGATTAATTTTGTATTTTAAATGAAATGTTTTCCATGTGTGAGAACAAAACAGTTTTCTTATGCAAAACAGTAGTTTTATCTCATTTGCTGAGTGAATCGGTATTAATTACTATCACTATTAGTGACAAAATTGAGAAGTAATTTGATGCAATGCAAATGGGTTGAATAGCTTCGGCTGCTAACTCCACTGCTGATTTTGCAGCCCTTACTCCAACCGTGTCCCTAAAAACGACGCCAGACCCTGGAAGAGGGGAACTTGAGCCGACGAAACTGTTCGAAGTCTTCTTAGCTTCGAGGAATATCCCCAACTTCGTATTTAAATCCTCCTTTGCCCGTCATCCCCCGTCTCGCAAGCCCCGGGAGGTGACTGTCTGATCAAAAGCTCGTCTCCCGTTCATCGCCTAATTAACCCCTTGTGAGTCTGGCACTCTCAATGTTGTTCATCCCCTTCACTCATCCGCCTCCACCTTTTCCACGCCGAGGCGACCCCTTGAGACATCCTCAACGTGAGCCACCTTTTCTTCTTCCCAATCCTCTACTCGCCCCGTCTCCGCCAACCCAGCGGTGAGACTCGAATGCAATGTGACACCGCGGAGGTGCTCGGGGATTGTGTGTTTGTCGAGTGCCTAAAGCTCTGCGGTTCTCAATTCGGGACCCCTCCGTCGTCTCCGGATCTCTTCGAAGGGAAATACCCCTCCCCAACGTCCCCTCCGACCCTTAAACCCATCCGTCAACCGAGCCGATCCGACGTCGCATCTTGTCTCGGGCATTCCTTCCTTTTCAGGCGTCCCGACGACGACAATGCGGCCTGCGGGCTCGGGAGGCTGTTCCCAAGGTCTGAGTGAATTCATTCCTGTCCTTTCGTCGAGGGGTAGCCTCCCTCCATTCCCTCTCTTTCCTTCCGCTTTGTGATGTAAAATAGGTCGGAACTGTTGTTTTATTTCTGTAACGTGCGAGGTGACCCATATCGACGTGGCCATAAACGGACATGTTCGCCGGAACGGAACAGATCCCGGTCGCTTAGTGCGTATCCCCGTGGATGTGGAGGGAGGGAGGGGGGTAAGAAAAGTAAGTTGAGCCTCCCACACTTTTCTTGCCCCGTACAAAAAAGCGTTGTCCTCGGTGAAGCTCAGTCGAATGAGTAAGATTGGCGAATCGGTTGCTTTGCGGCCTTTATCTCGGTGTGACTCAAGTAATTCGCGTGTGGTGACAATGCTCTTTTGTTTCGTCACGGCCGGAGGATTACGCCAGGATTTCAAGGGCGTCAGTCTCGATTAATATTCCAGCTTGCGCTTTGTCTATTCACCCGTATAGACGGTCATTCTTTTGTGTCCCAGTTAGTTTCTATCCTGTACGGATATTGTTAAACACCCCGTATATATGCGCTGTTAACGATTTCATAATTCAAATAAAATAATAGGTGTGCAATTCGCACGAAATCCCTGTCTTTTTAATTGCTTTGTTTCACTGCAAGTTTCAATTGCACATCTTTTCATCATAAAGGCACGAAATTATATTGGTGTTTAGCCAGTCTTCGCATTTTTTTTCGGAACATCCCCTTTCACCTACTTAGGAGAGTAATATTTGTGAGGAAAATTTGGAGTTTATTTTTTCTCAGAAACATCACTTATTTCCTATTTCCCGGGAGTACACTTTGAGAGGAGGGTTGTGAGCTAAAACTCCCCTCATATTTCCTAGAGTTACAAGTGATTTTGTACGAGATGTTGGAGATGTGAAAATAAGCATCGAGATCATCACAAAGTATACATAATTAGGGATTCATTTACCGTCCTCTCATTCAGAGATGCTGATACACTAGGAGGTAGGTATTCAGAATGAGAGAATCTGTCTCTTTGCAGCTACACTAGTGATTACCAATGTATTATATGAGGTCCTAGTTTGTCGTAGATTACCGAGGTATGAAGTCTTGTACCACTTATTGGTCATATTCGTTGCTGTTGCTCAATAGTAAATGTGTATCACCCGCCGTAACCAGCATCTTCATCTAGTGCTAGATAGTCTATTTATTATATTGCCAGTAAGAATTACATGTCAGTATTGGATAATTGAAAAAAAAATTGTTCACACTGCAATTCTTAAATGTTTTCTTGGGCTTACTCTTTTTCTCGATAATTAATGCGTGCTTTATAAACGCCCGACTTGTTTAAATTTACTATCCACTTTATGCAAAATGTAATTCATCAATATCTCAAATGGTACTGGTGCGCTATAGGATGATTAATAATGCAGAAGATGTGGGTGATTTCACTGTATATCATGTCCAAAAATTACCTTTTCGATAAAATTATTTTGGAGATATGTCAGTCACTAGATGGCGGGATTAAATGTTCAGGAATTAGCAACAGAAACTCCACCATGTGTTAAACCTACGACTGAAAAGTTATGATTAAGTTTTTTCGTGGTTAATAAATCTTATGATAATATTCATTTAGCTATCATTTTGGTAAGTTAAATATTGATTGAAATGTGTGTATGATTTTTTTGCCGATAGTGACTGAGACGCCATAGTACTAGAACAACTTGACCCCTTTTCGGTCATAGATTTCAAAGGCACTTGCGAAAACAGTGTGAAGGTTTTTTGACTTTCCTATTTCTCGATGAATACATTCAATTTCTGCTGGCAGTCCCGTAGTGTCTATACTTACACCTACTCTCTTGTGAATTCCGCTTAACCTCTCCTCACGATTTCCAAAGGATTGTATTCAAAGCAGTTGACCGTGGGACAGTTGGCCGTCAAGAGCTTTTATTGTATTCAGTTTAGCGAGCCTGGGGATGGTGAATGTATGGAAAGAGAAACCGCTCCATCGCCATTTGCTGAAAGTGAGCCTGTCTCGAGGCGTGACCGCACAAAATTGTTTGATTGCACCAAAATATTCAGAATTTTTTTGAACATTGAACCATGTGTGACGCCATAAAAAGTGTAAAAAAACACGATGGCCCTCCATAATCTTCTCGTGAATCGAGTTTCAGGGATAACCAGAGCTAAGACCGGTCGTGAAAAGGCCAGGTATAACGTGTATCGGCAGTTATAGTAACCCTTATAGTAAGGTTAACTATTCGTCGATCGCAAAATAGTGGTTATGAGAGTTATTTTCGTAGTTATATAATTTATAAAAGGATAAATGGTTCAATTAGTTTGTTTTCAATCCTTTCAATTACAATTCGGATGTCATTCTTCGACTTATCTCAATTTCAACATTTTGGCACAAGAATTTTTCAATTTTATTAAATGTAATTTTAAAAAAATTTCTTCCCGACTTCGCGGTATTACCTCACTCCTGATTCGTCTTCAGAGTTTCGAACAGCTGTTTTCTCGGTCTGCCCACACCTTTTTTAACTCTAGGTCGGTAATTGCGTGCCAGTGTGGATAGTCTTTTTTCGTCCATTATTTCGTTTATGTGTTGTAACCTTTTCTCCCTCTACTCTTATTCTTCGATTATTCACCTCGTTGGCATTTATGCGCTTCTTACTCTCCTTCTTTCGTATTCTCCCGTCGAAAGGACATCCGGACCTCCCAATGTTCTTCTGAGAAATTCCATCTCTTCCTCTGAATTTTTTTCTTGCTTTAGGGACTCAACTTTTACTGCCGTGAACCGTAACTGACTGGGCAATTGTTTATAAAATTATGCTTAAGGTACATTTTAAAATTTGAAAATATACGTATATGAAAGTAAACGGTGTACAACAATTGAATTATCCGAGAATTTCGTGTGTGAATGTCATGGAAGAGGTTTTATTCAGGGTGTCCGGAGGTACCGTGTATGAATTAAAATATATGTGTGTGAGTGCGGGTTAAAACCCCGAGGGGATTATCAAATCCTGGAATACCGTGATTAAAGAGTTCACAATCTAGGAAGGTTAATCAACTATGGAGAAAGTAATCTGATACGGGGAAATAAAAAAATGTGAAATAACTAAATCTATCTGGCACCATCAGTGGGTAAACAGACTGAAATGTCAACCCGTAAATTCCAGAATTAAGTGTACACCTAATCCCGGATTCCCAGGATTTAGGTATTTGACGGTATGCAGGATTCTGGGATCCTGGTATTTCAATCCTCGAGCTTTACTGGAGCTAATGCGGGATGTGGAGGTTAATCCGGGGAATCTATCTCATATTTCGAGACCTAGCACAAATTATTGGAGCATCCTTTCGACCATGCTCTCTCCGAAATAGACATGCGGGGTGGTCGCTTGGTGTTTAACCCGCTCTTCTACTTGAATATTCGCGAGGGCCGCGCCGTGAAACCTACAGCTTTGACCTCTCTCATCACCCAAATCTCCGTGTCCATTCTTTTCGTGTGTATCCAGAGGACGAATATGTTTTCCATAATTAACGGCTTACAGAAATTACACTTACGTATTTTCAGTCATTTAAATGAAGTTTTGTTCCTGAATATACCCTCAGCTACTGATTGAATGGTAACAGAATATTCCAAATTGAATAGTTTGAACACAATAAAACTAAAGTTTGGGACATGAAAATAGAACATTATTTTCCGGCTTATCTGTAAAGAGGATAAAAGTTTAAACTAACTGAGTAGTAACTTTGAACTGAAATTCAGAGAAGATGGTTAAGTATTGAGACAGAGAATCTAAAACGATTGAATGCGTAATTCATCTCTTTCATTAGCGTAGTATTCAATAGTGAGATATTTTCAATATTGAATTTCATATCTTGGCCGGTTTTTAAGGGAAAAGCCCCGCTGTGCAGACGGGAGGACCTGCGGGAAGGCCGGACGGGTTGAGGCAGCAGATGCCGTCGCTGGCTCTTTTAGGAGGTGCGGCCCGGGAGGGGGAGGGGAGCGGCAGGTGCCCTCTGCAAGCACACGACCATCTCCATGGCGCAACACGCGCCGAGATCGTGCGACCGCTGCTCGTTTAATCCAACTGCGGTCGAGGAAAGCAAACGGCCGTTTAACATCCACCATCCGCGTCAGTCTCAATTGGGCCGTGCCCCTAGCCAAGGGCGCCAGGCAGGGCCGCTAGGCGGCAGGTGGAAGTATCGGACGCCGTCTGCGGGACCCGAAAATACATCCGGGGAGAAACCCCGGAGACTTCTTCCCCACCTGGCGATGAGATCGTCTTCTCTTTCTCTCTCACCTTCCTCTTCTCCCAGCCTCCCGACTGGTTGGGACCTCTCTCGGCTCGCGACGCACCCCCCTTCATCCGCATGCTTTTCGCAAAGGTGATCCAAGATTCTTTCTCTCTTCCTACTGACGGTCAGCTGTATCTCGCGGAGGACCATTTGGGGAAAAGAATGACGCTAAGAAAGTGACTGTGCGAAGGTAGAATGAAAAATTCTTTCTGGAATGACTGGGGGCACCATGATCTTTGGTACCAGATCTCTAATTTGTGCCCATAGTGATTGAGTGGTGGAATAATTTCTTCAATTATTTGCCTCTACCGCTATCAGCTAACGTATTAAGCGAAAAGGAAAACATGCGGGGTAGCTAGTTGCTACTTTATGATACAGAAATTTAGGGGATACACTGTAGATATTCCCACGCAGCACCAGCCGGGCAGATAGTAGCCGAAAATTAAAAGTGAGGTTTACTGTCCCGCCGAATGTTAGTAAAAATTAATAGTGTGCCGTAACTGTTTTGAATAAGATTCATCTTCGACTGAAAAAACCGTGGCTTGATGGTTCCTCTATGAATGTATGAAACCGCAACCTGTGCTTCGACATAAAACATCATCATTAGATGAAGACTCCTACAGAATTCTAGAATTTGTTCTTCTATCGTACCAACCGCGACTACAAAAAATTGTAACGCTCTTCAGAAATATTTCTCCTCCTTTTTCTGCCATTTTTTCCTCCAAGTTTTTCATCAAAATATCATTTTCACGGCTGGTGACTTGTTACCCCCGCACACGCCTTCACAGTCGCTCTCATAGCAACATGCTGAGGTGTGTAAACAATATTACCCCGCCTTCGTGATGCATCTATTCTGTTTCTACATCATTTCGATATTTTCCCTGTTCGAGAGTCTGCACTGAAAATGGAACATCGTGCATCTAAAATGTGCATCACCATTCGCTCGACATGGTCGTGTCATTCCGCCTGAGCGTCCTACACCCGCCGTCCACGAATCGTATTATCGCTAAGTCGTAAAATCGAGTCCATTTACGAGGCGATGCTGAGCGGGAGTGAGGGAGGTAAATTAAGGTGAGGGAGGGAAGGTAATGGCTGTCGGCGGGTGAATCGTGGGGAGGAGAGGGCGAGTCAATTCCCGTGGAGGGAAGAGGTTGTGCTCCTATGCGGGAGTCCGCGACGGGTCCGTCGGCACCCTCGGGAGGGTTAGGGGGATGTATTTAGTCGTGACGCTGGTTTAAGATGCATGGAGAATTGAGAGATGATGTTCCAGCTCGTGACGTATCGCTCCGCCGTTAAAGCGCGGGCGATTCGTGGCGCTCGGCTGGGAGGCGTTTTATGTGGTGTGCGGGTGTGTGGGTCCGACCGCGCCGCGGAGGGTGAGGTGATTGAAACGGCTCTATCAAGCGGATTAAGTACGCTTCCCCCTCTCCATTCCGAGATTGGAAAAAAATGTACCCGCGCGTAACGGGACGTGAAACCTCACCCGTGGCTCTTAAGCGCGCCGAAATGGTCCGCGTTCGTCCGGGTACATTGGTCATTGCAGTGTACGCTATTACGCGAGAGATTATTTTTTTCTCTCCCCCTCCTACCATCTCGCTCCTCTTTCATATATATATTTTTTCCCTGCGGTTTTGATTTTCGCGTGAAGATTATTCGGTGTGGGGCGTTCCCCATTGGTTGGTTGTACGAGGCCTAGATCTTCCGTTTCTTTGCTCGATTTCGTCTCGGGGCGTGCACGACAGAATTGTGAGTGAGTGGGGAAATCTCCCGATGCACCTTATACCGTGTGTCACGATGGTGTGCACGAATGAGAGATTTGAAGAAAGGATTGCCCGAGGGAGATGGATGTGCTCGACCCAGCGGTCGGACCATGGCGTTAATTCACGGTCAGCCCGGTTGTTGACCTTCTCATTCCGTGCCTCCGGCAACATAAATCGGCCACTCACATCGTGAGAGAATATTTGTGATTTTATGCTTCAAGGGTAGTGGGTTCTTTATGAGACACTCGGGTAAAGATATTGTGCCGAAGATTCAGTTGATTTTTTTGGTTTTTAGCTTATATCTCCAAGTATTAAGCGCCTTTTCCTCGAAGCGATATATTGCACAACGTGAATCAGCTGCAAATCGTGAAGATTGCTTGGGCGTATGCATGGAAATAGATCAGGCAATTTTTTCTAATAAGCCTTACATGCATTTAGGAAGTTTCTCTTGCAATTCGTTGCTTAATACTAAGCAAGTTTCTCCTAGTATCTCTTCATGCATTATAATACACAATGTCTACCATGGTTTAAATGGCCCTAACATTTCCACGTTGAAATTCAAGTTTAATCGCATTCATTCCAGGTCGTGAGTTATCTGTAATCACTTGCAGGTTTATCCCCATGATGAAATAATCAACTTTGAAATGGCTGTCATATTATCTTCACATTTATGTTGATTGTTTATGTTTAAAACCTCTGTAAATTTTGTTCGTTACATTCTTTCTCATCACTTCTCATCAGTCCTTTATTGGTTTTAATCAGCTATCCTCTCGATTGAATTAAGGTTCTGCAATTTTCCAGTTAATTAGATTGCAGTATGATGTCGTATTTATGAGGTGCTGTTTCATTCCATCTAAGACGTTTTCTGCCGCCGATGACGGTTTGATGAAATCATCATTTCAATCGTGACGTGAGCTTTCCTCTCCTTCCACTAGCTATATCTCCGATCACATGAACAGAAAAGCTTCAGAATTAATGATTTCAAGACCTCTCCTTTGATAGTTTTCTTGCGGCGTTGCTAGCAGATAGTTCCAAGTTTTGTATAGAAATGTTCAGAATTTACTACTTGATCATTTTTAGACTTCCTTCGTAGCTTATTCGTGGCTCTTTGAAATTAACTGCTAAGATTCCCTAAATTTTCCCGAGTATCTATTAATATTTACACAACCGTCATATATGTGTGCGACTGCTGTTTCGATTATTTCAAGTGGTGAATTTGGGGTACTGTGTGATTAAAAAAAGACTTGGGGTGGGTAGGTTGAAGTGTTGGGCAATGCTGTGAATATCGTATTTAGTTGAGGGGGAAGAGTGGGAGGACATAAACGCTCGCGCCGTAGGAATCCTTTGCTGCCGGCCTCAAACAATCGCAGGACCCGCGCAATTGTACGCGGAGGCGGTGGGGAGATGGGGAACGAACGGGTTTGGAGGGAAGGACGGGCGTTGGAGTGCTGTGAGTTGATTTGAAGGGGTGGCACACACGGCGCTGTGAGGAGAAGGACGGAGTCTGCCACCTGCAGCTCCGTTCATGACGCAACCCGTGTCATCTCCGGAATAATTGATGAGCATCCTATATCCTCCCGTCTCCTCCGCCCACTCATAGTTCCCTCTTTACCATGGTTCCCCTCCACAGGATGCTTCATCTCCCTCCCGGCCGCAATACTCCCCGCGGACCCATCTCCATTCGAGGTGGAGCCACGGATTTAAGAGCAAAGGACGGACCTCGGATTCTAATCTATCACCCCGTGAGTTAGACCATCTTCATCAAATCAAAGTTCTTCCGGGGCTTTGGGTTGGTGTGGTGGCTAGAGTACTGGCCTCCCATCCCGAGGGCCCGGATTCGATTCCCGGCAGTGGCGGATTTTTCGGTGGAAAACCGGTCCCCACTTGAGTGCCTATTGGAGGTCATTTCAAGTTCAGTACTCCGTCCGTCGGATGGGACGTTAAGCCGTGGTCCCCTTGGCGCTTTTCGTTAAGAGTAGGCTAATGCCGACGCCGGGTTTCTCTCCACCCTCCCTCCGTTTCCTGAAAACTCTTGCCATTACCCGATTTCCCACCTATCCTAGATGGCGCAAATGACCTCAGCTGTCGGTCGCCTCTCCTGATTAACCAATAAAAGTTCTTCCCACGGAGGATTTACTTAAAATCCAAGGTTCCAACTGTATCTTAATCTTCATTCGGAGGAAATCCATATCTCATTTCATCAGACAAGTGAGTATATCAACCAGTTCTCAGTTTTCATAAAAATTGATGCGTACTCCTCAGATTAACCGTTTCCGTATTAGGGTTATGTTTCTCTGAGGTTAAACGAAGGAAGCGTTTAATACGATGCTAAAACTGATGATGTAACCTTGGATTCTGCAGGTCTCCACTTCGTTGGCGCATGAGAATATTATGCGATTGAAGCACGCTTTAATACAGGCTTGAAAGATGTAATGTCACGAAAGGTGAATTAAAAATAATTGCAAACAAAATGTAACTACACATTAGATCCCTCTTTCTATTCTCTGTGGACTCACTCCTAAAACACTGCCCCACTCCCGTTTTCACGCATTTATTATTTAATCCATTGGATATTCCAAGTGTGAATTGTTCTCGAAGTACTTTTTGAGCTCAAAGGCCTTAGATACACCGTTATCCATTTACAGACTCCTTATAATTAGGAAAAAAAGGGAAGGAAATGAAAATATTCCAGCTTTGTCTGAGTTGCGGTGAAGAAGTAGGCTTGACTAGAATTAAACGGTAATAGCAAGAAATGAGTGCTGTTTTGCTGTGCAGAATTTTGTATAATTTACTTATTTCACCAAAATATACTGTTTACTATGTGAAAACGGAGAAGTTTTGTAAACGAAAGCTACATTTCGCATCTGAATGATTTGATTCAACGTTGTCACACATACATGGATGCTCTCGATTGACGTAAACCCTAAACATTACGATCGGTTTGAAATGACATGAAATTCTAATATAATGAAGCAATTGATGTTGCTGATAATCATGTTTCCATATTTTTACTAGAAACAAGGATTAGGTGTCGACTCAGTCAAGTCCCTTGATAATGAAACGAATGTGTCGAATCCGGTAGGATCATTAAAAGTTGTGTGGAAAATTACAAAGTTTTGTTATTATTCTCAATTATAGAAATATTCCGCAAAGTAAATGCCGAGGTTGTCTCTGTGATTAGGTGTTTGATTATTTTGATGGCCCTTTCCTTTCAGTTGGTGACTATTTCGTATGTTCTTTTTCTTTCATGAGTGGTAAAGGATTTAATTTCCTTAAGTACTCCATCCTATTTCATGCTCCTTTGATTATTAATACAGTATGTACGGTTACAAGAGTTTCTCAATAAGATGAAGCTTCCTACTAATTACTTCGTAAGGACGAGTTTTAATTTTCACTTGAATCTATCAAGAATCGAAATTATGGTCTTCAACAGGGAAGATTGGTGTCAAGTGGAGAATTAAAGCTCTTTAGATTCGTTTCAATGAAGTAAACACGTTGTCAGTGGAACCGAGTTGTGGATACTTCTGAAATATTGAACTGGAGGAAAATATTAAACTTTGGAGTGTATGTGCCCTGTTTCTAGGGGTTTCAGGGTTTGCGGTCGAACTCGTGACTATCTCGGCTCTTTGGTTATAAAAGAACGCAGTAAAAAAAACGGGAAGCGTCGAGAGTGTGGAGGGAATGGGCCGGCTGGATACTATCGTAAATGGAGAGTGATGGCGAAGTGTAAGGAGAGAAGGTAAGTGCGGGGGTGGCCTTGTGTTGAGAAACGCATTCTCTCCCCCCAACCCATCTAGGCACCCCGGCGACGACCTCGGTGCATTGGACGAGGTGTGCAAGCCGCGGGTGAATTCTCAATGAGAATGGCAGAAGTAAACGGTCGACCCACGCGCTCTTTCGATTAATCGTCGTCCCTGTATGCGGGAGTGAAGTTAGCCTCTCCCTGGCCTCACTGCGAAAGGTCGAGGAGGATCGTCCGAAAGACGTCACCTATCCCTGTCATTCCTCCAAAGTTTATATCTTCGTCCTACTCTTTTAAGTTTCTTTTAGTTTCTCCCTAAGTTGTACGGAAAACAGTGATACGTTTAAGGTAAAATAGCCTCCACTGGATTATCCGGAAAGTACTCATTTTGGCCTGTACATGTGTAAATTTTAGACTTTTAGGCCTAAAAACTAAAGAATTCACGTGTTCCGACGGAATCCTTTCCATTGCATTTATTTTGGAATTGTGTCCAATTTTTTTAGCTACCTTTCGAATTATGTAAAACTTAACTCTCACCAATTGTCCTAACTATAATTCTGAAAGTAATTTATTACATCTAAGCTCTTTTCACTGCATTTATCTCAATATTTAGTTCGAGAAATGACCTTTTAATCTAATTGCAGGCCTAGAATTGAAGTTTGGCTTTATGACGAGGATTTTATGTTTTACATGCCAGGGATATTATTTTTCAATAAAAGTTGCCATATTATTTTATCGACAAGTAAAGTGGAAATATTTAGGAGAATATTGAAAGGCGGTTACCATATGGGGAAGTAAAATACATTTAAGGAGCTGGTGACCCGTGATGTCGTTCCTTGGTCAATAATACATTCAATGATAGAAGTTATCCCAAATCTTTGCTCAACTTGCAGCTTTTAATCCATTCCTCTTACTTATAAGTATAAAACGTATCACATTCCAGATTTAGTTTAAAGTTCCGTCCACTAGTATTACATTTTAGAATTACAACATCTGAAGGATCTCACTTAGCTGTGAGCCATTGAATTCCAGTTGCTTCTCTGTTCGTATAATTTCTGACAGATCTCGAGGAAGTAATACGTGGTCGTGATTTGGTATAATATTTTTTTAATCTACGAAATTTTTATCTATATTAGCAGTCTGTGAACCAACTGGCCATAGTTTTCCTCAAGCGTTAAAAAAAGCTCATCAAGGTGATTCCAGACTTGATATAAATGGCGGGCAAATTGTTTTGCTCAGTTTTGTTCTGAGAAATATACCCCCCGAGGTTTATGCACAGTTGACGGAACAGGTGCGTGAGATGATTGGTTGGTACGAAAAAAATAAATATATTAGAGTGTCGGAGACTAACAGATGGATAATGTGTGAGAGCCCACCATTTCGTCTTTTTATCATGCCTAATTTCATTTTATTGCCACATGAAAAGGAAATGAAGAGAAGGCTGCTTTAGTGCGAAATATACAATTGTTCCTGCTACGATTTCAAAATGAATCGCCTTATCCTGTAGTATAATAACTATAATCTAACCTTGAACCTCTTTCTCCACCATTTTCTCAAAACGTATATGATTTTTTTTCATGGGGCTCGCTGTAGAAAACGGACATTCTTTTCTAATCGCGATAGATTATTCTAGTCCCGTTCTGAGGACTCGGTTCCCATCAACATACAGTAACTCCGTACCGTCATGTGAGCTAACAACATCCAATCCTCGTACCAGCTCAGGTGAATGCTGACTCGGTCGGGAACGCTTTCGATCCGTCATCAATCAACGCTATGCAAATATGGTTGATTGAATTAGTGCGGGCTGTCAATCTATGACGTCGAGAAAATGAATGAATCTATTGAAATCGGAAAAGCACTGTCCCTAAATACTGGAATCAATCCTCCTAGTTAATTTTCGAGCGTCACCATCCATCTTCTCATTTTTTTATCCTTTAGAGAAAAATGTGGGGTCGTGGTGGCCTAGTGGGTGGAGCACTGAGCTACTCCTGAGGGTCCCGGATTCAAATCCCGGGTTTGACCCTTTCTGGACACCCCCATCTAAAAATCCTCGCGATTCGATTTTCTACGTGTCGGAACTTCGTAGGAAATCGCAGGTGGCCCAGGGAAAGGAACTTTCCCCCCCCCTTACAATGAATGTGTGAATTTCACACGCTTGGGTTAGTATGGGGTGAGCTCTACGCTCACCTATCAAAACCAACCTTCAGGTTTAATCGCTCAGTGAGTGAGAGAAAAATGTTCAGAGTGCCCATACTAGATAGATTTTTTTATGGTAATTGGTCTAAGTTCATTGCACTTGGCCGCATAGGTAAGTTCGCAAATGAGGGAATAACGCGCTGTTCATTTACCTTTCTGCTGAAAAATTCTCATTAATTTCCTTGTTTCAATCAAATTTTCGGTCATTTTTATTTTATAATGTCGTATTTATGCTTACGCTAAGGATGGCAAGTAAAGGCGATGAAAGAGTATGTAAACAATAAATGGTATTGTGTACTGGCTCTTGATAAATGCTATCCCTCCTCGAGAATGGTGTTTAGGTATTCTCAACCTGGCTACCCAAAATAAGTTGTTTTGCGTTTTTTTTAGGTTTGAATTATAGGGTTGGAAATCCCTTGGAAAATACGGGGCCACATTAACTCGTCTATGATGAGCTATAAAGAAATATAAATTTTGACCCAGAGGCATTGAAGTTTTAAATTTATGTGAACCTGGGAACTAATATTGTTTTGGTGGTTTAATAAATGGCATGCATTGCTACCTTAGCTACTTAGCATGAATGCGGGATTTCACAGCGCATGATTCTCTGTAAATGTTGTCGAGTCAACCAATACCATTTTATGTATTCGAGTTTTTCACTTAGCTATTTGACTTAATCTCCGAGGCTTCATTTAATTATGAATTATTTTATACTGTGAAATTTGATAGTTTATTAGATGAATAATTTGTTTCCAACCCAAAGTGCATTAGGATTACCACTCTTTTCCTTTCACTACTTAACAAATGCAGACTTGAATGTGCCCTAAATTTTCTTTGTTTTCCGAAGTGTTCTTTTTATATGTTAATGTTCACTCAGTACCATAAATAGTCACGCTGCTATAAATAATTGGAAAGGCATTTCATATTAATCCTAGGTCACTTTCATAGGTCGTCTGTCCAGTTAATATTTATAAAAATTATTTTTCTGAACTAACTTATGATGCTGTTATCTCCATTATCACTATTTTGTTTACCCTTTAATTCTCGGGAAATTTGTTTGCGCGATTAACTCGTAGTGTGTTATTAAACTGGTAGTTAAATTTAAACTATCAGCGTACAAATATTTTCGTCAATGTCGTTTTAATCTCTTGCGCCTTCTCAGTACACGGCTGAGGAACTGAATTTACTCCTGAGTCCTTTTCGGTGGTAAAGGTGTAATTTTTTGCGATCCGGCAACTTCTTTGAACGCCTTGGGCCCGTATTCCCACGCGGAAAAGGTATCGCTCGGGTGTAATCTCGTTTTCCGAATGATGACACCCATTGCGGTCATTCCTCCAGAGTTTCATTTTATCGCCACTCAGGAGGTCGCCATGTGTTGATTATTTTTTATTTTACCTTGAATTTCGATATTTTTCGTGACGAACGATAAGCCATTGATGACCCACCTTTGGGCCATATATTCTTCATTTCTCCCGTGACCACCTCGTGGACGTAGGAGCTGAATAATATATGGTTGTCTTTGACGCATACAATGTGTGTTTTATGCGCTGTTGCGCTGCGACCCGGAATGCAGCGAGGGAGGTAATTCATGCCCAGGTTTAAACAGCTTCAAAATAAACGACATTGAATTGGTTAGTAGCGTAAGTAAATTAGTTGTCATTTTATTATACTGGGCCTTGAATTTTTTGAGGCGCTCCGCTGCGCTGATTATGGGGCTCAAAGTATGTACATGCATTTTTTATTGACTTCATGCTAGTTCTTGTATAATATAAACATATAGTGCTATTTATTTCCTTTTCTTTAATGAAACTCTTCTGATTTGTGTGTAAGATGCCTATTAGTCTTTTGTGTTGCTGCTAATCTTAACGGAACTGACTACGTCATGCTGCACTTCTCTCGTTGAAAGAGCTTACATTCAAACCTTGGAGTGATAGACATTTTGCTATGTAATTTCCAAGACTTTTCCCATACATTTGCTGACATAAAAGTGGTAAAGGAGTTTTTTTTGGCTACAAATGTGGATTCTTTAATTCTAAACACTCGGTTACTCATCGTAGAAATCAGGCTTAGTATCTTCCTTGCAGGAATTTCCAGTGTTAAAACTTATCTCTAGGTGTAATGTGTGTACAGCCAGGTTGTTTTCGGTAGCTTCCAGTGTCGCCTATTGAATGGCGTGGGTAAATTCAGTAAAATCAATTTTATAGATGCCAATGTGGACTGAAGTTTGGTTTGCTTAGAGGCGTCGTTTTGTACGCCTGAGTTACCCTGCATGGCGGTGCAAGCGTGAATGAATTTTCTCAGCGCGTATAAGTGTACCTTTTGTTCGAGTCATTAATTCAGTGCATGTTGAGCTTCCCCGAGTAGTTTGTTTTGCACCTTAAGCACTCCGCAAGTTTGGGCCCCTGTAAGACTCTCTCGCGACCACCCCTTCCTTTATCTTCTTCCCTCCTCCCGCGGCACGTGACGTGAAACTTTTGTGAGGACTCCCCCGCCCGCACTCCGGGGAGGGCGGGGTTGAGGACACGCGCGTGTGCTTGTGAGGGCGTTATCGATCAGGCGCTCGTGTTTCGATCGTGACAAGGTCCGTGCACCGTGAAAAGTTCGCCGCGCCGGCGGCAGGGACGAAGGCGACCGAAACTCATTTTCCGGAGAGCTTTTGTAGTTTGCTTCAACTCACATCTCCCCGCCCTCCCACTCTTACTCGTCCACCCTCCTTGCTTACAGATTAATGAATGGAATGAGGAAAGTTAGTCTGGTAAGCTGCAGCCAGCTATTATTCATTTTTTAAGCTCCTTGGTTACTCTTTTACCTTGTTTCCTTTGGAAGCGAAATTTAGTGAAGTAATCGCCCACCTTACTTATCCTAACGGCTTCGGGTAATTCATGCTCTGGGAAAATTTCTCGCTTGTACGTAATCTTGAAAAATGCTCTCCACTTTTGTGGGGCCATCGTTAATTGTATTAAAGTATTAGCATTAGTTGGTTTTTGACATAAGTCAGTGGAAGTTTTAGCAGGCGTAGTGACTCAAAAGATCGTCAAAACTTTAAGTTACTTACTACCTAAATTTATGACTTTATGGAATGAGATCGGTCATCGTGCCCTTATAGTTATTGCTCTAGACCTGTAGTGAGAAGTGTTATCATCATTCAAGGGTTCTCAACACTTGTGGCATCCCCCATAAGAGATTTAGAGCCTTAAGAGGGGAATTGGAACCAATATTTAGAAAATTGAAATGTACCCATTGAATTAACATAATCTTCTTGGTCAGAGAAAATGATATTCTGAGCAAGGGCAGTGGGGAGAATGGGGAAAAATGTAGAGAAACGCTGATTCTAAAGTAAGTATGTTGAGATTCTTATACAAACGCAACTTTCCCGTATTATATCACATGTTGCCCCTTTTTAGTTTGAAAACTTTATCAATAATAATTATTGGTTTAAATGTATGTTTAACAAGATTTCTTTCCTCTTTACAGGTAAGCATTGGGTCTCCTCGTTAACTTCCTTGTTAGCGACCTCGCGACAGCTTCCTTGTGGTTTCTTAACCTTGCTCCTGTGATTGACGTAAGTACAGTCCGTTATTCGGTTTAAAATTAGCTTCGTCGCTTACGACCCCTACCAAGCTATGTATGGAATAGGAAGGCTAACCACTTGGTCTAGTTCGGAAGAGCTTGAGCTGGAAAGAACTTGTAGTTGCCTTAAACGTGTTCGGGGTCTCCACTTCAAATGGTGCTGATTTGTTTGAACTGACAGTTTCCGCTAGTAGTTTGTATGGGCAATTATAGGCTAGAATGTCGACATTTGTAAAGAATTATGCCGCTAAGCTTTTCCATTGGAATACTATCCCGGCCGTCATGTCAACCCTACGAAACCTTCGTATCAATCATTTTCTATATTTCTCAACGTTGATCGATTGAACATTGCCTTATTAGTGTACCATGTGTTACTTGAAGTCACTGTTTGGCGAAATATTCCTGGGCACTTTCACTGCCCGCTTACATGTGCTCATTGTGCTGCAATCAACCCTCATTCATTCCAGCCAGTCCTGTATTTCTAGTAATTTCATGTATACTTTCGGAAGAATGCTTCTACGAAAAGTTCCCATGAGCGGTCCACCATTTGAAAGTTGTAGGCGTGTAAATGCAAATACTTCGAGAAGGGGACCGAAGAATTCGCATGCCTTTTTGCGTCAAAAGCACTTCACGTTGAAAAAATATATAAACTCGCGAGAGAATGGTGTGAACAGAGCGTTGTAACCGTAATGAGTTTAAAGTTAATTTTCTTTCTATAGTAAATATGAAGGTGTTAGGATAGTCCATTTTTAGAGCCCAGGAGTAGTCATTAAACTCGGTTTCCCCCATTGAAATCATTTACCAATTTTTGCATTTTAGCTTACAAGCTTGTTCGGGTAATTGAATTGATTTCATTAGGTGGGATAGGTAGAAGGCTCGGAAATCTAAAGCAGGAAGTAGACACTAGCTGTGGAAATTAATTCAAATAAAAGAATAAGTCTTGTAAAATAGATTGTCTGCTGCAATCTATTTTACAAGACTTTTTTTTGCTGCAAAAAATGTAGTAAATGGGCATTTAAAATTTCCTGCCACAATATTTTTGCGCGTTGCATGTTTTTTATTCTGCATCCACAGCCTCTTTTTGGAGTGGGATGCTTTTATGTACATTTTCTGCTAAATGATGTCAGTATTAGTTGGCCCAAGTGCTCATAAATTTGACAGGGCCACGGCATCAATCAGTTCCTGAAGGCATCATCAATTTCAAGTCATTGGTGTAGAAATGTTTGTCGTTCTATTACGGCTGCAAGGAATTCCCCTCCCCTACCCTGCGTTATTTACTTATCTTTGGAGAAACCTTTTAGCCGAGGGTGGAGGCTAATTTTGAGTTTTAAGCACGGATGGAAGGGCGGGTGTGGGGTTGGTGGGAGAGAGGCTGGAGGGAGTAGGGTTGATGAGGCAGCGAGGGCGGAAAAATTAAAGGGGTTGGTGATTCGGTGGCGCTGTTCGGGGAGGGTGTGTGAATCGACGGCTGGGCGCCGTGCGTTTAGCGAAAGGGTTTTTCGGAGACGTCAATAATGTGTCACCAGCGTGATTGGTCGTGCTTTAGCATCTCTGGTCCCTCAATCCCATCCCTCCCTCTTGATCAGCCTTCGGGGAGAGTGGTTGAAGTGGTCACGTTCGGGCGGACTCATAGATAACTGCTGTCCGGATGTTTAGGAGAACCAAACCTGGTCGGAAGTCCCTTTAGCATAAATGTAGAAGCATATCGGTGTGCCTGCAATTTATGTACCAGCGTCAGTGATGAGATATTTTATTTTTATTTACCATGAGATTTTCGATGGAGCCAATTAATTAATACCTACTAGTCATATTTATTAGGCATAGATTAGTCAGATATGTAATAATTTTAACTCGATAAAGGTTTTGCCTTTATATTTTGGAGATGTACCAGTTATTAATATCGTGTTTGAGCATTTTTTGAGAATTTTAATTTGTCAAAAATTATGAAATCCATAAATAAGTATTTGAAACATTTTTACGTTCCATGTTTTTATCAGCGTTTCATTTAAGTTGGTATATAGCTGATCATATACAAGAAATCAGACCTTTTTTGCCATCTGATGTCGACATCGTATGTCAGCACCTTGTCATGCTTCAGGTGTATTAGCTGTTGATGTTGGTTATAATTTTCATATCTACTGTTGTTTTACTTTTGGGTTTTGAAGAGAATATAAAGATATTTTGCTTGTTGCTAGTGGGCAATTTGTTTGTTGTTGCTGATGTTGATGGGATTGCTGTGAAGGGAAGTGTTGGTTATTATTAAGGAATAAAGTTGTGCTGTTAAACAAGGAAAAATATTAATTAATCCAACGTGATTATCTTATCACTAAGCAGTGACAATAACCTTTGGTAGTGACCATTCTTCAATATTTTTGTGCTCTACGAATCCTTCCTTTTACCTCTTTCTCGTGGATATATAGCACTACGTAGCACGTTTAACTCATAAATTGGACGGGGCTGAAAGACAGGAAGTAATAAGAAAAGGTTGTTATTTTTAACTATATATTTCCCTTGACTACTATAGAATCTTAGCTAATATTATTTTCTTGATAAAATGGGTATAGAAAGTGTTACCTACATGGTTGTTATTACCGCTGGGAATTCGGTCATAATTTTAATTTTTATCACAGTGCAACTTCTCATTTTAAACTGCGATTTTGGCTTCCAATGAGTTTGCTTTTGATCGTCACTCCTACTCCTTCACTCTCAGGCCTCCACCGGGTGGAAGGTCGGTTAATCTTGCTCAGTATTCACGAAACAGCACAACTTCACCGTCTTCTTTTCAATAATTTTTATTATTGGTTGTGTGTGCTCGTCCTTTGTTACATGTTAAATACCCCGATGTAAAGGCCACATGTGCTGTTTTCGGCGGTAGTGGAAAATTAAAAAAAAAAATTCATTATTAATCGTTTTCCTCGATTAATGTTCCGCAATCGCAATCAGTGAGATTATAGTTCTTCTTACTTAAGAATTAAAGTTATGTTTTTATTCCACTCAATCTTTATGCATCGATTAGTTCGAATGTAAATGGCAGGATCAGAAATTGGCGCGACTCCGTTAAGTATGGGAGAGATTGATGCGTGAGTTAAAAAAAGGAATGTAACAATCGATCTTGTTCTTGTCTTGGCGCTGTCGCATTGTTGGCTTGGGTGTCGTCGTACTAATGGAAATCGCTTCATTATCGGGAAAGAATCCTTTGCCCAGACGTTTGCACACACTTGTGTGCAAACGTCTGGAAAGAGTCTTGGTTGAAGGGCTTGCCTCCTCTTTTGAAATGCTTACTGCTTCTCTTCCTTTTGGCTGCCAAGTGATCGTAGTGATCCTGGGTCTGAAACAAATATTTTTAGTGAGACAAGTGTTTTATTCATAATGACCGGTAATAAGGGAGCTGTTATTTCAACAAGTTAATTTTTTTACTAATCTCTTATTTAGATCTTGATATTTCAGCGCATCGTTTTTGCGATTCCCTTCTGTATTCATTAGAAAGTTAGTGTGGCGTGACTGGGTTATTAAAGATTGGTGTCAATTTTCAAATATACTTCTGATTTAAAAGTCGATACTTTTCTGCAAATTTATCTGTAATTCCAATTTAGTGATAGTGCCCTTAACAATCTCGGTGACTGCTTATGCTTTTTACGTGAAATTGCGGAATTAAAGTCTTGAATATCGTACCTCAGGAGTTTAATGCGTACATCTCAGATGACGTCTAGTCGCGAGAAATAAATCCTATGAGGTAGCGTGTTATTAATGTTTTATCGCTTGACAAATGGGGTATAAGGTTTAAACCTGCTGCTATTCCGTAGAAAGTTTGTCCCCCAAGTGGAAGCATTCGATGTGGCTTGACATGCTTTCCTCGGCGCCCTTTCAGCGATTTCTTCTCGCCTACTCACTAATACCTCTTTGCATTAGACGTTTGACATTACAGTACGTTTTTACTGGCGAAAGGCATTTTTTTTAAGTGTGGTAAGGTAAGGTGTCATCGTATTCTTTTAATTTTCACTCAAATATGCTGTTGAAAATTTTAAAAACACAATTTTTGCCATAATAAGGCCTGTGGAATCGTCAGTATTATCTCCTACCTCTTCGTCCTTCATTTATCTCAAATATTAGAATGGTGGGGGGTGCTCCTTAAACGATTATATATTTTTAACCCGAAATATGTATTTTATTTTTCAAAGCATGCTGATCCATAGAGGGAAGTTTCTGGTGAAAAAATCCTACAAATGTAGGAGTAGAAAATGCTAAAATAGGTAATTGTGGCGTTTTATAGGCATAGAGATTAAGTAAACCAATGAACGTTTCCATTTTTAGAAGACAAAGAAAGGAAGGTTGGGGTAACAAAAGTAAAGGAGATTGATGAAAAAAGCTGTGTGCTGTAATACCGTTTTCTTAGTCATAGCATCTACGAGAAAGGAGTTAAGTTGGAGGAATGCGTGATGTTCGTTCTTATCCTCTCTCTTGGAGAAGAGAAAAGCTGTGGAATGTGAAACTCCGAGGCCATTATCTTTATTCTTCTCGCGTCAAAGGGAATACCTTGACTAGTAAGTAGGTTGAAAAATTAGCTAGCATGTTCTTACGTTAATTTAAATTTCGGTGTAGAGTAAAGAGGGGTGCTTGTGAAACCTTTTTCGCAATGAAAACACTTGTAGAGGCTTTAGGATTGCAGTTGTATGCAGATTTGATTCTATTTTGATTTGCAGTTGATTGCAGATGTGTGTATTTGTTTGCTTTGTGTATTTTAAGACAGCGTTGGGCGAAGACAGCTGGGAAAAAAGTGTTCAATTTAGTAAAGTGGAATGAAGACCTAATTTGAAGTTTGGGTGGAGCCTAAACTTTTTAGGAAGGAGAAGCAAGTTGACAGGTGGTGATAGGATGAATAGTGTTGGTACTTTAACAGGGTTGTTCATTTTTACTTGGCTTTATTCTCGAGCGTCGTGAATGGCTGTGCCACTATTCTCTCAACTTCGTCTCAAGTAGTAAGAAATGGCATCAGAATTGTAGACGTTTAACGTTGAGACATTTTCGGGCAGCTGGTTAAGTCGCATTTGAGTTCGATGGGTGGTTGTTTTCCCGGATACTTGCTTGGCATTTCCGCAATCGCTGTCCGTATCGCGGACCTTTCCTGTTCGCAATTACGATTCTGACGACTGTTTCCAATTTAAGAATCGCCTTTTTCAGTTACGGGGCGCTATGTGAAGGACGGCGATTGCGATTTTGCTATCCCTAGCGCAATACAAAAACGATCAAGCAAGCGAATATTTTATGAATCTCGGCTATCTCGACTCAAGTCGTTTGTTACCCTGCCCGGAAAGGAATTTCCAGCTTTGATATTCTCATTCCAAAATCATTGTTAGGGGAAAGCAATGTAAATGAACTTTCGATGATGTACTATGGAAGGGGTGCGAGCTGAAGGAAATTTCGTTCGTTGTAGTTGATGACTAGCCTTAGGCCCGAGTTAGCAGTATGATTATTTTCTGTACTTAAGAAAATAATCGTGGGCACAGTTATCATGGTATTTACGTCACTTTAGTATAGCCGCATATACATTAAAGTAGAATTCTGTGTCACATGAGCAGTTTTAGAAAAATTCCCCTTCCAGTGTTGCGTAAAAACAAAAATCGTTCAAAATATTTGCATGAGCTGATGCAGAAATTCTATTTTCTAGAACGATTTCTGTCAACGTTTCTTTTTCTCACTGTGAACAATATGCCTCAATGTTTGTCCAAAGTGCTGTGAGACGCCGTGGAGTCCCTCAGAGTTGTCCAGTGGTTGTCTGATGAATAAAATGGTGTCGAGAAAGGAAGGGGATTTTGTATTATTTAACAAGGTGGCGTGTCAAAAATTAAGCGCCCAGTATGTCAGGGGAGGAAAAAACGGAGCTGAAAACATTTAGAGTGACCAGAATGGTTGGGTAGAGGTAGTAAATAGGAAAATGGGGTGTCAAGGACCGTGGTAAAGGAGACTGTGCGAGGCAATTTTACGGTAAAAAAGAAAATATACATTTAAGATGGAATGAAGGAGGGAGAAAGTATGTTGAACAAAGGAAAGAGTAGAAGGATGCTGGTGATGTGAGAAATTTCGGGAATGTCTTTTAGTCTTATTTATATTCTAACCTACACTTAATCGGCATCATGTTAATAATCAAAGAATTGGACTTTATTTTCTCTAGTTTATCTTTCGGTCCCCTCAATATACAAATTTAAAGTTTGTGTTCCCTCCGGCTAACATCAGTTAACTTGCTGGAAATATTTATTTTCACTCCGATTGGAAAGTTTTAGGGAACTTTATAGATAACGTAATTATAAATGCCATGAATCTAACCCTCGCAAAACTTTAATGCTATGAATTAATAGGTACTCTTAATCTCTATTCAATAAATAGTGCGCCTATAATTCGGGCCACATAGAGTAGAGATTGGAAGAATTGTTAACAGTAAGTAACCCCAGTATTTCGCTTACATTTAAAAGAGAACTGAAATGGCATACTTAAGATAAATATAGGTTGCGTGTTTTGGTTCGCGTTCAATTTTGGTTTGTATGGTCCCAATCTAGCTCCACTCTTACTAAAAGGATACTCTGGGCTGTCCAAATTTAATGAAAGCTAATTTGCTGCGAAGAACTTAACTGAGCTACCCGCTGACATTGCACGTAACAGAATTTCCACAAAGGAAACTAGGTTAGATCCGATCCTGAAATGTTGAAAAAAAATTGGGTTCGAGTCCCGGTGTAGGCGAATGAATTTTTTCTCCGGAAATTCTGTCTTCACCGGTTCCCGATTCCGGTTCAGTTCCGGTTAGATGCCCCGTTACGAAAGGATGCGTCGGTGGTTGGTTTGCGATCGGTGCGATACCTGCGTCAACGGAGCAGATCCTTTGCAGCCAACCGTGGGGCTTTCGAGAAACCGCGGATGGAAGAAGAGGAGGCGGCTTGCGGGGAAAGTTCCCGCCGCTGGCCGAGTGACCCACTTCCGCGGGGACTCGCGCGCGAGGGAGGCGTGTGCCGAAAGGGACAGGCGGCTCTGAGCCCCGCTCCCGCCTCCCACGCCGCCCCCCGGCCGCCCTCGGAGGCACGGATTACGCGCGACTGCTCCGTCGCCTCAAATGCCACTCTCCCCATCGGCAGCGGTCGACTCTCCGGCCAAACCCACGTGCCTAAGGCTCCTCGCCTGCCCTCCCCTCGCGCGCTCCTGTAAATCACGCTCGCTAGTCTCAATCCATCTCTCTCTCCCTCTCAACCTTGCTATACTGCCGAGTCGACATCCTCCCCCCCCCCCCCCCCCCCTTTGGCTCAATCGCCATCTTCTTTCGGGAATCGTCGCGCGATCTGGCGGTTGCGAACCCACCTACGAGTGTGGAGGGAACAAGGTGGTCGTGTCTTAAGGCGAATGGTGAGTGGCCTATGGTGTGAATCTCCCCTGCCAAGATGGAACCACAGTCGATGACTGTCAGCGCTCCATGACACTAACTAAGTGACCTGACCATTCCCAAATAAGGCCTTCGTCTCCCCTCGGACACCGGCTGCACCCTCCCCTACATCGCCCATACCCTTTCCCCACTCCTAACATTGCAACATCGCAGCAGTTTTACAATGTCTCGCTCGGACTGCGTCTAGCCAGAATATCTCGCCTCGGCTGCCTCTGGCGTGAACCGGCAACCCACCCACCCACCCTTTTCCTTTTCTGTGGGAACTGGGAAGCCGTCGCAAGCATTGGTCATTATTCTTTATTCATCGTTTTCTGCAATATATTTTTCGCTATTTGTATCGGAAGAAGACTGCATGATGACTGGCGAAAAGACAGTCCTAAAAATAGAATAATGCGGCGGAAGCCTCGAATCCCAAGGATGTTCATCAGAAGCCACTGGGTAGCCTCGAAAACAATCCACATCGCTCTTACTAAATGAAAAATATTCTACAGCACCTGGTAAGGTAGGAAATAAGACGAGTTCAAGAGGTCGGCAGGAGAGGAATTAGGAATTTTCTTTCCAGCAGCGCATCACACATCACCATTGCTATGATAACATTTATCATAGTTTTTTAACAGACTAAAGGTAGGATTTCACAAAGCATCTCCATTCACTGTCAACCCCCTCATCTCGGCGTATTTTTTTTTGCATCCGCACCACTTTCCAACACCCCTCATCTGACATGCTTCACAACCCTCTTCTCCTTTTTCCAAGCATTCCACCCTCAAGAGCTATCTTCAACATCCTCTCGCCACCTATTACCTACTCGCCCCAGTGACATGCTTTGTCTTATCCTGATTTCCAAATATCTTCCCTCCCCCAATGTCCACTGAATCCGCTTTAATTTTCTTTTCGCTCCGTCCTACGAAGATGACGGCACGAAAGATGTCTGAATCACTTTTCAGGTGGCGAGCCTGAATGTTATGTTATAACATACTAATATGTGCTAAATACTTGCTTCTATCTTCTATACTGAAGTGTCATACGTTAAGTTACTTCAGGACGGATTTCAAAAAGGAGTCCGTGTTCTGTTCCCTCTGTAAAAGAGCGCAGCTTATTCTAGGCAAAATTGGAATAAAATACTAATCAACAGAGTAAAAAAGGCTTCAGGTGGGCATTCCTTGATATCAAATCGGCTGTAACAGAACTCGAGTGGCATGCAGAATAGTAAAACGGGTAGTAGAGAGTAGAGTGATAGGAGCAAAGTCCTCACGCGGATCATATTCCGGCCAGAATAATTGGACCCGATGGAGTATTACGCCCTGCATTCGATGCTTGCAGAAACCCCTTGACCTGCTCAGAAGGGGCTGCGGGGCATATGTTCTACTCGTAGCAAAATTCAATAAAAAACTTTCACAACTAATTACTGTCAGGAGTAAAACCTGGATGTTTTCACATAGAAGCTTGGCCAGTAACAGCAGCAGAATAGAGAACATTGGAAGCGATGGAAATGAGTGGTGTTGTAGAAGATTAATGAAGATCAAACGTACAGACTGAAATACGAATAAAGAAGTTGTACGAAGAGTTGGGGAAAGACGTTTTCTGTAGATGATTTGCATTAGGAGATAATCTCATCGAACATACTATGAGGCATAACAGCCTCCTGATGACAATCATTGAAGGAATAGTAGACGGATAGAATTACCACGGAAGGCCAAGGATAGATTATCGTGAGCAAATAAATGGATACGCCAAGGTAAGAAAGATGAGGGAGTAAAGAGGTTCGTTGAGAAGAGTGCAGATTGTAGAGCTACAGCATAGGTACCAATTTTCGGATTGATGGCTGCTAATGACTAAGGAGTAATTCGGTGCATTAACATGAATTTCCTATTCTTGAGCCAACATTGCCGGTTGTATCATGTAATTGAAAGTTTAAACATTTTATAGATGGCAATAATAAATGTACTTTAACACTATTCAAACTTTTATTTCCGGTTCTCTTATTTCCATAGATCGGAAAAGTCGGGGGTCAATTATTTCGGGAAGCAAAGCTTTATTATACAATTAAAGAAATTTGTTCTCCATGCGATTCTTCCAGAATTCACCATTCCGGAAGATTATTTGGATTTTGCAGTCCATAGGAGTCCACACCATAAAATTACAAAAGGAATATCGGGAAACATGTAATTGTCCCTGAATTTCGTAGTAATAATTACGGTTTAAAACCATTGGTTTTCTTGAGTTTAAGATCCTCATCCAAGCACAAACACTTTATTTCATCAGCTGCCTGTTTTAATGTCATATGTTCCGATGATATTGGACATTTTACTTCAATGACGCTGCATCAATTGTTTTTCCATCAGGCGAGGCTGCTAGGAAACAGTGTCCGGGATCAACAAAAAGGCCACATGGAAACTCTGCTACCCGTTAACTCCTCATATTTCTTAATCGCATAAATTCATTTAGGCTACCGTATCTCATTGTATCATTTTCAGATGACTGAGCATAAAACTTTTCTTTTCTTTGTCTTTTCACAAGTGATTTTCCCTTCTCCTACAAATAACACCAAAATTTGATTACGTCAATCTATTCTGTCTTTCATCAAACCATTGCTCACATTCGGTTTGGACCCGCGTCTCTCTCTCTCTAGAGCTTCTATTGACCCCTCAACCGTCAATTTCTTTATCAGCTCTTCGATTTCTACATCCATTTCCTGTTGGTCCATGTCCAATTTCTGACAGAACTCTCCATAATCCTTAGTTTCTTTTGCCTCATAAATTTCCCTAACTTTCCTCTTAGGCTTTTTTGCAAGACACCTCCTAGTTGACTGTTAGCGTTTAGGCCTTCGCTCGCCAAGTCTGTGTATACTTTTGAAAGGGCTTCTTCCACATATCATTTTCTACGCAGAATAATTCCACCCTGGTCCCAGCTGAAAATCAAGCCCCTGCACCCTGCACACGATGAGCATACAAACTATTTTTTCCGCGGTTCACTTGCTTGCCTCCCATAAACTTAGCCACTAACGACATAAAATTCTCCGCCAGATTACTAGTGTCAATCATGGCTAGCATAATTGATTTCCATACCTAGGGTTTTAATAATTCGTTGACTCTTTCCAGGGCACCCATCTCCTTGTCGTTGAAAATGTTTTCCCTCCCCTCCTGATCATTGCAGTTATATACTTTGCAATTCGAGTGCTGTTGAATACGCGAAGTGGCCCGATTTTTAGATCCTCAACTAGTGAGTTACAGCCATATTTTTCTTTTACTTTCCATTGTTAGAAATAGTTTCAATTCAGGGTGTTCATCCAGAATTTTGAAGATGGATTTTGTATAACATGTAACCTCGTGACTAGAACAATCACTTTTCTTAACCAGTTTCCCACATGGAACGGATTCACGCACCTTTTCAAAAGCACTCGAATCACCACTGCCTACGAGGAAATGGTATTGAAAGAAAAGTAATTGCATCTCCTCGCTCTATCGAAATGCCTGAACAGACAGGTCAGCTTCCATGCCACGTGATGATCCACTTATGGTGACCAACAACTATATTTGAAGAAAATAAGGGAAATTTAGAACACGGCCAAATTTCATAACAAATAAGAAAAAAGCTATGCATTTCTTGTAAAAAAAATTAAAAAGAACTTTTATTTTATACTTTGAGAAGGCCTAAATATATTTTGCCGCAGATTTTGCTTCATAAAATAGTTTGCCATCACTTTTTTTAGTGTTATTAGATTTAAAATTCAATTTACATTTCGTCATGATTACCGGGGGTTTTACTAATGATATACCTAATTATAATTATTAATACTATAATTATTAATTACTATAGTAATTACAAAAAAAAATAATGCAGGAATATAGGACGTGGCGATTCCAGGCTGAAGATAACTCTCTCAGAAAGTACCACGGTTTACTCATCGGATTTAATTGGAACAAACATTGCGTCTCTTGCAATGTAAAATAATATCGCTAACAATTAAATGACTTTTAGAAAAGTGACGGCTACATTTTCGCATTCGTATGTTAAGATGAAACTGATGAAACCACTGTCTAAACATACTGTGGTGAAACAGTCAAATCAGCCATGGGCAACAATTATACTTAAATCTTAAATGTTTAATCTGTTCCGGTGAGGCTAGGTCATTAGCAGAAACACGTATTTTTCTGAGAATCGGTTTGATGAAAACAAAAAAAACGTACAAAATCTGAAGAATTGGTTCATTGTAGTCGTCCTCAACCAAATAATTACTTCGCTTGCCATTTCCTGAGACTCCCGGCAGACCTTTTCTTTCGTTTTGCAGATGAGAATAGACCACGTCTTTCTTACTTCGAGGATGGCCCTTTCTGGCAGTTTCCATGATAATCTTTTTTTCAGAGATAATTTAAATCGAAGAAATTAATTGTAAATTATTTCTTGACTCACTGAATGTAGAAAAATTTCTTGAAAGATTTACGCAAATATTAGGCAATTGGAAATAGCTCTCGATACGAAAAGTCGAGACGGACTGAGAGCAACGAAGAGGGACGCATAACCTTGCGACACCCTGCGCGCTGTCCTCTTCTCAGCAAAAACACAAGGTTGCAAGATTTGTCTTTCGTTCGTCCCTCCCCTTAAACGCCTCCAGCAGCATGGCCCTCATCCCTCCAGCGGCATCTCTCCCTCCCCTCCCTCATCGCTCCTCGGGTGCTTCGTAATGGTTCCTTGATTTCGCCGCAAGTGACGCTCCTAGCAGCGCGTTTTTAGCGACTTCTAATTATTCTAATTACTAGTTATTACCTTCTCGTAATATTATTTAGAAAATTGGAATTGATCAGTGAAGAAATTCGAAAACTTCGTAGTTTTTCGATTTTTATAAATAACAACGCATTCTGCCATTTTGGTAATTTTTTATCATGTTTTTTAATTTTTTGCAAAATGTAAAAAGCAAAAAAGTATTTCATTGGCCAAAAAAAGTTGATGGTGAAAGATTCATGTCGATAACTTTATTTGCCTAGCTGCGAGAAGAAAAACCGTTTCAGGGGCAGTCACCATTGGCCTTAAGCCGGTGTCCCACCGTCCAATTTTCAGACCAATTTTATCTTCAAATTCGATGCAACTAATTTGAAACGTGTGACATTGTAACCGTGTGACTTGTATCGAAATAGATTTTAAAACCCAAACTAAATTTTAAAATACAAATGTTTTGACCGAACTGATAGAAATTGCTCTAAATTTCCATTCAAATATATAAAATAATTCGCAGACTCCGAAAAAGTGAGCATCGAACTCCGTTTTTTTGTGATTTGCTCGGAGCTTTTTGGATTGGAGAGTTGCGAATACGGAACAGGTGGAACTGACGTATTTATGAAGCCTTGAGGCAGTTATTGTACTTACTGAGTACATACATGGCAAAGATGAATTAAAATAGGTACGATGCATAATGGATGATTCATAAATAAAATTTATATGAAGTTAATTTACGCACGACTTCGATAGCTAATATTACAATTGTCTTAGCATATTCACATTCGGTTTTGGAAGCCAATTTCATTATCGAGTGAATTGTGGCCGATTGAGGTAAGTGGAAAAGAACAGGGATACCATCAACTATAATCCTCCCACAGACATTTTAGTTTCGCCACTGCAAAATATTCGTGTGTTCATGATCTCCCTAAATGCGAGTGGAAAAATTGTGAATTTAATTGACTTCTTAATTACTGCTACTAATTTATAGTAAAAAGCTATAAACTCGAGTCATTGCCCAAAATTGCGAAAAAGGGAAACACGTTAATCATCAAGTGCGCATAGTACCTACGCTTCGTGAAAACAATAGATAGAATGATATATGGTGATAGCAAAATTTTCACATGGAAAGAGTTCGCAATCCTTGAAATTGATGCATGCAGAGTATGAGTTGGCACTCTAGGCAAATTTACTCCTGAGGTGTGTGGGAAGGGTGTAGACGTGGAGTTAAGGAAGGACCTCTGCCGGAATCGAGGAAGGTTTACCCCACGATAAGTCAGACCGAGGGCGATACACGCGGTGAATACGCAAAGAAGATTGGCAAGCCTTGAGTTCGTGGTGATAGGTCAAGATAGAGTGTGTTGAATTTTGATCTGAGAAGAAAAATAGTATCTGGCTTCCTTGAAGGAAATTTATTTTCTTCGGCATCTGTTTGTAGGCCAGTGAATATAAATCGTGCCTTAAAACTTCGATATTAAAGTTCATAACGTGGGCTACAAGTTCCATAAACACTCCTAATTCAGCTGTATTATTTACTGGTGGTCTATGTTGTTGGAAATCAGCTACATATTTCCTTCCTCATTAAGACGCTTGATGACTGCAAGTTTTCCTCCTGTTGCAGGTTTTTCCGTCTTTATATACTCTTCCTACTGTAATCAACGTTTGGATATCGGGAGTGAATTGCTGCTGAGTTGACTGATCCATGTTGTCAACTCAAGAGTGTTTATTTTCATTAAGCATCCTATATTGTTGCGGGTGCTAGGCCGGCTAGGCCTGAACTCCGGATAGAAGTCTTGTGCTTTAGCCTGTGCTTTAGCCACCTAAACCACTCGTTCCCCATGAAAATTCGTATCCAGGTCCTAGTATCACTAGTGCTGTTGTCATCATAATTACTGGTCAACAATCCTAGGATTGGTTGACGCAGCTTTCCACTCGATTCTTCTATCAGCCAACCTTTTCATTGTAACGTAATTCTTCTCTTTAACATCACTCACAACCTGTTCCATGTATCTCATACGAGGCCTGCCTTTTCCAATTTCCGATTAACTTGTCCCTTCTTCTTTTTAGAGTTGTCAGCAGACTTCTCTTTTCTCCTACTCTTCTTAGCACTTCCTCGTTACTTACTCGATCGATCCATTTAATCTTCATTATCCTTCTGTAGCACCGCAGAAGCAGAATTTATAATAATATTTAGAATCAGAATTTATGGCAACATCTTAATTTACGTTACAGGAGCCGAAGAATTTCCTGCTTCGTGCGCGAGGGTATAAAGAAATTAAGGCTATCCATCGTTGTCCTCGTTGTTCGGGTTACGCCATCGGTCTGCGTTCAGTACCGGGTGGGAAAGGTTTCATTAATTCCTTGTTTGCAGCGTATCCCTAATTTAGAGCGATGGGGTGCGGGAAGAAAAGAGGAATGGCCGCCTCGGCCTGCCCACGCGCGCTCCGCCCTAATCCTTTCTCGTGCCCGAAGGCGAGAACCCATTCCCACGGCGTCGTCCACTCTCTTCCCTGCCGCTTGCGCGGAGGATATCTTGCACTAATCGGCATCGACCGCCCCCGCTCTCTCGTAGGCGCCGCCGCGGCGTCCGCTTCACCCCCTATATTGTCCTCCCTTACTTTCATCCCAATTTGCGTATTATTCAAGCGTTGTATGAGGGGGGGGGGGGGGGGTTGACTCCTACAAGACCTACTCAATAAGTTGATGGTAATGGGGTCGTTTACCATATTTTTTTTATTGACGAATATGGTAGAGATTGTAAAATAAAAAGACACGTATTTTTCCGTTTTTTGATCCGTCTATTATTTCTCGAATTATAAGCGGCGGAAGACTGATGTTTTTAACCCTTTCTGAAAATTGGGTGTGGTGCAACCTCTGACGGATATCGACTTCGTCCGATCACAACTGAGCCCGCGAAGCTACTTCGCCTTATCGCAAAGGGGCGGACACAGCTGGCTCTCCCAATGGGAGCGATTGCGACAGGATCTGTGCGAGCAGACCTTCCGAGAATCCCCCTCCTATCTTTTCCCTTCCCATAAGAGCAGTCAAGGACGGGAGGAAAATGACGTCAATGTTATCACAGCAGCTTTTTCAGTGGGCGTCACCTTTTGCTTATTTTAATGTTTGATTTATGAGTGAATGGTTGTGGTTAGAAGATTAAGTTTTTCACTAAAATTCTTTTTTCGTTTCATTCTAACAATTTCGTGCAAAAAATTGCGATTTCGGTTCCGAGTAAACGTCCCCATTTACATTTACAAGCTACCCTATGAACCTCATCATGTGCTTGTAGTGGTAGGTCACCAGCCGTGACCAGATGATGAAGTTTTATTAAAAAAAGACCGGAAAATAAATCTTAAGGAAAAAATTATGAATATAACTTTACGTGTGTGACCAAACTTACCGCTTTACATATTTCGTTAAATATCTTTAAAGCAGCCGGAAAACGGGTTAGATCAATTTTTTATTATTACCTCTACCAGAGACGGTTTCGCCTTGAGATAGGTCCGTAAGACCTATCTCTATTGAAGAACTATCGATGGCATTTTTTTGCCTTTCACTTTCTTGAAAAGAATACATGTTATAAATATCCAAAGGACAGTGTTGTCTGTCAAATATTACTTTCAGGTCCTTACCCACCTTAGTTAACACGTTCGTAACTTTTTGAATGAGTTATACTCTTTTTGCGTTGTATTTGGGTATTGTAAGAACGAATTCTTCTATATCTTCTCTGTTACCTAGTTAATATTAAAATGTGTGGCTTTTCTCTACCCTGTTGATGTATTGCTTTGCCAGCCTCGAACTCGTGAGATTTGTATTTTTCAAGTTAGTTTGGTTCTGAAAATAACCTCTAAGTTTCTAGGGTTTCCCTGTGCCCTTATAATAACCGAGTGGCGAATTATCTGTGTCCGCTGGAATTAGTTGCAAAAGTCGCTGCTTGCATACAGACCTTATTCGGTTCTCGAGTTAAAATCTTTATTCGTCGGATCTCTAATATCCGATGCTGCTCCAGATGAGGTCTTATCAGTGCTAGTAAATGTCAATGCTTCACGTATGGTCTGGTGTTAATGGGTTGAATATAACTGTTCTTACGTCTCGAATCCTCGCTTGCGAATCACTGTTAGAATTGGCTCTATGCCTAATGACCTAGTTACCCATTCTTGATGACAGCTTTTCCAGTCCTTCATTCGAAAGAAAGACGTTTAGAACTTGTCTATAGCAAGGTCTGATTAGAATTATGGTGCCAAACTTACCGCTCAATATATTGCGTTAGATATCTTTAAGGAAGCCGTAAACGGGTTGGATAAACATGCTAACATTAAGTGTACCAGAAACGGTTTAAGACCTTTCTCAATTGAAGAACTATCGATACTGATGACATTTTTCTTACGTTAATATGAAGAGGTTGGCCGATATAAGAATCGAGTGGAGGGCTGCGTCAAACCAATCCTAGGATTGTTGACCGATGATGATGATATTTTTCTGTCTTTAACGCTCTTGAAAAGAATATATTTTGTACGTATCCAATGGACAGTCTTGTCAGTCAAATCTTATTCTCAGGTCATTACCCTCCTAAAGTGTGACTGAGCTTGTAAAATATTTTTGTATGACCGAAATGTCTGAGCCTGAATTGTAGCCATTAGTCTGTTAATAATTCCTATCCAAGATTTTGCAACAGGATATTGACTCCATCAATGTCAATATGAGGTCCATGTATAAGTGTGGCCCATCTACGCTGCCCTCTCAGTCAAACCTTTGTCAAGAGGGTCCCATATGTTATCGGCCGTGTTGGCGCGAAGTTCCGTTAGGTTCCTTCGCCTCCCCTTGTTTCTTTCATACCTCTCAGACATGGAAATCGATTCGTCCGCTCCCGTGTGGGAGCATCGTGACATGTGTGAGTGTCCCTCCGTTTCTCTCCATTCGTGCAGACTGCGTGACCCGTTCCTGCATGTGGAGGGTGGCTTCGTTCGGTCGTACGAATGCCAAGCGCCCAAGTCAAGTGTCGTTCATTGAGGTCGTGTCCTTTTCCACGTCGAAGTGTGGTCCGGAACGGGAAAAAGGAGGACCAAAGTGATATAATCAACTTTTTCTAATCATCATCATCGGTCAACAATCCTAGGATTGGTTTGACGCAGCCCTCCACTCGATTCTTCTATCGGCCAACATATTCATATTAACGTTGTTCCTCTCTTTCACACCCTTCACAACGTGTTCCATATATCTCATACGAGACCTGCCTTTTCCATTCTCCCCGTTCACTTATCCCTCGACGATTGTCTTCATCAGGCCATTGTGTCTTAATATATGGCCGATTAAGTTGTCCCGTCTTCTTTTTAGAGTTTTCAGCATACTTCTATTTTCTCCCACTCTTCTCTGGACTTCCTTGTTACTTACTTGGTCGACCCATTTAATATTCATCATTCTTTGGTAGCGCAACTTTTCGAATGCTTCCACCCTTTTCACTCCGCTGCTGTCATTGTCCATGCCTCACTGCCGTAAAGAAACCTCCAGATATACGTTCTGATGAATTGTTTCCTTATTTCTACGCTTGTATTTACAGCTGTAAGTAGATTCTTCTTTTGATAGAATGCCCTCTATGCCCGGGCTATTCTACTGACTATTTCTTTCTTGCTTCGTCCGTTGTAGGTTGCTCGGCTTCCTAGGTAAAAGTATCTTTCACCCCTTCCAGTGTTTGTTCTCTCTCTCTCTTTATACGCACTTAAGCTTCATCTATAGCCCTTAGTTTTATGCTGAACGTGGTATTAACTCTTTTCTCCGCTTTAAAATCACGCTCTAATGTTTAACAATTTCTTCAGAAAAAATTCCGAAAATTCATGACTGCATGCCGTAATACTGACAAATTCGACAATAGATGATTTTAGATGGCTGTAAAAAGCTGATAAAAGATGAATTTCTGCCTATTGTAAGTTCTTTGTTCACTATGGACGGTCAAACTGCAGGCAACATCTAAATGGAATTTATCGTAAATTTTTAATTACACTTGTATGAAAAGGTGAACTCAAAACTGAATTGTTGAGGGATATTCTTTCCTTCAATAATTTCTCAAATATTTGATTATCCTTAAAAGTGACAGCTAAATCTTAATTCCTGTACTATAAAACCATTAAGATGTTGTTTTTGATTCAATCGAAAAATAATATTTGCCCCTCATCTTCGTGATCTACAGTGCATCGCCTTCCAGACGATAATCACTAGGTTATTCTCGTCGCTAGTAGGCTGGCGGAATCCGTAATCCATATCCATTGCAGTAAGATGTATGATTCTTTCCGTATTCAAGTCCTACAAAATTTAACGCTCTTCATTTTGTATCATTACTCTTCGTCTTTTCGCGCTTGTGAAATGAATTAACGGGGCATTTTATCTCTCATTGCTCTGTCCTTAGACCATTGCGTGCGTATATCCAATTCGTGGATTTGAACACTACTGAAGAAATGAAAGTTATTTTTTTTATATTTCCAAAGAGTTAAAATTAGGAGTTAAAAGTTAAGAGTTAAAAATAGAAGCCCGCAAAAGTACTATTAATAAATATAATTTTAATTATGATTTGTTGCCGCGGTTGTGAAAGAGTTGGATGTAAAATTCGTGGCATTGTTACGATGTCATGCATGTGCATGTTAATGAGCAGGCAGGGAAGGTAGGCCATGAGACATGGTATACTTGGTATATTTATATTCCCTCAGATATATCCATAAATGTACTCATCCCCTCTCTATCGCCTCTGCCGCATCACTCTTGCGCTGGCTTGCAGGGTACAATGTTGGTGTACTTCAGATGTGGCGAAAAAAGTTTCTGGTCATTAAATTTGTTTAAGGAAATTGGCCTGTTCCTAGAAGTAGAAACTAGGTTATCACCGAAGAATTAGTAAATTTGAACTAATTTGATAGCGAATTTACCTCAGATCGGATCTGATATCCTGACTGACTGAGATAATGTGCTCGCAGTTGGCCATATGATTCAGTGTCCCATCGATATATTGTCTAATTCTTTGAGCTTGTGAAGGGTACTCTACCGTAGCCTTTTTTTTTAGCACCTATTGATGAGCTTTTTATCTTGAATACCCTCGCAGTATACGATTTGTCATCGAGGCCACCTAACAGTATCCTGAATGGAATAACTACGTGTGTCTGATTTTAAATTATTCTTATTGCTTCAATTGCGGTTGCAATACCTTTGACAAACTTTGCAGAAAACTTTGGTCGTTTACGTGGTGCTTTATTTTTGTCAAGCTATTTCTCTAATGGTTCGGCGGGTGACTCGCCTGGATGACACTTCACATCTTAAGAGCGAACATCTTTGCTTTTTTGTCCCCGCCCAAGGCTGCTTGAAATACATTAATTTATTCCCGCCGGGAGCACATCTTCATTACGCTGGAATTAATTTACAAATTCGCCGACGAGAAACGTAATCAAACCGGTTCCCTGTCCCTCCACATTAATTATACGCTTTTTTTTCCTCGCTCGCTTGTCCTTCAAAGGAGGGGATAACGGGGGTTTTCGCCGGGGATCATCGGATTAACTTGACGCGCTGCCGCCCAGTCCCAGCGGAGCGCCCTGTCGAGCGATCCCAGGGGTTTCTTCCCCTTTCCCTCCATCCCCCTCCTCTTCACGTTGGCCCCTCCGGCCAAGTCCCTGCACTTAAAGTCCGGCATCCTGTCACCCCTCTCTTTCCATCATTCTCGGTAATAGACAAGCATTCATTTCCGCATCCCAGGCGACCCCATCTCGTACAAGGAGGTTAGGTGTCGAACGTTTCGAGAAAGCGAACTCCATCGCTTTGGATAGTCGTTCGCGTGATATCGCGAACATGTTTGTGATGGAAATGAAAATTCACTTTGTACGTTCCACACAAAGATTTTATTGGTTTCGACCATTGTTTCGACAAAATAAGTCATTATGAAGGTAATGACATATGATAATGACCTTGATAATGACATATTTTGTCGAAACCAATAAAATCTTTTTGTGGAACGTACAAAGTGAATTTTCATTTCTAATTGAGTGCTTCCACAAAGTAAAGCCTCAAACTGAACTATGTTTGTGATGGTTTTTGGCAAATGACGGATGGTTGAGGTCAATTGTTTAATTTTCGTTCGGTTTGTTGATTTTTTGGTAAATTTTTTAAGGTAATGGAGGAGATAAAACCGTCGTCGACATATGAAATTTATTGGAAGGCCGCTGAGGAACCAGCTGTTTTTAAGTTTCATCCGATGCACTCAATATGATATTTAATCTGTGGAGGAGTAGGTATTGGGGCTCCATCGAAAATTATCCACCGATGCTCGGATTTCAATGCGGGAATTCCCAGGCATGGGCCTGTTCCGACCACCACACCCATGCGATCCCTCAGCATTTGGTCGCTTAAAGGACAAAACACTAAGTTATTATCGATTAAATTTGGAGGAATATCACTTGAAAAAATAAAAAAATGTACAAACATTACACGACAGATAATACGGGAAGAAAACACGAGCCAAATCTTCAAAAATAAACTTTACTACCACCCGGGTTTCACTGTATTGCAGCATCATCATTATGGTATATCGTAGGTGCACAGCATATATAGGAGAAAGGCAAAGGGGGGGAGGAAAGGGGAGGAGCGTGGAAGTAGACGGTTACTGGTGGTCATCAGAAGGGTGTGGGGAGAAGAAGTGTGGGAGGCGTGGGAAGGAGTAGGGGCGAGGGGGGTACGAGAATCTTCAGAATTAGTGTTACACGACAGGTTTCAACGAATAGTAAGATCATCAAGACATGTAACGCTATTACTATTTATGTGAGAGTGTAATATGGTAATTTTTAGCTGTCGTTTCTCCAAATTTAATCATATTTTTCCCAATTCATCTGTAACTGTTTCTTAAAATTCGTAAGCATTTCTCTGCTCCCTTGCTCCCATCCTTTTGCTAGGGGAGACTGTTTCGAAAGCATCCAGGCCTTCTTTGTTCACTATCACATTGGTCTGTTCAACCTCTAGTCTCTTGTCTTATTTTATTTCTCTCCTCCGTAAATGTACATCCTTTTCAATCCAGTGTATAAAATAAAACTTTCTTTTTATTTTATGTAAGTTGATTTGCAATGGTAAAGACGCCATATTGTATCTTTTCTGGGCTATGAGAAATGAGAACATTCCGGTATTAAGGATTTTTGAGTTCTCTGTAATTCAAATTTGGCATTGAATCCTCTTCAAACTTCCAAGGTAATTGAAGTGGCAATGCAGGAAAAATGGGTCATTTCTTTTCCTATCCAAGTTTATAACTCTCCTACGGAAAATAAACTGCCACGTAGATCTGCAGTGGGAAGCATCATTTACGGAGGCAATGGCAGGGTCTGTTTTAAAGATGCATAAATGATAAGTGATTAATCTACTGGAAAACCATAGCCAAAACAATGAAAAATTATTTAGCCGTATAGTTTGCTAAGGGAAACGTGGTACAAAGTATATGTTGCCCCTCAGTCTTGCGAAAAGGTATATAACTTTTTTGTCCTGATATTCCGCCGGGAATGCCCGTGGTAATCAAAGCGCCCGAGAAAATCTTGTCATATAGTAGTAAAAGCTGAAAACAGACTCGATGTACGGAAAAGGATCTTATCGTCTCAGTGGTGAGAGAGATTTCAAATAGGCCGAGTCGATATTTTTCCACCCATGCAGGCACATTCGACCCGTCCCAACACGAGGTAATTAGTGTGGAGCAAGTTGTCTTAGCCCTCCTTTTTTCAGCCTTCTCTCCGCCCTAATTTAGTCCACCCTTTACACTCAAGGACTCCCAATTCTTTGACCGGGCAAGTTTTTCTGTTTCCTCCCCTTAACGCTTCTCTCTCTCCTCCCCTCTTCGTGTCTTTCAAATCCTCAACACCAATCTTCTCGCTTAAATGGCCATCACCACTCCCCAGCTAACTTTCCACCGACATCTTATGATGCATTAACCCTCCTTACCCCTTTTCTGTCATCCTGACCCCTGCAGACGCCCCCTTCCCATCTGCTCCCAGCCTCTTGATTTTCCTATTTATCTTCCTCCCCCCTTTTGTTTGTGCGCGCAGTTTATGCCCGTGGCGAGGCAGAACAAACATGGTGGTGGTCCCCCGGCGTTTATTTGTGTACCCACTGGCACACAAATCGCATTCACCTGTGTTGAAAGCGATATTAATCACACGTGTTTTTCGCGCATTAAACTATGGTGATGAATGGAGATAGTAGAAATGATTATTTGCAGTGCGTGTTCGAATTAGGGATGACTGCATATTAAACCCTTACGTTCTCGTTGTGCATCAAATTCCAATCATAAATGTTCCTGTGCATATACTAGCGATAATATTTAGAATGAAAGTTCTCTTATCTAAATGTCCTCAATTAATTGTTCATCGATATGTAAACGAAAGCATATCAGCGCTATTTACGTATTATAACTGCCGGAAACAAATATTCTATCATATACCTGCGAATATATAATAATATATACCTTCGAATACCATCGGACCACCCTTTCCCATTACTATTACCTATCAGTATCTAATTCATGTCTATTTTCTGGTAGGTGAAAGTACGTTATTGCTCGTTCGAAATCAAATCAGCATTCGGAATCTTAGGGAATCTCCTCCTCTCCGCTTCCTCCGTACTTCATGAGGGAATTGGTTTGAACCTTAAGGGTTACTAATCTGCGTTTCATCAAGGAAACTGAGCGCGACCTTACAGCTGAGTTCCACTGTAGTACAGAATCGTTGTAAATCGATATTACGTATTAGTAACTAGCATCCATGCTAGCAAAATGCTCCATCAATTAAAACCTTTCAATGAGTGCAGGTTATTATTTTGGTCAGTACTGGTCGGTACAGGTTTTGAGTAATTATTTTTCTTTTAATTCCGCGTGTAAATGCATTTTCGAACTCCACGCTGTATCGCTCTTTGGCCCAGAATTCATCATGCGCAGACTCTTCATCTTCATTCCACTTCAGATTCCTTTCCATCATATTGCTCATCTAGTATTCTTCCTTCTGTGACAGGATTCATTTTCCATTGCGTCTAATAAGCAAGTATTCATTCCCCGACTCTGCCCCCCTCCTGAATTCATGACTCGAATTTCTTTAATCCTCACCATTCCTTCTTCGTTTGGATGCCTGATACAGCATTGATATCTTGATCCTTGAAGTTTTTACTGACATCGTCTTCGAGTCCGTACTTCCTCACAGTCGTTGGCTGTATCGGCGTGCTGAATCGGAGGGGAGAACCTTTTTGCGATAAATATGTCACCAAGGTGTGAAGATGACTTGAGATAGGTCCTCTTGGCCCGATGTGTCGAGGAGCGGGGTGGGCCTCGAAAAATTCGAGACCCCTGAATGAAAAGGAAGCCTCGTCGTGGGGGTAATACACTCTCCTTTGGCCCCCCAAGCACCTGCCTAGTATTTTCCGCCTTCCGACTCCTCTTTTGCACTTACCCTCATTAACCCATTTCTCAGCTCTCGGCTGGGGGTCGTACGGTTATTTTTTTAACCCCTGCTCCCACCCTCTCCCGTCTCCGTTCCCATCCTCTCAGCCCTCCTTACGGAGTTCCCTTTCTCTTATTTTTTTGCATCAGCCTCTTTCTCTGTCCCTCATCGCACGCCACCTTGCCTATCGAGCGTGGGCTGCGGCGCCAAGGAGGGTTGCGGTGGAGAAGTGAACCTGAGCAATTGCGCAATTTTGTCGGAGTTCTCCGTCGTGCGATCCCGTTGCCTTTTTAATTAGTTCGATTGGCTCCGCACTCCTGAAAAACATGTAACCCAACCTTTTTCTTGCCGTGCAGGTGAACTTTGATTATCATTCATCATCATCAGTCAACAATCCTAGGATTGGTTTGACGCAGCCCTCCACTCGATTCTTCTGTCGGCCAACCTCTTCATATTGACGTAGCTCCTCTCTTTCATATCCTTCACAACTTGCTCCATATACCTCATACGAGACCTGCCTTTTCCATTCTTCCCGTTCACTTTTCCCTCGACGATTGTCTTCATCAGGCCGTCGTGTCTCAAGATGTGGCCCATTAAGTTGTCCCTTCTTCTTTTTAATGTTTTCAGTAGACATCTCTTCTCTCCAACTCTTCTTTACACTTCTTCGTCTGTCACTCGATCGATCCATTTTATCTTCATCATTCTTCGGTAGCACCACATTTCAAATGCTTCCAGCCTGGACTTCTCTGCTGCTGTTATTGTCCATGCTTCGCTGCCATATAGTAGAATGCTCCAGATGTATGTTCTAATGGTTCTCATCATGGCTTGCTTTATTTCGTTAGCGACTGATGTAGAGAATGTGGTAGTTATGGAGATGAAGCGTCTTCCGGGTCGCCTCTTTCCTCAAGTTTCCCCATATTGACCTAGCAGTCGTAATTTATTGTACGGGTCATACGGGTAATAATAACTCTTTCCTTAATTTTACGGTATTTAATCGTTCTTTCTTCTTATTGGCTGGTGATAAAATTGTCCCATTCCGTAGTAGCTATATCAAGAAAAATCTTAGCTTTTAAAATGCGCAAACTCCACAAAAACACAAAAAAAAACAATTTTGTTTGTCGTGGCATAATTTCCACGCTGCTTATAATTTATAAAAATCCCCATCTTTGGCTCGGAGTGTCCTGTGGTTTTACTATACTTTTCGTTTCTGTTTATCTTTAATACGGAGTGGTTTAAGAAATCACTTAGATGTTTATTCGAATTATGGACTGTATATTAAGGTTTCTAGGAATTGCCGTAAATACTTAGGTTCACATTATCAGCAGCCTATCGTGTAGTTGAAGCACTTTAAATCTGATTATTATGGCTCTTGAATTTTTCTTCTTCACCGATGCTGCTTCTGAATAGGATTCATTACACTTTCTCTTAGTTCTGCACTGTTCCTCTGTCTTCATTTTTGTACTGGTGGTCTTCTTTTTGTATTATCAAAAAAACTAGTCTAGAAGACATTTTATTTGCCATTGAATAATTTATGTGTAATGATTTCTTGATTTCTAATGTTACGGCAACGGTTTTTCATACAGTGGGGTCGTATTAATTTTTTTGAGCTATCCTTCTCGAGTTGCTCGCACTCCGTCACGGTCGATTTCAGGTACCTGTCATTTCATCTGCTCACGTTTTCCTGCCTCGTAAAGCCGCATCCCTTTTGTTGACACCCCTGAGTCGTTACTTTTTCCGCATGAGTGAATGCCATGACTTGATTTTATCCTCCCCTTCTGATCTGGGTCGAGCTAATTTCCCTTCTTGCTTTTTTCTCCCTCGACCTGAAGGCTTTTAAAGGGTCTCCGCTCAATTTTGCGTTCCCGTATTTTGTCTCGAATGAAAAGTTCCTGCGGGGAAGACTATCCCAAGAGGTAGAGATATAAAATGGGATGATGGAACCGAATTAAGTGCTTGAGAACTCTGAAGAAGGTGGAATGGCCCAAAAGAGCAGGAGTAAAACTGGCCCGAGGAAGATGGGATATAGTTTTGAATTGATTAATACAAATTTATTCGTCCTGTCCAGAACCAGAGATTACTACATTTTTTGAGTCGGATGTTCTTGTCATGGGTCTAGTGTCTTACCACGTCATGGGATTACCCCATCCATGTTCTCATATCGCATAATTGCATCGTTTTAATGCATGTGTGTTAGTGTAAGGCGTGAGTTATCTATCTTACGGTGGTCATCCCAGAGTCCAAGCGTTTTAGAGCAATTGCTTTTGAAATTATAATTACAAGTGTTGTTAAATTTTTATTTTCTTTTTGGGTTTTGTAAGTTGTGGAGAGGATGGAAGGGAATAGAAATTGTTAACGTTTTTTTAGATATAAAATATAAATATTAAACTGTATCTTTCCTAAAGGCTTTTTAACTCTTTTTGTATTAGCATCTCCGAATGGATGTACTTTTAGCCTCTATTAATATATATCAAGTTCTCTTGTGTAGCTATGCTCTCAACACTTCTCACTCAAGGAATTATCTTAGAAGAAATTTTAAGTTCAATATCGACAAATATTTGGAATATCAGGTGCCCTCATAAAATTTTAGTTACATTGCTACTAGAATCTGGTATCTACTTTCTGGAAACTTATGAAAATCATGTCCTTAAGCATGCGTCTTATATAGTCATTTTACCCGCGCTCATATATCTCGGCATCTTTCTTGTGCACCTGCGCTCTATAGTACTCAGCTGTTTTGTGCCGCGGTTTTGGTGATTACTATATCATTACCTTACAGGAGCTATTACGTTTTCTTCGTCTTAATTTTTTTTGCGTTAATTGCTTTCCTACCACATTCGTTCATTGTAGCCAACCTATATTCCCTTATCTCCTATTTTCCCCTCGCTTTCCACTGGTTTTCTATGTCTGGATAATAATTTGTTTTGCATCCCGGAAATTTCCGTTTTTGAGTAAATCCTTGCGAAGACTCGCATTTTCTACGCGAATGTAGCGGTAAGATTAATTACAGTCGATTTCGTTAAACGAAAATGTTGAACCCTTGGTTCAGTTTGCGCGTTTTATGAAAATTACTCATGCCTTACGGTGATAGGGACAGTCATAAATGCATCGCTGTTTTATGGCGACCCTTTGCGGAATCCGAGAGACTTCCTTGAATTCTTAACTGAGAGAATACCCGAGTCATTTTTATTTATGCCTGTTTTAAAGCTGTGATGATAAAATTGATATCGTTCCGTAAATGTCATCGCGTGATATTCGGGAGTTGTGAAGTAGGGGTTGTTGACTGAAGTGGAAGCAGCCTGAATTCTTCTCCCTCCCGAGTAAATCTTTGCTTGCCTTTCTTTCTAGTTGTCACATTTTCCCAACTTTCGTCAAACTCTCATCTTTAAGATATGTTAGCCTGCAGTTTTTTTTCATCCTCTTCCCTTACGTCTTGGAACCATAAGTCATGCTCCAAGTCTAACTCATTGCTAACCTATTTATGGAATATTTGGCTAAGGTTTCGAACGTAAGATATCTCATACAGATAGAGGTGTCATTTGCGAAAGCAATTCTGGTTGTATTAATTATACATTTTCTTAAGATATTTCCTTATTGATAGGCTACAAGTTACGCTTCAAGTAGTGTAGAATTTAATTTTTAAATAATAATATTATTTGCGATGATATTTATTTATCCTATTAATTTTTTTATTTTTTTTGCAGGTAAGCTGAATCGTAGGATATTATCTTCAGCGGCTACTTCTGCCGGAAATTTGTGGTATTGTTCTGAATTTCCTGCTAATAGTATAAGTATAATTTACGTAAAATGTCATCGGCGATGTAATATTTTAATTAGGATAGTTTATTTAGCAAAAACATTGTTGCGTTTAATGTTATAAGCGCTCCAATTTAGTACTTGGTGTGTTTACTGTTGATACCTTCCGATGCCTCAAAACGTTGAACCACGTTTTTCAAGCCTTCCAAAAAGATAGAGCTTCATACAACAGATAAAATAGCGAGTCTTTGTACGCGAATCAATGCCTATTGTTAATTGCTGCCCCCGCTTTGCTTATATATTGGACGGTAATGACTTTGCACAGGTCAGTAACCAATTTCAAACGATCTTTGTGAAGGCGAATATGTTTTCTCGATTTTTTCTGAATCACTCCGTTTCTTTGCATCTTATTTGAATTTTTAAGCGTAATGAGGTCACCCTTGGTAAGCCATTTGTTCTTGCTCTTGACATTATTCCACTCCACCTAGGACACTGAATTGGAAGGAAAAATATTGAGCATTGAAAAATAAATTTGGTGAGCTAATTACAAATCCAGAATAAATATTGCCCCGTGGAATATATTTAGAATGTATCCGATAGGGTCGCATCGCATTGCTGTTATCCACTCATGCCTGTGGGAAAATTCTGGACGGCACCCTGACTTTGTCACTAAACTATTGTCAACTTTGCTAGAGAGTGTATTCATCTCCGGCGTCTGTATATTGGATTCGATGGCTACGTCTTTGCCACCGCGATCTAATTTTTTTCCATTTAGATTCTCTCGTGCCCATTGGCTGGTTTCTGCGTGTGCCATTTTCCCTGTAGGGGCATCTTCTCCTGCCCATCTTCCTGCCTGGTTCTCAAGAATCCACGTGTCCTTTTTCGTTAGTGAAATCGATTCTCGTTACGGCAGCCAATAAAGGAATGTCATTGAGTTTGTCTGTCCTGCTTATGAAACATTTTCTCACTTCCTGTTGTGGTGGTTCCGTTTTTATTACTGAAATGCAAGCAGGGAGGATTTGGATTATTTGATCTACCCAAGTTAATTGGCCAACATTACGTTATTTATAATTCAAGAGTACTATTTCATTTTCTGTTTTATTGAGGGGCATTTCATTCGGTACGAATGGGGTATAAGTATGTAAAAGGGTCTAAATATTATTCATTATGGCAGCGCGCCTTTATTTTTTTGGTGCATTACATACATATCCATGTATATAAACTTTATATAAGCTCGATAGAAGTAAAATATTTGTAAAAGTAGCTCAGGAAAAGAGACAGTGACAAATGTTTTAATATTATTTTCACTGAAAATTATTTTAGCTGTTGATTCTATAATATTTTGTTGCGAATTCTTAAAACGTCTGCTAAACTGAATCATGATTATTGACTAGAAATAATTCCTTGTAAATAATATTGGGTCTTATGAAGATTTTGAAATTCATGTCAAATGGAATGAATTTTCTTGGCAGTTCTTCCACCAGCTATCCTGATAATATCTTTAAAACTTTTTAGCCGTGACGTCCCAGTTTTTGTTTTTTCGGGTTTAGCTGAATTCTATTTCAATTTTCATGCTTGCCTATATGACCGTATCGTGATGTGGGAGCTAATCATGTTCCTCGATAGTAGCTTCTCTATTCACCAGTTGGATACGCTCACTCGAGCGAATATTTCCGTCACAATTAACATAGATGGGAGAGATTTTTAGTAATTCTAATCAAAGGTGACGTAGAGAAGAATTTGCATTAGTATTAAAAAGATTCTGATGTCGTATGAATTTTTTCCGCATTGCCTTTGACCTGAAGCATTTTACTACTGACTACCGAAAAGTAACTCCTGTCTCTCAATTGAATAATTATGCGCCCTTAATGAACGTCGGATACTAGGTGCTATCCTTTGCACGGGCAGAGAAGTGAAATGAGTCCAGTTTTTCCCTGAATACCCTTGATTCTGGTCTACCGACATGGCTCGTGTGACGTGCTTACCACCGCGTTGGCGTCAAATTTCCCTTCCACAACCCCTTTGCCTATTTCATGCTTGTTATTGTGTGCATATTTAATTAACAGATGGTGGAAATCCGGTAACTCTAATAATATTTGGCCTTTAATTCCGCCCTCGTCCACTGGCTCTCGGTGTACCCCTTCCCCTCCTGTGTTCGGCGAGCTGCCCATCCAATTAGCCCTCCCCCTCTTCCACCCTGCCCTCTTCCATCGCTCCTGGACCCGACTCGAATCCGTGAATATGCGCACTTGAAAATGACCCAGTAGTCTAAAACCGTTCGTACCGTGTTTTTTCGAGCAGAAAAAATCTAGGGTCGTCCAAAAGTTGGGTTATCCGCCGCTCTCTATCCAATACTGTCTGTCCTTCCACAAAAAAGTTTTTAGGGCACGTATGTAGAATTTCTCTTTTTCCTTTTTGATATGAAATACACTTCTATCGCTTTGCTAGACTGGGATAGCGTCACGGCCTCCTGGATTCGATAGGCCTTCATTTAACTCTGTCGTTCTAATAAAAATCGTTCTGAAGTCTCTTCGTGTTTCTGACACGGAAGAGAATATTCTCTCGTCCGGTGTATTCATTAAACTTGGGTGTGCTTTTTCGAAGAGGTTGGCCCTTAGTTGACGATCTGAGGCAGGAATTCGCGTATGCTTAATCTCCTATTTCGCTGACCCATGTGATTCCTCTGTGGTGGGGTCATGAGCAACGAGGAGAATTCTGCCCACTTTTCAGCGTTTGCTTTAATGTGGGAGGTCCTCCGTGGTCTTGCCTGAAACGTAATGTTCATTTTTATTCTGCGTTGGCTACTGATCCACTTTCTCTCGTGCCTTTCAGCGAGGAGACCTTTGCGCACTTTACGTCCCCACATATGCCGCGTTCGTATCATTACCCGCCCATCCTTCATTTTCATAGTCTCATCCTGTCGCGTTCGCGGCCATCTCCTTTAGTGGCCTTTTGATAAGGGCGAGCGGATTAATCGCTTCAGTCTGGCCGAATGACGCCATCCTCCCTGCATGTGTCGTTCAAACCTATGGCTTGGACGCAAGTTAGGGTCGAAAGGTTGGAATGTGCATAGTTAATGCGCTACCAAGTTCAGTATGTTTAACGTTAATGTGGAGCACACCCTTCTCGTCAGAATACGTCAATATTAGGGCGCTATTTAAAGGAAGCAGTCTCGTTTCTTATCTTCACTCACTCAGTGATTCACACCGAAGGTTGGTTTTAATTGGTGAGAGTAGAGCTCACCCCGTACTAAGCCAACGGCGTGTGAAACACACATTCAGGGTAGGGGGGCCAGTTCCTTTGCCTGGGCCACCTACGATTTCCTACGAAGTTCTGACACTCAGAAAATCAAATCGCGAGGATTTTAGATGGGGGTGTCCAGCAAGGCTCCTGCCCGGGACCCTCCGGTTAGTAGCTCATTACTCTACCCACTAGGCCACCACAACGCCTTGTTTCTTATCTTACGAAACAAAAAATATCATTAAATACATTGAAATATATTGTAATGTTTTTGGCGTTACGGTTCGAGTTATGGTACAAATATTCTCAGAAGCTCTGTGTCTCTTAAATATTATTAATTTTTGAAAAATTCAATCATATGCAGATTGCTTTTATTTCTGTATTATTTTGATGATGACTAAGATCACTTAATTACTCCTTTGAAGAAGCGCATACCAGAGATGGGAATAAAGCGTGTGACCTTAGGGGCATGAAGCGGCAAGGTAGATTCCGAATTAAATTTATCTCAGCGAAGATAATTCCATACGTCAACTCTTAAAAATTATCAAGTCCATTTCTCGTAAAGCTAATTTTTTATCTTTATCAGGTGACCTCCCCAAAACATTAAAATTGTTATCCATGGAATTTTAAATTACTAATATCTGATGACGTACGGTTAGTTCGAGCAATGTTAGACATGCATACAGTATCGTTAGCTCAAGACGCTGGTTCAATATAACGATTAAGACAATTGAGGAAATGTCATAAATATTTCCGTTGTCTTGGATGATTCTCTGAACTAATAGCACTCAAAGCCAAGCTTTTGAACTTGGAAAACTTGTGTCTTTGCAGCTGAACGACGGCTAAGGCATTACTCTCTAAAGGCGTCTGTTTTTTCGGGAGGTGTGAGACAAAAGACTGGGAACAATGGGCCAGAGGGAGATGGAAATCGAAGCAGAGGAAAGCGTACTCTCCTGAGGGAGAGAGAGAGAAATGGAGAGAAAGAGGTGGGATTTAGGGGGTGTTTATTCACGCTGCAGATATAAAGTGGGATGGAGAATTTTAGACGGGAGCGAAATGTTATTTATGGGTGTATCCGTGCTCGTTCCCTCTTCTTCCCCGCGAGCCAAATGGAAATTTTAACGAGTGGGAAGGGTGGGTAATGGCCAGTGATGAGGGATTGTGGGGATGGGGGGAAGGCTCGCTCGGCTCGGCTTAAAAGCGAGAACTTGAAAGAGGAGAGCAGAATTTTTCCAAAGGAGCTGCCGACTGCCCTTTCATCCTCGCGGGGCAAATGCACGGCCGCCGTCCCCTTGGGGCTCCTTTCGTTTCACTCCACTCAACTCCTTTCTTTCTGCATCGAGAGCGTTCGAGCTTTCGTCCTCCTGTAATCCGCGCATCAGCGTGGCCGTTAATAATGCCGGGAGCTCGTAAAATGAAAATTCTCGCGACGGGGACGGACTTAATTCAGAGCTGACCCAACTAAAGTTTCCGCCGCTCGCGAAGACAGCGGCTGGTCTTTTCCCGGGGATTTGCCAGTAAATGAATCGGTAATATCGTTGCCTGTCCAGTCACGCTTGCTGGCGTCTTCCGTTTCGACGGGAGCCGTCGTTACCACTAATCTATCTATACTAGAACCAGATTTCAAGTTTCTCTCGCTTCAGGTCTTGATCGATAGAATCAAGTGCTTCCCAGCTTACGGGCTGAGACTTCTGGCCTTAGATTTCCTTTCATTTCATCTAAGAGAGCAGGAAGCTAGTCTGTCGAGTGTTTCAGACATGTATTGGCATTTGTCCACTTTTTTCCGTGTGAATTCTAGTTCGTTTTTTCTACTGCTTAAAACACGAGTGACAAACGTGGCTTTGATGCGACTGTCTAGGGGGATGGAACTTGCAAGGACATTTGGTTGGTTATTTGAAAGGAATTATCTCACAACTGAATAGTATATTGTTTTCCTCGATAGACCTTTTTGCCTATTAATTACCGTGGTGTCTTGTCTAATCATAGTGATCACTATAGTATCCACAGAAATGAAATGTGTTTGTGGATTTACGCGTATGATTAATAAATACCTCAAGACTTTTCATCACATAACCGAGTCCAATTTCTGTTCCTCCTATATGTAATTCTTCTTCAAGTGAGTTTGACCACGAAAGAGATCATTCTACTCATCGGCTGCGGACGCCCAAACCTTTGTTCGATCCGCAGGAACATGACGCAACACTGCAGCGAAACATATTCGTGAAAGATCTTTGGATGAGTAGAAATTTCAGTGATCTTTCTTCGGCAAACATCCTCAGCCGCTTTTGTGATTTGCACACCTTTCTATGATTCGAGATTGAAATCAGGCTCCAGCGGTGAGTTGGGTGATGTCGTTGATATCTCCCTTGCCGGGAAGCTCGTATCTTCTTTTTTCATTGCCAGTATTATGCTATGAATAAAATTACTCATTTTTAGGAGACTTTTTGCGACTCCTGAACCAAGTAGTTTATTTTCGACAGTAATTTTCAATAAGGAGCCCTCGTATTCTGTTATTAGTAATTTTGCATTTTTGCCGACACATTTACGACCAATAATTTGAAAATAAATTATCGATCATGAAATGTTTCTTTCCCTCTTGCATCCGAAGATTCTTCCTCTTTTCTTCTAGTTAGAAGTTCTCCTTTGTCTCGTATGCAAGTTTTTGTATCACTATTTTCTCTTCGACCCCAGCAAAAATTTATGGTCATAGTCATTCTTCGCTCCTTGGGAAATATGCGTCCTTGCCACTGAATCAGAGTAAACTTTACTCCGGATAAAAGCTTCTCATTTATAAAAATAGTGTCTACTAGTGTTTTTGTAAATGGTCCATCACCTCTAGCAGAAGAATGAAAAGGTTTTCCTGCTGCTTGACATATTGTCTTAACGTTTTTATTCTTAAGCCTTAATTGTGCTCCTTGTATTTTTGACCGGTATTTTAAATGGAATTTAACAAATGAATGAAGTCATTTTTCTTCCATGTAGTGAATGCAGATTTTGGCGGTTTAAAATATACTTTTGAGATACCTGTGGATGAACCCTGAAAGCATCTTGTATATGGAATTGATTATACGTTAAAGTGGATGAGATTTGTGGGTTTTGTCTTTGATCTCGTCTTAACATATTTCTCCTCGTAGGCCGTGTATGTCATTCAATGTAAAAAAACTACCTTTTCCCAGTGAGATTTTCCTTGCAGCTCCGACATACTGCTCTCTCACTCACGCACGTTCCTTTCCATTCCCAATCCCCCCTATCACTCACTCGCCCTCTCTCTCTCTCCTTCTCCTTACCCCCGAATCTTTTCCACCTTGCATCCCTTTCCCAGTCCCGCCCAGCAATTTCGGAGGCATTTCCTTCCGCGGGTCAATTGCGCGCGCGCCGCTGCCGCCGTCGGAGGTCCTCCTCTTGGCCCACCCCTTTCGGTCGCTGGCCGGCCGCAGACAAATGACAGCAGTGCCCCCGCACTCTTCCCGCGTTGCGTGGCGTACCACGTGGGGGGAGTTGGCGGTGCGGAAAGCGGAGTATTATTTGGGGAGCGGCGTGTTTTCTGCTGCCCATTATTGCCCCTATTGCCTTCGTAATTGGCCCCTCCGCAACCGCTCTCCGTCCCCCGAGAGTGAAAATTTCGTTCGCCGCATTGTTCTTTGCCCATCAAGGTAATCCAGAGACTTATTTCTTCGCCATCCATCTCATGTCTCTCGTCCCGTTCCACAAGCCGATAGCCGTGCCATTGGTCGAAAGGAGCTCGGGAACACGAGATGGGAATCGTGTGTCTTTTTTCACTCAAAGACACTCAAGAGGTGATACGCCTCTCGGGTTCGGGTGTTTTTTCTTCGGAAAATAACTTTGGGACGGAATTGAGAAATGATGACAAAAAGAAACAATACAGCGATTACTCGAGACTGAATAAATGGCCCTTCTAGACAAGCTTAAGGTTTTGAAAGTCATGACGTGAAGATTGCTTTGCATTTTAATTTCCGTGCTTCGAAGAGGTTCATGTCGCATTAGATGGTGTACGTTGTAATATGATATTTATTTTGCGTATAATCATTCTAAATAGTGCTCGTAGTCGCAATGTGACTGCTTAGAAAATTTTGGTCAAGGTTATTCCGGTTCATGAGAATTGTGAATTGAACGCATCAGAAGAGGTTTACTTTGTCTTAAAATAATATCTTCTATGTCAATTCCTAAAGGATATCTCATTCTTTTCAAATTATTGCTCTGTAGATTACGATTTAAGGTTGCGTTCTCCGTAAATTTTGTTCGTTACTCGCTTATTTTCTATTTCTACCCAATAGTATCTGGACATTTTCCTTCTACAAGTAAAAACACCACTAGAATTGTCATAGCAGGGTCAAGAAATGGGCAATTTACAACCATGATTGGATTGCTTCTCCGGATTGCCGGAAGTTGATCAAAGCAGCAAACCAGGGAATTTTCGACCTCCGGTAAAATAAGTGAAATAAAAAAATCCTTAAGTCTTCTAGTATCTTTCAAATCTAGGTACTTTATCAAATTAAGCCAGTCGCTCCGGTTGCCGTACTATGCTGTCCTAGGTTGTTAAAAGTTTTCAATTTCCCGGAAATTATCTGTCGCTGAAAGTACTCGGCTCTGTAAAAATCGATCTTGAATAAGGAAATGGCATAATGGAGCGTAGGAAGAGGGATGAATGGGGATAATTTTGCTAGTTTAAGCATTGAAATGTAAATAAAAATTATGTAACCCTGGGATATGGCGCTCTATTCCACAATTTGTCTCCGGTGTCACTATTGTTATGGAGAAAACATGAAGAGGAATGCGTGTGGGAGCAAGGAAATTTGCGTGGAAAATTGGAATCGGCTGGTATTGTAAATAAGTGAAGAATGTATGAGACGAAACAAGAAGTTGTTGAAGCGTTTGATAGACGATATTGGGAATATAGACGATATACGAATGTTGGGTGAGCTAGGCAGAGGGAGGAAGAGAAAGGAATTTTAGGTTCAAGATACAAAGGGACAATCTTGTGTTAGGAAAGAAGCTGAACATGACGTGAAGAGTGGGGAGAGTGGGTTTTATGGAAGGAGTTGCTCAAGAAGCCCCCAATATTGGGAGAATGTTTTTGCGATGGATATTAAGAAATGTTTTCTCCGCGTTATAAAGCCTTCGTGATGTCGAGCGAAGTAAAAACTTATGCAGCGGCCGTTATGCCGTATGAATGCATGGGTTCATCGTACTTCCCCCCTCTCACCATACTTCCCAGCGTCCGTCCCAATCCACCGGCGCAATTCGCATTAATGGACGGGGGCAGGGAGGCGTGGGAAATATTTCAATGGTTCGGGGGTGGGCGTTACCCTTCACCCCTTTCGTTTCCCCGCTCGAAGTGGCCCGCACACGCTGGCCCTCCGCTTATTCCTCTTGCTCGCGCGGCGTGGAGAGGATCGCCCGCTCCCGGATGTGGAGGGCGGGGGCGTGGAGGGGTGGAAACCCGGTTTGAGACAACCGGAAAATATTTGAAATTACGACGGCGTCGCGTGGGTGTGTGTATGTGAACGCACGCGGGAGTGAGCTCTGTGTTCACTTATCCCAAGGACGATGTCTTGTGCGGTGGAATCGACGGCGCCAGTTCGTGGTAATTGAATCTGGAGGTAATTACTCGGTTAAGTGAACGGTTCAAGAACACTTTGAATGTGTTTTTCGCCTTGGTTTTAAAACGTTTAGGCAATAGTTGTCCGATGATCAAATAAGATACTTTTCTTACAAAGGACCCGCGTGTTTTTTTTTCATTTTCAAGTTTCTAATCATACTACGAAGAAGAAAACTTCTTCATTAATCCCACAACAACACAAGCAAAATAGAACAGACTAACAGAAGATGTGGCACTAATATTTAGTATATCTGTATCAGATTGCCTTTACAAATACTTTTAAAAGCATATGAATCACATTAATATTAATTTCCAAATTTTTTGGTAAATCTTCATATTCATAGTGAGTGCCCGAATGGAGCCAGGGTGTTTTCACTGGTATTTTCACGGCTGGTGATCATATGCCCTTACGTCGTGTCGGTTGGTAGGGTAACACTTTACAGAATAAATAAACTTATTTATGATTCTTCTGACTGTTAAAATATTAAATCTATTAGTACATTCCAAATATTGTTTTGAAAGTATCTGTATAAGTTAGCTATTTGTTGAATAAAAATTATTTTTTAGCTGTTGCATATCTGTAATGATCCAGAAGGATCTAATAAAGCAGTCGTAAGGAACAGGAATGTGAGCGTATTTTGTTGAAGACCGGCTCGATGAGTCAAATAATTCGTCAGGTCAGTGAATATTCTAGTGTTCGATTACAGCGCTTGAGATTGACTCAGCGGTATGGTGAGTCATTACTGCGCATCATACAAATTATTTCGCCCGGAGCGATATTACGTCACTTACCTCTCTGCGCGGAGCCCTTAAGATGCATAAAATATCAAAGGTTCTCATTCAGCTCGGATAATCTTCGGTGATTGTGTTGAGATATTCCCTTATATTTTCCAGGAGATTTATAAACCCATGACTGCGTGTAAGTATGTATCATGAGATTTTCCATCTGTTTCGTATTAGTCTGGCTTGTGAACAGTTTTCAAGAGCACCCTGTCGCCTTAGTGCAAAATTTTTCGCTGAGTTTTGATCGAAAAAATGGCTTAAGCTGGGTGATATCGGTGGTATATGTTGTCAGTGTATATCTCCTTGGTGGCAGCCCTCTCATGTGCTCTGGCTTAGTCATTCTATAGCGTATTCGTGTGTCAACCCCTTCATAATGCGTCAGTCTTGTCCGACGCCTCGATTTATTTGCGGAGAACTCGCACAATGCGGTGCTCTGAGATTGGCGCTCGAATTCGTCGGTGACAGCGGGCGATAAAAAGATATTTGGGAACTCGGCCGGAAAGTCGGGCGTAGGGAAGGGAGGGTGAGTTTTGACCGGAGCGAGCCTCGCCCGTACCTCGGCAGGTGTTGTGCCGTGTCCCTAAAGTGCTCTCTTCCGCTAGTTCACATCCTTCCGTCACCCCTTCCACTCACACGCACACAGCACGCACCCGACCCCCCCACGAATGCTTCTCCACGCGAATTCGTTGCCAAGCGGTGAGAAAATTGTGTCCCCTCTGGATTTCTTTTTCCCTTTCTCGAAGTTTAAACAGCGCCTCTTCGCGTCACGGCACAACTCCGTCGTTTCACGCCGTTTCCGAATTCAAACCCCCGTCACGCGTTTGTTTCCTGTCTCCTTCCTTTTTATTGTTTTCAATGCCCTCCGCCGACCTTGGAGACGGTCAATGCTGGACAACGGATGTGGACAGGCCGTCGATGGCGTCGTCAACTCTCTCGCCTCGTGGACGATTTTGTCGTCAGTTTGGTAAATTTCCCTCGAAGCTCCTCTATGATACCCGTTTTGAATTTTGCTTTTTGCTACATCTGATATGGTACGCCCGCGTATTGCGTGTGTCTAACGAGATATAACCAAAGTTAAAGAAGAAGAGGAAGACTCAGCTGAAGCTAATAGCTGAATAAGGTTAAGAGAATGAGTAGACAATACAATCAGAGGTACATTTATGAGTCGATTATTGGATAAGTAGATATTTGGACAATAACAATGGGAATTAGGAATCGGGTAACGTAGTAGGTTTTTTTTACTTCTTTTTACGGCGTTTCTGTTGATAGTTTACTTCTTCCTTCGGGAAACAACCATATATTTTAACCCCCTGTAAAATCTAATTATGTACGGGCGTATTGGATTGGAAGTCCGCTCAGCGCGTTGAAAATCCATGGATGCAATTTCTCCTCTTCCTTGTGAACAGCGATACTTTTGCAGCTGCCCATAACAATTCTCATTGCGAAGGCAGGTGTACTTCAAGGGCAAAAATAAGGAAAGACTACTTGGATGAGGGAACGGGTAACGGTGAAGAAGATTTTTTTCACTATATTGGTAAATTAAAGCATTAGTTACGGTGCTTGACATATATGCTCATTGTAGAATGCTTCGGAAAACATGGTCTAAGAGCATTACTAGTTCATTTAGACTAGCGGTTCCCACGTGGGGTAGGCGTTCCCATTAGAGGGATGTGCTTGATGATTTAGAAGTATGCGAAGGAAGTTTAAAATTTTGGAAGTAGCAGTACCTAAGCAAATTCTTTTGTCTGAGTATCTGTATTCAGGTATGGGCAGACAGCCGTAATTGGGTTATTGACAAGTGCACAATCATTATGATAGTGACTACTCAACGGATTCAAATGTAAATAAATTCAGCTGTATGTGTTACTAGTTCGGCTCATGGAAATGTGTTACAGATTAGGGAAATGAAATTTCAAGGGGTACGAAAGTGGAGAAAGAGGCTGAGAAATACTGATAAAGTCAATCTACGTTTTTTATTGTAATGGCACTCTTGAAACATGTTCTTTAAAAGAACAATAATTAATTTTTACACTCGTAAAGCTACTTACATCATGGAATTTCAAAAGTTGTTGGAAAATTAAGCGGGAAGATAACGGTTCGAATGATAAAACTGCATGAACCAAATTAAGCTCGTAAATTCTGACATTTTTGATCGTGTCAAGGGAGAGGGATTCCAGCATTGGATATTTGTATTCACTCTGGAGACACATCATTGTATTCATGCATATGTACCCCTTTGTTTGAATAAAAACGGTCGAAACCTGGGGACTTGAGATCATACTTGACAACAGCCTCAAAGAGATAAGAACAATTCAACTGGGCGGATGTGACGCAAAATTCCCACTATCTCTTACCATCTGTCTTTCGCCCCGTTAGCTTTGACTCGTGATAATTTCCGAGAATCAAAGGCTAGAGAGTGTCTCTCTTCTTTTGAGAGCACGAATCCCTCCGCTTTACGACGAGTAATTTCGCGTTTCTCTTCATATCAAATGACTCATGCTTGCAGATTTTATTAAAGGGTAAAATGTCTCTTACAAGGCAGGAAATTTGAATACTTTCTGATTATGATGCTAGAGAGTACTTAAAACAATAGGTTTCTTGGATTCCTTGCCTAGAGTTTCATCCAAAATGAAGAATGTAAAAAATTATATCTGCAAAACTAACACAATTCTTAAATGATATACCCCTTTAAGCATTTAATATTCCCGGGTTTATTAGTAGAATTAACCTTTTATAGTTATATTTTATTTTTTGAATCGATAAAGTAAGTTTCGTGTCCATAAATATCCCAGGTAACCCATGCTATCACTGCCCAACGCTTTGGTATTCTTTTGATTCTATCCATGTAGTCAGATTGCTAGTCAGCAGTTGAATCACGTAATTTGCTCTCATAAAGAAATGGATCCGGTCGTGGGCATCGCATTTTATTAGTTGTAGAGTAAGGTTTAACATGCTTTAACAGATATGGTTGTTTCTCTCAAAATTATTTCTGAGTCAAACATCATTTCAATGTCCGAGTCGGGATTCGATCTCATGGATCTTATATCCGGCGCGCTTCCGATATTGCTGCTGCAGCTGTCATTCTAATTACCGTCATTATTTTGTTGTCATATTGTCATTCATTCACAGTACCGGGGTGAAATTGTTTCATTAAATTCCATAGTATGTATGTACATCAGTATTTTTTAAATAGGATTTACTGATTTGAGTGAAAAAAAAAACATTTAGTTTCAATTGAAACCTTCAGGAGTATTTAATATTCCTTTACGGTTGCACCATTAAACATTAAGACTCTGATTCAAATAGTTTTAGCATCGAGCTAGTTTATCAAGAGCCGGATATTACTGATGATCAAGGTGTATGAAAGTGTTTCGGAATCAAGGACTATCTATTAATCTAATTAATCTATTTGGGTGATGAGTTCGAACCTTGAGCTAAATACCAGGCTAGCGATCTTCGCTCGTAACTACTGCACTTCTCTTTTGTAATGCAGCGTATGTATATAGCTAGTTTAAAATTCTTTCAACGTTGATTACACAGCAAAACGCAGTTGTTTCACTCGGTGTGTGCTGTTAAAGGATTGGAACTCTCATTGTGAGTATTTTGACTGAATTGAATTTTAGTCGTAAACAAGGAAGGAATATAGACAAAGTGCATTCATTTATGAGGCTAATGCATTATCGATAAAAAGCTTGACCGGTTCTCAAAAATGAGATCCTCATGTGATGTTTGGATTCCAGTAACATCTAGAGGTTTTCACGTGGTAACTTATTTCAAGTAAATGAGATCTACACCGATTCCGGATGGTGAAGATCACGCCGACTTTAATCGCATTGCGATCGCGGGTTCGTGTGAAAGAGGATATTTTTTTCGCGCAAGAGACGCTTTCATTGTTGCTTCAGCCTAAGCAAAGCACGTTGTTTTTTCCGCTTATTTTTTCGCTCAGTGCGGCCCTTGCTCTCTCGTTCGGGAGTGCGTGCACTTACGAATTTAAAAGACATCCTCCGGGGCGCTTCCTGCTTAAAAAGGTTTTCCCCGTTTCTTGGGAACAAACTCCTCGTCCGTGAGCTTGAGAAAGGGAGTAATGGGGGAGGGGAGGGGGGCGAAGGGGCGATCGCTTTTTTGTACGAGTTTCCTCTCGCCGTCATTCCCCTCTGAATATCGCTGAAATAGTGGTGGAGAGTGCGGTCATTTGCAAAAGAGACTGTTTTAAGTGAGAAAAGAGGAATGCAGGACATTTACGCACGGGGGAAATGAGAAGGCTTAATATGAGCAGCGCTTCATTTTTCTTAGCCTCCAAAAAGTTTTCCTTAAAGCTAGTACAACATGAGCATTTTTAATAATCCATTGTGAAATAATGAACGCCATCAGAGTTGAGGGAAAGTGTTTAATTGAAGAGATCGGCTACGGAAAGAGAGGAATAGAGGAAAATTAAGAGCTCTTGGGCCAACGGAGGAAGAATAACATTGTTTTTCATTCTCAATTGTGTATTCTAGAGGGGAATACGATAACAACTTCTCTAACAGCAGGGCTGCGGTACTCGTTTTGTTTTTGTAGTAGCTAATATTTCGTTTCTTGTCAGTGTAGCGCCAATGTGACTTCGTAGCAAATACGATATTTGCCATTGCTATCAAAATATTTTTACAATTGTTACAACATATCAAACCATTAAGTTTACACTACTAAAATTAACTTTCGTGTTCTTTAATCTACTTTCCGTAGACTCTTATCATTTGCTCAACTGCATGAATTTACGGCATTAATTAAATTATAATACCTGGACGTTAATTACCCATCTCTTTCCAGATCTGAACCACAAAAACCTCGTCAAAAAGTTAAATTAACTTAATATTTTGCTGCGATAAATATTTTATATTTAAACGTTTAATTTTCTTCTCTTTTAGCGTTATATGTGCCTGTATTCACGGTGAGGAATTGGCGATAGTTTTTCTTTAGAAAATTTTAATTTGGCCCATAATGGCTGATACGTGATAAAATTCGATAGACTTTTACTAAGCGCTTAATTACATTTGGGCTAGAGTAATTCGCTATTTACCGTGTTTGTTCCCACCGAAGTGACTTGAAGAGTGAATCTGGCGGGACCTGTGGCTTCTATTGTTGGTGCGAAGTAACTATTTTGAGGTGTTCTTCTGTTCAATTATTATTTCGATTGGCATAACATATAAACCAATACTCATTTACTTTAGTTGAAAAGGCACTTAGGCTACTGCTTGACTTGGTCTATTTCTCTCTTCCGATGCTCGTAAATTCGTTGCGCGGGGAAGCCTTCATCCACTCTTTTCCAGTGTCCTATGCCACCTAATCCTGCTGAAAATGTTTAGTAGTGAGTATCAAACCCGCCCTTGTCATCTTTGGTCTGTTGGTTCACTTGGCCAACGGAAAGAACACACTCGGTGAGACGTTCCTTGAAATTGCAATCAATCGATGACCGCCCGATTAGATCTGCCTGAGTGGCCGGTTCTCTGGGGTAAAGATCCAGACCGTCCACCCCCCGAGGGAAGGCTAAGTCCCCTCGCCACCCTTATACCAGGAAGTGCGCCCGGCATTCTGAGCTTATTCGAGTTTCCGGTGGATACGGCAAATCATAAGCTCGGAGGGAAGGGAATAAAAATAACGTGGGTTAGAAAAGAGTGAGAAACGAAAGGAAAAAAATCGCTTCGCCCATTCCTCTCCTTCTAGTCCCTCCATCGCAATCATGTCCGTGTGTTTTTTCCCGCTCTCGTCTCCTTCCCGCGCTTTCTGAAGGCCGTTTTACACGGTCATTGATACTGCGCAGGCTGTTGCGAGAACACTTGCGCAAGAAATATTGCGCCGTGTAAAGCGACGACTTGCGAGGACAGGCAGCGCCACTGCGCGAACGCTTGCGAGCAAATTAGAACATGTTCTAATTTGATACATATGCGTTCGCCCAAGTTTGAAGTTTATTTCTCTGACTAGATGGTGCTGATGTAGCGGCAACGAACTGCCTGGGGAATTTTAGCAATTAAATAGGTTGTTGACGATTGAGTTGGTTGTTTTTGTTTGCACCCAACTCCTTAAGTAGTGAATAAAGTGCAGTAATGATGAGCTGGGCGATTAATCACGTGGAATCTTAAACTTCGTGCGTAAAGGAAGAACCTGTTACCTTGGCCCACGTCCGTTCGTTCGTGGTGCAAATTTTGGGCTAAGCATACAGGACTAGGGTCGCCACTATTATGTTTAGACCATGGCTTAAAACATATTTTAAAGTGGTGGTAATTTATGGCATCTTTCATGTCCAATTAATTGCTACTTAACAGATCTTGACGTTATGCGATATATTGACGGCATTACCGTTACTGAATGGTATAAATTGTCACTGACATAATGCACCGACGATTGAACCGTGTAAAGCTGTCAAGCAAGCGTCCTCGCAATTTTCTACGTCGCGGACTTTCGTAGACGACTGCTCAAACGGGATCAACATCAACTTGCGCAGTCAGCGCCCTTGTGATGCGCTCACTGGGAAATAACCCCGACGGACTCATCCGCGGACGAAAAGACGAGCCAGGGTGTGGAAGAAAGAGGTGGGTGGCGTAGTTGGGTGTGGGGACGCAGCACCTGCTCCTTTGTTAATACTAGATCCGTCCCTCCTTCCCCATGCTCTCGATCATCCTCTCTCTCCTCCTTCCCCTCTTCTTCCTCTTCTTCCTCTCGCAACGTTTTCGAATCTCTTTCAGTACCGCGACCCCCTTGTGGTCCTTCTCTCCGTCAAAGTCCGTCACTTTCCTTCTCCACGCTACTATTTTCGGTTTCTCAGCGTTCCCGAGTTCTGTTTTCCTACTCTGAAGTCTTTCTTGGAGAGTCGCTTTTGATTTAATCCACCTCTCTCTCTCTCCATTTCCGCATACCCTTGGGAAAGATGATATGGAAAGTTCAGTGACGCTTTTGTATCTGGAGCGTGGAGACGTGTGGTTGGGAAACGTGGGCCTTGGGGAGGGGGGATGGGAATAGGTCGTCGGCGGTTGGTCCATAGATCTGGAGAACGACATAAAAGGTAAATGGAGAGAAAGGAAGACGATATGTACCTTACATTGAAGGTGAAAATTCATTTGGCTTCCTTGGAAATGATGTGAAATTGCGGGAGGAAATTTGGAGATGGCTGAGTTGGCGGATGGGCCAAGTAAACGAAAGAGATGGTTCAATGAAGTAATGTGTACGATCGCTCGCTTTAGGTCGCGGTATGAAGTTCTCGTCATTCCCTATAGTAGATGGATTACTCTATATTTTCGTAACGATTCATGTACGCCCAGCATTAAGCTTCAAACACTGAATTTGTGGATAAGCGTTTCCTCCATTGGTCCCAAATGGTTGCGAGGATTTTTGCCTGCGATCCAATGACGATAATATCTGTTTCTTTACATTTATCCAATATCAAATAATTGAACATTTCCCGGCGTGATTTTGTGGAACCACTCACTGTGTTCTTAGGAAGGCCATCTCCGTTCTCGAACCAACCTCTGTGAATGCTGCAAATCTTGACTTTCATCTTACTAGTTCCTCTTTTACTGACCGAGACGAATACTGCCCCTAGCGTTGCATTAGGTAGTCACACCAGTTGAATGTTGTGGAAGGTCTCAAGTGTGCTTTTTCTTCCCTAGTCCCATTATCAGACCAAAGAAACAATTTTACCGCCGGCCGTGTTAGCCTGGTCGGTAACGCCATGACTTGGGAGCCTGAAGGTCGCGGATTCGAATCCCGCTCAGGGAATGGATGTTATGTTTGAGGATTAAGATCTTGGGATAGGCGGTGCATATTGCAGCTGGCATAACCTTAGCCGTTGGAGCACCTGAAATCCATGACAACTAGTCCTTTTTTTCCTAATCCGTATATTATTCTAATGCGTGTATGAAATACTAATATTTGATATGGAATAACTTTATAACGCCTTGGTTTGTTCTACGTTACTCTGGAATTGACCGTGTAGTTTGCGGTATATGCCACGTTCTACTTTGTCTCCTCTTTTTCTGTCTGCCCTTCGCTTAACTCTCATCTCCTTGAGCCTTGGCAATTTAACTCGAGCGTCTACCTGCAGGAAAGTAGCCTTCCTTCCCGGGTTCACTGAATTAATTGCAACCCTGAAGGGTCGGTCGCTCGGGAGGTAGATATGTGTTGCCCCAGCAGAGGTGATAACAAGGGGTTTGGGAATTGAATTGTTCCGCTGAACTTCCACTTCTAGATTGGGTCTGCGATTCACCGTACCCTCCTTTATCTAGTGGCAGGTTTTTGGTCGTAACTCACATGGCTGAAGTTATTTTTCACTGGCTTGTTTGTATTCTGTGGCGATGGAAAATCTATATTCTTGGAAATATAACATTTAAGTAGATTGGAAAGTTATAAAAATGATAAATCATGTTAAAGAAAGAATAAAATATGGCATTTGAAAAAATATACTTGTCGTTGCCGTTCGATCAAATTCTAAGTTTTTCTCTTTTGTATTGTTTATAATCCATCGTAAACGTATGTACAAATGTTAAGCTTTCATTTTATTTTGTTGGTAAATTTTGTGTTGCTCTTTTTGGAATATACTGTACTGTAGCGTAAGTGTGCATTTGTTTACGTCCACTGATTCTTGACCAAGACAATCTGCCCTAGTGACGCTTTTGATCCAGTTTATTATTATTTATCTTGATCCATGACATCGTATGGCATTTAGGTCGTTATAGCAAATTTTAGATTCTGCTCTTATAAATGAAGAAAATATATGCTATAAGATTTGTCCTCTATTTGAGGGAATTTTCTCCGTTGAACGAAAAATGGTGACTTTATTCTAAAGTAGAGTTAGGCTACTAAGGTTTCCCTGTTTCGCAGAATCGACCTCAGGTGGAGACAGTTGGCTCAGTCGGGTGGGAGGTGTGGGTGGAGGTCACTCTCCAACCTTGGTCGTGACGTGGTTTATCGTACCGAGGCTGGAAGTGAGAAAAAAGCGCCTTAGCCGAAGGTTCTGTGAGCGACAAATTGTAAATGCCTTCGCCTTGAAACCCTTCGTATCTTGTCACGCGAGGAGTCGCAAATATTCAAGTTGCGTTTTCTTGAGATTCAAGGGGTTGTTGTCTTGGATTTTGCAGAAATCAGTTATTCAGTCAACACTGGTAGCCTTAAATGTGCAAAGCGATGTCATGTTTCAAGGTGCTTGAGAATCAATATGGGTTAATCTGTGCTATGCTAGGAAATATAAAAACCTCTTCAAGAATTTCGCAGTTTATTTGTTTTGCATCCATCTGTTTTCTCTTACTGTCCATTCTGTTCCTGCCTCAGGCATTTTTTTGCTTCTGCTTTCAGAGCGAATTTGTGTAGTGACTGGCTAGATAAAATGGTAACGAGCCCCATTTTTCTTTCAAGTTGAAGACTGCTTGATCCGTGGGCAGGTGACTAAGATCAAAGCTTGAAAATTCTAACCCAAAAGGTCCCGCGAGGATTGATCGGATTTTCCGCTTGTCCGTGCGTCCTAATTTTATTAAATAATAGTTCTTACATACTTGGAAATGTCAGAGACTGACACCTTGTTCAGACTTCAGAGTGAGAGTTCACTTGTCTCTCGAAGTTGTATATTTCTGCTACAATTCGTCGTAAAAGGGACGATATCAGCTGAAAACTTGTCTGTTTATGCAAGTTTCTGAGTTCGGGCATGCCAATCAATTTGAAGTGACACCATATGCCCAGGGGTTTGCCTAAGACACCTTATGTTTTCAATGTTGTGCGCTTGCTAGAATAATATCTACCATCATCACGGAGAAATACCAAATAAATGTTTCACCACGAAAATAAGTCTAATGGTAATTTGAAATATTTTTGCTGACACGGGACCCTAGATGATTGGTTGCATGACATTTCGTCCAGTTGTTGAATGTAAAATGTTCCGTTTAGTTCACCATTTGATTTGACTGACTATGTAGTATAAATAGTAATTGTTATTATTTTTTGCATCTCGGTTACGTCTCCAGTTTTTCGATTTAAAGACGATAGGTCCTTGTAGATTTTTTTATTTTATCATTAATCTTGTGCTATGATGTTGAATATGTGAGTGTAAAACAGCAAAATATGCGGGGTTGTGGAAGAGGCGATGCATGGCAATTGTGTGAATATTTCACGGTGTTCGAGCAGGTCAGGATCGTTATATATTTTTTGGGGAGTGAACGAGCGTGAGGATTCTCGCGAGTTGCGGTGCCTTTACACTTCCACGGCGTCAAAAGCAGCGTCGATTCCATTGAAAATTGCTTTTTTTTAAAAAAAGGAAAGTTATGCCTAGCTGGGGAGCAGGACTGCTAACTCTGTGAAGTCGAAAGTGGCAGTTTTCGGCGATTTTTTTTCCTCCGCCGTTGACCCACTTCTGACAGTGAGCAGGTATTTTTCCTTTGTCTAGATATGGGCACCGGGCCCCGCGGTGAAAACCTCTGTTGGGTCATCGCATCCAGACAGTGAGGTAATTCTTCGGAATAATCCCTCGTTTACGATTTGTCTGCCGCTACAGGTGTGACGAAGGCGAACGTCCCGTAAAAAAAATGGGAATCGATAGGTAAGTGGTAAAGGTTAGTAATGGGGGTCAATGTCAGCGCCTTTCCCGAAATGAGCGGCCTACGCTTTTTTTTTGAGGGCGTTGTAGTCGCCCAAGCCGGTGGAAGCGTTTCTGGATTGGAAAGCCCAAGTGTCGCACCAAGCCTCATGTCCTCACCTCATTCTCAGCGTGTCGAGAAGTGTTGCGACACGCGTCAGTCATTTATTTTCATGTGCCTCGTTTCCTCGTTGAACCCGTTTGCTGGTCACATGGCTCGTCGGGGTTGTGATAGGTAGTGATGTTTTGACCCATATAACTGCTGATTTAGCAATTTTCGGCGTTTTAATTATTTCAATGTATGTACCTTAGGATTCTCCGACAGAAACATACGATGTCCATGCGTCTGTTAGTTTAGTGCCTGACCCGTAATGAAATAAAGCTGATGTAAGTGTTTTTATGCTTCTTTTTTCTACTGCCATCCTATTCTATGTTTAAACCTTGACTTGAGTCATTGTATCGATGTTTAAGCGCGGATTGGGTGGGACTCATTCTGGCTTAACCTTTTTAAATGTGTGATCATTCATCAGGTGTTTGCTTGGACTGTATGTTTTTTCAGGCCATAATTATTTTCTTCAGTTATGAGCTTTTCTTCAGGTTAATTAAGTTTTAAAATTCTCCACCTTATCCTTTCCAAATATTTAAATGTTTTACAGTGAAATAAATTAGTCTTTCCTCACTTTGATGCCATCGGTTTCTTCCCGGCTCTCAACCACTACAATATGTACATTTTATTGTATTATTTCATGTACATTTTATTTAATAATATATTCTTTATCGGGGCGAGATTGAGACAAAACTGTTCCTTCTGCCATCGAACCCCTCGTCAAAATAAATACATAAAACTTATTACTATCATTACTGGAAACAATTACCATCGGTGGTTAAAATAACATTAAAGGAATTCAAGGAATTAAAGAATGATAAATGAACAAAAAGAAATATATAGGTACACAATATGTCAATATTTAACAACAAGTATATTATGGTGTGTGAAAGTATTTACAGCGGTGGGTAAAACGTGAGGATTATTATACTTACATCCTTTACGAAAAACACCACTGCAGGAAAACACCTACACAAGAAGGGGGGTTGAAAAACCTGCAAAATCCTACTGAGAGTAGCTACTGTTTAAATCAAATTAAATGTAATAGTACATAGGAAAGCTAGTAGATATATAGTGCAATAAGAAATAGTGCATAGGAAAGTTAGTAAATGGAGAATTTCTTCTTGGAGAATCTCTTTATTCATAAGCAGAGTGGCAACAGGTGGTCAATAAGAAGTCATGGACAAATAAAAAAATAAGAAATAATCGCGGAATAATTTGATATGAATTCGTTCATTAAGTGTTTAAGTAATTGCATCTTGACACTATAATTCAGGACGTGAAACGATCGCGGTGCCTCAGTCAGAAGAGACATTTCCTACTACCCCCTTTATTACATAACCACACTCACAATGTTGCTAGCAAAGGGAAATGAGTTGCAAGTTATGGATGGGTGGCTAGAAATTTGAGGTAGCCATAGAGCAATGATTTTCAAAGTTCGAGTTAAGAGAATGATCTGTGAGGAAACGTTGGTAGAGAAAAAGATGGAAAACTGATTTGAGATATGAAGACAGAGTTAACCATTTCAACTGAGGCAGTGAGAAGTGGAATCGACATTGCTCAATATACGTAAGATTTTTGCGCCTCAGTTGTCCCATGATAATTGCTCCTCATTTATGTTTTTCCGTTTGTTTATTTGGGTGATTTATATCCACTGTACTGCCATCTATAAAACATTTAATATTTTCAATTAATTACCTATCCCTAGATACTATTATGTTGGGCAAATTCGATTTTGTAAGTTTGTGTGTAAGAGTTTAGATATTTAGGTTTGGAAGCGATGATGTAAAGGCCGTTTTACACGGTAATTGAAACTGCGCAAGTTGATGTTGATCCCGTTTGAGCAGTCGTCTGCGAAAGTCCGTGACGTAGAAAATTGCGAGGACGCTTGCTTGACAGCTTTACACGGTGCAATCGTCGGTGCATTATGTCAGTGACAATATACCATTCAGTAGCGGTAATACCGTCGATATATCGCATTACGTCAAGATCTGTGAAGTAGCAATTAATTGGACGTGAAAGATGCGATATATTACCACCACTTTAAAATATGTTTTAACCCATAGTCTAAACATAATAGTTGAGACCCTAGTCCCGTATACTTAGCCCAAAATTTGCACCACGAACGAACGGATGTGGACCAAGGTAACAGGTTATTCCTTTACGCACGAAATTTAGGCTTCCACGTGATTAATCGCCCAGCTCATCATTACTGCACTTTATTCACTACCTAAGGAGTTGAGTGCAAACAAAAACAACCAACTCAATCATCAACAACCTATTTAATTACTAAAATTCTAATTTGCTCGCAAGCGTTCGCGCAATGGCGCTGCCTGTCCTCGCAAGTCGTCGCTTTTCACGGTGCAATATTTCTTGCGCAAGTGTTCTCGCAACAGCCTGTGCAGTATCAATGCCCGTGGTAAACGGCCTTAAGTGACTGCATTGGTTGCATTGCATACTCATCTGCTTCCACTCGAGTGACGTCTGTAACACCTTCTACATGGCAGTGCTCAAGAAAGTCGTGCAATCCAAATGTGAATCCATCGCATTATTAGCGGTGGTGTCGAGATTTGGGCAAGACAGGAAGCAGAACCTCTTAGCATGAGAAGCGTAGGGAGGGACGGTTGATCTCGTGAAAGGAGTTGCATTGATTATTGATGGCCTCTGAAATTCAGAAGGCACTGGCGGTTACTGATAGTGCCTGGGACCCTATTAGCGTCCCGCAGTTATGAAGGCCTTGCGGATTTTCTCGACCTTAGTTCTTCGCGGACGGGGACCGCGGGTTAACGAAGAGTTTTTGGTTATTTTTGGAGCACCTGTTTTTGCCTGCGTTTAGGCTAACAACAGTCGATACGAAGTATGTTTTTAATAGCAGTTTGAAGTGTCACTGAATTTTATTGTTATTGCTATTGCAAGCAATACTACTGTAAATTGGCATTCAATAGTGCTGCTTTCCTGCAGAACACAATCAGTGTGTTAGTTGCGTGTAATGAAGTTTGTGATGTAGCCAATGGATATTACAGAGAACTGGAAGATAAGTTATAAAATAGTATTTCGAAGACTAGGCTTCAACGGTTGTAATCCTGGATCTGCCACGCCATTGTACGAATTATAAACAGCCTTTACGTTTTCTAAGTTATCAAAATATACCCACTGATATATTTATCATACGCTTTCCTGTATTTAAATTCGTTGTCTTTTTCTTAAAAATCTCAATAGTCTAGTTTTAACACGTTCAGTCTTCTATCTGATATCTCTCTCTCAGATTTTGCGAAGCATATAACGACTCCATTATGATGCTGATTGATAGATGTGTAGTGAGTAATGTAATCTATTTCGAAGCAAGAAAATTTCCTGATATCATCACGGTAAAGTTTTCCCTCTCTTGTACATCGCAACCTCTACTGTCAGTGTAGTCGTCCTTCTGTACCTTTTACTGGTGTTGAAGCTTTTTCCGGGGAGATTTGCAATGCGCCCTTTCCCTTGCAACACTTGCGAAGGACCGTCGCTCGTGACGTCCTTTGCGTGGTCCGTATTCATGAAGGTTTCGGTGCCCATTGAAGATTCAGTTGAATCCATTACGAGTGTTGTTGGCTCCCTTCTGATGGGAAGAACGCGGGTTTCTGTTCTGAGCTTGTTGCGGTTGCGATGTGTGCTGAGGACTTAAATCTGTAATGCCTTTTGTTGGTATACTTAAGTAAATTTCTCCCCTTGGGTTCTCACCCCAAAAGTCCTCTCTGTTGAACAGAGAGACAAGAGTTTGAACAGAGAACAAGAGTCTGCTCTCCTCTCAGGAGAAAGCTACTTATAGAGTGTGAGTTAGATTTTCTGCCCCACATTTTAGACCAGGGGTCGGTAAATTTTTGAATGATGAAATAGACCGTCGCTCAAAAGAATTAAAAAAAATTCTAGGTTGATAGATGTATTAATGCAAATACGGAAACTTTAAAGTAATTTTGCACCAAGAAATAGTAGTATTTGATTCTGTATTAAAATAATAAGTTACTTATAAAGTCGTTTTTGTTGGTTACAATCAGGGTGAGCCATGAGCATGAATTTCCTGAAAAAGCGCCTTTGTGTCCAGTTTGTAACTAGCAGTATAATAGAAGGTACCTACTATTTCAATTAAGTATCAATAAATGAAATCATTAGTTTCATTTGCTGATACTAATACGTACGTGCTTTTGTTCTTCCATTTTCAAAGAGCCGCATGTGACTCTCGAACTGCAGTTTGTAGAACCCTGTCCTATAATTTTGGGATGGAGTCCGGGTTGAATATTATCCAATAATGTGCTAGTTGTATTCCTTATGAAACCGTTCCGCAAATTTTGTAATGGCAAATATCTTTTGCCACTTCGGAATCGGCGTGAAGCAAAGCGTGGTTTGAGAGGACCCAGCATGGTCGTTAATGCCATCTCATCTTATGACTACCCCGCCGCAGGAATTCGCCGGAAATTGTGACCTTAAGAGGTCCCCTTCCACAAGATCTTTCGTATGAAATGGCGGTCATGTTGAACCCATTACGCTCCAGGAAATGAAAGACATTTTTTATGAAGACGAGGGAGCTCAATTCTATGACGTGTGAATTTAATTCGTGACAGATCAGCTGTAGCCAATTGAATGGTGTGGTCAGAAGTGAATTAAGTACAAAGGTCGGCCGTGTTTCTAATTTCGGGAACTGAGGACAGCTTTGTATTCTTAACAACGCAAGAGCTGTGCTCGATTCCCCACTGATTCTAATTTCAGAACACTGCACATGGGCACTGTTCCACGTCGATAGCAAAAATATGCCCTATTTTCCTTTATTCCTATTATTTAGTGTAAAATATAAAATTCATGTTGTTGCCCGTATTCTAAGAAACCTGTCAACGGTATCCCGCGAGTTTCTTGCACCCATTAACTATTTAGCTGTTGTGAAACTTTTCCTCACAACAATAATAGTACCTGGCTACGTTATACAGTCTGTTCCTTTTTCCTTTAATCATTAGAATGTTCAAGCCTAAACAATATTTTGCTCAACAAAGTCAACAGGGGAATCGACCTCCGTACAAACCTCTAAAGATTATAAGTACTTAATAGGGATAGGTAATGAAGACCCTGATAGTGATTTTTCAGCGTTATTGGATGAATAGCGTTGAAAAATCACAGCATTGAATTAGACTTAAACCTTTCGTTTCCATGTTGCATTTTTGCTGAATCATTTTCAATTAAACTGATCTGGATTTTATTTCTCTTTTCAAAATCATGTTAAATTTGTCGAGTAGGAATTTTCTCACTTACTTTCTTCACCGACTTAAGCAAATACTCTTACCTATGCCTTTAGAAACCCCACAAGGGTGGGTTTTTTTCAGTGATGACGTTAAAATAATTTTGCGAACCCCAACTTACTATGGTAGAATGGACCATAATTACAAAATTAGAGAAATTGATTGCCGAACTGACAGATTCAAAATGTCCTTTTTTCCTTTTACAATTAGGGTTATGAATAGCGGTAAATATGTCCAATACGAGTGAATCAATCCATAGCATAGATAGTTGCATGTTGGTATAAGGACTTGAAGGTAAACCAACTAACAGCACGTTTTTGCATGCTTATTTTGCTGTTTTTATGTTTTTAAATAGTGAAGTTTAGACTAATATATTAATACTAATCTTTTTAAATGCATGATATGTAGTGCATGTTTGGTGAGAATTCACCCCCTGCCGCACACCTTTATGGTGGCTTGCAGGGTATTATGTAGATGTAGTGTTCGTGCTTGATCTCCCCCTCCCATATCAGGGCCCTTGTGACCAGGGCGTGAAAAGCCCCGTATCGTAGTTTGCAATCACGTAGAAATCTTTGGGAGGCGTTCGATGAGCGTGTGGCTGGATTAAAAGCGGCGGGCACGGTTGGCCCGGCATTCAAACAACTGCCGCCCGATTCCCTTCGCTTTTTGTGATAAATCGGGACGTTTTGTGTGACAGGTCAATTATACTAGTTGGATTGCTCCCCGTCGCTCAGTTCAAGGGAGATGTCGCTCCGGGTGTCGCGGTCTGCTCGCTTAGTTCCGCCAATAAAGTTGCTCGCTTCGCGTTCACTGAAGGCAGACCCCACGAATGGTTCACTTGCTATCGCGCCCTCTGTTTGAGCCGTTAGTTGGAGTTGCGAAGTTCTTGCCCATTGTTTCTGCTTTATGTATCCTAACTGTAATGGTTTGTCGCTGTTTCTTGATTATCCCCCATCGTCGTTCATTAATAGCTGAGATGGCCTTTGAACGCGCTCCGATTTTTTAGGCGAAATTAGCCTTCTTCGAGTTCCTCTTTGTTTACCGGAGAATGAAAATGTATTTTTTAAGTTCATTGTTTTCCTAAAGTTAATTCTAAAATCAATGTAGTGATGCGAACAGAATATTCAGGGCGGTATTGGTCTGAGGTGGTTCCATACACTTGCTTGGTTGTTTTCCTGTCATTTTTGTTTTACATGGCTTTTTTGTCATAAGACCAGTAAAAGTGAAGCCAGGCTTTAAAAAGGGGAATACAACTATAAAGGGTTTAGAGCTAATCTATAAATGAATGTTGAAAAATAATGGTGGTTTGAGCAATTAGTTCGTCTTATTATTTGTTTTTTTAACTCTGTGTCTAAACTAATACTAGTGGTGGGATATCAAATTAGACACCGCGACATCGTTTTGAAATTGAAAATAAAAATTTGAGACTATAGTAGGTTGTATGTTTGCGTTTTTCACTTACCTAAAATTAAACCTGATCAAAATTTCTGATCTAATCATCTAGCTTAATCTTTTATATTTATGTTTCACGTAAGAATATTTCTTCCTAACATTTTAGTAGCGAATCGGTGCAAAAAAGCTGGATTATTGGGTCATTCATATCACCAGCGATTGGCTAATGTGAAATATGAGTTACAAATTGAATAAATCATATCCCATTACATACTGATTGTGAGTTTATGCATGCAATTTCTATTTGTATAGCGATGAATACTTGCCTTCTTCCTTTAAAAACAATACTTAATTTCGAATAGCTGAACTATCTAATCTACTTGCCCTCAAAAAAGAACCTATGGCTAAATAATCAAGTCGATTATTTTTCAGGATTGGGGACTTTTCAATTCAGGATTGACTTTTCTTGAATTGTCAGAATGTATCTTTTCTATGTTGCATGTCCGTGTTGAATAAAATTGAGTTTCGCGGTAGCCTCCTCAGTCAGACTGACGTACATTAATTGGGTGGTAGATTCTGCGTCCTTAAACGTGCTTCTGACTTCCACACCCTATCTTTCGAGGTGGTCCCCCCGTTTTTCCGCCCCAACTCCGCCCTTGTTCACGCCAGAGCGTAGCCAATGCGAAGCAGTGTTTATTTTCAACATCCCGAGAGGAAGGCTTTCCTTCGAGCCTCCTCGTCGAACGCTCGTGAGGTGAAAATCTAAGCGTAACGCTCGCTGGTCCGTCGGCGATCATCCGCAGCGTCTCCACGGGAGTCTCTGTGCCTTTTATGGTTCGTCTTTCAATTAGTTCGGGGGCCGGAGGCACTGATGGAAACGGTCAAAGAGCTAGGTACCCAAGGATTTACCGAGAAGGACTGTCTGGAGCGGCGGGTGTCCGCCTTGTTGATCCCCCCCTTTCGCCTCCTCAATGCCTTTACATCTGAAAAAATGTGTGAGAGGATATTCAGTCTGCTCGAGGTTAGGCGATACAATTGAGTGGCAGACGGAAGGATGAGTTCGCGGAGAGGGAAGGGTGGGGCGAGGGATTTCCCGCTTATTTTTCATTTGCCGTATTATGGCTGTTTATTTTTTTCACTGCGCATTCCGCAAGAGGCTTGGCTCATTAATTTAACGGCCGTGGTTTCGCAAACGCCAAGTATGTGACATTTTTGTGTCAGGGAAGAAAATTCATGGTAAACAATGCTAAGTAATACCTTACGGTAAAATGTGGTTACTGATGCATCCACTGCAAGAAAATTGACCTCAATGAAAGGCGAGATTGGGATTCTCGTCCACACTAAATTGACCGTATAAGGTCAAAAACGAGGCAAGCGGTAAAAATAATGATAAAAGCGATAAATCAACAATACGGCTAATGACAAGAAATTACTAACAAATTGAAGGACCGCGAACCAAGAACCTACTGTTTACAGTTGGGGATTAGATTCCTCACGAGAACAGTGAAAAACAAATGATTACGTCATAAACAGGTCGAGCAGAAGAAGGTGATATATTTGCGCGCACAAAGTGTAAGAGATTCGTATACGAACTGAAAAATAGCCGATAGAAAAACAGGGAACGATAAAAAATTGTAGACTGCTGGCTTCCAGTCTTTGATACGTACAAGAGAAGTGGAATGCCTTCATAGCTGAGGGAAATAAATCATTTCATCCCCGTTAACAGCTAAGCCTTTTTACCGCTACTACGTTTGTCTTCTAGGAATGAATCATCCCGTTCTCGCAGATACTTCTGGTGTGGCGGAATTCAGTGTATCGAAATGAAAACTGCCTTATCATGCGTACCGTTTAATGTTACGTCCTCCTATATTTTATGAGGCAATTATTTAATTAATGTCGCTGAGTTTGGTTTTCTGCGCACGTCAACGCGTCTAAAATCATTAGTATGCATGGAAATTTCATGCAATGTCATTCTAGAACACAGGAAAAGACACGATTGATGTTACCTATGCCTTTAATTCCCTCTCTACTTCCATCGTCCTGAACGCACGCTCGTACCTCTCGAGATGACGAAAACCCAGATGGGATGGCTTTTAAGCATGTAGGTCTCGAAAGATCTCGTGTGCAGCTGAGCGCTCAAGAACGGCGATCATCGGTTTGAGATAATTTGCTATTCCAAAAATGGCGAGCGAGTGCTTTCCGGTTTTGCGGGAAGGGTTTTTTCGGCCTTGAAAGGTGCTTATTTTATTCTGTCCGCATCTCGATGCCAAGGTTGTATGGTTCGAATCCCGATCAAAGCTTGAGCGATCGCTTTTCTTATTTATCCATTTTCAAACACTAGCTTTTCAGTCCTTAACGTTCGTCGCATTCTCTCTTATCATTCTCAGATCCAATGTCATCTCAGGAACTTGAATTAATTTTGGAAAGGCTGGTTAAAATCTTAAATTTCTTATTTAGTACTTTTACTTCTGCTTATTTATCAAAGTTGGAAGGGTCGAACGATGTCTTAAATTTATTCCGTTGCACTTACCTTGAGTTGAATAGGCAGTATAGCAAAGGGATGGGTAGGGGAAATATTTTAGAGTAGTCTGTTGTGAATGATGCATGTATTAACAACCAATCCCTTAATTACTATGTAAATACTAACAATCTAGTTGCTTGAGACCCTATAGTAGCATGTTTGTATGTCTATAGTGCATGCTTGGAGATCTTCACCTACTGCTACACACCCTCGCGGTGGCTTGCAGGGTATCGCGTATATGTGTAGATGTACCTCATCAGCCGAAATTATTAGTAACCTAGAGGGGAAAGTGAAATAAGTAAATATCTGATAACGGTTACAGAATACACCTGAAGATTTCACCTGAATTTCCAGATAGGAACAAATGTGGGAAATAAGGGGAATAAGATGAATAAGGGAAATAGCGAGACAAAATAATAAAGTTATTGAAATGTAAGTAGGTGCGCAACACGTGAAATAGGAAACAGCTTCAGGTTGTGACAAAGAAAGAGTATGTTGTCAACTTCGGACAAGGCAGGAAAAGCAATACTGGGTGCAAGGGATACTCAGGCAATGTGCATCTGTTACTTAAAATGACTTCATGATAGTTCTATGCTTTCAAATAGAAAGAAAAAGGATGTAGACAATGAAAGCTAGGAATATTAGACTGCGAGATAAAGGATTGCAGTTAAGGAACGTAGGATGAGCGCTACAGTTGTTTAATATTCTTACATTTTTGCGAAGGAGCGTTTGATAAAATTAAGAGCGGGGACGTTTTGCACGTATTAATAGGTTATGGGAAAGGAAACTGACTCAAAGACTCTACGAAAAGAGAACCAGTCTCTGTCCAGGAAAAGAGAAAATTCGGAGTTAAATACGAGTAAGGTGGCCATTATACGAAACATATTGATTAAGAGGAGAATTAGGTAGCGTAAGAGAAAGTTAACGAAGCGTTAGTTATCCGTGTTGTATGGTTGTGAAACTTGAATTTTTTGGCGTAGTGGGTTGTAATTGGTCGTTTGGAGGCAATTGTCGTGTGAATCTGAAGTCGAATGTAGAATGGATGAATTTGGGCGCGGGGAAATACAATGCTGCCGAAGGAAATTAGGAGTTTGCAAGGTATGTTAATGAAGCAAATAATTACAGGTGATTTGGTGGTGAGGGCCTTTTTTGAAGGTAGAATTATGGAAAAGCGAAGATAAAAATAATATGCGTATTGGATGGAATAAAGATATTAACTGAACAGATAAGGAAAATCATGAAAAAAATCAATGTTCAAAACTGGTAATAGGTATCAGAAAGAAGACGAAATTTGCAATTTACCACATAAAAAACTTTATTCCGTCCCGGGTTTCGTTGGCACTGCAACATCGTCAGGTGACAAATAACATCAATAGTGCACTTATATATGTAATATGTGGGGATGTGAGGAGTGGGGAAGTGGTAGGCGGTAGAAGGGGGGTGAGCGGTGGAAAGCCTATTGGCGGGCAGAGGAAAGAACCGTGAATGGGAGGGCCAGAGAACAGGGGGTAGGGTATGGTATGAGGAGAAAGCTGAGTGAAGTGCCAACGAAACCCTGGTCGGAATAAAGTTTTTTATGTGGTAAATTGCAAATTTTGTCTTTCTGATATATTCGAATACCGTGCAACATCGCCAGAATCTACGGATTTCATGGTAATAGGTAGTTGAAGTGGTCCATGGTAACCTGTCCTGATAGTGCCACCAATATTTATTCATCTCGTTAGGTTAACGTCTCTTGGTACATGTTCTTTGATCACCTGGGCTTTTTTGCGATGGCGCGCATAATTAATACGTACGGTTGCCTTATAATTCCCTGTAATATTTGCAAGAAAGATTCGAAGAATATCGGGAAATGTCAACTGTATCATCATATTCACTTTCCATGTCGTTGTATTGATGATTGCTATCGTCATTTCAAACTTAGATCTTCATTGACGAAATCGACCACTATGAAAGAAATTGTTGGCACAGTGGATAGGTAAAAAAAAGCGAGTGGATGTCGATGTATCGTTAGATTGCCCAGTCCTTCGATGCCTTCCTCCAGATTCTCCTCTCCTCACGCTGCCGTTTATTCCAACCCACCACCACCCTCACCCGTTCAGCCCCCTTCCTTCTTGCGACCTCTCCCCCCTGGGCCCGACAATATTGGGTTTCCCCTCCTTCGGGAGTTCAACCTGTTGTGGATAGAGCCTCTGGCCGCGCGCGGGTTTAGGGTCCTCCACCTCCGCCGGGGTGGTTTCGGCGGAGACTCCGGGTCGTCGGGGCGGTCGGCGGTGTCTGGTTGGTTGGTCCAGGGTCGTCTGTCTGCGACGGGGCGGGGGAGGAGCACCTCCGTTGTCGGCGTTAGGCTCGGGAGGAAAAAAAAAGACTCGTCGGACATTTTAGAAATCCGGAGTGCTCCGTCTGGCAGTTAACCAGTCCTGTGGAAACGATTGTTGCGTTATTGGGTTGTCTGGAGACCAGTCGGGCAAACTTGTCGATTAGCTAGACATCACCTCCTCTTCATTTGTAGCAATGGCTCTTTCATCCTTTTTTGATCTTATTTTCGCATTCATTCCGTTTCCCCTCGCCCCATCCACTCCTTTACTTTTTTTTATAAGTGAGGCTCGTTCGTTCGAAATGATTTGTGGTATGACTAAGAGAAGAAAGAATACCCCACAATCTCCAAGTTTTTTTTATTTAAGTGAAGCACCGTGCTCGAAAATTATATTCCTTCTAGGTAATGTGACACGGTTGTTTATGCGACTAAATTAATTTATTCATATTTTTTGTTTAATGTGCACTTAAATTATTTATGCTATTCCGGTTTTATTTTGTTTTTAGGGCGTCGTAATACGTGAGGTCAATAATTGAAATAATCTTGTACGTGTTAGATTTGGCTGGCGAATTGAAAATTTCGAGTCACCTTTGTAATTCGCTTTATCTTCGTTCTACTTTCTTGCCAAGTAGCAGGTAACTGTCCTCTAATGTTTCTTTCGTAATGCTTTACATTAACCCGTTCTGTGCCTTCATTGCTTACGATATCGACTTAGAAAACTCGCTCAGTCACCGTCCTTGTCACTCTACCTGTCGTCAAAGCCCATTGAGTATCGTGTGTGACTTCTAGTAGTGACAACGGTGTAACTTAAATGATGTTGAAGGTGTGTGTACAGCTCTCATACGATGTGCGAAATTGAGAACTCGTAACGCATAAGATGTTCATATTAGTTCTCATCAGTAGTGCTGAAGGCAGTAGCACTGCATGCTTGCAACCTAATGACCGCGGCTGCCTAAATTCTTGGTGTCTTCATTTGTTCTTTTCTTTATTTTCACTCATCACATTTCACATGTTACCGATCGAGGGATAAAATCTTCCGTCATAAGTGCGTGTTTAGTTTCTTCCTCTGTCTTGAACGTATTTTTGATTTCCCTCTACTTGTGATTTCGATCAAAGAATTATGAATTTGTGATCATGGGAACTGGGATGAATAACGTCTTAGTAGGTTTTTTGTTCCGTCCTTCCCTCGAACACGAGTGGATTCTTCACGGACCAGTATGTCCAGAACGACCCGTCCAGGGCGAGGCCGTGTGTTACGCGCACGTAGTCCGCCCATAATGAATGGGTCAATATTTTTTTGATCCGTCCCCGTGTTATACAAATGGGGCGTTGGGTGTGTGTGGGAGTGAGAGCGATTACCATCTTCCACTTGAGTGACGGGTATGAGGCGGAGCGTTAAGGGAGCGGACGGCATATTTTTTTTTTTAGTTGTTCCGGTCCCGGAGATAGGCACTTGTTTTTTATCCCATTCGTCCCCTCCCCCTTCTTTATTCATTTATACATTTTTTTGCTTTCCGAGCTGAAATTTTATCCGAGTATTAGAGCCGCGTGTGGTTGGGTGTTGGTGGTGGTGAAAGGGATGCGATATCGATTGGCCAGTTCCAATAACTCCGTGGCTCCCTTTTGAGACGGCTTTTATCTCGATCGTACCCTTACATCTCTCACTTCTTCATTGACCGCGTACCTTCTTTCTCTCTGAAACTTGTTACCTTCCCCAATATGTTCGTTTCTCCTCTCACCTCTTCCTAATGTTCGTGCCTATTTAGTCAGCTTGTAATAAGAAGAAACGTCAGATAAATTTAAATTAGGAATGCATGTAATGCATACGTTGGAACAGTTTAATTACTTGGGCTGCATTCAGGCAATTTGAGCGTTGTACTAAAAATATTAGGTGGAGAATTTTGTCTGTCAGCAGGAGGTAATTTATAACTGTTTTCTAATCATTTAGTTGTACGTGTCATTAGGACGCATAATTAACCCGTTTTGATAAAATATTAGTATTGTACTTTTTTGGTTGAATGTTGGTGGTGGATGTTGAGTGTTAATTCACACCTTCGAGGTAGCTCGTTAGGTAATCCGCAGTTGTAGTTCTAATGACTGAAAGCTGAAACAAAAAGAAAAGCTTGGCAAATGTCAAGATATGGGTCTTGGCGTTAAATGATCCTTGTGAGACTTGGGCTCTGGGGAAAGAGAATAAAAAATCAGGAAATCTTGAGTTTTTGAAATATGAGTTGACGAAGTATGAGTATGACGAAGGACGAAGTAATTTAGGGCAATAGGATTCTGAAAGTGGTTAAAGAGGAATGTATACTAGGTAAGTGAGGACGAGAATCGGCATGTAAATGGATCGAAGAGAGGTATGGGGTATGCAAATATGATGAGAGAATTTGTGTAGAAAAGGTTGTCAGTGAAGAGGTAAAGATGTAGTGGGAGCACTTCATCAATACCTACCCAAGCCGGTGGAATGCCAAATGGTGATAATGGGGAGAAAAGGTGTGAGGTAATCGGGTGACGAAGATATGCGGTCCACGAGAGGAGGGAGGGAGGAATACTTCCCGTTTTGCTCATGCGTGCAAGCGATGCGGAGGGTGGAGCTGTGATTTTGCGAGAAATTTTGTATCGCCCGGAAACTTTTAACTGCTCACTTATGGGATTTTTACTATCGTTGTCGGAGCAGGGCATATAAGAATCTCGGGATTTTATTTCCCCGGCTTCCCATGCAAGGTTTAGAACCTCTTTACTCGAGACGTTTTAAGTAGTTTGAGTGCGTTTCGAAAGATTTATCGCCCCATTCCCTGCTACTTTTATTCTGTTAACATCCCGTTTGGGTCTTGAAAAAATTACAGAAGAGTTTTATCTCTCGGAGGTTTTTTTTTTACCTTATACCCTCGCGAAAATAGTAACTTTGTTCGTTTAAAAAATTTGCGCGTGCTGGAACCGACTGAGTTCAATATCGGCAGAAATGTTTGATGTAATACGCTCAGATGAGGAGTGCATTTCATTGCTTTTGAAAGGTCGTGTGTGGATTGCACCTTTCTAAGTTGCTCATCGCTGGTGACTTAATGTCGCGAGCGTACGTCAGCGTCAGTGTTGCAGCACGAATAAATGACTGAATTACTGGGGTGAGTGTCGTAGTCGCCAGGAGTGGGAACGCAATATCGTTTTTCTGTGCCAACTAGTCATGTTTTGTTTCTCTTTGTTGGCTTCGAAGGTCACTTTTCCGTTGTTTATGGGACATGTAAGTATTTATATAATGAGCAGTTAAACTAATAGTGCTGCAGTCATGTTAGAAACGTTTTGGTATTAGCCTATGGAGTCGTTTGGTGAATGTGTCACAAAGCCTGGGAATTTTCTTTAAAAAAATTAATTTATTTTTAAATCTGTTTTATATCTGTTCGCATGTGATAGTGACTCGTTGTGAAAACAATCGTGGTAATACCAAATTGATATGGAAATATCGGAATAATTTACGTAATAACCAGTAGGTAAATATTAACATGTACGCAAGTATTGAGTAGAAATCTTTTTGAGTTAAAGGTAATCCGAAAATTTTCGATTGTGTATTACTGTTACTATCGTTATTGATATGGACTTCACTTTGAATACCAGAGTACCATATGCTTATCGCCTAGTGAAAACATGTGTAAGATATATCTTGCGGTTTATTCAACCATTGAATGGTGGAGTAAATTCCATCAAAGGCGGGGATCACTTGACGTAAATTGACTCGATGTTTACTCATCGTGGAAGCTTGAAATTTTTAATGTGGATTATAAACCTCAATCCTTCACATTGATCGGTTATTGACACTGTTCGTATTTTGCAATTGCTCTTTTTCTTCAAATTCATTGCATTTATACAGCGCAATAGTGGAATTGGGGAGTTTCCTGTATTTTTACATAAATACATTAAGGCTACCAAGGTGTTTCCACAGAAGTCTGTCTTGCGTCACGATTGAGTTTCATGCAAATATATTACTAATTATTTTCTAAAGAGAAAAATATGTGCATGCGATATGCTTCTCCCTCGTGCTAATGCGTGAGAGCTGTGCAAGGTGCATTACAATGGAAAGTTCGTGCTATGTTTTCTAACCAGATTTTTGCAACCCGCCGATGGAACTCTTGTGGAAGGAAGGTATCAACGTCTGAAATCTTTAAAAACTTCCATGGAGTTAAGATGGGGATCGAACCACTCGGAAACGATCTTGCGGGGTTGGATGAAATATATCACTCCAAAGAGGTACCCATAGATACAGAACTGACCACGCATTGCTCTTTACCCATTTGTCTCCAGCCTCCACTTGTTTGGAATCTTGGAGAGGATGTCGGGGGTGAGCAAAGGGGGCGAGGGTGGGTGGGGAGATGGGGTGAGAATCCCACGTGTGGGGGCGGAGGGAGAATTTTTGGTAGGGTATCATGGGATGCGGGCGTACGGCAGGGGCGGGGGGGGGGGAGGGAGGAGAGAAGGTGGCCGAAGAGGGGTGGGGGTGGAACGGCTGTAAGCAAGGCCAACGGAAATTCCACTCTTTGGCCCGAGCCTGGCGTTCTCTCCCTCTTTGTATTCTTTTCGTTTTCTCCTCCTCCACGCGCTTGGCCGTTGAACATCCTTCCAAACCCCCCCCCCCCCCCCCCCCCCCAATCCACCACCCACCTCTCACGAGGGACCGCACGGCCCACCCACTCATCCTATCCGAATCGCCGCGCTCCCTTCCCCCTCCTCTCCCCCCACTCTATCAGTTCCCCCCCTCCTTTCAGGCTAAAAAGACTTTTCACTCCCCTCCGCCCGAAGGAATGGGTGGGAATGGGGGAAGCGATTGTCGCGGCCCTCCCACGTAGGGCAGTGAGGTGATCGATTCATAATATCGATCATGGAGTACGTAAGGTAAAAATAATTACTGTTGTAAAATTTTCTTTTTACGGATAAATTCCCAATAAGTACTTACGAAATGGAGGTTAATGCCATTGAGGAAGTGTGGCATGGTTCTCTGGGGGGCACAATTATGCCAGCCCTCTCTATCTTGTGGCGAGTAGTAGATTCGGAGTCAGTTTTAATTGTGTGAATTAAGATTTATGAACTTAACGTGTATGAATGAAATGAGCGATGTTGACTCAAAATGCCGAGAAATGACCGTTTGTCGTGGTGGCGATATCAACGGTTTAATCCAGGTGCGTCAGCTTTATCGACCGCCATAAACAAGTTTTTTTCTAATTTGACGATAATTACTGGTAGTACCTATCTTACATGACAGTCGTATCGTTCGTATCTTCCAGTTGTCAAATATCAACAATGCCATGTGCATCAGCGGTTTCTGCGTTTTCGTAATGTCCAGGATGTTTATCGTCACTTCCGGTCGGTTCGCTCTAATGAATTTCTCGAATTGATGTGGTCGATATAAAGAACGTATCGACTTAGTGTCCCACCTTCCCCGTCCAATCGTCCCTGACGTCTATTCATTCCGTGTTGCTGTATCGTTGCTTTCCCCTTGTTGTATCGTTGCCTTTCCCCATCTGGCTCAAGGCCCTTATCCCACTTGCCGATTGTGTCCTCAGCACTTTCTTATTCGCTGTCCCGGCTCGTTTTGGCCACTCCCCCACTCCCTTATTATTTTTCGTCGCCATCCCTGTCTTGCTTTTGCTTTTGACAAGAGGTCGCGTCCGCTTCGTCCTCGGTTCACTCTTCTCCCGAGACCTGCTCTCACCCATTAGAACGCCACAAGGAGTTAAGGTTCACATCATTGGGTTACGAGGGAGGAACATTGAGGTTATCGTGTTGGACTCCCAACGCTCGGCCCGGCTCTCATTTCATTGAGCAGTGAAATCAACTTTTTTTTCCGATGGTACTGATTTACGTTTAATTTTTAAGTATTAATCCTTCCAGTATCTAATTAATCCCTTATTTTTTAGATGTGGAATATTATTTAGGGATTTGATTTTTGTCCACAGAATTTCACGAATTGAAATAATGAATTGATTGTGGGGGTTTTATTTCTGTAATGTGTGGCAGTGCTAATTGGCGACATAAAAATGTAGGCATAGAGTTTTACATATCATAATTAAATGTCGGATATTTCGTTATTTTCTACGCAATACATTTCCGTGAGATTTCTTCCAGGCATGTTGGAAAATAGACATGATAGCCTAATGTAGACAGTCGTCGAAGGACATGAGTGCGGGAAGAATGGCAAAGGAGGGCCTCGAATGAGGTACATAAAGCAAGTCATGAAGGATGTGATAGAGAAAGGATACGTAAATATGATATTAGTTAATAGGAGGGATGAGTGGAGAGCTGCGTCAAACCAACATCAGGATTGTTTATTTATGGTGATTATTGTTAATTTCATCGGTTGACTACATTCACTTACACTTTATACACCAGATGAAAACGTTCCCTGTTCCTTTGCCTGCATTTTCAGTGACCCTTAGGTTAAAAAGTCATTCCTGTGCACCTTATTTTTTATTCAAATGACCCAGATTCGCCAAAATATCCTCCATCTCGTTCTTTTGACCATTGTTTTCCTGGCAAGTTCATAACTTCAAGGGTCAGATCAATAAATCGGAAAGAGGCGCCCTACTTGGCCTTATCTCTGACTGAAGCGGAGGCTAAAATCGTATTTGGGTGCTTAGCATCCTGCTTCTATGATGACCTTATTCGAATAGAAGAGGATGGTCTTATGTGGTTGGAGTGGAACTCGAAGATTCGAGGAGTTTTATTCTGTAATAATCCTCTAGAAACACGATTTGGCGAATTTTTGTGGCAAAGGAACGTAGTGTTTTTATGTTAGGTACAAAAAAGCGATGCTCTTGATTATTACCTTATAGATTAGTCTTGAAGCCTCTTCTTGTCGTATTCTATAATAATTTTATTTTATTTTAGTCTTTTAATTTATTATATAATTTTCCGCTTCAGTTTTCATCGAATGTGTGGCATTGACCCCAAAGTAGTGGAAATTATATAATAATCGTTAATTCTGGAACGGTATGATACGGATATTGCTAAATGGACTATTTTACTTATCATTTTGTTCCATCTGCTATTCGGAATAATAATAGACGTACAGCATTGCTCCGAATAAAAATTTCTTCTTGATTAGTTTGACTGAAAATTTCGCATGTGTTGATTTTAATATTTCTAGAAGATTAAGCTTTAGTAAATATTCGTTCATCGGGCTAATAATGCAGGTGTTCTTATGACATTTCAATCTATTTTTATTCCTTCGATAAATCTACGTTTTTCCCACATTTCCGAGTGTGAGGTCACTTTTTGCGTAAGCTCTACGTTTTTCTTTGCGGATCTCGTCTCAACCATTTGTTCCTTTATGATCTCTTTAAGTTCGATTGAGGCTACAGTACATCCTTAATACTGTCTGTCAGACGGTCGGTAGTTGTTGCCTCTTGCTCCTTTTCCTTTGCATAGGCAAATGGTTGATTCTACATCGAAATGTTTTGCCGAAAAAATCATTTTATTGTCCACCTGCCCAATTAAACGTCGACTGTCCGTGTGAACGACCTCAATGCATCGTGTGTACTCCATTTCCTGGAAACGTTTTTCAAAGCCATTCTTTTGGCTTCCTGAGTTTTTTTTCATTCAGCCATATTATTTTATAGCCGTGAAATTAATTTTTATTTATTTTTTTCAGTTTTTTCGTGGCTAAAGCTTCCAGTATATTTTTTTTGCTAACCGCCGCGTCAAGACAATTATGTCGTTGAGTATGCTTGTCCTCATGTCATTGAATATCCCTGTTCTCCCATCCGGAAAATTAAGGTTTGGCCATGCTTGGGGAGGAAATAATTTAGAGACAGAAGTAGGTGGGTGGAAGAGGCCAATAGCGACAATGGGATATCAAAGGTCTTTTTGATGGCAGAATGAAGTGCTAGCGAGCATGAGAGAGGTAATGAAAAGAAAATATTTCGCCTAGTATGGGTTCAACACATAGTGTGTAATGAATGCAGTTAGGAAATATGTAATTTGATCTGAAGAGAGAAACAGCGTAGGAGAGTAGGCATTTGAACAAAACCAGTGATAAGAAGAGTAGGAAAATTCCATCGAAATTACCCTAATACCTAAGCATGCAACAATTATGCAGTTGGTTTCATACTCTCATTTTAATTCGCGAAGCATTGAAAGAGGTATTATGAGGATGGTGGGCCCGAGAGGCACAGCGGAGGCCGACTTGACCGAATACTTTTATTGTTCAAGTTTCATAAGGTTTGAGGGAGTTTTCTCTCTGTTGGAAAACCTTTAACGTGAACCATCTCTAGTCAACAATTGGGATATAATGAAGCGAGTGCAATATATTTATTTCCTTACCTATTTTTTTTACCAGTATTTAAGGAATGGGCTTTTTTTGTGCCCGGACTGAAATGTTTGCCGGCGATGGGACTAGTATAAGACCCCAAAGTACGTATCTCGGGTGATGTGTGAACTTCACAAAGGAATCATTGAAAAAACATAGGCCTTCACTTGGTGGAATTTTTCCATAGTCGAAAATAAAAACACTTTGTTATATTACACAAAACGTTTAATGCCTCCGAGCTGGTTTCAATAGATACTTGCTATATTCAAGGAACTGCGAAGACGGAGTGTTAGGGGATCAGAGCATAGCCCCACCCTCCGCTCTAGTGTACTATAAGGCTTTCCTAATGCTCTGTTTTGGCAGTCCATGAGAATTGTGCGTTTGTGTTGAAACAGGCTGAGAGGTATGAACTGTATTCTGGAATATTACATAGTTAAAATTATTTTAGATTCAGAAAGGAAGATGGTAAATGTACAGCAGAGGGCCACTTACACATTTTCGTACCACTCCAATCCTGTTTAGACGTACCAATTCTTTTCACAACGAGAACATTATGACTATTTGAGGACTGCTTCTATCCAAGCATATGTACTTGATGTACCCCTTCAATTAGTCAGTTATATAAAACTCAATATGTGAACTCTTGAGATTATCGCAAGAGTTCAGATTGCGATCCTCGATCGATGGAATCTGGAAGCTGCTTGACCCGGAGCATGAATCTTTGGGCACCCGGTGCTATCAAGATGTCATCGCCATCTAGAACGCACTCTTAGGGAGTGAAGCGAAGATATCGGCGACAAGAGCAAGCAGATGTGGCGCAATTGCTCGCGGTCCGCTTACAATCACTCGTACTGCACGTGGCGGAAGCGGAATTCTCGGGAAATATTATTTCCGTGATGTCATTTCCTTTCGGAGGCATTCAACGGTGGAGTGGGGTTAAATGGTTTGGCATTTGGGACCATGCATTGAGATCGTTCGCATGTGTTGACCCAGTGTCGGTTCAAGGACTGTGGACGAGAGTGAACAATGTGCACTGTACGGTCGAAAGGATATGACCTCCCCCTCCACTTGCTGTCTCCCGAGCCCCCCTCTCACGGTCGTATCTCTTGCTCTTCCTCCGTACACTCTTAAGCGCGCATTCGAATTATTCCCTCATCAGCACCGTATTCTACCGGTTAAAAAAATTACTTTAGGAGTCTTGCTGAGCGAACATTATGCTCAGTTACTGCATAGACATCTCTTCGAGCGCATTTGACGTAGCGACGTCAAATGCGCTCCAATTACTACGCGTTGTTCAAACCCTCTTCGTCCATTTAATATCCTCACGCATGCAAATTACGCCTAAGTTTGCTCGGAGTAACGAGGAATGTGATGGCACAATTTACTTTCAGGTTTTGATATCTATTTAACCAGAATGTTGACTTATATTGTGATTAACGAAGATCATTCGATCACATTAGCTTTTCTGAAACGCGATTTCTCGAAGTTTTGTACATGAAATCGTTGAATTCCTTCTAAATGTTGCCCTCTTTCCAAAGAATATTTTATAAAATATTTAACCATACATTATTGGGAACAAAATCCCATCCAAGGCTGAAATTTCGTCCTTTACAATAACATGCTAAACTAATTGGATGTAGAAGAATGGAAGAAAAGAAGGAAACGACTGTCTGTACAATATTTGACTGAAAATACATAATAAATTCTACAGTATCAAATAAAATAATTAAACAAATATTTTACCTGATTTTCAGATGAAAATCAATTCAAATTAAATGTTGGTGGGCACATCCACTAAAAAGCATTTGTGAGCCGGTTGCGATGCGTTCGAGTCCGAAAATCAGTTATAAAAATCTTCGTTAGCCAAGGTAACTCTGTGCTTCATACACACCATTGACTGCTTGCAACCCTTCTTATATTAATGGTTTTCATTAAATTAGCAGAATTTATTATTTTGTAATTTCATATTTGGTATCTGGAGGCACGTCAGTTTTTTGTGATTTTCGACTCTCATTTTATTTTGAATGAACCAATTTGTGAAACTTGTGAAAGGGAAGACTTACGTATTCATGAAGAGGTTAGCCGATAGTAAACATTTTTGATTGATGACTTGAGATGATAAGTTTATTTTTGCTAGACTTAGTTTTGCTTCTCGCGATTAGAAAAACACTATATCTTTGGAAAAATAATTTGTCCCGTAGTTTCTCCATAGACGTTTGTGCTTTTTGCTTGTGAGAAGGATAATGAGTATGTGTTATTCTGCATTTGATAGATATATCATTGGCTTGCTTATATGGAAATTCGAGCATTATTGGTGGAAATGAATGCCTTTTTTTTATTCTTCTCCCACTATCTATTTTTTTAATCAGTTGAAAAAGTATCAGTTCACGATCTCCTTTTATTAAGCATTTTCATAGAAAAAGGAAGTAATCTCGCTAGAAATATTAATTCTTCACTCTTGGCATTCCAGTTTCATGCGAAAAACTACGTGAATTATTGGTTCCTCGTTTTTTTATTGCCACGATCTACGGCATATTGTCATGTAAATGAGTCCTCGAAAAGCTTCATGGTTGATGTTCGCGCACGGGAACATACGGGCCGTTTTTATGGTTGGAGTTCGACAACTTATTCTTGCTTCGCGCCCATTATCGTTCGAAAACTTGGTCTCGCTCCTTTGGCTCGGCGATCAGACGTGAGCGATAAAGAAGGAGGTAGCTTTGTCCGGCCGAGACGGCATTGTTGGAGACCCTGCTTGTCGCATGGGAAGCCCTGGACGGGCGCGGGAATTGACTCGGTCGCGAGTCTTACTCTCCTCTCCCGGAATGTGTACGACACGGTGAATAAGAATTCTTACCTCGGAAGGACTTATCTTTCTCTTTGTCCGAGGCAGATCAGCTTAGTGCGGCACGGACCTATTGCTGGAAAACCTGCGCTTTATGCGAGGACACATTTTTACGAGGCGTTAATATCTGCTTAGCGGACTTGATATATGGGGCAATCAGGCAGGAAATTCTCAAGTTTTCTCGGTCCTCTCGTCACCAATTCGGGACATGCTACCCACTTCCGTTTTTGTCGCTGGATAGATAACGTTAGTGATATTACTCATTAGTCGGCGAGTCTCTTTAAGTTCTGGAGTGACTGAATTAGGATGTCGTCGTTTTAATTAGCTGGTCTGAGTTAATGTGCCTTCATTTTAGTTGCTGTCACTTTTGGTAGGATTTTTAGAGAGTCTTTGCTATCGATTAACATGTAGACGATTCTCCCTAAAACGGCAACAATATCTTAACATTTAATTAATTTTAGTTAACTTTTAGTCCTTGAGCAGGAAAAAATATTCAATTTGCATTGGTTTTGCAATCTATGTTTAGATGTAGACTAGTTTACATTGGCGTGGTATGTATGTACTCCTCAATTTAGTTGTTCCTTCGGCTGCTTCTTTTATTATAGCTGATATGTACTTATAGAAAAACAACTAAAATGTAATGGTTGAAATATTGGCTGTTGAAAGTTGATAATTTTTATCCTACCTATACTTATATAACCTACCTACTTATATAACCTACTACCGATGAAAATGATATATCATTTAATTTAGATAAATAGAGATTTAATTTCGCTAATATCCTAATCTGATAATTTATTTAGGTGACCTTGATTAATTCATGCATTCGGCGCTTTAGTAGTCGATGGAAAACTAGGTTTTAAGATGGTGCAATAGCTAAGGTTATATTGTTCCGTCTAGGTAACCTAACTTAATCCTTATGAAGTACAACAGACGCAATAGGCGGATTTCGAACCAGCTACTTGTGGGTTGTCTGGCTGTTACTCACCTGACTACCGAGGTCTTAGATTTAGTGTCACATGTGTTCATTATCTTACTGAATGTCATGGTGGCATTGCATGTTTAGATTCTCTCACTGCCAACGGCTTCATTTCGCTTACACTAATTCTTAAGGCAAGCACGACTATCATGCTCTAGGTTGGGTTCCAACCCTCGACTTTAGGGTTACCAGGCCAGCAAGTTACCAACCTGAATACTGTGGTCATATGATATGTCATACGTATAATTTTTCGTGGTTTTTGCGCTAATGCACTAGTTTATACCCGCACTATCCGGTGAATTTCGTGGATTTGATCGAAACTCAGTTCCCCACGTGCTTCATTTGAATATTTTATCCACAACGTTGGATATGCTTGCCAGATTACGTTTTATTTTTATTTTTAAGGACGTGTAAGCTACAATCAAAGTTTTCTTATCTATCACAGGTAGCTCACAGACCATCAAGATGGTAGGTTGTAAATAATCATTACCGCCTCTGAAATTGTTGCTAGAAAATCTTGTGCCTAGTATCCCTCGGCTGAATTCCAGGCTCTCCAAAATGGCGGGTGGGGTTTCCGTCTAAGTCGATCACTATTATTTTTGTATCGGGCTAACATCTTGAGAGCCGGCCTTCGATCGGCCGAGCAGTCCTTTCTCTGGTGACTCCGTTCGGCGGAAGAAATGTGTGTGTCGACGGGACTTGTGTTTAAGTTTAGCCGTGAAGAGATCGTCCCGCAATTAAACCCTTCGTCTCGAGAGCGTATGGGACCGTGAGGGAGGAGGTGGAAAGGGAGAGGGGGAAAAAAAGACGTTCGTAAAAAATCGGGAGGGTTTTTCTCCCGTCGTCTGTGAGGGAGGGATGGGGGGATGGGAGGTTTTTCCCTCCCCCTCCGATCCTCGTCCCATTCTTTCCGTTTCCACTCCTCCGTCAGCATCGCCCACATACCCGGCCTACCTACCTGCCCCCGCTGTTCACGGACTCACCTGTCCCGACCCGCCCGGTCCGCCAGACCGGCCCAGCCCCCTCCACCTCGACCCCACCGCCCACGAGACGAGGGATCCTGACTCCCCCCTCCGCATCCGTCTCCCCGCCCCCTCTCACAAGTTCCTCCGCACCCTTTTATACCCCTCTCGTCAAACCTCCACCACCCCCCTCACTCCTCTTTCCTTACACTCCACCCTACAGTCTTCCCTTTCCGAGCCTCCACTCTCCCCGATTCTCTCTCTCTCTCTCCTCAATTTTCCGACTCTTGTCTCACTCATCAGTCCCTTTTATTGTTCGCCCTCATCATCAGAGAGGGTTGGCAATCACGGGAGGAGGGCTTGCTCGCTCCATTTTGCCTTTTTTCTCGCTCTAATTATTTCATTTCATCGTCCAGAGTCCGTGAGCGCGCTCATCGTGCCTCCTCCGTGGCCCGAGAGATTTCGCCTTTCCGTATTCATTTGGTTTCATCCCGTTTCATCTTTTTCGTCCCATACTCTAAATCTCCGAGAGGGATCGACGTAAATAATGAACTCGGACGTGCATTACCGCGTGAGTCTGCGGAAGGTGCTCGTATTGCCCATTGGCCACCAAATAATGGAGTTTTATACGATAATGCATCATGAGTACATCGAATAATAACTTTTCATGGTTGTAGTGAATGTGAATATCACCTTATCATTATATTTCACAATTTATGTGAAATATGGTGAAGCTAGAGTCATAAAATAAAAAGGCAATGGAGAGAATGTACAGTGAAGTTACTTCTTACCGAGGGAATTCGAACCTCGATTTGAGGCAGTTATCTCCAATAGTCGACGTATAGTAGTAGTCGTAGAAACGTTTTAGGTTGCTTTAACTGCTCCCAACTGCTATATCACATATTATTAATCGTTAGCCTAATCCAAGACAAGCAATATCTTCGTCCAATGATGGGTCGTAAGACCGGCAACTGACAACTGTAGCCGACTAGTAAATATCTTTCTGATAGAAATATTATATAAACTTTACTGTTAGAACACAATTTGACTACACAAACAGCTATGTGAATTCAAATAGATGTGTTTATAAGGCTAGAGGTTTCTTAAATTCACGGTCTCGCGCGAAGAAGTACCTTGGGCGCTGTGCTTCTCAAATTAAGTAATTACCATACTCGTCACGTTTCAATCCCAGCGGGAATCAACGCCAACCCTCATTCACGTCCTGTGCTTTTCGGCCCATGTCATCCTTCAGTGAGAAATAATATGAAAGCCCGTCTGTGTCAGGTCAACTCTCCCCTTTTACCTTCTTCTCTGTGAAGCGAAGCTTATTTTTTCTGGTAATGTGACACCTAGAAATTTCCTACCGTACATTATAAACTTTCGAAATGTACTTACTCATTATTGCGCTACTTGATGGCGAATACGACACTATGTTGGCTAATAACTACCTAGTGTACTTAAGAGGAAATCTGAGGCCATTCGTATTCAACTCTGCTTCTTTCTAGTTAATGCATGATCCTTAAAAAAATATGTTGTCACTCCTGGTTACGAATAGCGTCATTACTTCATGTCATTTTATTCAAGTCAAAATCCCAAGTCGTATTTATTATCGTTGGCCAATTCATGCATTATTATTGATTTAATATCCTGTTCTCTTAATGTCAGCAAAACATTGCATTCTAGGTTGGTTTTAATGATAGCTCATTAGGAATGATTTTAAAAAGTTTCCTTTCAGTATTTATAATGCGTTAGATGCTTCATGACTTGATGTCTTTTCGCCCTACTAGCCTACGTAACAGAGAGTGATAATGTTTGGTTAGCGACCAATTGGAACAATTTTCAATTCAGTATATGCATAGAAAGAGGAAGAGGAGCTAATTTTTGAAATGATTTTTTTCTCACAGACGTCTGTGGTTCAGCTCGTTAGAGAGTCGTGGCTGTTTTCCCAAGGCACTGTAAACACGGTAATAGGAGACGTAAAAATGAAAGTCATCAAAGGATTTAAATCCCTTATGCTTCCACGGTGATACCTCAGCGTTTTGAGGGAACAATGGTGGGGACGTTCATATCTGGTTGCAGGCTCCGACGAGGAAAATTGTTTGGCCTCCGCCCTTGACCATCCCTTTTCAGCTGAACCATCTCATCTCCTGCCCAGAGGACATGCGGCTCGCCAGCCCTGGGTCAGTTAGGGAAGGGTGGTAACCTTGATTGTGACCCTGTTCGCTGAAGACTTAGTGATTGCCCGTGTGGTAACAAATATCGCCCGCACCTGATTCGACCGACCGTCTCATTTTCTTCTCCTTCACTCCCCCTTTTTCTCTCCCAACTCATCCTCCTCCTGTTCCCCACCCCCTCCCACCTCCTCCACCCTCCCTCCCGTTCGATTTCCTGCCCCGCGGCTACCTCCCCCTACTCCTCTCCGGGACTCATATGCGAAGGCGTGGGAAAGGGCGTCTTTATACCTGAAGAAAAAAAATCGACGGCTTCCAACGCCCTCTCCGTCCCCATTCCTCCCTCTTCCACCCCTTTCCTCTTCCACCCCTTTCCTCCTCCCCCTCTCTTCACACGCAGGCCCACTCCCCCGCTCGTACCATCGGCGCCTCCTCCTCCTCCCGTCCGTCGGTACAATTCTTCGCTCCGGGGTAATCCCGCTGGAACGGCAGTAGTCGAAGTGTGCGTTCTGCCTCGTGTCATTTTTCTTTTTCGCGCGCGGCACGTCCTTGTGAGCACTTGGGAGCCCTGCGCGCAGAAATAGAAGCCGCTGGCGTCACACGTTGAGCCATATTGGGGTGATCGTACCTAAACGTGTGCTGCTATTACCAGTTTTTATACCCTAAGAAAAGCGGCAAGATCTTACTTTTAAGGCGACGATCAGGGGTATCTTATATTTGTGGAATGATACTTTAAAGAATTATATCCATAACCCATCCTGATCGCATCATTTGATCGATTAGGTAATAATTTCCACCTTTTGTCAATCGGTAGTCTGGTGTCGAATGAAGATCGATGTTTCATGCGAGACATCGTGGCATTGATACATCGTAACGAACCGAACAAGAGAGTATTTTTCACGAAGATAAAGATTGTATTATAACCCTGGTTTGATAGACTAATTAATACCCAGTATGTACGACGCGAGGTAGTTTTATGCATAACTGCAAATCTTGATTGTAATAAAATATTTCACTGTGGATGATTGCGCCCTTAATTGGTATCGTTGCGTTGCTTAAAAAAACTTAATTATCCGTTCACATGCCTGTTGGTTACAACCTGAGAGTTAAATAGTACTAGGAGAGAGCGTTAGTACAACCAAAGAGTTAACTAGTATTAATAAATCTCTGCTTTAAGTTGTATATACGTTTCGAAAAATTCCTAATGCCGAAAATCCAAAAATCAAATTTGTGCATTTCCATGCTGAGTAACATGTGTCAGGAGCACAAAAGCGGAAATTCGTTGTTGAGACGCCTTCCACCGTCACATTGTATGATCGCATATAGTATTTCTCTCTTCAGTTAAGGATACTTTCTATCGCGTTTAAATCTAAAATGCCTGCTCTCTTCCTGGGTTTCTTGCTTTTATTATTCCCTTCGGGATCCCCTCGTCCATATTTAATTGTTCCCTCCATCTACTTTGCCTATTCCTAATTTCTTGTAGTATATTTTCTTTCTCTTACCTTATATTTATTCCGTGGGGAACTTTCCAACTTCATGTTAAGTTACTAAAGCGTTTTACCGCCAAGTAAAAGTAATGGTATTATTTCCATCAAGTGTTGGCTGTGTTTCTTGCTTTTGGCAAAATACGTACAGTAGCAGCATTCGATAACTAGGTTTAAAATCGCTCTGGGGCATTTGTTGGGAGCGAGCGAAGACTCGTATCGTGCGAACGGCTAGACCTCCGTCGTGGTTAGTTCAGTTCTCTGTCCCAAGCGGGATCCCTCGTTCCGGGCGCCTAAAAACTCCAGGATCGAATAACTCGCGCCTCGGATTTGTGATCTGTTTAAAAAGTCTCCTGAGTTTTCTCCCCTGGAGCGAGAAGGGGAGAGAAAAATTGGAAAGGCTTTGGTGGGAGTCTCCGCCCTACATTTCGTGCCACCTAACACCGCATGGTTAACTTGATACTCGATGGAGGAAATATTTCTTTGATTGCTCGCACGGAGAGTATTGAACGCGAGGGTTGCGAACGATTCTCGCTTACGTGAATACGGCAAGCTCGTGGAGAAGTTGGCTGCATTGTTAAGCATAAATTTCATAACACGTCGCTGAAGTTGGATATGTGTGATTTATTTGGGAATAGTAAGGACTATTCTTGGAAATATTTCTGAAAACGTTTTAGGATTGCTCTAGGATTTCGGCCTTATTCTATTCGTTCATTACCATCGCCAGCCAATGAGTGGTCGTTAAGTAATTCATATTTCCAATGGAGTGAGCGTGACCTCTTCGATATTTTTCCCTGATCTCCATTAAATAATTAAGTAATATTCTAACATGGTCGGTTGATGGTCTGAGCATCGATGATGTCGAAGGCAATTTGATGTCAAACGGGATCGCTCCTTCTTCAATTGGAGACAGCAATTAATAATAATAACCCGATAACGATTTATGGAAGAACTCAAACTCAATGGAAAGTCACCCGTTAGTTGGAATTCTTGAGTTGTTGAGAATTGGAATGGATTGACGGATCTATTCATGAACGTTTATTCATCAATTGGTATATTTGCCGTTAATGTTAATGGTATATTAACTGTAGTGTTTATTTAATACGTTTTTGAAATAATTTCATACCCAATTTATCGGTATTGAGTGCGTACCTTGAAAAATGTTCTCCCATGTTATGTAACACCTTCATGTTGTGTTCTGTGCTTTCCAGTTTACAAAATCTACAAGTATCTTGCCTACCCTTTGCTTCGAATAGTAATGCAACAGCTCTCATGGCTGTATTCTTCACCTCCGTTTCTATCACACCACTCTTCACCTTTATGCTCTGCAGTTCGTCTTTTCATGCGTAAATTTAGTCACCGAGAATTTTTATCCTTAGATTAAATTCATGTCAGAAATCCCTCGCTTAGGTTTAGTTATTTTAATCTCGATTAAGTTTTTTATTCGCGATTCAAACTGTTCCAATCTACTCTGTTTTATTGCCTGCATGTAGCAGGCATTCTCGTAATTTCCAGGCTTTTGAATGAATCAGCATTATTTTCAGAGTGGAGATAGCCATCTCCGTCTTCTTCCCAATGTGTAGTTGGTTATCAGCTTCCACGTTATTAGTAGTTAATTTATGTGATTTGTGAGTGTCGAATTATGTTTCCTTTAAGGAAATTGCATCGCGGTCATTACTCCTTGAGCGAAGGATTCCCTCATAACATTGCACGCTTAAGTTGCCTTTTTTTACCTAACGCGTAAATCATGATCTACCCGGAAAGAAAAAAAATAACTCGATGAAAATATCCTCTCCTCTCTCAGCTAAAGCGTTTTAAATCCATTTGCATGCATAAATTTGCTGGAATAATGAATGGTCGATCGAAGACGATCCGATTATACTCAAATGGCTACCTATTTCTCTCTTAATCTCCTCTGGAGATTCATCGCCGCAGCCCTCCGAGACGGGAAGGGATGCGACTGTGTCCCGCGGCCAGATCTCCGCCCCACCCGCTCCTCGTCTCCTTCCCCCAATCCCTCCCCCCAACTGACACCCTCCTCACCCCACCATGGTAACGATATCCCCAACGGTCTATACCATTCCCCGCTCTCATTTTCGCGGTAAAGTATATAAAATTTAGTGAAGTGACGACTTGCCTCTGTCTAGAGCTAATGTTATTTACGTTATTCTGAGTTAATTCATTGATAAAAACAGTGAATTCATTGATAAAAACCGTGAATTTCATTAGATTTTCCTTGGTTTAAATTGAAATAATTTTGGCGATATTTTTAAATGGCCAAAACTGTTTCGTGTATTCAGCAGGAACGCGGTTAGTCATGAAAGTCATGCGACCCATGACTTGTACTGCACTTAGGCTGTTAGTGAAAGCAGTGGTTCGGAAAGGGATACCTTTGAAGTGCTTGTTGACGCCCATATTGAAAGAGCCTGGTCGAATCTCATGTCTTGCCCTTGAGTGGAAATGAAAGTATTTATACTTATAATCATTGGGGTAACGAACAAAGCCCTGTGGTGACTCGTCAATCTCCCTGGAATGGAAGGCGAAGTTGGCTTTTTCATTTTTCGTGTCTATACTAAGGAAGTTGCTGATGCTAAAAAAAATCTCGATTAATTCACCCTTCCATTTCATATTGATGCCGTCTTTGTGCATGACCTTGCATTTGTACACGAGACACTTTCAGTTCAATAATGTATTGGTCTCGGGTGCATAATTCCAGGGACATCGTCGTAGTAACATTTGGGAGAGAGTTGATTCTATCGTTACTGTAATGAGTGATGGGGTTTGTATGTGACCTCTGTAAGTGACCCTTTATTTCTATCTTCTGGTGTCCTTTCAGTCAAAATACGGTGGATGACACTACATATGTTTGACCTTATTTGTGATGAAAAATCATACCCCGGAACGAGAGTTCACTTTTTATTATAATGAATAAAAAATGGTCATTTACTAGTTGTTGGCATTCAGTGTCATCGAACAATGCGCGAAAGGCGTTTTTATTTTCTCTGTGTCCAGTGGTACAAATTATTATTCACCCAAAAAATGCTGGTATTCAATTATTTTTTGTTCGATTTGGTTTTAAGGTGCTGTTGACGGCTCAGCTATATGGTACCGAATGATGTAATTCTACCACAAACATCTACCACTACCACGTACCGCCGCCGGAAGCGGTATCGACCACTCGACTTCTTTGGTTTTCCAAACCTACACGATACTAACCAAGCTGATGCTGATGGCAGAGATTTTTTTAGTCCAGATGAAATAAATATAGAGCGGAGAATTAAGCGACGGACCTATGGCCCACGGGCTCAAATGCAAGTGACGCTTCCCTTAATATCGATGTGATGAGATTAACGGTATATTTTGTCTTCGAGGAAAATTACTGGCGGACAAGGAAAAGGAGTCCAAATAACCGATATGCTCGTGTGCGTATCATCGCCTGAGGGACCTTATGGGATAGTCCTGCTCTACTCTTCTACCCTCCTTACGATCGATCATGGTGCGAGTCTGATTGATGGCCTTCGATCGTCTTAGCTACCGTTCTGTAATATGTCAGTTGACTTCGGTGAGAAGCGAATGACTGTTATCTCTAGACATCTAAGCCTCTTTGTTTCAGTGGGTGAAAAACTTGAGCAGGATGGATGAGAGAATCATTAAGACCGGATCTTGAAAAATGATTTAGTTTTGGTCCCTATTGTTCTCATCGCTTAGTATAGGTGTTGATGTATTCTGGTCCTTCAATACTGTGCGCAATGTACCTGGTCCCTAGATTTCTAGGAACGTAAATGTTTTCCTATTTGGAATTCGAAAGCATTCCCTTTTCGAGTGCCTGCATTGGACAGTTACATATGTGGTGGCGTTTGGGTGTCTAGTTCTCAGTTCCCCTGGGGAATGAGTCCTTTAATCACCATCGAGATCTTCTTGACTCAGATACGTGCCGTGCGGAACCATCAGTGGCTCTTTCACTTTTTTAACCTCAGAATCAAAACGTCTGGAGGTAGTTGGGTTATTTTCCCCCGCGCCGGATACGTTTTGTTGCCCCATCTTCCAGGTAAAAAGTAGGCTTGGATTTTGGTGATACATAGTCTTTTCAAGCGTTGCTGGATCATGGTAATGAGGGTAGCAAATTTTTTAGCGGTGTGCTTCAGTAAATTACTATGTATTCACATGTTCTGTTGCTAAAAGCCCTCTTCTCCCAGCTTGATCATCCGTGAAACTTCCGACGCCTTTGATCTTCCGCGAGGGTTACCGCGCAGATTATGACTACGTCCACAATTTCCGTTGATGAATAGACATCCTATTTTGTGTCGTGCGCATTGCTCACAAAAATCGTTCGCGTTTCAGGAAGCGATTCTCTGACCTGTGCGTAGCTGGGACTTCGTCGTGGAAACTCGAAACCTGATTTGGGAAGCTCTTCCTCGTTTGAGACTTGGCGTTCACATTTTTGTGGTTTCTCCCATCCACAGCGCACCTGGGTATTCATTTCAAGAAAGGGTTTGCTGGTTCCTCGCTTGTTGTGCTTTCACCGACAACATGTTTTACGAGCCTTGAGCGTTCATATGTGTTGTGATTGAAGAAGAATACTTTATGATTTTATAAATAATTCCCAGGTCGTATCACCTGCACTCTTCGCAAAAAATGGTATAGGTCCTGCCTACTAATACAGAAGTGAAATTTGTTGTTTCACGTCGAACAGCAACTGAAATTACTGGTTTCATGGTAGCATTTCATCAATTGGTTTCGCTGTAGAAATATTACTTATTATTAAGGAGTGTAATATACCTTACGATTTTGAACTAGTTTTCGCAATCGATCAATTCACTAAATGAAAATCTAAGCTACAGAAACAATAAACTCGCCATTGGGTCTCCGTAAGCACAAAAATAATTGACGCGAATATTTCTTGGAAAGGGAGTACTAACCCCCGTGATGGTTTGTCATTAGAAACAGCATTGCAGTTGAAGCTATCGTGTTCCCTATGCGAATTTGGGAACGTAGCAAGTGAAATCGGCTATCTAGTTACTAGCATTAGGAAGGTTCACTAGACGGTGATACATGCTTGTTGCGGTTCCCCCTGCCATACACCCTTGCGGTGGATCGCTGGATACCGTGTGAATTCAGAAAGGCTTTGGAAATTGCGTTAAATCACCATCTTGATGAAGGATGCTTTATTAATGGTTTAATTCTTTTAATTATTCCTTGTCCACCCATCATTGTGAGGTCACACATTATGCCCTATAATGTTTGTGGTGGCAACTTCCTCAGGGTAAGCCTCTCTGAATCGAGAAAATCCTTCAGCGGACTCTGTGACCGGCAAGGGTATACATCGCCTGAAGTGAAGGACTATTAAAACGCTCATACGTGCGACCATGGTGTTGTCAGTGATTTACTCAGCCCGGCACCGCCCTTCCCACTGACTGTAGACTGCCCCGGGAAAGGAAGCGAAGGTGTGTAGGTAATGCATTCGGTCGGTGTTTATTTATTCGCGTTCGAGTGTGGGAAGGAGGAGAGGTGGGAGCGGGGTTTTTGGCAATGTGTTATCGCCTATTGTCTTCGCCCTCCATCCCGTTTATCGCGAGAGGATAAAAAGAGAGTTATAATTATCTCCGGCCTTATTATCACTTTTGGCGTTATTATTATCTCCGACGTTATTTCATCTGTCGGGGGGAAAAAAATAGCGTCGGGGATTCGCTCGAGAGAAGCGACAATGGAGGACGGGATCTCTCCACTCCTCCTTTTTTTTTTAGCTCCTTTCTCTCGCTCTCTCGTTCTGTTTGGACCGGGGAGTGAGGCATTCCTCTGGGAAGGTGCGTCGGTGTTTCTGCGGATGGGGTAAGCGGGTCGAAAAGAGGGGGGTGGCCCGTCTAGACTGGGGCCCGCGGATGTGGGAGTAGGAGTCGAAGGAGGGAAGGGGGCATCCCCCCCACCCTACACTCAGCTTCCCTCCCCCTTCGTGCGTATATCCTCTCGAGTTAAAAAGTTGGGTGACGGGCGACCCGACGATCTGGTCTGCTTTGTCGAACTCACACACGCTCGCTCCTCCCTCTAGCAGCGCACACACGTGGCACGATTTTTTTTCGGGATTTGTGGGTCTGGGACCTCATCTGAGGGGGGGGAAGGTCACCTTTTTTATTTTTCAAGTTTTTCCCTTTTCGTAGACTCCGCAGCGAGGATTTCGGGGGTGAGTTTCAGGTAGGGACCGGCAGCGAATCACGGGAAGGCCAATTTGTTTGAAGCCTGGAAGGAAATGGGTCTGTGTTGGCACGGACGAAACCCTCCTTGGTTCTTTCTAACCGTAACTCAGACTAAGCTGATCAGCCACGGGGTCGGGGTGGAGGTATTTACTTTCTATTTTCGGCGGCGAGCGTAGTTATTAATCATAGTGTTAGGTTTTAACTTACTCCAACTTGTAAGTTTCATTTCACCAATTGACCGAAACTTCGGCTTTTTTTTTTGATCGATCCTTTACGATAGTCTGTAGTGCATGATGCATGTATTAATCCCTTAAATACTATTGATACTAACAATCTAGTTGCATGAGACCCTATAGTTGTTTGTTTGCATGTCGGTAGTGCTTGCTTGGTGATCTTCACCCCCAGCCACACACCCGCACGGTGGCTTGCAGGGTATCGTGTAGATGTAGATGTACGATAAAAATTAAGATTTATAGTAAAATAACACGAAAATTATAGTTTAACCTCGGGTCGCTCGCGAAGGGTCGGATTAAGCTCGGAGTCGAGGTAGGACCCTAATTAACAGGCTTGACCGTCGGTAGTCCCCACTTGAGTACCTCTAACGATGACAAACCATAGCCAAGGCGGGATTCGAACCCGCGAAATTCATGTTCCAGGACGGCGATTTACCGACCCAGTTTTCGCGGCCTGAACACATGACTAAGGCTATTAAGCCTTAATGGTTAGTTCTTTTATGTCTTGCATCTTTGCCTGTACTTTCACAGAAATACGTTGCTGATATCCGAAGGTAACCATTTGCTATTCATTCTTTATTTCTAGGGGGTGTGCATGATTTCGGGCGATGAATGCGCGCCCCTTTTATTAGTGTCGCGTCTTTTTTGAGTGTAAATTTGAATTGGAAATTTAGAGAACCTCCTGGAAACGTTTGTATTTTTCTCATTCATGGTTTCAAATTTTGGAAAGTGAAAATATCTCTGTGAAATGTTTAATTGCTGGTGCTTCGTAAAGCATTCTGTCAAACATCTTTCGTTGTTCTGAGCGTTGGCAGGAAAACTGATCCAGAGGGTTCAAAACTGTTCATCCCATGAAAATAATTTATCTTTAATGCCGGAGTGGTGGCAGCTGAGACTGAAATTTGTGAAGATATTAAGATCGCCGCTACATCGAGAAGAGTTCGGTATTGATTTCGAATTCTTTCATGCAAAGCCCTCCAGACGTGTTCCGGCTGGTCATACAGTTTTAATACGGTCTAGGCACCCTGTAAATTATATATGTCCTGTTCGTCGCATGCTACTACGAGACCTGCCGCTCGAATCTGAGAATTTAACTTTACCTCGGAGCTCAGATGGAGAAAATATCGAATTTCCGCGAAATGCCGTTAGACCCATAGGATAAGAGCCTTCCATTCGCATAAATGCCTTGAGTGGAACTCGAACCTACAACTTTACATGTAAGTTCGGCTTCTTACCGTGATGACCTGCTAAAAATATTTTGCGAACCCCAACTATGGTAGACTGGACCATAATCACAAAATTAGAGAAATTGATTGCCGAACTGACAGATTCAAAATGCCATTTTTTCCACGTACAATTAGGATTATGAACAACGGTAAATATATCCAGTACGAGTAGCTGCATGTTGGTATAAGGACTTGAAACTAACCCAACTAACATCATGTTTTTGCATGTTTGCTATACTATTTTTATCTTTTTTAAATAGATAAGTTTAGAACAGTATAATAATACTAATCTTTTTTATGCATGATATGTGGTGCATGTTTGGTGAGAATTCACCCCCTGCCACACACCTTTATGGTGGCTTGCAGGGATTTATGTAGATGTAGATCATTGCTGCCAACGTTACCCTCTGGGTAATGTTGTAAGAAAGGGATTTTCAATGCTTAAGCCAACTATCGGATATCAGACTTAAATTTTTACCTTTTAAATAAATATAAACTGCACTTCTTATATAAATATTTAACAACATAGCGTAATGGGTTTACGTTACTTTCATGAATTTCTCTGTCGAATGAATTGATCATGAGGGTAATAGGTATGTTCTGAACAAAATTCTTTCATTTTTGCATAATTTATGAATCTACGTAAACATGGAGAATTACCTACTTAGGATATTTCACGGTTTATTTTGCCTCGATAGCTCTCAACAATGGAGCTAAACAGCGGTATAACACCTTTTTCCTGTTTCATGGCGTTACGATATTTTGTAAGCAGTTCCCTTAGTGTTCCCCAAGGGTACCTCAAAACATAACTCTATGGCTGATATTTCATATTTAAGTTTAACAAATCCAATTATCTCCCCTCATGGAATCCATACCTACCCTTTGCCATACATGAATACACTCAGACGAGTTCAATTTTTTTCATTTGACCTTCTAAAATCTGTAAAGGGAGCGGTGCGACGAATTTTCACCTCCGCCGCGGATATGGACTGCTTATTTTTTTTAACACCTCCTATCGGATGTCGCGAAGTGGCTGGAATAATTTTACACTGTTGGAAGGTATACATGGGACGTCCGCAGCATTGGTTCCTGGAAGCGGGATTCAAATGTGTGACCTTCGGTCCGGGCGAGGGCCTCGCAGACCGAAAGCGCAAGCCACTCACCCCTTGCTTTCCCTTTTCTCCACGGTTACGGGGGCGTCGGGGACGTAAATGAATTAAGCGACGCATAGCCAAACTCATTCCGAGACTTGGACGGAATTTCGTTTGAGGATTCTCTCTCCCTCGAGAGTGAGTGAATCGTTCGTTACCAACCGGACTTGGTATCCTCCGAGGGGGAGCGGGAAAGTTCGTCCGTGGATGGCTTCGGTGGGGAAACGTTCTCTTTTCCCTTCCAAGTCGATTTTCCAGAATTAAAAAAATGCTGCTGTTTCCCCCTCTCTCTCTATCTCTCTCTCTCTTTCTCTCTCTCTCTCTCTCCCCCACCCCTCTCGCGAAGCATTTGCAAGGGAAGGAAAGATATCCCTCTCTACCGAACCCCATCCAGTTTTCCCAACCTCTCTTTGGTTCGCCAGCGAGAAAAGAAAAGATCGCAAGTCCTTCGCCTCAACCTTAAGGGAAGCTGAAGTCCTTCAAACCACCCACCCACTCATTTCGCCCGCGCTCTAGTAGGCAGCAGGAGACGGACTTAACTCTCATCCTTTGCTCCCCCCCCCCTCTTTCTGTCTCCCTCCTTCATCCCCTCCTCTTTATCTCTCTCTCCCCCACCCCTTCACCCTTTCTCTCTCGCTCCATCCACTTTCCTGTCTCTCCCATTTCCTTCCTCCCTCATTTTCCACCTCTCCTCCATCTCCTCGTCGCTCCCACTGATTCATCGGCGGAATTAGGGACCGTCTTCATCGGACTAAGTGAATAACTCGCGTTAAATTCAAAATTAGACCTTTTACCTCGTGAAATTTGCATTTTGGTTCAGGAGGGATGGTCGTCGATGATTTGAGAAAGCATCCCTAGATGAACAGCCTTTAGAATAAAATTCTAATTGCTCTATATTTTGTGTATTTGGTGTTGAAGTGCCGTCCTTGAGCTGGTGTATTTAGTTATCTATAGTATAGTAGTTTTCGATTCTACTGGTAGAGAAATTGACGATTTCGATCACGTTTGATTATTTTTTGTCGTGGCCTTAAAACCTTTCTCGATGTCAGTCTCATTCCTCCCGTTGAAAAATAAATATCTCATCTGGTTGCGTTAAAATATGCGTCCAAGAACTGATGGCGTATAAATTAGATCCCTGTACATTCGTCAGTTTATGTTCACGTTCTTGATTTCCTTTGGCACAGCCCCTATTTAAAATGGAATTGCTTCAATCACCTCAACGTTTGTGGATTTCCTTCGTATTCTAGTGTTACGGAAATAGTCAATAATTTTTCGGAGATTAATATCTTGAGAATTAATGAAGTTGTCCAGTTGGAAATTATCTATGAAAATGCCTTGCCTTGTATTGTCTTTAAGCATGCAAATCGGAGAGAAGAGAAGAAATGAAAGAGAAGAAATGGCTCATTTGGAACGACATGTCAAACAACCCAAGGAATTTCATATCTCATTTCAGCAGCCTTTAAACGGATTTCCTTTTATCATGCCTTTTATTGATGTGCAGAGTCAACTCATGTTGCTTTGAGCATTTTCCTCTCGGATACCTGCCAACTCCTAGGTGTGTCCAGAGCTTCAGTTAACCCCTGGAGCACTGCTGGAGCGGTGAAGTCTCGCCTCTCCTGAAAATCGAATCCTTGAAATTTTAATCTCAGCCTCCGCGGGCCCTGCCGCCCCTCTTTCCCGCTGCGCCAAGTGTTAAGCCGCGCGCATTACAACTTGGCATTGACGTCATCATTTATGAATCCTTACCGTCAACGAAAAAAAAGCAGGTAGTACCGGAGGAGTATGGCCGTATGAACTTGGCAATTTCAAGCCCACACACTTGCTTTTATCAGTTTGAAATGCTGCGCAAATCTGGACGTTTTTATGTTTCTCTCAAATTTTTTACCCCTATTGGTGATAAAATTTGAATGCCATCTGTCTCTTCACTTCTTGTATTCATAGATTTAATGTACTTCGATGCCGTTTTATTGTTGATTTACATTTTCACCTCATAGTTTAGCGTACATTTACACTGCCTTGCAAGCTACCACAAGGTTGTGTGGTAGAGGGTGATTCCACGCGAGGCATGCATTAACGATGTTAACTATTATACTGTTCGTAACTATGCCACAGATTTTGCTCTGATTAATTTGCAACGGGCGATTCTCATGTGATTAATTTTGAGTGGATTAAGTATATCTAAGTACTCTCACTATAAACTGGTGGTAAATTCAAGTCGAAAAGATCTACCTTCAAGGATATAGTAAAGAGTGTTCTGTATTATCGTAATATCGGCGATTACCCGAAGCCGGTTGCAGTAGCTAGGTCGGTTGCGCGCTGGCCTGGCAGCCGAAAGTTCCCAGGTTCAATTCCCGCCTCGGGCATGGCCGTTGCATATGTCTTAGGATTTAGCTTACGATTAAGGTACGTTGGGACAGTATCTCCCGACCGGTGGAACGCGTTCCGTAAGTGGGACATTGTAGCATCTTCGCTGGGACTTGAGAGGACCCGAAAACCCGCTCCCAACCCTTTTCTCCAGCGATTATATCGTTAACAACGTACGTATTCTGAAACAAATGCTTTTAAAGTCGAGAATAACTGAACTTCTTCTTGCCTCTTGGTAGGACTTGGTTTTCGCTAGGATGGAAAGTTGGACGTACGTCTACATCTACGCGATACCCTGCAAGCCACCGCGAGGGTGTGTGGCAGGGGGTGAAGATCACCAAACATGCACTATTGACATTCAAACAAGCTACTACCTGGAAACATGCTACATAATAGGGTCACAATGCATGCATCACGCACCACAGACCACTCCTAAACACTTCCCCCTTTTGAATGGCCAATGATTGGCCATTTGAAGCACCTTAAAACCTATCGCTACGACAGCGGCATGAAGTTGGTGCATCTTTCTTTTGAAGGAGTAGCCACGCATCTGATTTTCTACCTGGCCTCCCTCCCCTGCATATTTGGTTCCCCTCTTCAAGTTGTGTCAGATGTAACGCCGTCTTGAGCGAAATCGTGACGTCACCGGAATGCTAGTAATCTCGAGCGTCTGCCAAGCCCAAGATCCCGGGGAGATGTTGAACTCGCGCCCCCTCCCTCGCGTGCAACCGCCCCCTCGGCCCACCCCACCCGCCTCCCTTTCTATATATCATTATGGCCTTCGTTTGCCACCCCTGACCACTCCCCCCTCCTTCCCGGCTGCCACCCCTTACCCATCCCCGCCCCAAACTCCGCACATCCCGACAAGGAATCCGTGGAATGTAAACCGGCAGTCACGTGGTGCGGGAAGATGTATGGAAAGAGGAAGGGAGGGAATGTTGAGAATATTTTCTATCATCCTCAAAGGTCGATGGTTCGATTCTCCCTCCTTCTCCCGACGCCGACTTTCCCACCGGACTTTAATCGGAGTTCAGAGAACCGCGGAGGGCCGGGGATCGTTCCTGTCGGGTTTGTCTCAAGGGAGAGATTTTACACACTCCCTTGCTCCCTTCTTCGTTTCCGTTGTTGCCCGGACGAGTATAATTCAGCGCGCTCCTTTGCGGAGAGATGGTACTGGGAAGAGGGTGAAGAACCACAACCCCAGTTTGCGAAAAAAAACTAAAAGGAGGAGGATAGGTATTTTTTCGCTCTCCCGCGTAACCAATGTCATTCGCGGGTTCAGGTCTGCTCACTGAGGTGATCAATTTTATCTCTGTTCTACCGTTTATGGTAGGTTTAGATTAGGCTAATGGTCTTTTACCGGTTGGAGTAAATTACTAAGTGTACTCTTTTTACTTTTGGATGTTTTACTTCTTACGCTCTTTCCCACTTTCAGTTAACCTTGCGCTCTACCTTACTCACCACCCCGAAAGTCTATCCTATCCATCCACTTGCCTCTTTTCCACATTATACTTTACCCTCTATTCATTTTCTACTGTCTCTTTAGACCTTATTTGGAATATGCTGCCAGTGTATGGGATCCCTACGAAATCGGTTTAAATAATGAACTGGAGCGTGTGCAGCGAAGATCGGCAAGATTTGTAAAAGAACGGTACGATAACCTTATTAGCGTAACCAGTCTATTAAATGAATTAATTTTGGAATCATTGCCAGATCGCGGGTTGAAATTTAGACTTAACCTCTTGAAGAAATTCCAAGACCATATTTTCAGTGATGATGTTAAATATATTTTACGAACCCCAACTTACTATGGTAGACTGGACCATAATCACAAAATTAGAGAAATTGATTGCCGAACTGACAGATTCAAAATGTCCTTTTTTCCTCGTACAATTAGGGATATGAATAGCGGTAAATATATCCAATACGAGTGTAGCAATGGATAACATTGGTAGCTGCATGTTGGTATGAGCACTTAAAGCTAACCCAACAAACAGCATGTTTTTTCATGTTTGCTTTGCTATTTTTATATTTTTTAAATAGTGTAGTTTAGAACTGTATATAAATACTAATCCTTTTTTATGCATGGTATGTAGTGCATATTTGGTGAGAATTCACCCCCTGCCACACACCTTAATGGTGGCTTACAGGGTATTATGCAGATGTAGATGTACTGTAAACCGTTGCCTTTATGTATTCGATCTATCCACGCACTCCTCCTCTACTTTCCTCACGCAACCGTCTCTCCTTCCCGACCATTCCTAACGCCTTGTCATTTGTCTTCCTCTCTGCTCTTTGTCCTTCCTTTTCCAGACTCTTATCTTAAGCACTTCGGCTCTTTTTTCATCCTTTTTCCCCAAGGTCCACGTTTCACAGTCATACAACGTCACCCTCCGCATTATGCTCTCTACTAGCGTTTTCTTAAACCCTTTATCGAAGGTTCCTGTCATATGTTACCTTGTCTTCACTTCCTTGTGAAGAGCGGCCTACTTCCTATCTCCCTTCATTCCTTCCGAAAGGCGCTTCCCTTCCTCTCTTACGTAACATTCTCCGCCTCAATCAGAGCCTTCAAAATACCACTGTGTCTTATCACCTGCTCCCTCCACTTACTCTCTCTCTCTCCTAATTTTCTCCTCAACTGTCATGCCTATTATTTCTTCCTTTGTCTTATTTTTCATCCATCTTACTTAATCCGTCCTCCTTCAACCCAACTCTGTCGCTAGTTTTTCCTTATCGTCCCCACTTAATGTGAACGTATATATTGGCTCCCAATAATGTAACGCGGAACTCCCTACCCGATTATTGTTGCTTTTTATCTCGGACCCTGCTATCAGGTCCCTTTCGTTGTCGAAGTCATCCACATTCCGATAGTAGTTCAAGAAGAAACATGTAGGTGACCTAGGTCTCTTGTGTTTGTAAAACACCTTACTGATGTGATTCTCCTCCTAATATCTATAGATGATGACCATTTTCATTTTGGTTACTTTCTGTAGAATTAAATTATGTACCATCTTTAGTAGCTGTTGGTTTACCCTCCTCAAATGACCTACCCACCTGTCTTCATGCTGGAAAATCCATTTCTTTCAACGTATCCAAGGCAAAAATGCTTTATGACCCTATTCATCCACACTACGGCGAAATTATTAGCATAATTTGTGGACTTCAGTCCCCGAAGAATGCCTAATCGACTTGCACAAAGAAGTCATTCTTAAGGGACGGGAAAAAAGAAAAAGATTCCTTAACATTCGTCCTTGTACCACAGAATGAAGCCATGAATATTGGCAGGTGTTCCTATTGTAATTGTTACCATTCGTGTTTCGACTAATTATTATTGAGGCGTTCAATAGTACTTCACTGATAAAAAGGAGAGATTGTTAATCCTATATTTGATCTATGTGTTAATGAATTTTTTTATGCGCCTGTGCAATATATCCTCGAGATATATCACTGGAAACGGAGTAATCCAATGAATCCGTGAATATTGGCTTTAATTGTGACAATTAAACATCTGGTTAAAAGTTCAGCGAGCAAAGCTGATGAGCATTGTGTGTAGTTTTCCACTTATAGACTGTTGAGATTATCTCGATTTTGCCGCAAAGCAAACCGTAGGGTCTAAATAATCTGTCCTGAAGTCGTGTTAGAGATCTTGTGGATTTTTAGCTTGGGCAAATGAGCTGCTCGTCAGTGGTATATAGTGCGATGTTGAAGAAAAACATCTTTAATTGTTTTTAATAATTGCATTATGTCTATTAGGTTACTTTATTTATATCACAATAAACTAAGAAGCATGCCATTTTTAAACTAATGATGATGTTTCACTGCTGATACATCTGCATCTGTAGTCTCTACATTTATACATCAAAACGAGTCACTTTCTCGTTCACTCCTGCCTTGCATTTTGCTTTGTTACATGCTGAGATGGAGCTGAAATTTTATATTCTAATGGAAAGTAGTGAATAGAAATGAAGCGGAATAGAATTAACTCTCCAGGCTTGTAGAGCGCACTGTTCACAAATACTATCGAATTGACCCAAAAATAGAAAATTATGTGATCCCGATCCAAGCAGAGAATGAAAATTAAAAACTCACTTTTTGTTGTTTCTTCCACACAATGAAAGAAGATTTTAAAGCATGGAGTGTACCATGTGATCCCGATCCAAGCAGAAAATGAAAATTAAAAACTCACTTTTTGTTGTTTCTTGCACACAATGAAAGAAGATTTTAATGCATGGAGTGTACCATTCGGGATCATTGTTATCACGTCAAATTTTAGTTGCGCATGGTGTGAGCTATGTTTTCTTTCTCCAGCGCCATGCTAATAGGGTCATAAGGGTGAGATCGTATTTTAAATTTATAACAATTATTCAAATACATTCTTAAGCACTCGACTCACCGATGTCATTAAATTTCTGTTTTTCCAATTTTTTTGTCTTGTAACTCAAGATTGATAAGAATGATCACTATCGGTTTTATTTATAATATAATAGTTACGTAAAAATGTGGAGCAAGAATTACTCTTAATTCATACTGCTTTTTATTCTTTTCAGGGCGGTGACAGATCCTCGGGACGGGCGAAGGGTGGCCTTGAAAAAGCTGCCGAATGTCTTCCACTCTCTTGTCTCATCCAAACGGGTGTTTCGCGAACTCAAGATGCTGTGCTTCTTCAAACACGACAACGTGAGTATGCCAGTCAACGGCAACTTTTAATATCTGGCTCCTACACGTTTCCAAAAAAGTCCAACATCAGTTTATTTCTCTTTTCTCTTATACGATTCAAAGCATTGGGCTAATTGGTATCCTTTCTAAGCCATTTCTTTGATGGGCGCAATGAAATTCAGAAGCAGAAAATCCCGTTTTCCCTTGGAGACTCAGCCTCGGAGGAGATGTTTATTAACTTCCCCCATAAATTCATTTTCATTTTTACTTATCGCCAAAAAGCAAAGCTTTAAAATAATGAATTGCATTCAAAAGTTTCTTGATACGATTTTGGCCAGTAACAATGAACTATAGTATTTTGAACAATTTATTGAGTCCTATGTGTATTGTTAAAGGGTGTGTTAAATTGTGTCGTGTTATGTTAGTGTTTCTTCGTGCTTCATTAACCGGAGTTTTGATGCCCTTGCTCGTTATGTAAATACAAAGAGACGGCAACGTAATGTAATGATCCCAGGCATATAAATCTTTCATTTGCTTCATTAATCTTTGAGATAAAAATAGTGGAAGGAGTGTGGAGGTTGGATGAAGTGGTACTCTTTTAAACGCGATGTTACTAGGAAAGGCCTCAGGCGGTGAAACACTTGGTAACACTGTCTGAGTGTAAAAACCATTTCCCCTCTGGATAACGACGTCTTCATGATTCCTTGCTTTCTGTTACGAGTTTCTGTTAAAAGGCTTTTGACTGAACTTGCTCTGATTTTCTGCTTTAATTTCACGCTGATGATCTCTGATGTGGGATGTTTTACTTCGTGTCCGAAAAGGTGAGGAATGCTAGGCTCTCGTAGCTCTTTTTGTGCTCTTATGAGATGATTTTATCAACTCATGGGCTCGCCAACCCCCGCCCTCTGCCTTCTTAATGGCCTTTGATTTACTCATTCGTTGAGCCGAGGCAGAGCGTTTAATGACTTTAATCTCTTCGTTCATTTCAGGTCCTCTCTGCGTTAGACATCCTTCAGCCGCCCCATCTAGACTTCTTCCAGGAAATGTATCCTTTGTAAAAAAAAAGTTCAACTTACTGCCAAGGACGTACTATATAGCTGATTGGTGTAGTTGAAGCTGGTGTACACATTTATTGATTTTGAGGGGGGAAGGAATTTTCACTTGCTTTGAAATTCCATGTCTTCCCTTTCATAAGTATGTATTTATTTGTATTTAACATGTAAGATATTTTTCTACGAATCGATGGCATCGGAATCAAAATTAGTTGCCAAGTTGCTTTGCCTATTGCAATCTGAGCCATATGTCAGTTTCTAATTATCCCTCAGTCAATCCCTGGCATCTGTTTTCCAGTTGCGGTATTGTTCATAAGTTGTAAAATTTCCCCCTTTTTCGCGTCTTTGTCGTAATTCATTTTGAATTGTCATAGCTCGTTATCTTCATTTTAGACGTTATGCGATTTTTGGGTAATCTTCATGTTTTTTCACACGATTTATGAACGAAATATCAGCAAATATATATTTTGTGGGTTCATATTTACTGTGCAGTGTGGTGGTATAGTTTCTCCCCGCAATGGTAAGTCAATCAAAAAGCAGATTAATTCAGAAAATAATTCCTTGGGTGTTGCTCCAAATAGGTAATTGATCACAAAATAGGTAATTCAACCAAATTTTCAGTGTTTTGATAAGAGGTTACAAGTTTTCATGTGCAATTTTAATTACCTTGATCGATTCGTGAAGAATTCTGTCTTTGAATCGATAACAATTTTATACAAAATATCCTCCTAATACTCTTCAGTTCAATCATTCTTTCATTCATATTCAATATCAATCGGCTTTGCCATTCATGAAGTAGTCGTCAATATTTTAAATACCTATATCAAGATATATACCACCGCATATCCCCTTAGTATTCCATCAGTGTCTTCGTCCCAACTTCTTAGCTACTTCTAGATTGGTTCATGCTCAAAGCAGTTTCTCCTAGCATTTTCCGAGACTGTTTGCATATTGAAATAAGATCGAAGGTTAGCATATCCCTCTTTCTTTACTGCCTACTTAGTGAATTTCGAATGTTCGGGAATCAATATGTTAGAACCGCTTTCGGTTTGTGACGTTAATGTACAAACAATCGTGGAATGTTGTGTCCCTCGCTCTCAGTGACAGCATGAGCACATTGAACTGTGAACGTTGGGCAAGTCATAAATATCTCTCGCGAAGCACTCTTCTTGACATTTCCATGCATATAATTGTAATCGTCTTGTTTTCGCATTGTCGCTGGGAAATTCGACACGCGTGAAGTAGTGATTGTCCCCGACATTTCTTCATCGGAGGCAATTTTTTTATCTTCCCCGGAGAACAATCGGAGCTCTCTTTGTGTTCATGCACGAAGAAGGCGCGCATCCAAGGCCGTTCAAACGGCTGAACGCCAACCCGTTTGAACGCTCTCTTTCTCCCTTTCTTCCCTCGCCGAGGCTTCGAAGCTTGGAGAATCTTTGCTTCCGTTGTTTGGGCCGCATTTCCTGTCCCCTGACGGAGCGAAAACAAGGAATCGCTCAGATGTGAAATTCGAGCGACCGAAAGATCAAATGCAGAGGCACTGTAGTCGTGAAAAATTGAATCCATTGAGAACGGTGGAAACTGGCTTCCCCGTGACACGCAGTCTCGAAGTGAGTAGCAGGTACTTCGTAGGAAAATCAGTGCAGTGCTGTTGTTAATTGTATGGGCGTAGTTTTACTCTTGTCAGTTAAAGGATTGACCCAAATATCTTCTCACACCTTTAATCTCTTATCAATTTTTACTTAATTTTGTTGAAAAATGGATGCAGTAAGAACGAGTATATTGGTCGCGGTACTTTGGTGAGCAGCTATTCACTCGGGAATCTCTGGAGTTAAGTTTAATTGTAACTTATCGTTTTGTGCTGTCAGATCAAACTTATTGTTGATAAGTGTTTCTCAGTATTAATTTTGAGTTGGCTTTGCCTCCTTTCCAGTTAGTCTGATTACATTGACTTTACAATAATAATTATTATTATTAGTCTTCAACTTGTTATGGTAGATGTTTTTACGAATTAAACCGCGTTTACGCACAATAGTTATTGTCCATAGCTGTTCGCCACCTACGTCAAGAAAGTAAACGCCGTGAGAATGTTGTCATTCTAGTTACGCTAACTTTAGGTATGTTTGATACCAGAAAGGTTGGAATGAAGTATCACTACTTCAGCCTGAATTATTGCTAATTACATCTGAAATAAGTTGAATATCACCCCATTTAAATAGATTACTCCTTGTGAAAATAAAATTTATAAATTTATGATTCAAATTGGGTGATTTTGTCCATAGTGCCCGCCGTTTATTTCAAATATCAAGGTTTCACATGGGTTAAACCTAACTATGACATCTGCTAGCTTATGTCGGTGTTATTGTTACTGGGCTATTTATTTCGGTGTCCATTTTTTCACCACTACAGCTCTTTTAACAACTCTTTTCGATGAACAATTAAAATATTCCGTTCCGCGCTGGAGCGTTCGAGTGTCGGTTTGAGTGTGAGTGTATCGAAGCATTTACCTGCAGCTGGCCTGCGTGCTTCGGCGTCATGGGAGGGTAGGGGGAAAATATGAAGTGGTATGGGACTCAGCTGGTGAACAGCTGACTTCCCGGAATCTCCAACGCGTGAAACTCCACCGTCCTGCCCTCTCTCGACAATCACTGGAAACTGCTTTGTGGGAACTTCCTCTGTCGTTCACCTCGTGGCGCTAGCGGACGGATGATGGAGGTGTGAGGCGCGCCAAGCCGTTTTGAAAATCGTCTTTTGTGTTGTTTAGGATATTGTATAGAAATTGCAAAGATACTCAATTAGAATCTGAATATTTTTCCACTTTTAAACAAATAATGAGTTGTCTTTTAAGCAAAGCCTTTCTAATTCGTGACGTTATAAAAGAAAATCGCCTACATCTTTAGTTGATGAATTTCAAATTTTCAACTTAGCAGTGTATATAACAGTATCTGTTGATAAAAAAGTTAATGGTGTGTCGCGTTTGGATATTCGGATGAAGAATTTGAATAGAATGGTACTTCTATTTAAAAATTCCATCAAGCATCGAATTTTCGGTAATTTATGGGAAATAAGTGTATCGTTTACAAAAATGTTTCTAACCATACTTCCTCAATATGTTACATAGTTAAAACAATGTTTCGACATTTTTATCATATTCAAAGAAATCAGCCACTAGAAAATTTAGCAGTGTATATAACAGTATCTGTTGATAAAAAAGTTAATGGTGTGTCGCGTTTGGATATTCGGATGAAGAATTTGAATAGAATGGTACTTCTATTTAAAAATTCCATCAAGCATCGAATTTTCGGTAATTTATGGGAAATAAGTGTATCGTTTACAAAAATGTTTCTAACCATACTTCCTCAATATGTTACATAGTTAAAACAATGTTTCGACATTTTTACCATATTCAAAGAAATCAGCCACTAGAAAATTTTACGTCATATTCAAGTGTAATGTGTGGTGTATTTATTTCAATTACTCTTCCAAATTTTTATGTAGAAACAGCTTGCTGAAGGTTAATTCTGATACAAATGCAGTCAACCGTCTTACTATGGTAAAAAATAGTGGTATGAGATGGTCGTGATAATGTTTGCGACTCTTATCAAAATATATTGTAACTACAACTGAATACATTGCATTATACTTTGTGTGGTTTGGAGTCATGATTGAACATCATTTGCGACAAAACCCTGTAGCATTTTTCACACCATATCCATCTGAAGGTAGGATTTATTGATTTTTTAGAAAACTTGAGTGAAATAACGCGAAGGTCTAAGAAGGTAAAAATGCATACCAGTTGTCCATCCACCATCATCGTGGAAAAAGTAGGTTTGAACTCTTCTAATTTTGTGCATTACATATTTTGTACAAAGGACTGGTGCTATATTGATTTTTCATGCTGCCGTCATTTCTGCTCTCATGAAAATGGTTGAAAACCATTTTTAGGACACTGATAATTCTTGGAGAATTGTCCTTAACTCTTTTGCAGATATGTAATTACAGAATTGCTGCAGAGTGACCTTCACAAGATTATTGTCTCCCCACAGCACCTCACGGCGGACCATATAAAAGTCTTCCTCTATCAAATTTTAAGAGGTAATTGTGGTTATTTGTCCATTCTTATAGCCTAAATTGTCTTCTTATTAAGTATGCAAAATAAATTGTTTCAGCTACTCTTAACGTATCACTTTTGCTTGATATACTTACATAATAAATAAATTTCATTGGATTGGTTTATGGTCATCCTCACATTTAACTCTCTCCCGATAGATAAGTTTTTCTAATGTGGCATTAATTCATGAAATAGAGTATGTTGACAGTGTTGGCATTTATTGTCCCTTTAAAATTTTTATGGAATTATTGTGGGCATTTTATGTAATCATTGTTACATTATTATGGTTTAATTAATTGATTTTTAAGGGTTTTAATGACAGGCTTGCATTTAAATATTTCTTATTTTTTGGAAACAGTGATGTCTTAAAGTGGTTTTGTTTCGAGTGAAAGTTTATTCATTTTTCTTCTCATTATAGGCTTGAAATATCTCCATTCAGCAAGGATACTTCATCGTGATATTAAGCCAGGGAATCTTCTGGTAAACAGTAACTGTGATTTAAAGGTAAATTTAATCATTCTTTGAAAATGTCACTTAGCATTAATCATTCAGTTGCCCACTTTCAGTGGCAATATAATTGCTATCATACCATGTTCTTCAATATTGATGCAGTACTAAAATTAGCAGGGTGTGGCATGAAATGAGGTTGCAAGATATTCCACAGAGAAAAAAAATCATTCGCCTTGGCCGGGGACTCGAACCCGGACCCCCTGATTTCCGGCCAGGTGCTCTACCAGTTGAGCTACCAAGGCGTCCTCTTTCTCTGTGGAAGTTGTAGAGGTTTAAAAGAACAAGATGAACTGCTGGACATATTATGTCACTAAGCAGCCGAAGTGGTGTGCATGGTGCACGCGGCTATCTCGCGAGCTTTGAAAATGAAATGAGGTCATAGATAATTGCATCGATGGCAATCAAATTTTGTGCATGTGTTTATTGTAGATTTTTGTTTTGGCATAACTTACAGAAGTGTTCCTTTTTTCAGATCTCATGTTCTCTTATCACAATTTTAATTTTAAGTCAGTGGTACTTATAGGCAAATATGAGTGGCAGGACTAAAATTTGGAGTGTTTTTAAAGGATTTTATTCTTTGTTTATTAGTACATATTTGGTTGTTATAGCAATACTGAGGATTTAAGGTTTAATTATATGGTTGCTGTTCAGTAATGGTTACATGGTGTCTATTGCCCCTCATGTAAACTCATTCATAGGATGGTCTATCAAATCCGTAATTTTCATTTCAAGGAATTCTTATCTCTGAGCTGTAATATTTTTGTTCAGGCATCACATAGAAAGAAAATGCTATGAGGAAAATGAAACATCAGATGAACGTTTTAGCAAAAAAGGAACTTTTTTATCTCTTAATCATTTGAAAAATCATTGAGTCATTAAAGTTAATTGTGACTGGGTGCACAAAAAGGGATGGAAAAAAAGGGTGGGAAAAAAATGACAAAAAAGGGAATATTACAAACATCATCTGTTTGTAATATTCCCTTTGATGCAAAATATTCTTGCTACTGTGATCACCTGATCAAAATTTTAGCTCAATTAATGTTTTTTTCACAAAGTGGAATAATCGTGGTGATGGATTATTGGTATTATTATTATTTTTCATAATAAAATCAAATGAATAGGAAATGTCACGAGAATGAAAAGTGCATTATTAAATAGATTTTGTATGCACATTTGTTGCACGCTCGGTCTATGTCTCTTATTTCGATCTTTGATATTTGTCTATAAGTCAACTCTTTTACCCGCAGATATGTGACTTTGGGCTTGCACGAGTAGAAGAGCCGGACCAATCGAAACACATGACACAAGAGGTGGTGACGCAGTATTACAGAGCTCCGGAAATTTTAATGGGTGCTCGGCATTACACTGCAGCGGTGGATGTGTGGAGTGTTGGCTGTATTTTTGGAGAACTTCTTGGTCGCAGGATACTCTTCCAAGCACAAAGTCCTATTCAACAGGTATGTTCAAATGGCTGCATTTTGTTGCGATATGATATCTCCAGTGTTTTATTTTGAACGTTAATTTAGAGTTCCAATCACTTTTAGTTTTTGCTGAATTTTGAGTAAGATTTTACTCTACATTTTGTTAATAATATCTCATGCAGTATCTGTATTATGAAATTGACTTTGTTGTCTCTTTTGTGGAATTACATTTTACATTTTTTTTCTGGAACCAGTTTTGTTGCTAGAATAGTCATTACCGTGTATCAATTAATATGTTTGAACCACTTGGCTGGGGTGACAAGAAGTTACAAGAAGTGACAAGACCCAGTTTTGCACTTCAAATTTTTTATGCTGTGGCCTTTGAATGTGCTTTTTAACCAGCAGATGGCTGATGTTGGGCATTGTTTTGTTTTTGAAGGATGAGTTTGCGTTAAAACATCATCTGCTTGTAATGGTTGCCTATGTCGCCCAAATGAAATGCACATTTTGAAGGCAGCATTCATCAGTTAAGTGGTTGATTTCTTATCAATTAATGACTCTTATATGTAGTGAAAAGTATAATTGAGGAGAATCATAGTATTCCTGTTGTGAGTAATTGAGTACTTAATATATTTTATTGCATTTGTATGGGGGACTAAGTGTTTTGCATTAATTGGAACAAAGTGGAACAATCATGTTTGTGATATAATTAAGGGTTTTATTTTTCAAAATAAAATCAAATTACTATGAAACAAACCATGAAAAGGAAAAGCATATCTTTTATTTTGAACTTGTATGTGTTATTTGTGCAGTGGATTAAGCGTTAAATATGAAGCTACAGGATTAACAAGATTTCATTTTTACATTCTGTTTTTTATTCGTTTTATTATCATGGAAAGGGTCATCACCATAAAAAGGTTAACAATAGAATTACGAATTCAACACAGGTTATTGGTGACATCCACTTGGAGGTAAATGAAAAGAGATGTTTACCACATGCATTCTAACATAATGTATAATGGTTTGCATGTATTACAAAATTGTTGTCTGTGTGCATTTGTAGCTGGAGCTGATCACGGAGCTGTTGGGCACGCCGTCGTTGGAAGATATGAGAAGAGCGTGTGAGGGGGCCAGAGTTCATATGATGAGACGGCCACCCAAGCCACCTTCCCTCACTGCATTGTACACACTCTCCTCGCAGGCCACTCACGAAGCAGTTCACCTCCTATGCCAGATGCTTGTTTTTGACCCTGTGAGTTGAATATTTTGCAATTAATGTACATCTCCTTTTAATTCATCCACTTTGTATATTGCTCTATAAATTTAATTTTCATATATAAATGGTTTATTCAGGAGTTTAGGTCCTTGTGAAAATGATGAATTTGCACTATTTGGCCGACGTTTTGGAAAATATATTTTATCCTTCATCAGGGCTTTAAGCTCTTTTGAGGTGAATTGTTTACAATTTGGTATTGTAAAATTGTAAACAATTCACCTCAAAAGAGGTTAGAGCCCTGATGAAGGAAAAAATATATTTTCCAAAACATCGGCCAAATAGTTCCAATTCATCATTTTCACATGGACCTAAATTCAAAGAAAAACCATTTATATATTTATAAAAGAGGTCTGGAAATCAACTTCAATTTTAATGACATGAGCAACATCTTCATTTTGGCAGAAGTATGTTTTTTAATCAAATCAAAAGATAGCATATGACTCTTGACCATAATCATGTTTCTTAATTTCTGAATATCCTACATGCTGAAAGATAATCACATTAGGTCTAATTTTTATTAATTTAAATTTCTGTATCTCTCACAGTGTATTATTAGTCTTACCTTTATGTAATTCAGTGTACATAGTGTCTTCTATTGAATATGGATTGGACTGTTTGTGTCAGATATAATTTATTAAATTTTATCAAGTATGCAATTCAATTCCTTTAAATTATTTTGTATTGTAAATTATTCATACTCTGACACCATAAATTAGTATATGTAGATCAATTATGTTTAATTTTGCAAGTATATATATTTTAATCACTGTTTCATGAATCTCTGACTGTATTTTTATTTCTGACTCTTCAACTTGGAAATTTAGGGAATAATTTTATCTTGGGAATGTTTGTCCTCTAAAAAACCATTTATGCATTTACTTATGCACAAGATTTATGTGTAATCATTCTTTCTTAATTCATAATTTTTTAACTTGTAATGTGCAGTCATTGTTAATGCATAACATATGCCAGTCATTAACTGAATAAATGTTACATTAGTCTTATTATTGCATTAATTGGTTCAAATTATTGTTCCGATTCCATTATTATCTTGATTGGTAATATGTATGTCATAAACTCGTATTCTTTACTTGTAGCTTAAATTTTGAATGGTTGAAAGAGTAAATTATAGTGATAATCATTGGGCATTATCACCACCTTTTTTCCTCATTTTAGAGGAGTGATGTGTAACTTTTTGTCAGAGTCCAGTTAGTGGAGTTTTTATTTCATTGTTCACAAAATTACTTCCTAAAAATTAATAATAATTATTTCATGTATTACTGTAGGCCAGGAAAGCCTACCACAATAAATACCTAATAATTTCCTTGTGAATTTTGGTACAATTGTCCTTCTTAAATATTTGCTTCCATTCTAAAACCGTAATACATTTTCAGTTTATGAAAACTTTGTAATTAGTCACCCTGTGTATTGCATCTTTTCTCATCATCATCGTTTGTAAAATTATCAACCGTTTCCTTTCCCAGGACAAGAGGATAACTGTTGTTGATGCACTGGCCCACCCATATTTAGATGAAGGACGCCTTCGATACCATTCCTGCATGTGTAAGTGCTGCTATTCAGTTGCTGGAAACATGAGACAATACACTGCCGACTTTGAGCCAGTTGCGCCACACGGGTTTGATGACCATTGGGAGCGAAAACTTACCTCAGTGCAGCAAGTCAAAGGTAAACTTGATTCCTTGCATGTTGAAAATTTGCTCAGCCTGTGAGTAATTTAAAGAGAAAATTTTTATATGTAAACTGATTTCATCAACTTGTTCCCTGCTGCTGTGTTCCCCTCTCTGATTTCCCACTGTGCACATTGGCTGAGCCATGTGCGTGGTTGCATTATCAAAATTGTGTCTGAATGCATGCAATTGGCAGCTAAAATAATGATTCATTCTTTGGACATACTGGATAAAGTGTCATGAGAATTTATGCCGTTTCAGTTTTTACTGAATCTGAGGGATTATGTTATTTCAATCTTGATTCAACCCTTAAAAAAAAGTCCATTTCTTCTTCAAGCTTCTTATGTCTTCCATGCGTCAAATTTTTAAAAACCAAGGCAAATTTTGATTCATAATTGGTTTTTTTTATCGTAAAAAAAATGCCCTTCAGTAAAATCTTATTTCGCCTGGTTATAATTTAATTTAGTATTCCAATTTATATATTATCTCAGTTGCATCACTTTCTACATGATATTAAAGTAACTGTGACTTGTAGGTATTATTAATTATGTTCCATAATTTTTGTGAGAAAGCTAAGACACTTTTACAGTCAAGCCGGTTTATAAAAAGTTGAGAGGGCCGAATATTTACTTCGTAATAACCGAACTTCGTTATATGTGGTCCAGTTTTTCTTAACCTCTCTTTGACGGAGAATAGCCTTCACTTAGTTATAACCGGAACTTCGTTATAAACTGGTTTTATATAAGTAGGCTTGACTGTATTTAAAAAGTTCACCTTCTAGGAAGTACAGAATTACTTCCAAGCATGAGTATTATTTTGGTAATTATCCACTAATTTCTCTTTCTCTCCTCCCTTTATCGAAAACCTCATTCTCTTTCATTTTTAATACTGATTATAATGAAAAGGTTCCTAAGTTGAGGTTCATCGCTAGAACATTCATATATTAAGTCAACTTTAAATTGTTAAGTGCACGTAGCTGATGCTGGATGGACATCGGAAAACCAAGAATTTTTATATTGTAAATTTAATAACCACTTTATTTTAAAACAAAAACATTTAAATCAAACTTTTAATCATGCTACTGCCTTGCTTAAACTATGCTATGCACACACTGGTGTCTGAACTTGACATTTTACCTTTTGACACTATTATTTGAAAATTAGTGAATTAAGTAACCCTATTTGGAAATGTTTTGGTCCTAAAATTGTGGATTAACTCAATACAAGGCTTGCTCTAACTGTGGGCCTCCAGGAACAGGAATTTCAGAAATGTTATCTGTAGGACTAGCTATCATTTTTGTGGTCAAGAGCTTTCGTTTTCACCAAATGGTCTCAATTGGTTGGATGATATTGAAAATTCATTTCAAGAAGTAGAACTTCATTTTGCTCATTAAATGCAATCATGTCATGAGTAACAAAGGGTCCGTTACAGACATTTTGTCTTCATATTGATGTAATTATGACTCTAGGAATGCCTAAACCTGCCTAAATTCATTGTGTGTTCCAGTTTAAATCTGATGTTGTGTATTTCTTATTATGCTATAACCTGTAACTTTGCATTTATAAAAGAAATGTTTTATAGCTTCAAAATTCTATCCAATGAGTAAATGTTACTTGAATTTATATAATGCTCTTTTAGTATATTGTCAAATTTACTTACTGCATTTGATTGCCAGACACTTTTTTTTCCTAAATTATGGCTCAAAAATATGACCCATGGGTCTTATATATGAAAGTTGGGCTGTTATGATTAACATGAAGACTGTGCAGTTGTAACTGCTATTATTTTCTGTCTGTGCTATGATTAGGGTTTATATAGATTTTGGCTTGTTTCCGCGACATTGAAGTAGGTATGAGTGAGATATGGAATGCAATTGATCGGCGTAAGTGTATAGCCATACATAACCATGTGTGTTTTATAAAATTTTCCTCTGAAATACCTCTAACAAAAATGAGAGTGTATCTTCAGTGCTGTCAAATGCAGTATGCCACATTTAATGAATTGATATGATTGGTATGCATATTATATGTAAGGTGGGAATGTGATTATGTGGGTTTTACTTTTAGATCTATCAGATCCTTGATCCTAAAATGAGAAATGTCATTTTTTTTAAAGTCTCTATTGCTGAGGATTTGGCGAAAGAAAAAGATCAGACTATGAAAAATAAGAGTTTTTTTTACGTATATCTTTATACATTTATAATTTACTATTTATATATTCGCCTGAGAATTTGCTGTTTTTGATTTTATCATTGATATGAAAAGAATGCTTTTCTACAGTTATTACAGTGAAAAGGTGCCCCTCAGAACTATTAGTTTTCCCAGAGATTTGTCAGGTCTTTTAAATCTTCTATTTTATTGAGTTTTAGCTTATTTTCGTGGGCAAATCTTATTTTAAGCAATGAAAAAAATTATTTTGTTACTTCTTTATATAATTAATATTGCAACTAACATATTTAATGAATTTGTGTTAAATGTGTGATACCTAATATTAGGGATGTGGAAATAGTTTCCGCAATTACTTGAATACCTCGAATAATGGAAAATATTCAATATTCGAGATCTCGAATAATGATGCTAAATAAACGACCTCATATACCTCGAATACTTTTAAATATCGTGCCATACACCATTGGGTGCCCATCCCATATGCATCCATATGAAGTCTTTGGTAATTATCTCTGCGAGTATGTAGAGAACTCTGGACCATAAAAGAATGCAGTGCACTCTAAGGCATGTTGAAGAACTACATTAAATTCACAGTGTAGAGGTACTATTACTTTGCGAAATTTCATGTCCATCATTAGGTGTCCTGATGATGTTGTTCTGTCTACCGTTTCACTGAATTGCTTACTGTTCTGTTCTGTTCTGTCTACCGTTTCACCGAATTGCTTACAGTGGCATCTAGCTTATTTTTATAGTGTTGATTTTCTTTGTTAATGAGATATTGCTACTACTACATCATCATCCACTGAATCCACTCTGTTAAAATAATCCAGTTCGTGATAATCATCTAGCTATGTTGAAGGAAGTGTGTTCCAAAGTACGTTTCCGTGGTGTTGATGTGCTAAATTCTGCATAATGATAGGCTTCGCCACATTAATTATGGTTTAAAGAAACAGTTTCAATAAATCATTATCAGTTATCAAGTATCAGTTACTCCTGATGATGACCTGTAAAGGTTGAAACCAGTAGTCTATCTAAATAAATTGTGGAATCAACCAAGTACTTTCATCTTTACTATCTTTACTAGAATGGCATGCTGTCAAAATTGTTGGAGTAAGAATATCTTTCACCATAAATAACGCGAGAAAACCAGTCACTATGAAAAGTTGAAGAACGTTTGTATGCATCGTCGAAGGTTACCGTGCCATACGAGCTTCATTAAGAGTATCACTACTAAATATAATTTCATTATTGATTTTAAAATTGCAACTTTTCTTACAAATCTGGAGTACTTGCAAAAGTAGTTTTTGAATTTTATGTAAGAGTTTCTGAACTAAACTGGAAAGCGTATGACACCGGCTGCAATTACGTATAAAAAATAAAATTTGAAAAATTCAATATACCTGCCATAATTAGTAATAAAATTACGTTTACACTCAGTTTGCAAGTCATGATGTGAAATAGTTCATTCATTCAAGTATATGGCGCCATTTTCAGTTATTAGAAACGAGCAACATTTTTGTTGTGTTCAACCATTGTGCTTGTAAAATATCGAGGGGAGGAAAATCCCATACAACTTCTCTATGGGCTCATCTAAAGAAAAAACATGCTAATTTTTGGAAATTTGTGAAAAGTATTCCGCTTCCACGTCCATAGATGATGCAAGAAGAATTAGTAGTGGAAATTGACGATGTTTATGATACTGAAACTGCAAGCACTCTTCCCATTCCTATTGCCGATCCCAGATTTTCACCCAGTTCAACTCAAACACATGCAATTCAAGCCGCCTCCTACAAAAAGAAAATCAATCATTCCCAGTGCCCTTCCTACTCTGAAGAGTTTTGCTGATAAAACTCAAGAGTTTTAAATGTGGTGATAAAAGGAGTTCATTTATTACAAGATTGAGTGGAGAAATGATTTGTCTTGACAATCAACCTATATCAGTAGTGGAAAATAAAGGTTCCCGTAAACTGATCAGCCACTTAGAATCAAGACGCACCATTCTGTCAAGAAAATACTTTGCAAACAAAGTTATCCTGGATCTGCATAAGGAAACAAGGAAAAAAAACAGAAAATTTGTTATCTGAAGCTAAATACGTTGCTCTTACAACAGACATGTCTACGTCAACAGCCACTGATGGCTACATGAGTTTGACAGCTCAGTTTTTGGATTCAAATCATGCTTATCGTCATGTATGCTTAGCATGTGTGCCATTTCTTCTTCTTCTTTTGCAAATGATGAGGCGTCATCTGGAGCAGAAGCAAGCAAGAGCATTAGCTGCCTCTAACCAGTGTATTGACGTAGAAATCACGCCAGCACAATGGGGGGCTATCGAGCAATTGATTGATGTTCTGGGTGTTTTTGAAAGAGCAACATTTGTTGCTAGTGGAAGTAGAGTGATAGTTTCTGAAGTCATCACTCTTGTGAATAGCATCATTAATTTCCTTGAAACTACTAAGTTTTCACACAGTCATCTGCAAGGCTTCGCCAATGATTTGCTGTTTTACATCAATTGTCTGTATGAATTTTTGGAAAAAGAACAATGATACACATTTGCCACAATTCTTGATCCACTGTTTAAAATGAGTGTTTCCAAGATTCAAATAATGTTGAAATGATGAAGAACCAATTGGCTTTGGAGATAACAGGTCTATCTGAACAATGTTACACAAATTCAAATTTCTTGAACTAGCTGTGAGAATTTTAGCTGCGTTACCTGCTGGAATTGCACTAAAGCAGATGTTCCACAGAGAAAAAATCATTTGCCCTGACTGGGACCGGGAATGTTACCCAAAACAAAGAGATAGCTCAAGTAAAGTGCAACTGAAAAAAGCTGATGTAAAGTATGAACACACAATGTGGGGACTTCTTACCAAATTAATGCTAACAGCACCAGGTTCTAGCAGAAAGAGTCAGGAAGCTCCAGAGGAAGAAATTCGAAGATAGCTAGCAGAAGATTTGCTTCCACTTAGTGAAAACATTTTTAATTACTGGAAAACGAACAGTCTGTATCCTCTCTTGAAGGAATTATCTTCAAATTACTTAATCACTCCGCCATCAACAGTTTTTTCTGAGCGACTCTTCAGCACCTCAGGTTTAATTTGTGACAAGAAAAGAAACAGATTAGATCCTGAACGTGTGAGGATGCTAGTATTCTTAAATGATAATCTGTATTAGGCAATGAGTTTAAAATTATATTATTAATGCATATGATTTTATTGATTTCAAATTTGAAATTTTTATATAAAGGAGTTAATTTTTTAAACTTTATTGAGTATATCAATCTACTTATGCAGACATCAAATACATTAGTAGAATATTTAATATGCAATGTGCAATTCTAGTATTAGAGGTACATATTCGAGATATTCGAGCTATGATTTAATATTCGAATTCGATATTTGAGTTCGAGAAATTTGCTATTTGACCCATCTCTACCTGATAGTCATTACAGTGATTCTAACTCAAGTATGAATTACTTCTCCTAAAAAAATCCCCACCTTCTAAAAAAAAACATTTATTTTCATAGGTCTCGTAAAATGTTTTGCATGCCAATATTAATTTTTCTCTTTCTTTTTTTTCGCAGAGGAAATGCACAAGTTTATAGCGGAGCAATTAAACACAAATAGGGTTCCCCTGTGCATAAACCCCCAATCTGCAGCTTTCAAGAGTTTTGCCAGGTAAGGGACTACATGAGAGACATCTCCCCAGTGATCACGGGGTGCTGTGTAGACTGATGAAGATCTTCTTTTCCACTTTCATCTCCTCCTTCTGCACCCAACTTGGATGACTCCTTCAATCGCAATACAATCACTTGAATACCTAATAAACTACAGTTGTAAATGGGGCAGTGGGCCCTAGCGTGAAGTTGCATCGGGATTTTTTTTTTAACTCTGATACAGTCCATGCCTTCCTCTTCTGTGTAATCTCTCCAATCATTTTTTTGAATTAGAGTAATCTCCTTCAATATTATTTTTGGTGACTTTGAGGCCAGACAAGTCTTTGTTACTCTCTAATGTGTGTAAATCTTGTAATATTTTATGTTTTACTCTTAATGTTAGATTTTATTCATTGACTGCTGTAATCTTTTGTGATATCGACCATTCAAGAGGAATGCATCACTTGAATCATTTTGACTGAGTTGAAAAGGTGGCATTTTAATGGAAATGGAAGTGTGACTGTGACGTGGAATAGGTGTAAACATATTATGAATGTGTATCTTTCATATGTTTGAGTTTGCATCTTTATTTCTTTTTTTTTCTCCTAATTTTTATATGTCATTGTAGAGCATGGAATTCATGGACTGTACAAAGTGCACACTTTGGTAGCTAATCGTAGTGGGGTGAAATTTTTGAATGAGCATGCCAATCAGTAATATCTACTTGGATAAGTAGTTCATACAAGTTGATATTCTATCATCTTTTTGATTTGGTTAATTTTAACTTGCATTCGGTAATTGTCTCAAGGTAGCTTTGTCTAATCTAATTCAAGAGTTTGCGTTGGGACGTTAAAATTGGTGTCCCATGCAACATTTCCAAGCTTTACAATGATAACATTCTGAGTCAACTCCTAAATTTGATTCTATTATTATTTTATTATCCTTACCTTGGCTTATTCTTCATAAATGTACTGCTGGCAAAAGATGGCCGAAATGTATTATTTTGCACCTTGTGTCTTCATCAAGCCCGGGTGCCATTTGGTTACAATTAAGGGCATTCTCTATTTTTTTCTTAAGCAAGTGAGGAGAGAGAGCAAGTGTGACTGATTGCCTGTGTTTCTGTTCCTTTTCCCTCTTTTTTTAGCTCAACAGTAGCCCATCCATCAGAACTACCTCCCTCACCCCATCAATGGGAATGATTCAAAAAGACTCATGTGGAGGGTCTGCCTCTTTATATGGGCAGGTCCTTCTCCTTTAAACTCCTACTCTCTCAACTTCCCCCCTCTCCTTTGCCCACTGAAAAGGGGTGTGCCTCTCTCATCTGGCCTTCGAAAACAAGTGTATATGTGAGTGCGTATGTATGCTTATTGAATTCTGCATATGTGTACCGCTCCCTTTAGCCCCTTGAAAGGCATGGAAATTATCCGTCTCAGTCCGGGTGCATTAATGGTATGGGAAAGAGAAGGAATTGAGTTGTGTGACAGTTGAAAGGCTGTTTTAATATCTCGGTTGGCTTCAGACTGAAGTTTATTTGTCTGCGAGTTCCTGAGGGCTGCGTTATTTATGTTTTCCTTTAATTATTTGTTGGAGGAGTTATGTTTTGTCATCACCCGACGAGAAGGAAAGCACTGCAAGTGAAGGAAATCTGTGAAAAGTGATATTTTTTGAAGGAATGGTCCCAAGTTTGCCAGGACAACAATGCCCTCTGTGATCGAGAGAAGAAATTTCTTTGTTCAGTGCAGTACGTGAGGAAACTAAGGAAGTAGCATGATTGGTGGGTGGAAATGACATAAGGCTGGCTGAGTGGCACTTAGGAAGAATTGGTTGGAGATTTAAGTATTCCTATCCAGCCTCTTACTGGGCACCTGTGTCACAGATGCCTTTGACAGCTGGGTTTCTCAAGAGGAATTAGTATGATCATAAGTTTGTCGTAAAAATGTGAGAGTTTAATTAGACTGTGTACATCAAAGTGGATGTTGTTAGCTATTAATTCTTAGCCCATGCTTGTGATAAAAAGTCTTAGAGTGTACCAATTATTCTACTGAACCTTGGGAACATAAGAGGAACAGTCTCGAGAGAGTGGGAGAAAGTCCACATTCTTAGCTAATTTGACTGATAGTGTGCTGTGATCAGTAAGCAATTTCTTTAATGAAGAGCTGGCAGTACATGATGGGTTTTAAAATGGCCCATCTCAAGTAATAAAAATATTGCTTGTGATGAAGCTCCTCTTGGAGAATTGCCACTCATTTGAGGTAATAACTTGCTCATAATTTAGGAGCATGAGACGGGGTAATTCCAGTGTTGGTATGATATGACATTGCCACAGTTTTTAAGTCCTGTGAAAAAACTGCTTGGCATGAAGTAAATTTGGATGTTTGGACCACCTGACACCATTCTCTATCCAATTAATCGTTGGATATGTAAATATAGATATTTTGTGTGTTAAAATGTCTTAGCTAATTGAAAAAGTATTTTTGTACATCAATGTGATATCCTACAAAACTCAAATCTTCTTTGTAAATAAACTTTCATTAATAAAAAGTTCATTATAGGTATTGGGAGCCCTAATGTGCTAGTAATGGCAAGAAAGTTGACATATTTTTGGGAAATAATGATGATCAAGTGAAAAAAGTATGCCTTTAGTTGAAACTGTTGATGTAATGTGGTGTTCATTTTAACGTGTGCCTAATTGTGATAGTGTATAAAATGCTACATGATCACCTAAGTATATAAACATATTAATACCTATTATCATAAAGCCTTTCTCTTTAGGCATTATTTGATCATTTTCCCAGGGATATGCCACGAGAGTATTTGCCAGGTTTATTGTATTAGTGGGGCCAGATCTCGCTGCTGTTTGAGAATTGGTCTTTGTACCTCTTTAAGTGTGAATTTGCCTTATCATGTCAACAATTAATCATATGTGTTGTTCTTGTATAAACACGAAATGAATTGTAATGATCTCAGTTGCATTGTTGGCTGAGTGTAATACCAGTAGATCCAAAATGTATAATTGAATTCCAGATCTAATTAGGAACAAATTGATTTTCTTCATTCTTATTACCAAAAATCATGAGCTAAAAATAATTTGGTATTTTTTTCTACTTATGGAATGGTTTTAGAATATTTTAAGTTGTATTTTGGTGATAGATTATTGCTTTAGGAATAATTGAAAAATTCCTGTTTTAATTTTTGGATTCATCATTGTGACACTAAACTTATAATTAGTCTCAATTGGCGACTGTGGTATAAAGTCACTTGTATTGGGTTTGAAGAATTTTTTTGTAAATACTGAAAATAGTGTGTTTGCATTGGTTTTCTTTTCTTTGTGATGAGTTATGTGTAAATATGTTGCCGATAAATAGCCAGGGAGCCTGAAAAAATGATTGGTATACACTAACAAAGCTTAAATCAGTAAATTTTCAAGGATCTCATGTTCTGCTGTCTCATAGTCAAACTTTAAATATTTTATCCATGTGATTGCTTTATTGAGGTATTCATTTTTGAGAATGGTATTGAAGTTAGATGGTGACTAAGGGGAGGTGTCATTTTCACCCAGACTTTGATGAATGGGAAGTGTTGACATCTGCGTCAAAGAAGTTGGGTGGACATGATTGTATCAAAAAAGTTTTGAAATGTTGGTGTAAAAGTGATTGACAAAGGCAAATTAAATTATTCAAAGCTGAGAAGAATGAGTGTTGCAAGTGTGTGAAATGTGTCTTGGTAATTGGTGTTTTAAGTTGAATTCTTTAAGTGCATCACTTAGCCTTCTAATTAAAAAAAAACAGAATGATGTCATATATGTCATTTTGACATCCCCTATGAACAAATTCCAATCATTTTGTACCATGAGGCCTTATAGACACAGATTTAATTGCTAGTAATAGTTGATTGGTATATTAAAAAAAGGAAGGTCTGATCGTTTAGAGATCAGATGTCTATATATATGTGTGTGGTAAGTGTATGTCAGGTCTGTACATGATCAGAGAAAAGTGTGAGTGTGTGTTTGCTGTGTAATTTAGGGAGTGAGTTTTTTTTAATTGGGCATTATAGTATGATTTGTTGGAGTGGTCTGTGTCACTAATACATAATTGCCTTTGGCAATGGAGGAAAAAAAAACAGTACCATGCATTTTTTGTGAACAAGGTTAATGCTGGCTCTCTGTTGGCTGTCTTAGTTGACCTCTCAAATGCATGTTCATATCCCACCTCTCATTATTAACTTGTTCAACAAACCATGATGTTTAATTTGTTTGTAGTTTCTAGTGGAAATATGTATCAAATCACTGCCAATTTGTCTGGTTGTTTGATCAAATATTTGGTGGAACACAAGTAAAATGCATTCCTTCATTGTGTGAAATGGTTTTTTTTTAATGTGCTACTTTGTAGAATCCCTGTGATTGAGTTTAAACAGCAATGTACCTTAGGCAAATTTTCACAGTTTCCTTATTTTTTTTTTCTTGAATTTTCTGTGGAAATGTTTGCGTACATAAGTATGAATTAATGTCTTGTTGCAGCCACATGATGTATTTTATCTGTTACTAGAGGTCAGTGAATCAATCGTACAGTGAATGACCTTACATTTATGTAAAAGTTAAAATATTTTAGGTAGTTTGTGAAGGATTGCTGAGTATTCATTTTTTTTTCGGACTCTCGGACATCGGACGGAGTATTCACATTTTTTTCGGACTCTCGGACATCTTCCTCGACAGAGGTCACTCATTATGTGGTTATGTTCAAAGTAGTTTTTCTTCACTTTACATTCTTTATATGAATAATCTATGACTCACATTATCTCAATTTTAAACGATTCAACGTATTATCGATATCGATATTGTTGATCGGTTATTGGCCATACAACATTACTATTGATTCCAAATTTTTGTATTTGGTATTTTTAAGTTCTTTTATTGTGAAAAATTTGATGATAATTATTTATTTAGAATTATACTTATGAAAATAATGCAAACATTATTTTCCTGACCAATTCTAGGAGAAAAACAATCAGTTTTGCTGTCAAATCGATAAGTTCACTACAATTTGGCATGTTTATCCCAATCAAGTAATGACCCCATAGTTATTTTTGAATAATTGCTTCAACATTGCCATGCATGAGGTGAAATTAATTACCCAAGTCTGTCAGCTAGGAGTCGTTACAGTACCAGTATCTCATCGCAATCTGTATGAAAATTCCTAGAGAACATGTACAATTTCCAAACTAAAATTTAATTTCAGGTTTAATTGCTCCTAATTGATGCCATGAATAATGCATGACATTTACTGATGAAACAGGGCCAGAAAACTTTGTTTTATGCACTCCAATAACAACCCCAGCTAGTCAATTTTATTTCTCGGTAAATATGTTAAGGTTAGAATTTTTTTAAATATTTCTTGCGAAGGTGTAGTTCCAGCCTTAATGGATTTGCCTAGCAATTGGCATCAATCCACTCCCAGAATGAGCATCATTTGTGGTGAATGTGTTAAGCATGCCAGTGATGTCAAAATTAATAGTGATTTTTTTTACAAAATCATTCAAGGTGAGGGGTAGTTATCAAGAATTTAATCAAACCCTACCAGTTTTCCATAGTCATGCTGAGCTGATGAAACGATGTTGTTGTCGTGAGTCATAAGTTTTTGTATTAGCATGATGCACACTATTCTCTGGGGATGTGATGATCTGTTTGTGCATCCCAGGTATACAAATTTTATTCCAATAACTTGGCTGCAAAAGGGACATCTAATGCTTAAGTTTCTCTTTACAATTAGACTTTTCACCCGTCATTTGATAGGCACATAAAACTTTTACAGCCAGTTTTCATCTTCATTAACGTAAGGCGTAGAATTCAAGAGCTTGCTACTGGATCTATTTCGAGGATATATTAAAATAGTTTTAGAATTGCTCCTTTAAAAGAGGTATTCCTTTTAAAATGGTGGTAGGGTGATTAGATGTTGGAATTTGCTGAAATACTTAGGACTTCACGCCACATTAAAATTTTCCCGCGAGAAGGGTGTGTAAGCGTGTATGTAGTGCTATCGTCGCTCGCTTTTCTTGAGGACCCTGCGGTCGAATTAGGAGGTTACGGAGTATGTAGATATCGTACATTGAAGCAGATGGATACGCCAGTGACGCAATTCCGTGGAGTGAACTGAAACCATTGTTCCGTACGCGGCGAAATCCATCGTCAACAACGCCGCCGCCGAGCTATAAAGCCGCTCTTAGGGTAACGAGTTATTCGGTCATATTGGTGTAGTGGTTAGGGTACTGGCCTCTCACCGGGAGGGACCGGGTTCGAATTCCGACAGCAGAAGATATCTTTCAATGGCTAGGCGGTCCCTATTCGAGTGTTTTGTGGAGAACATTCGAGTACAGTGCTCCGTCCGTCGGATGGGACGTTAGCCCGTGGTCCCCTAGGCGCCTTTTTGTTAAAGAGCAGGCTAATGCCGACGCCGGGTTTCACTCCACCCTTCCATTACCATCGTTGAGCCTTTCCTCCCGGGCTGAAGCGCCTACATATTAGTGTAGATGCAGACTTGAAAAAAACAGATGAGGTTTTAAGCATGGCGGTAAGGAGTTTGGTCCTCTAATATAGTAAATTATTAGGTGAAATTCATGCCAAATATACTCATGAGTAATGAAAATAACCATGGATCTGTTATTGTACCTTCTTCATATCAAAGGATTTTTTACTATTTCAAAATTCTTAAAACATACTTATGAAAGTTATATATAGCTTCCCGACTAAGTTAAAAATTTCCATGTGACAAATATTGCATTTTATGGAAGGGGTATGCAAAAATATTATCTATAATTAAATAGGAGAATAGTTCAAGTACGACTCTTGCTTGTTTAAGCGTAATTACCATTGACGTGGTTTGAATGCTAGGTATCCGAGTCAACACCAGGTTAAAAATTAACTTAAACGTGCTCCATTATACCATCGTCGTTATAAATGTTCGTTAAACTCTGCGTAAAATCATCAATAATTATTTCTCTGTGATCAGTCCCACGTCAATCCTCGGTTGCCAAATCGAAATGACTCTGATGAACATGTGCCATGCCATGCCATGTGCAATACAGTATATTGTGTCTCAGTATTTGATGTATTCAGTTATAAATTAACATGACACAGCAATTACATTTTACGAATATATTGGCCATTAAATGTACCTATTGTCGGCTATGTCTGATGAACTACGAAATTGATAGTCTGTTCAAACGGCTTCAACCAAGCTGGTATCAAGCAAGAAGCGAATCGAACGCGTCGTACTCAGTGTACTGAAGCCGTTTAGAACAGAAGCGTGGTTTGGAAGCGCAGGCCGTTCCCAGTAGCGTCGTGGCTTTCGCACGACTTGGTTGTCTTTGTGGTTGAATCCAGGAAGCAGGGATCACCGACCAGAACTTACGGATCCGAGCTGAAGGCGAAGCGTGGAAGAGGGTAAGTAAAACTGTCTGTGCGTCCTCTTGTTTCCAATCCTCGCGATCGAGAAAATTCAGCCTGCTTGTCGCAAGTAATTGTCGCCCCTGGTCGGATGTAGAGACGAACTCAAATATGTTTAAAAAAGGATTAATCTCTTGAATTATCATCCGGGCGTAGTTTGGTGTTCCTCTTAGTATTCCCTTTATCGTGTGGTCCCATGTTAGCTATTTGACCTCTCGGACAAGGCCTTAACCTGCCAAAGGCGTGACGAATCCGGGTGTTGAATCTGTTGTTTCGCATCGGAACGTGGGCGAGTAAAATGGGCTCCAAGGGTTGTTTTCTTCCGCGGCATTTGGCCTTCGACTATTTTGACAAAAGTATTAGGCACGTGAGAGGTTTTTCCATAAAATCGAAAGGATCTACCAGTTATGTTTAGAATGAAGACCCTGGAATGATGCGAAAAGGACGATCCTAACTTACTAAGGAGCGTTTTGACTACGTGGAGTTCTGCCTGATACTTTCGCAACAATAGTCAGCCGAGATTCCACATCATTACGCTCGCACATATTGTACCCCTCGTTCAATTTGAAAACTCTATTGAACTATAGCAACTCGTTAATTCAATTCCAATCGTAGAACTGTTTGTTTTTGGTTGTAATTGGCTAAATTCTATTGTTAACTTCATTGTACAAATCGTCTATCGAAATATTTAAACCAAAGTGCGTGTGTGTTTCTTTTTCCGTGTTCTGAGTTTCCTTCCACTCCATGGTCCCGCGTGTCTTCATCCTTCGAGGTCAAGTTTGTCCCTTTCAGGGCCCAAACACGATTGGTATTTAAGGAACACGTAAAGCATTGCGGTTTTTTCCTCTCTTCGGACTGGCAAAGGTGGCTTCGACTAAACTGAAATAGATGAGCTATCACACGTGCGTGGTCCTTCTGACCGTTTCACGCTGTCCTTCCCAGCTATTACGAAATATTGAAATTTGAGTTAAAATTTATCAGATCTCGGCCCTCTTTCTTGGAAATATTAACGCCAATTTCATTCTTTCCTCGGATGCAAAAAAGTTAATTAAACTTCAATATAGGAAATAAATTACCTATATTATAGGATAAGGGACATGGATTGGCAATGCATAATAGGACGAACACAAAGCAAGTGGTGAAAACGGAACCAAGCCAGATCACAATAGAAAAAAGTTCGACTCAGCCGGGACTTGATGCTGCATTTATTTCACTTCAAAAGTAAAATTATTTTTATTAACCTGCAGACATTGTAAATTAGCTACGACAATGGGAATGGCATTAGAAATACAATTCTTAATATCCAATATAGTTTTATCCCGATTCCAACTATAAAAGATATTCAAGTATTTGGTAAATTTTGCAATTTGCACACTCTCGTCTCAAAATTTCTAAGCCTACTATCGTCTTTTCTCAAAGTCCAAGTTTCCGCACCAAACGTTCCTTGATTCATTTTAAACTTGTTATTTTTTAAAAACTATTTTTAAGGAATGTTTATCTGGTGGCAATTTTCAACACGATTGTCATTCAGAACGGCAATGATAACTAAACAATAAAGTTATAACGGACAGCCCTGTCTAACCCCTCCTCATAATACAGCCCAATCTATCCTTCGAAAGAGTGAGGCGGGAAAAGTTAATAGGAATATTACGGAAGATATGAGTGGATTGGAGAGAAAGGAGACTGATCAAGAATGTATGCATGTCACAGAAGGCGCAAGTGACAGTAGCTGATGAGGAATCGCTTTGGGCGACAATAGGGAGGGAAGTTAGGCAGTGCTATCTGTTATTGCCGGAACTTTTTAACGTAGGTATCCTCGGAGGAAATGGTGAGAGAGGCTTGGGAATAGTTACAGGCAGGAGTAAAGGACGGCGTAAAATTGTTAAAATCATTAAGGTTCGCGGATGGCGTAGCGCTAGCCAGCCAAAATGGCTTGCAAAAAATATTGTATGCGTTACAGTAACTGTGCAAAAGATACGGGATGAGGATAAATCAGAAGAAAACGAAAATAATGAGATTCTCAAGATCCACAAAGGCCAGTTTAAATATGAATGTAGGAGTTCAGATGCTAGAATAAGTGGGGCGATTCCGCTTTCTAAGTAGTGTGTTGGAGAAAAAGGGGTATAGCAGCATTGATGTCCGAAGAAAAATCGCATTGGCAAAATAAGCTTTTCATCGTAGATGTGAACTGTTGACAGGGAAGTAAAGGCAAGGCCAGTGAAAAGTTTGATATGGAGCGTGGCACACTATGGCGCTGAAACATAGGCTTTATAGAAAGAAAATGAAAATAGACTCAAGGCTTTTGAGGTGTGGATGTGAAGAACGATAGAGAAAATAAAGAGGGTCGGACGGAAGATAAAGTACTAGAATTGTTAGGAGAAGAAAGAAATTTGATTGATATAAGTCGGAGAAGGCAGAAGATGTGGGTGGAGAAGGTGAAAGGGGCGAGGTTGTATTGAAAGATGTGATTGAGGGAAGAATATTGAGTATACGGGGTAGAGTGAGGTGAAGAACGGGTAGCTTGGATAGAATAATGGGAGGTATGAGGAGCTGAAGAGGGAGACCGTGTGAAACTAAAACTTATAATAATAAAAATACTCATCACTGCAATCACATCACGTGTTGAATTCTCTTGCAAGATCTGAATGGATCTTTGCTAGAAAATCATTGCTTTCTTTTCCATTGCATTTTGATGATTAGAAGCACCAACTTGCTTGCTAGAAAATTCCTGCTTGAGGGTGCCAAGACGTGGAAGAACATGAAAGTTACTTAGGTAACTATGCATAACCGATGCATGTTATCTATTGCTATCTAGTGATATTATTATGTACATATTATGGTAGCGATAGATAATATTGATAAGGAAGTGCTCTCTCTAGGTTTTATTTAATTTTTACTAATGCATATCATGTGTATGAACTTATTTTTTTACTTCGACCTCACATTTAATCAAAATTTTAGTGTTCAGATGGGTATCTTTACAGTAGTATCAGAAGTTATTTTGGGAAGGCAACCGACAGCTAACTATTAGGTATTAGGTCATTTTCGCAATTTTCGGAAAGGTGGGCAGCTGGGTAGAGGTAGGAGTTAATCAGGGAATGGAGCAAGAGTGGGGACAAACCCGGACGCCGGGTTTCTCCCAGCCGCGGCGTCGGCATTAGCCTGCTCGTAACTATAGGCGCTAAGGGGTCCTCGGATTTAAGTCCGATTAGACGGACGGTGTACTGAACTTGAAGAATTTTCCACTCAATATAATTTGTGACCTGTATAGTGATGAATAACCTCTACCACTGCCTGGATTCGAACCTGGGTCCTCGTGATGGGAAGTCTGTACTTATCTTTCCATCCTTGGTTAACCGATAGTGATCTAAATTAGTGTAATAACACAAATTATATCATTTTTTTCGGTGGCTCATGGCTCATAATATCTACACTCATATCAATAATTATCATCATTGGTGATCAATCTTTAGTTTGTAATATTTTACTTTGACGCTATCGAGTACGGCTAGCGAGTATCTAGCGTACACTCGTTCTTCTTTCATAGTGGAAAGGTAAATATATTAACAGTGGTGGCGTATCGTATCTTGCGATAATTTATTGGATCAGTCGTTGGGAACAGTGGCTTACTTGAAGCTCAATTTCATCTTACGAGCCTCATCCTTGATGGACATTAGTTAAATGCGAATGAGAACTAGCTCCTATCGATCCACCTAGAAAATTCTTCATAATCGTAGAATGATGTAATACATTGCTGTCAATTCTGAGTATTCCATTGACCTTTCGCTGTGCGTCCAAAACATTATACTTTGTGGTTTTAGGACTGGGTGTCGAACCCACCATCCGCAACCCAGTGGACGTGAGGAAGTTTTAATGTGAACTGTAAAAATGTTTCGACCTTATACTGAGTTAAATTTTATGTTTAAAGTTGAGCCTACGTAAAAGATATCGCAAGGCGTAAAATATTGGCTGAAAACGATGTATTTAGATTTCTTGCATTGAATGAGCCACGAATGCATATTGTTCAAGAAACAGTTTATCACTTCTGTCTCTTGAGAATATCAAGGAAAAGCATGACACGTGCCAGGAATATTTTGTCCTTAATTTTCAGTTATTCAAATTGGATGAGCTTTGATGTTTTTGTGGGAATCTGTACGACTCCCTATCGTGGTCGAATAGCTAATCGGAAGATAATTCGTTGAGTGATTCAGTTTATTGTCTCGGAGATTAGGTAACTAGCCAATAGTCCGTGCCCTTCATCTGGTGTTCTGACTGACACTTTTGATATGGATATTCATGGTCATGCACTTCACGGTAAGTGTATGAAAATAGAAGTGTGGTATCATAGTAGTCCATTAGTAGTAGTCAGTAATATTTGTACTGATTACCTGATTACAGAAAAAATATAATGCCATTCATGCCTTCCTTTTTTCCAATTCACCTTATCTCAGAAGAGATCGTAGATCAGATTTAACGTAAGTTATTTGGCTATGCGATAATTAATTAGCTCTGCCATGCACTACGACTTATTCCCACAATACCATGCTGATTTTACATGTCCCTTGAGAGGTAACTAGTGCAGGATGGGAGGCTTTGTTGAATTTAAATAGATTTAAACTGTTCAGGAGTACCTTTCTTACAAGAGAGGTTTTGTCTGATGTAAAGAGATTTAAAGACTGTTCAGATGTACTTCCCACAAGTACGACATATAAAAAAATCCACGATTTTCGCTGAGCACGCAATACTCGATTTTATGTATACATCCCCAATATGGCTTCATGGTTGCTCTTTAATCATCTAATAGCCATATTTCTGTCCCTTTGGATGGTTCTTGAACTATGTCTCGAATTTATCATGAATACATACGTCCGACTCATAAACCTCAAAAAGTGTTCCCATCTCCGTAAGAATTTGTACTTAAAAGGACCCATGCAGTTATGAAACGAACGAATTTTCTCTACCACAATTTATATACGAATGTCAGGAGAAATCGTATTTTGGTCCTCAACGTCACTACCTCTCATGTACCGAGTCTTCATAATTCCGTGGTGGCAGTGGAGAAGAATATTACTCAAAATTCAATTGCTAATGCGAATATTTAATTCGCAATGAAATGAGGTTGGGCACTTATTTGATTTATGCTGGACCGGGAGATGGCAGGTGCCTTTTATTGCATTTATAAAGGGGTGACAGGGGTTTTATACACTGATGAATACGACACACGCTTGAATATTCTATTATCCTTACCACTAAAGTTACGGTATTCAATTGATATATTAATGCTCGTCGTGAAGAAATATTTCTCTTTAGCTTGGAATTCTATTTCTAATTCTTCTCAATAAGGTTTTTCTAAGACATATTTTGCGCTCTGTTATAGACATACCAAGTTCACATTCTCAGTTCCTTTTAGCGGGCTGGAGTAGCGATAACTTAAAATTTTACAATTAATTACTACGTGGCTCCGAAATAGTGCCCTCAAACGAATAAAAGTTTTGCTTATTCAAGTTATTTGGACGCTTGGCTTAAAATTAAAGGTCAGTGCTAACCAGCGATAGCACAGCTTGGGAGTAAACATTGAACAACTTGAGTATTTGGAAGCCGATATCATAAAATTCACTTATTATGCCTTTGTCAACAGCTATATGTAGGGATGAGTGATGTGCAGTCGACCGCAAGTTGTAGACCGCAGTATTTGTAGAAGACGGTAGAAACTCAACAAAAACGTGCCTACAATTTCTAAATTGACTTCCCGTGACTGAACTGGGATACAGACAAGGATTTGAATTTCTTTATACTATGAGGTAATGAGCAGCATATTTCAATTTCACGCTTAAACTCATAATGGTGTTGTTTCATACGGCAGGTCAGCAGTATTATATTTTTCCATACCCCTTTCCACGTCTTGACTGGCAAATTCGCACTCGCTTCTTGTGGAAACTGGTCCAGATTTCCTATCCATGTTGTATTGTCACCATAGTTTGAAGAGTTTAGAAGGCGGCAATGGACGCAGTTTTCATCAGCAAAGGAGAAAGAAGAGGTCGAAGGGAGAGGACATTGACGGACCAGAAGGGAAACATGAGGCGTACGGTGAGTGCAATCGAATCGGTTCGTAGGTCCGTCAATTTCCATATGCTTCGTAAAGAGCGTAGAAAAAGACGGGAGAATCTAGTGGACATAAGATGTATAGAAGCAGCCAAAAATTCACTCATTTTTTTAGGTGCCCATCCAGATTCGGGCATGAAGAGAGGTTAAGTGCAACGTGAGATTCAAAGGGTTAAATGAGGGAGATAGGATTGGAGATAGGGTTAGATGTGGAAAGTAGAACCACTGTATGGTGATGGAAGAAAGGAGTACTGGAAGTTACTCGTCATATCTGTAAGTAAGCTAAAGCAGATTTGGGTAGCAAAAAAAAAGGTGCTAGAGCTGATAAAGCCACAAAGTATGTGGCGGAAAGATCGATTAGTATGGAAAATACCATTGTAACTATGTAGTCTTGGGTATTGGGAGAAATGATTAGTAAGATAGGGAAGAGAAGGAATGTGAAACATTTATGTATTTTTTAAGGAAGGAGAAGGTACAAGAATACTAATTACAACTGTTAGTGAAAATTTATCAGGGATATGGACAAGGAAAGGGAGCGCGGTGAAAAGAATAGCTGGACGAAAATAAAAATTTCTAAAAAAGTAAGAAATAAGTGTTCCATATATCAGGGTAAAATTGTTATCAGTATGCAAGGAAAGTAAAATGACACCATGATCCTTTAAAATGATACCCTTTGTCTTGGAAATGGGAAAACAAATACTACGACAAATTCAACTGGGCCCAACCAGAGTACATGGGGGTGAAATCGTTAACTTTTCTAGTCATTATTCTCGTTTTCATATACTTTTCTTCGCCCCTTATCACGTTAATGTTTTCTGTAACGCGCTTAAGAAGAATTTAATCCGTGGGATAGTGTCTAAATTGTGTGTTAGCATCTACAAGTATACTTAATCAATTTCCCGTCTACTTTCTTTCCAAGCTCTCCTCTTTCCACGCTGTCTTACGATTACCTCGTAGTTAAGAAGGTATGAGAAAAAAAATATCCATGGGAAATATATCGCAAGCCGTCTACAGCGTCTACATCTATTTTTTTAATAATAATATTTATTTATCTGATGAATCAACATTACAAGCACATCTTACATTTCAATTAGATAAGGATAAATTAGGAATCCCCTTTAGGCATAGCCTGTACTAGGGATACCTAAATACAAATTACAGTGCGAATAGTTGAAACAAAAAATAAACAAACTAAGAACAGATTCGTAACATAAACATATGCATAAAAGAGATAACAGTTTGTTGTTTAATCTCAACCTGTCGTACATAAAGTTTATAGTGAGTATTAACCATACTATTAACCAAAAAACGTATCTGGATTTTCTACATCAAATACAATTTTTTTACTCCTTTCAAAAATAATTTTAATTAATTGCACCTCTTATACTATCTGGCAATCTAAGAAATAGTTTTGGCCCTATATATATCAATGAACGTTTTAACAGGGAAAGATTGGGCTTGGGAAAAATAAACATTGTTGTAGATCTTAGGCTGTATAAATTGGTTTTTGGTTCTTCCTTAGGTTTATTACTTCTGAGTTAGAACAATTTCAATACTTTGTAAATATAGAGATGACGTAAAGGGAGTAACTGTAAATCCACAAATATGGGGAAGGACGGTTCAAATTGACATTTTCTAGCAATCAGCCTCACTATTGCTGTATGGAGAATCAGCAACGGGTTGAGTGAATTATTATAGGCACCTCCCCAACAGATTATTCCCATAGTTTAGTTTAGATTGCAGTAAAGAATTTTGAATCGTTTTAATGAAATGCCGGGGATATTTCTCCCGGTTCTTCGTACATCACTCATAATTTGTGGCTTCATCCACTTAGAGGCTTCTAGTTTTTCATATATACTTCTCCTCTGTTCCTGAATGCCTCAATTATCATCTCCTCTGGCCCTCTCAGCTGAACGCCTTCTCCGAGCGTACGGGTGAAAGCGAAGGCATCCAAACTATGCTCAATATATGAACTTCATGTTAAATTGTAGTCCGTATTTTCTGCGTCATTTCACAACCCCCTCCTTTAGAAATCCAGTCAATTTCACCTCGCTATTTTATCTCAATTTTCTCATCTACCATTGATTGTATTTAAAATTATCTCATAGGACCTATAGTTTTTAAAGCCTCCACTTCACTTCTCAGATGAACTTGTGGTGAAACTGAATATTCGAAATCCCTACACCAATCGTGAAACTATATAAATATATAATTTTGTCGCAACGTCTAAAGTCTAGTAAAAATATTATGACATTGGCATTTACCTAATGAATTTACTCATGCGTTTGGTAAAAAAACTTTGAAGCCTGTATCGTATTTCAGGACATTTGATCACCAGCTATAGGAAATGGAGGAGCATGAGTGTTTTCTTTAATTTTTTTAAAGAAAGACGCACGGAAACCCCAGAGACACCTGTTCCATTAATGGACAGTGACAGTTTCAATAGCGTGACAATGTTTTCCTTTTATTTTCCCCTTCGTAGTCGTAGTCATTTGGAGGAGATGACCGACACCTATGATCATTTTCACCAGAGAGAAGAGGAACTGGGTAAAGATGGGAGTTTTTCTGGCTGCGGAGGAAGGGTGGAGAGAAGTCTGACTTTGGCATCAGCCTACTCTTAACGAAAGGCGCCAAGGGGACCACGATTTAACGTCCCATCCGACGTTTGGAGTACTGGACTCGATGTGCTCTACATTTTTATTTATTTCTCCATATCTCTCTCAATTTGTTTATTGTACGGATTCTGATCTGCCAATATAGGAAAGGCAGATAAAAGACTATTATTGCTCCGATTTTAGGATAAAGATCCCATAATTTCTTTTATCTTATGGGTAATGTATAATATCGCCTGACTAATGAGTTTAGTTTGTAGTAGCCCTAGGTCTCTGTGCAAGGAGCGCCCACATTTCCTGATCTTTTTGAGGTATTAAATCTTGCTGTATGATTCCATAAGGCTCTTATATTTTTTAGTTTCGAACGGAACTCGAAGCAATGTATGTCAAACTGTTACTGTTGCATCATTTTAAAACTTTCTTTGTCCCTTTACTTAGACAAAAGGATGGTGAGATCATTAAAAAAGATATTCCGTGACAGTGCTGAGGTCGCAGTATATATCAGTCGTCCAGGACCGTGATAAATAGAGTCTTTAAATTTATCCCCTTGGAAGCAATAAGATATGTGTTTTATTCCATTTTTAACATTAGTTTTTTCAAATTCTTGGAATAATACTCATTTTTTATTTTTTTTATTTTTGCGACCGCCATCCCAACCGTGTTTCATATTAATTGAAAATTATTCTGATGAAAGGCATGCCTACACTTAGCTTAATGCATAGCCATTCCGTACCGTATTTTTCTTCATGTCCGCTCCACTGAATTGATGCAGCACCGCATCTCTGTCCCGCTACGAGTGATGACATCGTCTGCGCATTCGGCGGCCGTCCTCCGTTTCACCAATTCATCGCAGTCATTTCGATTCCAGACCGTTTTACGTCTTCTCCCCCTTGTGCTCAGGGAGGGGTCCAGCCACACACGCGCACACGCATTTCGTTTAGCGCGAGGCACCGGCGTTGCCCGCCGCTGCCGTCTCGAGTGGTTCCCGAATCGATTTCGTGATGAAAGAGGACGGGACTCGATTGCCGCCTCCGAACTGCCGCCGCCCTCGAGGTGGGCTTCCATGTGGCGTCTCAAATGGCCATCTCCTCTCCCTCCCCATTGATTGTGGCTCCACTCAGGGGTCCTTTTTCCTTCCCTAACTCTTCTCTCATCGGCTTCTCTGCCTCGGCCGTCATCGCTTCCGATAGACACGAACAGTGGCGCCTCTCGAGGGAATTAAAATGATTTTCTGAGTGATCCACCCGAGGCAGAATAGGCGGTGGATTAGATTGTGTTTGACTTTGAGGTGACCCTGTAACCGTTATTAATTTTATTTCATCAGCACTCGGGAGTGAGGGGATAGGAAATGTAGCAGTCTTGCGTTATTTCCTTCTTTCTATTTATCAACTCTGACGGAATGATTTTTATGTGTCTGGAAAAGATACAGTCGTACCCTTCACCCTGTTTCATTCTGGAGAGGAAATTCTCACTGACCTGACATTAATTAAAAGCGAAGGGCGGCTACCCTATCGGTGGCGACTCACGAATATCTTCCGCTTTCTATTCCCATTTCTCGTACAAGGGCTTAGCTATCGTTAAGTTGGTTTTTATCCATTTAAACATGCTATCTTGATCCCTTAATACTATTCCTCTAATTGAATATCTCCAACAACATGCTCCCATGACTTTTTCCATGCACGACCCCCTTCCATATACTGTTGTAATATATCGATTTTGGGCTGTTTAGGTTTTGATCATTTTTTTACATGAGATCAGGGAAATAGTTTCGGGAGAGAAAAATGACTGCTGATCATGTTTTTACGACTAAGAAGAGGTGGGGTGTTGTTAGGATTTGTAGGAAATGAGTGAAGGGTGGAGAGAAACCCGGCGTCAACATTTTCCTACTATTAGCAAAATTTGTCAAAGATTCAATGGCTCAATGTCTCATTCGATGGACGGAGCACTGAATATGAAGTGCTCTCTGCAAAGCACAAGTATGGACGGCGTACCACCAAAAAACCTACCACTGCCAGGATTAAAACCGAAGTCCTTGGGATGAGAAGCCAGTACTCACCACACGAATCCGATCCTTTTCCTCATGATCAAATCAAAAGACCAATTTTATTTTACATTACTACCATTGTTTTCTACCCAAATTCTTTCATGGCATTATTTCCTGCACTATCTTTCTCCCCATTCCTTTCTTCACCCCACTCACTATCATTCTTTACATCAGGGAATATTTCTTACACTAAACTTTTCAGGCCATCATAAAGAGGCTAAAATCAGTAAGGATTCGTCAATAAACGGGAATGGAGAGATTAATTACTTTAGATGACATGGAGAGGAGTGTGGTATTAGAGATGATGCTGGTTGGGGTTAGGAGTGGAATTTTAAACGCTTTGCAGGAGTGTTTCAAAAGTCAACAAACATAGGTGGGGGTTTTCGGAAATGCGAGTCCAGGAAATTAATTTACTCGGTCAAATGTCATTGTTATTTTGTATTGGTTGTCACCCCAAGGTGACTTATGCTCACTTCTTTGTTTGAAGCATCAGCTTCTTATCACATTTTAGAAAGCCTCTGCGTTTAGGAGCATCTGCTCCAAGTCATTTTTTTATTTAAAAAGAACCTTTATCACCTGTAATTTATTTCACTGGATTTAAAGATTTAATTTAACAATTTAAAAATCTAAAACATTACCAGGAGTTTATACTTGCTCCTGGTTACATCGTCATATAAAATTAACTCTTTTAAAAGCGGATTGTCGCAATCGTCTAGTTTTCATAATAACTTGTCGCGAGCGCCATAATCTTTTTCTTTATCGGAATGATGCGTGAAATTTGATATAGCTTCTCATTCCCGTCTATTCTTCTGATTTTGAAGATTGATCTAATTATTCTTCCCTCCTGAATTTCTAGTATTTTTATTTGTCCTTGTTTTAGGACACCAGCCCAAGCAAGTGTGGCATATAATATTATCGGTTGTACGTAACTTTGGTATATTTGTTTTTGATTAAAGGTGGAGTGGTATTTGACCTTAGGATGGGGCTTAGCTTGGCCCTCATGCCCGCACTTTTACCTTTCACCTTATTTAGGTGGCTACTCATATTTATCTTCTCATCAATTGCCACCCCAAGATATTCTACTTCCAAGATATTCTATTTCCTTGGCCCATTCTAGTCCTTGCTGCCCTATTTTTATTGTACTCCTTGGTTTAGCTTCTTTTCTTGGCGGATGGAAGTCTATAGCTTTTGTTTTTTTGGTATTTATCTGAAAATTAATTTACTACCTGCCACGAAACCTTTTAAATCTTCGTGTTGCTTCCCGAGTCTCGAATGGATGCAGTATGGTTTTAGCTGTGTCTTGATAAGGTAGTGAAAATGTGGGATTTCAGATGAAACAACAACAGATGAAATATAAACGATGAAAACAGTGTTCATAACTGTTTACTTAGTAACTTGCTCCACTTCAATTCCGCTTCCGTGTTCTACGCGTTCGGTTACTTTGGCCTGAGACGGGGGTGTAAGATTTTTAAGGCAATGGGCAATTTTAGTGGTGAAGGAATTGCCTTTTACTGTTCTTTTTAAACAATAAAAATACTTATAATTTTTAAAAAAGATATGGGGTTTGATGAATATTAAAGTTGAAATTATTATTTTTCATAAAAAGGCAACATGACATTAAAATAAAAGGGCCTCGTCAAACAATCATGCATATTAAAAAAATTAAATGTGAATAAATTATTGATGTTATTTTTTCGCTCTAATGCATCACCGTTTAGAGCGACGGGTTGAACAGTGAATAGGACATAAAGTGTAATGGAATGAGTGGTGATACATTATTACTTTTTGCACCAATGAAAAAGCATTCAACTCTCTAAAGATTAGAGAAATAAATGTATTGGGATATGTCTTATATATATTTCTGTTTTCCACTAATATGTACCCTGCGTACGCCTACCAGTTGGATTTAATGCAACTTATTTTATATCTCCCAGGACCTATAAATTGAAAGTACAGATTGAATAATGGGTCAGAGTAAACATCTCTTTCTCTCATCTTGAATATAAGCCCATATATTAGTAAAATGCTTTATATAGCATAAATGCTACTTCTTTTGCAGTGGAAGAATGACTCCAACCGGTGAATTGAAGACATTATTTGAGAACGCCAAAAATAATTATGCTGAAAAAATTTTTTGTAGAATATTTATAATACCTACCTAACATTATAATTATTTTATTATGAATATTCAGCCCGATTCCCTTTTCCCCGAAGTTTTTAGTATTTTTCCAGTGCTAAATATTTTATTAACTACGAGAAGACGAGGGCATTTCGGTATTGTATTTTGCTGTATTCAATAAATATATTTTAATTAAAGATGTCCCCATTCAATCAGTCTGTCTATTGTGGAAGGTGTTCTTGCACAGTATCTAGTTTATCTCCTAGTGAAGCTGAACTTAAAGTTAACCGCCTTCACAATCACCGTCAGGAAATGAAATATTTCAAATTCAGGCAAGAGACGAGGTTTTTGAGTGGAAAATCGAGTGTGAGTGCTTTGTGGAAAACTCTCCTACTTTATCGCTCCACCTTTCAAATGAGGCGTTAAAGCATGACATCCAAGGCGTTTTCCGTTAAGAGTGAGTTCATGCCGAAGCCGTGTTTCTTTCCACCCTGAATTTATTCCCCTTGAAGCTATAATAATAAGCTATTGTACCCTATCATTGATGGCGCAAATGACTTCATCTGCCACTTTCATTTTTCAAGTATTAAGAAAAGGATCAAGGTATTTGCTTTATATTTATTGGGGTTTAGGGTGGAGCAGAACAGGATTCTCGAGCTAGTATGGCGAGGAAGCTTGGAAAAGAAAGTTCACTCACGATACTCTAGCACTAATATATAACGAGCACCCACAACGAAACAATGAAAGTGAATGCCTTTCAATGATTTCAACTTTAAATGTAACTTTTAGCCATTTGGTGTTACAGGCGTTTATAAATGCAAATAGTGTAAACATCGCATTAAAATCATATTTTGTTTTGCCCAGTAATGAGTGGAGATGAAAAGATGCGTTCTTTTGTTTGTCCTCGGGATATGTGTCATAAGTTTGGTGGACTAATTTTCTCAAAGAATGGTGAATTATTAAGCAGTTTCGAAAATGAAATTACGAGATTTATAAAAAGATTTAATGCGCCATTTTTACAGATAAATGTACAGGTATTGACTTGCTAATCGAGGAAAGGGTGATTACATTTATTAACACTCATTAATGAATTCCATTTACGGCCAATTGCCAACTTTATTCTATCAGATGTTTTTGCTGCTACTATATTAAAAAAAACAAATTTACTAGGGACAAAATATGTGAACTACTAGACGCTATTCAACAATCATTTTTGATGTTTTGGCTTATTACATTTCGAGTTGTATAAATATTTCAAACAATCTTAAAATAAATCCTTAGTATGCAGTAAACATATAATCTTGAATGGGAAAGTAACCACCAACACACTCTTCTCACTCTGCCGTCCGAGATGTAAACAGGCATACCGTAGTAATTCTACGGCTTGGTCACGCTTTTAAGGTGAAGTAAACACAAATTTTCCAGTTTTACATAAGCATAAATCAGTTTAATTTTTCAATTAAATTGTCAATTTTTCATGCATCAACCCATTTGAAAGGAAGATGGGCTATAACGGAAGAAAACGCCATATTTAATACGATAATTTGCAAGTTAAATCCGGTGAAGTCACTGGTTGGCATCTCTTCGAAGTTCTCGGCCGGATGTCGTCACTTCTTCTTGAAGCACGTCACAGCATTGAAGTAGCACCTCCAGTAAACACGGCCTTTTTGCGGCTCACGCCTCTGGAGATCCTTCTGAAATGTATGAAAATGCCCATGTAGAAAATTCTCTGTCATTAGTGAAACTTTTTTTTTAGATTAGCATATATAGGAGGGTAAGCAGTTGGAGCACCTTAAACAATTGTATTTAGGAAGCGAAAGGCGTTCACGAAATATACATTCTTTACACTTATAATATTTACTGTCATCATACGCCGCCCGGGGGTTGTTTTACGCTATAAAGTCGAGATGTTAAAGAAAATTTACTCTCTCGTCGGAGATTAGGAGAAGGTAGAAGGTCTGGATGGAGCAGGTAATAAAGAGCGAGTGTGTTTTAAACGCATTATTGAAGGTAGAATGTTGGATAAGCGGAGTAGAGAGAGGAAAATAACACGCAGTTTGTATAACATGATGGGATGTAGGAATTATGAGGGGCTGAAGAGGTACATAATGTGCTAAGTAGAGGTCGTGGGAAGAATTAATTATCCATTTAGACATACCTTCACCGGTAGGAAGCTAATGATAATGTTACGTTCTCACCCTTGTGCAAGTTTGGTAAATTCCATTATTGGTTCAAATTCATAGGTTTGATGCCTATTGGATAGTTATAGGAATTGCTATCAATACTGGGAAAGCAGTAGTGACTCTTAATATACAACTGCATAATACTCTGCATTCCACATACAAGGGCAGTTTATGGGAAGGGCACCAAAAAGGTACCCTCAGCAGGCATGAATTTATGTCAAGAGATTGTACCTTACTTTAATTCAAGTATAATTCATGGTGTAAGAAGCCTTAATACAGCACATTATGGTTTCACCATAGCTATTTACGACTTTCGCAGATGTTCATGCGGCAGTGTGTAGATGAGATAAAATTTCTAAGGAAACATGCCTCGAAACGTAAAATATCCTTTTATATGATTTTGACAGATCCTCTTTAGTCATCTTTAATGTATGTACGATAAACACATTTTCCCACAGATATGACCGTATTGAAATTTCAATCGACGGCTTTTTTTGTGAAAATGATTCGACACCTAGGAAATACACATGTTCAATATGCAGCTCAATGAATGTTATGCTGTTTATAGCGAGGGTGGTTAAAAAGTGAACAGCCTTCTTTTCCTTGCATAGGTGATGATACTCTGAATTATAGTAATGAAATTTCCTACTTAAACGAGGAAGGATGTACTGGTAGCCAAGTATTTTTCAAGAATTCAGGTGTCTTTTTTTCATATATCTTCATAGCTTTGACAGCAATATTTTAAGCCATTAGCTTTTAGTGCAGCAGCAGATCTTCTCACATATTTAAAAATTTTGTTTGGTATAGATTTTATTGATTTTAAAGTAGGTACTTCATCCGTTGAGGAAAGAGTGATCAAAATTGGTTACCTAAATTGGAAGATATGTATCTGCATTAAAACTCTAGGCCAAAGTTGGCTAACGTTTCTCGTGGCGCTTGAATGTGTTTCATTTATTTTTGTGTGGTGTTAGGCATGGTATTGTGCTTGTTGACAAGCTCCAATATGATTTACTCAGATAAGGTAACTGAATGAACTAGCAAGGAAAGATTATTTAGGTTGCACCGCCGATTGAAATCATCTTTCTTTATCAGGTTGAAAACGCTAATTGTTACGCTTATGTCTCGAGGTGTGGTTGAATAAACATTATTTTTTCTGTTATAGTCATTTTTCAACATTTCCTGCGGTCACTATAATAAAGCAATGGGAATTTGATGTAATGCTAAGCTAAAGGACATCATATGAAATATTGGGTTAAGATTTATGCTTAGAATCTATAAGAATCTACACTCACCTTAACCGGTAGTTAACTAGTAATATTAAAATAAAGGTTTGCGATGTAAGTTACGAAATGGCCGAAGATGGGAATAGTTGTGACGTCATTAGGGACTGCGTTGGAAAAGTAGACAATTGCCAACATAATAGAATGTCATACAAGAACCCTGAGCAGGAAATTAAAGAATAGATTGGAGAAGAACTTCATATGGAGCGTGGCGTTATATGTATCCGGTACCTTGGGTCTCGGGAGACATGGCGAGCAAAGATGCAGAGGAGAAAGTGGAAAAGAATGTATTGGATGGAAAGGATGGAAATGAAATGTATTATGAAGTATGATGCGGTTTGAAGGGTCGCTTGATGAAGATCCTCCATGACGAGTCAACAGAAAAAGAATCATTTTGGGGAAAGCAAAGTTATTATTTTTCTTGTGATTTATAAAGTGCTGAGCACGGTGGGGGAGGAATGAAAATTTCTGGCAGAGATCAGGGGAGATGTAGGTGTCGGGTGGAACTGATAAATAGAAAAAATAAAATACTCCCTTCTGAGGGCCAATAGTGATGGTAGAATGTTGGGTAGAGGAAGAAGAAGGAAGGATAGAAAAGGTATTTTAGATTGAAAGAAAAGATGAGGAAAATATGCTTATCTTAAAAAATTGAGTTAAGAAATGAAATGCAAAATATGGTAGGGGCACTCAAAAAAATTCACCGTATCGTAAAGAATGTACCGCACTGATGACGGCGACCTGGCCAAATGCTAATTGAAAAAATACCTATTAAGACTTAAAGGCTATCGATCCTTTGACTTAATAGTGAATCCTCCAAGATTTTCGAAAGAATATTACGGCTGCAATCAGGACCAATGCAATAATACCCACTTGTGGGTAGCTGAAGTGTGTGAGAAATCAACATGCAAAACGAAGGAAATAATTCGTTACATATTATTCGTAATATTAGAACTTCACGACCTGCTTAGCCTCGATGTTAACCACAAGTTCAAAGTAATGTGCGAAGTGCCATTTTCCACTGACTTAAAATTGTAATGGGGGAAAATACCGATGAAAGCAGATAATAGCTATAATTATTGTAGCAAGACTTAGCACTACCGATCAAGTAGTGTATGGTACGCGCACTACTCGAACGGTGGCGCGGTGGAAGAAGCCCATCCTTGATAAAATTTGATCGGGTCCTTGAATTAAAATTGTGAATCTCAGTTAGTTTTAACTGGCCGTTTGTTTCCATGGATATAGAGAAAGCAAAATAATCCAAACCTACCAATATTAAGAGTAAATATTATTTTGTATTAAAGTATCAAATTAATTAAAATAAAAAATAAAATTAAAAATTAGTGCAATTACATTTAAATTATGAAAATATTTGCGATACATTGGCAGAAGGAAACATATTTAAACTTTTTTGTCACAAAACACACAACATTACAATCCACAATCTCATGTATTTAAAATTTTTGTATTGCCTCACGAATCCTTCAACTGAGCCATAACTGGGGGTGCTCTTCTTTAACTCGATAAAATACTCTATTAATAAATATAGGACCTGTAAAACTTATGCATTCTTGGAAATCTTTAAAATTAGTAAGTTTAACTTTAAAAGTAGTAGCTTCATATAATGTGTCACAGTCGAAATTTTTGAAGAGCTCGATCACTCAGTAGACATGACAGAGTTTCAAATATATTTTTGGCTCATGGATGGTCGATGGAGGCTGTCACACAACGAGGAACTCAACTCAATTACTCAACAGGCACTCCATATAAAATTATAAACTTTTATTTTGACATACTCAAGAACAAAAATATATTCCCTTACAACTAGAAGATATTTTGTATCTTTGAATAGCGGAAGTTCATTTGCCTTTACGTTGTCCAAGACAGTTTTATCTCCGGGTAGTCCGACAATGCCTGCTTTGCCCTGTGGTTCGTCCATCGCCCGGTGAAGCGCCACCATCAACTTGTCAATCAACATAGCAGCTCTTTTTGGGACGACAACCTGAAAGAAAGAAAATTTAAATCATAACAATAATATGATAATCTCCTTGAAACTATGTGCTTCACAATCATATACCGGTTACTGCTTAGCAAAATGTCGAATCACATCGCATTACGACTGAATTATCTTTGCACTGTAATTAGGTGACAAAAGGTCAAAGAAGGTGACATAATAGATATAAGAGACTGAGTTAGTGTAAACTCACAGTTAATCCATGATATTAACGTTTTAAACCGAAATATTATATATATGTTTAATTGGTAGTTTTCTTAGAGTTTTTATACTCCAATGCTTAATGTTGTATAGCATCGTCTAACTTTAGATTTAAATCCTAGGATAAGAGTAACATCCATTCCCAGGGCGGGAGTCAAACCCACGACCTTTGCGTGAAGGTTTCTCGGGTCCTTCACCGGGTTGTTGCATCCATGTCCGCCGACGTTTCGTATTCCCGACTCGGTCATCGTCTTCAGGACTGCAGAAGGTTATCTTCGTGAATTAATTACCCGTGAATTTTATTAATGTCATTTTAATTATCAGAAGCCCCGAAGACGACGACCGAGTCGGGAATAGAAACGTCGGCGGGCATGGACGCAATAACCTTGTGGAGGTCCCGAGAAACAAACCTTCACGCAGCAGATACGCCGGGAAAGCACCAGATTTTTCCCCACGACCTTTGGATTGCCGATTTGAGCATTACCAACCGCGTTACGCGTTATCAATTTATTTTGCCATATTCAATCACTTATTGACGTTGTGCTCATTTTGAATGCAATGAAATCCATTTTTGCGAGAACTGAGCACACATGCATAGAAATTAAAATTATAATGGTCATTATTGCCTGTTGGGTATGATCTCACCAGTTGATTACTGTTTTAGTTATTTGCTTTACGCGTGTATCTGAAAAAAAAACTTGAGGTCAGCACCATTCCCGTGAATTTTATTAATGTCATTTTAATTAATTAATGTTGTTTCGTGATTATTATACAGAGCTATCATTCGTATATTTACGAATAATCAACTGTAAAATTATGGCTGCATCAGTCTGATAAGCTTCATTATCCACACATGTGAAATGATTTCAAATTTACAGCGCATATAAAAGATTTTATGAGCGAAATGAAGAATTTAATATTTAAGTGAGCGTTGATGTGCGAAAGATTATTACATTAAAACATCAAAAGCTCCTCTTTTCCTACTTCATCCAGCAAAATAGTTAGTAGCGGCGTAGATGAATCCAAACAGAATGCGTTACAGAAAACGTGGACGTATTTAATCCCCTACCATAAGGTAAAATTATTCAATACAAATAATCTAAAATGATAATTTGAAGAAAATATTCAGATTGAAAGTTTGCCGTAAATTGCGACGCATAAAAGTTCAAAAATAAAGTTTTGTTGTACATACATAGAAGCATTAAAAAAAAGTGTTTCATTGGAATCATTGAGGAGGGACGTAAAGAAAAGACTTGTCAAAAGATTAATATGGAGCAGGATATTGTATGGCTTTGAAGCAAGGATTTAAAGAAATGAAGATGAAATTATAAGTAGGGTTTTTGAGTTTTTTGCTATGGGGGAGGATAGAAGAAGTTGAGGAAAAAGAGGTGTAGGGAGGGTTGGAATGGGTGATATAGGGAAAGGCAGAAGGTGTGGATAGAGAAAATAATATAGGACGAGTGTTTTAAAGGATTTGATAGAGAGAATAAATCTGGGTAAGCGGGCTATAGTCAAGGTGGAGGAACGCATAGTTTAAATAGAATGGTGAGTCGCAGGAGGTATGTGGAATTAAGGCAGGATATCACATTACAGATAGGAATAGCTTTATGTCCTTCTAAACTAACCTTAACTGGTGAATCACTGGTAATAATAATTCCACTATGGTATTATAAGGTACATGTAACGTATAGGAGAAAGGTTCTTTACTGAAGTACTCTCACCCCTCCGGTAGCGAGAGGCTTCTTTATGAGAAAACATTTTGATGATTAAAGGTGTGTAAGCAGCTGAAAAGGTTAAAAACAACTTCTCTGTTCTTAATTTCGCCCAGTTGGGTTATTTGTTGTAGAAAAGCGCTCCGTGAGACTATGGAAAAAACACTTGGCATTGATGAAGCTTGGAAAAACTAGGTCTGTGAGTTTAAAGCGCAATTCCCGATTTTTTACGCAACCGTTGGGATTTTCCGTGGAATTGTGGACAGAATTGGTGCTTTTGAGGCTCGAAAGAGTCCAGAGCCATCGGCATATGACCCATGATATTTATTTTATTTGCATTTTGTCTACTGCATGAATACGTGAAATAACGCGATTCTCAGTCAGATAAATTTGGAGCGAAGTAGTCTTTAATACATTGATCGCTTGGGACACACTATTGTGTATATACACATGAACCGGAATTCCAAAAATTTCAATTTCCATCTCAAGGCGCGAACGGATAGCGTCCTCTTTGAAACGTACTCAGCGTTCCAAAGGGGAGGGTAAAAACTTGTACGAAGCCGGAAACGCGAATTCCTTGCAAAGGAAAGTTTTCCAAGCTTATCGAGATGAGAACGAAGTTTCAAGTTCGGAGCAGAGGTCTCACCGCTTTCAACGCCCCCACGTCAAATGGCCGTAGCGAGTATCTCCTCACCGCCATTGGCGCGAGGAACATCCCCTTTTCAGTCCACTCCGCCTCCCCGAAGACAGCAAGTTGTCATCCGGAGGGCGAAGGTCTTTCTTCGCTCGGAGAGAGAAAAAAGGTGTGGAAATCGTCCGCGAAACTTTGATGGAAAAATGTTTCAAAATATCACGGAAACTTCGGCCTCGCATTGCATAACGGTTTTTTTATTTCCAGAGGGGCATAAAGGGATCAAGCAGAACACCTAATTATATATACTATGTACCTACTCGTGGGTAAATAGTCAGCGAGCACCCAATGAAGGTGATATTACAATGAAGAGACTCGATATTTTAGTTATGGACTGACCTGTATTACCTATTCTAAGCGTTTGTTTTTTTGCTTATGGTAATTTTTTTAGTATCGGGAGAGGCGGCCCACAAATAAGGTTATTAGAGCTACTTAAGTTAGGTGGGATATCATTAATTTTTCCCTAGTCTAATAAGACCAATGGGAAGAAAGTTAAAAGAAAGATAAATACGGAAGATATGAAAATAGGAACTCTGGATCGTACGGATTCGGGCAGAGAATTGAAGATTTAAGGAAGGATCGAATGTAAAAAACATATGGGTAAACACAGCAGGCAGGTACTATCTTCAAACCTACCCTTAAGGCCGCTTTACTCGGTACATTTTACTGTAAAAACGAATGAATGGAACTGAACAAAATTGTACGTTTGTCGGAATGGAATTAGAAAAGGTTCTATTTTCCGTAAAATAATTCAGACATTAGCACAAGCGTTCACACAAATTGCCGCTTTACACGGTACAATTTTCCACATACAAGCGCTTATACAAGAAATGGTACAAAAAATGTACGGTGTAAAATGGCCTTTAGATTTTGGTCGAATACTTTTAATGTAAAATTATACAGCTTCAAAGTGTCTCTATGATAGTACTCAATTCTGCCCTTTTATATTTTTTATTTGTTAATTTAAGAGATTTAAATGAAAATAGATGCTATGGGATTCTCACAGATTTCTTGGCATTGTAATGAATCTAGTGTTTCTCATGCCTTCCATTTAATGTAATCTCGCTTTCTACAACCCTATCATTAATAATTGGGAGGAATTCCTAAAGCTCACTCGAGGCGCAAGGAATAGGAAAATGATTAGATTATTAAGAGAAAAAATAATTAAAGTCCACCTCAGCATTTGGAGGTTTTTTGGGTAAAAATTATTGAATGTTCTCGTTTTCGGAACTTTATTTGGTTCTTAGTAAGCCATCGCTGTGAAGGGTACCTTCGTATTCAAGGTAGGGTTCCGCCCCGATCGTATATCCTCTGTGAATGACGCGATAGCAGTGCAGCCCATCACGAATCTCCATCGAATACGGAAAAGTGGTAGATTAAACGAAAAAGCGTTCATGAGGACGTAACTCTGACGATTGTTCAATTTATCCTGAATGGATTTTGACGGGATATTTCCACCAGTCCCTCGCGATAAGAAATGCCAAATGCTCTCGTCGCTTCCAATTTCCCGCCTGATTTTTGCGTCCGATTTTTTTTTTCAATGTTTCCGAGGGATTTCCCGAAGTGCTACGTGCGAATACCACCGGTCGAGCGGTTCACGGAACCGAGAATCCGATGGGTGGAGGAAAGCAATTTTAAGCGCTCGCCTTCACTTCCACTATCCATGCGCTCGCAGAATTTCGTCGCGCGCTTGAAAAACCATGGGGTTGAATATTGATGGAAATTGGAGAAAGAGATTTGCTGATGCGCGAAGGCCATTAAGGTGTGAAGTGCGAAGACCATGCGTACTTGTCGAGAGATTCATTTCATGAACGTAGAGTGTCTGTATTCGAGAAATTACCTGTGACGTGAAACAGCTGAATTTCATAAATATGCGCGTCTGTACCTACGATGTGTATGAAATGTTTTTGGTGGATAACAATGAATAATCTGAGGAACTGATGATTAAATACCATTAATTTGTGAATATATATAACTATGTGTCATATCCTTGCAGCTAACATATGTGGGCTGTATAACATCATAATTATTTGTGTCATTTTTAAAATGAAAGGAATCGAAAATTGTTTTTTACTAAAGAATTTACTAAAGTCTTTTTACTAAAAAAGATTTTTACTACGTACTAAGGAAATGTGTGCTGCTATGGCGTATTGTCTTATAATCATAATTTTAACCAGTTTCAATTTGTCACTCATGACTTAAATTTATTTTTCATCGACATTTGCTTTAACGTGCATGTGAATCGAATTTCACTCTGACATGTACAGAATCCGATTGAGTTCACGTTACTTATGCTTCAAAATACGGATTTAACTTCTGCGCGGGTACTCTGTTGGAAATGATTGGTTGAGAAAAGATCTGTGAATTGGAGTTCCAGTCTAATAAATACTCTATGTATAAGAGTTCTGAGGATAAAGCTGATGTTGACGACGTTTATTTCGTACGCGGATCTCAGAAAGCAACAATATGTGTGCAGATTAAAGAGAAGAGGTATTTTTACTGGCTAGTAGGAGTGTGTCAAATGCAAATTTTTGTAAATTGCAAGTACTATCACTACATCTAATTCAAAAAAGCACATAATTAAACTGCAGCGAATCAGAATCATGAGATTCTGTTCAATAGGGTGAGGACAACCTCATACATAGCAACTAGTTGGAAAGGAAGAAGTCTGAAATCTGTGGAAGAAAGATTGGAAAAACAAATAAAGCGGGCTACAGGAAGCCGTGAAAAACATTTTTGGGATAAGAAAAGTTGTCGAGGAAAATCCATCTGAGGAAGAAAGCCTGATGAAAGGAGGAAATAAAAAATTAAGAAAACTGAAGGTCAACTCTGCTACAAGAGAATAAGAAATTAAACAAGTCATAACGTAAGAAAAGCAAGAGAAATGTTGATGACGGATTCATGCAAAGATGAGCAAAACAACATCTCCCAGGGAAATGTGGAAGTTGCCTATTGGATGGTGAGGAGTTACTTCAATAAGATACTATAGTCGAGAACTTTTAGTTAGAAATGAAGATACCTAGTGTGAAGAAGTGGAAGGTGCGAAATCAGTCAAAGAGGAAAATGAAGTCCTAAAGAATGAAGTCGATCTTAAAATCTGAATTCGGCGTAGCATAAAGGGAAGAGCGCATGAATAAAATTTACGGAATTGACAAAATTCCTGCCGAATTAATTAAAAACGAAGAAGAAAGGACATTAGCATAGCTGTCCGATGTCATCTGCGAAATATTCTCAACAGGAGAGATATCCACGGACTTTAAGAAGAACATCATCATTCCTAAAAAGAAGAGTGCCGAGAACAGTGAACATTTTAGGTGCATAATCCTGAGGACACATGTCTCGAAGATATTGACGAGGATCTCCTACAGAAGAATAGAACTAAAATCTAAGGCGTTCCGGGATGAAGACGAGTCTTAGCTAAGAAAAAACAAGGGTACGAGAGAAACGATTTTGGCTCTTGGAGAAGAGAATGGCGAAAAAAATCTACTTTCGTTGCAGTTTTACATAGACTCGGAGAAATCTTTTCATAATTTGTATTGGAATTAAATGCTCAAGATACTTTAGTAAATTGGGCTGTCATACAGTGTCCGAAGTTATAGTTTGTATATGACCAAATATATAAAAAGCCAGGAAGTTGTTATCAATCATGACCCAACAGTACAGAAGCGAGAGTAAAAAAAGGAAGGAAACAAGGTTGTATGCTGTTTCCTGTACTTTTCAACGTCTACAACGAGGAAGCCATCAAACCAAAGAGGAGTCTTCAAGTTCTAATAATTATGAAAAAAATTAACATACTGCAATTTACCGATGATGTAGTGGTCATGTCACAGGAAGAAAGAGGCTTAAAGAATACTAGTAACCATGAAAAAGAAAATAGCCAGGAAGGTCAATACAAAGTGCACTAAAGTAATTGCATGGATTATGAGTAAAGAGGATAAGACTAACGTTAAACTAGGAAAACAAAATCTTGAGGAGATGAAAGAGAATTGTGATTTAGGAAGCCGAGTAACAAGCGATGGACGAAGCAGGAAGGAAATAATATGTACAAGAGCCCAGGCGAAGAGGATATTATACCAGAAGAAGACTGCTTACGGTTGGAAATACATGCTTGGAACTAGGAAAAAATTCATTAAAACATGCATTTGGAGCAGATTTCAAGGCAGTGGGGCATGGATGATAACAGCAGAGAATTCAAGGCTGGAAGTAGTCAAATCGGGGCGCTACGAAAGAATGATAAAGGTATGATGGATCGACCGAGGGACCAACGAAGTCCTCATGAAAGTGGGAGAAAAGAGAAGTCTGCTTAAAGCTCTAAAAAGAAGAAGGGGCAACTTAATCGGCCATATCTTGAGACTTGATGGTCTGATAAAGACAATTGTCAATTGAAAGGTAGATGGTAAGATTGGCAAATGAAGGCCAACGTATGGGAGATATGGATCAAATAGCGAAGGACGCGAAAGAGAGGAGTTAAGTTAATATGAAGAAGTTTTCAGTAAAAAGGATAGAGATGAAAGCTGTGTCAAATCCGTCAAAAGGTTTGATGACTTTTGATGATGATGAAAAATGATAAATTTGAACTAAAAAAGAATAGTCAATTAGGAATGATAAAAATCAATTCCTGATAGAAGATAACTAGCCTTTGCTACCATCATCATGTGGTGGTTAAAGTTTCAGGAAGAACGTTATTATTCTTGCATCAGGAGGTTCATGAAATCGATTACCCAAACTATAGACCCTCTTTAGCTACGGGCCCCTGAAGCGTCTCGCAGCCAAAGAAAATATTTATCAATTCATATTATTTCAAGATTTTGGGATCCCCACATTGTCTAATCGTGTTTGCATCATCCATGTGTATACTTAATTAAATCCATTTGCAAAGATATTAAATTTCTACTCGTTATGGAAATTTGCGAGTAATTTTTTTACTTGACCTTTTGATTAGCATAAGCACACGCTAGTAGAATGAACCCATCATGCTCATATTACTGATAAATTTAGCGTTATTTAAAATTAATCAGAACATATTTAGATATAATATGAAAACGATATCTTATAATGTAGGATTGTAGTGATGCACAAAAGGAAATTTCCTTTCAATACACTACTTGAAGGGCGTCATGGAATATATGAAATTGTTTGTGAAGAGATATAGTTTAATTTCATCAAGTACGCGCTGATACAAATGTGTTCAACAGCGGAGGAGGTGCTGTAAATAGTAGTGATAACATCTTAGAGTTTCATGCAAATGAATTCATTTACCTCAAAAGTTTTAATGTTTTGCGGACTATTTCAATGATGAGGTCGACATGGTTTCGATTTGTGCGAAATATCTTCATTTTCATCTCTTGATTTTCAACCTATGGTTGGCGAATATTATAACTGTCTAATAGGTCTCATATGATGTTTAAAATACATTTTCGGAATCAAATATTGATGATTAGCTGGGATAATATTGAAAATTAACTCGCTTTCTGGATATAATTATGAGTAATTCTATAAGTAATTTGTTAATTTTCATCTGATGGTCTTCAGGACTATATCCTGTTGACAATAGCTATATTTTCGTATGCTTATGAGTGTCATGGTGTCTTGAACTGTAATTTTATCTACGGGGGTCACTTTTATGTTTTATAGCATTAGGCCTGAGGCTTGTCTCATCCAAAGTAAGAGATGGGTTCCCTGAGTAGGTAAATTTTTGATGAGCCTCCAGCCCATAGTTGGCGTTTTTATGGAGTGCACCCAAGGGTAGAGCTCGGTTTGATAGGCAACGAGAGGACTATTGCCCCACTACCAACTTCCGTAAACTACATTTTAAAGGTGTAGGCCTAGGGAGTGCCTACCCAATCTATATTACGCGTATGGGTAGAGTTTTAATTCACCAAATGAAGATATTTTCCCACCAGCTGTATTTGTTCTTTGTTTCAATTGTTGTAATTATCTTTAAAAGCATCGTAAGACATCTTGATACTTTGAAAATAAATGTTTGTGTGGATTTCAATTAATATATTTATATTTAAAAACATTTATGACTAAAAACGAATATAATTCTATTTCTAATTCGTTTTACGTCAGCTAAATATTTACAAAATCATACTCATATCATACTCGTAGCATTAGCTATAAAACAGTTCATTTTAGTGAATATAGCACGAAGTCAAATATAAACAATTCTTCTTTTACTCCTATATGTAATGGAAGGAATGAGAAATACAATAAACCTCGTACAATAAAAATATTGGCGGATAAGAATGCTGAGAGGAGAATATTAATTAAACTATTAAAAGCTCACATAAATATACTTTACTGCGGGAGATAATTGAAAAGAGTAAAATGCAGGGTCTTGAACTAGTACTTCCAAATCTAAATAATGTGACATATCGTATTCAGTGCATGCCTTTTCTAGCCCATCTAATCGTTCATAGTGGGTCGTAAGTTATTTTTTATTGACTTTTCTTAAAAAGAAGATCGATCCCTGAATGCAACCTGCACATGAAGGGTAAAGAAAATTTTTATCGTTGCGAACAAGTTTGAACATGAACACGCATGATTATTTCGCAAATAGGCAAGAAAATTCCTTCGGAGAATGACCAGAAATTTTGCGAAAGATGTTTTCCAACTTCTTGATGAGATCAAGCGCAGACATATACGTTGAATACACACTTGCATGTTTTTTCTTTAATTATTTCACGTATACATTAGTTATTCTTATGTATCAGTCAAGTACCTACTAGATATCAGGATTTCAATTTCTTACCATCTCGTATGCCATTCAAATTAGAACTGAGCTATTCGACATTAAAAAATTAAATATCTAAAATATTCTTCAGTACAACTGGGAAATGTATTGAATTTCTGGTCGATCTCCGTTTTCTGTAATTTTATTCAAAGCTATATTTCTTTTGTATATTTTTTTTCAAAGCCCTTCGTTTTACAATGTAGATATTTGAGATACTATCTAAGATAATGTGAAAGCATTTTATGTTCAACTAATAATATTCTCCTTGCATTTCATTTTTTGGCCGGCGTTTAATTATTATATTGATTTAACTAAACTCCCATTTGTTACATTCCTGAATACCGTAATTTATCGTGCCAAAACCATAATTACTAATTAAAGCAACTTTCTAAATTTGAAATAATTTAAATTATACCGTAAAGCCATGGCCGGTGTTATCTCAAAGCTAGATGTATTAATACTATTATATAACAATTAACATGATAACTATTACTCATTTCCTTTGAGCAAATATTCCACCTCTTTTTTTTTCAAATAACCACACCTTCACATATTTTAAATAAGTCCGTTCTTTGTCATCACCAATAATATTTGCAGGTAAGGCAGCAAATAATTTCGGACCAAGATACAGAAATGGCTGACGAAAAATTTCATTTTTTGGTTTAGGTGTAACAATATTGCATTTAGCTTGTAGGGTATAAATTCTAGGTTTTACATGTTCACCAAAACGGTTAAAAAAATTCTGAAAACCTTATACACAAACAAATGACTTAGGTAAAATTTTCATCTTTTTAAATATGGGGAAGGAATGCGCTGTGGGTGCGTGGGTGGGTGCACTGAGTGTCTCGTGTCATTACCCTTAACACTCTTTTTTGAGATACTTGCAATGGATTAATATTAGGAGAGTAAGCTCCACCCCAGCATTCAATCCCGTATCACAACCTCGAAGGGCATAATAAACAACCTTTAGCACCGAAATTGGGCATATTAGATAGTAGATAGAAATTTCTATTGACAGAGGCCAATTATAATTTTAATTTATTAATGTGACTTTTCCAATTACAATGTAGGCCTATATTAATTCCTAAATATTTTATTTCACAGACTTTCTAAATTTCAGTGCATTTATTACAGGAATGTAAATTGTCATTAAAGCATTCATAAAATCTATAGAAAATTTTATTTTGCTCCACTTTCATACTTTTCAAGCTAAACAAGACATACTTGGTTTTATTGCAGTGCTTCAGATAGTTATTGTGAAACCAGCATTTCAGTTTGTTTAAATCATTTTGCATCTGTATTTGTAAGGCATATGTACTACTAGCTGAATAACATAATGCTCTGTCATCAGCAAAGGAAGTTAGCTTGCCATCAAAACTTACATTACACAAATTATTCACATGCATCAAAAATAAAATAGGACCCAGGGCAGAGCCCTGGGGTACTCCACAGGTGATAGGGACCTTTCGACTACATTGGTTTTTAATCCGAACACAATGATATCTATGGCTAAGATAGCTTTGGAACCAATTATATGGTACCCCTCTCACACCTGCTTGCCACAATCTTCTTAGCAGTATTTTATGATTCACAGAATCGAACGCTTTTGTAATATCTATAAACAATCCCGTAACCTTTTGACCAGCATTCATACCTTCATATAAGGTAGAACAGAATCGCAACAGGGCATCCTCAGTGCATTTTGCGTTTAAAAAGCCAAATTGATTTTCGCTAAAGTACTTTCGATTTATTAAAAAAGACAAGTCTGTTTTTAACATTTCTTTAAAGATTTTAGAAAAAACTGTAAATAGTGATATTGGCCTGTAGTTGTTCAGACCCATGCGATCACCTTACTTAAAGATTGGAATTACAATTGCATTTTTAAGATGACTTGGAAAAACTCCAGTTTGTAAGCTTAAATTAGCTATGAATGTAAAAACTGTTGAGATGTTGTCATTTATTTCCTTTATTACAAATGCGGATATGCCATCTACCCCTAGAGATTTCTTCAGTTTCAATTCCGTATTCATTTTTCTAACTTCTTTTTCATCCACAGGAGAGAAAAACAAAAATTTCTGATTTATGTTTTTAAAACTAAAGCTAAAAACTGATAAATTTCCCCCCACAAACCCGGTCCCTGCTTCTCTCGTTGGTCTCATATCATTTTGATTGATCTGATCAATTTCATTCTCCCCAGGGAGTTTTTCCAGCGTCCAGAATTTCATTTAGTCCCGAGACCGAGCTTAAACTAACTGGAGCTGCTCAAGTCTCTTTTCATCAAATGTTTTCTCTCCTTTCGGCAAAGCAAGTCGTTCATCCTGTTTGCCGTAGCCAAGTGACAGGGTCTGGTCTCAATCTGTATCGATTTATATCGTTTATTCGCGGAAAGAGGAGGAACTCGACCAAGTGGTTGTTTGTCTTTCGAATTATATTCCGGGGTCGCACTCGAACTAATCTGTGTGTGAATAGTTCCGTTTTCTAAGTATCGGTTTGGAACTTGATGATCAAATACACCAACTTGACGTGCGCAGCCTTAGATGAAATGTGGGACAAATGGCTTAGCGAATGGCCATCCATCATCAAGTAATGCTCAGCGGTATTACTTCTCTCACCGGATTCGAGAGAAATAGATCATGGCGCAATCAGATGCTTTATCAACGGCGTTGTTCATTATTTCTTTTAGAGCAGGTCATCAATCAAACGTCCATCATGGCCTTTCCCGCCAAAGGTGGCGTAAATAACATTGAAATGTGCGTGGGCGTAAAGTATTATCTTTTGATGAACACGACTTCATAAAATTTCTATGACAAGGAAGGTGTGGCGCATAAGATGGCTTTCCATTCCTGCAACCTTAGGTTCACAGAATTATAGAGTGGAAATTGTACCAATTCAAAGTCTCTCGGCTTAATTGCAATACCTCTTCTTCACTACAGCTCCTGTGGGAAAAGTAATAGAATGGAGGTACTGTAATCACTCGGGTAAAATCGAACCAATCTAACTTTAACTGTAGGCACAATCAACTACTGATATCTATTACCTCATAGAACATTCACAGCACATTGTGAGGCAAAAGAGGTATCTGAGGAATATGCCGCGTCATATCTGTATCGGCCTCTGGAGGTCATCATCTGTGGTTTTTCAAGCCTGTACCAGTACTTATAGGCGCTCCAGACTGGGAGGAAAGGTACATACAAGGACGGGAATCGTACGGCATGGGGGTGGGCGGAGATAAAGCCGGCTTCGGAACTAGCCTGCTCTTGACAAGGGGTCCAGGACTTAACGTCCCACGCTACGTACGAAAACTACGTGCGAAAAATGGTATATTTTTCAAGGGTAACTGGCATATTTGTCCCGGGCGGGACTCTGTACCCCGACGTAGGAAGGGAAGGTTTAGAAAAACCAGGCTTGCTCGTAACTAACGTGAATTTCGCTTACTATATACTGACTGCTTTGGGGAAAGGAGCGCATCAGTATTGATAACATCTCAGTTGTCAGTACTCAAGACAGTATTAGTTATATCATTTTCATGCATGCGTAAAAATATTCTGATGCTAGTTGCTACAAATGAATCATTACTCATGGCAAAACATTGCAAAACTGGAATTTGACCTTCAATGGAGTCATAATGAAAGATCCTACATTGTTATTTTGCCTTTGCGTTATTCAAGTGAAAATGCTAAAGAATTTAGAAAGTTGAGACTAACGTGCGAATAAGGGATATGGACTTACGGGTTAAGACCGGATATTGTGCTTTTAACAAACAAAACGGTCTCGGGCGTAACTTTGTGGAACTTCTCCATAAGGTTGAATGAAAAAAAACACTGCGATTCCACATAAAATATTTATTACTAACGACCTAGGTTTCGCTACGTCGTTAGTAATAAATATTTTATGTGGAATCGCAGTGTTTTTTTTCATTCAACCCTATTTTGCTTTTTCTGACTAATTATCAATACTCATGGCTAAGTGAAACTACAGAATTCAGAATATGCAGTATTTAGGAATAAATGTCATCAAAAATTAGTTACTACAAAACACCAACAGCTATGTGGATGAATCGGCAATATCTGAGCTCTAACAAGAGAGATTAGGTAACTTGCTGTGTCAATTTGAATGCCATACTGTGTGGCTCAGAGCACGAATTTGTCACCGTTTGAGTGAATAGGCATTAGATTTACTGCTTTAGTTATCACTCACAGTTATAAATGAAAGAAAGATGCACTTAATTTAAAACACCCTAATAGACTATGAGCTGATGTCAACAATCACCAACCCGTAGATGAGGGGTTCAAGGCTTCGTCATATCAAATATGTTTCTTTTCGTTACAGAATTTTCCACTTCGCACTTGGAACAGAGAAATCGACAACACGTTTAAACATTACTTGTAATTGTATCCTGGACGATGGGAGTTTCAGGGACAAAATCAAAGGAAATATAGTTTAAAGTATTTAAAGCTGTCAACTGCTTATAAATTTTCAAACTCTGCAATTAAAACGCTGCGATAGAAGAATTTTTAAAAATTTATCGTTGTTATATTCTGAAAATGCTGTTGACGTAGGTATGCCGTAGCTTATTTTCCTTTGTTTGCAATTGGTTTCATAATGTTAGGTTTTTACATTATCTATACCTCAATTCCGAAATTGTATCGTTATCTGTGAATTTTTTAATTTATATTTTTTTAATAATTTTGCCACCCGCTGAAGCAAAGTCGGTAAAAGGCAAACCCTGGAAATTACACATTTGTGTTCTCATCTCTACTTTGGCATATATGTTGTGTTTGCATTAGAATTAGGCTATGAAATATAACTCTGGAAGGTATTTAACTATCAAACTTTATTCTACACACTTGTTACCTTCATCTTACAGCAAAAATGTGTTTGAACAAAATCAAGCTCGTTCCGCTTTTCCGCTTGAAATCAACGATACATTTTCTGTTCCACGTTGCTTCCTTATATGATACTGTCCCTAAAATTAACACCTCCAAGAAATACTCTTGCCACTTATGTAGTAAAGTTCCTACTGTCATTCCATACACTAAATCCTATATGTTCTTCTATTTTAGCGCCGACCTTCGTTTGAACCACCTGATAAAACATTCATGTGGAAGAGCGTCCGTTTCTTTGCTTTCGAAACTTTCCCACTGCATCGATCTCTCTCCTGACTTCCTTCCTCGTTTCGTCCCTCAAGCGATTTAATTATCCCATGGTTATTTTACGCAACTTTGCATTTCCGCTTCACAGTTTCCATCTTTCTTGACTTTTTCTCAACACCTACTCCATAATCCATGATTTTCTGTTACTCCGCATACCAACTTCTCCTGATGCTTCCCTCCCAAACCTTTCATAATCCATTCGTTCTCCTTTATTAATGATCCACTGATACTACCTCCTGTTTTCCCTTATTCTTTCTTCCATCGAAGACTGGACATTGTAGGGACTTTATACTTATGATTGAACAATACAAATTTTAAATTTATTATTTGGTTCAGTGTTCTACCGCTTGCAACAGGATCAGAAGGAAAAAAGTATATTAAGAAAGTACTTTAGTACTGTCCTCATACATTCGTTTGTGTGATCATGACGCTCATACGTTATTTTCCAGTGATTAACAATATTTCGTTCAGGACAAGTATGCATAGATTAACTGTTTTATTTTTCAAGTATGCATATTTGTGTGGGGAAAGTAGGGAGGTGAAAACTTGCTTTTTTTGGACTGCCCTCCACCTTTACTGATCCTATTTTTCCCCACCTTCGTTACCTTACCCCTTATCTCTAGAATACCACATATGGTCTCTCATACTTAAGATGTGCCACCTTGGTAATGACACTTGTGAGTTGCAACCATGGTCGGTGTCATAATTTAAATATATATTGTGAATATATTACAAGTTTAAAAAGAAAGTCCTCAGGCTTTACTTGTTGAAACCGCATGATAGTAGCAAGGAGAAAAAACTACTTCGTAAGATTCCACAAGTTTTGTGGAATCTTACAGTGTTTTTTTCTTTCCTAGTACAAGTTTATTTGCATTATTATTTTTCATGAACATCACATAATGTCACTAATGGGCACCAAATAGCATCAATTACCCTCAATTATATTATTTCACATATTAATAATTCCGTGAAAACCTATAAACTCTGACTTCATTGAAAAATCGAGAGTGAAATTAACCATTTGAGTAATATTTCTGGCATAAACAACGCTGGGTGACTGAGTGCTAAAAAAAGGTTTTCTTACTTGTACATGGTTTTAGGTTTGTATAAACATGAACTTAGCAGCGAAATAAACCACAATGACTTTGACGATATCTATATTGAAATATTTGAAAATTTCCAAGTAAACGTCTTTAAAGAATGTTCTTTGTCAATTAAATAGTCAGTAGTAGTAACAAGTCAGGTCCTTTTATCTATGTAACTTGCGTAATATGTATGAATATGTATTATCTAAGTTGTATATGCATATTATATACATTTGTAAATAACGTGTATCTTTTAAGGTCTGTTTATAAATATGTTTATTTCCTTTTCCCCTACCACGCCTGTTTGCTTTTTGTTTTGATTTTAATGGTACACTGAAAACATCTCCACTAAAATTATATAATGTCTTTGATCATAATACATTGAGGATTTTCTCATAATTGCTGTCATTTTTTCATTTGCGAGGTCAGTTTTGATTTAGTTTGAAAAGATAAATATGGTGTTCTTTAAAAAATTTCAGAACTAATAGGCCCTAGTTAGCAATGTTCAGTCAATGAAGAAAGATGTATTTAATGGGGAAAGAAGATAACGAATCGTTCCTAAAATATAGTCATCCGGGGTCAAACCGGGGATCCTAGTGTGTGACGGTTGTTTGAAATTTTTGTATATCGTGTCCAGCATTGATTTGAGCGGATTTCTTAGAGAATATGGATTGCTATTGACATCAACGCCATATTCATTATTGTTGAATTGAAAATACGAAACATCCTAATTCACTGGCTTGGAGTACTTAGCTATCATAAGAATTACCTATTTCATTTTCGTCCCAAAGAAAACAACGTTTGCATTGTATCGGGGTAGACAAAGCTGAGACATATTTTCTCATTATCTAGGATGTTACAACTCTTTTTTCCAAGTTTGAGAATCAACACAGTCTTTCGTCGAAATTAGAATAAAGGTACTTTGATTGATGGCTAGTTTTCTACATCTTAATGTAGTTTTGATCTAGTGCCAGGATATTCTTTCCACTGATTTCTTTTAACGACTCATTCCCTGTGCTATTTTCGTATTCTGATCAGTATCCATATCTACAACTACGATGTACCTTCATGGCTACCTCGAGGTAGCGTGACTGGGGGTAAAATATCACCAACTGTGCAGTAGGTAAATGCATATGCATGTGAGTGTAGTTCAGGTACATTGCACTGCACTGGTAGCATATTCGAACCACTCTTCACATTATCCAAAATGCCAGCGAGGCTTCCTTGAAGATTTTTCATGGCTATTTTGCGAACATGCATACTCTTTTCTACCTTAATCCTCATGAACTTCCTATTATTACTTCCTTCCATTATCTTTACACTGTAAAAAGTTGATCTGATTTTCAGTGCGATCTGAATTTAAGCGCTGTCTGGTTGTAAGGCAGGAACACGGATTTAAGGTACGGAAGAGGCAGGAACATGGATGGTTGGTACAGGAGCAGTTGAGCAGGAAGCAGAGGAAGCAGGATTCTGGATGGTCTGATTTTCAGCCGTTCACCTGCCTTATTTTTAGACAAGATATTACTGCTGAAATTCAACATACCCTGTCTTAAAATTGTTGCATCTGAAATTCAGATCGCTTTTGTACCTTAAAATCAGATCTACTTTTTACAGTGTATGTTATTTTACATTTTATCTTCAGTAAACTTCCCTCAGCACCTCGATGGCCAGCTAGGCTTTTACCTTATTCCCACCATTTGCCTAGTGCCGCGTCCATTACACTATTTCCATCCGTCCTCACATCATTAAATTTTCCAATCCCTTCTCGTCATCTCTCCCATGAATCCAGATCCTTGAAAAATAAAATGTCAGTTCGGTATACTCTTCATTAGACTTTTTATAATCTCTTTTTTCTGTACGAACACCTTTGCTTGCTTTATTTCATCAAATGTTCAAGTTTTATGAAATAGTTTCCATGTGTGGCTGTCCAGGATTTTTGCCTCCGAGTCAAATTTTCCCATCAGGCATCTCCTACTTTGAATTCATATCACCGATTTCGGTTATTCGACCGTGTTAGGGCGATAGTGGGCGTTGATTTGAATACAAATGGAAGAAGAGTCTCGGAAACGGGACTATTTTAATCCCAGCATTTACTGAAGAGCTTGTTTTCCGACGAAGGAACGGTATTTACGATGCAGAGAGCTTTGCTGTGTTCTAATTACGAAAATGCTTTTCACTTCATTTGTATGTATGAATGCGGAATAGCACGTAAATCTAAAACATTATATTTTCAGCATGAGAGATCATCAAAAGTATTTCATCTCTTTATTTTTTCATCATCCTAATTTTATCCTGAGGTTCAAAATATTGACTTTAGAAAATACAGATATGATGTGAAATTATTGAACTTTGACTTTTGGGGAAAGAAAAAAATTGATTCCGTCTGTGCAATTTTACCAAGGAGAATATTATAGGGAACGATATGAAAATAAAACGTTTAGTCCAGCATTTACGGAATGAATTATAGTATATCGGGGAAGATGAGAACTGTTATATGGTAATGATGGCTGAACTGACGGAAACAATGGGAAAGGTCGATTAACTGTAAATCATGTTCTCGGGAAAGTGTAATGTGCTGGGTGAAAGGAGTATGCCTCGACGCGATAAATAGACTGGCCATAGCAAAGAGCATGGCTTACATTTATCCATCGCTCCAACACAGCATGTCTGCTCGTAGAATGGAACTCATCACAAATTAGTGATGTCAGTATTTTTTTAGCATGAACAGGTCACCTCAATCATCCAGCATTCAATAAACTTTTTATGCATCATTAATGCAGAAACTAATACGGAATACTCTAAAAATTACAGGTCATTGATATTTGGCACTTATTTTCGGATACAACTGCAAGTTGCCTGCTGATTTAGGATAAAATGACATCATAATCATATAAAAATATTGATGAAATCAGGAAATCAAATACATATTAAATGCCAGACAAATTACATATGCTCAAATACGACAAGATTTTGGGAGAATATTCATTTAACTTATACTCGTAGTATGAGCCACTTAAATGTCTTTCTGTATCTGACAAATTTACAAATTTTACACATCTTTGTTTGCCATTTTAGTAATTTATGGTAAGGTGATGGTGAATGCTACTTCGCATAACGTAAAAAGGTTTTGAGTTGCGGGAGTGTCACGAAGAAAGTTTGTCCAGTAGAACTAAGGGGTTCAAAATTAAGTTTTTGGAGTTGCTTCAGCTGATGTGATCGTATCGTATCTTATAATATAATCCTTCAATCATAAGACTAGCAAAACATCGATGAGTGAGGTGATATCTGTGTGAATCTGTGAAGGAGCGTTACAGACCTCACTTCCGCTGCCTACCACTCTCTCAGTTCTTCTGAAGAAGGTACTGTTCCGCTCCTATAGGCTAGTGCGATGGTTAAAAGTAGACGAACTATAAAACTACACTAACCAGTATGGTTGTTATGGCAATACGGATTTTAAGCAAATTGTTTAAGTAAAGCCACTTTGCTAGGTTTGCGAAGTTTCTCAATCATATATTTTCATCTATAATTTACATTTATGCATAGTTTTTTCCAATATTCTTTTGTATGATTGGGATTTCAAAGTATGCTAACTTATTCAGAAGCTGGGGTAACTAGTGCACGAATGTTTTTGACGTAAGTGGAATGAAAATTTTTAATGCAAATTCTTTTGATGAATTCCAATACTTTGAAGAATCTGCAAAATCATGTTGTATATTATTATATGTTGTTATATGTTGTAGCGGTTGTAGCTAAATATTACTGTAGGTATTTTAGGAATAAACGCTCATTTTAAAATTCTATATAGAATTTAAAAGTTTTTCTGTGAGAAAAACATTAGTTACAGGTATAGTGAAAAAAACGTGGACACTTTCCCAAATTATTCACAATTCATTGAAAGCAACATAAACAAAGGTATAAAGGTAAAGGTAATCTACGGAATTCAGAACTGTTGTGGGTCTGTGTATCAATTATTCCTAATGAAATATGTATGCTGCGTTTTATGAATCACTTAGAACAAATTAAATTTTTTGTGGCATTCCGCGAAAATTTAATGCAATGTTTCGCGCATAAATTTTAATGACCGCGCGACCCGTATATCGGAATTCCGTACTGTCGGGAGAAGCTAATGTATTATTTGGTGTATCATTTTAGAGACATCAAAAAAATACCATAGTTACTTATCGTATGACCTTGTTTTTAGTGAGTTAATAGTGAAAACAAGATCTGGAAGTCAAAGAGAGACAGGAAACTGGACAAAAACGAGTAATGAGGGAAGCTGGGACTCACAACCGAGAGGATTTGGGTGGGGCGGGGGAATATTTTCAATTGGTACTGCCGTTGAGGAAGGGTAGCAGGAGAGGGAACGGGGTCGAGGGACGAAGCGAAAAGCGGGGAAGGACTACGATGGCGAAGGGACCTCCGTGAGGCAATTAACCATCGAGGGTAAGGGGGCAGAAACAGGAAGAACAGAACGAGTGGGGAAGTCGCTTGGGCGGTGACATCACTCGACGCAGACGGAAGACTCGGATGCGGAGGAATACGAATCTTCCGTTGAGAGAGAAGAAAAGAATTGCTCATCTCCTGCACGTGGGGTGGTGGAGGGGAATAGTCGGAGGGTTGAAGAGGGATCGCGGGGAGGGCGGAAAATTAAAGGTCACGAGAAAATGGCCGCTGCTTGATTGAATAATAGTCACAGCAGAAGGGTTGGTTGCTTGAGGGGGTGGAGAGGGAAAAGGAGTTTCCGAGACTCGGGGAAGAGGAGACGGGGGGCGTCGACGGGCTGGGTGCTAAGGATCAAGACAGAAGAACAGCTAAATGGAGGAAAAAAAAGACAGGTTGGGGAGAGAGAAAGTGCGGCTCTTGAGGAAAAGGGAAAATGGAGGAGAAATACGAGATTAATTACGGGTGCGAGACGGCCATTGCCAATGTGAGGATAAAGGGGAAGAATTCTCCTCGATTTTGCGTCGTTAACTTCTTGAAAAGTGAGTAGCCGATGGAATAACATGTTTAGCCAAAGTCAAAGGCAATGGACGTGAATTGTGGAGCGTGAGTACAGCAATGTTGGAGGTGGGTTGAACAGCAAACTGAATTTCATGCCGTGCAACCCATATTCATGATACGCGCGGAGATAATATCAAACGCCCGCTTACGTTAACGGATTCCTACGATTCCATGTGCCATTTTTAAAACTTCTCCTTGAAATGCCATCTGCGTGAGAGAGAGAACGGCCATAATGTAGTAAAAATCTAGGTCCCAACATCATTAATTCATTCAATTTTTTTCTAATAACAACTTATTCAACTTTTGCTATATTACTAGTCATGAGGGTGAGGTTTGATGCAATGATATTTGTAACAATAAAGGATGGAAAGGAATGTTTTTTTGCAAGATATTATCATTCATTTCGCTGTCGTGGATTATGTGGGGGAGAACGATTTCTTGGTAGTTTCGTTCCGAATGTTAATCTCTCTTAATTGTAGTTTCTGATGCCCTGCAAAGGTATCATTATATCTGGATATCAGATATCTGGACATTGTCCTTCCCATGGTTAACAGCAGCTGGTTCAGATCCCTCTCTGTCTCTGATATGAGTGTTATGTAATCAGTGAATAGCAGCATGCTAATTTTTCTCCATGCATATTCACCCCAGAAGACATCTTTTTGATTTCATTGTTGGCTCTCTCAATGTAAACATTAAAAAAATTACAATAGACAGTGCACAGTCTTGTGTCACTCCTTTTATTATTCTTGCTTCATCATAGCGTGGTCCATATTTACTCACAGCAACGTAGTTTTGATACAAACTGTGGATAATTATTCGCTCATTGTAGGACACTCCAATTCATTTCAGAATTCCAAGCATTGAATTCCAATCCACGTTGCCAAAAGCCTTCTCCAAATCCACAAATGCGATGAACATCGGCTTCTCCATTCTCTTCTATATTGGCAGCCTAAGGGCCAATATTGCTTCTCTTGTACCCTTACCTTTCCAGAATCCGAATTAATATTCATTCCGGAACTCCCCTCTGCTTTTCGTTCTATTCTTCTGTGGATGATCCTTGTTAATATCTTCGACGCATGTGTCGTCAGGCTTATAGTCCTAAAATTTTCGCATTTCTCCGCTCTCTTCTTTTTGGCTATATAATAGGGATGATGATGTTCATCTCAAAGTCCGTGGGTATCTCTCCTGTAGAGTACATGTCACAGATGGTTTTTTACAGCTGAGTAAATGTTTTTTCTCCGGCATTTTTAACGAGTTCGGAAGGAATATCATCTATTCCCGAAGCCTTATTTATCCTCCGGCCCATTACAGCTGCGTCAAATTCTGATCTTAAGATAAGGGCTCCTAAATCATCCTTATCGACTTCATTTTCCCCTTCGATTACTTCCGCTCTAAGATAGCTTCCATTGTACAACTCTTCCAAGTATTCCCTCCACCTCTTCACTTTATCCACATTTTCAATCAAGAGTTCTCCATTGTTGTCCCTGATGCTGTTACATCTTGCCTTGAAGTGATTTCTCACCATTCTATAGGCAAGTTCCACATTTCCATTTGCGAGGTTGCTTTGTAAATCTTCGCATAGATCCTTCATCCACATTTATCTTGCTTTTCTCGCTTTATGGTTTATTTCATTCCTAATTTTTTTGTAGCGAAGTTGCCCTTCTTCAGTTTCAACATTTTTATATTTATTCTCTCTTCAATCAATTCTAAGATTTCTTCTGTAATCAATGGCTTTCTCTTGACAACTTTTATTCCCCCCAGAACTTCTTTTGCTGCTTCCTGTAGCCTGATTTTGATGTTCTCCCATCTCTTTTCCGCCGATTTTACAGTCAAATCCTCTTCTATTTTGTTTTTCACTGTCTTCTGAAAGGCCAGCCTTTCCTTTAATTTCTCCACTTGCCATGCGTTCTTCATTTATTTCTTCAATTTGATGAGTTTTAAGTGGCATTTCATCATCACATTTCATTCTACGTTGGTGGTTTTTGAACAATGTGTTTGACACCACCAACTTGTGTTCTGTGCAGAATTTTATAAGTATTTCTCCTCTCTCATTTCGATTTCCCAAGCCATATTTTCATGTTATTCTCCCGTCTTCTTATATTCCCCTCTTCGCCAACGACAGAGTTCCAATCTCCTAAAATAATTAAGTTTTCTTCTACTTTTACGTGCTTTATTACTTCCGTGATATCCTCATAGATGTTTTCCACTTCTTAATCTTCGTAGTCCGACGTAGGCATGTAAACTTGTACCACAATGGTATTTGTAGGCTTGGTCTCAATCTTCACCATTCTAATCCTCCCACTGTACTGCAGGAAGCTCTTCACGCGCAGTCCTGCACTCTTCCTGAGCATTATGCCTACTCCATCGTTACCATTTTCTCATCCAGGGTGAATAATTCTATAACTTCAACTCCAGAAGTCTCCTCCTTCGGACCATCTCATTTCACCGATTCCTAATATGTCTAGGTCCATTCTTCGCATTTCCACCTTGATGTTCTCTAATCTCCCGCAGGTCTGAAGTGATCGCTCGTTCCACGTCCCTGCCCTAAAATGACTATCACACTTGACTTATGTACTCTCTCGAATAGTTCCCGCCCGGAGATTCAAATGGGGGACTATTTCACCTCCGGAATATTTTACTCGAGACAGTGCCATCACGTCTTGATAATAAAGGAAAGAGTGGAGTAGCTGCGACTCCTCGGGATAGTATTGTGGTGGTTTCCCCTTGCCTTCCTCATCGGTGTACTTCAGCCGTTAAAGTAAATGTTACCACGCCAGTAGTGAAATGAGTATCGTTGTACCGACCACTGTGGTCTCCAACTTCACTCATGTGGAGAAGAGTTGCTGGCCTCTCCTCCGGTTGCTAGGAAGCATAGTTGTTGGCGGCCTCCCGTCGCCAAGTCACGGCATCTTCACAGGTTTCTGCATCATTTAAAGGCCTATCTTATCCAATGGTAGACCAAATATTCCATAGTTCAAGGTCGTTTTTTACATCTTTGCTTAGTTTCTTCACCCAAATATGTCTAGCTTTCCTGGCTTTGCGACTTATTTCGTTCCTTATTCTTTTGTAACAAAGATGTCATTCTTCAGTTTCCGCATTCTTGTATTTTCTTCTTTCTTCAATCAGCTCTATGGCTTATTCCTTGATCCATGGCTTCTTCTTAACAACTTTTCTTCTTCCATGAGCTTCCTTCACTGTTCCTGCTTCCTGTAGTCCACATTTCACGTTTTCCCGACGCAATGTTCTTCCACTGATTTCTAAGTGAGGTCCTCTTCTATGTTTTTTGCTTTTTGAAATGCCAGCTGATGTTGAACCTCCTTCAGTTTTTCTAATTGCCATGTGTTCTTCATTGTTTTCTTCAATGTCTTGAATTTTAGATGTCATTTCATCATCTCTAAATAATGGTCACTGTCGATTTCTGCCCCAGGGTAGCTTTTGCAGTCCTTTACCTGGTTCCTAAATCTCTGCTTCACACTATATAGTCTATTTGAAATCTTCTGTCTCCTGGCATTTCCCATTTGTATTATCTTGGGTTGTAGTTTTTAAACAATGTGTTGGCAACCCCGAACTTATGCTATGTGCAGAACTCCAGTAGTCTTTCTCCTCTTTCATTTCGATTACACAATCCATATTTCCCAGTCATTCTTCCATCTTGACCCTCGCCGACGACCGCCTTCCATTCTCCTAAAATGATTAGGTTTTCTTCTTCTATCACATGTTTCATAACTTCAGTGATATCTTCGTAGACGTCTTCCAATTCTTCATCTTTGTAGGCCGTCGTAGGCGTGTAAACCTGCACCACTACGGTATCTACAGGTTTGGTCTCGATATTCACCATTATTATTCTTTCATTGTTCTGCAGGAAGCTCTTCACGCGCATTCCGGCGCTCTTCCTGAGCATTATGCCTACTCCAGCATAACCATTTAATAATCCCGTGTGTATAATCCTGTAGCTTCCGCTCCAGAAGTCTCCTTCTTTGGGACACTTCATTTCGCTGAATCCTAGGACGTCGAGGTCCATTCTTCGCATTTTCTCCTTTAGGTTTTCCAGTTTTCCGCAGGCCAGAAGCGATCTCACGTTCCATGTTCCTACCCTAAAATTTTTATCTCTCTTGATTGGTGTACTCGGGTAGCCCCGCCTGGAGATACGAATGGGGTACTATTTTACCTCTGGAATATTTTACTAGAGCGGGTTCCATCACGTCTCCATTGAAAGAAAAAAGTGGAGCAGCTGCGACTCGTTTTTGCTCGATAATGCATTATAACCGTCATTTTTATAAACGGTGAAAATAATAAGGTTATCTATATGTTGCGTTGCATTTAAAAGAAAATAATTTTCAGTGAACATGGTGATATTTGTCTTATGTTACTGCTGAATTCAGTCGTCATATTGAATGCCATTGCGTGCGAGACGCTAGAGGATCGAAAAACACGATGTTTATTTGTTTTTTAGAGAATTAAAAGATTACATTTAACATCCTCATTTCTTTCACCTTGCAATAGAGACTCTCACAAGTTCAAAACGTAAGTACGTTCAACGTACTTGGGACATGGATTATAGGATTCTGAGGGCTGATAGAGGAGGGGGAACACTAATATTGCTAGAAAGAAAAAGTTCTTTTTAGATTGCCATAAAGTATGCTAATGATAGGTGCAGTACAGATTCAGACATTAAAATTTCCCTCCTTATGACGCATGAGAGATTGGGCGTCTCCCAGGTTAGTTACGAAGTAAGTCTGTTGAATGACCGCGGTGACTATGTTCACCAATGCACTCCGTTATTTGCTAAAAGGAGGACATTTTAAGTCTGAGATTAATTTTCCCTCCGAAGTAGAGTTTTAAGGGACAGAAGGAGGAAAGGAAGAGCATCTTGTATAGCATTAGAATTTAACTTGGGAGTCCATCTGGCATTAGCCTACTTCGAAGTAAACACGCCGATGACTCAACGGTTTTAAGTCCTGTACAGTACGACGAACTTTTACGGTGCTCTTCATTGGAGAACTCGATTAGGGGTCGAGAATCCATGAAAGAAATCCCCCACCGACGAATCCTGCACCACATTCCTAGCTTGAGGAAAGCAGAAGCTTTCACAATACTTTGATCCACATTGTTGAATTCTAGTTGATATATTAAGGACATGTTCGTTCATCAAACATGACCAGGTGCCAGGCTACGTGTAACTATATATAATTATCTTCTCTAATTAAGCAATATTTATTTATCATAAAAAAGCCTTTTCTCATGTTGGTTAGTTGGTTATTTAGGGGAGGCGACCGACAGCTGAGGTCATTTGCGCCATTTTGGATAGGTGGGTAATTGGGTAACGGTAGGAGTTTTCAGGGAACGGAGGAAGGGTGATGGAGAGAAACCCGGCGTTGGCATTAGCGTACTCTTAACGAAAGTTGCCCAGGGGACCACGGCTTACGTCCCATCCGACGGACGGAGTACTGAACTTGAAATGCCCTCCACTAGGCACTCAAGTGGCGACCGGTTTTCCACTGAAAATCCGCCACTGCCGGGAATTGAACCCGGGCCCTCGGGATGGGAGGCCAGTACTCTAGCCACCACACCAACCCGATCCCCTTTTCTCATGTTTCTAATCATATTACATTGCAGTAATTGGTTTACTGTTGTGAGTTTAGAAAGAGGCGGGATTTTTCTCATAAGTAGAGTGACAATTTTATAAGGTTCTTAACATATGTTTTGACGCCATGGACCTTTTCATGACGGTTCCCGTAGAAGAATCGTTAACAATCATCTGGAATGGGATTGGGATTTATACTGAAGGGACAAAATGAAGTCGCTCTTACTGTACACCAAGTAGATTTTCAGATAGATACTTTGTCCACAAAGGCAAAAAATACTTCTATCTCCGCGATACTGTCATTAAAGGAACATATATTTATAGCTTAGAATGCGTTTAGATATTTTGAGCCATTATCTAGCGAAAAATATGAACATTTACTGCATGCGTATGTCCTTCATGGGAGGAAAACTAGATGAGAGGAGGTGGTTGGGATTGATATAATGAGAAAGAGGGGTACACAGCCTTGACGAAGGTAGACCGAATGGGATATTTGTGTTGGAGTATTGTGAGAGGAATTGTTAGGGTAACTTATGGAAGGTCAAGTGGATGAACTATTAGGAACGAATGGAATGGAGTCTTTCAAAGGTGTCCTTAAGTAGCCTGGCTTCTTTCCACTTGTGCTGGATTATCTCCTCCTGCTTCAAGAGGCAGTAAAATTAACATCCACATTGGTCAAACGGCCCTAAACTTCGGAAGAATATAAGCTACACGAGTAGAATTAATTAAAACGAGGACGATAGTCCATCTCTCATGTCTAGGCATTTGATAGATACCTCCTATGTCACGGATTTCTATATTCAATCCTCCACCTAGAAGACAAGGGAAATCATTTTGACGCTTTGTAGCTGCGGGAGTTAATCCACCTGATGATGAAAGAAGAGCAGATACTTAACGACACCTTTGAAAGACCCCAATTCAGTTTGTTTCTCTAAGGTTATTCATATGACATTCAATAAGTAAACCCAACTTTTCCTTTCATTACCCCCTCCCTCTTGCAACGTTTTCAATGCTAAGCATTTCACCTCTTCTAAGGGAAAGGGTGACATTCGAATTAAATTTTAATCCATGCCAGAAGCTCGTTTACTCCACGAAACTTAGCCAGAATCATACTACTCATTGGAAGTGCAGGAAGAGTCATTTGGCGAGAAAGCAAAGTAAGAGTTTGGAAATTATCATGATAACTTGATGCCGCGCAATAGTTTCATGGTGTTTATTTATTGGCAGTGAATTTTTCAAAGTAGTATTTTTCTAATCTATAAACCTTGGACTTCTATAGTCCGATACGATAGCAAACAGTTTTTATAACAGTGGTGTAAGAGTACTATGTTCACGCTGAAACAGTACAACAAATATAAATACATACACAATTATTTCATTTTTCATGATCGATTACAATCCGGGTGATAACTTTTTTCACACCCGCGTCTCTGATGTTAGTTAAGAAGGAACGTGCATGGTGTACAATATATATTTCACCTCTTTGCAATGTAGTAGTTATAATGAAGCAAATTGATTTTTCATCAAAATTTCGAAAACAAGTGGAAACCAATCATTTCTCATTTAATAATATTTCAGTCAGAATAGTTGGTAACTGCTTTCCTCCTTCTTTAATTATTTTACGGCCTAATTTTCTCCAAATATTCCATTTATTTATCCCGTGTGTAGGGAGTATTTTCTGCTTCAGCTACGTCGGATGAGAATAAGTTAAGAATGATATTTACGGCCTTTTACCTTGTTACTACTCACAAGTCCCGTTATTTTTTTAAACATTATTTGTTTGCTGCACGTGTGAGCGTTCGATACATATATCTGTTAAGATTCCCTCCAAGGGACGTCCGTAAATTGTTGGGAACTGTCATTTTAATAGCCTCGTTGCCTGCGGGCAAATTGTAGAATGCTTTCCTCCTCAGACCGGAAAAAGGGAGCATTTTTTTTCTTTTGGCATTTTTTCTTACTTTATCTCTTTCGCATCCGCGTCGCTTGACGCTCGACACCCAGGCATTCCGACGTCGCACGTCTTCCACGTTGCTTCTCACGGTGTTTTATCGCCGACGCGCGATTTTATGGCATAGTGTTTTTTTCGTTTTTTTCAATCGCGGGTGGGGAGCTCACGAGTTTTTTTTTCTTTTTTTCAACCCCTCTCCAACGCCCACCTCAGAAACATCCCTCCATCACCTCCCACGCTTCCGCAACCTCGATCGCCCCGTGCATCGTGATTCGGTCGCTCACTGTCGCGTGCCTCATTGATCACGGGGAAATATCGTGCCGGAAATGGGGCCATGAGACTTGTTCCGTGGTACTCTGAGTCCCACGTATCACGGAGATAGTGCAAAATAATGTCTCGATGAAGAGTACTTCGTAGTTTTTTTATAATAATTGCTAATAACTGACATTAAGAATATAAATTACGTCATCATCATCATTGGTTAACAATCCTAGGATTAGATTGACGCAGCTTTCCACTCGATTATTCTATCGGCCAACCTTTTCATTGTGACGCAATTCTTCTCTTTTACATCCTGTATGCAAAGGAGAAGAATAAATTACGTATTTTCTATATTTGCTAAATATCTACCAAAATATGTTTTCAATTCAAAATCTATATTGAATTTTTTTTAAATGTTGAAATAAGCTTAAATCGTGATTTTTTTCTCTGTAGTTCACTAAGATAAGTGATTAGGAAAATGAATAACGATGATGAAAACTTTTCGTACAGTCTTGTCTATGCATTTCCCAGTCATATATCCATTCATATATTCCATTACTAATTTTCACAGCTAACAGTTGTCTTGTGTATTTTTTGTGTAATTATAGTTATTTGAGGGAAATTCGTTTGCTTTTAGTTTTACTCTGCTTCGCTACACTACTAGGGTTTGAATCCCGGGTGTGGAAAATATTTTTAGTAGAATACCGGCCTTCAGTTGAGCTCCATGTGGGGACTACTTGGATCTCAGTGCGGAATTAAATGGAACGATAAAACCGCAGACCTCTTTGCCCTTTTCACTGAGAGTATGCTAATGGTGTGACCAGGTTAATTTCCAACCTTCCTACTTTCCGCAGCACTCCCATCTCTGCCCATATTTCAACATATCGCAAATGACTTCACTTGTAGCTCACCTTCCCTAATCACAGCCACTTTTATTTGTTGGTATTTATGAAATGCTCATGTGGTGATGATTCAACCCTGCGACACACCCTCTAGATGGCTTGTAGTTTAGCCAGTAATTGTTTGATGCGAAACTTCACCCTTCACCTCGAAGGGTAGATGTGGGAGAGAAGTATGGGGGTGGGGGAATGAAGCCGACCGTGCATTCGACTTGAAATGCAGCGACGTGTCTTCGCACGCTTGCCATCTTAGCACGAGACCAGAGACTTAATTGACTCTAGTGGAAGAAAGGCGGAGTGGAGGGATGGGGAAAATGGTAGCGATGAGGACAATGGGAGAGGAAAAATAATTAAAAAAAAAAGGGTTAGAGGCGCGAATATTGAGATAAAATAAAACACGCGCTGTCCTTCACTCACCTTCGTTTTTTTTCCTATCCTTCCGACGTCGTCTTAACGAATTTTTCCTTAAAACGAGGTCGAATTCTCGTCAAGTTTAATTAGTTCCGCAGGTTTCCATTTGTAGCTTAAAGTGAGGAGCGCAGTTGGTGTTTTCGGGGGTCCATTCTTCCTATCTTATCTAATTTTCATTTATCTCTCCAGGGTCCCTTTAGTTGGGGGAAATTAAGGGGATCGAGTCGCAAAGAGTGGTGTCGATTGATGAGAAAAATGTTTCAAAGCATCGCCAAATTTCCGGCATATTGTGTGAGTAAATTTAGAAATAATCTTGACTCCTTTTGGCGTCAGCCCTACTTAATTTTGTAATCGCCAGGTGGGATATATCAAGAAAGTTTTGTGCCATTGACCCTTACCTATTGTCACGTTCACCTCTTTACATGTCTTAAAACATGCCAATCAATCGTTTACCTATCAGTTTTTTTTTGATATTATGAAATAATTAGGAAATTGACGTAAAAATAGATCTGTTGAGTGCACCTTTCATCTTATTGATTACTGTTAACGCTTTGTTGGTTATTATTGCTATGTTTTCCTGGTTAATATTTCTTTCCCTAGTTCGTCATCTTATATATTCGCAGTTCTATGTGCTGATTTTTAAGATTATTCACCGTTCTTCTCCATATTATAATGATAATAACTGGCAGTAACACATTTTATGTCTTAAACAACTTGATTTTAGGAAAATGAATGCCTCTTCATTAAATTTGAATTATCGGTCATTTAAATTTACTGACTTTTCTAAGTTAATTTACTGACATATCCTAAGATGTGGAATTGTTGGACGCACCGATAAAAATCCTGTATAATCGTCAAAAAACACTAAACAATGAAGTAAATGAAGGTTTTATTTGCATTTGACTTCCAATGCATGCATGCGCTACATAATAGGTACAATAACAATATAGGTACATATAGCGACAGGCTGATATCAACTAGAAATTTTTTTTGGGCTTCCGAATGAGGTTAAGTCTCCACCCCTGGACAACAGCAACATATTTGTCCAAAGACAATAACACTCTTACGCTCTTTTCAATGACAATGATCATCCTGTGAAAAAATGTATTAATGAAAAGATATTATTATATCCTTACTGAAAATAGATGTTCCCTATATGGCTATCTCAAATGTGATTGTCTTATAGTTCTTAATTTCCAATTACAGTGTAAAAGAATCTAAATTGCTTCTATACAAAACTTGTGCGTATTTTTTTAAAAATGTTTTACTCATACTATATTAGAATTGTTTTCATTCATTTGTGATTTTATCCGTAGAAATGTCAAATATTGGGTACTGCCATTAAATTAAAGCAAAACACTACACTGCGGGGTGGGGTACGTTGTACATTCTTGAACTTGGAGCGATGTTTATGTCATAGCTCTTATGACAAGTGGTACTGGAGTAATGAAGCGCCCCGTCGAAATTCATCACGGCCGATGTCCTGGGTACGCACAAGTAACTTCTTTTCAAAACTTGAAGAGGACATTTTTGTGATCGTTTCCCAAAAAAACTGTGTTGTATCGACCGTACCTTAATTTTTGCTCGCCCTTTTGCATTTTCGTTTCGCATGAAGGAAATTTATTTGCTTTTAGCCTGAGAAAATTTGTCGCGATGGAAAATTGGCTCAAGGCCCAAGGGTGTTTTAGTTTCCAAGCAAGAAGTCCAGCCAGCAGGAGATATTCTCACAATTCATTTGTAGAGCATTGCAGAGCTGTTCATTGTAGGGGAAACATTTCATTTCATTCATATTATTATTAGTGAAATCGATTGTTCATTGGCGCCGCCAGCCGACGTTTACCAATACGAAGGTGCAGAATGTATTCTCGAGGCAATCCCGTTAAGAACAGTGCTTTTCCCAGTTTGATTCCAATATTGATGCGTTCCACTGTCTAAGATCGACCCTTCATTTATGCCGTTTCTCTTTTCGGAAAATAAAACTAAATATTTGTCGAATTTCGATACGAGTTACTTCAGATTCATGGAGTATGAATAAAGGAGAGAGAAATCCTCGTTGAAGGTATGGAGGAGTAGGAGTCCTGTCAAAGTCACAGGAAACAATTATGGATTTACGTGACCAATTTAAATGGATTTTTAACGTGGTTGGAAGTAAATTTAAGTCCCAACTATTTGAACATTGACTTGATGGATAATAGCCAGTTTTGTGCATTCGCTTATTTTATGTGTATCTGTGATTCGTCGAGTGTCCAAAATCTTTTCGTTTCAAATATTTTTCTTTAATTCGTTTAAAAACTCTTTACCAATAATCCAACGATATGCAATTATTTTCTCATTATGCAACTAGAATCCTTGAGTGATATGGCTCTATACAGTCTGATGTGAAACATATCCTTAATAACGGTGCGAAATGATACCCTGTGAAATGGACGGATGTGAAACAAGCACGTGAGGTCTTCATTAACGTTCGGTATTCATGAGAAAAGAATGGAAAAGGCAGGCCTCGTATGAGGTATATGGTGCAAGTTGTGAAGAATGTAAAAGAGAGGAGCTACGTCAATATGAAGAGGTTGGCCGATAGAAGAATCGAGTGGAGGGCTGCGTCAAACCAATCCTAGGATTGTTGACCGATGATGATGATGATTCATATGGAAATACTTATCGAAAATACCTCATTCTGAATTAAATTAATATTTGTCTTTTGGCGTATCGTTTCTTCGCCTCGCTTATTTTAGGGAAAATATTGTTGTACCAATTAGAATAAAATCATTTTATATTTGTTTCTCTGTAGACTCATTGGTCGGTGTCCTAATGAAGGGAATTCCTCTGTTTAATGCAAGGAAAGGTTGCGATTGGTGTTTGAATCCTCGGGAGATAGTAGGAGGGTTAAAAGTGAAGTCTGGGACCATGTCTCAGGTATTCGCCAGAAGGGTTACCTGAGACATGGTCCTAGAACATCACTTTTAATCAGTAGGAAAAACTGTCAAGTACAACGATCTAAGTGTCTTATCGCAAGTATGTGAATTGATATTTGGACCATTATAGCTCACCTTCACGAATTGATTCTTTTCTAAAGCGTGAATTATGAATTGCCGATAACGTGTTAGCGTTCTATACCTAATGGGTCCGATAAAATATTCCACCAGCCAAATCTTAACATGCATTTTAGCTAATTTATTTCAGCATTTAATAAATGGTGTGACTTATGAGTAAATGGTGTTAACACGCGAAAAGAGAAGTTTATATAAATTAGCTTTTAATTTGAAACTGATATACTGTTGTGACTTTTTCCGTAGAAATCCGAGGTGAGAAATCCCGTTGGGTAAGGGCCAAGCTGTGGGTTCCGAATCCGAAATTCATGCTGTGTTGAATACGGCATAAGCATAACTTTCCCAAGTACAGAGTTATCACGACATTGGAATCAGAATAAATGAAGTGATCATTATATCAGTCCTATAAGTGCTACTATTTTAAGTTAAAAAAAATCACTGAAATATGATTACAACATACTTATTATGTAAATGTCTTCTTCAGTGCAGTAAGAGTAACTATCAATTTTCTTCTGAACACGACTCCTGTTTAATCACTGGTAAGAATGAGATTCCTAGCCATAATATACATCTCCCAATTTGAGCATTTATTCCGTTAGCCCGGTTTCTGTAATTAGGGCGGATCATATTTTTACGAGGAAGGACACCCCTGTGGATGGGGACAGTGCTCGTTTACTTTGCATACACGTACGCAAAGGACTCTGTTTTATTTCCCTCTCTCCCGTTTCCCGAGGATACAAGCCACAGGCAGGATCCAAGGAGACAGTCGGTCGAGGAAACGAACCTTGAAATAAGTTGTTTGTATGCGAGTGGGGTAAAAAAGAACGAGGAGGAGGGGTATTAAACCCTCGCCCAATCTCGAGCTGACTTTGGCATACCAATCTCGTTCCCTCTCCTCCTTCCGCTCGTCTTAAAGGCAGCGATCGCGCCCGGAGCGACCTCATCTTAATGCCACTGCGTTCGTATCGCATTTCAAATTGAGTCGAGCGCGCTGAGAGGAGAATCTGAGGATGTCCATGCCATTTCCTTCGAATGAATCGCTTAGGTTTCTCCTCCACTGGGCCAACCGTGCCATTCGCCCACTTATTTTTCTTAACGAGCTTTCCTTTTGGAACATAAGAATCAATCACTTGGATTCGACTTGCTTCGCACCCAAAGTCCTTTTCATAACGAAAAAATATGATATTTTTGCTTTAAATGTATGATATTGTCCATCAATATTTACTTAACTAAACAATTTCTCGCAGGAGTAGAAAATTTAAATTACAAATAGAAATTGAGTATCTTTGCAAAAGCATTTGATTAAGAATACACATGAATTATGTAAACACGAGTGGATAATATGTGGATCTTGGAAATCTTGAAATAATACGGATTGATAAATATTTTATTTGGCTGCGAGTCACTTCATGGCTACACAGGGCCTGTAGTTTGTGTTTAATGAAACTTCTGATGTAAGAATAAAGCTCTACCTGAAAATTTTAAACACCGTGATTATAGATTGATATCTAAGGCTAGTTTCCATCTTATAAGCAAGTGATTTTTATCAATCCTAATTGACTGGTTACTTTTTAATTCAAATTAATAATTTTTCATCATTATCACAAATCATCAAACCTTACATGGATTTGTCATAGCTTTCAACTCGATTCTTTTTCGGGAGACCCCTTCATATTAACTTAACTCCTCTCTTTCACACCCTTTGCTACGTGCTCCAAATCTCCAATACGGGCCTTCATTCCTCTACGAGGGAAGATATTAACGTAGCTAATCAAAGCTACTTGCGACATGTACTCAGCAAAAGAGATTATAACGGACTTATAGATGAATATCTCAACACCCATTTCCAAAAATTAGAAGGCTGAGAGCCATAAAATTTGTAGGAATATAAATAAGCCCATCGACACTTGCCTAGATGATACTGATAAAGATCCCTCACAGAAGAAAAGAACGAAAAGCTGAAGAGTTCCCGGAGGAGGACATTATGGGATTCAGGAAATTCAATGGTATGAGTGAAGAAATTCTGGCCCTCTTTCTACTAATTGAGAAACGAATAGATAAGGAAAAACCAGCATTTATTAAATTTGTCGATTTCGTCAAGACTTTTTACAACGTGGATCAGAATTTAAATTTTTGAAATTCTAAAACAATTTGAATGACTAACCACAGCAAAAAAATTATCTACAGTTTGCCTGAAAAACAAGGTAGTTGTGCTTAAATCTGGCCCCAGCAGTAAAGCAAGAATAAATAACGGAGTGAGACAAGATTGTGCAGTCTCTTGATATATTTAATGGTTACGTTGAGCAGGCCATAAAAGAAGTCGGAGAGAGGGCTTTAAGGAATGAGTATCCTCGAAGAAACATTAGCATACTATGATTTTATGATGACGAATGATGCTCTCTGCTATGACATAACAGTCATAGCAGAGACCGAGATAGATTTAAGAAAGAATCTAGTTAAAATTAAGAGGCAACAAAGGTAATGGTATATAGTAGCAGATAGTGGGCAACAATAGCATTAAACTCGGAAAACAAAAGATAAAAGAGATGAGGGAGTATTGCTATCTGAGAAGCAGAGCACTAACTTGCGATCGACGAAGCAAGAAGAAAATATTATAAATTCCCGGGCAAAGAGGACTTTCTAACAAAAGAAGAATGTACCTAAAACTGAGAATGCAAGTTAGGAGGTAAGGGAATTATTCTTAATTTGAACTTACATCTCGAGCATGCATCTTTATGGGAGTGAGGACGATAACAGTAGCAGAAAAGTCATGATTGGACGCATTCTGAATGGGGAAAGATAATAGTGAAGAATAATGAAGAAAAAATCGATACAATAGAGTGAGTAACAAACGAAGTCCTAAGAAGCCCCCTGCCACACACTCTCTTGTGGCTCTTAGAGTATTACGTAGACGCATTGCGTATTGGTAAGAAAAGTGGGATTAAAAAGAAGTCTACTGAAATCTATAAAAAAAGTGACGGGACACCTCATTGTCTATATCTTGAGACGTGATGGTCTGATGAAGACATTCGTCAAGGAAAAAGTGAACGGGAAGAATGTTAAAGGACGCCATCATGTGAGATGCATGGAGAAAGTGGCGAAAGAGTTAAAAAATAATAATTATATTAATGTGAAAAGGTTAGCTGGAAGGGGAACCGGGTGGAGAGCTGTGTCAATTCAATCATAGGATTGTAGATGCATGATGATGATGATTTTATATTGTTTATTACTAATCAGAACCTTCCCAATATTTTCTTATTAGCTTACATGTATAATCTCAAAATTATGTTACTTTATATACGGCAGAATGGAGACGTATACATTTTTCAGTGATCTGCTAGTTTCGATGAGGCAATTGGACTTTCTTAACCTCTAGAAACGCATTTCCTCTTCCTCTATCCCAAAAGAATATTCGCCGGCGCTCAAAGAGTTCGAAAGGTCGCATTTCCATACCACTCGCCTTTCACCGCAAAATATCTGCTCTCTGGTCCGTCAATCCTCTTCCCCTGCTCCTTCCTTCCCCATGTCTATTCTTTAGACTACCACGTTCTTTTTTCTTTCCCGCAGCCAGCAAGAGAAGTTTTTTCCTTCGCTTGTCGGATGAGGAAGGAATAGCGTCGCCTCGAACCTCCTCAATTTACTCATGTGGTATGCTTTATATACTTCGCGGTGTCACAACTTTTTTGCCCCATGTGAGATGCTTGGAGCAAATAGTGAAGGAGTTAAAAAAGAATTGTTGCATTAATGTGAAAAGGTTAGCTGGCAGGGAAACCGAGTGGTAAGCTGCGTCAATTCAATCATAGGATTGTAATTGTACGAAAATCGATGGAGATACGAAAAAGAATGTCTTCGCTCAAAATGTTACGCTAATTATTTTTTACTTCAAATTCCAGTAAACAGCGTTCATCAACAAGAAAGAACGCGGTAACCAGCTTTGAGAGATCAATAAATCTTTCTTGTCACTCTCCTCGATGATATATCGCTCCCATTCACTACTCAATGAGCTCATTACCGGGCATCACCACGTTGCTCTCTGGATCTGCAATGTCTCCTCGACCACTCAAAATAGCCTTTTCTTCCGCCATGCACTATGATTTTGTACCGCATGAATTTTTCTGACGATCTCTTTATTTGTTTCGTTTGGAATAAAATGTATTTGATTTTCATCTTATAAGAGATTTTAAGAGAAAGTGATTATGAAGAAAACTTACCTACTCCTCGAATTTTCCAACAATATTGGTACTTTTAGTTCGAAGGTTTCCGCGGCGTTGGTTTAATCCTTTGTGCATAATTCTGGGATTTCTTCCACGTTATTTGGCTTGATGACAACAGTTTCAGGTCGTAGGTTGAAGACGCTGACAGTACAGTCAGCGAAATTGATGTCATAAAGGCAACTAACGCGGAAGAAATCCCGGAATAATGCAGAGTGTATCAAAATTGGTAGTGCTAAATGCCGAATGTAGTTGCCGGCTGCGGCAACAGGATTGGTAGCGCGATAACTCGGCTCCCTTAAGGTGGTTCCTGCCCCGGGCATGGATGTTGTGTTAGCTTTAGGGTTAAATCCTTCATCTACATCTACATAATACCCTGCAAGCCACCTCAAAGGTGTGTGGAAGGGGGTGAATTCTCACCAAACATGCACTACATATCATGCATTTTAAAGGACTAGTATTAATATATTAGTCTAAACTGCAATATATAAAAAGATAAAAATACCAAACTAAGCATGTAAAAACGTGCTGTTAGTTGGGTTACCTTCAAGTCCTTACACCAATATGTAACTACCTATGCTATGGATTGAACCACTCGCATTGGGCATATTTACCGCTATTCATATCCCTAACTGTACGGGGAAAAAAGGATATTTTGAATCTGTCAGTTCGGCAATCAATTTCTCTAAGGTTAGACAGTGCGATATAGCCTTAGCTTGGGGTATTTCAGACCCAAGTCTACTGCAGCTAACGGGTGAATTAGCGTCTATTAGCAATATTTATTGTAAAATTAGGTACTTAACGCTCCAAATGCTTAACCATTAACACACTATGTAAACGGAGCTTAATTTTTGGACAAACTTGATTTGACAAAGTTGATGCTCGAGACGGGATTCGAGCCCACCCACCTCTGGGTTAACAGCTTGGCATATTACCCGGTTACTAAGGCCAACCCAGGATATCTCGTGGCTTACACCGCTATTTTCTTAAGTACTATTACATATAATTTGTTTTTAAACTCTAGCTACACTATCAGTAGGATTTCGCGGGTTTCTCACACCCCCCTTTATGTGTGGGTGTTTTCCTTTAGTGGTTATTTTTCGTAAAGGGTGTAAGTATAACAATCCTCACCTTTTTCCCACAGTTGTAATTTCTTTCACACACCATAATTTGCTGTTTACATTGAAATATTTTGTATATATTTATTTTTTTCATTTATCATTCTTTAATTCCTTGAATTATATCATCTAATATTTTAATTATTTTTTTAGCATCTGATTATAGCCGTTTTAAGTCTTGACAAATATATGTTTCATATACTTATTTTGACGAGGGTTTAGATGGCACAAGGGACAGTTTTGTCTCAATCTCCTTCCTATAAAGACCTTTTCTTATTATTATTTCCGTAACTGGACGGAGGTTTTAAACTTCGGGTATAAAATTTTTCAGGCAGTTATGCTAGTTTGCGGTTTTTATTGACTCATTTATCCATTACAAAGGTCATTTCATCGCACCCACGCCGTATTCTTTCGCAGTAAACAGTCGTTCATAACATCTTGAATCCTCCTGCACAAATACTCTCCTTGACCTTAACGCTGAGGCGTGGAAGCACGAAATTTATCCTTGCATTTAGATTTATCTCTCTCTCTTCAATTAGCGTGAATTATTTGCCATGGTGACATTCTTGCAATGGGGATCGAGACGTGAAGCGAAGAGTGATTGGGCGAGTTCTGTTTGCTGCAATTCGTTTGAGGATTGCCCTTTACGTTATTCGTCTCAACTCCTTCCCCTAGCAAGCCCGGCGCATGGGAGTGCGCCGAATGTATTCACTCATTTGAGATACTTGAGTACCCGAATGAGTACATGGGTACTCGACGAATACATGAGTAGCTGCACGAGTACATTAGTACCTCGATGACTAGATGAGTACCCGAATGACTACATGAGTACCTGGATGAGTACATGAATACCTCGATGAGTAGATGAGTACCCAAACGAGTACAAGAATACCTGGATAGGTGCCCGAATGAATACGGGGATCGGGTTGGTGTGATGGCTAGAGTACTGACCTCCCATCCCGAGGGCCCGGGATCGATTCCCGACAGTGGCGGATGTTTCAGTGAAAAAGGGGTCCCCACTTGGTGGAGACCTAGTGCCTAGTGGAGGGCATTTCAAGTTCAGTATTCCGTCCGTCGGATGGGACGTTAAGCTGTGGTCCCCTTGGCGCCTTTCGTTAGAGTAGGCTAATACCGGCGCCGTGGCGCGGTGGAGAGAAACCCGGCGCACCGGGTTTCTCTCCACCCTTCCTCCGTTATTTCAAATTATATTATTTCAAAGTATTTTGAACTTTGTAATGGAGTTAAAAATCCGGTATTGATCATTTATGACACATGAATATGATATACAAATTTATGAGGCTAAACAAAGGAATTATTTTCATTATTTGGAGTTGTAATATTTTACGGTAGGATTATGTAGTTAGAGTAAGCTTTCGGAAAAGGGACCAGTCGCAAATAAAACCTAACGAAATATCAGTTTCAGAAGGAAATAATTATTTTTTCTATTTTCATGAATAAAATAAGGGATCACCACCAATGGGCAACGGATAATTTTCTATTATTCTGTTCTAATTATTTCACATACTAACTGAGAAGTATATTTTACAAAAGGCAAAATGCACATTATCCTCTATAGTCCGCTATTTGATACTTATTCCAAATAGTCAATAAAATATGGAAAATAGCGAATCAAATTGTTCCACATTCCAATATTGTTATCTGAATCATAGAACTCCACATAGAGCATTAAATATAAAACATCTTTTTACTCTACATAAATAATAATTGTAATATATCCTTTGTAATGAATCATTTTTCGTTTCAACGGACTTGAGTGTGAGAGAATCCTTCTAAAGTGACAACCCCGGAGACCACCTAGACGAGCGAAAGAAAGGAAGTCTTCAGATGCGGCATATAGAGGCGCAGAAAGGAGTTCGCCATATGTATTCACTCATAGGTATTTGAGTACCCGAATGAGTACACGGGTACTCAACGAATACATGATTAGTTGAGTGAGTACATGAGTACCTCGATGAGTAGATGAGTACCCGAATGTACCCGAAGTACATGACTACCTGGATGAGTACATGAATACCTAGATTCATTGTGCCAACCCACATTTAACGTGCCCACCACTTGCAGACAGGGGACAAGAGCACCACGGTAAATGTTTGGTGATCTTCACCCCTTGCCACACACCCTCGCTGTGACTCGTAGGGTCCGTAGATGTAGATGTACCATTGAAAGCTTAAGTAAAGCATTGTCTGAGTATTTTAAAAAGTTCCAACCATCTTTCGATAATTTTATCAATTTCCTTTTGCCAACCCATCCAACCTCCGTCCGGGTCCAACGCTGCTTAAATTCGGTGATCTGACGGGAACCAGTGTATCAACGTGGCTAGGACCTTGCGCTACCAAACGAGTACAAGAATACCTGGATGAGCACGAAGTTAGGCCTCAAACGTTGAACCGCGTAATGATTGAAGACTTCGCAATGAAGAATTTTGTTTTGGAATGCATTCACTTGGATAAGGAGCACACAGCTTTAAATTCAGAAATAGCAATTGCGGAAACTTTGGAGGAGTGGGAAATATTTCTGCATCAAAATGTCACTTGTTTTATGTCAGAAAATGGAGAAAACTTTCAAAAAGCCTCGAAAAACATGAAAGTGGAAAAGTTTTCTTGTCTTGGGCAAGTTATGAAGTTAGGCTGCCAGTTATTGCTAAACTTGTCACCGATTAGAATTGACCTTCAGAAGAGAGATTCGGGCTTTGCGTCTATGTAAGAAATTCAAACGAGATTTAAATTCGGCACAAGATGTCTCAAACATGCCGAAAATTGAAATTTCTTCTGTTGGTCCCACCAGGTTCTGGTCATATTTTAAGCAAATAAGTTTTTTGTAAAAAATACTACTCCTGTCAACATCAACTTGGGAGAAAGTAAAAGAGAGGAATTAAAGTTATTCCCAAGGGAATTGAAATTGCTAGACATAGTTATATAAGTCTTGAAACCACTTCATGGTATCACAGAGGAAATGTGCGGTGAGTCGTAGAGAGGTAAGTCGTGAAACACTGTACGTTGGATAAATAATATCTGATTTTCAATGAATGATATTATTATGAGTGTCAACTGTGAAGGATAACGGAGATCTCTTAGATTTTGTCGTGTTGTACAATGAATACAGTTTTGAATGCTGGAGTAGCATTGCAATATTTGTAATCACAAATGATACTATCCTAATTTATTCTCACTGCATTCTGACATAACTAAATTTCACATGAGTAAATTTTATTGAATTTACGGTAAATAACTATATCAGTTGAGAAAAAACTATAATTTAACTCTTCTGTGGACGAAAGATGTAAAGGTTAGGCCATTATGTAAGCAGGGCCTGTTTGGTGATCTTCACCCCTTGCCACACACCCTCGCTGTGACTCGTAGGGTCCGTAGATGTAGATGTACCATTGAAAGCTGAAGTAAAGCATTGTCTGAGTATTTTAAAAATTTCCAGCCATCTTTCGATAATTTTATCAATTTCCTTTTGCCAGCTCAAGCTCATGTGTAAATGCAAACGTAGGACATGTATTCATTTTTGGAATATATTTTATGCATTAAACGTAGTTCAATATGTCTCCAAAATTTGGGTATTTACGTCGTCCAGAATTTTAGTTCGAACTCTGAGCAACGCCTTGACTGATGAGCGTTGCCAGATGTCTCTCGCTAACACTCCACTCCATTGTCGGATCCTAGTTATCGCATCTTTAGTTCCTTCTCTCTTTCGAGGTTGCTCCACTCCTCCCTTCCAAGAATTCGACTATTGTTTTCACGCATGTGAAAGCAAGCCATTATTATTACGCTTGCCCCGAGGTGACATTCGGAGAGGAGAGATGTGCTCCTCGCCAGCCCATTGGTGATGACTTCACCCGAATACAGTTAGTTAATGAATGACCCTAGCCTTCGTTCAGTTGCTGGACAAGAAGTAATTTTCGGGTCCAAACGCAGAAGGAAATGAACATAAATGCCTTTAGTATTTCATGTTTGATTTCGTATCGCGTTTTAATTTTAATGGCAAATTTTCGGTTCCGAACGATATCCTCGGAAACTTCACTGAAGAGAATATAAAGAATATCAAGGTGGTTCCTTCGCGACTGCTATAGTCGAGATAAAAGAGAAAATCTGTAATTTTACCAAAGTTATTTTTAAAAAAAGAAGTGCTTCCATTGATAGAACATCTAAGCATAAAATACAACTCCTGAAATATTAAAAATATAGTAAGTTGACGAATATACTTTTGGTGATTATTTTCCACGGCCTGAGAAGTCCATTTCTGCCTGCATTAATGGCGGTATTTTTCGACAATTGCTCTTAAACTTGGATTGATTTCTTTTTTTGGCAAAAATTTATTACCCTCTACTAAAGTATTATTATAGAAAATGATGCATTAATATCAGTTTCCGCGAAAATGATATTCTTTCCACTCAAATAATGTGGTTAGATTCTTAGCAACACCCGTTATTACAATGTCTGTAACTTAAGTAGAAATTTCAAGCAAAATTTCATGGCAAATATCATGGAATGTTGTAAACCTATTGTTTTACATAGGCTGAAATAAATAGGATATTTTTCTCCGCAATCACCGCATTATGAACTTTCATTTTAACATGGAACTACCTGAAATCCTTAAAGCAAGCCTCATCCTTGTTGCCATCGAAATTTTAATGGCTTATGTTCCACGCCACATCGTAACACGCTAAAACTTCAAATTAAAGTATTGAATTGCCTCGTTGTGCTCAATTACTTCAAGGGAATGAGGAATAGGCCTTGAAGTTATTAAGTGATGACATGGGGCAACATATCAGCTTCCGCGTGGTCTCATGAGGCTCGTTTCGTCCCTGTGGTCCTGGCCGTACACTTTATCCCCGTCTCCTCAAACCTCATACTTACCCATTCTCCTCTTATTAAATCTTCTTCCCTCGCTTGTCTTTCTCCGCGGCAACTGTCCGTGAACTCTCGTCCATCCCTTCCCCCACACCGCCTCCTGACTAGTCATCCCCAGGTCAAGCTATATTTTCGCCCCCCTCAGTAAAAATCTCTCACTTTTCAAGCACTAATTAGGTTCCACAGGGTTAATAAGCTATCTATCAAATTTATGCTTTATGCTTATCGTATATTATGGCTTCTGGTTGTTGGCTTCTAAGGTTTCGTTTTATTGCGTTGGTGGCGCGTGAAACGAAATTTATTTTAGGTAGTTGATATTTCATTTCATTCAATCATTCAATTCATTCAATTCATTCAATCTTTCATTTAGTAGCAGCACTACGTCAGCGAATCTCCAGGAATGTATCTGGGAGATAATATTACTGACGAGATCATGTTACTGTGACACCTCTTTTTATTAATTGCAACGAATACTAAGAAGAGGTGAAATAAGGTTTCATTAGATATATTTTAGAAGACATAGTATCCTTCAATTTCTGCAATATCTTTTCGAATTCATGGTGTTCTAAACGAAGTTTAGTTTAGCCTGTTAGTTTAGCTAATGGCTTTTTTGATGATATTTTATAGTTCTTTTATTATTTGTGGAAGCTTTATTCCTCGATTTTAATGGAGCACGCGATTTTGGTGAAATCATTTGAATAGGTACTCATAAACTTTTAACTAAGCAAAACTTGAAAATCCTTGAATCCTCTCCTCGGAATGAATTTGCATAGCTATACACTTGTCTTGAAGTGCCCACGAGTTGCGTTTGATTGGCCAATTTTGAATGTGTTGAAAATATCTCAAAATCCGTGTTTCCAATGAAATGAAAGGCTATTTAATGCCCCGTTTGAAAACTTTAATTCCTTCATTAAAGAAGCCATATTGAACATATCAGGCAATTAATGTGATTACGTCCCACATTGTGTTAAACCTTTTTCGCCATCGGCTGGAAATGTTACGGCTCTTTCGTTTATGGAAAAATGGAAATGTAAAGCTGAAAAGTAAAAAAAATGTGAAAACTTTCAGAAGATTCTTTAAACAGGGGTGCCATTTTCTGTTTTTTCCCTATCTTACTTCTGCAAGATCTGCTGGTTAAATTGAGCGCAATCTCCTTTTTATTCCAGTATATTTACAATCATTCATTAATCTTTCCTTTATAAAATATGTTGGTTACACCGTCACCTAAAAGACTGTTGTAGTCCCCAGGTTGAAAAAGTAGTGGATTTTTTTATTAAGCACTCCGCCTTCCGTTACGACACCTCAAATCTCAGTAACTTGAAAAGAACCATCCATAGAAGATATGTATTGGAGACAGAATGAGTATGGCAATAATGTTATAAAAACATTCCGGGAACCAAATTCAGAATTGTGTGAGTTTAAGCGCTGTAGGATGGTTATTTAGATCATGTACAGAGCTGGATTAATAAACGAATCGAATCATTGGGGATATGTTATGGAAATATTCCGGGAATCTGCACAAATGTAAATTTGTCAACACATTAAATTAACTAAATAGTAATTAACTCTTGTCTCTTCACCATTACCTTTTTTGTTAATTGAGTCAAAATTTGTCCAGAATTTTTTAACAAATTTCACTTTTGCTATTCCCTTCACATAATTTTACTATTTTCGTTATCCTTCACAGTTGACACTCATAATAATATCATTCATTGAAAATCAGATATTATTTATCCAACCTACAGTGTTTCACGACTTAGAAACCATAACCAACTGTGACAAAAGCAGTTTTATTTTACCGTATGGAACTCATGGAACTTCTAGAATATTAATGTTTATAACTCTTCACCTGGGATTTCTACGTAGCCCTGAAAAAAACCTTTGGGACAGATCTTTTTTCTTTCGAAGGAAGTTTTAAAGTTTTACGATTTTTAGGGGATGAAGATGAACTCCTTCTGCTGGAAGACGAAACGTTTGAAGTGATCCCACCCTAAAATATGGACCGAAACTAATATAGTATCGAAAAGACGGAAAGACAGCTGAATGGTAATGGGGGATGAATTTTGAATAATTGGATTTTAGCGTGCCAGCATTTTAGTGGCTGTCTTGAATTGGATCTGAGTAAATCATTAGAGATTGTCTCCCTACAAATGCCTCGAAGATGGTGACGGCGGCTTCCTTACTTCCCCAGAAAGGAGTCAGTACCCTCTGGTGGTTTCCCTCGTGGGGGTGGATCCAATAAGGGTCGGTTGTCGGCGGAGGGGGAAGATGTGAGGGAGGAAAGTGGTTGGGTTGACGAGGGCTGGGACGAGCCCTGGAAGGGCATCAGTGTGAACTGAAGGGAAAAGAAGAAAGGGTAATTCAGTGGGCGGAGACAGGGGCGTTGGGGCACTTTGGCAATTAAAGGAAACGGCGGGAAAAATCAAGAGCGCGAAAGTAATGAGGGCGTTTATTGGAGGGCTGCAAATCGTTGGAGAGACGGGGACGCCGAGAATATTTTAGGCGCGGAGAGATGCGTGGCTTGTTGAGGGGTTCAGGGATTCGATTTATTACGAATGAGTAAGTGATGACAATGTAGCAGCACATTTTATTCCCATTTTCCTATTATATATTATTTTCAATAGATAAAGACCTTGCATGTCCATTATTTTCTTTCGTTGATATCCATACGTAAAAGTAAAATTATGTTGTTATGAGTTTTCTACCGATTACTTTAAGTTTTGGAGTGCATTGTTCCCACTCTGCTTAGCCCCATTGTTTTTTTCAGAATACTAAGTTTTCTATCCTATTTATTTATCAAAGCTGCATAAATCTCATTGTAAACTATCCAAAGTTTTCTCTCTTTTTCTTCACCTTACATGTGGCTATATTTAGATATATTGCTGAACCAAAATTCTGAATTGAATATTTTATCAAAGGATAATATCCGGAGAAGAATAATTATATCTTCTGGTCTTATGTATTCAAGCTCACTTATCCAGCATTCTACCCTTATTAACAATGATTATTATCGCTTTCAACGTAATTACTAGATCTCTCGCCTATTTTAATGTCCACCAACAAATTTCTTTCTTTTTCTGATGTGCTTACAATTTAATCATTATTTCTCCCTATAGGTTCTTATTACCTTATAAATATTCCTCTATGCCTAAATCTTTAAATCTTCCAATATTTTCGCAACTATCGCATGAGATCAGATATTAGAATTGTACAATGCCGCCCTCCATTAACTTTACCTTCCTCGCTCAAATTTCTCCTTTGAATTTATTTTCGATTGTAATTGCCTTCTTAGCCAAAGCTAAAAGTAATTTTTTGGGAAATACATTCCTGAAAATGATAAAATACAACTCATGGAATATGATTCGTTAAACGAGGAAGATAGATTTATGCAATGGTTAGATAGCTCCTCCCTTCCCAAACACTGAATGTTGAACGCAGCGGGTGCTTCACCAAGCCTCCTTCAAGTCTTATCAGTATTTTGTAATGACAGGAATAATACCCTAAAGCATACTGCTCTTAGTTATTAAATGTTTGATTATTAATGATATAATTACTTAAGCCCGTTAAACAAGACCTAGTGCGGTAGCCACTATTTTATATTTAGGACGGAATTTAGCATAATTGGAGCCACCCTAGGAGGTTTCACTCTCACATTAAAACATTGAACCTGCGCTTACGATGAAGAGGTATATCATACTTTGAAATTTAAAAGAGAAGTTCACACAGAAACTGAAACGAGACTTGATTGGTCGACGGGTTCTGGGTCCTACTGTAAACTAGTAGCCAACTCGCATCAAGTGTGAAAATAGGTAGGTGAGCGAGTATGATAATGATCATGCTTGTTAGCCATCATATTCGTATATCACACGATACTAAAAAGTTTTCAAACTAGCGAGTATCCTCAATCTTGTGCTATCAATAACGCGAACTCCTCAAGAAGTACGTAGCTCATGTTAGGCTCGCTTGCTCTAACAAGTGAGATTGGCGACCCAGGTGCAAGGTAATTTTTTGGGTCATTATATTATCAATAACTGAAATGACAGACTTACGAGATGGAAGGATAAGCACGCAAAAGTATTGAAAACATATTCTGGCGCCATTCATACTTTTACAGATAAGGAATATTTGAAGTAATTGTTATAAAAATAACACTTCATTATATCTCTATGAAAAAAATCATAATCATTTTCTCGTTCGTTTTAATCAGTGTGAGCCATGAGCTTGTATTTCCTGAGGAAAATTTATGTAAGTTGAATTTTAACTACTATTTAGTTTAAAATACGATTTATAGTGTGCATTAGCAAATAAAATGTGATTGTTTTTTCCTCTTACCAATAAATGCTCCAATATACAAAGCTATGATAGTTAAATTTTCATTTCCAATTTTACTCATGAGCCGCATGTACGAACTCAAGAAGACGCAGTTTACCTACCCCTGCGATATTTACGTTTGAGAGAGGCGAGATTTATTTTTATCTTTGTCTCACCCGTATTTATTTCAAACAAATTTGTGACAATTAAAGATAGCAAAGACCATAATGCCTTCTTTTAATTCTTTTTTCCAAGTACATCCATGCTCGAAATGCTGGAAAACGTTTTGTTGTGCAACATCTCAACTCTCATTGTCAGTGGTTGATAATTCAATCACCTCATAAACTCCATTCTGTGATACATAGAGTAAGCTTATTATACTCTGTGCCTGATCTAAAAATTTGTATTGATCTCTAAGCAGGGCAGCATTGAAAGCTTTGTGTGACCTTCGTTTTTTCTTTCTGATATTTCTCATTCGGTGGCATGAGAGCTCAGTTGAGATGTAGCGTTCAATAATCGGGAGCCCCAGGTTTATATTCTGATGAAGCTTCTCCGGATATCTCAAGCAAAAGTCAAGACATTTCTGGGCACTAGACTTTCTTAGAAACCACAGGCGACTACTGGAAAGTGGCACCTTTAAATTTTCTAAATTCGTTAATTATACTGCTTCATGCACTCAAGATCGTACGAATGAAACCGACTATTAGGTTCACAAATAATATATGGTGTATTCTCATAATCTGGGGAATGAGAATTTATTTTAATGCCAGATTCTCTCTTGCAATTGGTTTTTATTATAGAATAAGTGATACATTATTGCATTCCTTTCAATGTTTCGCTCTATTTATTTCTATTTCGTGAATTGTGGCAAATTGCTCTGATTTGGGTTGCATAGCAAACAAAAGGAAAAATGCTGAATTATTTTAATGGAGATTTTTCCCTTGTAGAAAATCGACCGAATGATTTCTCACTTGTCAGCTATATCGGGTAGTTTCATTAGGGTAAGTGATTTAGCTTGTGATGTAGTTTTAGGTCGTCATTAGCTTCGTCTTCATTCTCATCCTAGGGAAGAGATCTCTCTTTAAGTACAGAGAATCTGCGTTTCAATGGATATTAATATCTCTCTCCACGCTATCATTGTATTTTTGGGAATGTATCTCAACTATTGAGAATCATGGGGTTTGTCAAGCCATATTACTCTTGAATTCGGAGGATATAGGAGGGTAGGCGATATTGCGTGGTGTTTGAATATATTTGCCAAAAACAAAGAAACAAAATTGCAATTTACCTCAGTTTAAAAAACAAATTTAGTACGACTTAGGTTTCAATGACACTGCATCATCTTCAGATGGTGGTGCACTGCTTCAAGATCGCAAAACATTTGCTGTTTAAATTGTGGTAAATTGAAATTTTGTTTCTTCGTTTTTGTTAAAGATTTTACTCTTGTTGAGGCCGATATTTGTAACATTTAGGCAGTTTTGACTGTTGGGACTATTCAAATATTTTTCAAGGCTATCCAGAACGAATTATTTTTTCGACCACTTTCGATGATTTATTGTGATCAATAGGTGTGACCACTCTCTTACACGATGCCCACAACACCACGAAACATGCGCGAATTCGCCTGGGTGCTGCTCATAGGAATGCAAACAGAGGTCGCGCGCATGACGGTGCAACTTGAGTAGGGCATTATGTTTGACATTGGTAAACTTAAACCCTTCGTCTTGCAAAATAATCCGGATCTTCCGTCGGTGAGTGCTTTACGTGTCTGCGCAACCTCTCATATCCTCAGGCCTGAGTTGAACTCCGCATTAAATTACGCCTCTCGAGATACGTGAATAAGCTTAGTTGTTACAGTCGTTGTTCGCCTTAGTTTAAATCGTTTGTTGCCAGCTAAGGATAGGACTTTAAGAAGTTGGAGTGAAGGAATGGGAGAGGGCGTCGCGACGCGTCGGTGGATATGATATCTAGGGTGACGGGTTGGAATTTCAAGGGTGGAATTACTCGCGAGGGATCACGGTCCGAGATGAATATTCTGATATTCGGCGCGGAGATTATTCTAGGAGTTTATTTTAGACGCGTGACTACGTCTAGTGCTTTGCTCAGGAACTTTGTACAAGGTCCACTGCTCGCTACTGCGTGAAAGATGATTAAGAGATGACCAAGTCGGCCTGATTTTTTTCACCCAGATACGGTCGACGTGGAACGTAATTTATGCACAACCATCAAAGGAGCCTGTTGTGCGGAGCTGAATTTTCCTACATCCCTGCTGCCTTTAAATGAGCTCAATTCACACCCCTTGGTAACTCACCGTTCCTGCATATTGCCGCCTGTTTACGTTGCTCTAAAGCTGTATTTTCGTAGGGCTTGATAATGACATTCCATGGAAGGTTTTTCAAATCTGCTTTGATAATTCCTTTCTTTCCTTTTGACAATATTTGGTAGCTCATTGGATTGCGAAATTAGACGAATATGGAGGTTGAAATGAAGTGACGCATTTGGTAGCTTTTAGTGGAATAATCGGTCGTAAGGTGCCATGCGTAAGTCTAAAAACTTCAGGTACCGTAACGATTATTTTTTAATCTCAATCAAGAAAGCATTCGTGAATATTCCTTTTCTTGATGCATATTTATAATTCAATTCGTACATAGCCATCCCTTGCGTATACGTACCACCTGAATATGCTAGCATAAAATCGAAAGGGAACTTAGAACGATCTAGATAAGGCTAATGTTTAATCAATTATATGTAACAACAGAGTTTTAATGTTAAATCAATACTATATATATTTCAACTTCCGAAGTTCCTTATAAGCGTGATGCTATTTTGCCTCATACTTGTTTCAAATACACAAGTTATCCAATTCTTCTGCTTGAAGGGTCCATGTTAATATAGTCATCATTTACGTGCAAACAGACCTGAAAGGATGGGGTCATGCTTAGTCCTCATGAGGCATAATCAGAAACAAAGTCGAAGTTCATTTGGGCACATCAATTAAAACAAAAGCAAATGCAAAGGAAACCATTCATTACAAACTCTCTCAGGGATGATATAAACCTATGCTTAACTTACGAAATCCACCCAAATTACTAGTGCCTTAATAAATTCATTGACCTTTTACGTTGTTTCATTTCTGAGTGGACTTTCTTTGTACGGGTGAAATAGTAGCATTGGTAGCTATAATATGAGTGCTGAGGACGCATACTTCGTAACTTTACGCAGCTACTATGACTGCCTGAAATTCGAATACATATTTGTTTATTTGCTGTCAAGGAACAAGCACTCAAACTGATTTTGCCCTCAGGAGATTTTCGCTGATTACTGTCACCCATTAAAAAGTTTTTATTAACAGTTATGTTAACGGCATAATGTGTGCACAAGGTTTAAAACACTCGTAGTCAGAATTTCTGGAGTTAAACTGACGTAGCTGCGAAAATAACACTACTATTTGTTAGCATTTAATGAAGAAGTAAGAAGAAAGTTCATTAAAACTTTCAGGTGTGGATATAACAGCTCAGAGACGTTTGCTGGTCGTCATGAAATTTAGAGTAGGGTAATGTTGCTACGAAGTTAGAATTCCAGAACTTAACCATTGTAAATGCAATAATAGGGGACTAATATTCAAGCTTCAACCATGATATAGCCTCAAGTCATCAAGAAGAACTATTAAAACTTGAATCTTTACGTCGACACATTTCTAACCTTGTGCTGAGCAACACATTGTTTTTAAGCATATGCGTTGTTGAGGGAAATAAAACAAAATGGTGGATGACGGTGCTGGTTTGAGATGTATACATAATAGTCTCTCTTCGGGGGGAGTAAATATGTTGTTTCTTGATTCTGAATGTTTTGAATCCATATTCAAATACAATTACAGCTGTTGAGCGATAATATTTATATGAACTCATCACACACCTAATAGTGCGCATTTAGTCAGAGGTGACGAATAGTTTTAATATTTACAGTTAATATTGACGTCATATGATTATCGATTTGAAATTTCAATCTTTTTAATCGCGAAAAATAGCTTAAGAGGTAATCCGCTATATTTTTGGTGTCACTATATTTTTCTCGTGCTACTGGTCAAGCCTCAAAAGTATATTTTAAAAATCTCATTGAGAAACATATGGTAATGTTTTGTTGAAATTGTAGAATTTACTTAAGTCTTCACCTAAACCAGAATCCATAAGTGCGAGATCCTTCGCAAAAGCATTTTCGAAGTATATATTTTCGAGTGATCAGGTACTACAAATAAATACCGGATAAAACAAATATTTTGATTAAGTCGTGCTCCTGCCATCAACCAATCTATTTCTGTAAATCTTTCGTGAGGATCTAACCAAATGATTAGCCATAACTTGCAATTATTTTTTTAACTAACGCAAAATTTTACGGTAGTATACAAATATGTTTAAATAATTATATTCATCGATTGAGTTGGGCCCCAATATCTCTGGCTATTTTGTTTTTGGCAAAAGAACGTAGATTTATGACTATAAGGCAGGTACTCAAGGTTGGTATTATTTTTTTTCAAATTAGTCAAATGCGTTTTTCCTAAAATTTTAAAAACCCTTTGAGTATAAATTTACCCTTCCGTGTGGCACTAATACCCAGCCATTTACTTTGAGGAACATGGATAAAGCTAAAGCATGAGCCTCAGCGAAGTGGAGCCAGCCACGGATTCCTTGTCAGTAGGGGATAAGCGGGTAATCCGATAGCCCTGGGCTCTAATTTAGCCTTGTGTATTAAAGCCCTGTCTTTCTATTATTTTTGATTAGATGGGCCCAATAAAGTCAGGAGATGAAACACCTTTAGAGTAATGTTACTCTGTTTTACTTCGTGCTAAACGTAAAACAGTCAACAAGTGGCATTTCTTGCATTGAGTTAAAATTTCAAAACTGAAACTATAGCAAGGAAGAGACTTTGAGTTAGTTAGCCTATGGAAATGCAAATAAAGTTAATTTTTCTTTACCTACCTTTCTTAAAATAACCTAAAGAATTTTTTATGCGTATTCAGTTTTTGTAGCGTTCAGTCTCTTTGAGAAATTTTGTTTTGAGGTTCACGGAAAGTATTTTTCTATTTATTGCTTTATGTATAATACTCCTGTTCTTTTAGAAGCTTTAGAAAGACTTTTCTGAAATAATTCAAATTTCTTACTAACTGATGAATAACATTTTCTTATTTTAATGTGTGCATTTGTATAATTGTCACCAGAAGAAAGAGGTTCTTTACTGAAATCTTCCCGTTGTTTACAAGGGTTAATTTTTTACACAGCTTAATTCCAATGAACGTCTTGAACATTGAAAAAATGTCTCTGTTTATAAACCCAGAATCATCAACGAAACGTTTTTCTTTGAAGCGTAAAGGTGACTGCTTTGCAAATCACATTTATAAGCAAATAATTTTACTTGAACAAGTTGAACGATAGTGAAAATAGATTTTTGTGTTCACCTACTTTCATTGTTTTTTGACTTCATCGTAGAGGAAGGTTTATTATACACGCAAAGATAGTATGTGCATTGAAATGCATTGGCTGATAAATTTTTTAAAATCTTTAGATAAACAAAAAATGTCTCCTGTGTATTTGCGTCAGAATAATTTAAATTAGACGCGTACATCCTAGGTAAATTAAACATTCCAGAAGAAAAGCTGCGGGGATACTTGATGCTTTATTATCTCCTTTGTCCGCGACAAAAAACAGTCCCCTGAGATCGCCGTTTTCGCTTAAAGGTACATTTTTGTTTCTCAGGGTTGACTCGGCCGCGTTCAATGCAATGCATGGGGTTAATGGACATGATGAGTTGTTTGTTTTTTAGGGATCAAAGGATACGTTCTTAGACATGTGCCAACATTTTTCATCTTGTAAGCTCTCCTTTTCCCATTGAAGAGAATAGCATAGGCTTTGCCTTTGTATCTCAAATGTTTGTTGTCATTGAAGTGACAAGTCATTGGATGTCATTGTAAAATGTGTGGTTAATTACCATCCGCTTTTGTGGTACATTAAACTTATATTCTTTCTTTTCGATGAAAATGTTGTTATATTTTAAAATGCTATTTATTCATGTTCGTGTGCACGATTGAAATTTTGCAATGCGACACGTTAACATTTTGAAGATAGGAAGACAGATAAAATGTTTTTTACTCTTACCCTGATTAACAGGAAAACATTTGTGCCGTTTACACTCTGATTGAGTGACCAAATCTTAATGTAGGATATTAGACTTGAACAATTTGGAAAGGTGCCGGAACTGCGCTCAGTGGAGCACCAATATTGTTTACAATTACTCCTTGTCCTATGAGAATAGGTAAGAGTTGTCGTGAGTAACGTCACTTACTTGCCTCTTATCGATAACGAGATGAGACCATTCTCCGTAATACAAGGTGGAACTCGAAAGGAGACAGTCTTTTTGCGAGACGAGACCAGAACACCGCCACGAGATTCATGGTAACGAGGAAAATAAAACTTTTATTCTATTCCACACAACTTTTTAATAAACCGACCTAGGTTTCGACAATTTGTTGTCATTCTCACATTGATCTTCAGCCTTGTCGCTCAGAGAGGAATTGTTTGAAATACTAAGGAGGATCATTTCCTGGTCACTAATATTTCCACAAGTAAGTTAAACATAAATTATAGACTTTTTGAATGGGCCTCATCAACATCTGTATTTCGTTTTATGGATCCTTTTGTTGTGGAACACAAAAATATTTATCAGTTTTTGAAAAATTATTTTGATGAATTCAAATCTAAGAAAGAATTGAAAGGAAATTTGCGTACAGTAGATTCTTCATACTTTGGATGGGCACTCGAAGTAGCCATGTGGTGGAACAGGTCTTTGGGAAATGAAACTCATAAAAAGAAACAGTTGTATTTATGAAGAAATTCTAATGTGGGAAAGAGCAGTTACATTGAACAGCTTATAAGTGAAAAGAACATGCCTTATGTATATTACCCAGATGTCGGCAAGTTTGCTTATCAAGGGCTTTTTCCAACTGTGCTCAAAGTAATACTATTTGAAGAGTTTGATATCAAATTTCATGTAAAAAGTATGCTGAAAAGACTTTTGGAGGGTAAAGAATTCATTTTTAACAATGCAACAATTGTCGAAACCTAGGTCGGTTTATTAAACAAGTTGTGTGGAATAGAGTAAAGGTTTTATTTTATTCTTTACCATGAATATTCCTAAATTCCACAAAGCCTTCAGTCCTAGCTGATTAACCGCCACGAGATTCTTGAAAGTATCGTATCAGTGTATACGTCACTTCTGTAAGCCTAAGTGTATCCCTAACTCGTATATGGGAAGTTGAGGGAAGAATTTACCAGAGTCCTCTAGATTGCCAATAATAAACTATAGGTAGGGACATGACATTTTCGCGAAACGTTTTTTTGCGACAGGATTCACGAAATAAGCGATTTTAGGGTTTAATCACGAAATTAACCGTGTCTTCTTTGAAACGCGATTTTTTTAACGAAATTTGAGATATTTTGCAAATGCCGAATTTTTGTAGCATGAAATATTTTCTTTAGCGATGGCCGGATCGGGTCCTTCATCTTTCTCGGTTCCGGATCCAAAGACACTTGAGTAAAATCGGATCCGGATCGTATATTTTAAATTTTCGCGGCTTAGCGATCGAAGTGCCCCGTGAATGGAATGTAGGTGCGGTAGATATTGACAAGAAGAGGATGTGTAACTAAGGTCACGTAATTAGATGAAAACGTTCCCGTGCAACTAGAATCAAAATAAAGAAATATGACTTTTTCCCCCATTACCCCGGTATAGCGGGGGGGGAAAAAAAACTACCCACAACGTAGTATGTCATGCGGGTAGCCTACATTCGCCGGGATCAGGCGTACAACGAGAGCTAGTGTACCTACTGTGGGAAGTTCGATCCCAATCGCAGTTTAATTTTTTCTGTCAGTCACTGCATCGAAAATTTTATCATATTCAATTTCAAACCATTACATCTGAATACTCACTTTATTATACTTTGTTGTTTAAATTAGATTTACAAATGTACAACTCATAAATTAAGGATGGTCGGGTAGGATCCAAAGATCCACGGGTCTTTCATTTCATTCGCTACTGAAATCATATCCAGGGATAGTAAAAATTCAGATCCGGATCGGAGATTTTAACATCTCGCGGCCTCGTGATCGATGCGCCCCGCGCATGGAATGTACGTATGGTAGATTAGGGTGGTCCTTATTTTTCGATTTTTCGAATTTCTTTCGGGACACCCCCTCAATTCATGCTAATTGGTGTAAAAACATATCCTGTAAAATATTATTGCAATTGGATAACGGGAAGACGTGCCGCATCGCACTCAAAGTTGTGAAATTTTGGCATTTTTGGCTATTTTTCGGACATGAATGGCGATAAGAAGGCACTGGTATTTTTCAACTGATTATCTCTGATAACCAACGACTCATTAGACATTTGGCATGCATCACCTACAATATTTTCCAATTGTGACCGGTGGTTCCCGAGATACGGCCCCAAGAGTGAGCGCGTGCCACCCAAGTGGCGCCGCCGCGCGCCAATGCTCGAAGCTCCCAAGTCCGTCGTTTCATTCGGCGTTAGTCCTATTCTTTCGACGAAATGTATTGCTAAGCGATATTTTCTTAACACAGTTTTAATTTATTAATCTAATTAAATTAAACAATGCACAGTTATTGAAAATTCAATTTGAATGCTGTTTTCTGACCACAATAATAAACCCAGTAGTATACCTACACTTAACTTCATATTATAACTGATTTTGAGGAAGTGTGGGATATCTTTGTCTTTTAAATGCGACAAAAAGCTTAGGGCCCAACACCTGATTAAATTGTTTCATATTTATATAAAGTAACAATGTAGGCATAGGAGAAACGTGAAAATCTACATAAGGAGATGTGTTGGATTAAGTTTTTATTCAAATCAATGATACAACCATTCTCTTTCGTGTTCAATATCGTTATGCCCCGAATCCTCGTTATCAACAAACTATTTCCCCCATGACAACCATGGAAAAACAAAACATTTATTTTAATTTGATCCGCGATTATTATTTAACAAATTTACTTTGCTTCAAATTCCTCCTTTCGCGTGACAAATTTTAAATAATTAAACTCAAGTTTGGAATGTGCTTCTTCATTAATGCTTCGCTGACGTCCTTGGTCAAAACATCAGTTTCCAAGTCTGCTGAACCCACGTGATGAAGAACCACCTCACCATTTTTGATTTCATCCTTGACAAAATGATACATTCTTCTGATGTGCTTGTTTTCTTTGTTGATCTTCTCATTGTTATTCCAATTCAATGCTGATTGACTGTCAGTTCGAACTTTTATTGGTCGTTCAACAACTTCAAATTGTCCCAGCTCTTCTAACAACTCTGTCAACCAGATGCCCTCACAAACTCCATCACATAATGCCACCAACTCCGATTCCATAGTTGATAAAGCTACCATCTTCTGCTTTCCGCTTCTCCAACTGATCAATGCGTCTCCAATCTTCACTGAATATCCGCCAAATGATTTCGAATCCAAAGTGGTACACCAACTGGCATCTGAACTAATCTCCAGTCTTCCAACTTCTCTGCCAATCTTCAAACGATACCCTTTGGTCCCCTTCAAATATCTCAAAACTCTCTTCAACGCCTCGTAATGAATCATCCTTGGATCTTTTGAGTACTGCGATAGTTTGCTGTAGGTGTATGCCAAGTCCGGCCTCGTCCCTCTCACCAAATATCCAATACATCCAAGTATTTCTTGGTACAAATCCTTGTTTGCTTTCTCCGAATCTTCGTAATCGTCAAGTTTGACTCCACTTGCTGCTGGTGTCTTCACTCCATTGCAATTCTCCATTCCGAATCTCTCAATAACTTCTTCGATGTAGCTTGATTGTTCCATGATAAATCCTTCTTTTTCTTCTTTGATTTTTATTCCTAGGAACTTCACTTCATCCTCCTTTGACACCTTAATCTTCAATTGCTTTTTCAGTTTTTCCACCAGTTGATCAATCTTCTTTTGACTGTCACCAACAATTATACAGTCATCCACGTAGCATCCAATTGCCAAAAATCCCTTCTTTGACTCTTCGACAAATACACATGGATCTGCTTTACATGGTTTCAATCCCAATTCCTTCAAAATTCCAGATAATTTCTTAAACCAACATCTTCCTGCTTCTGGAAGTCCATATAAACTCTTCTTTAGTCTAAATATCTTCCCTTCTTCAATGTTTACTCCTTTTGGTGGATTCATGTACACATGCCTGTCCAATTCTGCGTTCAAGTACGCTGCTTCGACGTCAATGAACTCCACTTTGTAATTTTTCTTCGCTGCAATTGCCAACAGTGTCTTCAATGACTCTTGCTTCATCACTGGACTGTAAGAGCTTTTGTAATCCACTCCCATTCGCTGTCGTGAACCATCAGCTACCAGTCTTGCCTTGTATACTTCTGCATCTTTGGTTCCCTTTTTCTTGAAAACCCATTTGCTTTGAATTAATTTTACCTCTTTTGGCTTGTTAACAATTTCCCAAGTCTGATAATTTTTCATATTTTTCAATTCCTTGTTCATTGCTTCAATCCATTTGATCTTGTCCTTGGACTCGATTGCTTCTTTGTAGTTCCTTGGATTGATTTCTTGCACCATATTGACAATGCAATCGGGCTCCTTCTTCTCTCTCGTTGACCTTCTTACTCCTTGTTGTCTTAATTCGTCTTCTATTCCTTTTAATTCTTCTTGGTGTCTCTGTTTCAGGACATCGTTCGTGTCACCTTTTTTTCTCCCTCTTCTTCTCTCTCCAGCTTGAACAATTACCAACGGATTTTTATGAGATGAATCATCATCACTGTCGAATTGTCCTTGAAAATCTTCAACAACGTCATGGATAATTCCTGAATTGTTTTCTTCCTCGTGTCGTTCGTCTCGATTCTCTTGCCTCTCAATTGGGATAAAAACGTAGTTAGTCTCGTCATAACCAACGTCTTCTTCCTTCTTTTGAAAACCCATTTTTTCTTCAATGAACTTTACGTCTCGACTCTCGTGAATCTTCCTGTCACTCAAGTCAAATACTCGGTAGGCTCTCCTGTTCTTCGAGTATCCCACGAACACAGCTTCCTTTGATCTCACGTCAAGCTTCTTTTTTTGAACATCTTCATTTCTGTAGAAGACCTTGCAGCCAAAAACTCTGAGATGTCTGACCGATGGTTTCTTGTTTTTCCAAATCTCAAGTGGAACTTGATCCCTCTTCTTCGTAGGTGAAAGATCATGCAAGTAGCTCGCAGTCCACACGGCTTCTGCCCAAAACATCAGTGTTAATCCAGCTGCAATGAGTAACGTTCGAGCCATTTCCACCAACGTTCGATTGGCTCTCTCAGCAATTCCGTTGCTCTGTGGAGAATAGATCGTCGTTCTCTCGTGCTTGATGCCTTTCTTCTTGAAATATTCTTGCAATGTGTCGTTGGTAAATTCCGTACCATTGTCTGAGCGAAAATTCTTGACCTTTTGTCCTGTCTCGTTCTCTTTTCTCTCAATAAACTCGATCAGTTTATCGGCAGTTTCACTTTTACTCTTCAAAAAATCGACGAAATATCTTCTGCTGTACTCGTCCACAATAGTCAGCATGTACCTACTCCCTCCAATTGATTCTTGTTGCATTGGACCACACAAATCCGCGTGCAGTCTTTCCAAGATCTGCTGTGCACCTTCGATTTCGACTTCTTTGAATGGTGCTCTCGTCAGTTTCCCTTGAATGCAATCCTCGCAGTTGTCGTCCTTGATCGACACATTTTCGAGTCCTCTGACAAGATTCTCTTTCGCCAATCTAGAAAGATAATTATTGTTAATGTGACCAAGCCTCTGGTGCCATAAATTACTATTTATTTCGCTTGTGCTAAAGCAAACTTCTTTCTTCAGCTCTCGTTCATCGCTGTCCGTGCTCATTCGAAACATAAAAGCATCTGCTTCAAAGATCCCCTGTGCAACTAATTCTCCTGTTTTCTTGTCATAAATTCCAAATCCATCTTCATCAATAACTATTTTCTTGCCCATCTTGACTAGACTTGGAACTGACATCAAGTTGCTGTTTAAATCTGGAACATAAAGTACGTCTTTTATAGTTAATGCTACCTCACCATCGTCAAGATAGCTGGTTCCTTCAATTTCTCCTCGAAATTCAGCGTGAATCTTTCTGCCTGCTTCAGCCGTCACGATCTCCACATTGTCTTTCCTCTTATTAATCAATAACTCCTCTTGATGAGTCATGTGAGATGTGCACGCCGAATCAAGCATCCAAGTGACTCCATTTTCTGCATTTATCTTGTGATGCTCCCTCACTTCAAATGCATGTTGATTCTTGCCTCCTTTGAAAATTCCCTTGAATTTGCTCTTATTCTTGTAAAAATCCTTTGAATTTTCTTTAGTCTCAATTGAATTCTCCTTGTCCTTGTGCCAGCAATCACGAGCAAAATGTCCAATTTTGCCACAACAGAAACATTTTTTCTTAGTCTGCACCTTCGCCTTAAAAGCCTTGACCTCTCCTTCATTGGTTGATTTCTTGTTTTTCTCCTCATATCGCAAAAGTGCTCCTCTCATGAATTCGAAATCCACCGTTGGATTGGAAGAAATCGCTGTTGCAACTTCACTGAAACTCTTTGGTAGACCCTCGATTACGTACATAATTAATTCATAATCTTCAATATTATTACCCATTTCCTTAAGTTGAGTCTCTAATGTTTGAGCTCTAGTTAAATAACCGTCAATGCTTTCTTTCTCTAATTTTTCTAATTTAGCCAATTCAATCATTAACTGAGTCTTTCTATGTTTCTCAACACCGTCATGACGTTTCTTTAACAAAAGCCACAACTCTTTTGCATTGGAAATACCTTGACATGCTAACGCCTGCTCCGCCGAAAGTGTCATAATGATCAGCATGTTGACCTCGTCGTTCTTCTTTGACCAGGCTTCCCACTTCGCCACAGCCGCTGCATCAGCACCATTCTTCTCTGGTTCATCACCGAAAATGATATCTTGATACAATCCTTTCGCCTTAAGAACTGCAACCAATCTCATGCTCCAAAGTCCATAATTCTTGTTTGTTAGAGGCTCGATTCTTGAAACTCCAAAGTCTGACATTTTCCCTTGTCACTTTTCTTGACCTCCTGGAAATTTCACTCGTGTATCTTATAACCACGGACCTCTGCTACCAAATTGTTGGATTAAGTTTTTATTCAAATCAATGATACAACCATTCTCTTTCGTGTTCAATATCGTTATGCCCCGAATCCTCGTTATCAACAAACTATTTCCCCCATGACAACCATGGAAAAACAAAACATTTATTTTAATTTGATCCGCGATTATTATTTAACAAATTTACTTTGCTTCAAGATGTTTCAATGAAACATTGTTTTCTATGAAACATTATTTCAAAGGCCGCATTAATTGCTCCAACACACAGATTTGAATCCAGGCCAGCCAAGCCCAAGGCTCGCCTATATAAACCGGACAGTGTACATGTACGTTTACAGCATAGGAGCCAGAGATTTACTTCGATCTGAAGACGGCTGCTAAGGTGGAGCTTGGAGTGAAGTGGACTGCTGGATAGGATTTGGAAACGAAACTAGAAACGCCGATCAAATATTCTTAATTGGTCATTATGAGAATCAAATTATTGGTTCTGAGTTGCCATGTAATGAACAGGTGCTAAGGGTTCTTTTCTATAACATTCGTAAGGTAAATTTAAATTTGCGATCTAGTGCTAGTCTTCCATTGAAAGAAATGTAAGTTTTTTGGAAAAAAGCGCGGATACCAACGCGGAAATTTCAGCACAGCATTCAGTTGGAAAGTCTCTACCTGAAGTGGCGGTTATTGCAAAAATCTTCAGGACGAAGAACTCAGTCGCAGAAGGAAAAAGAGTTAAAATTGTGTCAGCCCTCGATGATCTGTTCGACATCGCCCATGTCGATGCTTTAGAGATGATACCTCTAGAAGAAGACAGACTGTTCCTCCTCAGTCAACGAGAAAAGGGCAGACCAGGATGTATGCTTGGACTGGAGAACTCTTTACGACAGAGAGAAAGGAAGTCTATTCTACGACGCGAACAAGAGGAATTACGACTGCGGCGGTCTAAAGGCGACGAAGGCGAACAAAATATAGTTGAACCATCCCCACGGACATCTTCAGAGGACAGCAATGACGAATGTAATGGGTCCAAATGTTTTGGAGGAAGAGCAGAGAACGTTGCCACCAGTGCTTCCTACAGCCCGACAGTAAAGAGGGCTCGAAGAGACCGGATCACTACGAGACTTGTCGTAGTTTTCGATAAATGCAAAGTGAGCGACAGGGAAGCAGTTCACATTTTGATAGCAGCTGCTGAAGCATTCCACCAAAATGTTGACGAATTTGTCATAAATCGCTCATCTATCCGTCGCTGCCGCGAGCCTTTACGGGCGGAGTATGCAGCAAACCTACGCAGAACACTCGCATTAGAGGAGCTGGGTGCAGTTGCCATAAACTGGGACGGAAAATTGCTTCCAGCATTGATGGGCAAAGAACTGGTGGGTAGGCTCTCTGTTATAGCCACCAGTCGGGGAGCTGAGCATCTACATGGGGTTCCCATTTCACCATCAGGCAGTGGCAAAGATCAAGCCGTTGCCATGCATCAGATGCTGGAAGAGTGGAACCTACATGAAAATATGCAAGCATTCTGCTGCGATACAACTGCGATAAACACTGGGAGACTCAATGGCGCATGTGTCTTATTAGAGCAGCTTCTCAAAAAGGATATCTTGCTTCTACCATGCCGGTACCACATATACGAGCAGGTTTTAAAAAGTGTCTTCGACGCAAAGTTCGGGAAGTGCTCGGCCCCTAATGTTCCTCTGTTTCAAATGTTTCAGAATATGTGGCCTTCATTAGATAAGGACAATTACAAAACAGGTATGTAAGATAGACGTTCGGTAGAAGTGCTGCAAGAGGAAGTTGGAAATATTCTACCGTTTGCGCTACAACAGTTGACAGGAAATTACCCCAGGGAGGACTATCGAGAACTTCTTGAGCTCACTGTTGTATATTTAGGAGGGGTTCCTCCGCGCGGTATATTGTTTCGCGTTCCTGGTGCAATGCATCATGCAAGGTGGATGTCGAAGGCGCTTTACTGCCTGAAAATGATTCTTTTTCGCGAAGAGTTATCCTTGTCAGCCGAGGAAGATACCTAAATCCGTGATATGTGTTTGTTTATTGTGCATCTGTAATCGAGGCATGGATAACGGCCCCGAATGTGATTGAGGCTCCGAGGCAGGATTTAATGTTCTTCAAAACTTTCTATAAATACAGGAAAATCCACAGTGCAGTTAGTCAGGTGACAATGAGCAAATTTCGGAACCATTTATGGTATTTATCCCTGGATGCTGCAGCTCGAGGCTTTTTCGATGACAATCTACCAGTAGTGGACAAAAGACGAATGGTAGAAGCTCTAGAATCAAGCTTCACTGATAGTGGTGACGAGATACCAAAAATATTTTCTTTGCTTCCGAAAGATGTTGACTTATTCGTCAATAAGGGTCTTGAAGACTATATTTTATGAATCAAAAAATCTTTTCCAACGACTTGAAATTCTTATGACACATTTCTCCAAGGATCCAGCTGACTGAAAAAGTGATAAGGCATATGAAGAAGGACAGAAGATTGCAATGCAACTGAAAGTGGTAAATGATTCTGCTGAAAGGGAGGTTAAATCGTTGGAGGAATTTAATGATAAGTTAACAAAAGACGAAAGTCAGAAACAGTTTTTACTAAAGGTTGTGTCTAACTACAGGCGTAAATTCCCAGACTCTAATAGAGCTACATTGTCAAAAGAATTTTGATATGTTACAGAGAATCAAGCATGCCAGCTCACTCAGATATGTAAATTTTAAAATAGTGTTTTATTGTCGGGGTTGTTCATCAGAGTATATGGGTATGGGTTAAGTGCTGACAAAAATGTTTCCTGCTTTAAAAGAAGAATTAAGATACAATTAGTGAATCTTAATTAATGTTCATTGTTTTTAATTAGATTAATAAATTAAAACTGTGTTAAGAAAATATCGCTTAGCAATACATTTCGTCGAAAGAATAGGACTAACGCCGAATGAAACGACGGACTTGGGAGCTTCGAGCATTGGCGCGCGGCGGCGCCACTTGGGTGGCACGCGCTCACTCTTGGGGCCGTATCTCGGGAACCACCGGTCACAATTGGAAAATATTGTAGGTGATGCATGCCAAATGTCTAATGAGTCGTTGGTTATCAGAGATAATCAGTTGAAAAATACCAGCGCCTTCTTATCGCCATTCATGTCCGAAAAATAGCCAAAAATGCCAAAATTTCACAACTTTGAGTGCGATGCGGCACGTCTTCCCGTTATCCAATTGCAATAATATTTTACAGGATATGTTTTTACACCAATTAGCATGAATTGAGGGGGTGTCCCGAAAGAAATTCGAAAAATCGAAAAATAAGGACCACCCTAATGGTAGATACCAACAAGGAGAGGTTAAGTAACTCGGGTCACGAAATGAGAAGAAGATTTTTTCCGTGCCACAAACGAGGAAAACAAAATAAAAAATACTCGTGTAGACCTTTTTCTCCATAGGCCCGGATGTGCGAGAAAAAAATTAAGCCGAATGTCATGCGGGTCGCCTACATTCGCCACATTTCCCGTGAACCTATGAGAGCGTAGTTGTTAAAAATGAGGGCTAGTGTACTGCCAGTCGCGAGTTCGATCCTTAACACTACCTAAGAATACAGCCGTGGTGTATTCCTAGGGTAATGCTAGTAGGCAGTTAAAAAAAGTAGATTATCAGAAATTTCATGCCAACTTATAAGTAAAAAAATAATTAAATTAGGCGAAAGGAAATGATTGGAAAAAAATTATATTACAGAATTAAATCGTGGAATCATTACGTTAATTTTATAGTGTATTTTTGAGTGACACATTAATGAAGACCTTAGTGCAAGAACCAGATAATGACCACTTGTTGCGAAAATGAGATTTCCACATACACATGAAGCCCTTCCTGCCCTTTACCAGTAGACATAGTCATTTTCGATGGCTAATTCTAAATAAGTTCAGCAGACATTGTTGGAATTTTACGTTCTGCTCTCTGAGTGCAAGAACCAGATAATAACCGGAGTTTTCTCGAAACTTCACTTTTGGTTATTATCTTGTTCTTGCACTCAGGTCTTGATTGTTAATCTAGTTGAAGCGATAGAAGTACAAAAAAGTCAGTATCCACACAAAAAGGTTGGAAATGAAGGATGATAAAGTTTTTTATTCAATGGTTGAAAGAAAAATTTTAAACAGCGTAAGAATCGAACTTCATTACCTCCAGTCCACTACTCCACTCTGTTATTGCTATTACCATTATCTCATTAATTTTCCTTTAACTTAATTTTGCCTACTGTGTTTTTTATGTTGCGTAGGGTAGCCATAACTTCTGTATTGGATCTCAAATGTATGTACTATAAACTGTTTGTTCACATTGGTATGAAGTCTTTATTAATAATATTTAAAAAAACCCTTCCTTTAAGACTCCTTTTTCCCAACATTAAACACAGCTTTCACCTTTTTAAAACTATTTTATTTACCGTATTTGTCATTTTTAAACACCGCTTTTGATGATTTTTATTTACCATTTTTCGGTGTCCTTAACTATAGGTAATTTAGATGACTCTGCTATCCATTAACACCTATCTTAGCCGGCAGAACACTAATAATAATTGTTAATGTGAACTTCATTCTACTTTGCGCTATATGCAAAGATAGTTTATAAGTGTGGATGAGAGTGGTTATGTTGACTCATCGTTTTCGTTTACCTCAGCAGGTTATCTTGCCTGGCTATGTGGATGATTTCCAGAGCCCAGAGCTCACTGTTAATGGTCAGCTATCAGGATAGTGGAGCTCTTACAGAGCCTTTTCACCAAATGATAAGGTTTTGAAAGATGTTCTTGGATAGTGATGCATGGGAGAGCTTATTCCTGGTCTGTCTGGGCAAAACTCCCAAACCGAGTATATATGTAACCCTCATTTTGAGGCCATGATCAGCTAGTAGGAGGTCATTGCTCTGAAAAGTCTCTCGGGATTTCTGTTTCTCAGTGGAAAATATAAATGTTTCGATTCTCTCATCGTGAATTTCGAGTGTAAAAAGCGACATATTTAGAATTCTTAATCCAATGGCATGCAAAGTAAAAAAGCGGGGGATGGGGGGGAGGGAAGGAGTTAAGTGCTGATCAAGTGGGATACGTTCCGCTTGCACCTGATTTGAAGGAAATCGACATTTATTTTTCTTGTATTCCTGTAAACAGGTTATATGCCTCAAGATATTCACATGGTTTTTGAATTATTTTTGTTGAGTAGTGATAAGAAGCAGAACGAGATGCTTAGATCATACTTGTTCGTCAAAGAGCTATTACCACGCCTGGGGTCACGGTAGCCAATTTGCAAAGTTCTTCAGAGTGCACAAAACAGATTAAAATTACGTTCTTCAGCTCATAAATAAGTTTATATATGAACTTTATATTATGATTAATAACCTCAACAGAAAATCATAAGAATTATTATTTCGGTACAGTGAAAATGTTCGTTTATGATTACATTAGTGGAATGGCTGTTTGTATAATACGGCTGTAAAGTACTGCAAATCGTGCTTTGCCGCGATGTACAAGACAACATGCTTCTTCAACTCACGAAGAGGCATTTCTTGCGAAGAACACACGCTATACACAAGAGGGTCACACCGAAAACGATTTGCTGTGCGGAAATATCACAGAAAAGGGGTAGACACTATTTACTGATTTGAACCGATAAATATAAGACAATGTTTAGATTGCTTCCAAACCATTACAAGTTTCTGTGGTATTGTGCATTATTATTTCCATTCGCACTAATAAAGAAAACTGTTACTTAGGTTAGTCAATCCTATTCAACTAAATCGTTTGGATATTTAACTAATTAAAAAATAAATTCAAGATGACAAGATTGAGAATTAGTCATTTCAAATCTATTGGTATCAATATTTATCGTCGTAGACCGGTTTAATTGAAATACCTATTTATTTCTAATGAACTTGCAGTTTATTTTGATTTTTGTGGTACAATTGACTTACATAAAATGTGAGCAAGAAAATAATGTTACTAACGAGTACGTACCGCAGTTCCATTCTTCAAGCGGGCATATTTTCTAATCCGCTTCATGTTATCCATGATACATTTTATTTTTCTCCCTCTTCACCTCTCACCCAGGACTCTACCTTCAATAGCGACCTTAAGTATTCTACTATTGCCTTTACGTACCTGTTCCATTCACCTACTCTGCCTTGTTATAATTTCTGTCAGCAATTTCCTCTACTTCCTATGTTCAACATTCCTTATATTACCCACATTCCCGTTCATCGCACTTTCTCCATGTTCCTCCAGGAGACACAATTCTTCTTTGGCTTCGGCTGATTAGAAATGTGTGTCTCGGCTTCTAATCTTTCACTCCTCATCTTCCCCAAGATATCATGTCTCAGATCCACGCATAGTTTTATACCAAGCTCTTCAAAAACCTTCTCTTTCGCCTCTACTCAAGCCTCCCATTATAAATCCTCTTCTGTTGGTAAACGCCTCTTTAGCGCCCTTTCTCTTCTAATATCAAAACGTCCAATTCAGTCCAATATGCTACCCAAACAACAAAATTATTCCACTACGAGACGATACAGATGATGCCGTTTTCCTCCAAACAACTTAACCTGCTTGCGTTTCAATGTAATCTACAAATGCTAACATTTACCTATGATGTCGTTCTTTGAAATAGATATTCAGGAACCTATTTCAACCAATATCTACCTTGAGCGTGAGCAAGCGTGGTCCGTATGAGTTGAAAGGAAAGCATTGCGGGAAACACTGCGGTATATATTTTCATTTTATTGAGTAAGCAGAGAAACTCTTTGCTACGTATTCTGGGACTATTTCCGATGCGAGGAAACATTGGGCTGTTGAAGTTTCCGAGGCATTGCCGCAGGCGAACTATAACGAATGTTTTAATGATAAAAGGGTCATTTTCCCCACGATTGCATGTGTAATGTTAATAACGAGGAGATAACAGCGTGTTAAATGTATTGATAGAGAGTTAAATCGTTTGTTAAGAAAATTATAGAATTTACTCTTATATTAGCGTAAAAGGTGAAATGACCATCTCTATATCTGTGGAGATGACCATAGGTCCATCTCCAAAATGATGCAACTCTTTTATTTACTTAAAACTTGGAACCTTAAACTTAAAAATAAAATGAAAACGAAAAGTGAGAAATAGAATAGGAAATAGCACGAGTTTCAAGTCACAGGCCTCCCCAAATTGAGGTCTAATTACGGTCAAGAACTGCGCTTTCCTTAAAAGTATTGCATAACTCTTCGCGTTGGTAGAAAATGATGAAGAATGACGTCAAAACATAATGCAACATCCCAACACGAGAACGCTGCAAAGTTGAGTTTACAAAGTTGGTATCATGTCTTAAGCTAAATGAATATGGAGTACTTGGAAAATTATAGGCAACATCAAGAGTAATTATGCTAATCGAATGCGATTAGCATACTTGCATACTAGCAATAATTCCAGGAATAACTCGGATACCAGAGTACCGCAAGATATTTCAGAGGATAGATTATAGTAGGTAATATACCTCAGACTCTTCAGAAATGGATAAGTTTTCATTAGTTTTTAATTGATTCATTGCTAACCCATATCGTTTCGCTGATTATAATGATTTAAATCAGTTAACAATCTCAGAAACATTTGAAAATGCATTTTTTATGCATTCAAAGAAATAATTGCTCACTGAATTAGAGATTTGAGCTTATTATAATTGGCAGTAAATATTTTAGTATCCTAGGATTCCTAGCATGCAATAAAGCATGGACAAGGAATGATGTTTAAGGTATTATAAAAATTAATGACCAAAATGAGTAATGATATTAAAGTTAAGAGTTAAGTTCCCGTTTATTATATGTGGGTAGAATAAAGCGTTTTTGAAATGCAAAGAAGGTCAGAATCATTTCTTCTTGATGCTGAAATTAATTTACCTAAACAAATTTACGACTGCTTAATGTAATTTTAATAAAGTTGCCATTAATGGTTGCAACTATGAATAGACAAATTTTGTGGCTAAAATAATAACAAATATTTACTGCAACATTGTGTACTGACTCATATTGTACATATGGCCTCAATTTTACGTCAATCATAATTGACAGTATGGAATTCATGAAATAAGACGATAGAATAAGTGATATATTGGTACACATTCTACCTTTGAATTGCTAAATAAAGAATAAATAGACTTTAATTTACTTTTTTCGTAGTTTCGCTCACAATTTTAATACTACCAGGGATTACAACATGAGCCATGCGTTCACGCAATATTGACGAAATACGTCTCTTAAATTAACATATTTCTATATTTATTCAAGTTAATGTATTTTTCATAAAGATGATAATTCATCATGACAATTGAGGATTATCTTACAATATTTTAGACATTATTGACAGAGGAAAATTTGAGATTCTGATCCATAATAAAATAATTTTTGATGCATACTTCTCTTCACTGAGTGAAGGAATACCTGAATTCCTCCAGTTTCCCTGCTGAATTGTTAGTTCGAGACAGTTATTATATCCTCCAACGTCATTCTCTGCGGCATTCATTATCATTACAAGTAGTGATAGGACTCTATAGGACAGAAGACTTCCCGAAAATTTTTTCGCGATGAGATATGTGGTTAAAAATATATCACGACACAGATAATACTTAATTATATTATTCTAAAATGTGTGGAGGAAAGGAATTGAGCAAGTTAATGACAATTATGTGGGCTCAATTTGTGGCATGGCTCTATTTAAATTGAAAATTTTTACTTTTCCGTGTGCTTTGAACGTAATAATGTAGGTTCTATATACTGTTTTTCGCTAATATCGCTGTCAAAGTTCTTAAAATATATAAGCCTAATAACTATTCATTTATGTATTAAAGAAGAATGTAATAAATGCAGGTGCTTGTAGTAATTCCAAGGTCTTGTTTCATAATGCTTAGTTAAACATCATTATGGTACAGGATTCATCTTCATCAAGCTCGTCTGTTCGAAATTGCACGTTCACTAGCCTATGGTAAATAAACAATCAAAATTAATCAAGCATCATTTATGATGGTCTTTGTGCACTACGTTCGTTGGTCGCTTGAAATAATGACCTGCTGTCATCGGAATTATTAGATCGTCCCACATCCTTTCATGCTTGGCTCAGTGATGCGATGATGTTTGGATTCTTTGTTTTGAAAATCTGGGGTCAGGCTTCTGCCCACAGCTGCCCTCCAGGGAACAAAATACGGTTTGATTTGCGTTTGGACTAGATGTCGGCTAACTGCGACTCGCCTTCCACAACTTCACTGCCACACATTTACTACGTTAATAAAATAAAATTGAAAATGAAATTTAAACTATCGTAATTTAACTTATACAGCTATATGTCTTAGAATAAGCGAAAGAAACTTCAATATTTAAATTTTGTATCCGTATCTATTCGTTTTTAATTTATTCAGTTTCCAATTGGTATCGATCGATGAAACTGTAATGGATGCCAGCTCGTATTGCTCACACTGATAAAAATTAATGAGATCACACATTGTATACATTTTTCTTATATTACTAATGATATAATTAAAATTATTACATGTTGTAATATTACATTAAATTTTACTTATCTGTACAAATATGCTTATATTTTCCGATAAACTTACAGTTGCGCGTTGTTGTGAGGCACAGGTTTAGCTTTTCCGTCTTAAGAGCTTGCCCAACCTTGGTATAGATTTTACCCTTTTTGCAATATGCCATGGTTGGCCACGCTAAAATCCTTAATTCATGGTATAAGTCACGGTAAATTTTGGAATACCAAAGCCGATGCCGCAACATTGATCAATTCTTAGGATGTCTAAGGCTCAAATACTCAAATAAAAAATGGCCCTAAAAATTGCATTTGCATTGCGGAAATTTCTATTAGGGTCATTTTCTCCTTTGGCTCACAATGGTTTCCAGCAAAAACCGAACAAGAATTTGTGCAACTACTTGAAATCCAATGGTCACATAAGGTTGGTTTGATTTTTCACAATCCATTATTTAACCCTAGTAAAGATTCCTTCATGTATTCCTATAATAATTTAAGGTCATTTTTAGACTGGAATATTTACACAGTATTGATTCTCGTTTTAAATGTATAAGTGCGTAATTGGAGGTGTTTGACTTTTTGATGATTCAGTTATTTGACGGGAAATAAAGTGTTACCTATTGAGTTAGATGCACAACACGAGTTTATTATAATTTATAAAAATAAGAGTGGAAAAATATTTTAAAGAATTTTCCCTCAAACTTGATCATTTTATTCATCAAATAAAATATTTTATCTGGATATAAGCGGTAAGCACATATCAGGTCGCAGTTCTATTCATTACATTACTGTGCTTGTAACTGAGTTGAAGTACATTTTATTTATATCGAAAGCATTATTTAAGTTGGTTCCATCTTATTCTGCTCTGTGTTATATTGAATGCATTAATTGACATAAAAGCTAATGCATGAATGGCCTTTTAAGTTTAATGTATTCATATAATAATTTAGGAGACTTCAGATAAGAGTTCGAGGAAAAAATGGCATTATTAGAGGAAGAGTTGGTATTTTTCTGGCGAAAGAAATGTGTAAACTTTCCTTGAGTTTCCCACAAGGACATCATTTGCTGCCAAGGTTTCGGCGGATAACTCAGCCTGCGTCCTCGAGGCATCTTTTACCATCACTTTGTTCAGTGTAGAATGGTTCACTAATTTCCGATCATTGCCCAGCCGTCGGTGTTTATATTTACTGTTGAGATCTGTGTCTGCTGCTTGGTAAAATTATGACTATGCCATACCTACGAAGGTGGCCAGTTCTCAATCAGTTGGGCCAGTTCTTGGTTAATTTAACTGTTAATTACCCTTAGGGTAATATGGTAATGACTGGGGTTGGCTAAACAGTTCTAAATAGTATAAACAGGAGCTGAAGAGGGAAACGGAATGAATAAATAAGGGTCGGATATGAGTAAGGAAGTAGGTGGAAGGCTATTTAAAGTGAAGTAAGTTCCATTATTTTTAGACTTGGCAACAATAACCTTCTGTGAGGTTCAGAGAATAACAAGTTGTACGTGATCACTTCCACTTGTAGCTACCTTTCTTTCGTTGTCACTCTTCTCGTTTATCCAACGAGGACGAAATTCGATCTGTATTGAAATGAGGGAGGAGTGTTGAAATAAGGGGAACTTGAAAGCAAGTATGAAGGGCGTGGGATTATTATTTCAATATGCTTTTACTTTTTTATTCCCTTCTTTGTTTTCCATTCATTTCATATTAACAAAGTTTTTCACGTGCTTAATAAATAATGTTATTTCTTATCAAAATATTATTATGCATTAAAATTTCATGAAAGAGTATAAACATAAAAATCGGATAAATAAATATTTAGTTGTGACAGTATTCATTCAACTCGGATACTGGGGGTTCCAATCATGATGGTGTTTCATTTCAATGACTCTTCTCCTTTAAATGGCTGTTGAACTTAGTATCTGGTAGTAAGCGGGAAATCGGTTTAGAGATATCTTCTGTATATTCCCTCGTAAGAATGATTATACTACCAGATGCAGTTTCTCACTGATAAGAATGATAAATCACTCGTAAAAAAAGAAAAAAAAGAGGGCAGTGCTCCCGAAACCTGAGGATATGAAACGGCGATATGGCCATTTTTCGATTTTCAATTTCAGAACTCAATAGGAAGAAGGTTTTGAGTGTGCGGGCAATCAACTGGGTGAGAAGAATTGGAAAAAAATGCGGAAAAATAAAGTACAGCCAAGGTTGAGGGTGGGGAAATTTCAGGAAAAGGGGAATCGTATGGATGAGTGTAAGGGTGAGAGATAGGCGATATGGGATACTATTTGCCTGCGGGATATTAAAAGAAGAAATACGAGGCTTGTTAATGAAAACGAAATGAAGGAAGCGGAGTGGGTTGCAGCGGAGAATGAAGGAAAATGGGGAGAAAGGAAGAAGAGGAGAGCAGTGTTGGCGAAAGTGGAGAAAAGACGAGAGGATTATGGGGTCGGGAGATCAATCTCGGATACCTCGATTTTGTTACGAATATCTGTGTCGAATAATATGTAAAGAACTACTTTTCGTGGACCGAATGCTGTGTAACTCAAGAATGATACGTCACCTTGAATATATCACCGGACGAACAGAGGGGCACGAGCATTCTGAAATGATGTTCGACGCAATGTTTTTATCCGAGCCACAGTGAAAATCTTATTGAAATACGCAAATGAAATATTACCAAGAACACTGTAAGGAGTTTCTCGCCCCTTATTCCTTGTTTTCCATACTTATTTAGGGGATGAAGTCAGAAAAGACGATTCGAAGGGTCGTCAGACGGCTCGAGTAAAATCTTTCAATTTTTTTAGGGAGACAAGATGCCTAATCATATTTAGTCAAATAAATTTTAAGGGTGAAATTTATTTTAAGTTTTAATTATTTCAGTCAGATAAGAAATATTTTGAAAGTATTTCCCTAACCTGAGAATATTCACCGAAAGTAACCATTCTGCAAGAATTCTTTTAAAATAGTGTAAAATTTTAAAATGAAGTGAAATACGTATAGTTAACGGATTCTCCATACATTTTTGATGTTCTTAGTACTCATTATTTCTAGAAAGGATATGACTGTAATCCAACCATAAAGCTCTTTGTGAGAAAAACATTCGTTGTTTTGGAGGTAGCATCATATTTTGATAACCATCCATCATGAAATCTTGTCACCTTCAGTGTTAATTCAGTGAAATGTATCTCCTTTTCTCAGCCTTTTCCCTGACATAAATCTGTATTTCCTTGAATGGAAAGAGTTGAGTTGATGAGTCAATGGATACCTAGTTTTGAATGTGGACGTGCAAGATGAAACAAATGAAATGAAAATTTAGTCATGTGGAAGGGCATGAGCTGAAGGTTTACGAGGAGTACCTCGTACAAAAGTAGATTTCAGCCACTTCTGAGTCTCCTCTTATGGTAGAATTGTGTGGAGTAAATTAGAGAAGAAAACTAATTATTAAGTGACCGTTGCTTAAGTGACTATGTGAATGGATCATTATCTGGGACAGTGAAAGAATGAGGCTTGAAATAGAAGACTAAAGGAATTGGAGCCAATTAATCATTAGTAGAAATTCTCTCACTGTAAAATCGACAATTAGCAGAAATACGCACTGTCGCGATGAGTAAAACATGTAGACGTATTCCAAAAGTTGTTTGAATAAATACATTAAAATTTTTTATCATCAACGTAACACTTAAATACCTACAGCTATCCATGATGAACATCGTAGCAATAAATTTGTGCATTTTTATTTATAGTTCAGCTGCATAAATGGTTAAGAATGTATATCAAAATATGAAAAAGGAACTACTTAGCAGAAAATATCACCGTCGAAGGGGTATTTTGGACATTTCTTAATCTTGCGATGACTTATTTTAATGTAATTCACATCATTACCGTATGAATTCTACTTACGTACTCTTACTAACTACGAAAATAAGGCTTTATATGAGAATGCTTCATTAAAAAAGGCAATATTCTTTCTTCACTTATCTTTATCTAAGCTATCGAAGGCCCTATTCTTTCACTTGTCTTATGAATTCGTTCAAACACTACATTCATTAGTCTCTAGAATATAGGTTTAAATTGCGTGACTTATTTAATTCTTGCGTTGGCTTAGTATTTTTAAATGACTTTAAATTTAATAGAATTTTGCAGTATATTTCTTGCAGATCATGAAAATCTCAATCTTAAAGATGATAAAGCTATGTTGTTATCATCTTATGAGCGTATATAATCATGAAGACTCCCATAGCAGGCAAATCCATTTTAGGCTGAATATATTTTATGATCGATTTCCCTCAACGCGAACATGGACTGTTATTTTCTTTAAAATACAATTTTTAAGCTCTTAAGATAATATTTCGGAGAAATTACCCTATCACATTTGGACGAAAAACAGAGAGTTAGTAATTGGACACCTCCATCTGAAATCCTCACGATTCAATTTTCTGTGTGTCAGAACTTGGTAGGAATCGCAGGTGGCCCAGGGAAAGGAACTGGTCCCCCTACCCTGAATGTGTGAATTTCACACGCCATTGACTTAGTGCGGGGTGAGATCTACTCTCACCAATCAAAACCAACCTTCGGGTTGAATCACTGAGCGAGTGAGCAATTACGCAATAAATGTAGTACATCAACTTGGGTTTTGTTCTATAAGGTCATATTCAGATGTACGTTGAAATCCAGGGGAGTTTTAATAAATATTTAGTGAACTCGATAAGTACTGTTCCAACTTCTGACATGCATCATAACTATTTACCTTCCTCGCGATGTAACTTTTCTCTGCCCAATTAACACATGAAATCACTTCGTGGTGTAGTGAGGTATTCTTTGCGGAAGAGATATGAAAAGGAAAGAGAGTGTTCACCAATGCTTCATGGTAAAGATGAAAATTGATCATCCTACTCTCTTCATAAATCTCTTCATTTACAAAAATCCATATAATATTGCCTCACAATTGTTTTGAGATGCCTCAGAGAAAAGGGAATGCTAGCAGGGAAAAAATGGAATGGTCGGTTTATTTTTTTCACACCTCTACTTGTTTTCATCTGTTTTTTTCATCGGGTCCTGCCCTCCAGCTCATATCGCTCTCGAAACATTGAGAGGCTTCCATCCCATGATTTAATTTATCGTTCGCTTCATAATCCCATTTGAGCTATTAATATTTCTGAATGTTTCCGTTACCCAATTTCAATTTCCGCTCGGCATTGAACCCCATAACTTTTTTGGTAAATTGTGTGTACTTCACCCGAGCCATTCCGATTCCTTCCCGCATCCTCTTGAAAAAACTCTATCTAGACCTTTTATAATTATTTTTTTGGGAGAAAAATACAAAGCTTAACTATCCTTCGAATATGGATGCTTCGCAATGATTTAGTGTGTGTAGCGCATCCTCGGATATCAATGCAATGGAGGCTTCATAGGTTCTTCACACACTCCCTTACTGTTTGGAGATTGTTTTCAGTGGGTTTTCGGTAAACTATATAAGTGTTTTATCCTAACTTTTTCCCACACTTTTATATGTATTTGAATACTTGTTTTGTACTGTTTCTAAATGGTCCCGGCCTCCCATCCCGAGGAACCGGTTTTGAGTACCAGCTAAGGTAAACTTTTTACCTGTAAAGCAGTGGTTAGTTGAGTACTGTGTGGAAAGCGTGGAGAGTATATGAAATTCAGTACTCTGTCTGTCGGATCGCACGTTGAGCCGTAGACAGCTTGATCCCTTTGGTAAAAAGATGGCCAACCCTGACGTTGGGTTTCTATCCAGCATCACTCTCCACCGACCAGGTTTCTATCCTTCATTGAAAACAATCCTACCTCTAACCATATTATCTTATCTTATTATATTATATTATATTACCTGCCGATCCTAAGTGACACAGATGACCTCAGCTGTCGGTTTTTTCCTCAGAATAACTAGCACTACCTTTTATGTGTAATTTATAATCTGTAAAGTCTCATTTATGCGTAGTCAAATTCAAATTCTTGCCTTTCAAATGCATAACAATTGAAATGCTTTTCAATTTTTTGATATGATCCAATTATTTGAAATATTCGAAATTATTCTTATAAAGTTTTTTTTTCATGCCGAACAGTACGAAAAGACAATGAAAATTTTAAAATGACTGTGCGGAAATTTTATCACACAAACCAACATGTTGAGTGAAAATTGTGAATGTTTTGTGTATAATGATTCAAAAGTAACGAGTATAGGTGCGAAATGACCATACCGTCGACGCACCCTAAACCAATAATATTACTACTACTCCAATTATTCGATTTTTTTTGCTAAATGGCTTTTCGTTATTAATATGGGATAGCAGACTACTAAGTCTCAATCTCGTCCAAATTAGTGACGACTTATTATTATTCTGAGTACTTTGGAATATTTTCGAACAAACTTTTATCTATTTTCTAGCAATAATCCAGTCACTGTGGTGGTATGTTGCAATGGATTTAATGTTCTTCCCTTCGTTGGATTAGTGGGGTCCATGCAGATTTTCAGTGTTTAAAGACTAATGCGGTAGTGACTCTCCCTCCCACAGGTAGTCATGCAGGTGATCTCATTAATTGTGCTCTTAATCGCCCTTGCCGAGGCGTAAACGTGTAGGACGTGTGATGGACGATCGTTAGGATTAACGTTGTTTAATCCTTCCTCATGGTACCCCCAAGCGGCCATTTATTTCTGGAAATAATGTTTTGAGCTCAGGTCATTATTTAATAAGGCATCTGGGTTACCCTTCGATATTTTGAGAGTCGCTCGTTGGAAAAAGTCACATTGGAAAATATCACCCCCTGGGGATGTACATACAGAACACACGCATGCAAATGAACCGTTGATTAATTACTCAATTAATAAGGAAATTACTTTATAAGAAGTAAATGTTTCGAAACGGCTCGTAGCCTAAAAGATATTTTGCTACGTAATTAATTGAAGGACCTTTCACGTATTAGTATTAATATCTCTCACAGTTGTCGAGTACTACGAAAAATCGTTCCGTTCAGACAATAGTAGAGCTTTATGCTTGATAGCTTACCTGTTGTAAGTGTTGTTGTTGAAAATGAGTTAGCAAATACTAGAAATATTTATGTAATGTTTATTTTGAGAAGGCATATTTGAACCTAATATGCTGGTATAAACTTAAATATGTTCTAATTTATAATATTGTTCAAACAGCAGAGGTTGCAATGGCAGAAGGGCGATAATAGGGAAGAGAGATTTTAAGGTTTTTCGTTGGCCTTATCACTAATATATTTGCCGAAGAAATGGTGAAAGCGACAAAGATCAAGTGTTAACTATTTTTATTCATCGCCGTTGGGGGTAATATGCTAATACCGAGGGCTATATATGCAAAAACACCAACAGAGGACATTGGCTGAACTGTTTTATATAGATTTTTAGAAGCAGCAGACGTTCCTGAAGAAAGCTGATATTCTCGCACTCCCTGCACAACCCGACCCTGGTGGTTGGTATGTGTGTAGATATTTTTATTTTTTACAGACGTGTGTGTCCATGCGGTTTTTTCAGGCTCAAATTAGTACTTCTACAAATCTATCATTATTCCAACTGCATTCTAGATTTTTACAATCCCAAATTACCTTAGGCCGTCATCTCTTTACCCGCTGAACTCATTTCATGAAATCTTTCTTGAAGAAGAATCTGAACCTGAAGATGTCACTAAGTGTCAAAATTGTAGAAATATCAAAGTGGAGTTCACAAGGTATTTTTTATTCTTCCGTGATGGATAACTTCCACCATATTAAAGCTGAAACCATTTCCTCTGCTATGGAATTGAATTTGATATTTGTGGAAGTAATTATTTTCCTTCTTTGTACTTACGTTGACCTAGGATGTCAAATCTTGCTTAGCTATGAGCTTCTTTGATAAAGATAACTGAATGTGCTGTTTAGATTAGTTAGAGGCGTAAAGCATGTGTATATACGGGTTTTTCTCATTAACGTGTTCCTATATTAGATTTCAGCGCTGTTTCTATAAACGGTATTGTATTATTTGTATTGAAACCGCTTTTGAAAATATATTGTTTGCAACTCAGATCAATTAAGTCATAGATTGAATACAAATCACGTGTCCTTGACCTAATACCGAGTAATATTTACGCCGCAAACGTTCCTTGCGTGACTGATGTTTGTTAACTTTTTCAAAAAGCAATTCATTCAACTAAACTTCGCCCACGTGTTTCAATACTTTTTATCGCATGCCCGTGCAAGTGACGTCCAAATTTTCCTAAAAAACCCATTTTATTAAATATCAATATTATAAAATGTAGGGGCGGATAAAATTTTTCATCTGCGCTCGAAAAGAGTGTGATCCAAACTATGAAATTGAATAACGATGTTACAGAGTGACAGCAAAAAAATATGTGTGTGAAAATATCATGGAATACAAAGAATTGCTGCAAGAATATTGCATTTTAGGGGAATATATTGTTATTTTAAGTGCGGTTGTGCTTATTCTTTTGAAAACAAACCTCGTCACGAAATTTATTTCCAGTATGCCGCACATCTATATCATCTCAGATTTTCCCTCTCCTGTCAATTTTTTACGCTTTGGGATATGCCCAAAATCCAATACCTCAGACGCTAAGCATACGCCGAGTATGTGAGCTTGAGTGCCCGTAAACTTGATGCCGAAAGACAGAAAAGATATTGCTTCGGAATCTATTTGTAACTTGGTGGATTTCCACTAAAAAGATTGAAATGATGTAATATGCCACTATCGTTTTTCTCTCTATTCTTCGCCATAAAACGTTTTACAAATATATCACCGCTTACTAGACCCGCTTCTCACGTGCACTTTTCGTTGTGAAATTCCTAGGCAGTGGTTATTGCAGTAAGGTGCCTTTGGTCTAAATGAAAAATTAGCGTGTGGCAGATTATACTTTTTGCTCTCCATTAATTCACAGATTTTGTTACTTCTTATTGAGATGTTCAGGCAAATACATTTTAGGGGCAAACTTGAATTAGGATGTCAAACACTTCTAGCAAAAACTAATTTTCAAACAAAACGGATTTAATGCTCTATATTATAATGCATTGCCTCGTAATGGAAATTCGTACATATCCTTTGTTTAGCATTAGAGGTATTTAAATTTCGTACTATGGTAGCTTTCTACACACACAGGGAAAATGAATTTGTGTTACTTTCAAACATATTGGAAAGTCATAGAAGTAGGGCTGCGCGATATGCTGTTTCGAATATTGCACGACGATGTTCTGATATCGCGTATTCGCCGATATATCGGTTTCGCGATATAAATACGAAATATCCTGATATGGACATATCGGGATATCGACATATCGGTATATCGACATATCGGGATATCGGATATCGACTTATAATATAAAAAATTAAGGCGAAAGAGCATGTAATTTTAGATAATAGAGGTTATTTTCAATGTTTTGACACTGAAATATAACCATTGATACCAATATAACCATTGATATGAGCTGAAAAATAACCATTTTTCCTTGGTCGAAGAACGGTGAAAATTTTTTTAATTCCGAATTATGGTTTAAAAACAATAATTATATAAAATAATTTGAACTTTTCGTGCTGAAACTTTTCGTGTTGAATTCGAGTTTTCAGTGATGAAATCGTACCATGGCCATTCCATTCACTACATCCAAATTTTATAATAAAAAGTTATAGTTAATAACAATAACAAATTAGACAATTTAAAATATATAATTAACGATTGAGGAAGTGTAACATTTTATAAGGAGGAAACCGTTTATATCACTTCAATCCGATCAACCATTACCTAGAAATTGCGCTAAATACTGACATTATTAAGGGTGACAAAAAAAACACCGGGATTAGGATATCGTCATATCGGGATATCGTCATATCGGGATATCGTCATATCGGGATATCGACATATCAGGATATCGACATATCGGGATATCAGATATCGACATATCGTGATATCGCGTATCGAAAAATCGACTCCCGATATCAAGTGCATATCGAGTATCGTCGACGATGTATTGTGGTATCGCACAGCCCTACATAGAAGGATGTAAGATATTTTGGCGCTGAAAATCCTTTTCAACGTCTTGAGAGGAATATCGAATTGCAGGAAATGAATTGGGTACATTTTGTTTAAAGAGCAACGGTTCTTGCATCAAAGATCGACGTTGAGTATGAAGATGATTGACGGATAGGAATTTGGATTTTAGTGTTTGCTGCAAACCTGAATGTTAAAGTACTATGAATGGAATAGTCAACCTGAGTGCATCTGAATTCTTTCCTCTGCATACAATAGTATTTGTTGTTGATAAAAGAATTTGCTTATTAGAAATAGTTTTGAGCTTACTTAAACTCTTCAGATATTGGTTAGTTATTTCATTTACCCCTTGGAAATGATCTTTTTGGAACGTGAACATTTGGTAAATCAACTATTTATTTCTGAAAACTATTATAGGTGGAGTTGAATTTATGCTTAATGAGCGCTTGAAGAAGAATTCATATCGATTTTTTTCATTTTTAGCGTGAACTTTTACAATTCGCTTTAGTTCTTATTAGCTGGGCAGGGTTTGCAATCTTCATATTTTGTGCAAGAAATTTAGATTTTTCCTAGAGAATGATTTTAGGCCTCAAAAGGAACTAGATTGATTACATTTTAAGTATTTTTGGTGAAAAATGCTATGCTAGTGGAATAAAATGTGGTTCTTTTTGAAAAAGAGATCATTGCGAAAAAAGTTTTCAAATAAGGAATATTTGGGTTATTTTATGACAAGATGAGTGTTTAACTCACTATGTTAGCATCATAAGGGATGCGAAAAATCTATAAAATTCTTTTTTGAGGCGGTTGAGGCTTACGCGATTCATAGTGCTGATAAGAGTAACTTTTCGGGCCTTCCGCGTAATCAGGTTTGCCTGACGTTTCGCGACTCCTGCTAGTCGTTTCTTCTGAGGGAAAGGTAATGGATGCCGGTGTGGGTTGGTATATATGCTCTCCTGGTTGGTGGGTTGGATGGTGTAAGGGGAAGAGGAGAGGGGGGAGAGGAGAGGAGGGAGAGGTTCAGGTAGAAAGTTTATTTAGTACGGGCATCCACGTGTGATTAATTTGAAGGCCACCATCTCTATTGAAGTTGGCTTTCTGTTTTCTTATCTCGATGGCCTCTCGATAAAGCCGAGGTTTGAATTTGTTGACCCTGGCGAGGACTTCAGTTTTTTCGAAGTCGATTTGATGACCAAGGGCCGCGTGCTCTGCCACCGCCGAGTTCGAAGGTTGTCCGAGTCGAGTGGCCCGGCCCGCTGATGCTCTTCTAGCCTCGTTTTAATGCTCCGTCCAGTTTCGCCAATGCACTTCTTCCCGCATGTTGCTCATGGAATCTCGTAAATATCCTCGTCAGTTTCGACGTAGATTCTCTCTTTACAAGCATACCATGTGCCGAGGCAGTGAAAATAATCGTGGAAAATTTTGACAAAGACATCGCCGTTTTGACTGATTCCTCAACAGCACCTTCTTCCGGTGGAGAGACAACTTTTACCAGCAGACGTCCGGGACTGCTATGTGATCCCCTATTTCGCCAGCCATGGCCAATTTTTTTATGGAAAATTTAGAGACGGCAGCGCTAAAAACCGCGGAGAACAAACCGAAGATATGGCTGAGGTATGTTGACGACGCTTTTATCATCTGGACGCATGGACGTAAGATGCTCGAAGAATTTTTTTAATCATTTAAACGGCTCGAACCAGAGTATTAAGTGAACAATGGAGATTGAGCAAGAAGGGAAATTACCCTTTCTCGATGTTTTAATCCGAAAGAAGGACGATGGAACTAACTCTAAGGCATACAGTATATCGGAAGCCGACTTCGACCCGCCGTTGCCTCCACGCCACATCACACCACAATCCGGCCCAAATAAATATTGTCATGACCAGTCGAACGGTCAATGCGGGTCAGCGACAAGGCGAACTATCCAGCCGAAAAACAAAAACGAGAAGCCATTTTACGCCGGAATGGGTACAACGACGGAGCTATCTCCCGAGTGTTTGGAAGAATTAACGACAAGGGCAATCGGCACCCGCAGGAAACAGTGGCCTCGCAACCTGAAGACATCACGATCACGAAGAAAGCCTGTCTCCCGTACATAAAAGGCACGAGTGACAAGATAGGAAATATTGTAAAAAAATATAAAATCATGACCATCTTCTAACCTCACCTACAAGTTAATCGTTACTGAGAAACGTTAAAGATAGGACGCCCCTGCACATAGAAGGAGTTTACGAGATTCCATGCGCAACATGCGAGAAGTACATTGGGAAAACTGGACGGAGTATTAAGAGCACGCGGCTCTTGGTCATCAAATCGACTTCGAAATATCTAAAGTCTTCGCCAGGGTCAACAAATTCAAACCTCGGCTTTATCGAGAGGCCATCGAGATAAGAAAACAGAAAGCTGACTTCAATAGAGATGGTGGCCTTCAAATGAATCACACGTTGATGCCCGTACTAAATAAACTTTCTACCCCCTCTCCTCTTCCCCTTGCACCACCCAACCCACCAACCAGAAGAGCATATATACCAACCCACACCGGCATCCATTACCTTTCCCTAGGAAGAAGCGACCATCAGGGGTCGCGAAACGTCTGGCTAACCTGATTAAGCGGAAGACAAAAAAATCGATAAAATCTCAGTGGCATATGTGGTGGTCATGGGGGGTGGATGAATTTAAAACTAGGATGGCTGCTTGGGGGAGGGAGTTGGGAGTCTGTATGAGAGGAAGAGTATACGGAGAGAAGGGTGGGGGACATTCAGATTCCATTTTAATTAATTAAAAATTTTGAAAATTTCCTTTCTCCTTTTCATAATCTCCCAAAACTCCCAGGATTCAGACCACGATCTGGAATAGTGGATTCCACCATGCAGACCATCTTCAAACCTCACCTACAAGTTAATCGTTACTGAGAAACGCTAAAGATAGGACGCCCCTGCAAATAGGAGTTTACGAGATTCCATGCGCAACATGCGGGAAGAAGTGCATTGGGGAAACTGGAGGGAGAAGGATTTTAGATGCCTCTAAAATTCTTCGGAGAAGGATTTTAGAAGCATATGTAGAAATAATAGGATAATTACCAGTAATCCTATTTACTTTGAATTTAGTTAATATAAGTCATCTACAATTGTAATATGTTTCACCTTTTTCCGGTCTTGAAACAATCTTTGACGTAGGTGGAGATTCTTCAACTTAGTGAATTTACGTGAAAAGTACTTATACTTACTTGAAATTAAACTTCCTCTAAGAAATGTTTGGCCAAATGGGATTTGGAATCATTGTAACGGAAACACGGCTGTGTTCCTCCACTCTTGTTTCAAAGCTCTTCCCTCTTGGATCCATGTTCTCTCCACCCCTCGCGTCACATCTTATAAGTCTCGGACTTCCGCAAATAGCCGTGCGGTTCTTTGGCATTGCTAAAAATGCCCCTATAGCCGATGTGTTGTAGAAACGGACCTTATGTCCTTTGAAATCCTACATGCTGTTAGTTCCCTTATACTTAGGCGAGTTTGAATTAGAAGTCGTCCAGTTGTGAAATTGTCATACGGTAAAGCCGCTAAATCTTTTTCCTTCGGAGAAAGATTTAGCGGCTTTACAAGAAGGTAGCCCTAGATCGCTGTCTAGTGTGTACTGGGTCCAAGTAGGAATAGTTATCGGTACGGTTTCACACACCTTTGTTAACGGTCACTATTCTCGGAGATTCTGTTAATTTTCTGTATCGCTAACACATGTCCTTTCTTTTTTAGAAATTTGTCCAATAGTGAAGCACAACAACCATTATCCGTAAAAATATACCTAATTGCATTAAATTCCTCGTCAAAATTCTCTTGGGTAAGTGGGGTGTTTAATGCTCATTATATCATCGCATTTTGGCTTTATGAAATAAGGGGTGGCGGTAAGTTGAAAGAATTATTCGATCCATATATCTGATGTTTTGGAACATTGGGAAGTTGTGCTCTTTTATGGGAATATAGAACTATAGTTAATACTGAGAGTGGTTTTTATGTCAGCTTGTACTCATGATTTATCAGTAATCATATTTGCTTGGAATTTAGTTAATACCTATAAGTCATCAACAATTGTAATATGTTTCACCTTTTTCCGGTCTTGAAACAGTCTGGTGTTTCTGGTTGGCAAGCATTTATTGCCAAAATGATTTATACTAAATACTTAATCGCTACGATTATTCATCATTAATCTCTCTTGAAGCTCTACAGTAAATTAGTTCTCTAGTGTTTGTAGAGATTGTTTAAAAGTTGATTTCCGAATTTGGAAACGAAATAGAAAAATTGATTTTCTTAATTCTCTCATAATATCAGCAAAAAAACCAGCGGTTTCTCTTATTTCTTTTACTATTATGTCTTCCCTTCCCTTATTTATTTCTCTACAAGATGAAAAAATAGTGCGTGCATGCGTCGACCATTTAAGTGTACGAACAAGTTTGTCTGAATCGATTTCACGTTCCAACCCGACGAAGTCGATTAAACTGGAGCAGCCTATCACTCGAGGCATGCTGAAGCCAGAGATTTGGAGAACCCCAGTGGCTGCAAAAACTGAATCACCGCCAATTAGCGAGTGATGAGAATTTCGGTCCAAATGGACTGGAGGCGGTTATGAGGAGTGACCCGCTCACTCTTTCGAGGAGATAAAATCCAACCCCGACGCAACGATTGCGACTCTGCCATCAGCAACAGGCATTTCCCGATGGAGTGCGATGCATCGACTGCAGTGCGCGTGGAGCCAGTTGTGTATATGAGGAGGGCTGGATGATCTTAGGTAGCAAACCGGCCAGGATTTCATACATTTTAAAATGTTTCTGCTAAAAACTGGACTTTTACCAATTTATCTACATCTACATAATACCCTGCAAGCCACCATAAAGGTGTGTGGCAGGGGGTGAACTCTCACCAAACATGCACTACATATCATGCATGAAATTTGTAATTAAAAATTAAAATAGCAAAGCATACATGCAAAAACATGCTGTTAGTTGGGTTAGCTTCAAGTCCTTATACCAACATGCAGCTACCAATGTTATCCATTGCTACACTCGTACAAAATACATTTACCGTTATTCATATCCCTAATAGTACGAGGAAAAAAGGACATTTTGAATCTGTCAGTTCGGCAATCTATTTCTCTAATTTTGTGATTATGGTCCAGTCTACCATAGTAAGTTGGGGTCCGAAAAATGCTTTTTTGCGGACATCATCACTGAAAATATGGTCTTGGAATTTATTTAAGAGGTTAAGTCTAAATTTCAACCTGCGATCTGACAATGATTCCCAATTTAATTCATTTTATAGACTGGTTACGCTAATAAGGTTATCATACCGGCCCTTTACAAATCTTGCCGATCTTCGCTGCACACGTTCACTTTATAATTTTTACAATTCCACAGTGCCTAGAATGTATAATTAAAAGTAACTTGTTCAAATGATGATTGATTTAAGGAGCGGTGTAAGCTGATGATAAGTTTGCGTGTACTATTGAAATCAGGAAATTTGATGCTAAAAAAAGTTATTGAGATGCTATCATGGCAATTAGAGCGAAATTTTACGTTATTTCCTAGATGTCATTATTTTTCGGAGGAGACGATCGATCAGAAAATTATTTATGCTGTTTAGGATAGATTGGGATTTTGGTAAATGTAAGTTTAAATAGGTAGGAATGAAGGAGGGAAAACGGGAGTCCGCATCAAACTTTTCTTTGAAAGTGAAGACGAAAGCCGCAAAGAAATTCATGGTTAAATATCGCATTAAACGGAAAGGTGCTAAATAAAAAGTTGTGTCTAAAGAGATATCATGCATGTATCTTGCGCCACTAAAAATGCTTTTCATCACCAGATTTCAAACTGAAACCCTCGGAATGGGATGCCAGAACACTATACACCACACAACCCAAATCCCTTATCTTCGTCGCATTTCCTTTCTCAGCCATACCTATCACCTCTCTCCTCGTTCACTGTACCTACTCCAGACGAAAAGATAGAGCGCGTGGAAAAAATTTATTTTCTCACGATGAGGATGACCAGGTGCCAAGGAAAAAAAAACTAAATTGCATCAGGGGGTCGTGGGAGAACGCATATGGTCGTCAAAGTTTTTACGACGCCAGTGGCTGGTGGCGACGATTTTCCACTACCCGAAGGTCAGTCCAGCTATGGCGGAGTGAACTGACTCGAATCTAGGGCAATCATCAACTGCGTTAGGCGCGAGCCTTTCCGCGAGGCGTGTTCCTCTCGCGATAATAATCCAGGCACTGCAACGCCAAAGCGATGGGTCGTTTTTCATCTTGCCGGACGCTCGACTTCCCAGAAAGAATTCGTCTTCGAAATACTTCGCTGCAGATCGGAGGGGTTCAAAAAGTCCGAAGTGGAAGTCAAAAGAAGCCGGTAATAAAAGAGGAGCACGTGCCACGGCGAAGAAAGGAGAGGCCGCGGACAAGGAGCAAACTCGTGCCCAATAAACCGCTCGAGATCCATCGCGAAACAGTCGCCCCGCGTCACGACTTTCAACTGTCACATCGCTCTTCTTTCGTCTCTTCCCCTCCACACAAAATTCCTCGGAAACAATGTGAATTCAAGGCGGAAGGAGACCCAGCATGAGACCTTTGTCGCAAGAGGAAAATTGTGCCCGGGCTCTAACGCAAACTCAATAAGACGTTTCCGAAGCAAGAAGGGAAGGCAAGAATGAAGTGGTAGAATTCATGTCGTCAATATGGGTTGAAATTCTTTTCCGAGATAAGTATACTATTCTCTTAAAGGGTTTTAAGGGTATCCGGCTAAGGTGGTTAATCTGTTCTTTCCTAAATTCATGAGTTTGAAATGAAAATGCTCATGGCGTTTGTAGGTAAAAAGATGGTGTTCAATCCCAATTTGCATTTAAAACAAGCACTCTGTTACGCTTGAACGAGTTATAAAATATTAAGTAGATGCGGGAAGATAATGTGCAATTATTAAGCACAAGTACCTTAATCACATGTGCATATTTATCATCATCACTATTCATCAATCTTATATGACTAGTTTGAAGCAGTTCTCCATTTGGTACCTACCAGCTAGAATCTTAGGATTTAGATAATTCTTATTCTATAAAACTTGATTGCGTTAACGTCAGAAAATATATTTAGGCATTCAGTCAGTTATCCTTTCAATGTTCCGCTTGAACATCTCTCTTAATGCAGTAGGGAGAAATACAGCGCTAGGATAAATTTAAAATATCGCAGAACATTCCAACTCTTAAATCTTACGTTGTCAAAAGAATTATTTATGTAAACTTAATTAAGAACCATAATTACCCTTGGAAATGAGTAGTTATAATATTTCCCAGATTCCTGTTCGCATTATATTTACCAGAAATAAACCTCAACTGTGTATTTACGTGACACGATGATATACTTTTGAATCTTTGGCTCTTAACTAATCGTGCCTGATAACAAAATGTGATGAGGTTCATTTCCCAAGCGGTATCTCAACAAGACAAAGCAAACCTTAAAGCGGCTGCCTTACAACTATTTAGGACTGAATTATATTAATAATTCTTCCCCAATAGTAACGATACGCCAACAGTGGGAAATCCAGCGATTACCTAAATATAAACATTTGGAGTGTAATTATCCTTTGCGAACCGGATGCTGTCCAGCGTAGCAGCTGTGACAACTACATAATTTAACTTAAAACATAGAAATCTGATTACTTATTATGAGCATGACTTCCTTCTCCGTTTTGAAAAATGTTAAAAAATAAATTCATGATGGCTCGAGAGTATATTGTTTAAATTTCACTTATGAATATGTATGTACAGAAAGTGAAGGCAAAATAAATTGAGTGGAATGAGCAGACATAATGATTCCGTCACACTAATGCATAACACTAAATTTTTTGGCCGTGTTCTCGTTCACTAAATAAAAGAGAGCTTAAAGTTATGGGAAACGTTAGCTCAAGAAATCCAAGAATTAACTCCGTTCCTATTTTAATTGTGTATAATGAAATCCTCTTTTTAAAGGCTCAGCATTTAAGGTCAAAACGGTATTGGACATTTAAAAATAAATATTTACAGTTAATTTACAAGAAAGAAAAGTCATATTATTAAAGAAATCAACTGCTCGCGTAGTTTTAACGTTTATAAACATCGCGAATATTTAAGATTTTCCGGAAATGGACCGTCAGCAAAAGACTGCCTTGCTGATCCTGTGCGCATGACAGTAGTTTACCGTTAGATAAGTCTACCGAGATACATTCAGTTGTCAATCTAATTAGTAGAAAACAAACAAATTCTGTTTTAATGTTATGCTAAAGTTACTTCTACTTAAGGCTACTAACCTCTCACTTCGTGTCATACTGAAAATTTTGTGGATAAGGCCAGTCCCCATTTGATTTTTTACTTTTTTAATATCAAAATAATATTAACTTGAATGAAATTTAATCTGGAAAGATTATAATTCTGAGTATATCGGGGCACTTTTACATGTAGAACAACGTCGAAAGAGATTATATTCTTTCCATTTCCATTTTTAGCCTCCTGAAGGAAATTCTGCCTCAGAGATGCACCTAGGATCGGAACGGGTGTGGATGTTACAAGCAGCATGTTACTTAGACTGCTGCCTAGTGACGGGGAAGTTGTGCTGAACAGAAACAGATGGCCATTACGCATTGCAGCATTGTCCCTTCCTTCCGTCCCTGTTGATGGAAGGGGTCTGACTCGAGTACATATAACTGGAGCGGGAGTAGGATAAATAAATCGCCGGGTACGTATTCAAGTGACATTCATTACTGACATGCACTCATCACTCCATGTTCAAGTTTAATCCAGTTTAAATGATGAGCGGATGGAAAATTATAACTTTTGCAAAAGAATACTCGAGTTTGTTGTTATACAACGATCCAAGTCAAGGAGAGGGGGAAAGAGATTTGATGAGCTAACGGAATTTAATTTCGGGGAAAATAATCCGCAAAATAAGCAGTCAGTGTTTCATCATCTTTTCCCAGTTAATAACTATGCAGAGAAAGTTGGAAGATTTTTCATATCGGATTAAAAATTCGAGCCGTGATGGGCGTTTAGAGAAATCTTGGGGAAATATTTCCCTGAAATCCAAATCGTTTTATTGCATGGAATTCGTAATATCAAAAGAATCCGGGCAATTTGGCGATCTGGAACAATTTGTTTTGCTCCCTGACCAATGTGAATAAATTGAGAAAGTACGTCCTCTTCGATGTTTCACCAACTTTTATGAAATAATTACCGTTGATGATTCGGTGTAGATTTAACATCTGCTCGTTAAATATAAATTATTGTGCAACATGTATTTCTCGACATTAAGTTTTCTTTTGGGTAACTTTACCCTCATTTACCAGCATAAATAAAAGTGATAACCAGTAAATATGGTATGCAACTCAAATACACAGATTCACTAGGAAGGTGGTGTTATCTACTCCATAAATAATTGAATATTTAGTAATTATTTCGAGCAGGATATGCGAAATAATATTTGCATTGACTGCGGACACATATATTCATATGTCTCTTGAAAGTTAGGTGATAATTATAGGTGTTAATTTTCGAAAACCGTATAGCCGTGATTATAAATTCCACATTTACCTACTTTTATCTTTCCTATGGCATTTGTGGTGCTACATCGCACTTACTTCTGCGCGCCAGGCATTTATTTAATAATCAACGATGACAATGATCCTGAGGTAATTCATACAGATTACTTTACCTAGAATGTATTTCTTCTAACTAATACTGAAACAATATAAATACTTCATTAAAATACGATTTTGAACATAAACTTTAGGTTTGTTATCATAATCGAAAAACATACGCTTGAGTCAGGAGTAGGACGTAAAATGTTTAATATTCCTCGGGATATTCAGGAGCCCAAAGGTCAGTCCCTAGATGACCGCAGGGAATTTGTGATACAGATTCCCAAAGCTAAATGTATATCTTATTTAAATGTATTCATATTTCTGTTTTATGGCATGTAATATACTACGAATCCCATTTTTCAAAGAGTTCTTAAATATGCCTGCATTCTGGCCCAAGATTTATTTTAGCAATAGCCTCGAAGGAAATATCAAGGCCGTTGTAGGAGGAGAATTAGGTAAACGAGGTAATGAGGTAGTGACGCCCTTATTAGAGGTTACCTTTCTCAGCAAAATAGGGAGAACTTATGGTACTATTAGTGAATAAACACGATACTATGGAATAGTGGAGATATAATGTTAATAATGATGGTTAGGAATGGAATGGATAATAAGAATCCGTTTAAGCTGAATGAACGCAAGGAAATCGCTTGAACTTTAACCCTTTTACTGCCAGTGGGCCGATATATCGGCCCTCTATGGTTGTGCGAAAACTGCCAAGGGGCCGATATATCGGCCCACCTACATTACATCATCATGTATTTGTAATTGTTACAATTCATTTAAATCAGAAACAGCATGAATAATTTTTTCATCCTCTTAAAAAGTGAAAATATATGATCAAAATAAAAAAATAAAAAAAATTCATATATTAATATTAAGTGCTTATAATATATCTTAATGAGCTTGCCCATTGGCTGGGCATAATGGGCTTGGCATTTTTCGCACAGTCTACTTAAAAGGGGCTGGCAGTAAAAGGGTTAAACCGAATTAGTATAGACAAAGTGTATAGAGAACATAAGATGGTCTCCATGCCGGAAAATGTTATTGTATGAGGGAGAGCGGCACATCTTCTGATGCGGACGATTTAAAAGGTCAACTTCTACTGGTTGGTTACTTTATTAAGAATAGTTGAATTAATGCTGCCATCTCTTTTGTAACAATTGGAAAATTAGCCGAAGCTCAGTGAAATTTAAGTTCAGCGAAGGGCCCCAAGAAAGCAATTCTTGCGAGTGCATTCAATTGTTTGTTCCTGACGTTCCTTTTTTAATGAGTTACATGAAAATCAGCGTACTCTACTGATTCCGAAGTAATTTTTGTGAGTATATTATCTTTACTGGCGCACGGACTTGTTGACGTCCTCCTTAAATGTTTTTCTTCCACTTGGATGCTCTATCTTACTCCCGTATGACTACAGGCCCTACCGCTGTGCTGGTCCCCTTTTCCTCGAAGCGGCCTGGGGTGGAGGTAATGATTCGGCCAGCAAAAATATTGAGTTCACGGGCTCCTTGCCTGGTCCGCCTGCGCGATCCGTGTGACCACGAAGGGACGAGAGAGAAGAGGGAGAGGGAGCGAATAGAAAGAGAGGATTTAGAAGGGGTTTGGAAAGGAAGGCTAAGAGCGCTATCGCGACTCCGCATCTGGTTCCAGGAAACAGCGCCTGTCAGCCGCAGCTAACCATCGCTTCCGGGGAGAGGGGGGAAAACGAATGAGGTTTTCTCGAAGGAGTTTTTCGTGGAAAAAGAACAGATCGTAGAGCGTTAGATCTTCGGACAGATCGTCGCAGTTACAATGAATTCACACACCTGAGAGGTCCCAATGAATGGAAAACGGTTGATACAGAGAAGCGATAAAGAATTCCACATCGCAAAACGTACTAGACGATTAAATCCCGGTCGTGGTGATATTATAGAAGAATTATATGATCGTGAAGATGTAAGCCGATAGAAGAGTCGAGTGGAGAGCTGCGTCAAACCAATCTTAGGATTGTTGACCGATGATGAGTGCTGTGGTCTCTCTCCGATGCGTATTGTTGAAACGAACTAGCTAACAATGGATTAACCTATTGCATATTAAAGTTACTAGTGTTCTACCAGTAGTGAAGGGTTTAGATGAGCATATATTTCTTTCCACGATTCCTATTTTTCATAACGTCCTTCTTAATTTCCGCATACTTCCTACCTTTCTCATGATTGTATGCAAACTACTCATTCTTCACCTCCCCCTTCCCCGCTTAAATTAATTCTTCCCTCCCTCATGTGGTAACTGTAAGAAGATGGCTTAAACCTCATGGGGGCGACTAACATATCCTTGAACCACGAATACTTAACAGTACACGTTACACCATCGTCCAATTATGGAAGAACTGTTCCAAATTTTTAGTGGAATTAGAACAGTGGTAATGATTCTCTCTTTCATCTTCAGCGCAGAGCTCAATTTATTCAGCCTCCAATGTGATACGACAAAGCCTTATGGTGGGTTTAGTATAAATACAATATAAGCAGCAAAAATTGATGCAACGCAGTATTACGCATCCTTCTGAATATGGCCTTAGATGTAGGTGAGAGCACTGTATTGGATGCCGTTTTAATGTCGTTTATAAATGTGAAGGAATTATAAATTGATAATGGATCGTAGTACTCATATGGATTCTGTTTTTGCTTTTTTTTATTTTCGCACCTTTATTCATGAGCGTTTATAATATACTAACGTATTGTTGCACCATTTTATTTGATGTACTTCCCTTATTATCACAAATTATCAACCTTTTTATAGTCGGTAACAGCTGGCATTAGCATTCCCAGTTTTTCAATCGAAGATAAGTTTGAGCGCAGTCCTTTCTTCTCCGATTAAAGGTCATTTTCTAGCGTTCACATTGCTCCTTTTCCCATTGGCCTTTATTTCGACCTTAGTATTTGTTCAAGGGCTTTCATCGAGGACATAGAGTGATATATCATTTTTCTGTTCCTGTAAGTCGAGTTTTTCCGATAACTTGAACGTCTTTTTCGTTCTGTCAAAAACTAACCATTCTCATTTAATGTCGCTGCCATTGACTTGATATGTATCGTTTCCTTACGACAATATTTAAGGAAAATATTAACTTTTCTTATTCCTCCGTTCTTATCGATACCATATTAGTCATGGGAAAGATTTCCGTCAATTTCTATTCTGAAGCTTTCCATTCACTTTATAATCTTTGTAGTCTGGTGTTAAGACTAAAATCAAATGATTGCTAACGAGTAATAGGCTAGCCTGGAAGCGGTAATCTCATGGGTTTGAATTCCCCCTTGCGTTCGTATGTCGGGTTTGCAACAGGGTTAAATTAAAGCGAGATGATGTGGCCTAACCTTATGAGTCCGAGCACTTATAAAGTGTGTTTTGCACAAAGTGATAAATTTCCCTGTTCGAAGCAGAACTATCTCTTCTGGTGTAAAATGGCATGTATAAATTCTTGGAAATAGATATCTGACCATTTTTCGAGTTATCTTTCATGCAAAAGAATTTGAGAAGTTTTGCGTGAGTTACACGATGTAATCTTCACTTCGTACTATCCAAGGACAAGTACCTTGTAAAACGCCATCAAACCCAGTTTTTGACCTCAGGACTCATTTTTTATCCCTATTCCCAACCCCTAAGATTATGTATGTAGTAGTTGTAGTTTTTTGTGGAAGGTGATCGACAACTGAGGTAATTTGCGCCAGAGAGGATAGGTGGGTGACTGGGTAAAGGTAGGAATTTTTAGGGAATGGAGGAAGGGTGGAGAGAAACCCGACGTCAGTATTAGCCTACTCTTAACAAAAGTTACCAAGGGGACCACGGTTTACGTCCCATCCGACGGACGGAGTACATGATGACTCGAAGACCACAAAGCACTCAAGTAGGAACCGGTATACCAATGAAAACCAGTACCGGGAATTGAACTCGAACCCTCGGGATGGGAGGCCAGTACTGGCCACCACACCAACACAGTCACCCCCAAAATCATTTCTGACGCTGGCATCCCTAAGAATCGCTGGATCCGCGGATGCAAGATATCACAGTATGATTTTCCAGAGTCTGAACTCTCCTATGAAAACACTATTTGGGAAATGTGGGACGGGTATGGAAATAACCCTAATGTGGAAAATTGTACTGCGAAGGTCAGGATGTAATCTCTAATACTACGATAATACAACGATAACTAAGCATTTTTCTTAACATCTGTCATTCAATCAATACACGCCGCCAATATATGAAGCAGAAAGTAAAATTTAAAAATATTTAAAAGCATTTAAGGAAGAAATAAGGCTTTTGTATTTATTGAAATGGCAATCTTCGCAGAGTATATGTTTGAAATAAGAAAGATAAGCAGTAATTGACCTGATACCTCTTTGCTATCCTCCTGTGGCTAAATAGAATATTAGAGCTTAGCTACCATACTGTTGATCTCGTGTAGTAGTTTATATATTTTGGCAGCATTTTTCATTGATATAGAATAGGAGAATAATTACTTTGCAATAAGGTGTATACACCAAAAAATGGAGTCGTTGACTTATGCTCTCGATTACAGTTCATAGACATTCGCCATGGCTTTATTACAGAGTCTATCTAATGTTACAAAACCTGATGTCAAACGGAATGGGATGAGCGTCAATGAGGGGATTATTATGATGTGGCTCTGGAGATGAGAGTGGGAGGATAGCTGATTAGTGACGATGTAAAGTGTATACGTTTTCAATAAGATGGCAGAGAAAAGTAAATGGGTGGTGGAGATAGAAAAGATAGAAACAGATAATAGTGGGCGTAAGTGGGGTCAGGGGACTCTGGGAGAATGAGATGGAGGAAGAATGATGGTTGACGGAGGAAAAGCTATAATATTGTGAATTGCGTGAGGGGAGTTATGAGATATGAAAAGTTTAAGATGGATATTACGAATGAAGTACAGTTTTTTATTAGGGGCATACGGTTTGACGAGCGACGGAGACGCAGTTTCAGGAAGGGACTGTCTATTGACTTAAATCGATTGTTTAAATATATGAAACGAGTGTGCTTGAGATATATAAAAAAATATGAAATGTCCCACGTTTGTTCTAATTTTTTTTCCTCTATAAACACTAGAAGTCATTATTTTTCAGAGAAGGAACTTATAATAATACTATTTCTCATGACCAAGGAAACATTAGCACACGTTATCATAATTAGAAACATAACCATAATAAGTTTACATAATAATGTATGAACTCTAAATTATAGTAATAACAAAAAATTCCGTTCATTTTGTTTTCCATGCATTCATCTTTTCAGCTCAGCGGCTTCAACCCAAGTTTAAAGGGACCCATACTCTTAAGCATTCCACGCGAAGGCATCTTGCCAATTTTTCCCCGAGAATTCCGGAGAGAATTCTCATGAGATAAATCACACCAGTCTCCGCAAAGTTGTATCTCCGAATCAAATCTAAGTGGAACGGTAGAAACTTATGTTTTTCAATTAGCACTTTTCTATAATGAAATTAAAATGTAATGGAACTTCTCAGCTTAAAAATTATTGTGAGCGTCGAGGGTTAATGTCCTTACAAATTGAGAATTCATCGTTGTGTTCATAATGGCTTACTCTGAACCGAGATTGTAAAGTGAAAATGTTTTAATTTTTTGTCCTTTTATTCCGTTCATTTCCATTGGATACTTGATTTGATTGCATGTTGCATATTTTTTAATAGTTCTAGAAAAAATTATTATTTTTCCGAATGTAGGCTTTAAATTCTTCGAAATGTGTATTAACTGTCGAAAACATTGTATTGCTCTTAATAAGTTGGTTTTAATTATGCAAATTCCACTTAAATATGAGTAACTTATTACTTTGATTTGCAGAGTCGTGGTATTTTCTTCGCCTCGTCTGTAATTGGACAGTACTCACTCTTTTCAACGCCTACTTCTGAGATAAAATAGCTTGATAGCAGAAGACTTGACACTTAATATTTAACCTTCTACACTCGTGTTTATAGTTCATGCGTAATCTTTAGACACTCGGGGACAAATTGTTTAAAAATGTGAACATTCACACAGTACCTAATAGAGCCATTATGACGTGCAATACCATTCAATGAATGCATATTTTTCTCTGAGTTGGATTTCAGAGCAAGGATAAATATAGTTTTTATCGTTGACTCTATAAACCCAACAATTTATCTCTGAAGTCAAAGTTTGTTCACACATAAAAGATCGGGAAATTTAGCCAAAAGTTTAGATTTCACGATATTTCCCTTCTTATCACTTAAAAAAAGAGTTGGTTTGCATTAATACGCTGATATTATTTCCACAACTCGAGTCACTAGAGTCCAAAGGTTACGCATAACCTATAAAAAATAGTGGAAATGGTTAAATATTAAGTATTACGTTGTTATTTAGAAAGACGAGTAAGCAGCGATGGATGAAACAAGAAGGAAATGGTAAATGGCGTAGCCAAGGCAAAGAGGATATTCTACCAAAAGAAGTACTTATTTACAGCTGAGAATAAAAGTGAGAATATAAGGAAATACTTCATTAGAACATACATCTGGAGCAAGCTTATTTATGGTGGTAAGAATGTACGATGGAGTTATGAATGATAACAGAAGCAGAGAAGTCTAATTGTAAGCCGCAAGCATTCGAAAAGGGGTGCTACAGAAGAATGATGAAGATATAACGGATCGAATGACTAACCAAGGAAGTCCTAAGAAGTGTGGAAAAACAGAGATGTCTGCTAAGAACTTTACAAAGAAGACGGAATAACTTAAACGGTCGTATCTTAAGACATTATGGCCTCATGAAGACAATCGTTGAGGGAAAAGTGAAGAGGATGATTCTAGTTACATGATAAGCGAAACAAGAATAATGTGAAACAGTTTCTTGACTCTTTGGCAGCATACGGGATTAATATTATCAGGAGTTGAAACTTCTGACTAATTCATAAATCCCCTTTGCTGATCCATTTTGTCACTTTGTATGCTCTTCTCAATTTCCTAGAGACCACTCCAATGTTTTATCCTACGCAGTTCCGCTTCGCTTGATTTCCCGTTTGGAATGAAGCGGAGCAGAATTCGCAATTCCGAATGATTTATTTCCTTCCCCATTTGCCTTTTCTCCATTCCCCATCTTAAAACCTCCCGTCACCTCCTGCATTCCTTTATAATTGCCTCGAAAGTCCCCCTTGTCTCTCTCTCTCCCTCCTTCACTTTTCACCTGGCAAAAAAATTATCCAAGTCCGGGTCTGAAAACATTTAGTGTTCTTCTCTTGTCTTCCACATTTCCACAACTCTGTGGTTGGCAAAGCAGTTTACTTGCTAAAATAAATGTTTTTTTGAATAAAATTTCATGTGGTATCCTTTGAAACTCAAATTTAATTCCAAATTCCGTTATGCCTCGAATTACATCTGGGTGGAATGTACGTCAGAGAATAGTGGAATTATGTGCTAAAATATTTTCATCGTGGTAAAAATCTGTTCACAGTTCTTCGGATTTTAATCCTAGAAAATTAGTAGCATAAATCCAAGTGCTGGTTTCGAAACTCATTGAAAGAGGTGTAATCGTAAGAGTATGACTGACTCGTGAAAAATATTTGCTGAAGGTGTGTTTAACATGCTGTTATAAACTTCATTTTCGTCTAGATTAGCTTCCTCGTTGATTTCTCGAATCATCATCTTCTAAGATAAATTGGAAGTATTAAACGATACAACTCCGCCAATTTTGTCCACTATCTTTGAAACATAATTTCCTGCTACGATCTTGTGAGAAAGTCGTGTACCACGAGTATTCTCCTCGAAGCAATTTGCGATCTAACTCGGTGAAGTAACGTTCTCTCCCGTTTGTTCTTATCTCTTCTCAGTTGAGCATTTCCTCCTAAATGGATGCCCCGCATGCTCTGGTTCTCGCTTTGAAACGTAACTTGAGCTGTTCGCAGGGCGACCCTCATCACCAAAGTACTAAGTTCCTTTTCACGATTATCACAGAGTTCATCTCACAAATTTCAAACCACACCATAAAACGGAATTGTCGTTGTCAACCGGCGCAAAGCTCAAATCTGTAAGTGTACCTTTCTCAAGCTATTAATTTTATTTTTTTAAACTGAATTCCGCTTGTAATTTATGTTTTTCAACTATTTTTTTTTCCAGTTGTAGCCTTTTCCCGTTGAAGAATATGTGAGGGGTTGATTTAGAAATCACAAATCCAATTATTAAGAATAAAATTTCAGATTTGTGGTCATTTTCCTCAAAAGTGACCATTCTTTCTTTATTATAAACATAATATGCTCTGTTTTTCCTCAGAAATATGGGGTGATTATCTGAGACTCTTAAACAATATTTCCTTTCCATAGAGATTTTATAGTTAAGGCTTTATCTCAATTCATTCCTTGGGTATGGTGAATGCACAATATTTATTTCATATTTTGTTCCCGGACCTTATGTGCTCTTAATATAAACGCGCTTAGATGTTTTTTGGAGTGTCGTAGGAGAAAGCTGAGAATAAAACCTGGCCACGAGGATGAAGTTTTCATTAGATGGTAAGACGTGAGTCTCGAAAATCATATAATTAAAATTCTCAACGAAGAAGGTAGGGAAAGTTTTCCAATAATCGAGATATTTGGTCATGGATTAAGAAAGGCTGCTCGCAAAATCTATCCGGCTGAGCTGAGTATTAATGCGAATAGATTTTTCTAAAAAATGAGACGTATAGAATAAGTTCAGGTAAAAATCTTGCCTCAGCGTTTCGTGTGTGGATTACGTCTCTCATAAGAAATTTATTCCTTCTCCAATATGGGTAAGCTGGCTATGCTTTGATTGTTTGCATATCACCAACGAACGAACCTAGTAGTAACCAATGATTAATGATGTGAAATATCTTGCAGAGTGAAGAGAGTATCATATAGTTGAGAGTGCTCTTCTCAACTATATGATAATCGCAATTAGGCGTACTTCAATTCTGCTGAACAATCCTCAAGTTGGAATTCAATTTTTCTTCAATCCGCAATCAACCCGAGTATTTTATATCTAACGAAAGTTCAATTGCCTCTGTGTATATGTTTAATTCTGTATGGTGTGTTATAAATAGGTATTTACGAATTCGGTAAGAAGGGGAAGAAAACTAGTGTCCCGCCTCTTCCTTACCACTCCATTAGAGTGCAAAAGCAGACACCAATTTACCTGAGCATCTGCCACTGCTCAGTTATAGCGAAAACAAGCCAAAGACGTTCACCTTTTTACCCTTCCCTCTTCTCCAGAATGAAATCTTCGCCTTCATTTTCCCTAATTGTCCTATTCAGCTAGCTGTAATGTCATCCGATCTCATCGCCACCCACTCTCTTTCCATTACTTCTGCCTGCAGCTGTTCTCTCGGTTCCTTTCTCCTGACGAAAACCTTCTCACATTCCCGGTTCCCCACCTGCCAGCTTGTGAATGCCGTTCCGTATCATTCCATTTCCCCATGTACCAGTGCCCACCCTATTCTGTCGGACGACCTCATGCTCATGCCCCTTTTACTGAACCTCCTACGGGCTGAGACAATTATTTTTCACTTACCTCCCCTCCAAGTTTCTCACCGACGGAACTTGAAGGAATGGTACAAAAAGCAATTAAGATCCCTTGCGGAAGAATTCCTTTCCTCGCCTCTTCCCCGCCTCGATTACTCTTGCTGCGTCTCATGCGAGTTTCATTGTTCTCACAAGTCTCCATCCTTCGTGAGGGAACCCTTGCTGTCCTCGATCCCTTATTCTCCTCCTCTATCCCTTCTTTGTCCTTCGGTCGCTTTGGTTTTGAGACTGCGTAATTCCTTGCTATTCCCTTGACGACAAGTTAAATCCAGCAGGCGGATCCCGAGTCCTTTGAAAATCATTCGTGGGAGCTGGAAAGGATTCGTTCATTCCGATCTTATTCGCTCACCAATCGGTCAAAGCGATACCGCAGATGACAGGTTGAAAGGTTGCCGACGCAAAGTGGATCGATCCCCTTCACCTGTTGGAACGCAAACGCTGGCCTTCCTATTCCCAAATGAGTGGCAATTATTCCAGCATCGCGTTTTGTGCGTTCGCTAACCTCCAGGTGACCTCAAACTACTTCTAATTTTCAGCGTACCCCTATTTTCATAATTAAGCGTACTGCTAAAATGTTTTGTCTGAAAAATGTAATTTGATTATTTAGCTACCATTCCCTAAATTCACCAATCGTTTTTTAAATTAATGAATCGAAATGTAATCCATATATATAAAAAATATTCTAAGTTCGGAGTCTGGACTTTGAAATTTTCACGGTGACATTGGGAAATTTTCTAAGTTCAGTAATCGGACTTTGAAGTTTTTTCGGTGTTTTCGTGGATTTTTCGAGGATCAGTCGGGACTTTGAAATTTTTCGGCATCCTCCGAAGGACCTATTCTAACGGCGAAGCCGTCCCGGAGGTTTAGGACAAGGACAAGTGTGTGGTTGGTATAATGCTATATCCGTCTTATTCTACATAGAGAGGTGCGGTAAAAACCCAAATGCACACAATTAAACGGCAACGCCGTTACGGGGCTTTAGGGGGCGGGAGGAAAACCCACGGGGGTTTTAGGGGACGGAGCCCCCTAACGAGCGAAGCGAGTCCATATATATATAGTCCCATTTATTATATATAGGTAGTTTTCCTTCTGTCAGGAATATGTAAAAAGAATTCTAATTCGAAAAACATTTCAAGTTTGTTCACTTGATGAAAATTATGCGTCTATGTAATTTTTACAGTCAATTTGAATGAATTCCATAATCGCGTTTATAGCACTTACTCGTGAATAATGGCCTTGCACAAATGGACCATCAACTATTCATAATCGATGTTTCCTTCTGTATGTTAATTCCAAATCATAATGATTTGAAAGTTAGATGTATTGCATTCAGGAGACTCATTATGTTCATTTTGTTTATTTTAGATTTTGTTTATTGTTCCCATTTCGAGTTAATGATTTCAATATTTTTTAGAATGTTTGAAAAAACCCTTAAAATTTGGAGTGGATTTACATTGGAGAGAAAATATTTTATACAATATTTATTCAGTACGTGTTAGTACCATCATCATTGAATATTCACATAATTTCTTTCCTCTTACTGTGAATTATATACCAATCTTATATATCTTAATACTTATATACCAATCCTTCCGATAACCTTATCGCTATCTATTTCTCAGCGTAGAATGTTTACTGTGATTGAATTCATCACAGAGGCGTATTATCATTCAGAAATCTTTCAATTCATAATATAGTGATCAATATCCTATTTTTAAGAGTTATGGCTAAGTGTTATGATATCTGCTGTATCCTGTGAGCGATTTTCAAGTGCATATTTTTCCATAGTCATTCCTGTCTTTGTCTTCTCCAGCAAAGTTTGTCGGGGACAATATTCAACGATGAGTTGATATAATTGCAAGAAATACCAGAGTAGTCATTAGTTTAAGGCCTCACGTGATTATAAATATTTATTCTCCATACGTCACGGGATTATTGAATATTCTGTTTTGAACTTTATTTATGTTCTATAAATAATTATTACATGGATGCAAATAATTTCTGGATGGAGAAGTAAATATGACCGTTGAAGTGCGAAAATATTGCTTTGGAACACGAACCTTCCTCAATATTTTCTTGCTGCACCAATTTGGAGTCGGGAGAGAATCCCCCACGATCTAATCAGCTGTTTTTAATGAAGTGTATAGCCTAGAAATAAAAGTGTCCACCCCAAATCCGTTCCTTGCTATTTTCTATCTTTGTAAATGGAGCTGACACTATTGTACTCCATTCTGTAGCTCTAGAATGTTGCGTTACGTTTTAAGATTGTTGGGTGAGCTACTAAAAGAAACCAGGTGGAATTTAATAGGGTTCTTCGTTTAAAACCAACTTTTACTTTACAAAATTATAATTGGTAAGACACTGGAGTATGCAAAACGTAGCCTAAAGTTCCCGAATAAAGGTTTTATGAGTTGGAAAATTCAAGTCACACGATTTCGAATCCGAAACTTAAGACATATGTCTACCCTCATACAGCATCAGCAAGACGGAAGCGACAAATTAAGAGACTTAGACTGGACTGAAGTGCACAAAATTTCTTTATCCCAACTTATTATTCACGACTGCATAGCAAATAATTATTATTCGAAGACACTTCAATTGCTTTCCTGGAAAATGCAGTAGGTGAAGGATTCTCAGGTTTTCCAACGGTATAGGTTTCTTCCGAGGTTTCGAAGCACGAGTTGTTCATCAGCACTCAGCCCTAAGAATGCTGAATGGCTCGTGCAGCGAAAATTCGGCAGAAATAGATAACCTAGACTAATGGAGGAACCACATAACCTCCATAAAATTTTAATATAAATATTTTAAACACCATGCACACTATACTTTATTGTGAATTATCAATTTTTTTCCAGCTAAATGTTGCCTTCAGGGCTGGTAGAATTGCACACCCTGCCACACGCCCTTGTGGCAGCTCGCACGGATAAATTTAGGTGTAGATGAAAATAATGTGGGAGAGCGTAACGAAGTTCAAGACTGGAGATGGTTTCAAATGTTACCAAAAAATAGTTCCACTTCTGAATGGTGATCAAAATATTTAATACCGAATTGGTATCTAAAGTTTTCCATCGGAAATAGAAAGAAATGACACAATTACGTGGGAATATCAAATGATAAGTGACATTGAAATTTACTGCCGGAATTTACTGGGCGAAACATCAATGATGGTTCATACCACCATTGATATTTCGTACATTCCTACTTTTTTTTCGAACCTCTTGAAGTTTTTCCTGTAATGATCTGGCCTATATGCTTAAAAAATTTTATAACTCTGATTAACGCACTATCGCTGCCATAAGCATTTCTCTTTATTATTTCACCTTATCATTTTGCGTATCATTATATGTATGAATAAAGAGTACAAATAATGAATAGAAGATAAAATGGATCGATCGAGTGACAAACGAAGAAGTCTTAAGAAGAGTGGGAGAGAAGAGATACCTACTAGAATCCTTAAAAAGAAGACGGTACAACTTTATAGGCCACATATTAAGATACGATGGCCTGATGAAGCCAATCGTCGAGGGAAAAGTGAACGGGAAGAATGGAAAGGGCATATGAGAGATATGGAGCTTGTTGTGAAGGATGTAAAAGAGAGGAGTTACGTAAATATGATTAGGTTGGCCGATAGAAGAATCGAGTGGAGGGCTGCGTCAAACCAATCCTAGGATTCTTGACCGATGATGATGATGAATAATGAATAGGTATCCCATGAGAAAAAGAAGGGCATTCGTAAAAAGCAGAACGAAATCGAAATATTCTGGATGCAATTATATAAGAATCGAAAGTTCTGATAATGATTGTCAATTTTTTTTAAATTCATAGAATAGATGGCTGTAATTAAGCTATCACAGGATTATCCCTGTAATGACACACTTTCCACGCATCTTTTTTTGTTTCTTTCATGCTTCTCTTCCTGATTCTATTCCACAAAATTAAATGATTACTTTCAAGGTCAACTTATTTTTAATTTTCTTCGTCAGTCAACGGATTCCATTAGAAAAACAGAATCACCAAATCTCTTTCCGATTGTGCTTCTCCATTACCGTTGAATAACAATGTACCACACTGATGTGACATCCGTCAACTAAATGTTTACAATCCTCCAATTGTTTGCAAAATGATTGCATGACACAAATTAACGGACGCAGGCCATTCCATAATTGGCTGCGTCTACGTTCTCAGTATCATTATAGGGAGATTTGAAATGCCTCGTAGCTACTCGCGGCAAATGTGTCAATCACTTACGAATTACTCTTCCGACGGCTCCTTCCGGTACGTAATATTCGTCACATGATTACATGATTAGAGTTTCGGAACGGATGTGATGAATAGCCATAGTATCCTAATCTGTTATATTGGAAGTGTAAGGTTTCTTTGTTGTATATTTCTGATGTAGTTTACGAAATATTCTTCTTTGTGCTGTAATTTTTTAAAATATTGATATAATGATTTCATTTGGTGGTGACAATGCAGGCTGCTTTATATTCAGCATTAAAAGTTTGCCAATCATACGCATTTCTAACAAGTTGTCTGAACAAAGTGTGAGTTTTCAGTACCTCGCTTTAACCAGCTATTCGAACCCGGTTGATTTTTTTGTGGCTCTTTGTAGCTCATGGCTATACTTCGGCTAGTTTAGTCGCCTTACATTTAGTGTGAAATGATAGACTTGCTGGATTGGAAGAATTGCGAAATAAATCTTCAATATATCCAAGAAATATGCTATTGACCAATCAAAGCCAAAAATACAACCCAACAATACAAACCAAATAATTATTTATCCATAAATTAAAAAAAGTACCTATTTTATAAGTAAAGAAAACCGTAATACTATCTGCTCATCATCAGAATAATTATTTGACCACGTAAAAAGAATTTTTGTGAACATTTAAAAAACATTTTTTGTTTCCTATGGATAACCAAAGAATACTTTAGCCGTATAATACACTAGCTAATGCCATGCAATTATTTTGAGCAAGTTTTTTTTTTTTTAAAGTTTAACGAATTGTTTATAGCCTGATATTACTGCACCGCAGTGAAAACTAGGCAAAATTAAAGTCTCTTTTTTCTTTGTGTAGTTCATCATGAAACAATTTTACCAAGTCACGCCTGAAACTATAAATTATAATGTTTATAGAAATATTAATATGCAAATTTGATTTCGTTGCAATGCACATTTAAATAACGAATGATGAAATAATCCTACATGTGGAGTGTGCACGCGCGTTTATGTCAATTTTGAGTTCCCTTTTCATTTCCATAATCAAAGAGAGTTTTGATTTTCGTTTGCTTCTTCAGCTTGATTAGCCCTCAAAATAAAAGACAAGGCTCGGGTGAAATCTCCTAAGAACACTGTATCACCTTCCACTAAACCAGCATTTCTGTTTTTATGTTCTGAGAAAGACAAAGAATACCCAAACAACGCAGCCACAAGCTTAGGATGCTCTTTATTAAGACTGTTAGGTGAAATCTTACACAGAAGGAAAATCTTATGAAAGAGTATTTCAAAACTTTGGACCTGCTCATGTGCAGCAGGCTCAGAAAGTTTTCATTTTCGATTGACCTAGAATCTAAAAACACCCAATAAATTCAAATTAGTCGTTATCAAAACGCCTTCCTTAGCTCGAAATTTCTTATTTCTCCCATTTTTACCCGCTTAACTTTGTAAATATATAAAGTTTAGGAAAATTGAGTGTGCCATTACAAGGTAATGATTATATAGCTATAAGTTTCTTTTCTGTGAGAGATGTTCATTCATCTAATAAACATTAACCTAATGTCTGGGTGAATTCATTTTGAGTTAGGTTCTTAATGTTTTATCATTATTTTAATTTATAAAATCTAACACAACAATAAAATACAGGTAATAATTTTAATTAATGATCATTGTAGTAAAACTGAAGAAATACTCTTTACACCAAGCATAATTATACGTAAGAAGTTTTCTTTATTTTATTTTTCCAAAAATGTTATAAACGGTGTTTTAAGTATGTACCTACAACTATAATAACTTTTCAAAGCCACTCAATTCTTTAAAATTGTCTAGCTATATTTTTCTAGATTGTTAGACCTTCTTAAACATTGCAACTCACTGTGTGTAAATATTTAATTAATTTTTTAAAACTGCTGCCTAAAAGAAGTTATTAATAACCGTGTCATCTTTTCAAATAACATATATGTATAACACTTCATTTACCTATGACAATTTAAGAATCACACAAATTATCTGAGTAATGGGTAAAGGCTGTAAATAATTGGATTGTGAGGGATTTACAGGATTAAGAACTGGAAACTCGACAGTGGGTGAGTAGTCATGCAAATTCCACCACATTGTCCAAATTGTCCCTCGCAAAATTCCACCACATCGTGACCTGCATATCCCAACAAAAAAACTAAACTCTATACAACCAATATAACTACAAACTGATACCTTAGATTGACACTCTTCAAAATAAATTTTTACAAATTTATAAATATTCTTATGTTCCACAACAAATGGATCCATATAACTAAATTCACTAAATCTATTCACCCAATTAAACAACATATTATTTATATTTAGCTTACTTGCTGAAACGTTTGTCAAATGGTAATCTTTAGAAATATATTTTAGACAAGATCTTTCAGATCTGCGAAGCTGTACGTCCAGATTTACCTCTGGGAAAGCAGCTTCAAGTATTTCACGTAATTCCCATACATAAATTTCACAACTGATTTCAGAAAACAATGAATATGACGGTCAACCCGCTCCGAAGGACGACTCAGATCAACGGCGATGCAGTAACTGACAATACCCTGTTCAAACAGGTCATTTATATCTGACCGCTCAATATGTTCATTGGCATCGGTCAAGGTCACGAAAAAAACATGACCCGGCTTCCACCGAGAATTTATGCAGTTATTAGACAATTAATTAATAGACAAACTTCCCGCCGTGAAGCATGAATAATACTTAATAATAAGGCTATTCTGTGCTTTCTCACATCTGGTACCTGATGATGGCGCAGGAGCGCTGAAACTAGTTGTACCGTCAATAAATTCACAAGTGGAAATACACATTGTTATTTTACACTGTCAGCATTCATTGGTATGAGAGCGGATGTGACTGATATACTTCTGCTCAATTGTTGAAGTATCAATTGAGAGTTAAATAGAGAGTGTCGACGTTGCGTGGATTCAAAATAGATGAATATGAAAATTAAATTCATGTATTTGAGAAATGGGTTTGGAATTTGGAAAGTTGGAGGAACACTATAAACAAGCAAAAGGAAAAATAAGAAGATATATAATTGTTTCGGACGGGCTGAGGACGGCACGGCTGGAGATGGGCACTGCTGAGGGCGGGCTCACAAAATTGCGATTACTAATAGTGTTCCTATGCCTATGGCGCAAGGGCCAAGTCAAACTAAGTTCGATAGCAATTTGACCACGGCGATATTTAAATTTCATGCTACTTTACGTCGCATTATAAACGAGCTCCGATGGAGGGCACATCAGATGCAATGTCCGCCTTATCTATTCCTTCGGATTGGTTGATACAATCATTTAGACCTCCAGGAGTTGTCCTTGGAGGATCTTTTCGTCCTCATTAGCGGTGTCTTCGTACAGTCGAACGTGAAGTTTGAGAGAAAAGGGGAGAACGCCGTTCGCTTATCATTACCGTACTCAACCAGAGGGGAGACCATCAGGGCAAAGTTCGGCGATTGGGAGCCGTACATCGCCATCAATCCATTATCTCCACATCACACGGAGCCCCAGAGTCGGCGGTATTTGGAGCTGACGCGGAAACGTGCTGTGTCCACCACCTCACCCAAACCTGTGGATGGCGAAGCGGTACCCTCCAAGCGCTTCAAGTGAGCTGATCCGGAAATACAAGACCACTACTTGGAGTGAGTTGTATGCTTTTACGTATTATGATGAATGGGCAGATTTGTTGGTCGTTTATGGTTCCAATTTAGTGCGAGAATATAGTCTCGCTATTCAATTGTATGTGAAGGATAGACTTGTGAGTGAAAGAAAAGACAGATTTGAATATTTATTATCATGTGGCGAAGATGGCTGTAGCGACAGCAGAAGTGCAATATCTGAGCTGTTTCTTAGAAATTCTATTTCTCCTAATGTTTTTGTTAACTGGCTTAAGACAATACTTAATGAAGAACTACTAACATTTGAACTACTTACATACTACACCAAAAACTTCAGTGTCTAAAATACAGTGTCTAATCTAGTGGAAAGAGGGATGAGGTCTGAGATGAAATTATGAAACGGATATAGCGAGTTAAGGTGACCTGGAAAATGCAGTGCCTGGTGAACTAGCATTCGAGTGGAATAATCAACGTATTATCTATCAGTATTTATAGCTAATCAACATATGAAATAACAGTACGGTGAAAACAGCGTGGTAAAATTATGATAAAAGTATACGAGCAGTACTATCTTAACAGTAACGCTTATTTTCGTAAATAAACAACTCTACCAATTGATTTTCATTCGACCATTTTTCTACTTCATCATTTACGAGTTTGTTGTTTCTTAAAATTGAACTGGAAAGCGTTAAATGATTAATATTATGCAATTAACGTTATCGTTACTTCGTCATTCTGGATACGTATACCTCTCCATCAATAGTTCATGTTTTAACAATGATTTTATTGACGTAAATTTATTATCACTTGTACCGAACTTACGATTCGCATGATGAGGATACATGGCCGTAAGGAGCTTGACGAATTGTACCACTACTTAAACGGCATTAACAACAATATTAAATGACCATGGAAGTAGAGAAGGAAGGAAAACTACCTTTCATCGATGTGTTAATCGAGAAAAAAGAAAACGGAATCTTCGAACACACTGTATGCAGGAAACCGTCGTCAACAAATCTTTACCTCCATGCCACGTCACACCACCATTCGGCCCAGATTAATGGTGTTATGCACAGTCTAATACAACGATCCATATGGATAAGCGGCAAGAGAAATTTTCCAAATGCGAAAGGAAATCTGGAAGCCATTTTACTCCATAATGTATATGACGAAGGAGCTATCTCCCGAGCGTTTCGAAAAATCAAGGACGAGGCCAACCGAAACACTTCTGAATCAGCGCCGATGAGAAATGACGACTCCACCACCCCGAAGAGAGCCTGCCTTCCCTACATAAAGGGTGTGACGGATAGAATAGGGATGTTCTCAGAAGATAGCATGAGCTTGAAGAAGATGGCATCAAGACCGCTTTCCGGCCGCACCGACAGATAAAATCTTTCTTGAGAAATGTAAAAGATAAGACTCTGTTGAATGTTGAGGGAGTCTATGAAATTCCTTGCGTAACATATGGGAAGAAATACATCGGGGAGACAGGACGCAGTGTCAAAATTCGGCTGGAGGAACGCCGACGGGCCACTCGACTGGAACAGACATCGAAGTCGGCAGTGGCAGAACATGCAGCCCAGGGACATGAGATTGACTTCGAAAAAACAAGTCATCGCGAAGGTCAACAGATTCAAACCCAGGCAATACCGTGAAGCCATTGAGATAAGAAAGAATGGAGAAAACTTTAATGGAGATGGTGGCCTCCAAATAAGCAACACGTGGAGGCCCACACTTCACAAACATTTTTCAATGACCTCTCCCTCCATCCCCCATCCCTCTCCCCCCCTCGACCCACCCACCTAAGTTATATAATACCCTCACCGGCAACGAGGACCTCATACCCCTCTGAAGAAGTGACCAGCAGAGGTCATGACACGTCGGGGCAATACTGGAGTATCACACGGCACACCCGAATAATATACGTATCACAATGAGCCGCGAAAGCTTCAATGAACAACATTATTAAAGAAAGGAATATGTAAATCATCATATATAATGAGGTCAAGTTATAAGTTATGTTGTGGTGTGAATGAGATTGGTGTGATGGTAGGAATAATCACTTTCTATCCGGCGGTCACATTTTCAAATATCGAGAGCAACCGATTTTTCAGTAGAGCATCTTGTGTGCAGTGTGCAGAACACTTTGCGTTAAGTAGGTACTCCGTCCGTTAGGTGAGATATTAAGACGTGGGTACCATCACGCCTTTTGATGACAGTGGGCTGATGCCGACGCCGGGTTTCCCTCCATTCCTCCATTCTATTATAAATTCCACCCATTCCACATTGCCCACCTATTCTTGATAGCCCAAATGACCTCAAAAGTATTAGGCGTTAAGGACCCCGATTGCCGAGGGTATATATTGCACCGTATAACATTAGATTGATGCTAAAATGAACGCGACACACATCCCTGGATTTAAATCTGTGTATTTATAGTTTCCGGACTGGAGAGTTCAGATTGACCCTGCTACTGTGACCAGCGATTACCGTAATTTTCGTAAAACTCTCACAATAAGAATCAATAGTCAAATTATGTTTCAAATCGAGCAGATGTGTCCAAATATTTAGCCGCATGTAGGAGTGAGTATATAGAAGAATTGGAGAAATTGGCGCCATTAATCATCAATTGGTTTGACTGAACATTCGAGCCTACGTTCAACTTACCTCTTCAAATTGGCATGCTTAAAACTGTGATATACTCTCTCTATAGGGCAAGGGCCTAGCCACGTTGATACACCTGTTCCCGTGGGTAGCCCCCTCCATACCTCTACCGTGGTGCTCTTGTCCCCTGTCTGCAAGTGGCGGGCAGGTTAAATGTGGGTCGGCACAATGGATTTAAAGAGGTCTAAGTGCCAGGGGTCTCCAGAGGACCCCGCCCACCCCTCTAATTTACATTTTTACATTTAACTCTCTCAATAAATCCTTCACTACTTGCTCCGAATCAGCTCCATTGGGCGCGGTACGAATTCATACCACGACTGAACCGCGTGAACGCATAGTGAACCAAATGCCTCTCATCTATTGAGGCAAACCATATTGAACTTGCGTTAATATCTCTATTTATCTCATAAATATACGTATTGATATATTATTTTTATTTAACGATTCAAATGTACATATTTTGTTTTTCAAATCGAGACCAAAAGAGCGAAAACGGTATGTGCGTGCGTGATGATGGGTCTTCATCGTCTTCATACTGAGCGCGCTCGTATTGCTTTTATTTTGAAGTTCGCTTAATTATTTTCATGGGTCAACAATACTAAGATTGGTTTTACGCCGCTTTCCACCACTAACATCTTTACATTTGCGTTAATGCGAATATGAGACTGAAAATGTGATACATCATTTAAATTTTGTATGGTACTTCTTCAATGCCTGCTCCTCTTCTAAGGATGGGCATAAAGGACAGCTATTGCGCAGCGGGCGCACCGCAAGGAGAGGGCCGCTTTATAGTTACTGGTGGTGACAACATGAGGAAATGGACCAGAATCTCCCTACGGGGGGTCGAACGGGAGGTAATAAAGAAATAAGTCAGAACTCGGTGGCATTCAGTGTAATGGTTGATGGCATAGTTGGGATTAACGATTAAAATTAATCGTTAAAAATGTGGTTAGCTATTTAATTTAATATTTACTTTTTTAGGAGAGTTAACTCATAACTATTAATCGTTAAAATTATGCATTAACTGATTCATAACTAACTTAAGTTAATTTTTTTCGTTCACTTTTGGCGAATGTCGACCTGTCAGAATTTGGGTGCATAGGTTGCCCAACAGACAAATGGGAAAATAAAAGGGTATCGGGTATCTAAGAATGATAGGGCAGTTATGCAAGAATGCAATGAATAGGCCCATACATCCAAACAAACGCAAGGCTGAGGAGAGTGACCGCCAAAGTTAAGGAACGAGAAAACACGAAACCACACGAAGACAATGTCCTGGAGGGCTCGTATGCCTTACTCGGTGACATAATGTTGTCAATACTACACATTTGAAGCCAAGAAAGGAGGGTCGCCTAAAAACCTATGACGGATAACGAGGAGGAAAGGTTCATACAAATTAACGTATCTGTTGCAATGCGCCAGTCTACGTATGCCTTACTCGGCGACTTTTCGTCATCAATACATCACCCCCCAGTGAATCGCGAAGGTTAAATAATAATAAAGTATTAAATAATAATAATAAAGTGTACGCAGGCACACCCTCAGCATCTACTGTAAGCCTGTATAACTAAGCCGTTTCCATTGCAATTTTACAATTTTGAAGTGATACTTCACATTGCAATGTGGGGATCGATATCAAAACCGGCCTTAAAACACTTTCTACCGCTAGGAACATCTTTTGTGGCAAATTACAGACGCACCATGGTTCGTCAAAGTCTTACATCCACGACCACTTAAAAATCCCGGGATCGCCCCACCCCAGAAAAATCGACGAATCCTTTCAGCAGGCACTAGGAAACCTAACAACAACACTTTGGAAACTAAATGGAATTACAATGAAAATCCCCACTTCCAATGTATTTAAACAAATGGATACTAATGGAAGAAACCACAATGACAGTATTCAGGGTTTGCTTTGTTTGTTAAAACAAGAAACCATCCAGGCCTCTTTTACCACAGTATCAAATTATCCAAAGTAACGGAAAAAGTAACTTTTAACGTAAAAGTTATTTTTTTAACTTTAACTTTAATCAGTAACTTTTTCAGAAAATCGGTTGCCTTTTTTTTCCTTCTTAAAATTTTGGAGTGGTAGATAGGGATGGGACTCAATATTTTGCGTATGAGGTCCGGAAGCTTACAAAGTTTCCTCGTCCGTCCAGGCTTGCTTGTTCTACGCAATAAACTCAAAGCCAAGCGAAGGACCAAACTAACTTTCTTATGCGTTGTTTTTGTTATTTTTGTGTCTCTAGTAAATTCTTAAAATCATTTCAGTAATGGCAAAAATAAAAAGCTTTCGCATCGAATGGAAGAATGAAAAAAAAAAAGATTACGCGCCAAATTTGGAGATTTAAGGTTATTAAAATTTCGCAAATCACGCGCAGGTATAATGGAGTGACGGTTTGGGAAAACTCATAACGTGAGACGACGATGAAGAGAAAAAAAGAGGGTGGACCTTCCAACGAGTTAAAAGAGTATTACTTGAAGGAAGACTCATTCAAGTCGGTTTACATAGTTCATATATATTCGAAAACGGCCAATGTATTTCGTTCTGTTTGCGTAGGGAAATCGAGCGAGCGTGTTCAATCTAATAGAGAACAGTTCCTTCAATTCCAAATTCCCCGTCAGACGTGCAAACAGTCGTACCTAATTTTTCCATTGACGTATTATCTACATGTGTTTCAATACTTTGGTTTTTTCTTGAAGCTTCTAATAGGATATGAGTCTACAGTTGCTGGATCAAAGAAAAACATGCGATGTTGAACTGATATGAGAAAACCAATGCTCATATACAAATACATACGCTCGTAACTCACTCATACATATTTAATAGGTTTTTATCGTCACTAAAATTTAATTTACCCACTTTTTTGCTCTATTCAGTTATTAGTTTTATTTCTGGTTGTACAATAGTATTTCTGAGCCGTTATAGAAAAATGAAATATTTTGAAAAGACTACATGAGTACCCTCTCAAGTTTTTAAGGTTCAAACCAAAATTTTTATATGACCCTTATCCCAACGAACTCAATTCGGTAAACAACTTACCGCTATTGAAATGGTCTCACTCATTCATCTCCTAAGTGAACCATGAACCCATGTAAGTAACCCTAAGTACCCATAAATATTAGGACTCTGTTCATGAATGACCTTGATTGTCTTGGAATAAAATAGTTGTGTGCCGCATTATATTTTCTTATTATGTGAGTACTTAAAATTACTACTTAAGGGTTATGAAACCTACTCTATATCATGAATTATTCCTTATTTCTTGCCCTCGGCTCCCTTCTACACGATAAAAAGTAAGGGAACACTGTATTTCCTTAAAATTATCTCCTTAGAGATGATATTGACACACTAAAAAGTAACCACTCCACCTGGTTCCATTGAGCTATATTATTTTTCCAATCTTCTTAAGAAAATATAATTGAGATGTGATTGATTATTAAATGAAAATAAAAACTTGTAAAATAATCATATTTTACTGGCTTGAATATTTATAGGTATGGAGCCAAAATTTTCTCGGTAAAAACTGTTGTTTTCGAATTGGCTGCGTTCAGTAGGTATTTATTGACGTGGGTTCAATGAGGGTATGTTGTTTACGGTTAAGTAAGTTCTTGTGCTTTCCCGGCGTATTAATTGAATAAATTCTTCTCCGGTCTTAATCCGGGTTAGTTCCTCCATCTCCGCCGACGTTTCGATGAACGAATCGCTCATGTTATTCTTCAGCGCAAAGTATGCCCGGAAGACTATGAGAGATTCGTTCATCGAAACGTTGGCGGAGATGGAGAACCTAACCCGGATTAAGATCCGAGAAGAATTTATTCAGTTAATACGCCGGGAAAGCACAACAACTTACTTAAGACCCGAGAAGAATTTACTTGAAAACAGTTACTCGTTATGTATTTCGTTGGGTGGCTGTGGTATGACAGGCAATTTAAAAAAGTAAAGCCGTGCTAGTAACCGCCCTAGAGCAAGAAAACTACCGCCCATGAAAAGAAGAGGTGAAGTAATCTGAAAATAATGATTAAGTATTTTTGCACTACAGCTCCCTAAGAGTGTATATATACAAGGTATATACTCGTACATATGTGGTGGAGGTAAACGTCCTTGAATCTTTCTGGCTGTGTTCCTCACTTGTTTTTATTCTATCCTCTGGTCCGGCGATGTAATGCAGAATGAGAATCCTATCCTTTATGCCAATGGCAAAGCCTGCGATCGATGCCTCAGTAACTACGCATTACCCAGCAAGCCTCCGAAAGGACAAACGGCAGGGGGTGATAGGTCACCAGCCATGAAAAATAGAAAGGGAGTAGGAACCTGGAGGGAAAGGAAAAAAATGCTCACAAAAAGATTAAAGAAACCTTGAATCACTGTCTTTCCGACATTTTGTGACAATGTTTGCTCTAAGTAAATATAAGATGCAGGGTCCGATTGAGAAATATTTTCTCATCTAACTCATTCGTCCTAAGTCAACTAAAAAGGTCCAGATTCTCTGATGCGGCATCCTACGTAGAGCCCCTTTGATTTCATCAAGGCCACATGTTTGATGGTAAGACACATTTATTTATTTCCCATATTCACGCATTCATTTTCGTGAAAACTTCTTAGAAAGAGTGATTCCGCTATTCGTATTCAAAATGCTATTGAAAATTTGCATCGACGATAGCACTAAAAACTGTCCAGTTACCTAAGATTATTAGCAAATTATGCGGTTGCTTATCGAGAAATATGTAAAATACAGTAGAATATGAATCTCTCACAACCAATCTTACTAATTACAGTCTAAGTTTTAAGACTGGAGGCTAAAACAGAATTTAAAAAAAATGCTCCACTGGCTGGAGCCGTTCTTTGGAACCTGGAACCGGAGTTCTGGCCGGAAAATCCTCACTAATATCAAAATTGCAATGTTGGCGGAGTAGACATGCCTAAGTGTAGCAAGTGAAGCTAAATATCTAGGCATTATTCCTACTTCAAATCTGTCATGTGAGAATCATATTCGAATTGTTTTGACTCAGCGCTGAAGAGACTCGGATTTATCAAACTAATTGTGGGGAAATGTTTAAGTGAAAAACTAAAGAAAAGATGCTTAAGGTCTCACCTGAGGTATGCATGAAGACTTGATGCCATGAATCAAGATTTAATTGGGAAACTAAACAAGAAATAAAGGAAACTACTCTATTTGTAACAAATTCCTATGAACCAGTTGAAAAGTCCCTTTTTAATTGGCGCATTCGTCCTAAATTAACTAAAAAGGTCTAGATTTACTGATGCGGCATCTTGGCTATTGGAGCCTCAGAGATTACAAAGTTGTTCGCAAGTTTAAAAATACTTGAAAAATTAAGTTCACACAAATTCGAATTTGACGCTTCAGACAGAGTTCTACCTCCACACTACATCGGCAGAACATACATAAGTGACAAATTAAGAGAGATCAACTCTCGCATTGAGCGATACAAGAATTTTTTCCCACCCTCGATACACAAAAGTAACTCAAACAAAGTATAATTGTTTCAAACAAATTACACACACTATTTTGTTATAACTTAACAATATTTTTAGCTAAAACTCCAGTTCACGGTAGGTGACCTACGCCGCTGGCTATACGCCCTAGCAACGACTCAACGAGGGTAAAATGTAGATATAGAAGAAGATATTGATAAGGCATAAATTAAGGCTATTTTTGCATCTTGCGCCTGCATCAAATTCGCAAGCTTTCTTGCAAAATATCCGAATATTAGATTTACGGATACCCACGGTCTTCCTCCTACTACGTGTCAGTGTTTTCCAGCATTGATAAAATATTACGTAAGCTTTAAGGAGTTTCTTTCTGCCCCGTACCTACGCTTCGAATGAACTTCCGATTTCACATCCCGAACATTTTCGATTTAGGTTTTTTTGAAAATCCTGTTGCGGTTGTTATATGAAATACCGATTTCGAGGCACAGTGTGATGTTTAAGAGATATCTCACATTACATTTAGAGCATACAGTGCAGATATAAACAACTCGTGAACTCGAGCTGAAACTCATTGATTCCATTAGCAATATTCACTGAGTACCTTGCAAACCACCTGAATGGTGTGCAGCAGAGGATGAAACATCACAGAACACTCATCATTCACTTGCACTATTAGATGAATGCGATGATTATGACGCATCACGTAGGCTATTACGTAGAAAACGCTATTTTTTGTCTCATCTATGTGCACTAAATTATATATTTTGGCAAAACCAAGCCTCAAACCTTGTCTTTTTAAAATATTTAAAATATCAAAGTTGTATAACAAGCCACTCCAGCCGTAGCAGTTTCAAGGGTATCGCGCCCTCCCGTCAACCCAGCAGAAGGACCCGCGTCGCTACTAATTGTAAGCACATATGATCATCTCGAGAAGCTGGAGTAGTCGTGAACTCGATCTGAAACTCATTGATTCCATTAGCAACATTCACTGAGTACCCTGCAAACCACCTGAATGGTGTGCGGCAGGGAATGAAACACCACAGAACACTCATCATTCACTTACACTATTAGATGAATACGATGATTATGATGCCATGACAACTGTAAAAGAGATCCATAATTTGTGATTTAATAGGAGAAAGTTATATGTCGCCATTTTTTATCTGCGTAGTAATGACTTTATTTTTATGAACTACTGACAAATATGACGAAATAAATAAAAATGGAAGGAAACGGGATCAGGAAATAAAAATGGAAGTAGCATAAATGAAGTTGCTGTGGTAGATATGTGGTGACACGAGGAGGGCAGAATAAGGAATGACTACATCAGAGGAACGGTCAAGGTGGGACCGCTGAGAAAGCTGACCTAAGAAAACCGATTGAAGTGGTTCGGACTCGTTCAAAGAAGGAAGGAGGGATACGTTGGAAGAAGATGAGAGCAGTTGAAAGTGAAAGGAAAGGGAAAGAGGGCAAGGCCAAAGGTGAAATGAACGGACAAGGTAGCAGAAGATCTCGGGGAGATAGGGTGGGACGAGGAGGAAGCGATCTGGACCGGGAGCATTGGAGGAGAAGAGTTAGACAGGGGAATTCCGGCCGCATTGGTGTGGGATAAGGCAAAACCAACAAAGAAGAAGAAGACAGAAGTATAGTAAAGTGAGATCAACAGAAGAAAAGAGACGTAAAACAACCGACCAGTTGCATTTTACTGCAGCTGAAAACACCTTCCAAATTTTTTACGTTGAAAGACCTCCCAAATTAATGTCTTCTTCGAACATTTTAAATTTCCTTCATATTAAAATTAATTGGATGCATTGCATCAGATTAAGTTGTGATCTGATTATATCACTAATATTTTAATGCTTTATACACGCTGTACTAAATTAGACGTGTTGTAATTAACAAATGTTTAGTTTGTCAGAATGCAAGAATAAAATGTATACTAATACCATCACGTAAGATCATAACACGTGGCACTAATCTTTCATTCCTCCATCCTTCCCTTCACCACCATTTTGAGATGAAAACTTAATACCAATAAGTAAGACCGTTAACCACTGCTTCATCAATGTAATTCACTTTCCGAGTGCCAATTTGTGCGAAATAGGTGTTAATTAAGCATCATATAACGCAAGTTGTGGAAATGTAGAAAAGCCGGGCATAATTTACCTTTACCAAGCCGTTATATGTCTATCTTTACACGATTTATGAATGGAATTTGGGCGTGAATGCTTATATTTATTGAATTTTCCCGTAAAAACGAGATTTTTCATTCCGAAAATCCTAATTTTGAATAGTTTACCGAATACTTCACTTACATAATGCGTATATCATAATTCAAGTAAACTCACTTCAATATTACTACCAACTTTTTCGTAGCGCCTAAATATGGAAATCGGGAATCGAATTCCACCAGTTGAACATGGCTAAAATACAAAATTCTCAGATTAATCACCCACTGCATGATTCCAGAAGGGATAACGTTTAAAGGTCGTCAGTTTAATTTTCAGGGAGTGGAAAAAAATATAACACTCCCGCTACAAAGAAACGCAATTAGAAAACCTCGGTGAGAAATTGCCTCTTGTCTCTGATGTGCGTTTTCCCTTCCATCGTTGGAACTCAAAACAACCAATTAGATCCTTAAATGAATCATTTAGATGCCTCAATAAAAATCAGAACATTAATTAATCCTCGAAATATTCTCCTCGGTTCACGGATCTTGTGGATCCACATAGCTAAAGATATGGTGTAAAATGTTTCACACAGCTGCCTCATCGTAAAATTAAGAAAAAGATAAAAAGAAATTATGAGTGACACGTATGTTGAATGCGTGTTAACATGACTCTTCATTGTTCATTACTCGTTTGTTACTGTTTTTAAATTCGCCTTCCTTAGGAAAGAGAAATAAATTTATGCTCATTAAAATCACATTGTTTTATTAAGGACTAACTATATAAAATTGTACCTAATACACTACTTTCATATACATGTTAAAACATTCAAACCTATCGGCCTCCACAACTGTTTTACAATTCATTTTAAAATGAATATTTCCATTTTTTCACTGAAATTACGCTGACCTTTCTCACTCATTCCATGAGATCAACGGGAAGATTCAGTTTTTTATAGTATTGCCAAACTACTAATTAATCAATTGAATGCAACAGAGCCACAAAAATCAATTGAATTGAATCGCTGATGAAACAAACTTCCAAATCACAAAATCTTGGAAAACATTTACATTACCTTTTGTGGTTTTGAAAAATCTTCATTTTGTCTTCCAAAGATATTGTTAAAGTCATCTCTAATAAGAAAGCGAGGATACAATCACGTTAGCCGAAATCAGCGCGAGGTGTAAGAAACGAATTGGAAAAAGTGCAGACTTTAAAGCAAAAGAATAAAATTTCCAGGAAATTGTAAATTATTGCAGAACGGGCAAAGCGAGGGGGTCAGGCTGCCATATACGGACTAGGAACTGTAACCCACTTAATATAATACAGTGATAATTAGAATATAAAACTGGAAAAGAATTACATAGTTGTTAATATAGCATATTTAAGTTTAAATTGGCTCTTTGCGCTCTTTTCGTGTTACTGGGTAAATTAATGACTGGAAAAAGGACATAACCCAAAATATTTTGAATATTTAAGTTAATTAATTAATTAACTCTCTAAATGCCTTAATTTCAATTTGAACACCTTTTTTGGAGGTGGGTGTACTTTGATGTGTAATATATTGCCTTGGATATTGATTCAGTAACACAACGTTGGTCTTCGTGAATTATTATATTTTATATATTTACAAGAGAATTCAGTGGTTAATGATTACCTAATGCAGCCGTATTGCAAATTTTCACTTCAATTTGTTCACTTTCCAAGAGAACGTAATTTCAACCAGTTATTTCATTTTCAATATTGAAAATTGCCTTCCGTATGAAAACTGTTGGCTCAAATACCTTAATAATGCCTTCACACGGTGCGTTTTTCCTTGAGTGCTAGCTTGCTGAATTCAGTGCGTGCTACTCAGCTACCGACGAAGGTGGCCGCTAAGCTGGCTTCGCTGATGGTTGTCGGTTCACATGTAGCGAGCTATCTTCCTTGCTTACTCTTCTTAGAGCCTCAGCACGAAGATGTTTATTGTGATAGTTCCGATTACGAACTGCATATAAACAAGTTTCGCCTCTATAAGCTTTGATAGGCACCACAACTTGATCACTAGTCTATAGATTTGCACTCATTTTTAAACAAAAACCAGGCAGAACCTTTATTTTGATCATGTGATGCAAAGATGTGAGCGCAAACGATGATTGGCCGGCAACAATAGCCAGCAGCAAAACACGCAAGGAAAATAGCACCGGACCTGACCTCAAAATCAAGCAAACTAGCCGTCAGGGCAGCCCGCAGCAGTCAGCATTTCCAGCAAGCGAGCCCGCACGGCACCCATCAGCACTCCACAAAATAAATCCATCCGGGAAAAACGCACCGTGTGACCCGGGCTTAACAATGAAATAATGGCATTTATAAGTGAGAATTGATAATTTCATTTGAAAAAGTTTGCTGTAGCATTACAAGCTGATGTAAAAATAAATATAGAAACAGGTTAGCTTAATTAATGAAATGGAACTCACAAGCAAAGCCCGGAAAAAGATTCCAAAAGCGCATTGGATGTTGTGTCTTCCGAATGTGATATTCGGAACAACATTTTTGCCCTAGTTATCGCAGTTTACTTCAATGGAAATGAGAACCATCTGAATCGGTTGTTACTGCGGCAGGTTTTTGTTGCAACTCGGGGAAATTTTAACACCATAAGGATATAAAGATCTTAAAGTATTTAAAAGTGAACGTTTCAAGTGTATCCATTCTCAGCAACCATTATGTGGTGGTGCTTAACTTAATTTATATGCATACAGCCTTAAAACGGTCATCCTAAACAGCAAAAAATGGAGAATTAAATGAAAACTATCCTTTATTTCCGCGAGAAAGGAGCTGAGAGGAGCAAAATGTTATGCTAATGATCGTCGTTTATGCTGGGCGTTGACCCAAACTTCGAAAATTTCCTCTAAGTCGCTCCCCATTTCCATTTCAAGAGCTTCGATCTTAGAATTAACTCAGTACTAGGCTGGATATTTTAGAATAGATTCATCATGGTTGGAAATTTGTGAGAATTCCTGATCAACGTCTTCAAAGAGCCGAAAAAACACGCGTAGCAATCAATGTGAACACCGCTTTGTCATCACACGCATTTCTTTAGTTTGATTCAATGTGCCGATCCCTTCCCCAAAAGGAACTCGATCCTTTTTCCTTTTTTTATTCGCATACTCCTGCCGCTTGTATTTTTTTGCCTTTTTCATCAGCTGCCGGAGGGAGGAATTCGACGCATTGGAGATGAAATGAGTCCAATTCGACGAAGGAATGCTGGGGGCAGAAAAAAATGGTCGGCAAGGAAGTAGAGTGGATAGACAGGGGAACGTTTGGGAAGATAAATAGGAAGTGGAAGAAATGTCTAAAAGAAAGGAAATACACGCGGAAATTGAAAGAATCAACCGAGTGAAGAATGAAGAAGTTCGATGAGGCAAGATTGCCGAGAGACAGAAAAGCCACCTTCGCGAAGAGTTCAAACAAGTCGGTGTGGCTCGCTAGAACGAGGAGAGGATGGGGGAAATTAAGACACAGAAATGAATCCCTTCCGTGTTGCAGATTGGAGACGTGGGGAAAGAGCGGATTTATAGGGCTAGGAATCTGCCGGGTCAGTGAGGATGAGTGCCTGGTTCCTATCTATCTGCAACGTAACACGTGTTTGCTGAATTTTCATCGCAGAATGGATCATGATCGCGAAATTTAATAACCCTGAGATTTCTCGACTAGTCCTCTTCTATTAGTACTTTGGCGTATTTTCCATATTCGGATATATTCTTCAAACTCGGAAATAGTATTGTCGTGATATTTGAAATACCTACGCGTTGCAACTCAAAAGAGGATGTTCATAGTTGCCAAACCACAATGCTACACACAAATCGCGGTCTCCAGTTGGTTTGGGGAAAGTTCCCTACCGTTGCGGCAATAAAGGAAAGTTCCCTAGGTACTTATTCCAAAAGCGTGATGTATTCGAACATCACGGTCGGGGGTTTACTTTTAGTTAACGTTTTTTACTCTATTAATTAGTTTTCTTTTTGAATCATACATAGCAGGAGAAGCAAGAACCTTGATAGAGAAGGCAGAATATTTCAGGATAAGGAAATTTGATCAATTTTAAACTAGGCAAAATTTAAGTTGTTGTATTATTCTTAAAACAACACTTGTAAATTCCTCAGTGCTTTACCGGCGGACTTTCGTGAAAAAATGTTGCGATTACATAAAAAATTGATTTTTTTGTTGAGACAAAAAGAAATTATGAATGATTTCGTTTTGATATGGTTCTGGGATAGAGAACTTCAGTCCCTGTAATTCGCGTGCCGACAATTGTTCATGGCCGGTCAACATTGTTACCTTTTGTTGATAGACGGTTGACATGCCGAAGACGGGGTTTATTCCAATCATCACCCGTCCCTGGTAGCTGTAGTAGTCATTCGGAGTAGCGATGGTCAGCTTAGGACATTTGCATTATTAAGGTTTGGAGAGTATTTTCAGGAGAGGAGGAAATTTTGCAGGTGACGGGGAGGGTGTAGAGAAACCATACTTCGGTATTAGCGTACACTGTAAAGACAGGCACCAAAAGGTCCACGATTTAACATACCATCAGACGGACGGAGTACTGAACTTGAAGTGCTCGCCATACACCAGTATGTGGGGACAGGTTTTCCATTGAAAAATTTCTGGTACTGCCGGGATTTGAAGCCGGGAAAACGGAAAGGGTGACTAGTGCTCCAGCCATCACACGATGATGCCCCCTATTCCCGATAAAATTACGAGCATCTCCCCAAATTAACAACCTGCCCAACATTATCTGAGTTAACACTTTTCTTCCCTGAATAAGTCCAAAATAAAAAAAACTCAAAACTCGGCATTATTATCCAATAGTCTTCGCATGTTGATGCCTAATAAAACCACCAATCTTTTATTATGATTCGCATTGAATTAGTGTCGCATATAAAATACCCATGTATCTCATCCCTCCTACCACCATATACCTAATCATCATTCTAAGATTGCCAAAAGACGGCGTACAAAAATGTCCTCGGGGAGGTCTGCCTTAAGTGTTGGCTTGTATTGGTCGAGCCCTCACCAATGGCAAGGGCGCGCCCTTCTCTTTAGTTGCTTGGGATCCCACCCTCAGCCGTCAACGTGATATTCCCTCGCTGGCGAGAATGGTGGTGAGCGGCTAATCTAATTTTTGATGCCGCGCACCGTCCATTGTGTCCCCGCGGACTGGGACAGAATATCTCGCAATAGTCCGTTTCGGTGTCGCGTCAGAATTAGGCCGTCCAACCTGGCATTGAATGGCCGCAGAATTTCGCACCCTTAATTTAGTAAGAAGGGGGTTTACGATTTTTTCGCGTTTTCGTTCATGGTGTGTTTTCCTGCGACCCAATTCCTGAGTACGACGTCTCGGAGAGTCTAAGACCACAATAAAGGCATTTTTCAGTTACTATTATGCTAGGTTTCCGCTCAATCACGCCTGAAACCTCAGAATTTGTCCTTCATTAAATTTTCATATCATCCATTTATATACTTCTACGTCAAAGAATTGTCACACTTTCCCTCAATTGCATTGTATAACGCATAATAGCTAGGTTTCCAGTCAGTTTTGTTATCTTTTCAATAAAAAATTTCATTTCACGTACTTAGATGAAGTCAAATTTCTGATAGTTTTTAATTGTTAAAACATTTTTCCTCTGTATTCTGGTAGAAGAATACTGATATTTTTTTATAGTTTGGAAAAATGCATTTATCTTTTCTGACCAAGCGTTCTAATGTTAGTGCTACTCCTTTATCGTTGCTACTCCTCCCGTATCATTATTGCATTTCTTAATATTTCGTATAGCAGTATTAAATATAAAGTAAATATAAAGGTTTTAAGTTGCTCAAACTGTGAAGATATCATCATACCATTTTAAAAATATATTTCCAAGACAAACAAGATATCAATGTCGGAGTTAGGATGCAAAGCTTGGATTCTCAGGACTGCTTGTTCCCGATGTGACTACCGTGATTGGCATCAGGCTCTTTAAAAAGGCTCTTTAACGACACTTTTGTAAACTCATAGAACTGTAATGAATTTTTTTTCCTACTGTATTAGTAGGAAAATTAACACAACTTAGTACATTCTACACTTTATAAAGCTGTAATTCTTCTCTCTTTGAAAGAGTCCCTTAAATCATGGTTGAAGATGATAAAAGAAGCCTGCATCTTTAAATTGTGGCTGAATGATCTTGAGGGATTTGAGGAGCTGAAGAATCACGGTTACTGGAAATTGTTAATAATAAATGTTACTGAATTTTTAGGTCGCTTTTTTTATCAGATCTGGGAGAGAATGTAAGGACATGGCACTTGAAGCAGAAAAATTAAGTGCATTATATATTTACAGCATCTTAAGGCCTGAAGATGCTGTAAAAAGCGAATCCCGGTCGCAATACACGTTTTTCTCTGTGGAAGTTGTTCATTTTTCAGTTACTTTAATGATGAAAATTTTCGTATAGCATGATTTCAAGTTGAGCAAGGAGTTAGTGATTTAAGATTAGTATATATTCGTTAAACCAGCAGTAAAAGTGGTATTCTATGAGTCAAATCACAAATAGATATCAATATAATGAGGGTAAAAATGTACACAATTTTATTTCCTGGATACTCGATTGCTCGTTATAAAATAATCGTGTATTTAGATCAACATTGGTGAATATGTGGCGGGACGAAGTTTATTGATTAGGCTAAAAGAGAAAAAGAAGGTATCAATTATATTTATTTCCTGAGGTTATAGCTAATTGCTACTACTGTGTTACCACTGCACGTAATAGCTAAAATTCTAATGATTTTGGAGGGGGTATTATATCTGATTTATATTCTGTAAGTGTTACATTATTCATTATATACTGCTTTTATGTCGATGCTTGAAAGTATTGAGCACCTACTGACCGAAGCCCTTCTTATCGATGCTGTTCAGTTTTATTAGCATACAACTTTGTAGGCACATTCCCATTTAATCATACTAAATCCTAACTTTTTCTAAACTAATCCTAAATTAATCCTAAATCAACCAATCAAACTAATCCTAAATTCCTGAGCTTCAACTGAGTTGCAGGCCTGCTAAATCGAGATGAAATATGTTCAAACACGAATTTGAAACATTACGTTGAACTGGAGCGTCGCAAAAACCATCGTTCGTTTAATAAACGTACGTGCCGTTTTTCAGAGGGGAGGATCCATGTGAATGCACAAAGAGCATGCAGTAAATTTTTAATTCAAAGTTTATAGGATGCTATCCCATCAAGTCTCTTTGATTCCCTGTAAAATTGATCGGAGTTTTCATGTTTATTTAGAAGACTATGAATGGTATTTAACTTTAAAATAAACTTTGTGAAAAAGCTGATTTTTTTTCTCACTACTGATGATCTGTGGAGTCAGGGACAGCGCATTCCTCTTCATTTGATTATTTTATCGAAGCATCAGAGTGTGTACATCGTTCATAAAAAATCCGTGACGCAAATTCGTCCCGAAAATGGGAGGATGAGCGGTGTGACTTCCTTTTGGTGCAGTATATTGCGCGGATGGCTTATAAAAATTGACATGTGCATGACACGACGGGAAGTCAATTGATTTATCACGGGAATTAACTGCACGTCGTAGGAGCAATAAAGGAGCGATGATTCTTTAGTAACTGAATAACGGATCATATTTCCGCAATTTCAATTACCTTGTTTAGACATTAGCTTTTCAAAGAGCTATTAATTGGAATTAAGCGGTTAAGAATTGACATACACGGTTTCATCCCTAGTTTGAACAATGCAGTGGTACGTGGTACGGATTACCAAAATCGTTTTAAGATTATCGTTTTTTTGTCGTTAATGTTTTTCATTTGTGTCACCAAACGTTTTAACCCACGATCGGAAAAATAATAATATAAATAAATATATATTGGATGTTACTGAAAGAAAGAATATTTTTTTTAATATGCGCGATTTGATTGAAATGGTGGCATTGCAATTGCAAAAATATGAAGTCCTTATGGTACTAGGTTCCCCATCAGGGATATACTGCTACTATAAAGTGTTTTATATACAGTTGTCGCTAAAGGTCATGTGGTGACACTCATTAAAGGCGTAAAACGATTTCAATAATTTGAAATTTTATTACATTTCTGTTAACCGGTTATTATTTCCAAACTGTTAATTTGTGGTGGAAATTTTAAAATACCATGGGAAAATTTTTAATTCCCGAGGTCTATTGTTGAATTCTGCTGAAATGATTGTAATTAAATATACGGTTTCAAATATCGGGAAACATGTTGCGTTAAATTGCGATCTAAATCATATTTTCAGGTATGCTCAAATACGCTATCTCATAGCACAGTGCATATGGGTGTAAAGAGATTCGAAAAATATTATATAAGGAAATATATAATTACTAATTTGAACACGAAAAGTATTCATATTTTCTTTATACTGGTCATTTAAAAACGCTTTCATTTGCATATTAAAAAGCAAACCATGTAGAATATTTTAAGACACTTTCACCGCCCTTTGATGTACATCGTTGCATTACCTAAAGCAACACGATTTATCCCTATGCTCCTAGCTTAAGTTTACAAACATTTCATTTAAAGTTTAATGCAGTATTTGAAGAGCTAACCCGTCATATTCCCCCAGAGTGCTGTAGCTTATAATGCGTTGAAACTGATACCCCGCTCTGATTTTTATGTCAAAGAAGCACTTTATTTTTCTCTAAACTTTCACGACCCTAGTTGTACGTTAACGAAGAGTATCACTATCTATCCCTATATTTCTCGCTATTTGTTTCAAATATTTGCCCAGTATTCGAAGGATTAACATAACTCGTTCCTTCCGGTGAAGATTGAAGATGTGGTGACACCGAACAATGCAACTTGTCAACTCCTTGATATTTGTTTCATGCAACCGAGACCGCTGGATTTTTTTCTGAAATACAACACGCTTATTAAATGTATGCATTTCCATCGCGTTAGCGTATCCACAGTAATTCTTTCCTGACAAGGATAGATATTTTATAATCACATCCTCACCCAGAAACATTTCATCAGCTCCTCTCCCGAAGAAACCGAGCGTACGACATGGCGAGGCGTTTCGCCAAATACTCACCGGGTACTCATCGTAGCGGACGCCCGACTGGTAATCAGGGTAGTCGACCCCGGAAGTCAGTTGCGTGCGGGTGTAGTCGTAAGGTCCGGCCTCCGCCGAGCCCACAGCAGAGAGCACCGCGAGGACGGCGACTCCGATGACCATCAGGGGTCCTCCGGGGACCGGGGCTGCAGCCCTACAGGCGGCCGGAGGCTTCCGGACCCAGGGCGACGTCGTCATAGCGGCGACCGGAGTCACACGGTGCTGGCGCCGGCGGTCTCTACACTTGACGGTTCTGAGTCGAATGAGACCTGTGAGCGATTTTGGCACCCGCCGGATATTAATATTCAAATGCAGATGTTGGTAAGAATATATCTACCTTGACAACGTCTCCTGAACTTCCGCCCTACGAGATCCACAACCTTCGGTCGCGCGATATATTTTATTTATTTCCTTCTTCCTTCGGAGCGAAATGAAAAGGGTCGCCCGCTTTCTCCGGTTGCTTGGTCGGAAACGTCTAAAAAAAAATACTACCACGCAAGATAGTATGAACCCGTAGACCGTTCTGCGTTTGTCCTCTTCGGATCCCCTCCCCCTTTGGCTGCGCTCGAGAAAATCGCCGAGACGCGAGATCGCAGGTGTCCTATCCGTCGTCCGCGGAGCAAGTAAAGGGCTCCTCAGCGGTCCCAGTGGATTTCTACTCTTATAAACTCCTTCCAGCCTCCCCACCCCACCCCCTTCCATGATCTCCCCTCTCCTTCCCCCGTTCCCGTCCCTTCCTCTCCCCCCCTCACCCCCGAGCAACCCCTTGTTGCGTTTGCCGCCTTCCCCTCCCGCCAGCCATCCCTCCCCCACCACCCCTGGGGGCGTCATAGCACGCATACGCGCTCTCATACGCACACCCGAGTCCTCCCTCCCGAAAATCCCTCTCTCGCGCCCCCCCCCCCCCTTTACCTCCCTCCCCACTCCCCCCACCCTCCGACCTTTCAACTTCTCCCCCTGCGGACCTGCGCACCCTCTGCCCACGCCACCCCTTTCCTTCCGCTCATCCCTTCCGCCCCCATCCCCACTCCCTCCCACAGCCCACACACGCTCCCGTCGCATCTGGCCGCCCCCTTTTACAACCCCCCGAACTCATCTCTCGTCCTCTGTCCCGCCCCGAAAGACCTCCTCACCCTTTAAGCACGAGTTGGTCCCCGCGTCTCCTCATCTCAGTCTCCTCCTCTCATTAGTGTCGTATTGGATTGGCGGTGCCAGACGGTGGCGGTGTTTAGTTCGTTAGTTTGCCTCGATGCGGGTCGCTCGCGAGGTTTCGCTCACGCTGTGGGTTGCTGCCACGACAATTGATATTGTTCATCCGCCTTTCGGCCGGGAGGTGCTAACGATTCATCACGGTATTATCGGCCGCGAGGCCGAATATGCTTTGGAGCGTGTCGAAACCTGGCCTGCGATCGTGTCTAGGGTGATTATTTTTTAAGTCAAGGCTGTATGAAACTGTATAGACTTCTCTCAAACTCACTTCTAGTTAACTCATTTGGTTTAGGGAGGCGCAAGCAATGTTTAGGATTAATGCGCCAAAGGGAAACAATTAATTTTGGATTACGATGACGGTAATATACCGAGAAGAGCCAGACTCCATGCTAGCGTTCCACCTTTATTCAGCCATTTTATCCCACAGGAAGTTTTTAGCTGATGGACTCAGTGAGATCCAAGATTAGTTCTGTGAAGCGTCCGTTATTCTATGATATGGATTTTCCTCATTCTATTTCCCTTTGGTTAGTTTCTAGGTTCTGCGATAAATGATACCTGGGTTTTCAAAACATTGATGCACCTTTCTAGATTTTGTCATTCTTCGAAGATAGATTTTGTACAGAATTACTGAAATAATTTTTTATACTAAGAGATAAATATCAGTTTAAACATTCATAAAATTTAGGCTTCATGGATCAAAATAAACTGACTCATAAACGTCAACCATATTAAACCATGTGTGACTTGATGGTAATGAAAGTCATGTGATGATACGAGAAATATCTTCTATTCAATTACTGATTTAGCTACGCTTAGAATGCTCACTGACGTTACACAGAACTTTTGGTAGAACTAGGTGAATACATCTGTGAAAAACGTTCTCTGATCTTCATCCGCTAATGGATGCTTTCAATTAATTCTATGCGAATCATCCTTTGGAAGCCTCTTGTGCTCGTGAGTTTACCTAACCTCTTAAGCGAGATGGAAATGGGAACAAGAAACTGAATGGGAATTTTCTCACATCCCTGGTTACGGTGAAAATATATCCCGTATTGACTTAATTTAGCCAGTTTTATTTCTTCAGGTTTCTTTATTTTTGCTTTATCTGATTGGTCAAATTCATCTGATCTACGTTTATGTTATGCTTCAATTTATTCTGAATTTACTTTGGATAATACTACTATGTACTATATTTATACCAGTATGATTTATTTTGATAATACCACAGTTCCTATAACCTGGTTCCTAAAAAAGGAACACGGTTTTCGGAAATTAAAATTTCGATCTTAGATGAATATATTGGCCATGTCCGGGAGAAAAGGAAAAGTAGTAAAAATATCCGTCAAAGACGATCCAAAATAAATGGGGCACTAGTACCAGATGAAACTTCAGATATGAGTTTTTGTAAATAGGCGGGGAGCTTTCGGTTACTTAAGCTCTGTTCTTTTCCAAAAATTGAAGGTCTAACATGATTCAAAATCTGAGTTAAAATAGTATTGATATTTTAAATAGAGAGAAGCAAATAGAGTACAAATGTATTATTTATGGAACTTTATTGTCGTTATAGAAATTAATTCCCAAGAAAATCTTTGAGTAATTGGTTTCCATAGTTTCACTCAAAGTACATTCTTTTAGTCATTTATGAATCGGCAATAACTTGTATATTTCACTCACTCTGGTAATTTCCAGATCAGAGGAGAAAATTAAACACAATACTCTTATTATTTCTTTAGTTGGTTTCAGATATACTCACTCACTCAGTGATTCAACCCGAAGGTTGGTTTCTGATAGTTGAGGTTCGAGCTCACCCCTTACTAAGCCAATAGCGTGTGAAATTCACACTAGTTACTTTCCCTGGGCCACCTACGGTTTCCTACGCAGAAAATCGGATCGGGAGGATTTTAGATGGGGTGTCCAGAAAGGCTCCTGCCCGGAATTTGAACCCGGGACCCTCCGGTCAGTAGATCAGTGCTCTACATACTAGGCCAACTTTCAGATGTATTGGGGAGAGCTAATTTTTTTCACTAGGTACTTCCCATATTTATATTCTTTGTTTCGAGTATTTTATTTTTTAAGTACAAAGCGTGACATATATATTGGAAATATTATAATAATAAAATAATAATTATATTTATTTATCTTATGAAACAACATTACAAGCACATATTACGTACATTTCTTTTAAATAAGGATACACTAGGAATCCCTAGGCATAGCCTACATTTGCAAACTAGGCAAACTAGGCATAGCCTGTATTTGGGATTCCTCAAAAACAAATTACAATGAGAATAATTGAACAAAGATAAGTGAACTGAGACTAGATACGTAGCATAACATTAACAGAAAAAAGATAACAGTTTGTCTTTTTATCTCAACCTGTCGTGCATACAGATTATAGTGAGTATTAACCATAGTATCAACAAAAAACACATCTGGATTTTCTACATCAAATAACCATTTTTTTACTCGTTTTAAAAATAATGCCAAACTAATTGTATCTCTTACACTATCTGACAGTCTAAGAAATAGTTTTGGCCCTATATATTTAAATGAACGTTTGAACAGGGACAAATTGGGCTTGGGCAAAATATACATTTTTGTAGTTCTTAGGTTGGTTTTGGTTCTTTCTTAGGTTTATTACCACTTCTGAGGTAGAACAATTTCAATACTTTGTAAACGTAAAAATGACGTAAAGGTGACGTAAAATGACTTATTAATGGGAAATATATATGCGTTTTATATTAAAGGTACATGTTTCTCAATTAGAGATTACAGCACTAGGATTGAACTCACCTTCTAGAATCTGGAAGTTTTTTTCCTGGTATTCTTTTCCCAGGGGTAAGGAAAATAATTGCCAATTAGGACTTGAGTTAAGCACAGTATAATAGGTAGGAAATGTGTTCAACAGGAAAATAACGTAAGGAAAGCTATTATTCAATAGATATTCAATCATTAACAGTGATAATTTTTACTCATGGCGGTTTTCCATCAAAAAAGTACAGATTTTCATTGCTTCTGGGAATGATAGTGAGGTAAATCTTTGATCAGTCTTCATTCACCCAGATTAATAGTGCGTTAGTGTGTTCATTTCCTCCAAGCTTGTACCGTCGATGAGAATGGAAAAATTGGAGAACCGCTTGAAGCTACAAAAATATCGGCTAATAAGGGAAGCCCTCGGCTCCGGAACAAAGTTTTCCCTTAGGTACGGTATTGATTTCCTGACTATCATTGTATGGGAAAATGATTTGCATTAACGTGAATAATGAATTCATATTAAAATTCATTCATTATAGAATTCATTTTTTTAAATCTAAGCACTTCAGCTACATTAAATGCATTGTACTTATGTTGAATTATTATTTAATCCATTACAATTATTTAAACACTAGTGTAATGTCAATAAGGAGTTTCTAAAAGGTCTTTTTTACACACAGCATAAGGACTTGAAGGGTTTCTGATAGTTGAGGTTCGAGCTCATGAGATAATTGGTTTGTTAGAGAAGAGGATGCTAGAATTCTATTTTGGGAAGCACTACTGTATAGAGACTCGCTTTCTTATTAATTATAGATAGATAGATAATGATAGATGCAACATTTCTAGTGAAGCAAAGTAAATGATGTTAAAAATAAGGGAGAGGATCTTCGAAAATGGATATGAAATGATAGTCTTATGTCAGCTACCCTTTTCATGATGTCATGTCTAGACGTCAAGACGGCTTTCGCCGTCTACTTTAACTTTGAAAAAGGACGAGAACACTGTGGCTGTTTCTAAAGTAACAGAAATATTTTTCCTTTTCAAACACTGTTACAGGCAGAATAAAAGGCTAATGACTCTATTTGTGGGTTGTGGCTGTTTCTCTATCACTATTTAAAATAAATAACGAAAGGGAGTCAGTGGCATTTTCTACATTTGGCAGGGAGCTGAATGCTACGAAGGAGTAGTATGATATTACTGATCGTTACTTCCTCAATTACGTACATAGACTGTGAAATATTCAATACGCATTCGAGTAATTGAATGCTAACTTGTTTTAGTATCTCCTCAAGCTCATAGTAAATTCTATAGTAAAAAATTCGGCGATAAGTAGGAATATGAATTTTGTCCACTTTTCTTTTTGACAAATTTTTTACTGTAATGAATCAGCACAAATGAAACGGACTCTAATTTAAGTATAATTGTAGCAAAAGGGAATAGGAATAAGCCTTGTTTCTTAGAGAAGCAAGCTCATAAATACAGCATATTAATCTGTTCTGTGGTATAGAATAATCTGTACCACCCTTAATAAGGTAGCAGCCTTATTTATGAAAGTAATTTTATGAATACAGCATAATAATTTGTATTGTAGTGCAGAGAAATATATTGTATTCATGACATTACTTTGATTTTAATACCAAAGTACAGATTAATATGTTCTATCATTAGCTTTAAGCTTAAATCTGATATTGAAGTTATGAGTCCAAAAGTATGGCATTTTAAGGCAAATTTAATGCGTGTGGGACATTAATAGGTTGTTATTAAAATGAAAACTAATTTTTTTCTTATACACCCAATCACGCGGCAGATTTGAGAAACACAAGTAAAATACTGGAATTTTATTATCCAACATATGTGATGGGAATTGTCGATTTCAGTGCGCAATCTCTCTATCTCTCAATTTTTATTTTACAGTACATTGGGATATATAGTTTAATGTTTTAGTATACCTGGCATAAATGTATGGACGAATACCTATTACAAAGACCAAGCTCCCATTCCTAACGACTCATCCCTTCTTCCGCACTTACTATAGTTAATCACGGACCTATGATTAAACTAACTGTCAGTTAGATCGGTAGAACATATTTCATACTTCGTATAGCTGAGAAGTGTGCATAATAAAAAAAAATCATCATCCTGGAAGATGGTTCGCTTGTGATTTCTCACGCATTTCTTTCTCAAAATATTGAATCGCGGGGATATTATCTGGAGCTGAGACCTTCACCCGTGTTTGAATCTGACACTCCGCTTCACAGCCGTACTTAATTCATGCGTTCAAAGATGTAATAGACCAGAATGAAATTTGAGAATGAAAATTCTCCCAAAATCAATTTTACTGAAAACTAATCAGATACGTCGGTACGTGGAATGTGGAATGTGGAAACGTGGAATGGATTCAGCTATTTATGTGAATGTTTTCATCCAATGCTTGGATATTTAAGTGATTTTAGTTCTAAGCCGCAGCAAACAGCGTAAGCATTTCCAATTATATATTCCATTTTAACTCATCACCGCCTAAAATTATGGTTTCCTTGATTTATTTCACTCATTCTATTTACGTCTCATAACTAGTTGGGAAATTTGTTATATATGATTCACGGATTACTACCAATTAACCAATTATTAATTAACCATTACTTTAACCAATTCTTGGACATTAACCAATCTCTTATATATAGCTATTCCTTAATTAACAGGCAGAAATCAAGCGAATTAAATCAAAGTATGTGTAAAGGATGGACACCAACACGTAATACTATATGTTTTCCACCTTTAATGAATTAGTTTCAGTTAACAAGCATTAGATGACTTAAAAATTGTAAATTTTTGCTCATTACTTTTTCTAGCTATTCTTTAATCTAAAGTAATTCTGTTCTTTAATTGAGGGAAGTTTCCCTAATAATAGCTCCCTTTGCAGCCTCTTAAATTAGGGAGTGAATTCTAAAGAAAATTATTCCATGAATGATATCTTTGAAAAAATGATGAACATTTGCATTCGGAACTCCATTTGGAACATCCATACACGACTGGGTTTTTGAAAAAAATATCACGAGGGGTGAGAATTTAAATGGTAATAAAATGCTAATGTTTACATAAATATGGAAAATGTTTCCATAGAGGGAAGAAATGTGAGCCTTTGGACATACTACACCTGTGACCTTTACGGACCGGAACAAATCTGCATCAGAGTATGACTTCGCGTTTTGCTCTGTTCTCAACAATTGGGAAAGGATGTGATGTAGGAAGATTTTATAGGAATATCCAGGATAGACAGCAATGAGAACGTCAATTTGATTTTTAGTGACAATTACTCTTGGTGTAAAATAATTTCTGTAGCCAAAGTTCCACGTCATGGTGAATTTCTGGATTCAGATAGAGAGATGATTCAAGTTTTACACAGGCTTTTATTGATATTTTTGGAAAGCGTAATAAGTTTAACTACTGCTGGAATATAATCATAAGTGTTCAATAATACAGTTGGACAAATTGCTTCCGGTATTTGTGGAAAAACGTTCTGCGCCTCTCTCTTCAGTTTTCTGAAATTCATCGCTACTTTATCACTAAAAAAAGGTTATATTCTAAAAGAAATTTATTAGTAAGGAATTCGGTTTTATAAGCTATCTTGTCCTTATTTGAGCTTCTTTCTTCTTAAATTTTGCATCGCTTGCTTTAGTCAAATGCACACAAGAAGGGCCCGAAAATTGCATTTACGTTGGTCACGTTTTTAACCTTGCATGAATTGGTTTCAGCTATCGAGCACAGGTTGTCACATTATACAAATCAACAAAAATATATAATGAAACTACGAAAGATGCAGTTTGTTGGAGAAGCTATTCATAATCTGTAGTATCCTAAATACCATCATTCACTCGCTCATATGCAGTCAATCATCATATAAGCCAGAAAATTTAAAAGTTTACTGTGAAATCTGATTTTGTGACGTATATATCATATAAGCTGATAAAAAAATATTACATCTAGACATATATTTTTTGTTCCAAAGAAAAGAGCACTTTTAAAATGACCCGTTTTGCGCTGACATTGACTTCCCCGGATGTGTGCTGTCACACGACGCATCCTGTCCATTTTCTATGCTTGCAAGGAGGCCGCAAAAAAGATGTTGAGGAAGCTAACAAAACCTTTTCTTTCTGAAACTGGAGATAATATGCAGAAAAATTGTCACGGCGTACTCTCCCATAGCCCCGCGTATACGAGAAAGTTGGTTCAATAATATTTCGTTCAATAGAAATCCTTGGCATTAAGAGGTCCTTCATAGTAACCACCGTGACCTTGGTTGTCAATACATGCATTGACTAATATGAAAGCTTGAGTAATATTTTGTAATTATATGATTAGTAGCATGGGCTTTGAGCCTCACACACGGCATTTTTTCTTGGTAGAGTACTTCGTGATCTTCTTCGTAATCGTAATATCTTTAGTAAAACAACGATGAATGATCAGTTACATACATGAGAATGGAGGTAGGTAAAGATAGATCGTGTGTTTCAACGACCTCCAGAAATACCCGAGAAGACCTTAGTGCAAGAACCAGATAATGACCACTTTTTGCGAAAATGAGATTTCCACAAAGACATGAAGCCCTTTACCAGTAGACATAGTCATTTTCGATGGTGAGTTTTAAATAAGTTCAGCAGACATTGTTGGAATTTTACGTTCTGCTCTCTGAGTGCAAGAACCAGATAATTAATAATAATGCTCCAGCAAGCCGGAGTTTTCTCGAAACTTCACTTTTGGTTATTATCTTGTTCTTGCACTCAGGTCTTCATTATTAAGCTCTGTCTTGTCCAAAAACACCCCAAGGATATCCAAAATCTGGAAATATTCCTCCAATGGCACACTATCTGCTTGTGAAGTATATTTTCGGGGAAAGCATATAATCATGCAATCGGCTACTATACTCTCCCAAATGGATAATTTAAAATCCTATATATATTTTCAAAAGTGAAAATGTTGTTTCTAATTTTGTACATGAATGGGACAGGGTGTCTTACAATCTTACAATTGTTTCTGAACGACATTAAACCGGAAAAAAATCATAAGGCGAGGCTCAAACCAATACTACTAATCATATGATACTTGCAATATATTACGCGAACCTATACCTTAACAATTAGGGCCACGCCGGTGACTACCAATGAAAATTAACGTAATGAAAATGATTTCATGGCAATAAAATTCCATAGAGCCAATTTCCTCGTGAACCTGGGACTTTAGGAGAGAAAGCCATTACACTTATTTTTACATTTTATCTCGTCCAAAAAAATATTTCGATGGCTTTCTCAACATGTTTTTGCGGTGTCTCCTTGTTCGAATGAATAAAATATCGTGTGGTTTATCACCTCATGATCCCCCTTACTCCATATAAAAATGAAGCGTGACCAAGGTTTTTGCCGATTAAATCCGTCTAACTTGCCAAAAATCAACGATGAAGTGATTCACCGCTACTTTGAGAACATCAAGAAATTAGTTTCTGCGGAAAGCAGTGGAGTAAAAGGTAAAAGGTAGACTACTTTGTGATCTTCTTCATAATCGTAATATCTTTAGTAAAAAAACGATGGATTATCAGTTACACACTACATGAAAATCGAAGGTTGGTGAAGATAGATCGTGTGCTTTAACGACCTCCAGCAATACCTGAGACCGATCAAGCTCAGCTCAGAGGGCAAAATTATTTCGGTTTTGACAAAATTATATTTCATAACCCACTTACAAACAGAATTTCCTAAAGTCAAGTAGCTGTTCTACTGCATGCTGATGAAATATCTTTCAGTTCTACATCCAAATTAGGAACTTCAGGAACCGAAAGAAAATATTTACCCTTACTGTTTTTCGCCATATTACTCCAGCCTGGTTTAATTCAGGACTAATTTATTATTGTTCCTAACATTCTTAATACAAAAAACCTCAATTTATTATGTATGTATTATTATGTATGTATTTATTATGTATTATTATGTATGTTAACTGCATTTTCTAAAATAAATGTGAATAACACCCATTCAGCCGTAATATCGTGAAATCGCCGTCGAAGGGTGATGTTACCACCGTGCATCTTGGCATCATTTAAAAGTAACATCTTTCGACCCCAATTGCAAAAAAACGAAGCACCGGAGAGAAGGGGGCTTATTTCGCAAAGCTTATTATAAAAAAATAGTAGACTTAAAATTGATGTACAACGACAAAAATAAATATTATGGCAGTATAATATTTGTCACAATATTTGAAAATTGTAACATGTCTTTACAACTTGGAAACGCAAAAAGAATAGTTGAGGGCAAATTTTGTGAGACTCACCCTATGACACTAAATGCTGAAAGTCAAGCTGTCGATTTGTCCAGTATGCTCTCAGTATCATACAGATTTTTACCGATTTACCGATTTTATATGCTCTAAAATTATATGTGCTCAAATTTAATTAATTTAATATTGTGCACCAAGTTAAATTCATTGTTGAGAGAATCAGAAAAAGTACCTTAATTATGAACACAATTTAAAATCAGTTGAATGTACGAAATTTTGTTCCTTTCATTATATTTTTACTCTGTTTGAGATTTTTTCCTGTTATATATAAATACGTATTCTATATAGGAGTCGCTTTATTTTGGCGCAGAATATTAACTTCTGAAATCACGTTAAAGGCTAATTAATTGTTCAAAAATTCCCCGGCATTTAAAACCTTACTTACTTGAATTCAATAATATTGATATTATTAGCCTTAAAAGTGCTTTTTAATTATACCCAATTTAATTCCAATCCTTAAAAGCCAGTCCCAAAATCCCCACTTTTCTCTTAAGCACTTTTCTCTTTTTAATTAAAAATAGAATTTTGTGTTCTCAATGTTTTACCTTTAGCTATCACCTCAGAGATGAGACTGGGTATTTTATTGCTGTACTCACATTGTCAATTCATTTATTCTTTGATTTTTTCTCTGAAATTATTAGAGGTTTGTAAATGTCTCCTCAAATTTGAAATGGATGGATTATAATTTTCTTAAAGACATTATCATTAGCATGAGAAAATCCTGGAATATTTGTAAATTTATTCAGGCAATTTTACAGTTTGTAAATTAGTGATGCTTCTGGATCACATAATTTAATTCAGTTGTTTATGATAAGTCTAATTATTTAGAGCAAAAAGTCGGCATTTAATTTTTCCCGCGTTTTTGCCCGAGGCTTGTAATTATTTTCTTTTCTTTGAAACTTGTCTAAATTTTTGTCTTTTACTTTGAACTATGAATTAATAGTATACCCAGACTGTATGGAAATTTCCCTGTGTGCTCAATCAAGACAACGGTTTGGTTTCGAATCCCTAGTGAGGCCTTTTGATAATTCAGGCTAAAAGCATTTTTGTATTAATACTAAACATTTTTAAGACACCGCATAGGGGAGGGAATTTTCCTCTTTGCCCTTATATATGGATTTCTTAAACCATTAGGCTTAGTAATTGGTGAGCTATACACCCACCAACCAGACCGACTGTAGGATTTAACATCACTTTTATGTGCTTAACATGTAATTGCAAGTACCTTAAATAAAGTAGCCATCACAATATACTTTTGTATCCATTTCTGGATTTATAATGGCAATAATAATCTTTAAATTGTTGTTTGAATGTAAATTGAAATGCAACGAAGGTCAGTCGAGTATATTAGTTTCAGTTTTGGCTATATAATTCACTTGAAAAAAAGGCTCAGTTCACATCGATTGTGACATGTAGAAATAAAGACTATATCAGTTTTGTGGGTGATTACCAATGCATTCATTGTGCAGCACTACGTTATTTTTTAAAATATTTTAAATCCAAATGAGGATCAAGAGAAATTAAACATCTTTAGAGAAATTTTTTTCACTCCAAAGACAAATCCACGAGTCCTTTCTTATTGGATAACTTTATTGCCTACCTTTCAGTTGGATCGCAATAATCATTGAATTTGGAAGTAACATAAAATCTAATCAGTTATTCAACATTGTGAACATTATTATCAAAATTATATTTCATGAGTTTCTGAAACTCATGAGCATCCGTTAAGCTGAAAATCGTTCGATACGATGAAAAATAGTGTTTCCTATTTTATTTACATCTCCTCTTAAGTTTTAATTAATTTTGGAGTACCTGCGATTTACTTAAATAAGAGTACGGAGGGATTCAATTTTGTGGATATAATTATGGGAAATCATTTCAGGCTACCTACAAAACAATTCTTGCGTATCTTAATAGCTCTCAACTGGTGGTGTAGGTAATGTCAGTCATTGGTGAAAACAGCTAATTATCCAGTAAAAGGGATGGATTTACCCTGTAAAAAAACTACCACTGATGTGATTCACATCTTAAGCATAGGAGTAGGAAGAATACATGATATTATCTCACTTAATCTGTCTTTTTCATTACTTTTTGCTTCTTTTACGATCTATATGAACCACTCGTGCATTTCCGACCATATTTAATTTCACTTGAATTTTTTGTGCCCTCCGTCTTGTTACCAGACATTTTTGACACATCTGGAAATCCCTTAATGTCAGTTTTAGAAGACGCCATCTGCGTATAAATGCTTTGTGGGATGAATGTCAGTTTTTATATCTTTGTTACATTCCGCTAACACTGGCTTAAATAATGCTGTTACTGTTTATTTGAGGAAAGGGAATTAAGAAATATTGAATACTTTTCTCAAAGTATGCATTCATGTTCAGAGTAATTGCAAGAAATCCAGAATCCAGAATCAATACTCATTCCATGAATTGGGCCATGAAATTCGCACGCCTTGTGAAAGAAACTCATTCCTTTGTTATTTCAACTAAAGCTTTTTTTTTCCATTGCGCGTATCGTTAAGAGGCTGTCAATTCAACTGTTTGTGGTAGTTTTTTTATTCCTTTCTAAAGCTTTATCGACGTATACACACTTTGCGTTAATTATGATCGGTGGTATTCCAACACATGTTCGCCCCTTGGTGAGTTTCCTTCCCCTCTCAAATGCATTTTATCATTGCTCTCCTTAAAAGCAGCAACCGGAATAACAAGAGAACAGTTAGGGTTGCTAACTTTCAAGGATGATATAAAATTTCATGTAAGAATCTCGATGTCATATATTTGTTTCAAATGTACCTGCAAGGTAATTGCAATAGAATAAAGAGATTTTTTTGTCCTCATGCTTCTTTCAGCGATTCTCTAATGAAAGTCAAATGCAGAATTTAGAATCATTGAATGAAATCTACGGGTACGATAAACTTCATAAAATATCCGTTGCGATGTCTCAGACTTGAATATACAAATGAAACTAACGACTCTAGTAAGGAACTAAAGCTCCGCAATAAGAGTATAAAATGGATAAATGGCATTTTTGAGCTTGAAGGCCGTCATGTAGGGAAAAAAGGAGAAATGACCGAAGGAACAAAAAATGCTACTGGTCGAGATAAGAGGAGATTTAGAAGGCAGATGATGCAGGTTTTAAAAGACAATGGAGGATGATGCAGGAATTTTAGGCAAGCGGGTAAGGGAAGATGTTTTAAATAGGGTCAAGAGGAATGTGTATCTTTCGCATTTTTTTATAAATGGTGTCTTAATATAGAAAAAAATTTTATAGGCACGTACGTCTGTCTATTTTAAATTTGCTCCATAGCAGACCCTCTATAAATAAAAATTTCCCCCTTTATTAATGCGCTATCATACTTTATTACTTATGTCTCTATGTTTTTCGGATAAGCCAAACTTCTCAGCAAGTTTCTTGCAGAGAAATGAAGTTTCTGAAAACTTACATGATTGCTCATGCCGTGAGTAACCTTTGTAAATTATGCAAATAAATGTGAAGTAGAGAGTAAAACGGGCTTTTTGTTCTTGGCTTATCTGTAGTAATACTTGCATAAATCATATAGTTATTACTTCAGCCAAGTATTGACTGTCCGTTTGCATTCTTGAATGGTTCATTCAAGGATGCTAGCAATGTATGCACGGACTAACTTCCCCGAAATTTGGCCGTGTTATGTTATCAACATTGAATTCATCACTGGTTGATTTTGATATTTTCATATATTGGTGGCGGTTTCTTCTAAAGTAAATAACTCTAGGAGAGATTGATAATATGTTTTAGTATAGGTAAGATAATGAATGCCATTTTGCGTATATTTCTCTGGAAGCACCTAAATTTGTTTGCCCAATAGTGGTAACAGAGCTGCGACCTTTGGATTGTTAAGCATAGCACACAATGCGGACAAATTCCATTTTCGTGCAGCTCATATCTGCAACAATTTAATTCTCTCTGGTACCTGCAATGAGTTTAGCGTATTGTCGCAGTTAAATAGAGGGAATCTTAGTAGACATAATTGATTTTTCTGTCCATTGGACCTGGGTACATACAAAATATCCTCACCATTGAACTTTGTGAGGTATTTCACTTAGTTAGATCTATCTCTGATGAAATTTGACTTAGATTACAACAGTTATTCCTAATGAACGAAGAGTTCACTCGTCCGTGTGTTAATTTCCTCAGATTTGAAAACATATTATTGGTTATATAATATTAAATTTTGTATTTACTACTTTTATTTGCTTTGATATCCCTCTATGTTTACCTCTAAGAGAGATTAAGAGATCATTTTAGTGATAGGGATAGCAGAAATTATATTCATATACATACTTGAAGATCTAGCTGCTATTTCCTATCTCATAATACCTAGGAATCCAATGGTTACAATTTAGAAGCTAATTTCATTCTTATTGCATATAAAAAGTGCATCCTATTCTTACAAGTTATCTATTTTTTAGAATACATTGGAATGGAATTCAATTATTGAAAAATGAGAGGATACAGTGTTCAAACTACCTCACTTTAACTGTTGCATTTATCTACCGTTGTTTCATGAATTTTTGTCCAGATTTTGCATTTGTTTTAACCGTGTAAAGTTGGACGTAGCGAGTAGTGACCCTAATATTTTCATCGTATAACTTCCAATGTTTATTTCACCATCAGTCATCGCTAAATTACACCCAAATGCATTAAATTTCATGAGAAAAATATTAACGATTTTGAAAAGAGTTAATACTTCCATTCTCGAAAATCATGACTTATTTTTAGCATCAATAATTATTTGCCGAGTATTTTTAGGTAAAGAGCAGCTGAAATAATAGCAGCATGGTGTTTTTGGGTGTAAATAAAATTTCTACCAAATACTAGCCTTAAAAGATGCTACTTGTCTCGCATAATTAATCATTAGCATGTAAAAATATGTTCTTTTTAACTCTTTTTACCAAACATCTACAATATATTATTTATTAGCATAGGCAAGTGATGCAAATAAATGTGAAGTAGAGAGTAAAACTGTAATTTAAATATCTGTGGAATTACTTATGCGCTCTTTCTGTGAATCAATCTAGCCACGAAGCTTTATTTACTACATTTTTAACATTTAATTCATAAGCCCCACATCTTGCGTAAACATCTAGCTCTCTTCATCATCACGGTCAAACTTGTGCAGCCTCAAACCATTTTCGTTGTCTTGAGAGATCGTAATGAACCTTGTATGAGCTCATCCCATCCATCAACACCTTCGTCAATCCGTCTCACCAGAGCCTCGACCGCTTAAATGCTGCGTAATATTCAGAGAAGATCGATTAATCATTGTTATCATGACGTTGACGAGTTAAACATATTAGCTACTTATGGCGTCTGTGTAAACACCATCAGACCTGTTTATCTTTTTAATTACCCATCAAAGTTGATTTTTATAGTTTCTTCGCAACCGAGGAAAAACTCTTTCCTCGGAATGCTAATCGATCGATGGACTCTATTCTAAAACGCATTCCTTTATTAAAAGGCAAAACTTGGATCACTTATAAATAACCCTCCTAGCCACTGGGAAAATTAATGAGATATCTATCGTTCTTAGTCAGTAACTCGGTGTGACCTTTCATATGTTCCTATTCATGGCACCAATTGCTTTCTCGTCAGGTCTCAGGTCTTTCTTCCTGCTCGTTCCACACCATTTTGATTATACTACGCCTCTTTTCCCTCATCGTTATTTACACGCTCGCTTCAAGCAAAGAAATCTGTCTTGTGCCAACTGTCAAGTAACTGAAGGGAAAGATTTGGCTGGGAAAAAACTTGTTCACTTTCCACGTGACCTTTTTAATGGTGGTTCAAGGGATAGGTAGCTTATGAGCGAATCCAGAGGAATTTTCTTAGCCCAATTAAGCTTGTTGATACAGCCAGGTTCCGGCCTCGCAATGCAAGGATCGTGGGTTTGACCTTCAACACGCGCAAGAAAAACATTGTCTCCTCAAACGAGAACCGGAGTGGAAATTGGATGAGCGGAAGCCCATCCAATTTCCAATTTTTCTTGCTCCATCAGTCACTCAATTGGACCCATGTGCATAAAATCAACAGAATAATAGTATTTTTTTATTATAAACACGGAAATATTTCCGTAATGCCCTTTACTAACTCTTTCCATACACTATGCTCATATTATAAAGTTCCATTGCACCAGAGCATGATTATTCTGTGCAATTGAGGGCACGTAAGACTACCATACTTTGCATTCACGAAAAAGCAATTATATGTGAATGTGATTCTAAGCGAATACTAATGGGGGAAGTTTAATACCTGGGTCAACAAACCGTTAGTGGTAGACCATCTCAAGTATTAAGATTATACAGCATTCTAAGAAAATAAAAAATTCATACTGTAATTCATTTAATTACAGTAAAAAGGTTGAACCCATGGCAATTGCATTGCCAGGCCGTCGCGTAACTACACCGTTTAAATTGACAACCTGAATTTGGCAGAAATATTTCTCTAAATTCGCTCATAAGCTATCAAATCCTTTAAACCACCATTAAAGTGGCCATATGGTCGATGCATGTTTTTTCCCCAGCCAAAGTTTTCCCTCCAAAGGCTTGAGAGATGACGCATAGCAGATTTATGTCTTTGAATCGAGCCCGTAATATACGGTGGGGAATACAAGCGCTATTTAGCTTAGTTAAAATTGTGTTGAACGAACAGAAAAAAGACATGATAACTAACGAGAAAAAAATTGAAGCCATGATATAGGCCAGATGAGATGTACATATTATCTGGGGAGCACGATACGTATATCATGAGTTTTCTCTGTGGCTATGAAGGTTTTCTTTTATACGAGTAATATGCTCTTATTTCAGCCAATCTACGCGTGACATTCCGTACTGAGAATTTGCAGTACTCTACCAATTACAGTTAAGGTTCATTTTGACCCTACAACGAGATAGAAACACGGCCTATCTAGCTAAAATAACTCAAGAATGCATGGTTAAATTATTCCGCGATTATGTAGGATTCACGATTTTTCGTTCCTCAGAGATACACTTCCGTGGCCTCAATGAATTATTATTTCAAGGTGTAAATATTTGCGAAAGCGACCGTCCTGAACTGAAATGCGGCAACTGCATCAATACGAACTCGTGTGAAGTGAAAAATTGATCCCGTGCGCTTCTTTTCGTCTTTTTCAACCCCGGCCCATCACCGCTCTCCCATTTCAAGAATACATGGGCTCACGCTGACGGACTAATTAAAGTGGCTCTGATGCTGGAAACACGAGGAATAACCCTCGACATTTATTTTTAATCTAAACTCAAAGTGTGCAAAAACACTTGTGTAATTTAAACTTCAAACGTTAAGTATAAAGGTTCTAGGTAGTCGTCAAGCGTCCCCAATGTGTTTTACGCTTCAGCGTTTGTGCTGGGCTTCTGGACAATTCAACAGAACACTGTATAAATGTGAGGTGCACTTGGGAAGAACGGCCGCTAATCAAGCAATTCCTCATCTCCCCATTATCTTTGTTCGTATCGTCGCTTTTGCCTATCGTACTTGATTACATTCACACTCATCTGAAGTGTTGCTTGATAATATTATCGGTATATTTTACGCCCTATTATGAAGGTTGTTATAAAAACCAATAATATAAGCATTCAAAATAATTCGGTAATATGGATTGGGTCAGTGGCAGAAAAATAAGTTATAAGAATATTGGGAGAAAATAGAAGCCTGGTTAACTCTTTAAAAAGAATGTGGGGCAACATAATTGGTAATAACTTGAGATGATAATTTAATGAAGACAATTTTCGAGGGAAAAGTGTACGGAAAGATTGGGAAACTGAACGATATTAAAGTAAGCGTTATAAGATGCAAAAGAGAATATTGGAAGCCGATAGAAGAATCCAGTGAAGAACTGCGTCAAACCATTATCAAGATTGATGACTAACGAGGATGAGAGAGAGATTCTGACGTTTTCTTTCAACCTTTGGTGAGGTGTGGTGGGACAGGTGTATTTCGCACGAATGAAGTTTCACTTATAACTTGTGTACTTTAAGGCAATTAGTTGCCGCTTTTGTCATGTATATTATTTTGAAATCGGCATAAAATATTTGATTATGTGCATTGTGTAATATACATAATATATTATGCATAGAATAATATAGAGGAATTGAAAGAGATAAAAGGAGCTCCACTCCCTTTCACCCTTCTTGATTTATTGGCAATTTCATAGTGACCTTTTTGAAACATCACCTCCATATGTTTCACTAAATTTAGTAATACATAGAACCATTATTATTTTTACTTAAATACTAATACTGTTATTTACTAGCGATATTTGGTTCTCTTTTTTCTGACTTTTTCAGTCGTTTAGTACTTAACACATGTGAGCCTGCTAAAATACACAGCGTCAACACCATTCTGTTTTACAAAATAATATAAGACTCTTCCATATGCACCTAATCCACACATTCCATCCATTCTCGATGCAAAATAAGTTTAAAACGCATTAAATCACCTTTCTAACTCGTAAAAATTTTGTAAATAATAATTTTATACTTTTACGCATCTCTTCATCTTCAAATTATTTTTTGCACGTAAAGTGAACTATAAAATATGATGTTGCAATGATTTAATATTTTATTTATACAAATAAGCCACCTAGTTTGCCAGTTATTTTCATAAACTCTCATTTCTCACTTTCTAAGATAGCATAACATTTTATAGTACACTTTACTCTGCAATGATCTTATGTTAATTACTCTTTTATATATCCTGCCAAATACTTAAGCTTTTCCGGAAAGGATCAGCTACACTTATTGTTTTCAGGGGTGGCGATCGAGAACCATGATCATTTGCACTATCATTTTGTAGGTATTAGAAAAGAGATAAGATTTATTTAAGAAACGGAGGACGGGTGAAGAGAAACTGAATTCGGTACCATCCGGCTATTAACGAAAGACGCCACGGAGTTTGTTTAATATTCCAACTGAAAAACGTCAATTTCTTCTTCCTTAATTTAACGAGACGGACTAAGGATTTAGATAAAGCTAAGAAACGATAGCTAACTAGTGCAGGAGGTAAAGATGGAACTAAAAATTTTGTAAAATAGAAGAACCCGCAAATTTAGAGTTTATTTATAAATATTCTGTTAGGCACGCACAAAATGCATATGGTGATGGAGTTTGTTCAGTATTTTTTGAATATTTGCTACGCCCCATTTGTTGGTATGCTCTTAACGCCCACTAAACCATGCACAATAACGTTTTTATATGTACCTACATATAACCTATTTATTATTTGAAATGTAAAGAAATACTGGTGCGAAATAAAAATAGATTTCAGTTTTCTTCACCTCTTCAAGAGGTACTACAATTGCTGCACCAGCCATCTACCCAAGCATCAACCTGTTATTATAGATTGGAAAATGGTTTCTTCCAAGGGTTTCTTGGGGGTGGCCGAATCCGAGCAGTAAATGAGCTTGAGAGCATTTTCAAAAGGGAAGTCCTCACTTGCCCCTTTCCGACATTCAGGATGGTTGTCTTTAATTTATTTGCAAAATTATTGAATCAGTTGTTGAGGGCGGATATATATTATAAATTTATTGGGGCGTTTGAATTAGGGGACCGGAGAAAAATCGAAAATATACGTAAGACAGAAGGGAAGATAAATGAAAAAGTACTGGGAATGGCTGAGAGGGAAAGAGATTTTATGGGGGAAATTATGATAAAAAGATGAGGAAGAAAGTAATTAAAGGCGATGGTTTATTGAAAGGCGATATAGGAGACAGAAGTATGGGCAAGAGAGAAAAAAAGAATTGACTTTTTGTGCGAGGTTGAGGAGGATAGGACGTTTTGCCGAACTGGGAAGGGAGCATTACGCATTTACTGGGAGGAGTGGATGCGGTTAATGAAAAGATTTGAAAAGAAATGATAGAAATGAAAAGAAAAGTTGAGCAAAATTGTGCCATTTGTAATTTAGTTCAATACGGTCAATTCACTCATTGAAAGCAAAGGAAAGTGTAATTTGCTAGTTTATTTATACTCTCATTTTCCCCTCTTCCACCTGTTTGCCTTATCAATAATTAATATGTGTTTTGGTGCGTGATTTTCCTAGTTACTCTCATAATGTATTCGGATACCCAATTAAGAACTTATACAGAAGAAATACGCAGAATCCACGTCCCTAACGGAATCCAACGTTGCAGCTGGACGGCTGCTGATGACGATATTGTTATTTAACATGATCAGATTTCAATGGAGTAAAGAATAAGTTTTGAAATCCACTTGCAGGATCACATTAATCTCGTAGTATTTCATTTTCAGAGTTGATTTGTAAGCTGCTTTTGTGGATTTTACTCAATCCGAAGCCTTTCGCTTCGCAGATATTAATTCCCATGCGATCATTTTTCCGCGATCATGGTTCATATTCTGCCTATCCGACTCTTAGGTTTACAGTGGATGGTGGGCTTAAGTTTCACCTTCCACCCAAAATTCGTATATTAAGAGGAATCTCATAGTTTGAGCCTGCCAGAAAGCACAACGGTAATGAAAATTTCTCGATTTCTTTCTCCCTGAAATATCTCGTCGGGATAATATTGGTAGAGATGGACATAGCAATATAATTTTGGCCAAAATAACGGCGCGAAATATTTCCTAAGATACAAAATGGCGGAATAATTGTAGAAAATCTTCTCCGGTTTTCCACCGGGTCAGGTTGTCCAAGGCCGACGTTTCGATGCTCTACTCGGTCACCGTCATGAGGGCAGATGAGTGTCGAAATGAGGTTTTGGCCACCATATATATTACTTTCTTGTGGCTTCTTATACCAGCCGGTATAAGAAGCCATCGAAATCCGACTGGAAGTCAAAAATTTCAGTCGAGACACAGGCTTCTCAACCAGTAACGCGTGGAAACCCGTGTTAAAAATCACCAAAAATCAACGGAGCACTCCTGACAGCGGATTGGTTGCCAAGACGCCATTCCATCGCGGTGACCAATCACGTGTCACCTGACCTCCCGTTAAGGGTAAATAAGGCGGCCAAAATCTCAGTTCGACACTCATCTGCCCTGATGATGGTGCCCAAGTCGAGCATCGAAACGTCGGCCATGGAAAACCTGACCTGGTGGAAAGCCCTAGAAGATTTTCTGCAACTAATTCGCCAGAAAAACGATATTATGGCGGAATAATTGTTTGCATATTTTGAGTCATTCGAGTCCACACTTCCAGGCCACATCTCTTTCCTCTGTCGAGGCATGGGCAATAAAAGTTTCTACAATAAAAACTTTTTTAGCATTACTGATCCCTCTGTCCCTGGCTCTCCAGGTATTTTTTCTATGACATACTTTGCAATGAAAAATGAGAGATAGAACGTAAAAATTCACATTTCCATTGCTTAAATTAATGTATATTTAGGTCGTTAAGTGTATGGTATTTGTAGAGTTTATTTCTAGACGTCATCCATAATTGGAAACACTAGCCAAAAGTTGATATTCTGAATTGATTTTATCAAAAAAATACTTTTACAGTATCATGAGAAACTTATCAATCCTACTAACATCAGCCTTTGCAGTAAAAGCAAGAAAATTTTGCCTGAAATATTTGAATGGTCATGCTTTTCAAAACACTTATTTTTTTAAGTATTGCATATTAGTAATACATACATTTTTATGGGTAATTGATGTGTGGATATGGGCACCAGTACTGCGATACGAACATTTTTGAAGGTATTTGTAACGAATAAACCTTTCAATTCGTACTGCCCATGCCGCCCTTGTTCTTGGATGCCTTTTAATTTAACGCCAAATGGTCTTGATTGAAAAACATGTTCCCGTAACTACCACGTATATTTTTCCAGCATATCTGCACCTTAGGTTTAGTGTATGAGACCGTATACATTACGGTCAGGGATGAAACGTATCTAGGACTATAAGAATCACTCACGGAACGTCCTCTCAGGCAAAAATAATCCCTTTAAACTTTGAAATTGGCATTCTATTGGTGAACATGAAGTGTATTGCGGTGAAAATTGGCTTTATTCCCGCTGAAAGGTTTTTCAAATCAATATGTAGATTCTTAAATCGGAACGGATTTACACTCTCCCGGGAAAGGGTCAAAATAATTATTCTGTGGAATCTGCGTGAGGTTAATTCGTTAAAAGCATGCGCCAGAAACGTTGTGAGTCAGGAAGTGGAATAATGCAAACGAGAACTGGTGACGAAACCCGTCTCCCTTGTGCATGGGGTCCCTATTCATTTAAAGGAAAGAGACACTTACAGGCGCGCAAAAATTCACACTAAAAACTTGAGGTAGGCTAAATAGATGGCGTTTGTGTTTTTACCTCCGTCCTTACTAACATTGATAAGTCAAGTAGGCATAACTGGTCTCCAGGCATGAATCTAATGAGATATTGTCCCTGTTAAAGACTTCCGGTATTAAAGTTTGCAATCTCTCCCCCATAAACTCTCACATAATAATTTAATCAGCGTAAAAATTAGTAATTGCAGTGCAGCTTTTTGGTCACCTTGAGGGCATGATGCAGTAGTCGGAGTTTCGCATGCATCGATTAGCATATTAACTAAAGAATTTGGAACTACGAACGTAATGTTAGACTATTTATAATAAGGACGAAGTTTTTTGCAATACTTTCGGGAATTAGGTTTTGAAATAATAATAATAATAATAGGCAAGAGTTTTTATAATGTAGTTTCTAAGTGTTACGATATTTTAAATAAATACTATCCCTTATTTTGTGAGAGATAGTATGCCTTATTGTTAAAACATCCTAAATTTTTAGATTTACCGAGGATATACCGGCAAGTTCAATAGCGATTCTGACTTAGCGACTTACTTCTTCTGTCAGAGCTATATATCTCTCTTCCAGTTCGAGACTACAAATCTTTTAAGAGCCTTATTTAATGATCACACGATTTGTTTTTAACTTGATTTTAGCTTTCCATATAATCATGACAAATCAACGTGATTTGCATGCGGTTTTCATCCCCCTCTCTAGGAACCCGGAGAAGGTAGTTGCGACAACAACAATACGGATGACATTCAAGTCAGTATTCACAGAACATTGATTCATTCACATAACAATGGAAGGGAGAACCAGAAAAAAGCAATTGATTCCAAAATATCATTGTTCTATATCAGCAGTGCCGTTCGTATTATTTTTGAAACCATAGATAGTGTATTTTATCATTGTTGAAAAATTAAAATATTTCAAAATATCTTTATCCCATGAAACCAAGAAAATCAGTCACATATGTTATGCTGATCGTCAAATTCGTCTTCATCCACCTTGAATTGAATATGATAATATCGGCCGCGTTTTATTAAAACAATTGGCTGGTTTAAAAACGTTTCCTCGACAATTATCTCATTTACCCGACCCTTAACAGTAAAGCCCTGTGATCAAGGCACTACTTCATTAAAGAGGTTTTCAATTAATGAATAAAATCTTTTTCTGTTCTTAGGAATCATATTTTCCTTATTTTTACCGGGTTACAAAAATTCTATCAGCCCTCCAATCCCTAAATATTTTAGTTTTCTAACTAGCTTAGTAAATTTATTAATAATTTTCTATGGTTTCATCCAGAATTTGGTTTGCTCTCCCTTTTAATATTAGTATTTAAGATTTATATATTACTAGCTGAATCCGGCAGACTTTGTCCTGCCAGTGTATATTTATTTCATCTTTATACAGAGTCATCGAAAACGTTGTTCGTGATTTCATTTGCCAATTACTCGAGAAATAATTATTATCGAGGCATCAATATGAAATGAATGCGTGATTGAGCAGCACCTGTCCGAGATTTGATGTCAGTGTTGATGTTGAAGTCACTTCAGCATGTCAGCCAGCATCTTTACAGAAAATTCAACAAATGTAGGCCTATCCGTTGGTTTGATTTCATGCCTCAGTTGAATATTGTAAGCATGCAATTTAAGACTTTATATATCATTTTGAACAGTTATTTTAGCAATGCCAAGTTCCAAACTGCGTCGAGAAATCTTGGGACTTCGTATACATGACTTTCTCAATCGCTCAACATTCTCTTTCGACGCGACGTGGGTGGATTCTATGTAAATCTAGCGAAAATGCCAGACTTCGCTAGTAGTAGCAGTATTTTAAAGCCGGCGACCGACAACTAAGGTCATTTGCGTCAAGGGAAACTGTACAGAGAAGGATGGAGGGACACCTGGCGTCGGCATTAGCCTACTCTTGCGAACGACGCCAAGGGGTCCACAGTTTAACGTCTCATCCGACAGACGGTGTACTGTACTTGAAATGCCCCCAGCTTCGCTCGAGATCATTTCAAAATATATACACTTGACGTGGATAGTTACTCAATCAGCATAATAATTACAGTTATGCATAATTATATATCATGGGCAAATGTTTAAATTGAAGTTTTTCTTCATTGTCAATGCCCTATTTTTAAATTTCCCATTGCAAATTGATATATATATTTGTAAATGTAATTTAAAATTCATATATTATTCCTACACTATACACCTGTATATTATAACCCGTTTACCGTCCCGGAACGGAGATGAACAAGTGAAGATTTCAGCGAGATCGTTCCAGCCATTATCCATGTCAACCGCTTACCAACAAAATGCGCAATCCATTTTTATTTATAAGATTATCAATGCATATTTTTAAAGTGATCAATTTTGCTACCAATAGGATTGTCATATATGTATTCAGCAAAGGAAGTCGTAGTAAAAACCCGATTCTTATCACTAGAAATGACGGTATAATTATTAGCTCAAGTGAAACTATTCTGTGCCATAGTTATTCTAACTACTAGAGTGGAACTTAAGGTCAACTGTACTTACTGTTCTGCTTATTAATTATGTTAACGTCATATGGAAGGTCGTTGCTAATGAATGCAAGTGCAAAGTTTCTCGTTGTAAGACTCTTAAGCTTATGTCATTCCCAGTTGTATGGGGGCAATTGCCTTCGTATTTTCTTGGCCCGCAAGCTGTTGATGACTTTTAATTTGTTCGTTTCTCCCAGCTTGTAAATTACTTCAGCAAACGCCATGGTCCCAATTATTTTACTTTTTGGTGTAAATTTTTACTTTTAATTTACTCTTACAGTTCATTTTCCTCAATTCTCGTGATACCTCATCAAAAAAAAGAATTTTTCGTAATCAGATTAGAAGGAATATTCCACATTCTGATGTAACGTGTTTTTAAATAGCATAGGGAAGTTAAGTGCTGCCATAAGCACAAATATGGACTCTTCATTAAATCGCATCAAACTTCAGTCGCTCAAATAAGTACATATTTTTTGCTGCACCAACTTTTAGGCCCCTAAACTACTGGCGAAGTCGATCCTCATGATGTTTCATTACTTGGACTTAATGTGACGTCAAACTTTGTGATGTTGCAACGAAAAACAAGGGCTACTTCTCGTCCCTGCCGAGTTTAAATATCTGCTTCTACATACTTTCACTGTTGTGTGGGAGGTGAATTCACGCTAGGCATTCATTAATGTCTAATTAGCAATCCTAGAGTTTGTAAGTTCATTACGGATTTTACTCTGAAGTCACCCAAGATAAAAAAGAATACAACAGCTATACGTACATCACAGCTTTTAGTTTTTATCTGCGATGGTCATTAAGGAATGACCATAATGGCAATATGAAACATTTTAATGTATTTTAGCAAATTTCTAATTACGAGAATTATTGTTTAATTTCACTTTGAGGAGGTGGAAAATAAAGGGAAAATGCAGTGTGGAAGAATACATTCCAGTAATAATGATACGTATGGCAGCATAATCTCTAATACACTCTTTTAAACGCCATGTGCTTTTAACACGAAATATATACCTATATATTTTTTGCATATTTCATAAATGCTAGAATTGAACGTAATATCATGCATTCGCGATTTCTAAATCCATTTTTCACTCTTATCATTTTGTATCAATAATCTATTTCACTTAATTCTACCGTGATAGTTCCTGATCAATATTTTCTCCATTTAAACTTTTCAGACTTTCATTCCTATCGCTAGATTCCTCTATTTCTGCGCTGAGTTTATTTATTCTTAAATATCGCACATCCCAAACTCATTTGAAATCCCCTGCCTTTCTGCATCTTTAACTCCAATGCATGCTCTTCGAACTTCTTAGGGCACAAATTATTAAAATACATTAAAACATCCTCAGTAATAGAATTACCTCCGTGGTAATTTTTAGCCTCAAACTTTTAAACTTAAGTTCCCAACATATTTTAGAAAAGGCATCTTTTTCTCCTTACGTTGTTCAGTTCCAATACTTAACCATTTCCACAAATATATCTGAACACAGAATTAATTAATTGCAATCAATATTAGGTCAATATCTATTAATTCTCGTGATACCTCATCAATAAAAAAAATTTTCGTAATCAGATTAGAAGAAATATTTCACGTTCTGATGTAACGTGTTTTTAAATAGCATAGGGTAGTTAAAATGCTGCCATAAGATTAGATTCAATTATCCTATCCTACACAATCCTACACTCAAAACGAATATATATTATTCGCAATATTGATTTAAATATTTCAGCTGGTATTCCCAAAGCCAATGCAGAATGTACAAATATATGAGATTATGCATACCTGGAAACATAGTTTAACAGAAATTCTATTTTTTTAATGAATCTAAGAGTATGTGTAAGAACAATCCGCGTAATTGACAGGTAAAGTAACATCAAAAAATAAATAACCCACCCAGACATGTCTTTTCTCGCACATTAGATAGCAAATAAATCTTTTTTCTCATAATTATAAACCATTATTGCTCAATAATACAAATGTTTAAGACATTTTTGAAAGAATAATGTAAGAGTCAGGGAGTTAGTGCTTTGTAAAGAACAAGTCTTTAAGTGTTTATGCACGAAACGGTGATCAACCTTAAGGCATTCAATTTCTCATATAATTCTTTCAATTATTTGCTTCTTTACAATTGGCTTGTCGTAATGATGTAATGAGGAATTCTGCAGCCATTTAAAATCTACACCAACCCATTCAGCAACCTCTCAAAGCTCTCCGGCCGCAGAGTATCACAGAAGGTCCAGGAATTAGACGCACAAATTCTGTTTTGCCCAGAGACCAAACTGTTGACCACAGGTTTTGGTTTCCAAACTGCCGACAGTTTAGTGATTTTTCCTAATTGTTTTTATACTTCCTTATTCTTATTTCTCATTTTAGGTGAAGCATTTTTGCTTCAAAATTTAAAAGTATATGTAATGGAGATTTTCCTGAAGAGAGAAGTTTTGTTATGAAGGTATTACTTCTTAAAAATTGCACATTTTAGACAACTTAAAAACCCGACGTCATCGGGTATCCAAGGTATGACGTTGTGATATGGGTGTCTTTTTAACTCTTGTACATGAATATAGGGTGTTTAATGAATACATGGCGAAAAACAATTGTCTTTGTCTCATTTTCAAACACAATAAATTAATTAAATTCGATTTTTTTTATTTAAGTAGTATGGATCGTAACGAGAATATCTTTCATGCAATATATAAGGTTGTACTTATGTTACTTTCACCATTATTAAACTTCCTTCGCGTAACGTTAAAGGGTACGTGTACCGGAGGTTAGGATCCGCTGCTTTTAAGCATACGTTTTTTGAATTGATAACCTTTCATTCTGCTAAAATCTAGTGCAACAAAGCAATCGCTGTTTCTTTGAGAAGGCAGCCTCCGTAAGGGATTCAACCAAAGATAAATAGTCGGATTGTGCTGTCCTCTAGCTTCGCAGTTATTTTTTCGATCAAGGCACGGGTGAGAAACTCAAAACAATATATTCGCTTCGTTTTCTTCTAAAAAAAAATAAACGTATATTTCCGTGGCAATATGAAACTATAACCTTCAGTGACGTCAGAAGGCGTTTCAGATCACGTGGTTTTTGTCAATTTTTGGGAAGATTTTAATAGGATTTAATAATATATTTGTGGCAGAGAAAAAATTGCATATATATTTATATTTCCGAGGAAATTTTGTATCAGGTATTAAACATTAAAACACGAGGAACAAATTTCATTCATATTCTCCATTGCAGGAGCTTATTGCAATAATTACAGATATATATCTTTAAAGCAGTGCTTCCACTGTTTTCACTTTCGTCCTGACAGTTCATTCCCTTGAACTGTATCCCTGATATATGAGCCATGAAGTTTATGAAGCCGTTGTTGAATCGGTAGTGTAATAACTACGAATATGATTGTTTACTCATCGGTAATACCACTCCAGCTGCTCGTCCATGATTGTATATCAGTATTCTGAAGAAATATTGTACTTATATTATTTCCACCATTGTTAAACTTCCTTCGCGTAAATTTAAAGGGTACGTGTACTAACAATTAGGATTCACTGCTTTATAGCATACGTAGTTTTGAATTGATAACCTTGTCAACTCATCACGATCAAATCGCGGACACATTTCTCTGACAACCTTGATGCTAACAGACCGAGTTCCAAGTTTGATGTCCTTTTTAAGCAACAGTGACGGCTAATGTCACATTGATATGCCGTCCATATCCATCACTAGATATTAAGTTCAAACCAGGCATCATAATACGGAGCCTAAAGGTAATCTAATCCAGGAAGTAGTTCATGATGATACTCGAGCTTTAAAACAATTTTTCTGGGCTCATGTTTAGTGTTTTTCCGAACAGTAATGGGATTTCTCAAGGGAGCATTCGGTGTGTTGGGAATTCCCTACCTTTCAAATACGGAATTTATTGCAGGAACATGTCCTTGAATTGAAGCATTTCCCTTGCCGTTCCATTTTAAATTCGATATACGTTGCACCTCTCCCATTACATTTCTGTAGCTGTACACTGTACGCCATTCATTGTATTTATCCAGTTATCTTAGGTTAGGCATAAAGTATGAGTCTAATTACGAAAAATCTCACGTATTTATGATAATTTTTCGACGGCATAGAATGACTCAAAATTCACTTTGTACCGTGGTGATCGAGTATATATATTCTTTATATTATATTATCTTTAGGAATGGATGTACACGATAGCAAGATTCGCCTTGACCAGGAGGAATGATTTTTTTCTCTGAGGAATATCTGACCAGGACGAATGATTTTTTCTCTGTGAAATATCTGCTCTCGTGCAATTTAGCGGGTAACTTTGCTAAAGTTGTCGCGGCTAGTTCGCGAGCTTTGTATTTATGGATTTAAATCACCCAATAGCACAAGTGAAAAATATCGCCTTGCCAACAGTTCCTCTCCAAAAGCTATTTCACAGGGCATTCCGTGAAAGATCAAGTCGTGAAAATGTTTTCAAAATTGATACACATGAAGTAATAAAGATGTTAAGACGTATTGGATGTCATCGTCAGTTCTGTAGAAAGCGAAAAGCTACTACAATAACTTTTCCTCCGAAGGAAATATTGTAGCATTTTTTCAGTTCAAAAATAGAAGAGTTTCTCTTAAATGGAAAACCACTCATATCGGGATCGTAAAGTATATTGATCAATGTTGGGCTTAGAATTAGTCTTGTTGAGGACAAAAGTCTGCTATTCAGTAGTGTGCCTTGTGAAAATGACGCTATGAATCACTGTCTCTGCATTAGACAGGTCCAAGCCCTCTATTATTGCTCCCTTGCTCTTAATCCATTAAGGGTGGACACTAAATGTGATCTAATAGGTTTGTACACGCCTTGTTCAATTGCAAGATGCATTCTTGTTTCTCTTGACCCGAATATTTTACCAGCATCAGAAAGAGCCGTCCAGCACGTTGGCAATGTCGTCTGGGTCGCCGTCAACTACTCCGCGCACTTACATGCCAATAATATAACCAGACCTTGCTCCCAGGCGATGAAATGTAGCGTTGCTCTTATTGTTAAAAGCATCCTGCCTCCTACTCTTCCACGTATCATCAGGTCTCTCTGAAATTTTTGTCCCAATACTTATCCGCGTGAATGAGATATTAAAATCATTACAAAAAATATGTTCATTTTGCTGAAACGGAAATATGTTTTACATGCGTATAGAAGAATAAATCTGCGGATCGGGTTGGTGTGGTGGCTAGAGTATTGGTCTCCCATTCCGAGGGCCCGGGTGCGATTCCCGGCAGTTGCGGATCTTTCTATGGCAAACTTGTCCCGACTTGAGTGCTTAGTGGAGGGCTTTTCAGGTTCAGTACTCCGTCCGTCGAATGGGACGTTCAGCCGTGGTCCCCTTGGCACCTGTTGTTAAGAGTAAGCTACGTGTAATGCCGACGCCGGGTTTCTCTTCACCCTTCCTCCATTACTTGAAATGTTCTTAGCATTGCCCAAATACCTACCTAATCTAAATGGTGCTAATGACGTCAGCTGCGCCTTCCCTGTATGAATGAAAACTAACTTCAAATACTATTTCAGTCATATCCGAGACAGAATGTCAGTACCCTTTTTTCATGAGCTTTAATATCTCACCTGGGTCATTCCAGCTCAATTCAACAAACGTTTGTCCCTTAGGGTCTCAGATTTCGATAAAAATTGGTGTATGGAAACAAAGTCAACTCAAACTGAATACCCTCAAACAGTTTTGTGAAAAAAAAATTTTGAGCGAATTATGCACGTTTTAATTTTTTCGCATGTTTAGCAAAAATCCGAGCCTTAAATCATATTATCACTTATATCTCCGCTTGCAATGGTCATACAGCAATGAATAATAGCTCTTTTTAAAGATAAATCTTTATTGAATTCAAATATATCAAGAAAAAATTATTTTCTTCTAAACCCTTTTGTTGTTAATTACTAATGTTAAAAAAATTGTTAATAAACCTTTCTCAAATACTCCATCTCAGAATCGGCCGAAACTTTTTTTCCGTAATTTAAACATACCCAGCTAACTCTTCCAAAAATAAAATTTAGTGGCAATTCATAAATGCGTTTCTTATAAATATTTAAACATTTACAATTTTCTCTCACGCGGCCCGTCGGCTCCCCCCCTTGGAATACATGTAGCGGACACGCGATGCAAGCCTAAAAATTTCCTAATTGCTCAAGGTCGTGGCTATATGAGATAAAAATATATTATAAACTATAAATGTTAACAACAATTGTTATTTAATATGTTAAATGGATGTTTGCAGAGAAATTTTCAGAAAGTTTTCTAGCACAGATTGACAAGGTGAATAAGGTGTACCATCGCTCTCTCCTTGTGAGTCACTGTCATTGCTGGAGTTGTTTGTAGGTAGGGATACATGAGCCTCCACAAATTGCAAACCAGAAGGCCCCGGTTGTGACAGTACTGCTTCTGCAGCCACAAGCTACTCAGGAACGTCTTCTTGATGACTGATGGTGACCTTGGTGTGTCACCTTTCGCGACTCCCTTATTCAGAAGCACTTTGCACTGACGACACAATTTTCTGCCCTTAACCAAAGACATCGCTCTAGTGCTGAAAATTTTCGATTTGTAATATTTGGCAGTAATTGTATATAAATTAGCACTAAGGATAATGTAATGCAGTTTCATTGGATTACAACACTGTTTTAGACGCTTTGAATAGAAAGAAATAAACTTTTTCTCATTGTTAACGCACACGGTTTCCACTTTGACACCTTTTCTATCCTCGATGAGCTGCAGATCTCTTCGATACATTTAAAGGCACTGTCTCGCGAACACTTTTCGCCTCTCACTGCGCCGATGGAGCAAATTTTTACACAATTTTGACAATTAGTTTAAAAAACTATGTACGAGAAAAAAGAGAAGGCAGACAGCTCTTGAATAAGGAGATGCACACGCGGTGGCAGACCAAAACAAACTGAGACTTCGTCGGTGAATAAATGCGGCTGTCAAAAAAACATGTGCAGCTACATTGTCTTCTTTCAAGCTTTAAGGCACATACCGCAATGGGCAGAGTTGGCCACCAACGGAGTCTTAAAAATAGGGTTCTGAAAGGAAGTGGAAAGGTTTTTACTAGGGATGGGTTCCACTTTTTTTCGATTCCGGTTCCGGGTCGGTTCTTAACTTCGGTTCTCGGTTCCGATTCTCGGTTCCGGTTCTTAATTTACCACTTACTTTGCATTGCTCAATGGTAAGATAAGGTAATCAATAATCATTTTCAGAGACATACTGCTTGAAAAAGAATACTTCATAATATTTTTGTGTTTATGTAATTTTAATCCATTTTTACCCTTTATGTGAAAATATTTATGGAACTCAAGCACTTTTGGTTTTATACTCGTTGCCCATCCATGGATGGAGGCGGTCGCACGCCCAGCAGACGACGGGTGACTGCTTCTTCTCGGCCAATTCTCCGTTAAGGCCACATTCGTGACACTTCGGAAAAGTCCGAAAAAAAGAAAAAATGTATTTGGGTTGTGCCTCTCTCTTTATCTCTCGCAAACAGACAGGCGACCCTCGCCCGAATTTTGCAACCGTGTGCAGGCCTCTACTAGTTACTGAAGTAATCCGTCTCTTTGGAGACGCGATTGGACTCTTCCCGCGAAAATTTATTTTATGCTTCTTTTCCGCATGCTTTTTCAGGTTAGGAGTGGATTTACATGCACCCCTGGAAATCAGGGAATGACAAATATTACGCTTTGCGAAATTTTCATTTGCTGCATCAACCGTGAATTATTTCCACACTTCGGAAGACATTGCGAAGGATTCAACCGCGTGAGTAAATTAAGGCGTAATTTCACCAGCTATCGATATCTTTAAAATATCGATAGGTATGATATAATATCGATAGGCATGCCGTATTTCGATAGCACTTCATTAATCGACATGCGACTTAGGAAGCATTCATCTGGGCCTGATATCTGGGTTCTGGGCACATACGAAGTGCTAACGGTGCAGATTCGTATGCCATGGCTCTTGATGGTAACTTGGCACTACCTTGCGCGATTGATTTTTCCACCATTGGCTTACATCTCAGTTAGACTATCTTGTGAGTTGACATAAATTTACGTGTACCATTTCCGTCGTTTCAAAAGATTCTGCTTTCCTATTTCGTTTCGGAGTCTTTCCGGGATCTCCAATGCCGTGATTATATTTAATGGCGATACGTTTGTTAACTATGATACGCGTAAGATAAACCGAGTGTTTACTTTCAACCACGGTTTTGTCATTACCAACACATTTCTCATAAACTTAAATATTTAAATTCGTATGTTACTGCAAATACTTAGTTACACTCTCCCATTGGAAGATAATACCAATATCAGCTTTTATATTCGACACGTGCATTTTTCTTCATGTTTCATGGCACAAAAATTTTTTAAAGTTAAACATGACCAGTTACCCCTATAACGTTTTTGTAATGATTGCCCATTTATAGTTGAGGAATCAAGAAAGCAGAATGGTCATCGGCAAACGGTTGATAGTTACTTGGCTGAACACGACCCTTGCATCAAGGGAAGAAGAAACATGATAAAACAATTTAGTTGTAATTAACCGCATATTGCGGGTGCCTTTCATTTACGGCTATCTTTGCCCTGTCAATTTTTCAAGTAGTCGATTGTAGTCTGCTATTTACTGCGTGGCGAAGTAGACAGCGTTCTCTTGCAAGAGCAAAGTTAATGCTATTGCACAAATAACGAATAATTTGCTGACTTAACGAAAGCAATGTCCAAAGCATGAATGAAATCTTTTAAAACTTATACACTCCATATTATGATATAATTTACGAAAATGATACGAGGATTCGCTCCTCAAAAGGAGGTGGACGTAACACATACATATCAATCAGAATATCCTTATTACGGTGGTATTTCATCACTTACTAGAATTGGATGTAATAAAATAAATCATATAGTATTTTAACGACTGAATTAGAATAATTCACGGCAACTTTGAAGCGTCTAAGTACACTATTTCATCAGGTTTGAATGTGAAACCTCCGCTTTCAGAGTGTGAGGAGATTTCAAACTGGTTTTCGCGCCAATTATTTCGGTACCGATTCTTTTTGGCCTCGGTTCCGGTTCTAAGCTCAAGAACCGGTGGAACCGAGAACCGAAGAACCGAACCGACCCATCCCTAGTTTTTAGGTTTAGGATTTAGGCAAGAGGGTAAAAACTTTTTACCCTCTTGCCTAAATCCGTAGGTGCCATTAAATATTTCTTTTTAGAGAGGGCTACGTTTACGGAAAACGTCTCAATGCACGAAAAGCCACAGCTGCAGGCCCTTGACTCGAATTGAAAATGAAATGTTTTTGCTTGGATAAAAAATATTTGGACGCTAAAATCGGAGTTTGCTGCAAATTTGTCTATAGAGATAAAAAGAGTGAGATAGCAAAAACGAAGAAATTTTTCTGCCAGAACAAATGATGCCAAAATTCCATTACCATAATTTATTTTCATTTCATTTCATCAATGAATTATATTTGAAGATTCTTAAAAAGTTTTTTCATAAATTGTCACAGATTTTTAGCTCAAATAAAAGTTAATCCACCTCAAAACTTAAGTGGGACTAAATGGTAAATTTCTCTGCAAACATCCATTTAACATAACAAATAACAATTGTTGTTAACATTTATAGTTTACAATATATATTTATCTCATATAGCCACGACCTTGAGCAATTAGGAAATTTTTAGGCTTGCATCGCGTGTCCGCTGCATGTATTCCAAGGGGGGGGAGCCGACGGGCCGCGTGAGAGAAAATTGTAAATATTTAAATATTTATAAGAAACGTATTTATAAATTGCCACTAAATTTTATTTTTGGAAGAGTTAGCTGGGTATGTTTAAATTACGGAAAAAAAGTTTCGGCCGATTCTGAGATGGAGTATTTGAGAAAGGTTTATTAACAATTTTTTTAACATTAGTAATTAACAACAAAAGGATTTAGAAGAAAATAATTTTTTCTTGATATATTTGAATTCAATAAAGATTTATCTTTAAAAAGAGCTATTATTCATTGCTGTATGACCATTACAAGCGGAGATATAAGTGATAATATGATTTAAGGCTCGGATTTTTGCTAAACATGCGAAAAAATTAAAACGTGCATAATTCGCTCAAAATTTTTTTTTCACAAAACTGTTTGAGGGTATTCAGTTTGAGTTGATTTTGTTCCCATACACCAATTTTTATCAAAATCTGAGACCCTAAGGGACAAACGTTTGTTGAATTGAGGTGGAATGACCCACCTATCTTGAGATGACATGGTATCGCAGTGCTCAAATGTTCTGTAGATATGTGTTTATTTGAAACACCCGTATTTTTTTACCAAATCTAATCAATAATCTGTGAATAATGTGAGAAAATGTTCTCATGTCATTCTTTTAACATGCTTTTCGAACGAACTCGACGTCCACACCCAGAACGGGATGTGAAATCGTGACATTATGGGTGGTATATAATTTAGTATTCTACTAATTAAGATATTTTTATGCCTCAGATTCTTTATTTCCCATGTTCTAATTCCCTGTACTATTACTCTCCCAAGAAAAAAAACAATTCCTAACGTTTCTTCGTCCCACCAATCAAGTTCATTCCTCCCTTCCCTCGATATCGCTTTACAAGCATTCTCGATCCTGAGATGACCTTGAGAGATGCTCCCTAATTCTTAAACTTGCGCTGACCACAAACTTCCTTTATTCCTCCTCCATCACAAGTACTTCCCTATTCATTTCTCTAATTGTCACCACACTTTTTCCCATACTCCAAACTTATTGTTCAAAATCCTCCAATCTTATTTCTTCCTCTCAATCTAGGCTAAAATCAACCATTGAAAATTCATGGAGGCTAGTTTCAAACGATAGTTTTCACTGCACCGGAAATTGTACTTTTTTTCCAATTGAAAGTGGCGAGGTAGTAAGGTCAACGTTTTTGTGGTCGTTGTTTGGAGCAAAATCAAAAATAAGCGTTGTCTGATCGTTTGGATTATTTTCGCTCTCTACTTGGCCTTCGATGAGCGTCACCGTCATTCTGCGTCATCTATTCCTGCCTTCCTTACTCAAAACGATCTAGTATTCGTCAGACTTTCGAAGAAGCGGCCTCTGCTTGGCTGAGTTGAGTGAGTTCCGCCACCATGTCAATTTATTACAGTCAAGCGGTCTTTTCTATGGAGTTCTTTTGCCTCTCTTGAAAAGGATGTTCTTTTCCATCGGATTATTATGGGTGATGCGTTAAACCTGAGTCTAATCGGTTATAATAACAATGTCAGCCTCATTCCTCGTTGCTCGGTTGTGAGCAAGTTAAGACAGTGGCGCAATAGTGGTTGAAAGGCAAAGAAAAGGTGTTAAAGCCGGTAACTTTGGCTGTAAAATTTGAGCGCACAAAGCATAATCTCAAGGCTCCCCACTGAGTTCATGTGGTAGACATGATAGGTATCTAGATAATCCATTGAATTCCCAACTTGGTTTTCGTGCAGGGAGTTTTCGGAGTTGAGTACTTCGTCCGTGCGTCGGATGGGACTTACCCCTTGCCACCATTCGCCCAAATAAAGCTAATTTCACCGTCGGGTCAACATTCCTCCTTCCCTTTCCGTCCTTATATGACTTTTTTACCGTTTCCATTCTTTAATCTCTCCTTACAATGTGAGATGCCAATTTGATTCTTTCACTGATTTTCAGAAGTGGTGTAAAATAGTTCAATTGTTTCGTAAGAGGCCACAAATTTTAAGCCCGTTAGGGTAATATCACTGCAAAATTTTCCTCTAGACTGTAGCTACAAATCTTTTCAATTATCATAACTAGAATATGGAAGAAAAAAGAGCGTAATTATATTTCAAACGAGCACGTTATGCAATGCGATATATGGAAATAGACTTGAGTATTTTTTCCAGCTTATTAATAACACCATCAAGACCTCTATTACCACAGCATCCAGTTTGCCGACGTGACTGAAAAAGTAACTTTTAACTTAAAAGTTACTTTTTTTAAACTTTAATCAGTTCCTTTTTCTGAAAATAAACTATTAACTTTAATTAGTCACTTTTTACAGAGATTAACTTGGCAAACTTAAGTCGACTAATGTTTGTAACCGTACTGTCCGAACTGTCATGGATGTGTTTAACCAGAGAGGTCACGGACATGAATTGGAAGGAAGTTTCTTGATACATCCAGCTAAACTCCAACGGATTGATTTTCTGGCTATCAAATCTTTCTGACTAAGTAAAGAAGATATTCATGTGGTGTTAGATATATTATGTGGTGATCGCTACCCTCGCCAAAAAGACCGGCCTTAAGGACGAAAGGTCCAGGTATCGTCCAGGTATAATAATAAGTATTAGTACACTACCGATTAAGGTAGGTTACTAGGTATTAATAATTAATCAAATTATGGGAATTATGGGAAGATGTTTATGCTCTAAATGAGCATAAACATCTTCCCATATCGCTTCAAGGCTTCCTCTCCTTCGTAAACCCTTACTTCTTAAAATTTTCAGCTTCTTACACCCTTTGTGTTCTTAACTATGTTTTCGCACACCCTAGAAACAATGTCATTTTTTATTCCCTGCCGGGAAGAAAATTTGGGCTCTCCCAGCTACACAAATATAAATGTAATTTAAAGTAATACAGTAGACCCTCACATAGCGCGAGGTTAGGTTCCTTGAAATCGTCACGTCTTGTAAAATCGCGCTATGTGAAACAAAGAGTAAACAGGAAATACCGAGATTAGTTCCGTAATCTCAACGCCTAACGTATGGCAATATCGAGTTTCATTACTTAGTCTTGACACCTACTTTGCGATTCCGGCCGAAAGTATTATTTCTCAGTAACTATGCATTTCGGGAAATAATTTCGTGTTTGTACAGCGTTTAGAAGAGATCTTTCGTATTTTTTGGAAAGGCGTCCAGTTTAATAAAATTGCCTTTTTCAAATAAGAAGCATGCTACTCCATAAGTCATTTTTGCATTAACATTACAGGGCGTACACAGGATTAAGTGAATTGGCATCAGCAAAATATTTTTAAATAGACTACAGCACGAAATTTTTTCGCCTATTTTATGAGCCCACGGTAAAATAGAACAATCAGCCGTTTCTTATCTTCGTAGCTTATCTTGGTTAAAAGTAAAATATAATTCACGATAATTTGGCTTTCAAAAAACTGTGCGTAAGGCACAGAAATTGAAAAAGTTCATCACAAAATAAATTTAAGGCAGCATCAACGATGGACGGGTATTATGAGAATCAGATGGATTGCAACAATAATATTGCTTAACTTTTTGTAATGTAGGAATTAATACCATTCATTCTGACATCCGATGCACCAAAGGCTTTAATTACAGCTGAGTTGAGCGTTATTTTCCGCGCTTTACAAGTTAACCTCGGTTGAGGATGTAGAATCGTTAGAACTCAGGGCTAACAATTGGCGGAGAAAAGATGCCTTTTAAAACGTCACCTCGAGGAAGTATGTAATGCAGCTGATTTACCTCACTCTTCATGGTTTTCTACAGCTTACAGATAGGTAGTAAATCTTCCTTCTATGTACGGATCGACTCGATGTAATTTTTCTTGAAATTCGTCAAGTGCGTTAAAAACTAGAGATTTCACGGTCAATATAATACACTCATTTTTATCCAAATGCACTAACCCTCTTCACAACTTTATATTTTTGTTGACCGTAATCAATTCCAGTTCCAACAGTAGTCAGAAACAGTTGTCTGACCGAAATAGCTGCTGATTCCGTCACCTCCTTGTGATATGATTATTATAATTCTTCCACCTCTTTCTCCTGCTTACCATCAAGTCCCTGTCCCCCGTTAGCTATTACCATGTATGATTTAGGCGATTTCTTCTTCGAATGAAGAAAACCTGAGGAAAGTATTCGCCACTTCCAGCAAGCATTCAATGTAGACTCCTTCACTTTATTCCATGAGTCCAATATGATGTTAATTGCATCCATGATTTTGAACGAAGGCCAAAAATTCATGATCAAGTAAAGGGGTTTATCTTGAAACGCCTGCAGCCGTCTCTTGAAAGTCCGCCCAGAGTGGTAGGATTTGAAGGATTTCAAACTCCGTGATCCAGTAGTTGTCAATGGATGTCGTACTTGGAGAAGGAAACTGTACTCAATGTTTGCGTCAGCATTTTCCAGAGTAACTGGATGTCCAGGGGTATTATCAAGTGTAATTAGGAGCTTAAAATTCAAGACGTTCTCTTTAAGATCTCAAAAACATAGCAAAATTTGAACCTCACTGTACACAAAGGTGCGTTAACCCACGCCTTTTGATTTGATTTCCAGTGCACAAGTATGATTGCTTATTTTTTTCCCTTAAAAACCCGAGGAATTTCAGTCCTGTCCTATATTTTACTATGTAAAATCTCTGGACCAATAACATATTCATTCATTCATTCATTTACTTTAGTCCACTATAGTCTCTAGAGTCCAGTCCATAACAATTACACTGGTCAACAAAGATTTTGTCCTAGAGACATCGTAGGATGATCTTAGAAGTGTTTTTCGTGCTGATTCCGAATCTGTGCTTAGATTGTTTCCATCACGTCTAGTTTCCTTAGGACAGCTGAATGTATGGTTTTGCTATTACGAAAGTAGTAATTTATTTCATTTATATATCGTGATAGCATGAGCAGGTGAAAATAAAACTTACCGGTCAAAACATGTTTTCCTACGATATCATGCCTTCCTATCCTGTCAAAACATGTTTAAACTTGCACTATTCTATCGTTTTGTTCAAAGCAATGCTGAATCAGCTGCCACTTCACATCAGTATGTGACTGACTGTCGGCGCGTGAAGACGTTTGTTTCTTCTCTGAAGACGGTTTGAGAATTTTGTTGCTCGCAGCTTATTATATTGTAATCGTTGTGAAGTGGCTTAGCTTTCATCATGCATAGACAGTGCGTGAACCACCCCGATGACTTTTGTTACTTATGCGATGAAATTACTTTCAAAGCTCAAAGGCGAAACATTACCCCCTTTTTGAGACAGTGTTATAACTTTATTTTGACTGTCCGTTGGGAGACCAGGATAAAGGATGGGCGCCTCATGTGATATTTAGCACCTGTGTAAGGCTTCTCACTGGTTGGACTGAGGGAAAATGTCATATGAATTTTGCCGTCCCAATGATTTGCCTGGAACCTAAGGATCATTTTTCAGAATGTTATTTTTGTTTAACAAAAATTAAAGGAATAACACCGAAGTCAAAACACACAGTAAAATATCCAAACAACCTGGAATCAGAGATACGACCGGTCCTTCACTCCGAAAATTTACCAGTGCCGGAACCACCGGAAAATGTTAATCTTAGCGAAGATTCAGAAAGTAATCAAGAATGTGAGAATGAAGGATTCGAAAACTCGAAGGGCCCAAATTTTGGACCGAGTACATCTGATGGACCTCATTTTATAACTCAAGAGGATTTAAATTTGTCCAAAAAGCAGAGTGAAATCTTAGGATCACGATTAAAAGGGTTGGAAATTGCTGGATCCGAATACGAAAATTTCTATGTATCGATCTCGCCATGATGCATTTCAATTATTTTTTTCAAGAAAACAACCTTATTTTTTGCAATGAGGTTCTCTCTGTTATGGATACTCTTAATTTTGAGTACAACACAGATGATTGGCGTTTGTTCATTGATTCCTCCAAGGTCAGTTTAAAGGCTGTTCTCTTACATAATGGATATGAACTCCCCTCGATACCGTTAGCTCATGGAACTGACATGAAAGAATCTTACGAGAATATGCAATTACTATTGGAAAAAAATCACTACGAAAAATAGAAGTGGAACATTTGTGGCGACTTAAAAGTAATTGCAATTTTACTAGGCTTACAGCTTGGCTACACGAAATATTGTTGCTTTATCTGCGAGTGGGATACCAGAGAAAGAAAAAATCATTACTTGAAAAAATATTGGCCAGAACGTAAAGTACTCGTTTCAGGATCCAAAAATGTTCTTTTTCAGCCTTTGGTCGATCCGAAAAATGTTCTTTTGCCACCTCTACATATTAAATTAGGACTTTTTAAAAATTTTGTGAAAGCCATGGACAAAAATTGTGCTGGTTTTACTTATTTGAAACAAAAATTCCCTAAAATCAGTGAGGCAAAGATCAAAGAAGGAATTTTTATGGAGTCTCAGATTAGGGAAGTGCTGAAAGATTCGGAATTTCAACAGCAATTGAGTTCAACGGAAAAAAAGCACGTGGAACGCATTCAAAAGTGTAGTTGAACATTTTTTAGGAAATATCATGGCTGAAAATTATCGCGATCTGGTGGCTAATCTAATCAAATTGTACCAAAAAATGGGCTGCAATATGTCTTTAAAAATTCACTTCCTCGACTCACACCTGGACTCTTTTCCACCAAACCTTGGTGCCGTTAGTCATGAACATGGTGAATTTCAACCAGGATATTTTACACATGGAAAAATGGTACCAAGGAAAGTTCAGCAACATGTTAACAGATTACTGCTGGACACTGAAAAGGGACTTGCCAGATGCTAAATCTGCGAGAAAATCCTAAGTAAGTACCCATTTTTTCACATTTTTTTAATTCACAATTTATTTGCTGAAACCTCCTTGAATCCCCATTTAATCCGGTTGTCCTAAGGAAACTAAAAGTGATAGAAATAATCTGAGCCCAGATTCAGAATCAGCACGAAAAATACGTCTTGGATCACCCAACAACATGTCTAGGACAGAAAAAAAAATTTTTTTGTTGACCAGTGTTATCGGCCTACACATAAAGTTACCTGAAACATTTGAAAAAAAATCAGTGTAAGAAGTTGTTTAGTGGCCTTTAATTCTGGTGCTCATCGTTCCTACTTTGAAATATCTTCGTAATCTTGAACTCTTCATCATCTTTTTCCTGAACAAGTGTGTCTCATTGGCGTTGGAAGTTGGTTAAGGCAGATAACCTCTTTCTTCAATAAGTTATGGCTATTGTATCGTTTTATAAGCTCCTTAAACCATACAAAACTCGCAATAAAAGTTGCACTGGTCCAAGACAATGGACTTTGCGCAGATAAGGTGTTGTCTTAAACCACTACCTTAGTACGCAATACTGCTGAACCCAGCGTCACCATTATTTGATTTTGGCTACAAACATTTTTTGCGAAGCATTTTTCACAAATATCTATTGTCACAAACATTTTTCCACCGTTTATTTATTTATATTTATTTTGTAAATCCTTTTATTTTCTCGTCACCAGAAGTTCCTGCACTGAAGTCAGCTCTTATTTTTCCTTCATTTGCTCGTATAGCACGTATGTGGACAGTATTCCGTGTTTTCTCCCTAGGGATGCAGTTTTTGGTCTAATTTCAGTTTGTCTAAAATTTTAATTTCCCGTCCCTGCGTAATGGGCCTCATTTCTCCAAATTCCTCCGATACCCCGGAAGATTGTCTCTAGGACCAATGTAATGGCCCCGTTTTATGGCCTTGACGATATCACGAAACTAATCTGTTGTAATCAACAACTATTTGATACAGTTGGCTGACCGAAATATTTGCTGATTCTGTCGTTTCGCTTGGGTAACACTTTATTTCACCGCAAATCCCTAATCGCGAACCTTGAAGGGAAAGGGATCCAAGTATAAATTAAGATCCAAATATAAATTTTATTTTTGGAATTGTTAGCTGGGCATGTTTAGATTACGGGAAAAAAGTTTCGGCAGATTTTGAGATGGAGTATTTGAGAAAAGTTTATTAACAATTTTGTAAGAATTAGAAATTAACAGCAATAGGGTATAGAAGAAAATATTTTTATTGATATTTTTGCGTTAAATAAAAATTTAGCTTTAATAAGAGCTATTAATCATTGCTGTATGACCATTACAAGCGGAGATATAAGTGATAATATGATTTAAGGCTCGAATTTTTGCTAAAATGCGAAAAAATTAAAATACGCATAATTCGCTCAACATTTTTTTTTCACAAAACGGTTTGAGGGTATTTAGTTTTAGTTGATTTTGTACCCATACACCAATTTTATCAAAATCTGAGAGCCCAAGGGACAAACGTTAGTTGAATTGAGGTGGGATGACCCATATACAATGTATATTATACATGGTAACGTCGAAACGCATGCATTGCCGATGAAGTCACCAATACCTAGTAATTGGCAGAAAGTTTTTTTATATATGTTTCGTAATGAAATCATGAATGCGCAGTGAATATCTTGAATTATGACGTTCTGAACTCACAATGTAGTTTGATTCGACAAGTGCACACCTATGAACATTAGTCCTAATCCTTGAGCCAATGTATAGAATCATGATGGAGCGTGATTCCAAGGTTTCTGCGATCAAGATATCTGAAACCGCATCTTACCGAAAATAAACATCGCGTCTTGTAAAATTGGATACATTTCTATGACCGCGTCTTAACGAAATCGCGTCTTGTGGAACCGCGCTATGTGAGGGTTTACTGTATTTTCACCCTATGGTGCTGAATTTAACTACAAGAAATCCACAATAAATGATTATCTACTACACTATGAGTGAAATTTCGCAGGTTCTTCACACCCTCCTTCTTGTGTGGTTTTTTTCAAATGCTGTAAATACTTTCAAGCACCATGATCTCTCCGATGTTTAATATTGATATATTGTATATTTTTTGTACATCTATTATTCTTTAATTCCCAAACCATATCATTTTACGTTTTTATACTTCAGATTTTAGTTTTAAATATCATGACAATCATGGGTTTTATGAGATTATTTTGACGAGGCGTTAGATGGCAGAAGGGACAGCCTTGTCTCAACCTTTCCCCAATAAAGACGTTTAATCATTATTGTTGTTTGTTGGGAGGTGCAAACGCCTTGTGAAAAATCACTGCCCTAATCGATCAATCGAATTTAATCTATCTAGTTTTTGAGATACGTTCCCTTCGGTTAGGTAACGAGCGAACCGTATCGGATGGTGAGCACGAAGTTGTTGGGGTGGCTCAAGGTGGCTCAATCTCCGCCCCACAAGGAAGGCACGGCCGGCCCCGCACAACGAGAAAACACGTGAAGTCCCGCTCGGAGGACAGTGGAAAGGGAGATGGGGGGTCGAGGAGGGGGATAGCGAAGTCGCGGGGAAGTAGAGGGGTCAAAGGCCCCCGATCACCCGCCAGAGGACCCCCGCCGCCTCGAACAGTGGAAAGCCCTCAGCGTGACCGTTCCCAACCAGCAACGCCGACGGCGGCTGTGCGGTTTCGAGCGACTGACGTCCCCTTCCCCCCCACTCCAATCTCCCTCTAACCTCCGCCGCCGGCCAAGGGGAGTTATGGCGGAGATGGTGACGCAGACTTGGAGGCGGAGAGCGTGGAGGATTTCGACTATGAAGGCATGATGGGAAATAGGGTCTGAAGATAAGCGGGATAAGTTGGCTCAGGCAGCGTGTCGCGTCAAACACCTTTTGCAGCGAATGTACACAACATTATAGAGCTCAGGCCGGCCTTCATACTGTGGGAGATTTTGTTAATGCTTTTTAATGATAGAACAAAATTCACTAGGGTCTCGATTTTAATTTCCTCATTTCGCTATCAAGTTTTCGACATTTAGTCGAAAAATTATGGAACGAAAATCAATTATAAGCCACATAGTCCTGATTGCCGGTAATATCAAGGTGAAATGCGATAACTTTTCGTGTTTTTATTCTCCATCACTTTAAGCTGTGAAATACTCCAGAGCCTTATTCAGGAACATGGAACCAGTTATTTATTTTGTCATTCATTTATCCCATTTTTTATGGATAAACTCTCAACTTTTCCTCCGTGACGGGAACTGTGTGAGATAGGAAATTTGGCATATTATAATGTATGTAATCCTTATGATAGGCACATTATTGAGGTTAAAATTGAATATAATATGATAATTTGCGAAATTTCCTTTAATGTCGAAGGTGATTTGCAATCCTCATCGCACTATTTCTTTCTCTTCATTATTTAAACCTTGGAATTTTCCCAATTATATCCAATCTTTTAAAATCCTTTCACCTCATCTCATTTTAAAGTAAATTTAAATACTTTTTCAACATCCTGAGCTACAACAGCGACTCGTTAATGTAAAAGGCCATGCTCCGGCTTAACATACTGGAAGAATTTTGTCTTATTATACACATTCTTTTTCTCAGTTCTTAATTAAGCTAATTGTGATAATTCTTCTAATTATATATTATAAATATATTTGAGCTCGAATACTTCTCTCATTGAACTATATGATTTATTTCGTTCATTTCAAAATTTTGTGCAATTCGATGTTACTCTGACTTAACGACTTGTATGGTGTATGTTATAATTTATCTGAAAGGTCTTCTGCTGTCACAGTTAGCAAGATATTTTTCTATTCTTACACCGCAGTTTCCCAGTCTCTGGACCAGCAAGCATGGAACATATTCCTTCTACGAGCCTAATTTTTGAAGACCTTTAATTATACGTGTAGTAAAATTCAATACCTATCAACAAAGATTTCTTAGAATGTGTGAACTAAAAAGTAAGGGAATGACAAGTATTATCAAAGTAGTAGTCGTAATAAATTAGCAAGGGATGTGTAGCAATAAGTGGGTAGAAAAAGGCATTGCGAAAGGCATATGGATATTAGTGAAAAATGGATGGTTAATAAGTAACGGCATTTAGTCGCAGTCAAAATTAAAGCGGAAAAGAGAAAAATAAGCCTTCTTTTTCGGGGCGTTTGCATTTTACTCCTTTTATTTCCATTTATTTCTTACCTACTCTCATTTCTCGATTATTTTTAACAATGCTACTGTGGCCAACTTTGACTTCTCCCAGGCAATTTCCGACTCCTGTTACGTTTATATCTCGCGTCGTCGGTCGAGAATTGGCCTTTAATTCCAGAACGAAAAGGAGAACGTAGAAGGTCCCCGAATGCCCACGCGACGGGTCTTTCCCCAGGGATCGGCAGCCCTGAAAATGAGCGAGGTTTACACTTTGCGGAAGGGAACCGCAGAACTGCGGCCGGACTGTACGGACGAGAGTGCTGTAGGGGGGAGTTGTCGGGGCCCCTTTCCGAGGGCCTGAAGTCCAGCTCCTCGCATCTCCCACTCCACACCCCGGGTTCCCATTCTCCCACCCCAAAATCCCATTCCCTTCCTTTTAAACGGCCGACCTGACCACGGCAAGTCCATTCTCCATTCGCGGAGAAACAGATCCCTCGTGGGTCGTGCCCCCATCCAAGTTAGGGTAAGGTCATCAAACATCGCCCACTTTTCAATCCTACCCTCAATCAGTAGCGGTCAGGATCGGGGTGAGGTCGCGATCCCAACCCAAGGATTCGTAAATTTACGGAAGGGTGACCTGTGGGCGTGTATCGTCGACAAAATGATGTACGTAACAATGGAAAGGTCTTCCGAGGTGATGGTTCAGTTTAAGTTAACTCGTTAAAGGCGACTTCTCATTCTAGTATTACCTATAAAGCATTGAAAGAGTGAACGGGGATTTTTATTGTGATTCTGCAATTGATTTCCTCAACAAAAGGATGTATACAGCAGTGGAAAGGTTCTCCGTGATGATGAAGAGACATTATCTTTAATGAGTGCACTTAAATTATCTTGGAAAAAAATAATTTGAATCACCTCCATAAACACGTAAGCAAATATTTTTGCTGCCGTGAATTTCGTATCACTATATTGATACATTCTCACAACAGATTATTCACCATTTGCTATAAGAGTGTGACTTCATGAGAGTTAACAATAAAATATTCAACTGCTGCCATAAAATTAATCGTAAACTACGATGAATCCGCACTCTTAGAGCTAATGCTAAAGAATCAGTTTAAAGTATATGTCACACTGGTGACACTAACATGAATGTTATAATTTTTGAAATTAGCAGACAAATGTCTATATCGATTAGATTAATAAACTTCTGAACACAATTGGTGGGTGTGCTCGAAAGGGACGGGAAACGAAGCGTAAGCGTAATTTGCTTACTTTGTGAGGAAGTTGAGAGAGAGCCTACCACAACCAGAACAACTTCCAATTGATTCGGAATGGAACCTTCATTCCAGTGTGCTTAGCTAAATAAAATTATGAATTCATGTTCCACTGTATTATTTTGTGCACGTCAATAAAATTTGCAATGTTTTGTTCAGTTTTATGCAACAAATCAAATTTTGAAGCGTTTTTAGTGGAAGCTGGGAAGCATTAGAAGAGCGGACGCGGAATATTTTGTGATCAAGCAAGTAAATTTTTTCAAATTTTGTGAAGCTCACCTAACTGAGCCTTAGCCTCTTTGACTTAAAACTATAATCAGCTGTAATCTAGTGCCTAAAAATCTGCAAATCCACCTCCTCTGAGAATTATCTACCTATATGTATGAGGTTGTCTCTGTTCTTTCATGTATTTTGCCATCAAAATTTCTTGAGTCTTCAGCTGACACATTACGAATGTTTACTTGACTAAACATTTCTTTTATTTGTGCGTCAAAGGAGGAATCCGAAATTCTTTATGTTTAGAGGGGGGAGTTTTCAATGAGAGTCAAATAGACGGACTCAAGCAAGGGCTACGGGAACGAAACAAAAAGCCAAAATGAAAGATTTTTATACTTGTTTCAAAGTAATACAATTCTTGCACCATTTCATAAATATCTGCTTAGTTTTGCTTAATTTTAAACACTTTGTTCCCTCATAAAGAACGGGTAATTGTTGCATATCCTTGTCATCAGTTGTACTCAAATTAAACGCTCCTTAGAATTTCCATAGAATCAAATCTAACGCGGGAACACGTCACGCCAAGGTCAATAGTGAACCACCTACCTTTACTCAGAGCTGTCACTACAAATACTCTTTGACAGTAGTTGTGTCAAGTAAAATACTATAAAAATCGTAGATTACCGTGATCAACCTAATTGTATTTTACCTACTCATTGTCCCTAGTTGGTATTAGTGGGGCAGTTTTTTCATAAAATTAGAAACCTATTAATATTGGTTTGGTTCTTTGGTTTGATCAAACCGTACTTTGTGAATTCGGTACGTCATACGGAAATGAAGACTTAATAACTCCTTTGATTATAAGTCGTAGGTTATTTGTGTAAGTCGTTAATAAAAATTGTTTGTGGAATTACAAATTATTCGTTTTAGTATGGCAAGCTATTAACTTAGACAGTTCATTTTGCTCCTAAAAATTATATCGTAAAAGTATTTTAATCCTAAAAAATACGGAATAAACTCCATGCGATTCATGACTGATGTTTGCACAAATTATTTGATTACATAAATTTTTTTCGAACAACTTCCAAATGAGAATGACAAAAGGTTTTTCCAAGAACAACCTTCGGTCGATTATTTTAATTGGCTGTCGTATATTTTTATTAGCCTACTAAAGTTACGTTTTTTTATTCATACGTTGCGGCGACAATGTGGACCTGTGGTCCTTGGTCGAAGCATTGGATAAAAGGTAACTTTTTCCGTGGGTCGCTGCCGAGCGATCCACGATCACAATATTCCCATCAGAATAATCTCTAATTCATTGTGAAACGATTGGAACTTGCCACGCGGGAGAGCAGACCCGGAGCCGCAGGTGGAATGGCGATGGACAACAGAAAGAAATCCCGGGCGGACGAGGTCAAACAGCGCAGACGAAACAAGAATGAGGTCGGAAAAAAGAGGAGTCCAAACAAGTCACTCCGCAGAGCGGTCAACTTCCTCAGCTCCCTCCGCCAGGGATCTCGGCCTGGACCTCCCCGAGAAGAAGGAGAATAGAGATGTGGCCGTGGTATCTCGGAACCAGAGAGCCTTACTTTCCTTCCCTTCTCTCCAGCAAAAAGAAAAGAGCGGAGGAGGAAACAAAAGGAGAGAGTATTGCGCATGTGCGTCATGGCATTAGCAGAGGGCTCCAGCTGTCCACCGATGCACGACAAGAGAATTGCATTTGCTTCATTTTTCCACGCCGCCTTGGAAAGATGGAGTGCCTATAAGGGGACGGGTGTGTTCGAAGGTTTTGGAATGGGAAGGGGTGAACCCGGATACTTCCCGTGACGTCGGACTTTGCGAGCAAAGGGGAGGTGGGGAGGGATATTGTTGGGAAGGTGATTGGGGTGGGGGGCGGGTGAAACAAGTATGATGAAGCAATTGAAAGATTGTTCTTCGTTCAGGAAATAATTTTGAGACGGTAGGCCGAAGACTGATGAAGGTATCTTGACTGAAAAAGATTATTATTGAGAGATTAATTGGTTCTTCAGAAAATATATCTCGTCTTTTGAACAAGCAACTCCCAAAATGGCAAGTGTAATACTTATTTTTATTTCAAATCTCATGTTTCTTTTGACCGTTGAGCCCTTCTGAGAATCATATCAAAAACCCTAAGGTATAATAAACCCAAATATTGAAAAATCGATGTAGAATCATAATTTTTCATATTGGTATAAAAATTGTAAGACTTGCCATGAATTTCAAAGAGTGTAGCGGAAAAGAACATTCTGTGAAAAATAAATATAAATAAAAGAGTTTTTAGGAAAAATCCAAAATTGAAAACATCTGCAGAATCGTATTCAATTATGTTGAAATTAAATTTTTCTCGATTTATACACAATTATACCATAAAAAGGTGAAAAAGTAAATTTTAGTTGAAAAATGCTGTAAATAAAGATTAAGTGGGATAATCCCCGGATTGAAAAACGCTGCAGAATCCTATTTATTTGGGCTACAATATCCTTTTGCACGAAGTACATTGAATTACTGCGAGAAGTGACGAAGAAGTCCATTAAGTATAGATTTTTTTGGAAAAGGGGTGAAAAAGTACATGACGTTTGATAAATAGTATTAAAAAGTAAGAAGAATATTTATTTATTAAAAAATCAATGGAGAATTGTTCAAATTTATATTTCTTTGAAATAATAAACGAAATACAGTGAATTAAAACGCGAGTAGGGGAAAAGAACTATTTGGTTAAAAATAGCGATACATAGAAAAGTTAGTAGGATGAATACAGGATTGAAAACGCATTCCTGAATCGTATTTATCTCTTTTGCTATTAAATATTGCAATAATTACAGTAACTTACTTGGAGAATAGGTGAAAATATTAATCTTAGTTAAAAGAGGGGTAATTAAAAATTAAGTAGGAAAAATCCAGGATTGAAAAACCCCTGATGAATCGTATTTATATATGTTTGTTTATATATTTTGTTCACTAATTACCTTCAATTGCCCTGAGAAGAAGAGATTAAGTGCATTATGGTGATTTAGGTTTGAACAATTTTTTTAGGATAAATATAGGATGGAACACTATAAATTTTTTTTATATATATCCCATTTAAAAGTTGCGCAAATATAAAGGAAATTATTCCAACAGGAGGCGGAGGAGAAAAAATTCCAATATGTTTGAAAACCGGTGGTAAAGTAAAATGTTATTCTAATAAAAACATGATTGAGAGAGAGATTCTGGATCGTTTTTATTCATGATGATATTAAATTTAGCGCAAAAAACAGTGAATTACTAAGAGAAAAGGATAAAAATGCATTTCGGTTGAAAATTAGCGGCAAAAAAAGTGCTTACGATAAAATAAAAATTGAAAAAGCAATATAGATTATTATTGATGTATTTTCGTAATACACATTGCACTAATATCAGGGGACTAAAGGGAGAGCTGGCTGAGAACTCAATTTTGAATGAAATGCTGCTGTACAAAAATAATTGTGATACATTAAATTTAAAAACGCAATGCGGAATCGTAGTTATGAAAGTGACTGGAAAAAATCATTTTGTTGATTTTTGTTTTATGGCTTATCGCTGTCCAACATCTGAAATATTGCATGAGTTATAAAAAATCATTTTGAGAAAATGCGAAACAATCCATTTTGGTTTAAAAACAGCAAGTAAAAAAAAGTGCGTAGGATGAATCCAGGATTGAAAACGCGATCCAAATCGTATTCATTATTGTTGCTATGAAATATTGTGCGCAAAAGTGTAATACATGGAGAAGTGGAGAATATGTTGAAATTTTTTACTTTTACACATTTTTCAACCATACTGGACTTTTTCCCCTCTTCTCAAAATAAACCGCTGTAATTCGTGCAATCTCTCAGAAAAACGGAAATATATACGAATTTTCAGCGCTTTTTTCCTAGTTCTATCGAAATAACTTTTTTATTTGCCTAATTTTTCAACAAAAATATATTATTTTGTTTCTTTTCAGTATAATTTTCTTAATTCGCAAAAATTAATATCAACATAAATACATACGATTCTGCACCTCAATTCATTCCCCGATTTTTCAGGATAACCATTTACTTTTACACATTTTTCAACCATACTGGACTTTTTCTCCTCCTCTCGTAATAATTCACTGTAATTTGCGTAAAATATAATATCGACAATAATAAATACAATTTTGTAGGCTTTTTTAAATTCTGGATTTATCCCACTAACATTTTATTTACCGCCTATTTAAATCCATAGTATATTTTATCTTCTCTTATGAGTCTGATACACTATCTTTAGGGAAAACAATATAATAGCAATAAAAATAAATACAGTTAAATACATAAACACAGAGTTTCTCTAACCGTGGATTTTTCCTACCTAATTTTTGAATTACCGATGTTTTTAACAAAATTATTATTTTGGCGTCTTCTCGATGTAATCGGTTGATACTGCTCTTAGTGCAATATTTCATAGCAACATAAAAATACGATTCTACAGTGCTTTTTCAACCCTGGCTTTTACTACTTTATTCTTAATTATCGCTGTCCAAATTGTTCGTTTCCCCTACGGTCGTTGAAATTCAGGGTAATTCTTTCAATTCTGAAAGGCAATATAAATAAATATATTTATGCATTGATTTTTGAATCATGGAATTTTCTTTATAACTTTTTACCACTGTTTTTTAAACATTGTGTGCTTTTATCGATTTCAAGTAGGACTATATTTTATAAGAATATCAAAAATAACATCCTGCATCAATTTTTCAATCCTGGATTTTTTTCTAACATTTTTATTTACCACTGTTTTTTATACTTTATGAGTTTTATTGACTCGAGCAAAATTTGACACCAAAATTAATATTTACGATTGTAGAATGTTTTATGATCTGGAATTTATCCAAAGGTTTTATTTACAGCTTTTTTCATAACTAAAATAGACGTTTCAACCTATATTTGGCATATTTACCTGTAATTCTCGCAACATTTATACAAACATAAATTTATACATTACTGCAGAAGTTTTCAATGCTGGATTGGGTCTAATAACTTTTTATTTACCATTAATATGCAACCTAACTGGACTTTTTCGAATCTGCTTTGGTAAATTCAGTCTAATTCGCGCTGAATTCAATGCAAACATTTAAAAGTCTGTGGTGCGTTTCAATTCTCGATTTTTCCTTTTAAATTCTTTTACCGATATTTTTACAAAATATAACAAATTCTCCACTTTTCGTTGTATTTTACAGTAATTGGCGCAACATATCATAGCAACATAATTGGAAACAAATCTGGTTCACGTGTTCAACATTGGATTCATCCTACTAATTTGGTTTGTTTTTTAAACGTAATGGATTCTTTCGCCTGGTCTTCTGTAAATCGTGCAGAACTTAATATGAACATTAAAAAGGATTCTGCAGTGCTTCTTCAATCATGCATTCATTCCACCATTTTCACTTCTTTTCGAAGTAATTCACTGTAATTCGTGAAATGCCTTAGAAAAACCTAATAATATACGAATTAGCAACGCTTTTTTCCTGGTTATATCGGAATAACTTTTTTATTTACAGATATTTTTCATCAAATATGAATACCTTCGTCCTTTTCCAGAATAATTTTCTTAAATCGCTCCAAATATCAACATAAGTAAATGTTATTCTGGAGTTATTTTTCATTCACCGATTTATCATGCTAACTTTTTTTTACTTTTTTCAGCCATAAAGGACTTTTTCTCATCCTCTCGGAATAATTCCATGTAATTTGCACAAAATGTGGTAGCGACATTAATAAACACAATGTTGTAGGTTTTCTTCAATCCTAGATTTATCCCACTAACATTTTGTCTATGGCCGATTTCATCCTAAATGAGATGTATCTCCTCAGATCAAAGCCATGCACTAAAATTCGGAAAGGCAATGTAAATGCAACACAATTATATTGCGTGAATGCAGTGCTTTTTAAATACTGGGCTTTTACTACTTAATTTTTTATTTATCGTTACAAAATGTTCATTTCCTTTACTCTCGTTGAAAGTTACTGTAATTCGTACCGTTTTTTAAGGTACCTAATATAAATAAATATAATTTTGCATCGAATTTTCATTCCTTGAATTTTCCTTTTAATTTTTATACCACTGTTTTTCAAACATTATATGCTTTTTCGTCTCTTCTCGCCACAATTCATTATAATTAGGAATATAATGAATATCAACCTAAATAGATATCATTCGGCAGCTCTTTTCAATCTTTGATTTACCCTACAAACTTTTTTATTTATGAATTGCTAGTCCTAAAATTTTGTAGTAATAAAAATAATAAATTTCTAGAACGATTGTTTAATCCTCGTTTTTATAATAATCTTTTTTTTACCGCTGATATTCATGCATTATGATTTTTTCAACTCTTCTCAATTGAATTAAACTCAAGTTGTACAAAATTTATTACCATGATACAATTCCAAGTTGTTTTAATATCCGGGATTTATCCTACTAAATATTTTATTTAATGCCTTTTTTTAGAACTAAAATAGCCTTTTTAGACTGCATTGTCTGTAATTTGCGCTCTATTGCCTATCATCATAAATAAACACGATTATGTAGTGCTTCTTCAATTCTGGATTCTTCCTACTACATTTTTTACATGCCGATATTTTTACCAAACATAATATTTTCTCCACTTCTCGATATATTTCACTGTGATTCAAGAAATATTTCAATGAGGCATAATTGAAAAAGGTCCTATCAAATCTAACGTCAAGATTGAATAATTAAATCTGGTTCAGTTACCACAAAGTTGGATTTTTCAAACCAATTATTTTTAATGTTTTTTCAAACAAAATGGATTTTTGTCCCTTATCACACTAATTCACATTATTAGCACTAAATTTAATAACAAAATTACTAGATACGATTCCGACGTCCTTTTTAATCCTGGATTTATATTACTGACTTTATTATTCATCGCTTATTTGGCCAAAATATTCTTTCCACCTAATCTCGTTGAAATTCACAGTAATTCGTTCATTTTTTCACAGCAATATAAATAAACACGATTTTGCATTGATTGTTCAATCATGGACTTTTTATACTTAAATTTTACAAACTGGAATTTCGAAACTTTGTGTACATTTTCGACTCTTTTCTAATTTATTCACTCTCATTTGCACGATATTTCATGTCAACATATATAATACGAACCTCGTTCGCTTTTTCAAGCTTGGATTCATCCTTCTTACATATATGTTGCTGATGTTTTTCAAACAAAAGGGATTTTTCGCCTGTTTTCGGAAAAATTTCCTCTAAAAACGCCAAGAATATAATATCAACATAGATGAATACGATTCTACAGAATTTTTTAATCCTAATTTTCTTCTTATAACTCCTTTATGTACAGGTAATTATCAACAAAAGTGTAATTTATCCCCTCTTATTGTGGAAAATCACTATAATTTGTTGAATTTGAATATCAACATAAATAAATGTTCTATTCCGCTTTTCTTTAGATCCTGGATTTATAGTACTAACATTTTCATAAATTGCTGCTTTTACAAAAAACAATTTCCGCTACTTTCACTGAAATTCAGTGTCTTACAAATCCTGGATTTATAGTAAAAACATTTTCAATTATTCCGGTTTTTACAAAAAAACTTTTCCGCTACTTTCATTGAAATTCAGGCTCTTAAATGTTTTAACAATATAAAAAAACACGATTCTGAATCGATTTTTTAATCCTGGATTTTTTACTAACCTTTTAACTAACCGAGGTATTTCAAACGTTATGGATTTTTTCCACTCTTCTCAAATTAATTCTATTGTAATTCGTGCAAAATTTAATACCAACATAAATAGATACGTTTCTACTAAGTTTTTTATTCCGGATTTAATCTTATTGGATTATCAACGAAAGTGTAATTTATCCCCTCTTATTGTGGAAAATCACTATAATTTGTTGAATTTGAATATCAACATAAATAAATGTTCTATTCCGCTTTTCTTTAGATCCTGGATTTATAGTACTAACATTTTCATAAATTGCTGCTTTTACAAAAAACAATTTCCGCTACTTTCACTGAAATTCAGTGTCTTACAAATCCTGGATTTATAGTAAAAACATTTTCAATTATTCCGGTTTTTACAAAAAAACTTTTCCGCTACTTTCATTGAAATTCAGGCTCTTAAATGTTTTAACAATATAAAAAAACACGATTCTGAATCGATTTTTTAATCCTGGATTTTTTACTAACCTTTTAACTAACCGAGGTATTTCAAACGTTATGGATTTTTTCCACTCTTCTCAAATTAATTCTATTGTAATTCGTGCAAAATTTAATACCAACATAAATAGATACGTTTCTACTAAGTTTTTTATTCCGCATTTAATCTTATTGACCATTATATTAAAAACTACTTTTTCAACTTAAATAAAATTTTTCGTCTCAATACGGTATAATTGTCTGCAATTCGCACGCTATTTAGTAATAACATAAGTAAATACAAAACTGCATAATTTTTCGATCCTGGATTATTCCTAATAACATTTATTTCACGCTAATTTTCCACTATAATGTACATACTTTTTCCCAATATTATTGGAGAAGTTAATGGTATTATGCGCTTGACTCAATTTTAAATAAATAAATATTCTGTAGTGTTTCTACTCTTCTGGTTGTTTTCTACAAATTTTTTAATATTCGCTTTTATACTTTAAAAGTTATTTCTTCGTCATAAATTCATTTCTACCACTGCTATTCCACTAAAAATAACTTTTTCGCCTCTCCTCAGTACTTTTCCACTAATTGTTTGAGAAACATAATTGCAAAAAAAATTCAGCTAGAAAGACGTTTTCTCAAAAGTTATTTCTTCCTCATAAAACATTTTTTTTCTACCTCTGTTATTCCACTGAAATTAACTTTTAAGCCTCTGCTCGGTACTTTTCACCTAATTTTTAATTAACAAAATTTTAAAATTAAAAATTCATATAAAAAGGCGTTTTATCAAAAGTTATTTCTTCGTTACAAATTTATTTCTACCACTGTTATTCCACTAAAATTAACTTATAAGTCAATATTCGGTACTTTTCACCTAAATTTATAAATAACAAAATTATAGACAGGCGTTTTCTTAAAAGTTATTTCTTCATCATAAATTCATTTCTACGACTCTTATTCCGCTAAAATTAACTTTTTCTCCTCTCCTCATCATATTTCACCTAATTTTATAAATAACACAATTGAAATATATTACTTTTCATAAATTCATTTCCACCACTGCTATCCCACTAAAATTAACTTTTTCGCCTCTCCTCAGTACTTTTCACCTAATTTTATTAATAACTCAATTGCAAAACAAAAAATTCAGCTAGAAGGGCGTTTTCTCAAAAGTTATTTCTTCCCCATAAATTAATTTCTACCACAATTATTCCACTAAAATAATTTTTCGCCGCTCCTCAGTGCTTTTTACCTAATTTTATTTAAAACATAATGGCAAAACAAAACATTCAGTTAGAGAGGCATTTTCTCAAAAGTTATTTCTTCGTCATAAATTGATTTTTACCACTGATATTCTACTAAAATTAACATTTTTGCCTCCCCTCTTTATTTCTCACCTAATTTTATAAATAATGAAATTATATAACCAAACATTTCTGCTAGAGAGGCGCTTCATCAAAAGTTAATTCTTCATTATAATTTCAATGCTACGACTCTAATTCTACTAAAATTAAATTTTTCTCCTCCCCCCATCACTTTTCACCTAATGTTATAAATAACACAATTGCAAAACAAAAAATTCAGCTAAAGAGGCGTTTTCTCAAAGATTATTTGTTCGTCATAAATTCATTTCTACCACTGTTATTGCACAATAATAAACTTTTCGCCTCTTCTTAATACTTTTTATTTAATTGTATGAAAAACATAATTGCAAAATAAAACATTCAGCGACAGAGGCATTTTCACAAAAGTTGTTTCGTCGTCATAAATTCATTTCTACTATTGTTATACAACTAAAATTAACCCTTTCGCCTCTCCTCAGTAGTTTTCACCTAATGTTATAACAATATCGGATAACAAAAAATTCAGCTAGAGAGGAGTTTTCTCCAAAGTTATTTCTTCTTCATAAATTCATTTCTACCACTGTTATTACACAAGAATTTACTTTTTCCCCTCTCCTCAGTACTTTTCACTTAATTTCATAAATAACATAATAGCAAAACAAAAAAATCACCTTGAAAGGCGTTTTCTCAAAAGTTATTTCATCGTCATAAATTCATTTCTACCACTGTTTATCCACTAAAATTAACTTTTTCACATCTCCTTATTAATTTTTACCTAATTTTATGAATAAATTAATTGCATAACAAAAATTTCAGCTAAAGAGGCGTTTCCTCAAAGATTATTTCTTCGTCATAAATTCATTTCTACCACTCTTATTGCACAATAATTAACTTTTCGCCTCTCCTTAATACTTTTTATGTAATTGTATGAAAAACATAATTGCAAAACCAAACATTCAACTACAGAGGCATTTTCTCAAAAGTTATTTCATTGTCATAAATTCATTTCTACCACTGTTATTCCACTAAAATTAACTTTCTCGCCTCTCTTCAGTACCTTTCACCTAATTTTATGAAAAATATAATTGCAAAACAAAAAATTCAGCTAGAAAGACGTTTCTCTTAAATGTTATTTCTTCGTCACAAATTTATTTCTACCACTGTTATTCCACTAAAATTAACTTATAAGTCAATATTCGGTACTTTTCACCTAAATTTATAAATAACAAAATTGCAAATCAAAAATTTCAGCTAGACAGGCGTTTTCTCAAAAGTTATTTCTTCATCATAAATTCATTTCTACCACTGTTATTCCACTAAAATTAACTTTCTCGCCTCTCTTCAGTACCTTTCACCTAATTTTATGAAAAATATAATTGCAAAACAAAAAATTCAGCTAGAAAGGCGTTTCCTTAAATGTTATTTCTTCGTTACAAATTTATTTCTACCACTGTTATTCCACTAAAATTAACTTATAAGTCAATATTCGGTACTTTTCACCTAAATTTATAAATAACAAAATTGCAAAACAAAAATTTCAGCTAGACAGGCGTTTTCTCAAAAGTTATTTCTTCATCATAAATTCATTTCTACCACTGTTATTCCACTAAAATTAACTTTCTCGACTCTCTTCAGTACCTTTCACCTAATTTTATGAAAAATATAATTGCAAAACAAAAAATTCAGCTAGAAAGGCGTTTCCTAAAATGTTATTTCTTCGTTACAAATTTATTTCTACCACTGTTATTCAACTAAAATTAACTTATAAGTCAATATTCGGTACCTTTCACCTAATTTTATGAAAAATATAATTGCAAAACAAAAAATTCAGCTAGAAAGGCATTTCCTTAAATGTTATTTCTTCGTTACAAATTTATTTCTACCACTGTTATTCCACTAAAATTAACTTATAAGTCAATATTCGGTACTTTTCACCCAAATTTATAAATAACAAATTTCCAAAACAAAAATTTCAGCTAGACAGGCGTTTTCTCAAAAGTTATTTCTTCATCATAAATACATTTCTACCACTGTTATTCCACTAAAATTAACTTTCTCGACTCTCTTCAGTACCTTTCACCTAATTTTATGAAAAATATAATTGCAAAACAAAAACTTCAGCTAGAAAGGCGTTTTCTCAAATGTTATTTCTTCTTTACAAATATATTTCTACCACTGTAATTCAACTAAAATTAACTTTCTCGACTCTCTTCAGTACCTTTCACCTAATTTTATGAAAAATATAATTGCAAAACAAAAAATTCAGCTAGAAAGGCGTTTCCTTAAATGTTATTTCTTCGTTACAAATTTATTTCTACCACTGTTATTCCACTAAAATTAACTTATAAGTCAATATTCGGTACTTTTCACCTAAATTTATAAATAACAAAATTGCAAAACAAAAATTTCGGCTAGACAGGCGTTTTCTCAAAAGTTATTTCTTCATCATAAATTCATTTCTACCACTGTTATTCCACTAAAATTAACTTTCTCGCCTCTCTTCAGTACCTTTCACCTAATTTTATGAAAAATATAATTGCAAAACAAAAACTTCAGCTAAAAAGGCGTTTTCTCAAATGTTATTTCTTCTTTACAAATTTATTTCTACCACTGTTATTCCACTAAAATTAACTTTTAAGCCAATATTCGGTACTTTTCACCTAATTTTATAAATAACAAAATTGCAAAACAAAAATTTCCATTAGACAGGCGTTTTCTTAAAAGTTATTTCTTCATCATAAATTCATTTTCCACTGTTATTCCACTAAAATTCACTTTCTCGACTCTCTTCAGTACCTTTCAGCTAATTTTATGAAAAATATAATTGCAAAACAAAAAATTCAGCTAGAAAGGCGTTTCCTTAAATGTTATTTCTTCGTTACAAATTTATTTCTACCACTGTTATTCCACTAAAATTAACTTATAAGTCAATATTCGGTACTTTTCACCTAATTTTATAAATAACAAAATTGCAAAACAAAAATTTCAGCTAGACAGGCGTTTTCTCAAAAGTTATTTCTTCATCATAAATTCATTTTCCACTGTTATTCCACTAAAATTAATTTTCTCGCCTCTCTTCAGTACCTTTCACCTAATTTTATGAAAAATATAATTGCAAAACAAAAAATTCAGCTAGAAAGGCGTTTCCTTAAATGTTATTTCTTCGTTACAAATTTATTTCTACCACTGTTATTCCACTAAAATTAACTTATAAGTCAATATTCGGTACTTTTCACCTAATTTTATAAATAACAAAATTGCAAAACAAAAATTTCAGCTAGACAGGCGTTTTCTCAAAAGTTATTTCTTCGTCACAAATATATATAACTACCACTGTTATTCCACTAAAATTAACTTTTAAGCCGATATTCGGTACTTTTCACCTAATTTTATAAATAACAAAATTGCAAAACAAAAATTTCCATTAGACAGGCGTTTTCTTAAAAGTTATTTCTTCATCATAAATTCATTTCTACCACTGTTATTCCACTAAAATTAACTTTCTCGCCTCTCTTCAGTACCTTTCACCTAATTTTATGAAAAATATAATTGCAAAACAAAAAATTCAGCTAGAAAGGCGTTTTCTTAAATGTTATTTCTTCGTTACAAATTTATTTCTACCACTGTTATTCCACTAAAATTAACTTATAAGTCAATATTCGGTACTTTTCACCTAAATTTATAAATAACAAAATTGCAAAACAAAAATTTCAGCTAGACAGGCGTTTTCTCAAAAGTTATTTCTTCATCATAAATTCATTTCTACCACTGTTATTCCACTAAAATTAACTTTCTCGACTCTCTTCAGTACCTTTCACCTAATTTTATGAAAAATATAATTGCAAAACAAAAACTTCAGCTAGAAAGGCGTTTTCTCAAATGTTATTTCTTCTTTACAAATTTATTTCTACCACTGTTATTCCACTAAAATTAACTTATAAGTCAATATTCGGTACTTTTCACCTAAATTTATAAATAACAAAATTGCAAAACAAAAATTTCAGCTAGACAGGCGTTTTCTCAAAAGTTATTTCTTCATCATAAATTCATTTCTACCACTGTAATTCCACTAAAATTAACTTTCTCGACTCTCTTCAGTACCTTTCACCTAATTTTATGAAAAATATAATTGCAAAACAAAAAATTCAGCTAGAAAGGCGTTTCTCTTAAATGTTATTTCTTCGTCACAAATTTATTTCTACCACTGTTATTCCACTAAAATTAACTTTTAAGCCAATATTCGGTACTTTTCACCTAAATTTATAAATAACAAAATTGCAAAACAAAAATTTCAGCTAGACAGGCGTTTTCTCAAAAGTTATTTCTTCATCATAAATTCATTTCTACCACTGTAATTCCACTAAAATTAATTTTTTCGCCTCTCATCAGTAGTTTTCACCTAATTATATGAAAAATATAATTGCAAAAAAAAAATTCAGCTAGAATGGCGTTTTCTCAAATGTTATTTCTTCGTCATAAATTCATTTCTACCACTGTTATTCAACTAAAAATAACCCTTAAGCCACTCCTCGGTACATTTAACCTAATTTATACATAACAAAATTGTAAAACCAAAAATTCAGCCAGAGGCGTTTTATTAAAAGGTATACCTTCATCATAAATTCATTTCTTCATCTCTTTTCCAATAAAATTAACTTTTTCCCCTAACCTCATTACTTTTCACCGAATTTTATAAAAAATTCAATGGAAAACAAAAAATTAGGCTAGAGAGGCGTTTTCTCACAAGTTATTTCTTCATCATAAAATAATTTCTTTCACTATTATTCCAGTAAAATTAACCGTTTCGCCTCTCCTTAGAACTTTTCACCTTATTTTATAAATAACATAATTGCAAAACAAAAAATTAATATAAAGAGGCGTTATCGCAAAAGTTTTGTATTAGTCATAAACTCATTTCTTCCACTGTTTTTCCACTAAAATTAACTTTTTCGAATCTCCTTATTACTGTTCAACTAATTTCATGAAAATCATAATTTCAAAACAAAAAATTCAGCTAGAGAAACGATATCTCAAAAGATATATCTTCGTCATTAAATCATTTTTACCACTGTAAATCCACTAAAATTAATTTTTTTTCCACTCAACAGTATTATTCACCTAATTTTTAAAAGATATAATTGCAAAACCAAATATTTAGCTAGAGAGGCAATTTCTCAAAAAATTTTTATTCCCCATAAATGCATTTCTACCACTGTTATACCACTAAATTTTTTTTTATCGCCTCTCCTCAGTACTTTTTTCTTATTTTTATAAATAACATAATTGCAATACATTAAAATTCACCTAGAAAGGGTTATTTCCTCATCATAAATTTATTTCTACCACTGTTTTTCGACTAAATTAACTTATTCGCCTCTCCTAAGTGCACTTCAACTAATTTAAGAAATAAGATTATTGCAAAACAAAAATTTCAGCTAGATAGCCGTTTCCAAAATTATTTCTTTCTCATGCATTTATTTCTACCACTGTTAGCTCACTAAAATTAATTTTTACGCTCTCCTTACTATATTTTACCTAATTTTATGAAAAACATAATTGCAAAACAGAAACTTCAGCTAAAAAGGCGTTTTCTCAAATGTTATTTCTTCCTCAAAATATCATTTCTACCACTGTTATTCCACTAAAATTAACTTTTTCCCATTTCCTCATCACTTTTCACCTTTTTATTATTAATATAATTGCAAAACAAAAAATTCAGCAGAGAGGCGTATTCTCAAAAGTTATTTCTTCCTCATAAATTCATTTCTTCCACTTTTATTCCACTAAAATTAACATTATCGCCTCTGCTCAGTCCTTTTCAACTAATTTTATGAAAAATATAATTCCAAAATAAAATTCATTCGAGAGGCGTTTTCTCAAAAATTACTTCTTCCTCATAAATTCATTTCTAAAACTGTTAGTCAACTAAAATTAACCCTTTCGCATCTCCTCAAAAGTTTTCACGATAAGAAATATGCAAAACCAAAAATTCAGCTAGAGAGGCGTTTTCTCAAAAGTTATATCTTCCTCATAAATTCATTTAACCACTGTTATTGCACTAGAATTAACTTTTTCGCCTATCCTCCTTAATTTTACAAATAACATTATTGCAAAACGAAAAAATCACCTAGAAAGGCGTTTTCTCAAAGGTAATTACTTTCTCATAAATTCATTTCTACCACCGTTTATCCACTAAAATTAACTTTTTCAACTCTCCTCAGCACATTTCACGTAATTTATAAAAAACATAATTGCTAAACAAAATTCAGCTAGAGAGGCGTTTTCTAAAAGATTATTTTTCGTCATAAATTCATTTTTAACCAAATAATTAACCCTTTTGCCTCTAATCAGTAGTTTGCACGATTTTTTATAAAAAACATAATTACAAAACAAGAAAGAAAGCTAGAGAGGCGTTATCTCAAAAGTTATTGCTTCGTCATAAAATCAATTCTGCCACTCTTATTACACTACAATAAACTTTTTCTCTTATCCTCAATAGTTATTTCCTAATTTTATAAAAAACATAATTGCAAAACAATAAATGCACCTTGATAAGTATTTTCTCGAAAATATTTTTTCTCATAAATTCATTTCTACCACTGTTTATCCACTAAAATTAATTTTTCGCCTGTTCTCTGTACTTTTCACCTAATTTTATACATAACGTAATTGCATAACAAAATTTTCAGCTAGAGAGGCGTTTTCTCAAAAGTTATTTCTTATTCATAAATTCATTTCTACCACTCTTATTCCACTAAAATTAACTTTTTCACTTCTTCTCAGTATTTTTCACCTAATTTTATGAACAACATTATTGCAAAACAAAAAATTCACCTTAAGAGGCGTTTTCTCAAAAGGTATTTCTTCCTCATAAATTCATTTCTACCACTGTTATACCACTAAAATAACTTTTTCGCATCTGTTCAGTACTTTTCACTATATTTTTATAAATAACTTAATTGCTAAACATAAAAATGCACCTAGAAAAGCGTTTTTTCAAAAGTTATTTTTTCTAAATAAATTTAATTCTACCACTGTTATTCCACTGAAATTAACTTTTTTGCCTCTCATAAGTAGTTTACACCTGATTTTATGAAAAATATAATTGCAAAACAAAACACTTAGCTAGAAAGGCGTTTTCTCAAGTGTTATTTCTTCGTCATGAATTCATTTCTACCACTGTTATTGCACAAAAATTAACTTTTCGCCTCTTCTTAATACTTTTTATTTAATTGTATGAAAAACATAATTGCAAAACAAAACATTCAACTACAGAGGCATTTTCTTAAAAGTTATTTCATTGTCATAAATTCATTTCTACCACTGTAATTCCACTAAAATTAATTTTATCGCCTCTCTTCAGTACCTTTCACCTAATTTTATGAAAAATATAATTGCAAAACTAAAAATTCAGCTAGAAAGACGTTTGTCTTAAATGTTATTTCTTCGTCACAAATTTATTTCTACCACTGTTTATCCACTAAAAATAACTTTTTCGCCTCTCCTTATTACTTTTCACTTAATTTTTTTGAAAAACATAAATACAAAGAAAATATATTACCTAGAAAGGCGTTTTCTCAAAAGTTAATACTTTGTCATAAATTCATTTCTACCACTGTTTATCCACTAAAATTAACTTTTTCGCCTCTCCTTATTACTTTTCAACTAATTTTATTAATAACTTAATTGCATAAAAAAAATTACAGCTAGAAAGGCGATTGTCAGAAGTTATTTCTTCCTCATAAATTCATTTCTACCACTGTTTTCCACTGAAATTAACTTTTTCGCCTCTCCTTATTACTTTTCACCTAATTTTATACAATAACTTAATTGCATAACAAAAATTTCAGCTAGAGAGTCGTTTTGTCAGAAAATATTACTTCCTCATAAATTCATTTCTACCACTGTTATTCCACAGAAATTAATTTTTTCGTCTCTCCTCATTGCTTTTCTCCTAATTATAGAAATAACATAATTGTTAAACAAAAAAATCAGCTAAAGAGGCGTTATCTCAAAAGGTACTTCTTCCTCATAAACTCATTTCTACCACTATTATTCCATTAAAATTAACTTTTTCGTCTGTCCTCTATAGTTTTCACTTAATTTATAAATAACCTAACGCCAAAAAAAAACATTTTCCTGGGAAGGCGTTTTATAAAAGTTTTTTCTTCCTAATCAATTCGTTCTACCACTTTTATTCAACTATAATTAAAATTTTCGACTCTCCTCAGTATTTTTCAACTAATTTTATGAAAACATAATTCCAAAAAAAAATCATCTAGAGAGGCGTATTCTCAAAAGTTATTTCTTTCTCATGTTTTCATTTCTATCACTGTTATTCCACTAAAATTAATTTTTTCACCTCTCCTTTTTACTTTTCACCTAATTTTAGAAAATAACTTAATTCCTTAAAAAAAATTTCAGCTGGTGAGGGAATTTTCAGAAGTTATTTCTTCCACATAATTTCATATCTACCACTGTTATTCCACTAAAAAAACCTTTTTCGCCTCTCTTCAGTACATTTCACCTAATTTTATAAATAACATAATTGCATAAAGAAACATTTAGCAAGAGAGGCGTTTTCTCAAAAGTTATTTCTTCCTCATACATTCGTATCTACCACTATTATTCCACGAAATTAATTTTTTCGCCTCTCCTCAGCACATTTCACCTAATTTTATAAATAACATAATTCCATAACAAAAAATTCAGCTAGAGGGGCGTTTTCTAAAGAGTTATTTCTTCGTCATAATGTCATCTCCACCACTTTTTTCCACTAAAATTAACTTTATCGCCTCTCCTCAGTACTTTTCACCTAATTTTTAAAATAACATATTTGCAACACAAAAATTCAGCTAGAGAGGCGTTTTCTCAAAAGTTTTTTCTTTCCTATAAATTCATTTCTACAACTTTTATTCCACTAAAAGTAATTTTTCGCCTCTCCACAGTTTTTTCAACCTAATTTTCTAAATAACATAATTGCAAAACAAAAAATTCAGCTAAAGAGTAGTTTTCTACGAAGGTATTTCTTTCTCATTAATTCATTTCTACCACTGTTATTCCACTACAATTAACTTTCTCGGCTCTCTTTAGTACTTTTCACCAATTTTATGAAGAATATGATTACAAAAAAAAATCAGCTAGTGAGGCGTGTTCTCAAAAGTTATTTCTTTCACATAAATTCATTTTTACCACTTTTATTCCACTGAAATTTACGTTTTCCCCTCTCCTTATTACTTTTCACCTTTTTTTATAAATCACATAATGGCAAAACAAAACAATTACCTGGAAAGGCGTTTTCTAAAAGTTATTTCTTCGTCATAAACTCATTTCTGCCACTGTTATTCCACTAAAATTAACTTTTTCACCTCTCCTCAGTATTTTTCACCTAATTTTATGAACAACATAATTGCAAAAAAAAATTCAGCTAGAGGCGTTTTCTCAAAAATTATTTTATCCTCATAAATTCATTTCTAACAATGTTATTACACTAGATTTATTTTTTTCCCCTTCCTCAGTACTTTTCACTTATATTTATAAATAAGATAATTGCAAAAGAAAAAACGCCTAGAAAGGAATTTTCTCAAAGGTATTACTTCTCTATAACAAAATATTCAGCTAAAGAGGTGTTTTCTCAAAAGTTATTTCTTCCTCATAAATTCATTTCTACCACTGTTATTCCACTACTATTATTTGTTTCGGCTATCTTCAGTACTTCTCACCAATTTATTGAAGAATATAATTACAAAAAAAATTCAGCAGGAAAGGCGTTTTCTCGAAAGTGATTTCTTCGTCATAAATTCATTTCTAACACTTTTTTCCACTGAAATTAACTTCTTCACCTCTCCTCAGTTATTTTCATCTAATTTTATAAACAACATAATTGCAAAAAAAAAAACTTCAGCCAGAGAGGTGTGTTCTCAAAAATTATTTTATCCTCATAAATTATTTCTAACACTTTATTATACTAGAATTATTTTTTTCGCCTCTCCTCAGTACTTTTCACTTAATTTTGTAAAAAACATAATTACAAAACTAAAAAATCACCTAGAAAGGCGTTTTTTCAAAAGTTAATACTTTCTCATAAATTCATTTCTACAACTGTTTTTCCACTAAAAGAAACTTTTTCGCCTCTTCTGAGTAGTTTTCACCTAATATTAAAAATAACATAATATATAATAACATATATTTAAAATAAGGCCTCTCCTCAGCACATTTTTTACTTAATTTTTAAAATAAAATATTTGCAAAACAAAAAATTCAGCTAGAGAGGCGTTTTCTCAAATTTTTTTCTTTCGTATAAATTCATTTCTACAACTGGTATTCCACTAAAAGTAACTTTTCGCCTCTCCACAGTACTTTTAACAATTTTCTAAATGTCAAAATTGCAAAATAAAAAATTCAGCAAAAGAGGTGTTTTCTCAAAAGTTATTTCTTCCTCATAAATTCATATCTACCACTGTTAATCCACTAAAATTAATTTTGTCGCATCTCCTCAGTTCTTTCCTGCTACTCTTATGAAAAACATAATTGCAAAACAAACAATTAGGCCAGAAAGGTGTTTTTTCAAATGTTATTTCTTCGTCATAAATTTAATTATACCTTTCTTTTTCCACTTAAATTACTTTTTCGCCTCTCCTTAGTACTTTTCCCTTAATTGTTTGAGAAATATAATTGCAAAACAAAAAAATCATCTAGAGAACAGTTTTCTTAGAAGTTATTTCTTCCTCATAAATTCATTTCTACTACTGTTATTCCACTACAATTAACCTTTTCGGCCCTCTTCATTACTTTTCACCAATTTTATGAAGAATATAATTGCAAAACAAAAAATTCAGAAAGAAAGGCGTTTTCTCAAAAGTTATTTCTTCGTCATAAATTCATTTCTACCACAGTAATTACACTAGATTTATTTTTTTCGCCTCTCCTCAGTACCTTTCACTTCATTTTGTAAAAAACATAATTACAAAACTAAAAAATCACCTAGAAAGGCGTTTTTTCAAAAGTTAATACTTTCTCATAAATTCATTTCTACAACTGTTTTTCCACTAAAAGTAACTTTTTCGCCTCTTCTGAGTAGTTTTCACTTAATATTATAAATAACATAATTGCTAAACAAAAATAAACAGCTTGAGATACTTTATCTCAAAAGTTATTACTTTCTCATAAATTTATTGCTACCGCTGTTTTTCCATTTAAATTAATTTTTCGCCTCTCCTCAGTACTTTTCCCCCAAATGTTTGAGAAACATAATTGCAAAACAAGAAAATCATCTACAGAGACGTTTTCTTAGAAGTTATTTCTTCCTCATTAATTCATTTCTAACACTGTTATGCAACTGAAATTAACCCTTTCACCTCTCACGAGTAGTTTTTACTTTATGTAATAAATTAAAACATTGCAAAACAAACAATTCAGCTAGTGAGGCGTTATCTCAAAAGTTAATACTTTCACATTAACTCATTTTTACCACTGTTTATCCACTAAAATTTGCGTTTTCGCCTCTCCTTATTACTTTTCAACTAATTTTATAAATCAGTTAATTTAAAAACAAAACATTTACCTGGAAAGGCGTTTTCTTAAAGTTATTTCTTCGTCATAAACTCATTTCTACCACTTTTATTCAATTAAAATTAAACCTTTCACCTCTCCTGAGTAGTTTTCACCTAATGTTATATATAACAAAATTGCAAAACAAAAAATTCAGCTAGAGAGACTTTATGTCAAAAGGTATTACTTTCTCATAAATTCATTTCTACCACTGTTTATCCACTAAAATTAACTTTTCCGCCTCTCCTTATTACCTTTCACCTAATTTGATAAATAATCTTATGGCAAAACAAAACATTTACCTGAAAAGGCGTTTTCTCAAAAGGTATTTCTTCCTCATTAACTCCTTTAAACCACTGCTATTTCACTAAAATTAACTTTTTCGCCTCTCCTCATTACTTTTAACTTAATTTATAAATAACATAATGGCAAAACAAAAAATTTACCTGGAAAGGCGTTATCTTAAAGTTCTTTCTTCCTCATCAATTCATATCTACCACTGTTATTCCGCTAAAATTTATTTTCTCGCCCCTCCTAATCATATTTCACCTAATTTTATAAATAACATAATTGCATAACAAAAAATTCAGCAAGAGAGGCGTTTTCTCAAAAGGTATTTCTTCGTTATAATATCATCTCTACCACTTTTTTTCCACTAAAATTAACTTTATCGCCTCTCCTCAGTACTTTTCACCTAATTTTTAAAATAACATATTATAAAATATAACATATATAACATACAATACATAAAAATTTAGCTAGAGAGGCGTTTTTTCAAAATTTCTTTCTTCCTAATAAATTAATTTCTACCGCTGTTTATCCACTAAAATTAACTTTTTGCCTCTCCTTATTATTTTTCACCTAATTTTATAAATACTTAATTGCATAACAAAAAATTCAGCTGGAGAGGCGTTTTCTCAAAAGTTATTTTTTCCTCATAAATACATTTCTACCACTGTTATTCCACTAAAATAACTTTTTCGCCTCTCCTCAGTACTTTTCAACTAATTTTATGATAAACATAATAGAGAAACAAAAAATTCAGCTAGAGAGGCGTTTTCTCAAAGATTAGTTTTTCGTCATAAATTCATTTCTACCACTGTTATTGCACAGAAATTAACTATTTCGCCTCTCCTCAATACCTTTTACCTAATTGAATGAAAAACATAATTGAAAACAAAAATTCAGCTAGATAGTCGTTTTCTCAAAAGTTTTTTCTTCCTGTTGTTCAAATGTCATCTCCACCACTTTTTTCCACTAAAATTAACTTTATCGCCTCTCCTCAGTACTTTTCACCTAATTTTTAAAATAACATATTTGCAAAACAAAAAATTCAGCTAGAGAGGCGTTTTCTCAAAAGTTTTTTCTTTCCTATAAATTCATTTCTACAACTTTTATTCCACTAAAAGTAATTTTTCGCCTCTCCACAGTACTTTCAACCTAATTTTTTAAATAACATAATTGCAAAACAAAAAATTCAGCTAAAGAGCAGTTTTCTACGAAGGTATTTCTTCCTCATTAATTCATTTCTACCACTGTTATTCCACTACAATTAACTTTCTCGGCTCTCTTTAGTACTTTTCACCAATTTTATGAAGAATATGATTACAAAAAAAAATTCAGCTAGTGAGGCGTGTTCTCAAAAGTTATTTCTTTCACATAAATTAATTTTTACCACTTTTATTCCACTGAAATTTACGTTTTCACCTCTCCTTATTACTTTTCACCTTTTTTTATAAATCACATAATGGCAAAACAAAACAATTACCTGGAAAGGCGTTTTCTAAAAGTTATTTCTTCGTCATAAACTCATTTCTGCCACTGTTATTCCACTAAAATTAACTTTTTCACCTCTCCTCAGTATTTTTCACCTAATTTTATGAACAACATAATTGCAAAAAAAATTCAGCTAGAGGCGTTTTCTCAAAAATAATTTTATCCTCATAAATTCATTTCTAACAATGTTATTACACTAGATTTATTTTTTTCCCCTTTCTCAGTATATTTCACTTATATTTATAAATAAGATAATTGCAAAACAAAAAAACGCCTAGAAAGGAATTTTCTCAAAAGTGATTACTTCTCTATAACAAAATATTCAGCTAAAGAGGTGTTTTCTCAAAAGTTATTTCTTCCTCATAAATTCATTTCTACCACTGTTATTCCACTACTATTATTTGTTTCGGCTATCTTCAGTACTTCTCACCAATTTATTGAAGAATATAATTACAAAAAAAATTCAGCAGGAAAGGCGTTTTCTCAAAAGTGATTTCTTCGTCATAAATTCATTTCTAACATTTTTATTACACTGAAATTAACTTCCTCACCTCTCCTCAGTTATTTACACCTAATTTTATAAACAACATAATTGCAAAACAAAAACTTCAGCTAGAGAGGCGTGTTCTCAAAAATTATTTTATCCTCATAAATTATTTCTAACACTTTATTATACTAGAATTATTTTTTTCGCCTCTCCTCAGTACTTTTCACTTAATTTTATAAATAAGGTAATTGCAAAACAAAAAAATCACCTAGAAAGGCGTTTTCTCAAAAGTTTTTTACTTTCTCATAAATTCATTTCCACCACTGTTTATCACTACAATTTTACTTTTTCGCCTCTCCTTATTACTTTTCACCTAATTTTAATAATAACTTAATTACATAAAAAAAATTTCAGCTAGAGAGGCGATTGTCAGGAGTTATTTCTTCCTCATAATATCATTTCTACCAAGATTATTCCACTAAAAATTACTTATTCGCCTCTTCTCAGTACATTTCACCTAATTTTATAAATAACACAATTGCAAATTTTTACTTGCTCAAAAATTCATTTCTACCTGAAGTTTTCTAAGATGTTATTTCTTTTTCATAACTTCATTGCTTCAAATGTTATTCCACGGAAATTAATTTTTTCTCTCTCCTCATTGGTTTTCTCCTAATTATAGAAATAACATAATTGTTAAACAAATAATTCAGCTAAAGAGGCGTTATCTCAAAAGAAACTGCCTCCTCATAAACTCATTTCTACCACTATTATTCCACTAAAATTAACTTTTTCGCCTGTCTTCAGTACTTTCCACTTAATTTATAAATAACATAACGGCAAACCAAAAAATTTAAATGGGAAGGCGTTTTCTAAAAGTTTTTTCTTCGTAATCAATTCGTTCTACCACTTTTATTCAACTATAATTAAATTTTTCGACACTCCACAGTACTTTTCAACTAATTTTATGAAAATATAATTCCAAAAAAAAACAGCTAGAGAGGCGTATCCTCAAAAGTTATTTCTTCCTCATTAATTCATTTCTATCAACAACATAATTGCAAAACAAAAATGTCAGAAAAAGAGGCGTTTTCTCAAAAAATTTCTAACACTGTTATTACACTAGAATTATTTTTTTCGCCTCTCCTCGGCACTTTTCACTTAATTTTATTAATAAGATAATTGCAAAACAAAAAAATCACCTAGAACGGCGTTTTCTCAAAAGTTATTACTTTCTCATAAATTCATTTCTACCACTGTTTATCCACTAAAATTAACTTTTTCTCCTCTTATTATTTTTCACCTAATTTTATAAATAACTTAATAGGATTAAAAAATTTCAGCTAGAGAGGCGTTTGTCATAAGTTAATTCTTCCTCATATATTCATATATGAGGAAGTTATTCACTGTTATTCCACTACAATCAATTTTTTCCCCTTTCATCAGCACATTTCACCTAATTTTATAAATAACATAATTGCATAACAAAAAATTCAGCTAGAGGGGCGTTTTCTCAAATGTTATTTCTTCGTCATAATATCATCTCTACCACTTGTTTCCACTAAAATTAACTTTATCGCCTCTCCTCAGCACATTTTTTACTTAATTTTTAAAATAAAATATTTGCAAAACAAAAAATTCAGCTAGAGGCGTTTTCTCAAATTTTTTTCTTTCGTATAAATTCATTTCTACAACTGGTATTCCACTAAAAGTAACTTTTCGCCTCTCCACAGTACTTTTAACAATTTTCTAAATGTCTTAATTGCAAAATAAAAAATTCAGCAAAAGAGGTGTTTACTCAAAAGTTATTTCTTCCTCATAAATTCATATCTACCACTGTTAATCCACTAAAATTAATTTTGTCGCATCTCCTCAGTTCTTTCCTGCTACTCTTATGAAAAACATAATTGCAAAACAAACAATTAGGCCAGAAAGGTGTTTTTTCAAATGTTATTTCTTCGTCATAAATTTAATTATACCTTTCTTTTTCCACTTAAATTACTTTTTCGCCTCTCCTTAGTACTTTTCCCTTAATTGTTTGAGAAATATAATTGCAAAACAAAAAATCATCTAGGGAACAGTTTTCTTAGAAGTTATTTCTTCCTCATTAATTCATATCTACTACTGTTATTCCACTACAATTAACTTTTTCGGCTCCCTTCAGTACTTTTCACCAATATTATGAAGAATATAATTGCAAAAAAAAATATTCAGCCAGAAAGACGTTTTTTCAAATGTTTTTTCTTTCGTCATAAATTTATCTCTACCACTGTTTCCATTTAAATTAATTTTTCGCCTCTCCTCGGTACTTTTCCCCTAATTGTTTGAGAAACATAATTGCAAAACTAAAAAATCATCTACAGAGGCGTTTTCATTGAATTTATTTCTTCCTCATCATTTCATTTCTACCATTGTTATTCAACTAAAATTAACACCTTCACCTCTCTCGAGTAGTTTTTACTTAATGTTATAAATAACAACATAGCAAAACATTTAATTCAGCTAGTCAGGCGGTATCTCAAAAGTTATTACTTTCACATAAATTCATTTTTACCACTGTTTATCGACTAAAATTTACGTTTTCGCCTCTCCTTATTATTTTTCACCTAATTTTATAGATCACATAATGGCAAAACAAAACATTTACCTGGAAAGACGTATTCTAAAAGTTATTTCTTCGTCATAAACTCATTTCTACCACTGTTATTCTACTAAAATTAGCTTTTTCACCTTTTCTTAGTATTTTTCACCTAATTCTATAAACAACATAATTACAAAACAAAAACTTCAGCCAGAGAGGTGTTTTCTCAAAAATTATTTTATCCTCATAATTTTATTTCTAACACTGTTATTACACTAGAATTATTTTTTTCGACTCTCCTCAGTACCTTTCAACTAATTTTATGAAAAATATAATTCCAAAAAAAAAAAATTCAGCTAGGGAGGCGTATTCTCAAACGTTATTTCTTCCTCATTAATTCATTTCTAAAACTGATATTCAACTAAAATTAACACTTTCGCCTCTCCTCAGTAGTTTTCACCTAATGTTACAAATAACAAAATTGCAAAACAAAAAATTCAGCTAGAGAGACTTTATTTCAAAAGTTATTACTTTCTCATAAATTAATTTCCACCGATATTTATCCACTAAAATGAACTTTTCGCCTCTCCTTAATACTTTTCACCTAATTTTATAAATAACGTAATGGCACAACCAAAATTTACATGATAAGGCGTTTTCAAAAAGTTATTTCTTCGTCATAAACTCATTTCTACCACTCTTACTCCACTAAAATTAACTTTTTCACCTCTCCTCAGTATTTTTCACCTAATTTTATAAACAACATAATTGCAAAAAACAAAAAATTCACTAAGAGAGGCGTTTTCTCAAAAGTTATTTCTTCCTCATTAATTCATTTCTACCACTGTTATTACACTAAAATTATTTTTTCGCCCCTCCTCACTACTTTTCACTTAATTTTATAAAAAACTAAATTGAAAAACAAAAAAAATCAACTAGAAAGGCGTTTTCTCAAAAGTTATTTCTTCCTCATAAATTCATTTCTACCACTGTTATTACACAAGAATTTACTTTTTCCCCTCTCCTCAGTACTTTTCACTTAATTTTATAAATAACATAATAGCAAAACAAAAAAATCAGCTAGAAAGGCGTTTTCTCAAAAGTTATTTCATCGTCATAAATTCATTTCTACCACTGTTTATCCACTAAAATTAACTTTTTCACATCTCCTTATTAATTTTTACCTAATTATATGATATACATAATAGCAAAACAAAAATTTCAGCTAAAGAGGCGTTTCCTCAAAGATTATTTCTTCGTCATAAATTCATTTCTACCACTCTTATTGCACAATAATTAACGTTTCGCCTCTCCTTAATACTTTTTATTTATTTGTATGAAAAACATAATTGCAAAACAAAACATTCAACTACAGAGGCATTTTCTCAAAAGTTATTTCCATGTCATAAATTCATTTCTACCACTGTTATTCCACTAAAATTAACTTTCTCGCCTCTCTTCAGTACCTTTCACCTAATTTTATGAAAAATATAATTGCAAAACAAAAAATTCAGCTAGAAAGACGTTTCTCTTAAATGTTATTTCTTCGTCACAAATTTATTTCTACCACTGTTATTCCACTAAAATTAACTTTTAAGCCAATATTAGGTACTTTTCACCTGATTTTATAAATAACAAAATTTTAAAACCAAAATTTCAGCTAGACAGGCGTTTTCTCAAAAGTTATTTCTTCATCATAAATTCATTTCTACCACTGTTATTCCACTAAAATTTACTTTTTCGCCTCTCATCAGTAGTTTTCACCTAATTATATGAAAAATATAATTGCAAAACAAAAAATTCAGCTAGAATGGCGTTTCCTCAAATGTAATTTCTTAGTCATAAAATCATTTCTACCACTGTTATTCAACTAAAAATAAACCTTAAGCCACTCCTCGGTACATTTAACCTAATTTATACATAACAAAATTGTAAAACCAAAAATTCAGCCAGAGGCGTTTTATTAAAAGGTATACCTTCATCATAAATTCATTTCTTCCTCTCTTTTCCAATAAAATTAACTTTTTCCCCTAACCTCATCACTTTTCACCTAATTTTATAAATAATTCAAAGGAAAACAAAAAATTAGGCTAGAGAGGCGTTTTCTCAAAAGTTATTCCTTCATCATAAAATAATGTCTTCCACTGTTATTCCAGTAAAATTAACCGTTTCGCCTCTCCTTAGAACTTTTCACCTTATTTTATAAATAACATTAATGCAAAACAAAAAATTTAGATAGAGTGGCGTTATCGCAAAAGTTTTTTATTCGTCATAAACTCATTTCTTCCACTGTTTTTCCACTAAAATTTTTTAACTTTTTCGGATCTCCTCATTACTGTTCAACTAATTTCATGAAAATCATAATTTCAAAACAAAAAATTCAGCTAGAGAGACGATATCTCAAAAGATATATCTTCGTCATTAAATCATTTTTACCACTGTTATTCCACTAAAATTAAAATTTTTGCCACTCAACAGTATTATTCACCTCATTTTTAAAAGATTATTATTGCAAAACCAAAAATTTGGCTAGAGGCAATTTCTCAAAAATTTTATATTCCCCATAAAAGCCCATTAAGTGCTGTTATACCACTAAATTTATTTTTATCGCCTCTCCTCAGTACTTTTTACTTATTTTTATAAATAACATAATTGCAATACATTAAAATTCACCTAGAAAGGCGTTTTCTCAAGGGTTATTTCCTCATCATAAATTTATTTCTACCACTGTTTTTCGACTAAAATTAACTTATTCGCCTCTCCTAAGTACACTTCAACTAATTTAAGAAATAAGATTATTGCAAAACAAAAATTTCAGCTAGATTGCCGTTTCCAAAATTATTTCTTTCTCATACATTTATTTCTACCACTGTTATCTCACTAAAATTAATTTTTTCGCTCTCCTTACTACATTTATTTAATTTTATGAAAAACATAATTGCAAAACAGAAACTTCAGCTAAAAAGGCGTTTTCTCAAATGTTATTTCTTCCTCAAAATATCATTACTACCACTGTTATTCCACTAAAATTAACTTTTTCTCCTTTCCTCATCACTTTTCACCTAATTTTATATATATATATAATTGCAAAACAAAAAATTCAGCAAGAGAGGCGTATTCTCAAAAAATATTTCTTCCTCATAAATTCATTTCTTCCACTTTTATTCCACTAAAATTAACTTTATCGCCTCTGCTCAGTCCATTTCAACTAATTTTATGAAAAATATAATTCCAAATTAAAATTCACTCGAGAGGCGTTTTCTCAAAAATTACTTCTTCCTCATAAATTCATTTCTAAAACTGTTAGTCAAGTAAAATTAACCCTTTCGCATCTCCTCAAAAGTTTTCACCATAACAAATATGCAAAACATAAAATTTAGCTAGAGAGGCGTTTTCTCAAGAGTTATATCTTCCTCATTAATTCATTTAACCACTGTTATTGCACTAGAATTAACTTTTTCGCCTATTCTCGATATTTTTCACTTAATTTTACAAATAACATTATTGCAAAACGAAAAAATCACCTAGAAAGGCGTTTTCTCAAAGGTAATTACTTTCTCATAAATTCATTTCTACCACCGTTTATCCACTAAAATTAACTTTTTCGCCTCTCCTCAGCACATTTCACGTAATTTATAAACAACATGATTGCTATATAAAATTCAGCTAGAGAGGCGTTTTCTAAAAGATTATTTTTCGTCATAAATTCATTTTTAACCAAATAATTAACCCTTTTGCCTCTAATCAGTAGTTTGCACGATTTTTTATAAAAAACATAATTACAAAACAAGAAACAAAGCTAGAGAGGCGTTATCTCAAAAGTTATTGCTTCGTCATAAAATCAATTCTGCCACTCTTATTACACTACAATAAACTTTTTCTCTTCTCCTCAATAGTTATTTCCTAATTTTATAAAAAACATAATTGCAAAACAAAAAATGCAGCTTGATAAGTATTTTCTCGAAAATATTTTTTCTCATAAATTCATTTCTACCACTGTTTATCCACTAAAATTAATTTTTCGCCTGTTCTCTGTACGTTTCACCTAATTTTATACATAACGTTATTGCATAACAAAATTTTCAGCTAGAGAGGCTTTTTCTCAAAAGTTATTTCTTATTCATAAATTAATTTCTACCACCCTTATTCCACTAAAATTAACTTCTCAGTATTTTTCACCTAATTTTATGAACAACATAATTGCAAAACAAAAAATTCACCTGAAGAGGCGTTTTCTCAAAAGGTATTTCTTCCTCATAAATTCATTTCTACAACTGTTATACCACTAAAATAACTTTTTCGCCTCTGTTCCGTACTTTTCACTATATTTTTATAAATAACTTAATTGCTAAACATAAAAATTCACCTAGAAAAGCGTTTTTTCAAATGTTATTTTTTCCAAATAAATTTAATTCTACCACTGTTAGTTTTAGTTTTTTAAAATTAACTTTTTCACCTCTCCTCAGTAGTTTTCACCTAATTTTATGAAAAATATAATTGCAAAACAAAACACTTAGCTAGAAAGGCGTTTTCTCAAGTGTTATTTCTTCGTCATAATTTCATTTCTACCACTGTTCTTCCACTAAAAATAACCTTTAAGCCACTCCTTGGTACTTTTCACCTAATTTTATAAATAACAAAATTGTAAAACCAAAATTTCAACTAGAGAGGCGTTTTATCAAAAGGTATTCCTCATAAATTCATTTCTACCACTGTTTTCCACTAAAATTAACTTTTTCGCCTCTCCTTATTACTTTTCAACTAATTTTATAAATAACATAATTGCATAATAAATAATTCAGCCTGAGAGGCGTTTTCTCAAAAGTTATTCTTCTTCATAAACTCATTTCTACCACTGTTATTACACTAGAATTAGTTTTTTCGCCTCTCATCAGTACTTTTCACTTAATTTTTTTGAAAAACATAATTACAAAACAAAAATATCACCTAGAAAGGCGTTTTCATAAAAGTTAATCCTTTGTCATAAATTCATTTCTAACACTGTTTATCCACTAAAAGTTTTCTCAAAAGTTAATACTTTGTTATAAATTCATTTCTACCACTGTTTATCCACTAAAAGTAAATTTTTCGCTTCTCCTTATTACTTTTAAACTAATTTTATAAATAATAATTGCATTAAAAAAAATTCAGCCAGAGAGGCGTTTTGTCAGAAGTTATTTCTTCCTCATAAATTCATTTCTACCACTGTTATTCCACTGAAATTAACTTCTTCGCCTCTCCTCAGTCTATTTCCCCTAATTTTATAAATAACATAATTGCATAACAAAATATTCAGCAAGAGAGGCGTTTTCTCAAAAGTTATTTCTTCCTCATAAATTCATATCTACCACTGTTATTCCACTAAAATTATTTTTTTCGCCTCTCCATAGTACTTTTCCCTAAATTGTTTGAGAATTATAATTGCAAAACAAAAAAATCATCTAGAGAGCAGTTTTCTTAGAAGTTATTTCTTCCTCATTAATTCATATCTACTACTGTTATTCCAATACAATTAACCTTTTCGGCCCTCTTCATTACTTTTCACCAATTTTATGAAGAATATAATTGCAAAACAAAAAATTCAGCTAGAAAGGCGTTTTCTCAAAAGTTATTTCTTCGTCATAAATTCATTTCTACCACAGTAATTAATCTAGATTTATTTTTTTCGCCTCTCCTCAGTACCTTTCACTTAATTTTGTAAAAAACATAATTTCAAAACTAAAAAATCACCTAGAAAGGCGTTTTTTCAAAAGTTAATACTTTCTCATAAATTCATTTCTACAACTGTTTTTCCACTAAAAGTAACTTTTTCGCCTCTTCTGAGTAGTTTTCACCTAATATTATAAATAACATAATTGCTAAACAAAAATAAACAGCTTGAGATACTTTATCTCAAAAGTTATTACTTTCTCATAAATTTATTGCTACCGCTGTTTTTCCATTTAAAAATAATGTTTCGCCTCTCCTCAGCACTTTTCCCCTAAATGTTTGAGAAACATAATTGCAAAACAAGAAAATCATCTACAGAGACGTTTTCTTAGAAGTTATTTCTTCCCCATTAATTCATTTCTAACACTGTTATGCAACTGAAATTAACCCTTTCACCTCTCACGAGTAGTTTATACTTAATGTAATAAATTAAAACATTGCAAAACAAACAATTCAGCTAGTGAGGCGTTATCTCAAAAGTTAATACTTTCACATAAACTCATTTCTACCACTGTTATTCTACTAAAATTAGCTTTTTCACCTTTTCTTAGTATTTTTCACCTAATTCTATAAACAACATAATTACAAAACAAAAACTTCAGCCAGAGTGGTGTTTTCTCAAAAATTATTTTATCCTCATAATTTCATTTCTAACACTGTTATTACACTAGAATTATTTTTTTCGACTCTCCTCAGTACCTTTCAACTAATTTTATGAAAACATAATTCCAAAAAAAAAAATTCAGCTAGGGAGGCGTATTCTCAAACGTTATTTCTTCCTCATTAATTCATTTCTAAAACTGATATTCCACTAAAATTAACACTTTCGCCTCTCCTCAGTAGTTTTCACCTAATGTTACAAATAACAAAATTGCAAAACAAAAAATTCAGCTAGAGAGACTTTATGTCAAAAGTTATTACTTTCTCATAAATTAATTTCCACCGATATTTATCCACTAAAATGAACTTTTCGCCTCTCCTTAATACTTTTCACCTAATTTTATAAATAACGTAATGGCACAACCAAAATTTACATGATAAGGCGTTTTCAAAAAGTTATTTCTTCGTCATAAACTCATTTCTACCACTCTTACTCCACTAAAATTAACTTTTTCACCTCTCCTCAGTATATTTCACCTAATTTTATAAACAACATAATTGCAAAAAACAAAATATTCACTAAGAGATACGTTTTCTCAAAAGTTATTTCTTCCTCATTAATTCATTTCTACCACTGTTATTACACTAAAATTATTTTTTTCGCCCCTCCTCACTACTTTTCACTTAATTTTATAAAAAACTAAATTGAAAAACAAAAAAAATCAACTAGAAAGGCGTTTTCTCAAAAGTTATTTCTTCCTCATTAATTCATTACTACCACTGTTATTACACAAGAATTTACTTTTTCCCCTCTCCTCAGTACTTTTCACTTAATTTTATAAATAACATAATAGCAAAACAAAAAAATCACCTAGAAAGGCGTTTTCTCAAAAGTTATTTCATCGTCATAAATTCATTTCTACCACTGTTTATCCACTAAAATTAAATTTTTTCACATCTCCTTATTAATTTTTACCTAAATTTATGATATACATAATAGCAAAACAAAAATTTCAGCTAAAGAGGCGTTTCCTCAAAGATTATTTCTTCGTCACAAATTCATTTCTACCACTCTTATTGCACAATAATTAACTTTTCGCCTCTCCTTAATACTTTTTATTTAATTGTATGAAAAACATAATTGCAAAACAAAACATTCAACTACAGAGGCATTTTCTCAAAAGTTATTTCATTGTCATAAATTCATTTCTACCACTGTAATTCCACTTAAATTAATTTTCTCGCCTCTCTTCAGTACCTTTCACCTAATTTTATGAAAAATATAATTGCAAAACAAAAAATTCAGCTAGAAAGGCGTTTCCTTAAATGTTATTTCTTCGTTACAAATTTATTTCTACCACTGTTATTCCACTAAAATTAACTTATAAGTCAATATTCGGTACTTTTCACCTAATTTTATAAATAACAAAATTGCAAAACAAAAATTTCAGCTAGACAGGCGTTTTCCCAAAAGTTATTTCTTCATCATAAATTCATTTCTACCACTGTAATTCCACTAAAATTAACTTTCTCGGCTCTCTTTAGTACTTTTCACCAATTTTATGAAGAATATGATTACAAAAAAAATTCAGCTAGTGAGGCGTGTTCTCAAAAGTTATTTCTTTCACATAAATTAATTTTTACCACTTTTATTCCACTGAAATTTACGTTTTCACCTCTCCTTATTACTTTTCACCTTTTTTTATAAATCACATAATGGCAAAACAAAACAATTACCTGGAAAGGCGTTTTCTAAAAGTTATTTCTTCGTCATAAACTCATTTCTGCCACTGTTATTCCACTAAAATTAACTTTTTCACCTCTCCTCAGTATTTTTCACCGAATTTTACGAACAACATAATTGCAAAAAAAAATTCAGCTAGAGGCGTTTTCTCAAAAATTATTTTATCCTCATAAATTCATTTCTAACAATGTTATTACACTAGATTTATTTTTTTCCCCTTCCTCAGTATATTTCACTTATATTTATAAATAAGATAATTGCAAAACAAAAAAACGCCTAGAAAGGAATTTTCTCAAAAGTTATTACTTCTCTATAAAAAAATATTCAGCTAAAGAGGTGATTTCTCAAAAGTTATTTCTTCCTCATAAATTCATTTCTACCACTGTTATTCCACTACTATTATTTGTTTCGGCTATCTTCAGTACTTCTCACCAATTTATTGAAGAATATAATTACAAAAAAAATTCAGCAGGAAAGGCGTTTTCTCAAAAGTGATTTCTTCGTCATAAATTCATTTCTAACATTTTTATTACACTGAAATTAACTTCTTCACCTCTCTTCAGTTTTTTACACCTAATTTTATAAACAACATAATTGCAAAACAAAAACTTCAGCTAGAGAGGCGTGTTCTCAAAAATTATTTTATCCTCATAAATTATTTCTAACACTTTATTATACTAGAATTATTTTTTTCGCCTCTCCTCAGTACTTTTCACTTAATTTTATAAATAAGGTAATTGCAAAACAAAAAAATCACCTAGAAAGGCGTTTTCTCAAAAGTTTTTTACTTTCTCATAAATTCATTTCCACCACTGTTTATCACTACAATTTTACTTTTTCGCCTCTCCTTATTACTTTTCACCTAATTTTAATAATAACTTAATTACATAAAAAAAATTTCAGCTAGAGAGGCGATTGTCAGGAGTTATTTCTTCCTCATAATATCATTTCTACCAAGATTATTCCACTAAAAATTACTTATTCGCCTCTTCTCAGTACATTTCACCTAATTTTATAAATAACACAATTGCAAATTTTTACTTGCTCAAAAATTCATTTCTACCTGAAGTTTTCTAAGATGTTATTTCTTTTTCATAACTTCATTGCTTCAAATGTTATTCCACAGAAATTAATTTTTTCTCTCTCCTCATTGGTTTTCTCCTAATTATAGAAATAACATAATTGTTAAACAAATAATTCAGCTAAAGAGGCGTTATCTCAAAAGAAACTGCCTCCTCATAAACTCATTTCTACCACTATTATTCCACTAAAATTAACTTTTTCGCCTGTCTTCAGTACTTTCCACTTAATTTATAAATAACATAACGGCAAACCAAAAAATTTAAATGGGAAGGCGTTTTCTAAAAGTTTTTTCTTCGTAATCAATTCGTTCTACCACTTTTATTCAACTATAATTAAATTTTTCGACACTCCACAGTACTTTTCAACTAATTTCATGAAAATATAATTCCAAAAAAAACAGCTAGAGAGGCGTATCCTCAAAAGTTATTTCTTCCTCATTAATTCATTTCTATCAACAACATAATTGCAAAACAAAAATGTCAGAAAAAGAGGCGTTTTCTCAAAAAATTTCTAACACTGTTATTACACTAGAATTATTTTTTTCGCCTCTCCTCGGCACTTTTCACTTAATTTTATTAATAAGATAATTGCAAAACAAAAAAATCACCTAGAACGGCGTTTTCTCAAAAGTTATTACTTTCTGATAAATTCATTTCTACCACTGTTTATCCACTAAAATTAACTTTTTCTCCTCTTATTATTTTTCACCTAATTTTATAAATAACTTAATAGGATTAAAAAATTTCAGCTAGAGAGGCGTTTGTCATAAGTTAATTCTTCCTCATATATTCATATATGAGGAAGTTATTCACTGTTATTCCACTACAATCAATTTTTTCCCCTTTCATCAGCACATTTCACCTAATTTTATAAATAACATAATTGCATAACAAAAAATTCAGCTAGAGGGGCGTTTTCTCAAATGTTATTTCTTCGTCATAATATCATCTCTACCACTTGTTTCCACTAAAATTAACTTTATCGCCTCTCCTCAGCACATTTTTTACTTAATTTTTAAAATAAAATATTTGCAAAACAAAAAATTCAGCTAGAGGCGTTTTCTCAAATTTTTTTCTTTCGTATAAATTCATTTCTACAACTGGTATTCCACTAAAAGTAACTTTTCGCCTCTCCACAGTACTTTTAACAATTTTCTAAATGTCTTAATTGCAAAATAAAAAATTCAGCAAAAGAGGTGTTTACTCAAAAGTTATTTCTTCCTCATAAATTCATATCTACCACTGTTAATCCACTAAAATTAATTTTGTCGCATCTCCTCAGTTCTTTCCTGCTACTCTTATGAAAAACATAATTGCAAAACAAACAATTAGGCCAGAAAGGTGTTTTTTCAAATGTTATTTCTTCGTCATAAATTTAATTATACCTTTCTTTTTCCACTTAAATTACTTTTTCGCCTCTCCTTAGTACTTTTCCCTTAATTGTTTGAGAAATATAATTGCAAAACAAAAAATCATCTAGGGAACAGTTTTCTTAGAAGTTATTTCTTCCTCATTAATTCATATCTACTACTGTTATTCCACTACAATTAACTTTTTCGGCTCCCTTCAGTACTTTTCACCAATATTATGAAGAATATAATTGCAAAAAAAATATTCAGCCAGAAAGACGTTTTTTCAAATGTTTTTTCTTTCGTCATAAATTTATCTCTACCACTGTTTCCATTTAAATTAATTTTTCGCCTCTCCTCGGTACTTTTCCCCTAATTGTTTGAGAAACATAATTGCAAAACTAAAAAATCATCTACAGAGGCGTTTTCATTGAATTTATTTCTTCCTCATCATTTCATTTCTACCATTGTTATTCAACTAAAATTAACACCTTCACCTCTCTCGAGTAGTTTTTACTTAATGTTATAAATAACAACATAGCAAAACATTTAATTCAGCTAGTCAGGCGGTATCTCAAAAGTTATTACTTTCACATAAATTCATTTTTACCACTGTTTATCGACTAAAATTTACGTTTTCGCCTCTCCTTATTATTTTTCACCTAATTTTATAGATCACATAATGGCAAAACAAAACATTTACCTGGAAAGACGTATTCTAAAAGTTATTTCTTCGTCATAAACTCATTTCTACCACTGTTATTCTACTAAAATTAGCTTTTTCACCTTTTCTTAGTATTTTTCACCTAATTCTATAAACAACATAATTACAAAACAAAAACTTCAGCCAGAGAGGTGTTTTCTCAAAAATTATTTTATCCTCATAATTTTATTTCTAACACTGTTATTACACTAGAATTATTTTTTTCGACTCTCCTCAGTACCTTTCAACTAATTTTATGAAAAATATAATTCCAAAAAAAAAAAATTCAGCTAGGGAGGCGTATTCTCAAACGTTATTTCTTCCTCATTAATTCATTTCTAAAACTGATATTCAACTAAAATTAACACTTTCGCCTCTCCTCAGTAGTTTTCACCTAATGTTACAAATAACAAAATTGCAAAACAAAAAATTCAGCTAGAGAGACTTTATTTCTAAAGTTATTACTTTCTCATAAATTAATTTCCACCGATATTTATCCACTAAAATGAACTTTTCGCCTCTCCTTAATACTTTTCACCTAATTTTATAAATAACGTAATGGCACAACCAAAATTTACATGATAAGGCGTTTTCAAAAAGTTATTTCTTCGTCATAAACTCATTTCTACCACTCTTACTCCACTAAAATTAACTTTTTCACCTCTCCTCAGTATTTTTCACCTAATTTTATAAACAACATAATTGCAAAAAACAAAAAATTCACTAAGAGAGGCGTTTTCTCAAAAGTTATTTCTTCCTCATTAATTCATTTCTACCACTGTTATTACACTAAAATTATTTTTTTCGCCCCTCCTCACTACTTTTCACTTAATTTTATAAAAAACTAAATTGAAAAACAAAAAAAATCAACTAGAAAGGCGTTTTCTCAAAAGTTATTTCTTCCTCATAAATTCATTTCTACCACTGTTATTACACAAGAATTTACTTTTTCCCCTCTCCTCAGTACTTTTCACTTAATTTTAAAAATAACATAATAGCAAAACAAAAAAATCAGCTATAAAGGCGTTTTCTCAAAAGTTATTTCATCGTCATAAATTCATTACTACCACTGTTATTCCACTAAAATTAACTTTTTCTCCTTTCCTCATCACTTTTCACCTAATTTTATATATATATATAATTGCAAAACAAAAAATTCAGCAAGAGAGGCGTATTCTCAAAAAAATATTTCTTCCTCATAAATTCATTTCTTCCACTTTTATTCCACTAAAATTAACTTTATCGCCTCTGCTCAGTCCATTTCAACTAATTTTATGAAAAATATAATTCCAAATTAAAATTCACTCGAGAGGCGTTTTCTCAAAAATTACTTCTTCCTCATAAATTCATTTCTAAAACTGTTAGTCAAGTAAAATTAACCCTTTCGCATCTCCTCAAAAGTTTTCACCATAACAAATATGCAAAACATAAAATTTAGCTAGAGAGGCGTTTTCTCAAGAGTTATATCTTCCTCATTAATTCATTTAACCACTGTTATTGCACTAGAATTAACTTTTTCGCCTATTCTCGATATTTTTCACTTAATTTTACAAATAACATTATTGCAAAACGAAAAAATCACCTAGAAAGGCGTTTTCTCAAAGGTAATTACTTTCTCATAAATTCATTTCTACCACCGTTTATCCACTAAAATTAACTTTTTCGCCTCTCCTCAGCACATTTCACGTAATTTATAAACAACATGATTGCTATATAAAATTCAGCTAGAGAGGCGTTTTCTAAAAGATTATTTTTCGTCATAAATTCATTTTTAACCAAATAATTAACCCTTTTGCCTCTAATCAGTAGTTTGCACGATTTTTTATAAAAAACATAATTACAAAACAAGAAACAAAGCTAGAGAGGCGTTATCTCAAAAGTTATTGCTTCGTCATAAAATCAATTCTGCCACTCTTATTACACTACAATAAACTTTTTCTCTTCTCCTCAATAGTTATTTCCTAATTTTATAAAAAACATAATTGCAAAACAAAAAATGCAGCTTGATAAGTATTTTCTCGAAATTATTTTTTCTCATAAATTCATTTCTACCACTGTTTATCCACTAAAATTAATTTTTCGCCTGTTCTCTGTACGTTTCACCTAATTTTATACATAACGTTATTGCATAACAAAATTTTCAGCTAGAGAGGCTTTTTCTCAAAAGTTATTTCTTATTCATAAATTAATTTCTACCACCCTTATTCCACTAAAATTAACTTCTCAGTATTTTTCACCTAATTTTATGAACAACATAATTGCAAAACAAAAAATTCACCTGAAGAGGCGTTTTCTCAAAAGGTATTTCTTCCTCATAAATTCATTTCTACAACTGTTATACCACTAAAATAACTTTTTCGCCTCTGTTCCGTACTTTTCACTATATTTTTATAAATAACTTAATTGCTAAACATAAAAATTCACCTAGAAAAGCGTTTTTTCAAATGTTATTTTTTCCAAATAAATTTAATTCTACCACTGTTAGTTTTAGTTTTTTAAAATTAACTTTTTCACCTCTCCTCAGTAGTTTTCACCTAATTTTATGAAAAATATAATTGCAAAACAAAACACTTAGCTAGAAAGGCGTTTTCTCAAGTGTTATTTCTTCGTCATAATTTCATTTCTACCACTGTTCTTCCACTAAAAATAACCTTTAAGCCACTCCTTGGTACTTTTCACCTAATTTTATAAATAACAAAATTGTAAAACCAAAATTTCAACTAGAGAGGCGTTTTATCAAAAGGTATTCATCATAAATTCATTTCTATCTCACTTATTCCACAAAAAGTAAATTTTTCGCCTCTCCTTATTACTTTTCACCTAATTTTATAACCAACATAATTGCAAAACAAAAAATTCAGCTAGAGAGGCGTTTTCTCAAAAGTTATTCTTCCTCATAAATTCATTTCTACCACTGTTATTACACTAGAATTAGTTTTTTCGCCTCTCCTCAGTACTTTTCACTTAATTTTTTTGAAAAACATAATTGCAAAACAAAAATATCCACTAGAAAGGCGTTTTCATAAAAGTTAATACTTTGTCATAAATTCATTTCTACCACTGTTTATCCATTAAAATTAACTTTTTCGCCTATCCTTATTACTTTTCACCTAATTTTATAAATAATAATTGCATTAAAAAAATTTCAGCTAGAGAGGCGTTTGTCAGAAGTTTTTTCTTCCTCATAAATTCATTTCTACCACTGTTTTCCACTAAAATTAACTTTGTCGCCTCTCCTTATTACTTTTCACCTAATTTTATAAATAACATAATTGCATAATAAATAATTCAGCTAGAGAGGCGTTTTCTCAAAAGTTATTCTTCTTCATAAACTCATTTCTACCACTGTTATTACACTAGAATTAGTTTTTTCGCCTCTCATCAGTACTTTTCACTTAATTTTTTTGAAAAACATAATTACAAAAAAAAATATCACCTAGAAAGGCGTTTTCTCAAAAGTTAATACTTTGTCATAAATTCATTTCTACCACTGTTTATCCACTAAAAGTAAATTTTTCGCTTCTCCTTATTACTTTTAAACTAATTTTATAAATAATAATTGCATTAAAAAAAATTCAGCCAGAGAGGCGTTTTGTCAGAAGTTATTTCTTCCTCATAAATTCATTTCTACCACTGTTATTCCACTTAAATTAACTTCTTCGCCTCTCCTCAGTCTATTTCCCCTAATTTTATAAATAACATAATTGCATAACAAAATATTCAGCAAGAGAGGCGTTTTCTCAAAAGTTATTTCTTCCTCATAAATTCATATCTACCACTGTTATTCCACTAAAATTATTTTTTTCGCCTCTCCATAGTACTTTTCCCTTGTTTGAGAATTATAATTGCAAAACAAAAAAATCATCTAGAGAGCAGTTTTCTTAGAAGTTATTTCTTCCTCATTAATTCATATCTACTACTGTTATTCCACTACAATTAACCTTTTCGGCCCTCTTCATTACTTTTCACCAATTTTATGAAGAATATAATTGCAAAACAAAAAATTCAGCTAGAAAGGCGTTTTCTCAAAAGTTATTTCTTCGTCATAAATTCATTTCTACCACAGTAATTAATCTAGATTTATTTTTTTCGCCTCTCCTCAGTACCTTTCTCTTAATTTTGTAAAAAACATAATTTCAAAACTAAAAAATCACCTAGAAAGGCGTTTTTTCAAAAGTTAATACTTTCTCATAAATTCATTTCTACAACTGTTTTTCCACTAAAAGTAACTTTTTCGCCTCTTCTGAGTAGTTTTCACCTAATATTATAAATAACATAATTGCTAAACAAAAATAAACAGCTTGAGATACTTTATCTCAAAAGTTATTACTTTCTCATAAATTTATTGCTACCGCTGTTTTTCCATTTAAATTAATGTTTCGCCTCTCCTCAGCACTTTTCCCCTAAATGTTTGAGAAACATAATTGCAAAACAAGAAAATCATCTACAGAGACGTTTTCTTAGAAGTTATTTCTTCCCCATTAATTCATTTCTAACACTGTTTTGCAACTGAAATTAACCCTTTCACCTCTCACGAATAGTTTTTACTTAATGTAATAAATTAAAACATTGCAAAACAAACAATTCAGCTAGTGAGGCGTTATCTCAAAAGTTAATACTTTCACATAAACTCATCTTTACCACTTTTTATCCACTAAAATTTGCGTTTTCGCCTCTCCTTATTACTTTTCACCTAATTCTATAAATCAGTTAATTTAAAAACAAAACATTTACCTGGAAAGGCGTTTTCTTATAGTTATTTCTTCGTCATAAACTCATTTCTACCACTTTTATTCAATTAAAATTAAACCTTTCACCTCTCCTGAGTAGTTTTCACCTAATGTTATATATAACAAAATTGCAAAACAAAAAATTCAGCTAGAGAGACTTTATGTCAAAAGGTATTACTTTCTCATAAATTCATTTCTACCACTGTTTATCCACTAAAATTAACTTTTCCGCCTCTCCTTATTACCTTTCACCTAATTTGATAAATAATCTTATGGCAAAACAAAACATTTACCTGAAAAGGCGTTTTCTCAAAAGGTATTTCTTCGTCATAAACTCATTTCTACCACTGTTATTCCACTAAAATTAGCTTTTTCACCTTTTCTTAGTATTTTTCACCTAATTCTATAAACAACATAATTACAAAACAAAAACTTCAGCCAGAGAGGCGTTTTCTCAAAAATTATTTTATCCTCATAAATTCATTTCTAACACCGTTATTACACTAGAATTATTTTTTTCGACTCTCCTCCGTACCTTTGAACTAATTTTATGAAAACATAATTCCAAAAAAAAATTCAGCTAGGGAGGCGTATTCTCAAAAGTTATTTCCTCCTCATTAATTCATTTCTAAAACTGATATTCAACTAAAATTAACATTTTCGCCTATCCTCAGTAGTTTTCACCTAATGTTACAAATAACAAAATTGCAAAACAAAAAATTCAGCTAGAGAGACTTTATGTCAAAAGTTATTACTTTCTCATAAATTAATTTCCACCACCATTTATCCACTAAAATTAACTTTTTCGCCTCTCCTTAATACTTTTCACCTAATTTTACAAATAACGTAATGGTACAACCAAAAATTTACCTGATAAGGCGTTTTCAAAAAGTTATTTCTTCGTCATAAACTCATTTCTACCACTCTTCTTCCACTAAAATTAACTTTTTCACCTCTCCTCAGTATTTTTCACCTAATTTTATAAACAACATAATTGCAAAAATCAAAAATTCACTAAGAGAGGCGTTTTCTCAAAAGTTATTTCTTCCTCATTAATTCATTTCTACCACTGTTATTACACTAAAAATATTTTTTTCACCCCTCCTCACTACTTTTCACTTAATTTTATAAAACATAATTGAAAAACAAAAAAAATCAACTAGAGAGGCGTTTTTTCAAAAGTTAATTCTTTCTCATATCTCATTTCTACCACTGTTTATCCACTAAAATTAACTTTATCGCCTCTCCTTAGCACATTTTTTACTTAATTTTTAAAATTAAATATTTGCAAAACAAAAAATTCAGCTAGAGAGGCGTTCATTTCTACCACTCTTATTCCACTAAGATTAACTTTTTCACCTCTCCCCAGTATTTTTCACCTAATTTTATAAATAACATAATTGCAAAACAAAAAATTCAGCTAGAGACGTTTTCTCAAAAGTTATTTTCTCCTCAAAAATTCATTTCTACCACTGTTATTCCACTACTATAACTTTTTCGCCTCTTCTCAATAAATATTACCTAATTGAATGAACAAACGTTATTGAAAACAAAAAATTCAGCAAGAGAGGCGTTTTCTCAAAAGTTATTTCTTCCTCATAAATTCATATCAACCACTCTTATTCCACTAAGATTAACTTTTTCACCTCTCCTTAGTATTTTTAACCTAATTTTATAAAAAACATAATTGCAAAATAAAAAATTCAGCTAGAGGGGCGTTTTCTCAAAAGTAATTTCTTCCTCATAAATTTATTTCTACCAATGTTATTACACTAAAATTATTTTTTCGCCTCTCCTAGGTTCTTTTCACTTAATTTTATAAAAAACGTAATTGCAAAACTAAAAAATCCACTGGAAAGTGGTTATCTCAAAAGCTTTTTCTTTCCTATAAATTCATTTCTACAACGGTTATTCCACTAAAGTAACTTTTTCGCAGCTACGCAGTACTTTTAACCTAATTTTATAAATAACATGATTGCAAACAAAAAATCCAGCTAAAGAGGTGTTTTCTTAAAAAAGTAATATCTTCGTCATAAATTCATTTCTACCACTGTTATTCCACTAAAAATAACCCTTAAGCCACTCCTCGGCACTTTTCACCTAATATTATAAAAAACAAAATTGTAAAACCAAAATGTCAGGTAGAGAGACGTTTTATCAAAAGGTATTCCTTCATAATAAACTCATTTCTACCTCTCGTATTCCACTAAAATTAACTTTTTATCCTCTCCTCATCACTTTTCACCTTATTTTATATATATTATAATTCCAAAAAAAAAATACAGCTAGAGAGGCGTTTCCTCAAAAGTTATTTCTTCCTCATAAATTCATTTCTAAAACTGATATTCAACTAAAATTAACACTTTCGCATCTCCTCAGTAGTTTTCACCTAATGTTACAAATAACAAAATTGCAAAACAAAAAATTCAGCTAGAGAGACTTTATGTCAAAAGTATTTTGAAATTTTAGGTGAATAACAATGGTAGAAATGAATTAATGAGGAAGAAATAAATTTGAAAATACGCCTCTCTAGCTGATTTTTTTAAAATTATGTTTTTCCTAAAATTAGGTGAAATTTACTGAGGAGAGTCGAAAAAGTAATAATGGTTTAATAAAAGTGGTACAACGATTTTATGAGGAAGAAAATCTTTAAGAAAACGTCTTTCTAGGTAAATTTTATGTTATGTCATTATATTTTTCTCAAATTAGGTTAAATCTACTAAGACGAGGCGAAAAAGTTAATTTTAGTGGAACAATCGTGGTAGAAATGAATTTAACACGAAAAAATAACTTTTAGGAAAACGCCTCTCTAGCTGAATGTTTTGTTTTGTAATTACGTTTATCATAACATTAGGTGAAAAGTACTGAGTTAGGCGAAAAAGTTATTTTAGTGGTAAAACAGTGGTAGAAATGAATTTATGAATAAGAAATAACATTTGAGAAAACGCCTCTCTAGCAGAATATTTTGTTATGCAATTAAGTTATGTATAAAATTAGGTGAAAAATAAAGAGGAGAGGCGAAAAATTAATTTTAGTGGATAAGCAGGGATAGAAATGAATTTATGAGAATGTAATAACTTTTGAGAAAACGCCTTTCTAGGTGGTTTTATTGTTTTGCAATTATGTTATTTAAAATATTAAGTGAAAAGTACTCAGGAGAAACGAAAAAATTATTTCGAGTGTAATAACTGTGGTAGAAATGAATTTATGAGGAACAAATAACTTTTGAGAAAATGCTTTCCTAGCTGAATTATTTGTTTTGCAATTTTGTTATTTGTAACATTAGGTGAAAACTACTGAGAAGAGGCGAAAGTGTTAATTTTAGTTGAATATCAGTTTTAGAAATGAATTTATGCGGAGGAAATAACTTTTGAGGAAACGCCTCTCTAGCTGTATTTTTTTTGGAATTATATTATTTATAAAATTAGGTGAAAAGTGATGAGGAGAGGATAAAAAGTTAATTTTAGTGGAATACGAGAGGTAGAAATGAGTTTATTATGAAGGAATAACATTTGAGAAAACGCCTCTCTAGCAGAATATTTTGTTATGCAATTAAGTTATGTATGAAATTAGGTGAAAAATACATAGGAGAGGCGAAAAATTAATTTTAGTGGATAAGCAGGGGTAGAAATGAATTTATGAGAAAGTAATAACTTTTGAGAAAACGCCTTTCTAGGTGGTTTTATTGTTTTGCAATTATGTTATTTATAATATTAAGTGAAAAGTACTCAGGAGAAACGAAAAAATTATTTCGAGTTTAATAACTGTGGTAGAAATGAATTTATGAGGAACAAATAACTTTTGAGAAAATGCTTTTCTAGCTGAATTATTTGTTTTGCAATTTTGTTATTTGTAACATTAGGTGAAAACTACTGAGAAGAGGCGAAAGTGTTAATTTTAGTTGAATATCAGTTTTAGAAATGAATTTATGAGGAGGAAATAACTTTTGAGGAAACGCCTCTCTAGTTGTATTTTTTTGGAATTATATTATTTATAAAATTAGGTGAAAAGTGATGAGGAGAGGCGAATTTTTTGTTTTGAAATTATGTTATTTATCAAGAAGGTGAAAAGTACTGAGTAGAGGCGAATAAGTAATTTTTAGTGAAATAATCTTGGTAGAAATAATATTATGAGGAAGAAAAAACTTCTGACAAATGCCTTTCTAGCTGAAATTTTTTTTATGCAATTAAGTTATTAATAAAATTAGGTGAAAAGTAATAAGGAGAGGCGAAAAAGTTAATTGTAGTGGATAAACAGTGGTGGAAATGAATTTATGAGAAAGTAAAATACTTTTGAGCAAACGCCTTTCTAGGTGATTTTTTTGTTTTGCAATTATCTTATTTAAAAAATTAAGTGAAATGTACTGATAATATAAAATAATAAATATAAAATAATTCTAGTATAATAACAGTGTTAGAAATAATTTATGAGGATAAAATAATTTTTGATAACACGCCTCTCTAGCTGAAGTTTTTGTTTTGCAATTATGTTGTTTATAAAATTAGGTGAAATAAACTGAGGAGAGGTGAAGAAGTTAATTTCAGTGGAATAACATTGTTAGAAATCAATTTGTGACGAAGAAATAACTTTTGAGAAAACCGCTCGCTAGCTTAATTTTTTTGTTTTCCAATTATGTTGTTTACAAAATTATGTGAAAAGTACTGATGAGTGGCGAAAAAGTTATTTTTAGTGGAAAAATAGTGGTAGAAATGAATTTATGACGAAGAAAGAATTTTTAAGAATACGCCACTTCTTGCTGAATTTTTTGTTTTGAAATTATGTTATTTATCAAGTTAGGTGAAAAGTACTGAGTAGAGGCGAAAAAGGTAATTTTAGTGAAATAACAGTTGTAGAAATAAATTTATGAGGAAGAAATATTTTTAGATAAAACGCCTTTCTAGGTGAATTGTTATGTTTTGCAATGAAGATATTAATAAAAATAATTGAAAAGTACTGAGGAGAGGCGAAAGAAATAATTTTAGTGGTATAACAGTGGTAGAACAGAATTAATGAATAATAAAAAATTTTGAGAAAATACCTCTCTCGCTAAATTTTTTGTTTTGCAATTATATTTTTCATAAAATTAGGTGAAAATTACCTATGAGAGTCGAAAAAGTTAATTTCAGTGGAATAACAGTGGTAGAATTAAATTTTTTTGGAAAAAATAACCTTTGAGATAACGCCTTTCCTGCTAAATTTTCAGTTATGCCACTATGTTATTTATATAATTAGGTGAAATGTACTGAGAAGAGGCGAATAAGTAATTTTTAGTGGAATAATCTTGGTAGAAATAATATTATGAGGAAGAAATAACTTCTGACAATCGCCTTTCTAGCTGAAATTTTTTTTATGCAATTAAGTTATAAATAACATTAGGTGAAAAGTAATAAGGAGAGGCGAAAAAGTTAATTGTAGTGGATAAACAGTGGTGGAAATGAATTTATGAGAATGTAATAACTTTTGAGAAAACGCCTTTCTAGGTGATTTTTTTGTTTTGCAATTATGTTATTTATAAAATTAAGTGAAAAGTACTCAGGAGAAACGAAAAAATCAATTCTAGTGTAATAACTGTGGTAGAAATGAATAATTGAGGAACAAATAACTTTAGAGAAAACGCTTCTCTAGCTGAATTTTTTGTTTAAAATTTTGTTATTTGTAACATTAGGATAAAGGTAATAAGGAGAGGCGAAAAAGTTAATTTTAGTGGATAAACAGTGCTAGAAATGAATATAAGAGGAAGAAATATCTTTTGAGAAAACGCATCTCTAGCTGAAGTCTTTGTTTTGCAATTGTGGTGTTTATAAACTTAGGTGAAAAATACTGAGAAGAGGCGAAAAAGTTTATTGTAGTGGATAAATAGTGGTAGAAATGAATTTATGTGAAAGAAATAACATTTGATATAACGCCCTTCTAGTTGAAATTTTTGTTTTGCAATTTTGTTATTTATAACATTACGTAAAAACTACTCAGGAGAGGTGAAAGGGTTAATTTTAGGTGAATAATAAATGTAGAAATGAATTAATGAGGAAGAAATAAATTTGAAAATACGCCTCTCTAGCTGATTTTTTTTTAAATTATGTTTTTCATAAAATTAGGTGAAATTTACTGAGGAGAGTCGAAAAAGTAATAATGGTTTAATAAAAGTGGTACAACGATTTTATGAGGAAGAAAATCTTTAAGAAAACGTCTTTCTAGGTAAATTTTATATTATGTCATTATATTTTTCTCAAATTAGGTTAACTCTACTAAGACCCGGCGAAAAAGTTAATTTTAGTGGAACAATCGTGGTAGAAATGAATTTAACACGAAAAAATAACTTTTAGGAAAACGCCTCTCTAGCTGAATGTTTTGTTTTGTAATTACGTTTTGTAACATTGTAACGCCCTTTGGTTTGGTTTGCAATTATATTTTTCATAAAATTAGGTGAAAAGTACTGAGTTAGGCGAAAAAGTTATTTTAGTGGTAAAAAAGTGGTAGAAATGGATTTATGAATAAGAAATAACATTTGAGAAAACGCCTCTCTAGCTGAATTATTGGTTTTGCAATTACTTTATTCATAAAACCAGGTGTAAACTACTTATGAGAGGCGAAAAGGTTCATTTCAGGAGAATAACAGTGGTAGAATTAAATGTTTTGGAAAAAATAAGTTTTGAGAAAACGCTTTTATAGGTGAATTTTTATGTTTAGCAATTAAGTTATTTATAAAAATAAGAGAAAAGTACTGAGAGGCGAGTTTTGCAAAAAACAAAAATTTAGCTAGAAAGGCGTTTTCTCAAGTGTTATTTCTTCGTCATAAATTCATTTCTACCACTGTTATTCCACTAAAAATAACCCTTAAGCCACTCCTCGGCACTTTTCACCTAATTTTATAAAAAACAAAATTGTAAAACCAAAATTTCAGGTAGAGAGACGTTTTATCAAAAGGTATTCCTTCATAATAAACTCATTTCTACCTCTCGTATTCCACTAAAATTAACTTTTTATCCTCTCCTCATCACTTTTCACCTAATTTTATAAATAATATAATTCCAAAAAAAATACAGCTAGAGAGGCGTTTCCTCAAAAGTTATTTCCTCCTCATAAATTCATTTCTAAAACTGATATTCAACTAAAATTAACACTTTCGCCTCTTCTCAGTAGTTTTCACCTAATGTTACAAATAACAAAATTGCAAAACAAATAATTCAGCTAGAAAAGCATTTTCTCAAAAGTTATTTGTTCCTCATAAATTCATTTCTACCACAGTTATTACACTCGAAATAATTTTTTCGTTTCTCCTGAGTACTTTTCACTTAATATTATAAATAACATAATTGCAAAACAAAAAAACCACCTAAAAAGGCGTTTTCTCAAAAGTTATTACTTTCTCATAAATACATTTCTACCCCTGCTTATCCACTAAAATTAATTTTTCGCCTCTCCTCTGGATTTTTCACCTAATTTTATACATAACTTAATTGCATAACAAAATATTCTGCTAGAGAGGCGTTTTCTCAAATGTTATTTCTTATTCATAAATTCATTTCTACCACTGTTTTAAAACTAAAATAACTTTTTCGCCTAACTCAGTACTTTTCACCTAATGTTATGATAAACGTAATTACAAAACAAAACATTCAGCTAGAGAGGCGTTTTCCTAAAAGTTATTTTTTCGTGTTAAATTCATTTCTACCACGATTGTTCCACTAAAATTAACTTTTTCGCCTCGTCTTAGTAGATTTAACCTAATTTGAGAAAAATATAATGACATAACATAAAATTTACCTAGAAAGACGTTTTCTTAAAGATTATCTTCCTCATAAAATCGTTGTACCACTTTTATTAAACTATTATTAACTTTTTCGACTCTCCTCAGTAAATTGCACCTAATTTTATGAAAAATATAATTTAAAAAAAAATTCAGCTAGAGAGGCGTATTTTCAAAAGTTATTTCTTTCTCATTAATTCATTTCTACCATTGTTATTCAACTAAAATTAACCCTTTCACCTCTCCTGAGTAGTTTTTACGTAATGTTATAAATAACAAAATTGCAAAACAAAAATTTCAACTAGAAGGGCGTTATCTCAAAAGTCATTTCTTTCACATAAATTCATTTCTACCACTATTTATCCATTACAATAAACTTTTTCACCTCTTCTCAGTATTTTTCACCAAAGTTTATAAACACCACAATTGCAAAACAAAGACTTCAGCTAGATATGCGTTTTCTCAAAAGATATTTCTTCCTCTTATATTAATTTCTAGCTCTGTTTATCCACTAAAATTAACTTTTTCGCCTCTCCTTATTACCTTTATCCTAATGTTACAAATAAGAAAATTTTAAACAAAAAATTCAGCTACAGAAGCGTTTTCTCTAAAGTTATTTGTTCCTCATATATTCATTTCTACCACAGTTATTACACTAGAATTAATTTTTTCGTTTCTCCTGAGTACTTTTCACTTAATTTTATAAATAACATAATTGCAAAACAAAAAAATCACCTAGAAAGGCGTTTTCTCAAAAGTTATTACTTTCTCATAAATTCATTTCCACCACTGTTTATCCACTACAATTAACTTTTTCGCCTCTCCTTATTACTTTTCACCTAATTTTATTAATAACTTAATTGCATAAAAAAAATTTCAGCTAGAAAGGCGATTGTCTGAAGTTATTTCTTCCTCATAATATTATTTCTACCAAGATTATTTCACTAAAAATTACTTATTCGCCTCTTCTCAGTACATTTCACCTAATTATATAAATAACATAGTGGCATAACTAAAAATTTAGCAAGAAAGGCGTTTTCTCAAAAGTTATTTTTTCCAAAAAAATTTAATTCTACCACTGTTATTCCACTGAAATTAACTTTTTCGACTCTCATAGGTAATTTTCACCTAATTTTATGAAAAATATAATTTCAAAACAAAATTTAGCGAGAGAGGTATTTTCTCAAAATTTTTTATTATTCATTAATTCTATTCTACCACCGTTATACCACTAAAATTACCTCTTTGGCCTCTCCTCAGTACTTTTCAATTATTTTTATTAATATCTTCATTGCAAAACATAAAAATTCACCTAGAAAGGCGTTTTATCAAAAAATATTTCGTCCTCATAAATTCATTTCTAAAACTGTTATTTCACTTAAATTACCTTTTTTGCCTCTACTCAGTACTTTTCCCCTTCTTGATAAATAACATAATTTCAAAACCAAAAATTCAGCAAGAAGTGGCGTATTCTCAAAAATTATTTCTTCGTCAAAAGATCATTTCTACCACTATTTTTCCACTAAAAATAACTTTTTCGCCTCTTCTCAATAGTTTTTTCCTAATTTTAAAGAAACATAAATCCAAAACTCACCTCTCAGTACTATTCTCTTACTTTTATAAATAACTTAATTGCTAAACATAAAAATTCACCTATAAAAGCGTGTTCTCAAAAGTTATTTTTTCCATAAAAATTTAATTCTTCCACTGTTATTCCACTAAAATTAACTTTTTCACCTTTCCTCAGTATTTTTTACCTAATTTTATAAAAAACATAATTGCATAACAAAAAATGCAGCTTGATAGGTATTTCCTCAAAAATTATTTATTCCTCATAAATTCATTTCTACCACTGTTTACCACTAAAATAACTTTTTCGCCTCTTCTCAATAGTTTTTTCCTAATTTTAAAGAAACATAATTGCAAAACTCACCTCTCAGTACTTTTCTCTTACTTTTATAAATAACTTAATTGCTAAACATAAAAATTCACCTATAAAAGCGTGTTCTCAAAAGTTATTTTTTCCAAAAAAATTTAATTCTACCACTGTTATTCCACTGAAATTAACTTTATCGACTCTCATAAGTAATTTTCACCTAATTTTATGAAAAATATAATAGCAAAAAAAAAAATTTAGCGAGAGAGGTATTTTCTCAAAATTTTTTATTATTCATTAATTCTATTCTACCACTGTTATACCACTAAAATAATCTCTTTCGCCTCTCCTCAGTACTTTTCAATTATTTTTATTGATATCTTCATTGCAAAACATAAAAATTCACCTTGAAAGGCGTTTTATCAAATGTTATTTCTTCCTCATAAATTTATTTCTACCACTGTTATTTCACTAAAATTACCTTTTTCGCCTCTACTCAGTACTTATCACCTTCTTGATAAATAACATAATTTCGAAACAAAAAATTCAGCAAGAAGTGGCGTATTCTCAAAAATTATTTCTTCGTCATAAATTCATTTCTACCACTATTTTTCCACTAAAAATAACTTTTTCGCCTCTTCTCAATAGTTTTTTCCTAATTTTAAAGAAACATAATTGCAAAACTCGCCTCTCAGTACTTTTCTCTTAGTTTTATAAATAACTTAATTGCTAAACATAAAAATTCACCTATAAAAGCGTTTTCTCAAAACTTATTTTTTCCATAACATTTAATTCTACCACTGTTATTCTCCTGAAATGAACCTTTTCGCCTCTCATAAGTAGTTTACACCTGATTTTATGAAAAAAGTAATTGCAAAACAAAAAATTTAGCTAGAAAGGCGTTTTCTCAAGTGTTATTTCTTCGTCATAAATTCATTTCTACCACTGTTATTCCACTAAAAATAACCCTTAAGCCACTCCTCGGCACTTTTCACCTAATTTTATAAAAAACAAAATTGTAAAACCAAAATTTCAGGTAGAGAGACGTTTTATCAAAAGGTATTCCTTCATAATAAACTCATTTCTACCTCTCGTATTCCACTAAAATTAACTTTTTATCCTCTCCTCATCACTTTTCACCTAATTTTATAAATAACAAGCTGACCCGGCCACGCGTTGCTGTGGCTCAATCTGGTTAAATGGAAAGCGCACGTTTATAGTATGTTTAATTTCACAATTCTTATGGGTATACAATATATCTCAGCTGATCGATTGTTTTGCAGCTGGACACGCATATTTGTATATAATTTTAACGTCTTTACATGTCGTCACAAAGTAGAATATTTCAGGCAAGCATTTATTTCATCCGCTAGTGTCAATCGAGGAATTACAGGTAATGTTTGCCTGAAATGTCGTGGAGGCAATATTAATGCGTTCTCCAATGGTCTCAGGATTCAACGGAAATCTTGCAATGATCGATCCAGAGCCTCGAGCGATGCTTTGTGTACCATTGTGCATTCATCCCAAGCAATAAGTTGGCATTTCTGAAATATTTGTCCCATGCCGGATGATTTGAATATGTTGCACGTGAGTGTTTCAATGAATTGCAAGTTCAATGGGATGCACATCCCGTCTCCAGTGTAATATTGTATTCTCGATATTGTACAAACCTTCATGGAGTGAACAAAACAACTAACCAAAGCTTCATGGAAATTGGATGAATGTTGTGGTAATGCATGAAGTTATCAATATTGTATCGATACAGTATCGATATTGTAATGATACTTTATAGAACTTTGATAAAAAACACCTAAATAATTTCACCTCAATTTTGTATCAACAATGTATCGATGTATCCATATTTTATCGATATCATATCGATACAGTATCGACATTGAATTACCGATTTTGTAGAAACCTTCGCGGAGCGTACTCAATAACTTTCCAAAGTTTCATGGCGATCCGATGAATAGTAATGCATAAAGGACAAACACATTATATACATTCGATACAGTATCGATATTGCAACGATACATTCCTTTTGAAAAGATAAATAATTTCACCTCAATTTTGTATCAATAATGTATCAATTTATCGATACTTTAGCGATATTATATCGATAAAGTATCGATATTGAAATATCGATTTCGTAGTCCTCTTTTCGGGAATGTACTCAACAACTTCCCAAAGTTTCATGGCGATCCGATGAATGGTGTAGTAATGCATAAAGGACATATACAAACACACACACACACACACACACACTCCGTGGCGTTCGGACGCTCTGATTTGGGCTCCCGATTTTCTGAGTTTTGTTGTGTGTTCTACAAACGTCATTACTAAGTGTTTAGTATCATAGTGTGCGCAAACACTACCTGGATTGTTTGGTATAACAACCATCTTTGAAAGTTCGGTGGTCTAGTTTTTATTGTTGTTTTTGTGTCCCGAGTCAACTCGGCTTGTCTGATCGCGAGGAAGAGGCCGCCGCCGGCCGGGCGAGAGCCCGGTCGGGCTCGGGATCAGCGGCGGCAGGTGAATCGCGAGGCGATGGCACTATTTCAAACCTCCTAACTTCTACCAACTCTACTGCTACAACAACCATAATGGCTAAATCAACTCCAGAATCACCCCGGAAAACGAAGAACGGATCACCAATAAGGAATATTGGACGCCTTAATCTTCTAGACAGTGCGGAGGAGACAGCACCTACTACTCGTCTGCGACGAGAGCATGGAATCCTAGTTTCTACTGTATGTACACCAGTGGTCCCAGTGCAATCTGAAATAATTGTAACTAGTGCATCTCGTGGTAATTGTCAGACAAAAGTCACAGCAAGTGACTTCTCCTCTACCCCCATTTTGCGTGCCGCTAGCTTAGATCGCTTTCCTCCCATCCCCTCCCACTTCGAGCCAATATCCCAGCCGATGACCTTGAAATCGCCGGCCGATGCTTGCAGTGCTTCGAAGGACCTCCCTCCACCGCCAGCCGCCTCCTCCTCCTCCGCTGGGGGAACACCGCCCCTCCATCCCCTCACCCTCGCCCCTACTCCTCCTCCTCCAGCTGCTGCTGCCAACAATACCTTCTCATCCCACTCCGGCCTCCCCTCTCTCCTGCCGCCTCGCGCGAGAACTTTCGCTCGCGTGGCAAGGGGCGGTGGCGCCGAGAACCACACCGGCCGAGCGGACGGATGTGCTGCAGAGGGCAAGACTGTATTTGCTTTTCAAACAAAAAAAATCACGCCAATCCCTGGAGGGCCTAATAAAAAAAGGGGAATTATTCTCCCTGCCCTTCCAGATACCTCAATTCATACATATGTACTCAAAGTTGGTGAGCTTTTGGGGGGAGGGCATAACATTACTCACGCTTCACGTCTTTCCCATCAAAGGATATGCATTTACCTAAAGTCAGAAGAATTAGTAGAAACCTTCATGCTTCATCATGGTGGTGTCACCATAAAAAGCACCTGGGCGGAAGCTAGGCGATTTGTCACCAATACTGAAAAATTAATTTTATCAAATATTCCCCCTGATGTTTCTGATGGTGACCTTATAGAAATTTTAAGTCAAGCAGTCCGCATTGTATCCCCTATTTACCACCTTACTATTGGAATGAAGGAAGACGGTTATGATCACGTAAACTCCTGGAAAAGAATGGTTTACGTGGTCCGACGCGAGGGCGTCTTTCTCCCTGACTCCTTTCTCGTGGAAATCGGAGATAATCCTCATAGGATTTATTTACAACAAAATGATCAAAGGTGTCATTTATGTAAAGGTTACGGGCATATCTCATCGGATTGTCCTCGTTCCTTACCTCCGGGAGCTGAGGGCGATGAGGTGAATGCCCAACACACATCACATACCACACCACAGAAGGAGGGTGCTACCTGCCCCCCTCCCCCCCCCTCCTTTCCCGCCGCAGTCGCTCGATGATGTCGTGCCAGATGGCACTGCCTCCTCCCGTACTGCCCTTCCAATTTCACCTATTACCTCTCTTTCCCCAACACTAAAAAACGCTATTGAAGATATTACGCAAAATACGCTCAATGATGACATTCTCAGTGAGTCTCAAGAAAAGGATTTTGACACTCAGTCCTTTTCTTCTCTCTTATCCAATGCTGACGAGTTGTATGATGATCATGCTCCAGGTACCTCTTTTATGGCTGAACGATCGGGTAAGAGGAAGAAATCTATCGACGAGGACAGCATCAAGAGTGTTCCTGACTCCCCAGAGCGAAAGAAAGGCTCCAAAAACTTGGACCTCATAGGGCTTCAACAGATTGAGGATTTTTATATAGAAAATCCTGACTTCAGTTCAATTCCCTTTGAAACGCTAAAGAGATATCTAAATGCAGTTAAAAGAGCTGATCCACGTAAAAAAGCGAAAGAATTGCTTATAGACGGCAGTGAACTACGATCCACTCTTACTGAACTCGATGAGAGAAAAATTGTGAAGGATCGGGCGCTGAGCATTAGGCTGCATAGACTTGTCAACTCTCTAAAATAATGAAAGCAGTCACCAGTAAAGCGTCTAATTATTTTATTTTATCATTAGGACTTTTTTTTGCATCTCCTAATAGACAACAACTGTCAATTTAATTAATTTATTTATTTGTATATTTTATCATCATACTGTTGCAATTATATTTGTAACACATGAGTGAGCTACGAGTGATGACTTTGAATGCTTGCTCAGTGCGCAGCGTTATGAAATGGGCTCAGCTGTCCTTATTTCTTAGGAGATATGAGCCAGATATCGTTTTCATTCAGGAAACAAATACCGACTCACCTACTATGAGATCCCTGCCAATGTATGATTTTCATTTTACCACTCCAATGGTCCCACATGCAGGGACCGCTATTGCAGTGAGGAAAAGTGTCAACATTTGCTCTGTGTTACGCCATGTGATAGTACCTGGGTATGCTTTAGCGCTAAAAGTCTCAATTAACTACCCAGACCGTCAAACGTTCCTTTTTATTTCCATATATGGCCCTCACATACAGGATAATGCAGTCGAGGTAATGCATTTAGTTAACGGATACATTACAAACACTGTATCATCACATGTCAATCAAAACACATGGATAATTCTTGGGGGTGACTTCAATTGCACTCTGGTCCCCAAAGCTGATAGAACGAATGGAAATGAGAGATACCCAAGGTTTGCTGCCGCCTTAAGACGACTAGTTAATCAACATCGTCTCATTGACGTTTGGAGACGTTTGAGATCAAATGATCCTGGCTACACCCACATGAGCCATGGCGGAATAGCCACTGCTTCACGTTTAGACCGATTTTACGTCTCTGATCAGAGGGTTGAGCATGTTCGACGCGTCGAGACACTGTCTTCATTTTCTGATCACAAGGCCGTCATGATGTGGTTGACTGTGTCACACGTCACACGTAGGTCACCTTACTGGCGGTTTGACAACACACTCCTTGAAAGTGAGGAATACTGCAAACACACAGAATCACTAATTTCGTCCTTGTCAACGCTACGATCCAGTAATGGACCAATTGCTGATTGGGAGGTTATAAAGTCCGAAATAAAAGAGCATGCTATAATATATAAAAGGGGTCTCAGGATGAATACACGGAATGAGGAGGGCTACTATGCTAGAGAGGCCAAAGCCCTGGTGGCCAAGGTGGGCTGGGAGGGCCTCCTAGCAAATGATGCACCTGCCACCGCTCACTTATCTCAGTGGGCATCAAAGGCAATGCCGGTACCTATCACAAGACTCAAGATTTGTGGGAGGTGGGAATGCGATCCTACAAAACTTGCTGCTGAGGTTCGTCAACACTATGCAACTGTGTTTAGTCCACCATTACATGCAAATTTTGACCCTACTACAGACGATTCTTTTCTTTCTACTCTCACTCCTCTTACCGAGGATGATTGTCAGTACCTTGAAACCCCTCTCAACTCGGATGAGGAATTAAATGCTCTGAAGAGTTTAAGTAAAAATAAATCTCCGGGAATTGATGGACTGACCCCTGAATTTTACTTGAGATTCTGGGATGTTTTGAAAATGCCCTTCCTAAGAATGGCTGATGAAAGTTTCGAAAGGGGAAAGCTCCCCCGCACCACATCTACTTCGATAATAACGCTAATCCCAAAGACTGGGAGGGTGGAGACTGTTGACTCACTCAGGCCATTGTCCATCACGAATACGGACTACAAAATTATAGCGAAGGCCCTGTCGAATAGACTATCAAAAGTAATCTCCTGTGTGGTATCTGAAGAGCAATCCTATTGCATTCCCGGTAGAACAATCTACGACTCGATTGCTTGTACTCGAGATCTAATTAACCTTCACGCTAATGGACAAGAGCCATTAGCTGTTGTATCCTTAGACCAAACGAAGGCTTTTGATAATGTAAACCATGCATTCTTATTTGCAGTGATGGAGAAGATGGGCTTTGGGACGAATTTTAGTAAAATGATCAAAACCCTTTACACTGATTCAATATGCATGGTACGGATAGCAGCAAATCTCACCAGTCCCATTCCTTTTTGCAACGGAATTAGGCAGGGTTGTCCTCTCTCTGGACAGTTATACTCCCTTGTATTTGAGCCGATGATAAGGAAACTCAGATGCGAGTTAACCCCGATAGTCATCCCTGGCCAGTTACAATGCAATATTGTAGCAAGTGCGTATGCTGACGACATCACAATTTATATAAATAACAATGACGACTTCAGCAAAATAACTGAATGCTTTAATATATATTCTGAACATAGTGGTGCAAAAGTCAATATGTCCAAGAGTCGCGGCCTGTGGGTTGGACCTTGGCAATCAAGGGAGGACGACCCCCTGGGCATACAGTGGTCTACAAATGGTATAAAGTGCCTGGGCACATGGATAGACGTACATTCAGAGAGACAACAGGAAATCCTAGACACCGACATCCGTACTAGAATCACCAACGCCATTCGCAGATGGACCCCAAGAGCAGGGCCTATGTCACTCAGGGGTAGAGTACTGATATGCAATCAATTCATAGCGCCTACCATCTGGCATATCTTGCACTCATACTCTCCTTCTGAAAACATAGTACGAAGGCTACAGGCCTTACTAGTTCATTTCGTATGGTCTGAAAGGAAACACTGGGTCTTCTCGGACATAGTTTCAACGCCTATAAAAGAAGGCGGCCTCGGTTTAGTGGATATCTCATCTAAGTTGATTGCTTTCCGCTACCTTACTGCTCAGCGCATTGCCCTCGGCACAATGTCAAGTGTAGGGAGGGCACTGGCGCTGGAATGCATCAGACGTGAGTGGGAGGTGGATGATCCTCACGCTCTTTTCTCCGAGCGCCCTGTTCCGTCTGGCCGTCGCCATAGAATTGACCGCTACTACCGTTCAATCCTGGAGGCCTGGAGCGTCCTCCGAGTGGAACCTTTAACACCTCCACTTGTAAGGTTCTCCGAAAGACCAACTCCTACAGGATGGCCACCTCCATCGCAAACACCGTCTTTCACTTTCTTTAGTAAAAGAAAAGGAATAAACATCATTTTGCCTATCCCAAAAAATACTATCTACAAGGAATGCTTGTACACTCAGCGTGGGCATCTGTGGCCGCTCAAGGGGAGGTACTCAGACGATAAAATACCCTGGGACACAATCCGAACCTGGCCAACTTTTGGCGTAGATGCAGACACTGCGTGGAGATTATGCCACGGGGCTTGGGCTGACGGCGTTTTTTTATCCCGCGTCGGAATTACACCCACGGCGAACTGCCCATGGTGTCCTTGCACGACGGCCACGGCTTGGCATCTGGCCTTTTTGTGCCAAAGGGTGAAACCGCTATGGAAGATCGTAGTCGGGTGCGTAAAGACCTTGACCGAAGTTGACAAAGTCTTACTTCTGCACTTGTATGCTGGAATGCCCTGTAGTAGTTCCTCGCAGAGAAACGGCACTATCTTAGCAAACTACCTCATCACCATAACCAAATCGACTGTATATAGAGAAGTTACGTTATTTTATAAAAAGAAAAAACAAACCATTGACTATTCTCAGGCCCTGAAGAATAGAATAATGAAAAGGTTGATAAACGAAGAGGCATACCATCGTCATAAAGGAACCTTAAAAGACTACTTACGCCTATGGGGTCATAAAGACCTTTTTATAAAACAACAAACGGGAGAGGTCAATGAAAAATGCCCATTATTTTCAATTTGAATAATAAGAAGAGGGTTAACTATTATATTTTGAACTGCAGAATGGTATAATAAAAGTTATTAAAAAAAAAAAAAAAAAAAAAAAACCTTACCCCAGATTAAAAATGGGTTATACTTAGGATTCCCCTTTACCCCAGAAAATAATAACAGGACATCCTTAGGTTTTTTCTCTTACCCTAGAGACTAAAATAGGATTCTCCTAGGAACTCCCCTACCTTAGAGACTAATAATAATAATAATAATAATAATAATAATAATAATAATAATAATAATAATAAAAACACACACACACACACACACACAAACACACATACATTCATTTTTATATATATAGACTCGCTTCGCTCGTTAGGGGGCTCCGCCCCCTAAAACCCCCTTTGGTTTTCCCTCCCCTGAACGGCTTCGCCGTTTAATTTGTTGCATTTTGGTTTTTTCCGCTCCTCTCTATGTAGAATAGGACGGATATAGCGAATTCGAACACCCAAGAGCACCCACATCAATCATATATCCCTCAGCGTAACTTGAGAAATCCATATGAATCCGTCGATAAACAATGGAGGCAGGTTAGAGAAACGGCGAAAAAACGCCGCCATTTTTAATATTTTTAATTATTCTTTAAATTAAAATTTAGCTGTTTTCGGATTTTTTCCTCCGGTCATTATTTGGGTTTTTTTCCGCTCCTCTCTATGTAGAATAGGACGGATATAGCGAATTCGAACACACAAGACCCCTAATAACGTTACAAATATCTTCGATTCTTTAAACTTTCCATATTATCCGTCGTGTTGTTTCCATATTATCCTAAAACACCCTTTGGTTTTCCCCTCCTCTCATTTGAACGGCTTCGCCGTTTAATTGTGTGCATTTGGGTTTTTACCGCACCTCTCTATGTAGAATAGGACGGATATAGCATTATACCAACCCCATACTTGTCCTTGTCCTAAACCCCTGGAACGGCTTCGCCGTTCGAATAGGTCCTTCGGAGGATGCCGAAAAATTTCTGAGTCCCGACTGAACCTCAAAAAATCCACGAAATACCGAAAAAAATTCAAAGTCCGATTACTGAACTTGGAAAATTTTTGGACAAAAATGCCGAAAAAATTACAAGTCCAGTTACTGTACTTAGAAATTTCTCGGGGTTCGGCGTTACATGACGACTCAGGTCCGCCGGCGCTTTCTGGCAGGCGGATGGTTCATGGGTGTTTTCAAGTGTGTTTCCGCACTAATAGGCGCTCCAGACCGGGAGGAAAGGTATAAGGATAGGAATGGAAGGGATGGGGATAGGATCGGGTCCGAAGCTGGGAGGCCACACTCATCACAGGCGGATGGCCCTCAAGTCCCATCGCTTTTTATACGTTTTGCCGCTTAAAGCCTCTTTTGGTATTAATCATTGTCGCTCTTCTATTTAAAAAACTACGCACGAACCGAAATAGGGACTATACAATAGATATGAAAACAAGTAGATCTTTAAAATGAAATGACTACTATAGTTATATTTATGTAAAAAAAGAGAAACACTGATGTTTTAACTCCTGTCGAAGCTTGAGTGCATCAACGCCATCTAACGGTCAATGTCCGATTTTATTATAAGTCGACACTAAAACCACCGAAACAGTTTCGCCGTTCAAATTGGTGCATTTGGTATTTACCGCACCTCTTTATGTAGAATAGGACGGATATAGCGAATTACTACAAAACCGCGAAAAGGTACAAAATTTCGATAAAATATCGACTTTGAGGCATCGTATCGAAACTATGGTTTTGAGTATCGACAAACAGTTAGCAGGGTATCAATCACAAACTATCCCAGAGCTTAACTTGAGAAACCGATGCGAATCCGTCGATAACTAAGGGAGCCAGGTTCGAGAAAAGGCGAAAAAACACGGAAAATAACGGTTTTTAATTATTTAATCATGGTTAAAATTAAAAATTAGAACTTTTCAGATTTTTCCCTCAGGTCAGTTTTTGAAAGCTACTTACACACCAAATTTCAAGTCTCTAGCATATCTAGAAGCGGGTTAGAATTTGTATACGTGAGTGAGTGACGCAAAGGGCTCCCCTTTGGTTTTCCCCTTCTCTCCCAAGGACGGCTTCGCCGTTTAATTGTGTGCATTTGGGTTTTTTCCGCACCTCTCTACGTAGAATAGGACGGATATAGCATTATACAAACCATTTGACTATCCGCCATTTAAGACTTTACTCATCCAAAAGTTTGCATCCATTTATTATTTTTACTGAACTTTCTTAATTGTGAAATTGCAGAAAGAAGAGAAATGCCTAGTTGTAAAAGGCAGGAGGAAAGAGGGAGGCGATTACTTACCGATTTCACGAGCTGTGGAGGCCCCTAGGGGACGTAAAGGGGGGAGGGGATCCTACGAGGGGTTTGCAAATTTTATGTTACTGAATCGCTCGTTACATTATCAAAAATTGTTTTCACTTGAGTTTTTCTCATCTCTCTCGACTATAGATCCCACAAATGAGATAAGACACAATTGTAAACAATGATTGAGGTTGTAATCAGAGGATTTAACACATCAAATTTGCGAGCCATTCTTGTTTATACCACGTAACTCCTTGGTTACCTAGTCGAAATAATCAAGACTGTTTCAAACACAACCCCCCAGGGGAAATACGCGACATATAGCATCTCTCGCGTGTGAGCTGTTAGGTCAGGCACCCCTCGCGAAAGCTCACACGTAGCCGAAGCACGCCTTCCACGGCACCAGTATGCGCGTTCGCACTTACCCAAACACTCGGGTGTTCCATGATGAGACAGCCAGGCTATTAGAGACAGAAAATCACTGTAACCTACCGTTGGCCATCGTACAACAGGTTGGGAAACTCATCGCTTATTATACGTTTTGCCGCATAAAGCAACTTTTGGCATTAAACATTGTCGCTCTTCTATTTAAAACACTACGCACGAACCGAAACAGGGACTATACAATACATATGAAAATAATTAGATCTTTAAAATGAAATGATTACTATAGTTATATTTATGTAAAAAAAAGAAAAACAACGATGTTTCATCTCGGTTCGGAGTTTTAGTGCATTAACGCCATCTAACGGCGAAGAGTGAAAATACCCTATAAATGACTTTCTGACGAAGGAAATACGCAACATAGGAACAAATAGTTTGCACCGTTATTTGGAGATTTTCAACAGCTAAAGAAAGAAATTGTATGATTTAATTTTAAATCAACGGTTTTGGCACTTTCATTAAAATACCGCGTCTAGGACCAAACTGTCGATGAAATTATTAATCTATTTCCGATATTCAGCGGCATCATAACATCGTATCAAAACGACCTTTTCCGATTAACACAGAACATCAGCGGCAATCTGATGACAGTCTATGCCATAGCTAAACTTGAGAAATGTGTTGGAATCTGTTGGTCACGTCATCCGCCATTATAATACATTCGTCATTTGCACCAAGTGGCGAAGAAATTTCAAACGTTATTTGAAGTTGACGTCACATTACTCACTGTGAAAGCAATGAAGTGCCTGGATCTACCAATAACATAAAAAACAATATCCTTTTTTAGGTATGCTTGGGAAGTTTATTTCGACAAAAACACGGCCTTTACGGAAGGGTTTTTGTGTGGGGGACGATTTCGGGCGACCGCCATCTTGAATTCCTGGATGGGTAAGGGTATGAAATTTACAGTACTGAGCGCTCGTAAGAATATTCTTTGACTAAATCACGCTATTACCGAAGTAACACGAACGATAATATGGAAATGTTGAAGAATTTTCCAACGTTAGAAAGAAGAAATCCAAAAAATTTCCAACGTTATTCGAAGTTGACGTCAAGTAGCTTTGTTGTGAAAGCAATGAAATGCCTGGATCTACCGATCACGTAAAAACAATATCCTTTTTTATGTATGCTTCGGAAGTTTCAATTCGCAAAAATACAGCTTTGACGGAAGGGGTCTTGTGTACGACGAATTCGGGCGACCACCATCTTATCTTGAATTTAGGCGGGGAAAGGGTGTGCATTTTATAGTATTGAGCACTCGTAAGAATAGACGTTACGTAACAATGAATAATTCTCGCTATAACTGAAGCAACACGAATTAGAGAGAAATTAAGAAAATTAAACGTTATTCGATTTTGACGTCACCTATCTCCGTCACTAGGCGTCATGGAAACAAAACATTTGCATCATTAGTTAGAACGTTTCAATGTCTAAATATACGTATTTGTCATAATTTTGATTAGCTAAACGGTTCAGACGTTACAACTAAGAAACCGGGAAAAGGAACTAAATTACATGAAATTTCGAATTTGAGGTATCGTTTAGAAACTATCATTTGGACTATCCAGGTTCGGTTAGCAGCATTGTATCATCATCTTTCCCCTAGCCTAACTTTGGAAACCGATATGAATCCGTCGATAAACAATGGAGGCAGGTTAGAGAAACGGCGAAAAAATACAGAAATCCGCAATTTTAATTTATTAATTGTTGTTAAGAATAGAAATTAGCAGTTTTCGGATTTTTCCCTCAGGGCATTTTTGGAAAGCTACCTACGGACTAATTTCCAATCTCTAGCTCTTCTGAAAGTGGGATACAATTTGTATAAATGAGTCAGTGACGCATCTTGAATTTCAGGATGGTCAAGGGTGTGACATTTATAGAACTGAGCACTCGTAATAATATACGTTGACTAAATCACGCTATTACCGAAGGAACACGTTCGATCATATTGAAAGTTTGAAGAATCGAAGAAATTTCAAACGTTAATCGACTTTGACCTCACGTAGCTCCGTCACTACGCGTCATGAAAACCAAAACGTTGTATCTTTAGAAGGAGCATTTCGATGCCTAAATATAGATATTTGTCAAAATTTTGATTAGATCAAAAGTTCAGACGGTACAACTAAGAAACCGGGAAAAGGTATCAAATTTCGGTGAAATTTCGGATTCGAGGAATCGTATCGAATCTATCATTTCGACTATCGAGAAACAGCAGGATATCAATCACCACCTATGCCACAGCTTAACTTGAGATATTGATCTGAATCCGTCGATAAACAAGGGAGCTAGGTTCGAGAAACGGCGGGAAAAAAACGGAAATCCGTCATTTTTAATTTTTTAATTGTTGTTCAAATTAAAAATTTGCTGTTTCCGGATTTTTTCCTCCAGTCATTATTGGTAAGCTACCTCATCGCCAAATTCCAGGTCTCTATCTCTTCTGGAAGTGAGTTAGAATTTGTAATCGTAAATAAGTGACGAAAAACGTTATTCGACTTTGACGTCACGTAGCTCCGTCACTACGCGTCATGGAAACCAAAACTTAGCACGTTTAGTTAGAACATTTCAATACCTAAAACGAAGCTTCTTTCAAAATTTGGTTTAGATCAATAGTTAAGACGCTATAGGTAAAAACCCGCGAAAACGTCACAAATTTCCGAACGTAAGTCGAATTTAACGTCACTTAGCTCCGTCAATTACCGTCATGGAAGTAAACCCTCTGCACTGTTACAAAGAACGTTCCAATACCAAAAGATAATTGTGTGTCAGAATTTTGATTAGATCAATAGTTTAGACGTTACAACTAAAAACCCGCGAAAAGGTACCAAATTTCGATGAAATTTCGACTTTGAAGCATCGTATCGAAACTATCATTTTGACTATCGAAATAGAATTCTCAGGTTATCGATCACAATCTATCGCAAAGCTTAACTTGAGAAATTGATGTGTATCCGTTGATAAACAAATGAGCCAGGTTCGAGAAAAGGCGAAAAAACACGGAAAATAACAATGTTTAATTATTTAATCATGGTTAAAATTAAAAATTCGCAGTTTTCAGATTTTTCCCGCAAGTCATTTTTGGAAAGCAACTTACGTACCAAATTTCAATTCTCTAGCTCTTATATAAATGGGATAGAATTTGTATACAGGAGTCAGTGACGTATTATCGTAGCAACACGAACGATCATATGGAAATTTTGAAGAATGGAAGAAATTTCAAACGTTATTCCAATTTGAAGTCACGTAGCTCCATCACTACGATTCATGGAAACAAAATCTTTTCACCGTTAGTTACAGCGTTTCAAAACCTAAATATACGTGTTGGTCAGAATTTTGATTAGATCAACGGTTCAGACGTTACAACTGAGAAACCGGGAAAAGGTCTCAAATTTCGATGAAATTTTGAATTCGAGGAATCGTATCGAATGTATCATTTCGATTATGGAAAAACGGTTAGTAGCATATCAATCACTATCTATGCCACAGCTTTACTTGAGAAATTGATATCAATCCGTCGAAAAACAAGGGAGCCAGGTTCGAGAAACGGCGGGAAAAAAACGGAAATCTGCCATTTTTAATTTTTAAATTGTTGTTTAAATTAAAAATTTGCTGTTTTCGGATATTTTCCTCAATTCATTATTGGTAAGCTACCTTATCGCCAAATTTCAAGTCTCTATCTCTTGCAGAAGTGGGTTAGAATTTGTATACGTGAGTCTCAGACGAAAAACGTTATTCGACTTTGACGTTACGTACCTCCGTTATTACGACTCATGGAAACAAAAACTTTGCGCCGTTAGTTAGAAGGTTTGAATGCCTAAAACTAAATTCCTTACAGAATTTTCATTAGATCAATAGTTCAGACGTTATAGCTAAAAATCCGCGAAAACGTCACAAATTTCTGAACGTAATTCGACTTTGACATCATGTGGCTCCGTCACTTACCGTCGTGGAAACAAAAACTTTACATTGTTGGAAAGAACGTTCCAATGCCTAAAGAAAATAGAATGTCAGAATTTTGATAAGATCAATAGTTCAGACGGTACAACTAAAAAACCACATAAAGGTCAAAAATGTCGATGAAATTTCGACTTTGAGGCATCGTATCGAATGTATCATTTCGATTATCGAAAAACGAATAATATGAAATCAAGAACAATCTATTCCAGAGTTTAACTTGAGAAAACGATGTGAATACGTTGATAAACAAATGAGCCAGGTTCGAGAAAAGGCAAAAAAACACGGAAAATAACGGTTTTTAATTATTTAACCATGGTTAAAATTAAATATTTGCAGTTTTCAGATTTTTCCCTCCGGTCAGTTTTGGAAAGCTACCTACACACCAAATTTCAAGTCTCTAGCATATCTAGAAGTGGGTTAGAATTTGTATAGATGAGTCAGTCAGTGACGCAAAGGGCTGTATATATAATTCCAAATTACTAGATATAATTCCAAAAAAAATACAGCTAGAGAGGCGTTTCCTCAAAAGTTATTTCCTCCGCATAAATTCATTTCTAAAACTGATATTCAACTAAAATTAACACTTTCGCCTCTTCTCAGTAGTTTTCACCTAATGTTACAAATAACAAAATTGCAAAACAAATAATTCAGCTAGAAAAGCATTTTCTCAAAAGTTTTTTGTTCCTCATAAATTCATTTCTACCACAGTTATTACACTCAAAATAATTTTTTCGTTTCTCCTGAGTACTTTTCACTTAATATTATAAATAACATAATTGCAAAACAAAAAAACCACCTAGAAAGGCGTTTTCTCAAAAGTTATTACTTTCTCATTAATTCATTTCTACCCCTGCTTATCCACTAAAATTAATTTTTCGCCTCTCCTCTGTATTTTTCACCTAATTTTATACATAACTTAATTGCATAACAAAATATTCTGCTAGAGAGGCGTTTTCTCAAATGTTATTTCTTATTCATAAATTCATTTCTACCACTGTTGTACCACTAAAATAACTTTTTCGCCTAACTCAGTACTTTTCACCTAATGTTATGATAAACGTAATTACAAAACAAAACATTCAGCTAGAGAGGCGTTTTCCTAAAAGTTATTTTTTCGTGTTAAATTCATTTCTACCACTATTTTTCCGCTAAAAATAACTTTTTCGCCTCTTCTCAATAGTTTTTTCCAAATTTTAAAGAAACATAATTGCAAAACTCGCCTCTCAGTTCTTTTCTCTTAGTTTTATAAATAATTTAATTGCTAAACATAAAAATTCACCTATAAAAGCGTTTTCTAAAAACTTATTTTTTCCAAAACATTTAATTCTACCACTGTTATTCTCCTGAAATGAACCTTTTCGCCTCTCATAAGTAGTTTACACCTGATTTTATGAAAAAAGTAATTGCAAAACAAAAAATTTAGCTAGAAAGGCGTTTTCTCAAGTGTTATTTCTTCGTCATAAATTCATTTCTACCACTGTTATTCCACTAAAAATAACCCTTAAGCCACTCCTCGGCACTTTTCACCTAATTTTATAAAAAACAAAATTGTAAAACCAAAATTTCAGGTAGAGAGACGTTTTATCAAAAGGTATTCCTTCATAATAAACTAATTTCTACCTCTCGTATTCCACTAAAATTAACTTTTTATCCTCTCCTCATCACTTTTCACCTAATTTTATAAATAATATAATTCCAAAAAAAATACAGCTAGAGAGGCGTTTCCTCAAAAGTTATTTCCTCCTCATAAATAAATTTCTAAAACTGATATTCAACTAAAATTAACACTTTCGCCTCTTCTCAGTAGTTTTCACCTAATGTTACAAATAACAAAATTGCAAAACAAATAATTCAGCTAGAAAAGCATTTTCTCAAAAGTTTTTTGTTCCTCATAAATTCATTTCTACCACAGTTATTACACTCGAAATAATTTTTTCGTTTCTCCTGAGTACTTTTCACTTAATATTATAAATAACATAATTGCAAAACAAAAAAACCACCTAGAAAGGCGTTTTCTCAAAAGTTATTACTTTCTCATAAATTCATTTCTACCCCTGCTTATCCACTAAAATTAATTTTTCGCCTCTCCTCTGTATTTTTCACCTAATTTTATACATAACTTAATTGCATAACAAAATATTCTGCTAGAGAGGCGTTTTCTCAAATGTTATTTCTTATTCATAAATTCATTTCTACCACTGTTTTACCACTAAAATAACTTTTTCGCCTAACTCAGTACTTTTCACCTAATGTTATGATAAACGTAATTACAAAGCAAAACATTCAGCTAGAGAGGCGTTTTCCTAAAAGTTATTTTTTCGTGTTAAATTCATTTCTACCACGATTGATCCACTAAAATTAACTTTTTCGCCTCGTCTTAGTAGATTTAACTTAATTTGAGAAAAATATAATGACATAACATAAAATTTACCTAGAAAGACGTTTTCTTAAAGATTTTCTTCCTCATAAAATCGTTGTACCACTTTTATTAAACTATTATTAACTTTTTCGACACTCCTCAGTAAATTTCACCTAATTTTATGAAAAATATAATTTAAAAAAAAATTCAGCTAGAGAGGCGTATTTTCAAAAGTTATTTCTTCCTCATTAATTCATTTCTACCATTGTTATTCAACTAAAATTAACCCTTTCACCTCTCCTGAGTAGTTTTTACGTAATGTTATAAATAACAAAATTGCAAAACAAAAATTTCAACTAGAAGGGCGTTATCTCAAAAGTTATTTCTTTCACATAAATTCATTTCTACCACTATTTATCCACTACAATAAACTTTTTCGCCTCTTCTCAGTATTTTTCACCTAAGTTTATAAACACCACAATTGCAAAACAAAGACTTCAGCTAGAGATGCGTTTTCTCAAAAGATATTTCTTCCTCTTATATTAATTTCTAGCTCTGTTTATCCACTAAAATTAACTTTTTCGCCTCTCCTTATTACCTTTATCCTAATGTTACAAATAACAAAATTTTAAACAAAAAATTCAGCTAGAGAAGCGTTTTCTCTAAAGTTATTTGTTCCTCATATATTCATTTCTACCACAGTTATTACACTAGAATTAATTTTTTCGTTTCTCCTGAGTACTTTTCACTTAATTTTATAAATAACATAATTGCAAAACAAAAAAATCACCTAGAAAGGCGTTTTCTCAAAAGTTATTACTTTCTCATAAATTCATTTCCACCACTGTTTATCCACTACAATTAACTTTTTCGCCTCTCCTTATTACTTTTCACCTAATTTTATTAATAACTTAATTGCATAAAAACATTTCATCTAGAAAGGCGATTGTCAGAAGTTATTTCTTCCTCATAATATTATTTCTACCAAGATTATTTCACTAAAAATTACTTATTCGCCTCTTCTCAGTACATTTCACCTAATTATATAAATAACATAGTGGCATAACTAAAAATTTAGCAAGAAAGGCGTTTTCTCAAAAGTTATTTTTTCCAAAAAAATTTAATTCTACCACTGTTATTCCACTGAAATTAACTTTTTCGACTCTCATAGGTAATTTTCACCTAATTTTATGAAAAATATAATTGCAAAACAAAATTTAGCGAGAGAGGTATTTTCTCAAAATTTTTTATTATTCATTAATTCTATTCTACCACCGTTACACCACTAAAATTATCTCTTTGGCCTCTCCTCAGTACTTTTCAATTATTTTTATTAATATCTTCATTGCAAAACATAAAAATTCACCTAGAAAGGCGTTTTATCAAAAAATATTTCGTCCTCATAAATTCATTTCTAAAACTGTTATTTCACTTAAATTACCTTTTTTGCCTCTACTCAGTACTTTTCACCTTCTTGATAAATAACATTATTTGAAAACCAAAAATTCAGCAAGAAGTGGCGTATTCTCAAAAATTATTTCTTCGTCAAAAGATCATTTCTACCACTATTTTTCCACTAAAAATAACTTTTTCGCCTCTTCTCAATAGTTTTTTCCTAATTTTAAAGAAACATAATTGCAAAACTCACCTCTCAGTACTTTTCTCTTACTTTTATAAATAACTTAATTGCTAAACATAAAAATTCACCTATAAAAGCGTGTTCTCAAAAGTTATTTTTTCCAAAAAAATTTAATTCTACCACTGTTATTCCACTGAAATTAACTTTATCGACTCTCATAAGTAATTTTCACCTAATTTTATGAAAAATATAATAGCAAAAAAAAAAATTTAGCGAGAGAGGTATTTTCTCAAAATTTTTTATTATTCATTAATTCTATTCTACCACTGTTATACCACTAAAATAATCTCTTTCGCCTCTCCTCAGTACTTTTCAATTATTTTTATTGATATCTTCATTGCAAAACATAAAAATTCACCTTGAAAGGCGTTTTATCAAATGTTAATTCTTCCTCATAAATTTATTTCTACCACTGTTATTTCACTAAAATTACCTTTTTCGCCTCTACTCAGTACTTATCACCTTCTTGATAAATAACATAATTTCGAAACAAAAAATTCAGCAAGAAGTGGCGTATTCTCAAAAATTATTTCTTCGTCATAAATTCATTTCTACCACTATTTTTCCACTAAAAATAACTTTTTCGCCTCTTCTCAATAGTTTTTTCCTAATTTTAAAGAAACATAATTGCAAAACTCGCCTCTCAGTACTTTTCTCTTAGTTTTATAAATAACTTAATTGCTAAACATAAAAATTCACCTATAAAAGCGTTTTCTCAAAACTTATTTTTTCCAAAACATTTAATTCTACCACTGTTATTCTCCTGAAATGAACCTTTTCGCCTCTCATAAGTAGTTTACACCTGATTTTATGAAAAAAGTAATTGCAAAAATCAAAAATTTAGCTAGAAAGGCGTTTTCTCAAGTGTTATTTCTTCGTCATAAATTCTGTTAATTCCAAAATTTTATTAATAACTTAATTGCATAAAAACATTTCATCTAGAAAGGCGATTGTCAGAAGTTATTTCTTCCTCATAATATTATTTCTACCAAGATTATTTCACTAAAAATTACTTATTCGCCTCTTCTCAGTACATTTCACCTAATTATATAAATACCACTGTTATTCCACTAAAAATAACCCTTAAGCCACTCCTCGGCACTTTTCACCTAATTTTATAAAAAACAAAATTGTAAAACCAAAATTTCAGGTAGAGAGACGTTTTATCAAAAGGTATTCCTTCTTAATAAACTAATTTCTACCTCTCGTATTCCACTAAAATTAACTTTTTATCCTCTCCTCATCACTTTTCACCTAATTTTATAAATAATATAATTCCAAAAAAAATACAGCTAGAGAGGCGTTTCCCCAAAAGTTATTTCCTCCTCATAAATAAATTTCTAAAACTGATATTCAACTAAAATTAACACTTTCGCCTCTTCTCAGTAGTTTTCACCTAATGTTACAAATAACAAAATTGCAAAACAAATAATTCAGCTAGAAAAGCATTTTCTCAAAAGTTATTTGTTCCTCATAAATTCATTTCTACCACAGTTATTACACTCGAAATAATTTTTTCGTTTCTCCTGAGTACTTTTCACTTAATATTATAAATAACATAATTGCAAAACAAAAAAACCACCTAGAAAGGCGTTTTCTCAAAAGTTATTACTTTCTCATAAATTCATTTCTACCCCTGCTTATCCACTAAAATTAATTTTTCGCCTCTCCTCTGTATTTTTCACCTAATTTTATACATAACTTAATTGCATAACAAAATATTCTGCTAGAGAGGCGTTTTCTCAAATGTTATTTCTTATTCATAAATTCATTTCTACCACTGTTTTACCACTAAAATAACTTTTTCGCCTAACTCAGTACTTTTCACCTAATGTTATGATAAACGTAATTACAAAACAAAACATTCAGCTAGAGAGGCGTTTTCCTAAAAGTTATTTTTTCGTGTTAAATTCATTTCTACCACGATTGTTCCACTAAAATTAACTTTTTCGCCTCGTCTTAGTAGATTTAACCTAATTTGAGAAAAATATAATGACATAACATAAAATTTACCTAGAAAGACGTTTTCTTAAAGATTTTCTTCCTCATAAAATCGTTGTACCACTTTTATTAAACTATTATTAACTTTTTCGACTCTCCTCAGTAAATTTCACCTAATTTTATGAAAAATATAATTTAAAAAAAAGTTCAGCTAGAGAGGCGTATTTTCAAAAGTTATTTCTTCCTCATTAATTCATTTCTACCATTGTTATTCAACTAAAATTAACCCTTTCACCTCTCCTGAGTAGTTTTTACGTAATGTTATAAATAACAAAATTGCAAAACAAAAATTTCAACTAGAAGGGCGTTATCTCAAAAGTTATTTCTTTCACATAAATTCATTTCTACCACTATTTATCCACTACAATAAACTTTTTCGCCTCTTCTCAGTATTTTTCACCTAAGTTTATAAACACCACAATTGCAAAACAAAGACTTCAGCTAGAGATGCGTTTTCTCAAAAGATATTTCTTCCTCTTATATTAATTTCTAGCTCTGTTTATCCACTAAAATTAACTTTTTCGCCTCTCCTTATTACCTTTATCCTAATGTTACAAATAACAAAATTTTAAACAAAAAATTCAGCTAGAGAAGCGTTTTCTCTAAAGTTATTTGTTCCTCATATATTCATTTCTACCACAGTTATTACACTAGAATTAATTTTTTCGTTTCTCCCGAGTACTTTTCACTTAATTTTATAAATAACATAATTGCAAAACAAAAAAATCACCTAGAAAGGCGTTTTCTCAAAAGTTATTACTTTCTCATAAATTCATTTCCACCACTGTTTATCCACTACAATTAACTTTTTCGCCTCTCCTTATTACTTTTCACCTAATTTTATTAATAACTTAATTGCATAAAAACATTTCAGCTAGAAAGGCGATTGTCAGAAGTTATTTCTTCCTCATAATATTATTTCTACCAAGATTATTTCACTAAAAATTACTTATTCGCCTCTTCTCAGTACATTTCACCTAATTATATAAATAACATAGTGGCATAACTAAAAATTTAGCAAGAAAGGCGTTTTCTCAAAAGTTATTTTTTCCAAAAAAATTTAATTCTACCACTGTTATTCCACTGAAATTAACTTTTTCGACTCTCATAGGTAATTTTCACCTAATTTTATGAAAAATATAATTGCAAAACAAAATTTAGCGAGAGAGGTATTTTCTCAAAATTTTTTATTATTCATTAATTCTATTCTACCACCGTTATACCACTAAAATTATCTCTTTGGCCTCTCCTCAGTACTTTTCAATTATTTTTATTAATATCTTCATTGCAAAACATAAAAATTCACCTAGAAAGGCGTTTTATCAAAAAATATTTCGTCCTCATAAATTCATTTCTAAAACTGTTATTTCACTTAAATTACCTTTTTTGCCTCTACTCAGTACTTTTCACCTTCTTGATAAATAACATTATTTGAAAACCAAAAATTCCGCAAGAAGTGGCGTATTCTCAAAAATTATTTCTTCGTCAAAAGATATTTTCTACCACTATTTTTCCACTAAAAATAACTTTTTCGCCTCTTCTCAATAGTTTTTTCCTAATTTTAAAGAAACATAATTGCAAAACTCACCTCTCAGTACTTTTCTCTTACTTTTATAAATAACTTAATTGCTAAACATAAAAATTCACCTATAAAAGCGTGTTCTCAAAAGTTATTTTTTCCATAAAAATTTAATTCTTCCACTGTTATTCCACTAAAATTAACTTTTTCACCTTTCCTCAGTATTTTTTACCTAATTTTATAAAAAACATAATTGCATAACAAAAAATGCAGCTTGATAGGTATTTCCTCAAAAATTATTTATTCCTCATAAATTCATTTCTACCACTGTTTACCACTAAAATTATTTTTTTCGCCTCTCAGTACATTTCTCTTATTTTTATAAATAACTTAATTGCTAAACATAAAAATTCACCTATAAAAGTGTGTTCTCAAAAGTTATTTTTTCCAAAAAAATTTAATTCTACCACTGTTATTCCACTGAAATTAACTTTATCGACTCTCATAAGTAATTTTCACCTAATTTTATGAAAAATATAATAGCAAAAAAAAAAATTTAGCGAGAGAGGTATTTTCTCAAAATTTTTTATTATTCATTAATTCTATTCTACCACTGTTATACCACTAAAATAATCTCTTTCGCCTCTCCTCAGTACTTTTCAATTATTTTTATTGATATCTTCATTGCAAAACATAAAAATTCACCTAGAAAGGCGTTTTATCAAATGTTATTTCTTCCTCATAAATTTATTTCTACCACTGTTATTTCACTAAAATTACCTTTTTCGCCTCTACTCAGTACTTATCACCTTCTTGATAAATAACATAATTTCGAAACAAAAAATTCAGCAAGAAGTGGCGTATTCTCAAAAATTATTTCTTCGTCATAAATTCATTTCTACCACTATTTTTCCACTAAAAATAACTTTTTCGCCTCTTCTCAATACTTTTTTCCTAATTTTAAAGAAACATAATTGCAAAACTCGCCTCTCAGTACTTTTCTCTTAGTTTTATAAATAACTTAATTGCTAAACATAAAAATTCACCTATTAAAGCGTTTTCTCAAAACTTATTTTTTCCATAACATTTAATTCTACCACTGTTATTCTCCTGAAATGAACCTTTTCGCACTCATAAGTAGTTTACACCTGATTTTATGAAAAAAGTAATTGCAAAACAAAAAATTTAGCTAGAAAGGCGTTTTCTCAAGTGTTATTTCTTCGTCATAAATTCATTTCTACCACTGTTATTCCACTAAAAATAACCCTTAAGCCACTCGTCGGCACTTTTCACCTAATTTTATAAAAAACAAAATTGTAAAACCAATTTTCATGTAGAGAGACGTTTTATCAAAAGGTATTCCTTCATAATAAACTCATTTCTACCTCTCGTATTCCACTAAAATTAACTTTTTATCCTCTCCTCATCACTTTTCACCTAATTTTATAAATAATATAATTCCAAAAAAAATACAGCTAGAGAGGCGTTTCCTCAAAAGTTATTTCCTCCTCATAAATTCATTTCTAAAACTGATATTCAACTAAAATTAACACTTTCGCCTCTTCTCAGCAGTTTTTACCTAATGTTACAAATAACAAAATTGCAAAACAAATAATTCAGCTAGAAAAGCATTTTCTCAAAAGTTTTTTGTTCCTCATAAATTCATTTCTACCACAGTTATTACACTCGAAATAATTTTTTCGTTTCTCCTGAATACTTTTCACTTAATATTATAAATAACATAATTGCAAAACAAAAAAACCACCTAGAAAGGCGTTTTCTCAAAAGTTATTACTTTCTCATTAATTCATTTCTACCCCTGCTTATCCACTAAAATTAATTTTTCGCCTCTCCTCTGTATTTTTCACCTAATTTTATACATAACTTAATTGCATAACAAAATATTCTGCTGGAGAGGCGTTTTCTCAAATGTTATTTCTTATTCATAAATTCATTTCTACCACTGTTTTACCACTAAAATAACTTTTTCGCCTAACTCAGTACTTTTCACCTAATGTTATGATAAACGTAATTACAAAACAAAACATTCAGCTAGAGAGGCGTTTTCCTAAAAGTTATTTTTTCGTGTTAAATTCATTTCTACCACGATTGTTCCACTAAAATTAACTTTTTCGCCTCGTCTTAGTAGATTTAACCTAATTTGAGAAAAATATAATGACATAACATAAAATTTACCTAGAAAGACGTTTTCTTAAAGATTATCTTCCTCATAAAATCGTTGTACCACTTTTATTAAACTATTATTAACTTTTTCGACTCTCCTCAGTAAATTTCACCTAATTTTATGAAAAACATAATTTAAAAAAAAATTCAGCTAGAGAGGCGTATTTTCAAAAGTTATTTCTTCCTCATTAATTCATTTCTACCATTGTTATTCAACTAAAATTAACCCTTTCACCTCTCCTGAGTAGTTTTTACGTAATGTTATAAATAACAAAATTGCAAAACAAAAATTTCAACTAGAAGGGCGTTATCTCAAAAGTCATTTCTTTCACATAAATTCATTTCTACCACTATTTATCCATTACAATAAACTTTTTCACCTCTTCTCAGTATTTTTCACCAAAGTTTATAAACACCACAATTGCAAAACAAAGACTTCAGCTAGAGATGCGTTTTCTCAAAAGGATATTTCTTCCTCTTATATTCATTTCTAGCTCTGTTTATCCACTAAAATTAACTTTTTCGCCTCTCCTTATTACCTTTATCCTAATGTTACAAATAACAAAATTTTAAACAAAAAATTCAGCTAGAGAAGCGTTTTCTCTAAAGTTATTTGTTCCTCATATATTCATTTCTACCACAGTTATTACACTAGAATTAATTTTTTCGTTTCTCCTGAGTACTTTTCACTTAATTTTATAAATAACATAATTGCAAAACAAAAAAATCACCTAGAAAGGCGTTTTCTCAAAAGTTATTACTTTCTCATAAATTCATTTCCACCACTGTTTATCCACTACAATTAACTTTTTCGCCTCTCCTTATTACTTTTCACCTAATTTTATTAATAACTTAATTGCATAAAAAAAATTTCAGCTGGAAAGGCGATTGTCAGAAGTTATTTCTTCCTCATAATATTATTTCTACCAAGATTATTTCACTAAAAATTACTTTATCGCCTCTTCTCAGTACATTTCACCTAATTATATAAATAACATAGTGGCATAACTAAAAATTTAGCAAGAAAGGCGTTTTCTCAAAAGTTATTTTTTCCAAAAAAATTTAATTCTACCACTGTTATTCCACTGAAATTAACTTTTTCGACTCTCATAGGTAATTTTCACCTAATTTTATGAAAAATATAATTGCAAAACAAAATTTAGCGAGAGAGGTATTTTCTAAAAATTTTTTATTATTCATTAATTCTATTCTACCACTGTTATACCACTAAAATGATCTCTATCGCCTCTCCTCAGTACTTTTCAATTATTTTTATTAATATCTTCATTGCAAAACATAAAAATTCACCTAGAAAGGCGTTTTATCAAAAAATATTTCGTCCTCATAAATTTATTTCTACAACTGTTATTTCACTAAAATTACCTTTTTCGCCTCTACTCAGTACTTTTCACCTTCTTGATAAATAACATAATTTCAAAACAAAAAATTCCGCAAGAAGTGGCGTATTCTCAAAAATTATTTCTTCGTCATAAATTCATTTCTACCACTATTTTTCCACTAAAAATAACTTTTTCGCCTCTTCTCAATAGTTTTTTTCCTAATTTTAAAGAAACATAATTGCAAAACTCGCCTCTCAGTACTTTTCTCTTATTTTTATAAATAACTTAATTGCTAAACATAAAAATTCACCTATAAAAGCGTTTTCTCAAAACTTATTTTTTCCAAAACATTTAATTCTACCACTGTTATTCTCCTGAAATGAACCTTTTCGTCTCTCATAAGTAGTTTACACCTGATTTTATGAAAAAAGTAATTGCAAAACAAAAAATGTAGCTAGAAAGGCGTTTTCTCAAGTGTTATTTCCTCGTCATAAATTCATTTCTACCACTGTTATTCCACTAAAAATAACCCTTAAGCCACTCCCCGGCACTTTTCACCTAATTTTATAAAAAACGAAATTGTAAAACCAAAATTTCAGGTAGAGAGACGTTTTATCAAAAGGTATTCCTTCATAATAAACTAATTTCTACCTCTCGTATTCCACTAAATTTAACTTTTTATCCTCTCCTCATCACTTTTCACCTAATTTTATAAATAATATAATTCCAAAAAAAATACAGCTAGAGAGGCGTTTCCTCAAAAGTTATTTCCTTCTCATAAATAAATTTCTAAAACTGATATTCAACTAAAATTAACACTTTCGCCTCTTCTCAGTAGTTTTCACCTAATGTTACAAATAACAAAATTGCAAAACAAATAATTCAGCTAGAAAAGCATTTTCTCAAAAGTTATTTGTTCCTCATAAATTCATTTCTACCACAGTTATTACACTCGAAATAATTTTTTCGTTTCTCCTGAGTACTTTTCACTTAATATTATAAATAACATAATTGCAAAACAAAAAAACCACCTAGAAAGGCGTTTTCTCAAAAGTTATTACTTTCTCATAAATTCATTTCTACCCCTGCTTATCCACTAAAATTAATTTTTCGCCTCTCCTCTGTATTTTTCACCTAATTTTATATATAACTTAATTGCATAACAAAATATTCTGCTAGAGAGGCGTTTTCTCAAATGTTATTTCTTATTCATAAATTCATTTCTACCACTGTTTTACCACTAAAATAACTTTTTCGCCTAACTCAGTACTTTTCACCTAATGTTATGATAAACGTAATTACAAAACAAAACATTCAGCTAGAGAGGCGTTTTCCTAAAAGTTATTTTTTCGTGTTAAATTCATTTCTGCCACGATTGTTTCACTAAAATTAACTTTTTCGCCTCGTCTTAGTAGATTTAACCTAATTTGAGAAAAATATATTGACATAACATAAAATTTACCTAGAAAAAATACGTTTTCTTAAAGATTTTCTTCCTCATAAAATCGTTGTACCACTTTTATTAAACTATTATTAACTTGTTCGACTCTCCTCAGTAAATTTCACCTAATTTTATGAAAAATATAATTAAAAAAAAATTCAGCTAGAGAGGCGTATTTTCAAAAGTTATTTCTTCCTCATTAATTCATTTCTACCATTGTTATTCAACTAAAATTAACCCTTTCACCTCTCCTGAGTAGTTTTTACGTAATGTTATAAATAACAAAATTGCAAAACAAAAATTTCAACTAGAAGGGCGTTATCTCAAAAGTTATTTCTTTCACATAAATTCATTTCTACCACTATTTATCCATTACAATAAACTTTTTCACCTCTTCTCAGTATTTTTCACCTAAGTTTATAAACACCACAATTGCAAAACAAAGACTTCAGCTAGAGATGCGTTTTCTCAAAAGATATTTCTTCCTCTTATATTCATTTCTAGCTTTGTTTATCCACTAAAATTAACTTTTTCGCCTCTCCTTATTACCTTTATCCTAATGTTACAAATAACAAAATTTTAAACAAAAAATTCAGCTAGAGAAGCGTTTTCTCTAAAGTTATTTGTTCCTCATATATTCATTTCTACCACAGTTATTACACTAGAATTAATTTTTTCGTTTCTCCTGAGTACTTTTCACTTAATTTTATAAATAACATAATTGCAAAACAAAAAAATCACCTAGAAAGGCGTTTTCTCAAAAGTTATTACTTTCTCATAAATTCATTTCCACCACTGTTTATCCACTACAATTAACTTTTTCGCCTCTCCTTATTACTTTTCACCTAATTTTATTAAAAACTTAATTGCATAAAAACATTTCAGCTAGAAAGGCGATTGTCAGAAGTTATTTCTTCCTCATAATATTATTTCTACCAAGATTATTTCACTAAAAATTACTTATTCGCCTCTTCTCAGTACATTTCACCTAATTATATAAATAACATAGTGGCATAATTAAAAATTTAGCAAGAAAGGCGTTTTCTCAAAAGTTATTTTTTCCAAAAAAATTTAATTCTACCACTGTTATTCCACTGAAATTAACTTTTTCGACTCTCATAGGTAATTTTCACCTAATTTTATGAAAAATATAATTGCAAAACAAAATTTAGCGAGAGAGGTATTTTCTCAAAATTTTTTATTATTCATTAATTCTATTCTACCACTGTTATACCACTAAAATGATCTCTTTGGCCTCTCCTCAGTACTTTTCAATTATTTTTATTAATATCTTCATTGCAAAACATAAAAATTCACCTATAAAGGCGTTTTATCAAAAAATATTTCGTCCTCATAAATTTATTTCTACAACTGTTATTTCATTAAAATTACCTTTCTCGCCTCTACTCAGTACTTTTCACCTTCTTGATAAATAACATAATTTCAAAACAAAAAATTCCGCAAGAAGTGGCGTATTCTCAAAAATTATTTCTTCGTCATAAATTCATTTCTACCACTATTTTTCCACTAAAAATAACTTTTTCGCCTCTTCTCAATAGTTTTTTTCCTAATTTTAAAGAAACATAATTGCAAAACTCGCCTCTCAGTACTTTTCTCTTATTTTTATAAATAACTTAATTGCTAAACATAAAAATTCACCTATAAAAGCGTTTTCTCAAAACTTATTTTTTCCAAAACATTTAATTCTACCACTGTTATTCTCCTGAAATGAACCTTTTCGTCTCTCATAAGTAGTTTACACCTGATTTTATGAAAAAAGTAATTGCAAAACAAAAAATGTAGCTAGAAAGGCGTTTTCTCAAGTGTTATTTCCTCGTCATAAATTCATTTCTACCACTGTTATTCCACTAAAAATAACCCTTAAGCCACTCCCCGGCACTTTTCACCTAATTTTATAAAAAACGAAATTGTAAAACCAAAATTTCAGGTAGAGAGACGTTTTATCAAAAGGTATTCCTTCATAATAAACTAATTTCTACCTCTCGTATTCCACTAAATTTAACTTTTTATCCTCTCCTCATCACTTTTCACCTAATTTTATAAATAATATAATTCCAAAAAAAATACAGCTAGAGAGGCGTTTCCTCAAAAGTTATTTCCTTCTCATAAATAAATTTCTAAAACTGATATTCAACTAAAATTAACACTTTCGCCTCTTCTCAGTAGTTTTCACCTAATGTTACAAATAACAAAATTGCAAAACAAATAATTCAGCTAGAAAAGCATTTTCTCAAAAGTTATTTGTTCCTCATAAATTCATTTCTACCACAGTTATTACACTCGAAATAATTTTTTCGTTTCTCCTGAGTACTTTTCACTTAATATTATAAATAACATAATTGCAAAACAAAAAAACCACCTAGAAAGGCGTTTTCTCAAAAGTTATTACTTTCTCATAAATTCATTTCTACCCCTGCTTATCCACTAAATAACTTAATTGCTAAACATAAAAATTCACCTATAAAAGCGTGTTCTCAAAAGTTATTTTTTCCATAAAAATTTAATTCTTCCACTGTTATTCCACTAAAATTAACTTTTTCACCTTTCCTCAGTATTTTTTACCTAATGTTATAAAAAACATAATTGCATAACAAAAAATGCAGCTTGATAGGTATTTTCTCAAAAAATATTTATTCCTAATAAATTCATTTCTACGACTGTTTACCACTAAAATTATTTTTTTCGCCTCTCAGTACTTTTCTCTTATTTTTATAAATAACTTAATTGCTAAACATAAAAATTCACCTATAAAAGCGTGTTCTCAAAAGTTAATTTTTCCAAAAAAATTTAATTCTACCACTGTTATTCCACTAAAATTAACTTTTTCACCTTTCCTCAGTATTTTTTACCTAATTTTATAAAAAACATAATTGCATAACAAAAAATGCAGCTTGATAGGTATTTTCTCAAAAAATATTTATTACTCATAAATTCATTTCTACGACTGTTTACCACTAAAATTATTTTTTTCGCCTCTCAGTACTTTTCTCTTATTTTTATAAATAACTTAATTGCTAAACATAAAAATTCACCTATAAAAGCGTGTTCTCCAAAGTTATTTTACCAAAAAAATTTTATTCTACCACTGTTATTCCACTGAAATTAACTTTTTCGACTCTCATAAGTAATTTTCACCTAATTATATGAAAAATATATTTGCAAAAAAAAAAATTTAGCGAGAGAGGTATTTTCTCAAAATTTTTTATTATTCATTAATTCTATTCTACCACTGTTATACCACTTAAATTATCTCTTTCGCCTCTCCTCAGTACTTTTCAATTATTTTTATTAATATCTTCATTGAAAATCATAAAAATTCACCTAGAAAGGCGTTTTATCAAATGTTATTTCTTCCTCATAAATTAATTTCTACAACTGTTATTTCACTAAAATTACCTTTTTCGCCTCTACTCAGTACTTTTCACCTTCTTGATAAATAACATAATTTCAAAACAAAAAATTCAGCAAGAAGTGACGTATTCTCAAAAATTATTTCTTCGTCAAAAATTCATTTCTACCACTATTTTTCCACTAAAAATAACTTTTTCGCCTCTTCTCAATAGTTTTTTCCTAATTTTAAAGAAACATAATTGCAAAACTCACCTCTTAGTACTTTTCTCTTACTTTTATAAATAACTTAATTGCTAAATATAAAAATTCACCTATAAAAGCGTGTTCTCAAAAGTTATTTTTTCCATAAAAATTTAATTCTTCCACTGTTATTCCACTAAAATTAACTTTTTCACCTTTTCTCAGTATTTTTTACCTAATTTTATAAAAAACATAATTGCATAACAAAAAATGCAGCTTGATAGGTATTTTCTCAAAAAATATTTATTCCTCAAAAATTCATTTCTACGACTGTTTACCACAAAAATTATTTTTTTGCCTCTCAGTACTTTTCTCTTATTTTTATAAATAACTTAATTGCTAAACATAAAAATTCACCTATAAAAGCGTGTTCTCAAAAGTTAATTTTTCCAAAAAAATGTAATTCTACCACTGTTATTCCACTGAAATTAACTTTTTCGACTCTCATAGGTAATTTTCACCTAATTTTGTGAAAAATATAATTGCAAAACAAAATTTAGCGAGAGAGGTATTTTCTCAAAATTTTTTATTATTCATTAATTCCATTCTACCACTGTTATACCACTAAAATGATCTCTTTCGCCTCTCCTCAGTACTTTTCAATTATTTTTATTAATATCTTCATTGCAAAACATAAAAATTCACCTAGAAAGGCGTTTTATCAAATGTTATTTCTTCCTCATAAATTTATTTCTACAACTGTTATTTCACTAATATTACCTTTTTCGCCTCTACTCAGTACTTTTCACCTTCTTGATAAATAACATAATTTCAAAACAAAAAATTCCGCAAGAAGTGGCGTATTCTCAAAAATAATTTCTTCGTCATAAATTCATTTCTACCACTATTTTTCCACTAAAAATAACTTTTTCGCCTCTTCTCAATAGTTTTTTTCCTAATTTCAAAGAAACATAATTGCAAAATTCGCCTCTCAGTACTTTTCTCTTATTTTTATAAATAACTTTATTGCTAAACATAAAAATTCACCTATAAAAGCGTGTTCTCAAAAGTTATTTTTTCAAAAAAAATTTAATTCTACCACTGTTATTCCACTGAAATTAACTTTTTCGACTCTCATAGGTAATTTTCACCTAATTTTATGAAAAATATAATTGCAAAACAAAATTTAGCGAGAGAGGTATTTTCTCAAAATTTTTTATTATTCATTAATTCTATTCTACCACTGTTATGCCACTAAAATTATCTCTTTCGCCTCTCCTCATTACTTTTCAATAATTTTATATATCTTCTTTGCAAAACATAAAAATTCACCTAGAAAGGCGTTTTATCAAAAAATATTACGTCCTCATAAATTTATTTCTACAACTGTTATTTCACTAAAATTACCTTTTTCGCCTCTACTCAGTACTTTTCACCTTCTTGATAAATAACATAATTTCAAAACAAAAAATTCAGCAAGAAGTGGCGTATTCTCAAAAATTATTTCTTCGTCATAAATTCATTTCTACCACTATTTTTCCACTAAAAATAACTTTTTCGCCTCTTCTCAATAGTTTTTTTCCTAATTTTAAAGAAACATAATTGCAAAACTCGCCTCTCAGTATTTTTCTCTTAGTTTTGCTCTTTCGCCTCTCCTCAGTACTTTTCAATTATTTTTATTAATATCTTCATTGCAAAACATAAAGCTTCACCTAGAAAGGCGTTTTATCAAAAAATATTTCGTCCTCATAAATTTATTTCTACAACTGTTATTTCACTAAAATTACCTTTTTCGCCTCTACTCAGTACTTTTCACCTTCTTGATAAATAACATAATTTCAAAACAAAAAATTCAGCAAGAAGTGGCGTATTCTCAAAAATTATTTCTTCGTCATAAATTCATTTTACCACTATTTTTCCACTAAAAATAACTTTTTCGCCTCTTCTCAATAGTTTTTTCCTCATTTTAAAGAAACATAATTGCAAAACTCGCCTCTCAGTACTTTTCTCATAGTTTTATGAATAACTTAATCGCTAAACATAAAAATTCACCTATAAAAGCGTTTTCTCAAAACTTATTTTTTCCAAAACATTTAATTCTACCACTGTTATTCTCCTGAAATGAACCTTTTCGCCTCTCATAAGTAGTTTACACCTGATTTTATGAAAAAAGTAATTGCAAAAAACAAAAATTTAGCTAGAAAGGCGTTTTCTCAAGTGTTATTTCTTCGTCATAAATTCATTTCTACCACTGTTATTCCACTAAAAATAACTCTTAAGCCACTCCTCGGCACTTTTCACCTAATATTATAAAAAACAATATTGTAAAACCAAAATTTCAGGTAGAGAGACCTTTTATCAAAAGGTATTCCTTCATAATAAACTCATTTCTACCTCTCGTATTCCACTAAAATTAACTTTTTATCCTCTCCTCATCACTTTTCACCTAATTTTATAAATAATATAATTCCAAAAAAAATACAACTAGAGAGGCGTTTCCTCAAAAGTTATTTCCTCCTCATAAATTCATTTCTAAAACTGATATTCAACTAAAATTAACACTTTCGCCTCTTCTCAGTAGTTTTCACCTAATGTTACAAATAACAAAATTGCAAAACAAATAATTCAGCTAGAAAAGCATTTTCTCAAAAGTTATTTGTTCCTCATAAATTCATTTTTACCACAGTTATTACACTCGAAATAATTTTTTCGTTTCTCCTGAGTACTTTTCACTTAATATTATAAATAACCTAATTGCAAAACAAAAAAACCACCTTCAAAGGCGTTTTCTCAAAAGTTATTACTTTCTCATAAATTCATTTCTACCCCTGCTTATCCACTAAAATTAATTTTTCGCCTCTCCTCTGTATTTTTCACCTAATTTTATACATAACTTAATTGCATAACAAAATATTCTGCTAGAGAGGCGTTTTCTCAAATGTTATTTCTTATTCATAAATTCATTTCTACCACCGTTATTCCACTAAAATTAACTTTTTCACCTTTCCTCAGTATTTTTCACCTAATTTTATAGACAACATAATTGCAAAACAAAAACTTCAGCTAGATGGGCGTTTTTCAAAAATAATTTTATCCTCATAAATTTATTTCTACAACTGTTATTTCACTAATATTACCTTTTTCGCCTCTACTCAGTACTTTTCACCTTCTTGATAAATAACACAATTTCAAAACAAAAAATTCCGCAAGAAGTGGCGTATTCTCAAAAATTATTTCTTCGTCATAAATTCATTTCTACCACTATTTTTCCACTAAAAATAACTTTTTCGCCTCTTCTCAATAGTTTTTTTCCTAATTTCAAAGAAACATAATTGCAAAATTCGCCTCTCAGTACTTTTCTCTTATTTTTATAAATAACTTTATTGCTAAACATAAAAATTCACCTATAAAAGCGTGTTCTCAAAAGTTATTTTTTCAAAAAAAATTTAATTCTACCACTGTTATTCCACTGAAATTAACTTTTTCGACTCTCATAGGTAATTTTCACCTAATTTTATGAAAAATATAATTGCAAAACCAAATTTAGCGAGAGAGGTATTTTCTCAAAATTTTTTATTATTCATTAATTCTATTCTACCACTGTTATGCCACTAAAATTATCTCTTTCGCCTCTCCTCATTACTTTTCAATTATTTTTTAATATCTTCTTTGCAAAACATAAAAATTCACCTAGAAAGGCGTTTTATCAAAAAATATTACGTCCTCATATAGTTATTTCTACAACTGTTATTGCACTAAAATTACCTTTTTCGCCTCTACTCAGTACTTTTCACCTTCTTGATAAATAACATAATTACAAAACAAAAAATTCAGCAAGAAGTGGCGTATTCTCAAAAATTATTTCTTCGTCATAAATTCATTTCTACCACTATTTTTCCACTAAAAATAACTTTTTCGCCTCTTCTCAATAGTTTTTTTCCTAATTTTAAAGAAACATAATTGCAAAACTCGCCTCTCAGTATTTTTCTCTTAGTTTGCTCTTTCGCCTCTCCTCAGTACTTTTCAATTATTTTTATTAATATCTTCATTGCAAAACATAAAAATTCACCTAGAAAGGCGTTTTATCAAAAAATATTTCGTCCTCATAAATTTATTTCTACAACTGTTATTTCACTAAAATTACCTTTTTCGCCTCTACTCAGTACTTTTCACCTTCTTGATAAATAACATAATTTCAAAACAAAAAATTCAGCAAGAAGTGGCGTATTCTCAAAAATTATTTCTTCGTCATAAATTCATTTCTACCACTATTTTTCCACTAAAAATAACTTTTTCGCCTCTTCTCAATAGTTTTTTCCTAATTTGAAAGAAACATAATTGCAAAACTCGCCTCTCAGTACTTTTCTCTTAGTTTTATAAATAACTTAATTGCTAAACATAAAAATTCACCTATAAAAGCGTTTTCTCAAAACTTATTTTTTCCAAAACATTTAATTCTACCACTGTTATTCTCCTGAAATGAACCTTTTCGCCTCTCATAAGTAGTTTACACCTGATTTTATGAAAAAAGTAATTGCAAAACAAAAAATTTAGCTAGAAAGGCGTTTTTTCAAGTGTTATTTCTTCGTCATAAATTCATTCCTACCACTGTTATTCCACTAAAAATAACCCTTAAGCCACTCCTCGGCACTTTTCACCTAATATTATAAAAAACAATATTGTAAAACCAAAATTTCAGGTAGAGAGACCTTTTATCAAAAGGTATTCCTTCATAATAAACTCATTTCTACCTCTCGTATTCCACTAAAATTAACTTTTTATCCTCTCCTCATCACTTTTCACCTAATTTTATAAATAATATAATTCCAAAAAAAATACAGCTAGAGAGGCGTTTCCTCAAAAGTTATTTCCTCCTCATAAATTCATTTCTAAAACTGATATTCAACTAAAATTAACACTTTCGCCTCTTCTCAGCAGTTTTTACCTAATGTTACAAATAACAAAATTGCAAAACAAATAATTCAGCTAGAAAAGCATTTTCTCAAAAGTTTTTTGTTCCTCATAAATTCATTTCTACCACAGTTATTACACTCGAAATAATTTTTTCGTTTCTCCTGAGTACTTTTCACTTAATATTATAAATAACATAATTGCAAAACAAAAAAACCACCTAGAAAGGCGTTTTCTCAAAAGTTATTACTTTCTCATTAATTCATTTCTACCCCTGCTTATCCACTAAAATTAATTTTTCGCCTCTCCTCTGTATTTTTCACCTAATTTTATACATAACTTAATTGCATAACAAAATATTCTGCTAGAGAGGCGTTTTCTCAAATGTTATTTCTTATTCATAAATTCATTTCTACCACTGTTTTACCACTAAAATAACTTTTTCGCCTAACTCAGTACTTTTCACCTAATGTTATGATAAACGTAATTACAAAACAAAACATTCAGCTAGAGAGGCGTTTTCCTAAAAGTTATTTTTTCGTGTTAAAATCATTTCTACCACGATTGTTCCACTAAAATTAACTTTTTCGCCTCGTCTTAGTAGATTTAACCTAATTTGAGAAAAATATAATGACATAACATAAAATTTACCTAGAAAGACGTTTTCTTAAAGATTATCTTCCTCATAAAATCGTTGTACCACTTTTATTAAACTATTATTAACTTTTTCGACTCTCCTCAGTAAATTTCACCTAATTTTATGAAAAACATAATTTAAAAAAAAATTCAGCTAGAGAGGCGTATTTTCAAAAGTTATTTCTTCCTCATTAATTCATTTCTACCATTGTTATTCAACTAAAATTAACCCTTTCACCTCTCCTGAGTAGTTTTTACGTAATGTTATAAATAACAAAATTGCAAAACAAAAATTTCAACTAGAAGGGCGTTATCTCAAAAGTCATTTCTTTCACATAAATTCATTTCTACCACTATTTATCCATTACAATAAACTTTTTCACCTCTTCTCAGTATTTTTCACCAAAGTTTATAAACACCACAATTGCAAAACAAAGACTTCAGCTAGAGATGCGTTTTCTCAAAAGGATATTTCTTCCTCTTATATTCATTTCTAGCTCTGTTTATCCACTAAAATTAACTTTTTCGCCTCTCCTTATTACCTTTATCCTAATGTTACAAATAACAAAATTTTAAACAAAAAATTCAGCTAGAGAAGCGTTTTCTCTAAAGTTATTTGTTCCTCATATATTCATTTCTACCACAGTTATTACACTAGAATTAATTTTTTCGTTTCTCCTGAGTACTTTTCACTTAATTTTATAAATAACATAATTGCAAAACAAAAAAATCACCTAGAAAGGCGTTTTCTCAAAAGTTATTACTTTCTCATAAATTCATTTCCACCACTGTTTATCCACTACAATTAACTTTTTCGCCTCTCCTTATTACTTTTCACCTAATTTTATTAATAACTTAATTGCATAAAAAAAATTTCAGCTGGAAAGGCGATTGTCAGAAGTTATTTCTTCCTCATAATATTATTTCTACCAAGATTATTTCACTAAAAATTACTTATTCGCCTCTTCTCAGTACATTTCACCTAATTATATAAATAACATAGTGGCATAACTAAAAATTTAGCAAGAAAGGCGTTTTCTCAAAAGTTATTTTTTCCAAAAAAATTTAATTCTACCACTGTTATTCCACTGAAATTAACTTTTTCGACTCTCATAGGTAATTTTCACCTAATTTTATGAAAAATATAATTGCAAAACAAAATTTAGCGAGAGAGGTATTTTCTAAAAATTTTTTATTATTCATTAATTCTATTCTACCACTGTTATACCACTAAAATGATCTCTTTCGCCTCTCCTCAGTACTTTTCAATTATTTTTATTAATATCTTCATTGCAAAACATAAAAATTCACCTAGAAAGGCGTTTTATCAAAAAATATTTCGTCCTCATAAATTTATTTCTACAACTGTTATTTCACTAAAATTACCTTTTTCGCCTCTACTCAGTACTTTTCACCTTCTTGATAAATAACATAATTTCAAAACAAAAAATTCCGCAAGAAGTGGCGTATTCTCAAAAATTATTTCTTCGTCATAAATTCATTTCTACCACTATTTTTCCACTAAAAATAACTTTTTCGCCTCTTCTCAATAGTTTTTTTCCTAATTTTAAAGAAACATAATTGCAAAACTCGCCTCTCAGTACTTTTCTCTTATTTTTATAAATAACTTAATTGCTAAACATAAAAATTCACCTATAAAAGCGTTTTCTCAAAACTTATTTTTTCCAAAACATTTAATTCTACCACTGTTATTCTCCTGAAATGAACCTTTTCGTCTCTCATAAGTAGTTTACACCTGATTTTATGAAAAAAGTAATTGCAAAACAAAAAATGTAGCTAGAAAGGCGTTTTCTCAAGTGTTATTTCCTCGTCATAAATTCATTTCTACCACTGTTATTCCACTAAAAATAACCCTTAAGCCACTCCCCGGCACTTTTCACCTAATTTTATAAAAAACGAAATTGTAAAACCAAAATTTCAGGTAGAGAGACGTTTTATCAAAAGGTATTCCTTCATAATAAACTAATTTCTACCTCTCGTATTCCACTAAATTTAACTTTTTATCCTCTCCTCATCACTTTTCACCTAATTTTATAAATAATATAATTCCAAAAAAAATACAGCTAGAGAGGCGTTTCCTCAAAAGTTATTTCCTTCTCATAAATAAATTTCTAAAACTGATATTCAACTAAAATTAACACTTTCGCCTCTTCTCAGTAGTTTTCACCTAATGTTACAAATAACAAAATTGCAAAACAAATAATTCAGCTAGAAAAGCATTTTCTCAAAAGTTATTTGTTCCTCATAAATTCATTTCTACCACAGTTATTACACTCGAAATAATTTTTTCGTTTCTCCTGAGTACTTTTCACTTAATATTATAAATAACATAATTGCAAAACAAAAAAACCACCTAGAAAGGCGTTTTCTCAAAAGTTATTACTTTCTCATAAATTCATTTCTACCCCTGCTTATCCACTAAAATTAATTTTTCGCCTCTCCTCTGTATTTTTCACCTAATTTTATATATAACTTAATTGCATAACAAAATATTCTGCTAGAGAGGCGTTTTCTCAAATGTTATTTCTTATTCATAAATTCATTTCTACCACTGTTTTACCACTAAAATAACTTTTTCGCCTAACTCAGTACTTTTCACCTAATGTTATGATAAACGTAATTACAAAACAAAACATTCAGCTAGAGAGGCGTTTTCCTAAAAGTTATTTTTTCGTGTTAAATTCATTTCTGCCACGATTGTTTCACTAAAATTAACTTTTTCGCCTCGTCTTAGTAGATTTAACCTAATTTGAGAAAAATATAATGACATAACATAAAATTTACCTAGAAAAAATACGTTTTCTTAAAGATTTTCTTCCTCATAAAATCGTTGTACCACTTTTATTAAACTATTATTAACTTGTTCGACTCTCCTCAGTAAATTTCACCTAATTTTATGAAAAATATAATTAAAAAAAAATTCAGCTAGAGAGGCGTATTTTCAAAAGTTATTTCTTCCTCATTAATTCATTTCTACCATTGTTATTCAACTAAAATTAACCCTTTCACCTCTCCTGAGTAGTTTTTACGTAATGTTATAAATAACAAAATTGCAAAACAAAAATTTCAACTAGAAGGGCGTTATCTCAAAAGTTATTTCTTTCACATAAATTCATTTCTACCACTATTTATCCATTACAATAAACTTTTTCACCTCTTCTCAGTATTTTTCACCTAAGTTTATAAACACCACAATTGCAAAACAAAGACTTCAGCTAGAGATGCGTTTTCTCAAAAGATATTTCTTCCTCTTATATTCATTTCTAGCTTTGTTTATCCACTAAAATTAACTTTTTCGCCTCTCCTTATTACCTTTATCCTAATGTTACAAATAACAAAATTTTAAACAAAAAATTCAGCTAGAGAAGCGTTTTCTCTAAAGTTATTTGTTCCTCATATATTCATTTCTACCACAGTTATTACACTAGAATTAATTTTTTCGTTTCTCCTGAGTACTTTTCACTTAATTTTATAAATAACATAATTGCAAAACAAAAAAATCACCTAGAAAGGCGTTTTCTCAAAAGTTATTACTTTCTCATAAATTCATTTCCACCACTGTTTATCCACTACAATTAACTTTTTCGCCTCTCCTTATTACTTTTCACCTAATTTTATTAAAAACTTAATTGCATAAAAACATTTCAGCTAGAAAGGCGATTGTCAGAAGTTATTTCTTCCTCATAATATTATTTCTACCAAGATTATTTCACTAAAAATTACTTATTCGCCTCTTCTCAGTACATTTCACCTAATTATATAAATAACATAGTGGCATAATTAAAAATTTAGCAAGAAAGGCGTTTTCTCAAAAGTTATTTTTTCCAAAAAAATTTAATTCTACCACTGTTATTCCACTGAAATTAACTTTTTCGACTCTCATAGGTAATTTTCACCTAATTTTATGAAAAATATAATTGCAAAACAAAATTTAGCGAGAGAGGTATTTTCTCAAAATTTTTTATTATTCATTAATTCTATTCTACCACTGTTATACCACTAAAATGATCTCTTTGGCCTCTCCTCAGTACTTTTCAATTATTTTTATTAATATCTTCTTTGCAAAACATAAAAATTCACCTATAAAGGCGTTTTATCAAAAAATATTTCGTCCTCATAAATTTATTTCTACAACTGTTATTTCATTAAAATTACCTTTCTCGCCTCTACTCAGTACTTTTCACCTTGTTGATAAATAACATAATTTCAAAACCAAAAATTCAGCAAGAAGTGGCGTATTCTCAAAAATTATTTCTTCGCCAAAAATTCGTTTCTACCACTATTTTTCCACTAAAAATAACTTATTCGCCTCTTCTCAATAGTTTTTCCCTAATTTTAAAGAACCATAATTGCAAAACTCACCTCTCAGTACTTTTCTCTTACTTTTATAAATAACTTAATTGCTAAACATAAAAATTCACCTATAAAAGCGTGTTCTCAAAAGTTATTTTTTCCATAAAAATTTAATTCTTCCACTGTTATTCCACTAAAATTAACTTTTTCACCTTTCCTCAGTATTTTTTACCTAATTTTATAAAAAACATAATTGCATAACAAAAAATGCAGCTTGATAGGTATTTTCTCAAAAAATATTTATTCCTAATAAATTCATTTCTACGACTGTTTACCACTAAAATTATTTTTTTCGCCTCTCAGTACTTTTCTCTTATTTTTATAAATAACTTAATTGCTAAACATAAAAATTCACCTATAAAAGCGTGTTCTCAAAAGTTAATTTTTCCAAAAAAATTTAATTCTACCACTGTTATTCCACTAAAATTAACTTTTTCACCTTTCCTCAGTATTTTTTACCTAATTTTATAAAAAACATAATTGCATAACAAAAAATGCAGCTTGATAGGTATTTTCTCAAAAAATATTTATTACTCATAAATTCATTTCTACGACTGTTTACCACTAAAATTATTTTTTTCGCCTCTCAGTACTTTTCTCTTATTTTTATAAATAACTTAATTGCTAAACATAAAAATTCACCTATAAAAGCGTGTTCTCAAAAGTTAATTTTTCCAAAAAAATGTAATTCTACCACTGTTATTCCACTGAAATTAACTTTTTCGACTCTCATAGGTAATTTTCACCTAATTTTGTGAAAAATATAATTGCAAAACAAAATTTAGCGAGAGAGGTATTTTCTCAAAATTTTTTATTATTCATTAATTCCATTCTACCACTGTTATACCACTAAAATGATCTCTTTCGCCTCTCCTCAGTACTTTTCAATTATTTTTATTAATATCTTCATTGCAAAACATAAAAATTCACCTAGAAAGGCGTTTTATCAAATGTTATTTCTTCCTCATAAATTTATTTCTACAACTGTTATTTCACTAATATTACCTTTTTCGCCTCTACTCAGTACTTTTCACCTTCTTGATAAATAACATAATTTCAAAACAAAAAATTCCGCAAGAAGTGGCGTATTCTCAAAAATTATTTCTTCGTCAAAAATTCATTTCTACCACTATTTTTCCACTAAAAATAACTTTTTCGCCTCTTCTCAATAGTTTTTTCCTAATTTCAAAGAAACATAATTGCAAAATTCGCCTCTCAGTACTTTTCTCTTATTTTTATAAATAACTTTATTGCTAAACATAAAAATTCACCTATAAAAGCGTGTTCTCAAAAGTTATTTTTTAAAAAAAAATTTAATTCTACCACTGTTATTCCACTGAAATTAACTTTTTCGACTCTCATAGGTAATTTTCACCTAATTTTATGAAAAATATAATTGCAAAACCAAATTTAGCGAGAGAGGTATTTTCTCAAAATTTTTTATTATTCATTAATTCTATTCTACCACTGTTATGCCACTAAAATTATCTCTTTCGCCTCTCCTCATTACTTTTCAATAATTTTATATATCTTCTTTGCAAAACATAAAAATTCACCTAGAAAGGCGTTTTATCAAAAAATATTACGTCCTCATAAATTTATTTCTACAACTGTTATTTCACTAAAATTACCTTTTTCGCCTCTACTCAGTACTTTTCACCTTCTTGATAAATAACATAATTTCAAAACAAAAAATTCAGCAAGAAGTGGCGTATTCTCAAAAATTATTTCTTCGTCATAAATTCATTTCTACCACTATTTTTCCACTAAAAATAACTTTTTCGCCTCTTCTCAATAGTTATTTTCCTAATTTTAAAGAAACATAATTGCAAAACTCGCCTCTCAGTATTTTTCTCTTAGTTTTGCTCTTTCGCCTCTCCTCAGTACTTTTCAATTATTTTTATTAATATCTTCATTGCAAAACATAAAGCTTCACCTAGAAAGGCGTTTTATCAAAAAATATTTCGTCCTCATAAATTTATTTCTACAACTGTTATTTCACTAAAATTACCTTTTTCGCCTCTACTCAGTACTTTTCACCTTCTTGATAAATAACATAATTTCAAAACAAAAAATTCAGCAAGAAGTGGCGTATTCTCAAAAATTATTTCTTCGTCATAAATTCATTTTACCACTATTTTTCCACTAAAAATAACTTTTTCGCCTCTTCTCAATAGTTTTTTCCTCATTTTAAAGAAACATAATTGCAAAACTCGCCTCTCAGTACTTTTCTCATAGTTTTATGAATAACTTAATCGCTAAACATAAAAATTCACCTATAAAAGCGTTTTCTCAAAACTTATTTTTTCCAAAACATTTAATTCTACCACTGTTATTCTCCTGAAATGAACCTTTTCGCCTCTCATAAGTAGTTTACACCTGATTTTATGAAAAAAGTAATTGCAAAAAACAAAAATTTAGCTAGAAAGGCGTTTTCTCAAGTGTTATTTCTTCGTCATAAATTCATTTCTACCACTGTTATTCCACTAAAAATAACTCTTAAGCCACTCCTCGGCACTTTTCACCTAATATTATAAAAAACAATATTGTAAAACCAAAATTTCAGGTAGAGAGACCTTTTATCAAAAGGTATTCCTTCATAATAAACTCATTTCTACCTCTCGTATTCCACTAAAATTAACTTTTTATCCTCTCCTCATCACTTTTCACCTAATTTTATAAATAATATAATTCCAAAAAAAATACAACTAGAGAGGCGTTTCCTCAAAAGTTATTTCCTCCTCATAAATTCATTTCTAAAACTGATATTCAACTAAAATTAACACTTTCGCCTCTTCTCAGTAGTTTTCACCTAATGTTACAAATAACAAAATTGCAAAACAAATAATTCAGCTAGAAAAGCATTTTCTCAAAAGTTATTTGTTCCTCATAAATTCATTTTTACCACAGTTATTACACTCGAAATAATTTTTTCGTTTCTCCTGAGTACTTTTCACTTAATATTATAAATAACCTAATTGCAAAACAAAAAAACCACCTTCAAAGGCGTTTTCTCAAAAGTTATTACTTTCTCATAAATTCATTTCTACCCCTGCTTATCCACTAAAATTAATTTTTCGCCTTTCCTCTGTATTTTTCACCTAATTTTATACATAACTTAATTGCATAACAAAATATTCTGCTAGAGAGGCGTTTTCTCAAATGTTATTTCTTATTCATAAATTCATTTCTACCACCGTTATTCCACTAAAATTAACTTTTTCACCTTTCCTCAGCATTTTTCACCTAATTTTATAGACAACATAATTGCAAAACAAAAACTTCAGCTAGATGGGCGTTTTTCAAAAATAATTTTATCCTCATAAATTTATTTCTACAACTGTTATTTCACTAATATTACCTTTTTCGCCTCTACTCAGTACTTTTCACCTTCTTGATAAATAACACAATTTCAAAACAAAAAATTCCGCAAGAAGTGGCGTATTCTCAAAAATTATTTCCTAGTCATAAATTCATTTCTACCACTATTTTTCCACTAAAAATAACTTTTTCGCCTCTTCTCAATAGTTTTTTTCCTAATTTCAAAGAAACATAATTGCAAAATTCGCCTCTCAGTACTTTTCTCTTATTTTTATAAATAACTTTATTGCTAAACATAAAAATTCACCTATAAAAGCGTGTTCTCAAAAGTTATTTTTTCAAAAAAAATTTAATTCTACCACTGTTATTCCACTGAAATTAACTTTTTCGACTCTCATAGGTAATTTTCACCTAATTTTATGAAAAATATAATTGCAAAACCAAATTTAGCGAGAGAGGTATTTTCTCAAAATTTTTTATTATTCATTAATTCTATTCTACCACTGTTATGCCACTAAAATTATCTCTTTCGCCTCTCCTCATTACTTTTCAATTATTTTTTAATATCTTCTTTGCAAAACATAAAAATTCACCTAGAAAGGCGTTTTATCAAAAAATATTACGTCCTCATATAGTTATTTCTACAACTGTTATTGCACTAAAATTACCTTTTTCGCCTCTACTCAGTACTTTTCACCTTCTTGATAAATAACATAATTACAAAACAAAAAATTCAGCAAGAAGTGGCGTATTCTCAAAAATTATTTCTTCGTCATAAATTCATTTCTACCACTATTTTTCCACTAAAAATAACTTTTTCGCCTCTTCTCAATAGTTTTTTTCCTAATTTTAAAGAAACATAATTGCAAAACTCGCCTCTCAGTATTTTTCTCTTAGTTTGCTCTTTCGCCTCTCCTCAGTACTTTTCAATTATTTTTATTAATATCTTCATTGCAAAACATAAAAATTCACCTAGAAAGGCGTTTTATCAAAAAATATTTCGTCCTCATAAATTTATTTCTACAACTGTTATTTCACTAAAATTACCTTTTTCGCCTCTACTCAGTACTTTTCACCTTCTTGATAAATAACATAATTTCAAAACAAAAAATTCAGCAAGAAGTGGCGTATTCTCAAAAATTATTTCTTCGTCATAAATTCATTTCTACCACTATTTTTCCACTAAAAATAACTTTTTCGCCTCTTCTCAATAGTTTTTTCCTAATTTGAAAGAAACATAATTGCAAAACTCGCCTCTCAGTACTTTTCTCTTAGTTTTATAAATAACTTAATTGCTAAACATAAAAATTCACCTATAAAAGCGTTTTCTCAAAACTTATTTTTTCCAAAACATTTAATTCTACCACTGTTATTCTCCTGAAATGAACCTTTTCGCCTCTCATAAGTAGTTTACACCTGATTTTATGAAAAAAGTAATTGCAAAACAAAAAATTTAGCTAGAAAGGCGTTTTTTCAAGTGTTATTTCTTCGTCATAAATTCATTCCTACCACTGTTATTCCACTAAAAATAACCCTTAAGCCACTCCTCGGCACTTTTCACCTAATATTATAAAAAACAATATTGTAAAACCAAAATTTCAGGTAGAGAGACCTTTTATCAAAAGGTATTCCTTCATAATAAACTCATTTCTACCTCTCGTATTCCACTAAAATTCACTTTTTATCCTCTCCTCATCACTTTTCACCTAATTTTATAAATAATATAATTCCAAAAAAAATACAGCTAGAGAGGCGTTTCCTCAAAAGTTATTTCCTCCTCATAAATTCATTTCTAAAACTGATATTCAACTAAAATTAACACTTTCGCCTCTTCTCAGTAGTTTTCACCTAATGTTACAAATAACAATATTGCAAAACAAATAATTCAGCTAGAAAAGCATTTTCTCAAAAGCTTTTTGTTCCTCATAAATTCATTTCTACCACAGTTATTACACTCGAAATAATTTTTTCGTTTCTCCTGAGTACTTTTCACTTAATATTATAAATAACATAATTGCAAAACAAAAAAACCACCTAGAAAGGCGTTTTCTCAAAAGTTATTACTTTCTCATAAATTCATTTCTACCCCTGCTTATCCACTAAAATTAATTTTTCGCCTCTCCTCTGTATTTTTCACCTAATTTTATACATAACTTAATTGCATAACAAAATATTCTGCTAGAGAGGCGTTTTCTCAAATGTTATTTCTTATTCATAAATTCATTTCTACCACTGTTTTACCACTAAAATAACTTTTTCGCCTAACTCAGTACTTTTCACCCAATGTTATGATAAACGTAATTACAAAACAAACCATTCAGCTAGAGAGGCGTTTTCCTAAAAGTTATTTTTTCGTGTTAAATTCATTTCTACCACGATTGTTCCACTAAAATTAACTTTTTCGTCTCGTCTTAGTAGATTTAACCTAATTTGAGAAAAATATAATGACATAACATAAAATTTACCAATAAAGACGTTTTCATAAAGATTTTCTTCCTCATAAAATCGTTGTACCACTTTTATTAAACTATTATTAACTTTTTCGACTCTCCTCAGTAAATTTCACCTAATTTTATGAAGAACATAATTTAAAAAAAATGCAGCTAGAGCGGCGTATTTTCAAGTTATTTCTTCCTCATTAATTCATTTCTAATATTGTTATTCAACTAAAATTAACCCTTTCACCTCTCCTGAGTAGTTTTTACGTAATGTTATAAATAACAAAATTGCAAAACAAAAATTTCAACTAGAAGGGCGTTATCTCAAAAGTTATTTCTTTCACATAAATTCATTTCTACCACTATTTATCCATTACAATAAACTTTTTTACCTCTTCTCAGTATTTTTCACCTAAGTTTATAAACACCACAATTGCAAAACAAAGACTTCAGCTAGAAATGCGTTTTCTCAAAAGATATTTCTTCCTCTTATATTCATTTCTAGCTCTGTTTATCCACTAAAATTAACTTTTTCGCCTCTCCTTATTACCTTTATCCTAATGTTACAAATAACAAAATTTTAAACAAAAAATTCAGCTAGAGAAGCGTTTTCTCTAAAGTTATTTGTTCCTCATATATTCATTTCTACCACAGTTATTACACTAGAATTAATTTTTTCGTTTCTCCTGAGTACTTTTCACTTAATTTTATAAATAACATAATTGCCAAACAAAAAAATCACCTAGAAAGGCGTTTTCTCAAAAGTTATTACTTTCTCATAAATTCATTTCCACCCTTGTGAATCCACTACAATTAACTTTTTCGCCTCTCCTTATTACTTTTCACCTAATTTTATTAATAACTTAATTGTATAAAAAAAATTTCAGCTAGAAAGGCGATTGTCAGAAGTTATTTCTTCCTCATAATATTATTTCTACCAAGATTATTTCACTAAAAATTACTTATTCGCCTCTTCTCAGTACATTTCACCTAATTATATAAATAACATAGTGGCATAAATAAAAATTTAGCAAGAAAGGCGTTTTCTCAAAAGTTATTTTTTCCAAAAAAATTTAATTCTACCACTGTTATTCCACTGAAATTAACTTTTTCGACTCTCATAGGTAATTTTCACCTAATTTTATGAAAAATATAATTGCAAAACAAAATTTAGCGAGAGAGGTATTTTCTCAAAATTTTTTATTATTCATTAATTCTATTCTACCACTGTTATACCACTAAAATTATCTCTTTCGACTCTCCTCAGTACTTTTCAATAATTTTTATTAATATCTTCATTGCAAAACAAAAATTCACCTAGAAAGGCGTTTTATCAAAAAATATTTCTTCCTCATAAATTTATTTCTACAACTGTTATTTCACTAAAATTACCTTTTTCGCCTCTACTCAGTACTTTTCACCTTCTTGATAAATAACATAATTTCAAAACAAAAAATTCCGCAAGAAGTGGCGTATTCTCAAAAATTATTTCTTCGTCATAAATTCATTTCTACCACTATTTTTCCACTAAAAATAACTTTTTCGCCTCTTCTCAATAGTTTTTTCCTAATTTGAAAGAAACATAATTGCAAAACTCGCCTCTCAGTACTTTTCTCTTAGTTTTATAAATAACTTAATTGCTAAACATAAAAATTCACCTATAAAAGCGTTTTCTCAAAACTTATTTTTTCCAAAACATTTAATTCTACCACTGTTATTCTCCTGAAATGAACCTTTTCGCCTCTCATAAGTAGTTTACACCTGATTTTATGAAAAAAGTAATTGCAAAACAAAAAATTTAGCTAGAAAGGCGTTTTCTCAAGTGTTATTTCTTCGTCATAAATTCATTCCTACCACTGTTATTCCACTAAAAATAACCCTTAAGCCACTCCTCGGCACTTTTCACCTAATTTTATAAAAAACAAAATTGTAAAATCAAAATTTCAGGTAGAGAGACGTTTTATCAAAAGGTATTCCTTCATAATAAACTCATTTCTACCTCTCGTATTCTACTAAAATTAACTTTTTATCCTCTCCTCATCACTTTTCACCTAATTTTATAAATAATATAATTCCAAAAAAAAATACAGCTAGAGAGGCGTTTCCTCAAAAGTTATTTCCTCCTCATAAATTCATTTCTAAAACTGATATTCAACTAAAATTAACACTTTCGCCTCTTCTCAGTATTTTTCACCTAATGTTACAAATAACAAAATTGCAAAACAAATAATTCAGCTAGAAAAGCATTTTCTCAAAAGTTTTTTGTTCCTCATAAATTCATTTCTACCACAGTTATTACACTCGAAATAATTTTTTCGTTTCTCCTGAGTACTTTTCACTTAATATTATAAATAACATAATTGCAAAACAAAAAAACCACCTAGAAAGGCGTTTTCTCAAAAGTTATTACTTTCTCATAAATTCATTTCTACCCCTGCTTATCCACTAAAATTAATTTTTCGCCTCTCCTCTGTATTTTTCACCTAATTTTATACATAACTTAATTGCATAACAAAATATTCTGCTAGAGAGGCGTTTTCTCAAATGTTATTTCTTATTCATAAATTCATTTCTACCACTGTTTTACCACTAAAATAACTTTTTCGCCTAACTCAGTACTTTTCACCTAATGTTATGATAAACGTAATTACATAACAAACCATTCAGCTAGAGAGGCGTTTTCCTAAAAGTTATTTTTTCGTGTTAAATTCATTTCTACCACGATTGTTCCACTAAAATTAACTTTTTCGCCTCGTCTTAGTAGATTTAACCTGATTTGAGAAAAATATAATGACATAACATAAAATTTACCTAGAAAGACGTTTTCTTAAAGATTTTCTTCCTCATAAAATCGTTGTACCACTTTTATTAAACTATTATTAACTTTTTCGACTCTCCTCAGTAAATTTCACCTAATTTTATGAAGAACATAATTTAAAAAAAAATGCAGCTAGAGCGGCGTATTTTCAAAAGTTATTTCTTACTCATTAATTCATTTCTACCATTGTTATTCAACTAAAATTAACCCTTTCACCTCTCCTGAGAAGTTTTTACGAAATGTTATAAATAACAAAATTTCAAAACAAAAATTTCAGCTGGAAGGGCGTTATCTCAAAAGTTATTTCCTTCACATAAATTCATTTCTACCACTATTTATCCATTACAATAAACTTTTTCGCCTCTTCTCAGTATTTTTCACCTAAGTTTATAAACACCACAATTGCAAAACAAAGACTTCAGCTAGAGATGCGTTTTCTCAAAAGATATTTCTTCCTCTTATATTCATTTCTAGCACTGTTTATTCAGTAAAATTAACTTTTTCGCCTCTCCTTATTACCTTTATCCTAATGTTACAAATAACAAAATTTTAAACAAAAAATTCAGCTAGAGAAGCGTTTTCTCTAAAGTTATTTGTTCCTCATAAATTCATTTCTACCACAGTTATTACACTAGAATTAATTTTTTCGTTTCTCCTGAGTACTTTTCTCTTAATTTTATAAATAACATAATTGCAAAACCAAAAAAACCACCTAGAAAGGCGTTTTCTCAAAAGTTATTACTTTCTCATAAATTCATTTCTACCACTGTTTATCCACTAAAATTAATTTTTCGCCTCTCCTCGGTATTTTTCACCTAATTTTATACATAACTTAATTGCATAACAAAAAATTCAGCTAGAGATGCGTTATCTCAAAAGTTATTTTTTCGTCATAAAATCATTTTTACCACTGTTATTCCACTAAAATTAACTTTTTCGCCTCTAAACAGTATTTTTTACCCACTTTAAAAAAAATATAATTGCAAATCATAAAATGTAGCGAGAGAGGTTGATCACTTCCGAAGGTGAAAATCTATCTTAAAGTGGACTGTATAATTTGCTATTACGAAAATTACTAGTGACAAAAGGTTGAGCCACGACAATATGCCACTTACCGAAGCGTGCCCGACCGACCGATGGCTCTGCGGCAAGCAGCAAGACTCGACAGCGTGGGTTCTTTCCCGATCCACACTTCACAACGTTCACAGGTAGACTCACATACACACTCATCATCCAGTCACATGACATACAAACAAATGATAAACGAAAACCGAAGTCCAGTGGCACCGCCAAGTGGTGGCGCGGCTCAACCTTGACATAACATTTGAATACACAACTGAACATTCCCCCGCCCTTGGAACAACGTTCCAAAAAAAACAAACCAACTAGACAATAATTAAATTAATTGAGAAATAGAAAATCAAACAATTAGGGTACTTCCCCCTTCGATGTGACCATATGATCCAAACTAACTAAATCACACAATGGGAAAGGGAAAACTATGGAAAACAAAAACCAAAAAACAAAAAGGGGAAAGGATTGGTTTATCTTCACTCCAAGGGGGCTATCAAGGAGATTTATTAGGAAGGGGAAGCCCACGGAAAGGTTCACAAATACTAATAACCAACAGTCAACTAAATAAACAAACCTAACTTTACTACACTACCGAATCCTACTCAATAACATTAATTATCTTTTATTGGTAATGGACATAAGTCCTTCACTGACCGTCTATACACCCCAACTGCTTGGTTTTAACCTGAGCGATTCTAACTAGGCCATCCGTTCCCGGGAAACAATTGCTACTTCGACCAAATCGCCACCTACAAGGGCTACATTTCGGGATACATATCTGTGATAAAAGGTAGTCGAACAACATATTGTTTAAATTCACGAGCTACATTTTTCTGATAGTGTTGTTCACAAGCATCATCTTCCGGACTGCACTGGTATCTCCTCGGAGGTTCCTCATACTCCCAGAACTTTCACACTAAACTTTCAATACTCTCACCTAGCGTTGAGCAAAACACCTGGACTTTATTATCGATATTTTCGATTTTCCCTATCAGGCAATGACCAAAAACTGTAGGTAAAATGTCAGGCGTCCCTGCCGGCCCAATTATTGGCGCGTCGACTACCACGGGCGCAAACCATTCGGCGCCTAATAGTACATCTATCTTTTCCTCATCGTAATACCTCGGGTCCGCAAGTTTCAATCCCACAATATGCGGCCATGTTCTATTAACGACCGATATTTTTGGACACTGAGCAATATGAGGAACCACCATAGCGTTGATATCATATTTCAACGTGCTTTGGGAGGAAGGCTTTATCTTCAAACTGACCATTCCAGAGGATACTACGGCGTTATTATTTCCAAACCCGGAGATGGGCGTTCTAATTTTATTGGAATTCAGCCCTAACCGCCGAACGCAGGATTCAGTGATAAAGGTTCCCTGACTTGCGGTGTCAAGTAAGAGTTTAATGGCACGACCTTTGCCATTAGTATCCAATACGATTGCCCTAGCAGTTGCAAGCATCACTACAGACCCCGACCGATGAGTACAAGTTTGAAGTGTGGAAACCTCGTTAACCGGATTTTTTTTCGTCTCGCCCGAGTCCGCGCTCGCTAATTGAGGGTTTTGCTGTCGATGTTCTGCCGTAGCATTACCTTTAGCCTCAAATTTCGAACTTGAGTTCCCACGATTCGCAAAGCAAAGCAATTCATTATGTCGCATTTTACAGTTTGGGCATGGCTGTTTAACTTCACAATCTTTTAAGAAGTGGTCTTGGCTAAAACAAACTAGACAGCAACCTTTTGCTTTTACTACCCTCAGCCGAGAACCCACAGGTAATTTCAAAAACTTCCTGCATTTCTCCAATGAATGCGACCATGAACAATTTGAACACGATTTCTGGCTGTCCGTGTTAACAACCATACTCGTAGATTTTCTTAACGATTGTGCTGGCTTATGGGGCCTTTTATGCAATCCAGTTTCCGCAGGGAACGATGAAGATGCCTCCAAAACTTTGGCTTCCTCATTCAAAAAATCAAAAAAGGTTTGTAAAGACGGCTCTACAACGTTCAATGCTATCTTTTCCCATCGCTCTCGCAACACGGAATTGAGTTTTCGGCGCAACAGAAAAAGCATTGGTACAGACCAACTTTCGACATTGTGCCCCAGAGCGCTTAACGCACCAACATACTCAGTGATTAACGTGCAAAATTTACGAATAGCTTGAGCTTCCCTGCTGATTGGGGTCATATCAAACAGAGCCTCCAGATAGGCATTTGTCAGCCTATTAGGATCCATATAGCGTGATTTCAAAATCTCCAACGCGACCGAATAATTTCCCGAGGACACAGGTAGGGATGAAACACACGACAATGCTTCCCCTTTGAGAACAGATTTGAGGTACAAAAATTTCTGCACGTCGCTCAAGGAAGGATTATCATGCACCGCGGATAGGTATAAATCATAAAATGCCTGCCATTGCATTAAATTACCATTAAACTCTATCAAATCGAGTTTAGGGAGCGCTACTGCATGAGTAACATTACTCTCCACGGCAGCATGATTCCCCGTTGACCTTAAGCTCTCTAACAGACGTGCAAAATTTACGTGCAATTTAGCACTAAGCACTCTGTATAACTCAATGTCTCCTCACTCACTTCCGCCATCGGGGAAGTGAGTGAGGAGAATTGCCTTCGTATTGTAAAACATCGCCTCGAACTCCTCAGTCGACTTACGCAATTCTTTGTCCTTTTCAATCGGAGGGGACTGTTTCGCGTACAACGCAGCTAATTTTGGAATGCCTTTATTAAAATAGTCCGCAATTTTATCAATCTGGTCTGTCATAGCTCGTAATAAATTCCTCTGTTTTACATCACTCGCATTCTTTTCGAACTCTTTAGCGACATTATTGATACGACCCATCTTCGCAAGGAGAGATGCAATACGAAACTCTAAGTCGTCGATCGCCGGCATTTTCTATTACCTGTTAAACCAAGCAAGGGTGAAAAACCGACCAAATCCTATCGATATCTACACTTATATTTAACGATATCCGGCCCGAAGGACCATATGATCACTTCCGAAGGTGAATTTCTATCTTAAAGTGGACTGTATAATTTGCTATTACGAAAATTACTAGTGACAAAAGGTTGAGCCACGACAATATGCCACTTACCGAAGCGTGCCCGACCGACCGATGGCTCTGCGGCAAGCAGCAAGACTCCACAGCGTGGGTTCTTTCCCGATCCACACTTCACAACGTTCACAGGTAGACTCACATACACACTCCTCATCCAGTCACATGACATACAAACAAATGATAAACGAAAACCGAAGTCCAGTGGCACCGCCAAGTGGTGGCGCGGCTCAACCTTGACATAACATTTGAATACACAACTGAACAGAGGTATTTTCTCAAAAAATTTTTTATTACTCATAAATTCATTTCTACCACTGTTATTCGACTAAAATTAACACTTTCACCTCTCCCGAGTAGTTTTAACTCAATGTTATAAATAACATAATGGCAAAACAAATAATTTACCTGGGAAGGCGTTTTCTAAAAGTAATTTCTTCGTAATAAACTCATTTCTACCACTTTTATTCCACTAAAATTAACTTTTTCACCTGTTCTCTGTATTTTTCACCTAATTTTATAAACACCACAATTGCAAAACAAAAACTGCAGCTAGAGATGCTTCATCATAAGACGTTGGAAAAAACCAAGATTGATGTTCCGTTTTTAAATATAATGCTAAAACTATTTTGCCAATTGAAATGATTTAGGCGGTATTTGAAACAATATATGAAATATTGAATTTGAAACGATACAGGCGGAAAAGAATATTTTGGTTTAATTATTGATTATATAAAAAGTTGTTTGTATAAATCAATATATAAAAGACTGTAGAATCGTATTTATTTATGTTGATATTAAATTAAGTGTGAATTAATATGAAATACGGTGAGAAGAGAGTAAAAGTCAATTACGTTTGAAAAATCGGAGTATAAAAAAGTATAGAAAAAAATCCAGGATTGAAAAATCATATTTCTAATTACATTGAATTCATGCGAGAGGATACGAAAAGATACGGTGTTTGATAACCAGGGGTAAAAAATTGATCGACAATATCAGGATTGAAAAAACGATGCAAAATTTTATTTATTTATATTGATTTAATATTTTACAAATTGCAGTGAATATCATCGAGAGTAGCAAAAAATAACATTTTGTTTATAAAAAGCGACAAATAAAAAAATAAGTATGATAAATCAAGGATTGAAAAAAACTGCAGAAACGCATTTATTTACGTTGACGTGTGTTTATGTGTTTATTTAGGTTTAATGGGAGCCCAAAATTTAAATAATGATTCAGAAACAGTGGACAAAGCAAGTTAAAACGAATATTTCACGATTAAAAATCAATGCAGAATCGTATGTATTTATATTGCAATAAAATATTTTACCTAAAGTAATGAATTTCAACGAGAGTAGAGAAAGGAAGAATTTGGTAAGGATAGCGATAAATAAAATATTAGTAGGATACATCAAGGATTGAAAAGAACTGCAGAAACGCTTTTATTTATGTTGATATTTACTCTAACGCTAATTACAGTGAATAGCATCCTGCATTGAGTTTTCAATCCTGAAAATGTCTTTCTAACTTTCTTTATCCACTGTTTTTCAAACAATTTTTGGCACCTCTCCCTGGTAATCACTGTAATTAGCGTTAAAATTAATATCAATATAAATAAATGCGATTATGCAGGGTCTTTCAATCCATGATTTATCCTAGTTAATTTTTTATTTATCACTGGCTTTAACCAAAATGTTATTTTCCGCTACTCTCGATGATATTAACTGTGGTCCAAAAAATATTTTATAGCAATATAAATAAATTCCATTCTGCATTGATTTTTCAATCCTGAAATATTCTTTGTAAATTTTATACCACTGCTAATCAAAAATTATGGAACTTTTCGCCTCCTCTCGCTGCAATTTACTGCATTAGGAATGTTATTTTTCAATCCTGGATTTTTTTCTTTTTCCTTAACTCCCACTCCCAATTTTCAAACGAAATGGACTTATAGCGCCTTCTCGCCGTAATTCATATTAATTCGCACCAAATTTTATATAAACATAAATGAATTCGTTTCTATAGTATTTTCAATCTTGGATTTATACTAATACTTTTTTATCGATAATTTAACCAAAATGTTCTTTTCCGCCAATCTCGTTGGTATCATTGCTATTGTAAAATATTTTTAGCAATACAAATAATACGATTCTGCAATTAATATTCATTCCTGGATATTTTTTCTTACTTATATATCTACTATTTTTAAACAATATGTACTTTTTGCCGCCTGCAGATATCCACACTAATTAGCGATAAAATTAATATCAGCATAATTAATACGTTTCTGCAGTTCCGTTAAATGCTGGATATATCCTGATTAATTTTTTATTAATGCGCTTTTTAACCAAAATGTTTTTTCTTATACTCTCGTCAAAATTCTGTCACTTTATCAGTATTTTTATCAAATTTTAATAATTTTAACTACTGTGAGAAGAGACAAAAAGTCCATTTCATTTCAAATACGGCAGTAGATAAAAAGGATGAAAAAATTCAGAAGTGAAAAATCGTTGCAGCATCGTATTTATTTATATTGCTACAGAATATTTTGCGAATTACAGTGAATTTTATCGAGAGAACCGAAAAAAAGGTGATAAAAACCACTATAAATAAAAAAATTAAGTAGGAATAATCAAGGAATGAAAAGAACTGCAGATACGTATTTATTTATGCTATGTATTCTATCGCTAATTGCCCTTAATAGCTGCGAGAGGAGAAAAAAAGTACAATTAATTTAAAAAACAGGGGATAATAAAGCTTGAAGTAAAATTGCATGATTGAAAAATCAATTCAGAATGGTATTTATTTATATTGCTATAAAATATTTTGGCAATTCCAATGAATTTCATCGAGAAAAGTGGAAAAGATGATTTTGATTAAAATTAGGGATAAATAAAATCTTATTAATAAAAATCCAGGATTGAAGAGGACATTAAAGCGTATTTATTTATTTTGAGATATAATTTAGTGCGAATTAATGTGAACTACAGTGAAAAGAGACGAAAAGTCCATTTTTCTTTAAACATAGTGGTAAATTAAAAGCTTAAGAGAAAAAATCCAGAAATGATAAATCGATGAAGAAACGTGTTTATTTATATTCCTGTGAATATTGACGAAAACTGTGTTTTTCAACGAGGGTTAGGGAAATTAATATTTTTGTCAGAAATTGCGATAAATAAAAAAGTTATAAATATATATCCAGATTGAAAAGTACTGAAAAATTGTATTTATTTTGATGATATTTAATTTACTGCGAATAATGTGAATTTAAGTGAAGTAATGAATATTCCATTACGTTTGAAAAACAGATAAAAAAAATTATTATGTATTGTACGACTTTCCTTGCAATTCAATAAGGGTAGCGGAGAAAACATTGGTTGAAAAATGAGATTAATAAAAATTCAAGTAGTATAATTGTAGTATTGAATAGAATGAACATCGTAATTATGTATATTGATAAAATTAAGCCCGAATTATAGTGAGTGAAATAGCTGAATTTCTTTTTTGGAATTATGTTTTCATAAAATTAGTTTAAAAGTACTGAGGAGAGACGAAAAAGTTAATTATAGTTGAATGAAATGGTAGAACGAATTGATGAGGAAGAAAAAACTTTTAGAAAACGCCTTACCAGGGAAATTTTTTGTTTTGCCGTTATGTTATTTATAAATTAAGTGAAAAGTACTGAGGAGAGGCGAAAAAGTTAATTTTAGTGGAATAACAGTGGTAGAAAGGAGTTTATAAGGAAGAAGTACCTTTTGAGAAAATGCCTCTTTAGCTGAATTTCTTGTTTAACAATTATGTTATTTCTAAAATTAGGAGAAAAGCAATGAGGAGAGGCTAAAAAGTTAATTTTAGTGGAATAAGAGAGGTAGAAATGAATTTATGACGAATAAATAACTTTTGAGAAAATGCCTCTTTAGCTGAATTTTTTGTTTAATAATTATGTTATTTCTAACATAAGGAGAAAAGCAATGAGGAGAGACGAAAAAATTAATTTTTGTGGAATAACAGTGGAAGCAATGAATTTATGATGAAGAAATAGCAAAAAAATAATTCTAGTGTAATAACAGTGTTAGAAATGAATTTATGAGGATAAAATTATTTTTGAAAAACGCCCATCTAGCTGAAGTTTTTGTTTTGCAATTATGTTGTCTATAAAATTAGGTGAAAAATACTGAGGAAAGGTGAAAAAGTTAATTTTAGTGGAATAACGGTGGTAGAAATGAGTTTATGACGAAGAAATAACTTTTAGAAAACGCCTTTCCAGGTAAATTTTTTGTTTTGCCATTATGTGATTTATAAAATTAGGTGAAGAGTAATAAGGAGAGGCGAAAACGTAAATTTTAGTGGCTAAACAGTTGTAAAAATGAATTTATGTGAAAGTAATAACTTTTGAGATAACGCCTCACTAGCTGAATTAAATGTTTTGCAATGTTGTTATTTATAACATTAAGTAAAAACTACTCGAGAGAGGTGAAAGGGTTAATTTTAGTTGAATAACAGCGGTAGAAATGAATTAATGAGGAAGAAATAACTTCTAAGAAAACGCCCCTGTAGATGATTTTTTTGTTTTGCAATTATGTTTCTCAAACAATTAGGGGAAAAGTACTGAGGAGAGGCTAAAAAGTAATTTAAATGGAAAAACAGTGGTAGAAAAAAAATTTATGACGAAGAAATAACATTTGAAAAAACGCCTTTCTGGCGGAATTTTTTGTTTTGCAATGAGGTTCTTCATGAAATTAGGTGAAAAATGCCTAGGAGGGGCGAAAAATTCAATTTAAGTGGAATAACAGTGGTGGAAATGAATTTATGACGAAATGAATTCATGAAGATGAATGATTATGATATGAATTATTCAGCCATGAGCTCACCAATACAGGACAAGTAAGAGACACACTGCATAACACACGCAACAAACATGATCGCTCGTAACGAGACTATAGGAATATAAGTATTACTGCACAAAGCACACTCACCAGACAAGACAGGCGGTCACCACTCCGAGATGGAAAGCAGTGATATCTCAAATAATAAAGGGATCCTCTTAAACGCCTTTCATATTTCACTACCCTTGATTATAACGCACACACTATTCACTAACAACTCACCACATTCACTAACAAAATTCACAGAAATTCGATGATATATTCAGCACATAGGCTCTGACTTTGCACACTTTACACAAACGAAAAGCAACACTTTCTTGATTCTACACACCTGTATAGTATGGCCACTTCCCTAAGCCGATTCCTCTGAGACTGATTTCTCACATTCCACGAGCCAGACGAGTGCGCTGACAATGCGCGAAGGCCTTGAAATGCTTCCTTTCCACTCTCACGCTCGAGAGCAGGTTTCAGTTAAATGGCACTGCAGAGATGAGTAACGATGAAAATATTCGAAGCATTAGAAATTCTGGGAAAGGACCCAAGAAGTATTGTCCGAGTGATTTCGCTTGGAATCGAAGTTCAAGTTCTGTACACGAAGGATCTCATCTATGCCTACAACTCCCGATTAGCTTTCGAGCCACCTCAATGGTGAGCGGTTGTGTTTGTGGCGAGGGTTGAATAAGCACCACGTAAATGCACTAACAATAACAATACTTAGAGGTAAACATTAAGATCATGTGGGTCAGTTTAAGTTCACCTCCTACACAATATCCAAGGTAATGTTTAACACATACCTCACATTAGTGCTAACAGATTGTTCCAGGAAACACGCATCACAGCCAAAAATGCTTCATAATATTTAATCACTTCTGTTGACCAGTATCAAAATTTTATACGTAATTAGTGCAAGTACATGACAATATTAATGGATGGGATTTTCTCGAAGGCATCTTGGAGTGCCTGACATAATGACAACTTACAGTATCGCATCGAACGAAGGAGCAACTTGTATTTGAATGTATCGGTGTTGGAGTCTATTTCTCTCAGTTCATCTCTGTTATCCTGTCTTTCGGTTAAGTTTAGGGGCTTTTATGGTTCCCTCGAGGTCAGAAGCGAAGTGAATTTGCACTAATATTTCACAATTATTATTGTCATTTTCTGGAAATTAAGACAAATAAAAGGACAGCCAAGATAACTACAGTTCCTCGGGACGTCTACCTCAAATTTATATCCCAACGATCACGGCAACGTAAGAGGTTATAAAAATCATCCAAAACGTGTATCCAACTTTTAAAAACTATTTATGCATAGTTTCTTACAAGAAACTACACTTTACGGGGAGTTACAGGGAACAAAGAACATTGATCAATGAATTAAGGAAAATAACAAGGGAGTGGAATGGGTAGTAAGTAGGATTAAGTTTTAAGGTACCTCGACGGCTTTGCTTTGGATAAGGTCGAGTGACAGCTAAAATGAACATAAGTTTCATGCCGAGGAAGAGATTCGAAATCACGGCCTTTGTAGTGGTGTTTCGCCCATCGACAAGGATGATAAACGGGTTTATAATGGTTATGACAGACGAGAGATTTTTGGGAAGCTTAGATAAGGGATGAGAAGAATAGATAGCTCGAACCGAATGATGACAGTTAGGACGTAAGAGAAGCTCAGCTCTTAACATAGAAGTAATCATTTTGTGTGACGCTATGTGAAAAATGAAGATGAAGCTGAGTGGATTATGTTACATGAGATATTTAGAAGATTTCTTGTTCTTTTTAACCGGTATTAATGCGAAAAATAAGAAGGAACAAACGTTAAAAATGTGAAAAAATGACATAAATATATGACATGTCACCGATATGCAGAATTAATGAGAGAGAGTAATGTGCCATCTGGACACGCCGCGGTGAGGGAAACAGATGACAGTGGACTTTTGTCTTGCAGCGTTCTAAATGTCACCGAGCTTAGAGCTTCAAATGAAATTACAAATTTTATATTTGTTCCACTCCACCGCAAGGAAAGTGATCTGATAACTGTTTCTGAGTGAAATCGTTTAGTTGAATGTCAAAATAACTGCACAAAATGCTACTAAGGATGCGCTATTGCATTTTGCTTTTAACTAGTCTATTTTGTTTTGCTTGATTTGATAACATAATGCGCCATCGCGGCACCATAGCATACTGATAGTTTAGGATAATTATCCCAAAAATGGCATGTTTCGCACAAGATATGTTAATACCTCCCTATTTTTTCCGGGAAAGTCTATGAGGCGACGGTAGCAAAGGCCACTTATCTTTGGGTTCATTACAATTAGGTGATGTCATATTTTTAAACAAATAGAGTGACAATGGTATAATTTTCAAATAACAGTAAAAGTACTGAAAATATAAATATATAATTCATGAGAAAAATGCAAAACAAAAACTATCTGCAAAATGATACCTCCTTCATTAATAGTTGCTCATACATTGAACTCTTACTGCAAAAATATGCAAATTATACGTTTTCTGCTATGTTAAATAACTATTTAAAATTATAAACACTCAATTATACATGAATCACGTGTGTTTTTCCATACTTCATAATTAGGTAACAGATGGATTTTTTGTATATTAATACGTTTTGCACAACAGCATTTGTTTTTTCATCCCAAATGCAAAAGTGAACAACTTCGACCACTTGGGAGGAAGTATGTACACACAAAAATTGATTCTAAAAAGCATGTTAAGGCTCTTAAAGACCTAAATAATTAGTCCGTAAATTATAAAATTAACAAAAATATAAATTTTTGTAATGAAATAAGTTTTAGGTGAAAAAAAAACCATTCGAAAATGGCAGCTATAATTAATACCAACATTATTTCATCACTGGATATATTCAATTAAAACCACTTTTTAAGCAGACCACGATTTGAGGAGAAAACTGCTACCCATTATAAAAACTTTCAGTGCGTGCCAAAGAATATTTTTCTACGATATCGAGTAATGCACGAGGACGGTTGCTAAAATACGTACACTTAACTTGTCAACGGCAATAGTACATGTGAAAACAAGATTTCGGCAACAAAGATAAATGAAGCCAATATAATAACATAAACTATAATTTCATTGAATAAAAAACTAATAATAGTTACTATAAATAGAGACACGTGATAATTACCTTATTTACGGCTGAAATTGTTTCACGAAAACTATTTATAAGCTAGAAAAGCAATATCCCAAAGCCAAAAAAAAAACGCAAATGGATCTCGAAATATATCTGTAATAGGCGACGATATTATTTTAAATTTCTTTAAAAATAATCGAAAAAATCTTATCTCGCAGACAAAATCATTTTTTGAAATCCGATATTGCCATCAAATACCAAGAAATATGAAATGAATTGGAAGTTAAAATTACGCATATAAATTACACAATAGCCTAATTTTTATCCATGGCGATATAAATCAATAATTTTATCAGTATACGAATATTTATATGCGCTGTTCTTAAATTCTGACACCGTGCTATCTCCGGAAAACAATCGAATCTTATAAGTATGATAATACGTCATAATTATCTTTGTACGCATGTATTATCAAAAACTATTTCCAATAGGACCCTACTATTTTTTAATTGTAGATTTGTGGTAACACTCACCAATTCCTTAGTTTACCTCAGTTGTGCTCCGTTTGCGAATTACACTCCGTATATTTAGATTTTCACGCATGATGTAATATCCATTTGGAAGAAAGCACTACTAAATTTCTCGAGTTATTCATGAGAAATGGAAAACATGCTTTTTAAAGCATGTATATCCAAGTTTTACTTAAAGTTTGCCAACACTAACATACAAAAACTATACCAATCTACAGAAACTAATAAGTTCTACGAAAATGCATGTCCAAAACGAAAATTTTTTATCATTGGAAACACAACTTAATTCAGAAACTTTAATTTGTATCATTGATGATCTCCAATCCAAACACAAGGATTGCCATGAAAAATCGGTTTAAAATTTTCAAAATGGTAAGAAAGAAGTGAATTACTTTTGAATTCTCTTTTCAGACTGGAGACCTATAAATTTCAGCTCAAATTTTGCTTTGAAATCACCTTTTCAGCGAAACTGAAACATATTAACTGTTGAAGTGGAATATTATATTATTTTCTACCGCCAGAAGCCAATTATCAAATTCATTATCATAAGTCAACAATCCAAATATTGGTTTGAAGCAGCTTCAATTCCCCTCTCAGCCAGCCTATTCATGTTTTCATAACTAATTATCGGAGTAAATATTATAACAGTAAAAGAAATATTTTTAAACACAGAAAATCTTACCGTCGAAAATATAGTTTATCATTGTGGCTATTCACAAATAACATTCGCTCGTATGTTATCAATACATGAGCACTTTCTCGGAGATATTCCTTCTTACGCCAACTCCGTCACTATTGTTTGATTGCCTTTTTGGCGCTCAACAAAACACCCCTAAATTTTTACAGCAGCTATGTCGTAAGAATGCAGTGCAGACTAATGAAAACAAAAATTATTGACAACATTTGCGACTCTTCCTTCTTTACATGCCGACGGGCCAAAAATCAACCAAAACCACTGGAAAGAGTGACCAACCTCAATAAACATTATACAAATCAATAGCTAGCCAATAATTTGCCTTGAATTTTCTTTTCCAAGTCACGTTACCTTCGTTGGAAATACAGTGAAATTTCCTCTTGTGCAAATCCAGTCTGTATTAAGGGCGGATTCTTTGCTTTCTTTCAAGAGTTTCTCTACTGTTAGCTAATAGTTTACCTGACGCTAAACTATCCTCACCGTCGAATTAACTAACTTATTTAGCTGTAAACTGCTCACCGCTAAATAAAACAGTCGTAAAATGAGTGCCTGATTAATTTTATTACAAGGAAAAATATCCGTGTTCTTTCATTCATCATAGATTACGTGTTCTTTGAGCTGACTGAAGCCTAATGGAGTTTTTAGCGAATTGATTTCCTATAGGATGTCGATGAAGTTGTCAAGCTCTGCACCTAACCCGAAGAATAAAGTTCCACTTCTCGTCCCAGAGAAGTCAGTAGTCTTAGTGGAGTCTAGAGGCCCTTAAAGAGTGCAGATATCCATATTTTTAAGGACCGAATCACGACCTTAAGACTCCGAAAGACTATCGGTATCTGGGTGTCGGGCGGGTAGGTATATGGGCATTTGGAAACTTCCTTACACAGACAAAGGACGGATAACCTGCTACATTCACCAGGTACGAAAGAATGCAATTGGATATTTTATCAAACGAAAAATACGAAATCGTGCCTTACAACCATTGTCTGCGATCAGAACGTTGTGGCCGGCATAGTATGAAAATATTATATAAAATAACTAGTGGGTTGCAAAAAAAAATAGAAAAATAAACCAAATGCAACTCCGTGAAAACCAACTTCATTTAAAGGCCATGAGAGCCGTTTCTGAAGAAACGAAATAAATATTTACCTTATAGGAGGAAATACGCTTGTATGGTATATTAGCCGTCTTCAACATTAATCTGAGAATTGCATTTTTATCCGTAACAGGGGCTGGAGTCCAGAGCAGAAATTTGATTCGCATGGATAAAAAGCCGACTTGCAATGTGTACCAAGTTTTTCGTCCAGTGTTCCTCGTCAATAGGCTGATGGGTGCCGCTGCTTTCCCTATTAACTTGACCAACAGTCGTAAGAGGGACAACTCAGCTATTATTATATACTCTACCATTATGGTATCACTTTTCACTGCCTTCTCCTGCTACTGGACGTGGTTAATCCTTTCAGCTCCCAGAAATATCAATTTTTTCCAGTCATGGACCATTGTGTTGATGGGAATAACTTTTCGTTTAAAAACCTGCGAAAGTTTAATTGGGCCCTTGACGCTACGAAAAGAACTGCATGCATTTAACATAGAGGTGAATTCCATTGTTTCGACCATGAAGGTTGATTGCATCGGGATGAGACGACAAGTCAGGTGGGAAGTCATATTAATTCTCCTTCATTCGACACAGAGAATATGTAGAGAAATATATTACATGTCGAATTCTTTCGATCTATCCCGCGTGATAATGATTGTGAATTTCATTGTTAAAGTTTCAGTCATTACTCAGCAGGTGTATGTGACAAACATGGTTTTGATTCTTCGAAAACTGTTTCAGTCGATCAATGATGAAATATCACGGTGCTGCCGAGGAAAGTCTAGGTCTTTCGATAATTCGGTAAAGCCTAGTGTATTCTCCCTCGGCAGAACGAGCGAGGTAGATTCAAAAAGACTCCAGCGCATGATTTGTTTACATCACCGAGTGACTACACTCTGCGCAAAATGGAATTCGATCTTTGGCATCAAATGTCTCATCATCGGCCTTGCCAACATTCTAACTTCCATCGCTATTGCAACTTACTTACTTAACTCTGCAGCAGATCAAACAGCACGATATTTCGACGCCCACGGAATAGATACCGAGATAGAAGTGCTGGTCACCATCATCATCATCACAGTTGCCTGCTCTTGGACGAAATGGACGGTGAGTGTTGGATCTCAAGGGTGTTGAGATCCAACTGCGTAGATAAGTAAGAGCAATGTTGAAGATTTAATGACAAATTAAACTTAACCTTTCGTAGACTGCGTGTTTAGGATAATAAATAAAATAAAACGAAACAAAATGATGCTTTTAAGTCGACGCATATGTTTCTTTTTATACCTTTGCATGACGACGTAATTTCAGCATTTTTTTATTAATCGCAGTTATTCAACAATTTAAAAATTATGATGGATCTGTGTTGTAAAGCCATTCTCCTTAGAATCAATTTGTATCTTTATTTTTTTGTTTTTTTTTGCAAAAAAACTCATTTCTCGGCAGCGCACTATAATGTATACCTTATTTACTCCCCATCGCCATAAAGCGCATATTAGTAACATATAATAGTATATAATAACATTTAGTAACATATAATAGTAACATATAGAGAAACCACTTTGTACGATTCCACCAAATTTTATTGTAACACCGACCTAGGTTTCGATTGTATACCAATCATCTTCAAAGTAAGCGCGGAGAGTCTGCGAGCTCCTTATATACCTGCAAAGGTGTTCACGTGATCCATGGGTTGGGGCAACAATGGGAAATGGGGAGGAAAGAGGAGGGGGGATGACAGTTACTAGTTGTGACTTGGCCGGAGGAGGGAGGGTTAAGAAGATGGGTCAAGTTGGGGAGGAGAGAAAGGGTAAGGTCAGGAAGGGAGAGTTGGAAGGGAACATACATTCATTTAACAGATGCACGTTGTTTTTGGTAGCAGACGTTATCTCCAACTGTTCGAGGAAGTTCAACTTGTGGCCTTTACACTGGGTGTGGAGCACTTTGGGGATGAAGTGACTGGTGTGGTCTTCTTCAATGAGGTGTTTGGCATATTGGGAGCTATAATCCCCTTTTCTTAAACAGTTTTTGTGTTCTTTCACACGGGTGTGAATAGCTCGTCCGGTTTGACCAATGTAAGAGGCATCACAGTTATTAAATTGAAGCTTGTATACACCATTTCTGTCTGAGACATCATATTTGACCCCCATTTCCCATTGTTGCCCCAACCAATACTACCTACATTAGATCTAGGTGGTTCTAATCTACTGTCGGCGCAGAAATTATGTGCACTCGAGTTTGAATACAAATAACAAATTAACAGCTAGGTTTACAGAAAAACTAATCACAGCGTAGCTTTTCTTACTTCATTCTGCGTTATTGAGTGGCAAATTTAAATTTTTAAAACGTATTTTCATATTTTTTACAACGGTTGTGACGTAAAAAGTGCTTGTGTTTGACGGTGTTCGAGCAAAGCACCGACTTTGATGACCCGTAAATCAATACCAAGTCGTTCAATTGCAACCAAAGTTTAAATAGTTTTAGGTATACATTTTTTCTATGAATACGGTAAGTTTCCAGTGTATAACTTGAAAATAAAAAGAGTGGTTAACAATTTTATAAAAAGTTAGCAATTCAAAACTGGGGTGTCGTAGAATTTCGTTCTTGGTGGCGTTGCCCCAACCAATAGTAGGTGGTGTTGCCCCAACCAATGGATCACGTGAACACCTTTGCAGGTATATAAGGAGCTCGCTGACTCTCCGCGCTTACCTTGAAGATGAATGGTATGCAATCGAAACCTAGGTAGGTGTTACAATAAAATTTTGAGGAATCTTACAAAGTGGTTTCTCTATTTGCTACTAATATGCGGTTCCACCAAGTCAAGCCTGAGGACTTCCTTTTTATAAAGTGCATATTATTTCAAAATTGAATTGCGGAAACATTTACAAAATGTGATATTTATGCTTTTCGCCAATTCTCCTCCTCATAAATGGCTCAACGAGTGTCCGAAAAGGTAAGGTATTCCCGTCGTCATTTTCAACCTTCTTATGATTTTATCTACACCTCCTCATTCACGTTCTTTAGTTCACTTAAAACTTTTTTGTTACTCACTCGGTCTGCAAATTTGTATGAAATTGCAGACTAATGTAAGAGAACAGTTACTAGTGCATATTATTTAGTTTACAAAAAACACTCATTCCTCGACAGTGCATTATAATATATACCTTAATAAATAACCACACTGCAAAGGAAGTCAGCAAGCAAGTCAGTAAATCCCTCTCCATTGTTAACCATGCATAGAGAAAACTCTATGCAAGGTTAACAAATAACCATGCATAGAGTTTTCATAATTTGTTCATTTAGAACTCTTGTAACACTTCCAGCAAGGGATAATTTTTCTTCAATTTGAGTTGTTCCCCGATCCATCGAGCCCTTCTAGATTGCTTTCATCATACATTAGTAGATTTTGCAAACAAAAAATCTTAAGCTATCGTCAACTCATTTAATGGAATTGATAACAACAGAAGTAATGCTTGGTAGCGCAGTTCGTAAAACTTTATTCCTCCAATCCTTAAACTCTAAAATCGCTGACTTATATCCACGTTTCCACGGTTATATACGACAGGAAAACGTAAATACAGGATGAAGTAAGGAGGAGATAGAGGGTAAACAGTAAGCCAGAGCATGCGAAACCCATTCACATTAGTCAAAAAAGCGAGAATTTTAGGCAATAGTATAACAATCTCGCTTCAACAAGGTTAGTAGCAGTTTTTTTCAGGCCGTTAGCACTGTAAATTGTTCTACGAAGGCCAGTGTTGCGCCCTCATACAGGCTGAGAATCTGTTCCGGATCAAAATCACACGAATAATTTGTTTCCCGGCTAAATATTGCAAGAAGTCAATTAGTAATCCAGTGATGAACAACCACCCTGCTAAGCAAGTTCTTAAGTCCTTAAGTCCCGGACATAAATCGAAATGACCTTTCGATCGTATTAGTATATTCAAAAGGTGCGTTTACATGACAATCAACTGCTAGCAACTATTAAGCCCCACTTTCATTTGTAAATAGCAACTGCGATGCGAGTTCAGGTCGATATGTCGAATGTCATGCCACATGTCGAACACTATCGATCCTAGTTCGAGCTATTAGCAAAGTTGAAGCCCGTCTACTTACCCGCGGAAATGTATCTAGCACAATCGCAACAATCGCTAACGGAAAGCAAGACATCTAATGTCGGGAATTTGAATATAATAACAAGTATATCCCTCCCCAAAGGGGAGATTCTACTCTTTAAAGAAAGGGAACACAAAATAATCGTCAATGTAATTTATTGCTTGAAGAATTTCATGAACATTTAAGCGACAATCATTACTGACATCAAACACTTTTTTCGTTATGACAACGCCGAACTAGCGGCCATAAGCTGCATAGAAGTTGCTGGAGACGTATCATAGCAGTACCGATATAGATGTATCGCACATCTCGCGACTGTCAAAGCAGTCAACTGCTACGTGTAAACGCTGCTTAAGTTTGAATTGGAATACATGTAATACAGGCTGACCCTCGTTAGAAACCCTCGAAGAAATACCAACACTGCGATGTTGGTATTTCTTCCTTTAAGCTTGCAGGCATTGGATGTCGAGCATTTCTCACCGAAGATAAAGTTCGCGATGAATAATTCACTATTTTATTGAAGCAAAATCTCAAGTTATTGACTTTCACACAGATTTAAATATGTGTGAAAGCCGAAAACTTGAGATTTGGCGTCAAGGAAGTGGTGAATTATTCATTATACGTATTTCGGGCGTTTTGAGAGAACAAGTTTGAGAATGAGAACGGAGGATCTTCGATTCAATTTACGAGGATAGTCACCGACCACATCAGAAGCCAGTCCAAGTGTTGGGTATTCAAGACACAAGGTGCCTTTTTCAGCTTGATGAATTTAAGGAGGCAGTCAGACAAGTCTCATGAAAGTCTCATAGCAAATCTAAATATCTAACGCCACGTTGACATGATTCCAGTTTTATGGCCGTAGCCATTTTAAAGCAATGAAACCATCAACAAATACCATGGAACTAGAGTCAGAGATAGGTACATTACGTTCTCGGAACAATGATAGAGGAATAGTAGTAGGCGGAGACTTCAATCTCCCTTCGATAGACTGGAATACGTGTAGTTTTATAACAGGAGGTAAGGATAAGGAACTCTGCGACCACTGTTGAACACCTTTACGTCGCATTCTTTACAACAGCTAGTAACAGAACCGACCAGGGGAAACAACATTCTAGACTTATTCGCAAAAAATATACCCGAAAGAGTTCCAAATACAGTTACAAACACAAGAATTAGTGACCATAAAATAGTGCATGCCAAATTTATTGTAGGCATTGAAAGACATTATAAACCAAGGAGGAGGCTATACTTATTTGGCAAGGCTAATTACGACGGTATGAAAGAGGAATTAAGGGAATCGTTTAATGTATTTAGCGAACAAAGCAAAGGATTAGATACAGACGATTCGTGGAGAGAATTTCTTTAGGTCACTCGTAAAGCAGTTAATAAATACATACCAAGTAAATTCATAAGTGATAATACAGAGGCAAGGTAGTATAACGCGGAGGTTAGGAAATCACTAAAGCGACAAAGGGCTTATCATGAGGAAGGGGACAAAAGCCATCCCATGCTAGGATGAAAAATGCAGGACGGGGTCTATCGGTAGAGGAAAAAAATGAGTTAGTTCACAGCTATAAAAAATCAAGAGCATAAGCAAGAAAATCATGCCGTCAAGCGTTATCACATTTCAAAAGCAAGATGTTAGGATAATATTTAGATAGCAATCCTAAAGCGTTTTCGTCATATGTGAGAGAGCTTCAGGGAAATAGGTCCACAGTGCACACACTTATAAATGATAAAGTAATTAGAGTCAAGAGTAGAGTAGAAAAGGCCAATTATTTAAACACCTTCTTCCAAAGCGTATTCAACTTATCGTCACACAACGCAGTGGAACCACCGCCGAACACATTCAGTGAGCAAATTCCCGAAATAGAAATTTCATGTCGCAATATAGAGCCGCAGTTAAAAAACATTCGTAAAAACAAATCACCAGGTCCCGGTCAAATTCCTTCCAGAGTTTATAAAACATTAGCTTATGAAATAGCGCCCTATCTAGAAATAATATTCGATAAAACACTAAAGAACCACACAATACCCAAGGATTGGAAAGTAGCTAACATTACACCTATTTTTAAAAGCGGTGATAGGGAAGAACCTAGTAACTACAGACCCATTTCACCCATCTAAATCTTTCGTAAGGTATTTGAGCACATTGTAGTCAGTTCGATCATGGGGCATTTGGATAGTCAGGGATTTCTCATAAACAGCCAACATGGGTTCCGGAAAGGTAGATCTTGCGAGACACAAATACCTTTACTCGTACACGATATTTAAGTCTACGGCGAAAACAGTACTGAAGTTAATGCGATATTTTTAGATTTTAAAAAGGCATTCGATAAAGTTCCTCATGATAAATTAATCTTAAAGTTATAGAGTTTTGGTATAAATAAAGACGTTGTATGCTGGGTAAAAGAATGCTTAAGTAGGCGAGAGCAGAGGGTTGTCATAGCTGGTATCATGCTGGACACAATCAAAGTCACATCGGGAGTTACCCACGGTAGCGGTGTAGGTCCGCTTCTATTTCTTTTATACATAAACGATTTGGGTACCATAGTTAGTAGTAAGCTTAAACTTTTTGCAGACGATGCGGTAGTGTATAGGGGTGTATCAAAACAAGAAGACAGGAAATCGCTTAGCAAAGATTTAGATGCAATTCAAGAGTGGTGCGACAAATGGCAGTTAGCATGTAACCTTAAAAAGTGTGTAGCTATCAATTTTTGGAGGAAGAATAATTCGATAGAGCGGATTCTATAAAATAAGTAACACGAAGATCGAAAGCGTTGAAACCATTCGGTATTTAGGTGTAACAATCACTAAAGATTATTCGTGGGGAAGACACATCCGGGAAATATGCGGCCGAGCGAAGAGAATGAAAGAATGAAGATTTATAAAAAGAGTTCTTGGGAAATGTGATGAGAAGGCAAAAAGCGATGTTACTTTTCTCTAGTTAGGCCCCACCTTGAGTATGTAACCAGTGTATGGGATCCGAATGAATTAGATATGATCAGAGAACTAGACAGTGTGCAGCGTAGAGCAGCTAGGTTCGTTAAAAGGTGTTACGTTAGGTTTAGTAGTGTTTCAGAATTAATACAAGAATTAGGGTGGGAATCATTATCAGATCGTAGGTTAAAGTACAGATTAATCTATTAGAGAAATTTCAACCGGACAGCTTTACTGAAGATGTTAGGCACATATTAAAAACACCAGCGTATTACGCTAGATTCGACCAGATAAATAAGATTAGAGAGGTACTGATGGATTCAAAATTGCATTTTTCCCCCCGCACAATAAGAGAACAGAATAGGCAGCTTAGCAAAGGGATAGGTAGGGGAAATATTTTATAGTCTGTAGTGCATGATGCATGTATTAAGGGGCAGACGGTGCTGTAGTGTATAGGGGTATATCAAAACAAGAAGACAGGAAATCGCTTAGCAAGGATTTAGATGCAATTCAAGAGTGGTGCGACAAATGGCAGTTTAGCACTTAACCTTAAAAAGTGTGTAGCTATCAATTTTAGGAGGAGGAATAATTCGATAGAGCGATCCTATAAAATTAGTAACACGAAGATCGAAAGCGTTGAAACCATACGGTATTTAGGTGTAACAATCACTAAAGATTTATCGTGGGGAAGACACATCAGGGAAATACTATAGATACTAATGATCTAGTTGCATGAGACCCTATAGTTGCTTGTTTGCATGTCAATAGTGCATGCTTCGTAATCTTCACCCCTGCCACACACCCTCGCGGTGGCTTGCAGGTTATCGTGTACATGTAGATGAAATACCAAAAATGAGGGTCCGCCATTTTGTATAATATCTTTGCTAAACAATTACAAAATTTAAGTGCACTACATTAAAAATAAGATGGAAAACTGTTTCATCTAATCACTTTTTATTCCCATTCTTTACCCACAAAGGTTCAGTTTTCTCACGTATTCTTTTAAGAATACGTGAGAAAACTGAGTGTAGACCATTTTTGCGAAATAAGTGCAACTTTGACCTCATGCAAATTGTCCATTGTTGAGGACCAAGGTAAATTGCATGCGATGCAGAGGTGCGATGAGGTGCATGCGATGATGCAAGGCAAGGCCTTGCATCATTACATGCACAGGTATTTTGAGAATAATAAAGCAAATTTTCAGCTTCCTGGCTTGAAAAAATCACTTTGAATTTTGGCTAGTATTTTTCGATTTCAGCCCAATGTGCAACGCTTTGAAAGCCGAATGAATAAAATGGAGAGAGCATAACCCCGAGTACAAAGGGCAACTAATGCAGAGTGACTCCCGCGAGTTCAACAGCTGGGTCCCACCCATCCCTCTCCAACGAACGAAGAAGAAACTAGATTAGATCTTATCACCCCAGAATTCTGGTGAAAATCAGATTTCCCGTACTCTAGTAATCCATCCCTATCTAGAGAATTTGCATGAGAAAGCGTGTTCATGTGGCTAATTTAAGACTCGCAATCCTCTTTGCCCTCTCACCCTGCGCATTAGCGTATTCTTAACAATTACGTATGATAATTCTCTTGACGGCGTGGTAGCCCTAGGAGTGGTAAGTGCTTCGAGCAACTTAATTTACTCATCTAAGGTCCTGGGTTCAAATACGAGAATGGTTCCATTGCACCATTTTCAGACATTCGCGAGGGTTTTAATTATTTCTAGTCGCGCTGATTCAAACGATTGAGTGAACGATCAGATTGGAAGGCAAACTATCCTGCGATGGTGGTGACGCGCGTAGCAGTTCTGTACTGAGGAGTACTCGATTCTTAAACTGACGCAAGACTTCCGTGGTCGTCCATCAGGCGAAAAATATCTTGATTTAACGTGGGTCGAAAATATCTCGTCCTCACACAGATGGAGTCACTATGAACAAATGACTAAGACACTTGCCAAGTATGATATATTAGATGACGTGCTGAACTTTGACATTAACGTGGTCGTGGGACCATTGAATAATAGGTTTACTGATAGCTTTACTGAAGATGTTAGGCACATATTAAAAACACCAGCGTATTATGCAGGATTCGACCAAATAAATAAGATTAGAGAGGTACTGATGGATTCAAAATTGCATTTTTCCCCCGCACAATAAGAGAACAGAATAGGCAGCTTAGCAAAGGGATAGGTAGGGGAAATATAGTGTCCTGCAAAAGTGTCATAGTTGCGGCTAGGAACGCTCCGAATACCCAAAACCACTAGGAAGAAAAAAATTGTCACAGGAATCCACGATTACATGTTAAGTGATCGAGAACTTGTCGAACAACCCCCGTAATATTGCCAAGGACGGTAGTTTGTCGACATCCTCGACTGATGTCAATAAACTACCCTCAAAATCTTCTTCCTGTTCCAGTTTCTACCTTCCTGCGTCTATTAGTAATTTTGACTTTTTTTTCTGCAGGCCTCGACTGATGTCAACAAACTACCTATCGAAGGTATACACACCCATTTCATACAGCGACACTTCAGAATAGTATTTCCCAGCCGGTGTGCCGCGGCACTTCAGGCTGCCGGGAACACAGTTCGGAGTGCCGCGAGATTACTGCAGGAAAAGGAAAAAGGGTTAGGAGGATCAACCTCTGGATTAGTTACTCTCACATCTAAATAGCGTATATTTAACATTAAAATGTCATTTTATCTCACACTTTATTTTGCTGTAAAAAGTACCTCAGGTCCTAGTGGTTTAAGACATAGCTCTTCACTTAAAATTTTCATGTCTTGCTGGAATAGTAGGGGGAATAATAATGAAATGATAATAATAATAATAGATAGGTGAAACGCATGGGCTATCGAAGGAGCTCTCGGTCGCCTTCCTGCGCTCCGCAGGTCTGAAGTCCGAAACCGAGGGATTCGTGCTAGCTAGGTGTCATCAACACCCTCGTGTACCGTCGCCTCATCTTTGGGGCAAACGTGACGGACACGAGATGCAGAGCGTGCCGAAGGCAGCCGGAGACTTTAGGTCATATACTCTCCTGCTGCAGCTTTTATGCGAAGAACGCATACATAAACCGGCACAACTCGGCTCTGCGGGTGTTGTTTTACCATCTAAGACACCATTACGGTATAGATGTGAATCCGGTGCTGCCTTACGTCCCTGGAGACATCGAGTCCGTCGAGGAGAACGATAAGTGTAAGATCTGGTGGAATTATTCCTTCTCCACCACCAGGCAGTTGGAGGCGACAAAGCCTGCTATCGTTCTCCTCGACAATCTCTCGCATGCCATGTTCGTGATCGAGTTTTCGGCACCGGCCGAAACGAACATGGCAGCGAAGGTGATTAAAAAAAGGAATAAATATCAAGATCTGCTGTGCGAATTCCGGCAAATGTATGCGGGCTACTCTGTGAAACTGGTAGTCCTCATCGTGGGCGTGGTTCGTGGTGTCAAGAGCTCACTGGTTGAAAATCTCAAGTGTATCCCAGCGTGCAGGACGCGAGCGGATGCACTTGCAAGTGCAATGCAGTCCTTCTCGGGTCCCTCCGCTTGCTTCGTGCGCATGACCCTGATGCTGGGTAGCCACCTATCCACCGGTGGCGGACGTGGTTACCCTTAGGCGCGACCCCTCTCGAGTCTCCGGCAATTATGACGGCAACGAAACCTGATGCTAGCCGGAGACTCGGAGGTGGATGTTACTAATTGTAGCACAATAAATAATAGACAGGTGACGTTTAGTGAGGAGACGGAATGTTGGAAAGAGTATTAGAGACGGAAATGTTTTATACTCCTGCCGACCATGCCCAAGTTTTTCTTTCCTTAGATTGTACCTTCTCCATTCATCTAGATAATCTCAAACACCTAATTTTCTTCTCGTTCCCATCACCAATGTTTCACTAGTATATACTGCGCTCAAGAACCAACTTAGAGCAACAAAACTTATTACGAGGTTAGCCGTTCTTAACCAACTATGCCCAATTTTCCACACGATTAAAATCCTCATCCTATTCTAGTTTCTGCCTTCCTGCGTCTACTAGTAATTTTCACTTTTTTGCTGCAGAATCTCATAACTTTAGACCTTCACCCATTGCCACTCGTACTGATCCCTTAATGCCTCTAGCGGTAATTTCACTCCCTTGGATGACTGGCTAGTTAAAGATTGGCCATACGCAAATCTTACCGATTTTATACTCTCTCACCTACCTTTATTTACCTTTTCTCCAGTCTATACTTCTCGCCAAACCACACGTACCTCACTCCTGCATATACGCTGATGAGTACCGAAGGCAACGGACAGTCTTACTAACCACCCGATCATTACTTTCTCAGATTTTCCGCCTGATTAGCTTTGCTGACTGTGTCATCTACAATTTTGCAATGAGTTGTCTACATCCTTCCAATCAATTCCTTACATTCGTAGAGCAATGGTTGTCTTCTAAGTTCCTCTATTCTGACGAGTATATTCGATAACAGGGTGGCTACTGACATCCAATTTTTAAATTCCCCGACTTTTCCCTGATGGACTTAATTTCCCTGACCGATCGCTTAAAGGTCTCCTATTATCGGAATATTTATTTCTGCTGAATTACATTATCGTCAAAACTCAGATAATGTTAAAAGGTGAAACAAATACATTAAAAGCTACAAGTACACCCTAATAAAAAATATATTAAACCTTAATAAGTTAATCTCTCATCCAAATTATATACACTTTTAATACCTACATATTTTTACCCTCGCATTTTTCATTGCAAGGCTCCGGAGCAAAAGGTAAAAACAGCGCATTTAGCATATAAGATAACATCACTCGTGATTATCATTTATTAAAAATCGTAATTTCTTTGTTTTGAAGAACACTGTTTTGGCTATCATTTTCATATTGCTTGGTTTTTCAATTCAATTTATTTAATTTTTGGGTAACCCAAACCGTATATCTAATTCCGCTTAAAGCTCTAGATTGGGAAAGTACAGACAACGCAACCGAAACAGACCTATCCAGTGCGTGGGAAAATTCACGTAAGCGTCGAGCGAGAAAGGTGGGGAGGGGAGGAGGGCTCTTCTTACTGTCTCACGAAGGGGGGTTGGGAATCGAAGATGATCTCACGTAAGATTTTGTTTAAACGTGTGATCGTACTTATTATTATTATTATTATTACCGTTTTAATAATCATCGTCTCGTATTTTTAGAACTGCAAGCACGTATTTACTACGAGATATTGTGCTCCAGCTGCCTCTCGACCTGTCTCGGAAGTTAAAAAAACGCGAGGTAAAATCTTCCGAACAACATTGCCTCGGATTCCTTGTGGTGAGCGGAATACATGGTGATCATGAATTTTAACACTATTAGCAAATATTTTTTGCCTTTCTTTTAACTTCCAAAACTCAGGTCAAAAGGTAGCAGAACACACTAGCTCGTATTACTAGTACGTGCTTGCAGTTCTAAAAATACGAGACGATGATTATTAAGGACATACAAAAGGGATACATTGTACGACAGATTCACAACTAAGTAACTAAGATTCACAACTGAATGTTCAACGAATTGACCGGGCTTATTCTATGCACGTCAGCGACGGACATTAGTTTTAGTTGGTGAAATGTTTCGGTGAAATAAACGGTGGGAAAGGCAGCCCGATAAACGTAATGGTAGAAAAATAACGAAATTTCGTATCCCAGTTTCTCACCGATTGTTACCAGAATTCCCTGACTTTTCCATAAATTCAAAATTCCCTGACAATTCCAGGTTTTCCCGATTTTCCCTGACGATCGCCACCCTGTAAAACATCTGTTAAGTCAGACTACTGATTGTGATGAAAATTGGCGAAGATTTTGAAATTCGTGCAGAGCCATTTGCTAATCCAGAGGTCGGTCGCTTGTTTTGTTGGCTCTGAATTTAATTATAATGGGGGCGTTTACTCGGAACCGAAATCGCAATTTTGCACACGAAATCGTTAGATGGAAACAAAAAAAGAATTTTAGTGAAAAAATTAATCTTCTAACCACAACCATTCACTCATAAATCAAAAATTAAAATAAGCATAAGGTGACGCCCACCGAAAAAGCTGCTGTGATAACATTGACGTCATTTTCCTCCCGTCCTTGACTGCTTTTCGTGGAAGGGAAGGGAGTGGAGGGTGTCGCAACTGTCCTATTGGCTGAGTCAGCTGTGTTCCCCCATTGCGATACGGCAAAGTAGCTTGTGATTGGACGAAGTCGTTATACGTCAGAGGTTGCACCACGCCTACTTTTCCGAAAGGGTTAAAAACATCAGTTTTTCACCGCTTATAACTCGATAAATAATTGACGGATCAAAAAACGGAAAAATACGTGTCTTTTTATTTTACAAACTATCAGATTCAACAATAAAAAAATATGGTAAACGACCCCATTCTCACCATAATCTATAATACATATTAGGGCCATAGTAAGCGCAGTTATTTTATTATGCATTCGTGGCACCGGTTCATTGAAATATAAACAAAAGGTCAGTCTAACAAGTTATTCAACACAACATAAGTTAGCGAGAGCAACGTCACATATGAATATGGAACTTCATCGATTTCTCAGGGATAAGATGAGTTTGAAAATTGCTGATAGAGGTCACGTCAAAGGGCTACTTCTTGAACTGCCTGCGTAAATTATTAGTATGTATTCCACTTTCGAGGAGCGATATCGATTTCCCGAGGATTGGGAAAACAAATCGCTTTTTATTGAGCATTTTGAAGGAGTCGACGAAATGTCTCCCTTGTTTGGTAACAGATGAACTAAATCGAACGACCGAAAGCAAATGCGAAAAAATGAGGAGGGTTAGTTACTTTGTTTAGGAAATAGGAAATGAATTTGATAATTTCGTATGGGATAGAAAATACTACGTGAAAATGCTACCGTGGCCATGAACGAGAATTTTACAGCTAGCACCTTTTGAAAAGAAGTGTAGTGAGTATTGAACTACCGCTTGAGGCAATGGTTCGAATCTGGAAGAGATCTCTATGAACGCGTCCAGTAAAACCCAACTTCTGTTTAAGATTCTGTTGGCAACAGATCTTTCTGGGAAACCTCAAGACAGCTCAGGGAAAGAAACTGCTCTCCACCCAAATCACAGGTGAATGTTAGCGGAAACGTCTTCTAAATGAAATACAACAGGAGTGAAATATCATAGCCAGCCTAATTTTTTTTTATCGTAAGCAAAGGGGTAGTTTCAGATGGTGACTCCGACGAAGCCAGGGTATCAGGTGTCCCACGAGGAAGAGTGATAGGCCCGCTTTTATTCCTGAGTTGTCTACTTATCTACGTAAATTTTATTGTGGGTTGCGCATTATTGCCGATAATGCGGACGTATACAAGAATAGTTATTCCATTAGCAATCAAAAAACCTAGAAGGAATTTTAATGATTTTTTCTCCACGGAATTCTTTAACTGGTGTGCCTATCAGCGGGCAACGCCGCTACACTGTATCGCGACCAGTTCGAGGTCCCGTGAATCCCTTTGGCAAAATAAGGCGAAAAGGAAACTCACTCGCCTAGTTTAATCAGCATTATTCATCACTAGAAGGAAGGCAGATTAAGGACCTGCTCCATGACAGCAAATTCGATTGATGCACTACAGACAACTACGTAACTTTGGAGGATGTTCTCGTATAATTTTACCAACGGCTCTAAGAAAGTTTCAACAAGCAAATCGATTAGGCTACAGAATTTTCAGCCAGATACCAGTTGTCCAAAAATCTAGTTTCCTATAACGTCTCACCGTAGATTTTCTCAGCCGAAAAGTGACTTTTAAGACGCCGATTTCTTATAGACCATGCAGGTAACGGCATAGTAAAATGGAACTGAACCTCACACTTTTTCCGAAAGAGAAAATTGGGCCTTCTACTATTGTCAAGTAATGCTAATAAAAATTCACAGCAAACTAACTCAACCGAAATAAATTTCCAGCCACGGCTGCGGTCAGTTCTAATCGATTATTCCACAAGCAAATTCCTGTCACTCAAAACGTGGATACGAGAGAATTTGAGCTTTTCCAACGGGATTACAGTAAAAGCATCCGATAAATTAAAAGTACACAGTCCTTTGGCTTTGATGACTCTCCCTCGCATACTTCAGTCCACGAACAACATGGGGGCAAGAAGCAGAGCCACTACCTCAGATGTGTACTACTTAATGCGTCCTTTATTCAGAGTGGGGCAAGCTGTTGGAGTCTGGACCATTCCGGCGAAAAGAGAAGACTCTAAGAGAGCTTCTAAGTTTCTGTTTTTGTACAGCATTTTTGTGCTCTTCATCACGATTGCATTACTATTTCCCCTATTGAAAAGCAACACATTCGTCATTTCCAGAGTAACACGTGGAGGAAAGCGGGACTTGATCAATACCGCATTTACCTCCACCGTCGTCGTTATGAAGTCTATCATAACCTGGGCCCACATGCTAGTGGCCATTTTCCATAGAAGGAAACTTCAAATCTTGTACTCAGAAGCGGCAAAACTTTCATCGGCTTTGAAATGCAACTGCTCGATTTTACAACGTGTCATCATGCTTCACCTTCTCATACTTGTTCTCGGAGTGCCACTAAGATTTTCAGTATATCTTTTCAGTGGTGGTCACATTTCAGAAGATACCACGACCCATTTTGCAATGGCATATCTTTGGATAATATATTACACAAATTTTTTAGTAGAATATAGTCTCCTCATTCTCTTTCATAAACTCTTTGAATGCATTAACAATACTATTCGCTATGGCTTGGTCACGAAACCTCTTGACCACGGTCTCATCACAGTGAAAAGTGCTTGGGATAGTGACACCATCTCCCTTGCATCAAAAAGTAACATTTTAGTCGGCAGACTACAAAGTCTTGCCGCAATGCATCTCCGCTTAACAGAACTTAGTGAAATGTGGAATTCTTTGTATGGAATTACCAATTTATTTTTTACCATTTTCAACTTTCTTCTGGCAGTACATGCAAGCAATATCACACTTCAAGTGGTACTTTCGATGATTGTTATTAAAAATCCTCTGAGAATTATCATATTTTCATTGTTAGGGACCGGTTCTGAAATGATGAAGTTCATCCTCCTAGTCGCATCCTGTACAGCAACCTCCAAAGCAGTAAGTGAATGGAAAAATAATACTAAATATTTCCAAAACTTAAAAAAACTTCTATCGACTGTTAATCTGCTCGGGGGTCATTATTTAACAATAATGCTCAAAACAATGAGCAACTTTGAATTATTACTAAAATACCATCATGTAATCACTGCATGATAATTAAAAATTATATCCTCTTCCAGATAACCACACACAACTGCTTAACTCAGAGGTCAACTCTGACATAAAACGAAATTAAAGTATAAAGAGTTCATACAATAGCAAGAAACAAATTGTGGAAGTATTTCAATAATCAAATTATCCCCTTTACATGAATATCAATATATTATAACAATTTTCCTTCGAAATCTATGGTGAATGCCACTCAGAATATTGAAAAACTTGACAGGATAGCATCAAGTCTCACAACTCGCGTGTAGCTACAAATGCCATGTATGGTATTGAAGGTTCTCCAGCCATCAGCATAATTGTGATAAGGAGTTATCACAATCATACTCATTGCATCAGACTTCCTCTAAGATTAAAATTTCCTTTGATGATGAGGGAAAATGTGAGCCTAGTGAGCTAAAAATATTTTGGGTGAAGAAAAAACAATAAACTGACATGTGCTCCTTCCTCCACCACAGGCTGATCAAACAGGAAATGTGGTATCTGAAGCTCTCTTGAAAATAGACAACCATGGAATTCAAGCACTGGTAAGTTTTTTTTTCTCAAAAGTCATTTTTACTGCAGGAACCTACAGATATTCAAAGCAAAAAAATAATTTCAATTCTGTATTGATTTCATATTACATTATTGTGGCCACATCTTTGATTTCACATTTTCAAATCAATCACTTGCATCAACAAAGGATCTCAGTAACTAGTTTTAAGGTCAAGGAATGAGAGTAAAACATTATGGAAGTTAGCCTTCTCACAGATTCGGGCCTCATTGGCAATGATGAAATCATAAAACACTGTGTGTAGAAAGATAATTTGAATTCCATAATTTTCAACATATTCTGACATAAAACTGAAGATCAAACTAGCTAAACTCCAATTAATTCTCAGATTCTCAATAATGTGTATAACCATAATCCCCAAAACAATACTACTAATAAGAGAATATTCCTCAAATAAATTAAGAGTATAATTAGTAAAGCAGTAAGTGGCACTCAGGGACTACATGATATGGTTCAGTACATATGCCTCAGTATGAGATTAAATCTCTGATACAAATCCAAGCATCTAAGAAAATACTTAGCAAGGTTCATCTAAATTCAGAAGTAGTTGAGTCTTCCCTGAAGAGTTATGATAATTTTTTTATTGCATTATTGCAAAATAATAATTAAAATAAACTTACTTCAACTGCATGAGACTATTAAATTTTGATGTGAATCCATCCATGCTATACAACTTTTTGCTCAAGGACTTCTTCAAAAAGCTTTGAACTGTATTTCAAACGGTATTTCGAAAAGTTTAACATTAAAAATTTTTATTTTTTACCAGCTCAAAAAGTTATATCAAATTATTACATATATCATGTCCCACTCATGTGTACCTACTTATTACCAGAAAGTTGAATGTTTTGGAATATTTATGCCACAGGTGCCTCAAGCATCTTTAAAAAATAGCTTCCACACATAAACAAATTTTATTTGAAAAACTACTTATACCATACCATGAATGAAATAATTTAACCCCAAAAATTACCTTTTATACATCACACCCTTGTTTCTTTGGATACATTATTCCTATATCAAGGCTTTGGTGGGAACAAGCAAAAAGGAATATGTATCTAGAATCAGCAGATAACTTTAGGATTGGGAGTTGTATAAATGAGGAGGTTGCAATGCAACGATAGAGCAAATGGATAAATACAAATCCATAGTTCTGGAGATAATATCCAGAGAAGCAACCAACGATACCAGAGAAAAACCAATATTGAGAAGGGATTGAAGAATTGAAGGGAATGGCAAGATATGGATACATAAAAATTCCAGAGATAAGGTAAAGTAGGTGACCTTAGATACACTAAGGCGAGGGAATTGTCAGGAGGATATCAAAAATAGTAATGGAAAAAAAGAAATATGTACGTTGTGTTCTTAATGTGTTCACCCTGGCATCACCAGTGGGTTACCATGGCATCCGCCCAGGTGGCCGTGCACCCATTGTGGTGGGGTTGCTGCTATTCAATGTACATATACATAAATTTTTAGCATTTGGTATGAGTTCAAAACTCTCTTGTTCCAGCCAGATAAATGCTTAATTTCTAATACTACTTTGCGACCCCATTTGCAACATTTTTCACCCTCCTATGGCATGAAATAGAAAGCCATATGGTGGGGTGAATATGTAAATAGCATGAAGGAAGTTAGGGAGAAAAAGAGTTTCAGAGGAATGCAGTATAGGATATTAGCAGCTGGTTGAGAGGAATGACTACAGAGTAAGTAATGTATGGATTGTTTTGGCTTGCACTGCACTTAGTTGGGTTAGTTTTGTCTTGGCTGGTTGGGTTCTGTTGATTTGATTTGGTTTTGGCTGGAAGGAAAGAACTATCGAATAAATTATTATCATATTTAGCTATTTTTATAACCATGGAATCTGAATTTATTTCAATATACCATGAGCTAAATTAAGGCTACACTAGCACTAAACTTCATACACCAACACATCCACTTGAGCATATACATATTATTAAAGCAGGTAGTTTTACATCATTGTTATATGTTACATAAATATTTAATGCATTGCACATATACCTACTGATATAGTTCTATTCTTTCAGCTGAAGGACTTCTCAGTTCAACTATTGCACACCAAAGTCACCTTTTCTGCCTGTGATCTATTTCAACTGGAGATTTCTCTATTCACAGGGGTAAGTTTTGAAAGCATGATAAGTGCTTTGAGGTTTTACATGCAAATATTTCATTAGGAAATAAAATCTTAAGATAAATGTTCTTTGTGCACAAAACAAGCATATTTCAATACTAAATTTTTGTAGCAACATTGAAGGTTGAAGAAAAATCATTAATTTGTACTCCAATAGTTAGAATATCCTAATTCAAAATATTTCAAATTACATAATTTTTATGTCTCCCAAGGTTTGATGAAAGGTAATTCAGTCATAGATTCCATGACCATTATAAGGACAAATTTAAAATTTCAACTCTTAAATTGAATATTTTTAAATGAATGCAAATGACACAGCTTGACCAGTATCCCTCTTTTCCGAGTAAATTAAAAAACTAAAACTATGACATTCTACAAGATAAAGAATCTGGAGTGGAGCATAAAAGTTGGAAGTCAATATTTGGATTAGATGGAACAATTTTGTTACCTAGAGAGGATTTTGTGAAACGTATAAGTATTAACAATGATATTAGGAGGTAAAATGCCACAGAAAAACATGCATTTCCCAATGGAATACAACTTAACCCATAAGAAAAAGATGAGAAGAATGGTTTAGTGTAGACCTTGATAAGGAGCATTTCACTAATGTTTCTCCTTCTATACGTTAAGTGATTCCTGATACAGGAGACTTTTTAATAATCAGCATTATTCTGATAGCAGAATACAAATTCATAAAGAAACATTCAAAACATATTATCCAATCTCTCCTCCTACTCTCTCAAAACAAAACTACTCTAAGGTTCCTCTGACTCACAGTAGACTGTCTACCAGTGGCGTGTGGTGTCAAGTAGCCTCGGGTAAGCACTTGCACATCAGGGAAGGTATGCGTCACTTGCGTATCCTCAACTAAAAACTAGATACCTATTACCGAGAATGGCATTCTATTTGAATTCTTGAATTGTAAATTAAAACTGGATAATTTCTCAGATAATTTGGTTAATCACCTACGATGCACATAAAAATCACATTTCAGCATGTTCATCAAGTATCTGAAACAAGCATACCCAAAATGTTTTCTCATTGAAAACTTTCTTGCGTAAAAACTATTGGCTTCCTAACTTGAACCCTTCCAAAAGAAAGACATGTCTGCTTAAAATATCTAGTGATATCTATTCCACGTGTAGGAAATGTGCGCATTCGCTGATTTTTAAGATAGGGCTCACCTACCAGCACGATCTTGGAGCACGATAGATAAAGAACACCGCTCTGGGTTTGAGACCTTATGAGTAATTTGATGTGTCATTTCCATAGCTCGCCTTAAAAATATAAAATACCATGAAATAAATGAATTGGTCAAATCCATTGTAATCAATGTATTAAAACATGATAGTAAGTTTAGAGAACGTTGAATGTTTACAAATTTATATTGGAAAGGTATGCCAAGAAATATACTTTTTTACTTAAGATTAAATACAGGATGCAGAAAAGCATATAAATTTAATCTATACGATAAATAATAAGCAGTGCTATAAAATCGAATATACTGCAGGAAGTGCTGTCATACATTTCACGCAATGTATTCGATTGTTACTTCAGAGGGGTCGTCCACTGATTTTCCAACAAATGCGAGAATATAAATTGGCAAAAAAGCATTCACCAGTCTTGGCCTCCTTACAATGAAAGCTCCAATGAAAAGACCTATCGATATATATTATTGAAAAGTCTATCGATGTGTATTCTTGAAATTATTTTTAGGGGGGGCAACCGACAACAGTGAACGAAATTAATTGTTACTACACTTCCGAGGTGCTATCGTGGCTTCCACTATCTTAGTGTTGTGGATGGCTGGGATTTATTACTGATATCTGAGGTCTCGTCTAGAAATAGCACCACGTGAAAGGGGCTGCATTCACGAGATGATGTCGTAAAGTTGGTTCATATTTACTGATATTATTTAAAATTTCAGTGTAAATACCCTAATACCTCTTTTCTTTAACCTCACCTTCTCTTAATGGAAGCTCCTGAATGGCAAAAAGGTTTATTGTGTCCATTAATCTCTACATGAATACTCAGTTATAGGCCACTGTTTCATTATGCCACTCTACACTTGTGCGGAAATGGGAATTAAGACATGCTTCAATGCAGGTATTGCCGAAGTTGAGCCAACGAGCAAATGTGTCCCTATGACCTTTCATGTTTCATTAAGGCATTAGATATAATATTGAGTATGTCATAAATAGGAGGCATAGCCAACAGAATGATTTCATGAGAGTAAAACTCCCAGTCAGCCAATGGGTTTTTGTCTGTGCATGTTTGGTGATCTTCACCCCCTGCCCTCATAGTGATTCACAGGGTATTACATAGATGTATATGGAGGGAAACACGAAAATGTCGAAAGTACTCACGATTACACTCTTTGTGTTTGCACTTTAAACTTGGTATTTCCAGTATTCCGAAATCGTAATTTATTCACTGTTTTGCATGCATAACATTAAATGTGTGTTATTTCCTTTTAAAACTGTGCGAACTTTCAGACATACTACCTTTACCTAAAAAAGATGCTTTAATCTTCTGTTGGGTTGTTGAAATGAAGTAGTTTAGGAAGTGTGTGTATAAAAAAGCAAAGACATTTTATTAATATGAACATAATTACAGTTTACAATACTTCTTATTAGTTATTTATTTACACGATAAGAAACACACGTCTTCTGCCGACAATAATATTTTTTTCTTCATTGTCTATTTAAAATGTATCTCTATGGGGCCTTCCTTTTTCTTTGCGCTTTTACCGGAAAGATTTTTTTAACTTTAATAATAAATGTGTTTTAACATAATCTTAGCATGCTACACCAAAAGTCAGTAAAACTCCTATCCATTGATACCTTGCTTAACACTTTGTATTTGCTTTGTATTAGTCGAGAAAAATGGATTTTGACAACAGAAATAATTTGCATGACAATTCGTAAGCGCTTAATGTCGTAGCCTACCGCTCCGTTTTTCCCATGGTATGTACATGGTAGCTGGCAGCGCTCGCATCACTGTCCTCCTCTACCTCCCGGCCGAGCCGCAGGCTTTATCAATTACTTATGCAGGCTTACTCAATTATCATTGAGTGCGAGAGATAGAGAGAGTGCTTGGGGGATCTCAGTCCGCTGAGCTTACCCACGGCCTCAGCCGGCTGTAGATGACCGTGCCCACTGCGAAAACTTGTGGCAAACTACACGGCGGCATGACGCACTGCCGTGTATTGAATGTGGCATATAACGTCAGAATAATCTCTCTTATCGAAAAATAATGAAGAAGACCATATGTATATTTCTTCATCGCTGCCAGGGCAAGTGCAGGTTACCTAGCTTACCCCCAATGCAAGCCACTGCTGTCTACATATATCTATTATATCCAAGAGTGAAAGTGTGCTTACCTTAAAGGTTAATGAGACTGCACATATTGTGCCATGTCCATCATATTCCTTCATAATGGATTGCACCTTAAATAAGAAAGTGAGGGCAGACATGCATTTTTACAACATTTCTCTAATGGTATGTTGGCAAAAATGGGCCAAAACTGACCAATGTGTTCAACATTGGTCAGTTTTGGCCAGTCATCACTCCTGTATTTGATGGGGATGTCTTAAAAATCAATCACCTTTCCTAAATTATTAAATAAATTTTGAATCACGGCCTCGGTTGGCCACAGCGAGAGGAAAATCCAAAATGTTGGCCTTTCAGGATACCAACACAGTAATATCAGCAGGACAATCAGAACTTTGAATTTGAGAGAAGTGTATTAAAAAAGGTGGTTGGTAATTAAAAATTACTGACACTCAGATGTAATTTTTGAGGAGCTAAGTACAGGGAGTAAAATGCTGTTACGACTGATGGTGATTCCTGGTATTATGATGGTGAATTGCATAATTGTGTAAACATCAATTAGGATATAAGCTTCACTAAAAGAAAGATTACCCTTACATTTACTGGCATCCAATAATCTGTATTGCAAGTGCATTAAGGCATTTTCTAATAAGGTTTAGTATTTGAAAATTTTTAACAATCTTACATTGTACCCTATTCCCTCAACATGGTATAATGACAAGTTGGTAGATAAGACTATATTATACATAGAAAAAACAGCACACCAATGGGTAGAGTCAAAGGCAAGAGAGAGAAGGGGAAGGAATTTGAGCCTGACACGGTACCTCGGAACTCAGCAGCAGATGAGGGTGACCAGCAGCGACCAGGCGTTCCGGGATGCATTGCTCAAGTACACACAACGCAAATCTCCACCACTTTCACCTGCTTGAATACTAGGGGCACCAATACATCAAAACTTGCACTTCACTTCCTTTCTACACTGAGTGTCAACCGCAACCTTGCAGCCGGAGGGGGGCCTCTGTGCCCTTGCAGAGCATTCCACCAGGAGGACAGCTCAACCCAGAGAAAGCAAAGACAGGAAGCATGAAATACAATAAGGGAAACATCCGGTTGCTAGTATGAACTTCAATTAATAGAGTTTTGAGGGACAGCTAAAATAATAGGCACTGAAATATATTCCTCCCCTCCTTATCATATGGAAGTGAAACCATGATGTGCTACCATAAATGTAAATGGCATCAGAGTGCATATGTGGTATATATGAGAGCTGTAAACCACAACAACTGTTGATAAAGAGATGAGTGGGTCATGAAATTGTGCCGGCTGCATGGAATGAAAAAGTAAGAGTGGAATAGAATAAATATGATATATAACTGATGAGAGCAGAGACTGAATGAAATAGATAGGCCGAGAAAATAAGGGCAGACTGGCAAAAAAGAATCTCATGAAACAATGGGTATCAGGAAAAAAAGTTTGTACATGTATTTCAAAATGTAGACGTCAAGGGGGAGGTATTATGGCAGAATTTAGCAAATCTGAGCAGTTTTCCTTGGTCTACTGTCAATAATTACACTTTTAACAATCTGAGAGATAATTTTGGGTTCACAGTTATTGTTGTACTCGTACAAGGGCATGAATATTATAAGGTAGGATGATTATTGACCTACGGTTCCATAACTATAGCTCCCTTGCATTTCACATTCATGAATATGTAATTAAAGTCCATAAATTAAATTTGATATCTGGAGACTATAACTTGAAGATATCCGTACATAAACCAAGACAATGGCATTCCTAGCAAAGTACCCAATCCAAACTAAAATAATAATTGAAAATAATACCTTAGATCAGATATCACATTTCAAATATTTAGGATGTGACATCACCTACGAAGAGGACAAAGACATTTGAAATAAAATGACCAATTACCAAAGAATATGTGGGACCATAAGAAGAACACTGGAGGGAAAAACTGCAAAAGAAACTCAAATAAAATTTTACAAAATAATGGCTGTCTCCACATTACTATACCACGGTTCATACCAACTTTCCACTTCCCTGGCTTTTCCCTGATTTCCCATCCCAATTTTTGAAATTTCCCTGGCTTTATATCAATGGAAAAGCAGTCGTACATAGGGTTTAATGGAAATATGCAGCAAGGTATATTGTGAGATCCTTACTTCCGCCTGTGCACCCTCCACGCATCCTCCTCACGATGATCATGCCACAACTGGGGACCGGTGCTGAGAAAAGAACAAACAGGCAGCAGCCAGCCCAGCTGGCAGACAGGCGAGGCGGCCCAGCGTGGCAGCAGCTGGCACGACGGACGAACAGACCAAACAGCTAGACCCCGAGCCTGAGTGAGCCGCCAAGTCGGCACTGCTCCATGCCGCCCAGCCAGGACGGCAAGCTTACGGCAACTAAATGCACACCTCACCGCTCGAGAGAAGCAATGCATGTTCAACCACGATTTTAATCATTTTGCTGAGCCTCTGGAGTTTTTCCCTGACATTTCCATGACTTCCCTGACCGGTATGAACCCTGTATACATATCTGATGCCTGGAAACCCAGGACAAGTGACTTCAAACATAATGAAACGTCAGAAATGAAATTCCTTAGATCTGTGAAAGGGTGTACACATCTGGACCACATAAAAAATGAATACATCAGACAAGAATGAGAAGCACAACACATAATAGAAGTAGCAATAAATAACAAATTAAGATGAAAAGAACATGTTGAGTGCATGCCTCTACAAAGGATTTCCAGAAAGGTCTTAGATTATGTATAAGCTTTTAGGGAGAAGAAGTGTTGGGGAACCGAGATTACAATGCTTAAGGCAAATTGCATTTTCCTGGAGAGCCAGAAGAATGTATAAATTGGTGATATCCATGACTACTGGCCTCTATTAATCAAATGCTGGGTCCAGTGCAATGAGTCCTTCAATGCTACTAACTTGTTGGTGGGATCTTTCTTTTAAAAGATGTTGCATGTAATACTTATCATTGCACGTGCTTATTTAGAAGAAGTCATTTATTTATGACAGAGTCTATACATAAATCAGGGATTAGTATGAAATACTTGAATTTTTCTTACTGTTCAAGTTAAAGCTTAGAGTTTGATCCATGAAGTCCAGATTGCTTCATCAGACTTATGCTAACCGTACTCCATTTAACTTTTTCAAGCCACTTGCCTAAAAGGAGAAGCTTGCCTCATATCTGATGTAAGCTTATTTTGCAATCTGATATGGCAGACTATCAAACAGATGACACATCTTTGCATAAATATAAGTGCATTTCAAGGTCATAACTACCTTACTTGAAATAAAGTCTCAATAAAAAAATTATTTTTTTTTCTACAAATCATTATCTGGTATTTCATGAAGTTTCTTTATCTTCCAGATGAGTGCCTCAATCTTAACCTACCTTGTCATCATAATCCAACTGCAGCAATCAAATTTAGAATCATAAACCTCCTAAAATCCAGATATGCTCAAGAACAAGACACCACAGACATCCATAGGTTTGTTGAGTAACTTTCCATTCACTGTGTATCTTAAAAATTCAAAGCTAATGATAAAGATGAATTGAGGACAAAAGATTAGTAAAATCATTCTTCAATTGACCATTCAATTTACTGGAGGCTTATTATCAACAAAATTAGACAAATAATATATAAAGAATACACAATAAATAAATTTAATATGCCACAAAATTCAGCAGCAACCATCATGTCATAATTCTTGGTTTTCAGGGTCGCCTAAAAATTGAATGATATACCAGCATTTAATTAAATAATGTATCCTGGCTAGTCATAGTATGATGTAGATGAGTACCTAGTCTTCAATGCAATTTCTTGCTGAGCAGCTTTTCTACTATCATGAAACTACATATGAACTACAAAATAAAGGTAGTTAAAACAGAATAAATAATCATATAAATGTGTGATTTTATTTGTTGGTACAACAAAATGAGATTACATGTATTAAAGCTTTCCCATAAATTGATATGATCTTTGTTGATATCACAAAACCAAGATATTCACTAGTTACAATTAATTTAGGCAGATATATCATGTATAACTCTGCACTCTCAAATACCCACTACTTTAACAGGAACAATTAATTTGAAAACATTTTCAAATATTTTGTGCTATGTTTAGATTCTGCATTTAAATCTGTTTCTAAGAATTGGATGCAGTAAACTAATCACAAGATTTTTTCCACAAGTATTAATTTTCCAGAAGGTAGAAAACCCAAAATAATAAGTACATCACCTGTGTTTTATCTGCTATTAACTTATGCACTAAGTACAAATGCCAAAAGGACATTTATTTTTATTTGTTTATAATGCTTTATTTTTGTTGTATTTCTGGTCAAGAACCCAATATGAACCACCTGGGACATATGAGATTGGATAGTGATATGAGTTTGGTTGAAAACCGATATTACACTCCACTTAACATTATCATTACAATTCAAGATCATAATTATAATTCAATCACCACCATTTTGAAACAGTTTCTAGTGAGGAATATGGTGGTATATTAGAGCATAGAGTTACCAAATTTTTTAAACATAACCTTTTTTCATTGACTCACTGTGACCAGAGAGTAAGCTTTTCAATATGTTCATGAAAAAGGAATGTTTCAATGGAAGAGAATATATAAATGCCCACTACCTATAGTTTATTAAATGGAAGACAAAATCGTCCATACTCTATAATGTTTTCTCCCAAACTTTTCCAAGTGGACCAATCAGAGACAGTTGCTCAGAAGGGCAGGAAAATCATTAATGTTGCTGCATCCATACAAACACCATTAAAAGGACTTTAAAAATCCAGCAGGACAGCTAGAAAAGTATAGTCCAACAGCTGGAAAAATGTAGTCGAAAACCCAGAAACCAGAAAATTCAACAGGATATTTTTTCACTGACAGGCAAACATTTTTGTGACCATCAAATCCACACAAATAAACAGCAGTATGAATTAATGCTTCCACCCCCAACTGCTGAAGTCTGACAATTTCCATCTCCCAAACACAACTGAGCAGCAGATCCATCTCATCTGAATTAAAGACACAGTCATGTGGATGATAACAAGAAAATACCTTTTTACAGATATTGTTTTGTTATCATATTTTAAATGAAAATCCTTACCTATGAATGAAACATTAAAAAAAAACACAAGCTCAATAAAATTGCATGTAAAAACAATAACAAAATGCAATTTCATGCAGTCCATTTATCTCTCAAACCTAAAATGAATATATAATGCACAAAAGTCAGTTTCAGTGTGTCGATCCTCACCTGGTATCCTCAAATAAATTTTAATAGATATTATAAAGAAATACATGGGACATAAGAGTGTTATAAAGTAACAATGGTAATATTAAGATAAATAACAGCTGCAAATATGTCAGAGATTATGAAATAATAAGATTCAAGAAACAATATGGAAAATGCGAGAAAATTTAGGCCAGGCAATAAATACCTGATTAAATGGCCAAGAGTCAGGAGCTGGTCAAGGCTCATAAAAACCTTGAACCTAAAATTGAAAATATAGCAAAGATTAATTACAATCCATTAATCCAAATTCATGACTTAGAAATATTGACTCTGGAGATTTTAGTAAAACTATATACAGGTGACTATTCAACCACAAAAACTGAATGAAATTTATTAATGGTGCCTTGGTTTTATGTATTTATAAGGGTGATTATTGTCAGTGGGATCATCACTTGTAGCTCAATACAATATCCCCCTGTTTTTTTCAAGAGAAGTACAGGGACACAGTGTTCTAAAGATCTGATAATGGAATGGCACATTAATTGTGTAACCAAGGCAGCAATCAATTTCCAAGGGGTGCTCAAATGTACTGGAATAGGAAGAGCAGTGAAATGCAAAAGCATCACCCTTCTGGTCATACCACTCTCCTCATTCCATCGGGAGTGTTTTTCTTCACATCCCAGTTCAGTGAGAATGTTGAAGAAATCAACCCAGCCAGGGTTTAGGAAGAGAGCACATGAAGCCCTATGTGGTGAAAGTCCAAATCAAGAGCTAATTATTGCAGTGCAGAGACTTGTGAGAATAAGTAGCTTTGTGATGACTAAACTCCAGTCATGGTTTTGACTAGCAACCAGATTTGCACAGAAGTTACTGCAACCATAAAGAGGTGGCAACTTCACTATTTTGACTGGATACCAGTCTGTTGTTAAGAGGAGCCAGACATCAACAAACAGTATTCATCAATCCTTCCTCCTCCACTTCACTTCTCATGTTAAAATAAAAGGATTAATTAAGACAACTGATCAAGATGAGTATCTCCTTAAACAGGGAGTACAATCCCTGATGAAATCGAAAGGTTCTTGTCCATTACGAAAGTACCAAAGACAAAACAATGAAAGTAATAAAATAATGCTTCCTCTTACACTAATCATGAAATGATACAAATGGTAATACAGTGTGTATTCACCACAATATGTACGTAGTACAGTTGAGCACCCTTAATCTGGGAATCCCTAATCCGTGAACACTCATAATCCGGCAATTTTGCCATGACCAAATTGTTAAAGTTGTAATCTAATGTTTTATTTTTGGTTCGCAACATATGTTGCTATGTATCTGATTGTAATTTTTTTTGTCTATTGTTGTCAACTCTCTCTCTTTCTCAGTCGTTCGAATTGTGAAATAGAATTTGGATGTATACTATGTGTTTATGAGTCGTTAATAAAATATTCCAGTGTAAAGCCGATATCTTGCGATATTATTGAACCCGTAACACAAATACCTGGTACTTTGTGGAAAATGCCGAAAAATTTTTTACCAAAGCATTGCTTCATAACCTGCCGAGATATTATCCCATTCTTAATGTTAATTTTCCCATTCCGAGAATCAGAATAACTTAGACATACAGTAGAAGCCTGTTATAGTGAGCACGGCATATAGCGAGAATCTCGCAATAACAAGTGATGGGCAATGAACCATCGAAAGGCCCATGATTAACATGTAAAAGAAAACGGATATAGCGAGGCCAAGAAGCTCCTGCCACAGTATACGCTCGGTATTACGAGCGATATTTCTTGAGGGTGATGCACTTCAAAGTAAAAATTAACACATGGTATATATCTTTAGTACAATTATTAGTCAACTACAACTTATAATACAATATTTGTGTCATCTCTACATTATTTAAAGTCCAATTAAGTCCACGCACTGACGAATTACGGCCGGCCCTGGCGTACCTAGCACGTGCTCTTTTTTAGTTGTTCTTTTGTTAAGCCAAGTTCACATAGGAGGCATAGGAATGCGGGTGAGTGATCTTTTAGTAATGAAATAATTAGTGACGTTTATCAGGCCAGTGATGCTTCCGCCGACGACTTTAGCAAATGTAGTGAAGTAGAAGGGTCTGTGCTTTCGGCAACTGCCAGTAGACTGAAGCAGATGACACTTGAATGATTTTTCAGCTGGGAATAGAAATTGAAAGTATTATGCTAGTAATGTTAAGCGTGTATATGTGTGATACTAAAGGCCCAATGCTTGTTTTGTCATGCTTTTTATTGTCGTGACGAAGTCGTCAAAGTTTTCTGTTGCCAAAGAATTAGTGATATCCTTAAAATTTTAAGATTCATCCTGGTTTAGATTATTTTTCCTGTTATCAGAAGTAATGGAAATACTTTTTTTCTGGTACATTAACTAATTTGTGCATATTTTACAACGTTTTCGTAAATATTGCCAGGGCTGATGTTATGCAACTAATTAAAATTTATCCCTTTCAACAAGCTTTTATTTTATTTTTTCTTACTCCACAGATACATACAATGTTGAGTGAATGCATTGATAATTCTCGGCAATACTATTTCACGGTAGTTATCTCCGTTCCCTGTAGATCCTCCAGATGGCAGCACTAGATACGACACACAATGTGCATTGCAACCGACGGAGGCATTTGCTTGAGTAAATAAATACTCACTGCAACTAATTTTCGAGAGATAACTGAATGTGCATTTTAGGAAAGGCTAGGATGAGGTAATTATGAAAGACATAGTTTTGACAGCCAAAAAATGCTGTATTTCTGCGAATCTTTACGGCAACTTTCCCAATCAGTGGATGTACTGGTTAACTCTCGAATACTTCAGCAAAGCGTAAATTATTGATTTGAAAGATTTAATTCACAAAATAAATGATAAATATGTAATCGTGCATGAAAAGGGCCCTTCTACCTGTTTCTAATAGCATGGTAACAAAAGAAAAACAGAAAGTAAGAACAACTGTGGGAATTGAGAGGCTTAATACATCACCTTCGGATATAACGAGCGCTTGCTATAACAAGTGATTTCCTAGCCATTGAGAGCACTCGTTACACCGAGCTTCCACTGTATTAATTTCTGGTACTTCGTGTACAATGGAATTATTCTGCAACTTGAACTAAACATACAAAATTGAAGACATCGCCGAGACGGACTACAACTAACTTACAGATCGGCCACTTTCAATGGCACGCACATTTTGATTGATTACTAGACGTAATTTGAAAAAATTATTTGCTTCTCCCAAAGCATGTCTAATCTATACAGTTGTGGCAATAGCAGAGGAGTGAGGCATCAGTACAAGACATTAACGATCGCAGAAAAAGTCTAAGTTGTGAAAAAGCTTGGTGCCATTGTATCAGTAAAGCATTTTTCTGAAACATACTGCATGGGATCTTCAACAATATTAGACATCAAGAAGCTAAAAAGAAAATCCTCAAAATTTTACTGTTAACGTGACATGAAGAAATGGATTACAGAGAGAGAAACTATGAAAGAAGTTTTACGTGAGGATTAAGGTCACATGGTTTCGATTTTGTCGAAGTGAAGGGCTTAGTTAGCATTTCTGACCAATTGCTAATGGAGCAGACTAAACAATTTCAGAAACAGATATAATCTAAGAGACGTGATGTGGGAAATTTTGCATGCATGTAATAGTGATTCAGTCAGTTCTAAAACATGCACGGTTTAAATTGTGTCCTGCTTTAAAGGTTTGATTTAGTTGAAATAAGTGGGAATCTAAGAATTTCATGTTTCTGAGGATAAACATGTTTCTGAAGATAAACATATGATGATTGAGTTGGTTAACTGTGCAAAAAGCATCAATAACCGTGAATCCAAGAAAAAGGAATTGGTAAATTTAAAGGAATGGATAGCTAGCAACCACAATACTCTCACCACACATCATTTCACAGATGATGAAATCGTTGTTAAGGTAAATAATAACAATAAATCCAAGTGGGGATGAAGATGATGAGCCTGAAATTGTTGAAGGAAGACTGCTATTGATGATGGTCTTTAACAGGGTGGCTACTGATATCCAATTTCCAAATTCCCTGACTATTCCCTGACTTTTCCCTGATGGTATTACCAATTTCCCTGACCGATCGCCAAAAGGTCTGCTATTATCGGAATATTTTATTTCTGATGAATTAAATTTTCGTCAAAACTCAGAAAATGTTAAAAGCTGAAATCAATACATTAAAAGCTATAAGAATGAAATAATACATTAAACCTTCACAAGTTAAACCCTAACATAAATTAAACACATTTATAATACATTTTTCGCGGCCACGGGTACACAGCCGCGTATCGTATTTCCGTGGCCGTGTAGGTATGTTTCCTTCGGTAAAATTACAAATTGACAATGTCTAATTCTTTAAGGAAGAGGTAGCGCGTCGTGGTAGCTCTGGAAAGTTTAAGGTTACTGAAAAGGCATCGAAGGGAAAGTTAATGGCGAATTTACTGGCGGAGTCCGGCACAGGTTGCGCGAATCAAGTCCCGGTCCCGGTCAAGGCGAATGATTTTTTCTCTGTGGAACTCCTTGCTATAGTTCTCCCTGACTGTTACGAGAATTCCCTGACTATTCCCTGACTTTTCCAGATTTCCAAAATTCCCTGACAATTCCAGGTTTTCCCGGTTTTCCCTGACGATCGCCACCCTGTTTAACACGTTCAACCCGACGGACGCGAATGTGCATCCGAGGTGCGTTGCCAGGATACCGAAGGACACACATTCGCGTCTCTTAATGACCTCTCTGATGACCTCACTGAAGACCTCTCGTAAGACCTCCCTGAAGGAAGCAAATCCACGTCTTTAATAAACTATCGAGTTTTGTTATTAAAAAAATCTTTTAACTAATTTGAAATCACATTTGAGTGACTGGCCAAATTAATGTGGCAGAAAACGCTTTCCGTTTTTCACGATTGCACACTAGAAATATTCCGGGTTGAATGTGTTAAAGAATCATCCAGTCCGGTCACCCACGAAGTAGTGATGGGCGACCGTAGAGACGACACCAATGCGTTGAAATCGTACTGAATAAGCTGATAACAAATCAAGTGCGGAGGGAAATATGTGGTGCGAAGCACAGCATAAGAAATATCAAATTTTATATACCCTTTCCAATAATAATATTACTTTTAAATGCGCAGTAATATGATGTACACGACGGTTAGTTTCCATTATTTTCACTCACTGCTCAACTTCAATATTTTTAAGTAATAACTTTGTGAATTTTTGTTCAGATTATTCTCAGTGACTCTTTTCAAAATTAAGTTCAAAAAATGGCAAAGGAATATATTTTGTTATAAATAATTGACCCCCTTCAATGAAAACATCCTGGAGATCAAAAATAGACCAGTTGCCATGCATGACCCATAGTCCGGCAAAATCCCTAATCTGGCATCACTTCAGTCCCAACAGTGCCCGATTAAAGGTGCTCAACAGTACCTATAACAAGGAAACACCATGACTTTATCTCCCACTCTTGAGAACTAATATATAAGACAAAAGACTTAAATTAAATTTACTCTTCAATCTCAAAGAATAAGTGGGTCAAAATCAGTTTGGTCACTAAGTATCTAACATGATCCTTAAAATCATTATTCACAGTAAGGCCCCATGTATCCATACACACAGAACAACTTTGCTGCCACTTTCAGCAAGAAATACACAATGGCTTCCAAGCTAGAATCTGGACCAACAATGAACATAATCACAAGGAATGCAAAACTTGCCAAGAAGTTCATCAGACTAAAAACCATCATCACAATAAGGAACTACAGGTTCAAAGATATGCATTACAGGACTAATTCACATAGGGAGCAACTGGCTCAAACTAGATAATGAACTTAAGCAGAGTTTACACGATGCATTTACACGCGCGGGTAAATGCGTGAACACATTCACCATCGAAATTGCATTGTGTAAACACTCAAAATTGCACAAATGCGTGAATGCGTGGACAGAAAATAGCCCCGTTCTATTTTGGTGAATGTGTGCGAGCAATTTGTAGTCGTCCACGCATCTGTCCAGCAACGTACTTGCGTGGGTAAATGCATCGTGTAAACTCAGCTTTAGAAAATACACTATAAAATAGCTCTCAACTATGCACAGTTGATAAATATTAACTTAGCAATAAACTCACAAAAATACTTTATGAGATATTCATATAGGTAAAAATATTTCCCATAAAAATTTCGTACCATTACAAACAGCCAACCTCCTGAGATTAATATAAATGAGCTGCATTAAAATATGTGGATATAAATTGTATGTAACGAGAGTAAGAGCTGAGATCATTCTCTCTTAATTTTTTCCACATTGAGCCAAATACCATTTTTTGCCTTCAGGAGCATTGCAAATCTATGGTATTCCAGGGGTACTTGAGTCCTTGAGCACATGGAAACTTGGTACTCTTGTAAGAAGTGTGCCATCACTAGTTTGGTACTCATCAGAGCAAATCTCATGCCTGGAAAGAAATACAAATTTCCAACAATCAGAAAATTAGAACTGACCTTTTGGAGATACTTATGTAGTTTTCTTTCTTGAGTGGCCTATCTTATTTTCTGTTTTCTATGAATAATTATTTCTATAAAAACTATAAACTCCTGAATCACATAGACACTAAATACTACAATTGTTCATAAAGGTCTTAAAACAAAACAAATGTTGATGGTGTTACTTCAACGAAGAACATATGCCTTTTATAGGTATACAAACAAACTAGAGGTATGTGAGTACCATCTGTGAATACTCAACAGCCTTAAATACAAGGAAGTATTCAATATTTGAGATCTTGAATAATGAAGTTTAAAGAAGAAATTCAAATAACTAGATATCATGCCATACACCATTGGTCACCCATACATACATACAGAGCCATTTTTGATGTGTTAATGAACAATATCATACATGCAGTAAGGAGGCCACATTGTTTCGTAAATACTTATGGGCATTAATGTGCTCTATTTTGTTTACAGACAGTAACTGGTGTGTACCATATTCTTCATGGCCATATTATCCCAATCATCCCAATACAGTCGAGGCCGAAACTTTACCTGAGAAGATACTTATAGGTTAATGCTGGATGCAGGGCTCAAAAAAAGTGAATGAAACAATGCAAAACAGTTTTTAAACCACAATGGATTTGTTTCACAGAACAGCAACAACAGGATTTGAATTCACTCAGTACTAATGTGCCTACCCATCACCCAAAACAGATTCTGGACTTATTCTCAGTGACCAACACAAAGTTTGGTTTGATTCTTAAGGACCAACTTATTCAGTGATATGCTTAAGGTACATGATGTCATTTTTTACTGTCCAGTTGTAAGCCAGAGATTTGGTCCTGCTAAGTGAAAGAAATCTTACAAGACAAATCATGTTATAGAATAACCTGTTATGTGAGGAATACCTGTATTTTCTTTCTAATCCATTAATGAATCATTGTTTACTTAATTCTATGTAACTGTTATAGGACAAGCTAACCACTGCACAAAAATAGTCCAGCTTATCATCAGGCTGAGTTGAAGAAAGTTTGTTCAAGTGTAAGTTTCTGCGGTGATTATGTGCTAAATGCAGAATCACGATATGTTTTTCTGCATAATTAATGGAGAAAAACAACAGCTTCAATGAATGAAATTTGTCAAAACTAGTCGAGATGCCAAACTTATGTTTAAGAAAGATTGTGAACATCTTCGATAGTTACCACTTGATACAAGCTTCGTTAACAATAAAAGCTTTTACTCTGTTATATATTGTCATCATTATAAGTAGGGACACCGAAAAATGGTAAATAAAAATCATCAAAAGCGGTGTTTAAAATGACAAATGCGGTGAATAAAATCGTTTTAAAAAGGTGAAAGCTGTGTTTAATGTTGGGAAAAAGGAGTCTTAAAGGAAGGGTTTTTTAAAAATATTATTAATAAAGACTTCATACCAATGTGAACAAACAGTTAATAGTACATACATTTGAGATCCAATACAGAAGTTATGGCTACCCTACGCAACATAAAAAACACAGGCAAAATTAAGTTAAAGGCAAATTAATGAGATAATGGTAATAACAATAACAGAGTGGAGTAGTGTAAATAGTGTAGAGAGAGTAAAAATACACTGTAAAGTTAACGTAATGATTCCACGATTTAATTCTGTAATATAAATTTTTTCCAATCATTTCCTTTTGCCTAATTAAATTATTTTTTTACTTATAATTTGGCATGAAATTCTGATAATTTACTTTTTTTAACAGCCTACTAGCATTACCCTAGGAATACAGCAAGGCTGTATTCTTAGGTAGTGTTAAGGATCGAACTCGCGACTGGCAGTACACTAGCCCTCATTTTTAACAACTACGCTCTCATAGGTTCACGGGATTCTGGCGAATGTAGGCGACCCACATGAAATTCGGCTTAATTTTTTTCTCGCACATCCGGGCCTATGGAGAAAAAGGTCAATACGAGTATTTTTTATTTTGTTTTCCTCGTTTGTGGCACGGAAAAAATTTTCTTCTCATTTCGTGACCCGAATTACTTAACCTCTCCTTGTTGGTATCTACCATACGTACATACCATTCGTGGGGCGCATCGATCACGAGGCCGCGAGATGTTAAAATCTCCGATCCGGATCTGAATTTTTACTGTCTCTGGATATGATTTCAGTAGCGAATGAAATGAAAGACCCGTGGTTCTTTGGATCCAACCCGACCATCCTTAAATTATGAGTGGTTCATTTGTATATCTAATTTAAACAACAAAGTCTAATAAAGTGAGTATTCAGATGAAATGGTTTGAAATTGAATATGATAACATTTTCGATGCAGTGACTGAAAGAAAAAATTAAACTGTGATTGGGATCAAACTTCGCACAGTACACTAGCTCTCGTTCATGGCTCTCGTTGTATGCCTGATCCCGGCGAATGTAGGCTACCCGCATGGCATCCAACGTATTTTTTTTCCGGCGATTTTTTTCCCCACGGGGTAATGGGGGAAAAAAGTCAAATATCTTTATTTTGCTTCTAGTTGCACGGGAACGTTTTCATCTAATTACGTGACCTTAGTTACACATCCTCTTCTTGTCAATATCTACCGCACCTACATTCCATTCACGGGGCACTTCGATCGCTAAACCGCGAAAATTTAAAATCTACGATCCGGATCCGATTTTACTCCATGTCTTTGGATCCGAATCCAGAACCGAGAAAAATGAAAGATCCGATCCGGCCATCACTTAAGAAAATATTTCATGCTACAAAAATTCGGCATTTGCAAAATATCTCAAATTTCGTTTAAAAAATCGTGTTTCAAAGAAGACACGGTTAACTTCGCGATTAAACCCTAAAGTCGCTTATTTCGTGAATCCTGTCGCAAAAAACGTTTCGCTAAAATGTCATGTCCCTAATTATAAGGAATGATACAGTATATCTTTTCTTCCAAAAGTGAAGTACCTTTTCATACAGGTATTTTGTGCAAGAGTTTCTGAGAGCTCATGCTGGATGATCTACGCTGCTACCATACTATGAGCTAAATTCTTGATAAATTGGGCAACAATTACACGCAAAATGTACTTTGTAACAGTATAATACAAAACTTAATTCTTTCTTTCTTGATTCTGAGGTTAAATTAGCCACGTTTTATCTTTTCCTTAAATTTATTATTTCCTTTAAACTAATTAACCTTTTCCACTCGGATATCAAGTGATACTCGACACAGCATAGCTCAGAACCAACTCGCGTGTCAAGTGTCACTCGACACATGACATGCAAAATCCAGGGGCATTTAAAATGAAATTCCAAGTTGACTACTGGTATAGAGGTTAAAAAAATCTGAGTGCAAAGATTTAATGTTTAGATACAAAATTACAAAGAACTTGAGAGTAATAACACTTGCTGCCATCACTACTTTAAACTAAAATGCTTACTTATCCAATAGACCATAATTGGTAGGAAAATTATTGGCTTATATATTAGACATTTTGAAACAAGAATTAAAATTTTTAACAGATTTGAAACATAGTCTTTTGCTTAACCCTCCCAAATAAACATTTTTTTATTTTTAAAATTATAAAAGATATTTCAATCAATGAAGTTAAAAGAACAATTGCTGTGAAGTTTTGCACCTGAAGTGTCAATAATTCTATGATAATAATTCACCTAAGATATGACATGATACCATATGGCATCACTCAGCATAAGCAGGGTTGGAATTCTCCATAGGCCAACTTCCATAGCAATATGAGTTGTCTTCATTTTATAAGTTTTGATATTAAATAAATATTATAAGCCTTTTCATAAGTGGAAGCAGTAAAATATACCATTTTAAATATAAATATAGCATTTTCACCTATAGTTTATGCAAGAGTGTGAAACTGAGGAAAACAAAGAGAACATAATTTCATGTTGCATTTAGAGCTTTCAGTCATCCCCTAAAAAATTGAGCCTTCTGCGGTAATCTGCCAAGCCATCACATTATTATAAGAAAGCATAACTCCAGTAATTAAAAGCCAAATTATGTAACAATACATAGAATTGATGCTACAAAAGAATAAGGAACGAAGTAAGTCGCAAAGCCAGGAAAGCTAGAGAAATGTGGATGAACAATCAATGCGAAGATGTACGAAACAACCTTACCATTGGAAAGGTGGAAGCTGCCTATAGGATAGTGAGGAACCACTTCCAAGGAACGGAGCGCAAGATGCAATGCTATAAGGGACAAGAATGGAGAACTTTTAATTGAAAATGAAGACAAAGTGAAGAGATGGAAAGAATATCTCGAAGAGTTATACAACGGGAACAATCTCAGCACGAAAGTGATTGAAGAGGAAAGCGAAGTCGAGAAGGATGATATGGGAGCGTCAATATTGAGATCGGAATTCGACGCAGCAGTAAGGGACCTTCGGATGAATAAGGCTTCTGGAATTGATGATATACCCGCAGAACTGATAAGGAATGTGGGAGAGAGGACATTGGCCCATCTTTATAAGGTCATCTGCGACATGTACTCAACAGGAGAAATACCCAGGGACTTATTGAAAAATATCATCATTCCTATTCCCAAAAAGAAGAGAGCAGAGAAATGCGAAAATTTGAGGACTATAAGCCTGAAGACACATGCAACGAAGATATTGACAAGGATCATCTACAGAAGAATAGAACGAAAATCAGAGGAGTTCCTGGATGAAGATCAATTCGGATTCAGGAAAAGTAAGGGTACAAGAGAAGCAATATTGGCCCTTAGGCTGCTTATAGAGAAGAGAATGGAGAAGAACAAACCGACCTTCATTGCATTCGTGGATTTAGAGAAGGCTTTTGACAACGTGGATTGGAATTCAATGCTTGATATTCTGAAAGGAATTGGAGTTTCCTACAATGATCAAAGAATTATCCACAGTTTGTATAAAAACCAAGTAGCTGTGAATAATCTGGACCCAGCTGTGAACAAGCAAGAATAAGGAAAGGAGTGAGACAAGGCTGTGCACTGTCTCCCATAATTTTTAATGTTTACATTGAGAGAGCCATCAATGAAGTCAAGGAGAAGTGTTCTGGAGTGAACATCCACGGAGAAACAATCAGCATGCTACGATTCGCTGATGACATAGCTCTCATAGCAGAGACAGAGAAGGAGCTGAATAAGATGCTAACAACCATGGAAAGGACAATGGCCAGTTATCATCTGAAGATCAATAAGAAAAAACTAAGATATTGGTGTGCAGCAAGAGTGAGGATGCCAAAACCAATGTTATACTAGGAAAACAGAAACTGGAAGAGGTGAAAGACTTCTGTTACCTGAGAAGCAGAGTAACCAACGATGGATGAAGCAAGAAAGAAATAGTTAGTAGAATAGTCCAGGCAAAGAGGGCATTCTATCAAAAGAAGAATCTACTAACAGCTGGAAAAACAAGCTTGGAAGTAAGGAAGCAATTCATCAAAACGTATATCTGGAGCATGTTCCTTTACGGCAGTGAGGCATGGACGATGACAGCAGCGGAGAAGAAAAGGGTGGAAGCATTCGAAATATGGTGCTATCGAAGAATGATAAAGATAAAATGGATCGACCGAGTGACAAATGAAGAAGTCCTAAGAAGAGTGGGAAAAGAAAAGTCTGCTGAAAGCTATAAAAAGAAGACAGGACAACCTAATCGGCCATATCTTAAGACACGATGGCCTGATGAAGACAATCATCGAGGGAAAAGTGAACGGGAAAAATGGAAGAGGCAGGCCTCGTATGAGTTACATGGAGCAGGTCGTAAAGGACGTGAAAGAGAAGAACTATGTTGGTATGAAGAGGTTGGTCGATAGAAGAATCCAGTGGAGGGCTGCGTCAAACCAATCCTAGGATTGTTGACCCATGATGATGACATAGAATTGAAACATAAGATTAAAGGTAACATAATCTACCATTCTTTTTGTGTTAAGTCAAGATTTTTGGTGTAAAAATAAATTCATTTGGACTGCTCCCCCATTTGTGGTGCAGCAAAATTCGTGGCAAGTTCAGTTCACATATCGACTACTCAAGAGGCAATGGAGGGAAACTTACCAGCATTGCACACGCTTTTATGCAAAACCAGCAGAATATGTACAATTTCGCAAAATTGATATACAGCGCATATGCAAGATCATAAAAATGAAATCATTTTGGATGATAGAAGATGCCATATGGCATCCATAGGCTTTGGAGGGTTAAAAAGCAACAATAAAAAATCAGCAGAAGAACATTTTGATACAGTAATAAAAATTCTTGTATTTAAGATATTCTAGGTATTTGAATATTTGAGTTATGATTTACATTATAATTCAAGAAATCTATTTATCCCATCTTTGATTAACACTACATGGTAACTGGATGAAAACAAAAGAAAATCCATATCAGAGCAATTTAGGAGGCATATTTAAATAGCTTGTGGTTAATGCATACCTGTACACATTGATGGATTACCCTAATTATTTTCTCAATCCTTAAAATTTATGGACCATTTATATTTTCATTGCTGCACACCATCCTCTCACCTCTCTGTAAAACTTCTCACATTCTTTCCACCTGCATTCTTCTGATGCATACACCCCAATGGTAGTCAAATTTCCACAATCAAACTATTTCATTAATGAATGTGTTCTCTCATATTTTAGTACTGTATTACCAAGAAAAAAACCTTTCCAAATTCCTGATCTGTGAAAGCTCCCATTCTTGACATACTTTCTTTGTAAAATGATTATCTCATATTATCTCATATTTACCTCTATTCCAATGAACAACAAGAATAAAAGTGATGAAAGAACTGGCTCCTCATTGAAAAGAAATTGACAATGATTAGGAGTTTTCTATGCTGGAATAACTTTTGATATGATTTTTTATGCTTACGGTGATTACATTTAATTTAAAAGTTTAAAAAACGATAATTACCCAGGCAATTACGAGGGCCATGTCCAAATCCTTGGAATACATATGGAGATCTTTTCAACTTCTCTTCAGCAGAAAATCTCTCCGGACGAAACTCATGTGGCTCAGGATAATGTCTATCATCATAATGAAGCCCCATCACAGAAATTAAAACTGGTGTACCCTTATCTACTACCACTTTCTTTTCCCCATTTCCATCAGAAACAGTCAAGGTACATTCCTTAATACATTCACGCTCAATGCGGGCCACAGGTGGATGCATACGCAACGATTCTGAAATAGAAGAGAAGTTAAAAAATTCTTTTACAAAGGGTTAATTATGCAATCAAGTCATTAGAGACATTTCACTCAATAGCAGAAATTCCACAGAGAAAAAATCATTCGCCTTGACCAGGATCCCGGGCAAGGCGAATGATTTTTTTCTCTGTGGAATTTCTGCTATTGAGCATTTTCAGCGGGTAACGCCGTTAAGGTTCTCGCGGCTAGTTCGCGAACCTTCAATTTGACATTTCACTCAATTCAAATATACAAAGCTCCAAATAAAACTACATCTATTCACTTTTAAGGCCATTTTACACAGTCATTGAAACTGAACTCACTAACCGCGAGAACACTTGCACAAGAAATATTGTGCCGTGAAAAGCAATGACTTGCAAGGAAAACCTGCAGCACTGCATGAATGCCTGTGGGCAAATTTGAACATGTTCTAATCAGTTATATACAATCATGCAATTTTAAATTTTGTTTTCACTACATGTCACGGATGTAGTGGCAATGTACCAACACCAGGGTTCTAGCGATTAAATTAGTTGTTGACATTTGAGATAGGTGTTTTTGCTTGCTCTTATTTCTTTTGGAGATGCATTAAGTGCAATAATCATGAATTGGGTGATTAATCATGAGGAAGCTTAAATTTCCCTTATTAAGGAAGAGGCTATCTCATTAGCTTGGCCCACAGCTATATCAATGCTGGGTAAAATGTGGTTTATGAATATGGTACTAGGGTGTCAACTTTAACAAGAAGTGAGTGCTTAGTAATTTTCCACACTTTTTATTTTACCTCTACCAGTTTCAACGTTTACTCGTTATTATCAAGAGGTTCACTTCAAGAGGTGAACTGTATTACCATTAGAAACAGTTACAAGCCATTTCCATATCATTACCAAGTGAACCTTTTGATAATTACATGTAAACATTGAAACCGCTAGAGGTAAAATAAAGAGTGTGGAAAATTACAAATCTTTCACTTATTGTTAACATGGATTAATTCCACAAAGTCAACTCATCAAAGATTCATTTAAGGGTGTCCACTACTTTGTTTAAAATGGTTTAAAAATTTATTTTATAGTGGTGGCAATACATAAACTGCTTCATTCATGTTCAATTAATTGCTACTTGAGAGATCTTGAAGTTATGCAACATATTGATGGTACTACCACCACTTGATGGTATACTGTCACTGAAATACTGCGCAATGCCCAAACTGCCCAATGACTGCCCTTGTAAAGCTGTCAGACTTTCTCCATCACAATACGCTGTCACAGACTTCCACAGATGACCGCTCAAATGGAAGCGACATCAACTTATACAGTTTTAATTACAGAGTAAAACAGAATTTTTGCCTCTCAAGAAATAATCTTTCCAACAACACTACCCATTTTCACCTGTTTAATCCCGTGTGGGACACTGATGAATCCCACCATCCAGTGGTAAAAGTGAATATGACTCTAGTGACCTACACCAGGTTGAATGTATGTATGGGGAGTGTATGGGGACTAGTGATGGAAAATATATTTATCATAAAGCAGCAGGTGACAATCACTGACGGATACCATGAATCACTGGTGAGTCACAGTCGCACATTAGCAAACTTGGTTGCATGATCCACCAGTGCTTGTGCCTACCCTTACACTTGTGCACAAAATTTTAGTGGAGCCATTGGTTTGTGATCAAAATTAACCCACTGACTTACCATTTTTTCTCAGTGCTTACCCCCAAAAATACTTATCCACAAGGTCATCTATTGATAAGTATTCTATCATTAATTATTGATAATTACTGAGTAATGTTATAATATCAATGTTATAACATAACTTGAAAAAAATTAAATTATGAAACCGGCAACTCACTGTCTTTGTAAGTGAAGGGCACATTCCAGAGGCCAGCGAATCTCTGTCTTCATAAGCCAATTTGGTTGACTTGACCCCCAAGATATTTGTTTAATAAATCAGACAAATGTTTATACATGGCACATAATAGAAAACAATACACCGATTTGAACATGTTAACCTAAAAACCTAAGGCCTCACCTAAAAAAATCCACCAAGTTGGCACCCATACAATATTCACAAATCAAAATCGATTAATAGAAGCAAGTCAAGTGATATAGCACCTATTTTGGTGATTAAAAAAATATAAACTGCCAAGTTTAGAGAGAACTGAATTGTACAAAAGAAGATTAAACCTTATCAACATTCACGCACAAGGAAAGAAAATAACAGCTGCAAAGAATGATTGACATGGTTCAGAAAAAACAGTGGTCGGCATTAATATCTATTTGCCAGCATACAGGACTCACTTTTTTCCCTTCAAAAGTCACCCAAAATATGGGGTGTGTCTTATGCACTGGTAATTAAAATCAGGAGTTTAAATTTCAAAATTTTGTTCACAGCAATACACATGCGAGCACTATATTTTGTCTTTTTCAAAAGAATGATTTCGAGTATATCATTTACATTATTTTTTCTGCACAGAAAAATACTGTATTTACTCGTGTAAGCTGTGCACCTTTTTTCCAGAAATGCTGGTGAAAAAATGGGGGTACGCAGCTTACACGAATCCTCCAGATTTTTGTGTAAGCCGCACACCATTTTTCTTCAAATTCCTGTTGTTTTTTTTCTCCTAAGTTTTGCATTCTGTGAACATATCAACGTAATTGGTAAGCATGGTCCAGTACTAAATCGTACATTGTAAAGCATTCTGAAATTTCAAAGTAATTAGTAATAAAAATCTACGTTTAACAAAGTCTGAGCGTACAACGGTACTCGAAGAATTGCTAGATCAGAAACACCACTTGACAAAGCAATAGATTTATTGTGTATAGATCGTATGCAGGACAACACATTGTAGCACTGATATGTATTTAAATCTACTGCATCCTGTAAGCTGCCACAAGGGGGGCAGCGTCTTTATGTCTTTTCAAAATCATAAGCGGAGTTTGTTTCCATATCACGTATCTGTAGCAACATTTTTACATAATAGATAGCTCCTTTTGCATACACATTAAAGCTACATTGCAAAGACAAGACAAAGAATTTGTTACATAGTGGCAAGAGTCATATGCTCAGAGATTATACCTTCTTATTATCTGTGCTATCCGCTCTGAGTGTAAGAGTAGTAAATGAGTTCAAATCGATCATTTAGCATTTTAAAATAATTTTCTATTATCACCTTGAAATGAATTCTGATGAGAAATTGCGATCGTTTCCTGTGAGTACAAAACAACATATTATAAGCGATGCCGAAAAAATAGGAAATCGAGCTGCAGGAAGGAAATATGGTGTATCTGAATCTAGCAGTGACAAAAATTAAAAATGAGAACTGTTATGATATGAATATTCATTAGTGATTTATGATTCTATTTCCGGGAATGTGTTTTACTTTAGTTTCATAAGAATTATAATTGTTATTGCATTGAGCTTAGTTTTTTCCGTGTGTTCCCAAGACTTTCTGGTGTTGTTAAATCGTCCCAGTCCACAGCTACTAAGCAGAGAGCAGACAAGACCACCGCTATCAGGTACGGATGGCATTCTGCTTTTATTTGTTAATATGCCAATGGATTCCTGTAATAATCGAGCACTCACGGGTTGAAATTGTATATATTTCTGCAATTATTTCAGTTGGATGTTATTTTGAACATATGCCATTTTTATAGCTGGATGATGTGATCGTATGTAACTGTAATTACTGTAAGTTGCTACGAGAAAAAGATGCTTGGTAAAAGAGGCCGTTCGTTGATGCATGACGCGATGATGATCATGTTGGTATTAACACGTAATTCTATCAATTAATGAGAAAGATGCACATGTACTAGTACTCAAGTACACAAAAATAGTCAATAGTTAAAATCATTTAAGCATACAATTTTAGTTACCTAATAACACCATTTCCAAGTACACCATATCATTAAGAGCCTCATAGGTGATGCCCTTATGATTTTCAATCACAGCATTGATTTCTTCTCTGACTTTGTCCTGGACCAAAGGATTTAAAGCCAGTTCATAAGCAGTGAATGTCAAAAGAGTGCTTGAAGTTTCATACCCAGCAAGTAGGAAGAGCAGACACTGGGATATTATCACTTCATCAGTTAAAACTGAAATAAAAAAATGAAGCTTAATGGCTTCCAACAATTTAATATTTTATTTACACACAATACCATAACTAAATATCACTTTTACTGTTATATAACTCTTTTTAAGCATTAAAGTAGATCAAACTTTTTAACAATTAAGACATGAGATGATGCAATAAATAACACCACAGTAACTTGGCATTTATTCCCTAAACAGCAGCATGCAACTCATTTAGCTCACCTTCGATAATAATACAAGGGAAGTTTTTTTTTTCAACCTCCAATGGGCCATAAATGAAACACAAATTGAATATTAAAATTTTTTTTACTACCAAAAGTTATGCACACGTATGGTTACTTTTCGATATAAGCACCTTGACAATTGAGGCATTTGTCGTACTTGTGGACAAGCTTGACAATACCCTCTTCATAAAATGTTGCTGCCAATGAATGGAAATGAGTCTTGTCGTAGTCTTGAAGCTCCTCGTTGGTTTGGAAACGCTGTCTTCCTAGCGACTTCTTCAATTCAGGGAAAAGATGGAAGTCACTTGGTGCTAGGTCGGGACTGTATGGTGGGTGATCGAAAACGTCCCGTTGAAAATGCTCAAAAAGTCTTTGGGTTGCACCAGCACTGTGAGGACGCGCATTGTCATGGATCAAAACAATTCCAGAAGTCAGCATGCATAATGCTAACCCCCTTCATCATGCACATCAGTTCGACTGTCTGAATTTTTGACACCATTCATGGACAACACCACTACTCATAAAGTTTTCTCCATACACTCGGCTCATTCGTTGATGAATTTCTGCAGCACTATTCCCTTCTGCTTGCAGGAAGCGAATAACACTGCACAATTCGCACTTGGCGGGAGAATCAATTGAGGCGGCCATGTTTATGTGGCTGCCACTCAGAACAGACTGACGACTTAGGTTCGGCAGTGATAGAGCATGTGATACGGGTGATGCACTGTTGCCTAATTCACATACCACCCGCCTAGCGCTTGTCTGGCGTTTATGCTGTGCCATCGGAGGTTGAAAAAAAAACTGCCCTCGTACATCCGGACCCAAAGACTAAAATTTTTGCTAAAATTCTCTCGTGAAAGCAAGCTTCAACAGTAACTGTAGAGTTTACTAGACCTGACACAAAAATAACAGCACTGCTCAAATTAACTAAGGAAAGCTCTTTAAAATTCAAACATATGTGCACCCCACAAACATTCATCACCAAGAGCTTAGGACAATATTTGGTGTTTCTTTTCAGCTGACACTTTAGGTTTCACAAGAAACATGATGTTAACGTGCTGCACTTGTCGTTTCCAAGGTTTTCTGGCAGAACGTAAAATCATGACATATACTCATGAAAACATGTAAGTATTCAACTCCCTCCCACCTTGACTGAGCAGACCAAGTGAGTTGTAACTTATGTGTGAGAACACAGTTCAAGGTCATAAAAGTAAAGGCACAACAAGCATGAAAAACAGTTCCTTAACCCATTCGCATCCGTAAACATACTGGTATGCGATCTAGATCTGGCCTCAATCACCGGAAGCGTACTGGTATGCATAATGCATTATGTTCCTTGTCAGTTGATGCTGCTGCCATCTTACATCTTTTTTTAAAACATTTTAGTCAGTCCTTTGTACCTGTTGCAGCTGCCATCTGACGGCTTCATTGACATGTTTTTTCCATTCATCAATGTAGAAACTATATTTGTGATTAAATACCTCAAAAGTCGGTGGTGTTTGTGGTCACCTTAAATCTCAGAGAGAGGATGCGAATGGGTTAAAAATGCAAAGTCTCATTATCCTTGGGCCAGTCCTCATTCTTCACTGTGACATGTTACGTTAACCCTTTCGCTGCAGATTTCATTTCCAGCACAGTTCTCTATGAAGTGTCATTTCGACACAATAGTAAATTTAAGCTTCAGGTGGTGCTGCACTACACCAACTCGTTTTGTTTAACTTCCTATTTCTGCACATAGGTCCTTCCAATGCTTGTTCTCAGAAGAAGAGACTTCAGTGGATTAGAGCGTGTTAAAAACATGTGGAAGATCTGGTGCTTTCCCGGCGTATCTGCTGCGTGAAGGTTTCTTGGGTCCTCCACCAGGTTATTGCATCCATGTCCGCCGACGTTTCGATTCCCGACTTGATCATCGTCTTCAGGGCTTCTGAATTCAGAAGACTGAGTCTGGAATCAAAATGTCGGCGGACATGGACGCAATAACCCGGTGGAGGACCCGAGAAACCTTCACGCAGTGTTAAAAACATAGTTTTTCGAGACCGTGGAGAAAAGTCGATCAGCGCATTCCATTGGGAAAAAAATTTAGTCCACTATATTCGATTTTCAAAGCGAAAGGTTAAAGTTAAACATGCATTTAAATTAGCTATGCATCAATTTTTAAAAAACACAGTTCATAATACCTTTATGGGGGCTCTCACTGCCATCTCCTTCTCTATCCTCATGTTCACCCTGTTTGGCATCAATCATAAGCTGAAGGAAATCATTCCTTTTCTCCTGTTTCCCTCCTTCTCTTTCAGTCTTAGTTTTTTTCAAGAGTGCAACTAGGAAGGCCAATGCTTTGTGATTGAGAAAATGAAGTTGCACAAAATGAAGTAGCCAAGTGTTTCCCATGATGACTAGAAAAATCAAAAGTCTCATTTTTATGGGGATATAGTCAAACTTAGAGACAACTTGAACAAATTCTGCTTCAGGTTGATGAAGTGAATCACAGTGAACTCCAAAAGCACAAGAGGAAATGACATCAAAAGTATACCGGCCAAAGAGTTCCTTCATTTCCATTTCTCTCCCATTGCCACACGTTGTACCAACACCTGAAGACCTTTCAGCATTATCACATTCATTCAAGACCTGAGCCTTGGGCTCAACAGAGTCACCAGGCTTACTCCTCATGTTCAGGTAAGTCATCATTTGCTGCGCAACTGTATCGACCATGTGAACCATGGCTTTTATTTTCCCAGATGTAAACGCAGGAGTCATGAGTGATCTCACAGTTTTCCACTTCCTACCCTTGAGGGCAAGCAACAAATTAGCAGTATAAGGATCTTGTCTGCGCAAGGTTAACATTGGCCGATCAGTGAAGTTCTCAAAATCTCTAACCATAACTTGCTTGATAACATCAGGATCCACAAGCACCAATTTCGCCCGGCGACCCTGAAATAACAAAGATTTACCCTTAACAAGATGTAGCAACATAGTAAACAATTCAGAGATACATTTCATAAGCTATCAATAACTATTCTCATTATATCACATGTAGTAGTGAAATTCCACAGTGAATTGGAAAAAATCTAAATTTCATTCCTTTGCACTTTTTTCCATTTCTTATCCACATCACATTTTCTTTTAGAATATATCAGACTTAGAAGAACTATTCCCCACTCTTCCAGAAATTTTTATTGGCAAATCATCCAGCACATTACTTACTGTCTCTAACAGTACAAAAACTCAGGTAATTAAAAATTATTTATTTAACCCTCTTAAAAGCCGATATATCGGCTTTTGCATCTCGGGTGAAAAGTGCGGCAGGCCGATATATCGGCCCAATATCAATATTGTTCAACTTTATGACACTAAAATAATAACATCGATTTTTCAGTCACTGTAACAAAATGTCGTCACTATTAGTTAGTTCCTCTTAACCTTTCCCCTGGGGTACTTATAGCGAGAAATGCGGAGGATAATTTAATAAAATGTAGCACCTTAGGAAAAAAAAATTATGAAGCTATTGTTTTATCTATCCATATGTGGTTTTTTTTAAATTATTTAAGTTGAACTAAACAATAATGATACATTTCTTTTACATTGACTAAAAAATAAATATTATTTCAGTTTGATAAAGTTAAACAATTGTTTGTTAGGAATAATATTTTGATTTTCAGACACAATAGTAATATATTTTTTAACATTTTCTTATGAAATTTACATTTTTATGTAATAGAGACAATTTTAAAGATATGTAGAAAAATTCATAAATAAATTTTTTTAAACTAGCAAATTGCATAACTTTTTGTCAGCCTCTGCATAGTCCCACCTTACAGTGTATTGCGGAGTAGCATCAGGACACCTCCCATAATTGTACATGTGTCATTTAGCACGATGGACAGACTATACAAAATAAGACCGGTCTTGGAATACTTCATTGAAAAATTTCAAAATGTACATAAACCAAAGCAGGAGCTATCTCTTGATGAAGCAATGATTCCATGGAGAGGAAGATTAAAAATTAAGACCTATAATCCAGCCAAAATCATAAGTATGGCTTGCTAGTTCATATGGTTTGCGAAAGTGATTCTGGCTACATCAGTAATTTAGAAATATATTTGGCCGAGGGAAAAAAAATTAGAACAAACCATCCTTTCTCTTTTGAAGCCTCATCTCAATCTTTGCCATCACGTATATCAAGATAATTATTAAAACAGCATAAATATCAGAACTGCTCTTTGATAATAGAATTAGAGTTTGTGGAACCATCAGACCAAATAAAGGGCACACTGCCACATTGAAGAGTGAGGCGAAAACATTGAAAAAAGGACAGTGCACGTTTTCTTGCAAAGGTGAAGTGTTACTTGTACTGTGGAAAAACAAAAGCACTATTCACAGCACTAAGATGGGTAATACAAAACTGAAAGATAGGATCACAGGACTTTACTTCAAAAACCTAACTGTATTTTGAAATACAATGAGTGTATGAAAGGCATAGACAGGGCGGATATGTATTTATCGTGTTATACAATCATGAAAAAAACAATGACATTAGTCCTGTGGCTAATAAACTGAGCCCTTTTTAACAATTTTAGAGTTTATGAAACACTAAATGAATCAAATTGCATTCGATTCAAAGGATATCTGCTCCAGACAGCCAAAGAGTGGGCAGCGGGTAGAGAGGAGCCAGATGAGCCATTCTCGAACGAGGAGAGAGATAAGCCGACAGAGCGTGCTCCTTTGAGAGATCACCCACATAGTCTCTCGAGAGACCTTCGTAAACATCATCTTGTCCCTATTGTGGGAAAGAGGAAGAAGAAATACCACACCCGAAGATGCAAAGTGTGTGCTTACAGAAAAATTAGGAAGGAGACAAGGTATGTGTGCTCAACTTGCGGTGTTCCACTCCACTAGGGAAAATATTTTATGGAGCATCACACAAAGAGGAAATACTGAGACTTTCTGTGAATATTATTTTACAAATCCCTTCACAAAATTTTAATTTTTAAATAAGTTACAGCATTTTTACTGATGCAATGCATTTTCAAACAATGAGGTATAAAAATCCCCCGGAAAGGAGGGTTAAAAGGCATTTTAATACCCCGGTACACAACGTGTTAAGCTATATCTACCAAAATAGGAAAACACTTTTAGTGCAGTAAAATGCATCTTATAGAATATTCATTTCTATGTATATGTATGAGCATCAAAAATTTTTTATCCCCATAGGTAAACTTTTGCTACATTTTATTTGAAAAAAAAGAGCCAGTTTTCAGGCCTTATTATCCCATAACCTTATTTTGCAGTCTTGTATTATGTTACCTATCATCATATGAACTTCAGATTCCAACAAAATAAAGTCAATGATGCAACCAAAAACTGCCTAAAACTTTTTTCATTCTCTGGATGATATAGCTTCTTAAATTCAGGTGTTTCAACATTTTTTACCAACAGAAGTAGCCAAAATTGCATATATCCCATGACCTAAACCCTAGTCATCAAGCTCAAGGCATTATTAATAATATTACTAATGTAAAGGAATTTTTATAAAATCCTCCATACGGTATAACAAAACACGCAACCAATGAGAACTAAATATCAAAATAATAATAAGAAATATAACTGTGAAGAGCCATAAATTTATTACAAATGGAATTTTACTTTACGTTCCATAATACACCCTTAATTATACTGTACCATAGAGGATGATGTAAGCACATTAAACTTCTGACACACATCTACTCAATGGGTTATGAGTGGTAAAGAGTAGAAAACTAAAGTTGAGTATGACAGCTGTATGAAAAACCACTACAAAATCAGCCCAGATATCTTAATTAGTTCAAAACTGTACCCAGGCCAGTTATAAATAATGCCTAGATGAATTGCTATTAAGTAACGAATCTCTGAATTAGTTATAACTATACACAAGACTAAAATTACTCAATTTGCCAGAAACTCACACCATAACATCACCTGCAGGCATTTTATTTCTACTGATCACTATTTAAGAACAAAAAAATCAGAATCTAGAGGTTGCATTACACTTAACCCCTTCATCATCATCATCAGCCAACAATCCTAGGATTGGTTTGATGCAGCCCTCCACTTGATTCTTCTATCGGCCAACCTCTTCATGTTGACGTAGCTCCTCTCTTTTATATCCTTCAAAACTTGCTCCATATACCTCATACGAGGCCTGCCTTTTCCATTCTTCCCGTTCACTTTTCCCTCGACGATTGTCTTCATCAGGCCATCATGTCTCAAGATATGGCCCATTAAGTTGTCCTGTCTTCTTTTTAATGTTTTCAGTAGACATCTCTTCCCTCCAACTCTTCTTACTACTTCTTCGTTTGTCACTCGATCAATCCATTTTATCTTCATCATTCTTCGGTAGCACCACATTTCAAATGCTTCCAGCCTGGACTTCTCTGCTGCTGTTATTGTCCATGCTTTGCTGCCATGTAGGTGAATGCTCCAGATTTATGTTCTAATGAAATGTTTCCTCACTTCAATGCTTGTATTTGCTGCTGGAAGCAGAATCTTCTTATGGTAAAATGCCCTTTTTGCGTGGGCATTTCTACTGGCAATATTTAACCCCTTATGCACATTTTTTTTTATTTCAGCCAAAAATAATCTGGTTTATTTACTTTTAGTGCTTTTCAATGAGTATATTCATACAGAAAAATGTTTTTGGTGAAAAATTTTTCACTTCCTAGGGAAATACCAAAACATTATGGGCAAATACCATATGGGTTAATGCAAGATGTGAATGGAGGAGAATGTATTCCACAGGGTATCCACATACTGCAAGAGTACCGACCAATGTCAGCCATAACCCAGGTTACACTGCAAAGCAGTTTCAATCCAAAGTATATATATGCTCGCAGAAGATCAACTCAACATCACCCATGTCGGCCTTACATAAGAATGATAACACTTTCTGAATCAAAACTGACCTTGTTTCCTACTGTTAGCCAAGCAATAGAAAGCATTATTAGACTCTAACCTTAAGAAAAGGTACTGGAGAAAGGTGATCAGTAACTGAAGAAAATACTGAAGAGATTTGTTCAGTTTTTTTCAAGTTTTCAGTTACTGAAGGGGTCTTACTCAACAGTAACTGAAGAAGATCTCGAGGTAATGAACAGTGTTGACCGGTAACTGATAAAATCTTCTAGTTATTGATCAATTTTCTCCAATACTTTTTCTTAAGGGTACTGGCCTAACATCAGCCTAATAATAATGATGATGGCAAATTTCATCAATTATGCTATCAATCGCAAGGACAATCACTGCGACAATGAAACTGTTAGTGATAAAAAACAATCAATTACCATTTGCAAAATTACAAAACTAGGCATTAAAAGTAACCACTTTCAAGATAAATAAAATAACTTGTTTTCTTGCCTTGAGTGCCTGCATAGAAATTATTTGCCTCAGCATTGTGAAATTATTGGTAGTAAAAAATTAAATACATATACACTCCATTAATAAGGGGTGTAAAAACTGCTTCAAGATCTCACCTCAAACATTCCTCCGACTGGGTGCATCTTCAGTTTGTTGTACAATTCTAAATAAAACTCATGGAATGACTTTCTGAAAAGCATTCTGTCTTTTATATTGCCAAAAAATATGACTGGCTGTAAGTATGGAATGCCCTTCTTTTTCCAAACATCATAATTGCTGGTGAAGTACTTATATAACAACCATAAGACAAAGCAAAACAATATGGTCACATAAGGAGTATAAGTAGTTGAGGTGAAAGTGTACATGAAATCCATTGTCACTGCAAAAAAGAATTAAATATTAGACACAATTGAAACGGGCTTAATGGATGATGCAAATGTTAAAAATCTCAAATTAATACTTTTAATCAAAAGTAGAGAAGTAAAGCCCATTTTACATGATACTTGATTCAGTACAAGGTCTAGTATACTCGCTAGCATGCTAGCTTTCCAGTATCGCGTGAACAGAACCAGTATACTGGCTGGCAAGCATGCTAGCTAGTATACTCGCTCAGCTACTGGATTTCAAACTTGATGTAGTACTAGATTTCTAGTAGGACCTAGTAGTCCAGTAGCCATCGACCAATCAAGTCTCATAACAGACACTGTGCGAACTTCTCCTTTTTTTAATTAGTATGGAATCATATGGAATAACCGATTCATAGCAAGTACAAGGTCGATGATCGTGTGAAACCTCCCAGGACAGTTCCAATCATACTAGATTCCGTCCTCAATATCAAGTAGCGGCTAGCACACTAGGTCATGTGCTCAATCAAGTATTGTGTGAAACGGGTTTAAGACACTCCAAATTAAAAGTCTAATAACTTTTTTTAATTTTGTAGACAAATTTTCCAGTGACATACCCAGCAAATTGGTCTGAAAATCCATCACTGCCTGGGTCACTGGATATTTTCACCAGAGAGAGTAGTGTCTTCCTGATAAACTGATTAACTGGAGATCTGACTAACAGTGATTGGGATGTTTTAATTCCCTTTAGCATCACACGGACACATGTCCACATAGAAATGTCTCAGAGATGTCATGCTACAGCTATATAATATATATATATAGTATATCTCAAACATCTCAATGTCTCGAATGTCTGGGTCACTGGATATTTTCACCAGAGAGAGTAGTGTCTTCCTGATAAACTGATTAATTGGAGATCTGACTAACAGTGATTGGGATGTTTTAATTCCCTTTAGCATCACACGGACACATGTCCACATAGAAATGTCTCAGAGATGTCATGCTACAGCTATATAATATATATATATATAGTATATCTCAAACATCTCGAATGTCTCAAGAGGCATCTCAAAGAGTAATCTTGAGATATTTGGAAAATTAATTTAGAGTTCATGTCTCAGATACATCTCGAATGTCTCAGATACATCTCGAATATCTCTGAAACTTAAGAGTTATTCAGAGAGTCCATGAGATGTCTCATATGACATTTCAGTGACCATTTCTTTGAACATCTTTTCAAAATAAAATTTTGCTAGCAACATGTTCACTGGAAATGTAATACATTTTGTGACTTGTGAGGACAGCTTAGTCCAACTTCTAATTTGGCAAATGAGAATCTTTGAGAGATCTTCAAAATATTTTTCAACTACAGCAGGTAGGTATTAGGAAAATTGGATTTATTGAACCAAATAAAAATTTCCATTAGAAAGAATAAACAACATCACATCTGATTTTTGAAGTTGAAGTAACCAAATAACCTGTATTAAAAACTTAGGAGGGATATATGGTTAGAACACTATTTAAGACCTAATTTCCACAAAATATAATAATTATACTTCATAAACTGGGCTCCTATATTTCCTATGAAAATATTGTTGCTTCATCCACTTGTATTCCAATATAATAAAACTAAAAAACTGATTACAAAAGATCTTTTAATCAATTACCACTTCACTGCTCAAAGAACGAACCAAACAACAAACGGCAACCAAATCATTCTTGGTCTCAAATATGTTTAGGGACAGCATTACTAATGCACTTGTATTGGGTACTATGTTGAAATGCAATCGAGTTTATTTGAATAATGATAAAATATTTTCATCAGTCAACTCCGACTGCAGTCGTAGTTGATTCTTAAACTGAGGTTTAAGAAGAATTCGTAGACAATGAAAACTTATGTTTTAAGTTAACAAGATATTATCACTTAATGACAAAATTACAATTGAACATGAAACTACTCTGCCAAAATTATGCGAAAAAACCTGATGGGCAGCAATGTTTCAAAAGTGCTTCAATTCTTATTTTCAATTCCCACGTTAACGCTAACAATTCCATCATCGTACTGGACCCAACAGCTATATCTTATAACACACTTCTCAAAGTACTAAAACAGAATAAGTTATGAATATGAATACAGAAAAACATGCTTTTGGGAGTACTCACATACTTCATCAAAAAGGTTTCCCTTAATAAACGTTGGAATCGGCCACACACGAGTCGTCAACTAATCCACCGGTTGCAATCAAATTCGTAGCAATTCCAAAGTCCACATTAATCAAAGTCCCACAATATAACTGGCGGTTGAATAAACGATTACCTAAAACCACGTTCGTATATACAGGCCCAGCAACTTGCTAAGACTTCTTAACCTAGCCTAAAACAACAAAAATAAACACCACTAGAAGAACACATGAACATGAAAAATCTACGCAACGCCAATGTGCGTGAGTAACCAATCGTGGAGGATCGCCTCACTAGCGGGAAAATAATGGAAATCAAATTCCCTTATCTTATCGCCATAACTTGCGAAGTAAATATTTGATAGTCACAGTCCTTTGATCCAACAAACTGCAATTCTGGCTCATAAATCAATAATCAAAATATTTATTGCTGATTATCAGAACCATAAAAATGCTTAGTTAGAATTCATTAGGCGTTTTAACACCTCTAGGAAAATCCCGATATTGAATTTATGGTCCTTTAGCTCATATTTACGTTTCTAAAAAAAATGTTCCACATACAATCCAAATATTTAGTTCATTTAGAGTGATATATATATTCTATGTGCTTGCGCTCAGAACTACCCAAGTAGCCAAAAATATTGGCCCTACTCTTAAGAAAAATTGCACCCAAAAACTGATCAATAACTGATGAATGACGTATACGTTGGCTGTCCAGTATTGGTAGAGCATTAGCATGAGATATGAACCAATGAATAGCCAAATATAGGCTATGTTGGAATCATTGGCTGTCCAATATTGGGGATTCACTGGCTGACCAATATTGGCAGAGCATTGGGAAGAGATATGAACAAACATATAACGTATGAAGTCTATATAGCTTTTAGCCTATAACTTTATAAAGTTTCACCTATGTTATAGAAATGCCTAGTTAAACCGATGTGTAAACAATAAAATTATCTTTCACACACTAGATTAGTCAATGTTTTGTGTAAATTGTCCAAAGGTCAAACTACTCAGAACTTCCTACATTCTTACTTCCTACGATTTTGTAAACAATAAGCTATGAAAATGTTTGCAAAAATGCACCAACTCATTTGTGGAATGTGAACATTGATGCTTCAACATGTTAAAAAATATGTTATATAAATAATGGAAATCTTGAAAATATTTCTCAAGAATTATTAATGTATCTTGATCTGATATCAGATAGTGATAATATTCTATTTGGGCCCCTTGTCCACATATGTGGATAACCGGTTATACATCCCTCAGAGGGTAGCTTTTTCCAGTAGAATATAAAGTATCGATGCACCCATATGAGAACATACCTGATTTTGAATTTTCCACCTTGAAAGCACCAATTTAAAACACTAGAATCTACGATACATACTGATGAGCAGTCATGTAGCAGTTGTATACAGGGGAGAAACTGCTTATTGATCACTCAGGGAGCACACTCCCCGTGGATGCACCCCATCTGTTTTAGCTTTCACTGTTCTCTTTAATCAAATCAGCATTCGCAAGGATCCGTTGCTTAGAACTGAGTTTATATCTGTTAAACCACCCAGCATTTGCTCAAAATATGATTTATTTCCCCACCGCAAGGTAAAAATGAAATGGGAATTGGAGGAGAGAGAAGGTCATTAACCACAGTCTGATTCCCCTTGAAGTTATGGGGCTTTGAGATGTAAACACATTTCGTGACGCGTGGGATTTTGCTGATAGCCACCATCCATATGCTTTAGACCCCCAAACCAAAGTTAACGACTCCTTCACTTCAAAAACTATAAATGGATAATCTAATTAACAGATAAATTGGACTTCACTTTGATACATAATAATGAGTTTTTTACATTTGTTGAAAGGGTATTAGCTAGATTTATGGAATTAATGGAAAGAAAATCTAGCTCTGCATTCACTCATCTGTCACATTCAGTCATATTTTACATTTTGTAAAGATGGACTTTGAGAAATCTATAAAGAAAGACTTTAAGATGTAATTAGGTATGATAAAGAGATCTTTTATATTCACAATCTTCGTAAAAATGAGTTTTTCAATTTTGAACCATGACTTTACCTATTTCGAAAATTTCGTTATATCACATATGGTTCCATGCATTTAGTATAGGTAGTCTTTTCGTCAAGACTGACACCTAAGCAATGTAATAAGAAAATGTCCTTATATGTAAGAACTGTGTCAAATAGTTTCCAAGATTAATATCTCTGTTTTGTACAGCCCTGGTCACTTGCTCATGGCCACCTCCCTCCCTCCCCCTACTTCCTTGAGGAACAGATGGTGCTTTGGTGGACTACCTTTCAGTTGGGTTCTTTCATCTATTTGACATAAGTGAAATTACCAGGAAAAATATGAGACCAACCTTTAGCTACCGAGGAAAGCCAGTAACGAAAGCCTGCTTGCCATCTACCTCCACAGTGTGTGAAAAAATCTCCATGACTCGTAAAAGTTGTTTGGTCACCATTCTACATGTGTTACATTAACAGATTAGAAAAGACACAGACGTTTTGTAAGAATGTATGTGCGTAAAAGTAGAGCTGACCTTAGTAATATCTCCTATGCTGATGCATGCAATGACTTAAGGCCTGGTTACACGATACATTAACACGTACAGGTTCATGTACATTTGCGTGAATGGTTTCTGCTCAACTTGTGCAAATGCATGAACCAAATAGAACAGGTTCTATTTTCTGTTCACGCATTCATTCATTTGTACATTTTCGTGTGGTTACACGGTGCATTTTTGCATTCATTCTCGCGTTCATTCATTTACACATTAACTCGTACGGGTTAATGTATCGTGTAACCAGGCCTTTAGGTATATATACATTATCATCTAGACATGTTGTGGCTGATGTTATGTTTTTGTATAAGCTATTGAATAATGTGACATCAAGTCTGTATCTTTTCGAACTAATATCTTTACTGACTCCAACATACAATAGTTGGAATAAAGGTTTATTTTATAGAGAATTTCAGCAGACAAATTATTTGCACAATGGTCCATTAAGTAGAATCTTAAGGGAAGAAAATGAACTCCCTGCTGAAATTGATTTCTTCGCAATGAGTATTGGACAGTTTAAGAGGTCTTGAAAAACATTACACTTAAGTTGGTTTTTATATTTTATAAATTTACTTTATTTTTTATATTTTTTTTATATTTTATAAATTTTCTTTATTTTTTATATTGTTTTTATATTTTATAACTTTTCTTTATTTAACTGACTTTGTCAACTTCGTTTCTTGTTAAGTGTATTTTATCTATTGTATTTTTTCTTTTTTTTTGCTTAAATGAGTATAGTTGCCCATATTTGTACGAGATATATTTGGTACAATTAAATAAATAAAAAGGTTTAGTATTGAGATCCTTTGCTAAACTACCTTAAATCCCAATAGATCAAAGTATATTCAAAATGCAAGGGACCTGATTGTGAGTGCAGTGAAGGGTGGGGAGATTTATCCACATTGTCAAAGAAGCAATCAAGATTCATCTTCAGAAGGGAACTAGTGGGATGTAGCCTATAACTAGGGGCATGAAATTTTCGCGAAACGTTTTTTGCGACAGGATTCACGAAATAAGCGACTTTAGGGTATAATCACGAAATTAACCGTGTCTTCTTTGAAACGCGATTTTTTTTTACGAAATTTGAGATATTTTGCAAATGCCGAATTTTTGTAGCATGAAATATTTTCTTTAGTGATGGCCGGATCGGATCTTTCATTTTTCTCGGTTCTGGATTCGGATCCAAAGACATGGAGTAAAATCGGATCCGGATTGTAGAATTTAAATTTTCGCGGCTTAGCGATCGAAGTGCCCCGTGAATGGAATGTAGTTGCGGTAGATATTGACAAGAAGAGGATGTGTAACTAAGATCACGTAATTAGATGAAAATGTTCCCGTGCAACTAGAAGCAAAATAAAGATATATGACTTTTTTCCCCATTACCCCGGTATCGCGGGAAAAAAATACGTAGGATGCCATGCGGGTAGCCTACATTCGCGGGGATCATAACGAGAGCCATGAACGAGAGCTAGTGTACTGTGCGAAGTTCGATCCCAATCGCAGTTTAATTTTTTCTTTCAGCCAATGCATCGAAAATGTTATCATATTCAATTTCAAACCATTTCATCTGAATACTCACTTTATTAGACTTTCTGGTTTAAATTAGATTTACAAATGAACCACTCATAACGTAAGGATGGTCGGGACGGATCCAAAGAACCATGGAGATTTCATTTCATTCGCTACTGAAATCATATCCAGAGACAGTAAAAATTCAGATCCGGATCGGAGATTTTAACATCTCGTGGCTTCGTGATCGATGCGCCCCGCGAATGGAATGCACGTATGGTAGATACCAACAAGGAGAGTTAAGTAACTCGGGTCACGAAATGAGAAGAAGATTTTTTCCGTGCCACAAACGAGGAAAACAAAATAAAAAATACTCGTATTGACCTTTTTCTCCATAGGCCCGGATGTGCGAGAAAAAAATTAAGCCGAATGTCATGCGGGTCGCCTACATTCGCCAGATTCCCGTGAACCTATGAGAGCGTAGTTGTTAAAAATGAGGGCTAGTGTACTGCCAGTCGCGAGTTCGATCCTTAACACTACCTAAGAATACAGCCTTGCTGTATTCCTAGGGTAATGCTAGTAGGCTGTTAAAAAAAGTAAATTATCAGAAATTTCATGCCAAATTATAAGTTAAAAAATAATTAAATTAGGCGAAAGGAAATGATTGTAAAACATTTATATTACACAATTAAATCGTGGAATCATTACGTTAACTTTACAGTGTATTTTTGAGTGACGCATTTGTAAATCTAGGTGAAGCGATAGAAGTACAGAAAAGTCAGTATCCACACACAAAGGTTGGAAATGAAGGATGATAAAGTTTTTTATTCAATGGTTGAAAGAAAAATTTTAAACAGCGTAAGAATCGAACTTCATTACCTGCAGTCCACTACTCCACTCTGTTATTGTTATTACCATTATCTCATTAATTTGCCTTTAACTTAATTTTGCCTACCGTGTTTTTTATGTTGCGTAGGGTAGCCATAACTTCTTATTGGATCTCAAATGTATGTACTATTAACTGTTTGTTCACATTGGTATGAAGTCTCTATTAATAATATTTTTAAAAAGCCCTTCCTTTAAGACTCCTTTTTCCCAACATAAAACACAGCTTTCGCCTTTTTAAAACACGATTTTATTTACCGTATTTGTCATTTTTAAACACCGCTTTTGATGAATTTTATTTACCATTTTTCGGTGTCCCTACTAACTTAAGGGACCATAGTAAATGAAAGCAAAATATAATATGCAAAACCTAACCAGTTAGCCCTGGGGAATAGGGATAAAACACGTGTAATACAGTCAACAAATTGCTAAGCAAAGACAAGGAGATGGAAACTGTGGCATTTTTTGGTACCCCCCCCCCCCCCCCACCCTCCTCGTTGGACATAACCCCTCGGCGGACTAATTACCCTCCGGACTTAGCCGAAGGACATGCACGACAGGCGTAGCTATAACGACAGGCGGAGCCAACGACGCCAACAATGCCTACGATTCCAAAATGCATCGATTCCGGACTGCAGCGTTCCGACAAAGCGTGCCGCCAAACCGCGCCGTCCCCTCTCCAGAGGCGCGAACACTTATATAGCCCCCAGATCGCGGAAGAAGACCAGAAGTTAGGCCATCGTACAAGCCGTTATTTGGTGTTCCCCCGCCGGAGTAAAAAAAGAGTTCCAGATGACCCAATCATAAGCTTCCACCTCGCCTTCTTCACATCATGCCACTTTTCCCTCCCCTCATTTTGCACCAATGGAATTCCACGTTAAACCCATTGCACTTTGACCTTGTCGAATATACCCCCTCCTTACCCCAGAGAATACATCCCCTCTCACGCCCTCTGTTCGAGTCGAGACGGCAACGAGTTCTCTTCGTGGCTAGGTCAGCGGAGACTTGGTGGTTCTCGAGTCTCCTCAGCGCCATGGACTGTTGGTGCAAGTTATTAGCTTTTCCCTGAATTGTGAAGAATATTTCAATTATGTTGGTTTGTACTTTGTCTTTTGTTGTTGAAATACAGTGTTTGATTAGTTAGATTCTCATACTTTTGGTGTTTGTTCTATTTTTGACCTCATCTTGCTCACCCGTTTTGGAAAGAATTTTTGTCCCCTGGACAAGCGTTTCTCGTGAACTGGTGGTCTTCTTTCGAGAAACGCTGCAAAACAATGCAGTAAGTATAAAAAAGTACTTTAAAAAGTCATCTGAGCATAAAACAATAGGAAGAGCAGATGCACTTGGATCAAGATGATGTCGGCTTCAGAAGAAATGATCAGTGATTGATGGAAGAGGGAAACTGGAAAAATGAGGATGGAGAATTAGGTTGGAGGAGTACAAGAAATCAAGCATTAGACTTAATTAAACGCCTAGCGTGCCGGAAAAATCCCTTAAAAGTTTTCCCTCATTGGCGTGCATGCTCAAAACATCCTGGCTAACATCGCTGCGACATATCATCGCTCAAAGGGCTTTTTAAAATGACGGGCATTTAAATCCAGCAGTCAGGCCAAACACTGGGATTTAAATCCAGCAGATAAAGGTTAAGGAATTTCATTGGGCACAGGTTGCATAGTGTTTGGGGCAAAGCTATGAAAATAGGTGGTCAACCTTCATGATTAGACAAAAAGGAAATAAAAAGTTGCTGAGAATAAACAGGGTCATTGCATACTGGACAGCAAGGTGAAAAGTTCAAAAATGAGAATGAGAAAAACAAACCGTTGAACCATTAGAGGTACTGAAGATAGGTGACATTTTATGAACATTTTTAGGCATATCACTGAATACCATTCTGTTGGATCAAAAAATATCTACGCCAAATAAATTCACAATGTACATTTGCATTATCAAAGAAATAATTACATATGGATCCCAAGAATTGTAATTAAAGGAATTAATTGCAAGGACACTATAAGAGCCACAGAAGTCGACTACTGGGCAATTGAATATTGAAAGAATACTCCCAATTATGGGTGTCAACTATAGTATTAAATACGCCATTACAACAGAAAGGTTACGGCGTTTCAGACAGAAGCAGAGAATGGCTTCCTAAGCAGATTTTTTGTTGATACCCATAGGGTATTTTTATAGGGCACCCAAGATAAATTTAAGTAGAAAGTAAAACTCCAATCCACCCATCATGTAATGGATGAAGACCTAAGAAAAACTTGAGAGAGGAATAGAGAAATCTGAATGAGGTGCTTCAAAGAGGACAAATAGAATAATAGAGAATGATGGATGATAGACCACAAATTATGGAGAACATTAAAAAATTGTTAAATTAATAAAGGTGATTAGTAATAATCACTTCAAAACCTATTCCAAAAAGAGGACTGCAAGAAAATAGATGAATATAGGATAAGGAATTAATTTTTTATGCATCTCTTATTAGCATGTTTAATGTGAGTGATAGAGAAAGAAGGAAGGCATTAACCTCCCAGAAGATCAAAATGAGTTTTTCATGGGAAGCGAGAAAACTGATGACACTGCAAGAAATGTAAAAATTACGATGTGCTAATAGAACTGAGAGGGATTTGAAAGCTATATATTAGCACCAAAGTCAAGTATTTGAGAAAAGGGATAACAATTATTTTAAAAATGGATCATGAGTGAGCATTTAGGGCATGAGTGAGAAGGAAGAAAAAAATATGTTTAATAGAAAGAGATCTGATGAGGAAGTACTGGGCATAGCAAGGTGGAAGTTGTTAGGGAAATGGAAGGAACTACAGTCTACCATAGTTGGATAGGAATGAAATATTTCAGTTTCGCATTCTATGGTCAGAATATCACTCTTCTATTCAAGGTAAATAATGGTTTGAGCACAACTGAAAAACTGCCCAGAAAAAAATATAAATATTGGTAAGTTATAAAAAGTAAACAGTACCTATTGCACTTATAAATATTTAGCATCCCATAAGCAGTGGATTGCTATGTCAGTATTAGCCTAAGAGGGCATTTCAACAATAATATAAATCCACAAAAATATTATCCTAATTATCAACATGTATCGATCAAGACTTCACTAGAAATCCCTTTGTATAGTCATAAAACAAATTTGCAGAATATATTCATAATTTGCCTCACATACTTCTACATATTATGCACTAAACAGTGAGGTTGAAAACATAGTAGTCATCCTTGTTTATTTGACCCAGGAAAGTTGAAACAAACAGGGACTCTTGATTTGTTCACTATTGTAAGACATGCCAAGCACAGGCACAGTGCCAGGGAGGGGGTCTGGGGCTTCAGCCGACACAAAATTTTGTCCCAATTATTTTGTTGTTCTGATTTTAACTAGGGCATGATAATCCAATCACACTGCGTTTAGTTCAAGTTTTAAGGGTCTAGAAACGTGATCACTAGTTTGATGCGTGTGTGTGGTTAATATCAAGCACTAAAAATTAAGGGTACAGATTTGTAGCATGTCAGCACCAAATGGGCTAAGCTGATTTGTTTTAAGTTACGCTGCACTAGACTTAGCCACCCCTTTCCCTCCCCCGCAAGCAAATTTTTGGCTACGTGCCTGGCCAAGCAGGATTTTGTTGGATTACTTCTAATTTCAGATTTGAATGCAGGAAGCCATGGTGGGAGGGCCTCAAGGGCCAAAACAGCAACTGTCTTCTCCCACACGTACTGCCTTCTCACCTCCCCATTAACCAATCGTTAGTCCCACATTCAAAGTACATATCCCTTAAGTGGGACACTCATTAAAGGGATAATTGCATCCTTTACCCTCTTTCTCAACACTTCCGCTGGAAAACAAAATTCTGTAACCTCTGGCAACTATAATTTTCTTACCTTTAAGTCCTTACTACATGGTCACTTAGCTGCTTCAGCCATTATGTTTCACTCAGTGCTTTAGTGCATGCACTGCATCAGTGAAAGGATACCTATCAGCTTTCCAACTGAAAACTGCAATCCACCCAAAACAGTAACTAAGAGAACATTCTATCCAAAAATGTTCAGATGAGGAGATACAATACCCAACTTAAAGATTACTAATGAATGAGAATTTAGAATCTTCTGCGCAAAAATATTCATCACAGCATTATCACATAACTACTCAAGTTATTAAGTGTGCAAAAAAGTCTCACAACAGCATATCTACACCCTTGATCACCATACATAAAAGAATACTGAATATTTACTTATGCGTGATTTAATGGTGCTATGAATTGGTAGACACTTACTTTGCCACTTGTTTTCTGAGAAATAGAAAGGAACTGGACAAGCTCAATTATCAACATTTAAACTGGGCTATTATACAAATTAATTTATGAGTAAGAGAAGAGCGCTTTAAAATCGTAATTCCATATAATAATTTATATTACAGCTGACTTTTGAACAATTTTGATAAGGAATAAATAACCCATCCAACACTGCTTCCCAACATGGATCTTTATTGACCTCCAACAAAACAACTCCTGACAGGCAAGTTGCCACATACTTTCCTTATCCATAATTTCAGTCAGAGCCTTCAAAAAAATCTTTATTTCCTATATTGTGATGAATCGCCACTTATTTGTGTTGGGTGACCAGAAATAAAATTTAAAAAATATATAAAAACCGTTCAGAACATCTCATTACAAATACTAAGTGGTACGGGACAGAGGACTGCAGATATCTCAAATTAAAAGGTTAAGAGGGCACCGTTTCTCAATGTAACATGTGTATCACAATTCTATTGATATATTCTTTGGATTTTGAGGGCTCAGTCTGACACAAAAAAGGGGGTCAGCACTTTGAACCCAACTAAAGCAAGGTAGGGTCACCTTTTTTTCCCTAATCTCTATCTATTTCATCTCTAGATATGAAATTAAGTAAGCAATTCTTCACACGCTCCACAGTGAAGCCGACATTCTTAGCCTGAAATTTAATCATGGCAGGGTGGCCCTTTGGTCTTACAAGTTGTTACACCTGAGCTTGGTACTGTGTTGAAAGGATCAACATTACTTGATACTTTAAAAAACAAAATTTAAAAATAGCACAGGAGAAAGTCTGCTGTGACCCACTCACGGTAAGTTTTCTTTTTTATTCAACCCATTCAACTACACAACAATCAGTCAAGAAATTAATGGGTTGCTTTGAAGAAAAAATAACACTATTAACACTACCATGAACAATAGGTTCAACACAAACATGGTTGTCAAGCAAAGAATTTGTTGACAGGTGGAATGAAAACCTCATGAACTCATGAAAGCCTCATGAACCAATCAATCTACACTCCTGTTTGCAACTTCTGGACTTGTTCCACATGTGGATAAGGCAAACCTATGCAAACAGGTTTAGCAACTTGTCTCGTACTTCCTTGTTTTCCCCTTTTTTTGGATCCCATTGTCTTCCACCACGAGTGGCACAAATCACATGAACTGAGGTTGAAAGAACATCCCGAGCTTCCAATACTAGCTTCTCACTCTTCCACCTCCATCCAAAGGTTTTTCACACCTTTGGGGTCAGCCACTTTCTTTCTTCTCCACAGTTCCAGCACTATCAATCCTTATCACCAAGAGACTTAATGGTAAACCAACCAATGCCAACAAGGAGAAGAAATAAATGGCTGTACACATCCTTCAAAGCTTGCCTTTTCATATTAATCAAGAAGAATGACAATTTATCATTTTTCTGACAGTCATGAAACAAACCATTATCCCAGATCAATTTTGCACTATTGTTTTTCAGTAAAAGGACACAAAGTGTAGACAATGAGTCACAAGAAACTAACAAAACAGCAGACTGATTTAGAAAACATGTTGAAAGCCATCAGACTTTTTGAGGTATAACAAACAAAAGGCATGCAGGACCATAAACAAATAAGACAATTACAAAGAACAGGTGGGGTGGAGAGTTAGAAAATATTGTTGACCGGCAACAAGAAAAAATATTTACACTGATTAGAAAAAAAACAAAGAAAACAAAAGAAAACCTCACAATTGCACTGTTTTTCCTTTTAAAAATCTTTTCCCTCCTGACAATGCACACAAAATGTAATCTCTTTTTCCTGCACACTTTGCTTTGGACACATGACCACACCAAGATACATTGCTTTCCAAATCCTTAGCAGCATCGAAAAAACAGTATCATCATCATCATTTTACACTTTACTGACATACGTAGCCTAGCAGTCATAAACTTGGCACACATACACCCATCACTCTTTCGCACACAAACACTCAGCTATCATTTTACCTAAACTGTGCTCTCCCAGCAATGGGGAAGACTGGAATGTCACATGACCTTCTCTCCAAAATTATTCCAGCTGGCTTTTTGAACTCCTCTTTTGAAAGTTTATTTTTTATATTTTTTTTTCAACCACACCACGAACTGGATGCTTTGAGAAGAGCGATCAGACCATTTATCTTGCAAAATTTACCAGCACAAGCATGTACAGGTAATTTCACCAAGATATTTTTTTAAAAATCTTAATTACTTTCTTCCTAAATTTAAATTGGATTTTTTGCTTTTTTTCTACCAGAGGCTGAAGCATAGCACACCACCATATTTACAAGGAACTTGGCAAAAAATCTCACCATATGTGTTCAGCAAAGATGTTGAACCTGGTCAACTTTGACCGATGGTGACATCAAAAAGAAAATATACACTTCATCTTTAATTTAATAAAAAAAAAGGTTTTTTGCCATTTTTCTACCTGGCTTACATTTTGCAGGCAAAAATACCTGCCTGTTTATGCATCCATTCTTCTCAGCTTTCTCAAAGAGACACCCTGCTTTCCACATTTGCTTTCCAACCCCTTGACTGGCCTAAACGCCAATGAGAGCAACCAACGACCACCACCACCCCTACTACTCTCAATTAAGACATTTCATCCCCAGGCTTTCAAAAAACCCTTTACATCCACCTGAAAAAACTACTTCTAAGGAACACACAACAAGAATCCCTCACAAAAAGTTGTGTAACAAAATAAACTTCTTTCTCTTTTTCTTATTTTAATAACTTTTTCACTTGCTAAGGCTCCTTTTTGCGAATGGAGCAAAAACATCATTCTCAGTGGAATTTCTCTGTTTGACTGATCTGAATAAACAACTTTATTTCTGGGTATACAGGGGAAATTAAATCTATGCTTTTTCAAACAGTTTAGACTAGGGAGGAGAGAGATACACAACTAAGGGCACTTAACTGGCCAATGCCCAGGGCAAATAACTCCCACTCCTAAAGAAACTGCTGTTTCTTGAAAATAAAACTGCTCTTTCTATAATTTTTTCTCCCTCTGCTATGACTCAGCCTCTACACAACTATCAAACTATTAACTAACTTCTACACACTAACTTGTAAACTCTTTTTTAGTATTTTTACGACCTACAAACTACATGCTACTAATATTACTCACATGTAACTCTCACATGGACTGACACACAAGGTGACGACAAATATTCACAGACAAAAAGAGAACATCACCGCTCAAAACTTAAAAAAAGTAACAAAAAACATAATGACTTAGGTCTAATTACACACATATGAAAGAGTTTTGTTTGAAGCTTGAAACATACTATTCCATTACCTACAGTAGAGTACGTGACTCCATTTCAAAAGTTGTTCACTCTGCATCTAATCTGAAAATTTCAATTATTCTCACTTCAACCAAGACTCTTTGAATTTCATGCATTCTACAGTTTCAATTCTTTTCTTTTTACACAATTACAGTTTTCTTTTTACACAAGTTTTGTACACCACGCATACGGGTGTTTGCTACCATTAACTTGTTTTACAAAGCTGAATCCTCTTCCAGTCATGAAGGAGTTCAAGCAGCATTGAGTTTTGCAGCACAATATCAGTCGAGATATAGCTCTAGCACTACTTTTTGTCTGATGCATGGTTCATCAAAAATGGAACACTTGGGTCTCTCAGTTCATGCAAGTGTCTTAACTACAAGTTCTCAAAAAATCCCTAAAATGCATGGCAATTTAAATAACTTTCTTTACATTTACGATTTGTTTGGGTAATCCATGCTTTAAAAATAGAACCATTTCCCATCAAATTCAGATGTACCAAAATAAACTAAATTTTCCCCTGTTAACAGTAAAATCTCCATTTCAATATTTAGCTCACCTACAGATGGATGAAAACAATTATGTGCTTTCAGGACCAGAAAAATCATCACTTCTCGCAAAAAAATTTATAACAAAGCACTTCACAGTCCACACACCCATACGCACACACTCACACAAATTCACTAGGTTTGGCTGAATTCAACACAATTTCAAATTGTCACTAACCTGGCAAATATAGAAGTATATATCGGCCATATTAATGCTACTGCACCATGATTCACTTTCGAAAGAAGACACGTTATCTTTCTTTATGCTCACTCTCATTTTTAGCTAACTTTTGATGAGCAAACCTATGCTTGAAAACAGCAAATGAGCTCATTCAACACTAACTATTAGTCGTCCCTTCATAATGTCAATCATTACACTCAAATTTAGAGTGTGCAATAGTCACAATGTAATTTTTTCGATAAAATCCAAGAGAAACTCGATCATTTGACTTATTTAGGAAATGACTTTCATTATCATAGATCGAGTAATTAGTCTGAGTGATGAAATTCTTTATAAAAATGATATTTATAAAGACAAGACCACAAACCTCAGGCTACTTAAAAAAAATCATGCTATGTGGAGAACGCTCATGTTCTACAACACTAGGCAAAAGAACCCCTTACTCTTTCTTCAACAGCTACAACACAGAAACAATGAACTAGAAGGTAATTTGGCTTAGTTTTTTTCAGTTAATCCCTGTCTTGGATTCTGAAAGGCACGTATCTAAAAAACATTTTCTTACAAAAATCTCAAAATTTTCCAACCTGATTCTCTTGTTTAAAAAAATAGTAAACATAGAAATCACTGCCAGCGGACTGGCACCACCAACCAGGCTGAGCTCGAAGAATATATATTCATGCATAATATATTCAATGTAAGGAACAGAATGCACTATAATGCAACCGAAACACATTGATAACAACGCGGTTCGGTATCAATATGGAATGTGAACATTTACTTTTTTTCTCTCAATAAAAAAGTACTGTCGCTATATAATTTAAAAAATTAACAAGACAGTATGAAGGAATAGTGATGTGAGAGCAAGGGGAGAAAATAGGCTGGAAGATTGGATATTGAGTGGGAAGCATTGGAAGAAGCTAATAATTAACGGCTGTGGTAGTCTCTCAAGTCAATTTGGAAAACATCAGAGACAACCTCCTCTTTACTAATGTAAAACGATTTCTAGGGTGAGCATGAAGTTTGGGAAGCCAAGGCATTTTTCATTGCATCCTTCATTTTGAAGGAACAAGGATGTCTTCAACTGATTCTCCCAACCTAATTCCCTATTTTTCAACTTCCTCTGTTTCTAGAGGCAGGCCACATCAGGGGTGGTAGACAAAGACAGGTCTGTGGCTACACCATGCATGACAACTTTGGTCACATCCATTTCAAAATGCAGTCAACCTTCTATGAAATAGAAAGGCATCGCATCTTGATCTTCCAATCCACACGCAACTCACAAGCCGATCACAACCGAATGCCAGAGGTTAAAGTAGTCCAACCTTTCCAATTTTTCATGGAAAAGAGTAAAACCTCACACTTCACAAATGAGTTCCCTAAATCATCAAACATCCAATCAGGATTCTGATCTGCCATCACATTATAATCTTCAAGCAAACAGCTCAAATATCTTCTTCATATTGACCTAATTATACCTGTAAAGAAATGGAAACATCAAATAGAATATATATGTTTTTCAGATAATATTAATGTAAGACAATGAATGAATAAAAATCAAAGATTACAGCATTTGTCATTAAAAATGCATTCACTTTTCTCTTTTTTCAGCACTTTTCTAGGGACTGCTAGAAAAAAGTGTGAACTGTGGGAACATGCAAATAGTGGGAGAATGAAAATTTTCAGTTTTACACGCGTACTTTTGTTCCTTAAAGAGTAAAGATAAAAAAGAGACACTAATAAACTGAAAAACAACAATATAATCAATTATTTCTTAAACTAAATAACTCTCATGATTTACCTTTGTATAATATGTATTTCTACAAAATATTTTCATCCGATCAAACATTGAATATTTTAAAATCCTTTATTCCCTAACTTTTGGTGATGTGCAATGCTTTTTCTCCTATGATGATGTCATTCACAGTGATATTTGACAGAATAGAGCTTAAAAACAACACTTTCAGTATTGCTTTATTCAAAGAATTCTTAACATTTTCTGATTTTTGACATGTCTGCACAGGCACTGGCAAAATATTTCATTCGATCAACCATTGGGTATTTTGATATCCTTTATTCCCTAACTTTTGGTGATGTGCAATGCTTTTTCTCCTATGATGATGCCATTCACAGTGATATTTGACAAAATAGAGCTTAAAAAAACACTTATAGCATTGATTTATTCAAAGAATTCTTAAATTTTCTGAATTCAACAAATTTCTACACTGGCTAACATGTTTCAGCATCACATCTGCAGATGCATCTTTCATAAAGGTGTTCATTGTAGAGACTGGTAACCTTAGGCATTTTGCCACATTGTTGCAAGTTGTATCATGAGAATCCTCTCGTTCCACAATTTTTATTCAATAGTAAATTGAAAATACTCTATTTTGCTTGAACTTTCCCCTTTGAAGTTAACTAAAGTTTTTTCGTTTTTAGTTTTAGTTGCAGTTATTTAACTTTAAAAATTTCTACAGCAAATAATTTTTTTGATTAAGTGTGTTTCTGACACGATAAAAAAGTTACAATAAGTTTTGTTTCATAGCAACCTGTCTCAGTAAAACTGTTGAATTGATCAATCTGCCTTGAAGCAGTGCAAATAATCTAAGTTATTGGCCACCAGTTCAGTTCTTGTATTTTTTACCAAGGCTTGGAATGAATTTGACAAGACAAAAAAAGTCATCTCAGAGATGAGGAATTTGCTGGGATAGAGCGGGTAGAAAATTTGGAGACATAGAGAAGCATTGAGACGAGATTAGATGAAATTTTCTGGACAAAAATAATGTCGGGACGAGACTGGGTGAACATTTTGGTATGGAGAGATGTGTTGGGATGAGACGAGAAGGAGTTTTCAGGACCAAAAAAAATGTCAGGATGAGACTGCATAAAAATCCTGGAACAAAGAAATTACGCAAACCGGGAAGTGATGAAAATAATGGGACGATTAAAAAGAATGATTATGTATTTGCTTTCAATTACTATCACAATAAAACTTTATTTACTGCTTGTGGAAATTTGATCAAGCGGTTATACTTAAATACACTGTATAGAAGGAATAAACCGAATAATTTTAATTAAAGAACATAGTTGAATGAACCTCGATTATCAGTACAATGGGTACTTCTAAAATGGAATACGTCCCAAATGTCCCAAAGATAAGTAGAGTGCTACTGATAAATGGAGTCTTTTAATCTCCATTAAAATCTCTTTTTAAACTTTTAAAATATACATGGTAGGCTATAAAAATGGTCTTGCAGTGTTTTCATTGTAAAATTTAAATAAATCAGGGTAAAAAACTTAATAAATACCGAAATAAAAACAATAATTCCAGAACAAAAAACTCGTGCTGGACATAAGAGGACAAATAAAACTGGAGGTGGCAAAATTTTCGAAATGAGGCGAGACAAAAATTTCAGGACGTAAAAATTTTCTGTAAGAGACAAGATGAGTAGTAAGTTTCAGGATGGATGTTAGCTCACTTCAGTTCCAAGCCCTGTTTTTAACATTTCAGCATGTCTGAAGTGTGTTATATAGACTGGTATGCTTGGCTAAATGCCTTAGAAAGTGAAATAAAAAAAATATTGCACTATGATGCAAATAACGGGAAAACGGAAGATGGCATTGTGTAAATATAGGGTTCTATATGTGTTGGAGAAATATGGAATTTGATGGTATGCGATAAAATGTTGTAAATTGTGGGAAAACATAAATAAGGGGTTTTACTGTATTTTCCTTCAATAATTTTTACATACATGGCTGAAAATTATGGTGGAGAATATGAATAAATAATGCAAAGCTCATCCATAAATGATTTAGAGATGATTCACACTCACAATTTTTACTTGTATCTGTATAAGCTATTCTATATTGTATGTACAATATACAATAGTATATGCTGCATATGTGTTGTATGTTTTACTACATATGTTGTATCTGTGTATGAATATTTTCACGTGTGTGCAATTATAAGTATGCAATGTTGCTCCTCCATGTGATGTATGTTCCTGATATCCATGATACATATGTATATGACCCAATGGAATGAAATAAATATTATTATAATTATGATTAAGCTAAATCCGGGTTTCTTTTTTCCATTAAGAGACATCTTATTTCATGTGTATAGCAAAAGGTTTGGAGTCACAATATCCACTCATATGGGAGAGATGTTTTACTTCCACCACATTATTCCTGAAATGATTTCATTAAAATGGGGAAGAATTGAGCTCTCATCTCAAGTTTATGGCATATTTTATATTTTTTAGCAGATAAGCTATCTTTCTTTTCGGCAAGAATTGTTTCATCTGTTACCTGCTGCATAAAATCAAGGATTTTTTTCAATTTGGGACTGCAACCATAAGTTGTAATTTTATAATTATGAAAATTTCATGGTATCGCATACCATCCCAATGCATTTAGGATATCCTTTGGGTCAGAACAGGCAACTTTGTCTCGTATTACCAAGTTTCTACTGTATTAGCCTTGCAAATGCCTTTTGAATCAACATGGATGGAAACTAAAATTCACATATTCAAGGTTATACTTACTAAGTAGGAAAAAGATGACACAGAAAATAATAATGAAATCGATTTGAACAGTAGCATATGCTACATCATACCAACATGCTTTTCATGCAATAATTGGTCAAAAAATTGGTCTTATAATGAAAGCGGGTGGAGATTCCATGTCCCATTAAAATACCAGGTAAGAGCACCACCTACCAGTTAGTAATTTCATTTACCTTAAAAATGTTAAAGAATATTTATTTCCAGAAATAAATTCAGGCCTTGTATCCATCTATTCGATAAATTACACTTCAACCACTTGGAAAATTAAACAATTTTCCTTTTCAATGCCATGGAATCTTATAATCATAGATTTAAACTAGAGATGTGTGAATACTAGAACACTAGAAAGTATTTGATATTTGTGATATCGAATAATAATGCTAAAAGATAAAATACCTAAAATATCACACCACACACCATTGAGCACCCATACAGTGCTATCTTTGGCATGTTGATGAACTACATCATATGTACCAACATAGGCAGTGCAGATACGAGTCTGTTGATGGGTTTCACCATGTCTTTTATGGTAGAAAGTCAACAGTTTCGACTAAAGGAATTTCGGCAAAACTGTTGTCTTCTCACCATAAGTAACGTGCCAAAACTAGTCACCAGTAGTCATGATTCAAAATCTAAGAGAGTTCATAAACATTGTCGATGGTAGCTGCTCAATATGAGCTTTGATTACTCCTGTTACATATTCATCGTTAATTTATAAAAGGTCACAGTCTCTTCTTCCATATCATATTGTACTTTTGCAAATAGCTAATAAATTTTGTAAGAGTTACTGAGAACTCAAACCCCTACTCTGCTATAACTGTGAGCCATTGTCATTATTTTCCGTTAAGAGATCGTCGAGAATACACCAAGACTTCCGAGTTTGATAAGCTACAGGGTCTGTCCCTAAAGGTCAGGTAATGAATTTCCGCCATGTTTTTTCGACAAAAAAGGTAGAGTGAGTTTGTACCTCAAGGTAAACAGTGAAACTCACAGGAAAACTATCAGTTTTCCTGTGAGTACTCAAACAGTTGAGAAAAAGGAATTGATGCATCCGAAAGCACATTTATGACAACTGGATCCTGCATCACGAAATGCGCCGAGCCACATCGTGCACATTGTTGTCAATTTGCTTGCAAAAATGGTCATGGCAATGCTGTCCCAGCCACATGCAGCCCTGAATTGGCACCACCGGACTTCTCTTTGTTTCCCATGATCAAAAGAACTTTGAAAGGACACCTTTGCTGAAGGGGTTAAAAGAAGCTTTAATGGCCTGCGTATGAAAGGGCCTCATGGAGGCCTTCCAGGGAGCCTAAGAGGCGCGGGTGAAGTGTTGGAACATGTTCACTGAGTCAGGAGGAGAGTAATTTGAAGTGTTCTAGAGAGATTGTAAGTTTATGATCAATAAATGTTTTTTTTAATTACTAGAACATTTGGGATAGACAATGTATTTCTTCCAAAAGAGGAAACTAATTTTAATGTAGTAAAATGTATTTTATAGAAAGCTCATTTCTAAATATATTTTTTTAAATACAATGTTTTTGTCACCTTAGGTCAACTTTTACACAATTTTATTTGGATTAAAACTTCTTTCGTGACTTAAAATCCGACGATCAAGAATTGAGTGCTTTATATTTATTTCAAATATTCAAAAGTTATTATGAAATTTGTAAAACCCTACTATGAAACTGATGGCTTGCCTGGAACTTGATTTGGACCATTGCAGTCACAAGCTTTTCAGCATGAAGAGTACAGAGAAGTAGAGAAATAATAAATGCCAGTTTTGCCAACGAACAATATTCCTTGCTTTCCTAAACATCTGTTAAAAATTCGGTGCGTGTATATCGTGGAATTTTATGTACCTATTGCCATATGATCATTTTTCACAAATTTTTGTGACATAAGCAAATAGCTTTGAAACGCTGAGATTTTTCCAGAATAGGTTGTCGGGGTTGACGCGCGAATGGAAGGTCAAAACAGAAAAATTCTGTTGTCTGTTGATCGCTGCTCGGCCCACAAAGCGGAGGGTATAAATTTAAGAAATGTGACGGTGGTTTTCTTCCCACCTAATTGCAAAAGTTGGCTACAGCCACTGGACCAGGGAATCATATCCCACATAAAAAGGGCATACCGATGACAATTGGTCCAGTATTTACTTGGAAGGATGGAGGGCACCAACAACTTAACTCTTTCAGATAGAACATTCTCCAGGCTATGCAGCATACATGTGTTTGTTAGGATACCATTTTGCCCACTACAATGACATTTGTTTCGCTAAGGCAGGGTTTAATGAAATTGAATCTAATTACAAAGTGAATGCAAGACAAGGGGATGGAGTTTGGGAGGAACTGACGGGTAAGCTAAGCATTTGAGACGTTTCATTTGATGACTTTGTAAATGTCGATGAAGGTGCAGTGAGGTGCTCTGCTGAAAGTGAGATGAGTGAAAAAGAGGACGGAGACCGAAGATGATACTGAAATTGTAGAGAGGGAGTTTGTGAAACTGAAGTTCCGGGAAGTCATTCCAGCACTGGACACGATTGAGAAATTCTTGATCTCTGCTGAAGAATGTAACAGGGATACTATGAGAACATTCTGGGGAGTGGAGAATGCTGTTATTCGTGAGAGAAGGAATAGTTTAGAGCAGGCGACCATTGACTCTTTCTTCAAATAATTTTTGTGTATAGTTAATTAAATTCAAGTACCAAAAGATTATTCAAGTGATTTGTTTGAATTTTTTGACTGTTTTCTGAGTCTTGTTCACATGACTGCTATGGAGGAAATCGTCAATTTAAGTCATAGGTGGTAGCTCAAAGTTTCAATGTAGCATTATGATAACATAAGAAACAGTAAAAATGCTGCATCTTCCGTGTTTATTGCAATGCAACATTTTGTTGATAAAATAACTTCTTCAATAGTGGCGACTGACATTATGGCAATGGAAAGGAGAATATGAATAGTACAGAAAATGTTAATTATCGCCAAGATTGAATAGTTTTGGAGTAATTCGAAGTAATTTTTTTATAAAACGTTCAGTGGATTTTCAACGGTGAACAATGGCTATCATGAAACCTCTGTTTCTATTTCCCCAATCAAAATATAATTTCGCCCTTAATGGGTTTCTTTTACTATTGTCACCTTTACAAATAATATTTATTGTGAATTGTTACCTTAAAAAATAATGAAATAGTAGCTTCACAATGTAATAATCCATATATAGTTTGCATACAGTTCGTTTGGCAGTTGTGTTTAACTCGAGCGATGTCATATAAAGAATGAAATTTACTTTTAAAAGAATCATCAGGTAAAATGAACAATATTCAATTCGTACTTCACCAGCCGAAAAAACTGCAGAGCAACAGCAGTTCGCCACGCATCATCATGTAGAAACATCATTGTCCCAATGTCTAATTATTTTCTTCTTCTATAATAGCTAGTTATTTATGATGCAATTCTTCAGTAAGTAGTATAAGAAACTGCTACATACATTTAACGTGTCACAAAGCAACTACCGTATAAAACACGAGTTATTTTTGTTCTATTATACCTGCTTCTTGCATACGAAAATAAAGGCCCCTGAAAATATTGATTTACGCAACCCACCACACCCCATTAACGAACACCCTGTTAACGAACACCCTGTTAACGAACACTGGAAAACTTGGGTCCCTAAAATTTTGTTAATGGGAGGTTTTACAGTATATAATTAAAATAATATTGATATTTCATCATGTTTATGGCATAATAATGCTACAACATTTTGCAGTTGACTAATGAAACTTTAAAAAAACTAATGATGTAAAGTGAAATTGATTGTACACCACTAAAGCTGCAATTAATGAATTTTTGATGGGAAATAAAGATTTAAAATTTAAGATAGCCTTCTCTTAATTACCAACAGGTGCAACCTAAGAAATTTCGCACTTTAATTCGTGATACTCAAACTAATTGTAGTTAATGAGAAACCTAGCGTTCATGATCACATGAATATCTAAATTACAATTCATCTCCAGATATTAAGCATAAACAAATCAATAAATCTGTTAGTTAGCCAATTCATCTGAGCTAGTTATTATTTCTTGAATAGGGCTTTGAGTCACGTTGTGAACAGGAAAATGTAGGCAAACAATGATGAAAAGTAATCTATAATTGCATTGTCATAAAATGTGAGGACATTTTCCTTTCTTACTTTACCAACATATGACTATTAAATATTATTAGAGAATTTCAGAGCTACCTTATTCAAATTAAATGGATACAAGGCCACAGAGGAATAAATATGATAAAAGCGGAAACCTTCTGCAACCTGATTTTTATATGGTCATGGGTCTCCACCCACCATCTAATTACTTGGCAGGTTGCTGTGCAGCCTGGTAAGCCTGATAAGAATCATCTGGTGATGCTGCATTGGAAGTCTGCTCAGAATCTGGCATTGGTAATGTGTGAATGATGGACGTCCCAGGCCCAGGATAGAACGGGTACGCATGTGGTCCTGCTGCTATGTACTGCAAGAAAAAAATTAACTGTGAGCAAACAGCAAACTTGCCATAGTTCTGCTTCCATTTTCCATGAAAGACTGAAGTTGAAAATCTCATTTCCAACCTCTGAAAAGGTATCATGTATCATCAACTTACAGAGCCAGCTGTCCCAAGCTGTAAGGTGGACATATGTGTTGTGATCTGAGGAATCATGGATCCATACTGCACAGATGTGGGATCAGCTGTTGGCATCATCTGCAAATAAAAATAAAGAGAGATGAGGCAAAGGAGATTGAAGGCCAAGTCATTCTTGATTTTGTTCAAACAGATTGATGATAGAGCTTAGATGAATGGTAGTTTCAGATGCTTCTGGGCACATAACAGAAGCTGTTCACAAATTGAGTATGAATAGAAAAAAAATCTCAGGAGAAAAACTATAATTGTCACTTTTGTAGGTGCACAGACATGTGTGGGTAACAAATACCCAAACCTGATCCATTTCACCATAAACCCATTGGCTTAGTATTTTTTACTCCTTCTTTGCCACTTATTTCATTATTTTTATTGAAATCATATTTGGTATTTATTTTTAATCGATTAAAAAACATTTACAGTCCTTATCATCGATTTTTTTGCATTAATGGATTAATGACACTAAAAAGGAAAAATCTGTGAATGATAAAAATAATGTAATAGGAGTGTCCTGCATCGAACGCCTGTTACCACTGTGGAAGACGTGCTTCGCCATACCATCTGGCAAGAAGACCATCTACATGGATTTGGTAACATACCACCATGGCATTTTTCAAGGTGATAGCTTTAGTCCCCTCCTGTTCTGTTTATCTCTCCTCCCACTGTTCGTTCAGTTGAGATGAGGTAGGGGATATATGTGCGGTGTCCCGTCAAAAAGGGAGCATAAGGTCACCCATCTTTTCTATATGGATGACCTGAAGCTTTATGCTTCAAGCGTGAAAGACCTGCACTTGTGAGATAACTGAATGTGAATTTTAGGAACGGCTTGGAAGAGGTAATTATGCAAGAAATATTTTTGACCTCCGAAAAATGCTGTATTCCTGCGAATCATTACGGCAACTTTCCTAACCAATGAACGTACTGGTTAACACTTGAATACTTCAGCAGAGCTTAAATTATCGTTTTGGAAGATTTCATTCGGAAAATAAATGATAAATATGCAATTGTGCACGAAAACGGCCCTTCTACCTGTTTCTAATAACATGATAACGTAAGAAAAACAGAAAGTAAGAACAACTGCCAGAATTGAGAGGCTTAATACATCACCTTCAGATATAACGAGCGCTCGCTATAGCGAATGATTTCCCAGCCATTGAGAGCACTCGTTATTCCGAGCTTTCACTGTATGATCATACCAGAGTATATCCTTAGTCCAGTTTATTTAAAATTAATCAATCAATATCCTTAGACTGTACTTTAGACAGTACAAAACCATGAATAAACATGCATAATGCTAGTCACAATTTCCTGTGTGTATATCCTTAGTCCACTTTATTTAAAATTAATCAATCAATATCCTTAGACTGTACTTTAGACAGTACAAAACCATGAATAAACATGCATAATGCTAGTCACAATTTCCTGTGGAAATAATCCTTGTGGTAGAATCTCTAAATAACCATTATCTATCATTTAAAATTATCCAGGACATTACTACTGATGACAAACTTACCACGGATATTCCTGCTTGGGAGTGTTGATTATCATTCTTGTACGTATGCATATGGGTAGGGGTGGCAAGCTGGCAGGCAAACTGATCCTTAAAGGTAAAATGAAAGAGCAAAATATGATAAGAACGCCAAATATTTAAAACTACCAACATAAAATGACTCTTGATAGGCTGTTGCTGTTAAGTGCGAGCCTGAAGAGAAGTGTATGTTGTTTGTTGTTGTTTGATTAATTTTAAAGTGCATTTCGTGAGGGCAATTTCTTATGTTGTGCATGTTTCGTGTAATAAATGTGTGTGATATATACATAAGGAATATATTACAAATCGTTTTAATTAACCAAAACTCAGAATATTCTCAAAGAAAATTTAGTTTGGAGGTCAATTTGTGCAAGAAAGCAATGAAATGAGAAGTGATAGGTCTGATTAGGTCTGATAGATATATTGGACATACATGGTATAGAATAAGGCTATACCTTAGGGAGGCCAACAGTCTAAGTGGAAAAGGTTTCATGTTAATACTACATGTTCATGTTAATTCAAACTGGAAATTTAATTCAAATTGAATTCACACATTTGTAGGATTAACATTTAACTCTAAAAAAATCTTTGGAACTTGTTACATAAAAATTGAGCCACCGAGATCAACAAAGTAAGGTGCAATAATGGAAGTAAACTAGCGTTGGTAATTAAGGAAACAATAGGGGAGAGCGAGAGTCGAGGAGTTGTGTGTTAGATGTGGTGGTGTGGCGACACAGAAGTGACACGTGCATAAGAAAGGGCATTTTTTTGTGAGCCAGTTAGTGTCTGTGTGAGTGAATAAGAATTCGTGAGGGAAGAGGGTTGTTGTGTTGTGTCTGATTTGATTTAAGAAATGGCCCGAAAGAAAAGAAAGTGTAAAAGTGTATGACCTGTTAAGTGCGAGCCTGAATAGAAGTGTATTTTGTTTGTTGGTGTTTGATTAATTTTAAAGTGCATTTCGTGAGGGAAATTTCTTATGTTGTGCATGTTTAGTGTAATAAATGTGTGTGATATATACATAAGGAATATATTACAAACTGTTTTAATTAACCAAAAATCACATCGGTAACCTAAGAGAAATCAATGGGAATTACAGAATGTTCTAGAACTTCCCAAGGAATCCTTTGACAACTCTATACACCTGGTACCAGGGAGGTACATCCCAGTACTTCTCAGGGATAACATTAAAGTTATTCCAGGGAAAAATCCAGGATACTGCCACAAATAGGCTCAGAATCTCTTGCCAATCTAAACTAAATAAATTGATCAGGATAAGACTGAAAGATTGATATGTCTTACCTCTACCTGTTGCATGTGTGGGTTCGGCATCACATACGGAGTCGGAAGCCACTGAGTTGTCGGGAGAGAGTATCCTTGCACCTGATTGGCCGCTGCAGCTGCTGCAGCGGCTGCTGCTACCGCTGCGGCAGCTGCCGCACTGTAGTGGTGAGGGTGGTGCGGGTGGTGGTGTGGGTGGTGATGTGGATGGTGATGGTGGCGCCCTCCATACTGACCCATGGCTGCAGCTGCAGCTGCTGCTGCGGCCGCCGATGATGATGATGATGAAGTCGGCAGCATCTGGGCTCCCACGCCATTCTGGGACAGGGTGGTGGGGTCATAAGAGACAGGTGCCCCCTGGTTAGGGTACCAGGCATGAGGACAGACATATTTCCAGGGTATGGGGTTAGGGCAGGAGGCAGGCCCCAAAACAAGGATGGCACATGGGATGTGGTGCAGGAGCAAACATCATATACAGTGGAAAGTAACCAAAGGAAAAACATACCAAATGGGAGGGGGTATTCCAAAATACAAAAGGATAGGTTATTGAAGTGTGAAAATGAGGAGAGGAAGATTAAACAGGATCAAAAAAGAGTAAAAGAATTTTAAAGCGAAAAGTAAGCAAAATAGGGAATACAAAGAGATGCATTGTTAAAAAAATCAAGTTTCAAATCAAGCAAAATAAGATTTCAAAAGGTGGAGGAATTGGAGTTTAGGTTCAAAAGTTGTTGGTAGGATGACAAGAAGAGCAAAGATTAAGTTGTAAGAGATGATGGGCAAAAGGAAGCTTTTCTGTGATAAAAACCTTAAGTCTAAATGAAAAAATATGGCATATTCTAAAATATGGGGTCCTAAAATAAGGGATAGTTCTGTTTCTGTACACTTCAGAAAATTTAAAATGAAGAATGGGTGAACTGGTCAGGGCAACAATTGGGAAATATAATATCGAGAGATTTAAGAGATTTGTTCGAGCATTCAACAAGAATATATTCCATTAATAACTTGGCATGTGATAATGCAGTTAATACAGATTAAAATAACTTTTAGAACTTTGAAAAAAGAAATATGGGTCACTCTTATGACACCACCCATCCTGATTATTTCATAGCCAGCAATTGCTGTATGTTGTAACTTGAAGCATAACGGACAAGAAATTCTTAAATACTAATACACATTTTTAGTCATTAATTAAGTTACCAAATTAAAATAAAAACAGCTAAACACATATTAAATTTGAAACTTCAGAAAATTTGCAACATATCAACTATGAAAATTATGGGAATCCAGGAGTGAAACATTTTGTGCACTAATTTTATGAATAAAAAAAGAGTACCACAATTACTTACAAGCTAAAAGCAGCCATTTTTAGCATTACCTGCAACCACTACTATCATGGCTGAGAATACTGCACTACCATATTGGCACCTAAGCAGCAATTTAATAGGCAATAAATATTTAAAATGAGCATCTACAGCACCTTATAACATTTTTGCTCTCAATTATTACATGAACTTTCTTCTCACATTAATTAAGCCAACTAATTAGAATGAAACCTGAAAGGGGCCAATCAATTGGTTTCTAAAGTGGATTAGAAAAATACCATATTTTTCCTTAAAACGTATTCAGATTGAAAATTTCCTAATTTTAATAAAGCACAAAATCAATTACCATAAACATGTAAAATTTAGAGTTGGATATAGATTGATTAATAAATTAAGACATTTATTGAGAGAGAAGTTTTGTGAAAGCTAATTCAGAAAGACTAGTATCTAATTAAAAAAGAACAGCATCTAATTCGGAAACCGTGATTCACTCTTTTTGCAGGAGTGATGTTTCATTATAAGGGGCAACTGACACCACTGATGAAACTTCACCTTTTAACCCATTGGCTTAGAGAGATGGCGATTTGCAGGCTGGCAGAACTTGGCCTTCAGTTAATGAGCCAGCAAATCACCAGGTCCCGTCATTTAAAAGGAGTAAAAAATGAGTAAAAAATAAGAGGGTAAGAAAGGAGAAAAAAATAAGAGTTAAAAAGTAAAAATATAAACCGAAAATAAGACTTAAAAAAGGAGTAAAAAATACTAAGCCAATGGGTTAAGTATCTTCAAATTTAAGTTTCCTGAATAAACACTTTCTAACTACAGCGCAACACCATTTAATGTTTTCCATTTTCTGCTAGGTGAATTTTGGTTGGTATAATGGCCACAGCACCGACCTCCCATTTCTAGGGTCTTGGAAGAAATCTCAGCAGTGACAGATTTTTCAGACAAACCCTGGTCCTTACTCCCAGGGATCTACTTCAATCAATTATGGCAATGCTATAAAATCCTCTGATTGCAGACTATTAACAGATTTGAGCGGTAAAATCAAATGCAGAAAGAATGTGCATACCTGCAGTTAAAATAATTATTTCACCTTGATTAGTTCCAATCTACACATCTGATAAAAACTGGTTCAAGAAGTCAACAATGTTCTCAAGACTATTAGCAGTTAATATGCACAACTTAGTAGCACACAACTCAGTTCAAAACTAAAAACAATTCGGGCTAAAAAGTTAAATTGAACAATTTTTCTTTGAAATACTGGGGCCATCCTTATGTACGCCATTAAGTATTTATAAAGATTTTACACCACTATATCCAAAATTTCTGAGACTCTCACCCACTCTCTGTAACAGGATGATCCTGGTTAAAAAACTGGTATTATTGATAAGTGGTATTATGAAAACTTAATATTGCTGCTTATGAAGCCAATCATGTTTGTACCAGATTAAAAACACATTCATAACACAGGCAAAATTACATGCTGCACTTGAACTGCAATGTTTTGCTATAAAATCTAAAGGAATTTCTTGTGTTTATCTCAAATTAGTAGCCCAGAGTGAGAAGTAAATGAAACACTTTTTGGCCAACAAATCCAAGCAAGTACCTACCATTTAGGTAAGAAAAGTAATTTTTTCTACACATCTATTTCCATAATTCACATTCATCTATAAGCAGGGTAGTAGGATATTTACTGCTCTAAATAACAATCTTCTCAACTTAATCAATGATAAGCTGAGAAAGATACAGCCTAACATACTCCTCAGATACAGCCATTCTGACAGCCACTTAGTAAAATTTTATACATGTTTATAGCAGATAATACATCAAGAGGCATGCAGGGACTAAAATATCTTAATTTCATTTATAACAATTAAAATCGACGAGTGATAACTGACTGTTCACTCAACCACAAATCCTTTTTAATAAAGTACTATGCAGCACTTTGGGTCAATTAAAGAAAATGACTTAAATGTACTTAAAGTAAATGTTACAACAAAAGAACAAAAAACTTAAATTTAAATTTCCAACATGAGTTGAATTTAATTCCTAAGGACACAAACTTGACACATAAATTAAAGGCTTTTTTTACCAGACTCAAGACAACTCAATTTTATTAGCAACCTCAGTGGCCAATTAGACCCATTAACTGAAACAAAAGTCGGTTAGAAAACTCCATGCAGTAGAAGCTGCTCAAAGAAATTCCAACACCAATAATTTCTTTCTTTTTGATTCTATATTGCACAAAAAAGCAACTTTGCCAAATAAAACTTGAAATTTATAGAACTGAAACATTTTTTGTACATGAAGAATAGAGAATCACTAAGTCAGCGATAAACTTCTACAACTAAAGAAACAGAATAATCAACTTGTATAATAAAAAAGAAGATTCAAGAAAATAGGTAATGAGAAATTAATATAGAGTGATCTTGACTATAGCGGCTATATTTTTTCAGAAAAGAGACACCATGTGCGCTAATCAAAGATCAGAGAAGGATAGGAATATGAATACTGTACACCCTGAAAAAGCTGATTTTTTAAATATATTTTCTGAGAAAATCTATCCAAAGATTCTGCCAAATCATGCAGTATTTAACAAGTTTACTCATAGAATGTGTTCATAACTAAAGAAACAGCACAGGAGTGATCATCTCACTACGGGTTGGAGCAAAAATAAAAGCATGTTACTTCATACCTTCAAAATTGAGGTATTTGCACTACAGTACAATTAGCTAGACCCTAATTATACCCTAAATTAAGAGCCAGCCAACCGATATATCAGCCCTTGGGGTATGGGTGAGAAATACCAGAAGGCTGATCTATCAACCCAACGCACATTTCCCTTATGATAAAAAAATGTGTGCCGTATTTTACTGGTGTTAAAACAAAGTAATTGGATTTTTTTTACATGTCATATACCATTATAGTGTACACAAAAAGATTAGACTTCCGAGAATTAATATTAGGTTCCATATAGTGTTATAATGGAAAATTAACATTTCCATAAAAAAAAGACCTGGCATTTTCACGCATACAAGGTTGGCACTAAAATGGCTAAGAAATTCCCATCAAACTCAAAGTAAAAAAGTAAAAATAAATGTATAAAGGAAGCCTCAACAGAACATATTTTCATTTTGAGGGCAGACAAAATGACACTAGCTTAGTGACTATGGGCAGACTTTGAATCTATCAGTCTTAATTTTAGAAACAATGAATTGTTTAAATTGTATCATGATTCATTCTTCATAACACATTTATGGTGACAAGCCTCAATGTTCTACCCTTTTTTATTCAAAACAAAGAATTATAAAACTTAAGTTTTTAACTGCACAATTATTGCAGTTAACTAATTAACCACAAGTGATAGAGTTAGAGTTATTCACTGAGTTAGCCAAACTCATGTAATAGCACTACACAAGCAAACAAAAACATTAATTACTTCTGGTAAAATACCAAAGACAGAGGTCTAGTTGATTGGTGTAGTACCTTGGATTTAGCCTATCAAGATTAAATATGGGTAATATTTACCCTAGGCCTTCACATCCCACCCTTCCAGGTAAATTTAACCATTTATAAGTCAACTTTTTATAACCAAATAACTCTGGTAATAAAAAGCAATCTAGAAGTACTCTATTAATGTCATTTAATCCCACTCCTACATTGGTAGACAGGCCATCTATCTTCACAACACAATATGCTGCTCACAATAAATATTGAACACCATGATTCAATCAATGAAATGGGCTGAGTTTAAAAATAAAGCTTCATCAGTAACTGATGCATTGGTTGGCCAGAGAAATGGAAGTGCTTCCCCACCTCTCTTTAAACCTCCTGCTATGACAAAAAAATTGGCCCAAATTTTGTCAAACTATGCTCAGATTCTAGGATCAAAATAAAAACATGGATTTATGTTTGAAGTTCATATTATTATATCAAGTATAGTTCACCTTTTTCTCCCAATCAGACAAACCTATTTTTTAATGGCACAGTGACTTAGCTTCATATCACTTCTAATACGTCATTTTGGGATATTTTGCTAGGGGGTGAATCAAATACCAGTTACCAAAACACCCAATCCCAAGGCAAGACTTGTTAGTCCATAACCTACTGGCTATCAAGCAGTTCCTACCAAAATATTAATGAAAATGTAACATAATGAAATATCATACGTAGTATTAACATTCAGGGTTCCTTTCCCCTTAGCAAAACATTAGCACCTATTTGTTAATTTACATGTCAGAACTATATAACATTGGCATAAATTGATTACACTCTGCAATACTAAGGTCACTTTACCCCTTCAACAATGAGCAACATAATGGCATTGTGGTGGCCAACTTCATATCTCAATTTTTTTATACATTATAATATTTCTTTTATCTTTTAATTTGTTGACATAATTTTAAAGAAGAATGACTGGACATTTTATGTTAATAACTATAATTTTTATATAAACCATAACCATAATTTTTTTATAAAGATTGACGAAAACCAAAGATTCCATTTAAATGTCCTCCGACCAAGGAGATGGGATTCGTTTCAATCCCCTCTGGGTTTGAAGGGTTAATAGTAACCTGATATAACTTACTAATGAGTAAGAAAATTATAAATTAAGAGAAGAATATCATAACAGGAAATATCATGAAGCAACTCAGTTATATGGGATAATTTTTTTCCTTATTGCCCAATTACAAGCATAAGAAGTCTGACTTCTAATTCAGCATCTCTCCTATAAGGATATTAATTGACTTAATTTTCGTGAATATTTTAGAAAAAGTAATGTACAAATATTTACAGAAAACTCGGTGTGTTGATGTGGTATAGCAACAGACTATGTGTCAAAGATTTAAACTTTTTGAAATTTTTATAAAAACTGTATAAAATTTGTGTTATAAATCTACCAAAATATGTCTGCTACATTTCCAATTTGATAGCTATAGGCAAGGGCTTCAAACAAAAGTAAATGAATGTAATTAAAGGAAGAAAATAAAGACATAACACAAGGGAAAACAAACAGAAAGGTAGTTAAGAAGAAGAAAGCAGAGTTGCTATAAGTTTTCCATTAAGCATTCCCCTGTGGTGGGTAGGAAACAAAAGAGTAGACTACTACACACCCAGGTGAAGTCACCCAAGGGTCGCCACTGAGGCCGCCTGGACAGGGCGATTTTGGTTGGGCAGCATACCTCTCCATCTCTCCACATCCTGTTATCTGGGCTCTTGAATTGACTCCTCTTCTTGATGCCTCCGTCCGCAAACTTCACCAGCAATGGCTCCTTACAGCCAGGAAGGGGACTGCCATTGAACATCTGAATTATTTGCTCACATTTTTCCTTTGTTTCCATCCTAAGGGAATGAGGAGAAATTTAAATAATCATCCCACGGAAATGAAATCAATCACCACACAGGAGCAACAGCAGAAAATTATAATTCATCATCAAAACCAATAATGTATAGAGACCCAGTACAAAACTTGCAAAAGCCTGATAATAGACATCTTGCATCATAACTGTGATGACAACTGAAAACTAATATAAAATATCTCAATAAACTAATACATAGAGGTCCGTGAAAGAGGTTTTATTTTTTGCTAAAATTCGTTTTAAAACTATGTGATTTCGGTGTTATAGAAAATCTTGGCGGTGTTATTATAATGTTACAATTTTTGTACATTTCTAGGCATTTTATTATTTTTGGTACACATTTTGCGAATGCTTATACTTTTATTAAGCATTTTACATAACAAGAAAGGCAGTGAAAGAAGCACGCATAACTAAACACAAAAGGAAACAAAGAAACTTGAACTGGGGGTGTGTCGAAATGATTTTTTTTTTCATTGAAGCTCAGTGGAGTGCCGAATATCCGACGATCAACCGCTAATAAGTAGCACCCCCTCTCCTCCTATCTTTTCTGTTACTTCCCCCCTTGCCTCAACTGCTAGCGCTTCCGTTCCCAGCCAGCGGCCGTGTTTAAGTCTACAAAATTGTTACATTAGGCCCACACTAAAGGTTTTCCTGCAACAAGTTATCCAATTACGCTGTCTACTGTGTCGCGGTGAGTCACCGGAATTACTGCTCGGCATTGACGCGTGCCGGGCGCGTGAGCTTATATTTCCTCTCTTCCGCGGCCGTGTTCAGCACATTATTGATTCAGAATATCTAATTCTTCAGGAGAGAAAGTGCATCATTCTAAATATTTCCTAGAATTTCAGGATTGATAAATGTGAATCGAAGAGAGAGGCGGTGATTAATTTAACGGCAAATTCCGGCGGAGACATCACTACTGTGCGCGATATTACGCGAATGCGATATGCGCGAGACAAAACAAGCCAATTGACCTTTGAATCGTCATGAGATAGAGCGAATGAACATCATCAGCGTTAAACAATGAAGGCTTAGACTTTAATTGATTATGACTCTTTACATGTGATTTTTTCGCTAATTCACGTAAAATTCGCGAAAAAGGCAAAATTTCGTTTTATTTTCCGATTTGGCAATATTTCACGTTATTTCGTGTTATTTCGCGATATCGCGTCTCGCGAATTTCACGGATCTCTACTAATACACCTCACCATTAGCATGAAATTCAGTCTCATGATCCAGAGAATCCGACATTGATCGTAAAATATATGTTTGCATAATCCAGATATTGTGACCCAGTTATTTAGTCCCTGTTTTACCATACTAGTCAAAGAAGAAAAATTGAAATTTTTCAGAATTTACATTGATATCCATATAGTATTTAGCCAAGTAGTCTCATAACCTTCATTGTAAATTAAATAACACATGAAAGTGGCTGAATCTTCCTAAGATATCATAAAATTTCATACAGTAAGGAAGAAGTTTACAAGAAAATATTTTGCATGTTGGAGGCTATTAGGGTATCAGTCTCTCTCAGCTAATTCACGCCTCCCTTGTGGAAGTTCTGCTTACATGTTTGAGTAGTGCTGCATTACCTAAAATACTAGATGGCCAGGAAAAAAAATGGCAGTCTGGCTAACATATATTCATTTTAGAATTTACCCACAGTAAAGGATAGAAATTGTGAAACTTCCTCTTCAAGGATGAAAAAATAGTACACGGTTCATGTACAGGAAAAGTACCATTAATGAGGAAACAAGCAATGGCAAAATAATGGAACCCCTAACTTAAATACTGTCTCATGATTTTAAAATGTAAGAGCATTTCCTGCAGTAGAACTCTCCAATATCTCTCTGGGTTTTCACAACATGTGTTGGTAGCTTTGAGCAGCAACAGTTTTGGCTGTGTTCCGAGTGGTGTCCTCAAGTCAATGACCAGGTCGAACCTTCAACCTGACGACACCAATTGGAACAAAAGCAAAACTGTTGTTATCCAAATCAATGCACACAGTGCATGACTAAATGGCCAGATAGTCCTACAGACCAAAGCTGCAGAAACCTTAGAACCAATATTTTCTGTTGGTTACAAAGTCAAATACTTTCATTGCAATCACACTTCCACTTTGATAATTACAAGGGTAAATTCACCACCGAAAAGAACATGTGCCAACCATGGTAGCCAGGCCAGTAACGTGCTGGCCTGACAGCAAGTTTGAATCCTACTTTGGGCATAGATGTTGTTTGTAGGTATGAAATAACCTGAGTCATTGGGATGCATAAAACCCAATTCTACCACTCTTTCTAAAAAAATGTTGTGTTACGTGCATTTGTACTAAGTGAATAAAGAAATCCAAGAATGTGTTATTCATGGGTATAAAATTTGGACCTAGTAATGCCACCTACAAGTTTACTAGCTTTTTTATGAGGGAAATTACAAAAGAAATGTTATTATTAGAAATATTACATATTTTAGAACAATTTTACAAATACTTCAATTTTCATTAATGCTTGACTACCTGATGTAAATAATACGCAGAAAACTGAAACATTTCATGCTACTTATTGAAACAATGGGCCTGAATCATTAAATCCTACGCAGAGCATGGATTTCACTACAGTGGATAATGTAGTGACATTAACCTGAAGTTTAACACAGACTGGATATCATCGTGGACTGTAAAATTTGTTTTAGTATCATAATGAATTTGTTTCACAGAAGGAAATTGGATATGAATTCTTCTCTCGCTCACTCACGTGATCAACATGAAAACAGGTTTGAATTTCAGGTGAGGAAATATTTTTGGCATGATATTGTGGAAGTTATCCATCACGGAAAATTAAAATAACTTAGTGAACTCTACAAGAATTGCATTCCAACCTTGTAGAGGTTGCAATGAAATTCTTGTAGATGAAATACATATACATTGCACCTTTCTCCTCATTCTACTACCAAGTAACTGAAGCAAAAGGATATTTGAGAGTATTAAGGGTATATGCAGTCGCATTAAAGCAGGAAATTTGGTCTGGAAAAGTTGAAGAAATCTTTGAAGACTAATCGCATTACAGTAAATATAGTGTTAAGTGAGAGATTGCTGTACTACAAAGAACATGTAGTCATAATCAGTTCTGCTCATGGGTACTGCAGTATGCATTCAATTCTTAAATATCATTTTTGCAAAAGACCTCCCCATAACTGAAGTCAGGCATTAGATAAAATCAGTTGCAGTTCTTACCTTGCAAAGCCAACGCCTTTACTCTGCCCTGTTGTATCCCTTAAAATCCTAGTAGATATTACTTGCCCATACTTAACAAGCATGTTGTCCAGATCATTTTCTTTATAATTTAAGGGCAAGTTGGCTATGTAGAGATTTGTTGGGTCTTGTTCCTGTTGCTGAATTGGGAATAAAAGTTAACTGTTAGATGACACTGGCAGTAGAGAACAATGCATGAAGGATATGAGTTTATAGAAAATATTTGCCTCCTTTACTCATTTGCACTTAAAAACAACCATTGCATTACAATATTCATACTAAAAGCCAAAGGTGTTAATCTTTAAATACTGAATATTATTTTTTATCATATAATTTGTTACTGGCATTGCTAGCATAATGCAGTTTGAGATACCAGCTAATGTAGTGCGGTTAGAGACTAATCAGTACAGGTTAAAAGAAAACTGAATTAACTGCATGGCAATTTTACTGTCATACATACTTTTGCTAAGCAATAAAATCACCCAGGCCCAAGCTATGAAAAGACAACTACTGTCATCAAATGTAATGAATTCATAATGGCAAACACAGTTAAAATGTGCTTAACTGTCAGGTAAGAAGAGGCTAGTCTCAAAGGAAAGACACTAAACTACACAGAATTGTAAGAATTCCTATTAAACTACACATTAAATGATTTGACACAGTCACAATCATTTATTCGAGTCACAAATATAGCTGTCTACAAATTTAGAGAGGATAATCAAAGATCCCACTTAAAAGAAATCTAAGCAAATTGACAGCAAGTTTCTACATATGTTATTCATGACCAAAATATACTTTTATAAACAGTGAAATGGAAATAATATGCACATATTGATTGCCATTTCAAAGCTACACAATGACAAATTCAATTCAGAAGAAAGAAGAAGAAGAGTCAAGGGTGGATTCTGGAGAAGAAAGAACTGGGATAAAGGAAAATATTGCCCCTTTGCATTAAAAACTTTTTTCTTCTTTCAAGTTTACAAATACTTAACATACTTAATCTGTCACTGATCTTGTTTTCAGGCCCAATAACAGAAAATGTAGATAGGTACCATAGAATTTTTTTCAGAGACATTCAAGAATCATTATGCCAACTATGCAAAACTGCTTCATCCTTCAATCATAAGTGGTAATGTAGTCAAATGCACAAGAGTTCACAGATAAATCAAATTGGGATCAGTCCAATATAGAAATGTATCATTACAAAAAGCTCATAGGTTTCTTACATACATCACAGATGAGTGAAGTCATTATTAATCTCTAATTGTCCGACATAAGTCCCCACTGAGGTCCTTCACAGGCAAATTTAATTTTAGCTTTTAAAGATTTTCCTGCATTGGCTCAGAAAAATACATTATCTTCAGAACCGAATCAGAATCACCGAAAATAATTTAAATAAATACCACAGTAAGAATTACACTTATGGACACATTTATGTAAAGTTTAAGCTGGAGTTAAGCCTAAATAAAGAAATTGCATTGGGATGACTTTAGTAAAGACAAATATAGGTAATCACGTTCAAAAATAACAAAAAAGAACAAGAAACAAAATTATTTTAAATGGCATTCTTCATAACACTAAAAGATACATAATCCTACTTGGCTAACTTTACATTTTACGGTTACTCTACTTCTTTTTTTGGGCTCAACTGCTTCATCTAGCCTGACATCCCTTTATCGGTCACTGTTTCCTCTCTACAGCCTTTAAACAGATAGTTCTCTTTCCTTGACCTGGTTCCTCCCCTCTCCATAATTACAAAAGGAAAAGCTGACGTGCATTGTCTGCAAAATTGACGCGATCTGACATGCTGAATATGTCAAATCCTTTTTTTTTTACCCCAAGTCATAGCTATCTTCAACCATGAGAGCTAGCTGAAGACTCGTAGTTCAGGCTCATGGAGTTACAAACATGATTGAGAGCCTAATGAAATTCTTCTTACCCATAAACTTCAGAGCTTCAAGTCATAGGACAACCCCCTACATCGGGGGTGGCAAACCTATGGCACGCGTGCCCAAAGTGGCAGGCAGAGAAATTATTTCGGCACACGGAGCTGGGAGGGCGCTCGATCGATACCTCTATCTCACTCGGTGGGTTGGCATTCGAGTCGAGCAAGTACACTCTTATTTAATAAACTTTGGCACTCAATCGCCAAAAGGTTCGCCATCGCTGCCCTAGGTGATCCAAACTGAGAAAATGTTTTTATTACAAATGTACACATATTGTGCATGTAGTACAAAAGCACTTAGCTTATATGCATTCCACAAGATGATAGTTTATCTTTTACATGAAAAATATGGATTTGCTGCTGGGGATACTGTTCATGTACCTACTACATGATACAAGTGCATTTCATTCTGTGGCATTTACTTCTCTTTCCCTTGCTTGCTTTATGCATAGTTGAGAGGTTACAATGGAATTTTGTGTGTATCGCATGTTGCCTAAATATGTAAAGAAGAGTGTTGCCTACAACGAAGGATACCTAGTGAAGAGCACCTCCAAATCAACCTTCACAGATTAGAACACATTGCAACAGATGAAAACAAATGAGCGCACATTCACAGCGGTGCAAATGATCAACGTTTATATGTTTCCAAAATGGAGGGAGTATTGTAATAGTGGTGGTAAAAGTTGTGAATTAAAAACCATCACCATACATGTACTATGATAATTGCTGCCAGTCATTCTCTAATTTTTCACTGCAGGCGTTAATGAATGAAACAAATTATTGTAAAATTATGCAAGTCAATAAACAAGATCAATGAAGGAAATTGTACATGGGGATGCCATCAGCTGACTGACGAGGATAGATTGCATCACTACCCTCATTGGTCTAACATTTCTCACTTTATTCAACAACTAAAAGCCAAGTTGAATAAAATGCAAATATGCTGTAGATTCCTAATAACTTTCTACGTAGTTTCATACACATCATCTTCTGTGCCATTAAAATTCACTTAGTTGGCTAGGTGGTGTGGGAATTCGTTTCTAAGACCTCTCATTCTAGTACTGCTAAACATACAGTCTCTTAAAAAAAGAAATAACCACTTGAAATGGAGCATACACTCCCCTAATAGCAAATGGCTATAGCTAGCTTCACTAGGCCCTTTATTATACACACTTAAGGCAGGAGGAATTCTTAATCTAATTTCTAACACATTAAGATTGGTGTACTTGATGCTTTCACTCCTTAAATTTGCTGTAATCTTCCAAATTAGAGTATGCAGCACATTTCTGGACTTCAAATAATCATATTAAAATACCCTTATCTATCCAAAGCATAGATATTATTTCCCAAAATTTTTAGTGTATCTCTTTAATCTCAAAAAGACATATAATATCAAGTATCTTCATGAAGTTCATATGATTACCTCAAATTCAAACTCCAGAATTCAGTATTCTGAGTTCAACTACAGCTGTTATTTCCACCATATTAAGTGTAATCTGCCAGCACAGATGAAACCACAGCATGGATCTATTTCAATGTGTTTCACACAAATGGCAGCAACCAACCCCTTAAAACTCATTTGTACTAAACAGACAAACTGTTTACCCCATACTAATTGCTAAACTGACTGAAACTGGCTTTCCCTCACACTGTCACATTTACATAGCTTCAAAGGTTTGAAAAGAGTATGAAACTGTTATAATCAGGTCCTAAAATCATAATCCATGCATAATTATTTGGATTTCAATAAAATAACACTCAATAACTGCATTCAACATGGATCACAACCCTACAGCTTGCTGTCTGACATTCATATCACATTTACAATAATATTTCTAGATACATACAATTTTTTAATGAATAATTGATAACTCAAGGCAAAACTGAACTTTAACCTCTCCAGCAGGGTCAAATTATATGCATACTGACCCAGTACTCAAGCTAAGAACAGACTCTCTTGCCATCTCTAGTTCCTCTTTGACACTTAATATGATAGTTCTAAACTTATAGGGCTGTATCATTGAGCCCTCTACATTTTTTTATTATAACATGTATTTTAATTTTTTTTCTTAGCTATAGTTTTGAAGTTACTTCTTTTATGCCCTTCAGATACGGCAGGTACTTCTCCTTGTGCTGTACCTTGAGCATCTTTTAGATGAAAGCGATAGTGAAGTTAAGTCTTTTTCATCACAGTGTAGTACAAGTGCCATTAGTGATGATGGTTATGATCAAGGAAACATTATTGAAAGTGATACTGAAGATATATCGGAAGAGAATTATTCACCACTGCCCACATACATATGGAAGCCAGTTAACAGTGCTTATAATCCATCTAAAATTCTATTCGTAGGATGAAGTGGGCCTCAGGCATTAGTTAAAAATACCTTAAGACAGTTTTTTTTATACATTTGATGTAGAAATAATAGAATTTATGTGCATCAAAACAAATAGATATGCACAGCAATTTACGACAAAGACACATCTAAAGCCACAATCCCACATTAGTAAATGGAGAGATGTTACATCTGAGGAAATGTATGTCATGCTAGGTATTTGGATTAGGATGGGTGTGATACAAAAACCATGAGTGAAGTCCTACTTTACAAAAGACCCCTTCCACGAAGAACCAATACTTTCCGAGGTGATTTCATTGGAAAATTTTGCACTTGTATCCAAATTTTGGCACTTTGTAAACAATGACAATGAAAAAAATTAGCTGTTCCTACAAACTGTCCAACTTATTTCCAATCATTTCTTTATTAATTTCAACTTTGTATGTTCCTGATGAAAAAATTTGTCTTGATGAATCTCTCTGTGGAAGTGCCACTTGAGATACAGGCACCGATTAAATTAAATCTGTGCACAGAATATGAATTAGTGTAGGAATTATATACTGTCTGGACTTTAATTCCAAAAAGTGCCAACATAAGCATTAAAGAGGACTTCCACAAGTGACAGGTAAACAAGAAGGCTTGGATGGCTTACTGTACTGAGCATAAGAAATCAAGTTTATATAAAGAAAATTGATTAATCAACTGTTTTTAAAATCATCTTTTCCCAGTTGTTATTTTAGAGCGGACATTCTTGAGTCTTCATTGACAGGAAGTAAATCATATTGAAGATCATGGTTATAGTGAGAATCAGTTTAAAAACCCCATCCGTTTTATTTTATTTTAATTTCCTACCATAAAATGCATCAGGCGAACATTTACAGCATAAGATTCAGTCATTGGGCAGTGACAATAGTAGTCTACACTTTCTGTCTTTGGGTTCAAATGACAAATGGATAAATGCATGGACGAAAAAATTCTTTCTTTGATTCCTTGTTACCAAGGGGCAATATCTAACCCATTTGGAAAAGGACAAGGGTGGAGTTTGCCAAGACAAAGTCCATGGGGGATCAGGAATGGGCCTGGGGGAGCACGAGAGGGGGAGGGCCGGGGGAAAATAAACAAGAGTACTTGCGACCGATGAACCGGTGGGCATGCAACGTACACTGTGTCTACGGTGAACCACTAGCGAGATACCCACTTTGGCCATCTGGGCCTGCACCCCTTTCGATTGGAGAGCCTTCACTGCCGTCTCTGCTGCCACTGGTGACTCAAAATCAACAAAGCCATAACCTACAATATTGAACGAAAAGGATTGGAATATTAGCAGCAACAGCAAGAAAAATTGAATAACATCACCAAGAATAAGTTCTTCCAAGGAAAAATCAAATATCTCAATATTCAAGATTTATCATGGCAAAAGAGTAAAAAAAATGACTGGATTTAACTTTATCACTTAAATTCAACCCATCAAATGTTATTTTCACAACTTAAACCTGAGAAAATGATGAGAGATACTTGAATTCAAAGTTATAACTAATATCAAAGCAAAGTTACCCAGATGTATTTTTTATTACTTTTTGGTTCTCATAATTTTTTTATATACTTAAGGCTCTTTCAGTATAAAACAGAATGAAACTGTCTAAAATAAGAACAGCCATAACATTTCAATTCAACCACATGATTTACATATGGCTATAAAAATTTTATAATAATAATGCCATTGCCATGATTTGATTATTATCTACTGGAGCAAAGATAATATATCTGCATAGTTCGAAAAAGTTTTAACATCCTCTTACCTTTGCATTTGTTGGTATTCTTGTCCAATATCGCTTTAGTAGAAATTATAGTTCCATACCTGAAATTAATTTGAACATGATTAAAAATTTTCTAGTGGCATTAATTCAAGCAAGTTAGAATACCTTGTCAATTTTCTTGTTTTTTTATATGTCCACTTAAGAGAGACCATACAGATTAATCATAACCAAATTAAGGCATTTGACTTGAGAATCCCACATCTTTAAATAAAATTATTAATATTTAAATTAATTATTAAATCATTCTGCTTTATGAATTCAAAGATGACAGAGTGATATTTTACTACTTTGTATAATGAAGCCAAATGAGATAATTTTAGGACATTGACTGAGGTGGAAAACAAATTTAATATTTTATGGAATACAGCAGATATTTCCCCACCCAAACATTTTGCACAGGTAAGTCCACATGATAGAAAGAGACTTAATGTCATAAAGAAGGCTAAAGGGGGGAGATAAGAATGCAGATGGAACTGACAAACCAGAATAAAAAAGAACTTAGCTAAAATGACATCAAATAACTTCCTAACTTAAAGTTAATGACCAACAAAATCACCCACAAATGTACTTCAGAAAATGACATTAATTATGATATTAAAACATTTCAATTAACAAAAGTGCAGCAATAAGCAATTACTCTGTATGAGAATATTCAACATTTTTCAATTAATAATAATGATAACCTAGTATAAATTATCTTCTTTGTGAGAAAAGTTTTGCTGGTAGTAGGACAAGAATGTAAAGTAAACAGTAGGTATTATTTTCTCTCATATAGAATGAAAAACTGATGAAAGTAATCTAAATTATGAAAATCTCTATGTTTGCCTGCAAACTTATCAGATAATTTAGAGAGCGCATCTAATAAAAAATAGAAGAAGTTTGAAACAGCTTAGGATGAACACAATATCCAATATGTTGAAACTGGATGGAAAAGTATTAAGTTAATAATAAGGCATAGCTAAACTATTAAATGTTTGAAGGAACACATCAGAAATTTAAAAGTCTTAGTTCACTAACTGTCAAGTGAGGTAGAAAGAGATCCTCAATTTCAAAAACATTAATTAAACCCACAGTGGAACTTTGCTGTACTTCATAAAATCATTTCTGAAAGAGCAAAATATTACACAAATATTTTATAACTATTGGACTTCTAAATTTCATGAAAAATTAGATTTCTAATTAACATTAAAAATAACCACTGCTTGCAAATTTATTTCATACCATCGAAATAATTGTAAGACTCAGTATAAATATCAAAAGTATAAGGTACGATTATGTACAAGAACAATGACCAGAGAACTGAAAGATTTTTCTAAGTGCCTCTTGACAAGTATCAACTGCAGAGGAATTAAATATATGTAATTATAATGATAAGCAATTGATTGGCAGCAAAAGAAAATGTTTCAACAAGTGCTCAAAGAGAGTCAATTTTAAGCATCAGCTACTAAGTTTTTTACACAATTATTTCATAGTGCATGATACTTCTTAAATATGACTTCACATAGTGAACTTAGCTTACATTTTAATCAAAACACAGAAAATAATATGAGGTTAGTAAAATAGATTTTATAACATTCACAATTTTTTACTACAAACAACAGAGAGTGATAAAGCCACATGAAGAGAAAATAAATCACGTGTCTTGGTAAATTTCGTTACAATCTAACATAAAGTATTCTCACTGAGAACACATGTTGACAAGATCCTTGTCTGTAGTGGTGGGGGTTAATCCCCTGATGTATAGATTGGTCTTTGACAGCTGTTCCGGAAGAGTACTGCCACTGTTGCCACCTCCTCCACTATTTCCTAAACTTGAATTGGTGGCATTATTTCCTCCACCTGTCAAGCAAAATATTAAGAGCATTAGAGAAATAATACAGAAACATGAATTTTTAGATCACTCAAAAAAATCAGCACAACAGGAAGTTATGCAAAGGAAAAAAATGTCATCACCCAAATATATGGAAGGCACATGTTAAGACACTGCTGGGCACATTCTCTCATTTCACTAGAGGGGAACTTATTTTTCTGATTGTGGTATACATTAACCGTACCAAAATGATTATTGATAGGAATAAGGCATTGAAAGGATAAAGGAATAAACAAAATCTAAATTAAACTAGGCTCTGACATCATCCCACACAATCTTCATAATGACATAAGCATTTCATTAATTATCACTCTACGACTGCAATTCTCTACATGATTCCACCTGTTAATACAGATTTCTCATTCAACATTCTCAAGTTCACTCAAAATCATTATGCTGATTAAACTACAAACCTCAAACTCCCAAGTTATTACCAATTAGGAAGGCAATGGAGAACTATAGTTGATTTAATCAACTTATAAGTTGAATTGTGTCATTAATGTGGGAATTCAATAAGAGGTGGAAATAAATGGTGTGGAGAATGAGAAGAGATAAACCTGACATTAGTATTAGGCTGCTCTTAACTAAAGATGCCAAAGCATCCACAGTTTGGCGACCCATCCTATCAATCAATTCGAAACACTTTCAATTTGATAAGAAATGCCCCTAGTAAATAAACAGGAAATAATCACAAACACCATGCAAAGGTTACATTCATACATTCAGTGACAACTGGGAAATATTTCTTGCAGAAAAATGCAGAGTTGGTAAATGGCTAATGGAATTCCACCTTTAAAGGTAATCTTCCACAAACATACATATGTACAACAGATTTCCCTAAGTATTCCATGGTGATTAATTATGATAATGTGATAGAAGTTATCTTAAAACAGTAGAAGATAATATTTTTCTTGCAGAGAATGGAAAGGGCTACAAACCTCCACTCTGTGAACCAGTATTGCTGCTACTACTACTGCTGCTGTGAGTGGTGGATGGGGAAGTAGCTGTGGGGACTCGAGGTGGCTGGGGCTGAACCTGCTGCTGCTGAGGGTGGATGGGCTGTGGCTGCTGGGTTGAGTATGACGTCTGCAAAACACAAGATGAAAGCCAAAATTAATTTTTACCGCAAAGGGAAGAACACACACATCAAGCAACATAAAATTCTTATTTATAACACAATGACCAGTGGGGTTGATTTTCTTTTAAATGATAAATTGTGAACTGATTCTTGGTTGAAAATAACATATGATTTCCATGCCTTGAATTATGAAATGAATGCCAAATAATTGTTTTACAGCATAAAGTTTATCGTCAACAGTAATCTTCTACTAGCAAGTTTGTGAATAGTTCCCACTTCCAGTTTCCTTCCATCAAACATATAATCGTTCATTTCGTCACAATAATCCATGTTTCCTGCTTTATACCCCTCACTAATTTTTATTTCTTCCAGCCTCCCGGCATGCAGGAAGTTCTTTCTTTCCTTACCTGCAAATGCTTAACGTTCTCTACCCACACCTTTCAATATTAAAGCACAAAAACTCATGCAAATAAAGGTACATAACCATGGTATGTCTCAGAAGAGATTTTTCCATTGAGAACAGTTGCTCACTGCCACAGCATAACTGTGAGCTTAACTATTAGGCATAGATGCATATATTAAGTAAATTTCCTTGAGTCATTACTTTGCTTTGGAACACCTGTACAAAAAAAACACCACCTGGAATGTGAGAATACAAAACCATTTTTGGAACTAGTGTAATTTAAGGAGCTGATTATTGCATTAACAATGGAAAGGAGTCATCAGGGGATGATGGGTACAAATCACCTCAAGACAATATTTTTCCGGGTGGCATTTTCAGCCTGGCCTTTCCACTGATCATACGAAAAAAAACAACTCAAAAAATAAAGAAACATTTTTGTTCATGTCAACTTTCATTTAAGCAGCTGATTCCGAAAAGTGGATTATTCCACACAACACTTGTATCGAGGAACCTAAATGTTGGATCTCACTAATTGAGATGATCATAGAGAAATCTTGGTGTCGTGGCGAACGCAGACAAGCTAAATAAAAAATTTACAGCCAAGCCTTGCTCTGTTCAACCTCGAGTTATTTTCTGGGAGCCAAAATATGATAAATGATAGATGAAAAAATAAACAAATTCTCCAGCAGCCTTGATGACTTCAGAGTGATTGTAAATGATCACTGGCGAATCCATCGCATCATCGTATACTGTTGCAACTCGTGTATCTTTTCGTACCCAACAGGAATTTGACCTGCAACGGCATCCGCATTATCGCTATAGTCTGTTCTTCACTCAACGGATCTTCTGACCGGGAGGAGAATTGTAAATATATAAACTCTATGGTGTTTGGCTCAACTTCGTGAAAACACATCTTCAGTGACAGTAAAAACTTAGTATATTTCACACTTAAACAGTAAAAACAAGACCGGTTTCCACAAGAGGACATCATCATCAAGTTCCACTTGTGAATGAAACCAGTTGTTTTTTTTAAATATTAAGGTGTGGAATATACAACGCCTTTATATTAATCGAAGTGTAATTTAATTATATTTATCCTTGAAAATGCACACTTCTGGGCAACGTATGGAAACTTTTGCCTCTATTAGGACTCGAATCCGGGACCGTACGGAGAAAGCCACCACCACAACAACAACCCAAGCACGCACACACCAGTGCCACCTTACGGTACACGCGCGAAGCACAGCACACGCCCTACCCACACCACGGACCCCATAGAGAACGAACGCAGCAAGAAAGCCTCCTACCTAAAAGACTCCTTCCCCGCCCCCACGGCGTTATGGCGCGAGGACAACGGAGCAATAACCATGAATGAACCACGAGGGGGGCAGCAGAACGGGTTCAGCGGCGACTTCACGAAGAGGGGAAGCGATAATAATGGAGTGGGAGGAGGAAGGAGGGGAGGGAATGAAGATCGCCCTTCGGACGAACGAGAGGAGTGCGGGCGCAAGAGTGGCCAATAGCCGTGACCGTGACTTTCTCCAGCCCCTCAAGGTTTCACCCCACCCACCTCCTTCGTTCCGCTCGCATAGCGTTTCTGCGCGATCCCTTTCATCGCCCGCCCAGCAGGAACGACCGCGGCATTCTCAAGAAGGAAGGTGAACCGGTATATACGGCGGAGGGTAGGGGGTCGAAGTGGAGAGGTGGGGAGAAAGTGAACCGGGAAACGGTGGGGGGATGGGGGGCCGACACACACCGTGAGGGCAACGAATGGTGGTCAGAGCGGGCGGGAGGGTGGGAAGAAAAAGGCGAGTTGCCACTCCGGGAGTGGGGTGGGATGGGATCAAAACCACGGTCGTATATACAGGTCCGGCAACTCCCTATATTACCCTACAGGCTGAGCTGGCAGACCCTTGAGGCTGAGAAAGTAGTTCCTGCTTAGTGGCGCTGGTAGTACATACCCCATGTTTTCCGCTAGGAATACATGGCGAGTGAGGCGAGTTATGCGGTGCTCGAGTAGAAAAGTGAGAAAATCTTTGTCCATGAGTGGATTTCAGTATTCCTTGGATTGTAACTGATTCATCGGTGAGTATAGATGTTAATTATATACCGATATGTGACTTAATTTTGAATATACCGAGCATAAAATGGCATTTATCATGCAGGTGTTCACAGTACCGAGCAGTTGCGTGGCTCCGGGTTGCAAGGAAGGATACGGGTCGAAAAAGTCATCATTGTCTTTTTGTCCATTTCGAAAGATCCCGAGAAGCGTGCCAAATGGTAAGCTGCTATTCCAAGGAAGGATTTGGTATTGAGGGCAAGACAGGTTGTCTGCGAGAAGCACTTTGCACCTCAGGACATTCTAGGGAAAATATTTCTTGAAAACGGCAATGGAAATATCATTGAAGAGATAAGTTTTTCATAAAGAAATTTCTCCAGATGAGACTCATCTGCCCTGATGACGGTGCACGAGTCGAGCACCGAAACGTCGGCCATGGACCAACTTACCCGGGGGAGAACCCGAGAGGAATTTATTCATTCAATTCGCCGGGAAAGCATACGCTCTTATTTCAAGTTGTTCATAGTTTTAATTATAATTATGCCCCCTTATCATTTTCATGTTAATGATAGATATCATTAACGAAAAGCCGAGCAACGATGGCTTATTCAGTCTCTTTAGCTCCATCGGACAGTTACTGTTAAACCGTCAGGTCACCATCAGTACTTTTCCTAAAAATTACGTATGTGAAAGTAGTATTCTTGCAATGAATTTATTAATTTCATTAATCTGTTATTATTAAATTTCTTAAAATAATATTTATCTCGTTATTGTTATATTGTCATTAATTTTAACTGCTTGAACAGGGGCGTCGGAACTTGTTCCCTGGGAGGAGCCAACCTTGAAGCCCGGCCCGGGTTTAAGAAAAGGGCCCGCATTTTTTGCGGATGGGAGGGGGTAGAGAGTAGAATTCCGCTAAAAGTGCATATGAAGGTGGTAGAATATGCATCAGAAGGGAAAAGCCAAGCTGGAAACAAGTGAAATTAAATTAATTTATTAATGAAGACTCATTACTCAAGGGCCCGGGGCAAATTCTGGGGGAGGGGGGGGGCGAATGCCCCCCCTGCCCCCCACTTCCGACGCCGCTGTGCTTGAATGTATGTAACCCTGAACATGTTTTTTAATAGTTTTTCAGGGTGTACTTGCAAGTGTCATTGGTCCTTATTCGAAGAAATTTCTGGAAACCTTTGTCTTTTAATTTCCCATACTCTAGAATAAGGAGCGGCAGTTTCTGACTGGAATCCTTGTGAATCACATCAGATTTGTGTTTCTTGTAGATGTTTTTGGAATTTTGAGTCACTGTTGCAGTGAAAATTTTACTAAATTTGTTTGGCCAAATAAGTTTTATCTTGCTCTTCAACAATCTTACTTGACATTGTATGACTTAATTTTTTTGTATTTACTTAATAAATGAATGTCGATTCTTGAATTTGTTTTCCTTTAATAGTTCAAACTATATATAGATATAGATCTATATGCAATTACAGTTGAGCACCCTTAATCCGGGAACCCCTAATCCGGCAATTTTGCCATGACTTGCAACCAGGTACTTGTTAGTGGAAAATGCCGAAACATTTAAAACCGGAAGATTGCTTCATAAGAGATATTATTCTTATATTAATACCGAGATACCATTCTTAACGTTAATTTTCCCATTTCGAGAATCAGAATAATTTAAACATATTAATTTCTCGTACTTCGTGTACACTGGAATTATTCTGGAACTTGAAGTAAACATATAAATTTGAAGACATCGCCGAGACGGACTGATTTACACATCGGCCACTTTCATGGCGCGCGCATTTTTGATTGACCACTAGACGTAATTTGATAAAATTATTGGTTATATTCTTATGTTTCACCCAAAACATGTCTCATCCATACAGTTGTGGCAACAGCACAAATGCCGTTGCATTAGTAAAGCGACTGAAACATACTGACATGAGTTGGATCTTCAACAATATAACACATTATGAAGCTGAAAGTGAAAAATCATCAAAACTTTACTGTTAAAGTGACAAGAAGAAGTAGACAACAGAGAGAAAAACTATGAAAGAAGATTTAAGTGCTGATTTAGATAGCCTGGTTTCGATTGCGTCGAAGTGAAGGGCTTAGTTAGAATTTCTGGCCAAATGCTAATGGAGCAGGATAAACTAATTCAGAAATAGACGTGATCAATCCAAAAGACGAGATTCAGTAAATTTCACGAGCAGGCAATAGCATTTCACCGTCCGTTCTAAAACACGCATGGTTTAAATTGTGGCCTGCTTTAAGGTTTGATATAGACGAAATAAGTGTGGATTTAAAAAATTTCATTTTTCAGAGGATAAAAATATGATGATGGAGTTTGCAAACATCATCCATAACCCTGAATTAAAGGAAATGGAATTGGTAAATTTAGACGAAAGGATAGTTAGCGGCCACGATATTCTCACCACACAACATATCACAGATGATGAAATCTTTGAAATGGTAATTAATAACAATAAATCCGAGTGGGGATGAAGATGATCAGCCTGAAATTGTTGAAGGAAGATCGATGATGGCCTTTAAAGAATAATCCAGTCTGGTCGCCCGCGGCGACGTACACACGACACCCACGCGTTGACATCGCGCTGAATCAGCTGATAACAAATCAAGCGCGGTAGGAAATTATGTTACGCAAAGCATAAGAAATATCAAATTTTATATCCTTTTCTAAAACAATATGAAACTTTTACATGTGCAAATGTGTAATGTGAAATATGCAAAATGCTTAGATTCCTTTATTTTCACTCACTGCGCAACGTCGATAATTTTAAATAATAACTTTGTGTATTAAGAAACCATTTCGTTCTGATAATTATCAGTTACTCTTTTTAAAATAATGTTCAGTAAATGGCAAATATTTTGTTGCAAATAATTCACTCCTTTCAATGAAAACATCCCGGACGTCAGAAATAAACTAGTTGCCATGCAGGACCCATAGTCCGGCAAAATCCCTAATCCGGCATCACTACGGTCCCGAATGTGCCGGATAATGATGCTCAACTGTACCTTGTATTATCTGTGTGACAGTATCTTTTTAGTTTCTCACAATGTACAGCATTGTGCATTAGTTTAGGTGGCATGGTTCCTATTCAGGGGGCTTTGGCAGTGGTAACGGAATTAGAAAAGTAGTAATGATAATGCGGTATCATGACACTTCACTTGCGGTTAGCACTTTCTGCGAAAAATACCGAAAGACTAGGTAGGTAATGTCAATGGGGCAGTCAATAACAACTGGGAGCGGACTTTATTCGCACGTTCTGTTCATAGACAGTACGTATACGTACCTATAGGTACGTACATATCGATGCTTATGAGTAGGAAATTATACTTCGTCTTGTAAAGACCGCCTGATTCCAAAGCGGCAACGAAAGCTTTTGAATGCTAGTATTGCGACCAATAATAGGTATTGGAGAGACTGTCATCCCTTAATAGTAATAAAGTAACGGAAAATTACTTCCACGCGATATTAAGATTAGAATACGAATTCATTTACTTCTAAGTTTACATTAGATTTCCCCTGCAGACGGAGTTTTCTGGACAAGGTGACTACCAGCGCCACGTAGTTCGCTAATCCGCCACGGCCTCAAGAATGAGCCAAACAAACCCCCCGAGTGTCACTGGCGTGATCAAAACAAGAAGACAAAAAGACGCACGGATTACGTCGGAATCGAATGTTTTTAAAGGACATCGGCGGTGGCGGATTTTTTTCTAAAGACAAGAAGTGGTAGGTTCGTTAAACCACCCCCGATTCAAACCGGATCCTTCGGTTGATTTACGGTACACCTCGCGTAACGCCACTCGCTTTTCTTCGAAAGCTACGCTTATTTAGATCCCTCACCGTATGGGCAAAGACTACCCGGCGCTGATGAACGTAATAATCGCAAACGAAACGATGGGGGTGACACCTAAGGTGAACGTCACTTCACAGCGCAAACCCAAAAAAAATTGCAAATTAACGTAATGGAACCGAAAGTGATTCCAGGAAGATGGAGATAATAAAAGGAAGAACACTAGGGCTCACACAATCTGCCAGAGCGCTAATATGAAGTTAGGGAATAGGATTTGGATGGAATAACGGATGCTAAAATGCAATTATGTGAATGGCATGGATCAAAAGTTATACACTTTCAAATTCAGTGGTAAGTTTAAGAAAAAATTGGCTGAGTTGGCAACCATTATGAGGAGAAGATCGAAAGGGATTACGAATGGGGAAAAACAAAAGATGCCTCTTCAGAGATAATTTCTATCAAAGCCGGGAGATGAGGCTACTTTGGAAGCCTTGTTTATCATCCTGGCTTCTAAGGGACAAAATATACGAAAATATGAACATCTGTATATATTTTAAATGTGACCTATAGGCTTCAGGTAAGATGTACTATTATTCGACACTTCGACAGATTCAAACTTCAAATGCGTTACGGGTATACCATCAGAATGGGCAACGGTACGCAAGGTAATAGAATATCACCTCTCACCGTTAAAACTCATTCACATTTACCACACAAACCGAGGAAAAAAAGCAAAATTGGTATGGGGAAGACTACGGATTGGAACGGAAGTGAATGGGAAAATTATTAAATCAGAGGGCGTGGCTTTACTATGTCATTCTAAGGATTGCATTCGTTAGTACGCTAACAAGTACTCGGGTGAAGATAAATTATAAGAAAAAGAAAGCAATTCTCTCACTGCAGCAAACCTCACGGTTCAATTAAATGTCATGATGAATGAATTCTTTGTTCAACCCGAAGGTTGGTTTCTGACAGGGTAGAGCTCACCCCGTACTAACAATAACCCATTGGAGTGTGAAATTCACACATGCAGGGGGGGGGGGGGGGGGCAGTTCATGAGTTCAGCAGACCATTTTCATCAAGAAAATCTTCCACAAAAAATGAGGATATTCAAATAAATACCTTCATGTCCTGAATGTATTTATTCGATTTAAGTTGAAAAACTAAAGCGTGGTCACATGTGATTGAAGAGATGAGGAACATATTAGGAGAAATTGAAGGTAGAGAATGGGATTCAGTAATTATTTTCTATGTTGGTGAGACGCTGAAGGCAATGATATCTCCCGGAAAAAAACTGACGGCAAAACTATTTTCTCGCTGATAACACATGTCGGAATACGCAGGCACCATCCATTACCACTAGCCCACGCCAAATTTAACAATGCAAACGGGAGACACGAAAACCTAATTGTTTGCTACACGTCCAACCCTCAGGGCATGTGAATATCGCCAACCTTCAAAAGAAAACAAGGGAACCTCTGGCAATATACTTAACACGTGCCGACTCAACGAACCCCCCGACACGTGCCAGCAGTTAATGACGCCCTCTGTTGCAACAGTTTTTCCCAGCATTCCGACAGCGCAATGCTTCAGACGCAGTCACGTGACCGAAATAGCACATTATTCTCAACGGACGGGAGGTGGGGACCCATGTCCAAAGAACTAAGTTACAAAGGAATACTATCCTAGTCCAAGTTTACACAAGCGTCCGGTTGATAATAATGGATGGATTGGAGAAGACTGTGCGATGACTCCAAGGGAAATAAGCGGGAAATAGATATTCGGTGAAACGGTCAACCTTCACCAGATAAAACGAAACCATGAGTATCATAATAAATGAACTCATCATTTGGCACTTAAGACTAATTAAAAATACAACGATTGCGTACATGAATGGTGCCCAAAGGTCTTAAGCTGCAATTCCTTGAGGTAGATAATTTGTATATATATACCTGAAATTCTTAGGATGTTATTGGTAAATGAAATGGATAATTTGTATGCAAGAATGGATGCATGATTAGATTTATTCACATAATGGAGTAACTTACAAGAGCAATTAAAACATCCAAGCCATACGGATGCAGAACTAATAATTTAAATCCGAAAATGTACATAAGAATTGGTGGAATAGTCATATAAAGAATGCTCCCAAATTTCCCAAACCAAGATTCGTACTAGACGAAAATATTTCATTTAAAAATTCTCAGTCAAAACAAAGGGTAACTGCTTTGGGATTTAATAATAATTCTGTGAGTATATTCGTGTAGTTCAATAAAATTATGTTTTAGTGAACAAAAATAAAGCTCCACGAATATACCAACAATTACTGATTTCAATTAAATTCTTAACAACGCAACTGAAAATGGCTAATTTTGGAAATAAGTTTCATCACTGCATGCTGGATTTAAGCATTGCTTGACTGTAGCCACAACATATGGATGTAGATATAAACTCATTAGAATCAGCTTCTGAAAAATTATCATGAGTATAGTTTAATTTCATTAGTTGAGAACACTCTTCAATCAAAGATAACGCAAACACAATGCATCGGCCGAGAGATCGTAACAGATGAATGCACGAGAGAAAACGAGGTCATCGAAGACGACTTTTTCACTCGATGTCTTAAATAGAACATATTGAACATATTCTAAAATGTGAAAACATATGAGTAGCATGAGAAGAATTCTGAACGACTACCGAATTTGGTTCCCCTCCCCCGTCCCCCCACCTGATGTAAAATACGCACCCAATCACACTGGCAGCATTAATTTTCTGAACTGATGTATAAATATGGCGATAATTCATTGACAATTAGCTAGCGTTACCGCACTCTAGGCACTTAGGCAATATTTTACTTAGGCTAACTCACATACTGCGAGGAATCATCTGAATAGGAAAAATGACAAGATTAATGGAATAATTGTTGCAATCCATCAAGCAAGAGTGTACACTGCCCGACGCGGCTGGGAACGCCAAGAATAAACGAACGCTAACTCTCAGAAGAACCTTTTCCATGGCCATATCAATGAGCACGAGAGTTCGCTGTCAAGTGACGCAACGCTAGCATAGCCTCTAACCAGCCCTCACATCTCGTGGATGTACCTACTCTCTCTCCCCTTCACTCTTTGCTCTCCTCTCTTTCCGGTCAATGCAAAGCGATCCCGTGACTCAATTTTGATTTTTTTTCAAGATCAGTAAAACTACAAATAAAGAAAGAAGTTCCCGGAAGAGATTACCAAGCTCACAGCATTCGCACTAAAGCTTCTAACGCTGGAAACCCAGTCACACTGAAGTAATTATACACTGCGGCAAGTTTGTTTCTAAATTAAGTTTAATATAAACAATACCCACGAAACGCAAATATTGAATATCCAATAATATGTTTCTCTATTACGGAACGAATTCAAAACATGGGATTTCACAGAAAACGGCGGATTTCAGCTATTTACAAATTAAAACAACGCTGCTGTGTAAACGGATAGAAATATTTTTGAATAAGGAGTACATTTACTTTAAAAAGTTAAGGTAAACTATTAATGATAGCAAAAAAGCAGTTGACACTCAAAGGAAAATAATTGAGAAATGTGTATGTGGGAATAGTGACTAAATGAAAGCGGATAATCATTGAGACCACTATCACGTCAAACCTTGAGTAATTCGCAATAATAAAATACCAATACATTATACGTTATATACGTACTTCAAGAATGACCAAGAAATATATTAGCACGCTGAACATTTCGGAAAATATCTTTCCCTCTTCGGTGAAAGCCATCACCAACAGGCAGAAACTACCTCATATCTTTCGCTCCACTGCGGGAACGCAACTCAGCAAAGCTATTCAATGAGCACTTCTCACGAATAATAGAGGTGAAAAAAAACCTTCAAAAAAAGTTGGCATGAATGGACATTCCCCAAGACATTCCTAGCGAGAAATATCGAGACCCTCTCTGAGCGAGTGAATAGTCGAGCTTTCTTTTTTCATATATTTGTTTTCATTCCAAAGCATTGGATTTCACCGATAGCAACAGAATTGGAGAAACTGAGGAAGTCATTTTCTCCGCGTACACTCCAATGACTTCGGGAATCTTATAAAAGAAGGAATGGAGCAAAACAAGTATCTTCCCTTTAAGTGAATTCACGTTCAAAGCGACTCCACATCGGATTCTTACGCACTGACTCGCATTACGAACAGAAAATAAATAGAGAAAGTCCAAAATTTTCTGACCTCTTCCGCGATGCAATGGATAAACACAGCATGCCATTAAGGCAGTCATCATCGTAAGTCATCAATCCTCAGATTGGTTTGACGCAGCTCTCCACTGAGTTCTTCTAACGGCTAATCTTTTCATATTTACGTAATTCTTCTCTTTCACATCCTTTATCACTTGTTCCATATATCTTGCACGAGGCCTTCCTTTGCCATTCTTCCCTTCCACTTGTCCCCCGACGATTGTCTTCATGAGGCCATCATGTCTCATGATGTGGCCGATCAAGTTGTTCTGTCTTCTTCTTAGGGTATTCAGAAGACTTCTCTTTTCTCCCACTCTTCTTAGAACTTCCTCGTTACTACTCGGTCGATCCATTTAATCTTCAGCATTCTTCTGTAGCACCACATTTCGAATGCTTTCACCCTTTTCTTTTCCGCTACTGTCATTGTCCATGCTTCGCTGCCATAAAGAAACACGCTCCAGATGTACGTCCTGATTAATTATTTCCTTAATTAAGGCAGTACATAATTCGATACCAAAAGTAGACACTGACCAATGGGGCCAGCCGAAACTGAGGATATATGATACATACTTTCTTAAAAACGACGAGTTGACAGGCGTCGAGGAAGCAACAAGGAGATAGTCACCCAAGATGGGAAATAACTAAGTAAAGTAAATGAGTTACCGGCAAATATTACTCGAAAGAAAAGGTTCCATGGATAACGAGAAGAGGTCACGTAAAAATGCCGATTTGAAAAGTGGAGCATCGGTAAGGAGTCGGCAGATTATGAAATACAAGAGGGCAATAGGGACACTTCATCCAAACCATTAGAAGACTATTTACGCATCAATGATACCGATAAATTTCCCTTTATCCTCTCCGGTACAGAATATGCATTCAAATAAAATACACTCCTGCTTACAAGATTCACCATTTCCAACGGAGGGCTACTAACTAGCTCAATGATTCACAGCCTCTTTGCTACTGGCCTCATGATCTCCGTCAGCTCTGAATTTCACCGATTTGTCGGATCAGCTAGAGACAACATTTAGCACTCTTCAGTTAGTTTTATATTTGACACGATAATTTAATATTTATTAATACGATAATGGGGTCCAGAACTAAGTTGTGAATTTAGATGAGCGCCGATTTCAAAATTCGGTAAATAGAAGCTCGTTCATCACGAGTTGGCTCGCGTTCCTCCAATTTGAGTTGGAGTTTCCCAAAACTCACGATGAATCAACATTCCGGGAAGAAATCATTCTGCAAGCGAGTAAAAGTACTAACAGAAAACGTTCACTGTCGGGATTTCCCGAAGGAAGGGTAAGAGCAAACAACAATTTTAAATTGAATGCAAACATGCGAATGGGAAAAAATATTGCAAGCGCATTTGATCATTCCGAATAACTGGCTTAAATCTTAACTTGTCCACTAGAAATAGTTCAGAATCAGATTTCGCTTGATCTCAGATTCCGCTCATTCATTTTTATCGACTAATATTAAACTACAGATGGAGGGGAGAATGTTAGTTAAGCGGGCTAGAGGGAGGAGAAGAACGGTTAGTTTGAATTAAATAATTGGAGGTTGGAAGTATGCGGTACTAAAAACGGATATCACACGAAGGGTAGGGTTCGCTGGGAGATTCCATGCCCATTTAAAACTCCTTGACCTGCAGAACGCTAAAAAGAATAATAAACTACAGCATCTGGGGGTTCAATTTAATTTCGTAGAGACTTTCACCAAATAATTGCCGATAATATCCACTCGTTTCACAATGGTTTCACAATGGACTCAAAATAAAAAAAATAAAAAATTTAAAATCAAAGACGTGAGCTGAAATCCCCGATTAGAAGGCAATATTATTCTAATTCAAAGTTTTAAACTTTACGTTATCACCCACACACCAAAAAATAAACCAACTGTATGAAAAGTTTGATTATATGTCCGATGCTTCTTCCAGATACGATACGTCCAATCAGATACGTCCAAAATACGATAGCCACCCACGAAAGGGGTAATGAGGAATGAAGTTCTCACCGACGGCTCCACAACTTATGGGCTATTCCCTTCTTTCAAAGCCTCATTTTTCTCCCCCGCCAATTTAGCATTCCAATTTACTGGACCGTTCCCGTTAGGGAATTAGTCATGAGCTCCAACGGATAACCCATATCGGCTTGAGAACTTTAAGCACCTTATCTCCGAAATGTTTGAGTGACTAACCCATTCTTCTCCAGTTATCTCGGACAGCCACTAATGGGCCAAACAACGTATTTCAGTCCAAAAATATCAAACTCTCCCCTCACCAAGCTGGCTTTATCTCGACCGTGAAGAGAATTCAAGCGGTTCAACGTACAATTGTAGACACACCGGTAAAATATTTCTCGCCTTGCCAAACTATTTTGTCAAGTATATGACAAAATGGAGACAGGTATGAGAAGATGATGAGTTTACAAGATTGCATCGGCATTTACTTAGTGACCCACAAGCCACATCGATGGTGTGCGGCAGGGGGTGTACGATTATTATTACCGACGAGGCGGCCATTGCTAGTTCACAAAAGCTGATGATACATTCAACACACTTGATTAGGAGGATTCGTTATCGACTCATAAGTTGAAGCCAAATACTACTATGATGACTTTTACGTAGAAACGATAACCAGTACTGACCACCAGTTATTAACTAACGGATAATAACCACGAAATGGAAGTAAAGCAGCAACCGCAGTCGGAATTCTCGCGATATTACCGGCTAGACGTTTGTCCTTGGGTGGAGAAATCCTCCCATGCCAATTCTATCATTACTTATTCACACCGACGAAGACTTCGCTGGACGAGAAGCGCTGCCAGTAATTTTCCACTGCCATTCCATTGCTAACCTTGGATCTAACACACGTGGAGCATATTAGTGGTAACATCTCTTTAGGGCGTAATACCATTTCAATTTCACGTACGCCGAGGGCGCGGTCACGGAATTGTTTCCTACCAATTACGAGCTTGACTGGTCGCTGCTCGAACGCGGAATTAAAGAAATTCCATACGGGTCCACTCAGAAATGACTACGTACTACTGAACCACAAAGTTCTGAACACGTCACACGATTTCGCGTGTCCCTCCATTCGATGACCCCATAAAGGAATAACACACGCCACGAGATGACGCCAAATTGCCCGCCATTACCAGTCCACAATCACATGTGGGCAGCAACTACAGCGGAATGATGCAGTGGACCCTTTGCGGTGTGGTCGCAGGATTCCGAAGCAAGGAGGAGTCGAACCTCGGGGAGGTAATAACGGCCAGGACAGACCTCGAAGGTTTCGGATGGCTACGCGATGATTTACTGCCGCGAGCACACAGATGCAGTATTTCCCATCGTGCGAACCATCAGACCGCGGACCATAAGGCCCCATGTATCTCACAAAACATAAAAGCTTGATCGGGATCGGGAGATCCTCTCTCCCTCTCCGTAGAATTCCGAACACAAGCGGAATCATCGGCCAAATGAGCGCTTATCAGTCGACGCGTCCAACCACGTGAGCGGCGACGACTGCAATCAATCCACGGAAAACAAAAGACGGCCGTGAGGTTACTCACTCTCGGGCGTTAAATAGGTTTGTGAAGATACACCGCTTCACACCGTGGTAATAGGGTGCGAGAGCTTGATGCTGTTCCCTGGGATCCACGCGATCACTTGGAAATGAATCCTGACGGCGTCACACGCTCAAGCTGATCCCATGACGAATTCCCGTCACGGGCAATAACCACAGCAGGCACCATCGCAGCTAACTACGTCGCTAACACAAACATACGATTGCATACATGGCTTTGGCAATCCGGGCACTAGCCAACAGATAAGAATTTGCGACGAGAGCCCTCAGTGATGATTCACGGAAACTTTTAGTGAACAGTTTCATAAGGAAAATGAAAAAAATCTGAGTTCTGGCCTCTGATGAATTATAGGAATAATTAAAAGGTTTTTAAGATGTGGGAGTGGAGGAGAATGTGCCGACCATGGACCACTCATAACGTGAGAACTGGATGAAACTTGTAAATAAATATATGAGTATACGCAATAAATACGAGAATACCTTCCGCTTGTGAAGATTGAAGAGTCTGTCGCAATAAATGAAATCATTACAGAGAATAAAAATATACTTCCGCATACCTATGGCTGTTACCTTCCACGAATTACATAGGATAACTGATGGCGAAGTTGAGAAATTATGTAGCTTCTCCTTTCCCCGGGTTAATATTTTCATCCCTAACGACGCACGCGTAGTTCCCAACTTCACACTCAGGCTGAAAACATTCCATATCTTACTTCAGAGAGTGGCACTGGTACATGAAATAACTTAAGTGAAATTGCAATCGCTTCAAACGCTTCAACGTAGGCAGGATTAACGTAAAAAATCAGGCGAACGCACGCGCCCGATGTGAATAGTTGAAAGTCGAACAGTGCACGAGTCTAAGAGCCCTTAGAAAATATATGGCTCTTCACCATGTGTATAAACAGGGTGGAATAAGATGCACCTTCGTCACGTGGACTCGGAAGTACCGTAATGAGCCCCATCCGTCAGAGTTGAAGAATTTAATCAACTTGTACTTCCCCCTTTCACTTAGCGATGACATGATTTCCCTTCTCAATCAAGGCTTAAATGGCAACATCACCACACAACTTATCACAAACCGCAATGTATCCAACTACGAGGTACACCAAGGAAACAGTAATCCACGTGGCGCGGCATTCTGTAAACAACACGCGAATCCCTCGACGAAGGTCATCCACATAAAAATAAAGTGACACTCACAATGAAGAAAACAAATCGTCATCGGACGAATAGATCGATGCCAACAGCAGGTGTACCTTTATGCAAATCGGTTGAGACATTAAGTTCCTCTTCATCTTGGGAGTTCCGTATCGATGAGAACAACTTCCTCCACGGAACCGAAGAGACAGAACACGACAGCACCACACGCACCCTTCGACTAAGTTGTTGATCCTTAGAGATTTCAAGCGGCACTGCTATCAGCAGGGCCCACACGCTCTCAAGGTCTTCCTTCTTTGTGTGGACCCCTCTTCGGGGCCCCTCGGTGAGCAAGGGCTGAAAGTTGCCGAGACCCATCTCCTCGCTTCTCCTTCCCCCCTTCTCAACCGACAACCACGGGGTCAGGAGATTTCTAGTGTTGACGGAACGGACGATCACGCGAAACAAGGGAAGACATCCACAGCAGAGTGAGATAGGATAGTCGGGCGGGAACGATCGCGTTTCGGACGCAACAGGGGTGCCTTCAGGTGCGATACGATTGCAAACCTATTCGGATACGCGGGTTAAATATATCTTCAAATTACTAATGCTGCTTATAATAAACACTAACTATTATACATCAAAACACACTTGAGGGAAATTATGAGACATTATCATGAGATAGCGAGTACATGGAAGATAAGTACGCAAAAAAAACATACCTTCTCCTTATTATGTAATAAATTTAAAAAAGAACTTTATTCCTAAAATCATGATGAAAACTATAGCAGATAAATAGATGTGACACGATTCATTACATTCGACCGTCATGATAGTCTTTTTCCAGAATAATTCCGAATACGGATGAGTATGACACCTAAAATCTGATACGCGTAGTCAAGGAGACATAAGGCACACGGACGAGGAAAGATGGAGTGAATGTGAAAGTCATACCATAATGAACTGGGCCGTGAAGTAGACCCTAAATTCGCCGGAAGGGAGTCGATGAATCAGCCAATCGGCGTGAGGAAGTAAATACGATAAACCAGGAATCCGCAGATTCTTGGTTATTTTCAAACACAAGATACTTTTACATACAAAGATTTAATGGAGGTTAGTGACTGCATCTCATTCGTCGCTATCGCATTGGTACGCTATTGCTAATGCCAGTAACTAATATGAAGTTATCTTGCCACGTGAGCGTTGATTTGAACTCGGCTCATTCCCCAGGCTCACCATAATACAGCTTTAAATATTTAAGAGTAAGCCTTAGATTAAGGAATATTGTCTGTTATTTACTGACTATTTTTGGCTAGCACACAACACTCAGACAATGGTGCAGTGCGGGAATCTGGGGAAATAAATTACCTCACTGTCAGTGTAATTTAAGAAAGCCCTTGATGCTACCCAGAGATACAAAGACGGACGAGGCAACATTCACTTCATACTCAGCAATATTTCTGTCAAATTTCAGCAATATTTCTGTGAAATTTCCATGCATTTAATGCCTCACTATATGCATAAACCTACGAGTAATTCGTTCCGGAATTAAAACACAATAATATGCTCTAAACCTGGGTGATTCCACAATATGAAATTAATCCTGTTTTTTTACCCTGACATCTTTCAACGGCAAACAATCTAGCACATAATGTGTTGTTCAAACTTGTGTAATTGCGCTACAATTACCTTAATAATAAATGAAAGTCTATAAATTGACGCAAGACGATAGGCAACCTGATCCTCGGTTAGGGCTGTACATGAATTACCCTTCGAGAAGATACACTACGTGGATACGTTTACGACTGTGAAGACCGCGAAAACATCACAGGAAGGTATCTCTTGATTGTGAGCCGCAAGCCTCCAGGGCATTTCGCGAAATTTCCGCGGCGGTGCTTTTGAAGGTTAGGGACGGCTATTCCTTTCCCAGTCAGGGCACTAAAAGTCCTCAGGGAAAGAAGGATGATTGCGGAAGATATTCCTCACCATCTGGGTGGCGAAATTCCACGACTGTGCATCATGGCCGATATTTCATTATCCCCGGGCAATTCGCATAGCGATTTACGAGGCCGGAATGATAGTCCCACTTATTTTTTTTTTCGGGCGTAGGGCACTTCCTTCCTTCCCCTTGCGACCAGGATAAAAAATTACTCCTTTGCAACTCCTCTCGATCGTTCCAACACAAGTTTTGAATCGGTGCCTCAATTCTTATGATTGACGTCATAAGTTTTCCAGTTCGTAAAATTTTCGGACGTGGTTTTACTGCATGGAGTTGCCCAACGAGGTGAACCACGAACTCACCAAGACCATCACCCATTTCCCATCACCATAGTGATGGGAGATCGATCATTCTTCATACGAGTAAATAATCCTTCAAACATTTGAAAGAGAGTTCGTAGTTCTTCCTAAAGGAACAAGAAAAATACCTTCCTTCGTCATAAAAAACCTAATGCAAAAACATTTTCAAAGTTTAAAAGTTCGCAAGCACTTCGAAAAATTACAATTAACAAGATTAAATCTACTGCCTGTAGAGAGACTTTGGGAAACATCCTAAATATAACACCAGATTATATTTTTCTGGCCGAAATAAATTCCAGTAAATTCGTGTAAGAAAGAGCAGGTGAAAAATACCTGAAATTACTCATGAGATGAATGCTTAAAACATACCGTATTACTATATCGCATTTTTAAGGGTACCAAAATTCATACAGCTGGAAACTTAATCTTGTAATTATGAAAACGCTTCAAAAGAGCTTGAATCTGGTGTATACTTCTTGCTGGTGAGGGACAGACGACAGCAGCAGCAGAAAAGTCGACTGGAAGCATTTTTAATGTGGTGTCACAGAAGAATGATGAAGATAAAATGGATCGACGACCGAGTGACTGAAGAAGAAGTCCTAAGAGGAGTGGAAGGAAAGAGGAGTTCACTGAAAACTTTGTAAAAAACAGGATAATCATCGCTGTTCTTTTGGGCAACCCGCGTCAGGTTACCGCGTCAGGTGCTTGATAAATATGGACCGCGAATGTTTTAAGAATTTGACGAAACGGGATAACTTAATCGGCCATACCTTGAGACATGGTGGTCAGATGAAAACAACCGTCGAGGGTAAAGTGATCATCATCATTATGAGTCAGCAATTCTGAGATTGGTTTGACACAGCTCTCCACTGAATTCTTCTATCAGCTAAACTCTTCATATTTATGTATTTCTTCTCTTTCACACCCTTCATCAGGGAAATGTGAATGGGAAGAATGGAAAAGGAAGGCCTCATAAGAAATACATGGTGCAAGAAATGAAGGATGTGAAGGAGAAGAATCGTATAATTATGAAGAGGTTAGCCGAGGAGAGAACCGAATGGAAACTTGCGTCAAACAAATTTTTAGGATTCGTGACCAATGATGATGATGATGACCAAACTTGTTGCAGGACCATCTTCATTTCCTTAAGTCCAACATAACATCAAAAGGGTTTTAAGTTAAGTATGTTTACCATGTTTGGTTCTATCAAGCCATGAAGTCACGCGAGAGAGGGGCTTCCTTTGATGCGAGGCAACACCAGTTAAAGATGAAAAGGCGCCGTAGCACCATCGATTACCAGCAACGAGAGAGAAGAAGGCGCCATTAATCGGCGGAAGCTATGAAGAGTAAAGCATAGAGTAAAGCTCTGCATTTTACAAATGTACTGCGTTTGGTAACAGGAAATTGCCCGCCATCATCATTATAGAAGATGAGTAACCAGTACCTCACTATTCATTTCTACAATGAAAAACCAGGTAATGATCGCATCTTCGCAAATTTTCAAGGTAGATTTTTTAAAATTCCGAGGGATTACTCCTAGATAATCTTTTCCGAGGAAAAGAAAATCCAATTAAACGTTAAGAAAGGAGGATGGCTTAATCATAACCACTGTTCATATGGATATTGATACAGAATAAACTCAGCAACATCCCAGATAATTGTCATTCAAGAGGTTACTCTCTGGAGGTAGCAAAAAGTTCGCACTTTTATAAAGCCATCACTGCATTTACATTATCCTAATACGTGCATTTTTAAGTTTAGATGGACAGGCGATTGATTTTAAATTCAGTAATTTCTCGCTACTAGTATGAATACTTGTACATCAAAAGTAACGGAAAATACACCAATATATCTTTCAAGAATCACAGAATGAAATCTCATTTCCCCCAAGCATGACAACATTACTCCACTACGCCCACTATGATAAAACAAACGAGCAAACGTTTGAGTTAATAATACCAAGCAGACTAAGTAGAGTTAATGATATACGAAATGAAGCTTTCGATCACCATACCACTAGGTGAGGATTGCGTCGGATTGATTTCAATTCCCTCAGGCATACAAGTGAAACACCACCGCTGAAATAGTTGAAATGTATCCATCTGAAAGGGGATGAATTTGAGACTGAAGTTGTGCTTCCAGTTTCTCTTCGCGCTCTGACCCATGAATCCCCAGGGGAGTTCCGAAAGAATGAAAACGAACGGAAGATGAGTCGTGAGGGGGGGGGGAGGGGGGGAACTATGGAGCTTCGCTGCTTTCGGAAGATGTCCTCAGACCACAGGCCCGGGGCGAGGGTCGAATATATTCCGCAACCGCGAAAGACCCCGAGAGAGTGCGCAGGGGCGGACTACCAAGGGCTCGTTAGTGACAAGCGGCGCGGCGAGTCGGCCCTCCCTCGCCGCCGCCGGACATGGGGGAAAGGGGGGAGGATACGTCGATTCCCTCCCCCGAATAACCCTTTCCCTTCAATTATACGCACGTTCTCCACTCCCGTGCGACATGCCTTCCCCTCCCTCCATCTTTTTCGAACCCTTGTCCACCTCCCATCAGTCCCCCAACTTCCACTCGTCAGCCCCACGGCGAGGTACGAGGAACCATTCGCCAATGGCACTACTCCCCCTCAACTCCAGTACAAAGGTTCTGGCAAGCTCGTAGAGAAAAATCATCAGCTTTGGTGGACGATTTCTTTCCCTACAGAATTCTTCAACTCGAGAGTAAAATTAGTTTCACAAATACGCACAAGTTACGAGATGAGACGATGTAGTTCCGACATTTTAAGTTCAAAAGGTTAAAAAAGAACTGAAGAAAGCGATATATTGCGCGTCGATAATTGTCGATGGAAATATACGATAGCGGCAAGGAAGTCAAGGCGAATACCGTTACTTTTTCCGGCATTACTAAGTGGAACTGCATGTTTATTGAAATAAGTACAGGTAATTGGCAGGGTCCACACTTCCAATTTATTAACTGACCCGTGGTTCGACTTACACTGTTATTTTCAAAGTATACAGTTAGCATGTTTATACTCAGAAAATGACTGTGTCAGTCGAAACTAGAGTCAGTTGATCAATTAGAAGTGTGGACTTTACCATGTTACTGTACTTATTTATGTATGACAAGGCAAACCTATTGAACACCGATGAGACGAAATGAGTGACTCCGTCGATAAGGACGAGAATACTAGGCGCAGGCACGTTGCCAGGGGGGGGGGGGCTTCTGGTGCTTCAGCCCCCCCCCGAAATTTTTCCCTAATGCTTTTGTTGTTCAGATTTTAGCAGAGAACTTTACCAGTGAGAAGAGTTAAGTATGGGCACTGTAAAAGTAAATACCAAGCACTGAAAACTAAGGGAAGACATTTGTAACATGTCGGCACCGAATGGGCAAGGCTGATTTGTTTCAAGTTACGCAAGACTTAGCCCACCCCCCGAAGCAAATTTCTGGCTACGTGCCTGACTAGGCGTAAATATACCAATGTGACGTCACGAACGTCACTACTAAAAAAATCCCTTTCGATATGAAGGTGAGAACGATTTTCTCGAAAACACAACGCCCGTGAGACAACTCCGTTATGGGTCGACACTTATCCGATAGTTACCATCATCTCGATACGCTTCGTCCCTACCCCGATGATTTTTTCACTCCGCACCCAAGGTCAGCGTCGTAAAATGCCCATCGCGTAGCCTCCAACCCACGACACCCATTACAGCACGCGCTCCGCTACCACACGCTTCAAATTATCGATCCAAACCTCTCCTCCGACCCCCCGCCCCTGTCCCACCTAGTTCTCTTAAAGGTGGGGGAGGGGGTGCGTGGGTGGACGCGGGGGGAGGCGGGGGGAGGCGGAGGGGCATTACGGAACACAGACCTTGTGGTCCAGAGTGCGGAGGAAGTAGGGGGCGGAAGGGAGGGAGAAGGGGAGAGAGGGGAGGCTGGCTGGTTCGGCTCCCGGAGTTAAAAGGGCGAGCCATCTCCTCTTGGACAACGCGATTAATTCGTTCCCTCCGACCAAGTAATAACCCCATTGCCACCGGTTACCCTCTCCTCATCCATCAGCACCCGCCTGTAATTACGACGGGGAGGGTCGGGGGTCAGGGGGTGGGGAAAGCGGAGGGACTCTTCGAGAATTTGAAGCGGCCTCGAGGCGAAAAGGATGGCCCGTCCAAATAATAATTTGTCAATTCGCGCGCCAATCTGTATCCATCTCGCGAGAGCTGACTCAACTTCGATCAGACGCTGATGCCACGCGTCATCTCTTTAGCCACCAGTTAGAACCGAAAGAATTGATTTAAGCCTGGTTCACACGGTGCGTTTTTCCGGGATGGATTTCTTGCGTGGAGTGCTGACGGGTGCGTGCGTGCTCGCTTGCTGGAAACGCGGACTTCTGCGGGCTGCCCTGACAGCTAGCTCGCTTGTTTTCGATGCTAAATCCGGTGATATTTTCCGTGCGTGTTTTGCTGATGGCTATTGTTGCCGGCCAATCATCGTTCAGATTTGCATCACGTAATCAAAATAAAGGTTCTACCTTTGATAACATTGTATTGTCGATATTGTGTTTAAAAATGAGGGCAAATCTATAGATTAGGGATCAAGTTGCGGTGCTTATCGAAGCATATAGAGACGAAACTTGTATATATGCAGTTCGCAATTCGGAACTATCACAATAAACACCTTTGTGCTGAGGTTCTAAGAAGAGCAAGCAAGGAGGATAGCTCGCTACGTGTGAACCGACGGCCATCAGCGAAGCCAGCTTAGCGGCCACCTTCGTTGCCCGCTTAGTAGCACGCACTAAATCCAGCAGGCTAGCACTCAAGGAAAAACGAACCGTGTGAACTGGGCATTAGTTGATTATGTCCCTCCAATATCGCATTCTCCGAGGGAGATGCAACTGAATTTTCACTCAAAACAGAGCAAAATACATTGTGCTTAAGTTCTTGAGAATTAAATTAACGCAACAACCAAGATTACCAGCATCTGTTGCCAGTACCAATATTTTAAGCTTTATGGCAGTGTACAGGAAAGCTTAAGGGTTAAAGGGCAACATAAAGGTAGATTGGAAATATGATTAGCTGAACAAAAAAATGGCGGAGGAAAAGAGGTGTTTAGGAATGTCGAAATAAAGATCCTACCCACCATCACACCTCTATTATATTTGATAAATAAAGGGAGGTTGACGAAGAGGCGACTGTTCTGAATAATCCAAAGAACTCGAGATTGTACTCGAGTTATTGAATTGTAAGACCCAGTTGCCTGATAAAAGAGAAAGTCAGCTAACGGAGATTTTCAGTTAATAGGTATGTCCGACAATACGGGTTTTAAAATCTCAAATCAAAATCACGGAATAATTTTCCCTCAGGTCTCCTCCTCTAAGATCAGTCGGAAACTTCTCTAAGTTAAATTACGATTTCCTTAGATTTCTTCGTATCGGCCATTTCTACCCCTCTCAGTGATAAACCGAAGCGATTGATGAATGTTCCTGCAGCTATGAAAAAACACAGGGAAAAATTAGTCTATCATTGCGTCATTACTGGCGAAAAAAAAATGCATAAAACACACAAAACAATAGTAAACCTTATGGTTGGCATTAGGTGAGAAGGCTTTAAGTTGAACACAAATATTAACCACAAAAGGAAAAAATTCGCCAAGAAAAGTCATACGCAGAACATGAGTTATAATTAGTCAATAGTATCTGCAGCATCAAGAGAAGACTTACAAAGGCAGAGTACTTTCGCGAGTACCCGCACTTCAAGGTTGGCAAGAATACTACACGCCACAAGCGGGATGAATAACTTAGGGAAACCTGATTTTCCTTCCCAAACACGAAGAGATGTCACCGAACAAAGATAAAAGATTCTGAATTTCAATTACCCTCGTTCTCGAAATGACAACTGTAAACAAATGGATGACAGAATAGCGCAAGGCAGCGAATAAGGATGGTCGGAGAAATAGAACAGGAAGTGAAGAGCATTAAGACTACGGTAAATGACGAAATAAAAACCAGGCGAGATGAGAATGTAGTTGGTGAAAGCCTTTTCCTGTCCGCGACGAAGGAAACAATAATATAATCCATCACCACCTCCCCGTCGGTCGAGGGCATTTTCTGCTCACATGAAAGAGAGAATGGAATGGGAGGACGCAAAGAACTCGCAGACTCAGTAAAAACAGAACAGCGCAGAGCGATGGAAGAGAAGCAGACTGTAAAAGGGTTGGTGCTATTGTTATACGAAGGACGAATTATTTCCTCTGGATTCATCCTCTGAGAAACGGAAGAGAGAGAGAGAACAATTGTATACTGTCCTGTTACTTCAATTACCCAACAACATCCAAAAGGTAGCCACCCACCACTGATCCAGTTTTTGAACTATTAATTCAAGCTGATCTCAGAAAGCAAGGGCAAAGCCGTTAGGCGTAGCATCCATTGGGGAGGTGCATTAACTGTAAATACGCATCATGCGGGAAGTAGGCATAAAATGAATGAAAACGCCTTTAATGTAAAATCCGTTTTTTTTTACTGTTTCAGAAATTTAACTTCGCTCCTTAGAACACGGCAGGTTTCTACCACACGTTGGAGCTTGGTTAAAGCTAGATAATTTTTTCACGCATGACAAAATGCTCTGGATCGTGGTGGCCTAAAGAGTTGAGTTCTGGGCAATGGACCAGAGGATTCCGGGTTGAAATCAATGCCTTCAATCCTCGCGGTGCCATTTTCTGAGTGGTATAACTTCGTGGGAAATCACAGAGGGCCCAGGGAAATAATCTGGTACCCCTACACTGAATGTGTGAATTTCAAACGCCAATGGCTCGATAGAGAGTGAGCTCTACCGTCACCTATCAAACCAATCTTCGCCTTGAAAAATTGATTAAGTGATAATGCATCAATTTACTTGGCAACCAATTTCCCTTAGGCATCCGTAAAATGTCCGTCTTAGTATGGAACTGGGTATCAACGTAACTTTATGGTGGAGTGCAATCAATACGACTATTATAAATGGATAAACGACACGTCGCACCGTTGTCTGCCTCACGCCATTAAATATACCACGGGACGGAATGACGGGAGGGAAAGTCGTTTCAAGCCATATAAATAAATACTTGATCTAGCATCGAGTAACGAGCAATGACCCGGCAGCGACAGACGCATTAACGAGAGCATGTCGGGGCGGGCAGAGTGCGCAGCGCTCAATCGAACACCACAACTAATTAATTATTAAGATCCATGGCGACAATGCGCGCCCATCCGGTCCCTCGAATCCTCTCCCCAATATAAATTTCATCACTTCCCTCTCGTCCCAACTTTTGGAGCACTGAAGGGAAGCATCGAACCCTCCTCAACCTTAATCTCAAGTTTCGGGTTGACTTCTGATGGCGGAAAAATTCTAAGTCCTTCCGGGTCTTAAAACGAAAGTTTAGCGGAAAATACCTCAAGGACCGTCAATGATGTTAGCGTTAAAAAAATAACAACTGGAATGAATCCACATTACAATTTTACTCGACATCAGTGCTAGAATGCTTTGCTAGTCGTAATCCTAGCTGTAAATTGGCAAAAGGACAAATCAATCTTTTGTTTCGAAAAGCAATATGAACGCAATGACAATGCCAGTACAAGTCACTGTTGGTAGTGCAGAACGCTTCAACTCGTTGATTCGTACGATCATCCGATGCCTTGATGCGATGACGGTGGATCAATATGACAACCATGTGCCACACTATGAACTGACAACGTCGCACATCGTATGTCATTTAACTCGCATACCAAAAGTGCGTACCCAATTTGACCACTCTCGTTTTGATATTGGTGGGGTAAGACAGAGAAAGAAAGGGGAGGAGATGACTCCAATACGTCATCACTATTTCGTTGGGTCTTAGGAACAGATGCCAGGAAAATAGATACGGCGAGAAAGCTTTGTGCTTAGGACTTGGGTCAGATTTAGGGGCGAAGCGGTCGCACAGACCGTGAGAATCTACTCTCCAAGGGCCTACTGAGATAATGCGATCGAATGCCACCAAATGGAGCCCATTTTTTCCTCACCACATTACTGCGCACCAAACAATGAAATCATCTGAAACGAAGTGACAAGGCGCGAACTTTTGCAACATTAACCTTTTCTGGTCCTCATATCAGAAATGGAATCGTGTCGCTTTATTGCTTTAAAAATCGATTCAAAACACCCAATACCTTTATACGGTCTCATCAGCTTCGGTACATAATTCCAACATTTGGTTTCACAACTCGCCGTTGAAGACGAATTTTAATCTTCAACTGTTGCGGAAGATTGCCGTACTTATGGTCAGATTTTTTCATAATATTATTTAGATTTTGGACAGAAAAGCGTCAACTCTTCATTCGCAACCAGGGACAGAAAAAAGGTTAGTAAGGCAAGAACGGAAAAGTTTCGATCCCAAACGGACCACACGCAATGGCACTGTCCCTTTAAAAGCAGGAGGCTTGATGCGCTCGGCTTACACGTCTGACTTCTTACTCAGATGGTTCAGAGAATTGAGAGGTAAGGTGAGAGAAAAAAGACCATCGAGTGGGCAAGAGGAAGAGAAGGGGAGATGGAGGAGAGAGAGAGAGAGAGGCAGTTGCCTGCAGGAGGGCCTGGGAGGGGAGGAGAGAGGATACAGCAGGGGAAGATGGGGGAAGCGGGCCATAGAGACCTTGTTTACGTCCGCACCCTAAACAAAAACATAAAAATGGTCAAGTTCCTCCGGAACTTCCAGGGAGTCGGGAGGGAGCTTCAAACCGACTGAGTGATTTGAAAAATCTGCGCTTTCACTTCAGTATCTCTCTTCGGTTTTCAAGCCAGCACCCACATAAGGGCGCTTCAGAACGGGAGGAAAAACGTAAGGATGGGAATGGAAGGGTAAGGAGGTGGATAAAAATCCGGCCTCTGTATTAGCCTGTTCTTACGAAAAAGGCGCCGAGGGAACCACGTAGTAACGTCTCATCCGACAGACCGAACACTGAACTAGAATACTCCCCACAAAGCACACACACTCACGGAGGTAGGGGCCGTGTTTGCTGATTAAAAATATCTTCCACTGCAAGGATTCGAACCCAGGCCCTCGAATTGAGAGGCTGGGGGTGCACTTGAATCGCTCGAGATTAATTCCAGTACGTAACTAAGCATTTCCTCTTATGTTTTTACATTGCGTCCGGGATTATTCCGTACTGGAATTAATCTTTAACGATTCAAGCACACCCCCCAGTCTCGAACTGCTACACCAACTCGACTGCATCCTTTCGGTACTGAAAGCGTTGACCGGCAATATGCGACCGGAGATGGTAGGGTGAACAAAAAAACATCAGAATTGATCACACGAAGGAGGAGATTTGGAGTACGTTTTAGCGGGAAATATTTAAGGAAACATGATAAATCCTTGGAGCGCTTCTGAATGCGTAACTAAGATGATTAAATTATTCAAATATTGAGAGCTTTGTATTCTCTCTATACGCGTGTGTTCGGATAAAAATTCCTTGTATGTACGTGGTCTCCGTACGCTCTGAGAAAGAGAGAGGAAGATAGAAGAAAATGGCTGCGTGAAAAGGAGAGTGAGGGAACGCGAATGCAAGATTTACTACCGAGCGAAAAGGGAGAGGAGGAGCCGGAAAAAAAATTCAAGGAAAAACAAACAAATAAGAAATTCGGAGAGGAAAAAATTGTTCGGGAGCTCGGAGGGCGGGTCAAAAGTACGAAAAAAAAACAAGACAGACGCATGCGACCCTACTCAGGAGACTGTACCGTCCCTTCCCAAACTTGTACCCCTAAAACTCGCACGGCAACTCTCTCAATCCCACTCCGTCCTCTCCGTCTCCCTTCTCCCCTAGAGCTTCTTTCATTTTACTATTACTACCCCCTCCCCACCCCCACTCCCTTAATGCAGCCCCCCCTCCTCCCTTCTTCCGCGAGTTAGCACGTGGCGCCCTTGGGGGATGCCTAAATATATGCCGTGCGTGTGGTCAACCTGTCCGCCCGCCCACAACTTTCACCCTCGAACGCAGAGGGAGGCAGGGTCGGGGGGGGAGGTGAAAGTGGGAGGTGGGGGTGGTAGGGGAAAGAGCGCGTCTCGCCTCCCCCTTCCGCAAATCCCACTCCCTCCTATAACAAAAAAACTACCCCCCCTTTTGCCGCCCAAGTGCTGCGACTCCAATCCAGACCGGCGCGATGCGACGATTCATCGATGCCAAGTCGATATATTCACATCGACCAGGGCGGGATGAAAAACTTGAAATAATCGATCAATCGATAGTCAATAATCACTATTCTTAATTATCGTCGATGATACGTCGCAGACGGCCCGGTCGATAATCTAAGGGAATAAAACAAATGGTAAAAAATATCAATACGATCATATGTTAACACTGAAATAGGGTTATTATTTGACAGTTGATCTCTGAATTTTTCGTTACAGCCTCCAACCGGTGCGGTTTAAATGTAAAGTAATTTTATTTTATCTACATTTCATTTTCCAACCAAGCCCTTCTATAGCTGAATGACACACGTACGGTATTATCGTTGTTGTAACGATTTAAGTGGTACATTTACATAATTTCCCCATATAGAGGTCTATTTAGGCGACAATTTCAACACAGCAAGAATTTAAGCTATCGTAAAAATAAGTAGGTATAAGACCTCACTGTTAAGCTGCAGTTTAGGTCTAGCGGGTAACCGTAAAGCTCGTGAAGTATTAAGCCCAAGGGCATATGATATCTGCCCTAAAGGTTCCCTTACCTCTGACGACTGTGATCTCCCAGAAATATCTGTTTCCCTGAAAAAAACTTTATAAGCAGATACAGCCAAATAGGGATCTCCATGCTCGAACCCGGAACTTAAAGTCGACAATCCAACCGCGCCCGTTGGGCTACAACACCGATTAAATACAGATAAGTTCGTAATGCTTTGCAAAATACTTCGTAACACGATCCATATTGCCCGTAACGTCATTTCGATGTATCGTCGCCGACGCGACAAAGGCCTCCGTATCGAGTATCGATATTTTTATCCGAGCATCCTCCAGCCCGACATTCGACCCTTTCCCTTCCGCCAACCCTCTTCCCACCCTTCCCCTCCCACCCTGAATGGGACTTATAGGGCGACTAAATCGATATGGGCTCTGGAGCGCACGGCTTCTCCTCTTCCCCATTTCCCCCTCCCCCGCACGGCACAACCATGCCCGAAGGCATCAATCACTGGCGGAAAGGGGAATGCGAAACGCACGTGCGAGCGTGCGTCTCGCAAATACGCCCACGCAGCAGACATCTTCCGAAGCAACCACTTTCCCCTCGCCAACAACCACATCTCTCCCCTCAGGGCTTTTCACAGAACTCGATCCGTAAACAACGACTTCTCGATACAAGGCATCGTCGCGATGTCATCTCAACGCGACGATTGCTGTCGAGTATATCGAGCCATATTGTGAATATCATCTCATGGATTGCCAACGATATCGTCCACATGCCTCTCTAGCAGAGGGAAACACATGCCATGGGAGAACGCTGCCACTGTATTGGGATGGGGACGTTTACTCGGAACCGAAATCTCAATTTCGAACACGAAATCGTTAGATGGAAACGAAAAACGAATTTTAGTGAAAAAAATTAATCTTCTAACCACAACCATTCACTCATAAATCAAAAATTAAAATAAGGAATGAGTGACACCAACCGAAAAAGCTGCTTTGATATCATTGACGTCATTTTCCTGACTGCTTTTAGAGGAAGGGAAGGGAGTGGAGGGGGGCTCTCGGAAGGTCTGCTCGCACAGATGCTGTCGCAATCGCCCCTATTGGCAGAGTCAGCTGTGTCCCCCCGCTTTGCGATAAGGCAAAGTAGCTTCGCGGGCTCAGTTGTGATTGGACGAAGTCGATTACGTCAGAGGTTGCACCACGCCCACTTTTCCGAAAGGGTAAAAAACATCAGTTTTTCGCCGCTTATAACTCGAGAAGTAATTGACGGATCAAAAAACGGAAAAATACGGGTATATTTATTTTACAAACTCTATCATATTCGGCAATTAAAAACAACATGGTAAACGACCCCATTGCTGGATGCTCTTTAAAGGTAGCAAAGGCTGGATGCTCTTTAAAGGTAGCAAAGAACAGAAAATAACGGCAGCAAGAGGGACTGGAATCCATAGAAATATTTCGGATCGATCGAGTAACAAACAAAGAATCCCTAATTAGAGAGGGAGAAAACAGAAGTTGGCTGAAAACATTAAGAAGAAGACGTGATAACTTATCGACCATAACTTGACACATTACGGCCTGATGAAGACTATCCCTGAAGGAAAGTAAATTGATAAAGGAAGGCCTCGTATAAGATGTAGATACAGCAAACAGTGAAGGGTTTACAAGTAAAACATTCAGCCGATCGGAAAATCGAGTGGAGAGCTGCGTCAAACCAACCTTAGGATAGTAGACCTATGATTATGATGAGCGATACCGAAGTTAATTGCCGACCGTCTAGACAGTATCGTCGTAACGAAGATAATAATCCACTCTCGATACATGGGATCTTCCTAATTTCCATGTCGACTTGTTAGGCACAATGTGATAGACTCGGCGGCACGCATATTTTGTCATATCCCACATCCCTACAACAGTGTCCAGGGAAGCCACGCCTCCCTTTAACCCGCATCCACCCCTATCGTGTACGATTCCTCTCGCCCGCACTCTATCTCTCACCCCCTACCCCTGGGACGGCAACGTCGGCCTTAAAACCCCAGGGGAGTGGGAGGGGGTCCATGCAGGAAGCAATAGCCGGTGGTCATCTCGCACACCCCCTTCCCCACCCACTGGCTAGCAGGCCCGGGGCATTAATTTCCAAAACGGGACTACTAATGTCTCGTTTCCGCATCTATTATCCCGAGGTACCGTGCGTCTGCGCGTTTACGGGGCAATCCGACGTTTCACGAGCGGCAATTCACAACTGGACGGTTCGCGACCGCGACAATTCATGAAGGGCCCTCACATACTCCCTCCCCTCTTGTACATCACCGCATTTTCATCACCGGATGATTCGGACGCCGGAAGCGGGACCCGCGACGGTAATTTATAATGCAGAAGAGTCATTCGGAAAAAAATGAGAGCTTCACGTTTTATCGGCATTTGCTGGAATCAGCAATTTTTATGACGATTTAAAAATACCATTCATAGGAAATTGATGGGTGATATTATTTTTCAGTGTTCTGCCGGTTTAAAAGTACGCAGGATACTTCAACATGTTCTGCAGCGGGATATACACGTGTGCCACGCGAGGGCACACGTATTTTGTTAATACCGCGTATTTTTCCTATCTCTCTTCACCGTATGTTTATCTTTTTTTAAATAGTGAAGTTTAGACTAATATATTAATCCTATTTTATGCATGATATGTAGTGCATGTTTGGTGAGAATTCACACCCTGCCACACACCTTTATGGTGGCTGGCAGGGTATTATGTAAATGTAGATCCTACATTACTCACTCTTCCTATCTTCCTTTGGAATGAACTAGAACTAGACGAAGCAACCATGAACTAAATTCTAAGTACTCCTCTATCTTTCTACCCCGCCAAAATGTCTCCTCTCTATTGTAGTCCACCAATCTACCACCTCATCTACCCCATACATGGCCAACTAATTCCCTTCAACGTCCACTCGTCACCTCTCATCGGTAATCATATTCTATCCACCTCATTCAGACAATGAAGGCTGTATTATCCTTTCAGAAGAAAACAAGGAGGAACCCAAATCATTGCAAATAATTCAGATAAGCGTCATCTGGTCCATACGATTGTTTTTACAGTCTAAACATGGACCTACTCTGCTTCACATCAGCGCAAATTAAGTAACAACGCTGGGTTAAGAATTTTCCCGCGAAAGAAGAGGGAATGGTTGTTTCAGCACGAGCTGCAGGATAATGGTGCGTTCTGGCTCTAAAACGCCGACGATACAAACGCAGCAATCGTCCCATTCGAGGTCTCGCAATTGGGAATGCAGGTCGGGAATAAAATCGAGATTCGATACTAGCCCATGACGGAAAAAGGACGAGGGAGTATTTATTTACGCACAGCCCGCAAACCTCTACCGCATGATCATGGTCAGTGTCCGTCACTGCCAATACAGGCGAGGGGAAGAGGGGTTAGCAGAGCGTACCACAACCGCTACCCGACTGCGCCGCCAGCGGGAGTAAAAGAGGAATTTAATCGGACTCCACCAAGAGTGGGTGGGGAATATCCTTCCCTCGGGAGCAACATTAAAAATTTGGACATGAAATGACCTGGGCAGTTATTAGGCCGCAATTCAAATTTTTTTCGATTTTATTCTGAATACGATACGGAGGAAAATGATGTTTCGGCTGTGAGGGAGTTATTTCATTGAAAAGGCTCGGATATCGCAGTTATTTAATTAAGACCTTCCATGGAGAGCATTTTCGTTCGTTATCAATGCCATTCCCCGCCTTCAGTACGGGGAATTTCATCCCTACGGAATATGGAAAGGGAAATCTGCTCCCGTAGATTGAGGAGGAACGAAGCTGCGAAAAATGGAGAGTGTACTCAATTTGAATAGAGAACGAGCAGAACTCGTGAGTACTCTCACCCAAATGGAGGAGAAATTAAATGAAAAATCATGGAAGCCAGAAAAATTTTCAAGAGAAAGTCGGAAAGAGACCTTCTCCATGGATGGCACGGGTGCCTTTATGCTTCAAATATGAGGAGCTTGAAGCGTTTGGGGCAAATGGAATGAATACCAACCTAAGGAACTAAAAATCCTGATATAGTAACAATCACGGCTAGCAACTGAAGTCGTTTCGCTAGAAAAAATACAATTCAGTATAACAAAAAAACCTGGTGACACAAAAACAAATGACAAAGCAAATTTAATAATACTCAGGAGATAAAAAAATTATAATGGAGTAAACATGTGCATAATTATCCAGGTATCAAATGAAAAGTCCTTGTTATAAAAATGAGCTATTTATTACTACGTATGATTTACTGGAACAAGAGCAGATTTATGACAACTTCAGAGATGTTTAAAAACCGTAAGCGGGAACTTAAGATGATAAAGATGAGATTGCATATCGTAACTCATTAATGAAACACATTTTCGATGCAAGTATTGCTTCATGACTGTGAGTTCAAGGGCTAATATGGTTAGTTAGGATAGTGAAGCGCAGGAGAATGATATTTCCATTTTTGAACGACTTTCAGCGGATTTACATGGAAAAGATATCTTCTTATCGTTCACCTTGCTAAAGTAATTTTTTTAGGGGCACACACGAAGAGCTGCCCACGTTATCGCCACAGAGGCGAGATCTGCAGTCTCGAGACCCAAAAGAAATACGGTAAAAATAACGCGGGGGAAAAGAAAAGCAAGGGAAACGAGCATATTTAAATATTCAACAAAGGGAGTCCGACTAAGTCTTCAAATTATTCATGTTTTCCGCAATGCAGCAAAATAAAAAACAATACGATACCACGATATCAGAAAACACTGGCATGGGAAAAGCTGGATTTAAAAAGCCTTTTGAGTACGCCAAAACTCATCGGTGGCGATGCCGCAGTGGATTCAAGGGAAGAGATCCTCTATGAAGATAGCGATACATGGCAAGGCAATTGATACAGGCAGATATTTCTTTAAAAATGTCGCACACATTATGTCACAAGTCAACCGTTTCACACGAAAAAGATCCACATATATGCTATCGTAAAATTCAAAAGAAGGCATGGACGGCTATGAGAAAAAAAATTCCTCCAGGTAAATTCAACTCCAGGTAGCTAATTAGCGCAATTAAAGCGAAAATCGGACATGAGATTTAAAAAAATATATGAAAATTCATTCCGCAGATAAGAGGCAAACATACTTATTCTACAAATTTAGAGAGAAAAAGAGGGAAATTATAGCAAAAAATACTAAATGGATTAAAGTAAAAAAGTTGACGATTATGTTGTACATGAGGATGAAACGTTATTTGCGTTTAAAAATGGATTAACTACCAGGATTCTTTCCATTTCGATGATTTCACTACGTAAAAGCTTGTTTATCTAATGGAAGAAAAAAATAAAAGCTCGAGAATGACTGAATTCATCTCCTCCAGGGGCATAAGTAGGGAGTGGGAATGAATTAAATTCACTGCCTAACTCTGCTCCATTCAGTAGTGTCTCCTGTATGTTTACTGAGCTTCTTTCAAGCTTAAAGGATGGACTGAAGCGTCCGTGTTTTGTGTGAAACAAAGAAAGATATTTTTAACCAATTATTAATCATTAATTGCCATTTATAACAATTTAGCGTCTTAATATAACTTAACCGGAGATAAAAAATAATAATGAATCACAATCAACTCTCGACACTTCTCATAGTGGTTGAAATCCGACGCTGAGAACGCGATTTTTTCGTACGTTCGATGATGGAACCACGTGTTTTGAAAAGAAAAGTTGCCACATAAACCACTATCCGTTAATACAAAAATACGTGTAACTTCTTATTCTGCTGATATTTTGAAGGGTTTATGGCGTCTGATGTGAGAGTTGGGATATGGTTTTCCCTTACACTCAAGGGCACTAACTTGCGTTTCCACGGCGAAATTTCATCAGTGCCAGGCCTAACCGACGCAAGATGAGAGTAGTGGAAACGGGGCATTGCACAAATAAAAAATTACGGTTTCGTCGGTCGGCCTTCAACGGCCGAAGAAGAATGAGACTCTCGGGTCAGTTGGGAAGGAGAGGAGGGGCCTGGTGAGAATTATTTACGATTAAGTCAAACCTCCCGTAACCGATACCTCCAAATAGCGGACGCCACCTAAAAAAGTTTTTTCTTCAGTTACCTCCATTAACGGGCACACACTATGAACTGTCCCGCAAACATTTATTTTCCCATAGAAATAAAACCAAATTTATTTAAGAAAATAGGTACACCTACGAAACGTTCCAGAAAATTTCTTTCCGAGCAATTAGGAGCCAGTATGTTTGTCTGTCTAAAGGCCGCTTTACACAATACAATTTTTTGTCCAATTTATTGCACAAACGCTTGCATGAGGAAATTGTTCCGTGTAAAGCGGTAAATTGTGTGAACACTTGTGCGAATGTCTGAATGACTGAACGGAAAATAGAACCTGTTCTAATTCCATTCACACAAACATACAATTTCGTTCAGTTTATACAAGCGTTTGTACAAGAAATTGTACAAAAAATTGTATCGTGTAAAGCGGCCTAACGAGTTCGTGCTCCTGCCTGTTTCCTTTCCATTCAATGCTTATTATACTGTAACTCATCCCTTTTCTAGGAACCAAGTTTACTATTGCTGTTTGAACATGACGATGCCAATAGCTGCACTAAGGATAAAAAATACATTGTTCCATCCCATCTTTTGTTTTTGTAGAAGAATCTACTTACAGCTGGAAATACAAGCGAAGAAGTAAGGAAACAATTCATCAGTACATACATCTGGAGCATGTTTCTTTACGGCAGTGAGGCATGGGCGATGACAGCAGCGGAGAAGAAAATAGTAGAAGCATTCGAAATGTGGTGCTAAAGAAGAACGATGAAGAATAAATGGATCGACCGAGTAAGTAACGAGGAAGTTCTACGAAGAGTGGGAGAAAAGAGAAGACTGCTGACGGCTCTAAAAAGAAGAAGGGACAAATTAATCGGCCATATCTTGAGACACGATCGCCTGATGAAGACAATCGTCGAGGGAAAAGTGAACGGGAAGATTGGAAAAGGCAAGCCTCGTATGTGATACATGGACACGTAGTGAGGGATGTAAAAGAGAAAAATTACGTCGTAATGAAAAGGTTGGCCAATAGAAGAATTCAGTCGAAAGCTGCGTCAAACCAATCCTAGGATTGTTGACCAATGATTATGATTAAGGGTTTTATTCAAAGATTTGAAAACTTAACGTTTAATTTAATGCATAAAATGCCTTTATATTATTAATTAGTCGTAGTCACTGAAAATGTTCTAATACAGGAATATCAGAATGCCAATTAAATTAAGGAAATTATTTCTTCGACACCGCGTTTCGGCTGACTTAGGCAGCCATCTACTGGGAGTATAAAAGGTGTTAACCTACCGAGGGCTAGGTTAAGAGTCCTTCTAGGGCTAGGGTAAGGGAGACTTAATCTAGCCCTCGGCAGGATAACACCTTTTCTACTCCCAGTAGATGGCTGCCTAAGTCAGCCGAAAAAACTGTTTCCGAGATATAATTTCCGTACTTAAAATGGCATTGCGATATTTTTCGGAATTTTTCACATAAGCCAACTACAGTCAAGCCCGTTTATAACGAAGTTGATGGGCCGAATATTCGATTCGTAATAACCATACTTCGTTATATGGGGACCAGTTTTTCAGAGCCTCTCTTTGACGGGGAATAGCCTTCACTTCGTTATAACCGGAACTTTGTTATAAACAGGTTTAATATAAGTGGGCTTGACTACAGTACCTCACCTTAATTCATCTAGTCGTAGTTACTGCATACAAAAACCTGTACTAATTCCGGCCCCTCTAAATACCTGGCACCTTTAAATAGCGGACAATTTTTCTTATCCCAAACACGTCCACTCTTGGGGAGGTTTGATGGTATCACTGCAGAAGTTAAGGGTGGGGAACGTATCCAGCAGGTTCGAGTCCAACGAGCGGGTAGCGTCCCTCCCAGTCATTGGGAAACAGTGTGCTTAGAGGAAAGGGCTAAGTATCTCTGACCACCTCTCGTTTTACTCCCAAACGACGACATCTTTTGCGAGGAAAATAATAGATACCGATTCGCAAAGCGAGAGGGATGATGGCCTCCTGGATCCCCATCTTGTCGAGTTTGCCGGCGGCAACGCCACGGAGAGAGAAATTGGGAGGGATCAGCGTGGAAATTGGACTGCGCCGTAAAATGCCGAGCGCCGCCGTCTTGGGTTTGGAGATCACGCATGGGCGGGCAAGGGATGCGTGGACCTCAAACAGCGACGATTCAGGGGTGCGGGCGCTCCGTCTTGTGCCCTATGGAGGCGGCGATCGAGTTTACGACCCTCCCCAAGGCCGTGGGGAGCAGCCGGCGGCGAGGCCAGCACTAAATAGGCCTCAAGTCCACCACCCATGGATTAGGGGCCCGCGGAACGGAAGAACTCTCCGAAGACCGCCTGGAAGAAATCTCTAGGGGGAAGAAGTTGTGAGATTCCCACTTACTTTCCGGCAAGAAAATACCCGCTTCATGGACGAGTCCAAAGGCCATTTAATAGACAAAAAATAGCGCGAAATTGACTTAAGTGCTTAAACATTAACTTAAAGCCCCTGGGGCGTTTATAAAAAATAGTGTGGATTGGCCGCCATCCATCCATTATTTCAGAATTAATAGCGAATGATAAACGTTTAGCATGTTCGTCACTATTCATTGTCAGTAAGCATCTGGAAATCTCGTCACACACGCAGGAAAACCCGTATGGTGGGAGAAAAAGGGAGTTTACTTCTATTGCACACTATTCATCCCGTGATGTTTTCTTCCCATGATGCACGGCAAATATTAACAAAACACTGAAGAAAGGCGCTGAAACAAACGACTACTCGACGGCAATAAAATAAGTTGATTGAATTACGTTCTTAACGATAATGTTTTATAATGTTATGATATCCATGGATTGTAACGTAATCGAGATGGTATTTTGTTCAACCGCCCAGAGCAGAGAAAAACGCTTCTGATTAAAAATGTTACAGTATGATTTCTTGGATGGATAAAATCCTGAAATTTATAGAAAACGCATAAAACATTTTGGTGCATACTGTGCTAAAATTTGCATTTGATCAGATTACGGGTTTTTAAATAAATTTTTAAGTTGGCGTGATTTTTGAACACGTGACGAAAACGTCTCTTTTCCCAATCAAACTGTAACACAAATACAAAAATACAATTTGAAAATTTCAAATGCACAATAATTAAAGTAGAATTAAACGAAAAAATATATGATTGAATTTTATGCAATTAGTTTGGTTACTTCATGAACACCCTTCACACTCGAGTTCACATAATATTTTGGTCGACAGTAGACCCGAATCCAATACATTTCGACAGCCTGGCTTCAATCGAGGAGGGGAACGCAGTTGCCCTACTTCTGAAAGCTACACCGCAGGGCCCAAGGAGAACAAATGTGAAATTTGGCAAAAGGAAGTTGGAGCTGTGAAGAGTTCGAACAATTACTGCAACTCAGTTGTGGAAAGTCTCGAAGATATCAAGACCAAAGCTCATTCACCCGAGAACAGTACATACATCCCTGGGGAGGATACCCGTTTCGACTACGACCGTAAGATTCCGAGAAGTTAGAAAAAGGAGAAAGATAGCACTTATAGACCAGCTGCAGTTTGGATTGTCCGATCTCGTTCTCGCTTAAACTTCGATACGGTCTAAAACGATCATTTCTCTCACAATCAGTTTAAGGTTAATGCTCGATAGGTACGGATTAACCCTGTAGTATGTTTGAAAATTCCAACGAGTTTGATTTTAAACCAGTCTGAAAAGAGTAACTGACAAATCTCCCTGCACCAGAAAAATAATTCACGGACGCTGAATAAGCCGGAGAAAATTACTTTTCTGCATGCATATGGAAATTTCTACATTATATTTTTATTAAAATGACAAACATACCCGTTGCAAATGATGACTAAATGAGGGATTATCATAGAGAGGAGTTTCAACTTTTAATTACCAGCACGTGTGACCTGCATAATCGCTAATTGCTTTTGAGTGACCGCGATTACACTGAGGTCATGAAGTTGCTACGAATTTAATGACTTCACTTAATTCCTCTACGTTTGCATGGAAAATTAATAAAAAAGGGTTTTCATGAAATATACTAAGGAAAAAAAAGCAATAGGTACAGAATGCAAAATAATGACACATCGCAAAATATCACAATACCGCATGAGCGTCATTGACTGACACCCTAAGCTAGGCAGATTACACTATTGAGCAACGGACGACGAGAGAACGATAATCTAGCCCAACTGAGCGAATAGGAAGAAGAGGATCATGGAAAATGCAATAGTGGACGATAGAAGAGGTATCAGCGCATCCAACAAAGGCAAAGGCATCTGACCTCTCCCTTCCACTTTGCAGACAAATTCATGCTTCCGTACGAAATTGGTAGTTTCCGTAGGAGGGTTTCGCGAAAAAAGAAGAGCATCGGGTGCGCGGTTTAGTCCCTGCGCTGAGGAAAACGGAACGAAAGAGCACACGGAACCAAGCAACCTATTTCCGACTCGCGACCGGGAGATGGAACACCTTCCGCGTCGACGCGCGGGGATTCCTTTGGGACAAGGATAGAGACATACAGGGTTTAAAAAAAGGGTTATCTGAGGACGGCAGGTCAGGGGACAGTATTTGGAACCGTTTCGCTTACACGACTGAGACAATTTTAGAATATATTCTTAAACTTAGGCTTCGACTCAATCTCAGCATTTTTTTAATACATTCGAAAGTTACGATTTTGCATTAATTATAAATGTCTAGCGTATACCACAGTTTGTTTGAAGTTGACGCAAAAACACTATTAAAATATCGATCTATAACCAAAATACAACAACAAAAATTGCCTTAAATACTCTAATGTTGACGCTTAATTCATCATAGAAAGTTGACACACTTTCTGCCCCCTTACGTGACATTCACGACAAATATTCCTACCTTTTTCCCGAGAACCCTACATTCTCCCCTCCATCACAGCCTTCATCCCATTTTCAGTTATCACCTCGTTACTTCGTCTCTTTAATCCGTTCCTTTGCATTATTACTCTAATATCAAGACAATAACTTCCAATGTCTCAGATGTTTACTCGAAGTCATAAGTATTTAATTTACATCATGGGTGTAACATATTTTGTACACTTCCGTGAAAGGTAAGCAAACTTCAAAATGACCGTCTTTCAGCATGACATTTACCTTGCGTAATATTTTTTATTCACATTACACATCACAGCTTCAGTAGTTCAATACTTTTAATCGATGTTTTTAAACATAGGAGTCAACATTTCTTAAGGTAAGCCTGAACATCGATATAGGTATAGGGAATGCCTTAGTTTGTAATTGTAGGACCTTTCAAAATTTCACATGCCTAGTAGAGTTCGGTATTTAAGAACAATGAGGACGAAACTTAGATAAATTTTAACAACCTTAAACTTGCGCAAAACTTTCAACAACTTCCCCCTCACCCCAACAATGATATAGTCAGGGGAACGTACTAACAAAATATCCAAGACAACTTATTAATTTCAATGTATTTACAATAATTATTATAAGTATGTATTTAATTGAAAGATTAAAAGCAACATATATGTCTCCTACAGACAAAACTCCTTTCTTCTTCGTTATTTATTTACGTCTCTGGGACGTTCTTTTTTGTTACGCTTTCGTTACGTTAAAATCTTTTGGGCAACAGAAAAACCTTATGTCAAAATCACTTTTCTTTTAAATCAAATTATAAACAAACAATATATTTCACGTAAACTGAACATGCTATGTCAGAAGTCGGTAACAAATCCTATCCAAAGATACCTTATCCATCGCTATACGATTTGTATTAGTTGAGAAAAAGGGATGTTGACAATAGAAACAATATATAGAATTGAATATCGTGCTAAAAGGCTTAAATTCAAAAAAATCACTAGATTCAGTTTGAAGCTGATCGGCTGAAATTCACATGAACTTTTCAGACTTGTCGCACACCCAACAGGAACAGGATATAATCCTGCCTCCCTACAAAGGGGACAGGACCCATAAACGGAAAATGAAACAAGAAAGGAAAACGGGGGAAGATGGAAGACGAGGGTTGATGTCGAGACGCTTTACGGTAGGAAGGAGACGAAACCGAAAGAGAAAATGGAGAAGAAGCAGAACGAAGGAGTAAGATTGGAATTAGGATCGGGGTTGGGTTGGGGGGAAGGGAGAGTTCGCAAAAGAGGACAGGTCGAAATGGGAAAAGTGGTGAATGACGCGACGCAGAGAGGTTTTGGCTTTCCCGGAGAGGAGTGTGGAAGGGGTGGCTTTGCGACGAATGGGTATTTTTCCGAGGGGAGGCGCTGAATTCTCCCAGTTTGGCGGTAGAGACGAGGCGCCAAACATGATAATCTAAGCATATGAAACTGGGACGGCGATCCCTGGATCAAGAGCGTATGTCGAAGATCGGGTGGGATTTCTGATTTCCCTTCACGTCAGCGTCAGATGATGCTGGGACCCAAAAACCATTTTTAAGGAGCCAAGGATTCAAATGTCACACAGAAAGATTAAAAGCTAGTGAGTAAATGTCGAGATTTGAGTAGTTTTATTAAAGGTCTGGCCAGCGAAGATATGTATTAAATTATACTAGGAACACGGTAGTTAGTGAAAATAAAATACTTGGAGTCGTTCCTTTCCGCATTACAAGCAGCAACGAAAGCTTAGTTGATGCATTAAAAATTCATTCTCTTATGTACCGCTCAACTCTTGCATGCCTGCTTCGCGTCAGTCATACTAATGTACTGCAATGCAATGAACTTCATTTTGCACGCTGTTTCGTTATTTCAACCACTTAACCCTATAGGTTGGCTACAGCGGTGGCCCATGGTGTAACTTACGAAAGCAGTTTTTCACACGATGACTTCGTACACGGATATTTATTTCTATCTGTACAAAAAGATGTCCTCAAATAGCTTTATCTGCCATTATGTTATAAATTTTTAGCGAAATAGGAGTAATCGAATCGTGAACAGGAGCCCATCACTGCTGTGCCCACGTGTCCTCGGTAGGACCCAACAGAATCGTAGATTAAATATTTAAGTATAATATGCCCTTTTGAAAATGGCCAACAATATTTATGAAAATCAATTCTTCAAAATTTCAAGCGTGTAAAAAAATCCTTTGTAATCACTATCGGGTACAGACTAATACAGAAGAAATTTTTACTACGACAACGTTCATTAGGGATTCAAAATCGAATAGCAGAGCCCGCTACCTAAAAATAAAAAAAATATTTCCAGCGAAACATTTTTGTTACTACTTGGTAGAGAGATATTATTGCTCGGGGGAATATAAAACTTAAAGAAAAAACAGCATTTGACTGCAGTTCCTCAAATATTTCTGCGTGCGAAGATAATTATGCAATGAGTCATGAGCCCAAATTTCAACAGTACTATACGTCAAATTATGTTCCCGTCCAAAGGCTCAAACTGCCTCACCGCATTATTTCAACCGTTTCTATGGCAACAAGTGCCACGGCTTTCATTCATCGTTAGGCGGATTAGGGAATGAGGAGCGGTGCTCGGTGGGGCAGCAAAGAACTAAATTAGGACCCAAAAGCCTCATGCCAATCTACCCAAAGATAGCTTTCATCGAAGAGGGATGATTTCACCAAGCGTGAAGGCGAAGGATGGGCCAGGGTACGAGGTCTAGTTCCCTTTACCCGTAACTGGTGGTTTTCTAGAAAGATCTCCCATTCGGAAGAAGCACTGCAAAGGAGAATTGACTTCTATGGAATGGAGATCGTATAAAAGTCAAATCAGGAAAAACAACCAAACCTCGCCAAAAAGATGGCGATCTTCATCCCCTGCCACACACCATCGTGGTGACTCGCAGGGTATTAGATTAGACGCAGGGTATTAGATTTTCGGTTGGGCTGCGAAGGAGAGCCTCAGAGCAATCTCACTAACTCACATACGACCCTGATTCACGGAAGGACCATCGCCACTTCCGAGCAGGCCTCGAAGGGTCGTAAAGTCGAACAAATTCAGATGTCGCCTTTTGCCGGACTACAACCATCAACCTTGAGGAAGGTCTCGAAATCTGGGATATCAAAAGTCGTGACGGAAACGAACGGGAATAATCCGACGTAATTGTGGCTCGGCGCGACAATAAATGCAAGGAGATTCGGGACGTAACCGATGGCACGCAATCTCGGTCGGGTAATGAAACTCCTAATCCGTCCCGCACACCCCCATCCCCAAAGCACTAAATTCTTGAAAGTCGAGGAGGAATCTTGCTCTTTTTTTTTCTCCCTCTTCCCAAGGAGACAGAGGAGGTAGGGAAGAATAGGGGTTGCGGAGAGGGGTAAGACGGATGGATGTGTGATTTTCTGGGCGTGGATGGACAATGCGAAGGGAAGAGGAATGGGGGGTGGAGGCATTGCAGACGAGGGAGGAGGGACATAAAGAAGTGAGGAGGTGAAGGACGAAGGGATCATGGTGACTGGGGGCGTGGCATTTAAGGATTAACATAGCTTCCAGACTTCCGAAACAGTGGCATCACGAGAATTCCCCAAGATTCGGTTTCATCAAGCTAACAAACACCATAATCAAGCCAGATATATTTGGAAATATTACATTAATAAAAACATATAAATGTGTACACTGGATATTGATCAATACAATAGCCATTATTGAGTCAAGTCAATAGTGAAAAACAGTTGGGTTAAAATAATCCATCATCATTATTGGTCAACAATCCTAGGATTAGTTTGACGCAGCCCTCCACTCGATTCTTCTATCGGCCAACCTTTTCATTGTGACGTAATTCTTCTCTTTTACATCCTTCACAACCTGTTCCATGTATCTCATACGAGGACTGCCTTTTCCAATCTTCCCGTTCACTTTTCCCTCGACGATAGTCTTAATCAGGCCACCATGTCTCAAGATATGGCCGATTAAGTTGTCCCTTCTTCTTTTTAGAGGTTTCAACAGACTTCTCTTTTCTCCTACTCTTCTTAGGACTTCCACGTTACTTACTCGGTCGATCCATTTAATTTTCAGCATTCTTCTGTAGCACCACATTTCGAATGCTTCCACCCTTTTCTTCTCCGCTTCTCTCATCGCCCATGCCTCACTGCCGTAAAGAAACATGCTCCAGATGTATGTTCTGATCAACTGTTTCCTTACTTCTACGCTTGTATTTCCGGCTGTAAGTAGATTCTTTTGATAGAATGCCCTCTTGAAATGAAAAATGAAAATATCCATAGGAGGGTTAAAATATCTTATATAGGTACCTCCCTTGTTCAACCCGGGTGCATTCTTATTGGTCGATAGACTTTTCGGTCAAGCGGGGTGCGGTCTGACTAATCGGAGTAGCATTTTTCTTGATTACACGTTTCCAAGTGCTGGAAAGCGTAAACCGCCCTCTGTTGAAATTCATTGGTTTCTTGCGAATATAAGACGGACAGAAAATGAAGCACCAAACACTCTTGATCTGAAGACGCTGACTGCAATGCCGGCGAAACCGTCGTCCAAGAAAATAGATCTACGCGGCAGAAGATCCACTAGCATCTTCAACACTGACGAACCGTAGAAGGCTACGTACGGAATACGTTCGGTAACGCTCCGACAACCGGAGGATCACGGTTTCGAATTCGAATCTCGCTTAGGACATGGATATTGGGTTTATTATACAACGAAGATTAATACTAAGTCATGGAGGACGGAGAAAAAATATTCAAAAGACAGGGAGAAAATGAGGAGGAGGAAAGTTGAAACACTCTGGAACGATCGGGACGATCACAGCATACGGGACGCGGACGGGAAAAGAACAAACATGGCTACCCAGAGAACGCTCGACGCTTTCAAAAGGCTCTGAAAATTGATCACCGGGAATAACTCCAGCCTTTCGTGAATACAAGAACAGAAATTACTCTCTCGCACGCCTCCAAAACCTTAGGGGCGGCATCGACCAAAATGGGACCACGTAATGGAACTCATTCCGCGGATTCGATTCAACCAAGTAGAAGACGGACTTGAGATGACGATCCGGCAAGAAATGATGGGCATGAGGAGGAAGCTCCGAGACCTCTCCCGGGAAAAATGGATGGCATTATTTCCTGAAAAACGATCCGGCCATTCGAAAAAAAGATAATAAAATGAAACCGGATAATCATCATGAATTCCAGGAAATGATATGATTTTATTAAAATACTTCAACAATTTATCTGACTGAAACGAACGGAATTGGAAAGAATAGCGCTCATAAATGTCAAAAGATAATAAGATTTTATTCAAGCACATGAAAATAATTTGAGGGTCCAAAAATGAAACGAAACTGAAAGAGGAAAATAAACACCAAGGAACAATAAGATGTTTTTGGAGTATACACTGCGGAAATATTCACATCAACCCATAAAAAATTATGATTGCTCCGTGAGAGGAAATATCACATTTTGGCCTAGCGCATCGAAATTGCGGGAAAAATAACTGGAGAATGGTTTTCATTTTTAGTTACGTCCTGAATTTAAATTTTTCATGCCTTTTTTCGGGCGTAGCAGCTTTTTCACGTATCAGTATGTCAATAAACACGGGGCATATGAATTCCTGAAATTGAAACGGTGTTAAACAAGTAAATTTTCGAATCCGGGTGGGGGTGATGAGAAACGTAAGAGGATGGAACGATGCGAGGAAGCGGTGGAGAAGATGAAGGTGGAGGAAGTGCGCATAAATTGGCAGCGAGGAAAGGAGGGAGGTGTGGATCGTTGGAAGAGGAGAGAAAGAATGGAAATGGAAGCCATTCCAGAGAGTCGCGCTCGGAGACTGCGAGATGAAGGCGGAGTGTGAACCAAGGCTGTCAAACGCCCGAAAATTCACCAGGAGAACTATTGGTGGCTCGGAATACAACTTAGTCAAAGTCTTCTGCACGTGCGATGGAACGAAAGATTTTCATCGAAGGGAAACATTCACTAAACGAGCCGTTTCCATCAACGTACTCAATAAAATGAAATTGAATGCAAATGAATTTCACTATTTTTCAACCACAGGTAACACTTCCAACACTTAATCACCGCCCATCGAAATTCAATTAAATTCATCAAAGACGATCAGAAATCAATCAAATGTTACAAGGAGTAGACTTGAAAGGCTGCTCGGTTTTTCGAAAATCTCGACACGGTGATTTACATCGCTTCGCCTTGATATTGATAAAGGCCTTCGTAAACATTATTACATGATGTGAAAGGTTTCTTTTTTCACTCTATTTAATATTGTTAACATTTCAAAACTCTATTTCATTTGCCTACAAAAATAATTGTTTCTTTGATATTGCGGGAAAAATTCTGAAAAGTAATGCCAAATTAAATACAATTTCACTCTTTTTATTCGTTATTTTAAGAAATTTCAAAACAAGACATAGGTACACAGAGTAAATCAGGTCTGGAGATTGCCATGCCGACACTGGGCTGATGACAGTCTTCGTGTGGTCGATATAGCAGATTTTCTTGAACCATGCATTAGAACAACAAATGCCCTTTTTCAAGTTTTTCAATTTCGTCTCCCCGAAATAATTTGGCTCAGTACGCAACGCAAATGGAGGAGTTAATTCGACCATAAGAGGAATGTTGAGAAGGTTATTGGGAATAGGAAGAGCAAAGGACCGAGATGGAAATATTAAAAAACTGATGTACACCTGCGTTCGATAATGACGGGCGTAATGAAGACGCGAAAAATATTGGAATACGATGATATCCTCTAAACTCAAGTTATATTGGTGATACAGCTGACTTTACCAAATCGAAAAATACATCTGATATGACGACAATTGTAGGTAATATCAAAATGCGAAATAAGATATCTATTGGACAATGTAAATGATAACACAATATTTATCTAAGATCGATATAAGCATTAGTATAACGATAAGCAAGAAATAATCGTTCGCGTTTGCACGATTTGATCGACATAGCTTGGTGAATGAAACAGAAATATCAACTTCGATACGCCATAATCCTTTCCTTGATCATCACTTATATAATTGATTGAAAGCGGGAAAATAGAATGTAAGGGATATTTTACGCTTAACCCGTTCATACATTTGGGAAGTTTTACATCATCATGGGTGTTTTCAAGTCTGTTTCCGCACTAATAGGCGCTTCAGACCGGGAGGAAAGGCATAAGGATAGGTATGGAAGGGATGGGGGATAAGGTCCGAAGCGCCGACCAGCAAAGTTTTACATCATCATTGGTGTTTTCAAGTCTGTTTCCGCACTAATAGGCGCTTCAGACCGGGAGGAAAGGTATAAGGATAGGAATGGAAGGGATGAGGATAGGATCAAAGTTTTACACTCATGGTGTTTTCAAGTCTGTTTCCGCACTAATAGGCGCTTCAGACCGGGAGGAAAGGTATAAGGATAGGGATGGAAGGGATAGAAGGGATAGGGATATGTGGTCTGAAGACAAATCACCTCCGGATCAAAGTTTTACACTCATGGTGTTTACAAGTCTGTTTCCGCACTAATAGGCGCTTCAGACCGGGAGGAAAGGCGTAAGGATAGGGATGGAAGGGATAGGGATATGTGGTCCGAAGCCACTCCTTTTTTTGTGAATCTCATTCATTCATTCATGGTGTTTTCAAGTCTGTTTCCGCACTAATAGGCGCTTCAGACCGGGAGGAAAGGTATAAGGATAGGGATGGAAGGGATAGAAGGGATAGGGATATGTGGTCTGAAGCTGGGGATCGGGTCAAGTGTGAATCTAAATATTCGTTGCTTTGCATGATAAACTTTCAGCCGCAAAAATCTCTACGAGGCGCAATGACAATCAACTCTAAAAATGGACAGTAAAATGTCTTTTTTGGCCACCAGGTTTATTCCTCGATAGGTACAAAGAATATCGATATTGCAAAGAGAGTATCGTGGAGCCGGAGGAGGTGAGAGAAGGGGGTGGAGTCATTAGCATCCCCTCTCTCCCACGACTGCTCCCACGCTGCCATCTATCTCCCGCGCTCAAATCCAATTGCACCCCTCTCGTACAGCGCCCGCATCGAGCCAAACTCATCCCTAGGAGCGCCACCCACACCGCTCCGGTCGGGCCAAGCAGAGAGGGGGTCGCCGATATTAAAAGGGGGAGACGACGAGGGGGGGTTTCGAGAGAGGGGGGTGGCTAGGAGAAGGCGGGGGTGAGGGAACAACGGGTGCACCCTGCCACCATCGCCCGTACCAGCGTAACCGATTAGTACGCGTTCCCACAAATAGTTGCTTACTAGGGAGCCTATTTGCTTACCAATACCACTCAGTGCTGCCCTCCGTAGGTAGTTGTAGAGACAAGCTCGTATTCCAGCATACAAACGCGAGCTGATCGTCCGCATATCCTATGTATAAAAAAAAATTTGTGTGCAATCCGAAGGCTGGTTTTTGATAGGTGAGGGTAGAGTTCACCCCGTACTAAGCCACTGGCGTGTGAAATTCACACCTCCAGGGAAGGGGGGGGGGGGGGACAGTTCCTTTCCCTGGGCCACCTACGATTTCTTACGAAGTACTGACACGCAAAAATATCGAATCATGAAGGTTTTATCCTATATATAGCTCTTTTTGAAAATTAAGCGATTATCCTTCACACCTCTTCCTCAATTTATATATACCACGCTTGGCCATTTTGTTCGTCTCTGTCGGTATTATCGTGATGCGCTTTTTTCCCCGTTTCTGTTCCGCCGCTTAGCGCCTACAAAGTGGCAGTGTTTGGAACTATAATGGACGCGATGGCACGTATAACATATAAAACACATTAAATATACGCTATTCCTCGTTCATGAGTTCCCTCTTTCACTTTCTGATTTGGTTGCAACGTGCAATGACGGGTGTGTTAATATTAGAAACTAAAGGGGCATTAAGCGAAGAGTGAAGCGGGGGTGGACGGGGAAGAATTGCTGAAAACGGGAGGAATGAAGAACTGTAAATATATACAACTGCTCGTCAAAAGCACACGTGGGAATATAGCGCTCCTGTTTTCAAGGTAAAATTTTAGGAGAGTACCTTATAGAAATAATTATTGATTGGTAGTATTCGAAGAAATTAACCGATCAGAGTAGCCGGCAGCTTTGACATCCACAAGTTACGGGTTCGAATATAGCTATACAGCTTCGGGCAGGATTATAATGCTTGCATTTGTTTTAGACCAACGGTTGAGTCACTTTAGACAGCGCGATATAACCTTAACTGTTGGACCACTTTAAAAATCTGATTCTACTACTCGAAGAAATTAGGACGGTACAGAGGGGAGTCCATGGAAGGAGAGTAGGAGTAAAATACACCATTACTACGTGAATCCAAGTAATTATTGGTTTTGGTGCTCAACCATGGTTCTTTAATGACTTCCGGGCTGTGTGCATGAAAAATGATAAAACAGCCAGAAGATCTGGGTTCTGTTTCGTCATTTTTCTGATCAATAAGATGAATCGCGAAAATGTAAGCTTCCGTCAATGCGTCACATTAGTTTGATTAACAACATATCACATTTTTTTCTAAACCAATAAAAATTCAATATTTTGGCCCGAATGACAACTAGGTTCTTCATTTCTTTCATAAAATAACGGGCAATGACAGGTTAATGACCATATTTCCGAGCGCAATACTCCCGTGTAAAGTAAAAAGACCAATTATTCATTAATGATGATTATTTATGAGCATCTGGAGAGAGAAAAAAAGATCCCGTGATTAGCCTGCTTCAGTTAATTCAAACTCTCGTCATGATCAATAAAATCAGAGAGGCAGTGCCTGCATTTGCCGATGAAGTTGAATTTTTTTTCGGTATAATGAGAAAATTCCTTGAAGCACATTGGTAAACAGCTCAAATATGTAGCTAATTAATCAAAGCCGCGTCAATTTCGTGCGAAAGCAATATCAACTTCAGTGGAATTGCTATCATCGCAATGATAAAGCTAAAGCAAATAGGATCAGCATACTACATCCCTTTACCGCACAAATACCCTCTCATTACTAATTCAATATGTCCACTGAATTGGGATAAGGAGATATCCTATTCCTATAATTATACAATGCCAGAGACAAATTTGATTGGAATACATATAATTTGATTGGAATACATATAACGTCATTAAAACCACCCACATGAAAATACATGGAGCTTTTGTCAACTGTTCGAAACCACCACACCTTACACGGTTGCCCAAAAAAAGTCAACTATGGACCTTTCAAGAATTTGATTATTTTCGAGGAACCATAATCGACTACCTCCCACTGAATCGAGCAGCGCTATCGGAATCAAACCCAAATCACCGTTGCCATCACGGGCCGTAGAAACCTCAACATCCAATGCTCTGGATTGATTTAAATAGTATCGCTGGGATTGCGCAGAGGTTCGGTAACTTTCCAGTTAAACGAGGGCGTAGATCGTATCGGGAGACGCCATCTGCGAACGAAATAATCGATCCGAATGAAATCAGACATTTAGGAAAAGCTATCGATTATTGACTAAACCGAATGCCTCCTCCTTGTGCCTCGATTGAGGCAACGAAACTCGGGAGGATAGAAGGGAGGGATAAAGGGGAAAATAGGCAGCGAAGCCTGATGTAAGGTGAATAAGAGAGCGAGAAATTTCATTGAGGCGCGAAACTCCTCTTTGCATACAAGGCTGATGGATGGGATCGGAAAATCACCGATGGGCAGAAAACCTTTCCGGAAGCGAATAAATTGACCATAAAAAGACACAGGACGAATGGACCAACGCCTCGATCCGATTCCCAGAATTCTTGTGAAGCTGTGGTGTGACGAGTATGTACGGAGAGGTCATGGATCTACGAAAAACGAAAAGCTCATTCCCTATGACGATCATGGGCTTGTTTGTTTCATTTCGTGGGCTGTATGTATTTTTTTCCATACACTTTTTACGCGCGGGTCATAAAAACCTGAAAGTACTACTCTAACTTACAGTCACTCCAATACTAACTTACAGTTTAACTATACCAACTTCAAAGTAATTACCGCGGTGATCACAGTAAATGGGTCGCTAAATTAATAAATATATGGACGTTGATGGATAGCATAAAATGCCGTAATTCAATTTACAGGGGGAGGCCCAGAGCAGCATATTATAATTTCATAATTTCGTATTTGTCCTGAAGTTTTGATGATACGGATAGTTTAACATGATTGCGCCTTTAATTTATTTTTTACCTGACTTGAACCACAGAATTTTTGTAGCACTTTCGACTATAGCTATAATTTTCCTTCCTCTTTTCTACTCACAAAACATTCTTCGCGGACGAACTGAAAATACGCATTTCCTCTTTCCATTTACGCTCCACTGGCAAAATGATGGAAAAAAACACGTGTATATCACCGACTTATGTCGACTGCCACCTCGATGTCATGTCGAGAACAGAAAATGCAACGATGCAAAACGTATCTAACGAGTTTGGAATAAAAACACAATGTAATCACGCAATTAAAGATCCATCTGTCGCAATAAAATAAAACGGAGAGATCGTCCACGTCGGATGGGTCGGAAGGAAAGGGATGGGGGTGATTAGCAGAGGCGGGAGGGGGAGGCGATAAATGAGGATAGGAGTGGAAGGGGTTCGGAGGGGGAACAGCGAAGATGAGGAGGAGGGGAGGGACGCTTGAAGAAGGCTGACACTGGTAACGGCGGGCAATTCCTTTCCCGGTAAGTTCGGTGCCGGATATAAATGCCCGCCCCATTCCGTCGCGCCGCGAAAGCCCGCCGACCACCGCGTCCATCAACCAGCGTGTCACTCGCAGCAGTGAGTCGTCAAAAGGGCATTTTATTAGCGCTCATATTTCCAAGATTATGAAAATCCTGCGCTCGCAGCTGCTCGAACACCTAACCAGTTAACACTTACGCGGTAATCTAAACGCATGACAAGGAATTAATGAGATGATAAAATAGTTTAACTAATTACGTTCTGTCATCTTGGAGCTCTATTCTCTTTCACTGGAGTCAATAACAAATGCATTATAAACGTACCTGATAATGTTTTCTCTAGCACAAACCTATAATAAAACCTCTCTTTCATGAAATATATATAAAGCCTTGTTTAAGTAAATACATAGGCATAACATTATAAAATACCACATTTTGCATAAAAACCAAAAAAGTCAAAAGCGACATGATGATGAAAAGTATGCAGTTTTTTTCAAAGACAAAGCGGTAAAGAGAGGTAAGCAGGAAAATTAACACACACGAATCCGTGGTCATAATTTTCACGGTGAGACAATGGCAAGTAATTGAAAAGGACACAAGCAAATACAACGAAACTCCGGCAATCCTAGCACAGTTATCATATACGCCTGCCAAGGTCAATAACGCCCTGACCTGGCAACCAAACGGTCACGGGTTCATATACCGATTCCAATATGGATTTTGTATTATGATTGAGTTTAAGAATAGGTCAGGTTAGTCGGTTGTTTATGTCCTTAGCAGGGGGAGAAACTTAAAAAACATAATTCTCGTACTACAGAGCTCGTACCCTCACGGTGGCATATCCATGCTGTGTCGTTGAATTAGACAAGACTGTAAAGAAAACATTTTTTTTTGTTTTTTTTTTCTTTGTTTTATTTCAGAATTTGCCCCTCTTTTATCCTTGCACACAAATTATATTCCGAAAATTTGAGATAAAGTTTGAGGGGAATATCGTCGGGGTACGGTTCGTCCAAGTCCCGTGGTAATGTCCATCAGCATGAAGAAACAAATCCAAGATACAACAAAAACCACTCCTCCCATTAATGACGACGTTCAGATTTCGAATCACGAATGTAAAGGAAGAAAAAAAACTTCACTCTCTCTGATACACCAGAGAGAGAGAGAGAGATTTTTTTCTCTTGCCTGCTCCAAAATCGCCTCCTCATCGACGTACTTCGACCCCTGGACATGTTTCGCGGGGGACTCTTTTGGAAAGGTCGGACGAGGACCCAATTATTTTTTTCCTCGGTTAGACGTGCAGACGTGGAAGCCGGGCCAATGTCAACCCACGAAGGACTCCTTGTTTGTGTGACACGCTCCGTCGACCGACGTAATGACGTGTCTAATCGGCCGTGAAGACGTAAGAACAGTTGAAGGCCAGGAACGCACGAGATGCGAACAATGAAAGGACGTGACGTCAGGATTGATTTCGGTGGAAGGGATCCACCCTAAGGCGATTGCGGACTAAGGGACAGTTGGGTAATGAGCTCCAGACCAAAGCCATCGACATCAGAGATACAAGACCGTCCTACTGCTGGACGGAAACTCTCAACGTGATGAGACGCGATGAGCTCCCCACAAGGGCCAATAATGTCAATTACACCACTACTACGGTCTGCCACGTGCACGCACATCAGTAAGTGCTCAACACAAACAGAGGAACTAAAGGCCGTATTTCAAGTCTGGATGTATATGGAATAGATGGCAATGCTCAGAAAGAGAAACCTCGGAAAAATTGAAGCTAAGATAGGCGAAAAAAAAATGAAAGCCTGCACGAGTAGGAAGAGTTTATCAGCAAGAAATATTTATTTAAAAAAATAATCAGAATAATCAGAGGATTAACGGTGAATAAAAAAACACAAAAATACACGTTTTATTTTTGGTTTTTTTGTTTGTTCGAAGCACATTTTTATGAAGATAAATAATGAACGATAAACATCCGTGTGAAATGACACAAGAAATATCCTATGGAGATTAGGTAACAATATAGCATTGATAAATTATTCATATATTTTCTCAACAAACCTGCAGGTACCATAAACTAATCGCCACTCCATTATCTCCGAAAAGAATAACCAACCCCTTGATAACCAGTCAAAAGGAGATCGAAACATCCGAAGCTCATTACTCACTATACGAAATGGAATGGGGAGCAGAAGGAAGATATTTTCCCTGCAGAATCTTCCTTTTGCACTGATGACGACAAGAACATTAAAAGAAGGTCGCATACTCCGCCGCGAATTAGACCCAAAACCAAGAATCTCTCAGAGGGACGAGGAAGGTATGCATTATTTTATCGATGTAACGTTTGGAGAATAGTGAGATACTTTAGCATATCACTTTCACGTTTGTGGCACAAACCTGCACCTCGACAAAAAATAACGGAGGACGGAACTCGTAATTTGTTACACCAATTTTATTTGCAACAAAATCTAAACGTTAATCTACACAGGGAGATGAAAATTCAGATGATGGAAAGAAAATCAGCAGAAATCGACACCCGGACGTTATTCCCCCTATGGCTACCTTCTTCGATACAACAAATAATCAGATAAAGTGCAGTCGAACACATATTTATGCACTTTATACGTTACTACGCGTTCTGATTGCGTAAGGCTAACTATAAAATATCTCATAATTGTATGATGAAAGAATATTAATTCCAACTACAAGTGTATACGCTGGACTTAGTACATTCAGGCCAGATTAAAAGTAAGAGCCTGAAGTAAAAAAACATAAACCAATGCCACGATATTCTCCCATGATATTTACAGTCCACCATCACCTATGAATTTTCATGGTCATACTGCAAGGATCATTTACATTTTACTTTAAAACTTCCAATATTTGCTATACAGAGCCATCAACTTCCACCACATAATAGTTTACTCGTTACACACATTGTCTTATTGGTGATTAGTACTGCTCGCGTTTACCGGACTTCAGAAGAAGCAATAGACTGCATAAAAAAGTAAAACTTGGCGCTGCAAATTGTGGTGCCGCCCGTCATTTTACGCGAAAGAGTTTAATGCTAGGGAGAACTCACACGTTACCGTGAAATACCAATTAAAGACGAGCCCGCTTAAGTAATTAAAGAGATCGCCGGCATATTCACCGACGAAGCTCGGCGGAGACGTAACTTTTCACTAATTACACTGAACGAGTGGGACACCCAGACCGCCTTCCCCGCGAAACACCGGCGTCCAGATAGGAAAAACGAACGAAGCGGTCGGAGCAAGTGCCAGGAAGGAGGAGTACAGACAGTAATAACTACGTATACTGCACCCCCTAATGGGACAATAAATTTCCGAGAGCAAATTTGGAATTTACGACGGCATGAAAAAAAAGAGAGTTGGGAGGAGAAAGAGAGAGATAGTTTTCTCGTAATTGTATTTTACCGAAATGGGCTTAAAATGTGTGCCTAACTGCCTTCGAGCCGTAATCTAAGAAAATTTACACGTTTTCACCGCCAAGATTCGAGACAACGGAGTTGGTTATAGGAGTCGCAAAACTGATTGCCATCGTTCTTAATTGTAGAGTGAAAAAAGAACTCACGTAACATAATAAAAAAACGAAGACTTCGCATGAAAAACTTGGTGTATTTCTATACTGCCACTAATTTAAATGACGAGACAATGCCCCAAAAATAAAAGAATGATTAATACAAAACCAATATTATTGCACAAATATACAAATGAGAAAATTCACATCACATCCATCGCCGATTTATGCCCAAATTTCCAAACGGAACAATGGAAGAAAAATGTTACCTACTCCCAGATGGAACAACCCTGTTAAGTAACTAAATTCATAGCACCACGGAAAACTCACTGAAGGGTGGATTGTGGAGCATATAAAAACATAAAAAGGCGGCGACAGCCCATGTTGTGAATTCACGGCAGCCATTTTCACTCACAGGAAAAAAACTCGCGAGATTGTTCGAAGACAAGGTACTTGCATCCTAACTTTGGACTTCGCTTACTTCCAGGAAAACCGTACTTTGTAAATTCAGTTCAAAAGTACTACATATAAAATTCATCCACGAGCGATTTCTTCTTAAAGCCAGGTTGGTGAAACTTTACGCAAAACTTAAGCCGTAAGTTAATTCGGACTACGCACACCTGCCGCGTGACCAAGAATGGATACCGCTTTCAGGAAGGATGTGCTAACGGCGTGCTACACTTAGGCAAGTTTCCGAAGCACAGAGAAAAATCAACACCTTACAAATAAGGGGAAGTGCGGTAGAGGACCAAGGTCAAATACGAAGAAGATAAAAGTACGGCCCTAATGTTCATCAAGCACTCTTAACCACAAGGATAAAAGTTGCTAACGAGAAACAAGAAGCGTGAGTCAGCGACGATTATTTTATTCCCGTTCTAAGGGCATGGCGAACCGTCTCGCCAATGGAGGCGTTTACTCGGAACCGAAATCGCAATTTTGTACACGAAATTGTTAGATGGAAACGAAAAACGAATTTTAGTGAAAAAATTAATCTTATGACAACAAACAGTCACTAATAAATTAAAAATTAAAATAAACAAAAGGTGACGCCCACCGAAGATGCTGCTTTGATATCATTGACGTCATTTTCCTCCCGTCCTTGACTGCTTTTAGGGGAAGAGAAGGGAGTGGAGGGGAGTTCTCGGAATGTCTGCTCGCACAGATCCTGTCGCAACTGCTCCGGTTGGCAGAGTCAGCTGTGCCCCCTCCCCCCATTGCGATAAGGCGAAGTAGCTTTGCGGGCTCAGTTGCGATTGGACGAAGACAATGAGGTCAGAGATTGCACCACGCCCACTTTTCCGAAAGGGTTAAAAATAGGGATGGGTCGGTTCGGTTCTTCGGTTCTCGGTTCCACCGGTTCTTGAGCTTAGAACCGGAACCGGAACCGAGGCCAAAAATAATCGGAACCGAAATAATTGGCGTGAAAACCAGTTTGAAACCTACTCACACTCCGAAAGTGGAGGCTTCACATTAAAACCTGGTGAAATAGTGTACTTAGATGCTTCAAAGTCACGAATTATTCAAATTCAGTCTCTGAAAATGATTATTGATTACCTTATCTTACCATTGAGCAATGCAAAGTAAGTGGTAAATTAAGAACCGGAACCGAGAATCGGAACCGAGAACCAAAGTTAAGAACCGAACCGGAACCGAAATATAGTGGAACCGACCCATCCCTAGTTAAAAACATTAGTTTTTCGCCGCTTATAACTCGAGAAATAATTGACGGATCAAAAAACGGAAAATATTTCTTTTTATTTTACAAACTCTATCAGATACGGCAATAAAAAAATATGGTAAACGACCCCATTCCAACATGGAGGTAAACACAGACACATATTCTTGAATTCTCATCAGCTGGAGATACGATCCAACAGAAAATAGGACTTCATCGTTGAAGCAATGATATCATCACTTGGGTGAATTGGGATTAGGAATATAGAAAACTGAACCCTAACTCAGGCACCATGGCGCCTTGCTTAAATTGGATCAGTGCCAACAAAACAACGTTATATTCCAATGTCATGGACTTCAGAAAAAGGCAACACTTGAGTCTTTTCATTACTTTGGCAGAAAATCAAGCGCTTTTTTTCGCCAAGGCATGTGGTTCAGCATGTATGTACCTCAATGCTAAGCCGAAAACATGTTCCATAGGAGATGATACGGCATGAATCAGTGTGTGATGGGCGGAGTACTGGCATCCCACCCCGAGGGCCCGGGTTTATAACTTAGCACACAAATTGGTGCGCCGATGAAAATCTGGCTCTAACTTTGATTGGTGAGTGGGGAGAATTTCAAGTTCACCTCTCCTTCCGCCTCACGAGACGTTGAAATGAACAGCTCGGTGCCTTACGCTGTAAGTAGGCTAATGCCGACGCTAGGAGATCTTCTCTTCACCCTTCCTCAGTACACAAAAACATTGATCACTACATCCCGTCAATCACCTACAGAGTAAAAAAAACTCGATAACCGGGCTATCTCTGAACCGGTCCCCTGACCAACCAGTCCGATGCGCGCAAACATACTTTACATAGGAATGAGATGAATGATTTCCTCTCAATGCCTGCAATGAACAGGAGAAACAACTCTGGCTGGTAACGAGTCATTTTGGAGTCACATAACGGGGTCTTATGGTGTTCAATGCACTCCGAAGGTCAGTATTACTTTTCCCCCGAATTAACCAGATTTTCGGAGGGTTCCGACGGTTTATGGAGATCGTGCTGAATTTTAAGACACAAATGAACTCAGCTATCTGTCACCACACCACATTAACACCGGTGCGTTGTTTCCTGTAGTTGTCGTTTGGAAAGAAACCGACATTAGCACCATTAAGGCTAGGTGGTACTTTTGAAAGAAAAAGAAAATTTTAGGGGTCGGAGAAAGGGTGGAGAGAAATCTGGCGTCGGGGTTAGTTTGCTCTTAACGAACGACGTCGTGATGTCCAGGGTTTAACGTCTTATCCGACAGACGAAGGAAGTACTGAATTTGAAGCTCTTTACGCTCAGAACTCAATTAGGAATGGTACACCACTAATAAAACCAAGGAGGTTAAAGTGTACTGGAGAAGGCATGCTAGCCTATCGGTGACAATGAAGCCAGAATAGGGGTGCATGGGAACAGTGCGTCCACAAGGACGCCTCTTTTGCGATAATCGCCACTTACGGAGACTTCATGTGTAACAAAACAAAAAACAATGAACTTGTGCCCAAATTTCATCACAGCGGCGTCAGTTAATCTTCCTAAGGCTACTTAAGTGAGGTATTTATGCATTTGTTCCCGTACGAGTTGATTTTAATAATAAAACTTGTTAAAATTTACTAATTTTCCGTGTCTTCGCACTTTTCTCCGTTTCTTTGGCGAATCTTAAAGTAGAGCCCATTATTAATCTTACTATTCTAAGTTTTACCATGAGCAAAAACAACTTCCTCCGTGTGATATTCATGAGCACCAAGGCCGTATGTCAGTACCGTCAGTACCAAACAAGATGTCCGCTGGCTTCTCTAATTAGCTGCGATGTCTTCTCCAGTAGATTCTAACCTCCTTGGAATAAACTTCCATATCGAGATTCGAAACAGGACTTCGGATTGGGAGGCGAGTACCAATCTCACCCAACCGATTTCCCGCGTAGTTTCCCCTGGGTCTCACCAGCATGCACAGATTCGGGTCGTTCTTAGCTAGACAGTGGCCAGAGCGTCAACTGCGATATCACGTCAAACATAAGGCACGGAGAGTTGCAGCAATAGAGTGGATGAGCAAGCAGGTGTTTTAGTCTCCAGACTGACGCGTCGAGGGAGATATCGCGAAAGCAAGGTCGCCGCTGGTTGCGTCCGCAGAGGCGTCCCGGTTAACGCAAACAGTACCAGCGCAGGAGAGAAGCGGGGAGTTTGCGGAGGGAGTTTTAAAGGGCTACGTCAGCGAAAGGGGTCGGATGAAGGGGATTTTGCCAGGGATATGGTGACGCAGGCCAGGTTAGAGGGAAGGGGATTGAGAAAGAGAGAGTGAGGGGCAGGGATATAGGGTAGGAGAGGGTAGGGATTGAGGGTTTAAACTCCGTGCACACCAAACGAGACCGGGCGCCCACTTACCTCGTAGGGCGATGGAAGGAATACGAGCGACGCCGACGGCGGGCGAGGGAACCAATTCATCCGAGAAACGCGTAAACATGAGACTGTCGGAATATCAAAAAAAACACACACGATGGGCGCGAAGGGGGGAGAGGGGTAGGGATGGGTGGGGTAGACTAAAGCGTCGCCGGACGTAGACGCCATGTCCCGCAACAGGCGGCGTAACCATGGCGACGACCTCTCGGTTGATGAAATCGGACGGGAATCTATTTTGTATGGCCCTAAGAGGAGAGGGGGAGGGGGAATAAATTCGCGACCAAAAATAGGAAGGGGGAAGAAAGGCGAAAAAAAGATGGGAAAATTTCTTGAGGCTGTCGCGTGGGAGTAAACTTGGCACCAATTCGAATGCAATGACCAAAGAAATCAGCGCACGCTTAATCTAACAAATAACACTCCCTTGAATAATACATCGCCGCGTCACTCCCGGCATATTTGAGACGAGGCCGCACTCGGTGGAAATTTATCACCCATGAGGAAAATAATATGGTAGGACAATGACAGAGCCAGGATTTCATTTTTCACTGGCCAGATTCATATTGGGATCCAAATTTGGATACGGGAAGGCAAGTTTTCCTGCTATGAATACTTAAAATGAAAAGTCACATGAATTACTGAACGACCGATGTGAAGGGAGGCTATGCCATAGCGTTCGCCACAAAGTTAGAACATAAATAACCCTGTCAAGTCTGCAAACTTCATTTCTTATTTACTGGATTCGACGCTCAAACGCCATTCTCAAACGAAAACATTAATTGAAAATCAACACAATACCAAAATTATCGGATTGAGTCGAAACCGGGATTGGCCAAAAAGTTAAGCGTTTGAACGTTGCAAACATTTTTCCCAGTTCTTATAAATGGTCCACTTCCACACCATGATCATGATGATTAGGGGCTAAACGTAATATTGTTTAATTTTTTATGTCAGATGATTTACATTGGTGATGGTAATGGGGGGTGGTAATGCTCGAATGAACAAATGTGAGAGAAAAGGGAAAAAAGTGTTGAGAGGAACTAATCTTCGACTTAATTGTCTCAAGCCAGACTTGGAAGAGTCATCGTCATAAGAACTAAATGAAACGTGTTCAGGTTTTGCTCTCCCTAAAGTCACTTCTGCTCGGCAAAAAAGTACGCTTTTTTTGGTATCACTGCAGTCATAAAGAAATAAACTCTTAATTCCCGAATTTTCTTTAGTGAATATAAGCACAACAAAATAAAGAAAAAAAGTAGGGTGCACAATTATGACGCTTTAAGATAATTCATTATTGCTTAGAACCAAACAAAAACAACGAACAATAGGGTTAATAGGTAAATATTGACGCAGTTTATACAGGGATCATTAATTCAAGGGTTACGATCTTGCCGCGAACACCATAGCGGTGAACCCGTTGAAATGCACTTTAGCAGAATTTCCACAGAAAAAAAATCCACCTATACTGGGGCTCGAACCCGGAACCCCCTAATTTCCGGCCTGTAAACCAATTACTGATCTTTCGATGAGTACCTGGCCAGAAATCAGGGGGTATCGGGTTTGAGTCCCAGTAGAGGTGGATTTTTTTCTCGGCGGAAATTCTGTTAAATATGGATTTACAATTTATGACCTGATTTAACACAATATTTCGGTAGAAAAATAATTTGAGCCCAAGTTACCCTAAGCATAAAAATCACGGTTAAATTTTACGGTGGAAGCGTAATCACGCTTGTGGTAAAAAGAGAATAACTCACACTAGAGCTGATTCATGAACTGCTGGTGCACGTATTTCCTCTGGGAGAGGGAAAAACAGTTGAATGAAGGTAGGATTCTACACGCGCTGCATAAGGAATAGTTTCCATTTCATTCATCAATTGAGAGGAAAGAAGGAAAAAGCTAGGGGTATTTACAAGCTAATTGTTCCCCTAAGAAAGGACTGTTTCACGGTCTACGGAAAGGATACTCGAAAATATTCAAGTCTGCTACAACCGACGACGCACAAACATCGATTAGTACGGCCTCAGTTTCCCACGCAAAGTTCAACGACCACTCCCCTCTAGGGGTCTCCGGCAGGAAACGAAGAGGGAAAGTAAAACGCACGAGGTTGTAGTAACAGGAAAAAAGATTCCCCCCAATGAATGCGTACGAATGAAATCTACGCAATCCGAGGGGAAAACATCAGAGCAACGGACAACGGGAATCTAGACGGATCGAAGAGTCCTCAGGGCAAATCTACCGCCTCACTATCCGTTTCATTTCATCCTCTTATGAAACGCATCGGACAGGTGAAAGGCAAAGAAGGGAAAAATGTCGCCCTAGGTCCGGAATAGCAAACATTCGCATCACTTCTATCACAATCTATCCCCTTAAAATCCTTTCCCCGCTGAGGAGTGTCCCTTTGCTTAAAGGGGAAGTGCCGACGGTTGATCAATAGACCAACTCGCGATCCTTGAAAGGGATAAAGAGCGCGGGATTCCGAAATTTGGAACCCCAGGGTCACGGACAAAGAGGATCAATGACTACGAATTCTAAATTGGACCAAATGTTGCTTCTTTGAATTGGTCACGAAACTCCATGGATTGAAATAAAAAAATATCGGAAAATTGAACTTAAGCGATCACACGTATAGCTACACCTTTGTTCAATGGCCATATAAACAACAGTACTCAAAATATGGGAACCTTGACATTAAGATCTAGGGATTGAAGGGGTGTTTGGGACCATCTAAACTTTCGTTCGAGTGAGCCATCTTTAAGAAACCTAATGTATGCGCAAATCAATATGGGTATCATACATAAGTACAAATAAATTTACTTGAATCAAATGAGCCTTAACACCAATCTCGCATACTCTTACCTCACACAAGCTAAATGATTGGACCGAGGATAAATTCGATAATTTCAAAGAAAATAATTTTTCACTGTAATGTTACCAGAAATAACAGGGAAAAGCTGATATACGAGTCCTTAAATAATAGGAGACCTGGTTTCAGAACAAGTTCTTGTATGCCAGTTCTTTATTATGTGACTACCAACATATTTACGCACCCTTCTTGGACACCATCGACGCATATTTGAAGGTTTTGAAACATGTTTTGTGTTCACAACAATTTCGTGCATTTGAAAGGGTTGGGGAAAAAATGCAAACGTTTGAATATTCCTCACCCTTTTGAAAATAAACTTAGCAACGTTTGTTCTCTGCTCGGAATCTCATTTCCTGTTTCCTCTAAAAAAATCCTCAAGATAAGAAGTTGGAATCAGACCCTCAATGACAACAAACGATTTATAATTACTGTGCACATCCATTTAAAGGGACGCATATAATCGTTAAATTAGAAGGGTGATTTGATTATAACAGCGCGAGACAGAAAATTTAGGTACCGACCAGAGCAGAGCACATGACTGAAATTAAATTTCCACTGAATGCAATTTGATGCAGCATATTACAAAATCCAGCTCACCAAAAAGTGCCCACGCCCCCAAAACGCAGCTTCCCAATTGTAAACCCGGAACCCACCGTCAATTTCAATCATGCCCCCGCAACGTCCCCAAATACTTAATTTGCATGTTTTGACCTCTTTGTTAATTACCTCACGCGAAGCCTTTTCGAATCGCGGGACGTTAAATAAATGCATTCCCGATAAAACGGGAAAAGCAAACCTGCAAGCCGATCCGCATTATTTGGTTAGGGAAAAATGAGCCTCGGAAAATGATTCGTTGGGAAGTTTGAAAATGCCCACGATAAAAGTAAGTTCCGGTTCACGATTTATTCAAATAGGCGACCAAACTTCCTTTATTTTCGTCCTCATTAAATATTCATTTCAACTGAACGCATTTCCTCAATAACTCCCTCACTGCCACAAAGCTCTGACAGCTAGCGTCACGGCAGAGCCTATTATGTCTTAAAGCCACACATTAGCCCGGCATCGCCGTCATCCAACGTGACATTTTGACACACGCTCCGCGATACAGGTAATGCAGGCGATTATAAACAGATTCAAAGCAGTTATGCAGAGCATTTACCTTCTCGAAGCAATGTCACAGACCCACGCCACGAGCTGAAATGCAAACGAGGCGAGCAACAATGAAAAGGATTTCAGTAGGCTTTGGTTAATTTCAAAAAATTACCCCAAGGCGATATGAACAACATCAGATTTAATATTATTGCACTCAAATTACTTCGAAGCAATCAATAGTCACAGGTAGACTTCTGCCCTAACTTCAAGATGTATATGAAAACTATTCTGAACTCTAAGGCTTCCAAAGTTTAGAAAAAAAGATATTTTGTAGAATAATATAGCAGTGATAGGACCTGAAATCTCCTCCCTTTACGTATCTAATCTTCTTAATTTATTTTCCTATTCGCATCTTCCCTTCCAGAAACTGAACTAATGTGTTTCCTCTAATGCTCGGTCATGCAGGAGAATAACTCATTCAGGTTCATAATACGGATAATTCTTCATTTGCATAAAATGGGAGTTGTTTCAGCAGATATACCACTCGGAGATCTGGCTATGGCGCTTTCTTTATCACGTTGAGTCCAACGACAACTGAAATAATTTTCGGCATTAAGTATCTTGCTTGAATTCCCTCATACTCCTCAGATATTACCCAGTATTTTAAAATCCTATATTTACCTGGAATTTCCCACACTTTAAGGAACTTTCAACGCTCAGTTAACATAATGGGTAACCTCATTTGGAATGGGTAACCTCATTTGGAATACGCTGCCAGTATGCGGGGTCCATACGAAATGTGCTAAAATAATGAACCGGAGCGGGCGCAGCGAAGATTGGAAAGATTTGTAGAGGGACGTTATGATAACTATATTAGCGTAACCAGTCGGATAGACGAACTAAACCGGAATTCATTGTAGGACCGTACATCGAAATTTAGATTAAACTCTTTACTAAATTCCATGATAATATATTCACTGATGACGTTAAAAAACTTTTGCGACCTCCAAGTTATTATGGCAGACTGGAACATAATCATAAAATTAGAGAAATTGATTGCCGAACTGACAGATTCAAAAAGTCCTTTCCTCATACAATTCGGGATAGCTGTAAATATATCCAATAGCATAAAGACGAGTGCATGGATAACATAGGTAGTTGCACGTTGGCGTAAGGACCTTGAGCTAACCCAACTAACAGCATGGTTTTGGATGCCTGCTTTGCTATTTTTATCTTTTCTTTTAGTTGTGAAATGTAGACTAGAATGTAATTACTAATCCTTTTTATGCATGATAGGTAATGCATGTTTGGTGTGGATTCACCTCCTGCCACACACCTTTAAGGTGGCTTGCAGGGTATTGTGTAGACGTAGATGTAGATGGGTACAAATAATCTGCCTCTACATTTGGAAAAGGTATCGAAAAAAACACACCGTCTACTCTCATGGTGTTCTAACGCGTCACCGATGTATTGCAACAATAATCAATCTCATACATCATTACATCACCACCTGTTTTGTGTTTCACAGTTTTTAACGGTATTTTACAAACCGCTCACCCCTACTTAAAAATTTTGCACGCTTCTCTAATGATTCACATCCGTGAGTGCCCTCACTCTCTCGGTTCCAAAATCCTCCACCCCTTGTCGTGCGGCGCAAGCTTCTCAGGGACACCAACACGAGCGCGGCTTGTACCACTAATTGAAAATTAAACCAATCGCAGACGTTTACATCCACCCACACAATGCGATGGCGGGCTCCGCGAACAGCGGCTGGCTTTCGAGATGGATCCACGGCTCGAAGCCTTTCCGCCATCGGCAGCATTAATCTCAAGGGAGAGAGGAAGGGGAAAGACGATGCAGCGGACTCACAAAGTACCCAGCTGGGGATATTCCCACAGTGAGGGCACATGAGAAAAATTCCAATCGCGCGAGTTGCAGCGCGATGAAAAAAAAGAGGGTTCATCCCAATTAAAGCGCAGGCCACAGAGTATTCCCACACACACGAGCGCACAGCAGCTTATAAACTTGCCCAGCGTCGGCAGTTAACTCGGGATATGTGATTGCGAGGCGTGTGGGAGGAGGAAGAAAAGAACGGGGCCGGGGGAGTGAGTATAAGATGCACTGCATCTGTGGGGGACTGAAAGGGGAGTCGTGAGAGACCGAGCTCCCAAGAATCCATCGCCATCTAGCAGTAATAGTCTCGAGCGGTATCGAGAACGCATAAAAAATTTACATTCCCACAGCCACTTAAAAAAACGAAACTCGCATCCTACAGTTACTCACGTGAGCAAATTTAATTTTGGAAACTCTTAAGAAAAATATGGCTTCTAACTTCGATTCAGGGAATTAATTAGGCATTTAGGAGAAGTAAAGGAAAAGTAAAATCACTTTTTAGAAGAGATGGGTCGAATGACAGATTTCTCGAATTCCAATATCAAATCATGACTAGAATATCTCTAATTTCGAATGCCTCGAATATTAGCATTACATTTAATATACTAAACGGTTCGTTTACTTGACAATGTTGACTTGTTTGTAAACAGAAAGCTTCATTGGACAATGGTGTAAGTACACCGAAACTAGTCGTAATAAAATTTTTACTTGTTGAAAATTGCATTATCTTTCCTTTAATATGGAACGTTTCCACCACACCACACCTGAATCTGGTTTGTTTAAAAGTCCTTTAGTTGAGTAATTAAACAAATTAACTCTGGTTTTAAAACGCCAACTATATAACTTAATTATTTTACAACAAATTAAGGACTGTTCAATACATTAACTTTTATAACCCTTAATAAATGAGTAGAAAGTGCTAATGCAACATTTTCTGTCCAGCTTTGAATTACATACAAAATACAAAAATTAATTCAATAAACATTTTCATGCAAATTCCGAACATATGTGAGATCTGAAAACTAACAGTATTTTCTTCTAAAAATAAGCATAATGTCTGCATATCTAATCAGTCTTTATGGCGTCTATATTGGTCTCTTATCGAATACAGAATACAGGCACTTCAAATAAATCCGCTGCAGAGTTAGATTCTTAACCTCCTCATGGTTTCTTCGTTCATCTCCATAAAATGAAAAGCTGGTAGGTTTTCGGGAGGGGAAGAGGGGAAGGGTTGACACGAACAACACTTAATGGAGGCGACGGACATCAAAAAACAATACGCTTAGAGTTTGTCTTAGCTAACAGAGGTTTTCCATAAGCATCCCGTAATTAAGACGATTATGCTTCTGAAATAGATATATTTTTATTCTCTCATCTACATCTATGTAATACCCGCGATCCACCGCGAGGGTGCGGGGCAGGGGTAAAGATCACCAAGCATTCACTATATTTTCCGTCGTCTTAGTTTAAGTGTCCACTGATATCAACTGTGGCATTAGATACGAGCTATCAATAACCAGGAGATGTCGATTCTTGTGCTAACTCCAACCTTAAAATACGATAACGGTCGGATCATTTTCATCGAATAGTTTTACCAACCACAATATTTCCCAGTGTAACTCGCAAAGATTTGAAATCTCTGGCCAGAGATTTCTCATTATTCTCACCTCTCCGTTGGATCACCACTCCGATGGAGATTTTCTCAACGAGGCCGTAACTTATCGTCAACTATTTCGCCCTCTCTGCCCACGAGTATCAAGAGCGACCACCGCGCCACTTCAAGCCGAAGTGCAGAGCGTCCAAAAGGCCCACCGGTGGGGGATCCCTAAATGCATCCCGCGTATTGACACGCGGGCCCTTGTGACTCCGCAGTGCTGCCATTCCCCTCGGGATGAGAAATTCCCAGCCACAGAGAGGATAAAAACGACGAGGGCGACGCCCAGGGGAAGACGGTGAGATTGGGGGTGGATGCTTGGGACACCAAGCACGAGGCATTAATCATAACGTTTTGCACCCTTCAAGCGCGGGGAGGACGCTAGAGTAAATGTCGCCGAGGTGGTCCTCGAAATCCATCCACATCACCGCTCCCTAACGCGGCCCCGGAACCTCATCCACATCTGCATGTATGTAAATAACCCAGCAAGCCGACGCAGGGAAGTATGGCAGAGGGTGCTAGATCCAAAACCACAACGGAGAGATGGAATTATAAAATAAAAGAGATGAATTCGGATTCGTGTGCTGGTACATACGGTTACACCACATTCCGTACGTTTACCAGTTGAGAATGGAGGAAAATAAAATGGAATTCTACCATTAATTATAGCTATTATAAATATTACTACACTCTCTTTGTTTTACCAACCTATAGCGCGAGAGGATCAAGGAATTAGAATGTACTGGAAAAGGAGGCGTTGGTATACTTGCCTATGGGTGAAAATGAAGCCAAAATGGGGGTTCTTGGGAAGGATTTAGGGCCCGTCTACTCCGTACAAAACACAGGTTACTGGTAGTTTACGTTTACGTTTCTCGAAAAGAGGAACCGTATCAGTAAATGCACCGCGGCAACATTTAGCTAAATATTTTGGAACTCGTTGCAATAAATTAAGCCACGCAATTAATATTCTTGCATTAAATTTAATCTCGCAATGAGCCATTAAACTTTGCTAGGGGAGAAGACGGGCCATGAGTGCACTCGATTGCGTATCTGGGATTCAATTTTGCATGGGCAGAGATATTTGTGGGGTGGGGTGTGGGGAAGGGCGATTACAGAAGGGAGAGGGGAGGGAAAGTGGACGCTTGCGTCCAATCGCCGAATATATCGACAATGGTGGCGTGCGTTTAAAGGAATCGATTTTGCTGAGGGTAATAACTCGCTCCCTCGCCACCCAAGGGGATAATCATGCGCTCCAACGCCCTCGTCCGATAGTCAGCAGCGTACTTGCAAGGCAAATATATGTTTGACAAAAAAAAACGCTATTAATCGGAAGGGACTACAGGCACAAATTTCATACAATATTAATATCCTTTAGAGAGCGGTTTTTGCACGTCCTGTAAACTATCATAAATAATAATGCAATTACAGTGTGTTCAATAAAATTAATTGTTAAGCACGAATGCAGCGTTCGCAGAAAAGGTAGATTATCAACTCCTTCGGGCACTTCACTACCTAAATTAAGGGAGAGTTTATGGTGGCTAGTTTTTTGACTCTCAGGGATCACATGAGGAAGACACACTTCCTCTATAGATCTTGAAATGTCAACTGCGAGAGAGACAGAACGAATTAACTAAGCAAGCCCGAGAGATGCGTAGATTAAACACACCGCTTTCATTTTACAGAGACAACATCTCACAAGACTAATTGACGTGCGTTGAGGAGTAACTTCATTTTCCTTCGTTTATATATGTATGTTCATAAATATTCAAATGTTCTCCAAGATACCTCTGGTAAATCGTGGCAAAGGTCTTACCATCTTCCACTTTTGCAAGGTAACACGTTGAGGGAGCCAAAACCTGTCCCCACAAGGGCCTTCCGGGGAAACAATTCGAAAATGCATAAATGCGCGTTATACGGCAGAATTTTGGAAATGAACTACTATCCAGTGCTAAGAAAGAAATTGTTATTAGAAACACGACCCATTGACGACGGGAACATATACGGAGCCAAATAAAACGACACCACCATAATGATATATAAACAATAGATAGTATGTATAACAAACAGTTGTCGGGGATTATTTATTACTATTCCTAGTGACAATATTTATTATTATTTGTAATACTTATTACTACTAATAGTGGCAATATTTATTGCTATTTGTAATACTTATTACCAACAATACCGAGTTATTATTTCTCGGTTCCGAGGAAGACTTGGTCCTTATTAAACCATTTCTTTAGCAGTAGAGACCAAGGAATCAAGAATACTGTATGCGATTTCGTCAACCACGGAGATTATGGCCAAGGGAAAGTAGAAGCGGAGGACAAGAAGTCGGAGAGGGAAGATCATTTATGAGTGCCTCTACCCACCCACCCGCTTAAAGTGGTTACCGTTACGATGTTTTCTTACTGCAGAACTTAAGCTTACCAGCGGAAACGAATCGATAGTATGAACTCTGGAAATAAATTGGCAATATCAAATGATATTGCTTATTGTCTACTATTGGATGCCGTATGTCATTGCATGATATCGCATGTCGCATGATACCACATATCGCCCGATAATGCACAGTCGATATCTCGAATTTGTAATGCGAACTGGCAATATATTCACTTATCAACGCCGCAGGCTCGATATTACGACTTGGTGATATATCACGATCTCCCTAACTGGCGATATCGCACGCCATTTGACGTCGCATATCGCGAGGCATAGCACGTCATGAAACGCAGCAGATTACATGCTTTCGATAGACGAGTGATATTCCAAATCGCTCGACGTCACTTGATCGTCATCAACACGACATCGTATATAGCAAAATAATCCACATCCCATGTCATCGCACATGAATTAATCGAGTTTTGACCTAAAAAAATCGCACGTCAAAGCTATAATATCGGAAAAACGCACGGTCCAACTTGAGCGCCATGGGCCGTTCGATTAATCGCGTTTCGATATGACAATGTCGCACGTCTCAACCGATATATCGCAAACATCGCCCAACTCGAGTGCCATGGGTTCGATTAATCGAGTTTCGATACGACAATGTCACACGTCTCAACCGATATATCGCAAAATCTCCCAACTCAAACGCCGAGGGCCGCTCCCGGAATGGGCGTGGTGCCGGGCGGCGCGTCGCTGCACTCTCGCCGCTTACTCACTCACTCGCTGCCGCTCCCGGGGTGTGGCAGGGGGGTGCAGGGTGAACGGCCCAACCATTATGTCGAGTCCGTCTGCCACAGCTGCATCGGACGATCGATGGGAGAGACTCCATCTCCCCCCTCATCCCTTGCCAGCGTCTCCACCCCCCCTGCCCCCATCCCCTTGGCGTGCTCGCGAAAGGCGGTGGGGGGAGAGAGGGGAAGAGGCGTGCGAACACGCGAAAGAGGGACGGGGAGAGAGAAAGAGACGAGCCGGCGGAGGAAGGAAAATGGGGAGAAAAAACCGGATACGGCCGTTTCATTACTATCCCGATACGTGATATTATTCCACTTAAGAGATATTTTTCGTTATAAAGGAATTTCAAAGTGTCAACGACGTGACTACTTATTCTGCGCCAAAAAAATGAAATTGTTTCAGCAAGTTTCAAAACTTATACATCTCTATCGCGACTCATAAAATTCAATTCAATTACAGAAGTGAGACAGAAAACACTTGTGTTATTACCGTTTAATTTACGTCACATGAGCCGTATCTTCCGGGATGAAAAGTCGAAACTACCAATGACGTGCTTGGAAATATGTCAACCAGACGAGCTTTAAAATAAACACTTCCTAGTGTTGATGAGCAACGTTTACTGTTAATGTTTGAACAAGCGATTGAATACAGATTCAGAGCTTCACTGAGCGCAAAGGAGTAGTTCATGACAGTAAAAAAAGGATAAAATTTCCCACAATAAGTGTAGAGTAAACACGGGCGAAATGACATGTCCACCCACAAACGGTGAGAAAATGGATAAATTTTATTCATTGTAGTAAAAAAACTGAAAAATTAAACAATGAGGTTACAGTATAATTTGAAGTCAAGTAAACATGCGATGAGAAATCACTATCACTACAGCTTGCAAGTTCAACTTTGCGAGAAATAATTGTATTTTAACTGAGACAAACCAAACGGATATTGACCTGGTTGGTGAGGGTAGAGTCTACCACGGAATAACGTCAGGTACTAAAACTACGAGTGAAATGAGACATTTAGGGAGAGTTAGCCAATTCCTTTCCGTGCCACGCATAGAGGATCTGACACCCAGGAAATAAAACAGTTCGAGCAAGGTGAATGAGTCCAAGAGGACTATATAATGGGAACAGGAAATATGTATAGCCTCTTTAAAAGTCATCTCCTCTGAATTCATGCGTAATTACATTACGTTTAATGCGTGCATCTTAAAACGTATTTTGGCACTTCCTGTAAAATATAATATGACGTGTTTCCCAAATACAAATCTTGTGAGCGAGATAAAGAGTTCAAACACACTAAGATACAGCATTCCAAAAAGGAATTCATTAAAAATGTTGGAAAAGAAAGGCATGAGAAGAAGTTGATTTGAGGAAGTCCTGTGGAGGCGTAGTGAGTCATCAACGGAGGAGGTAATAATAGGCGATGGGAGTTTTGAAGGGCGTGACAGAGAAAGTTAGCAGCCAAAAGGTAGGAGAATGAGCAGTTTGAATGGGATGACGAGAGAGAAAGGCAGGTATTAAGCGGGGGTAAGGAAAAAGATCACATGGAGGATTGTCATCCAGTGAGTTGTAATCGTGAAGCATTTAGAAATATTTAGCTTCAAATCATGTCCATCTAAACACATTTACTTAAGGTGCTACTACACTTAGTGCAGTAATCTCAACCATTGCTTAAGAGTTTAGGGAACCTCGAATTGCGAAATATTTCATTTCGAATATTTTAATTTGATTTTTGGTAACGAAAATATCACATGGAGGATTTTTGTAATCTAGTGAGTTGTAATCGTGGAGCATTAAGAACTATTTAGCTTTAAATCATGTCCATCTAAACACATTCACCTAAGCCGCTACTACACTTAGTGCAGTAATCTCAAGCATTGCTTAAGAGTTTAGGGAACCTCGAATTGCGAAATATTTCATTTTGAATCTTTTAATTTGATTTTTGGTTACGAAGATATAACTTTTCCTCGTATTGCTCGATGAAAGAGGGCATAAATCGGGTGAAGCGTTGAGATCAAAATAAAACTAACCGATATAACACGAATAGCAACCATTCCAAAGACTGGGCGCGAGTTTTGGAGGGTCTTGAAATGCGTCTCCCCGAGGTAGACTCGAATTTTAAATTTCGTCACGACCCCAAATGCCTTCCGTTGCACTGCTGAAGGGAAAAAGAGAAAATCTATGGCGGAACGAGGAACGAAATGTAAAAAAAAACACTGCCATCACCCTGCATTCCTTTGATATCGTTACGTAGGCATATTTTCCCATCATTCCCCCTTCCGCTCGGAATTTAAGCGGGATTCATTGCGGTCGCTCTCAACGCCGATCGATGCCAACCACCCACCGCCGACGACGCCGCCGCCTGTTCCCCCGCTGCCCCCTCGCCTCCGGCGGCCCTGTCCTCCCTCCCCAAAAGGGCCCCTTCGCCGAACAGACTTCGTCTCAATCACGTCTCAGCTCAAGAGACACCGCGGCGGGCCCTCGAAAAATAAGAAACGGAAGCGAAGGAATGATTCTCGCCTTCGAGGGAACGACTCTTTCGCCCCCAGCGGCGGGAGGGGCAACTGCAAACAACGCTGGGAGATAAGAGAGGGAGGCAGTGCGAATGAAAAAAAAGAACAACGCGAGGCGGGAGCGTCCTTCTGCCAGCTATCACTTTTTACGCAAAATAACACCCAAAGAGAAGCGTTTGATTATTTTCCCAACCTTTCTCCCGAGAGCAGGAGTAGAGGGTCATCAGATCTGGACAAAGCGAGTGAGGATGCACGTTTATTCGGAAGATTAGGCGTATTTTTTTTAACTCTCTAAACGCGGGAGGAACAGCGAAACCGTCGGGCAAAACACTTTTGAGTTCATCACCGTTTTTGGTTATTTGTAAGTTTAAGTGTCGGATTTTCAGTGCTACAGAACTCTACATCTCATGAAAATAGCCTTGATGTTCCACCAAATATAAATTACGAACAACCAGATCACTAAAATTGTAAAATGTATATTGGGAATGGTTTCGAAAGTATTACGATAATAGTCAAACGAAAATGCATTATGCTGTGGAATACAAACTATTTTTTTCTTCTTCACAGCAGTCCAGTCACCAAAGGCATCACTGATGTCTCGACGAAACTGATATTCAAAAATGAATACTCACCTAATCACAACGATTTTTTTAATTCATTGGAATATGCACGAACATACGTTAAGAGTAACGAACTAAAAATTTATCGAACGCAAAACGCAAAAAGTATTTACAAAAGAACCATTCCACGTATGCACGTGAAAAATCCAAGATGGGTAGTAAAATACTAGGACGCGGGCCAAAAAAATGAGTGAAGAACAGGAAACGAGATGACATGAATATCACTAAAATTCCGAACGGAATCCACCCAAACAGCTGATCTCACAAATTTCTCCGAGGGAGTGTGGTCAGCTTTTTTTGCGGTGCGGAACCAATGGGTGAAAGAAATCCAAGGCAGGCAGTTCAATTTTTTTCCTGCGGGCGTGCCATTGGCAACTGACGATCGGGTCGTGGTGTCGGAGACGTAGGTCCAATTTTTTCCTTCCCTCCGCGCCAATGGAGTGCTTATTTCTCGCTAAGAATGCGAGGCTTCCGAAGGAAACGGGCAAGCTTCCAATAATCCCAATTAGATTAACGCACTGCGGATAAGAAGTTCATGTGGTGCACGCGCCAAGAAAACACGAGGAGGACGTTTTTAAAGGACGCCCTCACGACTGGGCCGAAATTAAAATGCCAACCACACTTTGCGATCGAGTTCCACAAAATTACAGAGCTCCGGAATTCCCCACCAGCGACTAGCATCCTCCAGTTGCCATCCACCCCCAATACCACACCCCACTCCCTTCGCCCCAGTTGCCCTAATTGGATGAAGTCCATGATGATGGTTTATGCATCTGCGCAAACGGACCCGCAACCTACCCGCACGTACGTACAATACGCCATAATCGTTTTACCAATAGCGCGCCGGCCAAATGGACTTCCATAAGGCTGGTAACAAGTTCAGCATCTCTCCCCGACGATCGTAAAGAAAGAAGAATTACGACAGTCACCCTCAATTCAGTAAAATGGTCACAAATTTATTACGACTCATTAGTCCAGAATGATTAATGAAAAGAAAATAATAATCGAACAATAGGAAGAGGATAAAACAAGTAATCCTCATAATTAAATTACGGATTCCTCTAAATTAAATAAAATGCCAGCCAATCACTAGGATGTGTAAAATACGTTTGCCAATAACCTTTACTAGGATGTGTAAAACACCGTTCATTTATCCAACATAAATAAACTCAAACCTCTACACTCGGGACTTCCAACTCACTGTGTATGCAATATAGATTATAAAGTCATTTTAGGAGAAAGGGTGGCTAATAATACTAAGCAATGTATTCTCCTAAAGGATACCAGGCAGGCCTTAAAGTGGAGACTAACTGGAACAGTGAAGCTACATTTGTCAGTCATACATCACAGAAGGATGCAATGAGTAGATCCACCTCGACACACGGGATTAAATCGAGTAAATCCCTTCACAAAATACGCCCGTGGGTGGGGAGTACGTTCCCTTTAATATTAATACTGGTTTCCACAGAGGGTAGCTTTCAAAAGGGCCACGATTTGAACCGGAGAATGCGCCAAAGGGCAAAGCAAGAGAGGCGTGAGGTCGTAATAAAACTTGGGAGCAAAAATGAGATGTTTGGGGAGGTGGGGGGGCTTTAATTCCTAGAGATAAAAGAACGAGGAATTTATTTGCGAGATGAAAATCACTTTACGCAAAGCGAGATATTAATAAACGAAAAGAGAGACCATTTGTCGGTGGAGGGAGAGATATAAAGTATTCGGAGGGAAAGATACGGCTCAACACACGAGGAGAAACGCACTCCTCCTCACCGCGGAGCCAAAGGGAAGAGAGTCGGCACTTTTTGTTTTCTTCAACCCCTAGAGCGTGTAAGAGGCGGGGACGTGTGGGGGTGGAGAAAAATTAATCAAAGGCGTAATGGGAGCGCCCTAGGGGGAAGGGGGTGGGGTTCACTGACAGAAGCAGCGGAAGAGAATGGCGCGAGGAGTGGGAGCAAAAGGAAGGCGGAGGCGGTTGACGGGCGGGGAGGGAGGTGGAGGATAAGGGGTTCGTCTCGCGATATGCGAGGTTTAAGGAAAAAGCAGCAGCCAAGCTGGTCGACGCCTGGAAGACGCACCTTCGACTCGGCGTAAGGCTGCTACCCACGCCTCCACTGTGCGATGCGAGTCGATTTTTTCAAGTCGAAAATTGTAATGAATCGATTCATCGAAACCGGAAACTATCGAAAAGAACCCAAGTCGATATTTTTAAAATCGAATCAGATCGAAGAAGAATAATGAGATGAGTACATAAATTCAATGTGAAAACTATCGACGATAACTGCAATATAAACTATTTTGAAAGGTAAGTTAAAATGTAAGTTAAAACACATCATAGCAAATATGGGCGATTTCACCCACAATATAACAGCGACAACAATGCTCGATGACACTGTCGATATTATACGAGCGATGAAGGTGATAAAAGTTTTTGCTGTACTAGATCGTTAACCAAAATTTGAAATAAAGTCAACAATCGTCGATCAATACGGTAATACTGACGTGGGCTGTCGTAGGAGGTAGGACATGAGGAGGTGGACGATATCTTTCATGATGGCAGATCGAAAAGAATGCCAGAAAATACTATCGATATGATACAAGCAATAACGGTGACAGCAATGAAGATAACCATCATCGATCCGACTATACGGACGGCTTTATCGTGTGCTCTGGATGATGCCAAATAGTACGGATTTGTCGATATCACCATAAAATGTAGAAAAGTCGATACAGCATCGCCAACTCAATAATATTTCAGTGAACCCCGATTCCGTGAAGTGTACAGCCACGTCTTACTATCCCCTTCGCCTTAGTTTTATCGCGCAGTTCCGATTCACGGGAGGGTAAAGGGAGGAAGAGAAGGTGAAAGCAAGGTTTTCGGAAGGGGAGTAGAAGGGGGGAAGGGTATAGAATGAATAATGCAAAATGGAGGATGGAGAATGGAGGGAGGCCCAAGAGTTGGGGCCCAAGAGTTGACCGGTGGAAGGGGAAGATGGGGGGCCCTGAGATCGAGAAACATGCAAATTCGCACGAGGAAGAGGAGGAGAGGAAAAGGCGTTTGCAGTTTTCACGAGTCGGGAGTGTGGAAGGTTTTTGCGTACGGCGCGTCCAAGAAAGAGATTAAGGGGAGTGAGGCAAGGGAGAGGGATTGTAGTGAAAGGGACAAGTACTCGAGTGGCGCCGCCCGGCGGCGGATTAATAAAATAAAAGGGGCGTCTGGGTCTTTCCGCATGGCGGGGACATGAAGAAGGGTTCAGGGTGAGGAGAGGCAGGGAGGGAGATAAGCCGTCCCTAGGAACTCGAGACCGGAAGTGGCGAGGGTACAAGCTCCCCTGCGATCTCCCCATTCCATTTATTCCCCCCATCCCCCATTCTTTAAGGAATTGCGGCTTTTTCGGATTGATGCGCGAGGGTAGGGTGGGGGAGGCTTAGGAAGGACACGCGGAGGGCTGACAAACTACTTTTTTCCGACGAATCCTTGGGCCACTCACGCTATTCCTTTACCCCGTTCTTTCCAGTGCCTCCAGCCGGATAACTTTCGCAGTAGTCGCCGACTTGACTAGCAAGCCTTAAGTAAAAAAAGCTAGCGTAGCCAAATCACCACCACTCCAAAGTCACGATTTTTCCACTCATTTATCAGATCTTCGCGGGGAAAGAACATGAAAAAGGCAATGAAATTTTTGTGCTGCACTCATTCTCTCTCTACACAATTACCTTTTTTTCAACCAGTCACCAATGATTGATTGGTAGTCCATCACATTTTCTTCCATTCTGCTCTCAACCCACGTTTATAAAGCTTCCAATATATTCCCCTCATCTTCTATAAGCCTCAATATCTTAAATAAAATCCACGCCCCCTTAAATAAAATTCACTCCCCAATAAATAAATTAATTTTTACACTCATGCACAGATCTGAAGAAAAAAACAGGGAAATTACCAGCTGGTCGGATTACCAATTTTGTCAGGTAGATCTGAATGGCTAAAACTGATGTATAGCAGGGAAAATGGGAGAATTATATTTCCAAGGGTTTTTTTAAAATCAATAATTTAAGTGTTATATTGTGCTTATTCACATAACTATACATATAAGTACATAGAAAAATTTGACCTGGATTTAAAGCTTCAATTGGAGCATAATTTGCACAACAATATACGCATTACGACACCATTTGAGTGAATTTTCAAACAAGTAAGTGACGGTAACTATCTTCAACTCATTCCTCATCCAAAAAATCCGAGCTATATCAGGAAAAAATGATGAACTGTTTATAAATCAAAATAACGTAGAAAGTACCAAATAAACAATAACTTAACAATTTGGGTGAGATAAATAGGTCACAAATATATAAAGTATTTGAAAATGAGTATTCACAAAATATTTTCAATAGGTATCGCGAAGATATTACCACGAAAACTATTCCACGCAAAATATTAAACGGTGAAGTATAAAATATGTCTTGAAGATAGGGTCTCTTCCCTCTTGTACACCGATGCCAAGAACTAATCAGGTCATCTCCCGTAAAAAAGAGCGTCAAGTAAGGCACTCCCATTAGCTACCAGTATCCGTGTTTAGACTTAGGAAAAAATGTGGATTTAAAGAGTCTCTACCGCTATTTTATTTATGGCCTTTGGGACGCGGAGAACCTGGAAACTTATTTTTCAGCAAAATCTTCAAATTTTTTTGCACGAAGATGATACTTGCCCCTAAACTCTGTGCGGAGAAAGTATATCTCCACGTTCGTGTGCGCTTATACGTGAACGCCACGCGCTGCGAACAGGACATAAACAACACGGGGAGGGCACCCAGGGAAAAAAACGGAGATCCAGTGAAAGGATGCGGGAAAGTCAGCCACGGGGCGGATGCGAAACGTCCTTTCCCGGACTTAGGGCCGAAATACACTTCGGACGGAGGGAAAAATAGAAAAGAACGTTTAAAAGAAATAAATTTGACCTCATCCGCAAGGCTCGGAATGCAGGGGGAAAAAATTCGAGACACGAAGTCGAAGGAAAACAAACACAGTCCCACACGGAGAGTATAGAGATAGCACCATTTAAGACACAAAATGGGGTCGTTTGCTATTAGCTGAAAAGTACATTTTATTCGCAAATTCAGTAGATGAGTCAAAAAACAATTTCCATCATGATTTCCTTGGAAAATTACCTGTTTTCTCGTTAAATTAAATCAAATGCAGCCACTTGCGGCCCCTAACAATTATGTAGTAACTGCGTAATTAAGGCAGAACTGGATGTGGTAAGGTTAAGGAGGTTGGCTCGCGACTGCGTGAGTCAAGTTGTCTGAGGAATCTTATTAATTTAAGTACGAGTATATGCCTGCTAAGTGATCCTTACTTCACAAAGAAAATTACCTAAGCTATTGAAAGTCATAAGTATCACAAGAAATACGATGGAAAGTCGAAGGATTTATTTTTTATGATAATTTTAATGAGCTCGACTATGGAGTCAATTCAGCATTTACTTTAAAGAAATAAATTCATGTACTCAATGAATTTACTAATTTATAACACCAGAATATTACTATCAAACGTGATGCTATAATATTTTTCTGAAATATTTTTTAATATCTCTTTAGTAATGATATTATTCATACGCCATACATTTTACATAGAGCGACCGCAGCGCCACTTGAAGACAACTAACGCATTTCGTCTGCTATAAGCGCAGAAATTGGTGGATTTAGCGAAAAATACGGTGGGTTGATGCCTTTTTTTTCGTGTCATTTTATTAATTGTGAAATTACGCATAAAATATCAGTTTTTTGCAAAAATGACATGACACTATGGTATTTTTAAACGTTATATTCCCATGTGACGGCCATTCTCGCCGTTAATCGTATGTAATTTCAAATGCAATTTGTGCAAAAAGGAGTATGGGTTGGTATAATTATCTTTACTTTATTAGATAGAGGAACTTACGTTCTATAAGTGCTGAAAATATAAAAAAATTGACATGACTTTCACTTTTCGGACCAACCTCCTTAAAACAGCACCTACCTCGGTTTCAAAACTTCGGCGATTGAATACGGCAACTTATGACGTAATAATTGACAGCCCGAATCCATCAGCTACTATATTTATCCACATTACCTCTGATTCTCGGCAACGGATCGCCGATTGAAAATATCAAAGCCTTTTTTCCTTTCAATGCCTAATAAGAACTTGAAACAAAAAATGACGAACGTCGCCATTCTTTTGGGCAAGAAAAAATAAAACTTCGCCGGCAAAATTCTGGTGACTCTCATAATATACTCGACAAATTTCCACATTTACAAATAGCGGACAGTGTGACAAAGTTTTGCATTTTCATTAGGTAGTTGTTGGCCAGTCAGGGGACAATTATATCCTTTCTGCACCTCTCAAAGAATAAGGATATTGACCGGCAATCTCAAATCATTATAGTTACTAGCGATATACCAATAAAGGTAGGTTTAGATGAACATGAAACTCTCCCCCAGATACCCATCTTTCACATGCTGTCCAGCTTCAACACGGCATACCTTTAATTTTTAATTATTTTACCCCAATTAACCGTTCTATACCTCCCTCTACCCCGCTTTAACCAACATTCTTCCCTCTATTACGTCCTTCAACACACCCTCGCTCCTTATTTTCTGCTCCAGACAGTTTCACTGCCTTCTAATTTCCTCAATCTGCCTCCTTCCTCCATCACTTTCTCTAGCACCGGGAAGAAAATTCATCACGCAAGTATTGTATCAATGCGCAAAATTTTCGGGGCCAGGATTAATGGGAATAGGTTTGACAGACAAGGACGCAGAGAGAATGTAACAAAAAAAATTAATTCTTTCGGAGGAAATACATTATTCTCGCTACTTCCCCTCCATTATTTTTGACTGAGGAACGGCCCCCAAGTCTCGCCGAGACAAAGTTTTCCATTCATTTCGCCGAGCGAAAAATGCGAAGCGGCATTATTTTTTAATGCTGAGACCTGCAGGGAAGAAAGTGTGATTGATGATACTATTTTCCGGAACTCTAAGCAAACAGCAGGGAATGAAGAGTTATTTTACAGCAGAGTTTTAGTCACTGACTACATTCCATTAGCTAGCACATAAAATGCGTATAGAGACCATGACCCCAGTAAGGATAAATTATTTGCATATATCACAATAACTTCCCAGATACCTTGATAAAACACTCCCTCAAGAAAGTTTATTAATACTAGGCTTGCTTCGTCTCCCGTTCTACCCATATTTAAATTTAGCCTGTTACAAAAAAATTGAAAATGAATTTATCATAGTTATCAATGATTGGCCAATGATTGATCAATGACGATCAATGACATTCCATTAGTTAGTACATAAAATGCGGATAGAGACCATGACCCCAGTAAGGATAAATTATTTTCAAGGAGATTATATCACAATAACTTAGCTTCTTTTATCCTCCCTTTTTGACTACATTCTTATTGTTTCCACGATGATACGGAATAAGAATAATCCAGTGCGGATTATGGAAATGAGGTAATTATGGAAATGAACGATCTCTACACCAACGAAACATATTTCCTGCATTTGAACCGAACCTGCATCTAATTTGAAACTTTGGAAAGGAATGAAGAAAGGAGGATATTTTTACAACACTAAGACTGAAGGAAGTTGAGATCTGTCCCCTGAACTACGCTAAAAAACGACTAACAGATTTAACGCATATTTCCAACATTGTTCTCAGTGACGAAATTTCACGTTACTATGTGCTGAAAATGATAATAAGCTCACCTTTGGCCCTGGCGCCCTGAGACTCTGTACTTAGAAGTCATTTCGCGATGAGCTGGGCCTCTAGTATTAGCTGTTTCATTATGACCCATTCATTTATTTCTAAAAACATAAATGCGCTAACCACTGAATATAGAATGGGTATATCACATTTTACGAAAGAAATCAATTCTTCACAGAAAAATAATCGTATCGACGATGATTTTGACATTACATTCCCTTCAAAAGCATGAGTTATCTGATCTAATCTACTCCACGCAATTTCCTGCGCCAGTCTATACAACATGCGTCATTTGAAAATCAGTCCCAAAACCAGGAGCAATGGGCACGAATAATTAACGTTCGACAAGAGCGAAGTTCCAACAACACCATCCGCTTGTTGTCCCGCAGTCATATCACAAGGAAGGCACTGACAGAGACGGTACTTGCCCTCAATTTAACGACAGATTTCGAGGTAAATTTTCTCGGTTACCGAAACAAAGGTTCACCTTATCCTCCCAGGTCAAAGAGCTGTCTTTACCACCATCCCACCAGGTCGCGCACTTGACTGAAAAAAATTACGTATTACGATAACTCCTTTCGTATTCCACATGCGTCGCTCCCGCAGGCAGCGCCTCGACGAGGTAAGTTGGAACAGGCACCCTCCTCAAAAACGCCCTCTGCTGGCTGGCAAATCGAATGAAAAAAACATCAATGCCTTCCTTTCCGGCACAAATTGAGTTATCTACCTCCTTTCGATCAATATCTCCACAACTCTCCTCCTCCTCCTCATCTTCGGAAAATAAAACATAAAAGAAGAAGCACACATGAGGAAGGAAATGGATTGAGGTGGGACGGAAAGGATGATAAGTATATTTTCTCATTCACTTTGGTTACAGCGCTCACCATCTGGTCCATTCTGACATGCTATCCATATCCATGATGGTTAACAAAAATTGATCGTTACAAAGATTACACAATAAAACACGTAGGTGTGGTTGGACGAACGAACGGAGGCTAATATAATACAGTGAGAAATACGACGTAAACTAAGGGGATCTAAGGATCATAGGACAAAAATCCACGAAGAGAACTGGGCATGAAGAAAAGCCAAAACCCTAATGTAATAAGAAGCCGTTACCATGCGTTAAAAACTAGAAACTTCGAAAATATATGACACACAAAGGAAGAGAATAAGGTCTAAATTGTAAAGTAGGATTTTAAAATTGAGTTGCTGGTTAAGATGCGTAGCTAGGCAATACGAAACAAGAGAAGATATCCGTCATACATTTAAATATTTGACAAATGCGAGGGGATCGGGTTGGTGTGGTGGCTAGAGTACTGGCCTCCCATCCCGAGGGCCCGGGTTCGATTCCCGGCAGTGGCGGATTTTTTAGTGGAAAACCGGTCCCCACTTGAGTACCTAGTGGAGGGCATTTCAAGTACAGTACTTCGTCCGTCAGATGGGACGTTAAGCCGTGGTCCCCTTGGCGCCTTTCGTTAAGAGTAGGCTAATGCCGACGCCGGGTTTCTCTCCACCCTTCCTCCGTTCCCTAAAAACTCCTACCATTACCCAATTACCCACCTATCCTATATGGCGCAAATGACCTCAGCTGTCGGTCGCCTCCCCTAAATAACCAACCAACGACAAATGCGAGGTAAATAATGTAAAGTAAGCGGTAAGCAATGGGTGCAAAATTAAGCACACCGAATTTCATTTCTAAATAGCATGTCCCTAAGGTGGTACTCCAAGAAAGGGAGGGGCAGAGAATGAGGGGAAAAATATGGAACTATGGGACGAGGAGGAAGTCTTTTAAAACTACGAGAGAACTCATCGAGAAATTTTCGCGGCTTTCCGCAAGATTTTTCCGGCACGATATTTTTTTTATCACATCTCCCCACTCCTCTCTCCCCTCCTCTCCCTCCCTCGACCCCCACTTGCTTTTATTCCCACGCGGAGAATACCTAATCAGGAGTCACGGTCGGGACAAGTGGGCCGAAGAGGAGAGCAAATGCGAAGGACGCAGGTCTCGGAGGTGAAGGAGAGCCTGGCCGGCGAGGGTTGGGGCCCCGAGGAGAGGATGGGGACACCATTTCCCTTCGCTCCAAGCGCCCTGCCCTCACCGAAAATCACTGAGGGGAGGGAGGAGGAGGAGGGAGAGCGGGGGACACGTGTGCAAGGGAGGTGAGGATGTCCGGGGGGAGGGGAGGGATCCAGAGGAAGGGGGAGAGAGGTCACAAGCGACGAAGCGGGCAGAATACGCAATGTTGATCGCGAGTGCGTGTCCGATGGGAAGGGTGACGGGATGAGACCACATAGAAGACGCATTTGGGGTTCTCGGACGGGATGACGGAGATTACGTCGAGTGGCAAGCAGGGGAGTTGAGCGATGCGACGATATATCGAAGCCGAATCGATACGCTTCAACCTCGCCACGAATAAAAATTGACGTGGAACACTGCAGAGAGCTGATTGACAAATATCTATAATTTTATCGAAAGCGTTCTCGATACTATCGATATTTTAAAACAACTACATTCATCATCAATAGATTGATTGATTTAGCTGTAACTTGCTTATAAATGGAAAATGATTAATTTCGAAGTGATGATATGAACGACATTCGATATGATACAGGCGACTTGGACATTTTCAGTAGGTACAGCAGACAGGTACATAGGCTACCTTTTGGGTCACTGGGGCACTGTAAAAGTAAATACCAAGCACTGAAAACCGAAGGAAGAGATTTGTAACATGTAGGCACCGAATGGGCAAGGCTGATTTGTTTCAAGTTACGCCAGACTTAGCCCCACCCGAAGCAAATTTCTGTCTACGTGCCTGTTTTGGGTATGAAAAGCGGATCTGAACAATACATATTATACAAAGATTCGATTATACAAAGATAGATATTCTACGAAATTGAAGGAGAAATCTCATTATTATATCATATAAAAAGTGCAAAATTTCACGGAGTTTATGATTGATGCTCTCATTTCACGACGGTAATTGTCACGTAGACATATCACTGATACCTCGACAATGCGTTTTGAATCGAGAGGTGATATCGTACATCATAAGTAGGCACACTACGAATGGCATGTACAAGTTATTTTATGCTAAAAATTAACCTAAAGGCATTGTGCCTTGCACTGCTAACGTCGATGGACTACCATTTACGATAAAACAGGAAGTATGAATACCAGGACGATATTGACATTACATAAGCGAATAAACTAATACCAATTAGGCAAAACTATCAAAGACTACTGATTTTCACTATTATCTTCGCCGGTAATCATGAAAAAGAAGCATAAAATGAATCATCCATCCTATTCCTTCAATTCTAGTTGAACAAAATACTGCGTTGTCAGATAAAAAAGTGCAAAATTTCACGAAGTTATTCAGAGATACCCAGATTTCACCATGATATCGCGAAGGTTGACATATCGCTGCTACCTTGACACTGCGTTTTGAATCAAGAGATGATATAGCACGTGGTCAAATGATAGCGGGAAAATCCGTTGAGTGGCGTCCTCAGTGACGAAAGTGAGAAAGCTTTGGCCAGGATAGGGCGGCGGTGAGATGGTGAGGAAGGAAAAAGGACGAGATGGGGATGGAGCGGGATCAGAAAATAAAGCAACCCGGGGTGGCGTAATGATGGAAAAATGTCGGTCAAAATCGATTTTTCGAGCAATCGATTTTTAATCGAAATGAAAAGCTCGACTTTTCAGCAAAAATCGAAATTTGAACCAAAAGATCGATTAATCGAAAAAATCTACGGTTAATTTTTGAAAAAAATGCATTTGGTACAAAAACATGTTTATTATTCATTTGAAAAACACTCATAATACATATTTGAATTTTATTAAAAATCCCTAAAATTGTACTTGGAAATAATTCTTGAATTATTTGTCGTAAAAATTTACAATTTACTTTCATGTGGATCACCGCTTGAAACCATTCGGTTTCACTAAAATTTTTAAGAAAGATCAACTGATTAAGATGCTTTCTTGATGATGTAGGGCGTGCCTTTCCAATTTTACCGGCCTTAGAGAAAAGTCTTTCACATGGGACGGATGACGTTATCATACTCAGCACTCTGATCGCGAAACGGTACGTGTTGGGGTATACAGTGTATACCCCAACACGTACCGTATATATACTATACACCCTTTATTTCCTCCCAGACTTTCAGAGGATTGGGGTTGACTTTCCTATCGACGGGTGTCCTGTTGAGGTATTGCCTAACTTCTACTGGCATCTACTTCTAACAAGAAGTGACCTCAGTGGCAGTTCATTGAGGACCTCTACTGACTACTACGCGCTGCTGAGATCAAACGAAATGGTCAAGATCGAAGTTGAAAAATCGAGTTTGGATCGAAACTCGAAGATCATGGCTCGATCTCGATTTCCTTGATCGTTGACTATTAAAACTCAATTTTTGATTTTAATCGAAATCGATTTTTCCATCACTAGGGCGGCGGCGTCAAAAAGAAGGGCAGACGTAAGCGTCGGGAGTCAACGCTCGCGGGCTTGCTCTTCATTGAGAGTGATCACCCGTTCATGATCAAGGCGAGCCTGCGGCCAGCACGACGGACGGTGGGCGCAAAGAAGCGTCACTCGACTTAACCCGCAATTTCGCCAGCGGTGGAGCTGTGCGGATATGCCGATCTGAATACAACACCGCGATATGAAACCCATATCATCCCAGGGTCGATATATCGACTTCGCAATTCATATTAAGCAGCGTTTACACGTAGCAGTTGACTGCTATGACAGTCGCGAGATGCGCGATATATCTATATCGCTACTGCTATGATGCGTCTGCACAAACTTCTATGCAGCTTAAAGCCGATATTTAGGCGTTGCCATAACAAATAAAAAGTGTTTTAATTCAATAGCGATTTATGCTTCAATTTTCATGATATTCTTCAAGCAATAAATTCCATTGACGATTATGTTTCGTTCCCATTCTTTAAAGAGAAGAATCTCCCCTTTGGGGAGGGATATTCTTGTTATTATATCCAAATTCCTGATATCAGACGTCGTGTACTGCTTTCCGTTGCGATTGTGTTGGATACATTTCCGCTGGAAAGTAGACGGGCTTATACTTTGCTAATAGCTCGAACTATTACCGATAGTGTACGACATGTGTCCACTATCGACCTGAACTCGCATCACAGCATATCTAGCACTGACTATCATAGCAGTCAACTGCTACGAGTAAACGCGCCTTAACACGCAGCAGTTACCTGCTATGACAGCCGCGAGATGCGCGATATCTCGCTATCGTTACTTATACGATACGTTTGCAAGTGCTAAGCGGATCAACTGCTAGTTCGGCGTTGTCATTACACAGAAAAATTTGATATCACTAGTGACTGATACTTAAATATTGATGCAATTCTACAAGTAATAAATTCTACTGGCATTTATTTGGTGTTCCCATTCTATAAAGAGTAGAATATTCCCTTCGGAGAGGGATATGCATGTAATTAAATTCAAATTCCCGGTATCAGGCATCGTGCATTTCTTTCCGTAGGCCACTGTTGAGATTGTGCTGGCAACATGTCTACTGGAAAGTAGACTGACTTCAACTGTGCTAATAGCTCAAACATGGATCGATAGTAGATGGATTGCAAGTTCTGAACTATGTTTACATCGCTTATCACAGTTGATGTACCTAACGCAGTATCGAAGGACCCTTCGTGGATGTTATTCTTTGCTAAAATTTAAGCTTAAGATATAAAAAATTGCTAGGCTTGACTTCGTGGAACCACATATTGATAACGTAAATGAATTCACTTTGTAAAATTCCACAGACTTTTATTAAAACCGACCTAGGTTTCGACTGACACAGTCATTATCAAGGTCTGTGACAATGACTTGATAATGACTATGTAAGTCGAAACCTAGGTCGGTTTAAATAAATATGTGGAATTTTACAAAGTGAATTCATTTACGTTATTAAGCTAAAGACATCGTACCTTCAACTACCAACGTCCCCATTGACGATAAATCGGTGAATTGTGAATGCCAAGGCGATAGTGACATACATAAGCGAATCAATATTGCACTGAGCAAAAAATACATATTTGTCACCATTACCTTTGACAGTAACCATAACAGAAATGAAATAATGAAGCACCCTTTCTATTCCTACAATTTTGGTAAAGAAAAATATCCTAAAACGGAAGAATTTTTTATTTCTGGAGGTCTTCCTATGCAATTTTTGATTTCCTCAATAGGAGCACTAAATAGCTACGATATTATTCCAAACGCAGTGAGTCCCGAACAAATACAATAATTAGTGACGCACAATTTCATTAAGATTTCTTTACCATCACAAACCTGTCTTATTTTACCCAAAAGAGGCAGCAGAAGGATTAAAAAAATATACGGTGGTCGAAACGTAACGAGATTTCAGAGTTGGCTTTTTTTTTAATTAGCCAAGTTCGATAAATTCTCGCACCGTTCCTCCGAGGAAGAAGGCGAACAGAAACGGTAGCAAAAAAAGCGAGCGGGTTTCCGAAGAGAAGAATCTCCGAAACCGGCGACTGAATCGCTTGGGAGGCGGAGAAGCCGGGCGAGCTAAGAGTGGAATGGAGAGAAAATGCGGGGGATAAAAGGAGTAGGTGGCCGAAGAGGAGTTAGGGGGGTGAGGGGAGCAGGTGGGCGGGGAGGGAAGACAACTCAGATGCGTCTCCTCTCCCCTCGGAAACGTATTTTCGGACCGGGAGGAGCGGAATCCCCCTAAAAAGTGGAAAGTAGGGACGTAGGAGAGGGGAAGATAAAAGGGAAAAAGGGTTCTGGACAAGATTTCGCGAATAAAATCTCCCTCTCCTTCATTTTCTCATTCCTATCCATCCGAAATGTGGAAAACAAAGTGTGGGCATCGGACGGTAAGGAGACGTCTCGCAAGAATTTTTCGAACCTTGCCGAAAGCGAGATTGCTATCAAAAACGATCAAGGATCTGAGATAGGGACAGCAGTGGGTGAGGAAACCCAGGAAGACAAAAGGGAAACATAGAAGAACAAAACAAAGGAGGTTATACTTGGATTGGGAGAGTTTTGGAGAAACCTTAGGCGCAAATGAAGAATAATGATTGGAAGCAGTTTCATTGGATCATACAAAGAAATTGACTAATTTCAACCTCTGTACTTTGTAAGGAGGAAAACATTCCTCTTTGCTGATAAGCCGGAGAGATCATGATATTTATATGACATTGTCACTCAAAGACACCTTAAAAGAACAGCATAAACAACACAATAAAAAATTGCCGCTCAAATCTAAACTAAACCGAAAATAATGATACAATATTTTGGGGCCAAGTAATTAAAATAAAATGGCTTGACACTAAAAACAGGAAAGCAATTTTTTTTTTACGGATAAACTTATGAACACACCAAAAGAGCCGACCATCCAATCCAAAGGCATGGACAACATAAAAAAAGAAACGATATGGGATACAGTGAGTGGAACTACATGGCGGTCAAAATCATGTGTAATAGTATGAGAAACCAGATACAAAGCTGTGAGTAAACTTGACTATGACAGTTGCGCGAACGTCTCAAGATAAAAAGTTTAAAGATGACTTTTTTATTAGATATTTCATCACCCGTACGGTGCCTGAAACTACAGACACCCCTGAGGGACATAACACAAACTTAATCCACAGCGATCCCTTCTTTCTCTGTGCGGTAAGGAATATAAGAGCCGTCAACTGTTTACACAAGGATACGTCCCACGATACGAGGCGTACGTAATAACGACCGGTTTCATCCCAGGACCGGTTTTCGCAGTGGGTATAAAAGTTATATTTATTGACGAAATTGACTCCGGGGATCGTGACTCCACTGAAATACACCGTGAAATGGCCCTCACAAGAAAAACATAAGAACCAAACGCAATGTATTGCGTGAAAGAATTCTGTTTCATTTTCTCAGGCTGGCCAAGGAGTGACAAAAAAGTGTTTAGCACCTTTAAACGACTATTTTTGGTCGAGTAGCAAAAAATTATTAATATAAATGGTTCCTGTGCACTGAGTACGCAAAAAATCTAGCGTCCATAATCACTGAAAGAACAGAGGAGATATATTACGAAAATAAGCGATTGTAAGTCTGATATAAATACATCTATTGGAACGTCGGATGAAAACATCATTTCAGAAAGTTTCAAAATTTCCACCAAGAGCAGACGGATTTGCAATGAATTTAAATCCACATCGGAAAGTCTCAATTATAGCATTAATTATTACCTTTGGTTATTTTTGGGTATCAACTGATAATAAAGATCATACTCGTCATTTAGGATATCCGGGTAATTGGATATACATACGAAGAAATTCGGAAAGAGTACGAAGGGATCCAATCCTTTCAGACAAAACCATGCAGAAGTCCGTAATGAATAATGGCAATAACAACTCTGCGGTTGTAGTAGAATAGTTGTTATTGTCATTAGGCATTCAAACGTTGGCATTGTTTTCGTCGTAGGTGCCGAGGAGATCCAAGAACAGCCGGAAGCTGTACTTGGATTTCCTTGGGCTGGTCTTGGCTTGGTCACCAAGCTGTATATTACAAATCAAGGCTTAACGCCCCATCCAACGGACGGAGTAATGAACATAAATGCTCTACACTTTCCGAGCATTCAAGTACCAACTTGCCACCACCGGGATTTGAACCACGTCCTACACGATGGAAAGCCCTATCCACCACACATACCTGATTCTTTCCCTCTAAGTTTAGTTTTAATAAAACCACTTCCAGCTGCCAGTTAACATATGTTTATGTTTTAGAATCTATATAGTAAACTAATCTATTTGGATGATATTGGGGTGGGGGGGACTGATGACAAAAGTGCTGATACCACAATAGAGAAGGTTCACAATTAATCCGATATCAATGCGTGCGTACACAACTAATTAATAGCACAAAAGCTAATAAAAGCATGCAGTAGGAGCGAGCCTACACATTGCGCTCCCTGCAGTAAGTGATTCTGGCTGGGTGATCGCACCGACTATAGGCTGGTCGGCGAAAAACGGCAGCAAATCGCACGACGCCATTTACGAGCGACCCCGGAACACGTAACGACGTCGCTTCCGTCGCAGCGAGTCCACTGAACATTTCCAACAGTCACAGCGGTCTTCGAACGCCAACGGATTTTTTTTGACGAGATTGCGAAGGGGAGCGAGGTCACCGAAGCGGGCATCTCTCCCAAGGGATGCCTCCTCCCCGGGAGAAGAAGGCGGGGAAGGAAGGGAAATAACTCGGGAGCATGGTCCAGGAGAGAATCTCCCTCAAGGAAGACTGAGGGAGGATGGAGAGCGAGCTTCAGAGAGGAAATCGGCTACAGCAAGGAACGAGAGAGTATAACATATGCGTTTGCATATATAAACACACGCATGTGGAAAACATTGCAGTTTCCTTCAAATGCAAAATATTTTGAACAAAACTGCCTTTTTTACGTGCTTCATGTTTGTTGGGATCTCAGTGTACATTCCACTAGGGAGGAATGTTATGGAGATATGATTTTGGTAGGTCCTGAATTGTTTTGGCATATATTAATGGCCTTTGTTGCCACGACTTTCGTGGTCTTGCGGGTGATTTTGCACTATGTCACAGAAATTTTACATAGGAAATTCTAAGATATGATATGCAAAATTACTTAAATTACCTAAGACTATGGTTTTTTTCATAACAAATTATCTGTGAATATACAGAAAACTATATGCACAGCAAACTATATCATTCTACAATACTATTTGCCATTCTTGTTATGTCAATTTATACATATTTTTTGGTTACATTTAGTTAATTTTTATATTTTTTCTATTTTTATTACGCCTTGCTTTTGATTGTACAATAATTTAATTCTAACACTATTGTTTCTGATGGTGGCTTTATTCAGGTTTTTCCCTTGCAAGCTATCTAAAGCTCAAGTCTTTTCATTCATTGTATAATTATATGTGAGTTTGAGCATTAAAAAATATCTATCTATGTATATATTACAAAGACAGACTGATGAAAACTATAAAAAGACCTTTTCCACGCACCAGCTTTAGAAGGGCAAACTAATTGAAGATATTCTGAGACATGACGATCGTGTGAAGAGTCGTCGAGGGAAAAATGAACGGGTAGAATGGGGAAGGTTTGCCTCACCTGAAATACGTATATGTAGCACTTAGTGAGGAAGGTAAAAGAAGAGATAATACGAGGAGAATATCCAAGTGGACGAATCGCGTTAGCAGCTACGTCAAACCAACCTCAAGCCCGTTACACAAGATACTTGATCCAGCTCAAGACCTAGTGTGCTAGCCGCTACTTGATATTGGGGATGGAATCTAGTATGATTGGAACCGTCCTGGTAGGTTTCAAACGATCATCGACCTTGTGCTTGCTATGAATCGGTTATTCCATACGATTCCATACTAATTAAAAAAAAGAGAAGTTCGCACAGCGTCTGTAACGTGACTTGATTGGTCGATGGCTACTGGGTCCCACTAGAAATCTAGTACCGCATCAAGTATGAAATCCAGTAGCTCAGCGAGTATACTAGCTAGCATGCTTGCCAGCCAGCATACTGGTTCTATTCACACGATACTGGAAAGCTAGTATACTCGACCTTGTGCTGGATCAAGTACCGCGTGAAACAGGCTTTAGGACTGATGATTCGAAATTAACTTTTTAATCAACAAATCTGGTAATTTCCCACATTCCTTACCAACATAATATTCATTCCCTCACTCGTATACTTTGAAATGAAAGCATTAAACAGTTAAACATACATTGGAGAAATTGTGAGCGTTATTTGTAATGTTTGTCCACATTTTGTTGCTCTTAGGTTTTTTTGTATTCAGTGTAACATTTGTTACGACGCCAAATATTTTTCTTGTCCGATGATTGGGTCGACACATGCACACCGTGAGCAGCCGGTCGCTTAAAGGAGAAACGACAGCTCTATTTTTTCCTTTCACTTGGAGCACGTCCCGGCCCACAGGAACGATGAGTTTTCCAATAAGGTGGGGTGGTCCGGTCCGGGTCGAAAAAAGTTAAGATTTTCCTTCCCACGGAGCAAGACTTTCGATGAGGGACGTGCGACTGCCACACGCCCAGGCAAGACTCGCTCCCCGGGTCGGGCGGGGATGAAAAATCTCGATTGCGCGATCACGCTGGCGACGACGTCCTCTCTCGGAAAGCATCATTACGCCCCGCCTCCCACGACGTAAAACTCGCACGGAACACGGCGAACACGCACACTAAAACCATTCTATAACGCTGCCAGGTGTTGTCTATCGGGTCAAACTCTCTCATAAAACAATCTGCGAACAAAAATCCCGGGAGAAAAAGGAATACAAGAGCGAGGGAACATTTTTTAATGGAAATTCCCTCAAAGTTGAACAAAGTCATCTCTATCAAAATATTACCCTGCTACATAATAATTGCGGCACTGATCATTTGAAAGAAAAACAAACAATATATCTAAGGAAAGAACGGACTTCTTCAGACTTTTCTTGGCAATTTGCACACTTTTTGAAGCACTCACTCAGAGTTCTGAGCTTAAAGGAGAAATTATTGATGTAATTTTTATTAAATTTAAGGACACGAAATCAAATTGACGACATTACATTAGATGACAAGAACCAAGTCAATAGATATTAAATTTGCGTTTCCCGCGATACATTTCACAAGACGTATCTATCTTTTTCTTCAATAAGCTAAATGGAAAGGCAGAACGTTTAGGTTCATGCATGATACACGCGCCTCATGATAAGGAAAGGGAAGTTAGTATCGTCACCGAATATTACTTAGATTATTATTTTAAAAATTCTCTAACTTCAACTTTGGTGGCCATAAAGTGAGAAAATTCAGACGCACGATATTATTCAGGAGCCTTACCAATTCGTAGGTATATTAAACAGATGAAAAGAATACTTCGTATAATAGTTTAAATGCTATGGTAAAACTGGTAAGGACGCCACTAATAATCGAATTTCATCGATGATAACACTTCAGAAAAGTTAAGATCATTTTACAGAAACCAAGAATCTAATAAACGAATGAACAAAACTGCAATTGTGTGCTTAAACCTCTGATTCAGAGGATTTAGAAGAATATTTCATTCAATATTTCTCGTACTCACCCTTTCCGTAAGAAGCTATTTTCGAGGGATACATTGCTTGTTAAATCTTCCAATATCGTATTATGGCAACGAAAATTTGTTACGAAATACAACACTAAAACGCTTTAGCATAGGATATATCAGCATATGAATTTCAAATGTGTCGGCGGCGTTAGAAGCCAGGAAAATCTTCAACATATCCAGGGAATCCTAACTTTTGGAAAGCTGCCATTCTGGAATCCCGAATATTTTCATTAGAGTCACCTAGTTCCCGAAATACATTTTAATAACCGGCCTCAAAAGAGTGACGTGTTTCCTTTTCAAATGACGCTTCCATTACCAGGGGGAAAAAACCAGGCGTTTCCATTCACGCCTCGAATGTTGTTTTTGCCGCGATGAATAAAACAGTAGCCAAGAGCTCAGAAATAAACAAACTACAGGGGCATTTCAATGAATTCCAGCCACTAAATATTCAAATGAATGACCACGGCAAACGAGTCACTTAGGTTTTAATTTCATGAAGCTAAAGAGCGATTTCAATTAGAACTATGCACAACATGTACGGCTAATCTGTCCATCAAAAAGAGGCTAGCACGGGCTGGATTTTTGGATAGTTAGAAAATTAATATTTTTGATTAATCTTTCGGGAACTGAAATCCACCAATGAAACTGTCATTTATGTAAATTTCGTGATTCAAAGAAAAACTCATTAACAAGGCCTCGCAGTAAATTATCTCGTTGATAATAATTGGCAGGCAGTAACTGGTACACGGTCTCATAAAAATAATAATGGTATCAAATATGAAAAATTTACGTAAATCAATAACTAAACGCATAAAACGCCACTAGAATAAAAAAAAGATAATTTAAACACGATTCGCATCTCTATAAAATCTAAAAAAACTCTATCAAAGGAAAATCAAGCAGAAATATATATAAGATACGTTGGAAATGGTAAAATTAAGGGATTTCATGAAGGGTTTACGGAATTTCCTCAGAGCGCATACCATATTGGTTGAAATTCGACAGAAATGTAGGGGGAAAATCGGTGCTTGCGGAAATGGACGCAATTTTGAAAGGCACTGAAAATCAGTTCTCAAACGGAGCGAGATAGCCAAGACAGTAACGCATCGGCATTGCATTTCATAGATGGCGGGTTCGGATATCAACCGGGGCAGAGTTATCTTGCGTGTTTTACAATAAAATATAACCTCCACTTAGAGCACCTAAAAGTAGAATTTTACTGCTAACCGTTCCCCACGAATGAATTTTTAAAACACCGCAGAATCAAACAATAATCTACTCAAGTTTTCGATCGTTATTTCAGCTACAGTGCGAGAGTAATTGTTCGAAAAACGCGAGGGAAACACACACGAGAATTTTACGAGACACTTAATCGTTCTTTACACGCGAAACATTCTGCAAGGTAATTAAACGTTGCCATGACGTTGGCTGTTGGAGTTGGCTGCATCACGAGCACCAACCCATGAAAGGTTTTACTTTGACGGTGCCTCAGGAAGAGGGGGGGGAGGGGAGCAGGCATTTTTTGTTTTTTGTCGGGATGCGGAGCAAGCACTGAAAACAAAAAAGAATCAGATGGCGTGCGTATGCGGTGCGCGTGAGTGCAAGAAAACGGACACAAATGCCCCGCGCCAAAGGCCCGATGCCCATCGGCCCTCAATCCTTCACTTACCCCCTCTCCCTTCCCCACGATTCCACCGGAAAGTGAATCTCATACCATTTTTTTTTCATATTCTTGGTACTTTTGGGAAAAAGTATGCTAATGCCATTAATACCAATAGAATGAAAACTTTATCCGTTACTTTTTCCTAAATTTACCTTCACAAAACATGCCCGAAAATGACTACAGAGTATGAAAATCAAAGTTGATAGGGACATGATAAGAGAGGTTATATATATATTTGTCGGCGTATGCATATCTCCAGTAACCATTAAAGGTGTAATGCTTCTGATTAGTTTTTTTTACACTACATTGGCTGTTCAGTAAAAAGTGTACTTAACTTCTTAGCACTCTCCCGATATGGTCTATACTAATAATGATATCCACGATAATAATATTAGTCCCTAATGGAGTAAGCATGGTAATTGTTAAAGTTAGAACGTAATCCATCTACTGCGGTTATTCCACCCCTACCATACACCCTCGAGATGGTTTGCAAGGCAATCAGTAGATGTAGACTTAGATTTAAAATATCTTTTTTTGCGGTATTGTAAATGTAAATTTTTAATAAAATTGTTATAATGAAATTTATGAAAAATAAAGGCAATAATCTACTTAATTTTACGAGTTATCAGAACAAGGCAGCAATAACTGTAAGGAACAGTAATAAGTATGATGGTAATTTCGCTACGTTCGACAGCTTAAACAAGTGAGATATTTCCACCCAGTTGGTGATAGCGGAGCTCAGCAAGCACAACAGCGTGCAAAATTCCCGCGTCAGGGTATGGGATAATGATTCCTTCCCATGCACTCAGTAAACACAGAGAATATAATCAACAACTTGAATATATATTTAGGGCATTCCTCGAACTTCACGGGGGTTTAATCTTTTTGACAGTAATGACAGTACATTTTTATAACGTCATACATAAAGTGTTGGAATTTTTCGTTTGTTCCGACTCACGCAGCCGTGACGGAACCTCTTATATAAGGAAGAGGACGCGGTGCGCAGCGAGAAGAGCGTCATGAAGAAAGAGGAGGCACTACCTTTAATTTGGAGAGAAGGGATGAGGAAAAAGAGAGCGATGGGGTTGTTTGGCGTGGGAGGGGCGGGAGGAGAGTGGAGTCGGAGGGATGACAGGGGCGGGAGAGGTCCAAAAACGCTCTCCTCCGCCCCAGTGCCTTATTTCGCCCCCGCAACCATCTCACTCCAAGAGGGAAGAATCCACGCAGACCCGCTGACTCCTCTTCCACCCCAAAATTCGGTGCGGAGCCAACAGAAATGAAAGGGATAATGGACGATGCGAAGAAATGAGCGCGAAAAGGAGAGAGAGAGAGGAAAGAAAGTCGGCGATGACTTTCCGAGGTCGAGCGGTTTTTGGGGGGGCGATCTCTTTTCAAGGCTTCCCAAGGGTTTCGCCGAAAGGAACTCCTTTATCTCTTCTGTGGGGTCCACGGGCGATTGTGTCCGGCTTTGTGATATCCGCTCATCTCGGGGTTAATGCGTTTGAAGGATTACTCCCGAAACACTACATTGGAGACGCGCGTGAAGTTTCAAAGGAATTATAGCATCAAGACCTAGAACTTAGAAGCATTAATTTGAATAAACCTTAATTAAACTATTAAATAATATACGTGGTTAAAAATGCAACTGGAGGCCTAGCGTACAACCCTATTCCCATTATCGTAAATTATAACTTTAGCCGTAATAAATTATTGTACCGAAATATTTAGTGAATGAAATATAATTATGCTGGAAGTAATTAATTAATAGCCAACTTCACATCTCTATATTTAAAGGGTATCTCTAATAACAAGGTAATTCCGTGTACGTCTCATTTTCTGCGCATTATTCTGATTGAAACAGGAGAGGATGGAGCTCGAACTGGCATTGCAGCCTCGACTAACGCCAACATTACACACCACCTACTATTGTTTCCATTTTCAGCTTCCCAAACCTTCCTCCTTCTTCCAAGACATTTAAAATAAATTACCTTTTCCCTTTCTTTTCCACGCCCACCCAGCCTTTTCCTTCGCCTTCAACAGCCCATTGCCTCTTATTGCCTCAACTCACTCAACCATCTACGAATTCCTTCCAATTACTTCCCAACCTCCTTAACCATTTCTAACACCCGATCGTACCTCACCCTTAATCACATAGCCATTCACACCTCCTTTCGATCCACCATGCCAAATGGCGGTTTTATCCAAAGAAAAATTAATATGACGTTAAACGAAATCCTTCCTTTGAAATGTAGATTCCACAATAAAGCAAACTTCAACATTGCTGTAGGAGACTAACTGAAGCAACTTTGCAAAGACAGTCAGAGGAAATATAAGATTACGTGGGAAATCCAGGTAATTTTAAGTTTTGTGCCTAAGATATGACAGATGGGGAATCCCACCCGACAAGTTAAAGACAACATTAAGACGAAGCTCCCATCTTACATCATTAAATACACCGCAATTTTGACTGTGGCGACGAAAACACAGAACACCGAAAGTCTATCCACACACGCATTAACGGAAGTGGGAAGAACAAACCCGTAACACCAACAGCTTACATGGGAATTGGGAGGGCGGACTTAAACAACGTTTCCTTAATCCAAGAGCGTGTTTTCTGTTCCTCATCCAGTCGGAACATCTTACAAGCTCTGCATGAAATGCCAGAAAAGACTCTTCGCAAACGAGCAGTCAAACAAGCCGATATTTCGACAACGTTTTCACACGCAGGCGAGACCTGATTAGCGTTGTCTGGAGGGGCGCGCGGTCGGGATTTCACACACTTGCGGGAGTACCGACAGCAGGGAAAGGGAAGGCAATAAGGACTTGGGCACTCTTAACGAGGGAACGGAACGGAAGGGGGAAGGGTGCGAGGGAACGAGGGAGATGTGTGGGAGGGCACGCATGGAATTACACCAAAGAGCAGGGAGGAGAACTTTTTTGCACCCATTCTCGACCCACGCTCCAAAAACCCACCCATTTACGGAAGGTGGGCGCATCTGCGTGCCCGAGCTCTTCCATCCAGCACGGACGCTTAAGGAGAATGGTCCAGGGAGATCCCCTCCAACGCCTTCTCCGACCCGCAATTCTCGTTTTTTTCCCTCCATCCGCCATCCTGAAGATTGGATCGGCTCTGATGAAAGAGAAGAGGAGTGAGAGGAATGGTTCGGACGTAAGAGGGGGGTACGTGTGTGCAGCGCAGGGTTAAGGGGTTGAGGGTGGTTAAGTGGGGGGGGGGGGGTGGAGGAGGGAAATGAAGAGTTTTCGCCTGGGCGGGAGGGTTCCTGCAGTGCCTCCAAAGGGCACATTCTCCGAGGGCATTGATTTTTCATGCGGCCAACCGCAGGCGATGCCCGCTTCTCGCGCGCGCACGAACACACACACATATACTCCCGGATGCCGGAACCGCGTGGGAACACGGACGGATGAGGCCTTCCTCACTTTTCCATACAAGCCGCAGGGCTCAACATTATTTATCCACGGGCACGCATCGATGGGAGGGCACCGCCCCTCGCAAAACTCCTCCCCGAGGCGCCTCGCCCAAAATCTGATCCTAGGATACCGAGGGAACCGTGAGCGGATCTTCCGAGCCCCGAGCACGCGGGTACCCTTACATCTATATATATCTGATCTTACATCTATATCCTATATCTATTTAAGGATCTGTTTTGATATCTGGTCCCTATTTTGAATGGCCTTCAAAATTGGCCTTCAAAAAGTGAAAAAAAACAACAAAATTTTGACGCGGAAATTTGACGCCCTCGTTTATCCTTAAATATTTTTTAAAATTTATTTTCTCTTGCACATTTCTATAGATCAATGTTTTTAAAAAGTATTAATATAATTATCGTTGCTGTAACCTTAAAAACATACAAAAAAGAGAAATAATCGCTAACGTCAAAAAGCGACATTTTTACTCTAGCGGCACATGCGAAAATATTTCGATATAATATAATGCGATCCGTATTTCGGACATTGCTTGCTCTAAAAATGTAACGAGAACTGATTTGTAATCTACATATAAGCACCTATCTATGTACGAAATATAAAAAAATATTAAAGATGGGTCAGCAACCATTTCATAAAAATTGATTTCTGGTGGTGGTTGATTTCTGGTGGAATTACCCATATGCAAACCTACGATCCACAGCAAGGGGGTGTGGCAGGGATGGTAGGTCACCAGCCGTAAAAGTTATATTTTGCTGAAACAACAAGAGAAGAAACTTAATGATGAAGTGTGATTCGCTATTTCTCACTTGGGGACATATTCAGGATCTCAACCACAGTCACGCTTCCACTGCTCACGTCCTGAAATCCTCACAACGAGTCAAAGTGGTGTATAGATTCCACCCGTAAAGGTGGTATGACTTCCCAACGTATGCTGAGAACTGAGTTGGCCCTGAACATATGGCCCAGAATCTCAACCACAGTCTCGCTTCCACTGCTAACGTCATAAAATCTCGTTAACGAGTACCAAAGGATACACAGATTCTCCTCGATATGGTTCGAAGTAGTGATGGAAAAATCGATTTCGATTAAAATCGAAAATCGAGTTTTAATAGTCAAAGATCGAGGAAATCGAGATCGAGCCATGATCTTCGAGTTTCGATCCAAACTCGATTTTTCAACTTCGATCGTGACCATTCCGTTTGATCTCAGCAGTGCGTAGTAGTCAGTAGAGGTCCTCGGTGAACTGCCACTGAGGTCACTTCTTGTTAGAAGTAGATGCCAGTAGAAGTTAGGCAATACCTCAACAGGCCACCCGTCGATAGGAAAGTCAACCCCAATTCTCTGAAAGTCTGGGAGGAAATAAAGGGTGAATACCCCAACACGTACCGTTTCGCGATCAGAGTTCTGAGTATGATAACGTCATCCGTCCCATGTGAAAGACTTCTCTAAGGCCGGTAAAATTGGAAAGGCACGCCCTACATCATCAAGAAAGCATCTTAATCAGTTGATCTTTCTTAAAAATTTTAGTGAAACCGAATGGTTTCAAGCGGTGATCCACATTAAAGTAAATTGTAAATTTTTACGACAAATAATTCAAGAATGTTTTCCAAGTACAATTTTAGGGATTTTTAATAAAATTCAAATATGTATTATGAGTGTTTTTCAAATGAATAATAAACATGTTTTAGTACTAACTGCATTTTTTTCAGAAATGAACAATAGATTTTTTCGATTAATCGATCTTTTGGTTCAAATTTCGATTTTTGCTGAATAGTCGAGCTTTTCATTTCGATTAAAAATCGATTGCTCGAAAAATCGATTTTGACCGACATTTTTCCATCACTAGTTCGAAGCACTTTGTGGCGTGGCAATACCAACTTAGCAGTGTTAATCTGCGCACCTATTTGACTAGAAGTAGAGATTTTAGTGCGTTAGCAGTAGAAGCGAGACTGTAGAAGAGATTTTCTGAACACGGCCCTTATAGCCTGTGTTGTAGTCGCGAGGGAGAGACGAATTTTTGTGTATCTCAGCTCGACAGTTAAGTCTCTTTTAATCTGCATATGATTCACCCACGATAAGTTACGCGTCTAGGAAGATATATAATCTCGTGCAATCCAATTCCCGTCATGCGATTACGGGGACGTTTAATCATTTCGTTAGATAAGAAATCGCACGGGTTGGGGGGGGGGGGGGGGAGGGAGCACACACCGAACAACTCTCGTCATTAATCCAAACGCTGATGCTTCTTTGAGGAAACAAAAAGGCCTCTTCGCTTCGGCGACTCGCTCCACGTTTACGAGAGACCTAAAATGGAGACCATCAGACCCAACCACTCTCTCAAGTAGGGCTGTGCGATATCACGATATATCGTCGACGATACTCGATATGCACTTGATATCGGGAGCCGATATTTCGAAACGCGGTATCACGATATGTCAATATCCGATATCCCGATATGACGATATCCTGATCCCGGTGTTTTCTTCTGTCACCCTTAATAATATGTCTATTTAGCACAATTTCTCGGTAATGGTTGATCAGATTGAAGTGCTATAAACGGTCTCTTCCTTATAACATGTTACACTTCCTCAATCGTTAATTATGTATTTTAAATTATCTAATTTGTCATTGTTATTTACTAAAACTTTTTTATCATAAATTTTGGATGCAGGGAATGGAATGGCCATGGTGCGATTTCATCACTGAAAACTCGAATTCAACAAGAAAAAGAAAAAAATTTGTTTATAAATTTATTGTTTTTAATTCATAAATCGGAATTCAAAAAAATTTCACCGTTCTTCGACCAAGGAAATATGTATTTCAACTCATTTGGGCCGTATCAAAAAGTTGAAAAGAACCTCTATCATCTAAAATTATATGCTCTTTTGCCTAAAGTTATTATAAGTCGATATCCCGATATGTACATATCACGATATTTCCTATTTATATCGCGAAACCGATATATCGGCGAATCCGCGATATCAGAATGATATCGTCGTGCGATATTCAAAACAGCATATTGCACTGCCCTACTCTCAAGCCACCCAAGGACCTCCAAAACGGATTCACGGTATCACGGCGCGGTGCCCGAGGCTTGCGCTGCAAAGGTTTGTGATCTGCTTCATATTCGGGCATCACGGAGGGAGGGGAGAATGGGAAATTGATTGCTATCATCCGTTTTTATTTTACTCTTCTATTTTTTTTAGTCCGGGTATCGCCGTCACAAGGGAGAACATTAGGACGCACTCTGACCTACTAGCGGGATCTAAATTGCGACCGCACACCTCCCGACACGAATTCCCCTCTGGGAGCCGGCCAAAACGAATAATCCCACCTCGGAATGAACCGGAGAGTTAGAGAGAGGCTGTAGGGGAGATACGACGGCTGAGAGGGAAAGGAATCAAAACCAATGGTGATCCCACTACACAGGATGCACAGCAGATGGGTGGGGCAGAGGGAGGGAGAGATCGCGAGCTAAAAGGAATTGAATGAACAAAAAATACAGAGACGGTTTGGTGTCTGGAAACGAGCTTGGTAATTTCGCGGTCTGGTGCGAGAGGAAAACGTGGTGAGCGACTCTCTTTATTCGGGAGACAAAAGAGCATAGCACGTGCGCACGAAGGACGCCAACCGGCGGGAGAACCATTTCTGCATCACTTATCTCCTGATGACGGAATCGTAATTGAAACGTAGTCGAATCGTAGTTGAAACAGTCCCACGATTTTAGAATTAACGAGACTTGAGGACAAGTTTTTCTGAGTTCAGGCAGAGAAAACTTTGAAATCCGAGTGGGCAGAGATTGATTCGTCGGAAAAAGGCAGGCGACGAAGGATTTTCCAATGCTATGACAAACGGCGCGCGTCATTTTTACAAATGCATTGGACATGCGTAAATCGACCCAAAGGCAAAACACGCCGGAGGCAGATACGAAATAATTCTCTTCCTTCTAATAAGAAATGCACAATAACTTCACGCACGCACGCACTTCGTCAAAAAGTAGTGTCGCAAGTCAATAAATTCCTCTACATCAGTCTCCGAAGTCCTTCTTTAGACACACTAGCACAATATAAGCGAAATTTCAAATGGCATCGGAGTACTCATCACCACGGACCTTGTCCGATGAATTCATCCTAAAACTTGGCATTATCACAAAAACAAACGTCAGATGACATGCTCGATGTGATATAAAACTTAAACAATAATAATTATCAAAATGACGCATGTTAAAGCCACAAATCGATCTACCAAGCAACCATAATTAATTAAATTCTCATAGCACACACATTTTCGCATGAAATATCAGAGCATATTTAACATTTTAAACACTTTCCACAGATCGTATCTCACCAACGTAACGAAACCTGGCACCTGTATGTAAATGATCTCAGATGTACAGCGGATATAAAAGGTATATCATATGAACCACAAAATAACCGACAAATCACGAAACAACATGTATTAATAAATATAGCCTACCACCAATGATAGCTCAAATACAAACAGCAATGAAAATAACATCACGATGGAATAGATTCCGGGTATAATATATATCCTTCGCTTTGCAATCCCAGTTTCAGCATTCAAATGATTATACCACCATGAAACACACGTTTTGATGCACCATTCGACGATACACTTACGCAACGACTTGAATTTCACAGACAACCACCAGCTGCGTATAATACACACGCATTTGCATCTCGTACGAATACAAGCGAAAGACATTGAAAGACTACTTTACCACAGATCTCCAGCATTTCTACCTCAGAGAAGTATCAAAATTTTTGCTAAGCGAGCGAAATTCAAGTGACGACACGGGCGAAAACAGAAGAATACCTATACTACATAAAAATCGAAATAATTTTTCTACACGTTGTACGAAATGTATAGCACGATATAAAAAAGAAACACATGACCAAACTGAAGGTGGATTAATATGAAAAAGGAGCACAAATACGATTAAGACTACAGAAAGACAATTAAATAGGCTCGGAAAAACAGAAGAGAAGCGAAAGCGGGTCTGAAAGCGGCGTATGGGACGGATATGATTCAGTTGGTTTAAGATGGGAGGGGGTCTCAGGCTGAAAGCGAGGAATTAAGCTTGTATTCCACATTGAAATTGTATTCGTTACACTGGTTACATCACACATGCTCGTAACGAATACCGCATTCCACTTCATGATTGCAAACTTGAAAACTGAAGCAAAATTAATGAAATATGAAAAAACAGAGAAGCGATTGTAAAGCCACGTACCGATATGAGTAGTACTTATTTAAACAATTTAAAGCGGCGAACGCAGAGTCTGTTTAATAGGAATCTAAATAATATTAATAGATTACAATCAATAGATCAGTTGGAGAAATAAATTAAATGGAATGAGCCGAGGACTATGGCAAATAAAAAAGGAACATCAAGGCCCGCAAGCTAACGCTGATACCTGATCGACTCTTAGGGCCATATTCAGAATCCAACTACCGCCTCGCTTCTACTGCTTACTAACCAATTCTACCTGCAGAGATGATATTGTTTTTCAGCGTGACTCTGAGAAATGTCTGTGTACCGCTTAGAACCATTTCGAGGTGAATCTATATGCAATTTTAAACCGGCAATAAAGATTTTATAGCGTATGCAGTAGAAGTGAGACTGAAATTAAAATTCTGTACATAACCCTTAGGGTTTTATACAGAAACAGTATACCAATTCGACTCGTAGCAGAGATTTTATGTCGCTATCAGTAGAAGCAGGACTATAGTTGAAATTAAGAATATGGCCCTTACATTCAAGCTCTCAATCGTGAGCAAATAACGAAATCTTTCGAATATACGTCCAATCCTTGCGATTTTCAACTAAACCTATCCGTCTAATGCTCTTGTAGGTAGGTATATCCGAAGGGATTGCAAATACCATAAGCCGCAACCGCATAGTGGAATATGAACTTATGAAGGGATGGGAACGTAAGCAAGAAGAAAAAGAAGAAGAAACATAGAGAGCGAGAGAGAGGAGAGAGAAAGAGAGAGAGACTCACCGTTGGCGGGTGAGGGTATGCAGCAACGACTGCGGCGGCAGCTGCCGCGGCGGAGTACGCGGCGGGTGGGCCGGTCCCGGAGGTGGCGGGGGCCGACGAGGGCATGGGGGCGGGGTAGCGGAGGGAAGGGGGGCCGTATGGCGAGCCCCCCCAGCCGCCCCCGCTGTTGTTGATCCCTCCGCCCCCGCCGCCCCCTCCTCCGCCTCCGCCGCCTCCGGCCCGGTACGAATTGGTGGCCGCCGCCGCCCCCTGCGAGTTGCCCGGGGCCGCGCCGGACGCGGCCGGGGGGCCGGCGCTCCCGCCCCGCGCCCCCCCGACTCCCGCACCCTTCTGCCCCCCGCCCCCACCGCCCCCGTAGGCGGGTCGGGGCCCGTTGGCACCCTGTGGATGGGAAAAGAAGCGCTGGGGTCACACGCACATTCACGAGAGACGGCCACACAACCAAAGGGGGAAGTGAGAGAGAGAGGGAGCAAGGGTTGTTTCTAGGGTTCTCGGGTTGGTGTCGTGGTTAGAGAGTACTGGCCTCTCACCGGTAGGACCCGGGTTCATATCCCGACTGTGGAAGATATTTTTCCTTAGTAAACCGGCCCCTGATTAAGTGTTTTGTGGAGAGCATTCGCGTTCAGTACTCCGTCCGTCGGATAGGGCTTTAGTAATGGTCCCCTTGGCGCCTTTCATTAAGAATAGGCCAAAGCCGAAGCCTGGTTTCTCTCCAGACTTCCTCTTTTCCCTTCCATTCCCATCATTGTACAGTCACTTCCAATAAAAAGTTAACACGTCACACGAAATTTTTCTAAGTCCCGAGTTGACGGTGATTTGACAACGCTACTTCACGGCTGCGTCAGGACGGGGGAGGAGGGAAGGGGGTTTGTTTTCGGTTAGAACTTCGCGAGGCTCCGCCAGAGGAAAACCGTGACGCAGCGTTATCAAATCACCGTCAACTCGGGACTTCGGCTCTAAGGTGTTAACTATTTTTGGAAGTGACTGTACCTTTCCTCTCGGTCTGAAGCGTCTATTAGTGTGGGTATAGGCTACAAAATCAGATGATGGTAGATTAAGACTGCCGCGCAAGGGTAGGTCGGAATCTTAGGGGAGTAATAGACACTAGAGAGTGAGGGGAAGGATTGAGAGAAACCCGGCGTCGGCATTAGCCTCCTCTTAACGAAAGTTGCCAAGAGGTGCACTATTTTACGTCCAATCAGAGGACTTGAGGTGTTTTCCACACAATAATCGAATCGGGACCGACGTACCACCACAATAATCTCTCACATCCGGGAATCGAACCCGGGCCGTCATGACCGAAAGCCAGTATCCAAACCACCAAACCAACGTGATCGAACGTGCGTGAGAACGTGAGATGCAGGGATTTAGGAAGGATGGAAGAAAGCAGAGAGGAAAGAAGTTAAGCTGTGTGAAACTAAACTAATAGTATCGAATATGAATTAAATTATCAATAATACCCTGCAGACCAATATTTTGAAATACTGAACGCCCTTCGACCAAACGACGATAATTATCGACAATATCATCCTCACAGTCTGATAGAAAAACTTTATCGATAACATCATCTACACTGAAAACCACGAAGAACATATCAGTTGCTTCTGATATTCCACACCGACCGGACATTAATGAATTAAACATCGAATTGGCGTCGATACATCACCGAATTGTACGACCACGGAAAAAGAGCTCCATGGAAAGTATAAAACCCCTCGTAATTTTTTTCTTGAATAAAGGGTTGATTTATTCATTTTTTTTGGTCACGTTCATGGGGTTCTTGGGATGCTGAAGTATATTTTTAGCAGCATATGAAAGGGGACGTAGGAGGAAGGAAGGGAAGTATGCCGGAGGTGTGGGATATGATGCAGAAATGGCGAGAGAGAGGAAATGAATTCCGAAAGGGGCGCCGATAAAGAAACGACGGAAAGTGCGGGGGAGATGAAAAGTAGGGCGAGGGGTAGGGAACTAGAAGAGGACGGGACGCGATACGGACACATCGAAACTAACGATTCCTATTTTTTTCACCCTGCATAGCGGATGCTGAGGATGCCTAGCAATCTTCTGATATGGAACATTAGCTTCGCTTTTCGACGTGCATTTTTTTCCCCTCCACCTCAACCCAGGATATTGACAGCATCCATCTAAGATGGCGGTTGCGTTTCATTGCAAGGATGCTAAGATGGGAGAGGTCGTGCCTTCCTCATCACTCATGAGGTTCTACCGAGGATCTTCTTTGTTGCGGAGCACTTTAAGGCTGCTCTGAGGGGCATAGTGCTCCTTATGTCTCGATTGAATTGCCACAGAAAGGTTAAGAAGCGGTTGAGGACGGTACACAGCACAAAAAATGATTTTCGGTGCATTACAAGCACAACTCACTTGCATTGTTAAGACAGTGGCCCGCTGCGCTAACGAAGGAAGTAATGGGGGCGTTTACTCGGAACCGAAATCGCAATTTTGTACACGAAATCGTTAGATGGAAACGAAAAACGAATTTTAGTGAAAAAATTAATCTTCTAACCACAACCATTCACTCATAAATCAAAAATTAAAATAAGCAAAAGGTGACGCCCACCGAAAATGCTGCTGTGATAACATTGACGTCATTTTCCTCCCGTCCTTGACTGCTTTCAGGGGAGGGGGAAGGGAGTGGAGGGGGGTTCTCGGAAGGTCTGCTCGCACAGATGCTGTCGAAATCGCTCCCATTGGCCGAGTCAGCTGTGTCCCCCCCTTTGCGATAAGGCGAAGTAGCTTCGCGGGCTCAGTTGTGATTGGACGAAGTCGATATACGTCAGAGGTTGCACCACACCCACTTTTCCGAAAGGGTTAAAAACATCAGTTTTTCGCCGCTTATAACTCGGGAAATAATTGTCGGATCAGAAAACGGAAAAATACGGGTCCTTTTATTTTACAAACTCTATCAGATTCGGCAATAAAAAAAATATGGTAAACGACTCCATTAATTACGACTGAATGTAATTAGAGTCTGGTGCTCGTGGTGAAGCATTCCATCCATTCGAGGCTCGACTTGAGCATTTACTTTTTTATTTACCAATTTCATAAACAACTTTTAAGTTCCCAAGTTATTTGCTACCGCAAAAAGCGAAAACATTGCAGTGGAAAACTGATATTGTATTTAGAAAACGAGAATCCTGTATGGATCCTGTTTATATACATTCAACAATTCGTTTACTTCAACCAAGCTGAAATATTTACTCTATGAGATGACGTAAAACATTAGGGTTTCTGTTCATTTCAGGTAGCGGCCAACGAATAGATTGAAATATATACTCAACCTACATTAGAGCATTCAAGAGAAGAAAGTAAGATAGGAAGAGGATATATGAAAAACATTTAGAAAATTAGCACAAATTAAATGCTAGATAACCATTGAATGCTTTCGATAAAATTTCTATAAGATTTTAAAATGACTGTGAGGCATACATTTTCAGGAATAAAGATTTTTTTCAGGAATTTTCGCCTCACAATTCGCATTCGTTTGGTGCTCTACCGCTGATAGACTGAGGTTTGGGGGCTAGCTAAACTAGAATTTGGTGCCAACAAGAGGAGAAAAGGAAAGATGGAGAAAATCCTGGGGCTGATACCAACTTGTCTAACTTTGAAAGCGAATGCTGAGGAGATAATTCGGCCACCTAGCGCCAGCCCCTTGGGGCCCGTCTTTCAAGAGAGACCGGACGTGACTATTAAACGTGCCCCTGGCAAACACTGCAGAAGGACCCAGTACGTGAAGCTACAAAAACGCAAGACATATCGACCACGGTCAACATAAGGAATAGGTAAAGAATGGAAAGGGGCGAGAGAAAGTAAAATGTGAAGGAGCACATTTAAAACGTCAGTACGTGATAGAACATAGAGTGAAATATCCGAACGTGTAACAGTGACAAGAAGAAGCACGACGTCGAAGTGTAAATGAGGAAGATAAAGGGACAGTTTGAGGTAAAAAGGAGGAAAACGTTCATTGCTAAACAGGATCGGATATTGAGGTAAGAGGGTGTGAGAGAAGAAAAAGTTATTATTGCTGAGGGGGAGAGAGGGGGGAGAGTTGTGAAAGAGGGGGTGGATGGAGTGGAGAGGAGGTATAGGAGAGAGGAGGAGGGACGGCGGAGACCTCTGAGGTGAATTTTAAGTCGGCGCCGATTTCCTCTCTCCAAGGAAGAAGGATGCTCAAAAAGTACATAGCATAAAAGAAAGCCCGCCGCACTTGCGCAGACACACAAGCCAGCATCAGCTGCGTAAAGAGGCAAGGCACATAACATGAGAGAATTTGAGAGAGAGAGAGGCATTAAATCTTCAACGAACAAGCTTTATTTTTAAGGGAGAGAAAGAGACTCCGCGCATGCAAGAGTAAGACGCGTAATTCTCTTCCTCATCAACATGCAAGAAGACTGAAAGAAATTAATTACAGATGTGATAGTTTTTCGTGCGTAGCGGAGTTTGACTCCTTTGAGGCAACTCCACACTGCACATACAAATGACATTTTTGACGGTACTTCCGAATGACACAAGTTAGAGATCGTGAACAAAATATTTTTCGTAAAATCTTTGAAGCAAGTGTATCGAACGTGAAACCACACTCTGGACCAAAAAGATTTAAGTCAACAACAGTAACAGTAAAGTTCTAAATTAATAAAAAATCTCAGTACTCGTCCAGGGCACGGATAGTGCAATATTTTATAGACACAATAATACGAAAATGAATCTATGAGCATTCCATAAACCATATAAAATATATATGCACCGTAGTTTTAAAGGTTCCGAGTCATAAGATGGGAGTCTTAACGAACTAGGCTAATCCTTGACGAAGTAGATCTGCGGATGCGGCAGGCAATTCCCTCAGAGCCTTCCTCCATGTTTAATCTCGCGGCTAAGAATGCCTCTCTCCTAAATCCCCGCGAATGAAGAGATCCATTTGCGGCTGGATTCCATCCCAAATGTTCTCCGTACGCCTTGAAATGGCATTCAGGAAGATAACTCTCTGATATATTCCGACGCAAGGGTCACTAGTGCAATATTTTTTTCCCAACACAAAGCGTCAGTTAATGTAAGCGTAAAATTCCTTCCACGGAGGATGAATCCACATCGCTGTACACTGGAGCACCTTTTCCTTGCGACGGGCATTATCTAAACGACCGCGCTTTTAAGGCTCCGTTCTTCATTTTCGAGGACGAATTCCCATTTCGCTTGCCTCTGAATACAAAGATCCTGAGCACAAAGATCCTCCGCTATTCGCGTCAGAATTTTACTCGGAAAGTTTTGAATTATTTCCTACTACCACACGAGTTCCAGTCACGGTGGCTCGATTCACAGAAATTGAATAGATGAGATATTACGAGCGAGGACAATATAATCAAACCAGTAAGAGGGCTTTCAGATGATGACGAATCAATTCATTTCACTCTCGAAAACGAATAATTAACACAAAAGTACATTGTAGCACACTCCTAGAACTGATTTTTTTAAATCAACAAATGCCGCATGTACGCCTGAAGTGAGTATTCGTAAAGAAGAGCCTGTCCCTTCGAACTATTTCAACGATCATGGAAGTTAAACCTTAAAAAAAAAACATGGATGAGGTCAATCAAACATTCAAAAATTCTTCGTTCAAAGCGAGATTTTAAAAAGAACCAAAAGCACATGCATTAAGAAGTAAAAAAAAATACCCAAGTCGGTTAAACGAACGGTAAAGAACGGAAGCGCATGCTAAAGAAGAGATATCATTCATGGAAAACTTGGAGTTAGTACCACTGTCTCATAAAAAAAGCAAACCGGGTATTCCTCAGCTTTTTGACTAGCATCCGAGATGCTGTCGATTCCCTTTCCTTACCCCGCAGTCTGCGCCAGAGAAATGATGATAAGCGCAGTAAATTAGATCACATCATCCATTTCAGAGCCTAAACTAAAAAAACAAAACACGCTCACACACGAGCACAGTAGATGTCTATCAGGAGAGACGATAAACAACGTTGGACTCCGCACAATTCCTTACTGCGCCGTATTCGAAGTTTAGAACATCCTAAGTCGGTGCAAGATCTCTTTAAACTACTGCAATGCTTAGGAGTTATACCAATATGTGCATAAATCAACCTTGAGGCACGGAAAATACAACATATGAGAACGAACCTTGACGTACGTTTACTCATTCCCAAATAAACCACCATTCCTCTCTTCAACGAGGATGGTATATAAATAAACTAAAATACGGACGCGAAGTCCTTTAATTTAAAAAGCGGTCTTTTTACGGGGAAGTAGGACAGTTCCGTGGTTACCATTCAAAGCTGAAAATGGTCAATATACGCACGAAAAAGACGCAATAAACAAAAACAGTCTGTCCGACCGGTCCTCTATCATTTGGATGAGATAAAAGGATTAAAAACATAACCATAAATGGAACTTGCGACAGAATTCAATTAACGAGCGGCTCAATAAAGCTTCACGTCGATTCTTTAATTTACTTCTCGCTGCGACGAATACAATCCATGGACATTGATAATGCAAGCAGCAATTTTAAGCCTCACATTTTTCCTTTGGCAAAAATAAAGACTGGTTACGTTCAATGGATTGACGAAAAAAACTCAACACTCTATTTGCACCAAAAATGATGAACCAACTTCAATTTAAATACTGAAAAGATGAAAGGTCTCCCGAAGGATATTCATTTCTGGATGCAAAAATTGTAACCGTACCATTAACTGGGAAAACATAGTTAACCTTCTTCTTCTTTCGTATTTGTTCTTTAGTACCTACCATCGGAAATCTCGCAAAATCACATCAAAATGTTACAAATGATAATGAAGACGAAAAAATAACTCACTTAAAAATCACATATTCCTGTAACATACGAATTATGAGAATACTAATTAATAACTACCTGACAAATCTGTGATGTCACATATCAGACGCCATTAATTGGAAGAAAAACTCAAAAAAACACGAGCTGACAATTCCGTCGTGGCATACGAATTCTGTAGTAGTAAACCCCGATTGTCCTAATGATGTAGAGATGCTTTTCATAGGGAGCCTCGTCACCCAGTCTCTCATCACAGGAAGCGCTAAAAACATCAAGGATAAGGATGAATGATTTGAGATAACGATTATCATGACCGTAAAGCCGGCAATGCAAGCGCATTCGATAGTTTTAATCATTACACTCGTCGCTTACGGATCCCGGAACCGGGCATGAAAAGCTTACGGATGTCCATATAGTTGGCGCGCCAGTTATAAAATATTGCCATTCCTTACGAGGTAAGGTCTCACGTTGATCATCATCCCTAAAATCAAGATAAAAAAGGTACTACGTCCGCGGAGAATACACCGGCACTCCTTCCGTCCTGAAGTTAATCACTTAGTCCCGCGGAGAGAATTTTAAGGGCGGAAAAAAACCAGGTGCGGAAAGGTAGATTCACAACCGGAGGTAGGTGCGCACGCGACTAACGTGAATCGTACCCAGGCTCTAAGGTGAACGCGGAAATTACAATAAAATAAAGAAGGAAGAAGCATACCCTCGTACGAAGAGTGACTGACGGTGGGAAACCAAGAGCTGGCACACGAAACGTTCGCACGAACGGAGGAGAGGAAAGAAAGAGAGGAAAGAAAGAGAGAGAGAGGGAGAGATAGAAAGGTAAGAATGGGTGGTACAAATCGACACAAAGAGAGAGAGGACGAAACTCAGGAAGGGAACGTTCAGAGATGCAAAAAAATAGACAGGGGAATAAAAAAACAATAATATGCTCCCCGAGCCGGAGTCGCTTTAATGACAACAAAAAAAAACGAAACGCTAATGACGAGAACCCAGAGTCGGCTGGAGCAGAGGTTGACACAGGCTCGGATGCTTTTTTGGCCGAATCCCTGAAGACTACCCTGGCGTCCTCGAGCCGCAGCAAACACCCACACTGCGGCGACCGGCTGATGGGCACGTCGTCGACGAATCGCGGACGAACAAACGAACACATCTACCTAGGCGGGGTGATGCGAGGTGGAGGAACGTCATTAGAGGAAAATAGAAGCCCCAGGAGTCATTTCTCGCCCCGCTCCGAACACACGAATGGAGGGCTTGTCGCCATGGTAATGGCCGCGGAGGAAAACCCAAACGCTCGTGCGAATCGGAACGATGAAGGAGAGCTCGTCCTCACGATCCAGGGAGAGGCGAGAATGGCGACCCGTTCCGAAAACCGATGAATATCGACAACATAAAGAGGGAGGAGAGAATAGGCGAAGAAGAGGGAAAAAAGGGAGGCTGCGGAAGAACCCAGAAACCAAATCAAGCGAAGAGGGATCGGTTTTCGATTAGATAAAGGGCCGAGGAGAATGGAGATGGACGATTTGGATATCGTGTGGAAATGTCCCACCTCGCTTAGCTGTGCGAGGCATTAGTTCCGGAGAGCAGGGGTGAACACAGGTAAAGTCTCCTTCAAGTACAAATTTGTATTTATATTCCAAATAGAGAGCCTGAAGTCGAGGGGTTGAATCAAAAGGACCATAAACATAACAATAGAAGTTATTCTGGGAAGTTGACAGACCGACAGCTAAGATCATTAACTATGGTACGGTAATAACATACCAAAAACTTGAAGCCCTGAGATGGATAAATACATATCCGAATCGTCGGCATAAAGTTTCGACTTTTTTATTTAATGGATCTAAACTCCTGATTAAAAAGTATACATTAAAATAAGAGGTCATAAGAATAAAAATATTTTCCCATTAGAAGAAGTAATATTTCACGCCGATAGTTTTTCGAAGAAAATGCTCGGCGTAAAATTCAAGAAATTTCGTTTTTCTCTATTTCAAGACCGTATATAATATTCAAATACGATTATTCAATATTTAAGGTCAAGAAAATAGCCAACAGTAATAGAAGTACGTAGATTTATTTCCAACTACGATTACTGCGAGGAGAAGGATAAATAAATCTGGGGACAATGAGAGACGGAGAAATAAGAAAAAATAACCCATGTGACGAGGATAAATGAAGCATCCAAAGTTGAAAGGACCGCGATGGTCAATATAACCAATAGAAAAAGGGAAGCAGTCTAATGAAATTGAGATGTAAATAAGAACGGAGGACTTATCGGGGAGGGGAGTTAGATTATAGAGAGGGGACATGTCAGGAGTTTTAGGAAGAACGGAGTGAGAGGGGCTTTGAGGAGGGAGCGACGGGTGAAGTGAATTCAATAAGAGAGACGTCAGGGAGGAGGCGGAGGGAGCAAGGAAAGGGAACGGGTTTTTATTCGAACGAAATTGAGGCCATAAAGTTCCATTTTACATTCAACCCATTAGGTTTTGGGCGGGGTTGGGGTCTTCGCTGGGACGGAGACGGGACTGAAGGGATGGGGGGTGCAAATAGCATGACAGGGATTTCGGAGGACAGAGCGAGAGACGGGACACAATTAGGATGCTCAGAAACAGGGAGGGTTGAGTGAGGTATCGGCCTAAGTAAGTTGCGAAGAAAGATGTGCCACTCCTCAAGCCCTCCAGACGATCAGGGGAATAGAGAAATGGAGGGCAGCAAAGGGCCCAGCGAGGAAAAAAAATCACTGAAATACTAACGAGTGAAAATAAACCATTGAACCCAATAATGAAGGTAAAGAGTAGCTTCTCGTTAGTTCCCGCCTGATATATACCACTTCATTACTACAAAGTCATTCCCTTCACCCAATAACGCTATCGATCCAGACTGCACCCTTACATGCCAAATGGTAAGTATAAAACAATGCAATTCAATTCAACGGAAGTCTAACGCATTAATAATCATTATATTTCTCCATAGACACTAATGGTTACAGGTGCCTGGTCGATGCATAACAACCACGTTTCTCTAATTAAGTAATATCGTACCTATTAGCGCATCCATGCAATGCATTTTTGATGAAAATTCATCCCATACACTCTCGAAGGCGACTTACTGGGTACTCCGTGACACTGCATTCCTCTTAAACTCGCCATTTAATTCACCTTCCCTCATACTGCTCGGAGCCCAATTCACGTCCCACCTCTTTTCTCAAAGCCATTGATCTCTCCCACCACCTCAACTTTCTAGAGTCCAATACCTCTCAACACTTCCCCCATTTACTCTTTACGACACGTAGAATTTCTCTCGACTTCTTCCTTTCTCACCATATCCTACGCCTTTGCTCATCTTCCCTCTAAACAGCTTACCATCCTCTTCCAAACCCACATATCGACTACCTACGATCGTCCTCTTTCCTAAGAGACCCAGTTTCACAATCATATACCAACTTTTTCTTCACATCTTCCCTTTAAAGGCTTTGCCAACACATCCCATAGTTTTGAAAACGCTTCTGCTTCTTGAGAAATTCATTGACTTGAGGACCCGCTATAATTTCATGAAAAATATGCACATGAGATTTTACCCTTAAGGACGGAGGACGTTAAGGATTTTTGCGCCAAGAAACCCTATAATCAATATCTGTCGCAGTTATGAAAAGGAATAGAGCGCACTGGACTAAAAAAACCTTTGTATTCCGCTCCATTGTGATTTTTTCCCCCACAATCCGGTCTTGAACAACATATTTTCATCCCTGCGAAACTTAACTAAAGACGGATATGCTTACCACAGACCGAGTCGAGAAAAAACAATATTTTAATGTATCTCGACAGCAAAGTCGGCCTTTTCAATCCTTTTTGCAAGCTACGGCCAAGGCTGAAGAATTGACTTGAGAATTATTTACGAAAACTTCATTTAAAATCAAAATAAAGAATTTCGACTATTTTCTAAGAATAGTAACCTCGCTAACATACGCATCTGGGATGATTGTAAAGGATAACACGATGTGCGAGATAGTCTTGGTCTAAGAGGCGAATTGGAACATTCTGGGAGGTGACCGAGAGGAGACAGACAGGAGTTCATTAACCTTAAAACGAGTGGCACTGTCTCATCGTAAAAAGTACTTATATTATATGGTATACTCGTATTTATGAATACAACAGAATACAGAATCTTGTTCATTTTAAACTGTTACCGTGTACCAAAAAAATATCGCATTACGAGAAAATATGCAAAGTGTATATGTGCTTAATTTCATTTAACGGACGACATTACCTAGCAAGATACAATTATTTAAATGAGGCATGGATGAAAATGAACACTGTATGAGACCTACCCTTTAAAAACTGATGACTACTACCACTACAAATATATCGCACTAACTTCTATAACTAACAAAAGGGAGAAAGAATCTTTGGTAAAAGGCGGTGATCACAAAATCCGGTTTCCCAGACAAACTCATATCAAAGCTATTAGATTAATTTTACCTAGAATGGTACGGGGTGAGCTCTAGCCTCGCCTATCAAAGACAAACTTCGAGTTGAACACACCTTTACATATTATATATAAGATGATGCAGATAAGGAAGCCTAACAAAGTTATATTATGTAAAAAAAACGTCTGGTGAATAATGCACCCATAAACAAATTACCAAAACGACAGCACTCCGATTCCACGGTGCCACCATCACTCAACTTAGAAAGTAGTAAGCTTCTCCACCACAAAAATACATAGAAAGACGTAACAATATTCCGCCATGGAACGAAGGAATCGGACCTAGCCCTTGAAGCCCTACCGGAGCCACCTTTGGTCGGGAGAAAAAACCACGACAATCGCTGATATCCGCAACGCTTACCACTGCAGCGCGTTAGCATTTTACGACCTGAACGCTTATTTTCCACGGGGAGAGGTTCCGATTCTTAAAAAAAAGTTCTTTTTCCTCGGAAGGGATCAAATGGGAGAGAGAGAGAGGGAGGTAAGTGTGTGAGAGGGAGAGAGGATGGACCTAATGTGGAGAAATATGAAGAAGGACACGCCTCTTGGGGCGAGGGGAAGGAGGCGGAGCGTGTCTCAAAACGTGGGATCGCGGATCGATAAGAGGACGAAAGCGGAGGAGGAAGAGGTGGCGTTCGGAGGGAGGGAGGGAGAGGAAAGGAAGAGGAAAGGAGAGGCGAGAGAGACGGAGGAATAACAGAGTCATCCCGCGCGCCCTACTTCGCGAGAGGAAAAAATACTAGATGAGAACAAGAGCGTGCATTTGTTCGCTACGTCCTCACGCCCCACCTTGCCCCGTTCCGTCCAACCCCACCACCCTCCCCCAGCCATGGACGGGCGAGTCGGTCCACACTACGAGGCACTGTAACACAAAGAAGCAGCCAAAAAAGAAAAAGGGAAGGAAAGAGGGAAATGGGCAAGGGAGTGGGTGGGAAGGATGGTGGAGAGGGAAGTCGCTGAGAAAGACCCAACGAGGTGCGGCGGTGGGGGGCAGGATAGGGGAAGCTGGTGCTGTAGGGCCCATCCTGACAGACTTCAGGACGAAGTGGAACGCGGTGGAGGGGCAGGGACAAAGGAAATAGGGACGGAGACTAAGACGGACGAGCAAATAGCGTCGTCTGCGCGGTTCTAAAAAGCGAGGAGAGAGAGGGAGATTTTGTTTACGAGTTTTCCAGGGATGCAACTCGGTCCCGAATAAATTTTAAAGCAGGCCTTATGCTTTAAGAGAGACAGAGTGGGGAAAGAAAAAAATATGACTGACTTAGGCGCTCTACAAATTACTATTACTGAGTGTTTACCAGATCGAAGGTCTCAACAGACTTTAAAAAATAGTCAAACTATACATAGATTTTAATTGCAAATAACGACCATTATACTACACAGCGTCGTTACATCGGCGTGATTCCTTAGGCCCTTCCTTCCATCCAAACGGCAAATCCCTTTCCACTCTCATTTCCATTCACCTGACATTCTCTCCTTTATCACATTCTTTAATACGCCATTGATTTTCATTATCCCTGACTTCCTTTTATGCCACCTCCGAACTCCTTCCAATAACAACTTTATTTCCTCCGTCCTCTCCAACTCACCCCTCCTAGTCTATTCTTGTTATCTTTCATCACGAGTTCAGAGTACGAAAACATGCAACGCCGAGCTCCAAAATGTCCTTGTACTCCTTGTAATAAAAGATAAATAAGCAAGTGAAGTACCAAGAGCTAATAAATTAGGGTCATGACCGTCTACTAATGCGGTCAGATTCCCCCTGACGACTTTTATATTTTCAAACCAGGTTGGCTTCCAAATTTCATATGGGTTTTCGCCGACGGTAATTAAACGCTACACACCTACTGAATGTTAAGTGTCAATCCACTTCCATTTATCCGATGAACTTCACCACCATTACAGTACCATTTGGAGTCGAGTGCAACACTCGGGGAAGATAGCAGAGCGCATTATGAGTGAGCTTAAAAATTCAGCCACAGGCATATGAACATAAAGTGCAATTCCCAACGATGAGCGTCACAGTAGGACGAGAGTCAATGGTGTGCCCACTATCATATGACCGACTCGATTCACGACACTTTACAACTTTCCGTGATTATATATGCACACTAAAACATGTTCTTGGGCTTCCAGCCGGTACTATTAATGATAGAAATATCCTTGAATTAAATTTTAATTAGATAGCAAAACTCATGACGAAATTATAGCGAATATTGAATTCACAATACGATTAAATCGTGATGACTATTATTTTTGACCACGACACACTTTTAATTCACAAGGAACAAGCTTATCATTAAAGTTAACATTGCTTTTGCATAGTTAATCGGTCCAAAACGTGGGAGACGGAGGGGGTGTATTTCACCACCTGCGGAGTTTGGAGAGCAATATTGCCCAATTGAAGACCATGCACAATATTCTTTACTTCGTACATACACGACCGAGGGCTTTAAACATTATTGAAAAATAAAGCGTACCATTTATGGACGATCAGTCGAAGAATCGCGAAAAGTGAAGGTCTTCATGTAAAGAGAAGCTTGTCAATATTATGTGTGGAATGTTACTTTATTTAAGACGCTGCACTAAGAAAGATAATAAATTACTGTTGATCAATGCATGAGTTCTACTCAGAATATGTTACAACAGGAGAAGACGGTGAGTACAAAATACGGGAAATAATTTATGCCTGGAACATTAATGTGATTGTGAAATATTTCATTCGCTTCCTTGTCCTCGTGGTAATTAATATGCTTCATGGATTGGGAAAAATGCAGACACCGAACGATTTACTAAAGTTTTGTTTTGCATTTTTATTAAGTTAATAACAGTTATTCGACCTAGATTTGAAGGGCCAAGAATGAACTCGGGACGTTCATGGCTCTCTTAAGTGAAGATTTGCATCCGCGATCCTGAGGCGTAGAGTCACGGCAACATTTCGCAGATTCCTTTCTACTTCGGATTGAGGAGTAAGGAGAATTGTGGGGGTGGGGGAAGAGAAGCACTATTGTTCGATAGAGAAAAAATCCGAGAGTTCTTGAATGTTGGGCCCGGGAGGCACGAACGGAGTGAAGTTAGACCAAAGAGGGATGGGCTCACATAAAGAGACAGGAGGGATTTCGCATCTCCTTCCCTCTTTAGACTTCACAGACGACGGCCGCGCGCTCTGGAAAAACGGATGGGATTTAATCTCATCTGCTTCGGCAGGGGATAAAAGAAATGGCCGATCGAAATGAAACAAAATGGATGCCGAGACAGCACAGCCAGACCTCCGCGGGGATGACCTACCTAACCTCGCCTCGACGAAATTGGGGCCGCAGCGTTTCCGAAGATGGGAGGCAGCGGGAAGTGAGTGTGGCAAGCGAAGGGAGTTGTGGGAAACATCTCCCCACACGACGAGGTCGCTTTAAAATACCTCAAACGCAAATTTAGTCATTAAAATGTTATGCCGCATATTTTATGGCGATGGCGGGTGCAGACAGCATGGCCTTGATAATAATTCCCGCGAGAGGCTCCCTCCCATTACGTCGACGTGCTAACGAGGCAGTTATCGTGTAGCGGCATTTAAAAGCCACGGGTGGCACGCAGGTAACTACCGCGATTTGCAACATGCTTTAGAGACGTTAACCTCGAAAGTCTGGTCAGAATTGGAAAATAATCATGTTTGATTGCCGGGCATAATCATAGCCTTCAAGGAGAACGATCTATAACAGGGGCGTCGTTATAGCGAGTAGAAAGGTTCAAACATTGTGAAAGTTTTTCGGATTTCCCTTGGAAATTAAATCATCAAAATTTAACTACCGAGATAATATATTTTCGAAGACTAAAAAGAAAGTCCACTCGCGGAAGTGTTGTTCTCCAGATCACGGTAATTTAATACATTATTCGAAATTACTTCTTCGCAAAGGAAACGATTCGATATCTAATACGCGCAAAGCGGATCAATTCAAAGTTGTTTACAACAAACATTACCAGCAGAAGAGAGAATGAGGTCATGACACAAATCGAAGAACCAGGCTCAAAAAGTGCACGAAGAACCACAAAGACATTGTTTCGTGCTGTCCAACTATAATAATTATTCGTTATAATATGTTCTACCATTTAAGTATAAGAAAATACTTGTATCGGTAAAATTTTCCGATAAAACGCCCATAAATTATTCCAATTAACAAGACCCTGTCTGAGAAAGATTTTTTGGAAAGAAACAGAGTTCCTATGGGCGCAACCCTGTAATCACAAAATAAGAATAATACATCCAAGGTGCTACGTTAAGATACAATAAATTTAAGTAACAAAAACTTGCTTATCTGAAGTTGAGACAACTTTCAATGTTTTCTCACTTAGAGGAACCCGAACTCAATAAGGTCTTGAAGTCAGTCAGCAGCAAAAAAATATTGAAAACCTTTTGTTGGAAATATCTGCCGAACTCTATTATTCAACTCGTGATCTAAATTAGATACGGATTTCGTGAGCAAAACGAAGCGGTACATAATTACGTAAGCCATTGGCCATTGGAATTCACCAAATGGAAGCACGAATGTAATTACTATCACTTAATCCAAATATAAAACCCTCACGAGGACCAAAATAAACTGCGAAAAATTGCGGCATTCCTGGGAAATTCCTCTGAAGCAGACACTACCCCAATACACAGAGTAAAATGCAATTCCTTTGATGATTTCAGAGCCGCAAATAAATTCAAAACTCTATTCAGTGGTTGGAGTATCTAGGACGTTTCGGAAGAAGCATAATGATCAACGTCACCGTAATTTGTATCGCGTATCCAACATCTTTCAAGCCTCACACTAACGAAAGAGCGATTACGCACGAGTAGAAGGTAGTTCCAATGTAAATGTAAATTCAGGCCACGAACTAATTACTCCCCCATTTGAATGCAATTGCAGCAAGTAAAAGTTGCAAGGCAGGTTAAAGTTTCAAAAATAAAACGAAGTGATGATGATGATTTTATATTTATATAATTTACCATACCCAAACTAAAACATCAAAGAGACATACTTAGTAACAGATTAGAGCACTTTGGCCACAGAACTTTAAAGGGAATTGCTCAAAATCGGGTACATTTTGAGTTCCGTGAACTGAATAATTTAAAAGATTAATTTTTTATTCAAAATGACTCCTTGTCTACATCGGGGATATCTATTTCGAACATTCTATATGGCGAACGAACCATCAATCTATGGAATTTCAGATACAAGGCGGGCAAGCTTAAGCTACTTCGTTGTTTGCTCCAGGTATTCACAAAATGTAGTCGATCACAATAAACAATCACATTCAGTTGACATTAAAGCGATAGATTGATTTATTTAAAATAAACTGGCAGTTTAGGAACTATATGCGTACAAAAAGTCTCCAATCAACCAAAGAAGTTTTCTCCCTTGAAAGGAGAATTTTCGTTCCCCATCAGACTCTAAACTTCACATGATCAACCTGCACGTAATACCATGAATGGTAAATCGATTCTAACATCTTAGAGCCAAGTAGCTTTGGATGCGGGTTGAAATTAATGCGAAATAGAACACTCATTCCAAAAATAAAATAAAAAAAATAAAAATAACACTATAACGTCAGTTTAGAATCATAAAAATGTACAAATACTATATAGCTTTCGAATAGTTACCTCTTTTTAAAGCTCTGTCTTTAAAAGACAACACCTAAGAGATAAGGAGAGAGTTCTAATCTCGACAACCCATTCCCAATCGCAGAGGGGTCGTATTTTTTCATCCACTCAATGTCAGGTAGGAACATTCTAGAAGACAGATAAGTAAAGAGAGTATTAAAATACACCTTAAACAACAACGTTTCCTTAAGAAGGACAATAAAGCTTCTTGGGTAGTTATGCTAATTCAACAGGACATTCACCGAGACTTGCCTCCTGGTTACTCAAAATTCTATCATATTATGCCGAGCTTCTCTCAGATTCCTGCTTTACAGGGAGGTGTTTATAAAAGCATCCCTACTTGCTTCTCCCCTATTCCCGCATTCCGAGAAGCACAAGTCTTGCAGCAACAGCGAAACCGACAGAAAATCTCCTCGTGTACGGAGTGAAACATACTTGACGCGGCTACTTCTTTTTTTTTAATTCAAAAAGGTCGAGGACATAAATCGCTCGGGCGTGTGCGACTTTTTCGCCCGCACTGGATATTTCCTTCCCCCTTGACACTCGCTCGTTCCCCCAACCCCCACGCGATGAGGAGGCGCTGCACTCGAGCGAACCTGCGGACACGAGTACGCGCTGAAGACAAGAGGGAGGATGTTGCAGAGGAGAGGGAGTCGAGAGAGAGAGAGAGAGAGAGAGAGAGGGATAGAGGGAAGAGATGGGGAGGGAGGGGAAGGGAGGAGGATGATATAGGGGAGAGTGTTGGAGCTGAAAAGTTGGTGAGATACTGACGGGGTCGGGGTGGGGCAGGATGGGCGAGGACCCTCGAAATGGGTCCCTTCCGCTGCAAGGGGTGGGGTGGGGAGGGGTGGGAGAGTGGCTGAAGGGGGATTTGAACCGTAAGGGGTTTTCGAGTGAAGGGTGAAGACCGGAGGGGAAGCAGGATTGGAGAGTGGAGCGTTAGGAGTATCGCGCAACCAGTAGACAGCCCCAAATTATGGTACGCCAACGGTAGAGATCTACCTCCCACGGGGAAAGATACGAGCGGTCTTCTACCACGAGTTGAAAAAATATACGAAGTACTTCACGCTAAAGGTAGTAGCACTTGGATTCCTCTCCTAAACTTCGGTTAAGACTCAACATTCCGTTGAACGTAAACTAGATAATGGCCTTTCAGGTATATTACCGCAAATTTGTCATCTGAGACGACCCAAACTTCTGAGGTCTCGGTTGGTTTATGCTTCGGCGCTAATAGTTAGGGAACATTATAGGCATGGCACAAGTTGCAAATTAGGTAATATTTCGGGCTATGGATCCATTTATTTTTTAGAACTATTTTGACTCAATATCAGATTGTGTATGCAGTAAAGCACAAACATTAACATATAACAATTTATTTAAATACTTTAAAACCACACCCTAGTCTTTTTCGCTACAGAAATTTCTTAAAACAACTTCCTCTCCTCCCCTACCATTTCCAGAATTTCCTCGTTTACCTTGATTTCAATCCGCCTTGTCATCTCAAGTCTTCTCCGCACCCACATCTCAAAAGGCCACGATGTATTTACAAACCCTTCCCCAAACAACTACATTTTGACAAAAAATTATTTTTGCTTGAGTAGTAATCATAGGAAGAAAACTAAGATATTGGTGTGCAACAAGAAAGAAGAGGCCAAAAACAACGTTAAACTAGGAGAACAAAAACTGGAAGAGGTGAAAGAGTACTGCTACCTTGGAAGCCGAGAAACCAGCGATGGATGAAATAGCAGAATAGCCCAGGCCAAGAGGGCATTCTATCAAAAGAAGAATCTACTTACCGCTGGAAATACAAGCGTAGAAGTAAGGAAACAGTTCATCAGAACATACATCTGGAGCATGTTTCTTTGCGGCAGTGAAGCATGGATGATGACAGCAGAGGAGAAGAAAAGAGTAGAAGCATTCGAAATGTGGTGCTAAAGAAGAATGATGAAGATTAAATGGATCGACCGAGTAGGTAACGAGGAAGTTCTACGAAGAGTGGGAGAAAAGAGAAGACTGCTGACGGCTCTAAAAAGAAGAAGGGACAAATTAATCGACCATATCTTGAGACACGATCGCCTGATGAAGACAATCGTCGAGGGACAAGTGGACGGGAAGAAAGGCAAAGGAAGGCCTCGTGCGAGAGAACAAGTGACGAAGGATGTGAAGGAGAAGAAATACGTAAATGCGATCAGATTACCTGATAGAAGAACTCAGTGAAGAGCTGCATCAAACAAATCTCAGGATTGATGATCAATGATGATGATGATGATGAGTAGGTAGTAATTAAGCTTCGAAGAATGGCACGATTCCCTCTGATACATATGTAATAGCTGCAGCGGAGAGCATCTTGGTTTTAAAAAAGGTACTTAGACAAGAGCAGTATGTCAAAAGTTTTAGAAGAACTAGGTTGGGAATCGCTATTCGACCGCGGACTGAAGTTAAGGCCTTTATTTAGAGAACATACTTGAGGTGGGCTTAACCGTTTCTATGGAAGTTAAAGATAAATAAAAAAGTACAATCAAACCAAGTAGATTAAATCAGACAGGTGGATAGCAGATAGAGGTTTAACATATCATTCTTCCCGCGTAAAATAATGGATGAAAATAGATAAGGCCAAAGTTACCGCAGAGATAATTAGCATGGGTATTGTAGATTTGTCTCATTTTGGCATGCCTGCAGAAACCACTGATATCAATTGCATATAGTGTTTCTTAAATTCTCCGTGAACATTAAGCAGTGAGTGAACTTGGTTTTGTTGATCCTGCATGGTAGCAATTTTTAGGTTTGTGGCTAATTGTGACTAAATGTGAATTAGGTTTGTGACTAATAGTGCACGAACGTATTGCATACTCGATGATTATTCACCTCCTGCCACACACCCTCGAGGTAGCTTGCGGGGTACTTACTTTGTAGATGTAGATGGAGACGAACCCGTGAGCTCTAGAAGAAGTTTTGCTACTTTCGACGCTCTGTATGGGGATAGCAGCTGCGAAGTTAGCGGCAAAAGGTAGCGTCCCTAACCACGGAAGAAAGAGTTCGGGGACTGCGAGGAAGATTGGTGGCGGAGAGTTGAGTGGGGAGGGAAAAGGAGACGGATTGCGACGGGGGAGCAACTCTGGGACGAGGAACTGCGGGGGTGGATGGGGATATATGGGGGCTGTATGAGGGCGAAGAGGGAGGGAGGGGTCGCCGAGGAGGGGACGGAAGAGAAGAGACGAAGATTAAAGGGAACGAGAGTGAGCGGAGGAAAATGGGAAATGACCAGTGAAAACTTCGGAGCAAATAAAAACTTCCCCCGAAGATTAAGCGAGAAATTCGACGGACCCACGAAGTAGTGAGGCACGAATGGGGGTGAGGACCTCCACCATCGGGGTGTCGGCCATTTTGAACAGAGAGGAAGACTGTCGCTGGGGAAGGTGATCTTCACTGTACAGCGCACCGAAAAAATCTCACTGGGACATGAATACCGTCCTACGCCACGTACTTAAGTACATAATGATGAAAAAAATGAATGAAATTCATTTTTGTTCATTATTTACAACTGATGATATTATTATGTAACGAAACCCGGGTCATCCCCAATAAATTACTCAAGTACAGTCAATTTTTTATCATTTCCGGTATGGAGAGGTTCCACATAATTAAGCCTGATACCATTAGTCACGAATGAAATTTAGAATTGTTTTCATTATTAATATTGGTATTCAGCACATATGGCAGCGAAGCATGGACAATAAGAGCAGCAGAGAAGTCCAGGCTGGAAGCATTTGAAATGTGGTGCTACCGAAGAATGATGAAGATAAAATGGATCGATCGAGTGACATACGAAGAAGTGTTAAGAAGAGTGGGCGAGAAGAGATGTCTACTGAAAACATTAAAAAGAAGACGTGACAACTTAATGGGCCACATCTTGAGACACGATGGCCTGATGAAGACAATCGTCGAGGGAAAAGTGAACGTGAATAATTGAAAAGGCAGGCCTCGTATGAGGTATATGGAGCAAGTTGTGAAGGATATAAAAGAGAGGAGCTACGTCAATTTATGAAGAGGTTGGCCGATACAAGAATCGGAGTGGAGGGCTGCGTCAAACCAATCCTAGGATTGTTGACTGATGATTCAACATACAAGAGCAGAACTAGAAAACTCACTACGGGGGCTAAATTCAAATCATAAAATTAAGCAGTAGGTACTAATGTAAGACATTTCAAATTCAATTTGAACCCGAGATTTACTACAATAACGACTTTATTTCAAACAATACAACGCAATTCTATTACAAACATCAAGTAAAATAATTTCTGAATTCCAAGGCATTAGTTAACCACACCGGAAATGCTTTTCATGAAATTCAATGAGGCAAATTGCTTACTTTTATCATGCAAGAGTTCGAAAGCATTTATCTCATGAGAAAATTATACATGGCTATACATACTAATGATGATTACGCACGCACAGGCGCCTGGTTCATGCAATAATATTATTTTCTCCCGAATAACTTCACACTCACTCGGTGATTCAACCCGAAGGTTGGTTTTGCAGAGTATTTTGTGGAGACACAATTTTGAACGCGAAAACCTTCACAACAATTTGTTCTCCGTTGCTTTTAATAATTCGGATGCAATACTTACTGTAGGCCGAAAACCCTAAAGTTTGCAAGGATCGAGTTTTTCGGCGAGCGCAAACTAACCACAGAAACGAACAAAAAACCACCAACAAAAGGTTTCTTTTTATTTCATTTCCGAAACGGTGAGCAGACTGGTCTTTTTTTACCGCTCGGCATACGAACTTTACTAGCTGAATAAAATTTGGAAGTGGGTTGAATGACCACAGCGGGGCACAATGATGTGAAAGAGATTGTAAAGCGGACTCGGGTGAATGAGAGGGGAGGCGAGTGATGGGAATGAAGGGAGAATGAAAAAGGGAACAAAAGAGGAAAGCGGATGAAAAGAGTTGGCGAAGTAGGGGAAAGAAAAACAAAAATGGAAATATGAGTTAATGCTCGGAGGCACGAGGGAACTGAAGAACTGGGGATTACTAAATTTTAAGCACGAATCAAAATCAAAAGTATGTACAAAGTGGCAAAAAGTAAACCTCAAAATCTATTTATAAAACAAAATACGAAGAAATTGTCAATCTCTCTCATTATTCCCATTTAGTTCAAATAGCAGATTTGGCCACGGTATAATTTTGCCGTCACCGAACCAAAGATATCAAACGATTTATTAAAAAATAATTGAGCAATTTCACTGAGCTGTGCCCCATTTTCTAACGCATAATTCATTGGAAAACCAAAATAATATTTCTCATTCTGTATATCCGTACCACTTGGGTAGAATATTAATCAATTTGATGTGATACGAGGACGGTAGGAACTGAGATACTGGGAGGATGTGTACGACATGGTTGTCGATAAGAGGCAGTGAAATATGCCAATTCATTAGGAAGCAAATAAGTTTCAGGTGAACAACTAAACTAATTACGCACACGGTTTCTTGCAATTATGTGTCAAACCCACACTTTCCCCATCCACAGCGCTGATGCCAACGCAATAGTCTGACAGGGAACAACTCTCCATGCAAGAAATTCACGCCAAATGCATTTGTGTGAACTTGAGTACATGGTACCAATTAAAGGATCAAAAGACTAGAATGCTAATAGCGGTGCTACTCCAGTGCTTCAGAAAAAATACAGAAGAAAGAGCGATTCATAAGACTTATGGGACCATTAAAAGACAAGAAGGAAGGAGGGGAGATGGGGTGGACTATGAGCTCGTGGAATGGACTGAGAGGAGGTTTTTTTATGGCGAAGAAGACGGGCCTGCGCGAAATGGGAGAGGACGGACGGAGAGGGAGGACAGCCGATAAATAAGGGGGAAAAAGGACGGAGCAACTGGTAGGGGGAATTGAAGGGGTAATGGGAGAGGCAGGCAGGAGGGAAGGATTACGGCTGAAAGACATGGAAGAGAGAACGGAGGGGGGAGGGGAGCGGACAAGCTTCTGAAAGAGAGAAAGGGAGAGCAGAGATGAGGTAGGAGATACTTCACTATTAGGAATACTGATAGTATACGATTAAGGGTACGAAACACTTTCGAGAGGATAGACTATGGAATGAGACACGCATGGAATCGCGATACGAATTTATACTCTTAAGAATTTTTTCCACTCATTATTCCTAAATTAAAACTGAAAAAGGGTCGTAATTACGGCGAGACACAACCGATTCCTTCAATTAGTCAAGGATTACCCTCTCGATTGCTCGGTATGGGAAGACACTTATGCTTTTCCTACTGGAAATTGATCCTTCACGCCTTTTCTTCAAATACTTCGATTCTGAGAACTACAAAAAAGACAGCTTGTAATCATCAGGAATATTCCCACCGTATGTATATTTCAATACGCAAAATCGCACAGTGAGTTTAATTTCGAATCACGAGAGCTCCGATGTATCGGTTACGCTCTTGAAGTGAATAACGTTACGACGGAAATTACGGTACGATGCCAGAAGCTATGGAATGAAAGAACGAGGGAATAATTTTTTGCGGCGTAAAAACAATATAAATCGTACCGTACCTCACCGCTACTGCCTTGGGCAAGTAAGGAAGAGAGGGAGAGCAGAAAATTGAGTGGTAGTTTAATGGCGGACGCGCGCGGGTCGACAACTCCCGCCACACTCCCACCCCCGGGGGACTGCATATGCCACTCTCCATAAAAATTGCGCCCCACGCGAGATGGAATCATGGGAAGGGGTCAAGGCGGCGCGGGAAATTGGCAACGATGGGGGCGACAATGCAGGCGGGTCGGGCATTCGCGGAATGACCGTAAAAAAATTGCCTTCATTCGGCCGCACGCACCATCTAGCGACGACAATCCCCGGGAGACTTTTCCTCCATCTACGACCAAGATAGGAGGAAAATGGCTGCTACATAGTTTGGGCTCCAAGAAGCAAGGTTAAATAAGATGCGATGAAGTGGCAACTCATGGCATTGTGGACACCGACCCGCATGAGCAGATTAAGGGGGGGCCAAATTGAAGTAATCTCCGTAGAATTTTCACGCATGGCGAGGAAAATATAATTTAACCTCATCACTTCTTGAGGGGTTGGCTTTTATAGCACAGAAGGTGTTCAACGCACTACAAATCCAGGTCTACCATTAGCGTTCATTACCCAACACGCGAGTAAATATTTGAGCACTTGCAATAATCCCAAAAAAAATCTTGCCTAACTCTTGGATAAAACCAAGATCCAATGTCTACTCGGCTCCTAAAATATTTTTATCCCAAACTGGCTCCCTGAATGTGGCAAAACAGAAATTAAAAAATATCAAAAAATACCACAAGTTAATGAAACGACTAACAGCCATTTATGCGTATATAAAAATATATACCGCAGAATGCGGTAAACACAAAATGTATTAAGGAGGTTGATCCGAAAAGTGAAAGTCATGTCATTTTTTAAAATATTTTCAGCATTTATAGAACTAAAGTTCCTCTATCTAATAAAGTAAAGATAATTATACCAACCTATACTCCTTTTTCCACAAATTGCATTTGAAATTACATACGATTAACGGCGAGAATGGCCATCACATGGGAAGAAAACGTTTAAAAATACCATAGTGTCATGTCATTTTTGCAATAAACTGATATTTTATGCGTAATTTCACAAGAAATAAAATGACACGAAAAAAAAGGCATCAACCCACCATATTTTTCGCTAAATCCACCAATTTATGCGCTTATATCAGACGAAATGCGTTAGTTGTCTTCAAGTGGCGCTGCGGTCGCCCTAGCCAAAATGTATGGCGTATAAATAATATCATTACTAATGAGATATTACAACATATTTCAGAAAAATATTATAACATAACGTTTGATAGTAATATTCTGGTGTTATACATTAGTAAATTCATGACTTATACTGACTTATTAGTACATGAATTTATTTCTTTAAAGTAAATGCTGAATTGACTCCATCGTCGAGCTGATTAAAATTATCATAAAAAATAAATCCTTCGACTTTCCAACGTATTTCTAGCGATACTTATGACTTTCGATAGCTTAGATAATTTTCTTTGTGAAGTAAGGATCACTTAGCAGGCATATACTCGTACTTAAATTAATAAGATTCCTCAGACAACTTGACTCAAGCAGTCGCGAGCCAACCTCCTTAAGTTTGATAGTTGCGGTATCTTTGCACATCGGAGTAGGTTCAAAGTCTTTCATCAATCATTATGAGGTTAAGCATGATATTAATAGTGTCATCTAAACAAAAAAAAATGGTATTGCGAGGAAAATTACTAACCTCCATCAAATACGAACCCACATCTTAAGCGAAACGAACACATTTGAGACAAATTCTCATTTTTGGCACATCCATGTCGTATTGACGCGTTTTCTCCGGGACATCAATGAAAACACCAATGAGCGCAGCGCCGAAACACATCTTTTCCGCCCATTTCGTCATAAAAACAGCAGTCGCTTTCGTTTCGTCGAAAAAAAACTCAACAGAAGCCACCAGATAGCGTCCCCCACACCATTCGAAGGCATCAAGAGGCTTCGCGTCGCTCTTCCACGCATTGTTCACATTCCCGTTTACAATACCATCGAGTAAGCCTTGAAGCTCGCAATGAGAATGGATGGAAAATGAAAGGGATGCGGGAGGAGGAGGAAGTAAGAAGTTACGAAGAGCGAGGGCAGCTAATGGAGATGGGTCACAACCCCATACATCTAACAGAACAAACACTCACGCCATTGGACGCTATTTTTGCAACAAAAACGATGTTTTAACAATTATCGAAAAAAATGAGACATTGCGCAATGTATCCAGATCTCTTACACTGAACTTCAAGGACAACAGGCCGGAAAACAATTATATCACCTTCATTTTTCACTCACGAAGCAACTTTTTTGCCATTACCACAGAAAACAGAACTTGTGGCCTTTACATTGGGGTATTAACAACAACTAACAACAGACGAGCACACACATCCATGTCCTGAGGAAATGGATGACTCGACAAACGAGACATTGCGCAATGTATCCAGATTCGAGAGGATAGCGCAGGGGAAAACTTTTCATCCCCGATATAGAAGCTGATGCTTAACATCAACTCAGGCGAGACTCGAACCCGCGACCTTAAAGTTAGCATGCGAGGACTTAACCACGGGGCCGACACGTTGGTTGGTTGGTTGTTTAGGGGAGGCGACCGACAGCTGAGGTCAATTGCGCCATTTAGGATAGGTGGATAATTGGGTACTGGTAGAGTTTTCAGGAAACGGGGGAAGGGTGGAGAGAAACCCGGCGTCGGCATTACCCTACTCTTAACGAAAAGCGCCAAGGGGACCACGGCTTTACGTCCCATCCGACGGACGGAGTACTGGACTTGAAATGCCCTCCACTAGGCACTCAAGCCTTTTCCAATGAAAAATCCGCCACTGCAGGGATACGAACCCCGGCCCTCAGGATGGGAGGCCAGTACTCTATCCACCACACCAACTCGATCCCCGGCCGACACGTTTGTCGTAAAAAAGCTGAAATTGAGAAATACCCCCCGAATAACATAGATTCCCTCATCTATTGACGCTAGCACAGCTAGTATGTAAAACTAAACAAATATTCCACCCTATTTTATCGCAGGCACGACAGTAGCAAATGCTTAACATCAACGCCTTACAGAAACATTAGTAATACGCATTTGTCTCAATGGGTGATCACATTCCCATCAGAGACAAAATAAAGTAAGAAATAGCACTCAATTATAGGGCATAGAACATTTTCAGCAGCAGTAATCGTGATTCATCACCCAAAATTAACTAGAACCAAAAGCCTCTCGGGGAAATCCAATGCTTTAAGACCGAACCCGATATCGAATTCCGTGCAGCGATGCCTATGCTAGCCTCGCGGAACCGCAGAGATACGGCACCGAACTTGACAGGTCAAAAAAGCTTGTCTCCCGGTCGATATGGCCTCAAGATTCCCCCGGCCCAAATATAGCTCTCTCCCACTTCAGATCCACTCCCGCCTTTTGTGTGAGGAGCGCGACAGGATTAAACGGCGTGAAAAACACGGCGAGAAGCCGATGCCGTGATGAGATGTCGAAATCCCTTATAATAGCAATATCACGCTCGCAACAATGGGGAGGCGTGGATGGGATTGGGGGAGGAGAGGGAGGGAGGGGAAAGAGGAAAGAAAGGGGCTGAATGCAGCAGAGACGTTTGAGGAAGAAAGGGAACGGATATAAGTCTCCAGAAAAAGAGGAGGGGCTTGGCATTTTTCATGAGGGGCGAAGTGGGAGTACGAGAAAGAATGCTTTCCCTAGGACTCTCCCTCGCACAGACGCAGTGGTTACAAAGAGAGTTTTTCCTTCTTTCATTCCGCCGTATGGGGGCGGTGCTACGAGTCGCACACTAAGACACCATCGGCCTACTACAGTGGCACAACAATGGGAGAAGTCTAGCTGCTTTTTTCAGTGCCGAGTTCCGAAAATCGGGGAATACTTGAGGCGAAATTCAAGCAATGCGACTCTTCATCTGGACGTGGATTTTTTTACCTCGCGTCCTCATGAGAAGTTCCCAGCTCCCCGACGTGTACATGGCACTTAAAAGCATTTGCGTTAAAAAAAATCGAAGAACGGTAGTAAAGGACGGGGAGATTTTTCAGAGAGGGAAAGAAGGGAGGGAAAAACCACGATCGCTACGCAGCCTGGGAATGCATAAATAGCCAAGATGAGGAGTACACGATTCTCGGGTCGTGGATTAGAAAATTACCTTGAAGGGTTACGACGATTCCAGTATCTAGAGGTAAATGATGTCTAAGAAGGAAGAAATTAAACCCTTGTAAGGATGTAGGGATGCCGCTAGTACGACTCTGTCTGGTGGTAATGCATTTTCCAAGCCTGCTGTCTGGGTGCGTCGGGACCCAGACAAACAGATGACCACGGGAAAATCCCATTTGCCGAACGAGGAGCGACAATTTCCACGCCTTTATCAGGAGTTAAGAGTAAGATAACGAGATAATCGACGCGAAAAAATGTGCGGGAGTTTTCCCTCAGCTGCGCGGCATTGAAGAGCACCAGCGACATTAACGCCCGCAAAAAAAAAAACGGAACGCCTTGCGGCTCCTTGGGAAATTACGTTCTAAAAAACAGCAACGATGACGTGCTGCGGGTACATTTCATGTGGGTCGAAAAATTACTTCTCCAACGCGGAGCAACCTACGCTCGCGCGAGCAAAGGGATGGAGCGAAAATTCTGATGAATATCGTGCGTCGAAAAAATTAGAGAGAGGAGTAAAAAAAAGGGGGAGGGCGATAAACGCGCGCAGAGTAACGCGAGAGAATACCTCATATTAAGCAACCAGACAGGGAGACGGATTCATTATTAAACACAACGGTCGGAACAAACGGCAAAAGCCCGCATCTCTTGCTCCCTCTCGCTTGCGTGCTTGGGCGAAATATAAATGAAAACCGTGGAGACGGAGAGAGGAGCAGAAAGGCCACGGTCCTCCTCACGAAATTTCCCGAGGAAGCATTTTTGGGGGGTTTCTGAGCGTGGAGTGGAGGGAGAAGGTAGTATGGGGGAACAGCTTGATCAAAAGGGTGGCCCAACGAGACGGAACAAAGCAAAATGAGCGAGAACGATCCACGGTTCTGGCAGACCCCCCCCTTCCCACGCAAGAGCAAAGGAGAAGGCAAACATTTTTCAAATCCCAACTTGAAAAGAGAGGAGCAACCGAGAAAAAAAAGGGGAACATGAAGGGGTCGATATAAATAAGGGAACAAGGGTGAATGGATGCCGTTAACGGCGGCAAAGTGATCTCATAAGTGGCTTAGAGAAGTAATGATAACAATGAAAGACTCTCGTCCTACGGAAGGCCTCCCGTCCACACCCTCATCAACTCCCACGATGCTTTCGAAACACATACAAGCATACCTCCGCCACGGCTAGCGGGGGGAAAAAGCCATCAAATGAAAAGTGTCTTCGTCGGGTAAAAATAATAATAATGATCTCATTTGGTAACGGATACTGGTGGGACTTAGTCGCGAAAAATATTATCAAAGGGAGAGAACTGGAAAAGCCAACCACGTGGACCACATTAAACGAAAGAGGAATTTCTGCGGCGGAAGTTTTTCAATTCCAACGAGCGAGTTTATGAGGGCTGCGAATAGATAGACTCTTACACTGTACCTCGTTCACATCAGCAACGAGAACAACTTGATGAGTACCTACTCACAAATTTCCAGCCAGAAAATTCAGTGCGATATGAACACGGAAAAAATGTTCGGTATCTCGCTTAATTTTAATTAAAAATCCTCGGCGAGGAGAGCAATTGGATGAAGGACTCGCAATTTTTAAAAAGAGAGATGCGTGTACGGCATATTTCGGCACTTAAAAATCACAATACAATACTTGGAAAAATGAGCCTCCGTAATATTCTTGAATAACAACATCGACTCTTTAATTGCTGGTGCTCCTGACTAAAATTTCCACAACTAAATTTCATGTTTTAATATTAACACGATGACCACTTGATAAACGTCCAGAAAATTAAATACCATTTAAAGTACTGGTTACAGTACGGGTATACTAAATTCGCAACACCTGGGGACTAGGACACCAGGCCAGATAGCCCCAATATGGAAGAATTTATAGTTCACTCATACACTGCATACACGAGGTATTCTAAAAGCGGAATGAGTATCTTCTATTTAAGATAAATGCGATAATACAGGACTCAACAAATAGTTTAAGATGGTCCTAATATAATGATAACATAACGGAAAAGGATATTAGATGAACAAAATAAGGATCGTGAGAAGAGTGGTATGTTCATCTAAACCTACCTGAAACGGTAAAGCAATTACATAAAATCGTAAGAGCGAAAAAGCACCAGATGGCAAAACCTCGCATCTATTTCTAATTTATGTTGCCGGAAAAGTATTCGTTTAGTCGCAGATAACAACAGCCAATATTTAAGTTCCTGTTATAAAAGTAAAATTCAAACATTTCTGACAATTATTTGCGGTTGATAATACCATTCACATTTGGAATAAAAGGATATAGGGATCATCAATGAATTAACTGGAGAAAAAGAAAGACAGAAACGAACCTTTAAAGCTATTACGGAAATATGTATCTTTAAGGAAAGGGCATTTCAATGTATTTCTGTATTTCCATAATTCATTATACAATTCACTTCTAGCAATTTCATAAATGTCTAGTATTGTAATAAACTTTTAAAGGCAATCGCATGATTGGCCTACAAATAGTTGACGTAATTACCCGTTACCTTTTATTACGAGGTACAATTGTTGCCTGGTACTAACCGATACCATTAAATTTGATCCAAAATTTACTGTATGGTGTAAATTTCTATTTACCACCATCACTAGGAATCGGTTTCGCTATACCGAATTATTTTATAAGAATGACCTAAAGATAGGATAACGAGAATTTTATAACGAAAATAATAACGGATGGGATCAGGGCAGGAGTAAAGAAAAGAACGTTCGTCGAACCTCGGGAATATTTCCTGAGAACTATCGGAAAAAAACATTCAGTCGTTCTCATTAATCATTCCCGAATAAATCCTATGATAGAATATCTGTTTCAGCTATGAATAAAAAAGGCATAACATTTGCATGGAAACAATTTTGCACGGAGTACTTTCGAGATGATTCGAGGAGCAGAGCAACATTTCGCATGCCTCTGCAAAACGGAACATTTCCACTAAAAAAAAACAAGTTCCTTTCCATTGAAAAGCAAGAAGTTCTGCCGCTAGGCCTCTCACAAAATTATGGCAGAGACTTCCTCTGAATAATCAATGCGACCTTTCCCCAACAAATTAAACCGGAAAATTTACCGACCTTTATAGCCCTCCCATCGCGTTATACCTGGAGAAATAATTAATAACCGCTCGTTCATTGGGGAAGAGGGGGGGGGGGGTAAATAGTAAATTACGACGGCAGGAAATGGCACGGAGCGGCCCCTAAAAACTCAACGAAATTACACAAAATCGGATAAGACCCTAACCCTTTTGCGTAATGGTGCATGCGCAAACGGGGGTGAAGAATGATGGTATGCCGATTTGTATGTATCGAGCCACTCGGTTCCTTCAGGCGTTCCGACGTAACGGAGCCAAAAAAATAAGGGGAGAGGGAAAAGAAAGGGATCCCCTCCATCACGCACGTAAAACTTGAATCGGATCCAACAAAAAAAAAGAAAGAAACCGAGCAAGAAAGAGGAATTTACGGTCCGGGGAGCGAGGGTGCTCGTAGTAGCCCACGGCTCTCACCCGAATGATGCACCCTCGCCATTTAAATTCTTAATGGTCGCCATGCACGGCGACGGCGGTGCGTGAGCAGGGGCTGGTGGTGCTCGAGCCGACGAGTTGGACCGCGCGCGCCACTCCGCTAGGGACGGGGAAAAAGGATGCGCAACAAAACACTCATTATTCATGCTTACGCCGGAAAAGATATTCGGACGCTGAGTGGGAAGTCGTTTCTCGCGTCATAATTCCGGAGTGCGCATCTACGAATCTCCCGCCGGGCTAAGCTCAGCCGACCAGAACTTCTCAGGAATCTTTTCAGCAAAAAAATGAAATAAATAAATATATATACATACATATAAAAATACACGTCGCACTGGACCAGGATGTAAACCTAAGCATTCAACTTACGAGAGTCGGCCTCGCAAAATATGCTTATGTTTTTCAATGGTGAGGGTTTGAAGGGAGACTTTAAATCACAGCTAACAATGAGAACGAGAAGCTCTCCCTTACCCATCCTAAATTTTCACGGGTCAAACGATACGAAATAAAAAATTCCACAGTCGACTGCTCTCCGTTTGCTTAAAAGTAGACCCGACGGAATTACGAATTACTTCGAGCATAACAAATTTGTATCTGACTCTTCACTCCATAGCACACTTTTATTTCAAATATTATTCCGAATAAATTCTTTATTTCTGACACTTTTTCGACTAATCAAAGTCGGTATAACTAAAGGGTCTTGCATAAGGGAGTATTCTCGCCGGTATATGTCTACGTCGGAGCAGGGTCACGGATAACTTAAAGTCTTCTTAGTCTTACTTCTTAGTCTTCTTAGACTCAGTGAGAACTTTTTTTTTCATGAAGTGACCACTTAGAAAGGCAAAGATAAATTACAGGAGTGCAATAAACACCTGTTTTTTTCGTATTCGCCAATATAATTACACACTGAAACCAATTTTTTGGAGATTTCGGGTTTCGCAATAAGATACCAAATAATTTACACAAGGCAAAACATACCAGAATAAGGGCAGGCGGATAAAGTATAACTCAAAACATATTGCTAATCTTTTGCACGTTAAATTTCAATACACAGATTGTTACAGCTAGCTAAAGGGAGCATTATGCACATGTATATTTATAACATCGGGGACACCTAAGGGGTCGCATTAGGTAAATTGAACGGATGAAAGAACCATTGGTTCAGTTGACCACAAAAAAAAGCTTTGTAATAAAACGAAATTTACAGAAGCACACATCTAACTTGAAGATATCTACTGACTGGAAAGCACAAGGATTTCATTTCAATACTAGGAAATGATCCATATTATGTGTGGGAAGAACTTATTACAAATCCCCCTTGAGCTAATCCTTATTTTACCTATATATGTTCAACACGAACTGTGGACCATGACCGCGCTTACCAAGACTAAAATCATATGGAACCTGCAGAAAAAAGCTCAAGTTACATTAACAAAATGGGCACTGATTGATACAAATCATAGACATCCGAAGGTTCAAGGTGCTGAGGAGCGATAATTTTTTCTTCTGTTTTAATAGGAAATTTAGTGGAACGAACGAACGAGCATTAGGACGAACTATTAATCGCCTCATCAATTTATTATTTTAGTTTAATTAATTTTGAATTCATCACAAAAATGTTTGCTCAGTGCCTGTCTATATTAACTTCCGTTTCCACGGAATAATTAATTCCATCTCTCAAGAATGTAAGGAATGTATCTACGCCCACGATCTTAAACATTCTTCCCCTCCTTCCCCACCCTACCAAAGATTTAACCTTTTGAATCGTGTTTCAGAAAAATTATGAACCATAATATCTCCTAGGACTTCTTCTACCCGTATTAGACTACACCTTCCAACTTAAATTTCATCTTCACCGCATCTTCAAGTAAATCCATTATTTCCTATGCGACCGACTCAATTACATCCGAACCTTTATTGTAAATATCAATTTAAATTTTATCAACTTCATTCAGCACCAGAACAATCCCGTGATTTGGCGAATGACCCAATAATTCAGAATCGAGTAGAGTCGTCACGCGACATGCATACCGACCTATATCCCTTCACAGAGAGAACTGGTAAGGAAACCGAGGTCAAAGCAAACACTTCTTGCTCACGCTAACATTTACCCTCCAAATGAAGAGGAATTAAGGCCGGGAATGGAAGAAACTCGACCCGGTTATCCCGAGAGATGTAGGTTTGAACCCTTTCCCGGGTAACGATGTTTTGCTCTGGGGTCGTGTTTTTTTATTGCACAAACAAGCACACACTAAAATCACTCACATGTGAAAGTGCGTAACTAAAATATCAAATTATTGCACACCGCAGCGAATGTTATGGAGACAGCACACAAATAAATCACCACGCAATCACGCTGTTTATCCATGAAAATAATACCTACGTCCTGGCGAAGCTTGATAATGCAAACACACGAAACCCCAGTGCAAAAATGGAGAACTAGAAACTAGTAAAAGCTCACGTGCTCCGCTGGCTGGAGAGTCTCAATCTCACTCCGGGAGTAAATTGGCACAACTAAGTTAATTAAGCGCAGGGAACAAAACAACCAAGCGCCGTAAACACGGCGATCCAAACATTTCCGTGACGAGACATTTCTTCAAAAGCGCGCAGATCCGTCGATTAATCCAAAAGACGATGGATGCCCGTCCCTCCTAGCCGCGTCTCGACCGGCGAAATAGTAAACAGTCGCGAAAAAAATTAAACAAAAGGATGGGATCGAGTAATTTGGCCGTCAAATACATCGCAGTCGAATGCTCTGTTTCCCCCCTTCCCCTCCGGAATAATTGAAAAAAGGAAGGAGAGTGTGCCGAGGAAATTAATTAAGGCGTCTCGCTGAAAACACTCCCTGCATTATTTTTCTTCCTGCCGGCGCAAACAAGACGCGAAGCATTAAACATGCTCTTTTCCTGGAAATTAGAGTAGGGATCCCCATCGAACATGAACGTACTCGAAGAGAGAGAGAGTGAAGAGCTAACCTCGGGGAGGAACGAAACGCCAGTTGCTTCGACGGCACTGCCTTCCCTAATGGAAACTTGGTGGATTTTTCGCGGTGATAAAGAATAATACTACATTGGGACGTATCCAATCCCGGTAGAACGGAGCGCGCGCATTCCACAGTATTCGCTTAACGGGAGCATGCGACCTTGGGAAAGTGGATGGGAAACCGTTTTGAACACGGCGCCAATTAAATGAAGGAAAAATTTAAAGATCTGAGCCAGAATGGACGAAATCTGACATAATTACTTTTCCAGGTGCAAAGAAAGTATTCCAAGACCATCTCTTCACTAGTGTCCATATTATCATCGATACGCCATCTCGTTTGTTTGATTAACCCACGAGCAAGTATTTTAATCATTTAAATCTGTCAGTCTTCCACTAAATCAGAAGAGCCTGATGTACGATAAGTGTCCACTGGGATTGCTGCTACAATGGAGTCATAGATCTGTTTTGATACCAGACCAAAAATTATAAAAAAAAATTCAACAATCGTTTCCCTCCGAAGACGTCCAACAGCAAAAGAGAAAACTTATCCTTATTCGAAGATTTTTCAGCGTAATCCTGGTTCCTTTTGCATAGGGTTTCCAATTCAGTTCAGTTCACGTGGTATGGGTGATTGAACCAGGTCTCCTGGAACACCTGTCGCTAAAGCACGAGCCGACGAGTTTTTCTCCACCCATTTCTCCAATTCATTTCATTATATCCCTACACAAATCAATACCTCTCTTCAATGGCGTAAATGGCTCCAGCTACGTCCCTCTATTAACTAAATAACTAATTATTATTATTAGTTTTCTACCTGTGAAAGAAGGTTTAATGGAACAATTAATTCTTCCCACCCCTTCAATATCACATAATGTCCCTCTTCAGCCCCTCCTGCCTTCCATCATTCTATCCAAGCTACCCGTTCTTCTCCTCCCTCTTCCCAGCTTATCCAACGTTCTTCCCTCAATCTCTTCTTTCAAAGGACCACCCCCTTTTATTACCTTTTCCATCCACACTTTCTGCCTTTTCAAATTTCATCTATCATATTTCTTTCCTCTACTACCAAATCTAGCACTACATCGTTCGTCCTCCTTTAGACCCACTTTACTTTCTCCATCGTTCTCCACAACCACATCACAAAAGGCCCAAGTCTAATTAAGTAAGTAGGTTTATCCCACATCCGTAAACAATACTTTTATTTTACTTACTAATTACGGCTGTGGGAGAAACCCACTCATTAAATTTGTAAGCCGCAAGAGATCAATTATTTTCATCATTTGCCTCAAGTCTATTTTCATCCTATTTTCGCAAAGCCCACGTATCCGCCCCATATACTGCAACGCTCCATATTAAACTTTTCACCAGTCTTAGAGTGAATAATTAAATACTTAAGCAAAATATTGAGAAAATTATGATATTTTCCAAGCCCGGCTCTCCCAGTTACGCGCTTACCAGTCACCAAAGAAGGATACCGACGCGACGGCAGTCACCAAGGATGGGCACCAACCAATAATCCAAGAGAGGTAAAGAATGAGGCTGAGGACAGATTCGGAGGATAAATGGCGAGTGGAAGTGGGATGGGAGGAGAGGGGGAAGGAGGCGGTAAGATGGTAGCGAGCGCAGCTTAAAGGGCACTCGGAGGCAAGGGAACTGAGGGATTGGGGGAGGGGTCCTTGCCCCCCCTCCACTCCCCCCAGCACACAAATCCCGCCCACAAACCCCTCCAGCCTCCTCAAGTAGGAGTGAGGGAGCGGAAGAAAGACAATGGAAAGTCCACCCACACCCAACCATTTTTTTCCTTTCGGAATCAATGAAATCATCGCCGGAGCGAGTCATCACACCCGCCCCCCTTCCCAACCACACCCGCCCGCTACAGCCGATACGCGATGTGCCATCTTTTACGAGGCATAAACATGCGACGAAAAAGGTCATTTTGCACGCAGAGGTCGGCCGATGTTTACCTAAACAACGAGGGCAATTGGAAGTTTTACTTAATTACTCTTTCTCGCTATTCAACAAGAATAATTTACTTAATCTGCATGAACAGTAAATATCAATATTAGTCACGAAAAAAAATATGAAATTCCGTTTTAGATGGAAATAAATTGAAGGTAAAAGGGGTAGATTCATCACGAACAGAATATCCAAGAAACGGCTAATTATTGAATGCATGAATCACTAAATCAGAAAAAAACAACGGTACTGTACAGGACACTAAAAGAGAAATATTCTCAAGTATGAGAGCATCAAACCGACGTTTTTCTCAAAAGAATAGTAAATAAGGAAAGCATAAAGGCCGCATAATATTGATCCGCTTAAATATTTTACATTTAAATGGAAAGAAAAGATATGAGACATATTTCCGTGCATGGCTTAAAAGAGACACCAGTAATCTGTAATGAGGTACCCTAGACTTTGAATGAAATGTTTGACCGTAGCAAACACCAGGGACTTGCAAATAAATACTGGACGTGGAAATTATGAAACAAAAATCTAGATTATAGTGGAAGCTTCTATGAAAGACTGATATATATGAAGAATAATTTTCAAAGTATCCCGCGGTCACCTTCTCAGCGGCATAATACATTTTGTGGCACGAAGATTTGCTATTGCATAAGTTAATATGCTTCCGAACTGAAGTGAAAGGCATCCACAACAAGATCAGCCTATCGCCCTTTTCCTACTCCCTTGACTAAGAGACTTGGATCTGTCCTTACAGCTGTTACGCAGGCACAGCTGGTACCAGGGTTTTACGACCGAAACTAAATCTGACATACAGTAACGGCAACCGAGAATGATTGACAGGTTTGCTTCTTTGGAGTCTTTATCACCAAGTAAAGCATAAATTATCTTTAACTATTAGCAGCTACCATTAATTTATAACATTGCAATGTTTCCAGCTAGGACCATTAGTTACACTCGATGGGTAAGGATATTTTTAAAAAAATCTCTATTTTTTACTCTCACTAAGAAGCAGTAAAATTAATAGAGTGGAGCACGGCAATTTAACTTCCACCATTAGAAAAGAGGAAGTCGACATATTTACTTATCCTCGTGATTTCAACGTAAAGAATCGAAAAGCGACTGGAAATTTATCGTATTCATGAAGATCTGAAACGTTACCAATCATTCAACAAATATGGATATATTCGTAACTCTAGACTTTCGGGGAAACGGCCAGCAGTCGTGGGTCGAGGGAAAATATTACGATATTCTAGTCCCCCATGCATGACACAAAACGGATGACAGCAAGAAGTACTGAGACTTATGGTAAGCGAGCTTACGGTATAATACACGTAGCCGATTTACCTATAAGACGGTTACAGATGGTAGGCACGTAAAAGAGGCTCGAAAAATAGCCCTGAGGAAAAAAGAAAGGCTTCTGAATGCACGGAGACTTCGGATCGCGGTAGGGTTCGCATGAATAATGCGAGAGAGAGGCAAATCTCTCGATGATTTGATCGTGACGGACCCGAATCGGGGTTCCGTAGAGATCGGGCACCACACAAAGGTTATAATAAATAAACACATAAATATATGTATACATACACACGCCTGTTACTGGATCCAAGATACGACTCCTTTCACGCACAAAATTTCCAATTCACTCGCACCAAGAAAGAACCCGTCATCGATCCCACACACTCCTTTCGCCGACTGCAAGTAAAAGCCTTTCTCCGAGTCTCACCCTTGAGTGTGATGTAAAAGGTGGGGGGGAGAGGCGTTCGCACTCATACAATTTCCTTCTTCCAGTGAGAGAGAGAATGCCACTTCCTTTATCCCCAAAGCTCTCGCCCTTAACGCTCGGAAGAGAGGGCTGACGGGAAAAGGTCGAGAGAAAAAGGAGAGGGATCGGGAGAAAGTTATCTTTGCAACTCGAGTTCCCGAAGAGTTCTGAGCACACAGCGAGGAGTGGGCAATGCGGGACTCCATCCTCATTGTAAAAATAAAGAAAAATGTGAGACATTTCGGGAACAAAACGTTAGCCATCTCAGAAAAGAAAAGTAGATCACCGAGCAAAAAAATACATTTGGGACGAACAAAAGGTGATATTTAAAGAGAAACTTGAGCCATACGTAAATGTAAATAACCATGATAAAGGAATTGATTAATTTTTTTCCACTAGGCAGTGAAGAAAAGTATCTGTGCCTTTTGAGGCGCCATAACGGATTACTTCAATCATTGGATACTCAGTTTCATAACTTTTCTTCTGTCGCACAGCAACTAAATTACATCGAGAATCTTTCATTACTTAAGGGAAATTAATTATGGCAAGAATGGATGGAGTAAGATGGAATGCAAAGATAAAAAAACAAGGATAGAACACAAACAATCACATCAGTTTCTCAAGAAGCATTACACCTAAGATATATTAAGTACCAATAAATTATTACTTGCAGTGATCTACCGGTTTAAGTAAATTTAGATGCACTTACATAAGATGCTTACTACGGCCATTATCCTTTACGCTTTAGTTTTACTAAGTCCTTTAGTTTTACATATTCCAACATTCACATTATTCTATCCATAAAGCCTATTCTTCTCAATATAAGTACTTTAATTCACGCAGATAAAGGTGAATGCATACTCCAAATGAATTGGCGAGAGAGAAAAAATATTAAGATTGTAATGCATGCGATACCTGGACAGGAATTTTCATAATGGAGGGACGTAATGGCCGGTACACCATTGTACGCAGAAGGTCACCCGCAAAACCTCTTGGATTGTTAAAATCGCTATTGATGAAAATCGACAATGACAAAAAGTCAAAATATATCCACATCCGAAGATGCGGCACTTGAATAAGGATGGAAAGCAGAGCAGGATGACATGAAAGAATGGAGAGGGGAGAGGTTGAAGGGGGAGGGGGAACGGAGGGGAGGGTTTAAGGGGGAGGAGGGGAGGGTGGGGATCTAAGGCCCGGAGCGGCGCCATTCTCGTCGGAACGAGAGAGAGACTCCCGCATCCGCTCAGGATTCCTCTTTTTTCATTTTATTCCGTTGAAAAATGAACGAAAACTCCCTCACACGAAGAAGAGTTCACGTTAGCCTCCATTATACCTCACCCTTCCTATCTCGCACAAATACAAGTCTTTGCTTCGCCACCCTTCTCCCTCTACCCCTTCAGATTCAGTTGCCGACCTCTCGATCCGAGCTGGAGAATACATACTTTAAAGTTCCCATGAAAAGAGCGAAGGAAAACCCAACCAACAAAGAGCGAATAGAATCGAAAACCAACGGGAGAGGATTGAAAATACTGAGTTGATTAATAGAGCAAGTGAAAGGTGCCAAGAGTAAAATCATAGCGGATGTGACAGAAATATCGCCGGGAAAGAAGAAATGGGGACCGAATTAAATTCAGTCATCTACTGATGGAATACGTTCACTTTTGTAAATAATCCATAAACTTATACAATTCGCGTTTTTTATATCATAGCAGGAGTACAAAATAACAGAATAAGAAATGGGATGAATCAAAGCATACTCAAAATCCAAGCAGGATCAAAACTTGTCTCCAGAATTCAGTTTTTGAAAAAAAAAAAAAGATGACGAAGGATTATATATTTGCCTTCTACTTTAAAGTTTTCAGTCATAGATTACTTCTGTGAATGGGATATCCCTCTTGTTGTTTCCAAAGAATAGTGGTTTGCCGGTACTTGCATACTGGTCGGTACTTGCTTCTACATCAATTAGTCAACTCATTATAAACTGGTCTCATCATTTAAAATAAGCTCATTAGTCATGCTTGCATTCAGTGTTTTAAATACCGGTCCATTTCAGACCGGAAATTCACAGTTTGGAGGTAAAGGGTACAAAATGAATTTAAAATTGCAACGATGAACGAAAAAAAGATTTCAAAACTTTGCTAAATTAAATGAAGCCACATGCTTGATGAAGTTTGTGCTTTTACGTAAGTGGTCAGTTAAAAATAATTAGGAATTACATCACCTAAAATTATCACCATCAAAAATGGTATGTTTTTGCACAGCACCTACCAAATCTACTCCCTCCCTACACCGCAGGCTTTCCTGTACCTAATGTCTAACGCCACTAATGTCTTATACCTAATTCTTCTTAAAGTATTTCTCAACAATGTTGAAAATCCTCATTCTCCCTGTCTCCTCCGTTTGTCCACTATCCACTGTTTCCGCCTCATTGGGATTTCTTTCAACAACTTCATTTCCCCGCCCATCTCATTAAATACATAATCGTGTATTCCTCTTCACCCAGTTCACCTTCAATACTTACTCCAAAAACATAATTAAATTTGTTTCTACTTTTTTCATTTTTACCGAAGAGATGTCAATATGAAACAGAATAAGAAATGGGAATTGATGATTTAAGTTTTTGTGTAATGAAAAGTAGGAAGTTTACGGAACAAAAGCAGGCTTCACATGAAATTGGTGGTTATAGCAACAATAGTATATCGATATAATTCCATCTTGGCCGGCAGAACACAAATGATGATAATAATTCAACATTAGTGAATAATTCACTATTCTGATTAAATATCAAACTTTAAATAGCCTAAAACTAATATGCTTTAAGAAAAGGGTAGTCTCATTCATCAAAGAAAACAGAATTCATTAACTGCGATTCGTGTCCTACCATGAATGCGTTCATTTTGAGCAAACATTTTGGACTGAGAAATCGCAGTTTATTAGAGAACTAAATGTTAATTTTAACTTAATTTGAGAAAGCCCAGAAATTGCGGGATGCGCTGCCTTATTACTGTCGTAAGAGGTATATATTTTACTTTCCGAAGCATAGGAAATATTCGTCTCCTGACCTTAACATTGTATTTCAGAGCCCCTCAGCTCTTGTAATAATAGCCTACGAAAACTATCGGAGCTCAAGAAGTCTCCTCCATCAAAAATTGTATTAATACTCGTTGCATTATAATACTAAGCTCGCACTTCTCTGGGCCAACTTCACGGTACTTTTAGCTACATGAATGCTAACAGTTTTTAAATGAATAAACTGAAAAAAATATTTTAAATAAATAAAAGTTAATAATAGTAAATTATCTGAATAAATATACATCAGATAGGTACTAGTTAATAAGCTTTACCAGAGTGCACGTCTGCTTGGAAGTAGAGTCCTCTAGATTGCCAATAATACGTAAACTAGGCTTGGAAGCGTCCGCAGCATTACCTAATGGCAGGTATAGGAAGGAGTGTCACGTCACAGATATAATTTACCGGCATGCAAGAGTTTCCCGTCGCGTTTTCGCGCCGTTGAGTTTTTCACCTTTTACTTAATGAGGAAAAATACTTATTTTCATTTTAAAATCGAACGGCTTAAAATATGCACTCCAGAGGTTATAAACTTTTGATCAAGACAATAATACGAAACTATCCTATAGCGGAGTGACTCTCCACTTAAAGCAGAAGGCAAACCGTCATTCCGATCGAGCACTTCTTTGGGTACCTCTGCCTCTCTCCCTCTCCTCGCCCCTCCCCCAGTCCACCTCTCTCCATCACTCTGGGGCCTCTTGTGTCTGATGAGTCGGGCCCTCACCGGGCCACGATGCGCCCCTCCCTCTCGGCCTCTCCCTTTTCTCTCGAGTGCCCATCCCGGCCGAACTTTCCTTCCTTCTCGTCTCCCAACGAGTGGAGTGCGAGGGAGAAATATGTACGTAGACACGCGGGAAAGGGGCCGTAACGATACTACGAGAGGAAGGGAGGAGAAGGATGAAAGGGAGACTTAGAAACCGCCGCCGGTTCACAGTCCCTTCCGGCGGTGACCGCAGATTATAGGAGTAAAAAATGTGCCCTTCCCCGCCTAATATGAGGGGGGAGGAGAAAGAGTACAGGCAAGTTTGGGGTTTGTTTTATTTTCCTGCGGAAGGCTTCCCGTGAATGAAAGGAGACAACGGAAGTTCGACAATTAACCGAGGCCACACGATCGAAAAGCAAAAATAAAAGAATTCCCCCACTATTCAAACCTCTATTTCGGGAAAGTTTTGCACTCCATTCTTCTCGCTCCCACGCTATATTTTTGACCCGACTATTCCGGTTCTCCAGGGAAGTTCATCAAGGAACCCTCAGGCTTAAAGAGGAGGATTGCCCGCAAATAGAAGAAGGTGAATTATTTTTGGTTCTACCATTTCGGTCCTGTACTACTAAATTATTACATATCAACAAAATGCGACAAGAAAATTTAATTTAACGAATCAAAATAGGCATTTAACTTGTTTCACACAAGACGGAGGATGAAGAACCTTAATACAAATGAATCTCCATCATGAAATGCATACCAAGAGCACTTCTTCACGTTTCATTCCATAGTTACATTAACATTATTTACGCAAATTTTATACTGATGGCTAATTGTTACTGGAATTCCAAAGTTAACGTTACTTTCCAGGCTTAACTCAGCCGAAATATTCCTCTACACTTTTCATTCCTTTAATTTTTTCAACACTTTCCATTCATTTTATCCCTTTCTCATTCTCTAAGATCATGTATTGCCCTTGGACTCCTCAACAGTTTACTGAACGCCATAAATAACCATTTTATTAGGAAAAGTGTTATTTTTGAGAAGGGAAATAACGCCAATCAAACTCGTCGGTGAGACAGATTAAACTCAAGAATCGTTTCCTTAAAGTAAAGTATTATTTTCCAAGATTCTCTTTTCAGACGCGTACATTATCATCCGATGGGAATTAAAAAAATTACAAAACCTGATCTTCATCAAGAAGCAATCGCAAAAAATTCCTTCAAAACAATACTGGAACCGTTGGGGTGAAAATACATACGTGTCTATTTTCGGTTCAATTTTGGTAGCGGGAAATACGATACTTTCAATCACGTTTCCCAATCTCAAAGAATTAGAGACTGTAGTTCTACGTAATCGGAATGAAACGAGTTTTAAACACGACAGGAAGAAAGCTTTTATCTTACAGCAAAAAATCGAGGGTTTAACTTAGAAAGCTTAAATTTGGCGATAAGGAATAAATGAAAACCACAGAATGGGGGCACGAGCGTTTTAATTTTCATGCGGATCACTTGAACGACAAAAGAGTTACAATTGAGAGAAAACGCAAAAAAAGGAAAACATTCCGAAAAAACGCATCGTTTCGCAAAGCTTATCAAGTCCCGAGAGCCCGAGTGTGGAGTACGGCTGAGAGGTGAAGAAGAGCTGGATATTAACCGTGCACCAGGCTCACTCATGAGCACCGCGATGCACAGAGGAATGGAGGTCAAGCTCTGCAATTTGGCCAGATTAGGCACAGAGGGAGTAGTAATTATTACGAGCGGCATGGAAAAAGTTCACGAAGACACATTTTTTTAAATAAAAAATATGTATAAATTTTGTAGTCTCCATGATGCCCGCTTCTGGAAACTAGCTTCACGGCCTCGGCAGTCCTCAGTGCTAACGATAAATATTGCTCGCATGCCAACGCCGATGTAGAAACCGAGCAGCGAGGTTAGCAAGGGTTCACTGGTTTACACACAATATCCGGCCGCGAGGACAAACACGCCGAGCGGGTGCGAACCATGAAAACGTTTGAAGGCAGCACAGCGTACGGCTATACTTACCCAATGCCCGCCCCAGCAATTTCATGAACACGAATGGGGATAGTACACCATGACTCTACTGCTCTTTCACTTGGGCCACCCTTGTTTCCTTTTGCCGTAGATTGGCACTTTCCCTTTCCCCGACGATCAGCCCAGCATCATTGCAGATACAAGTCCACACCCTTGATTCCGGCGTAATTTTGAGGAATGAGGACATAATCTATCACTTTTACTTATCAATGCCTTGCAGTTTACGGTAGTTTTAGATGGACCTGACACTCTTCCTGCGACTTTACCTTTCAATTATCAAATAAATATACTACGTCGATGGATGGGCTTAAATAGGTGGCGCTTTTTTGCACCCAGAGTTTCTTATTAATACTCAATTCTGTTCATGAATCTATCAGCGGCACAATGACAATACACGAGAGAGACAAAAACCTACTTATTGGAACTCTTCACTGAACGCAATGAAAAATATGTGTGTTCTACGCAAGCCAGAAACCAACCTACGTCAACCATGTGATCCCTGCTTACTCCTGACACTCATTTTCACAGAGTAGTGGATAACTTTTAATTTTTACGGATAGCAAAATACCTAATTCCAAACCTAATTAATGGTCAGGAGGTTGCGATTCAGTTATGTGTGTACCGTCGCACTATTACTTGGAATGGATTCTAGGTCCCTTGTTTTTGACAACTTCGCATTAGTGTCGCACGTGAAATTACCCTTAACTATTAAAATATACAAAAAATAGAGTCGCCACAAGATACGAATCAAACTAACGCCGGATTGCGTGCGAAATGGAAATTACGCTAATGGAAAATTAACAACGAAAACCTCATGGAGGTGAAATATAGATATATTTTGACCATTCAGATTCTCGTGCCCCAAAGCTCGAGAAAATTTTATCTATAAAACAGACAACATTATGACAGAAGGGAATATAGAAACGAAAACAAAACCATTATAAAGGAGAACAAATGTTTTTAGTGATAAGATCGAACGGACGTTCACATTACCATTCAATTTTAATAGAGGTCAGGGTGATATAATTAATGACGAAGGTCGCGATTGCGAAAACTAAATACGACTGATTAATCTCATTTACTCGCTGCAGTAATATCTAAAAATGATAATTTTTTATGGGCACAAAAAGAAAATTAAGACAATTGCGGAAGGTTTTAGAATGATAATAACATAAATAGAAATGAATAAATATTATAATGAAAAGATATCACGAGAATAAACAGATTGTCACAGCGGTTAGCCTCCCAACTTGGGCCACAGTTTCAAGCTGTTTTTGACACGAGATATTCCATCAGGAATCATGAACTGGAAAACCAGAAGGCTCTAACATGCGGCAAAATGAGACAGCCATCTGCTATCTCTTTGCCTAATGAAAAGAAAGAGAAGTCATTGAAAAAGAAAGGTTTCGTCAAGTCTGACGATGATAATAGAAAGGTTAAAGATGGCCCAACGGTATAAATAACTTCGTGCATGGGACAAGGAGAGTAAGGAGTGGATGGAGGTTAAGGAGAATGCTGAGAAAAGGCTTCTTCGTTGGATGCCATAGAAACAGAAATGTAACACCTTCTTGTCCAACTCAAGAACACTAACTTCCCTTGAACTTTGCGTAAGTTTTAACTCACTGAGTTCTGTTAACCAGTTCAAAGCTTAAACTCACTGACCTTTGAAATGATTCACAAGATAACTGTTCGCGCAGACCGTCGCAATCAACAAAGAACATTGCTAGTTAGAGGAAATACAAATTAATGCCATGACGATATGTCAGAATCATTAAGCGCAAGCCAAACTGAGGCCGATTACCCCACTCCCGCTATTTTTAGTTTCTTTGTGATACAGTAGATGACATTGAGACCTTGTAGAACTTAAATTAGATTGGAGTACCAAGTTCTATATTTTAAAATACCGAACCCCGCCAGCCCCCAACTTTCAAGAACTCACGAATATTCCAAACCAAGAAGGCTGATTTAAAAAATTTTGGTTCTGAGAAATGATTCGATCTTTTTTTCTGAAGTTCGGAAAAAAGATTTACCCCAAACGATATTAGGAATGTTACGTTTTATTCTGTATTTTGAACTCTATTATCACCTTAGTGCAATCAATTTTAAATTCAGCATAGTCAATGTCTTGTTCTCCTTTTTAATCGTGATTGGAAACGGATACGTACAGTGGCTGACTCGCATATTGCAAGCCACTGGCAATGCCTTTCAAGTAGGTTGAACGAAACATTAGGTCATAAATATCATGCGATACTCACGTATACGTGTAGTTTTATTAAGGCGGGAAAGAGGAAGAGTACGTGAAAAATATTCTTTCCGACGGAGATTCGATACTTAGTGAATAAACGTCAATTAAATAAAATAGGCGGGGCAAAAATATTGCACCTTAGAATATTTCCATACAGAATTATTCCGTGAATTTTACCCAAATTATTTGTTTATGATAGTATATAGGTACTTTTCACGTTGAAGCAAATTAAAGAATAAATCTTGGTACCCGATCTCCCAACAAAACCTTGCAATGATCTGAACAAAGATCAGGTAGATGTTCTCTGCATATCGGGTTCTGCGTCCGCGTATGTTGACTGGGGGTGACAGTCAACATACGCGGACGCAGAACCCGATACATCTACATCTACATCTACACGATACCCTGCAAGCCACCGCGAGGGTGTGTGGCAGGGGGTGAAGGTCACCAAGCATTCACTACTAGCATGCAAGCAAGCAACTAAAGGGTCTCATGCAACTAGATTGTTAGTATCTATAGTATTTGAGGGGTTAATACATGCATCATGCACTACAGAATACTCTAAAATATTTCCCCTACCTATCCCTTTCCTATGCTGCCTATTCTGTTCTCTTATAGTACGGGGGAAAAATGCCATTTTGAATCTATCTGTACGACAATCTATCTCTCTAATCTTATTTATCTGGTCGAATCTAGCATAATACGCTGGTGTTTTCAATATGTGCCTAACATCTTCAGTAAAGCTATCCGATTGAAATTTCTGCAATAGATTAAATCTGAACTTTAATCTACGCTCTGATAATGATTCCCACCCTAATTCTTGTATTAATTCTGATACACTACTCAACCTATCGTAACACCTTTTGACGAACCTAGCTGCTCTACGCTGCACACTGTCTAGTTCTCTCATCAAACCTAATTCATTAGGATCCCATACACTGGCTGCATACTCAAGGTGGGGCCTAACTAGTGAAAAGTAGCATCGCTCTTTTGTCTTCTCATCACATTTCCCAAGTACTCTTTTTATAAATCCTAGCTTTCTCTTCGCTCGGCCGCATATTTCCCTTATGTGTCTTCCCCACGATAAATCTTTAGTGATTGTTACACCTAAATATCTTACGGTTTCAACGTTTTCGATCTTCGTGTTATTAATTCTATAGGATCGCGCTATCGAATTATTCCTCCTCCAAAAATTGATAGCTACACACTTTTTAAGGTTGAGTTCTAACTGCCATTTGTCGCACCACTCTTCAATTGCATCTAAATCCTTGCTAAGTGATTTCATGTCCTCTTCGTTTGATATACCCCTGTACACCACCGCATCGTCTGCAAAAAGTCTAAGGTTACTACTAACTACGGTACCCAAATCGTTTATGTATAAAAGAAATAGAAGCGGACCTACTACGCTACCCTGGGGAACTCCCGATGTGACTTCGATTGTGTCCGACATGATACCATCTATGACAACCCTCTGCTCTCGCCCACTTAAGAATTCTTTTACCCAACATACAACGTCTTTATTTATACCAAAACTCTCTAACTTCAAGATTAATTTGTCATGAGGAACTTTATCGAAAGCCTTTTTAAAATCTAAAAATATCGCATCAACTTCAGTACTGCTTTCGCCGTGGACTAAAATATCGTGTACGAATAAAGCTAATTGTGTCTCGCAAGATCTACCTTTCCGGAACCCATGCTGGCTGTTTATGAGTAATCCCTGACTATCCAAATGCCCCATGATCGAACTGACTACTATGTGCTCAAATATCTTACAAGAGATTGACGTGAGTGAAATGGGTCTGTAGTTACTAGGTTCTTCCCTATCACCGCTTTTAAATATAGGTGTAATGTTAGCTACTTTCCAATCCTTGGGTACTGTGTGGTTCTTTAGTGTTTTATTGAATATTATTTCTAGATAGGGGGCTATTTCAGAAGCTAATGTTTTATAAACTCTGGAAGGAATTTGATCGGGACCTGGTGCTTTGTTTTTACTTATGCTTTTTAACTGCTGCTCTATTCCGCGACATGAAATTTTTATTTCGGGCATTTGCTCACTGAAAGTGTTCGGCGGTGGTTCCACTGCGTTTTGTGACGATGAGTTGAATACACTTTGGAAGAAGGTGTTTAAAGTGTTGGCTTTTTCTACACTGCTGGTGACTCTGATTCCTTTATCATTTTTAAGTGTGTGCACTGTGGACTTATTTCCCTGAAGCTCTCTCACATATGACCAAAACGCTTTAGGATTGCTATCTAAATATTCTCCTAACATCTTGCTCTTGAAATGTGATAACGCTTGCCGACATGATTTCCTTGCTAATGCTCTCGATTTTTTATAGTTTTGAACTAGCTCATTTTTTTCCTCTACCGATAGACCCCGTCTGGCATTTTTCATCTTAGCGTGGCATACCCTTTGTCGCTTTAGTGATTTCCTAACCTCCGCGTTATACCACCTTGGCTCTGTATTATCACTAATATATTTACTTGGTATGTATTTATGAACTGCGTTACGGGTGACCTCAAGAAATTCTCTCCACGAATCCTCTGTATTTAATCCTTTGCTTTGTTCGCTGAATACATTAAACGCTTCCCTTAATTCCTCTTTCATACCGTCGTAATTTGCCTTGCCAAATAAGTACACCCTCCTCCTTGGTTTATAATGTCTTTCAACGCCTACAATAAATTTCGCATGCACTATTTTATGGTCACTAATTCCTGTGTCTGTAACTGTATTTAGAACTCTCTCGGGTATATTTGTTGCTAATAAGTCTAGAATGTTGTTACCCCTGGTCGGCTCTGTTACTAGCTGTTGTAGAGAATGTGTCGTAAAGGTGTTCAACAGTGATTCGCAATGTTCCTTATCCTTACCTCCTGCAATGAAACTACACGTATTCCAGTCTATCGAGGGGAGATTGAAATCTCCGCCTACTATTATTCCTCTATCATTCTTCCCAGAAAGTAATGTGCGTATCTCTGACTCTAGCTCTATTATAGAATTGACGTCTGCGTCCGGTGGCCTGTAATATGCACCTACATATATCTTTTTTGCGTTACTACTTTTACTTTTAACGGAACACCAAATACTTTCTACATTTCGCTCTGAAATAAGTTATGCAGAGAACATCTGAACGACGCCGCGGAAACCTTCGCACCAAAGATCAGGTAGCACCCTCACAATCTTACGCATCATTCTGTCACAAGGAGCTTGGGTTCTTCGTATCTAACACTACCTCCGAACCTGGACAGTATTTTTTTACAACATCCCCGAACAGGAAAACGAATGGCTGAACTCTCCCTGATTGCAATCAGATCATATTCACAGCAATGCACCGCACGGCCGAATGCAAACGAATATCTTCATCTGGACCCATTTGCCGCGCACAGGGAAAAATATTCAGTCCCGTCTTTCAAGCCTAAAATCAACGGACGATCTGTTATTCCAGGTGATATAATCATATTCAGAAACTAGGTTAATACTACGCCAGTTGAAAGTCTTCTTCAAATACCTCTAAGTAATATTCAGAAGACCGATATGGTTGATCCCCTGAATTTTTTACTTGGTGAGTCTAAACATAGTTATGATTTAACATATGTAAATCTCAAGCGGGAAAATCATGTGTTTCTTTCCTTTATCATTCCAATTCGATAATAGCGGTTGATATTAAAAAAGAGAAACCTTTAAATAAAAAAGTGCTAGAATACTAGTAGATTTATATTTTTAGAAAAATTAAAATTTTATTGCGTTCAGCTCTCCCGCTTGCAAAACATAATGAATATTGCCCATGAGGAAGTGAACATTTAAGCGGTCTATCTTCCAAGGGGAAGCCGCATGCAATACAGCCAAACTGGAGGGTTGAAAATAAATGGGCACACCGAGCTAAATACATCACACCTCCCGTTGGACAGTGAAGCCAATGCGGAGGGCATAAGCACTGGTGCCCAGTGACCTGCTCCCCACGAGTCTCAAAAAGGGAACAAGTTCACGCAAACGCACTTTGAGGATTAAGATACACCAGCGAGGCTCTTACAACATGACGTCTCCGGGAGCATCCTTTAAATTAAATCCCAACGGCTGGATCGCAACTTGTCCGCTCGGATTGAGACAACAAGAATAAAATGCAAGGACAACGTTAAAACTTACGTGGCAGAGGACTTAACGACCATCGACTCCTTTGTTCGCACCAGAAAGCCAATTTAATCGCCCGGAGAACCACTCAGAGAGCGGACTTAAGGATTCTTCTTTTTTTACTCAGGCAGTTCTGCACTTAGCAGCAGTTTCTGAAAGGCAAGTCGGTCACTCAAGCCAGTGAAAAACAAAAATTCATGAAGAGGAGAGATTTAATTACTTCAAATTGGTGCTTCCAAAAAGGATCAAAAACTTTACCTGATCCTCTCAGTTAAGGAATTGAAAAGTTGACTTATCTTTGTCTTGGGATCGATAACGACTTAGGGTGACTTCAGGACTTCAATACTAGAAACTAATATTTTCAGTCGATGCAAATGACGGAAGTGCAATTTACGTATGTGGATATTGTAGACCAGCCAGAAAAATATTACTTTCTGAAATATGGGCAATGTGCTATGGACTGCGCTTGGTTGACCCGCGGCGCAATCAAAGAGCCGGAAACAAGGATTACGAAAATAATGCTTTCTCTTCTCTTGAATTTTATTCGCATCTAAAATAATTTTAAAAAAATGGAGCGTTTCTCAATAATTTACTCTAAATATACTTTTTTCACAATTCAGAGGCAGATTTAATTTAGGTTTTACATAAAATCTACCGTCTAAGGCTGTGGAATTTCTCCATAACGTTGCAAAAAGAAAAGAGCGACAGCGACTATTAATATTAAAATACTTATTTTTTTAAATGCATTAAATGAGATATTTTGTTACACAACCCACTTACACAACGATAAGATGCGAATTACGAAACCCGGGTCGCAATTTAAAATTTCCCGACGAAAAATGACCGAGTTACTTATTACAATATCAAGTTTTACAAATGCATTCCCTTCGATTAAAGTCAACTTAAGTCACTTTACTATCATTTAAATAGTTCCTTCCCATTTTTTCGCCCACGCATGCTTCTTGGTTCTCTGTAACGCTATGGACACCATTATCATTCGCTTATCATCAGGTATGAGAGACCAAAGGTAGCGCAAAAGGTTTCCCAAGAGCAAACCTCGAACTAACCTTCCACAGAACGGATGTCGGGGACGTTATCCACCAATGCAATACAGCCGACAACCACTCTAGTCAATATGATGCACGCTCAGGAAGCAGACGTAGTGGCAAGTATTACCAAGATATGTCGAGCGGTTCTCCGAAAAAAACGAGTATGAAGCCTTTCCACCACGAATTATTTCCCACGAGTCATTGAGAACTGTAACTCAAGTCATTTCTGGAGTGGCGAATAAAATGAAACGGGACGCGTTTCGAATAAATGTTCGCCGCGGTGAAAATATGAAGTGGTCCCGGAAATTACGGACGGTCGATCGCCCACCGGGAATTTAAACGCATCTCCGCCGCAAACAAAAAAAAAACACGCGAAACGAAGCGTAAACTGAAAACGGAATGGATGCCTTTGACGAATTACTCTCACGTGCACAAGGGGAAAAAAATCCCCGGCCGAAAGCATTCGCGAAAAATGGAGTGGATAGCACGACAAAATAAGCACACGAGGAAAAGCGGACAAAATACCTTTCCTTACCGCTGGAGCACGGCGTTTCTAGATCAGTGGTTCGCTACAAAAGGCTTCCCAACATTACACAACACTAGTTCATATCTTAAATATCCGAAGCATCCGGCGTGAAAAAGAGACTTTCGCGACCAATAAACGGGTGACCTTAAAATCAGTTCATAAAACACGCAACCTTTAGAGAAGGAAATTCCATAAGGAGATCAGTTGGCCTCCAAATTGCAAAACATTTTTTTCTGCATCAGTTCGTGTACCACGGCGACTTCCGGTCACTGAGTGCTTTAAGATAAATTGGCCACTCGTTTGTAAAAGACGGAGAAGAGAAATTTTGAGCACGAAATAACCCTCTCTGTTTGATCACACATTATGAAGAATTGGCTTCTCTGCCGCATTCAAACATGCATTAACTTTCTCAGCGATTCTCATTATTTTTAAACAGACAAAATGTAAAAAAAATAAAAATTTTGCATGCGTAACTGATTGCGAGAAATAAATGCAATGTGTATAGGTATATTTTCTATAACCGAAAGCTTATTAGCAGATTTTTTCGAAATAAAAAATCTCTGCTAGTCTTATGCGATTTCAATAACATTGAGCCCACTATCAAACACATTTCTCTCGCTCATTAACATGTAACTCGATTTCCATGCTTTTATATCAGATGGCTTTCACACCTGTCCCAAAATATCTTTTCTTTCCCTCCTGTCGACAACATGTCACGAAAGCCTATCACGATGATAATTCGAATTCTACACTCACAAGAATTTGTTTTTTTTTTTCAGGGAAAGAAAAACGCAATAAAAGTAGCATGATGCTTATCAACTATTAAATAATTATTAGCGTCACTTTTAGGCCGAGAGATACAAAGGTATCTTCTCATTCCACACATATTACTTGCTGTTTTTTTCATGCTAATTATCTCGTCAAGTCAAGATAACGGTATCCCTTGATATTATCGGGCCTAATGTAGGCACAAAAAGAAAATTTTAGTGGTCACGTGCCATCTTGATAAACACCAGAATTTCCTTCAAGGCTGATTCCTTACACCCTATCATCTTACTAAACTCAAAGACACCCAGATTTTATTATCCCCAGCAGTGCAACTAAAATTTAATGGCTGCAATCTCTGCATATTACTGAAACTTAAGGAGTTAGAAAATACATATTAATCACAGGACTTCGTATACAATGTAGCCGTACGTACTCACTCATATTCTTAGATTAAATAAGCCTGGAGTTTTATGGAATCTGTCTCACATAAGGGATGGATAAGAAGTGCAAGGAAGAGGTTAAGTTCTGTGAGTGACAAAAAGAGTACTGAGAGGAGCACAAAACCGATTCACGAATTCCCTCGAAGAAAGAATGATAAGGGATTAATCATAAAAATAAATTTTACGCTTCTGCCGTCATTTTCCAAAGCTGAAATCAAACCCAACTGAATCGCTAATGGCAAAGGAACTACCAATTAGAACATTGGGTTTAGGTCACCAGATATCATACTAAGACCTTATTACTCACACAGCCAATATCCGTGGGCCAATTATTATTAAAAACACATACTGAAATTCGTGAACAGATCCATTAACTAAGAATCTACCTGGTAACTCGATTTCACGACCACTTCATAAAATGACATAGAGGCTACTGCAACTCATGTCACAGTGAATTTAGCAACAATCATACCCAGTATGTTTATCACTAATGCCCAGTACGACTAAATACCTGGTACTCGTCTCCGGTACGACGTCATGACCAATTGATAAAACACATACATTTCAAGAGAAGCAATTTTGGCCCTCAGGCTACTTATAGAGAAGAGAATAGAGAAGAATAAACCGACATTTGTTGCATTTTTAGATTTGGAGAAGGCATTTCAAAACTTGGATTGGAATACGATCCTAATGGTTCTGAAAGAAATTTGAGTATCATACAATGACCGAAGAGTTATCCACAGCGTGTATAAAAACCCGGTGGCCATAATCAAATCAGGACCCAGCAGTACAGAAGCAAGCAGAAAGAAAGGGGGCAAGACTGTGTACTGTATCCCGTATTATTCAATGTCTACATCGAGAAAGCCATCCAAGAAGTCAAAGAAAAGTCTCCGGGAGTGAATATCCACGGGGAGAAAATCAGCAAGCTACGATTCGCCGATGACAGAGCAGTCATGGCAGAAACAGATGGAGATTTAAATAAGACACTAGGAAATATGGAAAGAACAATGACCAAATATCATCTGAATATCAATAAAAAGAAAACTAAGGTATTGGTATGCAGTAGAAGAGAGGAAGCCAGGACCAATATTAAACTAGGAAAACAAAAAATCGAGGAGGTTGTAGAGTTCTGCTACCTGGGAAGCCGAGTAACCTGCGATGGACGAAGTAAAAGAAAAATTGCCAGTAGAATTGCCCAAGCAAAAAGTGCATTTTATCAGAAGGAGATTCTGCTTACATCTGCAAATACAAGCGTGGAAGTGAGGAAACATCCCATTAGAACAGACATCTGGATCATTCTACTATATGGAAGCGAAGCATGGACAACAACAGCAGCAGAGAAGTCCAGGCTGGAAGCATTTAAAATGTGGTGCTACCGAAGAATGACGTAAAAATGGATCGATCGAGTGACAAACTAAGAAGTCTTAAGAAGAGTGGGAGAGTAGAGATGTCCACTAAAAACCTTAAAAAGAAGACGGGACAACTTAATAGGCCACATGAGGTATATGGAGCAAGTTGTGAAGGATGTAAAAGAGAGGAGCTATGCCAATATGAAGAGGTTAGCTGATAGAAGGATCGAGTGGAGGGCTGCGTCAAACCAATCCTATGATTGTTGACCGATGATGATGATGACATAAATATAGAAATTTTTTACGACAACTGGCTCAACGACGTTTTCCTCGACTGTCACGAAGCTCCCTCCTTCCTCTCTCTTGCCTTGGCATCCAACGAGCACGCGTGCTGCCTGTAATACACCCCCGACTCCCTTTTATCCTCCCAAAGGCCTCAACTTTCCGAGATAACCCTTCCCACCCTCGCCTTCGTCTGCCCGGCTAGCACAAACCTCGCTTCCGGCTTCCATTATCTACAAACCAGCAGGCCAACTCCCCACATGGAGGTGGGGGGAAGTAGATGATGGCCACACACTCACTCTGCAGAGAGAGGGAGATGGCAGAGAGTGCGCTGCTTGCACTACCTCACCTCTCTCCCTCCTAGCCCTGCTAGGGGGCGCAGGGCGAATCCACCCGAAACCCTGACTCCCCACGACCGCCCGCCGGGATTGTCCTTTTTATCAAGTCGTCCCGGAAATCTCCCCCCCCTCCCTCCCCCACCCTTCATTCTCACTCGTGCCACGCCCCTCGGCTCTTAAGGAAGGGGAAGGAAGAGACGCGCGACTCATTCGTGCTTTGATTCTATTTAGTCGTGCCTAGCGATATTTCCAAGGAGGGCGCGTGCCCGAAACATTTGAGCACCTCCCGGGACCGACACGAAATTTCTTCTTCGCTATCGCGTCAAAAAACCAAGGACAGGCTTCCGACAACATGCACTATACCGAGCCTTTAATTTGCAAACCAGCAGAGGGAAAACTCTTAATAAGGTTGATCATTTTCTGATACAAAAATGAGAGAGTAAATTATCGTGTACACTATGGTCAATACTTTGGTCATCCTTAAAATCAGAATATTGTTACCTTGCATCTGTGGTTTCAAAGTCTATACTCGCACTTATAGGCACTTCAGACCGGTAGGAAAGGTACAAGCATGTGATTGGAAGGATAAGGAGAAACGTTAGCGAGGAAACCGGCTGTCTGCATCAGCCAGCTTTTTACGAAAGGTACCAAGAGGAATACGGTCTAACGTTCTATCTGACGGACGGAGAACTGTATTCGAAAGTTCTCTACCAAACATTCAAGTAGGACACAACTTACCATTGAATAATATCTTCCTCAGGCATGATTCGAACCAGAACTCTCTGGATGAGAGATTCTAGCCTCTAAACCAACCCGACCTCAGTTTGAAAAAGCTAAAACATCCAACAGAGCACAAAGGTTAAGTATTGCTTCAGGCTTTGATTTCAAAAATCAATGTGATTCACCCACATTCATCAATAATGTTGCCTTGAACTTCTTGAAAGGCCATTGCGATTTTCATGTTTCGCGGAATCATCCAGGCGAGCAGTTTTAGAAATATGAAACAAAAACGATTCATTTCAATGTTCGCTACCGGTGGAGAGACTATGAAAGGACATTGAGTCCTGTACAACATGGTTCATGTTTCCCTATCATGGTAGTTACGGAAATTCTTCAATTATGACGTTCAACGTTTTACGGGTTTGCGCCGTCAGCATTAAGTTTGCGAGTTGTCAGCACAGATGCGAAGCGGTTGAAGATCTCGAGTTCGCATCCCCTGCATCCACTCGCATTGGACGACTGGAGCGGATGTGAAGCGATAAGAACTCAACCGTTGGTTCACTTGGAACCGGAAACTGCAGTCACTGATTACAGAGACCTGTTCACGAGGAACAAAGGTTCAAGTTGCCATCCATTCATCTTTTCCATTCAGACCACCCCGAAGTACACCCAAGATTAGCAGTCATCTATCCCATGAAGAGTCCGTAAATAAACCGGGAATTACAAAATAATGTGACGGCCAATTTCCTACATTTTAAATGGAGTGTGGTGTCAACTTTGTCCGACTTCAACAAAATTTTGTTTATAGAGGACTTCGAAGAGATAAGTTTCATTCAATGCCCTCATTTCTTGGCTACGTTTGACATATTGAAATCCCGACATCGATGGATAATCGAAAAAGTTAAAGAAATGTATACGGGTCGAAGCGTAAAAATAAAATTTCCTCGGGGTCGAAGATATAACTAAGGCTGTGCGATACTGTGCCACTCTGGCTACCGTATGTAATTTCAACGTGAGATCGTGACGCGATATTGATCAGCAGCTAATTCAGTATTGGATCACAATATCATGCAATGTCATACAAATTGCGGAATCAGTTGACATGCGACATCACGTGCAACAGAAGAATCATGAATATGCAATAAATAGATCTAATAACTGACAAAAACGTTTCACGGAGAGTGGGAGGATGAAATTTGCTGTTAACTTTGACAAGAAGACGGAAAAACTTAATCGGCCATATCTTGAGACATAATGGCCGGATGAGGACAATCGTCGAGGGACAACTGAATTGGAAATTCGACAAAGGAAGGAACCGTATGAGATAATAGAGCAAGAAAATAAGGCATGAAAGAAAAGAATTGTTTGATTATAAAGAGGTCAGCCGATAAAATAATCGAGGAGAGCTGGGTCAAAATAATTTTGGGATTGCTGACAGATGACGATAATGTGAGAAAAAACAAGCCTTATGAAAACTTTAAAGAGAACACGGAATTGCATCGATCATATATTAGGAGAAGATAGTCACATGAAGACAAGTGTCGAGGTTACAAGTTAGCCTGAGGAATGAAAAGGCAGATACACGATGTCATGTACGGTCACTCTCACTCAATGATTCAACCCGAAGGTTGGTTTTGATAGGTGAGAGTAGAGCTCACCCCGTACTAAGCCAATGGCGTGTGAAATTCACAAATTCAGGGTAGGGGGGCCAGTATCTTTCCCTGGGCCACCTGCGATTTCCTATGAAGTTCTGTCACGCAGAAAATCGAATCGCCAGGATTTTAGATCGGGGTGTATTACCTGGCTCAGTCCCAGGCTATTGCCTGGGACTAATGTACGATACCTGTTATTATTCCGTACAAAATAACAAGAAGTCATCATCATCATCATTGGTCAATAATCCTAGGATTGGTTTGACGCAGCTTTCCACTCGATTCTTCTATCGGCCAACCTTTTCATTGTGACGTAATTCTTCTCTTTTACATCCTTCACAACCTGTTCCATGTATCTCATACGAGGCCTGCCTTTTCCAATCTTCCCGTTCACTTTTCCCTCGACGATAGTCTTCATCAGGCCATCATGTCTCAAGATATGGCGGATTAAGTTGTCCCTTCTTCTTTTTAGAGTTTTCAGCAGAATTCTCTTTTCTCCTACTCTTCTTAGGACTTCTTCGTTACTTATATCGTGCGCTATTCATGGTAACCAATTAAATTAAGACTTTTAGTCAATTCCCACTTTTTTAATAACCGACCTAGGTTTCGACAAATTTTTTTCGAAACCTAGGTCGGTTATTAAAAAAGTGTTAATTGACTAAAAGTCTTATTTCATTCGTTACCATGAATACTGTAAAATTCCACAAAGTGCGCTATTCAGACACATGGGGGCGTTTAATCGGAACCGAAATAGCAATTTTTTGCACGAATTGTTAGATGGAAAAGAATAAAGAATTTTAGTGAAAAAATTAATCTTCTAACCAAAACCATTCACTCATAAATCAAAAATTTAAATAAGCAAAAGGTGACGCCCACCGAAAAAAGCTGCTGTGATAACATTGACGTCATTTTCCAACCGTCCTCGACTGCTCTTATGCGAAGGTAAGGGAGTGGAGTGGGATTATCGGAAGGTCTGCTCGCACAGACCCTGTCGCAATCGCTCCCATTTTGGAGAGCCAACTGTGTCCCTTTGCGATAAGGCGAAGTAACTTCGCGAGCTCAGTTGTGATTGGACGAAGTCGATATACGTCAGAGGTTGCACCACACCCACTTTTCCGAAAGGGTTAAAAACATCAGTATTTCACCGCTTATAACTCGAGAAATAATTCACGGATCAAAAAACGGAAAAACACGGGTCTTTTCATTTTAAAAACTCTATCATCTAAATCATCTAAACTCTATTCGGCAATAAAAAACATGGTAAACGACCCCATTCGGGAAATCTATTCATCGATGCTTAAGCGAATTGAAGTTAGTATCGCAACGCGACGTAAACATAATACAGCCGTAGATATAACTGTTGAAAAGTCGAAGGGAGGCGAGTAGTTGGCTCAGGAGAGGAGCGTCCTCTTGGGTCGAAGGCTCAGGACCCGGAGCTGTGATTATGATTCCGGAGACGGATGACGACGCCCCAACCTCGCTTCCAGAGAATGGAGTGCTACCGCTCGACGCCGAATTCCGGCGTTTCCCGAGTCGCGAGTTGCGTGAGTCGAGGAACCCGACGAGAAGCACTTGATGGATAAAAAGGATTGGTTTGGCCCTCTCCCGAGGTATTTCCTTCCTGCAAGGGGAAGAGGCGGGAATGGATTGCCGGGAGAGGTTCCGTTTCCTCGGGCTGGGGTGTGGTGGGGAGGAGTCGTTCGCCGCTGGAGAAAAAACAAGGGATCCCTTCTAGGGGCGACCCCGAACTGGGGGTTCGGAGGGCGTGCTCTGGAAGTAGCGTTCGGCAAATGGATGTTGCTGCATTGCCGGCGCCGGCGGAAGAAAGGTCTGAACGGGTCGTACGATGCGAATAAATGTCCTCGCCTAGTAGCTATTTATTTCCCATCTCGGTCGGATAGAATGGGAAAAATGGGAGAATCCGAGGCATCGATAATCGATTACTATCGGATCTCTAAACCGACTGCGGTAGCTACTAGCTAGGTAGGAAACGCAACGGCTTTGAAACCATAAGTAGAAGACTCGAATCCCACCACGGGAATGGACACCAATTTGTCTTACACTAACATAGTTTAGGTAACACTAACATAAGGATATAACGTAACTGTGTCCGGCGAAATGTAGTGGAATGATATCATAATGAAAAAACACAAGACACTTTGCATCTTATCATGACTTAACGACTGAAACGCGTAGTACCACTATTAAAACTGTAGAATAAGTGATATTTCTTGTGTTTTTCATTATAAGCGATATACTCTACGTAGCTTGAGCACCTTAAATGAAATTCTACCAATACGTTGTCTATCAAAAAGTTGAGGGCTCGAATCCCAACTCGGGAATGGATAACGTCTTTATCTCACACCAGTAAAGTTTAGGTAACACTGTGAGATATAATCTCAGCAGGTTGAGCCCCTGCTGAGTTAACTCTCTATTACTCTATAACTCTAATTCTAATGCTTAATTATTGAACACCACTATAATAAATCCTCAAAGGTTATGATCAATATGCTGATGCAACGATATCTCCGAAAATGTAGGGAAACAATCTCAATAGCATTAAGTGGCCGAGGTACGAATTTTGAAGTAGAGTTCAATGAATATAGCCGAGATAATGATACGTGCGATGCTCAGTCAACCACTAGCATCTATGAGAAGGTGAAGCTAACATGTCTACATTGATGATGTGAAAAAAATTATCTTTTTGCAGATTTACCATGTACCCGATATTCCCAACTAACGCGGAAGAAAATCCGGAATGAAGCAGAGTACAGGTGAAATGTTTGGTAAGTCTCTCACACCTTAATTCATCCCGAAATAACATAAGCAGCTCACTCAATTTTTAACCTACGGTTTATCGGCATACAACTATAGGCTTACCATTCTCCTTCTGCGGTGCCACCATTCATAATTCCCTAGTCATTACAAAGCCGCATTCCACGTTAACCTAGCTAATGGTAGTTATTCTTATTACGTAATTTCATTCCTTTGGGCGAAAATTTCATTTATTAAATAGTAATTATTTCGAACAGGCTACGATCCCTGCCACACACCCTCAACGTAGCTATCAGGTTCTCTCTTTAAACGTAGCTGTATCAGGGATGAAACTTGGTCTCGTGTTAGGGCAAGAGAGAACGAAATAACTCTCTGTTTGATCACACATTATGAAGAATTAGCTTCTCTGCCACATTTACACATGCATTAACTTTCTCAGCGATTCTCATTATTTTTAAACAAACAAAGTGTAAAAAAATAAGAATTGTAAATAGGTAACTGATTGCGAGAAATAAATGTAATTTGTATACGTATATTTTCTATAACCGAAAGCTTATTAGCAGATTTTTTTCGAAATAAAATATCTCTGCTAGCCTTATGCGATTTCAATAATATCAGGGATGAAACTTGGCCTCGTGTTAGGGAAAGAGAGAACGCATTAACGGGTAGGAAGGGAGGAGAAATTAAAGCCTAAATCCTGCGGGACAGGAGGCGGTGGGATGAGTTGAATGTCTAAGGGAAGTTGAGGAGGAAGTGCGCTGGGGAATACGCGAACGGTTCACTGTTTTCCCCACGCGTCCCACAGATTACGGAAAGGATTATTCGTTTAAGTACTGCTCCGTTGAACTGGCAAACAGTTTAAGTAGTGCGGGTCGGGCCAGGGAAACGCTGGGAGGGGTGGAGGGCTGCATGGATATTGGAAGGGCTACGCTCGAGAGAGGGGGAAAAAAACGCAATACAGCCTCCAGCGCCCAAACCTTGCGCTGTGTGAGTTGGCGAACATCGACGGCGGTCTAGCGGGAAACGGAAGTTTTAAGATTGGCCCGATGCGGCGGAAGTGGACGCGGGGACATTTTTCTGCGGGAAATGAGCAAAAGGGACAGACGGGTCGGCGGAGTCGCGTCAACTTTGCACCGAGGGAGTCCAAAACGTAAATTGTCGCGTTCCAAAATTGAAACCCGTGCCCCGGAGAAAGGAGCGTTTTTATTAAGGGAAAGACTTAGCAGGAAGCAGGCCGGGCATAAACAGGTCTCGCTGGATGTTGGAGGGGTGACGGGCGAATATACATTCCGCGCCATTTTGAACTGTAGCCACGAAATAAAAATAAAAAAAACCACGCCTACTTTGATGGGTGAAATTCTCCTTCCGTTCGGGGAAGTGGAGCCGCGAACGAAAACGGAGGGCAAATAAAGTAGGTATCACTTATTGCATAACAAATATACTACCGCGATGTCGTTCCGTTTACTTTATCACATTGAGTTAAATTTATTCGCCCCAAAGGCAGGCTCTAGTTACATAAACACGTAAGATAAACACTTGCCTACGCACAGAGGAGCTGCAAAGAGAGTTCTAAAAAATATTCCATTTTAGCTGTTATCAATTTCATAAACATATAATGTTTCACAGGTTCAACTTCGAATGAGAACTTAAATTTTAGAGTCAAAATAAATTGTTATGTGCAACTATTAACTATGAAATCCTGGAATAAAAAGATCTCAAACGAATCTCATTCGAAGTTCAAACGATTCAGACACACTAATAAATAATGAAATGCCAAAAATTATTAAAAAAGGTTGCGCACTGCAGTATTTGGCGTTCCAAAAACCAATGTAAATTTAGGGAGATATTAAATTTTAATTCACCTGGATAAATATTGATTCAATGTGACGTAGCATGTAAACATAACAACGCTACGACGAATAGTATTCAGAAGTAAAGAATTTTCACAGCATTCGTTTGTTGGGCGTACTACGAAATGAAAAAAGGAAATGTACGCCTGTTTTCCTCAAATATTTCACAGCTTCCCTGAGTCATAAAAAATATTTCCAATCCAATCAACAATCTATTTTTCCAACACTGTATTCTACTGAGAGCTTCGTCCGCTTCTTATAGTGGTACAGGGCCCAATTATTAAATGTCACACCAAAATACAGAAATCAGTTAGTCCTAGGAAGTAAATGTTTCCGTACGGTTTCAAGAAGCCCTCATATGTACAAAGAGAACGCCGGTGCCGAAACTTGTTTATTTTAAGAGAAAGTTCAAATTCGATAGGAAAACATATTCCGCCTTGTACGGAGGATACCTCGAGCCTATCTATTCCCCCGGGAGATAATCAAGCTTCCGTTTTGCACGAATAATTCAGGCAAATAGACACGAGTCATCAGGATAGGGAAACGTAACTAAGACCGTTTGCGGAGCACAAAAATTGTGCATGACTTCCTGTAATGGGGGAGGGACACCCAATCAGGTGGCAGGAAGGAACGAAAGTGGGGACTGAGGGGCCTACTAGTCTCAAAATGAGGAAGTCAGTTAAGTGGGAGTCGGGACACGAGAGGGGATGACACGAATGAATAGGAATGAGGCTGAGAGCGAAAGAGTGTTGAGGGAGTTTGAAGCACCGAAAGAAAAATACGACACTCGAACTGGGCTGGAATCGCTATTACACCGAAGGTTACGGGCTTAATAGGCGGAATGAAAAGCATGTGGATAGTTTTTCTGACAATTTTTAAATATAGTAAAAACTCTGTCGTACCATGGCAGGCTAAATTGGGAATCATTATCAGATTGCAGGCTGAAATTCAGACTAATCTCTTAATTTCCAAGACCATATTTTCAGTGATATATTTATAAAAATATTTTGCCAACCCCAACTTACTATGGTAGACTGGATCACAAAAGTAGAGAAATTGATTGCCGAACTGACAGATTCAAAATGTCATTTTTTCCTCGTACAATTAGGGATATGAGCAACGGTAAATATATCCAAAACGAGTAGCTGCATGTTAGTATAAGGACTGAAAGCTAAACCAACTAACAACATGCTTTTGCATGTTTGCTATGCTATTTTTATCTATTTTAAATAGTGTAGTTTAGAACAGTATATATATACTAATCCTGTTTTATGCATGACGTGCAGCGCATGTTTGGTGAGAATTCATCCCCTGCCACACACCTTTATGGTGGCTTGCAGGGTATTATGTAGATGTATATGTAGATATTGGCTAGGGTATAAATAAAAACGAGAGAAGGATAGAAATACGGAGAGGCTTAACACATCATTTTGCCTGCGTAAAATTTTTGCCTAAAATAAAAGAACAATAACATTTTTTAATCGATGCATTAAAGGACAGTTAACATAGATTTTAATGATATTTTTGAAATTCTGTACGAGGCTCTAACTTTATAACTACTCTTTCATTTCCTTTTGAGACTTCCACGAAACTTTAACTATTAATGCCCTATAAGTCCCACAGGAAAAAGTTTTGTCATTACAGGAAGATTTGCGAGCAAAAGTTTAAGTGAATATGGTACATTGCTTGGTCAAAAGTAATTTATTTAGGCTAACAAGTAAAATTGATGACTAAATTACTAAAAATAGTATTTTATGCTCGATGGTAGTCCTTGCTCGGAGAATAGTCATCCCCTGCCACACATCTGTACAGACACTCCAGAGTAGATGTAGAAGAGTCGCCTCTGGAGAAAGGCCTCATGGGAAGACGCACGATACACCAATTAGTCTAATGCTCCAACCACTCTACTCTGTGGCGAACAATGGCAAGGGTTTAGCGGATATGACGGCGGTCGGTATTGATGCGGTGGGAAAATCCCATCTGCAAGCTGCGATTCGCTGATGACATAGCACGCATAGCAGAGACAGAGAGGGATCTGAACAAGATTCTATTAACCATGGAAAGGACAATGCCAGATATCAGCTGAAGATAAATAAGAAGGTGCGCAGCAAGTAAGAAGAGGCCCAAACCAATGTCAAACTTGGAAAACAAAAACTTGAAGAGGTGAAAGAGTTCTGTTACCTAGGAAGCCGAGTAACCTGCGATGGAACACTTAAAAAGAAGACAACTCTAAAAAGAAGAAGAGACAACTTAATCGGCCACATCTTGAGACACGATGGCGTGTTACTGACTATCGTCGAGGGAAAGGTGAACGGGAAGATTGGAAAAGGCAGGCCTCGTATGAGATACATGGAACAGGTTGTGAAGGATGTAAAAGAGAAGAATTACGTCACAATGAAAAGGTTGGCCGACTGAAGAATCGAGTGGAAAGCTTCGTCAAACCAATCCTAGGATTGTCGACCAATGATGATGATACATAGGGGTTGCGGGAATTCGATCTGGAATGAATGGAAACTTATGCGTATAATTTCGACGGGCGCGGATGAACGGTATTTCCAACAAGTCCGACTTTGTCACTACGCCTACACCACCAGTAGGACGTGAAGGGCAGTGAGAAACTCGGTCCAATTCGCTCGTGCCGACCAGTCCGTCCGCGTCGATGCAGATCACCACGGGCAGCTCGGGTGTCCGACAGGACTACGAGCGACGCCTTTTGGCTCACCGATCTCCCCTGATTGGAAAGCAGTCCAGATTGAGAGGAGACCTTAAGCCGAGGAACCGAACCCAGCTCCCCCTCACCAAAAACACCATAATCACTGCTCATTCCGCAGAATGAAAGCGAAAAAATAAAAACTCCAACTGAAATATTTATCCACCACCGTAGCTTGGCCGATGGTGGGGAAAGGGAAGACAGGGTAATGGGATGGCTGGGATTACGAGTGGAAAAGGGGTAAGCATGAACAAATGAGGGGCATGAACAAATGAGGGGCGCGACCCGATGCAGGGGACGGGAGCGGATTGGGAGATAGGCGGGGGTGGGGGAATCGGGGCGGAGGAATGCGAGAGTGGGATGGGGTGGAGGGGGACGCGTGCGGAGAGAGGGGGGGGTGTGCTCGCAGAGAATTATGGGAAGAGGCATCAACAGGCTATGGAGGCGGCGGAGCGGCCCTGGAGGCGTGGGAGGAGGGGGAGACAGAGGGGGAAGGAGGCAAGTGGGTTGAGGGGGAGGTGGGCTAAAGGTCAAAGGGCACGGAGAAAGGGGAGAGACAGAGAGAAGAAAAAAAATACGGGCGCCGAAGGGACATTTGGAGGTGGGGGACTTTGAGGAGGATGAAAGAAAATTTCGCCAGGACCATTTTTTTCTGCCGCTACCCCCGCGCGTGTAGCAGGCCGAGCGAAAAAGGCACACGTAATCAACCAAGTGGAAAGGAGATGACGACGACGACGTGTCGCATCGATGCATCGAACGGGAGGGCGATTCCACCTTCACTAGGAGCGAATCACACGTCGTACAGAAAAACGACAAAGTGCGCGGCAAAGGCGATCGACGAGTTCGTCCCGCAGTATACTTAGAAGCTCCCGCAGAAAGACTACCGCCTTCACACACATTATAGCCTGCAGGCCACCGGGGGGGTTATTTTGTAATCTCACCTTTTTAATGACTCTTTGCGGGAAGGCGGGATCTCCGTTTCGCTCTCTTGATGATCGGCTCACGAACGGTTCGTGAATTGTCGAAGCTTCTGTCGGTAGCGCTATCTGTTGCCGATCTCGTCTACTTTGAATAAACAAACGAGTGCCTGGCAACGGCGACCGCTTTCTTCAAACATGGAGGAATACGGTGAAGGTGAGTGAAAAATTGTTTGTCCCTATCATTTTAATTATTCGGATGACCTGTCAGGATAATTCATGTCCGATAATTTCTTTTTTACCAATATTGGAATTTGCATTTGTTTCTCGCTACTTTTACGTTAATCGTGTTTTTAGAAATCATTTGTTGATAATATACATTTCGTGATTTAAGAACGTAGTGCAAATTCCAAAAATACAATTTAAAATCGTTTGTATCTTTCTCGCTCTTGCTTTTTTTCCAACTCAAGCTTCAAGTGGAAACGATGGTGGCTCCATTTCACGTCCTTTACGAGGATAAGAGGGGAACTAATGGCAAGCTGAGATAATGAAACGGATCAAGAGTCGAAAGATACGGATCATAGCGGATGAATCGTCTAAAAGACCAGCACATCACCGGCAGTTCACCGCTTGAGATCCGAAGATGGTCACGCCGCCTGGGTGGCGGAGTTCAACTATGAAAAAGTGACATTTTATGACGTATTCTCACTAAAGTGAGATTACAAAATAACCCCCCAGATAGCGTGGTGTCCCTGGACCACCAAACTTGAATCGCGTGTCTGTGCGTTTAAATTCAGTGCGGTCAATTTTTTGTCAGTAGGAGACAAAATCTGTTCATTTAAGAAGGTTTATTTCAGGGGCAAATCTTGGTGATGGGAGAAATGATTCAGTTTGTACTTATTCCACGAATTTATTTTAACCCAACCGGTTTCGACGTTAGCACGTCATCATCAGGGGTACAATCACCGAAGTTTCTGGGAGTGCAAGTCACTTATATAAAAAATTCCTGGAGGTGGGGGTTAAGTGAGAAGTGGTTGAGGGAGGGAAGAGCCACTGAATCGGCAATGTTGGGTCAAAAGGAGTTGACGTAGGATAGTGGCTTGGGGCAGTGGGGGAGAACGGGGACCGGGGGGGGGGTGGAAAATAGGTGGGGGTATTGCTAATCACCGATGGTCAAGGTGAAGAGGAAGGGGCTGCGGACAGTCATGGTGCAACACGGAGGTAAAAGGAGAACATTTATATTCGGAAGAATCATTTAAAACCAATACATTAGGAGCACCTTGTCTCGTAACAATTTCTAAATTCTCTAAAAAAATCCAGTTAAAACCCTTTGTCATTTATACATAAAATCTTGGGTGAAAAATTACCATGGTGTCCAGTCTCAATAAGATGTTTAACAAACCCGGATTTTGGGTCATTATTTAATAAACATTTACTGTGTTCTTTTGCTCTGATGGTGAATTTACGACCTGTTTGTCCACTCTGCACTCCCAGAAACTTCGGAGATTGTATCCCTGATGATGACGTGCTAACGTCAAAACCGGTTGGGCTGAAATAAATTCGTGGAATAGGTACAAAGAGAATCATTTCTCCCACCATGCCGTCATTCCACAAAGTAGAGCTTGCAACAGTTGATGTTTTGCAAATCTTGGTGTTGCTATGGTTGCAAATTGTGTCAGGAATGAAAGAGTATTTGTATCGACCGGTGAAGGAGTTCACATTCTTATCTGTGTGCTCCCGTCCGCCGATATAGTGTGGGGTCTTAATAATTCTCTGTGTCTGGGTTAACTCGACCACCCTGCATCTTTCCAGAAGCCTCTACGGAATTTTAGAGAGACACGGAGACTAATCAATTATTTTCAAACAAGATTTAAAAGTCTTTCTTCTCATGAACAATAAGAAATCAAAGCAGGCGTCGCAAAAAAAACTCATAGGTAGGTGTATTCAAGTGTAACCATCTTGAATCATTTCCACCAAGGTTTTTTTAAATCTACTTACTCATGCCAACGGCATACTCGCATGCTATTCCTCTTAGTGATCGACCGGTTAGGGTAGGTCTAAATGGACATTAAATTCCTCCCACGACTCCTACATTTCACACGATGTCCCTCTTCAGCCCCGCAAACTTCTTACCTGCCATTATTCTATCCAAACTTTCCGTTCTTCTCCTTCCTCTTCCCCGCTTACCCAACATCTTTCCCTCAATCACGTCCTTCTAATCACTCTCGTTCTATTCTACCTGCTCCATCCACTCCCTCTGCCTTTTACTTATTTTCTCAATCAGCTTCTTTCCTCTCCTACCATCTCTAGCGCCTCCCCGTTCGTCTTCCTTTCCACCCAGCTATCATACTTCTCGATCCTCCTCCGAGCCTATTACGTCAAACGCCTCAAGTCTTTCTTTCGTTGCCATACAATGCCTCACTCCAAATAAGAATTTTCACAACTAATACAAAAAAAAACACCGCAGTGGAATAAATAAACCGATTAATTAAATTATATTTATTCACAAATTAAAATGACGCACTAGTACTCTCACAGATTAATATATATTTTAAGGCAATTAGACAGCTTCAAGGAGAGAATGCGACAACGTCAGTCAATCAATAAAATTTCTGCAGTATGCTCTCAACTGCGAGGGTTATCACACACCGAATTCCTTGACACTACAAGAGGAATGTGTGTGCAAAAATGCGACAAAAGAAACTATGTAGTGTTTAGTGGACCTAAGGGATTCAATAAACAGATGGAACTCGGCCCAAAAACATTCTCTTGAGCGATATTTCCTTCGCGTCTCGAGGAAGCAATATTACGATTGCACCACGGTAAACCATGCGCAAGCAACTTCGCCATTTGAAGAGAACGAAAAAGAGCTGGACACAATCATAACATGGCGACCTTTCGCCGAGAGAAGACCTTCACCCCGGAAAATAGTCAACCCGAACACGGACCCAGCGACTCAAGGATGCCCGCTGCCCCTAAAAACTTGTCTTGCAAGAAGAGAGACCGGCTGGTAAGAGGGGCAGCAGTCGGGGAGGCGGAGGAAGAAGAGATTTAAAGACGGGAGGGAGAGGACGGACAGTTTTTAGGGTTAAGAAGACGTGTGTGTGCGTGTGATGTGACGGGGAGGGAAACGTTTTCTTAAGTCCCCGGGGGTCGTGGGAACGAGACGCCTAGGAGAAGGTGGGGGAGGCAAGATGGAAGTATAGGTAGTGGAGCGGCAGCTAGCTAGCGGCAACAGAAGAGGGAGGAGGCGGATGAAAAAAAACCGAAGTGGGAGAGGGTGGAAGTGAGAAGGGGATGGGGATTAAAAGGGTCGGCAGGGGAGGGGAGGGCGGGCGGGATGGGAAGGGGATTATGAGCGGAGAGCGAGAGAGGAGACGGAAGGAATTTAAAATGGTTAGGTGACGGATGGATGAAGATACACAGGGATTTCGGGCGGGCTGAGTGGGGAAAAGAGGAAAGAGTTAGTGGGATAAGGAAGGGAAAGGGAGGTGGAAAGAAGGGAAAGGAAGTGTGTCGGAAGAGGCAGAAAGAGAGCTAATGCCCTTCACATCACCAACGCCCTGACCGACTCTCATGCAGCCCCACACGAACTTAACGCAACACCCTCGCGCGTTCCTCGGTGTGGCATAAAAGGAGAAATAAGAGAAACCGAAGCTGCAATCGAATCACGAATGCAACAGAGGTCGCATATTTGCGTGTTCTCCCACAGCACAAGCTACGACCTATCACTTCAGCCGTAAATTGTCTACGAAAAAGTTTCCATGGAGAATAGCCAAACGTGCAGTGTAAGACTTTTCTGGGACAGAAAGAGGGAAAACATTCAAGTGCCCCCTAACTAGTAGTTCCAAACGCCAGCGACCCGACAAGTTGAGCTCTGGCGGCTCGGTGGAGACGGGGGAGAATTAAGTGAAGCGTAGTAAAATCGAAACGGAAGGCGTATGAGACGTGGGCTGACGAGAAAGCGTAGAAAATAACTAGTACTATATAAAAATTTACTCGTCTAAACTTTTTAAAGGCACCAAATAGTAAATATAGGCTCAGGTCGTAAGTCAAATCATGACGGTGACTCTTTGATCGCCAACTGGTTCGTAACAAACTTTCAACAGAAGGCAGCAACTAGGCAGTGATGATAATGCACGCAGTAAGTTCGCATTGACGTAAAATTGATTACTCAGGCTGTATGCACGACGAAGGTGGTAAAATGGAATCAGAAAACGAGTTGGAGGGAGAAAACGAGAGAGTTGACGGGGCGGATTTTCAAAGTGAAGCAAAGAAGTCTTAAGACGCACACCAAAAAAAACCAGACTCGTAACAAGGGATTCGAGAGGAGACGGGGGTCTGTGGAGGGGAAATAAAGTCCCTAACCTCAACGCCAATGCAAGGATCTCGGGAGCCTGGATGGAGGGTTTTGAAGCTTCCTCTCGCCAGAAAATTTCTTTCACCCGGCGAGGTCTCCCTTCACCATCAGAGGAGCTATCCCCCGAAGGGTGACATTGTATGGTGGCGCCGCGGCGGTGATTCGAGGAGTTTTCTCCCATTCGGCAGAGGAGGTCAGGCTTTGAGCTCCGTTCCCTCGATAATTACCGACGTTGCCCTAGGCCAGTCGCGGGTAGGAGCTTCGATTTCGTTCAGTAGAAGAAATTCATCCATGACGCACGGTGTGGTGAATGAATTCCGATCGTAAATTTGGCTCCGTTGACGTCTCTTATGCACTGCACTTACGATTAGACGGCGAGATTGGAAGGGGACACCAAGCGCCGAGCGCAGAAAGACGTAGCGAGATTTTCCCAAGTGGCCTTAGAGTCAACCCGCAGGGGAACGATGGGACGAAAATACAGCGGGTCGCCAGAAATAAATTACAACGCAATTAGAGTAAAGCACTTGGGTGACTGCGAGCGAGTAAATACGAGAAAATTGGGTGAGACGGTAAAACAGCGTCATAGGATGGCGAAAAAAGACAAAATATGCTGGGAAAATCAATGAGGTAGGTCCAAGATGAGCATAGACAAGAAGAGGCTTGCAGTGTACTTCGTAGATGAAGATGAAGTGCGCAGAAAACGCTATTAAAGAATTTATCTAACACACAGATAAGTTGGAAGGCATAATTGGGTTAATATAGAATACGTAGGAATCAGAAAAGTAGGAAGAACAAAACCCAATTTTGAAGAACTTTAGAATACTCATGGGAGATATACATTAAGAAATAAAAATTAAAAAGAATTGACAGAATACGAAGGCTGAGAAGGAAAGCAGTAAAACTGATCCTCCACGTCAGCTATAGATAATGAGGTTAGCACTCGGGCTCCACCAAAAATCTATTTTTTAATGAAGATAAAATGACTACTACCGCAAACAACAGCAATATCATTGACGTGGAATATGAATCAATTATCTAGCACTATTTTATGCATAAGAATACAGGATAATACAGAGAATAAGATTCAGTTCTGACTTTGTGTTCGTCTAAACGAAAACATTACTATTGATACCTAAATTACTATATTTTGAATGGTTCTGGAAAAGTACAGGTACACATCTATATTTTGCAACATCACTTCACACCATCAGATTAATTAATGTAGAGAGCTTTCCTCAAAATGGTTTTGATTGTCATGTCAACTCCCGGCGGGAATCAGAAAGGTACGCTTTGGCTCGAGGAGCACGCAGCTGAAGTGAAGGACTGCCTAGCCGAGAAATGCCGGACGTAAAATGTGGCATAATAGCTGACTGAAACTCCAGTATTCACCCCCACAATTCACTGGCCAGTCCGCCAGCAGTCCCACGACGTAAATGGCCACACCGCTTCCCAAAATGTCTGGACCTCCGTGCCCCGATTCAAACCGCAGCCCCCACAAGGCAAGCATAAGCATCGCGGGGCTACGAAACAAACCCCCCTTTCCCACCACCCTCTTCTTCCACTCTCGTCAGAGGACCAGCTCGCCCACGGATCGAAGAATAGGAGGGGAGGGAGAGGAACTATAAAGGACAGTTCACACTCCCAAGGGCGAAAGGAAAGGAGGGCTGCGGATGATTAGAGTGGGCAAGCGAAGGGAGGAGGAGGGTTCTTAGAAGTGTCGCGGTGGAGGGGAGGGGAAGGCGTAGTGAGAGGGATGAGAGGGAGAAAGGTCACCACCATCGGACGCCCGGTGAGGCAGAAATCAAAGAGGGATGCTGGGCAAAATGGGGGTAGGTGGAGAGCTTAACAAGGGCGGTGTCTATGCCGACACGAAGTCTAACAGCGTGGGGGTACCATTCGACCAGTCAAAAAAAGGCAAATGGTCAACGTTCAAGCCTTCAGAAAACTCCTTTATAGTTCACAAAACACTAACATTGTCCCAGTACAATTGGTTCGCGCGAGATAGAAGTATTCACCAAATGTGGAGAACTTGGACACAAAGCAAAACCGTGAAGAATACTACGAAGTGAATATAAACGAAAGGATTGGGAAAAAATAATAAATGACTGGATACGACAATGATATACAGCAATATGCTGTGTCCCCGAGTTAAGAGGAAAGAAATTGGATGAGATTGGAGGAGTAGAAAATACGATTTTGGAAAATGGTTGCAATAAAAATGGGCCGATGTTTACGGTTTACGGAATCACCATCACGTACACAGGAAGTAGGATAGGTGGTGGTTCGGAGACAAAAATAGAGACTATATGTAGACGGTAATAGGTGGCAGTGGGGTACTGAAGGCAGTGAAAGAAGAGAGAACATCAACGACATTCGTGTTTTCATAGTCAATAAGAAGGAAAGAGAGAGAAAATGGATAAAATTATGGATTTGTTGACGAGAATCAAGATATACGAAAGAGTGAATAATAAGGATTTTTTATAAAATCATAACCTATGAAATTAATTCAAGTACATCTACATATCCTTCCAGTATTTAGAATATCAATGCAGATAATAATAATCCCCGTCATCTCCTCGTGTTTTCTTCCTCCATCCAAGGTTTTTATAATTTCCTCTAACTGTAAGTATCATCCGCCGCACACCACTTCCACCTACTCTGTGACCGCCTGTACTAATGCAATTTCCTCTCCTGCCATTCAAAATATCAGCTTTCACTACAGATTTTTCCGTTACCGTCAGGACCCTTTCTTTCCTTCTCTCTCAATCTCCTTGGAACCACACATCCTTTGCAATCAGAGGGTTGGAAACTTGAGGATTATCTTCCCTGTTTAACATCCACAGTGTAGTTTCTGTCAGCTAACAACAACTAACTCACTCCCTATCTATTCGAGACAGATGAATTGGTCATGTTTCCCTGCTTTCTCCCAAGATGATTTACTATTTACCTCTGCCTTAGTGAAATTAAATTTTAAACACAATAGCAAACAATACAACACGAGAATATTTCCTCGTTGACTGCTTGCCCCGAGGCTCACCGATAAAAAAACGGGAAAAACAAAATTTTATAGTACTAATGCTAACACCAAAAAAGTACTTGACACCTTTTACTTTCCGCATCAATATTGATGTTAGTGGATTATTCAGAGAAATAATAGTTAGGCGTAGCATTTATCTAATTATACATAACCAACACAAACTGCAAACCAACACAAGTGTGTGTGGCAGGTGGTTACTAACCCTCAGAAATGCAGTGAGCAAACAAACCTTTTGCTAATTATGAACAATACGCATTCACGCACAATTTAAGTCATTCTCAGAGTATTCGTCAAGGGCAACCTTGTCCAATTTTGGAGAGAAAAAGTTCAAAAATTATTCTCGTGCCCAAAATTAAGACCTATTCAACAAGAAGGCCGCTTATGCTCTAATTACCTATTCTTGGGGAATGAATTTCGGAATGGCAACACGGCCTGAGCTCTGGGGTTCGAGAGATGAGGGGGGAGGCGAGTGGGAGGGGGCGTGAGGGGGAGTGAGTGAGGGGGAGGAGGTCGGGGAGGGAGCGATGGAGCAGAGCGGTGTTTGATAAGGGAGGGGAGGGGAAGGAGGGGGGTGGTAGGGCGGGAGGGGAGGTTGGAGATAAGAGGGATGCACAAGGGTGGGAGGGGAGGGGGCGGGGGGAAGACCCCAGGGTAGAGGTCCCTGTGCAAGGGCTCCGTTATCAGTCCTATTGCAAGGCAATATACGCTCTCCTCCCGCTGCTGAATCAAAAACATGTTTGCTCAGCGCCGCTATAAACTCTTCGCCCGTTATCGCGAGGCCCTGGAAAAGATTTGCCTACGAATCCATAAGAGCGGGGGAAGGTGAAAATTATGCACCGAGATTTTTTGTTCCGGAGCCGCAAGATATTAATATCCGTTCATGTGCAGCAGAACTACGATCATACGACCAATTTTCTTCCTCGCTGCCATTGTTATTGACTACGATCTTGAAGCATTTTAAGCCAACGCGAAGGCCATTAGCAGTCGTAGGTACACACGACAAATCACAATTGAGTTTAGCCTCAGTGGTTTTCCGGTTATTTCATTTCTTTTGCCTATCCTTTCAACTTTCCATTCTCTTTACGGTAACTAATGATACCTTTGCACCTTCCCCCTCCGTCACTTGTACCAAAACAGGTGTGCAGTTCGAGCACAAGAATTTCTTCGCATCGCAATCCGGCAACCCCGCATATTACATTGAAACGAGAGAAAAAAAAGAAAGCGAAATCCATGCACACTATTGTGGCCGGCAGACAGAAGGGATGCATTCACGGCGACTGTTACGCAAGCATTCGATTTCTATCACTCTTGTAGGAAGATGTAAACAAGAACGGAAGTAGCTGTTCCATCCTGGCATTGCGATAAACGTGATAAGGGAAATGAGTGCTGTCGGCTCCCTTTTTTATGCCACTGGGTCATTAATTTGTTTGCCGAATTGAAGCAGTTGCATTCTCTCATGGTCACGCTGACTGAGATCTTGACCCCTGTTAAAGTCAAACTAACGCCAGTTTCACTAATTACCATGTAATATCTTTTTGTGAGCAAATATTTCGCATTCTGTCGAGTTTCTCCCCGTTTTTTTAATGTACTGATACCAATTTCACCAGTAATCTATCTGGGGTCTTCAGGTCCTGAATACAGGGCCACCACACCACATTACCTCTCTTTGCTGTTGAAAGTTAACTGCAATTTTTGCGAGTAAAATGTGAAAGCTCGACAGAAACGGCTTCTCATACTGGGAAAAGTACTAACAATAAGACAAACTCTTCAACTTAACAGCATACTTACTTTAATTTCTTTTACAATGCTTAGGCATGCTAGCAATGACTTTTTTCTGACGGTTTGAGTAAGAAAGGGGAATGGGGGAAAAGGGAACTGAAGTTAGTTGGACTTTTACAGGGGTTAAATGAGACCTCATTCAGCGTGACCATGAGAGAATGCAACTGCTCCAATTCGGAAAACAAATTTATGACTCAAAGTGGTAGAAATGAGCCGACAGCACTCATTTCCCTTATCACATTTATCAATCAGGCACGTAGCCAGGGGGGGGGGGCGCTGTGGTGCTTCAGCGAAATTTTTTCCCAATAATTTTGTTGTTCTGAGTTTAGCAGTGAACTTTATTAGTGGGGAGAGATAAGTATGGACACTGTAAAAGTAAATACCAAGCACCGAAAACTAAGGGAAGAGATTTGTAACATGTGGTCTGATCACAATGCCAGGATGGAACAGCTACTTCCGTTCTTGTTTACATCTTTTTACTTGCGCAGCCAAGATGGAACTCGAGACTAATAACGCCAAAAGCTCAGGAACGGTCGAACCAACGCCACCCCAAGAAATTTGGCTCATTATTGATCTGCAAGGGGCAGCAGAGCAACGGATGGGACATAAAAAAAAGAACGGGAAACATCGGCATAGGAAATTTTACACTTGTCCCGCTCTCAATCAGGAAGCGGACGGAGGAAGTGGACCAGTACGAACGTCCTGGTTCGGGTAGCTGATGTTATGAAGAGAGACGTGCAACTGGCGCTGGGTGTCTTTCCATGGCGCGCCGCTGAAAAAAAGCAGCCAGAAGGAGTAAAAAAAACAGGAAGACGGGTGAGGGAGGGAGCCGGACGGAGGAAGACTAACATTCCAGCAGAAAAGGGACGGCTAATCCTCCAGCTGGACACTGTACAAAAAACGAAAGGACAGGAAGGCAAGAGACACGAGGGAAGGCATTGAATGGACAGTGAGGATGCTGCTCTTTTTCTGCTAAAACTGTTGGCCGACACAATAAAGCCACTCTCCCCGAGGCCAAGTCAGAAAGCCCATGTCACTGCTGATTTACTTCCTCTTCCGCAGTTTTGACGACTGATACGTCACCAAGGCCAATCTTATTGCGTGAGCAACAACCGTCTCGTCTGGCTAATATCTTAGAAGCACGACCTAAACGACTGAGAATTTAACCTATTTTCCTAACTGGACCAAGATAAATACGGATTTATACAACGTGCAAACATTATATTGATGCATAAATAATGGCTTTAAGGTTGTAATGGAATCATAACGGGATATCTGACTTGAAGATGCAAAGCCCTAAAAGTTAGTTCGAAAAAAATAACTTGGGTTCAGGATCGTCCACAAAATAAAGACCAAATATAGAATTAAGTCGAATGAGACAGGTGATACATGGTGGAATTTCGAAACGCTAAACATGTTAAGAAAATAACTTGGCACAATTACACAATTTTATTCATTTTTTCTATCAATTTCGACGTCTGGGAATAATTGTCAAGATAGCAATCAAAAGAAGCTGTTCCGACAATGATGGTAGTAAATTATACAAAGGAATTGTACAAAGTTATTTCCTTAACATGTTTGACCAACAATGGAGTTCAAATGGAAGGTCGGTTAGGCTGGGAAGAGCTGACCGACCCTACGCCGTTTGAAATTCACTCTCAGGGTACGGGGGCCAGTTCCATTCCCTGTGCAGTCTGTGAGTTTCTGGAAAGGTCTGACAACTTGGAAATAAAAGATGGGGTTTAGCTTTTCTTGTCCAAGGGTCTCTCCTAGATTGGAACCCGTGACCACTTTTTGGTTGCCTAAAGCTCTACGGGCTTTATTACCACGCTATCTAGTCGGAGTAACGAGAAGTCAATTAAAAAAAATACTCGGTAAACACTGGGCAGCAGAAAGGAACCAGCAAGGGAGATACTTTTCGGAGGTGAAGGAGAGCGGAGGGAGTGAAACGCTAGGGAAGAGGAGAGAGAGAGAGAGAGAGAAAGGGATGGAAACTGCGGCTTAAAACGGCACGAAGGGAAGTCCGTTCACCCCCAACCACCGCTAACTCCAGAGCCTTCCCAGGAATCATTTATTTAAATCGTAATTTTGGCGCGAAAAGGGAACACGTTCCAGTTCCCTCCGCGAAAACGAACGCAACTCGCCCCCCATCCCTCCCTCGAAGTGATCTTTAACTTTTTATTTCGAGTGCGCGGGGGTTGGGCGGAATCGAAACGCTGTAATTTCCGGAAAAAAAAGAAGGAACTCCGTCGGCTCCGCGAGGCGTAAATACCGAAGTCCCGGGACCCGCTGATCCCCTTTCTTACCGTCCTTCCCAACCCTCCTCCCTCAACCCCCAGAATGTCCCACGTACTGTCCCCCCCCCCCCCCCCTCCCCCCTTTCCAAGGTGGGAAGGAGGGAAAAAAATCATAACTCGTTCGATTCTCCCGAAATTGGATTCCTTCCGAAACTCCTGGCATCACCTCTCTCGCGCGCGAGCCCCCGCAACACCATCCCGCGCTCCTTACTATTTCATTCCGTTTGTGTTTTTTTTTCTCTTTCCGATTCGCTTTTCTTTTTTCTTTCACCCCTCCGCTGCCGATCGGTTCTGAGAGAACGGACCGAGGGTGGAGAGAGAGAAAGAGGGGGGTGGGGAAGGCGATCCTGACACGTTACATCAGAGACCACTTCGCGGGGCGATATTAGGGACCGGGTAAGGATTCGGACGCCGTAGGTACCGTGGAGTGTGCCACCGACCAATCGAAACTTCCTTCCCTTTCTCGAGCTGGGATTCTTTGCCAAAACCTATTTTCAGAAACTTCCTCGCATTCCGCTACTTCGTACAGGTGTCAAGAGTTGGCGATCCGTTCCTGCTCGGGCAAAAATCAGATTTCTCGGCCCCGTTTCGGGAATCCGACAGAATAAAATCATTCACTTAAGACCGCGACTCGAAGAAGGATCACTCGATATCACCCTGACTTCACTAAGCAGTTAATCCACCAAAGCGCCCCCTCGGAAATCCACAAGGGATTATGGATGGAATGGTTAGAAGATCTTAACTGGCTCGACGAGATGCCGCGGGCCCTGGGGGGTTGTGTTTGAAACCGTCGGGATTATCTCGAATACGTAACCAAGGAGTCACGTGGTATAAACACGAATGGTTCGCGAACTTTGGTGTGTGAAAACCTCTGATTATAACCTTATTCATTGTTTACACTTGTGTTTAACTCATCTCGGGGCCCTACAGCTAAGACAGATGAGAAAAACTCGGGTGAAAGCAATTAATGATGTTGTAACGAGCGATTCAGAAACACCGAAACATAGGCCCTGCGCACACTTGGCCACTCGCACCAGCCACAGCCTAGCCACTAGTGGCAGCGACAAGCTGCGGCCGACGCTTTGCGTGCATTTATATCACATCTCCGCACACTCGGCGATTGCTGTCGCCGCGTCTGGCCACAGGCTAGGGCTGTGGCCGGTTCTCGCTACTTGTGGCGGCCACTAGTCGCCGACTTCAGGCGCACACTTGGCCACTGTCGCCGCTAGCCACTCTGCGCTTCTCAGTCTGTTCGAGTACTCCGTGGAGCGTGCGTGTCTATTGCTCAACAGGGAGACTTTCGATGTGGATGTCTTTATATCCGAAATTGAAGCACGTCCCCCCATTTGGGACCTGAAATCGGACTGGTACAGTGATCGTATGAAGAAAACCGAGGCCTGGAATGAACTGTGCCTCAAATTCATTCCTAATTTTGCCGAAAATAGCATTCAGGAAAAAAATACTGGTTACGGAATGGAATACCTACGGTAAAATTTGGTTACGGAATGGATTCAGTCAGTGAAAAAAGTGGCGGCGACAGGTGGACGGGTTGAGCGTCTAGTGGCAGCCACTAGTAGCCGCATCTAGGAGCTGATTGACCACTTGTGTCCGCCACTACTATAGTCGCGACCACAAGTGGCCAAGTGTGCGCACGGCCTTATCCTGCACTGGTGCGCTCATCAGGTAGTGACTTCGCTACGGCTTACCGTTGATAAGCCTTAGCGATTCGCGGAGTGTCATATTTGTCAGATTTCAAGATTTCCGTTTGCGATAAAACAGTGAAGAGAAAAAAAAACACCCGGAGAGATGGAAGCTACCATCAAACGACCGGTCCCATTCGACGCGAAGGAAAGCTTTTTTTACCTGTCTCCAGCAAGCGGTATGAACTCGTCGAGACGAGGAAATACGCCTGTATGAGAGGAAAAAAACATACATTCCCGACCACACAGACTGGGAAATAGTTCCGCCAAACGAAGTCAAACGAAAAAAACCCTACTCTTCAGCCAGAACTCTTGATAAAATTTCAAGAATCCTGCTCTGTGCACATACAAACAAAAACATTTCAACGCCATAAGTTCTTACCCACATTTTTCCCTTCGAAGGGAGTGGGAAATCATTACGTCACCGTAAAATCGTTATCTCGACAATTTGAGTCTATCATAACTAACACGAAAAGTTTGGAGGGATACGAGGAAATGAATTATAGAGGATTTTTTTACTATATTTTGCTATCATCCTATATCAGCAGCTATTGACCGGAATTCCAGATAAAAGCTATTTTCATGTTAACCATACAGTAGATTACAGTAGATTAAGCCCGTTGCACACGGTATTTGATCCAGTACATGGTCGAGTATTCTAGCGAGTATGCTAGCTTTCCAGCATCGGGTGAATAGAACCAGTATGCTGGCTAGCAAGCATGCTCGCTAGCATACTCGCTGAGCTACTGGATGTCATACTTGATGCGGTACTAGATTTCTAGTAGCTCCCAGTTGGAGCCAGTAGCCATCAACCAATCAAGTCACGTTACAGACGCTGTGCGAACTTCTTTTTTCAAAATTAGTAATGAATCATTAGAATAACCGCTTAATAGTAACCACAAGGTCGATGATCGTGTGAAACCTACCAGGACGGTTCCAATCCTGTTAGATTCTGTCCTCAATATCAAGTAGCGGCTAGCACACTAGGTCTTGAGCTGGATCAACTATCGTGAGAAACGGGCGTTAGAAAAATACCGATAGAGATTTTCTCATGTTTACCTAGTTGAGGAAAGACTCCCGAAGGTGTTCGTGGTGCATTCCTAGAGTCCTCAAAAGATTCATCCGAGGTTAAAAGCGCGAGGCAACCCCTGCCGTCAACCTCCCACAGAACCACCCTTGACTCTGACCTTACCATCCTTTCCTTCTAGTGCTTCTGAGCTCGTGGTGGGAGATGAGGACATGAAAAAAGAGAGGAAGCGAGGTTATGAAGAGGGGACGGAGGCCGGCACATATATATCTCATTTTCCGTATCGCAATGATAGGATGAAGAATCGTGGAGAACAATGGGTGCCAGCTGGCAGAGATTCAAAGATTGTACACAGCGAGATGGGGAGGAGGGAGATAGGGGGAGGACAAGGGGTAGGGATTGGTAGTCGTCTTCAAGGTGGAGGCGGGCACGGAGGGGAAAGAGTTTAATCTCTGGCCGGTAGAAATGATAGCAGTGGCGAGAGTCGGAGGGCTACGCTATTCCCCTTATCTCCAGAGCCTCCGGAAACGAAGAGCCTTGGGTGCGTTTCTTTATTAACCGCCCTATCTTCAAAGGGGAACAGCTTTTGCTTCCTTCCACGAGCAAGCCTCCTCGCACGCCCTTTTCTTCTAAATATGACCCATCGCAAATAACTTCCTTTTAAATCGTCCTCCCTTTCCAGCATATTCGCACGGAGAATCCATCCAAGCAAACGAGGCGTTTCGATATGCTTCAGGGTCGCGTATTCCCGTGAACTCCACACCGACGTACTTCGAATCCACATCACGAACGAAAAGAAACGGCTAAAAATTACCGAAATAGTCCAATGGTAAGTCCTGCAAATGTTTGGTGTATGCGAAAGGGTGGCAAAGCCAAAAAGATTTTTCTCACCAAAGTAAACAAAAATACGCGAGTTCCTGATGTAGATGTTATTCATGTGCCCCTCACAGCGAACTCTAATGAATCGTGGATACACTTGACGTTCCTCACAAGAATGTATCCGAAAACAAAGTTAACGGTGCTGGTAGGAATATTACAAGCACTGGCTTCAAATAGCAAAAAAATACGTCAGTGTTATATTATTCCCAAGAGACAAAGTTTAACAGATCGAAAACTGCAGTCCCTGGAGGCTAGTCAAGAATTTATACTCGCATGCTGCGTCATGAATAATGAATTACCACAACGGGGCAAATCTAATGAATAATTTACCAGATTCTTTAGTTTTACTCGCTATCAGATAAGCGAGAATGTAAAATACAAGCGCGGTTGGAAGACCTAATAGCTTATTTATCAGGGGATATTCAGCTACATGGCACACCGAATACTCATTAGGGAGGCCAAGAAATACGAGCCGAAACATGACTTTCTGTCCAATAGTTCCGGGGACGTACATAATTTTAAAAAAATCGCAAGAGCGAAAGTTAATTATTCAGTCAGTGGCAATGAGGAATAAAAACGAAAGAGGGGCAATATGTATCAACAGCGGTGCTATATGGGGTGGGGAGGAAGAGTGGGGTGACGTTATCACACTTGCTCGGGCAGAGACGACGGGAAGGGATCCTCAGATTGGATTTCAATTATGTATCATGGGCGGGGAGTGGTCGCGAGAGAGATATAAAAAGAGAAGTGCGGCTACTTCTTCCGCAGCGTCGATCGCAAATGGCGGTTCGACACGTCGCGACACGGACGCATCGCGGAGAACCGTTTCCGGCGCTAAATGACTCGATCCCTTTCCACGGCTCGTGGGAAACGAGTCTCGTTCTTTTTTTTCTCCTTTTTCATCTACGTGACTTTTTTTCCTTAACTCGCGCGGAAAATGCAAGGCACGACGCCGCGGGCAGCGGTGCATTCATTCCGTTATTTAAAAAAAAAGAAGAAATAGGGCAGGGCGCGCTTCTGCGATCGGACGGTGGGGATCGTGGGATAAATTATACGCGTTTCGCATCGTCCCCGATTAAAATTTCAACGCGAGATTCATATCCCGGGATCTCATTCAAAGTGTCGAACGTGATGACAATGGGAAGGGAGTTCGATGCGCTAAGATGTACGGATCCGTAACCAGGAAACTGATGCAAACTAGGCGGACTTCCTGCCCTGACTTCCTGAAAAGAATGAAATACAGGAGTTAATCGACCACTTTGATGCCCAATACTGACGTCCCACGGATGAAGATCGTTTTTTCACGACCTGGAAAAGGATCAAGAATTCAGGATTCCCAGATCCTACTCCTTTTTAGCTTTGCATATTTCCTAACTCACATTATTCCAGACCAACTGTCAATTCTTCTGCAACCTCATCCCTAATAGCATATCATTCGCCCTTTATCACGTCCTTCAAAACATCTTCGCTCCTTATCGTCCGTCCAAACAAATTGTTTTATTCTCATTTCTAACACCAATTATCCCCTCTCCTTTCCAGTACTTCCTTAATATCAAATGTTCAAAAGTCTGTCACTATAGATATTTGCACGGAATCCCTATATTTATGGTATATTTCATTCAAACAATCATTGCCACATCATATAATTGATTATAAACTTCCTAAGAGTTCACTACAGATCTTTTCTCAGGTCACAGAATATTTCTAGCATTATTTTACCATTTTAATAACTTCATTAAGAAATGGGGTCTACCATATTTTATTGCCGAATCTGAGAGAGGTTGTAAAATAAAAACACCTGTATTTTTCAGTTCTTCGATCCGTCAATTAGTACTCGAGTTGTAAGCGGCGAAAACTGATATTTTTAACACTTTCGGAAAATTGGGCGTGCAAAGGACAAGTACATCATCCACTTCGTCCAATTAGAACTGAGACAGCGAAGCTTCTTTGCCTTATCATATAGGGGGACACACAGCTGACTCTACCAATGGAAGTGGTTGCGACAGGATCGGTGCGAGCAGACCTCCCCCCCCTCCACTCCCTTCTCTTTCCCTAAAAACAGTCAAGGACGGGAGGTGGATGACGTAGTAATCCTTAATGCAGCTCATTCGGTGGGCGTCACCGTTTGTTTATTTTAATTTTTTATTAATGAGTGAATGGATCTGGTTAGAAGAATAATTTTTTCACTAAAATTCATTTTTCGTTTCTATCTAACGATTTCGTGTACAAAATTGCGACTTCGGTTCCGAGTAAACGCCCCCATTCCCCCTATCAGTTGCTCCGTCCCTTTTAAAGCTCAAGGAAACAACAAGCTTAGAATGAAGGAATTAGTAAGGATAGAACATGCGCTAGAGAAAATCCAGAGTAGATATCTTCATAATGTAGGCAATTCAATTAGCGAAACCATACCTTCAGATAGGAATGCCGCACATATTCAGAGGATCATCTGCACCAAACAACAATGCTCTGAAGATAGGGGAAGTCGGTGCATGACTGAGAACTGCAAACTAGCAACGGAGAACGACTGGAAAATATCTAATCAGTCGAAGAACTTGCTAAGCCGATTGTTTACGAGACACAGGCTAAAGTAGGGGAATGAGGAGAGAGAGCCGTAGAGGGATAAACCTTTGCTCTGGCTTCAGACGGAGATGAATTCCTTAAGCCGCTGCCGGCGCCTCCTAACATATCCTAATCCCTCCCTTACTCTAACACCACAAACCTGTGGATGCCCTCTCGCTGATTATCGGACTATATAACTCTGCATGAGCACTCTCGTCCACACAACCAGCATAGGTCATGTGCAAAGAGAATGGATTAAAGTCTTTCACTGACTCCTCTAATGGCGTTAATTTTGAGAACGGTGTGCCTCGGCCAAAGATGCACAACGAGAGAACAAAGGAAAATAATTTCCCACGAGAATATCTTCTGCATTACGTCGACGGGAACCCACCCCTGCATCAGGTCTCGCAGTCTGTTCCAAAGGCTCCAACGAGTAAGACCTGGCAAGAAGTAAGCCTTCCTTAATTGGACAGAGTATGTCCAATGACATGAGACAGAAGTATGAGCATGGTATTCGGGGCGAGACATTCCAAGGTCACAGAATACTTATAATCGCTGATACCAAATATCACTTCAACAACGATAACACATAGACTCAATAGAGCGAAATCCCCCACTAACACCGGCTTTACTCGGTAATAAAAATTTTATTTCTTTGTCAAGCTTGGAAGTAAGGAAACACTTCAATACAGCATAACCCTAGAGTAAGATTCTTTATGGCAGTGAAACTTTGACGATAAAAGAAGTAGAAAAATCATTACTGGAAGGAATTTTAATGTGGGACTAAGAAGAATTATGAACTAAAATGAATAGACAAAGTCACAAACGACGAAGAGAGGGGAAAAAAGGAACATGATGAAGAGTTAACAAAGAAGACAGGGGCAACTTACACGATCATTTCTTGAGGGAAGTTGGCCTAAGGAAGGCGTGGAGGGAAAAGAGAATGGTAGGAATATAGAGGAATGAATTCGTGCGAAATATAGAGTAGGATACACAAGCTAAAACGTCAAACACAAGAGATTAACTGATACAAGAACCGAGTAGAGAGCCAATCTAAGGTTGGAAGATGAAAAGATGACTTTTTTTTTGCGATTTTTCACATTTATTTGCACTTGCGTGGCGTATTTCTAGCGATAGCCACAGTGAGCACCAATGGGGACGTTTACTCAGAACCGAAATCGCAATTTTGTACACGAAATTGTTAGATGGAAACGAAAAAAGAAATTTAGTGAAACAATTAATCTTCTAACCACAACCATTCACTCATAAATCAAAAATTAAAATAAGCAAAAGGTGACGCCCACCGAAAAAGCTGCTGTGATAATATTGACGTCATTTTCCTCCCGTCCTTGACTGCTTTTAGGGGAAGGGAAGGGAGTGGATAGGGGTTCTCGGAAGGTCTGCTCGCACAGATGCTGTCGTAACTGCTCCTATTGGCAAAGCCAGCTGTGTCCCCCCCTTTGCGATAAGGCGAAGTAGCTTCGCGAGCTCAGTTGTGATTGGACGAAGTCGATATACGTCATAGGTTGCACCACACCCACTTTTCCGAAAGGGTAAAAACATCAGTTTTTTGCCGCCTATACTTCGAGATATAATTGACGGATCAAAAATCGGAAAAATACGGGTCTTTTTATTTTACAAAATTTATCATATTCGGCAATAAAAATATATGGTAAACGACCCCATTTTTCTTATCAAAAAGTAACGTGTGCTTTAGTTTCAGGAACCAAATGCATGTTTCGTGTTAATTTACCCTTCACCATACACCCTATAAGTAGCTTGCCGGTTAGTCTCTACATATGTATGTGAAAGAAATGTGACAAAATCACCAGCAATCGAGCATGGATGAGCAGCCAGTTAATTACAGTTCGGGCGGGCGGGAATACTCCACGGAATGCATAGCCTCGTCCACAAGACGACGTCACGCCTCATCAACATTCATGCACGTCCCCACATCCCGTTTGCAGAATGCCGGTAATGTGGAATCCCGACTATGAAAGGTCCACGCGACGCCAGGAATTTAAATTCCGGAGAGTGCACCTGGAAGACTTGAGGCTGTCATAATACGCATCCCCGTAACCCCGCGATAGGGAAGAATACATCCTGAGAATAATAACCCGGACGGATATTACTTCCGGATGAAATATCACCGTTCAGGCCAAGAATAAGTCTCCAGGTCACGAGCTGCACCTTGATCGTAAAAACATTCGAATTCCTTTCACGAGTTCCAATTAGTTTACCTTATGAATGTATCCATCAAACCTAGTCGTTTCTTCTGACAGGAAACATTTTTTCGGAATTCAGATGAAATTTGATTTCCTAGATAGCTACCCAAAGCGAAAGATGCTGAACTTTTCTGCAAACGTAGACACATGCGTACGATGGTATGTTATAACATTAATACAAAATCAGATACAAAGATAGGACAGCGATGTTTAAAATTTAATTCTTTCCGTTGACAGTAAGTGACAATAATAGAATAACCGAAGTTACCAGCAAGATAATTATCTACATCTACACTTACTGACTACCTAGCAAGCCACCTCGAGGGCGTGATGCATGGGGTGTGTGATCACCAATAAACATGCACTACGCAGATACATTAATGTTTATACATGGCCCTGATTATGATATGTAATAAGCATATTAATGTTTGTCTGCATGAGCCTCATAAATATACAACGCATTAATGAAACTGCTTTTTTACATCACTTTCCATGACTGGCACCAAACCAAAATTTATTTTCATGATAATTATCCAAAATCCGCCTGTCATATTGTCAGTTTGAGGGAGGAGGCTGCATTGCACATGAACTGGCCGTGATCCTTCGGTAAATTAATGTTTACGAGTGAAATCTACGACAACGTGACTCACAATACGATTGCTTACTCGTCTATAATGCATTCCAGGCGTGGAGTCCCAGCCTTGCTTGCAGGGTACAATGCATATATAATGAGGTAGATGATATTATCTCCGCCAATCACTTTGGTTATCCTCAAAGTATTGGAAGACAGCATTCGTTTCTTCTTGTTTTGCTCTCTTCTCACATTTTGGTGAAGTGAAACTATTCACTCTCGATAACTGAAGCTCACATACATCAAAAGACCATAGCGCCTCTTTTGGGAGATATTTTGTATTCTTAATATTCAAAACGGCATTCCAAAAGCGGTTATTCTTCCACCTCAAAGCGACGAAGTAGTTACGCAAACATTTATCAAGTAAATATTATGAATGTGAACCACTCACTTTTCAAAACACGTTTCCATTTGAGCACGATTTAAATGGCTACCAGGGTGTAAAACAGCCTCCAATTTTTCATTTTTTTCATACATTCACTCACATTGAAATTTCCTCTCAGAAAGAGTTTTAGAGTCCACCCCGAGGAGTAAAAACGAAAAGCCCAACATTTCACCGTCAATATTGACTCATACTGGTCGATTTTCATCCAAAACTGAACTGTCGCCAGTAAAAATGATGCATCAGCATTTAAGAATCTATGATTTTAACATGCCTCATCTGATTATAATAAGTATTTTGAGACTACGTACGCATGTAGAGCCAAGTTAATTATCCATGCCTTGACATACACAATGATACTTGTGTGGTGTGATTACATGATTTCATTTTCTTTAATTCCGCTCAACATTAGTGAGCAACCAAGCAAAAGAAGATATGGCAAGACCCGATGCGCTAATGGGTAGAAGGACAATATTAACCATACCATTGACTTCTAGGTAAGATTCCTAATTCTTTAGGAGCAGGCACGTAGCCGAAGAGGGAGGGGGGCTTCTGGTACTTCAGCCCCCTCCGAATTTTTTTCCCAATAATTTTGTTGTTCTGATTTTAGCAGTGTACTTTACCAGTGAGAAGAGATAAGTATGGGCACTGAAAAAGTAAATACCAAGCACTAAAAATTAAGGGAAGAGATTTGTAACATGTCGGCACCGAATGGGCAAGGCTGATTTGCTACAAGTTACTCAAGACTTAGCCCCCCCCCGAAGCAAATTTCTGGCTACGTGCCTGTTTAGGAGATAAGCATGAAGGAGCATGTTTGTCACCGTGGTGGGCGGCTTGGGGCCAAAGAGGGCATGACCATCTCACAGAGCAGGGAGCGGACGGGAAAATGATAGAATGGAATGAGCAGTGCCAAGACAAGTACTTACTTTCTCCCTTAAAGCGGTGGCACCATGATTCAGTGGCGGAATTAAACCCGGGGAGGTCAAAAGCAAAGCCGTCGGCGAAGAGCTTCAGCCTACATTACTGAGCCATATTCACGAGCCAGTCCCGTCCGTCTCCTTTGCATGGGGGCGGATATTCGCCTTGAAGGCATTATAATTCTCTTTAACCTCGCGGAAGACCCTACGGGTCGGGTCGTTCCCATCCTGCCCCCTACCCATACATACACTACTCCTGTTTCTCCATCTCTCTCTCCCCACGGTGAATAGGTCCCCGTTGGGAGATGGAAATTGAGAGGGATGAAAGCGGCTTCTTTAAACACGTCGTGGGTTTGTTCTTCATTTCTTTTGAGAGAGCGCGCGGCCTGCATCGCTTCCTGTTCTCCCTCGCGGTCGGTCTGATTGACCGAGGAGACGCCGAAAAGCGTGCCCTCGTTAGCTTTAATTATCTCCGCGGGATCACCGCCGGAGGAGTGGAGGGTTTTGACCCCCCTCCCAGGAGGAAAACAGTCCGTAAATGACGTCACGGTGCTTTCTGAAAGTGCTAACAAAATGTCGGGATCGAATACATCCTACTCGGACGACCCACTCCTTCCGGAAAGAAACTGCCAAAGGATACACATTACACATGTCCGGCACATTATTTTTCCAATAACAATTACGCAAATATATTATGCACATCGTAACAGAATACAAAAGGTTGGTATGAGAAGGTTTCTAAAGATATAACACTTCCGTACCGAAGAAAATTCTGACATTTGTACATTTGGGTTGGGTTGAAAAATTTCTTGATAAACCTTGCCATAGATTATGATATTTTCCTTTAAAAACGAAAATTAACTTTTGCTTAAGTAAATAATATTTTTTGCTAATAGTGAGTAGAATAGCCCAGGCAAAGAGGGCATTCTTTCAAAAGAAGAATCTACTTACAGCAGGAAATACAAGCATAGAAGTAAGGAAACTTCATCAGAACATACATCTGGAGCATGTTTCCTTACGGCAGTGAATCATGGACGATGACAGCAGCAGAGAAGAAAAGGGTAGAAGCATTGAAATGTGGTGCTACAGAAGAATGCTGAAGAATAAATGGAACGACCCAGTAAGTAACGAGGAAGTCCTAAGAAGAATAGGAGAAAAGAGAAGTCTGCTGAAAACTCTAAAAAGAAGAAGGGAAAACTTAATCGGCCATATCTTGAGACACGATGGCCTGATGAAGACTATCGTCGAGGGAAAAGTGAACGGGAAGATTGGAAAAGGCAGGCCTCGTATGAGATACATGGAACGGGTGGTGAAGGATGTAAAAGAGAAGAATTACGTCACAATGAAAAGGTTGGCCGAAGGAGAATCGAGTGGAAAGCTGCGTCAAACCAATCCTAGGATTGTTGACCAATGATGATGATAATAAAAAAAATCAATTCGCAAAAACTAGTACCACACTTTTTCATTGCATTAGGTAACCTTACGGGTTAAACTAATTCCTACGTTATCATCTACTTTCAATGCGAAAGTTAGCATCCAAACTAATTGCAGCGACAAATTTAGAATGCTATAATTGTATGTGCATTTTTATATTCTTCTCTTGACGCTTAAAATATAAGCCTACCGCAACTTCTTCGGAGTTCTTGATACGGACTGGTGACATAGGGGATTTTGTTTTACGAACGGAGTTCTTACCATCGCCGGTGTGCATGGAACGAACGAGATAACTTTTGGGGGAGAAAAAGATAATTTTGGCCGGGCTCAGAAATGTTGGAGAGTTAAGAAATGAAAAACCTTCATGTGAAAAGCTTAAGAGCCATTTCGTGAATGTGTGTTATTTCGTTCAAAAACCCCATTAATTTTGATTGGATTCGTGATTGGCTACCCAGATAAGGAACGCTTGGCAGATGAGAAACGAAATAATTCTAATGATTCCATTCAAGTGAAGCAGGGGAAATAAGAATGCCATTTAATTCTTAAAGCGCTCAAAATGTAAATACTGAGGTCTGGCCACGCTGCTCTCGTGACCAAGTAAACTCCCACGCGAAATAATTTCAGTGCGTGAACGAGTATAAGTAGTCAATTACAACTAATGGAGAACTTGGCATTGTATCCATCTCCAAAGTTATAAAAAGTAGGCAAGTGTTTAGCATTATCGTTACATGGAAGCACAATATTGTACAAGTTTGCTGATTCGAGATACGGGGTTTACTCTGAATGATGACTCGAACTTCCTTAGAAATTTGTATATTTTTCAGTGTATTTGCTGCAGAGACTATATAAATGGTTCATGTCAATGCGTTGGTCGCAGTCATTACAAAATAAGTTGTATGCATATAGGTATTAGGCTAACGACAAACGCTGAAATCAATTACTCATGTTTTCAGAACAGAATTGCACACTAAATTACTGCTATAGTTTTACGCATCCCTAATTATATTCCAGAACCGTAGCGGGACAAAGGCATACCTTCACAAGTGCAGCTAAACCTAGTGCACCGGAATGTAAACAGTCTTCGAACCGTCAGTTGGACAAGGTTGCTCAAGAATCTACCAACACTCGATATTCTTTCCTCTGTCATAATGAATTACGTCACTTTAAACTCCAGCACTCGGTTCTGACAGTCTTTACTTTTTTCTTAACCGAATTACATACCTATACTTCAAAATAGTTTATACGGCAGCATTTATTCGACTAACAGCCTCACAAACCTCCAGTCCTCTTCTTGCCGATCAATTGTTAGTACTCAATGTACTCAGAGCGGAAGAAACAATTAAGTTTAAGTATATTTTGAAAGGTCTTCTCGCAGGCTGATTCATCAGATTAAATGTTTGATATTGAATGCGCTTAAGTAGTTTTATAACTACACGATGCCACTTAGTTTTGTGATATTAACAAAACTATGATATACTCATTTACTCCTCTTGCTAGCTTTTAAACATTTTTAGAGTAATTATTTATCCGAATGTCTCACTAAAGAAGGTTAAAGTGCCGGCTAGAAAATTCATCCAATAACACGGAAATCGCTAAATACATATTTCAAGAAATCTTTAAGGAATGATATACACAAAACTCTGTTTTTAACTATGAGAAATAGTTCCTTTCCACATTCAGGAATTAATGAGACATTACTCGCATTACTCTTTAGGATAGCGCGAACTACTTCACCGAATGCCCAGAGCGCTAGCCAGAACGAACGCCAGCCCGGTGTCGGCCGACCTGGAAAAGGCAAACTGTACTGCGAAAGAAACAAGAAAAGGTAATTCATCGAGATTTTCACGATTTCAGGAGAGTTATATAATTACTTAGAACTTTACAGCCCTCAAAATTTGGCAATACAGCTCTTCATTCTTTCCTTCGAACATTAGGAACATTAAATACCACTCTGCGAACCGACATCAATTAACGCCAAATAACGAGAGGGGGTGGGATATTTGGTACGTGAAATACCAGTTTGTAATTCAATTAAATTAAACGTGTGCCGTGATTTTCGAGAGCTCAGAAACGTTCAGACCATTTACGTCCTCTTTTGAACGCAACACTGACTTCACATCAAAGAGAGAGATGAGGACGAAATTCCGAGTCTTGTCATGCAAAGAGATGAAAGGGTGAGAGAACAAGAAAAAATGTGGGAAGGAACGCAACGACGAGAACTTTACCATATTCTTTTATTGATGAATCTGATAGCTTGTAAAATAAAAAGCCGCGTATTTTTCCGTTTTTTGATCCGTCAATTATTTCTCGAGTGATAAGCGGCGAAAAACTGATGTTTTTAACCCTTTCGGAAAAGTGGTCGTGGTGCAACCTCTGACGTCATTGACTTCGTCCAATCACAACTGAGCCCGCGAAGTTACTTCGCCTTGTCGCAAAGGGGAGGACACAGCTGACTCTGCCAATCGGAGCGATTGCGACAGGATCTATACGAGCAGACCTTCCGAGAACCCCCCTCCACTCCCTCCCCTTACCATAAGAGCAGTCAAGGACGGGAGGAAAATGACGTCCATGATATCAAAGCAGCTTTTTCGCTGGGCATCACCTTTTGCTTATTTTAATTTTTGATTTATGAGTGAATGGTTGTGGTTAGAAGATTAATTTTTTCACTAAAATTCATTTTTCTTTTCCATCTAACTATTTCGTGTACAAAATTGCGATTTCGGTTCCGATAAAACGCCCCCATTGGGGAGAGAGTCGAGACAGGACAAAACGCAAAATGACAAAGGAGCAAGAATGACCATGGGTAGAAGGAGGAAGTGATGATAGAGAAGAAGGAAGGGGTGAGAGGGTAAGGAAAATAGGGGATGGAAGGCAATGGGGAGAAAAAGGCAGGGGAAAAAGAAAAATGATCCAGGAGCGAAAATGGCGAAGGGTAGCAGGAGAAAGAGATGAAAAGCGGAGAGGGGGGAGAGGGAGAGGAGGCGTTAATTTATGAAGGGGAGGAGGGAGGAGAGGGGGCCAAGGAAGAGAAAGGAAGGCCGCTGCGGTGGCCATCGAACTAAGCATCCTTTCCCGACAACACAAACGCACACCATTTCGCGACAGGCTGTTACTTTCCATTAGGAGACACTCCTCACGCCCCCAAAACCCCGCTGCGACGACCATCAGGCCCTCCGGCCGCCCTAATGCGATATCTATGTTATATCGGAGAATGGGGGAGAAATGAGGGGGTGTTTATAAGGGCAAGGACACGGGAAAGTTAATAAAAGGCACGAGAGAAATGAGTGGAAAGGCGAACGCGGTAAACGACGGCGAGGCTGGACAGACACCATTCAGCCGGCTAACTGCGCACTTGGGCACGATTTACTGACGGTCGGCTGTCACTGCGGAGCGACTCGATTCCCCTGACCTTGGACCAAAGAGTGTCTGGTGGAGGGCATTCCAAAAAAGCAGAGTTTGCCCGCGGTGCACAATGAGTTTCAAGCAACCAATGAGACTCCAGAAAATTATTTGGCAGCGGGTGGTCAGGAAATCAGGAAAACAAACAACTAACGTAATTCCCATCAACAGTTAGATGACCATCCACTTCAACCTTGACATTTTGTTTTCTAGAGCGACAGTGGGAATAGGAATTATTTGTGTGCAATTTAACTTAATTTCTCCGGATAAAATAATCACCAAAAAATGCTATAGGAGTAGCAAAAAACGGGCACGAACTTGTTGACTTCATCAACATAATTGAAACCCGGAAATAAGATAGTACGTTCGTAATGACACCAAAATATTATTAATTTCCACAAATGAGCCAATTAGGGCAATTTTCCTAATAATATTCCAGAATATGAAGAGGTATATTAGAATCGTGCATTTGTTAATTACGTAAAAAATGGAGCTGGATGAACTTATGTATTTTATGATATCATGCTATATTACCAGGCCATGAATTTTCAAACTACGATACATTATTGTTAAAATTTCGCCACGACACTATATAACCTCAGGAATACTGCTGCCACGAATAAACTATACTCCTAAAGGTAAATATGCTTGGGCAGGAAGTGAGAGGATAGACAGCGAATGAAAGTATTGAAGTACAAATAACTTTTGACCTAGGTTTAGCGCAACGGAGCTTTAGAATGCATCAGCCTTGGAATGGTGTTCTTTCCGAATAGAACTAGGGACATTCCCTTGAAATAATCACCCGCAAATTAAATAACCATGGCGTTGGGTACACTTAAATCATACTTTTCTTTCTTTTATATAAGAAAAAAGTAAGGAAGAATCGGGAATCATCATCAATAAAGGCTACTAATTCAACATGCAGCAGGGTTCAGAGTTAGCTATTTATATGATGAAATAAATGTACGCTCGACGAAGAGGACAACGAGAAAGTATTGAGCATCATCACTGTCTGGTGCCATTACAAATACCACTCGCGCAGGAGCGAAGGTATACAAAGACCACTTTAATTTTTCCGAGCCGTTACAAGCAAAAGCATCTGGGCCGCAAAAATGAAACGCCACGACATCGGGACCATGAGCCCACGCACAAAATACGATCCCTTTTACCCAGGGAAGGAGAAGTACAGCCAAGGGCAAAAGAGAGAGAATGGTGGGCACTCCGCACATTGGTACTACTCGGGCGAGGGCGTCTCCAACGGGCGTACGCCCGCCCACCGGCTTTAATTTTGAATTCTCGCCCGCCACTGTGGGTGGGTGGTTGGGTTCGAGGAACGACCTAACCACTAAATATGTACGGGGTCCACACACAAGAAGTCGTCGTGAGGAGGAAACGGAAAAGTGGGGGGAAGAGATTACGATGCGGTAGACTTATAAATGAATCTCTCTGGACGACGCGATGGAAGTAAAACGAGGAAGGGACGAAAGGAACTAGCAAGAGTATATATGTATGCATATACAGACACACACACACATTCTAGAGGGTTTCGAAAAGTTCGCGGCCTGACACTGAGATGACGCAAGAAGGATTAAATGACTATAAAATATTTCAAATATTATACTTCATATGGTGTGCTGCAAGCTTTTAATGGTTGCTTTAAATTGCTTGTGTGTGAACAAATAAATAAATCTTGACATTTGTTGAAAAAATTTATGAAATGAAGTAGAATTATACGAAGAAATGAGAAAGTTAATTTTGCAAAGTTGTACCAATCATATTACACGAAGAGTACCTATTAATGTATTTGAAAGCGGTTGGTCTTTTGGTTTGCGAGAAATGTTGAAAAATAAATAAAAAATCTTTCTGAAACCCCCTCATGTGTCTGTACTCTCTCACAAGAAAAAATAAATAAATGTAGGCATATATTTTTTGCATGAATGTTCATTCATATAAAAATCCTTCCCACCCCTCTCCCTCCTCTCCTCATCACAACCATAAATTGATGAAACGAGGCATGGACATTACATGCATCAATGTAGGGAAACACTGCATTAATTTCATTCTACGTCCATAAAAGTGATAGGTTTTCAGCTAAAAAAAATGTAGACAAATATTACGCACTCAGATTAGAGCCATTCGTATTTTCATGGGAGCGCATTAACTATTGGGAATAGACGCAAGGGATAAGGATTTAAATGAGGGATTCTAGAGCACAGTTCTGATCACTTATTAAAAATTTTTAAATGCTTTCGGGCTTAGCAACATTCCCCTTAGTTAAATTTGTCTGCCTTTTTCGCTAGACTAAAATAATTCGTATCATTACTTTCTGTTAATTTAACTCAAGCCTTATATTCACATATGCAGGGCCTTCATTAGTATTCTACAGACATTGGTTATTTGGTATATAACATTGGTTGTTTAGTATATAGCCTTGTTCACTGTACCTTGAATATGCTTTCTTATTCTGGTGCAGGCATCGACAAATGAGGAATAAGTCACTAATACACAATATATAAAAACATAGACACGAAAAAAGGACATCACATTCTGGAATATACCTAACTGATCCACGTTTTCATTTCTTGATCTAGCTCAAAACTTCGAGCTCTCTTTTCCTGCCTTGATGGGATCCAGCACAACACTAATTTTTTCCCCTAGAACTTCCTCAGATTCTCCCAACCTGCCACGCACAATGATGCATTCTTATGAATGAACATTCACGAATAGTCCTAATTAGAAAATAAGAATACCGCGAGATATAACGCTCGATATACCAATCGTTGAAATCTACATCTCTTCCAAAAATGACACACCCTTTAGACTATAATTTTCCATGATATTCGGCTTTGGGCAGGTAACAACTTACTTTTCAGCTCACCGTACTCCAGAGATTATTCCAGACACGAATCACTGAACACAGTAATCATAATCAACGCAAAGAGTCACATACCCAAATTTAATGCAAATTATTCTGGTCTTTTGTGATCATTATTTTCTCATTTTTTTTAGCACGAAAGTAAACATGGAGTATTATTCCCAGGCGACATTATTACAAATAGACATTGATTTCAACGTACAAACACCGTTCCCAACGACCTTCGGAGACGAGAATGGCGGGTTTAGCTTCAATATAGGGTTAAAATAGTGCTCAGTCGTTACTTTCATCATCACTTATGTACAGCAACCAGGATAACCGTGTCTGTAATTTCTTTGCTAAAATAGTTAAAAATAGATTACCGCATTTTCGTAACATGTCCACCTATACTATTCTCTCCTCCCTCTCCATACCTAATCTTAGCACCCTTAGACTCACAGTAGATTTAAAACTAATTTATAATATTCTCGATTCCACCATCGACTGCCCCGATTTGCTCTCCTTTGTCAACTTCAAAGTTCCATCCCGCCCCACTCCCAGACTTTCGATCACCAAACGTTCTCTTTCCTTCCGTCTCTCCTCTCTATTGAACTCCCTCCCACAACACATTGATCCCTTTGCACTCCCAATTAAATCGTTCATTAGCCTTTCCATTTCGCATCTGTCCCCAGAATAGCCATCCCTACTATTTGTTTCCTGTTACTTTTATTTATTTTTTTCTTGAATATGTTATAAAATTTATGTTCTGTTATTGGCCACTATAAAATGGCATCATCGCTCTATGTGGTTTTCTTTCTTTAAAATAAAAAATAAAATAAAAAATAAAATAAAAAATAAAATAGTTATGGAGCTCTAACGGAGCATGCTACAACAGGAACAGCCGACGCATCCCACATTGCGAGTTTCCGCGCATCAATGCCTTATCCATTCCTACTCCCTCTCAAGGAGATGTGTTGAGGGCACGAGATGAGGAGAGGTTTTAGCGGAGGGAGGAGGGATAAGAGGGAAAAGTTAATCGAGAGGGAAGTTCTCTGGGGAGGAAAGAAAAAGGGGATGGGGAAAGGAAAGGGGGAGAGAGGGAAGAAGAGTTTATCCGATGGAGGCGGGGGTAGGGGCCGAAAAGGGAAGCGGTCGGGGACGGGGAGAGGGATGTTGCGACGAAATTCACAAACTGTTCATTCCGGAAGGAACTGCTGCCACCGGATAAATTCTCAACTTTAAACATTTGTGGGCGGATGTTTTGCGGCGACGCGGTGGCCGACGGGGCGTGGCGAGGAAAAGGGAGCACAACTTCTGGAATTAGGGACGCATTATCTTGATGTTATCACGGTTTTAATCCTCGAGACGGGATGTAATGGTGGCGAAAGATATTGCCGAATCGATAGCAGGAAACATTTAAGATGAACCCAACGATCCAGCATGAAAGAGGCATCTTGTGTGGTGGCCTGGGTGGTAGACAACGTGATGAAGAGAATTGCGCTAACATCAACGGGCATCAAATGTCGATCATGAGCCCCGTCGGGACTGGAAATTGCATCAGATGGCGTGAATAATGGTGCAACCACAACTGCAAAGAGGAAGATAAAACGATGCGGGCAGGCTGCGCCACTGTGGGGAGGAATAAGCATAAAAGTGTTCGAATGTCACCTTGATCTCATCCTCCCAGACAAAAGTAAAAACAAAAAATAGTGACTAGCAGCTGAATTTCACAGCAAAGTATAAATGTGTACGCGAGTATGCATTTTAAAACTACTATCACTGCCACTCTGTTCAACCCTGAGGTCGTTCCAAATTTTCACCAAGCAGCAAGGCTGACAGGATGTAAAAGTATTACATCAGGGAAGGTGAGCTATTTCTTTCCCTATGCATTATGAATACGGTTTCCCAGAAAAATCTGGTACTGTGTTCAAAGTCTTCAAAGAGGCTTCTCTCAATAATATACCCTGAGCCTCAGGTCATTAGTACATCATTAGTAGCACGCATTGGATTAACACTCGATCTAAACCTAATGCAATTAAGTAGAAATAAACGCACATATTATGATAGTTGTCTGGAGAAGCAGAAAACGGATTATGTGGAAATGCACACTGGCAATTACATACAATAATAAGTAATTAACAACAAAGCGAAAAACAATTAATTAACTTGAACAATATAACTAACGATAAAAAACATGCTGTTTCGCCAAGGTGTGTAATGTAGATGGTAATCACAAATTTCATGGAGAAGAAAAATGGGAGGGGTGAAGGGATAAGGAAATACAGGGGAGAACCGAAGCTATGTAGTTGGTAGGTTGCCTCTAGAGAGCAAAATAAGCTAACTTCATTTCTTCCTCCAGTTCCACAAAGGATTCCGTTCACGAAGATAAAAAGGAGGCTGGTGTCCACCGAACAGAAAGAAAAATATACTTTTTTCAAGAGATGAATCCCTTCAAGCGTCGTTGAACCAACATTATCATTATTTAAAATGATGAACCAGATTTAATGAGAAAGATTCGCGTCTACCAATCTACGAGCAGCCGTGAAGATGAGAGGAAGAGTTTGGTAGACCACCTACCGTAATGATAAGTTGGAGAGGAGAAAGGCTCATGGAAGAAAAAGGGATGGAAAATATGATGTAATCTTCAGAAAGGATAGAGGTTTTTTGCATTGTGGTCCCGGGATGGTTTGCGAGGAAAACGAATTCCCTTCCAACATTAGATGACACTCGACACATGATCTTTCCTGGGGTAAACACATGCGTGAAATAATGAGTCAAGCTAATCGTAAACTGGGATTCATCAAAAGAGTATTGGGTAAATGTGACGATCAGGTACGAGAAATCAGCTACTTTTCCCTTTTTAGACCTCATTTGGAATATGCTGCCAGTATATGGGATCCCTACGAAATTGGCCCAAATAATGAACTTGAACGTGTGCAGCGAAGATCGGCAAGATTTTCAAAGGGACGGTATGATAATTATATTAGCGTAACCAGTCTATTAAATGAATTAAAATGGGAATCATTGTCGGATCGAAGATTGAAATTTAGACAAAGTCTTAAATAAATTCTAAGACAATATTTTCAGTGATGATTTTGAAAATATTTTGCGAACCCCAACTTACTATGGTAGACTGGACCATAATCACAAAATTAGAGAAATTGATCGCCGAACTGACAGATTCCAAATGTCCTTTTTCCCTCGTACAATTAGAGATATGAATAACGGTAAATGTGTCCAATACGAAAGTAGCAATGGCTAGCATAGGTAGCTGCATGTTCGTATGAGGACGTAAAGCTAACCCAACTAACAGCATTTTTTTGTGTGTTTGCTTTGCAATTTTTATCTTTTTTTAAATGGTGAAGTTCTGACTAGTAATTAATACTAATCCTTTTTTATGCATGATATGTAGTGTATGTTTGGTGAGAAATCACCCCCTGCCACACACCTTCATGGTGGCTTGCAGGGTATTATGTAGATGTAGATATCTCTTAATTTACAGCACTGTCTCACCCGCTATAGAAACATAGCACCATCCTCAAACTCGAGCGATTTTAACTTAATTAGTAACGTTAACTGTGCGCAACCAAGTTGTCTCTCTGCATTTATTGCAAAACCAGAAAACCAAAAAAAAGGGGGAAGGAGTGGGAAATCAGATGAAAGAGATCGTAAAAAAGAATGAGTCCTTCGAATTGTCGGCAGAGACTGATGAACTACCATGAGGCGCAATTTGAAATCATACAGCTCCCTAAGTTAACAACCAGAGATCAAATATTATTCGTTTATCGCCATAAAAATTATGATCAAAAAGGACAATAAGAACTTCAGCAAACTTCGAGATACGGAGACCGTTTTCATAAGCCGTCTAACAAAATAGGAAAGCTGAGTGGGGTTCTCAATAATACCCCCCCCCCTCCTCCTCCGAGGTAACAGAATTGACGTCATATTTCTTTAAGAAGACGAAAGACTCGGCAAACGCCTCTCGAACACATGTGACCTTAAAACGGAAACCCTAGAGTGTGGTTCGATCGTTTGTCAACAACACTGCCATCGACTGCTCCGAGAACAGAGCGCGTCAGTGGGGAACGCGTCGAGGTAGAAGAAAACTCCCGACTTTTATTGACGGAAGGAGAGCGCAGAAAAGGCCAAATATAAACGGATGTATTGATTTTCCACCTTCCATGCCCCCTTGAACTGTTTTATACCCTTGCTCTTGTGAGCAACGCTCCGGAGTACGTATTCCGAAAGCAATGAAGGAAAAGCCAGGGTTGGCGGCCGTTCAGGGGGGACCATACAATAATAACACATGCGCACAGGAGAACGAACGAACTAATAAGCGGCAAAGTTCGCACAAGGTTGCGTGATATCACCGTGAACGCAGCCCTTACATGAAACGCACTAGACAATAGTGCCCGTAAGCGTTTGAGACTAATAAGCGAACCTTCAGCGGAATAAGTATACTTATGAACTCTTGGATTGGAGCAGAAACGATTAGATTAGCTGCTTTCATTTGATTAAGTCAGTTCCTCCGCCCTCACTGCCTCAAATCACGGAAGAGACAACATACATCAAGCAAAGAAATGCCAATCAAGTAATATGTCCTTAAAATTTTAAAATTTCATTGGTTTTTCCAGGAGCCAAAGTATTTAATGTACAATAAAAAAATACCCATTACAAATTTAGAGTTTATATGCTACACGATCTCCAGTTATGAAAAAAGTTTTCAGAGAAAGAACTGAACTGCAATTGCGTAACGTGTCTTCCACCACCACTGTTATAATGGAAAGTTAATGATTAAATGAAATACAACAAGTAATAATGTCAAATTAATTATATATAAGATTTAACCTTTTCATTGCAGTGTGTTTAAAATGCGGCTACGCAATAATAAAAGCCTTTCCGAAACTGAGACTGATTTACCTGAGTCATGACATATTACCATTAAATAATAATATGCACTAAATTATAAAACTATTATAATATTATTAACTCATTAAAACTGATCTGACCTTTAAGTAATCAAATGTATGAACTTCATAATTAACTAATTAATTCATTGAAACTTCCATTAATGAACTTCATAAATCTAATGTTGAAATACTCAATTCTTACCAACTCAATTCTCACTTAAAACCCGCAGTCAACGATCGGATATTAATCAAAACTTCGAAAAGCCACTCAAAAAACTAGCGAAGAAAAATGAATGGCACATCTTTATGACGGAAATAATACTGCATTACTTCGCACATCATGCTACAAAACCCTTAGCTCGATCAAGGTCGGCAATGTAAACTCAAATTACTAGACCTGCACAATAGCTGTCAGCTGAACGATACATGAAAATCGTTCCTCAGATGCTATTTACCTTCAACGCTTAGCAGTTTCCATGTATACCTGACGCGAAATCAAATATTTATAGGATTTTAGCGGTGTTTCAGAGCTTATATGAAGATTTATTTCATCAGGATCACCATGTAAGAGCGATAAAAAGTATTACGAGCTTGTTCGTACACTAATACGTAGTCAAAACTTGATTTTAAATATCACCTACCGTATAGGAGAATACACAACTCATCCTTTGCGAAACAAGGTCCACCAGATGCATCATGAACTCACCTAGAAGGAAAGAAAAAAAAGTTATTCCACATAATTTCTTTGGAGTTAAAACTATTAAATTTACATCCTTAAACGCTACATGCCTCAGTGAAATAGAAAACAACAACAATGCAAATTAGAGAGACACAACGAAATCATGCATGCATATTTACCCAAGATATTTCAGGAATCATGATTGACTAAGGATCGACTAAATATTTACCCACAAGTAATAAGATACAACAGCTATGTGGTAGGTGTAAAAATAACCTTGGGTGGTCGTGGATAACATTATTTTTCTCGAAAGAAATACTCCTTTCCTCATCAAAGTTTCGAAATCTCAATATAAGTAGAGAAATAACGATCAGTTAACGACAAGAGAAGCACTGTCACCGAGATTTCAAAGGATGCTAACACATTACTCTGCTAAAAAAGTATCTGGTATCGTTAGACGCTCAACAAAAATATTGATTCCTGTAAAGTCCTGTAAATAAAAGGAGCAGGATCTACCTGAATACGTCCAGCACACTCCTAGAACAACAATATCAGTACCTGCCATAAGCGAGAACACGCAAAGAGAAAATGATTATGTTACTGAAACTGAATCTATTGATGACTTCTTGTGTTTATCCTTTAACATACAACATAAACTGTCGTAGGCTTTACAGATCTTCCAGGCCCCTGAAATATCCCTATCATACTACTTTTTCACCAGTATGATATACCATTGTTTAGCTATTTAATGACTGATAATATTTACTAATCATATTAAAATGAAGAGATAATAACAGAAATGCCAAAAATAGATTGCCGTGGCTCCATGGATATTATCTTGCTTAAACAGGGAAACGACTCTTCCTTCGGGATTGATTGTAAAATACGAATGACTTAAAAAAGCAAAATTACCCTTAAATTGATCATTGACCAAAAAGAATTGACCATAAATTTTGATGAGAACCTCTTGAGAAGTAAACAAGTAGAAATACATTCACATTTACTATCTTTGAGGTGTACTAATGAGGGATCCAATGAATAATAATCCACTACGATAAATATTTTCACTGGCATCAATTTTAATTTCACATCCCAGTTTCGAGGATGAAAACGGATTAAAAAACTCAAATGATTTCAGATCACTAAAATTTCAGCAATAGATGGAAAGTTAACTAGCTCAAGTGAAACGAATTTTACCGAATAAGAGTAGAAATCGATTACAGAACACAGCTCGTACCGCCGATGTAAACGCTGGCATGCTTGCGAACTATCCGACCACTGAAGGTTTCGAAAAAGCAAACGATAATATATAGCGAGTATTTAATGAATTTTCACGCAAGTTTTCGCCGTTTAATTGATATGTATGTAAATATACCACCTGTTTAAAAACGCATGGCGTGCAAGAGAGTTTGAAGCAGGCCAAGAGACATGAAGGCTGAAAAAAATTAGGAAATGCCTTTCCGGCCAAAATCAAAATACTCAGTGCGGACTTCGAGAGACAATATGGATTTCAAGCCCACATTCAAACTAAAAAGGATCCGAGCGCGCTGGATTTAAATTAAGAAAAAAACGCACGGATGAAAAGACCCTCTTCAGGATAGAGGAGAAGCAATTTAGCCTTTGCGGTTGCGGAATTTCAACGGTGCGGCGTCGTGAAGCCGTAAAATTCATTTCATAACCACGAATGAAAATTCAAAGCCACGAGTACGTATACGCATGTGGAGCGCCACAGAAGATGGAACGATGCAAACGATACAAATAATTCATTCCCGTCCCGGGAAGAGTAATCCGACTTAAAATTTCTTAATTCCAACAGTTCAGGCCGGAACACTTACGCGTCGCAATATACAGTAGGCTCGGCGAACGATAGTCCACGTAATTAAGTTTATTCGTTCACGAAAAAAGATTTGGAGAGATAGACTGCCAAACGGATAGTTTAAACTGCCTTTCTTCGTGTTGGTAACATAAAAAGGCACACCAATAGCTGGATAAAACGTATAATATAGGCAGCCTAGTCTGTAGTGCACCTTAAGAAATGTTAACAACTCCACCAAAACATGCTAACTGCACATAACATACGCAAAAATATTTTAGTGAATTCTGAAAAAGGTATTAACTATTGATACAAATTACATTAGGTCCTCCGTTTTTACTAATCATTCTGTGCACGTCCCTAGTACAGTACATGCATCACTGACACGTTTACAAAGTAATAATTATAATATGCAAAGCAATAATTATCCGTAGCACAGGAGCCTTAGCATGTAGGCGATGATTAAACCCCTACTACACTTGAAGTGGCTTACGAATTTGCTAGATCGTTACGGGTCATACTAAATAAATGACCAGATGGTAGGTGCAATATTCGTAGCCTAGTTTGTACGACACCTGAAGATGTTTTTTACTTTTCTAACCCATTACACCCGCACTCTTGCATGCTAGACAAATTATACCGTGGTGAATTTAAAAAAGTGCTTGAACATTAAGTCAAAAAATATTCCTTTTGAAGGCTTCCACGGGGAAAAGTTTATAATTTGGATTTCTACCGGGGTATCTACTATCCATGATGCACGATCGTATTCATTGACTATAACGCCGCCGAAACCATTGTCAAAGCAATATAGACCTACACGTGAAATACCTAGGAAAAAATATATGTTCTTTGTTAGATTATCATAACTCATTTTCGTGCGCCTGGTCCATGACTATCTGAAACCAGTTTTTATTCAAACATAATGGAATATATCTTACAGTGGATACACGACGAGAATGTCCGATGATAAATAATCCCTTGCCACACACATGCAAACGATAAATAATCTCCACCGGACGAGGCTGGTACGGCACTCTGTAGTTTCAAATGAACAATCATTTCCATACGCATATGTTACTTGAGGAAGTCGGAGGAATTCGATTATAAGTTGGACGGTGACCAACATTCACGTCGGCGACAACCAGACACTCGCGAGGACCCATTAGAAACAATATTGTCGCAAGAAAAATACGCGGAGAGTGTGTGGTATGCATGAAGCCGCGACGCGAACCACGCTGGTGGGCCCAAAGTGCTCGGATTTGGGCGGGGCGGTTGGGGAATAGGTCGGAGAGATTCCGACTGCCGCCATGGACGCGAGAACACAAATAAAAAAAAAAGAAACGAGGAATGCGGAAAAAATGAGCCTCCCCGCGTCTGCGAGACATTGATCGCATGCAGGCCGAACCCGCTAGCACGAAAAAATACTGAGGAAACAAAAAAAAAAACAAGAGGAAGAAGCTTATTATTTTCCTCTTTTCCCAGAGTCTATATCATTGTTCCAGCAGACAAGGACAGAGGCTGCGGGGTTGTGACATCTCATGGCATCATCAAAAATCATGAGCATCCATGACTGTGGGTGGGGGGGGGGAGGAAGAGAGAGGGAGAATGAATAGGAGAAATGGAAGAGGGGAGCGGATGGGGATTTGGGAATGTCGAGAAGGATTTACGGGTCCGGTGGAGAGGGTGTAGAAGGGAGGAATGAGAGGGTCGGGTCGTTCTGGGGGAGAATAGAAGTAGTTCTGTAGGGGGAGAGAGTGGAGGGGGATGGAGAGAAAGAAATCGATTTCAATTAGTGAGCCCTTTTCCTGACCTCAATAGAGCAGTAGGACCTATTGTTATGGGAATCTGACGAGACCGAGTCCCCGGATGACTATGAAGAATTTCTCCCTCGCGTAATCGCGTCCCATTCCGCCCGCGTGTCAGAAGGCGTGGCGGCCAGCCATGGAGCCAGAGAAATGGCGAACGCTCGCGGGGAGACGGATAAACGGAGACTGAGAGGAGGGCACAAATATATACATATATGTAGTACGTAGTTATGTATGCAGAAGCGACCTCGAAGAAGGGCGAAGGATCCCCAGGCGACCCAATTAATCGAAATGATCATCAAAGAGGATCCTTGCTATTTCTTCGGAAGGAGACAAACGCTGAACATTACTCACTGAATACCGGCGGGATATAATTGCTTGGCAGCCGGGAAAGGGTCAACATTCAGGGCTTTAAGCTACCAAACATTTACGCAAATCTGCCTTTCACAATAAAGCAACGTTTCAATTACAACGAACACGTTTATATGAATTATTTCAAGCCTTAAAATCTCAATAAAGGTATGATGATTAAATTCACGCAATTGTAATTTTTTTTAAATTCAGGTCGAGTGCCAAACGATAGTAGCATAAATACTTTTGACATTATTCAAATCCAGAAACCATCACCAGTCATGGCAGAAACAGAAGGAGATTTAAATAAGACACTTGAAAATATGGAAAGAACAATGGCCAGATATCATCTGAATACCAATAAAAAGAAAATTAAGGTATTAGAATGCAGTAGAAGAAAGGAAACCAGGACCGATGTTAAACTAGGAAAAAAAATCGAGGAGGAAGATTTCTGTTACCTAGGAAGCCTAGTAACCAGCGATGGACGAAGTAAAAGAGAAATTGCCAGTAGAATTGCCCAAGCAAAAAGGCATTTTAACAGAAGACGATTCTGCTTACAACTGCAAATACAAGGGTGGAAGTGAGGAAACATTTCATTAGAACATATATATGGAGCATTCTACCATATGGCAGCGAAGCATGGACAAAAATGCAGCAGAGAAGTCCAGGCGGAAGCATTTCAAATGTGGTGCTACCGAACAATGATGAAGATAAATAGATCGATCGAGTGACACACGAAGAAGTCTTAAGAAGAGTGGGAGAGAAGAGATGTCTGCTGAAAACCTTAAAAAGAAGACGGGACAACTTAATGGGCCACATCTTAAGACACGATGGCGTGAGGAAGACATTCGTCGAGGGAAAAGTGAACGGGAAGAATGGAAAAGGCAGGCCTCGAATGAGGTAAATGGAGCAAATTGTGAAGGATGTAAAAGAGAGGAGCTACGTCAATATGAAGAGGTTGGCCGATAGAAGAACCGAGTGGAGCGCTGCGTAAAACCAATCCTAGGATTGTTTACCGATGATGATGATGAAGATAATACGCACAATAGAAGAATTTCCAGCGACATAATTCACTTTGACCGGGATTCGAACCTCTATCCACCTGTTTCGCGCCAGGTTCTTTAGTCAGTTAAGCAACCAAAGCATTCTTCCCCTCTGTGAATTTATAATTCCTTTAAAGGTGATAATATATTTGCTTACTAACGTGAAAAATTACGGCCCTTATGTTGCACCTTTATCCTGAATCACGAAGATATCCTTGACAAAATAATCCTCAAAATACTCGAAAATATGGACATTTACATATAAGGCTTATATTCATTCCCCGCTTTCCTAACAAATTGCGATGGAAAACGCAACTCTAGTTTTTATCTCTGGAAAAGCAAGAATGAAAAATTAAGGGGAAAATGCGCAAGGGGATAATGCACTAGAAATAAAACAGCACCACATTGGCTAGTGACTACGGGTAAGTATCGCCAAATTGTCAGTCTTGCTTTTAGAGGTGAAGGAAGAACGTTTCGCTTATCACAGCCACAGGGAGAATAATTCTTCGCAATCTCAATGATCATCTCCTGGGAAATCATGCTTGGTAAGCTTGTACCGCCTGTACTACGCTTCCAAGGCCAATTAGAACAACTATTTCTCAGGGTAGGTTAATGTGAAGTACGCATGGCCTTCCAAATTGCTTCTCAGACAGCGAATACACCGACGAGAACGGTGGAACGCAAGTTTCCCGGTTTGGAGAATAATTGGGACGTTTTCACGCATCGGAGAATGCGCGGAGTATTGAGCAACGAATATTAAACTCAAGAAAGCAACAGCACGAACGAGCTCTTCATTGCAAGTAAATATGAAGCCACAAAAAAATTTTAAATTAAAAATTTCAGTGGAGGAAGAGAGGAGCATTTGAGTGAATTGTTCACATTTGACGAAATAAAATAGTTCCAAATGATTCCGGACCCGACTTGAGCTATACTTTTCCAAGCTGGGACAAATGCAAATTATTGATCAACTATATAATTTAGGACAAAGGCAAAGCAGAGCAAACATAGCTGACAAAAGATATACTTTTGCCCACGTTTTTAATGAGAATGCAGTCGCTCGCCCGAATCTTCAACTGAATTTTACACAAAAAAAATGTACTGTTTTTCTTCTTGACGCAAAAAAACTGAAAAATGAGAAATTCGCCCATCGAATATCGAATGCGGAGATTCATCTTGTCATATATGACAAGATGAATCTCCGCAACTGATGTTTAGAAAAGTAATGATCAAAGCAATGAAATTTTCCACTAACACCAGAATTGAATAAATCATTATCAAAAGTCCTCACAAATACTATATAGAATTATTAATTATAATTGTATATGAAAAATGCCGTACCGGGACAATATTTTTCTGATACCTATCCCCAGCCCCTCATACTAATGATGGAATTGTCACCTGGGTGCAACTCTAATTTTTAAGCGATAAATTAGAGAACGGCACCTAAAACTTCTGACACCCTTTTTGCGACGAAACGTGGAAGGAACCGTTTTGAGTTTGCGCACGAACAAGAAAGAAACGAAAAAAGTTGACGCAGGATCTCGGGAAGGAAATTTCTGCTTCAGATCAGTATTTCAATTTTCCAATGAATCAACGTCAACGCTACTACGGTTCTTTTTTCCAGACAATTTTCGCATACAGGAGAACGGAATCCGCTCGCCTTAATCACGGATGAAAAACGCTTTTCCGAATGGAAGAGAACTGGAAAGCATTATTCTTTTCTGTCGGCGACAAAACGTCACCAAGACCCCGTCCGACCGCCCACGACTGAGAGTTTATGTGCTACCGAGACAGGAGAAAAACGACAAAGCGCACGGTAAAAACCATTCTCCACACGCTAGCGCGCACCGAAGAAGACTCCACAACCGCCTCCCCCCCCCCCCCCCCCCCTCCCCCCCCTCGCATGGGCAAAAAGTAAATACGTAATGCGTAACCGTGCACAAAAGAAGTAGCTCTTCATGGACTAGGCCAAATATAAAAAATGGGAGCACTAATGGCAAGGAAATTTTGGCGTTGCCTCGAATGGAACTCTATGAACGAAAAAAGGAACTACCACTCATGAGCCCGGAGCTATTCTTTGGCGAGGGAAGTAAAAGAGACCGGGGTAAAGATTTTCAGAGAGAGGAGCATTCATTCCGAGCGCCACCGATTCCACTCCTACCCCTTGCCGATATTGGAGGTTATCCAAGAATTTGTTTATAGGGTCGGAGGCGACAAAGATGGGACTCGGGTAGCTGCACCGAGAGAGAATACAAACCCAAACTGGGTTGAATGCAGGGGAAACGCCGCCACAGTGGGACCAAATGCCCAAACGATGGCCATAAGTCCCTAAAATAAACTTTCAAATCTAGGTCTTTTATACACTGCGCTGTCTTCTATGACAACGGTGCCACCAGGAAATGCAATTTACAGGTATATAAATATGAAAATTCGCGAGAAAATTATTGTTAAAGTGACTAGGGCAAAGCTCACTTGTGTGTGTGTAAGCAAACCCGCAATTAGAAGGTCTATTTTAAAGTTGAATTGTAATTCACCAACTCAATCGATTGTAATTTGGTAAAAAGAAATACCTTCCTCATTATAAGCAGGCATTATGAATGGAAGTGAAAAGTTTATCAAGCTTTTTTTATGAACGTTATCTTCATTTTTTACAGTAAGTATTTTTCAACTTTTTTGAATTTCCTCTTTGGGGAGGGATATCCTTGTTATCATGTCCAAATTTCCGATATTAGACGTCGTGTATTGCTTGCCGTTGGAGATTGTTGCGATTGTGTTGAAAACATTTCCGCTGGTAAGTAGACGGGCTTCAACGTTGCGAATAGCTCGAACTAGGATCGATAGCGTTCGACATACGTCCAGTATCGACCTGAACTCGCATCGCAGTACCCATTTACACATGCAAGGGAGTGGGGCTCAACGGTTCTTAGCATTTGACTATCACAGCAGTCAACTGCTACGTGTAGACGCGAATCACATAACGTATCGATGTATATATCGATACAGGAATATCGTCCCTACTGCCATGAACGCCAAATCCCATGTGCAAAGGAACGCCTCCATATCGCTCTACGATATCTCGCCCGTCTCTCGTACCGCAACCGATTTATCGCGGGACTTCAAGAGCCAGAGAAGAGATCACGCAAGCGGTGCATGGGGGAGGATGCTTCCTCCATTGGAGGATGATTGGACACCGCAGCGGCGTTGCCTGAGCAAACAGAAGAGATGAAAGGGCCCTTTGTGAAGGGCCTAGCGGCGTGGATTGGCCCAAGGGTGCGAATCTGCGAGCGGGGTCGAGGGAAGGATGATTCGGTTTTGTGGCCACGAGAGTGGAAAAAAGAACGCGAGGATTCGAGGGCCGGCAGTCAGGGCGGCTGGAGAGAGATAACATCGAGGGAGAAACATAAGGATCTGGAGAGCGTCGGGCTCTCAAAGGAGCTCAAACGTGAGAATGGTGTCGGCTGCGATGTGGCGAAAATTGGACGCTTTCCTTCTCATCGAACAGTCGGAAACTGTAGATGAGAAGGACACGAAATATGTTGCAGCTTATGTGACTGCTAAATTAAACGGTCGGTCTGTCCAACAACTGACACCCGTTTCAAGAGAACTGTCTTCCATATGTAACTAAAGGTCACCATAGAGCCATCCAAATATAGTGTTATGACTACTCTGAAGAATACATTGACGGTGAAAATAATAGCAAATTTCTTTAAGGCATCGTAGCAGATCCAACTTCAGGTAAATAAAGCCCGTCATATCTCAACGGTCACTAAATAGTCTAGGGCAGAAATCGAGGTTCGTTTTTTTCAGCGATATGACAAGAAATGTGGTTACGGACGATATTATTTAACGCTGACAGTAACGATAAGTTCTAGAAAACATTCAAAATAGATAATATAATGTTGTTGAATACATTGTCAACAAGGGCATACGGACCACATTACTTCGATAACTATCGTCAATATGCCGATACAGACGATATGTAGATACCACAAAGATAACAAGTAAAACATCCATTATTCTAGCTCAACATAACCGGTTCCTTGTTCAATCTACCAATCTTTCATATATGTAGCTTAATCCAATATCCCATGATGAAACAATCAGATGCTTTCAAATACTTGAAGTAAGCAAGAACAAAGTTTTCTACAAAAGGTAAACAATTTTTTTTCAAATCAAGTACTGGAGTTCATCAGTAGCATTGAAGGTCTGAATTAATTTTCCCCGGATTAACTAGCATGTCTGATTGTCTGGCCTCCTCACCAGATGCATGGCAATCAAGTAAAATTCTAATTCATTATATTATAAAACGAATAATACCTAATTGAATATTACGTAATTTTGATACGTAGGTATATAGCTTCGACATCGTTTCTTCTGTATCCAACTTTACCCTGCATCCCGAGTATTGCACAGCGCTATGAGGGAACTCCGATATTCCATGAGAAATACGCCTTGAGGCAGGGACTGGGATGCACTCAAACCAGAAACTCAAGAACTAGAATGAATGGAAGAGGCGAGGGCGGAAGAGAAGCCCCATTCCCTCGGGTGATACCGAATCCGCAAAAATTGATGGCGTACTTCTCCCCATCTTATCTCGAACCCTCAGTTTACCTATTTGGACCGAGGAAAATTCTTCCTACCTCCAGTTTCCTATTATTCTCATCAAATAAACCCATTTCCATCTTGCTTTCCTTACATGGACATGCATTTCCATACATGCACATAATACACCGCCAATGAGAAACATCACCGTCATCTCAAGGTGTGTGAAAAGGGGCGACTCAGTAACAAACATACATTGTCGTCAAATGTCTTGAAGCGGAGTTGGACGAAAAATCCTATTGTTACTAACCACATTGCCAGTTTTACTCTTATCATCATGGGTCAACAATCCTAGGGTTGGTTTGACGCAGCCCTCCAATCGATTCTTCTATCGGCCAACCTCTTCATATTGACGTAGTTCCTCTCTTTTACGTCCTTCACGACCTCTTCTATGTAACTCATAACAGAACCTGCCTTTTCCATTCTTCCTGTTCCCTTTTCCTTTGAGGATTGTCTTCATCAGGCCATCGTGTCTTAAAATATGGCCTATTAGGTTGTCCCGTCTACTTTTTATAGTTTTCAGCAGACTTCTCTTTTATCCCATTCTTCTTAGGACTTCATTTGTCACCCGGTAGATCCATTTTATCTTCATCATTCTTCGGTAGCACCATATCTCGATTGTAGTTTAATCCTAGTCTGATAAACTCGCAGAGCGAGTAGTACAGCTTCCGATGCCAAACTACCTTCATGTGGGGCAAACAAGCAAAATTAATATACATGTCAGTGTACGCATAAAAAAGGATCACTTTCGTTGTGTTTGATCGCAGTTTCCATAACTCAAAACGATCACTAAATTATTGCCAATGGATTATTATGCTTATGCAGGCCACTTATAAGTGCCCTGCATCCTTCTATATTGTTTGTATATCTACGATTATAAAAGTTGTATTTGTATTTCATCGCTATTTCTTGAACGTCCTAGTAATCTTTCTCTCAACACTTGCACTTCAACCTCAAGGTTCTTTATTGAACAACACTTTTCAGCTCACAGAGTCATCTTCAAGTGCAAGACAAATTTACCACTAAAGACACCAGTGTGTAGAAGGGAGCATAAAGTTAAGATGCATAGGAAGTGTTAAAAATGGTAGCGGATGAGAGGATACAAATGGAAGGGTGATACATCGCAAGGGTCCGTCAAATATGGGTTGCGCAATATACTACATCTACATGATACCCTGCAGGCCGCCATAAAGGTGAAATCGCAGGTTGAAATTTAGGATTAATCTCTTAAACAAATTCCAAGACCATATTTTCACTGATAATATTAAAAATATTTTGCGAACCCCAACTTACTATGGTAGACTGGACCATAATCACAAAATTAGAGAAATTGACTGCCGAACTGACAGATCCAAAATGTCATTTTTTCCTCGTATAATTGGGGATATGAACAACGGTACATATATCCAATACGAGTGTAGCAATGGATAACATTGGTAGCTGCATGTTGCTATAAGGACTTAAAGCTAACCCAACTAACAGCATGATTTTGCATGTTTGCTTTGCTATTTTTATCTTTCTTTAAATAGTGTAGTTTTGAACAGTACCTATATAAATACTAATCCTTTTTTATGCATGATATCTAGTGTATGTTTGGTGAGAATTCACCCCCTGCCACACACCTTTTATGGTGGCTTTCAGGATATTATGTAGATGTAGATAAAGGTGTGTGGCAGGGGGTGAAATCACTCTAAATATTCATGACATATCACGCTTAAAAAGGATTAGTAACAATATTCCAGTCGGAACATAACAATTTTAAAACATATGAGATACTAGAAACGTTAGATGTTGAGAAACAGTCAAAACGGAGGAAAAAGGTGATTGGACAGGGTGAACACGAAGAGTTGAAAGAGGAAATTGCACAGGGAAATAGCAACCTGATATGGAAGGAAATGATAGGGATGTTCCTCCTTTGCTCAATGTTTTGTCTCTCGGCGAATGTAAAAAGGCCAATCTCATATTCGAACAATAACTAAGCACAGTCACCATCTCCGTGCATTACACAGGACACTCGAAATTTGTCATCTCGAGGTCCCCAATTTGGTACTCAGGGCGTCTCCAGAAAAAAAAGTCCATTCCAGTAAGTAGACCTATCCCTCGACTCATACCGAGACAAGGGCAGTGAAGGATAGGGGGGAGGGGGAGAAGAGAGATGAACAAGGAGAGAGGGGAGGAGGAAGCGGTGATGGGGATAGGGGGGACGATAGCGGTGACCACATCCGGTGCTTTGTGAAAACCTCTCTCTTCAGCGCGGTGATAGATTGGGTCTGAGAGAAGGCAGAAGCGAGAGGAGCCGGCCGATTCAACGCTGGGAAGGAGGAAATTAAGGAGGGCAGCAAAAAAAGCTCGAGGAAGACTTGGGTCGGAGCTCCAGAGTTCCCATGGCGATCCCACCCCACGCCCCCAACCAGCCCTCCCCATTCACGAACTCTCTCCCCAGGCACCCACACTCACCGGGTGACAATAACACAAGCACAAATGACAATGGAATAAATGGCACGAGTGGGTGGCCTTCTCTTGGTGCAGTGATCAAGGGAAGGACTGAGGCCCACGTCACGATAGGACATTCTTCGAACGTGAAACCCTGAGAGGGGTGAATTTCCTATTGGAGCCCGACATGACCGGACGCGTTCTCACGTTCGCTCGAATCCCAATCTCAGTCCCGCGAATAAAAAGTCTCCGGCCATCACCGCGGAGGATACAGGACGAGATTTTTCTCCCCTTTCTTCTTCGTACTTGATAGACAAATCACCTGTTCATTTTCCGATGCTAGGTCAATTTGCCACTTTTCTTCCTCGGGATCTGCCCTTCTGTGTTTTTCAACTCTGTGCCCGCACTCATTGGCGCTTCAGACCGGGATGAAAAATACAAGGATGGGAATGGAAGGGTAAGGAGGAATCGTGGCGAGAAACCCGGCGTCGGCATTAGCCTGCTCTCAACGAAAGGCACCAAAGGGGCCACGGTTTAACATCCCATCCGACGGACGGGGTATTGAACACAAATGCCCTCCACAAAACGCTCAATTAGGGGCCGGTTTACGAATGAAAAATATCTATCTACCACTGCCGGGATTCGAACCCGAACCCTCTGGATGAAAAACCAGTACACCAACCTCCCTGGGGATCATTGTCCTGCTGGTATGTAGCCTACAGCTATTTCTACCATTCTAATTTCATTACATAGGTTAATATGTTTTATCTATCTCTTTCTCTATTGTTCTCCCATGTATTGACTACTACTTTACAAAAGCGTTTTTATTCTCATTTCAAATACATACTACTTATTAATGTTTTTCTCCCAATTCACCTCATCTTTTATCTTGCTTTGAAGTAGGTACCCATTGGCTATTACAGGGTCCTCTTACTATGAGATTCGAAGAAATTAACGAGGGCCATAAATCCTACAACGCAAAGGACGTGACTCGCACGGCTAAATAGAGAAGAAGAGGGGCTTCGATTAAAACACGGCCTGGATATTACGGGCACTTGACGCGATAAGATTCTCCGGAAAAAGAATAAGCGCACACCATCACGGAAAATCTCCGCACTATCCGGAGATCTCCGCGCAAGAAATCACATTTCTCCACAGCAAGCTTCACAGACCGAGAGGTAATATGTACAGGGAAGGGGAGGGGCAAAAAAATTAACGTTTAAGTACAGGCCTCTCGCTAAGTGGTGATCTGAACGACCTCCCTTCCGAGCGAGGAAAATTCCCATCGCTTGTGGAGGCCCGATATCGATCACACACAAACCCTCGGAAATCGAATCCATCCCCGACTTTGTGAGGCACGACTGGAAAAACCACCGGGAACGAGAGGATTATAAGGACTCAACAGGGCAAACGATGGACTTCCGTTTCATACTCCACGCTGCACCGAGAGACACCCTTTCAGCGCATTCCAGAGCGAATGGATAACGGTTAGGCGCAGTTAATGCTCGATGGTGCGCGGGTACGACAACTTCCTGCGCCTCGACCGAGGGAGTGAGGTCAATGGATAAAAATGCAGCATCAAAGTGATCACCCGCGCTTTAAGAGATACGCTTCGCTGGGAATCAAATGGACATCGCAGGACGAGAGGAATTGTTTCGATCGATTTTACGAAAATTACCCGCGAGCCCGATGGACTGCGATCGCTGTCAGACGCTTAAAAAATTCCAGTGCGAGAGATTATCACTACTTGGCATATTCATTTTAAACCGCCATGCTAGCCTTCGAGCCGCTGTAAGGGCCGAGGTCAGGAGGCAGTATATCACCAGCGGTGAAAATGAAATTCACATGAAAAAGGAAGGAAAAATAATTTGGGAAATAATATCGATTCGTGATTCGTAATGTCGCAATTCTAAAAATAAATGCAATAAAAGTTAAATAATGATAATAAACGTTTCTCGAGGATAAGAGTGACAAGACCGAGAAATAGAGAATCTAACAGAATTGACGTTACACTTTAGTTACTTACGCAGCATTCTGGTCGGAAATGGGCGTAGACTGATGATTTTCGGAGAGGGATAGCGTTGACTAAGAAGGCATATGCCATTGAAGAAGGACATGTTAAATCCCCATCTTTCAGCTGCAATTCCTTAATAATCCTAATGGTGCCAATGGAACAAATGACCTCGCTTCCCGAATTTACGAGAGTATAATACTAAGATTGAAAAAGCAGGTGTGTATTCTCCACGAAAAATCAATCTCTGCGTTATAATAATGGGAGTTGGAGAAGCTAAAAACCTAGCCTACCACATTTACGAACTCTATAAATGACATCATTGAAAAAATCAAACAAAGGTGGGAACGGGTAGAAGCCAAATTTTGGAATACGTTAAATGTTTCAAATACCTCCGAACCATCATTATATCAAAGTTTTCAGTGAGATGCATATAATGGTACATGAAAGACTGGTAGTTTATTCCCTAATCGTAAAAATATCTACTTTTAACAAGGGAATAAATACGGTGATGACAATCCTAAAAATCATCAACCATCTGCTCTCTTATTCATATAAAAGTAATTGAGATGGTTAGACAAAAGGAGGTTTCTTCTGGATGTAGCCCTGCAATGATTGCAAATAGCGTAACACAGTCGATAGAAGTTCATTACCTCTTCGTAATTCAACCAACGAACTCTAAGGATGGAAAGAGTGGAACATTGGAAAAATCGACCAGAGTAGACGGGTAGCTTTCAAAACCTGGTGATACAGAAAGGAGCTGGGGATAAAAGGGGCGGAAAGGGTAAGAAATGAGGAAGAGTTAGAGAAGGAAGGACTCTATGGAGAGGAAAATAACCCGACGGACAAGGCACACCTGGAGGAACAACGAATTTGTAAGTAACATACTGGAGGGGGCAACCGAAGGAAAAGACCAAACCACGAGAATAACCAAGGGAAAAAACCATGGAAAAACCAAGAGGAATGTTGGCTAGAAGAATATCAGGGAAATAAAAAGAATTGACACGGAAAAGGGAAGAGTGAAGGGCTATATTTAACCAATCTTGGGATTAATACAAGGTGATGAGGAAATCAATCTAAATTCTCTTGAAGAAATCAATATAGTAGTGACAATTAATACACTCATCCACCATCTGTCAACCTATTTAAATATGAAAAGTCTCAAGAGCGTTACACACAACAAGGCATTTGGAATATGCTGCCAGTGTATGAGATCCCTACGAAATCGGTCTAAATAACGAGCTTGAACGTGTGCAGCGAAGATCGGAAAGATTTGTAAAGGGACGATATGATAACCTTATTAGCGTAACCAGTCCATGAATTAAATTGGGAAACATTGTCAGATCGCAAGTTGAAATTTAGACAATCTCTTAAATAAATTCCAAGACCATATTTTCAGTGATGATATTAAAAATATTTCCAATAAGTTCAATAGATTCAGGCTTAACAATGTGGAAATCCATAATGACAGAGATTAAAAATATTTTGCGGAGCCGAAATTACTATAGTAGACTGGACCATAGTTACAATATTAGAGAAATTGATTGCCGAACTGACAGATTCAAAATGTCCTTTTTTTCCTCGTACTATTAGGGATATGAATAACGGTAAATATATCCAGTACGAGTGTAGCAATGGATAACATTGGTAGCTGCATGTTGGTATAAGGACTTAAAGCTAACCCAACTAACAGCATGTTTTTGCATGAATGCTTTGCTATTTTTATCTTTTTTTAAATAGTGTAGTTTTGAACAGTACCTATATAAATGCTAATCCTTTTTTATGCATGATATGTAGTGCATGTTTGGTGAGAATTCACCCCCTGCCACACACCTTTATGGTGGCTTGCAGGGTATTATGTAAATGTAGATGAGAATATAGGAGTGGCAATTAATACACTCATCTACCATCTGTCAACCTATTTAAATATGAAAAGCCTCAAGAGCGTTACACAAAACAAGATTTCTTCAGGATGCAGTCTTGCATCGATGCACGTGACTTCCGAATAAACACGGATTAAAAAAAAAACTCGTCTCGGAAAAATCAAATTAATTACCCGTGCAGAGACCGCACGTGCCACTTCTGGAGCAAAGCGTCGCGAGCATAGGAATCCGAAGAGCGGAGAGTAAAAAAAAAAAATAAGAGAAGAAACCACGACCACCGATCACTCTTCTTGCCCTCGGGCACCTATTGTTCCCGGTACGCCTTCCCTCCCGAGTTTTATGAACGCGGCCAGCCCCGGGAGAACAAGCACGGAGACTCGCCAACGGAAGAACCGGTTGGGTCAGGAAGAGGAGAGTCCGGCACGTTTTTTCGAAAATTCCCCTCAGCCAGGAAGAGAGGAATTATTCAACACGTCAACTCATTTAGGAGTCACATAACCGTTGAGCCGTTGAGGGATTTATTGACCCAGATCCCGGAAAGGAGAATAAAATGACCGCGAGAGGGAAAGAGGGAGTGAACTTCGTGTGAGTGGAAAGTCAATGGTCTCGATACGGAGAGGGGGCTTTCAATAACCCTCCCTCTCTCCAGCTCGCTGCAAAACTCGAACCACGAACCCCTTCCGCCGGTCGCGAGGGTTTCAGGCCGCTTCCTTCATTCATTTCTTTTTCCGTCTTCTCGAGCCGGTGTTTACCCACGAGGGAGAGAGAGGAGTGCCTCTCTTGGCCCGAACGCGACCTCCGGCCGATTAATCGAGAGAGGGACGGATAAAATGGCCACGCACGTAGCGTAAAAAAAATAACGATTTCATTCCGATCAATTCGGGAGTAGCGGAGGAGATTTACCAACTGATAGGAACCCACGTGTATTACGTCGCATTTCGACTCGTAAGCAGAAGAATTTAGCGGGAGAAATAATTGACATTCACTAAATAGGTGTAGGAGTACCGTCCCAATACTATTCTTATAACAATGGAAAGAACGTATCTACGCAGGGGATCGGGTTGGTGTGGTGGCTAGAGTACTAGCCTCTCATCCGGAGGGCCCGAGTTCGATTCCAGGCAGTCGCGGATTTGTCAGTGGAAAACCTGTCCCCATTTGAGTGACTAGTGGAGGGCATTTCAAGTTCAGTACTCCGTCTGTCGGATGGGACGTTAAGCCGTGTTCCCTGGGCGCCTTTCGTTAAGAGTAGGCTAATGCCGACGCCGGGTTTCTCTCCACCCTTCCTCTGTTCCCTGAAAACTCCTACCATTACCCAATTATCCACCTATCCTATATGGCGCAAATCGCCTCCCCTAAATAACTAACTAACGTATCTACGGCTGTAATAAATAACAAATTAAGATTAAAATCCACAAAGCCGTAACCATAAGGTGGCAAAGGAATAAAAGGAATTTGTACGTGTGATTAAGAGCTCCCTTACTTTGTGTATACTCCTTCCTTCCCCCCCTTCCCCCATTTTTTATTCCTTAACACCTCATGGTTACGGCTTTGTGGATTTTAATTTTAATTTGTTACTATTCTTATATTTAGGCGAATGATAAACCTTTGCGTGCCGGTCAAGATAATAACTTTTTTAATCTAGTAGGTTTTAAATTATTTTTTGATAGTTAAGAATTTGAGAAAATTACCTTAGTTTATACGATACGATGCAAAAACGCAATCGCAGGCGTGAGGATAGGGTATTGACTCCCGACGCTCTGCCCGAGGGAAGTTAAATATCGACGAGAAACTAACTATTATTTTAGTTAATTATCAGGGAAATATAACCCAAATTCTAAATTTTATGAAAGTAACTACACTTTATTCTGTAGCAAGGAATAACATCTGCATAAATATCCATACATAGTACCGAAAAGGATATGATATAACCTTTGATGTCTGTGCACCTATAGAAACTAAAATATTACCACTATTACTAAGAGCAAGAATTACTAGGCAAGACATCCGCCATAAAAAATTCAAATAATTACACCACAAAAAGTCATACAAACCAACCAACGTTATCTTAGAGTTGTAAGGAGAATTTTTTAAATTAATTACTTTCGTTTAAGGGTACTTAACTTTATTGATTTTCGTTTTTTTGAACCGCAGACAATTAACTGACCGGCGAAATGAAAGCGGCTTGCCTTATTTTAATGCCATTCATGGGTAGCTACGGGTTCAAAGTTAGCTAAGTCCTCCCATACGTCTAGGTAGAGAATGTTATCCTTCCGAATTATAGTGTGTTCATAATGAAATTCAGAACTACAGAGCAATAATGGTGGAAAAGTATAAAATCTACTCGGAAATTACATACTGTAATAGCTCTATAATTAGGGTAAGAAAGAGGAGCTTACACGGAAGTTAGATAGAGGACAAATGATATACATAGTATTTGAATAAATTTCACGCACTGAGGACGCGCATTTATCATGATGGGTTAATATTTAATACGGGTTCATTTGCTGCGGCATAAAATATTCATGCCATTAAAATTCACATACTTATCATTTTTCTTCATTACGTTTTCCTGAGATATTTTTCGCTTTAAGGGAATTTTCATGCCAAATTTTCATAATGCCAAGAGTCAAGAGAGTCAAATGCCTAAAAATAAAACATTCATGATGCATAATCATTATTATGGCCAATCTTTTGGGCTAATGTGAACAAATCATTAAGGGCGGAGAGGAAAGGGTAGTTCACAAAATTTTAATGACCTTCTGTCTTTTACTTACTTCGGACCATAAATTTTTAAAATCACAATTTAGGCAGCTTTTTCGAGAAGAACATTTTAACGACTCCAGCAAAAATTTCAACGGATCGCCGATAAAAACTAATTACCTAGTTGAGGAGAACTTTCATTTTCACTGCACGCATTCCACAAGTGTATCTCACAATTGGCCATAATTCTTTATGGCTGAGGAACGGTAGGTACAAGGAAAGGAACATGGAGATAAAAGGGAACCAAACTCATTCCAAGGAGAGGGGAAAAAACAATTGAGAGATGAGGTAAATTAAGCCGAAATTAGGCGTTTAAAAGTTCTGGGCAAACATAAGAATGCTCTGATGATCATCTCCTCCCCACTGCTATTATGATGCTCCGATCGTATAATCAAAACACCGCCCGCGAGAACAGGGTAGCTCGGTCACACGAGAGTCATTAATCATACGGTAATGACCAGCTACAAAAAAAGAGGCCGGCGCTCTGATCTTCGGCCATTTCGTATTGAAGGAAAAAAACCCTCAACCCTGAATTTCCCCGAAGAGACTGTCATTGATTTTCGCGACCGCAAATTTCCACTCCAGCCGGTCACCACGAGATGGGAAAGGAGAGAATAGGAAGAAGAGAGGAAGAGAGTCGTAATAGGAGCGTACGTGTGTGTGCATAACTTCACAGACACTTACTTCGGGGTAACAAAACGACCGCTGGAGAACGGTCGTGTGTATGTTTTGGGGGGGAGGGATAAATTGCTCTTTCCGAGAGTCGGAGTCCACTGTGGTGGGTAAAGAAAATAAAGAGATCCGAGAGAAAAACGAAATAAAAACGGACGCATTAAAGATGCAAGGGGAGATGGCGGCGATACGGATTGTATCTCCTCCTACGCCCGGAAGCAACGCCGGTTCCACTAACTCCTAGGGTCATTCCACGAAAAATTCCATTCCGAGGTCCACCGATCTTTACCCTCGTAATCCCTACTTCACCCCTCACCGCCCCCTTTCTCTACAGTACGGTTGGCAATACAATACGGTACGAAGTTTCACTGCGCTGTTCGATTGCATTGCTCTCGACGAAATTACGGTACTGAAACATTTTCACATACGTCTACATAATGCCCTGCAAGCCACCGTAAAGGTGCGAGGCAGGGGGTAAATCCACATCTAACATGCATTACATATTTGCATAAAAAGGGTAAGTAATTCTACTAACGTCTAAATTTCACAATTTAAAAACTCTTCTCTTCCTCTCTCTTTCTAGTCTCTTCTCTACCATCTCGTGGTGACCGGTTGGAGAGGAGAATTGCGGTCACGTAGATGAAAATAGTTCGTGCCGTAATTTTTTCAGGAACAGTACAATCGAACCGCGCAGCTAACTTCTCACCGTATTGTGCTGCAAACCGTGCTGTAGATAGAGTGAGGGGTAAAGAAGGGATTACGATTTTGTAAGGTACGGTACCGAATTACGATAGTTTTTTTTAATGCCGAATTCGCAAATAATTATTATTATTGTTCCACTGATTAAGGTAGATGGACATTAAACGACTTTAAACTTTTCCCACGACCCCTATCTGTAATATGATATCCTCCATTAATACCGCATAGCATACTTCACCGCATGTTTCACTAACCCTAGCTGTTCCTTTATGTCTTTCATTCAACCCAACATACTTTCTCCATACCCGAATCTAAAAAGCCTACTTCATTTTACCCTCGTACCTCCAAGTCCATGTTTCCTCACCATCCAAAGAACAGTCGTAGTCCTTCACGTTACCAACGGTTTGAAGCGATGGTGGCATTATAAAATAATTTATTATAGTATTATTACTATTACTACTATTGTGCTATTAGTATTAGACGAGTATTATCATAAATATTTTCTCGGGTACGGCATATGCTTTCTTTTCCTAAGCTACTTCATCTTCAGTTTTCTTTAAAATTTGTCCATCAGGGCTAATTCCGCTCACCAAATGGGGTCGTTTACCATATTTTTTTATTGCCGAATCTGATAAGAGTTTGTAAAATAAAAAGACTCGTATTTTTTCATTTTTTGATCCATCAATTATTTATCGAGATATAAGCGGCGAAAAACTTATGTTTTTAACCCTTTCGGAAAAGTGGGCGTGGCGCAACCTCTGACGCATAACGACGTCCAATCACAACTGAGCCCGCGAAGCTACTTTTCCTTATCACAATGGGGGGGGGGGGGGGCATACCTGACTCTGGCAATAGGAGCGATTACGACAGGATCGGTGCGAGCAGACCTTCCGAGAACCCCCCTCCACTCCCTTCCCTTCCCCTACAAGCAGTCAAGGAAGGGAGGAAAATGACGTCAATGTTATCACAGCAGCGTTTTCGGTGGGCGTCACCTTTTGCTTATTTTAATTTTTGATTTATGAGTGAATGGTTGTGGTTAGAAGATTAATTTTTCACTAAAATTCTTTTTTTTTGTTTCCATCTAACGATTTCGAGTACAAAATTGCCATTTCGGTTCCGAGTAAACGCCCCCATTACAAAACAAATACATCTCTTCAAGCTTGTGTTTCTCTCTGCCCTTCTACTTCATAAGAAAGTACGGTAAGATAAATGCATGGATAAGGGATGAAATTCAAAAAAATGTCGCGCCGCAATGTATCCAGCACAGCTTTGCTCTATGAATCGGCTAGTAGTTCGCATTCCTCGCATCTCCGGACGTCCTACCGCTTCCAACCGATCGGAGAACACTTACTTTTTTCATCAATTCGCCACCTGACGCGAAAATGCACGTGGGACCCCTTTCGGCGAAATCCCTCACCCCCCCATCTCACCCACACATTCCACATGGCTCGTATTCCCCTCCCTTAACCCCCACTCCACACACGCTCCCCCCTCCATCCCGAATCCCCCAAATCCTCCTCCAATAAAGAAAAATACTTCCTCATTTACTCGGTCAAGTCGGCCACGGGAAGAAATCCATTCTTGGTGTCGGGCGCCGTTTTCAAATTGATTTCCACGCCCTCGGGGGTCGCTGTCCTAAATTAAGGGACCAAAGGCAAAGGGAGAAAATGGGATTCGCCAAAGATCTGAATGATGCTTGGCATCGGGATATCATCCACCCCGTACACACGGTGTGGTAGACCAATGAGTAGAGCAGCAGGCTATCGTAAAAAGTCCTTGGTTCGAACCCGAGAGAGATCCCTTTTAACAAGTCCATACTGAATACAAGACGAAAGAATTTCTGGATAATAATGACGGTATAACAGATCCTTCTTCGTGATACCAGTTACAACTGGTTATGGCAACGCGAACTCATCTGGAATCGTGCTGCTCTCAGTAACCAGGACTTTCTATCTGCTGAGATTGGTGATTTGAATCGACGGAAAAATTAAATTTAGGAATTACATAGAATTTTCCCTTCTCTAGCGCATTTGAAAAACAAGATAACGGACCTTGAATCGGTCCAAGATCTTCCTAATGAATCACAGGCGGCCACAAGTTCAACCTCTACGAAACAGACCAACCCCCGTGTTGAATATTCCGGTTGTGCCGACATTGTACATACTTCCCTACTTTCGTTATTGAATACCATGGTTATGAATCAAATCACCACGGGGCTTTAAAAACTCAGCCAGGAATTTTATTTTGGGAAGGGGCTAGCCCGTGAAGCAAAAATATGAAAATCTTGCAGTAATAGATATCACGAGAAAGAGTAATCTTAACGAGATTAGTCTTTCTCGCAATTACTCCTCACTCACGAGAAGGAGTAAACTCAACTTTATTTTAACTCCCTTGAATTATGCACCTCATAACACACTACATAAAATTATTCAAGCTTCACTTTGCATGAAGCATAGCTTGGCAAATATTAGGGTACATCTGATCTAAGGTTGTTTTAAATGAATTTAGTGTGCTTGAGTACTTAGGTAACGATCAGATTTTAACCTGTATCCTTCTAGTTCGTGGAAGAGCATTGATCCATTAATCTTGCCGTCATTGTGTCGGAGAACTATCCATGAATTATTAGATATATACACAGTAATTAAGGAACGGGAATCTCAGCCTCCGCCGTTGGACACGATAACCTGCAATCAAGATACATGCATCGCTAAACATTAAAGAGAATAACTTTAATACTTCCATCATTAACTTTGCAAGACGGGAAATGAACAGGGTCTGGTGAACAGTGGTTCATAACTTCATTTACATATAAATAATACACTACAAGCTACCGTAAGAGAGTGTTGGTACACCATCACCAAGCGTACATCATAAATCAGAGAGAATAAGATCACGCTTACACGTCTGTCCTGAACTTCAGTCGGGCTGAGAGAATTGATTATTTTGGTGAGTCACTGAAGTTTTCTGATAAGTTCGCAGACGAAGATTTAAGAAAACTGAGTGACTCATGCGCGGCATCGATGAAACGATGAACGAAAACCCCTCGTCTGTTATGCTACCTCCCCATCTTTCTAAACAGAAACGCCAATTAAATTTGCAATAAATTAAATTGCAGTTTCTTTAATCATTCTCTACATATCAACTATTGTGACAGTTAGGCGTAATTTAATGAAAAATGAAAACAGTTTACAGGGAAGAAATGTGATTCATTTTTTTCTCAATTACTCAAGTTTACGGTGGAAGTAACGGCTTTTGAGAATTATATACATTCTCGTAAATGATTTGAAATCATAACGGACGACCTGTTGCGTAAGTTAAGCATTCTAACACTTTAACTCATTCCGCCTCCCATTCACTTAACCCGTTATCTTTTCCATTGAAGCGTCCTCGAAAACATTTATTCGTTTCATGAGTTCAGTCCTCAATATCATTGTTACAGACTTATTCAAATAGGTCTGATTTTTCAGAGTGATGATTATCATTATCGATAATGCTCCCTTAGCTAATTTAGTGGCACGAATCCCACCTTTATAGCACAAAGATATATTCGATCTTGGGAGTTAATCCAGTGAATTATAGTTCATTTCCAATTTTAACGCCTACCCCTCCCTTTTTTTCTCAGTAAAATATCTTTTATTAATTTACCGTATCATTCCGTGCGTTTCTAACTGGTTACCCTGGAAAGGATATTATCTTCAACCTATTTTAGGACTGGCTACCTCTTAAGCGGTGATTTATGGATGGCACCAGGGTTGTTTGAGTCTTCCCGCGTCACTTGAACCCCGGCCTGCGCTGAACTGGTCTGCCGTCTTCCGACAGGACTTCCGGCTCAAAGCTGCCGACTTTCGACCTGAAGATTCCGACTTCAATGCCAGCGAAACTGTCGTCAGCAACGATTAGATGAGGGTGATAACCGGACAACCCCAGAGACAACGTATGCAGTAGGTACGATATTTTTGCGAGGAATTCTCGTCCTCCCGTACCAGAGGAGTCTATCTGCTGCATCACGGCAAGCGGAGCAGGATCCCAACCCATGACCTCTCTCCCACCCCTCGCGGACCCTACGTGATCGACTAGTATCACGCCACCGGACTGCATTTTGAATTGCCAAGACGGCCTCGGCGCACTCACTATTTCGAGCTAAATACTACGGCCGGAAAACCTTTCTCCCTAACCGCATTCCGACATGACCTCGTATCGATACCATGGACAGTTAGTGGCATCGTGGGATTCCTGGGAGTTTGCCGGCATGCATTCTTCCACACCTTGGGCCCCGAGAGGTGGTACCGCTTACTTGTCGCACCGTTTCGCTTGCAAGTTTCGCAAATCCTTCTTAGCCGAAAAGTTGGCTCATTCTTTCATTTTCGGCGTGAAAGAACGACAATATTTACTTCTCCGCAGTTATTGTATGATTTAAATTTGGTATTCCAATGGCCCATTACAAGCAAGATAGCTAGGAAATGCATTACAATAATTTTTATGGAGGAACTATTTAATAATTATCATAAGTGAACATATATCGGTTACCTCACTTTGTAAGCATGTGTATTTGATAGCCATTACGGTGACTGCAACAGATTTACTTCCAACTTAATTACTCTGTTTTTTTTGTTCTCTTGAATCTCATTTCATCATATTTTCTGTACGTACTTACATATTGACTCTTACTCTAGTTCTAATTATTTTTTTTCATTTTTGCCTAAGATGTGTCGTATATTATGAGATCTATTCCTTTTGTTTATTGATGACTTTCTTTGCAGGCTGTTTTTTTTAATATAAAGCAGGAGTATTTATGCCTTTTTTGCTCCTATGGGGAAAATCACGAGTATCATAAGCACTCATAAATAAGAATGCCCAGTATGTCATAAATAAATGTCCTACAATTATATTTGCAACCAATCGTACCGCCAAAGTACCTCATTTGTTCATTCAACAATTTATTCAAAGGTTTGTTATTGTCAACAATAACAAATGCATATACTACTGCGGAAAAATAACCCACATTAATGAATAACTTGAAAATATAAAAAGTCTGTTCATGCCAGGGATAATCGTGAAAAACAAAAACTGAGCATTAGAATCACATTGACATTGATGCTTAGTATTGATCGTGTTCATGCGAAATTGTTGATCTCGTGTTTTACATATGCAAAGAAACCCCAACCTGCCGCTATTATCCACTCACGGTTCAAATAGATTCCCTCCGATTGTTCCCAACTACTTCTTAAGAATCATGAAGTCTTTACAATAATGACTAAGAGTACTAACTTCTCATGAACTCAACCTTTGAGTACAAGGAAAATCACTCGCCCGTTGCATTCTAATCATACGTCGGGTTTGACGGAGAGCTGCTCGCTCACACGCAGCATGTGAAGCAGCCGGAATTCCTTCTCGCACTTTTTGTTCCCACACGAATGCACGAACCGATGCCGCTTCAAACTGCACTACTTAATGACTCGAGTAAAACGGCCAGGAAAGTCGTAAGGAAATGGGCCGTGAACAGACATTCCCCCAGGTTGGACAATTAGACGGAAAGGGGAGCATTGCTGGAAGAAAAAGCTTTGAATTTGAGAAACAACCTCCGAGCACCAGGACACCTTCGTGCTTTGCTTGACTGAAAATGTTAGCCACATATTAAAAACACCAGCGTATTATGCTAGATTCGATCTGATAAACAAGATTAGAGAGATAGATTGACGTACTGATAGATTCAAAATGGCATTTTTCCCCCGTACTATAAGAGAACAGAATAGGCAGCATAGCAAAGGAATAGGTAGGGGAAATCTTCTAGAGTAGTCTGCAGTGCATGATGCATGTATTAATCCCTTAAATACTATAGATACTAACAAATTAGTTGCATGAAACTCTATAGTTGCTTGTTTGCATGTCGGTAGTGCATGCTTGGTGATCTTCACCCCCTGCCACACACCCTCGCGGTGGCTTGCAGGGTATCGTGTAGATGTAGATGTTTCATATATCCTGCCCTTGAAATCACCAAAATGACAGAGCATACGCACTGGGTCATATGTATTAAGAGTGAAGATACAAGTATTCCGCGGCGGTCAATTATTTCATGGGATCCAGTTTGAACAGATTTGATTTGGGGCTAAACACGGTGCAGCGAAGAGCAGCTAGAATTACATAAACATGAGTAGTGACAAGTTTATCAGTTTGTTGCAATAGTTTGAAGAAATAAGTTCTCTTAAGATATAAGAATCTCTGACCGTTCGTACATTGAGGTACTGACTAAATTTAATTCATAAATCAGAGGTGGATACATTTTCTGAAGACGTAAAAGATATTAAAACCTCAAAGACAGATGATTAAAAAAATAAAGAAATAGAACGACAGACATGTTTAAAACTCACTTTACACGTATAATGAGGAACAATAATGGATTAAATCGAAATCCCTGGGAATTAATTAAAGTATGCAAAGTAGATTCAAGGGTTTTTGAAAATCTATCAATACCTAATGCGTAAGTGTGACTGCTTCAGACATCTTTCATACATGGAACGTAACCAGTAACCTTTGTGTTCAATTTATACAGCATCTGACCATCATGATGCTAACTTGAGGTAGGAGGCTAAATTGCAAGTGGAAACTACATGTTCCCTTGGCAAAGTAATTGTTAACAGTGTAACCGATAGCGTAGTCATCAATGTTAATACGGTATTTTAATTATCGATGATGCACTCCTGGTGTGGTCACCCCCTGCCAAACATCCTAGTGGTGACTCGTAGAATACAATGGAGTTGTGCATCAATATCTGATAATCTCTGAGCTCAGAATCGGCGAAGTCCCCCATACATGATTGCACCTCGGATCGTAACGTTCGTTTCGAGCAACGAGGTAGTTCCTAGCATTCGTAATTGTGTCGTTTACCATGTTTTTTATTGTCGGATCTGATAGAGTTTGCAAAAAAGACCCGCATTTTTCCGTTTTTTGATCTGTCGATTATTTCTCGAGTTATAAGCGGCGAAAAACTGATGTTTTTAACCCTTTCGGAAAATTGGGCGTGGTGCAACCTCTGACGTATAACGACTTCGTCCAATCACAACTGAGCCCGCGAAGCTACATCGCCTTATTGCAATGGGGGGGGGGGGGGAAGACACAAGGCTGACTCTGCCAATAGAAGCGATTGCGACAGCATCTGTTCGAGCAGGCCTTCCGAGAACCCCCATCCACTCCCTTCCCTTCCCCTAAAAGCAGTCAAGGACGGGAGGAAAATGGCGTTAATATTATCAAAGCAGCTTTTTCGGTGGGCGTCTCCTTTTGCTTATTTTAATTTTTGATTTATTAATGAATGATTGTGGTTAGATGATTAATTTTTTCACTAAATTTCTTTTTTCGTTTCCATCTAACAAGTTCGAGTACAAGTTTGCGATTTCGGTTCCGAGTAAACGCCCCTATTGTTCTAGTGATACACTGATAGAACACACAGCTATACTCATGCACCATCTCCTCACATATGCATCAGGTGGATGGATGGATTTTCATCACTATCACGCACTTTAAAATTCATCAAATTATACGGACGACGTTTTCCGACTCTGCCATAATATTCCAATGAGACAGCAGTTCATTTTTTTCACACGTGCCACGGCACCAGATCGCTATATCGACCATCCCGGTCGGGCCACACTCGACAACGCATAAGTGGCCAAAATCAAGTTGGACGTAGCAAATGCAAACTTTTAATGGGCAAGGAATTATTCATCGGCAAGGGACTAGCGGCTCCATTTCAAGGCGACTAAGATAATTAGGGCAACTTTTCGGCGCAAAGTGCCAAGTTCATGTAATGTACCTACTACAAGTTGTGTTATTTTCAAGGGACGCTCTACAAAATGGACTCTCACAATAGTGCAAAATGCTTGACAGCTTACCGTGTTAGTTACAGGCAGTGAGAACTAGGACTTCCCTAGCATAAAATATGTAGGACAAAGCGTTCTGTGCTATTTAAATTTTCATATGGACCTGAATCAAGCTTCAATCTATTTTAAACTACGACTGCAAGTCACCGAAAGATTGTTTATAAGTGGATGGCACAATGCATGCATTACCGTGACCCATTAAACCATATGGTTGTAATTGTATCATCTTTTTTATTTTTAGGGATCAATCAATGACTTAAACCAGATAATAAGGCATACGGAATAAAATTATACATTTATAACTACCACCATGAGGAATAGAACGCAGAACCCTCATAAAATATTTGGTGTCATGTAAAAAGCATGAAATGTGTAAAAATACAACAATGGGTTGTGGGCCTTGAAAAAAACCATTGAGGGATTTCAATAAGCCTAAAAACTAAACAACCTAATTTTCTATCTCCCCAGTATTTTAAATTATATCTACGATAGTTCCAAGTTGACCATGGAAAAAATTGACGCATTAAATGTCTTACAAGCCCTCTAATGTTACTATAACGAGGATGTGAGACTGTTCTAATACAACATGGAACGGCTGGGGTTTTTAATTGCCATTTAACATGCTCAGCAAATCATCCTGCCTTGATTTGGAACAAGAAATAAATAATGTCCTTCTACCAACGATCTGATAGTTATTGATGTTACAATGAAAACATTACAAAGTGCTATATATTTTCAAATCGCATAAATTTGTGAGTGTAATGGCGGTGAAAGGGAAACAGGGGCATAATTTACAAGCAACTGCCTAAGAAACATTTGAGACTTATTTGGAATTAAGATTTCGAGGTAGCCTGGATATTCAAAATGCATATCTTAAAATCAATTTGTACCCTTTCATTTGAAAAACTCTACCCAACTCGGAAACACTAGAATAAACTCTGATATGGTAGCGACGCTGAAGAGATTTAGAGACCATAAAACAAAAATATCTTAAGCAGATTGAAATAATTCTAGGTAAAGAGATAAGACATTTTGGGTTGCGATTTATTTTGCAACTCCGTGGCTATGACACGCAACAGGAAAATGACACAGAATAGCCATTTCTTTCAGTATCAGCGACAATTGTAACAATGATAAGAACACCAGATATTTATGGGCTATTTCTACGAGACGACTCGAAAAAATATTTCTGTGATAAGTGTCCGGGACGGACAAAAACCTGCATAGAAATCCGTGAAAAATGGAGAGTTGGTGTGGTGAATTTCACAGATATATATATGTATATAACCGAAGTCAGCTTTCAAGCACACCAATTAGGCTCAAATATGTAGGCATGGAATCATCGAGAATACAATTACACTTCTGTGCACGTTTTCCATGAAAATAATAAATAAAAAACAATTTTAAATACAAATGATTTATAGGGCTTATTCGTTCCGATTCGTAGACCTATTAACATTAGGTGAATCCGAGTGTTTTTCTTAATGAAAATTTCCTACAATTCCGTCGCGAATGTATACATATTCGTCTATACCAGCACTATAGATGCTGAAGCGGTTTTAAAAACAATATAATAGGGATTATAATTATCTACACAACAACTTTTTTACCTTACAAATAATTGATCAAAATTGAGGAGCTTGAGAGACGTCTACACAATAACTATGGTCAGATTAATCTCAACAAAATTAGTGAATTACATACGAGCAACTGGGTTTGTATTCTCAACTTCAATTTCAAGGAAACACCCTTCCCTAGGTTCTCGTTGAGAGAAAATTAAACTGTACACAAATCGTTATCATCTCCATAGTCAGTCATCGGAACAAATGGGGTTACCACAACAGCTGGCTGCTGCAAGTATAATCATAAAAAGCCGGTGTAAAAAATAATGGAAACATACGTACAAATCCATTAAAAAAAAGTGTTTTCGCAAATTGAAAGCTCGCGCACTAGTCGCGAAAACTTAACGGCGTTCGCCGCTGAAATTGTACAACAGCAAATATTCCAAAGAGAAAATAATCAGGGGGTCCGGGTTCAAGTCCCGGTCAAGGCCAATGAATTTTTCTCTGTGGAATACCAGCTAGTATTTTCGTAATTTTCGTTAAGTGATACTCTTAGAATTTACTTCAAAAAGGTAGTTCTCGCCAGTATTCGGGCAAAAACATTGGAACAAGTAACCGGGCACACTTTTATCAAAAGCCTTCTTCAAAATTTCCCACATAGGCCATTTCAAAAATTCCCAGTCTTTCCTGGCCTTTCAAGTGAGTAGCAACCGTAACTTTAAATAAAGTCTTGCGCCGCGAAGTAAAAAAGATGACTTTAGAATGCCGAGATGCCACAAGTCGAGCACAACGTTGGAAGAGAGACAGAGTGGGGAGGGAGAGAGGGTAGATTTACGATTCTTTTTTTTTTATTCTAAGCCCCCAGAGAGTTCACGTTTTCCGGGTACGGACGCTAAAATGCTCAGCGGCACTCTCCCAGACCCATCCCTGGCTGGAGATTGCACCTTTTAAAAGCAGGGGATCAAATAACGCAGAAGTGGGTTAGATCCGACACCTGCGGAACAGGTGCTCCGTCGCAGCTTTTTTTTCGCATTTCTCCCCCACCCCCTCGCTCGCGGAAGGGCACGAATCAAACGCCGCGACGTCGAATTACATGCACTCCAACGCCCTCGTACCGCGCCATCCGACCTTTCACCTTCCAGCTCACCGCTACGCTGGCGGACATTGAACCATGCATAATCCAATACGAGGGAATGCGCAAGAGGTCCGTGGGAACGACACGAGGTTCGGACAAGCCACTCTTAATGAGAATTGCGGGTTTCAATTAGGAATGAGTGGAAGAAGAGAGCAATTGCCGTGAATCCATTAGCCAGATTTTTTCAGCACTGCCCTCCACACTTTAGCTTAGCACTGTTTTACTAATAGGTGTTCATGCACCATACTACTCTCGCCTGCTATATTTGATCCTTCTCATGTGCTATTTCCCTTTTTGGCACATTTCCTACCTCCCCTACCAAGACGGATATGCTCCGGTGGAGAATCATTAATAGCACATTTACATACGCATACGTTTATAGAGAGAGAGACACAAGCTACTTAAATGGAGCTAAAACACCTTCTGTCACACACGAAAAACAACGAAACCTAAAATATAGAAACACTCAATTTATAGGTAACTTTTTCGGCGGTAACATTACGTCTTCTTCAGCCGGAAGAGACTAAGGCAAGGGGAAAGTATATTAAGGTTTAATGTGCGGTGGTGGTTGGAGGGGTGGAGGGAATAGAGGGGGCGAATTCCTAGAGGTTAATTTTTAGCCCTGGGGGTTCGAACGTTTTTAGGGTCCAGATGTAAGCCATCTACAGAGTCCTAACATCTATTCTTCTGGTAGTTTTTAAGCGTGATTCCAAGACGTGAATTCGGTAATAATCGAGAAAGGGAGATTGTGGAAGCTGCATGGAAGACTGAAGAGGGGAGCAGATCTGGTTAGCAAAGGTTAGGTAATAGGTTACCTTACGTCTTCTTCAGCCTTCTCTGTACGCTATTGAAGGGCTTTGTGGAAGGAGGGAGTAGGCGAGGTTATAATTTTTAAGGAAGGGATAGAGTTCTTTCAGGATGAAAATCCGTGGTGCAAAGTTTAAGAGCCTTGGGTGAAAAGTGACAGGGTCGACGTGTGTATGTGGAGGAAGGAATTCACATATGTTTTAAAAGTTCGTCTAGGTTGCCAGGTCTGTGCAGAGCGGGAAGTTTTGAAAAGTAGGATTTAAGGGCAGTTGTGTCGTTGATGATCCGGTGGCCTTTTATTGATAATAATTCTTATTGAATAAATCTTATTGAAAAAGTGAATAAAGAATGCTGCGTTTCCTGTGGAAGGGATGACAACAGTTGAAGTAAAAATACTGCTGACGATTGGAGGACTTGATGTCTCGAGCATAGATACCTCGGATGAGAAAAATTCGAGTTAAAATAATGAGGGGGCCTTTAATGAACATTTTAAGGAAACAAATTTGGGAAAAATTCGTGATCGTACCACGTGACTCCTTGGTTACCTATTCTAGAAAACCCCGACGATTTCAAATAAGGTTGGTCCCCTACCTTACACCCTTGAAGTAGGTTACTCGATGTACTGTAGGGGTAGACGGGTCGATTAATACGGCACGGTTCTAGCCATCTCTCTCTATCTTTCGACTCGTGCACACAGAACTCGGAAGGTCTCTTCTGCCTTGGCGAGCGGAGCATCGCCGCGATGACCCATCGCGACGAGAGGAGTCGGGAGGAACGGCAGGACTGCAGTGTGCGTGTGTTTGGGCCCGGGGGCGGTCGACGCCTCCTCGCGGAAGGAGGGTTGGGGGAAGCCAAGAGGAAGAACTTTGCGCAGGAATGCGAGAGGGAGGAGAGGAGGATTAGGAGGAAGGGGGGTAGATACGAAGACGCCGCCCCCGTCTAGAGGGGAAGAGAATAAGAGGGCGTTGGATCACGTCATTCCACCGGCAGTTGAGGAGGTGGAGGAGAGGAAGGAGGAAGAGGCCCCTGATTGGGAACGGGAGGAAATGGGGGAAGAAGGGGCTTGCGGAAGCCAAGAGACGAAGCAGCAGCATGAAGAGAGGAAGGCGGAGAGAAAGGGTGGAGCGACTTTCGGTTCCTGCGCCTGCCGGCGACTACATCCTCGCACGGTCACGTGACCAGAGACGCGGAGTATCCGTCCAATATGGGCACACGCGACTCCTTGATTTTCATAAAGGATACGGTCTAGGGCGTCAATCGATTGACATCTACATCTACATAATACCATACACGCCCCCACAAAGGTGTGTGTGTGGCTGGAGGAGAATTCACACACAACATGCTTTAACTATCAAACTTCAAAAGGATTAGTAGCTATATTCTTGACGAAACTGAAATTTAAAAAAAATTAAAGAGCAAAGCAAGCATTCTTAAACATGCTATTAGTTCGGTTGGCTTAAATCTTCATATTTATTTCAGACTTACTTCTGTAGTCATCTTTCAAATCCAGGAATTTTGTAGAAGGTTTAACGATAGAATCTATAACATTGGAACTAATTTAGGAAACTTTTGTTTTTTTTTGACATTCACTCCCTCCCTATAACTGTCTCGTGTCAGTTCACCCCCTGCCACATCTCATGCGGTAGGCACTGGATGTTTTACATCTACATCTACAGATTCTACAGATCAGATTACCCTGCTATCCACCTCTAAGACGTGAGCCATCATCAATCATGCACTACATCAACAAAGATGTAACAGTAATGCAATTTCAATTATTTAGTCTTCCGTGACCTTGGTTTGGTTGATTAGCAGCATCATCAGGTGGAAAAATCAAATAAAACAATTAAAATATCTTCGGAATTTGCGGTGCAGTTTCTTTGACAATCACTCTTTCATTTTTGGCTGTAACGATGCACCATTGTCACAGGTATACATAGCTATAACGGGTGTGAAATGAATACATTCATGAGTTGCACATCCTTCAAATAAATACCGCGTAAATTCCATAATATAATTCTCCGATACAAAATTGCAACAAATGACTGCACGTCTTTGATTTATAATGCATTCCTGATGATGGTTCAAACCCTGCCACACTCCTTTGCGGTGGATTACAGGGTATTATGTAAATTTTTTTGTTGCTGTACGGTCAATTCAAGTCTAGAGCGAGGAGGCTAAAATAATGGAGTAAAGGCATTTAGGATCTCTAAAAATGGGAAAATACCGAAACGGGTAGGGAGATGGAGGATGACGAAGAAAAGGGGCTTATTTGCTTTCCGGAAAAAAGTGGGTGCGTGTAGAGTGAGCAGGTGACGTCACCTCCCGAGGCAAGATGGCCGTGGCGCGGAGATGTGGAGTAGGGGTGGGCGCACGTTGAATTAACCCACTGAAGTCTCCCGAGAGAGTAACAAGAAGTAAATGTAGAGTGGATAAGGAGGGGCGGGGCTGGAGAACACTCATAAGGGCAGTGAGTAAATTACTAAAAGGAGGGTTGCAATGCATAGCGTGTATGAGTATATAACTCAAGTAATATACAGCTACAGCCAATAGCTACAGAACTCACTCATTGATACAAGTTCGTGGGAATTTCTAATAGAGTTAGCGGGTTGAAATTTTCAATCTTTCCTATTCCCTTGATAAGCCAGGATAAAAACAAAATCCCCCATTTTTACCCCCGAGTTTAAGCCAGAGGGAATTTCACTTCACACTGATTTTAAACGAGGAAAAAAGGGGGATTCTGTGTGGAACAATTTTAATTTCGTTTACCAACATATGAAAAATGTGTGCAACAAGTGTGGTATTCGGAGAAAAACATCCTAAAGTTAATTTTTTTCGATGGTTTTACTTTAAAAATCGATCGACTGATAAGTTTGATGTTTTCGTAGAAATGTATGTAATTACAGAGATTTTTCACATTCCCGTAAATGTATAATGTGTTCGAGCATAAATTGATTGAAGGACCTTCCTGTTTTACAGTATGACATGTAAGTTGCATACCACGTATATTGAATTCTGCTTAAGTGGAACTTTCATTTGAAAGGAATCCATAGGAAAGATAATGGTACAGTTGAAAGGAACTTAATTATCCTATATGGGCCCACTACTTATTATAACATCCCATAGAAATAAATTTCATTACTTGCAAACTACAAACGCCTATTTACTATCCCAAATATATGCGTGTACGCGTACAATGATACATCAAAGAATAAAGTTGGAGTCCACCCGTGCTCACGCATCTTTCACAAACGCTCTCGAACACAAAACTTCTCACCAGCCCGCCGCGGCCGCAAACAAAAACCACCTTCCCACGACGCGTACTCCAGGGAACCAAGACAGAACTCTCCCCCATCCCTCCCTTCATTCTATTCTCACTCCCCCCCTCCTCCTCCTTTCGTCCAAACCGCCGCAGAGGGATCGAGTGAAGGAGAGCCGAGGAAAAACAGAGGAAAGGAGCCGCGCGCCTTCACAAGCAAGTGGGAGAATCAAGAACCGTTCGTTCTTCAGAGGTTTCTCCCATGTCCCATTACCGAGGGAGTATTTTTTCACCCTCGATTCCCAAAGGAAGAAACGCAACGGCTGCAATTGGGTCACTACACTCTCACTCTCACGAGCGCAAACATCTTCCGGCTTGATAAGACGGCGAGGAAAATGTCTCTAGCTGGCCCCGCTCCGCATTCCTTCGTCGAATGAAAACATTGCATGCGAGCATATGACCGACGTATGGAAATCTCGTTTCGCTCTCTTAGGCTAATTTGAATAGGAATAGGGAGAGAGAGACTTAGGTCGAAGCCATTGGGTTATGCATGGATGTCCTGTAATGTCACGGAGAAAAAATTTTGAGGTAAACCCACCCAAAGATTAATTATTAAAAGATAATATTATCCTTTCACTCATTACCTGTTCCAGTCGATGATAAACAAGTGATAAAATTTTACGTTTTAATTCAATAAAAACCAATAAAAAGCCATAAAAACCACATAGCAAAGAGTCAAACGTGAAATATATGCAGTTAAAATCGTGAAATATAAAGTGGCACTAGTCCTACCGCATAAACAAGTGTTTCTCTCCCATTCCCTACCATATCAAAGTTCTTTACAAAATTTTACAATTTCTTTACAAAGTTCTTGACTCTTCAGTGTATGGCGTCGAAAACTCAATTAATAACTGAGCCTTAACTTTCATTGCTGCGCGAGTAGTTAGGATAGGTGAGAGGACAGCGGAATGAAATCAGCGGAAGTGGTTTTAATGCGGAAAATATATACATATCTGGGAGTATGAAAGACCTGCAATTCTTCATACTGCGTGGAGGTAATAATCATCAATCACTGCAAGTTGACAGTTCAATGATTTGTTCAAGCGATTTGTACGCATTGAAAAGTGAACACCTGCGCGTTAGAGAGGTGAATACTAGATTTCATAGGTACTCCACGTTCCACAACATCCCTTCGTTTTCCACTTGAGTGAGCTGACATCTACCCAGAACGCCATATATAAACTTCGGGGAAAGATATCCTTCGCTAGTAAAAGGGAGCAGGTACTTCGAAATATCGCGAGCAGCATGTCAGATGCGAAGGCAAAGAATAGAGATCAGACAAGTTTCCAGCGTCGAAGAAAAGGAACACTATTCAACTCATCTTCTTTTCATCCGCACTTCGTCAACACGCAGTGAAGAGGAAACTGCCGCAGTTCTATTGAATATCTCGCACGTGGCAATAACCTCATCCGCATTGTACAAGGAAAGAATTGGAAAAGATGGGCACATATGGGGGATTAGGAAAACCATCCATGGAAATCTATTTATTTTGACGAACCGCAGGCATATTAAATTTATGCTGGATCAGAGGGTGCGGATACCTCACTAATTTAAAATTATGCGAATTCCTCGCACGTATAAATTGATTCAAACATGGAACCAGTCATTTAATTAAGGGGTTGGCCAAAACATGAGTAATATTTTAATAATATTTTAACATTTTTAACGATAACACGCCAACTTTTACTAAATACGAAAGCAATCTGTTTATAGAGAAATTTTTAAATGGTTTCAACACCATCGGGCTCAAATTCATGTACTTACCCATCATTCCAAGTTCTGAATTAAATAAAAACGCGAGAATTAATGGCCAAACCGTATGCCACGTTTAAGGAGATTCTGGGTCGGATTAGTTCCCGCCTCGCACCTTTATATTTTTGTCATTGGTAGATAAGACGTTTAAATCGTACTTTTTTCGTACAGTACTAACATATCCAAATTGATTAAAAAAGCAATGCTACGTCGCAGACTAAAATACTTATATGGCTACCGAGCATCAGAAAAATCGCGTGATATCGTAGCTAAAAATGGCGTGATATCGTAGCTAAAAAAGGCGCATACTATATTTCTCGAGCACACCATGCTCTGTGCCCTGGCAAGCAAGCTTTGGAAAATATATCGTCGAAAGCCAAGATTAAAGGCGGGAGAACGCGTGTAGAAGGTCATTGTCTCGCCCCCATTTTCGGCATGCATAGATTTCGGAAATCGGCCGTTACGGGGAACGAGATTTTGCAGGCAGCACAAGGCGAAAACGCAGGGGAGCCAACGAATCCAAAAACCCCTCCCACTCCACTCGGAAAGCCTGAAAAATACGACAGCGCTTGGGATTCCTTCCAGCAACAACATGAAATACGAAATGTTTTTCGATGCAAATGCGCCGGGACTGGAATTACTTCCCACCTCCTCCTCCATTTTAATGGGAAGGCCATTTGTTTTCGAGCGGACGTAGTGAGGCAACGATTAAACTCGGTCATTAAGCATTAGAGGGGGCGATTGATTTCATAGCCAAACCTTTTGAAGGAGGAGAACACCATTAAAATGCTTAAGGGATGAACCGTAGTGCGAACGGATGCTTTGATTTTTCATTAGCACCTGACTTAAATGGAGGATTATGGAGATTTCCGAAAAGGAGACGACGCGAGAAAAGGATGACACACGTAGAAAAATTGTTGTTCCAAAATATTAACGTGATTTACCCCGACGGCCCCGGTGGCGGCAGGGTAAATCCCTCGCCTTTCGATCGCAGGGTCGCGGGTTCGAGTCTGTCCGGGGCATGGATATTAGTGATTGTGTAATCTGCTAATTGTAAGAGAGGACTGGACAGTCCTAAATTCACAGATCAATAAAGATAAGTTTAATTTTTTTTTATTTTTTGATACTTTTGCAGCTGTAGAAGATTTGCATGTGGAATAGAATACTATAAAAAAATCATCCCTAAATGAAATACAATCATACCAACCAACTGCTGCGTAGTAGCCATCCAAGTCGAGTAAAATAAACGAAAAACAGAGATAGAAGCTCTCCATTGTATAGTGCGCAACGGCATGCACTTTGTTCAAGCACCCTTCACAAATAATTATAACAATTTCCTGGTTTTCCTGGTTGGGTACGGTTATCTGAGCAATTAGAAGGGATATAAAAGTAACCTAAAATTTATTCGACTAAAATGGGCGATCCAACACACAAAACTATAATAATTTCTTATTTCATTAACATTTAGATCGAATTTACGCGGTCCGCTTACGAACAAAGAACCACACCCTATACCAGAGCCACGCAGAGAATCCATTCGAGTCTCCAACCCAACGATTCGTATCCCTTCTTGAACTGAAATAAAATTGTGGCCACAACTCCGAAGCTACAATTTATCAGGAGTTTAATTTAAAATGGAAAAAATGACAAGGTGTTTCAGCGATTCAAATGAGCCACAACATTTTCATAAACCCACACACGCAAACACAATGACGTGCACAATATCCTTCTCCTTCTGAAATGGTTCGACACGCACTTCCTTTCAAACAATAAAGACTTTTTAGAAGTCTCAAAAACTTAAAATGGGAGAATAATAGAAGTTTTGCCGCGACAAGTTAGCAATCGTGAATTAGTTTAAAAGGGAGCGTTGCCAACCCGAAGTAAGAGCGTACTTACATGTAGCGAAAATAAAACAAATTTATTCCAAAAGGATAAAACGTCTTTTCTGGAAAACACTGTTGCGTCGTTTGAAAAACAAAAATTTTGATGATATTTTATAAATATTACAGGGCTTATACCAAATGCGAGCTGAAATCCTGTGACTGAAATCTGGCTTGTACATATGCTTACCGAACCAAGTACCGTTGAGAGCAATTAATTGGGGGGAAACGTTAATAGTCTACCTGCTTATGGGAAAAGTAATTATTCCGCCGGAGCTACAGAGTAAAGTCTGACGATAATTGAACAACAACATAGCCCACGACCGTAGTTTACTCAGGCCCTCTCTTCATCATTCATCATCAACTATTCTCCCCATCCCCAAAATCATCTCCCGCGACATATAATCATCTTTCCGCAAACAGTTTAAGATGGATGAGTGGTCATTTATTGCGGCCGAGAAGTTTCCCGGGTCGGTTTGCGATAGTCGGCAGATGGGAACAATTGAGTGGGACACGACCGCATTGCAACCGGGGAGTGAGCGGGTCCTTTTAAACACCGTGGGATAATCTTCGCGGCGGAAATTTAACTTTCCCAGGAATGCGAAACGCGAGGGAATGAGTCATATTCGGCGCACTCTCTTGTTTTCGATGACAATTACGGCACGAAATACTTACGCATGGATGCAGCGTTACCAAATTTCCCGGCTATGACGGGAGTCTCTCGGAATAGATCAGCGATTACAAAAATTATAAGAATTTTTAAAATTCAGACTAAATCTTTTATGTCATTTCGAATCTTATCTATTTGCCGATAACGATATGCATACATCAAGATCACCTGAGAACATATTACGCTAGATTCGATCTGAGGAAAAATATTAACGAGACTCTCATCGACATGTTTAGACGCCTTCCTTCCAACTAACAGTAAGACATCATAATGAATAAATAGTAAACGAATAAGTAGGTGAAATATAGGTAGAGTACTCTGCAGTGTATCCGAATTATGTTCTTAATACCAGAAACTCATGTCAATTGCACCCTAGCATAACAAATGATAGTTATTAATTAGTGTACTTCATGAAATGCGAAATCCAATTAATACTTTATATATGTATAAATATTCCTTCGTACATTCTAGATATATAGTCATACTAACCTTTACGATACGTACATAGCACAATTTTGTAATGAAGGACTAATTGTTAGTAACCTATTAGACGCGTATACACAGTATATGTTCCGTGATTATTTACACCTTGCCACACATCAGGGAAGTAGCTTGCAGAGTGATCTGTTAATGTAGATGCAATTTTTACAATCTTCCATCTACCGGGTTCGGGAATTTTACTTCCGCTTTCGCTCAGAAATATTGCTATCTGAAGACATCTCCAGCCACGTAATTTAAAGCCCATCTTCGGGGATAGGATAAATTCGTTTTGCTATTACCTAATTTATATTATTCTGTTGACAATATATAGGTTAAGAATTCAAGATTACATCTCTATGTACATCTAGTTCCATTTCGACCAAGCTGCATAACTATTCATAATATTCCTGAACGATGAATATACATTCTAGGGTAGTGGTAATTATGCTACGCCCTTGCATCTCCCGGTATCCCTCGCTCACGAAATGGGTAAGGGGGGCTTTATAGCTCGGCGGCAGAGCTCCAGCGGCAGAAATCAGCCAATGAGAACACACCTTTGGAAATCATGACGTCAGACCGTTGAGCATCGCTGACTAGCGCTTAAACGGCTAGCGGCTGCCGCAAATATTCAGCCTTGCTGAATCCCAGCGGCAAGAAGAGGGATGCCCGGTTAGTTCGAATCGCCCAGCATTCTTGGATGTGTTCTATTGGGCACTTTCATGAGCGCGTATGAGATGCATTACGAATATAAAGGCTGTTATGAAGTGTTACATTTATAATCGAAGAAGAGAAGTCACAGCTATCCCAGAAATAAGAGTTAAGTGAAAATGTAACTATTGCATTGCGCGTACACACATGGAATAGTGTCTCACAGTCGTTTAATGTTTCGTTGCAGTATGCATCCCATCTCAAAGTTTTATAAGTAATACACCGCAAATTATTAATATATTGCTGAAGGTCCTGGTTTTTAAAAACTGAAGGTACAAGGCGACAAGTTCCCATGCAAGTTCCAGTGCCTTGCAACGCATTGCGATCTTCTTTTTTCACGCCGCGCCGCAGAGCTGTGAAGGGCCACCGATTTCCTTCCGCGGCGAAATCCATCGTAAGCGCCGCTGCCGCCGAGCTATAAAGCCCCCCTAACTCCCAGATTTAACTCGTCAGCAGTTGGCAATCCTAGGGCCACGAGGAGGAAGATACTCCGTCGGAGGCCCGAGGTTGACGAGACGTACGGCGAGATGCTCCGTATCAATTCCAAAACTCGAGGAGGCATTGGAGGAATTTGCTCAAGTCGGAGGAGCTTCATCGAGGAAGGGCAGAAGGGAAACGTTACCCTTAGCAGACGTCCAAGGCCGGCCAGTTCCATTAATTTTTCGTTTAAGCCCCGGGAATATTTCGAGCGCAAAATACTTGGCTTTAGTATGCAAAGGTCGATTCGGTTGAGGAGGGGAAAAGGGACTGGAGGGGGAATTTCTCTCATTCGCTCTTCCTTGGACCCGCGCCAGGAAATTCAATTTGCATTTCTTAACGTGTGCACTCTAACTAAAAAAAATCCCTCATGACACCATGGAAGCAATTTCAGAAACGTATCACTCAATCATAAGTTGCGAGCGGCCCAGCTTGCAAAAAGGCTACCCATATTTCACCGCGATCCCATTGTATATGCATGCTTAACAGTAGTCATGCAAGCAGAGGTTTTCGAGCAGGAGTACAGGGCATTGAGCTGACTCATTAAAAAGCGCATAAATCATTTGAAACAAGGTACTAATACCAGTTCAACATACAATGGTAGGATTGAATTGGAGAGGCGGGTATAGAGAGAGGGTAGTTAAAAAGTAAGTTTTTTCTCGCGTAAAATTAAGGACAGTAATACATGACATAATTAAGGACAATAATAGATTAAACTGAAGGTACCAGAGGAAAGAATGGAATGGAAAATCAATCATTTTTCCTTTTCTTATATGCCTGCGAGAACTCAATATAAAACACATTTGTTTGCGAGGTTGTAAAGAAATATCAAATAAATACGGAGCCCATCCCTAACGGTGATGGGTTTTTAATTAGTAGCAGTATTACATGTGTAAATACTTTAATTAGACGGCGAATTAAATTTATTTCAGAACATTAGATTAAAAATAGGACCCGTATGATATTTAAATAAGTTTTGATTTCGTGTCACTCATGGTGCATGGCTAGTGTTGGCTCATCTTTCTACCAGACATCCTTGCAGTGGTTTGCTGGCTATTGCATAGATTTAGATCAAGTATATTTAGAAAGCAGCACATGCAGCTTAAGGTTGTAGAAACTAATTTATCAAACGATCACATCGAAAATGATAACACTCATTTCCACGACTCTCAATGATTACACCAATTCAACTTCTAATGGTTACACGTCGATTGTTACTCAGATAAGAAAGATAAACTTGTAGAAAGAAAGATTATTACGAAAGATAAACAACATCATTACAGGCTGAGCTTGAATAGGTAAACAGAAAACGATTACTTATCAATATCACATTATTTCTTATTCCTTACTAATCCTTTTTTAAGCATGATATGTAGTTATATGTTTGGTGACAACTCACCCCCTGCAACACACCTTTATGGTTGCTTGCAGGGTATTATGTAGATGTAGATTTCTGACAGGATATTTTTCATTTTATAATAATTTATTCCCGATAAATGAGCAAAAATCATCTCCCACTAACCGAATAAGTTTCGAAAATACTGTGAATGGTTGTGGTAAGAAGATTAATATTTTCACCAAAATTCGTTTTTCGTTTCCATCTAAGAATTTCGTGTACAAAATTGCGACTTCGGTTCCTAGTAAACGCCCCCATTATATACTCATAATCTCCCCATGCTACAGACGCAATGACAAGCAATGGTGTTGAAAGAACTTTGGAGTGTGTTTGATGCAGAGTCAACCGTTGCAACACACACTCGAAGTTGCTTCCAGGGAACCTTTGCAGACCGTTAGAGGCGGGGGTTGCGGGAACGAAGAGAGGTGCCCTTCCTGACCACCCACCCATCATCCTCCGTGTGCGGCCGGAGGGGGCCATGGGTAATCGCAGAGGGGTAGGAAGAAGGAAGGAGGGGAACAGGAGGGGTGGTCGCGGCCGGATGCGCTAACGATGGCGGCCAGAGCGAAGAAATTGTGAATCATCGCAGGATGGGCAGCATTTTGGATGGGAGGGGGATTTGGGGGAACACTAAAAACTGTGTAGAATATTTCGTAGTTTTTTTTATTTATGCCAATATTCCACCAAATATCCTTGCTAAAGCTATGAGCAGGCACTCGTTTTTAATGTCACGATGGAATAAAAATATGAATTGCGCATTTCTTGGTCTAGGAACTTGCATGTTAGGTTACGTCAGAGAAATTGATTGCCAAACTGACAGATTCAAAATGTCCTTTTTTCCTCGTACAATTAGGGATATGAATAGCGGTAAATATGTCCAATACGAGTGAATCAATCCATAGCATAGGTAGTTGCATGTTGGTATGAGGAATTGAAGGTAACCCAACTAACAGCATGCTTACTGTGCTGTTTTTATCTTTTTAAATAGTGAAGTTTAGACTAATATATTTATATTAATCCTATTTTATGCATGATATGCAGTGCATGTTTGATAAGAATTCACCCCCTGCCACACATCTTTATAGTGGCGGGCAGGGTATTATGTAGATGTGGATGTTACGTATTTATCTGTCCGCTTATTACGGCACGAATTATTATCTCTTATTGCTCGCGGCGCGCTACACATTTTAAGTCTACCTGCATGGCAGTCTTATCCTGCCTTCAAAATCGGAACGATCGTAATACGCTGGAATACTCAAAATATTTATAGCGGCATAGGAAAATAGTTCAGCTTCAAATGTACCTAAATATTCAATGTAAATTGTCAGTTACATTGGCTACAATTTGTAGCGAAACGTCCCGATTACGATTAAAATGTGATTGTATGTAAAATGTTATTTGAGTAATACAACAAGACTAACAAAATTATCGTAACTATCTTCCACGAGCTCGCCACTCGCTATGAGACCGGACAGGGAAAGAATGGCGTCGTTTGTTCTCGTGCTGTCTCGAGTCCGAGGCTGACTACGCCCCATGCAATCCTCTGCGATTTCTCGCTGGATGGTCGGAATGTGGTCTGCGGCGGAATAGCGGGTGTCAGGCAACCGAAGGGGCGTGCCGCACCCGAGAGAGAAGTACTTAATTGATGCCACTGGTGCCAACACCCGGGCGCCGCGGAGAGCTCAAGGGTCGACCAGCTGGCAGTCATATGAGGCTAATAAAGGCCTCACTCCACGAGGACGGCAAAATTGTACGGAGAGAATTCGACGGTCATCCTTAACTCTCCTGTTAAATTTTCCATCCAGCGATCTTCATCGCCGTTATATTGGGCGCGCCAGATACGGATACATCAAAATAATGTGATCACGAGAACCGATGAATTTATGAGAAAATAAAAAACTCACATGCTTAGTGACAAATGCCAGGTAACGAGGCACGAGACACAAAAATTCATTTTAATTCTTTCTCTAAGAGACAAACACACACAATGTACTACCTAGGTACTCCAAAAACATTTGGTGAACCGGAACTAAACATTTTTTTCGGGCTCAATACTAGGGGTTGGTTAGAGCAAATTCGTATCTATCTTTATTATTATTTTCATAAAAGGGAGATTGTAAACGAGAAAAACTGTTTATGGTGACGGCGATTATGAGAAAAAAGGTTTAAGGCAAAGGCCATATCTCTTTTCTAGGATATAGTTCAGGATTTATTTAAACACACGATATATTAAAGCAAAGCGAAGTATCCATGAACATGAAAAAGGGATACAGTAACTATTCCGGCGACTCAAAACCTACGAAGTGTATTTAGCTTGAAGCTACGACGCAGTGCATCCATTCACGAAATTCTTCGCGCACTCGTTAACGTGAAATGGAGCGATTCTATTACAGTCCATTGCCATTTTTACGAGAAGAGCTCGTGCTAATACGGCTGGAGACTGTCGCGTCAAACTGCACGTGCCTATTTCCCTAAAACACGGAGGGTGTTAACGGAGAAAAAAGAAGGGCTCCCGTTGTTGACACAGTTTTCCTCTCGTTTCCAGCATGGCAAAGACTCAGCCGGCGATCGAGAGGAGTATGAAGTTGGCGATTGAGTTTGTGCAAGCAACATTTTCCTCCAGTTATAGCATCAGGGCCTCTCCATTACGGAGATTATGAGATAGGATAACGAGGCGAGAAACCACACTGCAAAGCAAAAGTTAAATGCCTACCCCCCCAGAAGGATTGCCGATTTTCTGAGTCCATAAGAGGAAAAATTATCTCCAACATGGAAATGCTTTAACAGCGACTCTGGGTTATACTGATACTGAATACTAAGAGCGTGTTTTCGAAGGAACACAATTCCAGCCCACGATTAGAGCCGTTGAATTATTCGATTTAGCCGGATAGTTAGTTACACCACGCCTTCACCACAGTAATGCGAACGAAAAAGTAAGACCAAACCATTCCTTGAATGTCACGGGGGCACACATCAACGCTTGAATTACGTAAACGACTATGAAGGATCGTGTCTCTGACGTATCTCTGTCTTTAGTAAGTCCTGGAACTGGTTATTGAGTTCAAATTTGGCTTTGGTGTTAGCTACGTGGGCTGGCTTTCATACACGGATTAATTTATTACATGCGTGACTTGGTCTCCACCTTCAAACACCAGCGAGGTTGGTTTCAGTAATGAGGAATGCTTGTAACCATCAATCAGACACTTCTTGGAATTGGAGTGATCGGTCTGGGCTCTCGAAAACGTCCTTCCGAGACCAAAGAGAAGGAAATGATAGCAAGAGCAGACTAGTGAGAAAATTGCGTACAAGGTCGGATACCAGAATGTGCTTCCTTACTTTGGTCATTGCGGTCAATCTACCCCGAGGCTTCACACCACTTTTTGAAGCCACTAACAACGAAACTACCGAAAAATTGAAATGTATGATATGCTAGCCAAAGGTGTGACTAACAACTGGACAGCTTCAATCATCTAAAGCAGAAGGGGGTGAAAACAATCCGAAGGACCACTCATATCAGTGAGAGCCTGAGGGCCTCAGTAAATAACAAGAACACCCCGTATTTATGACGAATATGAACGCCGAATTTGCGGCAGTGAGGCATGGAAGATGAGAGCAGCGGAGAAGAAAAGGGTGGAAGCATTCGAAATGTGGTGCTACAGAAGAATTCTGAAGATTAAATGGGTCGACCGAGTGACAAATGAAGAAGTCCTAAGAAGAGTGGGAGAAAAGGGAAGTCTGCTGAAAACTATAAAAAGAAGACGGGACAACTTAATCGGCCATATCTTGAGACACGATGGCCTAATGAAGACTATAGTCGAGGGAAAAGTGAACGGGAAGATTGGAGAAGGCAGGCCTCGTATGAGATACATGGAACAGGTTGTGAAGGATGTAAAAGAGAGGAATTACATCACAATGAAAGGGTTGGCCGATAGAAGAATTGAGTGGAAAGCTGCGTCAAAGCAATCCAAGGATTGTTGAACAATGACGATGATGAACGTCGATTTAAAAATCCTCCGAAGACGAATCCTAAATTCCCCACGAACTTTTTCATAATTCTCCCTGAACTGTGACCATCGCCAGAGACTCGTGGCTTTCAAAGTCAAAATAGCAATCGAACCCTTATTTCCAAATCCACACGAGGACATAGCCGCTGTACGAGGAACTAGAATCGGCGATCGTGACCCGAGAAGAACGTGGAATTTTCCTTGATCAGCAGAAGATGGCAAATTTTGAGCGAAAACTTAAGGGCGAAAATTTCAGCTCCAAAGGTGGATGAAGAGGACAAAAATGAATGAACATTCTAGCTTTCAGTTTTATAACAGAAGAGCGAGCTTTCTTTAAAAAAATCCTGCAATCAAGCGAAAGAAACGAAATTCTCACTTACAAGGCGACACTGCTTCTCCCGACGACCCTCGTCCAAGGCATCACGGTGCTAGGTAAATGACCTTCGGCTACACGCATTCCTCCTCAATGCGAAGAAATTCTTAAGTAAGTTAAGAGCGGTGGGGGATGTGAGGCGGGAAGGGGATGAGTAGAGGGGAAGACTTACTACCGTTTCATTCGGTTGCCCCCGAGGAAGAGAGAGAAAGAGAGAGGAAGGAGGTGGGGCAGGCACTTCCAAAGCCCTTCCCGCATTCCACAAGACACCAACACATCTCCAAGAGCCGCTCTTCCCCCTCCTCGGACCGAAGGAAAAAAATATATATACGAAACCACGTCTCTTAACCCCTAAATCTCTTGGCGCATAAGCGTATGAAGGCATTCGAACGCGAAGGGACTACGTAACGGACAAAATCCTCGGATTCGGTTTAAGTTTCTTAAAATGAGATACCTTCGTGGCTTTTTAAAAGGGGCAAGCCGCGGTGGTGATTCCGAAGAGGTGGTCTAAGGTTTGTGCATTCGTATGACTGCCTGCGTCGTGTGCGGACACAAAGGATGAAGGACGGAGAGGCAGGAATTATGGTGTGGGGACGAGAGAGGGTCACGCTGGAGGTTGAAAGGGCGAAGGACGAGAGGAAAACGGGAAGGGAAGAAAATCAACAATAAACATCGTTCCCTATGGTTACCACTAACAACTCTCCCTAGCATATCACTTTCCATTCTTCAATTTAAGCGGGAACGGAATGACAAAAGAGACTTTTTCCGGGTAAGGAACACGTTAACAATGGAAAGCGCCGCTCGGAGAACGGGACAGGTAAAAGGATCCTCTGCGATAAGGAAAAGGAGGAGGGTGGGTAAAGTCAGAAACTGAGAGGAAGACGCAAGGAGGAAGAAAAAAAATCGGGGGGAGGAGAGGAACGAGAGAGACACTTAAAATTGCTGCGAGGGCTGTATTCCGGAGGACGGCCGGATTTAAAGGAAACCGAAACGTCTCGCGAGTTGTACTCACGGGTCTCCCAGGAGACCTCAACTTACTTCAAGAAGCGAAGGGGATTGAGGAGATGGATCACGTCACACGAGAAAGTACTCGAATTTGTTTGATGGCGCATGAAAAAAAAGAGGAATCGCCATTTGATGTCAGATTTGTAACTCGACACCATACTCGTCAAGCCTATTGTGCATCGTTTCATAAGGTTGAAAAGCTTGACGTATCCTTCGAATGCCCAAGGAAAAAGGGAATATAGCAGATTGCGCATCCATTCCCAACACCATCTCGGCGGTGAAACTGGCTGATATCATGTGGGAGTATATGATAAAAAATATCGGTTTTAGGTTAGGAGGTAAATTTGAGAGCTCATTTGCAGCATTATTTCCAAGTGAACGTGGTCATTAAATTTTTGAAAAAACTACCGGGTATTTATCAATGAAAAGGCCCGAAAGACCTCATCCTATTAAAAGTTCTAAGGTAAACTGGACGGTAACTCAATTACTCTCCATGGAAGGGAACTGACGGCTATACATGATGGGCGTCAATCAACAGAGTTACAGCTTCATGACGCAAACGCAGGCAGGAAAAACAAATAATGCGCCACAAAATTAGGATTGACTCTATTTCATTAAAGCCGTTGCTGATGAGAGTTAAGTGTTCCCCATATTTTTAAGCTACTATTGGCAAAGAAATATCTCCTCTCATAAAATGTTACGTCGATTTGTATAAAAACATGTAAACTCAAAAACGCACCACAGTTAAAACACCAAGAAGAACTGAACTAACGCAATGTTCGAGAGCATAGTAAAAGTTTTTGGAATAAATAGAGTAGTAAAACACATAAACTAAAGCCATTGGTAGCTGAGAATATTCGAGAAGAAGAAAATAAGGTAAGGTAAGGAGATAAGATTCTAATAGGAAACTGTAATTATCAAACTAATTGCAATGAAGTATTCGCCAGTACAGGATATCCCTACGAAATATGATTAAATAATGAAGAGAAGCCTGTGCAGCAAGGATTGATACGATTTGCAAAGAGACGGTATGATAGCTAAATTAGCGTAACAAGTCTATTAGATGAATTAAAATGGGAATCATTATCAGACCGTGGGTTGAAATTAAGACTTAATCTCTTAACAAAATTCCAACACAATATTTACACAGATGACGTTAAAAATATTTTGCAAACTCCAACTTTCTATGGTAGATTGGACCACAATCATAAAATTAGACACATTCATTGCCGAAATGCCCTTATTCCCACTCAAAATGCCCTTATTTCCAAGTATGATTAGGGACACTAATAGCTGTAAACATATCCAATAGTATAAATACAAGTGTATCAGTGGATATCATTCGAAGTTGCATGTTGGTATAAGGACTTTAAGCTAACCCAACTAACAGCATGATTTTGCATACTTGCTTTGCTATTTTTGGCTTCTTTTTAATTGCTAAGTTTAGGTTCTAATATAATTACTAATCCATTTTATGCAATATTGACATTCATTTAGGCGATGCAAGTAATGCATGTTTGGTTTTAATTCACCCCCTGCCAAACACCTTTATGGTGGATTGTAGGATATTATACAGATATAAATGTATATATAGATGAAGGTGAATGAATGAGAATAAGGAATGATTGCAATGAATTGCAGGAAGGACGAAACAACGGCATGCACGAAATATTCCGTGAATTACCGAGTTACCCTCGTTCATTAACGCGCACTAATATCTTCATTAAGATGAATGATGAGGGCAACGACTTCACCATCGCACTGAAAAACATTTTTTTCATTGCATGTGAAACGATTTTTAAAATTTAAAATGAAAGTATACTGTAAAAAGTAGATCTGATTTTAAGGTACAAAAGCGATCTGAATTTCAGATGCAACAATTTTAAGACAGGGTATGTTGAATTTGAGCAGTAATATCTTGTCTAAAAATAAGGCAGGTGAACGGCTGAAAATCAGACCATCCAGAATCCTGCTTCCTCTGCTTCCTGCTCAACTGCTCCTGTACCAACCATCCATGTTCCTGCCCCTTCCGTACCTTAAATCCGTGTTCCTGCCTTACAACCAGACAGCGCTTAAATTCAGATCGCACTGAAAATCAGATCAACTTTTTACAGTGTAACTGTGGCCTCTTGAAAGGAGTAAACTCACGATGCAAAAAGATGATCCGAGGAAAGGAAAAGAGAATGCTGAGTGTAATTAAATGCCGAAGAAATTAAAATGGCGAGCATATTACCCGCAAAACAATGCTTTGGATGCCGCAACTGTAACGATGGAGGGTCAGCAAAGGTGGATGACCGCATAACCATTAGCCAAAATAGCGCATGAAAACCAAAAAACTTCTCTAATGATATGGGAAAATTTAAAGAAATCAAGAGAGGTGAGAAGAGCCAAAACGGAATTGGATTCGTTGGAGAACGAAGCGTGAAATGAGGATTGCAAGGTGCCATCGATTTTGAGAGGCACACCAGGTGTTGCCAACTCATTAAGGAGCTCTGCTTTTGTTTGACGGTATCATTCAATGGAAGAGGAAGAGGCGTCATTAGTAGATCTGGATCTGGCCCGAAAGAATCTATAAACCGAAAATCACGGGTGCCAACTCACATCATTTCATCCAACTCATCAAGCAATCATTTAGTTAAAGTTTACTTAAAGTAACCAAACCTCGAAAATTGTGTGAACTATAGTGTCTCTGAAAGACTGAGAGAAAAGAAAGAATACTAGAGTAATATAATGAAGTAAAACATCTATCTACATATATAACCCTTCAAGGCTCCTCTAAGGTATGTGGCAGGAGGTGAATCATCACCATCATGTAGGTATCCAACCAACATCATCTAGCTGAATGCACTAAGAAACATAGTAAACTCAATAATGAAAGCGTTAGTGGTGCATGCACCAGCCAGGTACAACCAATTTATTAGAATTCAAAGACCGCAAACTGGCCGCGAAATGATTTTTTCTCTGTGCTATATCATACATTTCTTATTATTTGGTTCGACATTTACTGTCATGCAATAATTTTCTATCCACCTACGCCTGTATGCTGAAATCCATGGAGATATTCCTTGCAATAATTCATTAATGCAGTTGATTCCATGCCCAATTGTGATTCAAGCGTTAAAAATGAACTAACATTTCTAAAGAGTGAGTAGGTACGTACCATGTGGTAATAAGAAATATTAAAATTATAACATGAAAAAGTTCTTCCACTAACAAGCCTTCCACAGTAATAATTATAAACAACACGGAAACACGACCATAGAACTATGCTTTCAAGTATTACCCAGGAACAGGTACAACTTAAAATTAAGCAAAGAGAACAAGTCAATTTGCCAAGACTGCGCTCTGAAATGAGAATGCTCCTCTCTGAAATCTTCCACGCCTTTAATTTTCCCGCAGCCAACCTAGTTGTTGATGGAAACGCCCACCCACACAACTTGTTAAGAGTAACCACACCATTCGCAGCTTGAGAATTACCCACGGAATAGCCGAGTTAACGCAAGGCTTTTTTTTTGGCTAGAGCACCACTGCAGGGCAGTAGATAAGAACGTGATGCTGGTGGTGAACCTTTCGCACCATCGAGAAGAGCGAGAGAGGGAGAGAGAGCGGTAGGTGGGGCGGGGGAGAGGGGTAAAAAGTGGGGCTGATGACGGCAATTTCGAGAGAGCTCGACGTGCAAAGTACATGAGCGGCGTGTTTATAAGAAGGGCGGGGTCAGAGCAGAGTAGGGGTGGAATGGAGGGGAAATAGTAAGAGGGAGGGGAGAATACGGGGTGCGGAGGAGAGAAGATGATTCTGCGCTGAAGAATGCGAGGAGGTTTGGTTCGTGTTCCCTGACGAAGAGACACCGACTCTAATACATGTCAGTTTTTTTAATATCCACAGTAATGTATGTTATTTCACGGTAGTAAAATCATCATCAAAGGTCAACAATCCTAGGATTGGTTTGACGTAGCCCTTCACTCGATTCTTCTATCGGCCTACCTCTTCATACCAACGTAGTTCCTCTCTTTCACGTCCTTTACAACCTGCTCCATGTAACTCATACGCGGCCTGCATCTTCCATTTTTCCCGTTCACTTTTCCCTCGACGATAGTCTTCATCAGGCCATCGTGTCTTAAGATATGGCCGATTAGGTTATCCCGTCTTCTTTTTATAGTTTTCAGCAGACTTCTCTTTTCTCCCACTCTTCTTAGGACTTCTTCATTTGTCACTCGGTCGATCCATTTAATCTACATCATTCTTCGATAGCACCATATTTCGAATGCTTCCACCCTTTTCTTCTCCGCTACTGTCATCGTCCATGCCTCACTGCCGTAAAGGAACATGCTCCAGATATATGTTTTGATGAATTGCTTCCTTACATTCAAGCTTGTATTTCCGGTAGTAAAATACTTACCAGAAAATTACCTCTGTACGAATACAGTGGGCAACGTGGCTGGGTATTTTATGGTGGATTCGTGCTTGAAGATGCCCTGCGTTCACCGCGTACTTCACTGCTCCGGCGAGAGAATACAGTCGTTCTGTCATAATATAACGATTTTTTTAATATTGGCCCGAAAATAAACATAAAAAGCTAAATAAATAACGGAAAGGAAATCATTTTTGAAGAGAATCTACCGTTGAGTTCGCTTAAATGACAAACTTAGGATCCTTCACAAACGAATTAAGTCAATCTACGAGAAACATGGAAACGAATAAACACCTATGCTTCTATGAGAAGGAAAAGTTTGAGAATCGACTCGCACAACTTCAAGCGCTGTTATTTGCTATGTACCCTAAGCTGTCTCGCTTCTTTTACGCCTTATTTCAATCTTGAAATTTCAACGACCGATGAAACTGTCAAGAAATGAGGAGGATATTTTGGATAAGCTGATCAAAAACAATGTAGTCAAGTTTGCCTTACCGATACTGTTAAACCAAAATCAATGTTAAACATCCTCTCACAACATGTGACGTTAACCTAAAATCATGTGAACTCAAAATCGCACCACAATTAAAACACCAAGAATAGCTGAACTAACGCCAAGTTCGAGAGTATGGTAAAAGTTTTGGGAATATATGAATAGCATCTCAGCATACATGATTTAATACTATTGGCTGTCTTATTCTCACTTGCAATTTAACGTAAATTAGCAACTTTCTGAAACAAGTTTTTTAACGAACCACCGCAGTTATGTACCCAGCAATAAATTGCCAATTGCCATTTCCATGATTGCTTTACTTGAGGAAATATATTTACTTCATTGAGTAAAAAAAACAATCATACCATAGGAAACAGTATTCGGGTTAACTTTTTATTCTCTTCTTCTTAATCATATTACTTCGCAGAATTTCTGGAAAATATTTCTAATGAACATGGCACAGAAAACACAACTATGTCACCTAAACATGAGATACTTTACTCAAGTCGATTTATTTGGAATCATTTCCTGAAATGACCTGAAAAGTACAGTGTCACGAGCTTTATGTGCTCATAACTTCTGAGATGCAACCTCCTTGCAAGGCGGGGGTCGATGGAAGAAGAGGGGAAGGGTGTTTTTTTTATTCCGACCGCAGAGGGTTGGGGAGGGAGTCGAGAAACTACTCCAGTGTGGGCTGCAGCGGAAAAGGCAGGCGGGAAATACTGCGCGCGAAGGAGGGGGAGTGGGGGAAGGGCCAGGGCCCTCTCCTTCTCGCTGCTGCGGTGCACTTAAAGCGCTCCCTTCAAAGGCCCCCGGCATCCGCATTTCCTCGATATGCGGAAGGTGTCAAACTCACGCGGGCCCAACACTGGCCTCATCACTCAGGCTACAACGACGGGCACGTAAGCGCTCCAAGGAAACCCCATTTCCAAGAACCAAAACTGCATGCATGAATTTGGCCGAAGAACATGCATGCCGTTGGAAAATCGAACGAAATACCTAAGTAGACACTTTCAACCACAAGTGACGTAATTCCTCGAAGCATAAAAACCTCGATGATTCAAATGAAAAATACTACAGTAAAAACTTTAATCGCCCTTCCAAAGTTCAGGGAAATTCTATCCAATTAACAAAATTTCCAATAAACCCAGCATGTTTCAGCATTAAGCAACTATTAAACGAGGGACGAAGCTATTCCAGACTGATTAAGAGAACTTCGAAAAGTTAGATTGAGACTCGAAGTGTCTCCTAATAGAAGTAAATTGGTATAATGGAGCAAATGAGGACTACTTCCTGAATGCTGTGCATTTTAAATTGTAACTGTCGCACGAATTTTCCCAGGAAAAAGGTTCAATTTTCAAATAGAAAACTATTATGATGAAAATGCGCAACATTTTCTACGGAGGAGATTTCTTTGAATATGAAGGCATGAATTATGTGGCTTTCGACATTGAAATCGTGCTCTCAGATTAATCACCATATTCACTCTTTTGAGGATGGTGAAAAAACGAACAGAACTCGATCGTCTCACACCCAACATAAACATAAAGGACTGCAGAATATTTTACTAAAGCGTAGAATAAAGAATAAATCACTGGAGTTTGAAAAAGTACTCGATGCCTCCTTGTGAAACTCGACTAAATATTTCACTGCGGGATAATACTTAAAGAGTAATCATGCATGAAGACCCTCACAATCACCTTGGTTTACATAGAAAACAATCCATCATACCTCCAATTACAGTAGGCGAAAAAAGTAGCTTCGAACTATTCTAAGAATGAACTCATACGTGTTTGCTTATTCTGTATAACACACGACACCTATACGAAGTTCATAAGCATACAATTTAAATTCATCTTGCAAAAGACAATTTATTAAACGGAGAGGTCTTTCGGTGTTTTGATACAGCAAGAAAAACTACTTCTTCCATAAGGAGATGCAGAATAAAGCTCTTGGCACAATTTTAAGGGAGTTTTTAATATTTTTTTCTTTTCTTGATGATGTAACATTAAGGGTAACCCTCGCAGATGATAAAGATGAAAAAAAATTCCATAAATCCCTTAGGTATCCACAGTACCTACAAGCCTCCATTTTCCTCACCCCTCCTGTTGGGCATTCAGCGATCTTCCTCCTGTCCATCACCTTACTATTAATATATATATATATATATATATATATATAATATTTTATTTACTCCGCAATTATTTAGTACACGCAATTTACAATTCATGCAGCGCTTAAGACAGCGTAAAAGGTCACAAACCTGTGGGGAGACTGCCTTACACTATTCACATTCATTGCTTATTATGAGTAATAGTTATTATGTAAATTGCTATATAATAGTTTTTAAGTTCTAATTTATATTAATGAATAGATGAGTAAAACTTGCTGTTTTTTCTGTCTTTTCCAATTATGTAATCGTGTTTGTTGAAGAGTCGGTTAACCCCAAATATCTTTTGAGGATGGTGAAAAAACGAATATAACTCGATCGTCTCATACCCAACATGAACATTAAGGACTGCAGAATATTTTACTAAAACGTAGAATAAAGAATAAATCACTGGAGTTTGAAAAAGTACTCGATGCCTCCATGTGCAACTAGACCAAATATTTCACCTTGGGATAATACTTAAAGAGTAATCATGCATGAAGACCCTCGCAAGGGGCCGCGCAGAAGGGGAACCTATGTCCCTCATTTTTGGTATAAGTAATGCTTAATAAATTGACTGTAATTGGTTATTCGAGGAACAATAAATAAATAAAAAATATTGCATCAAAACTTTGAACAGCAATCTAGTTAGATGTAATCAAGATACAATGTTGTAAGTAAGTACAGTGTTCGACGCCTGATGGGCGTCTGATTTAGTTCACGCCTTTCACCCACCCAAGCTTAATACTTCTGTTCCTACATTTCTCTCTTGATGTCAGAGCCAGTCACTCGCACGGCGAACTGGCCAACCAACGCCTCCCTTCAACGCCCTTCGATCCGCTACATACACACGCCGCAGCCGCTCCACTCCTGCCAGCCCTTCGCAGCCCTTCAACCACCCCATCCGGACCGTGGAAAAGCTTTCTTTGCGGCGGCACTTAACGGTCGGAGTCGAGATGAAGACAAGGGCCGGCCCCGCGCTCCTTCCGCGAGAAATTATGTGGAGGCGAGAAACAGAGAGAGAGAGGCGGGGAGATCGATCGAGGATGCGGGGGACGCTTGCCTTTTGTTTCCCTTGCGTACACGCCTCCTCCATTCGCCTGTGGTCACCGCCCTGGGACTGGCCCATACGTACTCCTCCTCACGTGGCATACGAGGTGGTCCTCCTCACCTCCCTCAACGCTTCCCGCTTATCTCCCCGCGGATTCTCCTCTCTCCGCCCGTCCTGAAACCGCTTCGCTGAAGCTGCGGTTGAGGTAGCGTAGCCTCAACTCTAATCCCCAACCATAACAGCGAAGTGGAACGCAATCCAAGCCGATAATACCTCCTCCCGCTTTTCACCCAAGAGGAACCAAAATCGAAGTAGATTAGACGATAGATGGGTCACATGTACTCTTCACACTAAGTTCACCAAGCCTGATAACATTTCCGAAATTTCATGGATACAAAATATTTTCTTTACACAATGTGAACGACGGCGTACCTGGGATCAAATTACAGGACAGGGACGGAATACTTGCTCCATAAATCGGATGTAATGTGTGAAGCGAGCGTAAAATATGTAAAAGAAAATAAATACGTAAAATTAACAAGTTAGCTGGTGCAATATTCGAGGAGAAAGCTTCGTCAAGCCTATTTCGAGATTGATAAACATTAAGAAACCAAAAAAAGGAGTGAAAATATTCATCATTAAAAAATAAAATGCTAAAACGCATTAAGTTGTCAATAAATAGCAAGAAAATGTTTACCATGTATGATCCCAAAAGAAAAGTATTCTTTGCAACAAGAGTACCTACTCGTTTATTAACTATGCAATTTAAACTAGAATTAAGTTGATGTTCACACGTGCTGCCACCAAAAATGACTTGGCAACAATTCTGTTTTGTGTTTCTACTTGGGTAAATATAAAAAATTTTGACAATACTATTAGGTATGTTAAGAATAATACTGATTTCATGGCATAGATCATAAAATCAGTAATATCTTCACCTTCTGCTTCCAAACGAGTTTATAATATCGTAAGATATAAATGTAGCTAATTTCAGCTACGCCCTTAATTTTCAGCAGATCCTTTACATGACATACAGTCAGGCTTCCCACGACACTTCAATACAAATTCAACCTTTTGTGGCGAACGAACCAGAAATCCGTTGTTGGGCGCATTGGAGAATAGCTGCACTAGAGAATGCTGGAAATGCAATGACACGTACGTGGTTACCCCGAGATAATAAGAAAGGCACAAACTGAACAAAGGCCAGGATAAACAGCTCGGCGTTTCGATTCCGGGCAAATCCAAATTCCACGAGGGTCATCCTCCATCCGGGCCGCACGTATGCCAGACGACCACGGAAACACTTGAGGCGGACAGTATCCGCGCTCCGCTTCGCCATCAAATGGCGAACAAACACAGCAACGCGGGGACAGGGAGAGAGAGGGAGATGGAAAGAGCAAACTTCGAGCGGCAGATGGGGGAAATGGAGGCATTTCGAGGTTTGGAGCGGAGATAATTTCCGAGAAACTGGGAGAACAATGCAACCGATGAAACGCTACGCATTATTCCACATCCAAGAGCGCACACACGTGAATCGCCCAGTAACCCTATTCAACGCCGCCCCCCTCTTTCCCCCTCCAACCGCCCCTCCCGGCTTTTCCCTCCGTCCCAGGCCGTCAGAGCAAAACAGGAAATGCCCGTTAATAACGCTTCCCACGACACTTCACGACGACACCGCGAATTGAGCGAGGGAGGGAGAGAAGTGGAACGTCACAGAAAGCTCGCGCGACAGCAGATGTCACTGCCAGTGGAGTCGAGAAGGCTACCATAGAGCCGGTCACCTCACCATCGAGACCCTGGGGTGAAAATAAAAAAATAAATAAATCTAGGAGTGAAATGGAGTCTGTTACCATATTATTTTTTCTGGCGAATCTGATTGAGTTCGTAAAATAAAAAGACACCTATTTTTCCTTTCTTCGATCCGTCAATTAGTTCTCGAGTTATAAGCGGCGAAAAACTGATGATTATTAACACTTTCGGAAAAGTAAGCGTGCAAAGGACTAGTTACGTCATCCACTTCGTCCAATCACAACTGATACCGCGAAGCCCTTATCACAATGGGGGTCACCCAGCTAACTCTGCCAATGGAAGTGGTTGCGACAGGACCTATACGAGCAGACCTTCCACTCCCACCAACACTCCGCTCCCTTTTCCTAAAAACAGGCAAGTGGATGACGTAGTAATCCTTAACACTGCTCTTTCGGTGGGCGTCAACTTTTGCTTATTTTAAATTTTGATTTATGAATGAAGGGTTCTGGTGAGAAGATTTCTAGAAGAAGGATAAGAGCCCTATTCACTAAAATTCATTTTTCGTTTTCTACGATTTCGTGTACAAAATAGCGATTTCGGTTCCGAGTAAACGCTCCCATTCTTTGTGAGTGAGTGGCTTCCATGCCAGTATCGGTAAGCGTAAGTTGACCGCACAGAATTAAAACCGCGACCCAATCAGCGGAGTAATTGGATCACATAGCATAGCAGTGGTTCCCAACTTTTTTTCCTTTGAAAACATTCTAGTCCATTACTCTAGTATCCAGTCGAGTATCCCGATCTTCACCCTTTATCCACGAGCTATCCCTTATCACCAAAATGCTTGTACCTTCTGTAGCAGCTGTTTATTCACAAATTAATCAACGGTATAGTCAACAACAAAATTGCTGTTTATTCACCGGTAAGGAAGTTTCCTGCTGTTCGCCCACAACGGAGAGAAAAATGTCAGACGAACGAATGTGCTTTTCGTTATTTCCGCCATCATTAAACTTTCTTCGCGTACCCCTGAATCATGAAGCGAATCCACTGGTTGGGAAACGCTACAGTGGAGGTAAGAATCTGGGAGTAGCAAGTGCTCATGCACCCCACAGCATCCGGGTTCGAAACACAAAAGATATTTCATTGTAACCAACTTTTGGACACAGTATGAAGAGCATCCATTCCAAGTTCAGCGATTCTTCCGTCGGATGGGCCGTAGAACGGTGAAACACTTGGCGCTGTTTGTGGAGCAAGCCGATTTCGACGCAGGGTTCACTCCAACCTTCCGTCTTTCCCTCACGATTCCATCATTACCCTCTGTTCTGAGGTGGGTCGGAAAACAAGCGAAAAGAAACGGCACTATTTCGCATTCTCATCACATTGCCGAAACTCTGTTTTGTTAGATCCAACTCTATGTTTGTCGACTTGACCGCGTAGACCGGATGCTACCTCCCTGAAGTCCACATCCCTTCCGAATGCTGAGTTCAGGGGCGCTCATCAAGAGTACTCGTGGTTGGGTATTGTGTTCCGTGCTTTTGAATCTCGTGTGATGGCGTCGCCTAATTGGGAAAATTGATGCTGCAGTCCTCATCATGTAATTAGCTCTTCAGGTGCCGTCAACTGAATTGGCAGGCAATCCGAGCAACTTCGAAATGACGTTACACCATGCGGTTGTGGTGCTTCGTCCACCTGGTGTGCGCAAATACAGTATTATGGATTTCCGCAAGCAAAGCTGTTACTGTGTCCTGCTCTCCTAACATCTAGGCTTGATAAAGTTCGACGATCCTAATGATTCTCCCGTTAGTACTATTTATTAGTTAATAAGTTATGCATCACGTTCAAGTTAATCCTGTTTCCTCCTGAACAACCTCCTGATCAGTCAAAACTCTTGATATACAATACATTTTTATTAGTATCCTCTACAATTTGGGAGTTTTCCTTAAGTATGTATCAAGCTCGAGATTAAGAACACCACAAGGTGTATTTATCTGTAAACGTTCCAGTTTTGAGGCTCATTTTGAATGTCTGCAAGAGGCTATTGATACACAACGTAATCTAGTTTATATTTTTACCACATTTCCTTGCATACTGGGCACGTGTAACTTGAAATATTTTGAAACCATAGCTAGAAGAACAATTTGCAGTTTTCCATTTGCACCTATATTAAATGTATTGCACGATTGTTTAAATGCTAAGCATAATTTAACAACGTTGTAAAGCAGGGACCTGCAAACATTTTGTTGTGAGAGACACATTGGTATATCAGTACTATTTAGTGGGCAGTATTCTGTGGGATATTCTTTTTTCGTTATACCTACATCCTAGTTGCATGTCAATCCTAGTTGGATGTCAAATCCTAGTTGCACGTCAAAAGTGCATGTTTGGTGATCTTCACTGCGAGCCACCACACATCCTCGTGGTGGCTCGCAGGGTATTACGTAGATGTACATATGTTTAAAAATATCGTGCCTCACATGATGTTGTGCGATCGGGTATTGCTTATCCTGCATTAGCGGAGTGATATCTTGGAGGAAGAATCTGCGAGAAGGAGAAAATAAGTTTATTTCTGAGGCGAATTATTTAAGTCGACAATAAAACCGAATAAGTAGTTACTGACAACATTGATGCCTGGCGTCCGCGGCTTCTTACCATCGGCTTGTAGGGTAGAGTGTCAATGTGAGTCGAGTCGTGCACTTCGGGGATCGGCAAACCTGTCCCGCGGATTTCCACCTAGTCGAGCTCAAGAGTTCCGCACCTGTACCACAAACGGGAGACCCCTGCAGAAGCCATTTCTCTCCTGGGGACCCTACACTGCCGAGCTCCGGCCCAAGTTACCACACGAGGAACTTCCACCGCGCATCCCATCCACTCAATTCACGCCCTAAAGGGACAAGAACACGCGAGGCCCATACGCCGAAGGGAAGGCTCATCCACTCCTCGGAAACAACGGCATTTCCAGCCTTCGGATTCCATCCCGATTAAATCATCATCCTCGCAGGCGTCCTTCTCACGAGAGGTAACTCCTTGAGAAGTCCTCACCGGAACAACTCCACTCCGCAACATTACATATTCCAAGCACTAAATTTCTCTCAAAACTCAAACATCTCTACACTTCAATGATTTATACTCGCTGAACCCTTGAAAGCCGAATGCAAAAAAAAATACATAACACATTAATAAACATTGCGGACCTTCGCAGTCACTAATCGTTTAGTAGCACGTGACTGGAGCATGAAAAAACTTGAATCTTTCTTTCGTAACTTGGTGAGTATGTATCATCGCATGCTTACCACTGATTTGCCGCCAGCCATCCGTACTCACTCGATATTGGCCAGTTATTCTATAGAAGCAGATGTTGATACAGATCGTCCGAGAAAGCCATTGTAAAGTGTATGGCAGTCAGTGGTGGACTCTGCACCATGCATACACTTAAAACAAGCATCAAATTGTTAATTTTACAGAAAAGTACATTCGCCAAGTGCAAGAGGTACATTCGCCATCTGCACATGCAATAGAGCTTCTAAGTAACTGTAATTATGCGGGGAAAAGAGGCGAAAACTTCCGTTGAATTGTAATTACCCTGGCTTAGATAAATATATAGTAACGGAATATCTAAATTAACAGGCAAGAAGAACAGGAAATGAGTAACGTTACAAAAGCACGAAATTGTTAGATGGGGTAAGTTAGTGCAACCTTATTACGTTTTATATAAAACAGAGAGATGATTTAGTTTTGATCGCTTGAAATTATGTAAGTTAGCCTGTCGATGTAAGCATGTAAGGAGAGAAAAAAAATATCCTTAAAAATGCAACCCGCGTGATTTGAAGTCAATTTCTGGAGCAATATCGGTACAGAGAATCGGTTGCTGCAATGCAATCACTAAAATGACGAAGAAACAGCAGTCTTTTACGCATTCCCAGGACCGAATAGGAGAGCTAACCTCGCTTTACACGCATTAAGTAACATGACAGTATCGCAAGATGATAATTAAGGCGGTGCTGCGATAGTAGAAATATAAAAGAATTGAAGATACCAACGATAGGAATCTGCCTATTCTCGTATTTAATATTAGGCGTTTTCCGGACACAAGAAATTATTACTACCGAAATTTTACAAAACATCTCGAAATTCAAAACACAAATGAATAATTACCTTATAAAAGTACCTAAAAAGACCAGGGTTTACTGTGAAATCATAATTAACCTGAGACTTTCCCTTACTAGGATAAATGCTGTATCTCAAACAGAATTTTTTGGGTAAACTAAAGAGAATATGTTTTGCTCAGCACCTCATGAGAACAATGTAATTCCCAGAATACCTAGACACGCCGATGCGACGGAACGCTAAAAAAGTAAATAGAAAATGGCCGGCTCGACAAGCAGCTTCCGGAATAACGGGGAAAAAATCTCCGATGGGACCCGCATGGGACTTTGTAAATTTCCGAGGCACTTTGCCCGTCGCGCAGAGATACGTAGAGAACGCAGAGGACTCACTCCGAAACGTCAACGTTTGGGATTAATGCACCGACTCCGGCGAAAAAAAAATGTTCAAGAAAATCCCACGCTTTACGGAAAAAAAATGCGAATGGATTGTTCTTCGCTCTCGGAACCCTACGTGCCTCCCCTAGTCGCGCGACAGGGTGAGGACCAGGTTGGAGCGAAAGGACGGGGAAGAAAGAGAAAGAGATTTTACCGAGGTGTGCTGGGGAGGAGGAGGCGGGGGCGGAGATGAGGGTGGGGGAGGTGACGCAAGAGCACTTAAAAGATCTCCTCATCTGTCGGGAGGGGGGAGGGAAGAGGGAATGGGGGGAGGGGGGGCAGAGGGGGAAGTGGTGGCGCTCTGCGAGGACCTGGAGCCCAAGGTGAGAGTATTGTACAGAGTTCGGCGAAGCACGTGTCCGCCGGGAAGCTTCCATAACGAGGTCACCATGAGTGCGGGTGGAGTACCGCGGGGGATGACGGGATAGCGGAGTAAGGGGGAGTAGAGGGGCTGTGTCGGAGGGATAAGAGGGACAGGGGTGAGCGAAAAATGTAGAGAAAGAAAGGAAGGGAAGTAGGCTGGCATAAGTAACGTACGAATTTACGAAACATAACAACTCCCCCTTTCCGAGAAGAATTTTAAATTTCTTTCTTTTCCGGCTAACGCATTTTTCCTCGTTCTCATTATGAGTTTTCTTATGTTTGGAGTCTTTACAGAAAGGAAATCGTAACAATATGTGTTCTACCGGTTATGGCAGGTTTATGTGGACATAAAAATTCTTTCAAATTATTCCCTTCTCTAGTTTAGTATAATTTCTACCTCTAATGATTCTATCCACTGTCTGTTCTTCTCTACCCTCTAGTACGCCTAGCAAACATTCTTTCCTCTACCAAGACCTTCAATTCTAACCTTCCTTCTATTAAAATCATTACAATGTTGTAAATATGTGGTCGGTATTACAGTTAAGAATATTATAAATAATTTGTCAGTGTTTGTGTCACTAGGGGAGTCTATTGCTTTAAATTCTTTTTCAGAGGACGCTTTGGTGGAAGTTAAGTTCACACTTCCATTATATTACCCGACCAAGGTTTCGACATGCGTACTTTAAAAAATTACAGTGCATTTCGAAAACCGGGTCGGTTAATATATTGAAAGGGTGGGCAATACAGTTGATTGAACTTATTTTTATAAACATTTACTTCCATCAAATAACGCCAGAAAATGTTACGGAGTTTTGGCAGGGTAGATTTATTAGAACATACATAGATTCTGGAACACTTGCAAAGGCTACCTACAGTATTTCTCAGTGGTCGAATCTAGATTAAAGCGCATATAATCAATCCCGAATGTTATAAGTATTAAAATAATTAGCAAATGCATTTGATGCTTCATTTGTATTCAGCATACTGAAGTATCCGCGAACTTTCATTGATTTCGATTCAGAAAATAACCCAATAAATACACCTACGAACATCATGACAAGTTCGGTGAGATAGAGAAAATGCTTAATTTGGAACCTTGGATACACTGGCAATTATCTAATATGCAGGAAAAAGCCAGAGGACGCAGAAATTGTTCACAGCAATTTCATTAGCAGATAATGTGATGGAAACACATGACTCTCAATTGCTTACTCGCGAGCATATTGCGGGTATTTCCAGAAAATAAATCCTCCAGTCAAAGACGCATGGGTTGCACATCGTTTAGTTCCAGCGATCAGGTATTTTCCTCATGACCCCTAAAAATAGGGGCGCTTATCGTCATGTAAACACATATGAGGGTTGGAGTTATTAAGGCTGACGGTGCGATTCCCGGAAATCTCGACGCCGTCGTCGGTTCCTTTATTACATTCTTAGCAGGGGGCTAACGCCAGGTGGGTGCAAGGAAAGAAGCGGAAACAACGACATGTGGAACACCAATAAACGAGAGGCAATACGGCTACAGGGAAATGCTGCCTTGAAATTCATACCAATTCTTCCGCCCTTTTAGAATCAAATTCATTTCAACCTAATAACACGAAACGACTGATAAGGAACAGGTAATAAGACTGACTGACGAAACAGGAGGAACAAAACCCGAAGAGGATGATGAATTTTGTTACAAGCGAAGTAAAGAGCGATGGAAAAAATAAGTCGGCCCCGGGACGTTGCTCCTTTAGCTAAGTTTTTAATTAGACTCGCAAACACTGAATGAGAGGCGCCACATTCATATTATTTACTTTTCAGATGGATCATAAATGCTCATTTTAAGCGCTATTCATAACATAAATAATATATAAATTAGGTTATAATAACATATCAAATTTTACAAAATGACGAAGACTTGACTGCTTTAATCTTAAAATTCATTCATAGTTACGATTTTAAAAATATGATTTGGAGACAAACGAATCACTAAATAGAAATTTTGAAGAGATAATATTCACAGTGGATCACAAACGCACAAGTGCCGTTTTAGAGAGAGAATTAATAAAAACTCACTAACATTTCACAACGGACGATGTCACATTATGTTTAATTACTCGACCGTAATTAGCAAAAATGGTTCCTAGAAGTATGTATTCTAATTGTCGAGCTGGTAGCGTGAAAAATCAAAAATATCACATAAGAATTACCAGATTGCAGAGAGTCTTCAATGAAATAGGTAGACAAACGTGAAGGCTATTCTAGTTGAGATACCGCATCATAGGACGGGAAATGTGACAGGCGTGTGTCATAGCTCTGGTGGTCCTAAGGGCAAACCACAAAAGACAAGAGAGGTAACCAGATATCATAGAGTGGGCCTATGAAATGTTATCAATATCACGGGCCCACCGACCATGGAGCTTCTTCTCGTGGGAAAGGTCATTCATTCCTTCGGCCGCAACGCCTTAGCAGGGCCCACTAATCAGCCGGCATATCGCCGGCAACCGGTTCCCCTGATGCCACAAAAGCACCTCACACAAAGCGTCTCCAGGCGTTCTCACGTTACCCACTGAGGAGCCGACCAGCGGTTCCTTGTTTCGCTGATGACTCGGGAGCCGACCAATGAAAGATACAGGTTCTCCAGCATGCTCATCAGTTGCCACTGAGTTGGTCACAGACTGAGAATCGGGTAAATAACCACCTACGCTGATGAAAGCCGGTTGATAGGCCAAAATTTCATTAACCGACCCATGACCTTTGCGTCACTACCGAAAATTTCATGATTCTGTTTTCACGACCTCAGTGCCGCAGGGCACAAGGACTATTTATTTCTTTATTTGTCCTCGGCTAGATGAGGTCATATGGCCCCCTCTGCCCCTAGCCCAGGCACGTAGCCAGGGGGGGGGGGGGTTTGTTTCAAGTTACGAAAGACTTAGCCCCCCCCCCCCCCCCCCACGAGGTCCCCTAGGCGCCTCTCGCAAAGAGCAGACTAATGATGACGACTACTTCCTATCCACCCTTCTTCATTCATTCTTTTCTTTCCCATTCATATACACCTCTCACTCCCATGCGAGGCGCTCAACTAGGGCACTTGAAAACACAATAATATCAAACCATATTCAAATCACTGGAAACTGACGTGTATTTGAAAGAAACTATTATGATTCACTAAGCAAAGGAGGCACGGAATATTTCTATGCTCCCACTAATGATTACTTAAAACTGACTCCATGTTATCACTTTCAAGAGTGCCAACATGGAAATATTGAACATGGTTGATCATTAACGTATTTTTTCCACTCAAAAGGACGCGCGCTAAGAACCTGATTGAGAATAATGCCCCGACCAGATATTCGGGGGCATGAATTACACACCTATCAAGGAGGAAGAAAGGAGTGCGCCCACGGTCAACAAATGGCAGGGCGTGAAGCCGAAAGGCGGAGTAGAGCACGAGCATTAGTTTTTTTCAGTACATTCTCAACATAAAAACGTCTTAATCAACAACTTTCAACTCCGGCTGGGGGGAGAGGGGGAAACATTTATAACAGAGTGACTCGGACATTAATCTTCATCAATATGATAAGAGGTTGTAGTCACCCTCTCGGAAAGACCGAGAATTGTTCGAAACGACCTTTTGAGGAGTAGGTATGACAAAAACTTGGGGAGGGGCACTGAAGGAAGGCAACGATGGGATACCATACCATCTCGGTCTGCTTCCACGGGGGGATAACGAGTTTTGGCGTAAAATGGGAAGAGGTTGCGTTAATTATTTTCCACTCCCAAGGCAAATGTACGACGGCGATCCAAGGCGTAAGCTGACACCTTGCCGGCGCAGGTGAGATAGGCCCTCCTCTCCTCTTACGGAGGAAGCGGTCGTAAAGGAAGTGGTCTTGTTGAGGGGGGGAGGGTAGAAGTCACGGTCCGTCGGCGATGGAGTAAGCTCCTCAATTAAGACGCCCACACGAACACACACATGCGCGAAGAAACTCACACGACCCGAACAAAAAAAAAAAATATATATATATATATCCACGTGCAAACAAAAAGACAAACACGATTTTGGACGCACGGACGCGTAACATCAGGATCCAAGCGGGACTGCTGAGCTAAGTGGAGAGTAGACAGGGAGAGAATGGGATAGAGGTAGGGTGCGAAATTTCCGGTCCATTCCCGGCCAGCTCCGTTCATTTGAGATCAACCCGGCTCGAACATAGAGCAAAAATATTCGCTCTCAAGCCCGACCCGGGCCCGATCCTTTCATTTTTTTTAATAGTGTAGTTTTGAACAGTACCTATATTAATGCTAATCCTTTTTTATGCATGATATGTAGGGCATGTTTGGAGATAATTCACCCCCTGCCACACACCTTTATGGTGGCTTGCAGGGTATTATGTAGATGCAGATAAATTAGTCTATAATCGGTCATAGATTCACATATATATTATCTTCTATGATCAATACCCCGTTTTCAAAGCTATATCAAAGCCCATAGCGAATGATGAGGTATCAGCGGATAGGTTTTTTTACCAAATTCTGGCATCGCATACGTAGTATATGTGAAAGAACATACTTTGTTTATGATTTAACTCAAACGAAAATCTTTTAGCGTATGTAACGAAACGAGAATGCCTCCATTAAGACGTCGTTAACAAACAACGAAGAATAAAAGATTATTGACGGCAGGAGACGTATTTTCCTTTCAATAACGAATATAATTAACAAATTAAAGACATTTTAAATTGTAATTACGTACCTACGTAATAATAAACTGATTTTAATATTTAGTACATAAACATTTCTATTTCATTTCAACAACCCAAAAGAATAAATCGTGTGCTTTAGGAGGGAGGGAGGGAACGTTAAATGGCACTGGTTTATTCCTTATTTGCACTCAGGAAACAACTTTCTATCGAATAATAAGATTTGGAACGAAAACAAAGAGCCTCGGCGTCTAGGACGAACTTGGCCGACATGAAGGATCGAGATGAGGAAATTAGAAGTGCCCTCCTCTTTGGACATACATCTTGTATTGCAAAGGGTACCCTGTGCTTACCGTCTTGGAATGGGGAATATGCATGAAATTTGTTGATGCACTTGATGCGAAATTTTCACACCAATTTAAATATATAAGCCAAATTTTTCTACGCCCACCACAAAGATTATTACATGATATTAAAATGTTCCCGGAAATCGACGAAAGTCACGTGACCTGAAACGCCTTCTGACGTCACTGCACGGTATAGGTTCCATATTTCTACGGAGATAGACATTTATATTTAAAATAAAACGAAGTGAATATGTTGTTTTGAGGTCTTTAGCCGTTTCTCGAAAGAAACGATGACTGAAAAAACACTTAAAAAAGCACATTCCGTCAATTTCCTTTGGTTGACTCCCTTATTGCGGCGTTCTTCTTAAAAAAACCATCGATTGCATAGACGCAGTAGAAATTCTTGGGCACTAAACAGGCATTATATAATTAATGGACGATTTGCTCGTTACCATCCATACCTACTACGTAAATAAAAAATCGAAATACAATCGTTTATTGCAATAAACAAATGAGATAAATACACACGTTATCGCCAATTATTCATTTAACAACTTACCTCCACGCATAAACAGATAAACAACGTCCATAGTGAACCCGTGCCTTGACGTCGTGTTTTTAAGCTGACGAAAAAGTACAATTTTCCAAGAGTAATATCTTTGTAACGCAACTTAATTCTTTAGCTAAATTTTCGCCAAGCACATTTTAGCTAATAAACTTCACATTCAAAAAGTTATAAAAAAAAGTGCACGTTCCCCATTACGATATACATTTAAGAAGACTCGGTTCTAACGCATGCATCCAAAAGTATCAAATAATATGTCTTCCCTTCCCTAGCTACACCCGAAACCGCATCAGACTAATAAACTGCTAGCTTTACCGGGTACGAAGGCCTAGGTCCAGCCCATTCAGGCCTCTTGGAAGGGGGCAGGTGAGTACGTAGCCGGGATGAGCCGGCCGATCAATGCATGCGAATTTCCAGCACCGTAACGGTCACGCTTTGGGAATCGAAACGGTTGCGCGACCGCTCAACTCACAAATGCTTCTTCCCTCGCACCGGAATCAAGCCGACGCGAGCGCGGAACTGATTGGCTGGCGAACAATCGATTGTGCAAAATTTATTCGAGAGTCTTTCTCATAGAAAGGAACATCGTGGTTACCAAGTCGTGCACACTTCCTTAAAAAAAAAAACACCATCCAGGTGCTGTCAAAAAAGAAATAATTTTTTCCTGAAGTTCGAACCGATTTGGAAAAAAAATAACTCTTAAGAATCAGATTTCAAGGCGCTCCGATTGCAAACGTAATAACGCATCTTATAACCAAACTGAAATGGGAGAGTGACCATATGATACACACGACGCACATGCCCAAAGAGGGATTAGAACTGGCGACCTTTGGTTTGTCATACCCGTTTTTCGTCATAATTTCCTACGCCACAAAATAAAACGTTGCTGTCCTTAAGTCACAAATAAAACTGAATAAGTGCATCCAACGAAAAAATATCCATAGAAAATTGGTAACAACTGTAACAGCAAAACGGTTATATAATTTTCATAAGAGAGGGCAGCATTCTGCTCCTTTGGTGGTCAGCGAGAAGTAATACCTTAATGGATTTTGGTCACAATTTCCTGAAATATGCGAATCCTATACGCTGCTACCGTGATCGTCTATATCGTCCCACCAGCACCTCCCGGTGTGGGTACTTCGATAAATTATTTGGCGACGGAAATATGACTATTATCAATACGGCTCTATGAGGTCAGCATCTGGTCCCATATTTATTAAACCGCGCTCATTTACGGGTTTCAAAATCTCCCACAGAGACTCCGCAACACGTGCTCGGGAATGGCATTATAAATCACACCTGTCGACGTTAATTAAACCTCTTAAAATCCATTACAAGCAGGAAAAAACCGTATCCTATCTACATTCCAGATTGGACTCTAATTATAAATTATAATAAAGCGCGTCCATGCATCGAAAGCAATTAAAAGCGCAACGATTAACTTAACAGTAAAGCAAATATAGGAGTGAGAGGTGTAATAAATATATAATCTAAGATAAAATACCAAAAAAAAGAAAGAAAAAGAAGATAGCTTGAGTGATTTATTCGTTAAGACTGAGAAAATCAATGTTTAATGCATGATAACCTTAACGGAATTTAGACACATTGGAAAATTATGAATGCATTAAAATACGCAGGGAATTATTTTAAACAAGGGCAAAAAATACCCGAAACCTTAAATCCAAAAATTACGAGTATTAAATAGCTTTTGTGCATAGCTAAAATATGCGTAATCTTAAACGTAATGGGAAGAATCATTAATAATTACAGTGAAGCATAATTTTCCTGCGGAACTATCGGGAGAGTGGACTGATAAAAGAGGCTAGAACCATTAACTCACAATTCACTCTTAAAGGGACACATGAATATTTAATAATGATACCCACAGGATATATCCAGGAAAAAAATAACATGCGACAAACTTCATCAATCGTTTCACCTACTTCCATAGAATTGGCTGCTTTACAGCGACTAACACCACGGGTACTCACCTGAAATTAAAAAAGATAAATTTATTAGATTTTGAAACATGAAGTTGTGCAAGCAATAAAGGCTGAAGGCAGAAGAAATAGCTCTTTTAGTCGCAATATCAGCAAAATACAAATATCATGAAACTGTGAACTCCAAAATTTGCAATAAGTGATAAAATTTGCAACATTGAACTTTTCAGTTTTTTTCTTTCTTCTATAGCCACTTTATTGAAATGTACTGAATCAATGCGTTTTAACCAAAACTTTTCCAACATGAATAGTAAAAAAATTACAACAGAAGCGGCATCATGAGGTAAAAATGTGATAATTTACAATGCTATCATTGATGTTATTTAAAAGCTATGTAACAACTAATAATACTATACTAATAATAACACTATGTAACAACACTAATAATACTATAAATATAATCCATTAAGAACTTCAAAACAAAATATTACCTAAACCACGTGCGAAGCAACATTTTTTCAATAGATAACAATTTTTGTTCGTTATTCCTTCTGATGAGTGTCGAAAGTACGTGATCTTCCATCAAAATTCTCCCATCCTCTAAGATTTAGGCTATTTTACACAATAATAGTAAATAAAATTAAAATTAAACCTTAAATAATAAATACACTCTATAAGGAATATAAGACGAGCCTAACAAAAGCCATTAGTAAGAGATTTTATTAAAATAGTGTTGCTATCACAGAATGGTAACGATTATTAAATTAGAGAGAGAAAACACGGGAGAAAAAAACTTAATTACGGAGAAAAAGACGGCAAGTCCTACCTCTTGCGCTTTAGACTGGGACATCAAAGTTTTCACCTGAGTTGAAGCTGAGAACTTATGGTACATACAAAGGCACTCAACTATTTGAACTTGTACGACTCTCAGTGCTTGAGATCAGTACAAACAGCTGAGGCGCTTTCGAAGGTAAGGAAGCATCCAATCTCTCCCTGATGCAATTCAAACATAATTCTCGCACGTAAGTTGCTACACATAATTCCTCGAAATAGTCAGCCTCGAGAACGAAACAGATAAGACTTCTGAAAAAAAAAGAAACGCTGTTAACAGTCTTCTTAACAGTGTCCAGCGAAAATCTTTCCCGGACCACATCAAAAGAATTTCTCGGAAATTCGTACCTAACGGAATTCCGAGGGACCGATTCACAGCACAGATTTCGTAGGAATTTCGAGTGGAGTCACTTCACTTTTTTCTCTTGACTAGCACTTCGGGAGTGCTCGGCGCTGGAAAAAAGCGGAAAGATTAAAGGGAATTGAAAGAGGCTCGACGAGGCGGGGGATAACGGCCGCGCGGTATTTTTTTATTCAATTAAATAATTAACTGGAGGGGCATTTATGCATGGTCGTCGGAGTTGAACGTCCCGTGGTTGCCCGTAAGGTTCCGACCAAAACAGCTGCACGCTGATACTAATCCCCGGAGCGTAGCCTTAAGCTAATTGCGGCGGTTGTCCTGGAGATCCGAAATCCGATTATCGGTGGTGGACGATAAACTTCGGATGGGAAAAAGCGGGTTCTGCTTTCACCAAAGTATAGGCTGCCCAAAGGGCTGAGTTATTAATTCAGTTTCGGATCGGCCACAATATCAGATGAGAAGAGGGCACGTTCGGCTCGTGACGTGTTGGAAAGATTGGGTTTATGGGAGTCCCGGCCATTTTATTCGCAAAAAAAATCCCCACCGAAGGCCTGATTAATCAAATACCACCGAGAGAAAAAAATACTATCATTGACGGCAATTTTTTACCCATCGTATTTCCTTCCATCTTTTCTATATTTTTTTCTGTACTCTGTTGACGTAAATTGTGCTTTCTGCAATTTACGTCAATACTTCAGGTATTTACTACAATACAGACTAAGGGGTGTCAAAAGTACTGACTATCATCTACATCATTTATCATCATCATCATCGGTTAACAATCCTAGGATTGATTTGACGCAGCCCTCCACTCGATTCTTCTATCGGCCAACCTCTTCACATTGACGTAGCTCCTCTCTTTTATAATGATAAGAAATAAAGGAGTGGAGTAGCTGCGACTCCTAGGGGTAATAATGTGGTCGTTTCCCCTTGCCTTCCACATCAGTACTACAGCCGTTAAAGTACCTAAATGTTACCACGCCTATAGTGAAATGAGTGTTGCTGTACCGACCACTGTGGTCTCCACCTTCACTCATGTGAAGAAGAGCTGCTGCTCTCTCCTCCGGATGCTATGAAGCATAATTGTTGGCGGCCTCCCGTTGCCAAGTCCCGGCATCTTCACAGGTTTCTGTTTCATTTAAAGGCCTATCTTACCCAATGATAGACCAATACCACCTCGGAGTGCCGCCGCTTTTTGTCCACGACTGCTTATTCGACGAGTTAACTCGCTTATCTCGCAGCTAACCTCTATATCTAGAGGTCGACCCACCATCCGCAACCCAGTGGACGCACTCGGTGGCTTTAAGCTCAGACCCGAGACATCACTTATAAAGCAATCATAATCCTAATATGTGAGGCATATAGACCTAAAACTACGATAGAAAGTTTTGAGTAAGTTCTCATTAAAAGCAGTAACAAATGTAATAAACAGATGTCATTAAGACATGTATAGTAGCCCTTAGGACCACAAAGCATGGGTGATGAATGAATTCTGCTTACAATCGGGGATTTTTTAGGATCCCCGTGTATGCGACCGATAACCCGAAGTGATCATTCTACAGTGAAGATATTAGTCGAAACACATAATATATTCACAGAGGTAGAATGTTTTAGTATTATTCATTTTGCTACTGATAGGATATTTTCAACGTTTCTATAACGAGTGTAGTAAAATGAAGCAACCAACCGCTGGCAGGTACGCTACTAACGCTATGTGAGTTGTTTAGAATGAAAATGTATCACAAAAAATAACAAAAATAATGCTGTTCTAACGGAAGGGTAGGACAAAGCAAAAGATATCGGCTGGAACAACATAATGGACGAACAGAGAGATGAGAAATATGATGTTACGAAAATTATTGTTTTTGGCTAAACAGGGATTCAACGACTAGGAAACCCTGAGCAAAGCTCTGATGAAAAAATTAGTAATTGATCCGTCTTATGGATTGAAGACCAGTATTCTAGGTGGAAATGACGAGAAATAATTTAGTAACTTGAGATATGGGTGTGGAAGAGAACGAAATGGCGGTATGGTAATGAAAGAGAACAAATTATGAAATGTTGAGCTATGTTGGAGAAAAAATGCTTACGGCGTCATGAGTTGGAGATGAAATCTGAAGGTGAGGTTGGAAGAAGAAAAAAGTAAGCAGGAACAATGGGATACCGAGGGCTGTGGTCGAGGATAAAGTGTAGGGAAAGCAAGGAAGAGGGGAGGAAGAGAAAAACCATTTTGACAATTACGAAGGGAGAGTGGGAGAAATATACACCTCAGAGAACAGAAATGGCATAGGAAAAAGTTCATTTGGAAAATATAGGGTTAAGTACAGTAGGCGCACTTCATCAAAACATACTCTAACCAGTTGAAATAAGTAATTAAAGGATAACGAATACAAATTCTGCCAAAATAAGCACGGCATAAAATGGTAGTTGCAGAAAAATCAAGACCCAAGAGGACATACAAGACCGAAACAGAGTCTTCTGGATTGCCAAATAATAACTATATAGCTTATCATTTACAATACAGAGGACTCTGAGACCGAAAGTCGTGCCACTACATCTCTTGCCGATAAAACGAAACCTTTGTTTCCCACGAATATCTCTGAATATCTCTGAATAACTCTGAAAAACTCCTTAGTCCAAACAGAAGGCAGTTAAAAGTGTAGATACATCCTTTCATAACGAGGGGAACATGAAAAGACAGATGCGTATGGATACTTCTTTTGTTCCCTTGAGGAAAGAAATGGATATGTGTTTTGAGACTCACAAAAGTAATTTTGATGATATCAAATTACGTCCATTACTATTACGTTTCCCTCCTTTTATCTGAGATTGAAAAAAGAAGCTGTGAAATGAAATATCCGCGCGCGGGGAAAGATAGGACGGAAAATGAATACAGAAACATCCGCAGTCATATTTGCAAGGGAGCGAAATGAAAGCCGAATTTGACGCCAAATTCGTATGGAAACCAGAAATTTGAGCGAATGTATTGCAAAAAAAGTGAACGTTTTGTGAGGAGGCGCTTTATGGGACATTATGGGAAGAGAAGGAATATTTCACACGAGAGAGAATTCAGGTGGAAAGGAATAAGCGGAGGAGAAGGCCACAGACGGTGAAGATAGAACTGGGGATGAGGTGGAGAGAGAGAGAGACGAGAGCTAAGGACTGTGAGCGAAGACGAGATTTTTTTGCACCGCGACACAGCAGAGGGAAACTTTTATTCTCACACCGAGGGGCGTCAACGGATACCTCCGCTCCGCGACAGAACACAAGCGAGGAGAGACCTTGCCTTTTAATCCGTCGCGACTTTTTTTTTGTGACAATCTTCGCGTTTCCCTCATTCGAGAACTCTAGGGAAGGGGAGAGGTAGGAAGCACATAAATGTGCCGCGAAGTCGCAGGCGACGGAGACACTGGGAGAACGTTCGCTAGGGAGACCTATAGGCAGCGTGTGGAGGGAAATACTGCAACCGCAGCCGCTTCTAAGGTCGCGAGATTTCATTCATCTGGGACCCATGGATAAAGTTCCAACAAGGGAAGGCGTAGGATAAAAATCATCATCAGTCACCAATCCTCAGATTGGTTTGAAACAGCTCTCCACTCGATTCTCGTACCTCTTCATGTTGAGATAATGGGGTCGTTCACACATTGTTTTAATTTCCGAATCTGATAGTTTGTAAAATGAAAAGACCCATATTTTTCCGTTTTTTGATCCGTCCATTATTTCTCGAGTTATAAGCGGCGAAAAAATGATGTGTCTTTAAGTTAGATAATTGGATAGAAGTGGGAATTTTTTTAGGAACTGAATAAAAGGTGGAGATATACCCGGCATTATTATTAGCATACTTCAGACAAAAGACTGTAAGAGTGTCATTGCACCCTATGCAACAGACCTACGGAATTGTTTAGTGCTCCTCAGTTACAGAAAAGTGGGGGATAGATATACCCATGAAAAAATGTATACCACTCCAACCTAGGACTTGTGATGGGACGCCTGTGCTCAACCTAGCATACCAATCTGAAAAAAACTAGCAGGCAATTAATGAAACTGAAATTATTTAATAGCATGAGGATTTTAGAATGGGGTCCTTTGCCATATTTTTTTATTGCCAGATCTGATAGAGTTAGTAAAATAAAAAGACCCTTATTTTTCCGTTCTTTGATCCGTCAATTATTTCTCGAGTTATAAGCGGCGAAAAACTGATGTTTTTTTTTTAACCCTTTCGGAAAAGTGGGCGTGATGCAACCTCTGACGTATTCTACTTCGTCCAATCACAACTGAGCCCGCGAAGCTACCACTCCTTATCGCAAAGGGGGACATACAGCTGACTCTGCCAACCGGAGCGATTGCGACAGGATCTGTGCGAGCAGACCTTCCGAGAACCCCCTCCACTCCCTTCGCCTAAAAGCAGTGAAGGACGGTAGGAAAATGACGTCAATGTAATCAAAGAAGCTTTATCGGTGGGCGTCACCTTTTACTATTTTAATTTTTGATTTATTAGTGAATGGTTGTGGTTATAAGATTAATTTTTTCGCTAAAATTCGTTTTTCGTTTCCATCTAACAATTACGTGTACAAAATTGCGATTTCGGTTCCGAGTAAACTCCCCCATTATAGTTGAACAAGGCTTCAACTCACAAAATTTATTTCCATCGAAGTAATTCTTCCAATCGGGCACACTCTGTAAACCATTGCTTGTAATGGGAAAGGATGATATATTTCGTATTGATTATGATAAATTACAGAAACATTTTGTGAGTCTTCATCCTAAGTGCGTTCCGAGGGGAGGTCTTGACGAATCGCAATAAAACGTAAATATTACCCGACAGCATTAAACATGCTCAGCTCAATCCCATTTCCGCGAGACTTAATTCAAGGATCGCGAATTCACTGTATGACGAATGCGCCAAATGGACCTCAAGGACGTGATTTTCCCCCGTGTCTGCGAGGAGGCCCGAGGAAATTTCCCCAAGCAAATCATCACGGGAGCAGACGATGCAATCTTTAGCATCCTGGAAAAGTTTCCTCCCATCAAAGGGCTTGGAGGGGGAAGGGGAAGTTTAATCGCAGAAGACGGAATCTCTGCATTCGCCGCAAAAAGCAAGGGGGAATAAAAACTACGCGACGCCCACAGACATCTCAGCCGTTTCATCTGCAGCGCCATTCTTTTGTTCCGACAAATCTCCAGTCCCTTTGATCTCCGTTTCCGACGTAATATCTCACGCGGCAGTCGATTACACTGCTATCGGCAGATAATCCAGATTAAATCAGGCGAAATGTCAGAATTGTCGGAAGTATTTTCATTCAGTCAAATGACATATTCTTTATCCCCTTCTACATAGTACCCTGAAAGCCACCGCTAAATGGCACGGAACTCCATTCCAGGCAAGCATCATTATCTCTCACAGTTCGTAACTGCGTTGCCATTGTTATTGCAAAATCAAAACATTTTAAGCAAAAAAAAAGAAAAGAAAAGAAACTTCACATCCAACAAAATAATATGTAATTTCAAACAACAATCACGCAAGACGGGAATTGTATCAATTAGGTACATTTGGGACTCGCATTTTTGAGGAGATTACAGTTGTTTTCATACAAATTATAGCCTTAATTTTTATTTAACCCTTACCTACGGGGCATAAGTAAGTGACTAAATACGACAATAAACACTCCAAAATCGTCTTAAAGAAAAAAGGTTAGCAGCTAAGTCGATATTTCATTAATGGTCTCTATTTCGACGCCGAGTTCTCAACTTCGGAATTTCCTAGACACGCAGAAATAATCTTCGTGTAACCGGTTTTATGCGCAACGCATCGTTAAGTTACTAAGAATGATCCGCCAAAGGGAAGTAAATAGGTTCATTCTTTACTTCATTAAGAGGCTTTCAAGCTTTACATAGCACGACGGGTACAACCAAAATGCTCCAAGACGAAGTCGGATTTTCATTTTGAAGGATGAACCTAGAAGTAATTGGACGGGAAGAGCTATTAGACCATAAGTTAAAATTTAGATAAAACCTATCAAGTACCTATACTTGGAACGTGTTCTGATGCCCTAAAATTTTTTAGGACTACCGCACCTTACAATAGATCCTATGTATCCTGCACAAAGTGGTATCCTGTATATACGACCGTATATCCTATCACAAAAACAAAAACAGAGAGAATTCCGTAGGAATAGCTTTTAGATGTCTTTCTTCCCGTGGTCAGAAACAGAGCATGATAGGTTCCATTACATTCTAAAAGGTAAGAGTGTATTGTTTTGTTTATCACCTAACATTTATTAGAGCTGAAAAATGTTTTTCAGGTTGCTAAATGCACGTTACGGAAGACTTGCATGGCCCTATTATAAATGCCGTGGTTAAGTAAAAAGTTTTCTTAGTTACAAATAAAATAGATAGTATTATTCGTATCACGAACGACGACGATTCTTTTGGGTCCATTTCTGTAGGGATCATCCTAAGTTAGTAACACGACTACTATTACCTCGGTTTCGAAACATCATCTCGTTCATTAGAAGAAATATGGTGCGCAGACGACTTCGAGCTTAACTCGAGGATTAAAATCGAGATACGATTTTAATCCTCGAGCGGGCGCGCTGGTGTATGAAGCACGCCAATTTTATGAAATAGGTTTTTACAACTCTGTATACTCATGATACTTAAGGCTTTGTGTATTCCTTCACTGTCATTTTGTCTTCCAATTCGTTGCGTTATCCTTGCCTATGAAAATGCTACAAATTCAGTTTCGGAATTTTTAGTAAGGTCAGTCCGGCCGTGAGACTCATTTGCTTTGATTCGTTCTTTGAGCAGGTACGAGAAATTGAATAAAATGAAGACAAGGAAAGTGATTTTTGTTTCCGATCACTTAGCAGCACGTACCTGGTGCATACCTAGCTGCCACAATACCTTTTTTCCTCGTAATAATAATACTATTATTGCATGAGCGTAACGCATGTTGGTGAAGATTCCACTTCTGTCATACATATCCTTGGGGGATGACTTGTAACGTACTCAACATGCCGATGTAATGAATACAGGTTGACAGCAATCAATACAGGGCATGGCAATAGAACATGGACACCAGTTGAGAGAGCCGTGCTTACCTGCGTACACCGAGGAGATATTATTCCACGGAGACCTTGAGCTCAAGGTCATCACATATATGTATATTGGAGGAAGCTAAACTAAGTAGTTCCTCCGCGCGCTCCCGTAATTCAGCTTTCGCTGCACCGCTAGCATGGCTAACAGTTGCTCTTCGTTCCGACCGATTCCACAACTGCTCTCGCAAACTGTTATAAGGGAAGGAAGACGCCCTTTTCATGTTTTCATTTCAGCACTCGCTGTTCGAAGGCGCGGTTATCGATGCAAATGGAGGAGAAGTCTATTTGAACCTCACTTTCGAAGTGTTTTGCTGCGATATTATTTTTATTCCGAAGAATCGCAAGGCTTAACCGCAATGAAATCAAATTCTTAAGACATGGAATGTGTGCATGAATTCTTGAGAAGCAGCAATGATTATGGCGACAAAAAAAGTCGGAAACAAATCCGGCCGAAGAATGAAAACATCTCCAAACTCGCATTAAAATCGCAACGATTTTGAAACATTGAGCACCTCGAATAGTAGGATTAACTTCATCTGCCTCAATGTCCAGGAGATTCGTTCCCAGGAGGGATTTTTCAAGGTTCGACTCCCACAAAAAATCAGATACTTCGACCTCATGGCTTTGATATTGGACTGAAGCTATCCAACAATCTCACGATTTATAATGAGTTTACACATTTTCAAAAAGATCGATGATTTTTTACTTCCACGCCCACACACGTTTTCTCGTTTCCGACGACGTAAGAAATACATTAATAACAATCGCTTATTACGCTCGATGAGATTAGGAAAAGAAGATTAAAGAGTCAGACTTTCATACCAACTTGGATTAGAGAGATAGACTTTCATACCCACCACATATTTAAAATGTGTTTTTTTCCACGAACAATAAGAGATCGTAATAGACAAAACTACGACCGTGTACGCAGGACGTCGTGCGTCGTATGTGTAATATAAGTAGTATATACTGTAGATGAAAATATTTCTTATCAGAACTAACCCATGTTCACTACACACTTGACTTGTGAGCTACATAATTTATTCAAACATATGCCCAATACTTCAAAATATATTCCTTAGAAGAAAATCTATTTACGTGTCTCCAGAGGCTCCATAACTATAGCTCAAGGCCAAACTTGAAAGGTATTTTCATAAGCCATATGCCAGAAATATCCTTCCTTCATTAACAATTACATGTTACGTGTAACAATTGTGAAAAGGTGAAAATCAACATTTTCAGATCGTAATTCCGTTTCTTTTGGTTAACTTGAACGTTATATGTTTTGGATCAACCGTTTACTTTTGTTGATTACACGTGTTGGGGAATGGTAATATCAACAAAACGAAATTGTAATGCCAACCTTTTCCTTTGGTTGGTGCTATCCTTCTCCATCGGTAGATTTTACCGATATAGTGGTTGGTCCAACCAAAGTGTTTTTTGAGTGCAGAAAGCATGTCTCTGCTCAAAATGACCGCCATGAATCATTCTGCGTGCGTGATCCAAAGGGAAAGTTAAGTTACATCTTGCAAAGAAAAGTTACCTCTTGCAATGAAAAGTTACATCTTGCAAAGTCTAGTGCTAGTGGTTTAAACAAATTATACCGGCGCGATAGACTCTATCAGGTGATTTGCTCTTACTAAAATCTGCATAATTCCGACATTAAGTTTGAAGCCAAGCTAAGCGACTTTAAACTACGGAATGAAGAATTACGACTTCTCCTTTTATGTTTAATTGCAAGTCCCACAATGCCCGTTAACTAATGGACACTATTTCACGCAAAATTTTATTATCTCCAAAAGAGGGAGAGCACCAAGAGAAGTGGTCACAACGGATAACTTATCCGTTGTGCGCGACGCTGCAGCCACATCATTTATTGCTATTGCCTTATTATATATAGCTCCGATTCCCATAACTATTTTTCATAAGGGATTTAGGATTCCAGCGGCAGAGTTAAATATAAAATATATTTCAGATCGACCACGGCAAACAAACGGCCTTTTGCAATACAAAGACATTTAACAAACGAACAGAACGGATTGCGGACTCTGCAATTGAAGCATCAATTCGCTCATTCGAGCATTGAAATAATAATTTGGCCTGCCTTGCAAAATCTTAAGGTTGGATTAAGAGCTCGCTGAGAATAACAGCACAACGGTAACCATCGTATCAAATTTTAGCTTGATGGGTACAGCATGGTTTACAAAAGTACGTAGAAACATTTACTGAGATTCCCACAACTATTTGTCAATCCCCAAAGTATTTTTCCACCACTGTCCAATGATTCCGAATGTATTTCCCTCTGGGTCTTTGAATTTTTTGTCCACACGGCGATAGAAACGAAGGATGTTTCTCACTGTTAGTTTACTTTCATAATCCGAACACAGTTTATGAGCGAACAGGGACTGGGAGAGAAAAGATGGTGGGTTTCATGAACTTTCCATCTTGCTGGCCTGGGTTCCAACCTCGGCAGATTATTTGTTAACGGGATAGGAAACCAGCAATCCGGCTGGATTTACAAAATGAAATTTGAGAAAAAAAAATACTTCAGTACATTTCACTGATTTCTCTGAAATCGGGTTTCCAATATTATCATTTCCATTTTTATGAACTTTCCAGAGATTCACAATCCCCTTAAAATCATCTGATTTTCAGTTATGCCGCCGTCATGAACGTACATTACTATCGTGTGGTAGAATATGTGGAGTTTCCAATACAGTTTGAAGTCTATAACCACAGAAAGTTCGGTAAAAATACGAAAGAATGAACAAGAGACTGGAGGAACTGCAGAAGACGGGGTGGAAACGACCTGAAGAGCAGAGGATTCGAATTACAATCGATCGTGCAACAACGCCATCGAGGCATAGAGTAATTATTCTAAATAATCCGGAAGCAACGTAAAAAACTCGGGAGTCGTTACGCGCCATTATTTTTCGTTTACACGGTGCATAAACCGACTTGGAGCACTTTCCAAACGTCTCCTGCTCGGACGAAGCTCCCAGCGCAGATGTGCTTGCTTCAGAGAGCTTGCTGCGGTCATATCCTTGCGTGCATGACCGCTACTCATACAACAAGAGGAATAAAAATGCAAGAAATTGTACGGAGGATTGCTCACGTCCGAGGAAGGCAGCGGCAGAAACATGGGCACCTCTCACTTAGCGAAGAAGTCGTTATCACAACCATGCTCAACGCACAATATTCACCTCAACAGACAAAATATATGTCTAGCATTTATCTACGAATATTGGGTTACAATGAGAACTTACACATACGCATGGCCATTTTAAATATATATGCACTTACTCTTGAGTACACAAAAGTAGTAGGCTGCTCAAATCATACTGTTGCAAATCTACATCTATGGAGAACCCTGAAAGTCTCCTTAAGGGCATGGAAACCGTGTAATACTATTTTGAAACGTTCATCTCATTGTTTTACCATATAAAAAGCGCTACTTAATTACACGCCGATTAATAGTCGGATCATATCATCATTCATTTACATCAGTATGCCTGCATGAAATAATAATATGTGTATTGCATACATTTAGTACTTATAAAATGTTTTTTTGCATGCTGGTTGAAAGGAAGAGCTGGTAATGTGAATCCCGAATGATATACATAGGAATCTCTCTTTAGATACGTAGCATAAGTAAGGTATAGTGTATGGTGAAAACCTACCTCCTGCCAGACACCAAAGAGGTAGCTATCAAGGTATTCGTTAGATAGAGATAAAGTTTTATGGTTAAGACGTATACTACAATACAGCCGTATACAGCTCGCCCCTATCATAAATCTATGCCTTGTCAGTAAGTGGTGCATATTTGACTACTCACTATATGCCATTATGTCCTAGAGTTTCCTTTCTTGGTGAAAATAAATTCAAAGAATTCTCACAACCTCCTTTAAGCTTCCAAAAATACTATTCTTAAACTTCCAAACCTCCTAACAGAAAAGATTTTCCCTTCAAAAACAGCTTTACGAAACCTGGCTTCTTCTCAGTATCACCTCCGTCCATTTTATGCAGAATCCCATCCCTTGACGCTCTCTCACCTCCAACCCTAACTAGCACTTCTCACGCTCCTTTCCCCGTAATCCAGCTTATGCTTTTCCCTCGAAAAACGATGACGACTTTTCCGCGTTAATAGGTGATGGAGCAGCTCAGCAGGTGCTATGCCCTACGGTGTGTGAAATACGCATACACATGGAACGGGAGGAGGTGACAGCAGCTCCTTTCCTTGCGCCGGATCCCAAAACTTTTCCTGGTAGGCACCAGGAAAATCAATAGGTTTTGCTGGAGCATTTGGCTTCAGGACTAACCAGAAGATAGAACCATTAACTTTAAGACTATTAATCCTTAGAACAATAGGTAGTAGGCACAAATTTTCACGTTCGAATATTCAGTCAAATTATATAACCCTTACATGAGCAGGGGCTTCGCCAAAAACTTGCACAGGTTGGCAAATGAGAGGGATGAAAAAGTCAGTTTCTTTCTGACACATTGTTTAAGTGACGAGGAAAATGAGGTTATCGGGTAGAAATCGGCCATGTCAGCTACAGAATTGTACGAGTTCCAATGTGCAACTACAAGGAAACCACTTCGCGTTATGACTACGTAAGATTCAATAACCCATCAAACATTTAAAACACGCAGTATACAGCAGAGCACTTATATTTTCTAAGAAATAATTACAACACTAATGGTCAGACAGTGGAGGCATCTTGTTAAGATATACGTATGACAAGAATTTTTCAAGCAACAAAACACATACCATGGTTACACATTCCAGGGAAACAAACAACCCGTTCGATTAACAACTAACGCTGGGGAAATCTAATATAACAAAAGAACAACTAGGGATTACAAGAAGCGTATGAAATTTAGTAAAATAATTCCTAAATATCGATTGTCTCATGGAAAAATACTAACGATAACAGTTCCAAGCAGCTTATGCCAATCAGCAACGAAAAATGAATAACTAATCAATCTTGAATTTATTATTGCTTGAAATTTGATCTAAGGTTTCCGCGGCGTTCCTTGTCGATGAAATCGGCTTTCGGGTGTTCCTCCGCGTCTGGGTGTCTGATGCCGACAACAGTTTCTCCAGCCATCCTGCTGGCGTCTTCATATTATAATTGTTTGCATTCAAGATACTAAGACAACGGAAATGGATGTCTTAAAAGCAATAAGATCTTCTAAAATGCCTTAAATTAAATAAAATTTAGCATAAAGAATAGTGAATATCTAAAACACACAAAAAACAGCTCGACACCAAGTTACAAAGCGCAAAAGAGAATTCCTTAGCAATCAGAAACCGATTGGAAACTCGACTCGCCCTTCAATGATGTTTAAATGACAAAAAAAAATGCAACACTGTTTCTTCGAAGGCTTTTAATTCAATTACAATCAATGATTGACGTAAAGGCTAACAGTAAGCAAGCACAATTACTGTGAGAATACACTTGGCATCGTGATGCAACAGCGACCACCATGCGCGCTCATTTTCCTCGGAGTTCCCGGCGACGAAAAACGACGTGCCCTGAGAGTACAGAACAGAGTACAGTACAGTACATTAGTACGTACAGAACGCTGTCGAGAATGGTCACTGAAGACTCGAAAGAGTGGAGGGTTGGGGGGACTATCATCTACGGATTTAGCCTTTAGCTAAGGATTTAGATGCGATTGATGACTGGTGTGATAGTTGGCAGCTAGAATTAAATTTGAAGAAATGCGCAATAGTGAACCATTGGAAAGAGAATAGCTTTCCCCGGAATAATTATTGCATCAAAGAAAAGAAAATATCTACCGTAGAATCTATTAATACTTAGTGGTCACCATCACTGAAGACATAGGGGAAACACATCAGGGAAATAACTAGTATACCAAACCGTAGATTTAGGATTCGTAAAAAACATTCTACGCAAATGCGATGAGACGGTACGAGAAGCTATTTTACAATTGTCAGGCCTCATTTAGAATATGCCGCTAGTATATGGGATCCGTACGAGGAAGGTATGATAAAAGAATTAGAGCGTGTGCAAAGGAGATACGCTATATTTGTTAAAGGCCGTTATAATAATTGTATAAGTGTTACGAGTTTAATAGAAGAACTAGGACGGGAATTACTTTCACAACGCAGGTTAAAATTTAGGTTAAACCTTTTAAGCAAATTCGAAACTGATTTGTTCACAGATGACGTTAGATATATATTAAGAACCCCTGCGTATCATGCTAGGTTTGATCAGATTAACAAGATTAAAGAGATAGATTGTCGTACCGAGCAAAAATCTTGCATCCATGTGTTATGCACAGGAGAACACATCCACTACCCTGACTGTCTAATCGTTCCAATCAAGATTGCTTTAAGGTGCTTTCCTTTCTTTCCCTCCAAATCGACGTAAGTTCCGTAAGTGGAAAACTTAAATTGTAGACATGTTCCTCTCATCTCCCTCGACTACCCACAGTATGAACTACGAGCAATCATGCACTTAATGCAACGCCAGAATAATGCTTCTTCACATACCTGCGTGTTATTCGTTTTTTTCCACCTCCGTATCACCATAAATGTCGAGGCACTGGACTCGGTCTCTCTCGGGTATTTCTGACATTTACTCCCCCCAGCATTTACACTCGTGACTCCTGCGTTCTTTGCCTCTCGACTATCACTAGCCATGACATCCTCTTGAATTTGATTCAATGAGACGCTTAGTCACAGTATGCCATAGTCTAAATCTGCAAACGTATATTCCCCACATTATTTAGCGTCAAACCCTTCGTCATTTACTTTTCGAACACGAATTGTTTGCGACCTTGAAGCCCTGCGATCAGCAGCCCTGAAGAAGTCTAAACCCACGGAAAATCTGACGAGGAAACATTTTCTGCAGAACAGAATAGAAATTTTTGGAATTTTATTCTCAGAATAGTCACATATTTCATCGGCCATTAAAGTGAGTCAGACCTGTGCATTTTCACGAGATCGCAGAGGGAATAACTCGGGTGAATGTCAAAAAGCACCGCATTGCAGGAAGATGATGTTGCGAGTTTGCCAGCGGAAAAAAAATCGAGACGGCAATTCATTTTGCTCACGCTGGGAATACGCAGGAAACTGACCAAGAGGATTATATGGCACAGGATTGAAAATATCTTTCCTCCTAAGAAATGAAAAGAAATATTTCTGGCAAAAGGCTACTAAGTGAACCAAGGAAATGTTAAACGTATAGGCACAATTCGATTTTCGTAGATACATCGTTGAAGATTATAAAAGACTAGGAGAATCCCAACGACTTTACCTGCATCATTAATAGCATTCTAATCATTCGGAAGATATTCTAATCATTCCAATTAACGATTGTATCACAGCGGACCGTAAAATGATGTTATATTATTCAGACACGTTTTTATGGAATGTTAATTATCAAAGGCCAATGAAAAAAAACGAATGATTGCGCGGGGTGCAGTTTTTTTCTGACGTAGTCATGGAGCATTTTACGAACACGGAATGTTACCCGCGCTCGGTTTTCTCCTGAAAATGCATGGACTAATCCTATTTCCAGTTCTGCCACCCATTGGAGGATTGTAGCCCCAGCAGGGATGAGTTATCCGTGAAAGTGCAAGGACGTAATTATCAAAACCCTAATCACGTCACCTTTCCAAAACATTCCATCGGAGCGGAGGAACTCCCACCATCTCCACTACTGTCTGACAAGAAGGCGGAAAACACACGCCGATACTTTTTTTTCCCTCGAACCCGCATTTACCCTCGTCACACCTGGTGAAACCTACTCTTCCACGTGTGCGTGACAGAAATGATACAGGCCGCGCTCACTTGGACTGTTTCCTTCCCGGGGGAGGAGAGCTGCAATCTTCGGATTCCTGGCGCGGTTGGCGCGGTGAGGCGGTCGGCGTCTTCGGCGGCGGACGACGCGTAGGCTACGGGGGGCGCAAAAAATCACCCCGCGGCAAACGCCCTTGCTGCACTCGGGAGGTGTGGAGAGGAAGTTACGTTGCGTGTGGGTGGAAGGCGTTGCCGTTCTCCCATCTGTGTTTTCAAGTCTGTATCAGCAGTAATAGGCGCTTCAGATCGGGAGGAAAGGTATTAGGATGAGAATGAAAGGGGGAGGAGGATGGGTGAAGAGAAACCCGGTGTTGGCATTTGCCTGAATACAAATAATATTGTGTAGGATGATTTCGATTGGTTTAAGACGATTATATCCGCTAATGTATTTTCATCTTCATAGGTAAACAAGATTTCGAACATGACAAGCTGAAGTCAATGAATATGGAATATGTAGCACCCAAGCGATCATTGAAATGTGTTCACCAGCTCGTCATACAACTCTTCTTTGAGAATTTTAAAAAACAAAAACGTTTTTAAAATAAATGTGCAGTACCTTCCACACATGATGATAGCATGGATATGGAAGTAGCATTGTATGAAGATCTGTTTTTTTCCCCGTGAATTCATATGACTTCCAATAGTCATTGATCCGCCGTAAAAATGGTAATGTTGTACACAATTCACTACCGGTAATGATGATTATTCTATATGTGGTTTTCCAATATGCACCCGCACTTATAAGGACTTTATACTTGGAGGTATGTACCAGGATGGGAATGGAAGGGAAAGGAGGACCGGTAGAGAGAAAAACATGATCAGCATTAGCCTCTCTTAAGGAAAATCGCCAAGGGTACCGCGGAGTAACGACCCTCCCGAAGAACGGTGTACTGTACTCGAATACTCTCAACACAACACTCAAGTAGCCGGTTTACCAATGAAACATATCTTCTATTGACGGGATGCGAACCCGGGCCCCCAGAGTGAGAGGATAGAACACGAGCCACCACACCTATCCGACCTCCTGGATTCTCCCTCCGTGCGAACGTTTTCATGTTTCATACCTTCCTCTGGCTCATCCCTTGGGTTTCGCCGGAATAGGACAGTTTCGAAAATCACCCGGATAGAGGCGTTTATCTCTTGAATTCACTGAAAAACACGATCATCTTACGGGAACCACACGATACCTTTAACCAGTGGCTCCTAACCGGCCCGGCCACGGCACTTCATGGTGTCGGGAAAAAAGCTAGGGGAGCAGAGAGATTATTGCGGGAAAACGGAAAAAGTTTAGGACCTGACCAACTTCTCAATTGGTCACTCTCACACCGACAAATGGCGAAAGAAATCGAAGCACATCTTCCAACCTAAGGATTAATTACTGTAAAGCGACAATTGTTCTGGGTACATCTACATCTACATCTACATAATACCCTGCAAGCCACCACAAGGGTGTGTGGCAGGGGGTGATTGCTCACCAAACATGCACTACATATCATGCATAAAAAAGGAATAGTATTAATATAGTAGTCAGAACTACACTATTTAAAAAAGATAGAAATTGCAAATAAAACATGCAAAAACATTCTGTTAGTAGGGTTAGCTTTAAGTACTCATACCAACATGCAGCTACCAATGCTATTCATTGCTACTCTCCGATAGGACATATTTACCGTTATTCGTATCTCTTATTGTGCGAGGGAAAAAGGACATTTTGAATCGGTCAGTTCGGCAATCAATTTCTCTAACTTTATGATTATGGTCCAGTCTGCCATAGTAAGTTGGGGTTCGTAAAATATTTTTAACATCATCACTGAAAATATTGCCTTGGAATTTGTGGAAGAGATTAAGTCTAAATTTCAACCTGCGATCTGACAATGATTCCCATTTCAATTCATTTAATAGACTGGTTACGCTAATATAATTATCGTATCGTCCCTTTACAAATCTTGCCGATCTTCGCTGCACACGTTCAAGTTCATTACTTAGACCGATTTCGTAGGGATCCCATACACTGGCAGCATATTCCAAATGAGGTCTAACAAGGGAAAAGTAGCTGATTTCTCGTACATGATCGTCACATTTACCCAATACTCTTTTAATGAAACCCAGTTTGCGATTCGCTTGACCCATTATTTCACGAATGTGTTTACCCCAGGAAAGATCATTTGTCAGTCTTATTCCAAGATATTTAATGGATTCCACGTTTGTTAATTCATTATTACTTATTTTGTAAGTGCTAGGGGGAGAGCTATTCTTTTTCCAAAAATTCATTACAAGACATTTCTTAAAGTTTAATTCTAACTGCCATGTATCACACCAAGTTTCAATTGCTTGTAGGTCAATATTTAAATATTCTTTATCATTCGGGCATAGAATTTCCCTGTACACTACTGCGTCATCGGCAAATAGACGAAGCTTACTTTTTACCACCTTTTGGATATCATTAATATACAAAAGGAATAGGAGTGGACCTATCACACTACCTTGTGGGACACCCGAAGTGACTTTAATTGCCGGTGAGGTAACACCGTCCAAAACAACCCTTTGAACCCGATCATGCAGAAAATCATTAATCCATGATATAATGTTACTGTCTAACCCATAAGATTTTAACTTCAAAATTAGTTTGCTGTGAGAAACCTTGTCAAAAGCCTTCTTGAAGTCGAGAAATATAGCATCCACTGGAATATTATTTTCGCCAGAAACTAAAATATCGTGGGAAAAGAGAGCAAGTTGAGTTTCACACGATCTGCTCTTTCGGAAGCCATGCTGGACATTGGACAATAAATTCTGGCTATCTAGGTGTCCCATGACTGAACTGACAATTATATGTTCTAGGACCTTGCATGAAATGGATGTGAGGGATATAGGTCTGTAGTTAGATGGCTGCTCCCTATCGCCACTTTTAAAAATGGGTGTTACATCGGCTGCTTTCCAGTCCATCGGTACGACGTGTTCGGTCAGGGATTTATTAAATACTATTTCAAGGTAGGGGGAAATTTCGGATGCTAACTCTCTATACACGCGGGAGGGAATTTGATCAGGGCCAGGAGATTTGTTGGGGCTTATATCTTTAAGTAATTTTTCAATACCATTACAGGAAATGTCAATTGGTTGCATCAACCGCTGAAAGAGGTCAGGTAACACGACAGTTGAATCCCCGGAAGGTGGGTTAAAAACGGTTTGGAAGAAGGAATTTAGCAAGTTAACTTTGTCGAGTGTGTTTGTGGTCATTTCACCTCTATCATTTTTAAGTGAATGGACGGCAGACTTATGGCCTTGCACTTCCCTTACGTACGACCAGAAGACTTTTGGATTTTCTTTCAATTGTTCCCCAAGTGTTTTTCTTTTGAATTCTGCAAATGCATTACTAAGGGCTGACTTTGCAGTGGATTTTGAAATTTTATAATTTTCAATAATTACATTACGCTCAAATTACATTACGCAATGGAGAGGGAAGCCCAATCGGGTATATGAACATATCTAAAGCCCGTTTCATACGATACTTGATCCAGTACAAGGTCTAGTATACTCGCTAGTATGCTAGCCTTCCAGTATCGTGTGAACAGAACCTGTATACTGCCTGGCAAGCATGCTAGCTAGTATACTCGTGAGCTACTGGATTTCATACTTGATGCGGAACTAGATTTCTAGTAGGACCTAATAGCCCAGTAGCCATCGACCAATCAAGTCACGTTACAGACGCTTTGCGAACTTCTCTTTTTTTAAATTAGCATGGAATCATATGAAATAACCGATTCATAGCAAGCACAATGATCGTGTGAAACCTCCCAGGACGGTTCCAATCATACTAGATTCTGTCCTCAATATCAAGTAGCGGATAGCACACTAGATCTTGTTCTGGATCAAGTATCGTTTGAAACGGGCTTAAGGGTGCACCAAGATTGTAACCTCAGTCTGAAGTGTGCCGCCAACGTAAAAGGCTGGGAATCACTGCTCGAGATATTCAGTTTCGAGGAAAACCTTCTCCATCCCTCTCCACATCCAAAGCTCAAAAGTTACTCATAGTTAGAGTATCCCATCTACCCATTAACCTGCAAGCCACCATAAAAGTGAGTGGCAGGGGGTGAATTCGCCCCAAAAAGTACTGGCCTCTTCTCACCAATAAACCCCGGTTCGAATCCCGGCAGTGGAAGGTATTTTATTTGGTAAACCGGCTCCTTCGAGGAGAACATTCGAGTACAGTACTCAGTCTGTCGGATACGACGTTAAGTCGAGGTCACCTTGGTGGGACCGGCCGGCTTTTTTCGCCGGGTTTCTCTCCACCCTTCCTCCTTGTCCTTCCATTGCCATCTTTGTACCTTTCCTCTCGATTGGAAGCGCCTATTCGCGCGCATCCAGACTGAAGGACATAGATGCATGAATGTCAGAAGCCCCAAGTCTATTTTTACCCACTTGCCTTAAAAGGCCATATTTCCACGATAAATAATGCCACACTCCATTTTAGACATTTCACCTGTCCATTGTTTCGGTCCTTCGCAACTACCCTATCATTAGTTCTTTTCTATGAGTAACCGCATCTTTTATCAACGTGATTCTCCTTCGAACTTCGCTGCTACTATACCCCTATTCCTCCAGCATACTACCCAGAGATAGCTAAATTGCTCCACCTGCTCTAGTTTACTTCACTAATTAGCGAAAAAAAATGAGAAGTTGAGGCAGTGAGGGCAAGCCTTCCCGTCTCCAGTACGTGATGGCAACAAAGAGAGGAGTCGGCCGGCTGAAAATAAATTCTTTAAAACATTTTATAAAAAATGTTGAGCCTTCAGGAGAAAGAGGGACACGAAATCAGGGCTCTTGGAACGCGACCATGGGACGGTTCAGCGAAACGTCGGCGGCGAGGAAGCAGGGAGAGGGGCGATAAGAGTGGAGGGGAGGACTGCTACGTAGGAAGGACCTTGACAATAACCCTTCAATCCATCCGGGAGGGAAGATGCAAGCTAGCCCGATCGACATGACAAGAAGATGGCGGACGAACTGAAGAATAATCATTGGAGGCGGGAGTGGAGATCGCTCGGGAGAGAAAGGGGGAGCAGGAGACGATTGGAGGGAGGGAGAGAGAATAAATGGAAATCGAAAAAAACAAAGGGTAGGGAGGAGTGAGAGAGGGAGAGAGAAAGAGAGCCATGAACTTATTTACGACCGGAGTGCAGAAGGGAGTGGAAGTGAAGGCAGGGAGGCGGGGATGGGGGGGAGGGGGACGTTGACATCGAAAGGGGCGTGGGGAGGGGGGAGGGAGGGGCAACAGGGTGGGGATGACGTCAACACCCTCCGCTCTCCGGATTAGGAATGGAAGAGGCGATGGACTGAGTATGCAGGGGGTGGAGCAGGAAAGGAATGGGAAGGGGAGGGGGAAGCCGGGAAGATTAAGGAAGGAGCGGAAGATGGGGAGGGGGACAGGAGGGAGGGGCATGCCTCCTCCCCCTCACGGAGACGCTAAGGCGGACTTTGTTAAGGAACGGACCCATGTATAGATAAAGTGCACGGAGATGGTGGGGGGAGGGGAGGGAGAGAAAGGAGGGGTGAGAAGAGGGGCGGGAAGGGTGGGGGCTCGGAGAGAGGAAGAGAAAATATTTACAAAATTTCTACAAAAATAAAGACTCATGAAGAACTTTCACAATGGTATTCAGAGCCCTTTGCAAAAGCTTTCGTAAGCAATCTCTTCATTAAATAACCTCCAGGAGTTTGTGCTTATCGTAAAGTTTTAAAAATACTCGATTCAACCAGGCTTTCCCTCTTAAAACTAAACAACGGAAGTTGGCCGATATAGCTCATCGATGAGATTGTAACGGATGAAAATTCAGAGAGCACTTCGCCGCGCAGGTATTTCTACGGGTTATGATCATCGGGGTATTTTTTCCAAGCTTCAAATCAAGCTCGATCGTGCACCTGATAGTCTATGACCGTGCCTAAGACTCCCACGACTTAAGGCTTGATTCGGAATAATTTTTAGCAATTAGTATGAATGGGAGAAATGCGAAGAGAAAACACGATTTCAGCATTGAGGCTATCGTTAAAAAATACCATAGAGATAATGTACTTGAATCACCGAACGAACCACAGAGAAATAAAATCATCGATGACAAAATAATTACCATTAAGTTTTAATAAAAGGTGTTGCCAATGTCATCGACGTATATCGAACCAATGTAACTAACGTACAAGCATTACGATAAGTATCTCCCCACGACTCAAACAAGTATTACAATTCCACCTATAGTGAATTTCAAATAATAATGTATGCTGGCAGACTTTGTAACGCGTGGACAAGTTTAAAACATGAAAATGCACACTTAAAGGTATTTTTACGACAAGCTTTTCACTAATCACAAATTGAAAGTTTTGACTCGGCATTAAATGAAATAATAACGTCAGGTAAATGCTGGTATTGGGCGTAACTTTGTGGAATTCCATCACGTTGAGAAATAAGAAGACGAAGAAAACCTCTGTAGTTCTATACAAGTTTATTTGCGACCGGTTCCGATACAAAGTTGCCAGAGAAGATACCTTGTATCAAAACCGGTTATAAATATAGTCTTACGTTCAAGTAATTGAAATACCTCCCACATCTTTATAACCTTTCTCAGCGAACATAAGACAATATCGAAGAAAAATAATTATAGCATGAAAACTATGCTGAAAACCAACTGATGGTCAAAATATCGAACATATAAATATCGATACTTTTTCACAGTTGAGAATCGATGCTAACTTCTTGGGGGCATGAAGAAGAGTAGTTTCACTAAGAATGAGACGAGAGATGGAATAAAAGGGTGGAAGGGGAGAAGGCGATGGAGGGAGAAACAAGACGAAAAGAGGGCATCAACTGCAGGCACCGAAGGCACAATAAGAGGATGATCGATACGAGCTACGTGTCTCAAATCCTTTACGACGACCTTCCCCCACCTTCTTCCTTTCGCCCCTCTCCTCCTCCATTTCCCCAACCGTCCCACCCTTCTAACCCCTTTGCATCCCTAACGCCTAGGCTTCCAAGTTACCCCTGATTACACCAACGACATCCTGGATTTATTTCCTCGAAATTCGAGCACCCGCATCAGCAGTAAAAATACCAGCATTTCAGTGCAGCTCGATAAAAATACCATAAATATCGAGCAGAATTTTTTTTTATTAGTTTCGAAAGCATACAATCTAAAACAAAGCAGGCATTATTGTTTATGTGGAAACAATCTAAGAAACGATAGCTTGCGTCTCGTGAGTAACCGGCACGGATTCTAACAACGCGATAATTTAAATATTTACTGGTAAGTAGCAGTACTTTTTTTTCATCGATACGATACACCAAGAATTCTTTTAGCTTGCCAGAGAAAAGATGTTTCCAAGGCATGGTTAATTTAGGTAGAATTGTGTCCTAACATTAATTTCTTAACACTATTTCGCTGGTGCAAACAGAATTAGGATTTTGGAAATAGTTACATGGTTATACTCGCTGACCTCTATCGCCTTCTTCTAAAAGTGACCGAAAAGTTTTTTATTGTAGCGTGATATGTAGTCACAAGTGTCTTCGTAACAGAGGCCGGCGGGAGAAAAAATACTTGCATAAGCGCCAAGGAGATTCGGAATGACGTTTTCAGGACCTCGAGAGACGGTATATACGATCCCACCCCACTTCTTTCCCTTCCTTTTTCTGAACGGCGAAGCCCGAGCTGCAGTTAATCCTCACGCCTCTCTCACACATACCTCCCACCCCCGCTTACAAAATTCCACCCTCCTTATTCAGGCAAAGTAAAGTGAAATAAGGCAGAGCGTGCTAGATAAAAATTTCGTTAGCATAATAAAGTTGCGTAGCGGAATGAGGAAATAAGCGTTCCGAAGGTGACACAACCCTCTCTTCATGTCCGGGGCGACGGAAATTTTCATAAAAAGTAAAAAGATGAAAGGCCAACGTACGTGAGAGTATTTAACGCCCTTGCGAAGAAAAATTATAACATGATGCCAGATATGTTAGCTATGATGAAAATATCGCGAGCATACCTGGGGCTAATTTAAAGGAGATAGTTTATTGCCAGTGGTAATCACTTTAATTTTCAGCATTCGCTAAAAAAATCTGCTCAGAACATTTGACGAACGGAATTGAGAAACCCGTCAAATCAATTGCGAGGATGTTTTGCTGCTTAATATTTTGCCTATAATAACACCTTTGGCATTATTAACTATTTTTAAGCACCCAAGAGTCATGTCTTTAGGAAACAGTCTGGCAACTAAGACTAAACTATTCTAATCATGGTTAAACATGGTTTATGATAAAAACCATTATTTATTTCTAGCTAGCTGTAAATATGATAACACCTTTGTTAATACGACATAATAATAGTGACTCGTCTAACAATCTCTTAAAATATTCCAACAAATTGTTGCCAGCAAATAAAAATAACAAGCTATACCTACATACGAAAGTAGGTATATCTTACATATTGTTTGCATTATCCGGTCAGGAAGGATGAATTTTTTTATCCGAGAAAATCTTCCTCTGCACTGATTTCCAATAGTTAAACTGCATAGATTCCACAAGATTTCTATTCACATCACAAAGAAGAGCTCGTTATTTTAAGGATATCCACGGATATTTGACGATGGAATGAAGATATTTATAACCTATACTATGCTTTCGTTTACCACGCTAGATACAAACCAGGATATGCAGGACTATAATATTTTTGATTCGCTGATAACGCAGCCAATGAATTTTGCAATCTTGACTCCCTAGAGTAAATGATACATTTCACTCCCTAGCTTCAACCCTTCTCAATCAACAACATCCTAGACTTCTCACGCCATGGCGTCTTAATAAAGTACAATGATCTTGACATGGAAGTGGTAGTTGCACACATTTGATCAATACCGATTATTGAAACTAACAGAGATGAAATTAAGATACTGAATTTTTCATTTTAGGAGTGAGGTAAGTATGCATGAAATACAAATATGTGTAAGGAATGTCTGTTTTTCTTGAATGTTGCTTTGCATTTTGCATGAAAAGTAGAACTTGTAATGTGTCTTTCTCATGATATTCATAGAAATTTGTCCTTAGGGACGAAGCATACGTAAACTTTAACGCATGTTTTGTGATAAAACACCATCCCACACAACATAAACGTGGCTTGCAGGGTATTCAGTAGGTAGAGGTAGATATTAACTAATGTAACCAGCTACTTCAAGGTCTTCTGACCATATTCCGTTTTTTTAGCACTCCTATCTCCACTAAGTGATGGAGATATTGAAAAATAACTACAACATGGCAGACTTATTGGCAGTAAAAAAAAGGGCTGGGTGTCAAAGCTGGACTGTAGAAACGATCCTTGAATCTTTTCCTTTAATCTTTTCCTGGCGAGGGAAAACGCAGGTTCCAACAGTGGCCCTTTAAACTGGTCAATTACGGCAAGGCGATATCAGGATTCGACGATCAGAGGTGAGATAAACGCTGCGGAGAAGGCGAGAAAGATAAACCGATCAAGATATGAAAACGAGCTCCAGACGGCGCCGATGAAGGAATAATTTTTACACACCGTTTTCCCTCCAGACTGGAGTGCTACTCTGTCTCACATACATACTCCGGCCACCAAGACTCGAGCGCCAACGGGAAGACAAGCTATTCATCTCGAACGATCGTCCCGAACCAAATACGCCCCAGAGGAATCCCAGGCATCCAATTAAGATACCGGGGAGCAGTATCAGCGAACTTTAAGACGGAGCAGGGAGCTCCGTCGGGTGATATGGAGACGATGGGGGTGGAAGGAATGAATGGGGGTTGGAGGGGAGGTGGGGAGGGGGTAGGGAGGGGGAGGAGATCAATGGCCCTACACCGCCATTAAATGACCAACGAGAAATCCATTCTGCACACGAACGACGGCCTTGTCGACTAATGAATCCGCGGAGATGGAAAGCCCTGAAGGAGGCGAAGAGCCTTTAGAAATGGTCTGAGACTGATCGTCTTGAAAGATCGCAAAAGCCGGGAGGAGAAGTTTACTACGAGTAAAACTTAGGACACGTAAATCAGAGTCAAAGGAGAGTTTCATCTTAATGTTACCACGATTGAGGACTTAAATTACTTCCGAAAAGATTACTTCCGGCGCATGATTAGACGTTGCCGGAGCATTAGGACGATTAGGACTTAGGGAAGGGTTCGAGGGAAGTGAGTAGGAGCTTCAGACTGATAAATGGTCGATTGCATCAGCCAAAGTTGTAACACTTTAACCGTAATGCCTGACGGGAAACAATCGTTCAAGTAGAAGAAGATTATTCGCTTGGGATCATCAGAAAATTATGCTACAGCACATGAAAGAATTGATAATCTTTCCGCAGTCTACAAGTAAGGAGAAAATGCACTCATTTGAAGCACAAAAATGCACTGCGCTAAAAGTGGAACGACCAATACTGTTAAAATGAGACACGTGCCACCGATGTGGAAAACGAAACATACATTCTAGAGCTGTATTTCAAAAGCAAAAAGGCGGAGGTAAATTTCAACCAAACCATATTGAACAGTAAATATTTACACATAACGGACGATACTAACTTCAGAGACCATGCTCGCATTTGGTGAGCGGAGGTGGAGATGAATTTCTAAATAATTGACTAGGACAGAAGCTCATATCAACAATATCATTCTTTGACTTTAAGCCATCAAGGAATGAAGTGTCAACCAGTACCATGAAACACATGGAGTGGTTCATTCGGATGCATTCGACCACATCTCACACTGAGTAGGAAGCAGCCACTCGGTCTTGGCAGCTTCTCAGTCTTGGTCAACCACATTTTTTTAAATTTTAAACGCAACCTAACACCCATGAATACCTCGCAAAGACAAGCTCATACAAAATTGAGCGTAGAATTAGCTTACTTTAATGAAAATAATTGCAATAATAATACGCTGTCCATAAGTAATTTCTCAAAGGAAAATATACCTTTGGCAAGTTTAGCCTCACTGTATTCACGATAACAAGAATTACTAATGAAGGTACACCATTTCCATTCACTTTAAACATTTGAAGCTTTTACCGGCATTGATCACGGGCTTTAATGGGCAATACGTTCTGGAGTACACGACTTTATTAGAATGCATTTCAGTTGATTTCACGCAAATCAAGAACTACGATTGCTTTCGTGGTCATTTTCGAGGAATAAAACGGATAAGACACCTATTTGTAAAATGTACACCAACATGACTGGCTATTTAACGCAACTGGAAACTTACGCTACGCCTGCAATTCCCTCAAAATTGATGCTATTTTTCTTCACTGAGGCCTCATGAATAGTCGAGGCAATAACTCTGGTTAAATTGAGCCAACGAGTAATTTTTTGCCAAATTTTATTATTGACCAATGTATTATCATTGGAATAAAACCAGGAACGAGCCATCCGGCCGATGAAGACCACAGCCCTGTCCTATGGAACGGTATAGTTTTAATCAAAAATATGATACGAATTATTTTCTCGGATAAGTCACTGTACAGTACACTGTACAATGTACAGGCACTGTACATCGATGCATTTTTCGTACTCAATGGTATCTTTCCATTCCACAACTCCTAACTCCTTAAAGCTATGCTTCAAGCCAACCTACCTTCTCAATTTTTTCCTTCCTATTCTGACCCAAAAGTTAATTATTTCGTGGAGTTTTGTGGAATATAACAAATTTAATTATTTCCAATCACGGATAATTTGATACTCACGGATACTCTTAAGTTTGTAAGTCAAATAACTGGTCAGTACTGCACGCAATGACTAGGCAATAACTTCACGAAACACGATAGAAATATCTCCCAGAGTTCCCTGTTCCCACGGGCGCGGCAGAACGCTCTTGAAGCCAGGTCATCATCCATCTCCGCCGCCGCGGTCATCTCCAGCAGACGGAGAAGACACACATGTCAGGCGAGACGTCCAAAAGCGTCCTCCTTGCCTTCCCCTTCACCGAATTCCTCGAATCCAACCAGCCCCCCTTCCCATCTTCATCTTACCCAAGACGCTTCCTTCCTGATCTATCTCGCCAAGCGTCTGTCTCCTACGCCCCACCCCACAAGCTCCTCTTTCCTCCCCTCCCCCTCTCCCTCCCTTTCCATCTCCTACTCCATGGAATTATTTTTTGTGGAATATTTGACTTTTACAAGCCCCCATGTCAAAAATTAAGAATTTCCTCGCCCACTTCCACACTATTCTCCCCTCTGATTGGACACAGCGTCTACCGGTCTAGAATATATCCTCGCTTACTGCTCAACTTCCAAATTAAAATGGCGAGGTTTTGGTACACTTCTTGGCTAGAATTCTCACTGGACCACCATTTAAATCAAGTCCATTTAACGCGCACACTTCAGATATGTACTTAATTATTATTATATTGCTATACATTGCCAAATTGCGGTAAGTGCGGGTTTTGATGGGTTTCCATGCACCTGGAGCAAATGCTAGACCCATGATTCTCCCGTGTTAGCAATACCTGATGCAAACCAATTAAACACATTTTACATTCTCTAAATAAACAGCCCTGAAGAGGAAAAAAATCCTTCAATTCCGACCATCCGCTTACGCTCATTACGCTTTACTATGCATTATGCTGTCTGGTAAGAAGAAACGATTTTGACTTGATTTGCGCACAAATTATATAGGATATCACGAACAAAATAGTAGTTCGTGGAGACAATACTGTACCAAAGATTCAGGAAAGCTTACCTAGAAAAACTGACGACAATACAGATTTAAATTCTTGGTAAAACTTACCTCATTCCTGAATGGATATTGACGACTTCCACTATAACTCAATCATGCAGCACTGAATTTGAACCGAGGGCTGGCATGAGCTCGAGCAGTTACGAATTGCATATTTGCCATGGTGATCCCATGAAAACCTCCGACTACCCCAAGACTATAGCATACTAGAAGAACTTCTCTGTTTCCTCATAGATTTTCAAGCTCTCCCGCAAGGAGGACGGCGAGATTTCTACGCACGCCAACGCATAGGGTTCCCGCAAATTACTTCATTTCACCCCAAGGTTGTGTTCCATGTCAATATAATAACATTTAAAAGTATTCTTTAATTAAATGTAATGTGAATGTTCTAAGACATTATTAAAGAATTCTGAATCTATCAGGATTATTTAGTTTATTATAACCTCCCTCACCTATTCCCTATTTAATATTAGCACTAATGAGTGAATGCAAAACGACAACTATGAATGCATTTCACATTTTTTTAAACAGAAATAGCCACTTGCCTTTTTCATTCTTCTCTTTATCCCCTAGATCCATCCAGTTTTCTATAAACTCCTCGCACACCTCCAACCACAATGGTTTCTTTTTAAATTTTTATTTCCGTATTCCTTGAGACGCGTGTTGTATAGCGCCGGCCGCTTCTCAATAAGCAAAATAAACTTTTCAACGTCAACTTTAAAAACATTTCAAAACGCAAACAACAAAATACCTCCCCAAGATGCGCTCCGAACAAGGGCCGTCAAGCAACTGAATAGTTGACAGTGCACGGGGTCGGGCAAAAACCCACGTGGTCTTTTCTTGCCGGCAACAGTTTACTCACTCTCGGAACAGGTTCGGACGCAATGGGGAACATGCACTATTTTTTATAACTATTTGAATGTGAAGTTTATTAGCTAAAATGTGCTTGGCGAAAATTTTGCTGAAGAATTAAGTTGTCTTACAATATTACTACTCGTTGAAAATTGTACCTTTTCGGGAGCTTAAAAACACGACGTCATCGCATGACGTCACGGCACGGTATCACTATGGGAGTTGTTTATCTGTTTATGCGAGGAGGAAGTTGTTAAATGAATACTTGGCGATAACGTATGTATTTTTCTCATTTGTTTAATGCAATAAACGATTGTATTTCGATTTTTTATTTACGTAGTATGGATGGTAACGAGCAAATAGTCCATTAATTATATAATACCTGTATAGTGCCCAAGAATTTCTACTACGTCTATGCAATCGCTGGTTTTTTTTAAGAAGAACGCCGCCAAAAGGGAGTCAACCAAAAGAAATAGTCGGAATGTGCTTTTTAAAGTTTTTTTCAGTCATCGTTTCGTTCGAGAAACGGTTAAAAAGCTTTAAACAATGCATTCACTTCGTTTTATTTTAAAAATAAGTGTCTATCTCTGTAGCGATATGGAACCTATGCCGTGCAGTGACGTCAGAAGGCGTTTCTGGTCACGTGACTTTCGTCAATTTCCGGGAACATTTTAAGATCATTTAATAATCTTTGTGGTGGGCGTAGAAAAATTTGGCTTATATATTTAAATTGGTGAGAAAATTTCGCATCAAGTACATCATTAATCTTCGAGAAACAAATTTCATGCACATTCCCCATTATTTAGTTGCGGCAACTAAATAGTCGCCCGTGCGCGGGGCCACAGTCAATACCGTGTGTTTCATTGGAACTTCTTCCAGGTAACTAAATAGTTGCTTTGAAAAAGTTGCCAGTGCGCGGGGGCCCTTATACGAGTCTCATGCGAGCCTCTCCCCCTCTTCCGCTTTGGCCGGCGGCTACGCACACCGCACCCTCGAGCTCCCAGACCACGTGACCGCGGCAGAGGTCACGCAACACGAGACCCAGTCATTCATTCACGACACCACGACCCTGGGGTGGGTGGGGGGATGGAGCGAGGCAGGGTGAGCGATAGTAGGAGACCACTGAGACGGGGCAGGGCAAAGCTTCCGTCGCCCTACGGGGCAAATACGGTAGAACCTCGCTTACACGACCCTCAATAACACGACAACCTCAATTACAAGTGCAATTTTCAAATCCCCTTCAGATTGCCATAACACATAATGTTAAATTAACCTCTATAACGCGACTATTATTATCCAAACGACCTGAATAACACGGATATTTTCCTATTCACAACGTAACTCAGAACCTCTATAACAAGTCGTTTTGAGAAGTCAACCTCGATAACGCGACTCTACACATGATTGGGTCAAGCTGTCGGATACCACTGCCAAAAACGCTTCTGCAGACGTCTACACCTCTTGACTAGAAGACTCTGCTTCGCTAATTAAACAAAAGTTTTCTGCGCAAACTTCGAGAATAAGGATTGATCTTGTAAATAAGTTTAGTAATTTTTCACTCGCTGCTTCTCTCATAATTCTGTTGACCTCAGAAAAACGATTTCCATGGCGTGTATGAAGTTAAATTCCGAACATTATGACTAATTATGACACTCTTTAAAAGCGGGAATCCATCTCCACGTGGGACCAAGGATTCGTATTTCTTACCTTGCAATTTAAACGAAAAGTTGAATGAAAACAATTCCATTGCAAGAATTCTGTATTCTTGGCGATATGAAATGGATAATAAATAGACTTGGTTCGAAAAGGGTCGCCCTAAAATTCACTCGTTATGAAGGGATTTAGTGATTACATTAACCTCGATAACACGACTGATAGCCAAAATAACCTTGATAACACGACCCTCAACAAAAAGAGCACCTCGACAACAAGACTGTTTCCCTAATCCACTTGAGTCACTTCTTATCGAGGTTCTACTGTACCACAGAGGAAGATGAGAGGATTGGAACAGCACCGAAAATGACTTCGGTCGTGGGCCAGCAGAGAGGTCAACTCGGCTTCCGACTTCCTCGAAGTGGAATTCGGTGTCCTGCACAGGATTTCGTGGGCCCAAGTCACGGAGACATAGCTGAGTTTCGAGGCTGATGGAGGGGGGAGACCTCAATCCACAGGGGAATCCGTCGGTTGAAGGAAAGGACGCATGAAGGAAGGGGAAAATAACATGGTGGCAAAAAAAGAGGTAACTTTAGGAAGCTAAAAGTCAAGAGTGAATGTGCACGATGAGATTCTCATTCTGGGAGATTATTAGAAGCAACATCAGGATAAAGGACCAAGACTAAAAGCAATTTTATAACATAGTGCTACTTTCTTCGCCCTAGAACAAAAATTTAATTTTTATATACTTCAACACATACATCCACCCACTCTAGAGCAACAGTATTGTTATACCATTAAAGTAAATGTTATATATTAACAAAGTAAAGACTTCATGACATCCACTTAACAGAGGCATTTTCTCTATAATACTAACTATAATTCCTCCCACTGACCATTAACCTGTGACTACAATTGCAATTATTAGATAGCGTAGAAATAAGGAAACATTAGAACATACATCTGGTGTATGTTTCTTTACGGTAGTAAGGCATGAATGATGACAGCAGCGGAGAAAAAAAAGGCGGAAGCATTCGAAATGTGATGCTACAGAAGAACGATGATTAAATAGATCGACTAAGTAAGTAACAAGAAAGTCCTAAGAAGAGTGGGACTAACCCTAAAGAGATGACGGGAAAACTTAATCGGCCTCATCTTAAGACACGATGGTCTGATGAAGACAATCGTCGAGGATAAAGTGAACGGGAAGATTGGAAAAGGCAGACCTCGTATGAGATACATGGAACAGCTTGTGAAGGATGAAAAAAAGGAATTATGTTAACATGAGGTAGGCTGATAGAAAAATCGAGTGGAGGGCTGCATCAAACCAATCCTAGGATGATTGGCCGATGATGATGTGAAAATACCCGAAGACTAGAACATCCAAATTCCAAATTAAATTATGGAAAACAAATTTAGATAAAGATTAACATGGAGATATTGTTTTCCATAATTTAATTTGGCATTCGGATATTCTAGTCTTTGGATATTTTCAATTAAGCCCAATTAGAAGCTCACATTATTCCATCCGATGATGATGTAGTAGACATTTCTTAAATTTTCCCTTGCCTGTTGGAAGAAAAGTAGAACTTGTGTGGCCCGCATTATAACCATTTAAAATCTCCCCTTAGATAGTATATGTAAACCTTAGTACATAAACGTAGTGCATGATTGGTGACAATTAACCCCCTGCCACACACCCTCCAGGTGGCTTGTAGAATAGAATAGAATAGAATAGAAAACGTTCTTTATTGTTCTGGGACTATAAGTCCCCTGGAACATCGAAAAAAAAAATATTTCATGCCAAAAAGAAAAAAAAAGAGATAAAGCGAATGTATTCAAGGAAAAAGTCGTACAATTGCATAATGCAGCAAAATTACACAAATAAATTAACAGTAAATAATAAATACGAATGTAATGAGTACATAACCATTAATTGGTAAAGGTTTATGGGTTAAACCATTAATTGGTCGAACCAATAATTTAATAACCATTACAATCAAAACCACTATATAAAATTAAAGAAAACACTTTAAAGAAAAAGAAATTTAAGAAAGGCAGCATAAATAATTATTTAAATGACCTGAAAATAAAGCACAAAATGACAAGGAATATAAATTAATATGCACAGTATCAAGCATTTCAGTTTGATAATACAATACAACAAGATAGCATACAACAAAATTTAAAAAAACGAGTTTGTAGGGTAGTCAGTAGATATAGATATAAGACATCGCGTTACTCGACCGTTTCTGGCATATATCTCACAGTGCCCCCCGCACTTCCGTACGTGCAATGCTGAGGAGCGACGGAACATCCGCGCGGATTCCGGGAACCCAACCCCGGCCATCGGCGTGAAAGGCCAGTGCACCGGCCGTCGCCATCCGCACGAAGATGACGGCGGAGAGGGGGGGGATGGATGGGAATGACGTGGGAAAGTGTGAGGGAGGACTCGCGAGGGAGGGGAGGAAGGAAGGGCGGCGCAAGGGATGAAAGGGCAGAGGGGTGGACATCGACGCCGGGAGAGACGAGCCTCCTCCATCGCTCCCCGCCCAAGCGGCAAAGGAGAGCCCTATAAAAGGGCCGCCGACACCGCTTTACTTGGCTCGCGAGGACGGTTAAGGGGATGCGACATAGGGGAGGGGAGGGGGTTGAACGAAACTGGGGAGGTACGAACCCGGATGTGCGGCGAAACAGGGCGCACCACAAGTCTGGAGTTCTCATTCAGAACCGTTGGCTCGGGCTCCTTCCACCAAGCCTCCGCCGTTTCCTGCGAAATATCGCCGTGGTTGAGCCAAGCTGGCAGATATCTTGTTCAAAGCACAGGGCATACTCAGGGCTTCCAAAAAAAATGGAAAGGAAACACAAAATACTGCAGTAACGTTTCCGAGGTCGGAGGGAAGTGGAAAATACGTCATTTACGGATGAGAGACCTCACAAAGTTTTCTATTCCCGGCGGTTTGTAAAGTAAGCATAAAATATCACAATCAACGCGAGGTTGGACGGTTGTTAAAAAACAGTTGTGCCTCGGCGTCATTATGGAGATATATCGGTCTGACCTCAAGTGCCTTGAAGGTCATAAAGTTCTCATCGCACGCATCGGAGACTGAAGAATTATTAATCATAACGTAGGAGTAAATATTACTTTAGGGGAAAAAATAATTTTTTAGCTCTACCCCCAACAGAGAATGCAGAGTTTTAACAACATTCTCCTTCCTTCTGTAAATAAGAGTGGAGGAATGGATATTTTTTGCGACCACCTCATTAATCATACACGTCTATTTCCTGCAGGAAAGATCTGTTAAAAGATCTATTACCTAAAGGTCAATAGGGAAGTCTATCGAGGTTGAATGAATTTAATGTAGTGATGAGGGTTCAGGTTAGCACGTGCACACTACCACAATGGCGTAGGAAATTCAAAGAATCAGATCCTATTTTTTTTCACGAAAGCACTCTTCCCAAACGCTATAAAAGTCTACTTTTTTTCAGAAACTCCACAAAATGCTAAGAGTTTAATCGATACTCATAAATAAAAAGGCAATTACTACCTACTTGAAACGTAGCACGGTCTCGTAGCTCCGGACGACATTCTAAGCTTTACGGAGATAATTACCCCACGAGAAAAAAATCACTCCTGGCAAAAAAATTACCCAGTTCGATTTGACGCCTCACAAGAACGAATGGCAAGGTTAGGCACATTCACGGTGGACTGCATTAAAATTCCCATTACGGCTCTACAGAACGATTACCGTAGCATACGCTCCTCGCGGTAATTAAATGGGAATGCCGGCTAAAACTAGACGACGGAAAGGGTCCACTCTTTCCTGAATAAAAAGAAGGGATGCTAAAGGAGGCTGGGAGCAAAAAGCTTACCCCGAACGGAAACTCAGCGGAGAGCAGACAAGTGAGCGGAGGTTGCGTTCGGTCGCAGCGGTGAGCGCACTTCGAAGTGCCCGCGGAGCAAAAAGCTCAACACGCGAACCAACAAATTAACCAACCTTGACGAAGCGTTGAAAAAATTCAAATTTGACGCTCCGCTGGACAAAGCGAACGTTCCCCCACCTACTCCACGTTCCCTGCACCTTCGGCATTCCTCCACGCTAGCACGACCATTTCCTCAGACACAAGCCGTATCCGAAAACCAAGTATGTTTCGGCAAAGCATTCTTGGTGATGACGTATTGCTGACGAACAATGAAGCATGCTTGGGAAAGAATACTTCATATTCGGACAGTCTACGGTAAGGAGCGACGTTAAGCAGTAGTGGCAACATAAAAAAAACCACTAGGTTTAGTGAAACACAATAGAGAGCAACATCTATCAAATGTTTAGATCGGAAGAAAAAGAGCGATTATATGTATATTAACCCTTTCATTGATATGTATATTAATAATTATGCAAATGTAATAAACGAAGTAAAAAAAATAGGTACTACACACATTTATAGGTAGCCAATGGCTCCGCCATCTTTTGTTATTCTCGTCAACAATGCATCGAAGCCTGCATGGAAGCGTGCTTCTGTGCTTTGGGCTTCGTAGCATGCTTCCCCCAGAGTGCTTCGCGTTCGGATATACTTCGGGTGTTTCCGACGGTACCCCCCTCCACTTGCAAGCAAGCATTGTAGTATGCTTAGCGCTAGAAGCACACGTTTCGGACAGGGCTACAGTCTCCTCAAACCTATTGATTGGTATATCGCGCGCGATTCCCTCAGTAAGGACTCGATGGCTCCATCCACACAATGAACCACGATTGTGGCTATGAACGCCGATGTGCATGGCATACATCTTTATTTTCACCATAGTGAAATGAGATATCCAGTATGATCTAACGAAACAGTATAGTCCAGCGGTAAGAGTATCCGGGGGTTCCTTGGTAGCACCGAGGATAAGTGAGGTTAAGCACGGGCAAAGTGCTTTTCTTCATACATCTTTCTGAAAAAACATAGGTTGCACAGTATATGGAAGAGGGTATCATATCCTGATGTGTGAATTTTACTTCGCTACCTCCGATGGTACGTTCCCCACACAGAGGATATGAAATTCGGAGACCTACGGTAAGGTACATGACCACCTTATACCCTCCCTGATGACCTTCTTCTCTTAGGTCAGAATCTAGGTTGTTTCGAACAGCATCTTCCTCCGCTTAAACCGCCATCAATCATCAAATCATCACAGGTCGGAATACCACAAACTGCCGTAAAATTTTTAAGTTAAAAGCACTCAGAAAATTAGCACTTACAGGGTTGTCCTATTGCACTGCTAAGACTGGGAGAAGGAGATACGTGACTAAAATTTACTTTCATTTCTACGATACACCTATAACCAAATAGCAAACTACATTTTAGTAAGTATGTTTTAGCTCAACCGCGTTTTATTTAACTAACTGAAGTATTTCCATGGACACGAAATAAAGCATTTAAATACTTAGAGACAAGAGGAAATTCTGATGTGTTCAATCAAGGACAAATAAATAGACTGGGGATTTTCACCTCTAATTCTAAGGTAAAATTCGAGACAAAAATTTATGATTTTATTAGTAATGAGATAAAAAAATAGGTTAGAAATTTACCTTTTGAGTCGTGGGATATTAATAAATTAAATGTAGATCAAACAGAGGCAGATGATTATCAGATTGAAAATAATCGTGATTGAAGTAACAATCATTCACCATGATCTCGATAATGGCACTGATGTGTTGAAACCCATATTCATTTATCAATAAATATTGAGTGAAAACTGCACAACTATTATTTTCTTCATCATGAATACAGTAACTGTTCACAAAGTGATGCGGATACTATTTCTAAAATAAGATTTAAAGACTGAGAAATTACGCATCGGCAACGCTAGAGCTCATTATCTTTAAAAAAGGAAATTTAAGCATTAATCCACATGAGTGTTAACAATACACTGTGGAGGATATTTGTGATTAGAAGTAAATTCTGTTGTAACAATAATTCAATATAGACATGTACTATGCGTCTTTTGTCATCTCTGGATAATTGAAAAACGAAATAATTGTTCGTTTTTAATGGTGCACCACATGAAACCCTTAACGGGTTTCGACGGTGCCCCTGAAAATGACCCTTAGGGGAGCCATCGAGAACTGCTGCTACAGCCTTCTAACTAAAAAGGCTCTTCCCTCTCAAGTACCGACCAAACCGCCGCCATTTTGCTAATATCTCTTCCGGTCAGTCAACCGGCTTTCGACGAAGGCCATCAACTCCTCTCTCCGCCTCACGCTATTTGCAATACCTTAGCAGCCCCCGAAACGCACTTCCCCAACCCCCCAACCTCTCCCACCCCCCGCTTCCCCGATTTACCCTCCCTCGAAGACCTCTCATGCCTCCCCCGATGACCTCCTTCAACTCCGACCCCGTCTCCCATCCATCCGCCCTTCACACGGATTGTTATCATTTTTAGTAGCAAAATTTCCATTGAAAAAAAATTATCCACCTTGACCAGGATACGAACCCGTATCCCCCTCATTCCCGTGCAAGGCGTACTTCAGCCAGTTGCGGGCACGGCGTCGTCCTTCCCTTGTGGATTTTCGGGGGATTCAAAGGAACAAGATGTTAAGGCGAACCAGAGTACAGACAATGCCACAAAGCAGTCGTCATGCTTACCGAGCCGCCGTTTACGATGTTAAAGCTAACGTAAGACACAAAGGTGCTTGGTGTTAAAAAATTCAAGGATGTGGAATGGAGAGATTTCAAATGAAAACGAAATCATCCATATTCACCAGTACAAACGTTTGAGGCAGACTTAGATATTAAATTCCTGCTAATACTTATACAAGTTCCCATCCAACAGGGTACCTTTTCACGAGTCCATCTTCTTTAGCTTCACTCGTACCTTTCATTACTCCATCCAAACAACTACTAACTCCAAATGTTCATTTCCCTTCCACCTTTAATCCTCCCCTCTAGCCTCTCTTCAAACTCATTCGCCCCTTATCGCTTGATTTGTCCACTCACACTGGTTCCTACCTAACACCCATTTCAAATTAGCCAACCTGTGTCCATCCATTTCCCACAACGTTTCGGAGGCATAAAATGCTTCAACCCATACCAGTCTCTCTACCATATTTTTCAGATTCACCAGTCAACGTTCCTGCAAGTAATCCTGGCTCAAAAGAAAACACCTTTTTAGCTACAGTGATTCTGCGTAGGATTCATCAAAACCCACGGAGTACCCTAGAAGCCACTTCGAGGGTGTGAGGTGACTCCGTATGTATGTACTACATACTGGAACATGTTTCCTCAAGATATTACCAACGTAGCTCTTTTCTTTCGTCTGCTGTAGTTTGTGCCCTTTAACTTTCATGCTTCCCTTCGCCTTGTGTGTTCTGGAAATCCAGCGATACTCAATTCAAAATAACGACCCTAGATGCAAACGATATCGCAAAACCAACGATGTATCGAATTTAACTTAGGCATTGTCGTGATTGTGTTCGATTTCGATTAACTGTCTCCACCACCTTATTGATGGGAATGGTCTACAATGACACTCATGAAACAACATCAATATTGTATATCCATAACCAACGAAAACATTATTTACGCACTATCGAAATAACCGACAGTAATTATCTGAACAAAATAGATCAATTCAATGCAGTGGTTCAATAGGGTAGTTACCTATCATTTTTAAATAGTCTTGATCGAAAGTTTATGACCTCTAGTATTTTAAACCGTTCGATTTTAAAATAAGGTTAAGTATTTTTCTTCATTAATAGAAAAAAAATTCAACGGCGCGAAAACGTGACGGCAAACTATTGCATGCCGGTTAATCATACGTGTGACGCGACACTCTTTCCACTACCTTTCACTAGGTGGTGCTTCGGACACTTCCAAGCAGACGGTGCACTCTGTTAAAGCTTATTTACTAGCAACGTAGAGATTTTTATTCAGTTAATTTATTATGATTAGCTTTCAATTATTTATACAAAATTATTTACTCGGTTGATTCGTTCAAAAACAGTGAGTATTCATTTTACTAAGCATACCGTGAAGTTGGCCTATAGTCATACTTTAAACCATGCTTCGCAGTAGCAGAGCACTCCATGAGCAGGATGCTTTGGAGCCTATAAAATTACTATTAATACCACGTTAAACGGAGGAGGCTTTTCGAACTTTGATAGTTTTCAAGGCTATAACTAATATACATTTACTTGAGGGGCACTAATATACAATGGTTTACGTTCAGGACACGAATTTCTTAACTTTTTCAAATGAACTTAAAATTAACATTCAATTCTCTAGTAAACTGGGATATCTCAACCCAAATTTTTTTCATAAAATGAATACACTTGTGTTAGGGCACGGATCGCAATTAATGAATTCCGTTTTCTTTGATGAAGGAAACTACCATATTTTCCACGTAAAACACGCCTGAAAAATTCATCGACAGAGCCTCGATGTATCGTCCGTCATAATAGTAAGGGCCCTGCCCTCACGTTCCACACCAAGCCAAGATGGCCCAAATGGCCCAAACGAGAGGGGGAGCCATCAAGTTAATTGACTCGCGCTCATCGAAATTTTGTGGACACGTACGTACAAGAGAGAGGTGTAAGCTGAGAGGGGGAGGCTTTCGAGTGGAGAGGGGCGGGGACGAAGTTGATATTCCGCCTCACCCCTCGGTCGACCCTCTAGGGCGAACGCAATGTGCGGATGTTTGGGAAGTTGTGGGATTAGCGGTGCGTGGGTGGGGACCACTCGAGAAGTTTTTCCAGGGACCGACCCTTGCGAGTGACGGTGTCTCAATCCTCCGCGACTCCCCCACCTGCCTCAGACTAACGCCACCCATTATCCCGCGTTCCGAAACTCTGCCCGAGCTGATGACACTACCCCCCCATTATCCTCTGAACCTCTCCCCTTTCCTCCACTTGTCTCCTCTTGACAATCTCGACAGAGAAACCCACTCCCTTCCTCCTCTGCCCTCCCTCTCGGCTCCTCCTCTGTCGTCTGACCCGCAGCGATTATCATTTTATGTAATTCGTCAGGACATGGGTTCCGGATTCCACCGGGGGTGGAAGCAGCAAGCCTCAGCCCCTTGAGTCGGACATCGGAGAGGTGTTCGTAGGTTCCCCAGAGGTGCCACACCAGATGTGGTAATGACGAGGGGAAAATGTTGCCATCTAAAGCCAATAAAAAGCTCTACATCTCATGATTTCAACCGTTGTTGGTGGACAACAATAACATCAAATTCCTACGGGTCTCCTTACAGAAATTTAGGCCTTGCTAAATTATAACCGTAACTGATTGCCACAACAACGACAATGGCATGCGGAAATGACAATGCACTTCCGAGGTGCAATATCAGCATTGAAAAGAGTAATGAAAGAAAAAGGTGGATCATCAGGACCTGATTGATAATGGTGTTGTACACCGAAACCGGTCGAATAAAATCCTTATTCTTGTGGAAAATTGCCAGTCTTTTTCTTTCGCTATGATATTCCACCAAATCAAGCCTGAAACAACTACCTTTATTGAAAAGAGTAATCGCGCTTCGACAACTACAGGCATTAATGTGGAGAAACAGAAATATAATTAAAAGTACATAAAAGATCACTTCGTTAACGTTTGATCTCGGGAGTGGTATGCAGCGAAGAGCAGCAGATTTTATTCACGTAGACTTAATAGTAAAAACTAATTAATGTCATGGCAATTAATCCGGTAAAATAAATACTGACACTACTATTATCAACATTTGACGGAAAAAAAACATTTTGGAGTGAAGTTACTCAATGCACAACATCGCTTCTGTAATTTATAGAGTAGTTGTGGACACGAATTTTTCATTAGAAAAGGAAAATCTAGGCTGTAACTTAAGCTACAGGAGGGCAGTAATTTCACCAACGGAGACGAAATCCCCCAATCGATTTCTGTTAACGAAGTGAGTTAAATTTTTTTTTGATGTTCCCCTTTGTTGTCATAAACCAAAGTGGATCATTTTACTACAGGCATCATAAAGTGAAGAATAAAACTGCAGTCTTCCCATTTATGGTGCAGGTAAATCCATCCGGGAATTAAACTGCTTATCGTACTCCCACACAGCTATATTTGACTTTGCCGTAAACGTTAAAATCAAATACTTAAGCATATCGATTGCATTTCAATTTTAGAATAAAATAGCCACTACCCAAAGTGGTCTCATCCGTCGGAATAATTTTATTACTTCAATGGCTAGTGGAATTTACAATTTTGTTTGTGATCACATTGGTCATGACGATATGCTTGGCTGATAAATGACGCATGCGTCCAGACATTAAGCTCCAAAAAACCTTAGAAGTACACCAAATCCCCATAATTTCGGGGAAACCATTGAGAACTCATCTCCGAGAGTTCTCAGTGGACTCTTTGGTACACGCATAGAAAATTATATGACAGAATCATTATCATCTGAAAGAAATCAACGTGAACATATACTTGAATTTTAAAAAAATGTCGTGATTTTGGAGAACTGAAAATACACGGAGTTAGAAAACTAGTTACACATAATTGCTCCCTACTTTTGCATTTCATTCTAAAACCATTCATTTCCTTATTCATAATCATAACGATTTCTATCGACGGCCGAGAATCTAATTCTTTCTCTTCATCTCATCCAGCCTTCTGTATTCTTTCGCAATTTTATTCATCCAATTAACTTATAATCGGTTCACCACCTACTATTTTGTGCCTCCATTCATTTCCCCACTTATTTATCCAAATAATTCGTATACTAATATGCTCGTCAAATTCCAAAATCATATGTCTACGCCTCCCCATTTTATCAACAACATCACGACGTATATTAAAATTTTAACTAACATTTTCTAATGAGAACGTTAATGATATCACGAACGAATTATCTATATTTAATAACACAGAAAGGAAAAACACGAGCCAAATCCACAAAAATAAATTTTACTACGACCCGGGTTTCACTGTATTACAGCATCGTCAGGTTGTTTACTACGACCGTACGAGTTGTAGTAAAATTTATTTTTGTGGATTCGGCTCGTGTTTTTTTCTTTCTGTGTTATCATGTCTCGCTTCCACTCCATATCGCCCGAATCTTCAAAATTAGTCTCTATATTTAGTCACACCTCTATTTCTAGAGCAAAAAGTCTTGAACTATCTTTTGCACCTTGAGTATTCGCCTTGGCTTACTATGGTAGACTGGACCATGACCTTGGATAGAAAAAATTGATTGCCGAACTGACAGATTTATTATGTCTTGTAGGTTGTGAATGTTATAAAAGAGAAAAATTTCGTTGATATGAAGAGGTGAGCCGATAGAAGAATCGAGTGGAGGGTTGTGTCAAACCAATCCAAGGATTGTTGACTGATGATGAGATAAAGCATGTTTGGTGAAAATCACCCCCTACCACACACCTTTACGGTGGCAAGCAGGGTATTGTGTAGATGTTCACCCGAAGGTCGATCTGTTTGGTGAGGCCGAACTCCAAAAGTACAACAAAGTTCAAAAGCTAGTGAAATTCTCTCATCAGGTTGTGGGGGTGCTCTGCCCCTTCCCTGTACCACATGTTTGTTTCCCTAAATCACGTAGCTTACTCCACTGGGCGATTACAACGAGGTCTCACTTGTATGTTAACTAGGGACCCCAGATCAGTAATCCTAACGCCATACCAAAACTTCACCTCGTCCTCATCTGTATTATCCATATTCACTCATAATTCTACAGAAGAATGCTTACTGTTCCAAATGCTTTAATTTACCGGTCGGCCTCGGAAGCCAAATCGGTCCAACAACCCGAAGGTAGCGTAGCCGTATCCCTAGCTGGGAATAAGCGCTAGGCATTAAGATTACGATCTTTGGGAGTACCCTTAAGCCCGTTTCACACAATACTTGATCCAGTACAAGGTACTGGAAATCTAGTAAGCTAGCTTTCCAGTATCACGTGAACAGAACTAGTATACTGGCTGGCAAGCATGCTATCTACTATACTCGCTGAGCTACTGGATTTCATACTTGATGCGGTACTAGATTTCTAGTAGCCCAGTAGTCATCGACCAATCACGACTCGTTACAGACGCGGTGCGAACTTCTCCTTTTTTTAATTACTATGAAATCATATGGAATAACCGATTCATAGCAAGCACAAGGTCGATGATCGTGTGAAACCGCCCAGGACAGTTCCAATCATATAAGATTCCGTCCTCAATCTCAAGTAGCGGCTAGCACACTAGGTCTTGTGCAGGATCAAGTATCGTGTAAAATGGGCTTTAGCGTATGGAGCACCAAAAACTTAGTTCAAGTCGAACTTATCGCCTCTCAATATAACGCTGGTCAACTCATCCCACTTTCTGAGGCCTATCCAATGCTCGAATCCTTCTTTAAAACAATCAGCTTCCAGAGTAAGCATTACTTAACAGCAATATCCGCCTACCTCCCCCATTTTCCTCACACCCGTACATGTTCGTGTAAAACCCCCCATACCACCCATGAACTCACCTTCCCCTTCCTCCACCCTCAAACCACTGCATTCCTTCCACCCCCTTCCAACTCTCTCCCCCGCCCCCCATGCTTTAACCCCCTCACCCTCTTTTCCCCTCCCCTCACCGCAACAACATCCCAACGCCGACTCGACGCCCGCCTTCCGGACCGGATAAGACCCACCGACTCGCACGAACACACGCACACACACAAACGCACGCAACGGCACGTTCGCTCACTTCCAGCTAATTGCCCGCCGAGCGGAGTAGTCGAGGGGTAGGTAGGTAACATGACCGCCCCCTCCCCCCTTGTCTTCCCCGGATCAGGGGAAAAAATAATTAAGCTCCACGGAAGAGTTCTTAAAGTATCACGCTCCCCACAGCCCTTAGTCCATCCCTTCTCAGGACACAGCGAAGGGAGGTGAAGAAGGCGAATCACGTCGGGAACGGCGATGAACTCCGGCATCTACATCAACGTAGAATTGCTCAATCTAATGGGGTACAGAGGTGTACAATTCCTACAAGGATGTGTGGCAAGAAGTGACTCCACGATAGACATGGACTACCGTCTCGCTCTCACAATGCCAATGTAGGTAGGTAGGTATATGACCTTCCTCATTTTTGAGTTCCATTCACCTTTAAGATAAGCAGTTTAACATGCAATACAGTTTTTCAGGGCAATAAAAGATTTCTTCCTTTGGCTAGAAAGGATGGCTCTCTACTCAAGACACAATCCATTCATTAAACGCAAAAATTACGAATGAAAACACGTCACACGGTACTCACGGCTTCTTTAAGTGCATAAGCCACAGCGTAGTTTCAATAGTCTTGGTGTTACTACGCCAACTGCAGCAAGATGTGAAGGATAACAGTCGGCCAACTTACCTGGAAAGAGAAAACAAATAATTGAGTCAATCACGTCGGTACACAATTAAAAGTTAAGGTGTGATCATTTTTGAAATTAATATGTATAAATGCACATTCAAGTACAGCAGATTGTTAATGTTTGTACAATAATAATCGATATAGTGAATACAAATTACTTCTCCACTTAATAGCATGCGTTTAATTTAATTAATTTGTTTGGTAATCATGCCTCCACTAATTTTCTTTTTCACCCGCAGCTCCTTATTTTTTTATATGGCATCATAGAAAGCAATATACAACTCACATATTGTTGTCTCATCGTGTCATAATTTAAGACGATATTTGAACATTCAAGATGAGGAGAGATATCGAAGTATGAATTACAGCAGCATGAAACAATTAGATATTCGCATTTTCATTTTTTGGGAGTTTATGGGTAAGCTTAAAATATGTTCCGCACGACACCTGTCAACAATGACAGGACGATGATCTAATTCTGCCTCTTCCGTGCGAAAAGTTGCAAGTGATTTCTTCCAGGCAGCATATATACTCTTGCGGCATAAGAAACCTAATCTTGCCCACAAAGTAACATAAAATTATTATCATATCCTAATATGAATAAAATTTCCTGTGTCCTCAGTATCAAAAATAAAACGCATAGATTAAAAATTGAAAAGAACAAGGAAAGAATTAACCCTAAAAATGTGACAATCATTAAGATCATTCATACACATACGTAGTATTTTTCGTACGAAGCAAAGATGCAATAAGAAGAACTGTATGTCCACATGTTTCCGGCAGCCTTTTGTGACGGGGTGTTCCTCTACATGGTCGGATACAAATTAAAGTTCCAGTCACACGACTCTGATTTTCTTCCGTAACTCGAAACCCGTCATGGACGGAAAGTCCACAAAATCTTGAGTTGAATGGGAGACGACCACGACCTCAACCGCAAGCTCACGAAACCTTGCACTTGGCGGGAAAGGAACCTCTGACGACGTGAATTTAAGAATGATCCTTGAAACATCATTCAAGCAGAGAAGTTAGCAACCACACAACATTTCTACGCTTTCTTCCGTCACGGAAATAAGAAAACGAAAATACTAGCGAGTTGGATCGATTTGAACACCAATTATACTACACCCACGAGGCTACTTCATAGACCTAACACAAACGACTAGCATGGATGTGGAGATTTCAGCTATTCTCTTGGTTAAAACTCCGTTGCCACGGTGTATTATTCCTGGCACTTGCCTTCAGGATCAGCCTGCATAATTTTCTATGCGAATTTGGTCAACTTTAGCGTAAAACCGACGAAATACAGGTTACTGACAATATCATTTGCGCGGCATTGTCCACACAAATCAAAGCAAGTGCATGCCTGTGCATAATTTCTCAATGAATCCATTCGACCACAACGAAGAGAAACGCGTAGTCTTGAAATAAAGGCTACGCGTAATTAATAATAGCAAAACATTTTGTTACCATCACTTCAATTTAAGCTTACATAAAGCGGAATAACAATAATAATAGAATCAGGTTTTAAAATGCTCCAATTGCATAGGTGTTATCACTTGGATCTAACCGAACTTAATACTAAGCTAAATCCTGGGACGAATACAAAACTCATGCCCTGTGCGGGATACGAACCCTCAACCCTTAAATTGCAAGGCATTACATCTACAATTACGCAATACCCTGTAGGCCACAGCAAGGGTGTGTGGAAGGGGGTTAAGATCACCAAACATGCACTATTGACATGCAACTAGGCTACTACATGGAGAATGTTAGATAATACCGTCACATTCAGCTACATTGTTAGCGTACCTGACCTGCTCCACATATAACTCCACACCTGACCATCGCTCACTAGTTAAAATCATAAACATCGGCAAGATTTGTAAGGCACGGTACGATAACCTTATTAGCGTATTAAATGAATTAAATTGGGAATCATTGGCAGATCGAAGGTTGAAATTTAGACACTATCTCTTAAACAAATTCCAAAACTATATTTTCAGTGATGATGTTAAAAATATTTTGCGAACCCCAACTTACTATGGTAGACTGGACCATAATCACAAAATTAGAGAAATAGATTGCCGAACTGACAGATTCAAAATGTACTTTTTTCCTCCTACAATGAGGGATATGAATAACGGTAAATATATACAATACGAGTGAAGTAATGGATAACATTGGTAGCTGCATGTTGGTATAAGAACTTGAAGCTAACCCAACTAACAGCATGTTTGCTTTGCTACTTTTATCTTTTTTTACACAGTGAAGTATATAACAGATGTAAATACTAATCCTTTTTTATGCATGATATGTAGTGCATGTTTGGTGAGAATTCACCTCCCTGCCACACACCTTAATGGTGGCTTGCAGGGTATTATGTAGATGTAGATCAACATCAACATTGCATACAACACGTCCCATTGAGAGTGTGCAGATAAAACGGATTGACACCGATGAAACTATCGGATATGCAGAGCTTGGTGCATAAATGTAGATTTCTGATAAAGCGATGAAAAATGTCATCCGTGACGTCCTCCCTGCAGTCGAAGGCAACGTACGACCTCCTCCTCCCACTCCCCACAACGCAAGCTTCCCCCTCCACAGCCTCCCTCGCCAAGAAGTCTTCTTGAATGGAACGCAGATAAAACGGGAGTGCACAGCTGGCTCACGCAGGCAGGGAGGGGGGGGGGGAGGGGGAAGCAGGAGATTCTCTCAAAGGAGAGGCATTGGAGGGCGGTGGAGGAGAGAGAGGGATTCGTGGAAAAAGCCACCGCCAGCCATCACCTCTCCGCAGTCTCGGAAAGGCGGACGCGGTGGCAAGGGCAAGGTGGTATGGGGAGGGGGAATGGGAGAAATCCCCCCTCCCTCCCCCCCCCCACGCCCCAATCTCCGGCTACGCGAGACTGACTGGCAGAGGAGACAGGTGCCAGGCCCAACTCATAATCCGAGCCACCACACAGTATCCTGCGGGCCCCACTGATCATTTTCACTTTACGACTAAATTAACGGTCGAGATAAAAACATCACGAACCTACCGAATTGTATTCCAGAATGAAGGTGTCGAGAGGTGGGGCATTAGGCGAAAAATTACAGAACGCTGATAACATAATGGAACATTTAAACATCGAATTTATTTAAGTCAGGGATTCTTAACCTTTTCAGCTGACGATACTCCTTTAATACAAAAAATTCACTTGTTAGGCCTCATTTGGAATACACTGCAAATATATGGGATCCTAACGAAATGTTCTTAAATAAAGAACTTGAGAGTGGGCGTGAGTATGATAACTGTATTAGCGTTCCCAGTATATTAGATGAATTAATATGTGAAACATTGCCAGACCGTAGGCTGAAATTTAGACTGAATCTCTTAAATAACTTACAAGATAACATTTTCACCGGGGACGTTAAAAATATTTTGCGAACTCACTGTGGTAAACTGGACCATAACCATAACACTAGAGACATAGATTGCCGAACTAAGAGATTCAAAATGTCCTTTTCTCCTCGTACAATCAGGGATATGAATAGCTGTAAACATATCTGATAGTATAAATACAAGTATAAAAATGGAAATCACAGACAGTCGCAATTTGATATAAGGACTTTAAGCAAACCCAACAGCATGTTTTTTGTATCCTTGCTTTGCTATTTTATATTATTAGTTTAGTTTAGCTAGAATATAATTACTAATCCTTTTTATGCATGATATATAATGCATATTTCGTGTGATTTCATCCGGTTCCACACACCTTTATGGTAGCTTAAAAATTAGTATGTAGATTTTGATGAATCCTATACCACCTCGCAAATATATACCTACACTTTTCATACACCATGGGGATGAAAAGTTGGTATCTCTACGCTGTAAGAAATATGAATTCGATGTATGTACTTCACATGAAATAATATTTTGCCTCCATATTTACGAACTGAAATAGAACTTCAGCAACTACAAAAAAAAAACATAAGCTTACCAGCTGGCAAATTCAACCACATAAGAGATTAAATGTATCTTTTTATCGTATCGCCTCGCACTCCCTGAAGGGCACTTTGCGCCCCCAGGGGTACCAAAGCTTCTTCAGGGGTTAACGACCAGTGGTCTAGCACTAAATCTCTGGAGGAAATAACTTTTTCGAATATAACAAAAATGTACAAAACGGGGATCAATGCGATTGAGGCGGATAGTGTAATGGCCTCCGTTTCCAAGGGCCCGGGTCTTAATCCCCGAAGGGGTAGATTTTCTGTGGCATGCCGGTCCCCAAAGTGCCGTGAAGAGTGCACTTCGAGTACAATATTTCCATCGGATGGGACATAAAACCATGGATCCATCAACGGCTTTCGTCAAGTGCGGGTTAATAGCGACGTCGGGTTTCGCTCCATCCCTTTTCCTGCACTCCAAAAATTTCCAACTTTTCGGAAATAGCTAGTGGCTATAACAGAAGAGTTCTTAAGTGGGAAAAATTAATACAATTGTCGGTCGCCTTCTGTAATACCAATGACAACAAAATACAAAATATACACCATGAACGGCTAGATCGTAACAAAAAAATTAAAATTGAAAAGCGGGGAGGGTTTATAAGTAGTTTTTACGTGTTTATTTTGCATCCTTGCATGACGTGCTTGATGCACAGTATTAAACAGTTGCTTTTTTACTCGTAGACATCTCATCTACAACTACAGCTAAGCAAAACCCTGCAATCCACCGCGAGGGTATGGCAAGGGGTGAAGATCAGCATACGTGCGCTATTGACATGCATCTCCCGGCATGTAATCCCAAATAATTTATAATAAGAGGCTATATAGCACGTAAAGCTGTTGATGAAAAGTGATGAGCTCTTACGGCTTACAACTATCGATAAAAGAAGTTTATCCAAAAAGTTTCTGAATAATTTACGGCTTTTGGAAAGACTTATATTGTTTATACATTTAGGCTGTTTTGTTTCATAGGGGACTTTATTTAATGAAGCACAATGACATTATTATGAATTAGACTGCGGGCATGACGGTAGTGTACATAGTTACTAAGTACCACACATCCATGATTGGCGTGTCTTCTAGGGTACTATGTCGATGTATGTACCTTTAGATGAAATTCAAACAACGCTAATTGTAAGACAAAATGCCTGTAATCAACGTATATTACTATAACAGCACATATTTTTATCCATTTAGGTCCTCACAACTGAATCACTCCCCAACTTTCGAACAAATCACAGAATTCACTCTCGCCTATCGCAACTGAGTCAGCCCGGCGAGCTGACTAAGGTTTGAGTCACGGCGTAGTACATTCTGACGCATGGGACCGACTGGCTGGGGTGTTTCCCACTGAAGGAGCACTAAGACGGCCTCCGACAGCGATCCGAGTACAATGAAACATCACCATTCCCTCATGTGAGGATATAGTCAGCAGTAATGCAAACAAAAAAATTGTACGATGACTATCACTGTCATCAAATAATCTAGCGAATTACCAAGAATCGGCTACTGAGCAGCCATGACTTTTCCATAAAATCACTTAAGAATTACAGTGTGACCTCACTGGAATCACCTGTTGAGATGACAGACTCAAGTTCGACACTGAAATTTTCGGTCCCCAAAAACTGTAGGGTAAATTACGTATAATGAGTAACCAGCCAGCTGATCGATATTGCGTAACATTAGGTAATTTTTTCCTCACATTCTATACGTTCAAGCCAGCATATATTATGTTAATACGTCGTTAAAAGGAATTTTAGCAAATACAACATGCACAGGAACGGGCTACTAAACGAGTAGAAACGACCAAGGAATGATAGCGATTAAGGCTATTCAGATTTAATATTTCTTCAAGCACATATTCTTAAAATCTGGGATACGTACCCCTTACCATCTACATACATCTTTCTAGGCGATATTTCGACCTATTATGATCCATTACTATTCAAGGGAAGAAAAAATGTTCACGTTCCTCTTTAAGGCAACCTATCTTATTTGGTGATTTCACTGTAGTATGAATCTTGAAAATAATTTAAATATCATCCGTAAACATCGGATGCGAAAATAAAAATATTCGTCAAACACTTAAGTGTTAACCTGTAGTTCGATAGCGATACAGATCCGAGTTATTCTACGAGGCTTGTGACACAACACAGTTTTATTACGAACTAACACAAATATAGCAGATTTCTTTCTAAAGTAACTATCGTAGCTGCAAATGCAAACCTGCCTCGCAGCCATTGATGTGGATGTTAGGCTAACGTTGAGGTCGCCGAAAGCTCGCGTTGTGTGAAACACACCAGACAAGTGGTGTACCGAGCGTTACCGGAGAAAGAGAGAATTAATTACGGTCCCGCCACCACGTAAACGTTTCAACGGACACAATTAACCCCGGCCTCCACTCGCGTCGACCCGGGGCTTGTAAATTTAGGGAGACGCGAATACTCACTGCGGTGAATGACTTGGCGCTATTTTACACAAGAAATGCGGAGTGGGCCACATCACTCACTTTTAATGTCGCGAGAGAGGGCTAGCATAAATTCAGCCAGGAGGCCGCAGGTGTAGGCGCGACCGCCGACTAACGAAACGGCACGGCCGAAACGTTAAACAGCGGCTAGTGAGTGGGGAATATTTCAACTCGCTACCCGGCTCAGAAATCCCAAACCAAACCGAGATACGGCCGCTAAACACGCCCCACTCCGAACTTGCAGGTGATTTTTTTCCATAATTCGAGCGATCTCTTTCCGTCCTCCCCAGGGCGAAAGGGAGACGGGGACTTTGGCCGAATTTTATATCGCCTTCGACGATGAAGTTTTAGAACCGCCGGCGGCCCCCGGAGGGTGGTACGTTTCTTTTTGGCGCAGGAGAGCGAGAAGGAAGGGATGAAAAAAAACAAGTCGGCAAGCACGACGGGGGGAAATAGATCACCTCCGACACCCGCATTCGCGATGCACTCTTTTTCTCTTCATGGGGCAGAGAAGACCTCTCACCTCTTGGCGCGCGCAGGAAACATGCAGCGCCAATGCGGCGTGCGGATACGGTGAGAACCCGGCTGCGACTCCGTTTGGCTCGCGATCGCCAGGGGGCCGATTGTGTAACTCGTCTAACGTTCGATCGTTAGTGACCCGTTCACTCTCGATCGAGCTCACCGTCTTCGAACGAGGATGAAAAGTGCGATTGTATAAGCTCGATCGTCAGCAGGCAATCGAAAGTTACGGTGTTGTCAGATTTACAGCATATTTCGCACTTGTTTCTCTTGTACGCATGCGCAAAGAGCTTATTTTGAAGTGGTTGCATTTGTTTTGAATGTCAAAAATTAATAATAAACATTACAATGCCTGAAAATTTAAGATAACTTCCTCACGAGTATTTTACAGTGGCCTCAATGCGTTTCCAATTGATAAATTAATTCATAATTACTTGTCATACCCTGACTTTCACAGATAATTATCAAAAACGTCTGCTTAATTCGCAACTCATAATATTTCATTATCACTCAAATTGTGTTCTCTATTGCTGATAATGCATAAAAAAATAGTACGTCATGTTGAAATTATTTATTACCACTCCGGATATTCTCGTCATCTAATTTAACTAATGTTCTACGGTTCACTGTAAATATCATTTAGCAAAACTACGCTCAACGTATCGGCACATATATATGCATCTTCAGACAGAAATTGATTAGGTTATTTATAGATACACAATCAAATACTATCCTCAATCTAGTCCCCAGCATTAAAGCAATAGTCAACCTTTATTACTATTGAAACACTTTCACAGCGTTCTCCATCACATCAAAGATAAATACCTATGAAACTCTCTTTTAAAATTCCGTGTCGCCTGTCTCTCTTGTAGCATACCTATTTTCCCATAACCATATTTCTTGTACGTAGGTACACGATAACCTACCGTGAGATATAATATAAGGCAGCATTAAATAATTTCCACAATTTCTCCAGGCACACTCAGCGGCACACAAATAAAGGCACAATCCTATGGCTAATGACATCAAGGCGAGTGAATGAAAAGATTATCTTTTGAGTAGGCAAAATTTAATGAATAAAGCAAAACGAGACAGCATGTGTTGCATAAGTCGATAAAAATCATCACCCTTTCACTTGGACGTAAACAACAACAGTCATAATTTAAAACACTCTCAAACAACACAGTAATCCCTTACGAGGGCAATACGTAATGCTCATTGATAATTAGACATTACCTGCCTAAAACGTAGACGGAATAATTATTTCAACACAATCACATTGGACACCACTATGCAATGATATAAAAAGATGTCACTTGGGGTGGGAAATTTTACTGAATGAAGAATAACAAAGCACTACACTGTTTATCCTTTCACCACTTTCACTGGGAGGTAAACAATCACACTTACAAGACAAGAGAAATCCCCCTCACTTCAATTCACATAGATTGCAAATCTTAATTTAAGGCAATAGGTGAAACGACGAAATAATTGCCGACAACAATTTTCTCTGACATCTACCGATACCATAATACATGCAATCCATCACAGTTCACTAAAAACATTGTCAATCGCTGAATTGCCACAATGTGTAGTCACAACACACGCTATATCTTCACTATGTATTATTCTCACCGTAAGTGGCATTGGTCAAGTGAAACGGTTGATGCCAATGCTGAAATTAAAAGTTGAAATTATATGTAACAGTCCGATAGCTTGTTTTAAATTGCTATTCATTACATTCACCCACCCAACGTTGCTATAATTATTCTAAATAATTCACTCTGTCACATCATACACAGCTTTTTAAGCAATTTGATACTTCAAATTACATTCTTATTCCGTAATAGTTCAAACAACGTTCCTCACAACGATAATTTATCCCTTATACATGAAAATGCAAACAAAAACAAACCTTCCAACGATTGAAAATGGCCGTAACGTCAAGTATATAGCAGTCGACGGGTTTCCTTCGATCGTGAGCCGAAAAACCTTCGAACGTAAAGTTACACAATCGCGCCTTCAATTGTTTTCGAAGAATTACCCACAACACCACGGAATACGGCTCTTTACGTTCGAACGTAAAGTTATACAATCGGCCCCCAGGCAAGTCTGTTGCCGTGACGACCCGGCGCGCCGCGGCGATGGGGAGGGAGGTGGCCGATTCAACCTACCTCAGCTCACGACCCTAACACGGGAGGAGAGGGTTGTTCCAAGCGCGGAATCCAATCTGCCCTATCGTCGCACAAGCGTAGATATATCAGGAAAGCTGAATGCACAATGATCATTCTTACTGAAATTGCTTATATAGCTAACGAGACCCAATTACCATCACAAGGGGTCTCATTAAGCAATGGGAAAATTATTTGGCACACTTGGAAGCCTTTATTCATATCATTATATAATGGGAATAGATATCAATGCCAATTAAGACGAGCCTTGAGCAAATCATGCTATATTCATCTTTTTATAAATTGAGAAGTTTAAAGGTAGTTGTTTCAGGTTTGATTTGGTGGAATATCATAGCGAAAGAAAAAGACTGGCAATTTTCCACAAAAATATAGGCGAATATATATAAATATATATAAAAATATATTTTTGTGGAAAATTGCCGGTATTTTTCTTTCGTTGAGAAGTTTAGGCTAGAATATAACTACTAATCATTATAATGCATGATGTGTGATGCATGTTTGGTGTGACTTTACCCCCTGCCATACACCTTTATGGTAGCTTGCAGGGTATTGTGTAGATGAAGATGTAGTGGGGGAGTATGAAACGTAATAGCGAGTTTTAAAAAAAGGACCGGGTCACTTCATCGATAGATATTTACCTATAACTTAATTTACATATTGTGTTCACTATGTCGTACTTCCAACTAACTTTTACTTTCACTCCGTTGCGTTTAAAGGATATTTTTGTTTTTCTTGAGAAAATGATGCTCAGGACGACTCCCATTGCGTTTTTCCATCACTCAAAAAAGTCCATGCGGCGAGCATTTATTTTGTTGTGTTTGCACTATTTTTATTACTTGGCTTCAATAATGGTCTTTTATTTCTCTGCAGAAAGATCTTGCCACATACTCATATAATTGTGCAACCTAATATTGTGAATATTTTAGGTATGTTTCATTAAATTCTACCCTTAATTCAAAAAATAAATATTGTATGACATCTTATAATATCGCCCAATAATACATATATTGTGCTGCCTGAAACCTCCATATGACGTTGCTAGATCTCATTCATATCGCATATAGCTGCCGAAATCTCGTGATATCACTGAAACCCTAAGGTTTCAGTGATGCCCGAACCCTAAGGCCCAAAACGGAGGCCTGGAGTCGGGGGCGGGAGGCCCTGCAAGACGAAAGTCTCTTGTCTCCTCAAGATTTGAAAACCCTGGGATCGCTCCAGCATAAGTAATCGCGGGTGGAGAAAACTTGCAAATGGCATTTGACCCCCGTGCCGTTTTCCAAAAGTGGATGAAAACAGCCGCTAGCACTTTAGCACCCGCGCTGGAAATTCGGCGCCCCAAGGAATGAATATATTCCGGTTCAGTTTTGTCAATTTCTGAGCAATGACACCATGTTAGCTCTCAACGATAATTGTGTTCCCTAACCCAAACTTCACAGTCAAACTAGTACAAGACTATCCTTTGAAAGACGAAAAGCGTATCGTTTAACATAATCGTCCCTGTCACAATCTCTCTACTGGCAATAAATACGGCCTCTATCAGTCAGCATGCTGAATTGGGATTAATCATTATTTGTAATTTACATTATTACAATTATGCGGTCAGAGTACCAGTTATGTTTACTCCGGCTCACTTGAGATTACAGCAATGTAGTGACTCCTTGTCATTTTAAACCCCTCTTTCTTACCACCTTACCATTTCTCTTGACAACATTAGTGTAATATGAAAAAATAAAATCGTATAAAGGTATTTCATGCGTTTGCTGTAATGTGTCCAACAGCTTTGAAACAAGGATTAATTTCAGAATATTGTGAGTGCAAAAATTTGCTATTCCCACATTTTTTTTTCAATGAGGAGATTCGATTGAATGCACCGTATCTTTATAGGAATTAGAAAGAATGTTTGGGTAAATTTAGAATGACATCTGTAGCTTCCTAACACGACATTATAAATATTTTCATTTCAATCCGCCACTAAGGGTACTGAAAAAATTCCCGCATCTTCGTTGGCAGCTTCAACGAACTAAAATCCTCCCAATTTTCCTTTGATCACCTCATTAATTCTTAGAAACGCGTTCACCCTAAAGAAAAACCAAACATTTATTCCAGTAAATCCATGCATAAATAATAAGAGGTAGGAATGGCTTCGTGACGAATGGAAGTCTTTAAATAAGTCAACCAATCAGGAATGATTTACGCACAAGGGAACGCGTATTTTTGACACTCTCACGGATTTTTAAGGAGGTGAATATGCTATTTCTAACCTTTCAGGACTTTTCCTATCCTATGAACGTTACAGTTTCCTCTTCTCCAACTATATTCATCAATAACAATTTGGCTTAATTGGAGAACACAGGATTTTTCACTCGCTCCACTTTAGATTAGGAACAATATAGATGAGTGCAATGAATTATAGTTAAAGAGAATAATGTACTCAACTCTAAAAGCTCAAAAAAACTATAAAAAAACACCAAGTGTGATTTCATTATATCATGCATTGAGAGAAAACGGACAAAGCAAAACATTTGAAGATAAAATTAGGCCAAAAATCTACTTCCTAGATTCGGGTAAATTTGGGTGATTACGCGGAACTTGTTTGCACAAATTACTTCATGGGCTATCGATTTTAATGAGACACTCTTTTTCATGACCGTTCACGGGCCTTAATTTAATCCGTTCCCATGTAGCGATAACAAATTCTGCCGCGGATGACCACAAATAAATCCGGATAACAAGCGCATTAATGAGCGATGCCAAGCCAATCACCCTCTAATTTTTTTTAGATTTAATTTTGACCCTTTAGTTGTTCCATGCCGCCGTGTGATTTATGGCGGGCACTAAATACTACGGAGTGGGTTTTCATGCGCAGTTGAAGCTCTCACTGCTAACTACCGAAAGCTTGGAAGGCGACCGAGAGCATATCGACGATCGACTACTTTTTCTCTCAACCACCCGGTCCTAAAACAATAAATGAAGTCCATAAATCAATCTCTACACACCTTTCCAATTCCACAGGCTCCTACCCCGCCCTTCAGTGCATCCTACCCCGCATTCACCCACACCCCACAACCTCATAGCTTCCCTTACCACTCTCGCCCTTCCCCATGAATGACGGAATAGCGGGACTCTCACCTCCTGCCATACTCCTCCCTCCAACCCACCCCACAAGGCCTCTGTCTAAGCGGAAGTGCAGCGGTGCTTCGGGCAAAGTAGTAAATAGGGAAAGACTCCTCTCCTCTCCCTTCCTTCCTTTGCCACGTTCTCTTATCAATGAACAAGTCTCCACTAGAGCCACACGCACACAAGGTTACGACGAAGCCCATCCACGAACCAGAAAATGAACCGTTGCCGGAGAAGTGCATGCCGATAAACTATAGGGGTTCCGGTGTAAAAATTAAAATGAGTACAGATGGAACGGTTAAATTACTTTTAGATGGACAAGAAATTTCATATTTCAAAACATTTCGAAGTTCAGGAATCATCTCAGAAACCCCATCTTTCATACTATTCTCTTCTTCTGCTAAGAATACTTCCTACCACGCACGTGCGGTAAAAGTAAGCATGTTTCTTTTGGGCATTAAAATATCATGGAATTAGATTGTAGTCACACCTTTGTGAAAACCTATGATAAAAACTATCACGAGAAAATAAACTTACATGTTTTAAGACGATCGACCTTAATTAGAGATAGGTATGATATCAGATTTGCCAAATTCGAGTATTAAATCGTAACTCGAATATCTCAAATTTGGAATATCTCGAATACTAGAATTGCAATTAATAAGCTAAATGTTATTCTTCTGCTTAATTTTTTTCCTGTTAAAGTAAAAATCTACAAGTTAAATTTAAAAAATCCTGGTTTAAAAATGTGAAATATATAATAAAATAATTTGACAACAAATTATGGACTGTAGAATACATTAATTTTTATAATCCTTAATAAGTAAGCAGAAAGTGCTAATACAACATGTTCTGCCCAGTTTTGAATTAATACGTTGTAGTTCATCAACTGGCCAAATATAGCTTAATCAGCATCATTATTCGAGATCTCGCATATCGAATCCTTTCTAGTATTCGAGGTATTCTAGTAATTGCGGGTATTTTTCGCACATATCAGGAGTTCACTTCAACAGAGTTTTGGGTGAGAAACGAAGTAGCTGAAAAATTAGGGGAGACAGTTTTCGCACAACTGAATAGGTAAGATGCAACAACTGGAATCTGAGGGAGAAGTGAACCACTTAACTGGCTGGGGTTAACTGAGACTGAAGCGTTTTTTTTCATAAATGAGGAGTTATGGTCGAAAGTGTAAAAGATACGGAAGAAAAAGTACGAAATGATAAATACCATGACGGGAGATGGACAAAGTTACGACGTCATACGAAAGAATAAAGACAGGAGCGCCATGGAAGTCTAGATCCGACCAATCAAGCATTGATGTCGACATGAAGGAGGATGAAGAGACTCTTCTCATTCGGCGAACATCGCCTTACCCATCCCACCTGGCGGACGTCAAGCTGTTGTTTCGCCTTACCATCCCCGATCAGCTCAAGCAAGTTCCCTGGATCCTCAGGCAAGTCAACGAAGAGGAAGAGTGAAGGAAAGAAGAAATCCCTGCTCCCAGGACGCGGAAAGACTATTTACCGACACGCACGGAAGAACAAGTCGCCAAACGACAGAACAAATTAGAGACGGCAACCGTGTTAAAGAAGCCAGCACAGGGTTCAATTCACGATGGGAATCATTGCCAGAGATGATAGAACGACAAGACAATATTGCATAGATTTCCACCTCAATTCGGTCTAAGAATGATGTTAAACGAAGTAAGGGTTATAATTAGGGTACTGATTTAAAAAAAGGAAACTAACATTTGGAAGAAAAATTCTTTCCATCTACCAAACACTATTTTCGTTCCATCGTTAAGAATCCAGTGATGTCTTCTTAGTAACCTCCATTGCAAGACTGTTGTATAACATTAGAGTACGGAACTATTGCAGTAGACCACCTTGCAAAGTAAACATCATCCTATTTCACCCCAGAAGAGAATAATGCCCGGACAGAATTTAGGCACGTATATTTCATTTCACACATCACCCTAAGCGACCGAAACGGAGTAAACCACATTGGTGACATGCCGTGGAAAAATTACAATGTACCACTCAGCATTCTGGCTAATTCTCTGACACCAATTAATATTGCGGGTGGTTACATACATGAGTGGGCAATAATTTTATTTCCCCCCGAAACAGGAGGACCGCGTCGAATTCCTGGACCCCACCTCTTCTACGTGGCGGAAACAGTGAGGGGCGACACAGCATTTCCCCGGAGCGAAATCTTAATTTATGGTGCAGAGCAGCGCCAAACGCCGCAGCAGCGTTAAAACCTCAGCTCCGCTCCTCGAAAGACGACGGAGCAATAATTAGAACCATCCGCTCTCGAGGGAATTCGATGGCATCTTCGCCAGCGACAAACTTATACCTGATGGTCACAATCTATGATGGTTAGCACTCTGGACTCTGGAATCCAGCGATCCGAGTTCAATTCACGGTGGGACCCGAGTTTTTCTTTCTCTGTAATGAAAGGTTTTTTCCCAAATTCAACACCGAATGTGTGACAAACGCTTTTACTCTACGCTCAACATTTCCAACCAGTACGTTAGAGGAACTACAATGGGAATCATTAACAGACCGAAGGTTGAAGTACAGACTTCTTATCTCTTAAGTAAAGTTCAAGACAATACTTTTACTCAAGACATTAAAAACATTTTGCAAACTCCAACTTACTACGGTAGACTGGACCAATTAGCAAAAAAATATGGGAATTGACTGCCGAACCGAAAGATTTAGAATTTCTTTCCACGCAGACGTAGAGATATAATTAGTAGTGAATATATTCAATAGTAAATATCTATCTATACTAGTATATCTGAGGCATGTTTCCTTATGGCAGTGAATCATGGGCGATGACAGCAGTGAAGAAAAATAGGGAGAAAGCATTCGAAATGTGGTGCTACAGAAGAATGACGAAGATTAAATGGATCGACCGAGTAAGTAACGAGGAAGTCCTAAGAAGAGTGGGATAAAAGAGAAATCTTCTGAATACCCTAAGAAGTAGACGAGACAACTTAATCGGCCACATCATGAGACCAGATGGCGTATTGAAGACAATCGTTGACGGACAAGAGGATGGGAAGAACGGCAAAGGAAGGCCTCGTAAGAGGTAAAGAGAACAAGTGATGAAGGATGTGAAAGAGAATAAATTCGTAAATATGAATAGATTAGCTGATAGAAGAGTTCAGTGGAGAGCTGCGTCCAACCAATCTCAGGTTTGTTGACTAATGATGACGACGATGAGCATATATACAAGTGTATCAATGGGTAGGTATTTGCATGTTGGTATTAGGACTTTAAGGTAACCCAACTAACAGCATGTACGTGCATCCTTATTTTGCTTTTCAAATATTAAAAAAAATGTTTACGTACCGACTAGAATTCAGCCACTAATCCTTTTTAAGCTGATATGTAGTGTATTTTTGGAGTGAATTCACCCCCTGCCACACACCTTTATGGTGGTTAGCCGGCTACTATTTAGATGAACTTCCTCCTCCGATACACGGACCTCCGCGACTCTACTTCCACCTCCTCCCAACGCCCCCTTTTTCACCCTTCCACCACCCTCTGCTCTGGAGTCCGGAAATATTTGATCCCGAGACAGGGCCACCGAGAGGAGAGGGAGACTATTGCGATACACCTGCAGCCACCTGCGCCTCGTATCGAACCATGGAATCCAGGGATAGGATGGCTGGGTGAAGGTGACGAGATTAAGGGGGAGGGGATAGCAAGCGACGAAACCTGAGGGGGGGGAAATGGAGAGAGATATGCGGAAATGGTGGGAGAGCAGAGTGGATAAGGTCCGGTCCCAGTAACATCTGGCCTAAGGTTTTTGCGGCCTAAGAACCTTCTTGCATCAATCTTAACCGTCTCATATGCTAAAGCAAACCAATACCACAACTGGATGTGATTGTAAAAACTTTAAAACTCCGGTTACCGCTACATTAACTTAAGTATCCATTGCAAACTAACGGTTAGGAATGGCCACACGCTATTGATTCAATGTCAGATTCGAATCGTTGGAAAATATTTATTAACTAGTCCAGAAACCAATGATGCAACCTGGGGGGTATCGTTTCGTATAGCTTCCTAAAATATTTTTCCTAGGCATATCATTACTTTATTGAAGTTCTCTTAATTAGTCTTAAAAATAATAACAAAATTCATGAGGAATCACATCTAATACTTATACTTTAATTTGAATTCCTCAGGTTTTAGGACATCGATAATCACTTCTCACTGGTTATAACATTATATTATGCCACGTTTATGCAAGGATATCCTAATGTATATCTATACAAATACAATTTTTACATTCAAGTATAATCTCCTGAAGTGAATAACTTGAATTATATATTTTAAAAACCTTTAAACATCTCGGTGTTGTTTCGGCCGAAAAATCGGAATCAATGACAAATTTCTTTCCACCTTAAAAATGTAACGAAAACTCTTCTAATTTTATCCTGGTCGCCGATTCTACCACAAACAGTCAAAGTCCTGTACTATTCTGACATTATATGCAGTGGTCGGGGAAAAAGGATGAAGGTCTCTCATCAACACCGAGAATACAGTCAATAACGGTTCCGAACACCCCTCATCAAAGACTTCCAAATGCAACACTTCGCGTCCTTTCATCCCCGATGACGTCAATTAAGAAAAGGTACAATGTTTTTTCCACTAAAATATAAATAATAATAAAAAATTAATAAATCAAATCAGATTAATTTAATTAATTAATTTAATTTATTTAATAATTATATTAATTTTCCACTAAATAATTTTAGTGGAAAAAACATTGTATCTTTTCTTAATTGAAAATGAATTTCCACAAAGTTGAGACTTCAACAATTGAGCTTACCCGATTACGTGATCGAAGACTTGCTCCCCCTACCCCTATCAACTCTCCGGATACGTATGAAGACTGTTCGGTCACTCCGACGACGGTTCGTTTCTCACTGGAGAGTCAAGGGATGAACCATGGCCGACTTCATAACAGGCCATGACATGCAAATGTGGCAACATCGCATGGGGGTCCTATTGCTTCTTCGTGAATGCTTGGTGTCGGTACGAGTGGTGTTGATCGTGGTGACCGAAAACTAATTTTTAAATAGTTTTCTGTGAATAAGCCGTCATAACTGTGATACTCAGACGTGACTAAAGGTATGTAGAAAAATTTGGTATGATTATTATCAGTAGAAATTGAAAAATGCTTTATATTTATCAATCTGTAAATTGCTCGACCATGTGCTCACGCTGTGTGCTGAAAGTGAAGGTGATTAAATCTTTAATACTGGGCCCAGGGAATAGTTAAAAGTGGACTATTTTCTTACGTAAGGTGTATGTTACGCAATGAATTGTAAATTAATTCCACCACATCTGCCCGGAGACAACTTTATTAGAACATAATTTTATTTCATTTGCCTATTATCTCAAGACAGTTGTTCATATCATTTGTTTTATAGTTATTGGTTTTCTTATATGATTTAGCATTCTCGTATATGTGTTTAATTCCGCGACTATGAATTCTCAAGCTCTAGGCACTTAGATTGTGCGTTTTGTGGAATAATAATTTAGTGCAAAATTACTTAATGTTCGTTGTTTTGCTTGAGCGTTCGCATTTTGTGATACACGTTCGTGTTTATCGTGATTAGGTATTAAACCTGGGCCCTGATTAGCAAATTTTGTTATTCTTTATTGTTCAAATTTATAATCGTGTGCATAATCAAACACGAAAATAATGACTGCGTATTATTCTTTATTTCAAGATGCCCCGCCGATGTTGTGTCAAGGTTTGCAAAAGCAACTACACTTCGCAGAAGGAAGAGGGATACGTCACCGTGTTTTATTTTCCTGAAGAGGAGTGTCGTAGGAACTTGTGGCTGTTCAGGGGGGAATTATGATGTCTCCGTTGTGAAAGTCCTTGAGGCAGAGAAGAAGATTAGGGTGAAAGGACTGCTTGGACTTCGTTCCGCCAGGTATGTACCAATTAATTTGCACAGCAATGTATTGGAGGAGGATGTGTAACAAAATCGTGGTGTCAGTGTTCTGATTTCACACAATTTCATGACATTGTTTGTAAATATGATAGAGATATCGAGGTGGACATGGATATCATTATGTACATACATAGCAGGTTACTGTGCATTAAAGGTAAAGCAGAGGTTTGGTTGTGATTTGTGCTCGAGCACCTTAAGCAACTGTGATGGGGCGACCAATGCATACTTAGATGACATTAATAGAGGTGGCTTGACAATACCGGCATCTATTGTAATTGACGTAGTGCGGCATATGCATGCAATCATGCAGTGCCTTATCCCAGTCAAATATGAAGAGGCTTTTCTTTCCTGTGCTGTGATTAAGCATCCTGGTGGGGATTAAGTGAAGTACTCTGTGACCTAAAATGTACGTTCCCATTCTGCTAATGTCTACTTATATGATTACCGTTCAGAGACAATAGCATGCAAAACTGCAGGGAATGAAAAATGACCAGTGGGCCCATGTTGTAATAAATAACAAATTCTCTTTTCTTTTCCTCCGGGAATTGTACCTTGTGTTGATCAGTCTTCCAATTAAATCCACCTGGAATGCAGGTCATTGAGATGTTTGACCACAACTGAGAATTCATATCATGTGATGTTAATTTGATATAAGTGATGCTATTACAAATCAGTTTTTAAATTCAAGTTTTAGGTGAAGATTTGTACTAAGAATTTATCCTTTTAAATGATGATTCTTTAACCTGCCTAAAATTTATTGGTTGGGTTTCAATTGTTAATGTGATGTCACAAATGTTATTTACTAAAGAAATTTTAAAGTGAGTTCCTACCCTGGGGAGATCACTTTTTCTGTGATTTACTTAGTGAGGACACTGAACCTTTGAATGCGTGGATTTATACTAAAATGCGCATGTAGTTTAACAATAAGAATCATTTAGTGATCATGTTACATTGGATATGTAAAAGATGAGGCATGTCACTTAACTGAAGATAAAAATTCACATTTTATGAATACACAGTTTACACTCAAATATGAGTAATAAATTTGAGTTCAAAATTCTTGTATATAATGAAACATTTCCGTGAGTGTGGAGAGATTAGTTTTTGTGAATTTTATATGAATTTTGAAGTATGAATTTTAATCACTTCACCTTTTTAATGTCTTCGGGCATAGTTGAATGTAAAGACCTCCCATTTTTTTACAATTTTAATTCATGTTATTTATTTTACTTGATAAATCATGTGTGGTATAGAAAAGACAGTGAATTGAAAGTATTAAAATTTGACACCTGATTTACGTCTGTTTAGATATTTGGCATGAGTTAATGCTGACCAAGAATCCAACCACGAAAATCTGACACATCATCCTTATTCAAGTTGTGAGGTCATACTAAGTTTTCTTTCTTTTTTCCTAGGAATATGGCCATTTGCGCTGACCATACTAGAGGAAACAGCAACAAGTAAAGGATACAATGGACTAATGCCTACAGAACACTTTTACCCATGAGGTCAAAATAAGCTATGTTTGTAAAGAAAAGTACATGTTGTTGATGGGATATCATCTCACAAAAGCCTACATAACCTTATGTATGTACATTGATTGTAACAATAAAAAATATTTACTCAAACGTTTTATTATTAAAAGTGGAACAAGTCCTAGGTATAGAAATGTATTTTCTTAGTTGTCATTAAGGTACTGTAGTGCAGGTTGATATTTCCTTTGATATAATCGCGGTTAACTTTTTCACCAGGGGATAGGAAAACTATCTTACTTGGAAAATGTGTTTCAAGGGTTGGTTTTTCGCTTTTTCACAGCGTAAAATTTTCTACAACGTAAGTAAATTATCTTACAATGATTATACTATATTCAGCCTTATGCACGATGTTTCCCGGAATAATAAGACATGAAATGTGCACTTTTCTTGCTCTTAAACGATACTAGAAATTCACCGGTGAGGCCAAATGACGAGAACTGCGGTTAATCATATCGCACCCTTTAAGTTATTCGGGTAAACGCCCCCAAATGGTCTTTTAAGTTGGGGATTTACCGGCCGGGACTGTGTGGCGATAATTCTTCAAAGCATTACCGCGGTTTCCTTCGCTACGGTATTTTTTTCAGGTCTCCGTATCTAAAAGAGACGTATCATCAATTTTGTTCGAAAGACTAAGGGCTAAATGAAAGGCATCAGCTTTATTTTGTTTCAAAGGGTAGGAGTTCGGCAGCTCTCTCTTCCTCACGCCCCTCTGCCGCAGCAGACGATCGCCGGACCCCGTAGGACCCCTAACGTCACGTGAAGCGATGTTGCCAAATTGCATGTCATGGCCTGTTATGAAGTCGGCCATGGATGAACTCATCCGGTCCGACGCATTCAGTTTCGCTACTGCTACCTCAAAGGTTAAAATACGAATGGACTAACATGAGCCGGACAGTAACTTATGAAATGCAAGTTTAGCAAAATACGTCCACCTCCAAGTCCAAAGAATTCGGCATCGTCCTTAATAAACACGATTCCCTCATACCTCTGTGATACAGTTTGCGGCATTTCATTTGACACAGACCATACGCGGATGTCAACTTAGTGGAAAGTCTCGTTCATGTATAGACCAATTCCGGCAAAAAAAAATTGGAATTTGATACACCACGCACGACATTCACCACATCTAATATTCAATGGACCCTGAACAAACATTCTTACAGTGACTGACAAATAGTATGAGTGATATATTCATACAGCCAATTTGGTATCTTACGGCAGCAAGGTCTTTTCTTTTCAGTGCGTAGAGGTATTTGGTATCACAGGATTCACGAAAGCAGAATCATAGAAGCAGAATTCCGAGCCTATAGATTCAGCATCTTTGTTTTCGAAGAATGTCGTGATAAGCAACATGAACAGGATTGGTATAAGTATTTTAGACAGTTTAAATTTTAGTGCATCTAAAAGAGATCTAAATTCTACTAACGCATTTTGACTGCACCCTTCCATCCGCATGTAAATACATTACTGTTGGCGAATAAAACAAACGCCAAAATCATTAATGAATTACCCCTATGTAGCTACTACATTTATTAGCACTATTTACTATGTTACTATTACTTCATCATATAGTAGAAACATTCCCGGTACACGGGATTTTCATAACGCAGTTAAATCTATATATATATATTGTCGTGTGTACGCTATTCAACACAATCGACAGATTCCGGGTAGACAAAAATCATTCATGATCAAACTGATCCTATACAACTTTTCTTTAAACGATACGAAGGAACTCTGAAACAAAATTACTAAATTACATTAAATTTTTACTTGGAAATAAACAGACCATATCTCTCAATTATGCTAAATTATGGCGAAGATAACCAAGTAGAAGGCGAGACACTTCAATATACTTGGCAAAACGCTCGTTTATTCAACGTTATGGGATTTCTATATTTAGAATTTACGTCAAATCGAGGTTCTTAGAAGCACTTTGAAACAGGAAAAATGTAAAAAAAAAGAGAACCAGCTGAATCCAATTATCTCTATTTTTGAGGCGTCACAGTGAATTTTTGAGGCGTCACAGGGAATACCTATGGGAATACCCATGGAAATAACTGAAAAACCATGACAGCAAAATTACATATACAGACCGCAACTGTTCTCAGAGGGGAAAGAAAGATGTATTCCAATATTAAATATGGAAACAAGATGAATGACAAAATACAATTTTTGGTAAACCAACCGTCCCACGATACAGGTCTTTAATATTTTTTCAATGAAAGAGAAAAATACAAAATTACAAAGCGCTTATTAGAATTGAGCGTCAACTCACACCTCGGAAATGGAATGAAACGGAAAGTTTCGTTTTCATTAGTAATTCTCGGTTTTCACCTTATTAAGGCGGAGGAAGTCATGCGCACTTCCACGAAATAAAATTCATGGAAGTTATCTCTTCCCTTTAACAGAGAAGACATGCTATCTGGGAAATTATAAAAAATTATAAGATAGGTAGTATAAGACTAGTTAACAACTAATTTAACAAATCTAACAATCTGGTCGATTCAATCAGCAATCTCCCAACTTTTATAACAGCTTCGACCACGTTCCGGGAAATTCTAATCATATCCTCCGGCATAAATGTGTTAATCAGCACCCCTCCAACTTTTATAACGGTTTCGACCTCGTTCCGGGAAACTGTAATCATATCCTTTGCATATATGTTAAACTGATTGAATAACGAGGCCTAATGAAGCGCATTATTTACAATGCGGGAAGATGAAACGGAGGAACACCGGCCCAGTCACTGCACCCAAGCTAGGAGACCAGGACATAACATAAAAAGGGTGAGTGCGGCTTGAGCTCATGCCAGGCAGCCATTTTAACGAGCGAGCTGCGACATTTCAAAGCCTTTCGGCCGGGCAGCTAGCGGCCAAAGAGGAACGCATGATCCGAACACACAAAAGCCTCCTCCGGGGAGAATGAAGTACGCCGGGTCGCTTTGAAGATCACCTCCCGCGGCCGCGGACATCGGTCTTGCGCCACCCACCATTGCTTGATGGAGCACCACATGCAGATGCGCGGGCCTCTTTCAACAACCCGGTAGCCCCTGGACGGAGGGGGGAGAGTGACCCGAGCCCACGGCACGCCCCATTTGTGCCAGGAACGGAGGGCATCCCGGGATACCCTTCCCCTCCCTCCACAATGGCACGTCATTCAGGTGTCGGATCGAGTCGGAAAAAGCCCTTCCCATGCAAGCCGTCCTTTCAGCGCCTCTGCCCACTACACGGCCCTGTCGTTCCCCGCACGGAATGATGGGAAAAAGTAGGGATCGCCGCGAACACAATTCCTCCCGTTTCTCACGACCCCAGGGATGCCTCAGGTATGTATGTACCTGGTCCGAGATCCTATCTACATTTACATACAGTAGAGCCTCGATAAGAAGTGTCTCAAGAGGATTAGGGAAACAGTCATGTTATCGAGGTGCTCTTTTTGTTGAGGGTCGTGTTATCGAGGTTAATGGAATCACTAAATCCCTTCATAACGAGTGAATTTTAGAGCGATTATTAGAAAAGCAACGAGCGAAAAATTACTAAACTTATTTACTAGATCAATCCTTATTCTCGAAGTTTGCGCAGAAAACTTTTGTTGAAGTAGCGAAGCAGAGTCTCCAAGTCAAGAGGAGTAACGTCTGCAGAAGCGTTTTTGGCAGTGGTATCCGACAGATTTAAGGCTGACCCAATCATGTATAGAGTCGCTTTATCGAGGTTGACTTCTCAAAACGACTTGTTATAGAGGTTTTGAGTTACGTTGTGAATTGGAAAATATCCGTGTTATTCAGGTCGTTTGGATAATAGTAGTCGCGTTATAGAGGTTAATTTAACATTATGTGTTATGGCAATCTCAAGGGGATTTGAAAATTGCACTTGTAATTGAGGTTATCGTGTTATTGAGGGTCGTGTAAGCGAGGTTCTACTGTATCACGTACCAATCATGGAAGAAACGAATGGCTGTATGGCAGGCAATGATTCCACACTAGGCAAACACCGCTATTACGGACTAAACCATCATGATATCAGTTAGGTTTAGATGAACGTAAAAATCTTCACCCAATTCTCCTCCTTTAGTTCCGCATGCTTCAATCCTGCCAATATTCAATTCAACTACTACTACTTCTCCTCCCTCTTTCCCGCTTACCACCCAACATTCTTCCCTTTATCACGTCCTTCAAAACACCACCGCCCCTTCACATATCATTAATCATCAGATAGGGCAAGACTACGGGTGGACAACCTTACATGGATGTGTCACCGCGGGTGGCGATGAGAAATTGAATTCGCCACAACACACAGAAAGCGTGGAATGCTGGCAACTTTTTATTATAGCTATGCAACAGTAAGGAAAACACGAATATGCCACACAATCGCAACTTGAGATTGGCGAAGGGGATGCTCACCCCTGGGGTCAGAAATACACCCCCACTCGATCCTCCAATCGGCTTATCCCTTCAATTTTAAACACTTCTTTTCTGTTGTATCCTTCATTACTTGCTCCATATCTTTCACATCAGACTATTCCTTTTCAATTCATCCTGTTCCTTTTCCCTTGGAGGACTATCTTCATCAGAATATTATTACTCAAGATTTAGCCTACTATGTTGTCCCGTCATCTTATTTAAGTTTTCAACAAACTTCAATTTTTTCCCACTCTCCTGAGGGCTTTTTCGTATGTTACTCGTTCATTCTGCTCTACCATAGTAATTTTGCACGTAATATAATAATACGATCCAGGAATGTAAACCTTTGATAAAGGAGTAAATATGAAACCCCGCTATTATAGAAGTTCGAGTTAACCAAATTCCACCATAATGGAACTTAAGTTTACTCGGAACCGAAATCGCAATTTTTTTGCACCAAATTGTTAGATGGAGACGAAAAAAGAATTTTAGTGAAAAATTAATATTCTAACTACAACCATTCACTCGTAAATCAAAATTTTAAATAAGCAAAAGGTGACGCCCACCGAAAAAGCTACTGTGATAACATTGACGTCACTTTACTCCCGCCCTTGACTGCTCTTACGGGAAGGGAAGGGAGTGGAGGGGGATTCTCAGAAGGTCTGCTCGCACAGATCCTGTCGCAATCGCTCCCATTGGGAGACCCAGCTATGTCCCCCCCCCCCCCCATTGCGATAAGGCGAAGTAGCTTCGCGGGCTCAGTTGTGATTGGACGAAGTCGATATACGTCAGAGGTTGCACCACGCCCACTTTTCCGGAAGGGTTAAAAGCATCAGTTTTTCGTTGCTTATAACTCGAGAAATAATTGACGGATCAAAAAACGGAAAAGTCGGGTCATTTTATTTTACAAACTCTATCATATGGGCAGTAACTAGTTAGCCTACGGCAGCACATAGTTCGGTCAACGGTGGAAAGGTTTTTCTTAAAAATAAATATTTTTTTTAAGGCTAGGTTTTAGTTTGAAAGAAAGAGCCACCGGAAGGGAGAGATGCTCTGGAAGTTCTGAAAGATCCGTCGGCAGTTCAGAGGCGCCGGCGCTTACTCAGAGAGAGCGCGGCTCACCGCCGCATTCCAGCACCGCTCCCCAATTACCCTCCCGGCACAGGAAGCGTGCATATTTCAGGAGGTGGCGGCCTAGGCAAAGGGCGCGGGATTAAATCATTTTCGTCTCCCCATCGCCGCGCTACCAAGGCGGAGGAATTATTTGGAACCGGCCGGAAATTGAAGACGCCATCAGCATTCGCTGAATACCAACATGTTTTGCATGGGCGCGCAGAAATACTAAGGAAATTATAGAGACGAGCGCATCACCACACTCGTCTTCAGACTTCAAGATGGAGAGCAAGAATGCTAGAGCCGTTCTTGCTGGAAGAGGCAAGAATTCGGAGACAAGAAAAAGGTTGTGGGTCGACCTCATGAGAAGACTAGGGCAATACCTATGACTTTCCATACCGAGAAAACAGGCACGAATCCTGGCTGTGGTAGGTTTTTGAGTGGAATGACATCCCTACTTGAAATCAAAGAGTTTTCAGTGCAGCTCTTTGTCTATCGAATGAGACAATAAAACAACAGGTTTCTATGAGTCTTCAATAAATTCCAAGACAATATTTTCGGTGATGATGTTAAAAATATTTTGCGAACCCCAACTTACTATGACAGGCTGGACCATAATCATAAAATTAGAGAAATTGATTGCCGAACTGATAGATTCAAAATGTCCTTTTTCCCTCGTACAATTAGAGATACGAATAACGGTAAATATGTCCAATCGGAGAGTAGCAATGGATAGCATTGGTAGCTGCATGTTGGTATGAGTACTTAAAGCTAACCCAACTAACAGAATGTTTTTGCATGCTTGCTTTGCAATTTCTAACTTTTTTAAATAGTGAAGTTCTGACTAGTATATTAATACTATTCCTTTTTTATGCATGATATGTAGTGCATCTTTGGTGAGAAATCACCCCCTGCCACACACCTTTGTGGTGGCTTGCAGGGTATTATGTAGATGTAGATGAGTCTTTCGCCAAGAGTAGTCTAATTCCCAGTATCTAGTCTAATTCTGAATTTAGCTTCCTTCGCTTCCGAAAAAAACTTCCCTCTATACCAGACCACCCATAAGGCCTTATTGTAATGATGTCAATGCCTCAAAGCACTTCATCGACCCTTCAAATTCCTCACGTTCATAGCACCCATAAACCTCCTCGAGAAGCAATAAAAACAAAAGAAAATAATTTCACTATTAAGGCCGATAGCTATGCTCGCAATGCTAAGCCACGATATCTGAAGTTTTGCGTAATTCTTCATTCCTTTCGCTATCCTGGCATACGTAGAGTCCTTTCGACATTTGTTTTACATATTCATACATTTTCACCGATTCCAGATCAGTGCATCACATTACCGTTCCTGAAAATTAAGCGATATCAACAGGACGTATGCGATATTGACATAAAATCATTTCTTCACCAGCATACATTTTTTCGAAAGTTAATTATGGCTAAGGATAAGGTGCATACAATCCTTAATATTCAAAATATTTGAATAACGAAGAGAATTTCGTTAACATTGACGTAAACAGTCCATAACCAAAGATTAACGTGTGATTGTAAGTATAATTGCTTGTCCTCTCAAATGACATCTAGAGCCTTTCCTTCCCACAAAAACATTCATAATCCTAATAGTAGGTAGTAAATTCTCCCTTTTACGCAACAACATTCCTCCAAACGAGTTCCAGGAAACTAAGATAACCGAAGATAATTCAGAGTCTTTCCTAAGGAATGTCAAATATAATGAGTTTTTAAAAATTTTCATTTATTTTTTGGCTTATTTCAACAAATTCACTTCCACCGAATCATGCGAGCTTCGACGAAAGCCAGCTTCGAATGCATTGAAAGAATATCTACTTCTAGATAATTCACTGCAAGCCACCACAAGAGTGTGTGGCATTGGGAAATAATCACCAGGCATGCATTATAAATCAGAGAGAACACTCATTACTTATGGTACATATAATATATGCAATTAATGCAGCCATATAGTCAACTTCTGAAAAAAGTTGCTGTAAACAATTCTGAATGTAAAGCGTGACTAGACTCTAGAGTGATTTTGCTGTTGGATGACACACAGGTGATGGATTTCTATAAACAGAGTACCTTCGAATTATACCCTATATATATTCTCACTGTATTTCGAATTAGATGCTACATAGAACTTCTAATTAGATCCCATATATTACTTTCAATATGATCCTATATCACCCAGTGCTGCTACTTGGAAAGCCGAGTAACCAGCGATGGACGAAACAAAAGAGAAATTGTCAATAGAATAGCGAAGAGGGTTATTTTATCAAGAGAAGATTCTGCTGACAGCTACAAATACAAGCTTGAAAGTGAGGAAACTTTTCTTCAGAATATACAACTGGAGCATGCTTCTATATCTGAGCGAAGCAAGGACGTAAAAAGCAGCAGAGAAGTCAACCCTGGAAGCATTTGAAATGTGGTTCTATCGAAGAATGATGAAGATAAAATGGATCGACCGAGTGACAAACGAAGAAGTCTTTAGAGGAGTGGAAGAAAAGAGAAGTCTGCTGACAACTCTAAAAAGAAGGGACAACTTAATCGGCCATATCTTGAGACACGATAGCCTGATGAAGACAATCGTCGAGGGGAAGTGAACGGGAAGAACAGAAAAAGGTAGGACTCGCATGAGACAAATGGACCAAGTTTTGAAGGATGTAAAAAACAGGAATTATGTTATTTATGAAGAGGTTGGCCGATAGAGGACACGAGTAAAGGGCTCTGTCAAACCAATCTTACGTTTGTTGACCGATGATGATGATGATGATATAATATCAACTCCAATTTAAATGGAGGCAAAGGAGTAAAGTAGATTACTTGAGCGAAAAAGAAGATAATTTTCTATATCTGCTGTTTTCTAGGCAGATTGGGCGTACATACTTGGTGACATGGGTATCAAAGAAAATAACTCACTGGTCGCAGAGAGATATTAGAACTGCAGCGAGTTTCCAAACAGAGCAACGGCATTACAATTCAAGTACGGGCATGGAGTAGGACGGACATGAAACGTGATGACACACTGCTCTCTCCACTCGGGAAGTGCAACTCCACTGACACGGAAGGGACGGGAGCAAACAAGGGAGCATTCGTTAATGGCGTCAAGCTTTTTAGGGACGAAACCTGCACCCAGCCGCTCATTTCCGCTCGCGGGCACTCTGCGACATTTTACGACGCCATATACCCTGAATCACGCGACTTTAGAGTTCGTCAGTGTTGCAGCGGCGGGAGTCCTGGGGTTAATGAGCTCAAACGGCTGAAGTTACAGGGCACTTTCTTGCCTGAGGTCTTGACACTAAGACAAATACGACACCCACGCCCGAGACGGGGTACGAACCCGTGAATTTAGAGATCTCAAACCCTTTTTATCTGGTTGGCTATCGCGGACGTTTGATGAGATTTCTAACCTAAATTAACACAAACGAATTCCCAAGCAAATCGGATTTATTTTCACCCGAGGACCACAGTGGAAACTTTTCAGAACGGTTTCCCTTTTCCTCTGAACGCTTAAATTATTTTGTTTCAAGAGAAAAACGCATGCGAGGTGGTAGCAGAGCGTATTATCATTAGTTCTCGAAATCACTTTGAAATGTGTCAATATAACAAGCATCAAAGTAGCTAAGTATATTAAATATAGGGATGCAAAGATAAGATTTGAGTAATTGTGAAGAGTTACATTAGACGGATGGACACGGCAATTAGAGGACGACTGATAATTAAAGGCTATAATAGAAACGGTAACTAAATAGGTAAGAGAAAAGAAGAGATTTTGCTTTATTAATTGAGGTAAGGTGAAACGATGACGAGCTATAACGTTAAACAAGAAAAATGGTTCAAACATTCAACACTGAGACTTAATAAATATGTTACAATTTATTTAAATCAAACATTAATACGCAGAACACACAATCTCACAGTATCTCGGGGAATGCAACAAAAGTTGAGGATTCATACCATCGCCAAGGATGAACCCAATTCGAAAGCACATCGCAAGTTTAGCAAGTCGTTAATTTAGGCGATTCAGGCGAATAAAGCCACATGAAAAGGCTGAAATGTGTTCGTGTGGTGAATGCAAAAACTTTATCACTCAAATCAAAAAATTATACAGAGAAAAATCTCTCCGTGAAATGGGAATGTTGATTCCTATTCTACTAATCTCGGCGAGTTCTCAAAATACGAATGAGAAGAAGTCTTCGGTTTTAGGTAATTCAACGGCCAAGATTATTTCTCACCGCATAACCTAAGATCTTAACCTAGAACAAATACGACGTTGGGCCTTGGTCAGTATTCGAATCAGTGACCTTCGGGTTGCTGAGCCAGAACGCTTCTGAATAAGCTACGAAGACTCTTCAAAACCCCAAAATTAAAAAAATATCAGCATTTTTTCAACAACAGCCTTCGAAAGGCTATTACGCGTCATGAAAAGAGAGAGATTTGCCAGATTATCTAAAAGCAAAAACGCAGGAAGTAAATCTAAATAAAGCGCTTGAGAGGAGAAATCTAAACCCTACTTACTGCGTCATTGGTAGGCTGGTGCTATAAAATACAGGTATCTCTCCCCAGTCTCTCACGAATTTTATTTACGTCTATGAAAAAGTAATCCGTCTTTAATTTCTACTAAATACTTAGTGTGTACTTAAATTGACAATGTATTAGTAACGTTTTTTCATATTTGTCAAACAATTTCGCCATATTGCTAAACTTTCCATAGCACCTTTTCGCAAATCTACATGCTAAATCAGCGGACTGCCACTTTAATTTGTACCTGAGCGGAGACAGAGGGGCATTTAGGGCCATTTAGGGGCAATAAAATAAGGAAGTATCCGCCCAAATTCACTCTTTTACTTCCACAAATTCTGGATCTAATAATACCACGAAGAAAGAAGAATTGGACATGAGAGAAAGCAATCGTCATAAAATGCCACACTGCGTTCAACCCAAAAACAAATAAAATTTAAAAGGTCCTGTAAAATTCCACAGTAAAAAAAACAACGTATGTAAAAGGATTAACTTGCCAGTGCCGAGAAAGAGACAGCCCCTCCGCACTCTTGATTGTCGCTACGAAAAGATCACATCCGCATTTTAAACGACCCCCCCTAACAGTGGGTGACTGGGTATGGTTGACTGCCTGCGAAAACGCCGACTGAGGTCTGGAGATTCAAGAGGATGAAAGGAGTGTTCGAGAATGCGAGAAATATAGAGGACTACCTACCGCCTGCTTGACAAACACAAGTCACGAACAATTTCGGGCACAGGCGACCAGATTTCTAGGCCAATCAAAAAAGATATGCGCATCCGCGTGTCTCTTCCCTCTCCAAAAACCCCCCCGTCTACTCCCCTCCCCCCCACTCCTTCGAACTAAGCGACTACGTCGTGTTTCCTCGGATGCCCCAGCCATGAGAGTTACGTCACGTTACCGCGTCCCCTTCAATTTGGCCAACCAACCGAGTTACGACGGGGAGGGAGAGGTCGACTGCGGCAAGAAGGTGGTGGTCGTTCGGCTGTTCTGGAGGCGAAGACGGAAGGAGGAAGAGAGAGGTTAAGCCAAGCTCACGGAGGTACCAGCGCCAACACACCCAGCACCCCTCTCCCGCTCCCTCCTGCACCCGCAGTCGAAGAATCCACCGCACACGTCCCACATCCCAGAGTCGAAATCCTAGGGACGCAGCGTGCTCACGATTCCAGGATTCCTCCGCATGAGGAGCTCGCGGGAAATGTGACGTCTTCCTTTCGGCGCAGTCCCTCGTACGTCGAAGGGAAAACGTTCACGACCGTGCCCTTCCGTCACTTCGAATCGCTCGTCAGCCAATACGTCAAGAGGTGAACTCAACGTCGACCCGAAAACGTAAAAACAAGACCTCTGCCGTTGTCAATGCGTCATGGAGTACATCAATGATTCGCGGTGACTTTAAAAAATAAGGTTAAACGTACTTTTCTGACACATAACAGTCGAAGTTCTCAAACACAAAGGATATGATACTTAGCACTCAATCTATGCATGGGTGTGATCATAAAAATACAAAACATCAATGATAATATGGCCGATATCTAATACCAACACCCCCTATTGTTATCAGCGAAGGAGAAATCAGCCTGTTAAGAAACACGAAGAAGTCCCTAATTCAATCCGGGAATGTGAGCATACAGTAAGGAATTAATAACTAGAAAATGTTTCACCAAGTCATTCCGAAAGGATGTAGAAACACGTAGAATGTAAGATGACAAATTCCAACAAAAACTGTCGCAGTTGCGAAGGAAATAACGCCCAACTCGAAATCGCGCCATTATTGATATCAAATAACGACAGAGCCTGTGGCGAGAGTTTCGTGAAATTGCAGCAAAAACGCGTGAATTTACGCGACAATATTGGTGGAATGTTTCCCATATAGAAGAAAATGTGCAATTGAAAAAGGGCAGGGGTTCTCGCTGAGACGATAATCCAATTACACATGGAAAACTACCGTAAATCTTGATTCATTCGACCAATCATCTGCACGCATTCCCTTTCTATTGACTCTCCTCACCACAGTTACGTTCGCCCACGTTCCGACGTTAAGGGTGGTACAATGAAGGCTAAGCAAATGAAGCCGGCCACTCAGACAGTTTGTTTGGCATTTCCCTCCAGGGCTACACTCGGAGCTATTGAATTCTGGGAACTGAACGGATTGAAGCAGTCCCGCCGCTCGAGCTAAACCAATCCAAACAATGGGGAACCCACAGGGGTTCTCTTGGGCCAAGGACTCAAAAATAATAAAGTCGTGACGTCTATCGTCTACGACCTGTATTATCCGAATAGATTTACGACGTAAGAATACTTAGCCCTCATGTTATACTGTTATTCGGGGGGAGATGACCGACAACCAATCTCATCTAAGTCATCAAAGTAGTAAATAAGGCAGATGTAAGAATTTTGTGGGGAAAGGAGGAAGGGTTGGGGGGAGGGGTGGATTTCGAATTTTCCTTCACAGAAGGTGCCAAAGGATACAAGTCTTAACGTCTCATTAGCAAGACGAGTACTGATGCTCAAAATACTATTTATGTAACGCTCAAGAAGGGGCCCGCACACTTCAACAAAAAAACCATTGCAACTACTTGCTGGAAGAAGTGTTTTTTAATACGGAATAGAAATTATCCGAAACAACACTGAGTTCTTTCACAAATATTTTTGTCTGCTATAACTTGCAAGAATTTGAATATAAGGGTACTTAATACGTCGCCAGGTAATTAGTTGCATTTATTTATTCTTACGATCCATAATGATTAGCCTGGATGGAAGATTCATGGACGGTGGATATTTATTACGAAAAATTAAAGAATAAACTGTACGAATGTGTGATAAATAACAAAACATTGGTTCAAGCCATCAAAATAAACGCATGACATTCATTAAACAGGACTTGAACTTGGTGAGCATGTGAAAAAAGTACTTTCCAGAGGGTACCTCTTTTCAATAATAAAACCTCCACATGATTTACATTGCCCGATGTCACGAACTTATTACGTGAATAAAACCGTTCAGAAAAAAAGACTCAAGAAAGGAAAGTTTTGAATATCTTTCTTAGTAATACCGTTAATAATACAAGCAAATTCTCAACGAAATAAAAAATATACATTCCTCCGTTATTAGCAGTAGTAGCTATTTTAATGGTACATCGTCAACAAGGGCACCAGCACCACATACGGGCATTTATCTCACCATTCTCCCATCAAGCCAGGTCTAAACACTAAAAGAATTATGAATAAAAAGGTACTATTAATTATACACAAAATTAATAAATAGCTTAGAAGGAAGAGGCTAACTTCTTCTTTCGTAGTTACAAATTATTTACTATAAGGCACCAGCTACATGCCAACTATATTTAATTTTCTCACTAATAAGGATCGAATCATACATGTATCCCTTGCATTTCTGGTGATGACTCACACCCTCGTGAGCAGGGTGCTATGTAGATGTAGACTAAACTAATAAGTAGCTTTGAAGGAAGAGGCTAACTCCTTCTTTCATAGTTACAAATCATTTACTAGAAGGTACCAGCAACATGCCGGCAACCGAACTGACAGATTGATTGCCGAACTGACAGATTCAAAATTTCCTTTTTTCCTCGTACAATTATAATATTTTCAGTGAAGACGTTAAAAATATTTTGCGAACCCCAGCTTACCATGGTAGTCTGGACCATAATCACAGAATTTGAGAAATTGATTGCCGAACTGCCGGAATCAAAATGTCTTTTTTTTCCTCGTTTCATTAGGGATATGAATAACGGTAAATATATCCTATAAGAGTGTAGCAATGGATAACATTGGTAGCTGCATGTTGGTATAAGGACTTGAAGCTAACCCAACTAACAGTATGTTTTACATGTTTGCGTTGCTTTTTTTTATCTTTTTTTAAATAGTGTAGTTTAGAACAGTATATAAATACAAATCCTTTTTTTATGAATGATATGTAGTGCATGTTTGGTGAGAATTCACCCCCTGTCACACACCTTTATGGTGACATGCAGGGTATTATGTAGATGTAGATGCCAACTATTCTTAATTTTTACATTATTAAGCATTGAATCATGCATGTGATTCTAGCATTTCTGGTGATGACTCACACCCTCGTGAGCAGGGTGCTGTGTAGATGTAGGGACGCAGCCCAACCGTCTTCTTTCTGCCCCCGACATAGCCGATAAAACTCTTCGCATCCGACGGCCGCGACGCGGCAAACTCGGACGCGCCCGGCCGGCCGGCGCGTCGCGACACCATACACATTCCCTCCCACGCCACCCCCTACGTCTACCGCAACGGACCCACGTCGCCGACGGACAAAACGACGCAAACCCAGGGGCGCGATGTCGGGAAAGAAACAAGCGCTCGCTCGCACAGAGACGGACAATCCACCCGACGAGAGCGCTCCTTGTCCGCGGCGGTTAGAGAGACGGCTCGGTTCACGGCTCCCTTTTGGGTTAACCTCTGACGTGGGCGAATCTGCCCTCGCGATGGGGAGGCAGAAGTGGGAGAGAAGCAGAGGGAGGGAGAGGGAGGAAGAGAACAGCGGGGGAAACTGCCAGAGGTCGAATAAGGAGTGCGAGAATGGTGGGGAGGATTTTATTCAGTCGACGCGGGCACCGCAAACATCAAAGGGAGATCTGGAATGGCCTACTCCTCCCCCTCCCTCCCTCCCTCCCTCCCTAACCTCACCCCCCCCCCCTTGGGGTATCCGCCTCTCTCGCGAGCATGACGTCACGCTCGATGAGGAAGAGGGCACTCGTGATTTCGCGATAGCTCACGGCAATTGCAGCACGCCGAGGTAAGCTTCGATAAAAGGCGAAAAAAATGCACAAACCCGCAGCCAGCTCGTGTTTTTTTTTCTATTCGCCGGTGAACAAAATTTATCGTTGCTCTCCCTTCCTCTTCCCTGAGGCATTCCATCAAGTATCCCGAATGCGTTCCTGCCGTTTTCATTGCACCATTGCGGGGTTCCGAATTCGGGCATTGACTGGAAAAATAATCAACTTTCCATCAGGAAGGCAGCAACTTCGTGCGTGAGAGGCATTCGGTGTCCCAACTTATCCGCGAAGATATTAAAATGTTGATGACGCATCGACATTGGTAGCCTCCAAACGAGTGACGGCCACAGTTTCCCCATGAATGAGCTGACGAATACTCATTTGTACTCCAGCGACAAAATTCCGGAGATTGACCCCAAAAATGCCCGCGAGCGAAAATTGTAATCCGACTGTGATTTTAACTCACTCAAATCACGACCAACCAATGTTTGATTTTGAGGAAATTTTAATGCATTCACGTAAAAAAGCGAAATCGGAAAGGGAGGTCAAATCAATATCCCAGAGCATACGCTGATAAAAAGTTAATAGCATTGACCCGTGCCAAAATATTCCTCATAGCATAAAAGGGGAAAATGAATAACGAATAACGGGAACGAATGACCAATTTCACTCCGGCGCCTGTCCAAATATAATTTCCACAAAAATCAAACTAATTAAATCGTTTTAAAACATACGCATTTGGGACGATGAAAACTATTTCACGAAAAAATTAATACAAAAACTTAAATTAATATAAATCACCTCTGCGGTAAATATCATCTATAATTTAACACGCGGTCATTTAAATGGAACCGGAAAACGTGATTTTAAAGATCAACAAAAAGACCTCTAAACATGAACATTTCAATTCACTACATCCACGTCGTGCCGGAAAATGAATTTTCACGGCTACTTCAGAGGATGGATTAAAATGATAAAAAAACTCAAACAATAACTAATGCAATTCAGAGGAGGAACTTGGAAAATTGTGGTGGAAACTCAATGTTGTCATTTCGGTTTAACCAAGCAAAGTCCAAATGGGTGCCAGCAAAGCAAACAAAGAAGTCTTGAGCTCACAGCAGGGAGCGTAGAGTTTCCCCGTGGCTCTCAGTATGAACTAATCAAATCCTGATTTACACACGCGCGAAGCGAACACTAAGCACAGTTCGCCGCCGCGGCGGCAGCAACAGCTGAATAAATATCTCTTTCAATCCCCCCCAGTTCTCTCTCCATCGCAGTGAACAGTCCACGCACGGCGCTACAGTCACGCCCGGCCAGCTTTTCGCAGACTTAACCGTCTGCTGCGGCTGCACGACGAACTATACTGGCTGCAGTCGTGTTCAACTAGCGAAAATGACCTTGGCTGACCGTCGCCTTTTCCGAAAAATTACAAGACCGGCGACAATGTCGCAATATATCGTACCCATATATCGAATGGGGTCGTTTACCATATTTTTTATTGACGAATCTGATAGTTTGTGAAATAAAAAGACCCGTATTTTTCCGTTTTTTGATCCGTCAATTATTTCTCGAGTTATAAGCGGCGAAAAACTGATGTTTTTAACCCTTTCGGAAAAGTGGGCGTGGTGCAACCACTGGCGTATATCGACTTCGACCAATCACAACTGAGCCCGCGAAGTTACTTCGCCTTATCGCAATGAGCTGTTGCGACAGGATCTGTGCGAGCAGACATTCGGAGAACCCCCCTCTACTCCCTTCCCTTCCCCTAAACGCTAACAAGGACGGGAGGAAATGACGTCAATGATATCAAAGTAGGTTCTTCGGTAGGCGTCACCTTTTGCTTATTTTAATTTTTGATTTATGAGTGAATGGTTGTGATTAGAAGATTATTTTTTTCACTAAAATTCTTTCTTCTTTTCCATCTAACGATTTCGTGTACAAAATTGCGATTTCGGTTCCGAGTAAACGCCCCCATTGAGAAAAAGAAAACTACCTTTATTTATATGTATGGCTTGGTGCTTTCATGGCGAATATTCAGGGTGAGCATTTCTCGAAATCTCTAACACTCCGACAAGCGACACGCCCAACGTATACAAGGATCCTGGAATCCAAATTGGCAATTCAAATTCCAGGATCCCTGAAGAGTCCCCCGTCGAAACGTCGGAAGAGGAAATGAAACTGACCCTATGGAAATCACGAGAGATTTCACCACTTCATTTATACACAGACTCATCAAGTGGCTTTTATACACCAGACTCACCAACATGGTATGACACTGCTGTCACCATACAAACTGTCATCGAAAACGAATGTTAAGTTGATAGAATAAAATTTAGTGAATTTTACAAATCCATTTTTTCTTTGAAGAACACATTCTTTGCATTACATTTCATAGTAGTGGTATTTTAATGTGCGTTTGAGGTTCTGTACCCGGATAAGGCTCGCTGTTACCTCTCCGAGTGTAACTCCCTTAACTCGCGGACGACAACGTGAAGGATAGAATCAATCAGAATTCCTGGCGCCTGTAAACCCTCCGATATAATCGACAACCAATCAAACCTCTCGTTGGCCTCCGAAGAGGGCTGAACATCGACAAGAGAATTACCGGCGAGAGGGAGAGATTAATCAAGTATTTTCCGGATGTGATCGCGGAAACGCGAGAGACGTGCGTCGACGAAACGGAGAGAAGAACCCAGGGGCGTGTGCTTGAAACCGTCGTAATTACCTCGAATAGATAAACTAAGGTGTCGCACGGCACAAAAACGAATGGTTGGCAAATTTAGCGTATTCCAATAGCTCGTAGCCCTCTTCGTTTTTACTTGAGTTTTTCTCATACATATCGCGAATAGAGCTCCAGTAGGAGAACTGCTTACAATGAGTGTGTTCATTACGAGCGATTAAAAACACTCCAAATTTGCCAGCCATTCGTGTTTGCACCACGTGACTCCTTGGTTACCTGTTCGAGATAATGCCGACGGTTTCAAACATCGCCCCAGGAGGGCGTTACCCTCAAAGGAGAACTCTGAGAGTGCCTACGTGCGCGAGTCTTTTGATCCGTAGTAGAGGATGTAACTGTGTCAATTACGAGCCACATCAGAGCATGGCGGGAGCTGGCAGCGTTCTGGGTAATTAAAGCGAAAACTTGAGAGGACCGGGTAAGCGGAGGTGGCAACGGCGGGCGCAGCAAGACCACCTCGTCTGCGGAGAGACGCCAAATTTTCGGCCGGCGGAATAAGACGGGCGGGCGGCTGGCCACTGAATCTGGCTCCGCGTCTTCTCAGCTCAAGAACACACGACCACCAAACCCCTCGCAAAGAAAAAACCTCGACTTTCTTGCCCGAAACCTCGCCGGCTGTGCGAGGCAAGTTAAGAACCCGTCGAGGGGACGCCCTTCAAACCTAGGGATGACAACGCTGTCGGAGGAGGTATGAGTTTGACCGCGCCGGGGGGAAACGTAAGGAGAGTGATGCGAAGGAGGTGAGGAAAATGGGCAGATACAGGCACGTAGACAGAAATTAGCTTCGGGGGGGGGGGGCTAAGTCTTGCGTAACTTGAAACAAATCAGCCTTGCCCATTCGGTGCCGACATGTTACAAATCTCTTTCCTTAATTTTCAGTGTTTGGTATTTAACTTTTACAGTGCCCATACTTATCTCTTCTCACTGGTAAAGTTCACTGCTAAAATCAGAACAACAAGATTATTGAGAAAAAAAATTCGGGGGGCTGAAGCACCAGAAGCCCACCCCCCCTGGCTACGTGCCTGGGCAGATAAAAAAAAGAAGCAACGAAATTACGGTAATGACTGATCAAAGGAACATAATCGATGAAACCGACCGCATCACCGAATCGGCGGTGACACAAACAGCACATAAAGCTTTTATTATTTCCTCCACACTCCGCACGGAGAGAACACAAAAAAGTGGAAACACTGATACTGCTATACAATAACCATTTTCATCCCTCTCTCTGCTTTTTTCGATACACATATATACGTAAAATACGAAACCCCCCACGACATCAGGTAGACTGAAGGTTAGCGTGAAGAAAAAGAAGACAACGACCAGACAACTTCGGCAGACATGCAAAAAGTAGGATCCCTACAGTAAAACGAAAAAAGTGTACATCCTTATCTTCCGACCAACCCGCAAGGCTCTTGAAGGTGTATAGCAGAGGGTGAGTTGTCACCAAACACACTACGCACATGCACCGAAGTTCATTTATACTACCCACTAGTATTGAAGGCGGATAAGCTCTTCCTTATAGAAATCTTAAAATTTGCATATCAGTCAGTTAAGATATTTCGCGGCTAGTTCGCAATCCTTGAATTAGTGATCCTAAACGATGACACACCGACAGAATCGTCCATGTCTACGATTCCGCGCAAAACTTCCATATCTACGTCAACCACATCGACCTTGTTGCTCTTCGTATCGACTCCGTCGCTATGAATGCTTGCTTCGTGTCGATATATCATCACGTCGCGCTGAAAACGGGGGGTCATGACATGTCGTTATGGCTGCCGGAGGAAGTGAGTTGAGAGGGCAGAGGGAGTGAAGGGCGGCGCTGGCAAAGGGGGATGAAGGACTCTCTCTCTACAGCCAACTCCGAAACATCCTTCCTCTCGCTCCTAACCCGAAAGTTTCGCCGACATCCCTCCCACCCTCCGCACAACCTCCCGCAGCCTCCCACGGACTCCTCGGCCTGCCTGCTCCATCAACTTCATTACACTTAACTCGGCTCAAAGCGCCTCGATCATCTCCATTTCCCTACACCCACACGCACTCCCTCTCTCTCCATATCTCTCCCTCTTCCTCCTTTGTCTCTCTCACCATTTCCTCATCATCCCCCTTCCATTTTCGCCCCCCATCCCACCATCATTCTTATTCCCCCACCCTACCACCTATTCAAAATTTTTCACCTTATCGAACGGCGATTGCGACCGGGATACAAGAAGGCATGCCGACGACAGTCGGATATTTTTTCCCAATTAGACGAGGAGGATATGGGATGCTAGTAATTAACTTGAATTTCATAACGCTTTTCTGGAGTTAAACAAATCACCAAATGTTCCTACGCACTAGGTAAGGGGCCAGTAACTACAGTTCGCGAGCCACATGTCTCTTAGGGGTGTGTACGTGTGGCTCGGAAGTAAAATGAAAAGTGGAACTAGAACTACGGTAGTTTCATTTCTTAAAGAAACAATGCCACCAATAAATGAAAGTATTATAATATTACTACCTAATTCAAGCTAGGTAGAGTACCTTAAATTAAAAACACTAATGAATAAAGCTACAATAACGTGAATTAAATTTTTTCTCAATTACAAAAATATATTTATGGCTCTCGAATAAGTTTTAATCCTTTGGCAGGAATTGAATTTGGCCCTTCCGCCTAAAAAGGGTGCCGATCACTGCACTAGACCATGAAGTTAAAATTAGTAAGGAGATTAGTAAATCTATGTTTTTTAAGTACGTTAAAGAAAAAAAATAAATGCCGGTGTCGCAGTTAACCAAACTAAAACTTTGAACAGTTTTGCAAACATCTACAAGGAAGTTAGGCACAACTAACTGTGAAAATGAGGAAGGAGGAGGCATGAGATACGAATTTCAGTTACTAAGGATAGAGGTAAGCTGAGTCTAAAAATGAAGCAATCTAAGGCATCAGTACATTCAAGGAGTTTGTTCATAACATCCATGAAATAGTAGCATATCATTAAGCGCTACCGAGGCAGCAACAATTGAAAGCACTCGCGAAGAAGAATAAAAACGGGGAACGAGATATAACTCAAGCGTTCTCTGTAAATTATAACTACTATTCGGCATCATAACACTAGTACTGCCGCACATGCATGAAATACCGCGTAACGAGGGTGCATCTCAATAAACAATGCATGGAAACCGCAATTAGAGACATTTCATGAAATCCGAAAATGGGTCACAAGCTTTTCTAGACAATGACTTCCGACGAATGGATAAACAGTGGGCCTTTCGCAGGAATTAAGTCCGTGTTAGAAAATATTATACTCAACGAGACGCACTGACACACAATAAGGTCCAAAGGTTAACAGGGCTAGCAAACCCATAAGCGACAAAGCAAAGTCAAATTCTTAACCCTGAATGTAAACATTTGACCATGACCATACAAAGTGCAAATTTTGAATGCCCTTCCGCCAAGGGTAATAGTTTTCCGCAAAATTCATGAAATGTGTATTTTAATTATGATGGTCTCTAAAATTTCGGTATAATGCTTCGTGCGAATTTTATATTTTTCCTAATTACACTGATTTCCATCTTAAAGAAACAGCAATGATGAATTCCAAATGCGTACGCCTTTATTTTTTTCTTGTTTATCCTTTCTACTACGACTCGCCAAAACAAGTATGTACTTACCATGGGGTAATATTCAACACTTTGCGAAGAATACGCCCATTATTAGGCGTCATTCATTATGATTTTAAAGTAATAAGCATTCATTTCGTTTCCGTGCATACAACTTATATTCACGACCTAAACTTGACGATACATAATTTGGCAGTGATAACTGATTATATACTTTTTAGTCTTTATAATAACAATAATAAAAGTTTAAATTAATTGAACTATATTTGAATAGTGATACATTAACAACAGATTAGCTTAAGCTGTTAATTGTCCGCGTGTAATTTTATTCTGAGAGGTTTAAGCATAAAATTATGGAACGAAATCGCAGTAGAGTATTGTACCTATACGGTGCAGTGACATCGTCAGTTTAGTACATAATTATGGTACATTAGCGCAGTAGGTTCTACGAAGGTTTTTTCTTGCCTTTTATTCCTCCCTCTAGTAGCATATTTCTCGATTTTCATTAACATAGTTCTAACTAATTAGGTAGATTTAGGAGGATTGACATATAACACTTCCCACACAACCATCCCGGTTTACCCATCATCCTAGCATCCATCAAGACCTTCAAAACACCCTCGCCCTTTATTACTCGTTCCACCCACTCCCTCTACCTCCAACTAGTATCTTTAATCAACTTCCTCCCCTTCGCTACCACTTCCTCTTTCACCCTCCTTTCCAGCCGCTTTACCTTTTGCAACCTTCTCCACACCCACATATCAAAATCTGAGAGCCTACGATCATCCTCTTTCGGTTACGTCCACGTTTCGACGACATGACTAAGCTTCAAAGGCATCTAGTTTGCCTACGGGAATAGGCATTATAATTGTGATTTAATTAACCGCCCTTTGTATTGGGTGTATAATATGTATCTCTCATTCCGTATTAACTTGTAATTAACTTCATTGATCATCCTATATTATTTCTGTAGTCAACATCTCGTTTTCTCAATTAATACAAAGCCTATAGGGATGGGATAGATTTATTAGTGGGAGGAATAATATTCCACTCCCTGATATCACATACTAAGTTAACATCAAATCAACTTATTTTTTTGTTTATTTATTTATTGTTTGTTTGTAAATTAAGTTGAAAGAAAAATCTTTTACCGTAACTAAACAAGACCCATTGGAGCCGTAACCCATTAACGAAACAAGACCCCAAGTAGACACCGTAAAAAAACAACGAAAAAGAAAGGATTATTGTCGGCAAGAGACATTTATTTATTGACTTTAATCGCACAAATAAATAACTAATATGATGGAATTGTAAATTCTTTAAAATTGTAAATTTTTATTGGGGGGGAGGGGGAGGTAGATTGTTTGAAATTTTGGCGAACGTGATTTCGAACATAAAATTACCATTAATTTATTTTGATTTTTTAATGTTAATATTTATTATTACTCCTTCGCATGCGGGGTACGACTTGCTATTGATGTTACATAAGACATAAATACTACGAATTGCTGCACCGTTACGAACCACCGCCTTCGCCTCTTTCCTTTGCACTTTCGTTCCCATCTCGTTTTCCTTCGGGCCAGGGTTTTCGCCCACCCAAGCGTTAACACCCGACCTGTGTTCTTCGCACTACTACCTCCGTCAAAGAGCGAGAAACCCTTGCCATCCCTCCACCCTCTTCCCCTCGCCACTCAACTCCGAAACGTATTTACACTTTTGAAACTAATTACGGTCCCCTGGAGGGGAGGGTGAGAACACGAAACTTGTCCTCTTCTCTTGTTTCGGGGAGATGGCGGGCATGCATCGCGGGGAGAGCGAGACGGGGGAATCCCAGATTCGCGGAATCAACAGTTTAAAATCAGTGGGCGCTGGAAAAGGTCAGCGTTGCCTCGGAGGCGCTCGGGGAGGTGAACGAATTCCAGGCAATCGTCGTTACACCTCCATTGTCCTAAAATGTAATCAAAGCAGGGTCGTCGCGACGCCCCAATCAGCGTGTTTAATTATGCTAAAGGATGGAGTAGGCTTGGGGCCTATCTCAGAGCCACCCGAAGACTCCAGTCGACTTCGAGTAAACTAACCTATTATCCTATGGTGTTTAAGAAACCTCTGTTTCTGAACCGTGAACTGAAGAAAACACCAATTTCTCAAAAATAAACATGAAGTTTTCTAGCGAATACATATGTTTGAATGATCCTCATCTCCTGTTTTACTATAATTATTTTAATTTTTTAAATTATGTTCCTGATGACATTTAATTTTATAAGCTCATTAAAACCAGTGCTTGGTGTTCGTCTGTTAGAACTTGATATTTACCTTATATTCTCGGAACTCTTGTTAGCTTTGCTAATGTATTTCTTTGTTACCGTTGTTCACAGTGGACGTATTCCAAGAACAATAAGAAACATTATTATTACAAACGTACTGCAACAGTAATTATCGGAAAACTTGAAGAAACTAAATGGTTACTGGGTGTGTAAAAGTACTTCAAGAAGAATTTAATTGTTTTAGCAACGAAACATTTTACTGAAGAATGACTATGCAATCATAAAAAACTTATGAAATTGAGGCTTTGGTATCCTTTTCAAAATCGTCAAATCACTGCTTCCTTACAGATCTATTTTTGTAATATGTACACGACGATGCATATTTATTTTTTCTGGTTAACTTACTACATTAACCAAGTAATATTATGGTAGATATCAACATTCTTCTGCTAGAAGAGCAACAAACACAGAGAAATTAGATACACCTCCTAAGATACACCGCATTTTCCTCATTTCCGTCGAGCTCGCTGCCAACAAGTAACCGTCGTAGACTGAGGAGAAAGCAAAAGAAGCTCATTGATGATGGGTGAATAAGCCACGGTGAGAATGCAGTCTCACGGCATACGAGGCCACGCGAAAGGGGAGGGCACTAACAACGTTAAATCAAGCCCAACGAAAAATATACTGAAGAAAGATCGGGTGCGTATCCCCCGGCGTATCTTTCGACAGAATTCTTTACCGGCCTACTTCATCTTGGTTAGGCTCCTCTTTTCGTCCGATGTTTCGCTAAACAACTTGTTCATCATCTTCAGGCCTTGCCTTAAAGTTGGGTGGATAGTTCATTGAACAGTCGGCTGTGATGTAGGGCCCAACCCGGCTGAAAATCCGTGAGAATTCACTGAAAGACTTGCTGTTTCGGGTGACCTCATTCCCGTACAAAGGAAAAAAGAACTTATCATTTCACCGTTAAAGGAATATTAATTAAATCTGAGCAATTACTCAAAATACGACCAAACAATTGATCAAGCGCATGGAATAAGCATAAAACTCTTAAAATAAAATGGCTACACAACAGTGTAGTAGTGATACATTACATTCTAAACGTTTTTACTTTGCGGAATTACGATTATGCATTAATTAAATTCCAGTTGGATGCATTTCTCACGCACCTGGATAACATCGGGTATCAACGGCAAAATTAAGTCCACTAGTCTGGAAAAATAAACATCAACACATTGAATCACACACCCTGTGCCGGAGCTGCTTGCGATAGTCTCGAAGATATGGCATCTCACAATCAGAATAAAATGGAGTCGTTGACGAAAAATCAGAGTAACGAGGAAGTCCTAAGAAGAGGACGAGAAAAGAGAAGTCTCCTGACAACTCTAAAAAGAAGAAGGGACAACTCAATCGGCCATATCTTGAGACATGATGGCCTGATGAAGACTATCGTCGAGGGAAAAGTGAACGGAAAGATTGGAAAAGGCAGGCCTCGTATGAGATACATGGAACAGGTTGTGAAGGATGTAAAAGAGAAGAATTACGTCACAATGAAAAGGTTGGCCGATAGAAGAATCAAGTGGAAAGCTGCGTCAAATCGATCCTAAAATTGTTGAGCAATGATGATGATTAATATAAGTAAAAATTTCTCCGAAACTGCACAAAATTTAACAGTGTATATTACCATTTTACGCACATGTAGCCAAAATACTATGGCTGCGGCGCAAAAAATGGAGTTAAATATTGTCATCCTCTCTCTGTTCACTCAAAAGCATTAAATTGAAAGTATTTGCGACACTGTTTATTAGCAATGCGTCAAACCAATCCTAGGATTGTTGACCAATAATGATGATGACGAAAAATATTACTGATGCTCAGGTATACTTGAGTACTCCTCTCTAATCATCAAAGTAAATTATCCACCGTAATGCTTTCCTCCTAATACGCACCTCTACTTTCAAAAAGAAAATATCAACCCTTATTTGCTGGGTCGTAGTAATGATCAATGAGGTAAACGATATGCGAGCTACAAAGAAATATTTCATAATCGGTCATTCATGCGCACAATTAAGGGAAAATAAAAACGTAGATTTCTCGCTGGACGAATATTCCTCCAGCGCAAAGAAAGTGGCTCAATGGAAAGGGCGGAACTGAATCCATTTGAACTCTCAACACCCTCTCGTCAAAAACAAACTCCTTTCGCCCCGCTTTCACATCATTTTCACCCAAACCCCTTTCTCCCCACGTATTTCCCAGCTTCCAGATCCGCCACGCAACAGACGGAGAGCAGCGTAAAACAACCTCTCCACTCCCGGCTCCCGAACTTCCTTCCTTCCCCACCAATTCCAGCCTGAAGGAGACGCAGCCGAACTCCTGGAGAACATTGAGGCGACGTCTGAATGCGGAGAGGGGGAGTACCCTGGGGGGGTCTGATTCCCTCAAAACGTGAAATACGTCGCCTCCAGAACTCTCTATAGTGTTTTATCGCCACCACCCTCTCGTTCCCGCAAACTACCCCAAGAGGGACCGACCCCCAACCTCCCTCCGACCCCGACCGAGCCCCCGCTCAGTAAATAGCAAATCCTGCGCGTCCGATTGGGATTGTATCCTTCATTCCCGCATTCTCGGCTGCTTTATTAGGCCTCTCATTCCAGAAATAGGGTAGTACAATCCACGACTCACCACAAGAGTGTATGGCAGTGGACCATTACGCATCTGGAATAAAGTATACACCAACCCCGGTTATTTTAAACGCAGTGTAATTATGCCACATAGCAAAGGAGAAAAATTATTGCCTTGGAGCAATCACTGCGAAATATCGAAATAAAATATCGGAATAGAAGAAAATCTATTAAATGAAGCGATCTCCTTCAAAGTTGACAAACATTTTTATCGCCTACATCGACCCCACAAGGCGTGGATCCAAACAAGCTGCTTTCTGTTCTCACACAATTTCCAATCAAATTCCATTCTTAGAATATTTCCAATTATATCTAAATACATTTTCACTTCAGCCTGGCCTGAGGACGCCCGCAGTAGAGTGGGTGAAACGTCGCCATTTTACACAATGACAACGCGGAAGAATCCCGAAAGCTTTTTACAATCAGTTTCTTTTGATGTTGGATAAAAGTTAGAACTTGTAATGCATGTAACGCATGATAATTATTGAAATCTCCCCTTTGGTATGTAGTATATGTAAACTTTAGATCATGTACGTAGTAAATGTTTGGTGACAAACCTGCCATACACCTTCGAGGTGGCTTGAAGGGTAGTCAGTAGAATAGATAAATTCTGCTAACATAAGTACAGTTTGGGACATTTGACAATTTTTTCCTTTCCTAGTACAATATTCAGTTCATAGTCCCTAAACTGATTATGTTATCCTGGTGAAGTCTTCTCGGGTTCTCCACCGGGTCAGGGATTCGTCGACAGCCAACGTTTTGACAGCTGACGTCGCCGTGATCATTCAACACCCTGAAGATGACGGCAGTGTTAGCCGTCAAAACGTCGGTAGTTGCCGAATTTCCGAACCGGTAGAGAATCCGAGAAAACTTCATCAGTATCATTTGCCGGAAAAAAAACACCAGATCCATCATAATGGGGTCGTTTACATTTTTTTATTGCCGGATCTGATAGAGTTTGTAAAATATAAATACCCGTATTTTTCCGTTTTTGGTCCGTCAATTATTTCTTGAGTTATGAGCGGCGAAAAACTGATCTTCTTAACCCTTTCGGAAAAGTGGGCGTGGTGCAACCTTTGACGTCATTGACTACGTCCAATCACAACTGAGCCCGCGAAGTTACTTCGCCTTGTCGCAAAGGGGAGGACACAGCTGACTCTGCCAATCGGAGCGATTGCGACAGGATCCATACGAGCAGACCTTCCGAGAACCCCCTCCACTCCCTTCCCTTCCCCAAAAGTAGTCAGGAAAATGACGTCATTGTTATCACAGCAGCTTTTTCGGTGGGCGTCACCTTTTTCTTATTTTGATTTTTGATTTATTAATGAATGGTTGTGGTTAGAAGATTAATTTTTTCACTGAAATTCGTTTTTCGTTTCCATCTAACAATTTCGTGTACAAAATTGCGATTTCGGTTCTGCCATTCAGCCATTCTGTTATGGCTGGACCTTACTCGTCCAACAACTAGTTGGACTCCATTTTGACCGGAGAACCATAGTGTCCCGACCACTTCGCGCTGTTGAGTCCTCATCCGCCAATCTTCACCCCGCAGAAGCGCAAGGCGTGGAAACTTTATGACAGAGAAAGAGAACGAAAGGGGGAAGAGGGAGAGAGAGTACAGTGTCGCCATGGAGATGGGCCCCGCCCAAGAGTGTGAGATGGAAGAGGCTGTTAAAAGGGAACGCTGTACCGCGAGATAGCGGAGGCGTTCCCCCTCCTGCCCCCGATATCACACGCCGGGGGTGCTAGCTGATAAAAATCCCAGCACGCATTAAGAAGGCATTAAGCGAAACGAACGCCCTCCCATCGGTGTAAATTTTAACGGGCGCCGAGCGATTTATGGAGCGTTTATTCTCGAGTGGGTACGGCGAAACCCAGCAAGGAAGTTTCCCGCGGAGGAAAGATGCTCGGAAACTTTTTTAGAGGGGTTGTTTTCCACGTAGATTTGCAATCTGCAATGAGGAGAAACCCTGAAAGTCGAGCGGGAGAGCATTTGTCCACTGAGGACCCCTGAAACAAGACCGAGGCATACATCGGCGCAAGAAAAATGCCCATGATTACTCCAGACGTTATACTGTAAAAAGTTGATCTGATTTTCAGTGCGATCTGAATTTAAGCGCTGTCTGGTTGTAAGGCAGGAACACGGATTTAAGGTACGGAAGAGGCAGGAACATGGATGGTTGGTACAGGAGCAGTTGAGCAGGAAGCAGAGGAAGCAGGATTCTGGATGGTCTGATTTTCAGCCGTTCACCTGCCTTATTTTTAGACAAGATATTACTGCTGAAATTCAACATACCCTGTCTTAAAATTGTTGCATCTGAAATTCAGATCGCTTTTGTACCTTAAAATCAGATCTACTTTTTACAGTGTAATGCCCCTTTCTTTCCCAAAATTCCAGGCGGCATTTTTAAGCGCCGGCTAGCTAAGGGTCTGATGCTCTTAAATTTTCAAGCGAAGAATAACACTAACATTCCTATACCTTGGAGCTAACTGCTCCAAAGTGGTTGAAGTGAATCATCTCTTAAGGAATACAGACAATTCAAACTTCCGAAGTATGGGATGATTTTACTTGGCAGCGACAATAAAAAATACGAATTCATCCACGTACCCACGTACGTGATCTGCGCTAAATAATCTAAGAAAAAAGTAAATTAGAATTAAGCTGAAACTGAGGGGTTATTCAAAGCACATGGTACTGCGAATCAGTCGGCTTCATTGCGACTGTCAACATCCAATTTTCCAACTCCTTTTTTAAAGTTGATAAATGAAGTTTAAATCAGGAGGCGAGTAGATATATTCCACCAAGCACAGATAACAGAGAGGATCGACACAATTGTAAATCAAACCTTTGGTTTCACAATGGGAAACAAGCCTCGACAAAGACCGTGCTACTCAAATTCATTCCGGCAACTCGAATTTTTTTTTAAGGTATTGATCAGATAAAGCTTCCCTTGAGGAAGTATTTCGGCGCAGCTTTTGCGGGAGTTAAAAACCTAACCGAGAGTCTAAATCGCGGCACATTCAAAGGGCGACATTTCCACACACTCGCGACTAGTATAAGGGGATGAAAAAAAGTCGGCGCGCCTATGGTTTGTGCCGACTCAGTCGGCGAGGCGGCGACATGATCGCTCGGACCAGCCAGGCTGTCTGTCAACGCCTCTGCAAACCAGCCACCTGTTGGCGGCCACGAACAAACCAAACCCACGCCTGTCCAACACATTCTCTCTCCCTCCCTTTCACCCTCTGCGACACCATTTTCATCCCCCATCCCCGACGACATCGCGATTGGATGACAAGCCTCCGAACCTCCGCCGACTATCGCAAGAGGCCGCTGGCGTCGGAAAGCTGAAAGTGAAAGGAAAAACTGCTCCAGCGGTTAGATGCCCAGTGTAAGCTCGAGAAGGAAACTTCCTACAGTGCGGTCGACGGGTTAAAAACAAGGAGACGTGCGCACAAAAAAGTTCCATTGAATGACTGACGCAATCGCGGTCTCAATAAATCCTTCAATTGACGATGTCGCTGAAGTTCGGCGTTAGATTTTTTTAGACACAGCGGAATTGATTGTACCCCTACCATCGCTGAAACAAAAAAAAAAAAAGAATAGGGTAGTTTCCTTCATCAAAGAAAACAGACTTCATTAATTGCGATTTGTGCCCTGCCATAAATGTAATTAATATACGCAAAAAGTTTGTATTGAGAAATCCCAGTTTACTAGAGAATCAAATGTTAATTTTAAGGCCATTTGAAAAGGCTCTGAAATGGCGGGGTGCGCTGCCTTCATGCTGACGTAACAGGTAGGTAGTTTACGTTGCGAAGCATAGGAAAATTCGTCTCCTGAACTTACCGTTGTATCTCAGGGCCCCTCAGCTCTAGTGAATATTTATTAGTATTAACCTGTAAAAACTATCAATGTTGGAAAAGAATTCTCCGTTAAACATGGTGTTATTAGTCATTTTATTGGCTCAAGGACGTCCTGCTCGCTGTGTCTTCTGCTACGACGAAGCATGGCGTGAAGGTCGTGCGGCGATAGGCGAACTACATGATATGCTTGTGAAAGGAATAGTAACTGATTTTAAATGAATCAACTGCATAAATAGTGTTAAATAAATGAATAAAAGTTAATTATAATTAATTAACGGAATAAATATGCCTCCAATACTTGTTCATAAGCTTTAACGGAGTGCGGCGTCTATTTGGAAGCGTCCGCAGCACCACCTGGTGGCAGGTAGAGGAAATAGTTTGACGTCAAACGTAGGATTAACCGGCATGCAATAGTTTGCCGTCGCGTTTTCGCGCCATATATTTTTTTCACTTTTTAATTAATGAGGAAAAATACTTAACGTCATTTAAAAATCGAAAGGCTTAAAACACGTACTCCAGAGGTTATAAACTTTCGATCAAGACAATAAAAAAATAATAGGAAACTACCCTATTCCCGGAGGATTATCTACAATTTTCACTGAACATCCACTATATCCACAGGCGCAATATTGAACATGCGAATGACGCCCTTAAACTCAAGAAATAGGGAGTTATAAGTTATGTCATAGTAATTTTTATTAAATTTATTTAAGTTCATTCTCTATCAATTACTTAGATCGACTAATTTAAGTGGCACTTTACAGTAATCGAACTTTTTAGCTAAATGGACAAAAAAGTTAAATTCATGATTTAAACGGAATAATGACCTAAACATTTCTAGATAGTTTTCGCATTCATTTTCCGCAAAAACCTGCAAAAGTATAAACATTATTATTGTTGGTCGTCTATCGCTGAGAACAGGTTTAAATTGACATAAAATACTTACTAAAACCACTATATTTTATGAATAATTGCAAAATAGGGTAGAAGTTACTTCCAATACGACCACAATCAACAACTTTCAAGCCAATGCAGACGCATCAATAACTTCTCGAATGAAAACCGATAAAATACGAGGGGCGGAATACATCCATTAATTTCCTCCCGAGAAACGTTCCTTCGACCCATCATTTTCGCAGAAGTACCAAGAGTGGAGAAAGCATTTCATCAAGCAAGACATCTAGGAGCGATATAGCATTCATTCCCAGACAGTGCGTGGGAGGAGGGCAGAAAAACAGCTTCGGGTCCGGGGACGTCGAAAACACAGCGAAGAGAACCATCAACTTCCAAGCACATCCCATTCGGAAAATTTCAAAGAAATTCCACATCGGGTTCCATGAGATATCGCTCATCATCCATCACCATTGATTCGGAGTAGAGAAATAAACCAGTGGTGCCATCTCACACTCCTTTCAATGCATTCGGTTTTTAACGTACACACCAAGAATTTAGTGGAGTCGTACTATCCCAACCACGATAATGGAAAGGAAAATGAGTTACGCTAGAGCAACGAGGGAACACACATTAAGACGTTGCTTTACATCCAAAGAGACCGTCAGTGGCTGGAGAACATAATAGGGTCGTTCACCATATTTTTATCGAAGAATATCATAGAGTTTATAAAATAAAAAGACCCATATTTTTCAGTTTCTTGGTCCGTCAATTATTTCTTAAGTTATAAGCGGCGAAAAACTGATGTTTTTAACCCTTTAGAAAAAGTGGGCGTAGTGCAATCTCTGACGTAATCGACTTCGTCCAATCAAAACTGAGCCCGGGACGTTACTTCGCCTTATCGCAATGGGGGACACGCAGCTGACTCGCCCAATAGGAGCTGTTGCGACAGGATATGTGCCAGCAGACATTCCGAGAACCCCCCTCTACTCCCTTCCCTTCCCCTAAACGCTAACAAGGACGGGAGGAAATGACGTCAATGATATCAAAGTAGGTTCTTCGGTGGGCGTCACCTTTTGCTTATTTTAATTTTTTTTATTTATAAGTGAATGGGTGTGGTTAGAAGATCAATTTTTTCACTATCATTCATTTTTCGTTTCCATCTAACGATTTCCTGTACAAAATTGCGATTTCGGTTCCGAGTAACGCCCCCATTGCGAGTCAACTTGGAACAAATTCAAAAGTTACCATCTGACGACAATGCGATTAAATTTCTTAAATAATAAATAATTTTATCAATTAAAATAAACTGCTTTTAAAGCGTCCTTCCGCCATCATTTTCAATGCCTAATATATATAAAGTAATAAATTTTATATTATTTATTTTATATTTTAAATCTAAAAATAATAATATTGTTAAAATAATAATAATATTATTGTTTTAAAATATTTATTAAATAAAAAGTAGTATTAATTAAAGTAATATTAATAAAAAAATATTACGAATCACACTTCATAATAAATTTTCAATTTTTTTTTACCTTCCTTTCTTTCCCAGCAAAATGTCACTTCAACGACTGTGACCACTCACATTTCCACGCCCTTGTGGGAGCTCGTAGGGCAATACGTAGTCGTAGATAAAGCATTCTTAATACGGTAAGCTCACTACTGGACTATCTAACCTAATTCGACCAATGAATCCATCATAATTCCGAGAGAACTTCAAAGAAAGGGTATAACTTAAACACTTAAACGACCAATTAAGGATACTTATTCTTAACACATTTTACCCCGGAATAGGTACATACCATGAGAATGCTGAAGTATTTTACATAATCAGGCGAGAGGAAGCACGCGACCAGACATTTTTAGTCGAGCCAGATAATGTTAAAGAGGATCAACGCGAGCGAGAAGGGAAAAATTATTCGAGATACATTGGCTACGGTGAATCCCTGTCCCAGAGTGACGCAATTTAACGGTTCCCTGTTTCCCACTACCAGGGAAGAGGATTTGTCCCTGGTACCGTTGGATGCTGCGGATTATACCCCCAACAATCTTCATTGTTTACGTTCAGCCGCATTCTTTCGGTCCACTACGGTGGAAAAATAAAAAAAAAACAAGAAATATTGTCGCTGGCCGGGCTTAAGAGGACACGCGTGGAAAGGCCCGGTTCGTTACAAAGCTTAACGCATGATCAACCAGTTAACGGGACGCCGTACGCATAAAACACAGATTTCCCTGCCGAGTAAATCACGAACCCGGCTTCCACGTCGGTTCTCCCCGCGCACTCGCGAAAAACAAAAGAACGACGAGAGCGAAGGAGGAGGGAAAGAGTGGAAGACGTGGCCAATCAATAACTTTGCTCTAAATCCTATCCTCTATGCTCCCTCCTCCTTCCAATGTCCACCCTCCCTCAAACACAAAACCCAATCTCACCGTCTCCCTCTCCTGTAGAAAACCCACCCAACCCCCACGCCTGATCGTTTGTTTTTTGTTTCCCAGCGGTCGCTCGCTCGTTTGCGAAGCGCACACAAAACGCCCTCGCACTCAAACCGAAGGGTATTTCCCTCCCTCTCTGTCTTTCGCTTTCTTTTTTGCTCCCGAACGAAATTAATAGGGAAAGTTTCCCTCTGGATGATAACTTCATCCTGGGTTCCTCGAATCACGGAAGACCACTGTAAAAAGTAGATCTGATTTTAAGGTACAAAAGCGATCTGAATTTCAGATGCAACAATTTTAAGACAGGGTATGTTGAATTTCAGTAGTAATATCTTGTCTAAAAATAAGGCAGGTGAACGACTGAAAATAAGACCATCCAGAATCCTGCTTCCTCTGCTTCCTGCTTAACTGCTCCTGTACCAACCATCCATGTTCCTGCCTCTTCCGCACCTTGCATCCGTGTTCCTGCCTTAAACCAGACAGCGCTTAAATTCAGATCGCACTGAAAATCAGATCAACTTTTTACAGTGAAATTATGGTTCCACGTACCAACTCCAGGCAGCATTATTGCCAAGTTGGGAGAGTACTCGAATCGCCAACAACAATACGAGCTCATTATAGCTAACATATTGACCTAATAGTGTAGGTTAAATGTAGGTAGAGATGGCTATGGTGAATTTGAAATATGTTCCTAACATAAGTAACTCATGTAAACACTCTAGCAGGCCACATGAGAATTATTAATCAAATCATTATCATCTATGCCAAATCATTATCATTGCATTCCCACGTAGATATTAACCATTAAGTTATACCAGTCTTTATTATGCATAATTATGCAATTTAATGTAATGTAAATACGTGATTTTTGTCTCTTAAAGTAGTAATGTAGCTATCGTTCAATGAGTTTAGGGTATGTTTATTGAATTGAAGTCACGTTGTGGGCGGGAAGGGCGTGTTAGTTCCTAAAGCCCCTCCATGAAATATCTGTTTTCACAGTAATTTAATTTATCCAAAAGAGTATTCGAAAATTAAAAAGTACCCACTTTAACGGAGCTACTTTAAAAGTGAAGTTAAATTACCTGCCACCAAAATTGCGTTTATTTGACACCGTTACATGCTTGACGAAATGAAGGGGGCCTGTACAAATCAACTGCAGTTCCAATGCCCAGTATCCTCATTTATATCGCTCAATTAGGATGTCGAAAGGATTACGATCTTATTGATTTCTCACACAGGACAATAGTAAAAGTTTACTTCAAATCATCTTTAAGAGGTCCTTCCAACCTGCTACACCAGAGAATGCGATTGTAAACCTCAAGAAGACCCGAACCTCACTAAATCGCGCAGAATGTAGCCGCAGTAATCATACAGTAGCGGAACATCCGTGTGATACATGTCCAAACAATGAATTCCACATGATAAATTACTAGATTTCTTTAAGGTGTTATTTCAGAACCTTTCAACCCCAAAAGGCCTTCCGTATGGGAGGGTGGAAGTACATAGGATGGTGTGGAGGATATTATGTAGCTACCAGCGTACATTAAATTTAAATGAGTACACCTATTCTTCAGATATTCATACTAGAGTGGCAGTAGAGTTAGGTTTTAAGATGTCCCCTACTGTTAACGTTTTACCTTTTTTTGCTCACCGGAGCTTTATCGCTAATTCCGGTTTTCGGAACTGGAAATAAAATTAATATTCTTTCCACCCTCAACCTCGATAGAACTCCCCGCATACCGATTTTGGTGCATTCATTGCAGAGACAGAGAGGGATCTGAACAATATTCTATTAACCATGGAAAGGACAATGGCCAGATATCAACTGAAGATAAATAAGAAGACTAAGATATTAGTGTGCAGCAAGAAAGAAGAGGCCAAAACCAATTTCAAACTAGGAAAACAAAAACTTGATGAGGTGAAAGAATAACCAACGATCGACGAAGCTAGAAAGAAACAGTAAGTAGAATAGCCCAGGCAAATAGGGCATTATATCAAAGGAAGAATCTACTTACAGCTGGAAATACAAGCGTAGAAGTAAGGAAACAATTCATCAGAACATACATCTGGAGCATATTTATTTACGGCAGTGAGGCATGGACGATGACAGCAGCGGAGAAGAAAAGGGTGGAAGCATTCGAAATGTGGTGCTACAGGAGAATGCTGAAGACTAAATGGATCGACCGAGTAAGTAATGAGGAAGACCTAAGAAGAGTGGGAGAAAAGGGAAGTCTGCTGACAACTCTAAAAAGAAGAAGGGACAACTCAATCGGCCATATCTTGAGACACGATGGCCTGATGAAGACAATCGTCGAGGGAAAAGTGAACGGGAAGATTGGAAAAGGCAAGCCTCGTATGAGATACATGGAATAGGTAGTGAGGGATGTAAAAGAGAAGAATTACGTCACAATGGAAAGGTTGGCCGATAGAAGAATCGAGTGGAAAGCTGCGTCAAACCAATCCTAGGATTGTTGACCAATGATGATGACACTTATTCTTCAGATACGCGTACTAGAGAGGAAGTAGATTCAGGTTTTAAGATGCCCCCACTGTTAATGTTTTACCGTACTTTATCACCAAGCTTTATAGCTAATTCCGGTATTCGGAATTGGAAATAAAATTATACTTTCCACCCTCTACCTCGATAGAACTCCCCGCATACCGATTTTGGTGCTGACTGGAGCAAAAAAAAAACAGGCTCGCACAGCCAACCCCTGAAGTGGGCAACCTCTCGTTTCCAGAGCGCGTATTCTCTTCTTTGTTGCACAGTCGGAGATCCCTTCGGAAAATACAAATTGGCCCCCCGCGGATTCGTATAAACATGTACATAAATATATATCCTTCCCCCTTTCCTCGGGCACACCCGCCCCGCCCCCTGCCCGAAGAAGACACGTATTTCGAATTCCTCCCCCGCCTTTCCGCCCGCCTCAGCTAAGGAGTGGGGAAAGGGTGGGTGGTCGGCACGATACGGTATGCAAATCGGTAAGGGGAAGGAGGTGTGAGGGAAAGGAAGGAAGGCAGAACCCATAAGAAACAGGCAGCGGCCAAACGGCTGGCATAGAAAAGGAAAATCCTCTTAGCGGCCCTAAAGTGATAAAAAATGAAATATCGAGCGTCCGGGTAACCCGAATACGGAACGAGGAAAGCGAGGCACGAAGCATGGAAACGAAGAGTTGAAACGCAAATAACTTTCTAAAAAAAAACGTTCATAATTCCCTTGGTTAAAAGCATTTACGATTCCATCGGCTTCTCCACTTAAAAGGGGCCTGTTACTTACTCCAATTTCTAGTTAGAAACAAGAGCTGAGACGACTATGAAGATAAGTGATATGGCGTTTCCACCCCCCAAGCAGTTACACCATGGACCGTAAGGCTTCCGTTTAATCCGATACGACTCCACATGTTCGCTATTAGAATAGGTGCGGCAGTAATCAGATTTATCGTCGTAATGACCCATATTTCTCATACTACTGCAAAAAATAGAAATTCACAGGCACCGCACAAACAGGCATTCGAAGTCTCTAAGACCTTCCATCCATATCAGTCGGAAAAATTGGACATACATTAGGAGAGAGGTGCAGCAATGATCATATACATACCTACATTTCAATCGGGATTGGGGTGGCAGATAATTCCGCTTAAACTGTCTTTAGTCTAGTCTTGGAAGCAGAACAGCATTCAAAACGACGACTTAATTGACGGCCAGTGTGCGATGCATTTGAAGATATTCGGCAGCTGCTTAGCACTATGAATACTACGCATTAAGATGATGAAGTCAGGAAATCGTATAAAGACTACTCTGTCTTCACACGAAAAAGAGCGATACAATGTTTCAATACGCAACTATTCTAAGATCTATAAGCATCGTGGACCGCCACTTATGAAATGATCATAGGAGACATTTTTTTTCAGTTCACATTCGTTAATTTTGTCACGTAACCTACTGCAAAGCTACAAAGAAAACGAAAAGACAACCCAGGAGTACAGATAGATGATAATAATTATATTTCACTCTAAAATTTCCGTTCTAAAGGGCATTTTAACTTTAAATATCATACTGGCTTCGACAATTTCAGAAATACGACATAACAGGAAATAGGATAGAGAAAGAATCCACTGAAAATCGCTTTTAGCGACAGAGTGAAAAGATGTAATTTTTCCTTTCATATTAATTTTGCTCAAACAGTTTCGCTTGGCAGGAAATCACAAGCTAGACACGGTGAGGCTCCTATAAAATGCAGTAAAAATTTGTAAGACACGGCAGTCCAATCCATACTCATACGCTTATTAGACACTAGTGGTTAAGGGTAAGCTTGTGTAAGTTCTTTATTTCATAAGAAAAGGACGATAAAACAACAATGCATAAAGTTGACCACTAAATAAATCAATCAGATATTTATTGCTGGACTTACAGCCCACACCGCGCGATCAGACCTGTCAATTTGACCGTCCACTGGAATAGGTGCGTCATTTAAGTCGGGCATTAACATTCAAGGCAAGAATTCGCCACGTCAAGTGCCAACCCTTATTCCGCTCGCTCGCTTCAATTCCTTCCATGACGGGGATTACTCCCTGAAATCCCGAGGCCAACGCCCTTGTCCCGGTGCCTTTTGAGATGAATACGCGCAGGTGTCGATAAGACAAAGGTCTCAGCCGCGAGTTATATCGAAAGGGAAGGGGAGTTGAAGGGTGAGATGCTTGGACGGGAAGGCACGGGGTGGAGTGAGGAGGGAAGAGAAAGAGATAGGGGGTCGGAGGGGGGGAATGGACCGCGAAGACACGGCACTTCGAGGAAGAAGACGGAGATGCGAGAGGGAGGGTGAGCAAGGAAAGAATGAACAGTAACGAGAGGAGACTTTTATTGCCGGCCATTATTCATGACTTCCAAGAATGAGCATGAGGAGTCGAATTGGAACATTCTGGCAAAAATTATGCACGTGGCTGGACTCGAGAAAAATAAGGTATGCCAGCAAAAAACCCAGCCTTGACTTAACTAAAATAAGGATTATTTTATATGGATAGGAATCACTTTTCCACTAGCAGCCGCCCAAAAATCATTTACGCCGAAATGAGAATTTTCGCAGCTATGACTCCAACTTACATTACACCATGGGAAAGAGCATAAGAAGCAACATAAGAGAATCAGTGTGATGGATCACATGATTCACGCACACACCAAAATACGCAAAGTAAAGTTCGGATGCTTTCCCCACGAATGCAGTTGATGAGAGTAATTCTGGTACTCAACCGGGTTAAATTCTCCAAGTCTGCAACATTTTGATGCGCGAGTCGCCTTAGGAAACGTCTGTATCCATGGAAGATTTACCTCGGTATAGAGCCCAAGTAACTTCCAACGACAATAATAGAACGATAAACAACGAGCTAGCTTAGACAACTGGGTGAGGGGCAGAAATTGTAAACGCAAACCAATTTCATGGAGAACACTGACTGTTACAAGGCGGAAAGGACGCAAATTCTCTTCTGTCGAACAACGGCGAGGCCATGTGGGGATTACGATCAACGTTTTCTGACGTGACGGAAACGGACAGTGGCGGTGAACGGCAACGTAGCGGCTAAATTGTTGGTGGTATATCACGATCGACGGCAGATTGGGAACACTGCCGTTTTCCAATATGGCGGCACGGCGAACAGTCACCTCTAGGGTTCGAATTTGTGTAAAATCATAAGTTTTTATCTTTTTCCAAAAATTTTCTAGCGTGAGTGAAGTGTGAAAATAGCAGGTAGTGTTATGTAAATTTCATCGAAAAAGGACGATTTTCAGTGATCGAAAAAACTGTTTGAAAAGTGTCACCCTCATCCGAGCATTTACACCCACTTGATTTTCAAGTCACTCGTGATTGGCTGACGGAAACCAACGCGACGGCAAAGCTAGACCTTGACAAGCTTTCCTCAACGTACGTCGGCGGCACGTCAACGTCCGTCCGTCGTGTCACTGCGTTCCAATTCTTCTAGCTTCAACAACGACACCGTCCGTTTCCGTCACGTCAGAGAACGTTCATCGTAATCCCGGCCTAAATTCAAAACGGACTCCATCTCTACCGCACCATCATTTGCGCCACATCACGCTTCGCCTAACCACGAGACTAATTCAGCGCAGATTGTTTCAAGAGGTAAACATCGCGCATCTCTTGGGTTAAATTCTTCTCCGGACAAACATAGGAATGCCCACTGCGTCGGAGTAACCCTATGCGATTGCATTGTACCCGGGCTTGGTTCGCGGCGTGCAAACGTGAGTGCAGAACTGTGCTAACGACTCACAATAAGAACCCAAATGCCACCCAAGCAGCCACTGCCGTACACCTCGCTTCAATCGTACCTGGACCACGCATCTGACTCGTTAAAGCTGGCGAGGAACGGGCGAGGATACACCAGGGACACGAATCCCACCAAGCCGCAAAAGCCACCGAACCATCGCCAACGCATGAGCGGCGGAATCGGCTCCACCGGAAAATTGGGTCCCTCTTAAACACGCGCGCGTTAGAATCGCTCAAAGGATTTTCTGGAGGCGGGGAGAGGAACGCGGTGGGTGGGCGAAGAAAAGAAATTCCCACGATCGGCTGAAAACGCTCCCTGACGGGATAATGAAGCATTGAGAAAGGTGACAAAGGGGAATGGGAGGAGGAGAAGAGATTGTACGAGGAATGAATGGATTGGGGGAGTGAAAGAGGGAGAGAGAGAGAGATTAGGAGGGAGGCGGCAGATGACACGGGGTGTATAGAGAGCACAAAACGGTATCCTGGATCGCGAATGGCTCGAAAATTCGTCTTCGGCCGTTCATCCTCCTCACAGTAACCTCACCGCCCACACCACGGTCTGTCAGGCGCAATCATTTCGCCCGTGGATTCACAGCGAGAGAGAGAGAGAAGGGGAGAGAGATATATAATGCGAGGGGTGCGAGACTACCGCATCTTTTCCCCTTCGGCATTCTCACTCCACCCAGGACACGCACGTTGGGCGGTGGTGAGGAAAGAGCGAGCGGGATTTTCGGGAGGGTGCAAGGGTAACACGACCACAGGATGGAGGTGAGAGAAAGAGAGAGAGAGAGAGGTCGGTACCGGAGGATAATGGGAGGAGGACAGAAAAGGGAAGAGCTTTACACAGCGAGGTGGCAATTGGCCAAAAAACGTCCTTAATGATACGGAAGAGGATGATAGGAGAGAAAGGGAGAGACGAAAGGGCCTTTTTTTAGGGAGGGAAATGATAATAAAGGGAAACAAAGAGGATTCCTTTTTTCCCCGTCCCTGGCAGCGGAAGTAATCTGGTTTTTGAAAATGAAAGGGTTGGAGTAAATGCATTATGGATGGACGGGGAATCCCAGATCCCTTGCGTGGAGAAAGTAGCAGAAATCATTTCCATAGATCATCACAAGGCGCCGCATTCCTTAGGGCACCAGGTTTTAGTTTATATCCCCGGCAGCAGAAGGGGACACGCAAAGGCCGAAAAACACCTTTCCCCACGAGTTTCCAACCGGATTAATACGAAATGCGACGTAAAAATACACAAATACCCAAGGGCGGGATGTTGGAGAGAAAAATAGACTAATATTCATATGGCACGCAGATTAAGGTCGGGTTAAAAAACCAAAAGTTAGCAATTTTATCTGATAAACGTCTTTAGAAAATAATAACAAATTTAAACAACAGCGAGTGAACTGAAACTTGGACGGGTTAACCACTCAATTTACTTGAGTAGCCTTTTCGGCGAAGATGGACGAATTTTCAAAGATCTACGCAGAAGAACTGAACTGACAAAATTAAGGAGATATCTTATGACAAGAATTCTTGGTAAAGATTCTGAGGACGGGATGGTTAGGGGTATTATGTCGGTGTATGGTTATGAAATATTGGCCTAATTGAGGGAGAAGCAGAGGAAATTGGAGGTTTTTTTAGGCCTAGGTTGAGAGGGGAATGGAGAGGATAATTGTAAATTTAAAAAAAAAGGAATTATTGGGTATGGGTAAGAAGAGGAGGAAATGGTGGGAGGCACTAAGGAGAGGGTAGAATATGAGGAATGAACAAGTAAAATTGGTAAATTAAAGACCGTTACAGTTTGTTCCATTCTGGGAAAAGAGGAAGAGAATATTATTTGTGAACAGCATTAAGAAAGACAAGCTGAACTAAATAAAAACACTGCGAAGGAAAGGAAAGGTTGACGCCGAAGGAGTGTATCAATCATATTTGGGATTGGAACATCCCTCGGAAAAGGAAGCCTTTATACTATGACAGAATAGAATTATTTTTTTTTCCTGTTCAAATTAGCTTATTCTGTCACCAAAATTTCCAGTTTGACCCTTAGTAAACGAAACTTATATTGTGAATATAATATTATAACAATGTCTGAGAAAAATGAAACGCAACTCATATTTGTGAAGGATGTAAAAGAGAGGAGTTACGTCGATATGAAAAGGTTGGCAGATAGATGAATCGAGTGCAGGGCTGCGTCAAACCAATCTTAGGATTGTTGACCGATGACGATGAACTCATATTTTTACGCAGTCATTCTCGGGTACGAAATTAATATTAGATACAAAAAATAAATGCCATACATTCTCCACGCCGAGAAATAAGGTAGGTAGATGCAATTTAAGTATATTGAGGGGCATACACATGTTCTTGCGAATAGAATTTGAATAAATATAAACTGAAACATAATGCAAAGGATTTAAGCGAGACGTCACGACATAGCGTACACGAATTTGACCAGTTGGCATGTGAATTCCAGCAGGCTACTGCACCATAAATGTTTGCATGCAGAGACAGTAAAGTTCGCCGCAACCGACTCTCAACAATTTGACGCAGCACTCAGCCGCGGGAAAGGGTTCGTTTACGCCGCACTATGCTTTGAACAGCGGAACGCGTTCATCATACGATGATTCCGATGGACCGTTAAATCGCACCGAGATCATACGTAAGGCACGGAACATTAATGCACAGAGCTCGAAATGAAGCGCATCAAACACGGAAGGCAGTTCCCTTTCACGAAGCCCGATCAATACCACTGCTTATTCCCGAAACTGAACGTCACCGATGGAAAACGCAACCCATTTTTTCAAAACTACAGCATAATCCCGATATAAGGTCTACCCGATATAACGTTTCCCCGCATATAAGGTTGGTCACTAGTTTTCCCAAAAAAACTCGATCTTTTCTTTGTTAAAAATCCTGTGTATAACATCCCCGCTTATAAGGTCTGTTCTCCATTATTTCAAGGTTCGTTTATAACTTTTTCAGCAAAAATATCGAAGATTTTTGGCAGATTCGTAGTTGTTTCCGCCATATTCCGATTTTTTTTGCTAAAATGAGGGTACCCACAAGGTAAGGGATAACCAGATTGAGGATACTGGATAGACAAGAACTAACCCTCGAAAGTACGTCAGCAGAAGCTTCCTAACGAGGAGATTCCTAGTCTGCGAATGAAACTTGAGACTTTCATGTTGACAGGTATAAAAAAGAAAAAACCACAATTGATTCTTTCTATAAACCTATGTAAAAATAAAGATTTATTCCACATGCAACCTGACCACTCAACACTTATTCTTCTATCATCAATTGAAACGTTTATAAAGTCATGAGATTATGATCTTAAAACAATTTAAAACTAATTTTTTATGCAATAAAACCTATTTTAGCCCATATACCCCAAAAGTACTCAGCTTCCGTTCATACACGCATATTAAGTTTCCCGCTTATAACGTTGGTCCGGGGCAACAACCAAGGCTGACGCTATATCGGAGTTATACCGAGTTTTTTTTGCTAAAATGAGGGTACCCACAAGGTAAGGGATAACCAGATTGAGGATACTGGATAGACAAGAACTAACCCTCGAAAGTACGTCAGCAGAAGCTTCCTAACGAGGAGATTCCAAGTCTGTGAATGAAACTTGAGATTTTCATGTTGACAGGTATAAAAAAGAAGCAAACCACAATTGATTCTTTCTATAAACCTATGTAAAAATAAAGAATTTTTCCATATGCAATCTGACTACATTCTTTGAAACACATTCTTCTATCATCATATGAAACGTTTATCTGTTGTCATGAGATTATGGTCTTAAAACAATTTAAAATTAATTTTTTATGCAATAAAAACTATTTTAGCCCATATACCCCACAAGTACTCGGCTTCCGTTCATACACGCATATTAAGTTTCCCGCTTATAACGTTGGTCCGGGGCAACAACCAAGGCTGACGCTATATCGGGGTTATAATGTATTAGACGCGTTACACATCGCGGTCTCCCTCTGAGCTCATCCAAGGCTTCACTTTAAAAAGGATAAAGGCTCTAGTCTCCTTGGCTGGGACACAATCAACACAAACGGGTAACGTGAGTCGTTCACGGGAGACGGGAACTTTTTCTCTCGCGGACACAATCGACGTACGCGACCTTCAGGAAAAAATTGACGGACGAATGCGCAAAAGGGAATCCGTAGCGAATGTAAACGGGAGCTAACAATTAATTTTCAAGACTGTGGAGGTACTCACGTATTCCGTGCTACGAGGGTTGCTATTTATATTTCTGGCCCTGGCAACAGTTAAATGTTGCCAGGCGCTAGCTGATGCTTACATTGGAAACTTGATATCGTTGAACATAACCTTCTTCAGAATATTTTGTCATTCGAGCTCGATTTTTGATATTTACAGAAACTTGAAAAATTTATCTCGGGCAAAAAATGGAATTAACTCGTGAATATTTTCGTGTGATTATTTATCACAAGTTTAGATATGGATTATAAAGGCAGGAGTGCATCGATGAACTTAATTCTTTTTACGGCGATAAAGCACCATCTTACAGCACTGTAAAAAACTGGTATAACGAATTCAATCATGGCCGACGTTCGCTCCTCGATGAATTCCGTGGAGGTCGTCCAAATTTGGTTTTTGTGCCAGAAAACATCAACGCTGTGCGTGAACTGATAAAAGCAAGATGGTCATTTGACTTAGAGTGTGATTGAGGAATCTTTGGGCATTCGTATGACAAGCATCAATAAGATACTGCATTATGATTTGGCCGTAAAAAAACGCTCAAAAGAAGGCTCGTGTCAATTGGTGCAAGGAATTGTCGGAATATTACGTTCAAGGTGCATCAAAGGCTGTGTATAACATCTACACAGGTGATGAAACATGGATCTATGCATATGAGTTCGAGACAAAACAGCAATCGACTGTTTGGGTCTTCCAAGACGAGCCAAATCCAACAAAAGTCGTTCGCGGAAGAAGGACATCGAAGTAAATGGATGCCTGTTACTTCGGCATTACCGGTCACGTGGCAACAGTGGCGTTAGAACATCGTAGGACGGGCATTTCCGAATGGTACACGACCATTTATTTGCCAGAAGTTTTCGGAGAAATTCGGAAAAAGTCGAAGAAGAAGCGAATCATTCTTCATCATGACAATGCGAGCTATCACACATCGGCTCAAACAAAGGAATTTTTTAACCAGCAAAAACATCGATGTGATGAGTCATCCGCCATAGAGACCTGATTTGGCACCTAATGGCTTTGTTTTATACCTGAACACCAAAAACAAATTACGTGGTCATCGTTTTTCGACGCTGGAAGAAGCGGTTGAAGAATTCAAAACGCATGTTTCGGAGTTACCCAAATCGGAGTGGAAAAATTGCTTCCAAAATTGGTTCAAACGCACGCTAAAGTGTATTGATCTTCATTGAGAATATTTTTAAAAACAATAAAACCAATTTCGATCATAAATGTTTGTTTTTTTTCATTATTAGGCCAGAAATATAAATAGCAACCCTCGTATTAATTAAATTACCGGATCACTTAAGCTCATTATAGTGAAAACCGAGTTTAATCCTTCATAAGTAAAAGTTCACGATATAACCATTGGCAACAATCACAAACAAGCCTTTTCCCGTCGTTAGTTAGGTAAGTACATTGTAAAATCTCACTAAAATACAAAGACTTTAAATAACTATTCATTAACTGATTCCTTCGTTTTAAAAAAGTCAGGAAATTCTCTAGGCTAAAACCAAAGACAAATAACTTTTATTTCAGACTAAAACTTTAATTCAGAAGAGGCATGCGCCCTCCTGTAAGCCAACCTTAATACGTTAATCACCCTCACCGGTAAAATTGCCACGCGCAAAGACTGCCGGGAAAAAATGGCACCCCCAGGAGAGTTAACCCTCGGTCCGAAATTGGGCGGAGACCGTAAGAGGCGGCGGAGAGGAAGAAAACGTGAGAAAAGTGAGAAGCGTTTGAGGAGAAGGAACGAGAATATCGAGCCTACTTTATTCCTCGTTACATCGATCGAGGGCGAAATATCACGCGAGGAAAGAAAGGACTGCGGAGTAGGGAGATAAAGAAAAGTGAGTGGTTCCGGGGAGTGGTTTAGGGAGGAAAAACCCTTTATAGGGTCACCGATGGAGAGTGAGGGCGTGCGAGCATAGCAGTAGGTACGGTACTGTGCAAAATTAATTAGATCAAAAGTGCGATATGAAATATATATACACGACAATACCATGTAATTTTGCGTACCAATCACAGTTAGAAACCTTGATCTATCCTTAGCAAAACAGTTTAAAACCTTGGAATTACTTTGGATAGTAATCTGTCGTGGAATCATCACATACAAGACCTCTCAAATAAGGTCAGCAACATTTTAGATTCATTAAAAATACACCAATCTCTTCTCCCAAATCTTACTCATAAAATGTTTTCTTCAACTCCCTATTCCCTGCCTTTGTTGTGCTTAAGCTAAATATTGCAATTGATCTCTCGTGTTCCACAACTTTCCTCCTAGGGGTAATGAGACGAAGATTTTCCAAAATCTAAAGTTTTTAGTTTCTTCTTTGTTTTCCCTTTCTGCTGTATCGCCATGTACTCCATCCATTTGCTGTTAAGTGATAATCCTTATATTTCCTCGAACAACAGTTCATCTAAAAAAGTGAAGTATTTTTCACTACTTTTATTTCACCATATTTCAGTAGTTATGCATTCCAAAAATTTATTGGTTATACGAATCAAGCACTCGCCAAGCGTTTCTTCCCCTAAGACTAGAAATTAGGTGGTACGACACTCTTTTGCGTCATTGCCTACAGTAAAAAAGTACAGCAAGTACGGCACGAAATTGCGGTGGGGTAATTTTTAGCGTAAAGAAATTTATTTAAAAAACGCCGTACTTTCGCTCTTTAAGGCAGGAAAATAAAGGAAAATCAAGAGAGGAAACGAAAAGGAAGGGAGGCGGGAAGTAAAACTGGGAAGGAAAAAAGTTAAGGAGATGAGATCATTTCATCGCCCCAAATCAACCGCTACCGACAACACTTGCAGGAAACGTCGTTCCGTACGTGGAAACGGCAATTTCGTGTTATGTGGCGAACAAATTTTTCCACCCATCGAATCCTTACATTAAAAATGTAGCGCACTGGAATTGAGGGAATGAAATCATTCAATGGAAATGTTTCTTCCAAGCACTCTCTTCAGAGCGATAGGATTTCTACGGATTTCTAGGATTTCTTCACCTACGTTAGCGTAACCAGTCTATTGGAAGATCTAAACTAGGAATTATTGTCGGACCGTGAGTTGAAATATATGCTTAATCTCTTGAATAAATTCCAAGATAATATTTCCGCTGATGACGTTAAAAATTTTGCGAACTCCAACTTACTATTGGGCACTGGACTGGAACCATAAAATTAGAGAAATAGATCGCCGAACTGACAGATTCGAAATGTCCTTCTTTACTCGTAAAATTAGGGATAATAATAGCTGTAAATATATCCAATAGTATAAATTCAATTGTACCGATGGATAGGATAGGTAGTTGCTTGTTGGTATAAGGACTTTAAGCTAATCCAACCAACAGCATATTTTTGCAGGCTTGCTTTGCTAATTTTGTCTTTTTTTTAAATTGTGATGTGTAGACTGGAATATAGGTAATTACTAATACTTTTTATTCTTGATATGTTACGCATGTTTGGTGTAAATTTACCCCATGCTATGAACCTTTATGGTGGCTTGCAGGTTATTTTGCAGATGTAGATGGACCAAATATCCTGCGGGCCCCCGCAAGGTGTTGGAAGTGGGTGAAAATCACACCAAACATGCACTACTGAACACCAATTAAGAGCTACAACGATAATACTAATTCATGGAAACAAGTTAGGTATAAGGGTCACGTGCAACTAGATTGTGTCTACAAATTTATAAAGTGATTACTAGTAGGAAAGATTTTCACTAAATATATTTATGTGTCCCTATTTTGCATAGATAATTGGTAATTTGAATTCCAGACCTCTTTTTTTTTTAATATATGGATGATTTTTCGGGAGTTTAGGTCCTTTTTTTTGAATATGAAAAGGACCTTAACTCCATCCATATAGATAGTAATATTAAAATATCCTACATGCACTACAGACTACTCTAACAATAGATAGATAGATTTGTGTTTTAGGGGTGCTTCGACGGCAGTGGTCATTTCGCACCTCCTACATACCCTTTAAAACAAAAGTGATTAGAATGCTGAGTAGGTATCTTATATTTTTTCGAATTTTTATATTTTAGATACTACTTATCTTCATAGTAATTTCATTAAATCGCTTTCATTCAGAAATTTAATTAGATTATTCATCCTCTCTAAACAGTTTCCTTAAATGTCAGGCAGTCCTCCTATGTTAAAGATTTCCCGCAATTCCTTATATTTGTTACACTCCGTCAGGCTACTCTAACAATATTTCACCTACCTATCCCTTTGGTATCCTGCCTATTTTGTTCTGTTTACGCGGGAAAAATGACATTTTAAATCTATCGGTACGATAATCTCTCTCTCTCATCTTGTTTATCTAATCAAAGCTAGCAAAGCACGTGTACTGCCATCCAACTCTAAGAGTCTGGGTTCGAATTCCACCACGGTGGAGAGCGTTATACTGGTTAACATCAGAGCACTGCGCGAAAGTTCAGTGATCCGTCCAACGGATTGGACGCCAAACCAAGGTCCAAGACGCCCTAAGTTAAGAGCGTGATAATGCACACCGCGGGTTACACTCCATTTTCAGCATCATCATTACTCCGTTTCCCTGAAAAATTCCCTCCCATATCCCTTCCGAGAGTGGACGAATGAGGAAGAGCTGGCAGGGAATGTGCAGAAAGAAACCTAACGACCCTGGCAGAATGCTCATAATGATGACCCAATTACCCTCCTATTCTCGAGTACCTACACATCACCAGAGATCGCCTCCCAGAAAAACTACTGCTTCAAAGAATTTCAAAGGCTGGGGTTCCGGTCTCATCAGATATTTCCTTACGATGTCACAAATCACCTCCAATACGCGGAATAAAAAAATAAATACGGGGTGAAAATGAGTGTGCCTCGAAGATTTTCCTGAAATTTCCTCGTTTTCGACAGCACGTATTTCTTCAATCGATACTTGGAACGCCGAAATTACAATTAAAAAGTAAAAGAAGCACTACTTTATAGGAAACTAGAATAATAATTGGCGCATATTATCCAAAAATGATACAAATACTAAACATACCTCAGGGAAAAGGCGCTAACAAATGGACGGAATAAGATTCGATGAGATATTACCATAAACACCTAATATTTGTACATTAGATAAACATGCACGCGCAAGTGGTAGCCAGAAGTGATTTACTAAAATACCCTTTAGGGTTCAAAACACACAAATCAGTGTAGGAAAGCTAAGAAAGCTTATATCAGCCGTCCTCCTGGCTGATTCATGAACTGCAAAAGCTATGAAAAAGAGGTATTTAACCTCTGCAATTTAAGGAAATCTGATTCCCGGACAAAAGAAAAACACAAGAGTCAGAAATGAATGACAAGGTGCAAGCCCCTTGACTGCGGTTAAATAATATTTGTAAGTTCATCATCGTAGGCGTATTAGAACACAATGCTTAACTTTCCAGACCCTACTTAAAAACAATTGACGCCAGAATCAATACTCCTTCGTCATGTCCAAAATAAATAACTACAACAATAAAAACCAGACTGAACTTCCTTTCTGACTAATAGGATTCATTCCAATCTCACTTTCGCGATGTTTAACGACACGTGATACCAACGTATTTGTGTCATTAGATGAGGTTCAACAAGAGCGTGGGGCGAAAATGATGAAAGGGATATGCCAAATCCTCTCGAAAGTATGTTTTTGTAACGAGCGAGCTTCGGAGGAAAAGTCAAACAAGCAACATCTTTGCCTTTACCCGTGAGGGATAAACTTTCACATTTTGATCGGACTCACGTAACCGAACGAAAAAATAATTCCGCGAATACTCTACAAGGGACGCGTTGCGCGGTTGAAAGCCAAACAGATGAAGCCGACAGCGCGTGCCCCGACGCCAAAAAAACGCAAACGGGAAAGAAGGAACGCACTCTCCGAAAATTCCCGGAACGATGCTTAGCGTTTTGATGGCCAATGGGATTCGCCAGAAGCGAAGGGGAGATTTTATTTTTTGAAGTCGAATTCCCGCGAAGAGCGAATCGCCGAGCACACGAGTCGTTCTGTCGTCATTTTCCGACCTTGAATAATGTTGCTGTAGAGAGCCTTTTCAAAGGGAAATCGCAAATGATAAAAACATACGCCGTCAATCACATGTTCTCCCACGCGTCTGCGTACCGCGATGCACGAGATTCAACAGGATTTTTTTTCTCTCAGTCGCACTCAGACGGGAAATATCAAAAATAACAATTTTGACCATAAATGAAAGTTCCACACAAATCCCTCACGCCGAGTCGTTGAGTGCCCCCACTCTCCATCCCGATGGAAGCATCGTGCAGCTTCAAAGACTGAGCTACTTACCGCTTCGTAACTGGGAAATTTAAACAGCAGGGGTTGGCGTCCCGTGAAACAAGGAAATCACTTCCGACGAAGGTCTCGTGAACTTACCTAGAAGAAAAGAATAAGAATAGAAAATTAAAGACTCACAGTACAAAAAAAAACAACAACAATAATAATAATTGAATATTTGCGTGATCACATCCAAGGAAAGAGTGAATACATGTAGATATACTTTTTTCCACTAACATTCACCTAGCAATGGCGACACTATGGAATGGAATCACGCCAATCCCGCTAAACAGAAAATCCAAGCATTAATATTTGAGGAGAATCACTGCAGATTATTTATCGCAAGGTCGTCGCTGAACAATTTCATACTTTTACACGATGAAGACAGTCGTTAAGGGAAAAGTGAAACGGAGAGAATGTCAAGGAAGGTTTCGAATGAGATATTGGGAGTAAACGGATATGGATTTAACGCAGAAGAATTAAATGACTATGAAGAGGCTGATGAAATGGTCAGGAGAACTAATTGGTGAGCTGCGTCAAACCAATATCGTAGTTGACGCTTAGTGATGATGACAAAATCTAATCACCTTAATGTCAACCACTCTAATGGACTCGTAACATTATCAAATTGATAGCGATATTTCTTTAATAATAATAATAATATAAGCAATTATTATTGTAGGCGAGTCCTTTATATATTTGTATATAATATTTAAATGTATATTGATCACTGATAATAATCCCAGAATTTAATGAATTGAACATACAATAAAATATGACTATGCACATCTCCTACACACTTATATGAAACCCCCTCAGTTTTGCCATCATTGAATATACAAAACAAGACACTAAAGCGTAAATCATAGTTTCGAAGTAAAATCAAAAGCAACGTTTTTTTACCTAGAAAATACCTAAGCACCAGGAAAAGAATTATTATCGCCAAAACTTGTTGAAGTGCAGACAACGAGATAGAATGGCAATAATGCGATTCGTCGCATCAAAAAAACTCAGGAACTCAAAGCCGCTTTACCTTTTAATCCAAACGGCAGTATTTCGCGTCGATACTCAGTGGGAATCGCAGACGGAATCGAATCTACCTTTGTGAACTAGTATATCGAAGTGATAGCTACAATAGTTCAGGATAAATATCATTCGCTTCAACATTGTGAACACCAAATAAACATTGCACGCCAATCATGAAATGATTACGGGGTCAGTACAGAGAGTAAGGACGCGAGAAAAGAGAGGAGGTTTCATCAGTGGAGCATTTAAACAGCTGACGGCACGTTTATTCTCTGCAGAGGATAAAAAATAAATCTGGAAATAAAATGGAAAGAGAATGCCTCAAGCAGGTCAATGGGGGGAAGAGGAAGTAGACTCGCACACTGCCGCAATAACACCGTATACGCCCAAGGGGCAAAACAAAAGAAAGCAAAGGAACCGACAAGGCGTTCTCTCTCTCCCTTCCCCCCTTCCTTTCTTCCTCCTCCATTCCTTTCCTCTCTCCCTCGTTCCTCCTCCGCTTCCCACACACGTCCAATCCTTTGCAAAGCCTTCCGATTGGAGTGGAGGTCGTCGGTCACATGCCTCGAAGGCCGTCGGACGGATGCATCGCAGACTGGGAAGCCTGGCAATAGAAAACCAATGCGTACTGCGCCGCCCTTCCGACTTCACTCCCGCCGATAGAACCGCTGGTGACCTCTCAAACGCCGTCCACCCAACCAACCAACCGTCATCTTCAGTCACTAATTCACTGGACGCAGCTCTGCACTCGATTCTCGTATCTATCTGCTAACCTCTTCATATTTGCACAAGTCTTTTGTCTCAAATCCTTCAGTTTTTTGCCCCATGATTCAAGTATTTCATACGAGATCGCACTTTGCTATTCTTACCATTCGCCTGCCCCTTAACACATGACCAATTACCTCGTCCAGTACTCTTAACACTGCCAAAAATGTCAAATTATCATTCTACCCAGGCGAAAAATTCATGCAGGGAGAATTGTACTATTTTCGGTTTTAGACACAAGTTATGAGAAATCAGAAAAAAAACAATTACACTCATATCATGTTATAAATAGTGCCTATAGTAGAGCATATGAGTGCATAGAACTCAAGTTCATCAATAGAGAAAATGAATTATTAACTACTTCAGCACATCATGGATCTGTAGACGCAATTATTACATTTGATAGATACAAATCGTTGAGTACCTATAGTGCATTACGAGATTAGAATCGCACTTAAAAACAAAATGAATGTTTTATGCGTTCTCTTTCATTTATGACCACTCTAGGGTGTTAATTATAGCATTATCCTCCATATATATCCACACCTTATTTCGCTTAAGAGCAAACAAACCTGATAAGGTAGTGCAATATCCATTCTCTATAGGCTAACATAAGTACAGCACTAAAATGACAACGATGAGTTACGTACAGATCAACTTTCCAAAAAGGTAATCAATAATAATAACGGACCTTAAACATGCGGGCATAGTATTATTTATCCCCATTTCTTTCATACAATACACGAATATGAAGGCCTAATGGGATTGATTTCGGCACGACTTTATTGGCTGTGTAAGCGTAGCCAACTGAATTAAATTCAACGAAAAATGTATCAGTCAGACTTTTGCATAAACTATCGAAAAAATCCAAACTAAGTATGAACGCAGAAGAAAACAATATGGTTGACAAATGATCACCGAACGAGAAGTAATCCTTTGAGTCTTATAACAAGTACATATTGCCCATGACTACGTAACACTCTTGGCTGGACCAATGGGGTCGTTATCCATATTTTTTAATTGCCGAATCTGATAGAGTTTTTAAAATAAAAAGACCCTTATTTTTCCGTTTTTTGATCCGTTAATTATTTCTCAAGTTATAAGAGGGGAAAAACTGATGTTTTTAACACTTTCGGAAAAGTGGGCGCGGTGCAACCTGTATTCGACTTCGTCCAATCACAGCTGAGCCCGCGAGGCTACTTCGTCTTATCGCAATGGAGGAGACACAGCTGACTCTGCGAATGGGAGCTGTTGCGACAGGATCTGTGCGAGTAGACCTTCCGAGAACCCCCCTCCACTCCCTTCCCTTCCAAGAAAAGCAGTAAAAGACGGGAGGAAAATGACGTCAATGTTATTAAAGCAGCTTTTTCGGTGAGCATCACCTTTTGCTTATTTTAATTTTTGATTTGTTAGTGAATGGTTATAGTTAGAAGGTTAATTTTTTCACTAAAATTCATTTTTCGTTTCCATCTAACTCTAATTTCGTGTTCAAAATTGCCATTTCAGTTCCGAGTAAACGCCCCCATTGGCCGAAGACCGATGGGAAGGTCGCTAGTGGTGCATCAACACGGCGGGGAGGCGACAGTCAGTCGACACCATGGGCGATCGTGGGTATAGAAGAGGGCAGAAGGAAGAAAAGACGATGGTCACATGAATTGGAGTGGAGGCGTCAGCAGGCAATGAGCAATTCGGATACAATACGGACGAAGAAAATTGAATAATGGAGATGATGACGCCAATTATACAAGACATGTACATCTAGCGGTGCCAGGATACGGGCGGATGAGAGAGAGAGAGATTCTGATGACTCAAAAGATGGTGATGACCCATCCGACTTAAAATGATCTTTTTCCATTTTAGCATTAGTGGCGTGCCAAATGCAGCAAAGTGCATGACACGTTTCGCCAGACCACGGCAATAAAGTTTACTCAATTCAGGACCAACGCAACTTACCCTTCGCAACTCAATTGTTATGAACTCCACCCTTCTGATATTTTAAAATGAAATATTTCAACATTATTAAGTCATATGAGCGATACCAATGAATTAAATTTTCAAATTTATTGGGCTCATTCAGTGGAACTTTACTAAATGAGATGATTTCCCATTCACAAAGGTACATAAGGGCACGATAAAAATCTTTTGTATTCGTACATAACTGCAGCTCTTTCCAGGATTAATACATTTAACGCCAGGAGGCTCCATTCTTATACATTCTTTCTTACGACAACTCATTTTATAACGTCTCTTCTTCCATCGGACACTGCATTTTTCCCCCTTTCCTTCCGAAATCCCCCCTGCAATTCTTCCCACAATAATAAAGTCATTTCCCATAATTACCTCTTCTATCTACTTTCTAAATTTATCCTACTTTCCCCTAATAATTCTTTGTTACCCAGCTGAGCACTTCAAAATTCCTTCTCTGTTTCGGCTCTCATATTGATAATGTTTTGGGTGTAAATCAATGCGTAACCTAGCAGCAAATGAGTTTAAAATTGGGCAGTGCCCAATTATTTCGGAACATGTAATTATCAGATTTCCCGGCATACATTAACCGCTACAACACACCCACCAAGTGACCTGAAGGATACTCCGCTGATACAGCGATTTTGTATTGTGATTGGAAGTAAAATGAAGCGTAATTTACCGATACAATGATGCACAAGCGATGACTAGGGTTAACTCCAGCAAAACAACCAGAGAGTAAACGATAAGAATTTACAACATTTGCTCCCTCTCCTGGTCGGGCCGGCGCGGGCAGAGTACTCTAGCAAGCTCCCAGCCGAACATCAATCACGTTTACAGTTCGGGAGACAGATCGACCAGTTGAATTTTGTTGACGCCGCGTACATACATATTCATGGGATCGCGAGGGCGGAAAGTAAACGCCAGTATCAGCAACAACGGAATAAATTCGCGAGCACAGTCCGCGGAGAACGATTTCGGAACGATTTCTTTTTTTTGAGCGACTGGAAGCAAAAGCAGAGAACGGAAAGTCGCGATGAAGATGATTTTTCCCCACCCCAATTTAGTGATGCGAGTGAAACGGTTATTGCGCAGATTAATAGCACCGTGGTGTCCACGGCAAGGGAAATTCACTCACTCGCTGCCGAAGTGTCGCATGAGAGCGTTACGCAACGGCCTAACCGGATGAGCGATTCTATCCGTGCCAAAAGGTAACGCCGGATACTTGGCAAACTGAAAAGGTTGCCCCGCAAGTAGGACGCCAGCTTGTGTGCATAAATGGCAAAAAATTCTAATGAAGGCCCATTGATTCGGGGAAAAACACGCCAAGGTTATTTCCGCCCTTATAACGACTTTCATAGTGCCAATAAAAATAAGGTTATGAAAATATGCGCACTGCCATCTTCCAGAGTACCTACTGTCAAACTCTCTCTGTGTCCTCATTGATTGCAACCATTTCACAGAAATTGTTATCGATGATAGCATGTAAAATGTAGCAACAACGTGAAAACGCGACGGCAAACTATTGTATGCCGGTAAATTCTACATCTGCACGATACCCTGCAAGCTACCGCGAGGGTGTGTGGCAGAGGGAAAAGATCACCTAGCATTCACTATCGACATGCAAACAAGCAACTATAGGGTCTCATACAACTAAGGTTGTTAGTATGTATAGTATTTAAGGGATTAATATATGCATCATGCACTACAGACTACTCTAAAATATTTCCCCTACCTATCCCTCTGCTATGCTGCCTATTCTGTTCTCTTATAGTACGGGGGATAAATGACATTTTGAAACTATCAGTACGACAATCAATCTCTCTAATCTTATTTATCTGGACGAATAAAGCATAATACGCTGTTGATTTTAATATGTGCCTTACTTATTCGGAGGAGGCGACCGACAGCTGAGGTCATTTGCGCCATTTTAGGATAGGTGGGAAATTGGGTAATGGTAGGAGTTTTCAGGAAACGGAGGAAGGGTGGACAGAAACCCAGCGTCAGTATTAGCCTACTCTTAACGAAAGGCGCCAAGGGGACCACGGCTTTACGTCCCATCCAACGGACGGAGTACTGGACTTGATATGCCCTCCACTAGGCACTCAAGTGGGAACCGGTTTTCCACTGAAAAATCCGCCACTGCCGGGAATCGAAGGAAAAGTGAACGGGAAAAATGGAAAAGGCAAGCCTCGTATGAGTTATACAGAACAGGTCGTAAAGGACGTGAGAGAGAGAGGAACTACGTTAATATGAAGAGGTTGGCCGATAGAAGAATCGAGTGGAGGGCTGCGTCAAACCAATCCTAGGATTGTTGACCCTTGATGATGATATGGTAAGTCACGCAATCAATGCCTTCTATACTTTTTTGATGAAGGAAACTACCCGATACTAAGATTTATACACACAACTCCCATGAGACTCCAAATCCAAAGACATGCAATGACATCTATTCGAAACGCGGGAGTCAAACCCGCAACGTTCATATCGCCAGACCGATATGTTTCCAACTTTGAGTACTGCGGACGACGTGAATAAACGTTCTCGAGTGTTTTCGAGTAAGGAGCACCAGATGAGCTGGGAGTTGAAGCCCGTCTCCTTTTCAAGTCAACTCTTCCCTTCCCCGTACGCCGCCCGGATTCCACCAAACCCACTGCGCTTCTGGAAGGCAAGGGCTTCCAACTGCATTCCGCATTGATATATCACATGCTGGGCGGTTTCTGGGGCAAATTCAAGACAAGGAAACCCGGCAGGGGAGCCTCTTCAGCAAACATGATGGGATCAAATGAACTCCGCGGACATGGACCGGCAAGCTAAAATTTTCACCGTCACGAGTCTCCCCACTTGAGCGTATGAATCTCCCTCCTTCCCTCACCCCCTTTCTCCTCTCCCCCATCTAAGAAGGCACATACGTCATGAACTCCGGGGACGGTGCATGAGACATGTCGGACATAACGGGGGCAGGATGGAACGGGGAAGGAAAAAAAAAGAAGAAGGTGGTTCGATCCGGCCGCAGGAATTAATTCCGGTCACACACGAACAGGAACTGCGATGCCCCACCAGCGCCGACATCCGCAGAGCAGTGGAACCGAGGCCGCGGTGGAAGACGTTGGTTGCGACGAGAGGGGGGGAGGAGGAGGGTAAGGAGGAGGCATAAGGGTGGAGAGGGGGCAAGGAGTTGAAGGAGGGAGGGGAGAAAATCCTGGAGGAGTCACGAGCTGCTCCGAGAGCGGATGAGGAGAATAGCAGGGAGTGTGAGAGACTCAGGAATGCCTTCCCGACATCCATCTCCCCGCACAACCTCCCCGGAATCCATCTCGAACGCGAGTGAAGAAAGCGAGTCGTAATTGCAAATGCGATTTAATGAACTCCGACCGAGAGAGGAGGAGAGAAAAAAAGTTCCCGTCGGATTAATTTCCGCCGGCTTCATTGAGAATGTACTAAACTGGGCGTGAAAACGCCGCAAGGGCCGTAACCCAGACTCGCTTAAAAGGTTCGACGATCTCTCCTCTCGGGCGCACGCCGAATATGCAAAAATTAATATTCGAGAGGTATTAACACTTAAATCGGAAGCCGTTCTTAATATTACACATCTTTATCTACCACTTTGTAGTCGCGATCACGCGGCAGAGCTAGCAAGTTTTGTGGAAGATGTTAAAAGCTTCATTTACGGAGCTTTTTCAAGTAATTGAAAATTGAAACATAAGACTGCAGATTTAGATGCCAGATTAAGTTGTCCCATCTTCTTTTTAGAATGTTCATCAGACTTCTCTTTTCCCCACTCTTCATAACACCTCTTCGATTGTCACTCGATCGATCCAATTTATCTTCATCATTCTTCGGTAGCTCCACATTTCAAATGATTATAGCCATGACTTCAATGCTGCTTTTATCGTCAATGCTTTGCTGCCATATACGAAAAAGGCATTTAAATTTTAAGCCAGGACTATGAATGAAACCTCAGCGCCCACGAAAAAGGATGAGCGTCATAGAACAGATAAGATTGTCGATAAATAATGCCTTCTTTCAGGCGTTTCAGATTCAATTCAGAGGCAGGTCAAAGAGATCCAGCGACTATAGAGTGCATTAATCAGAAATCAAACATTTCAATCAAGTTGCTTAGTGATCAAGTTAGATTACAACCCCTTCATGATTCGGCATTATAGACAGTATTTGTACACAAATAAGGTCCATTATTTTCTCCAACCATGGTTTAACAGAAGACACATTTGAAGGGCTAAAGTTACCATATGCCTACTTATGCTAGCTGCAGGCTTAACCCGAGTCATCACCATCCCGAGTCCCAAAGACAGCATTTCGGTTTCCAAATAAAACTGGTGAGAGGATAGTCTCCGAGAATAGTAAAGAGACCGAGATTAACTCAGACGCATTGTCAGGAATGAACTAGGTGCTCATGGTTAAGAGTCGCTGACCTATCCTCCACGATGTTAACAATAGGACATACTTTAACTACTTTGAACCTATGAGCAGACAAATACTAATATAAAATGCAATTAAGGGCTAGAAACTGAATTAGCTATGAGTCTATTAGATACAAAGGAAATAACACCACCAAGGAAATTTCGCACAAAAATGCATAGGAATAAACAGCAAAAATATGTATTCGAAGGAAGTTAACTGATGAGTGAACGCGTGGGAACAATGAAACAATGAAAATAAGTAGAATAGCAAGACTTTCCGGAAATAAGTCAGCAATTGGAAAAATGCATTTGATTTTGTCATGAAAAGAGTATTACAACTCATAGAAACATAGAATGATATTAAAGAAGCATATAGGAGGAAGTCAGGTAGGAAAGTAGGAAGAAGGAAGCTACTCATAAATCATGGATATGCGGGGGTTAAAAGAAAATCCAACGAAGAGATAAAGCAATCAATCGATAATGAAATATGAGTTTTGTTTAACCAGCCGGGCCCCGATCACTTCCGACCCCTTTCATACTTTCCCTTTCCTCCGAATTTCCCCCCACCTCCACAAACCTCTTCATCTCAAATTACTCTTTTCATCTGTAACCCCCACTCCATCCCACCTTCCCCCACTTCCCCCCAATTCCATTTTCATTCTCCCTTTCTGCCAACTCCACCGTTTCCCGTAACCTCGTCCACCTCACCCCATCCCTCCTCCCCCGCCCCCTCCCTTAACCGACCTACCACCCACCCCCCCATTCCTTTGCGGCCTGGATATAGCGGTACAAGGCCCCCTCTTTCTCTCTCTCTCTCTCTCTCTCTCTCTCCTTCTTCCTCAACCCCCTTTCCCTCCCCCCTCAGGCGTGGCAGGGGCATTTCAATCGAGCGCGAGGGATGGGGAAGGGTTGGAGAGACGGAAGGAGTAAAGAGAGGAACAAGAAGAATGGAAGACAGGCGAGGAAATGAAAGATGAGGTGGTGGTGGGAACGTTTGGTTGGTGGATTTAATATCGACGACATTCTGAAGGCGGGGGCAGTGACTTTGGTCCAGGGTTCAGGAGTCGTGGTCGATGAAAAGGGCTGGTCCGCCATAGTGTCCGCGATCCTTGCATCCTCGTCTCGAAGAAAAACCTTTTTCGTTCAGTTATATTAAAAGAACTGGAACGATGACAGCCGGACTCACGAATACATGGATATTCGGGTATTCATCGTGGAAACGGTCGAAGCCAGTGTTAAGATTTACAATATAATTGTTCTACGTTTTTAAGAGGGTTTGCCGATAAAATCCCTAAAGCCAGTCAAAAAAACCAATTGAGTAGACTCAATAACCTCGATGAAGTTGTTGAAAAATTAAGCAACAAATATCAATCACTTCTACACCAAGTGAAGTTAGATGCATATTCTCTATAAATATATTTCGGATTATTGCACCGTCGGTGATATAGTGATGAAAACATATTATTCTATGCATTGGAAAATGTAATCGTGTATGTAAAGGTACTTTACCAAAGAAATTTATTTCAACTTCGGCGGGAAATTGACATTTGACAAATATATAAATTTTATGCATTGCAGAAATACATTTCAATCGCTATCATAATCAAACTACTACACAATCAACTCTAAAAATGGAAACAGGCCATAAGTTTCCGGGAATAAGTTATAAAATCACTTCATTGTATCTGAGGAACCAGAGGGCTCAACCATTCAACATTAATATACTGTATTCGACGATGCCAACAATACCTGAAACCAAGTACATTGAAGGACAATTCCCCAGCGCATTTTTTCCACAAGCTCTCAGCTTTCAAATGATATCAGCGACCAATTTCCGGGGAGAATTTATTAAGCAGCAGGAATATACAATCAAGAGAAATCTAACAAAAAAGAAACGAGGTAGGAGGAACGAAATAAAAAATATATGTATAAATTTGGCGCCATCTGACCGAGGGAGGTTGGAGGTACATGGAGTATAACGACGGCATTATGTGAAGCCTGAATGTATCAGACAGCAAGGGCACACAGAAATATGTTTTATGCCCATCAACAACTACATTAGCAGGTAATAGACGCGTAAGAATGAACTTAAACAATTAATTCATCGAGAGGCCGGGAAATAATGAGAAACTCTTTAGAACTTCACATAGAAATTAGTTAAAATCGTCTAGATTTCGGCACTTTGTTTCATCTTCATGTAAATCTAACCTGATGTCAGGTGAACCTCACCTCCAGATCCTGAAGACAACACTAAGTGCTGAAATCTCGGTCGTCACAATAAATTTCAATGGGAAGATCACAAGTTAATTCTCATTTTTCCGTGAAGAGTAACTTCCAGCACAGAAGTCCTGAAACAGCTACCTCTATCATTCTGAGACCCTTGAGATTGAAATCACCCGATTCAGTCGGGACATAAGCTGGCCTGAGGTCTTCCTTCCCCATCCTTCCTCACTTTCCCAAGGCCCTTATTCGGGATCCGCGACTGACATCTTGAGGTCAAGGCTGATTGACCGACAACTCCTTTCGGGAACGGCCTCTTCTCGAGTGCAAGGGTATAGACATGGGTCGGACAGAAGCGAGAGGGGGACGTGCGGCTGCACGGCATGTGTGAAGGGAGGCGGCTACGAGGGCAGACTGGAGGGGTAGCCCAAACCCGCACGCCGCCTGTCTGACTAACCTTTCGGTGCGAGCGAGCCATAAAGGACGAGGGTTTCGGCGGCAGGTGTGCGAAAACGAAAGGGGGTTTGGGGGTGAGTGGAGGAGAGGCGGGCGAGAGCAGGTGGGTTTCGTCCGACGGCCGCCGAGAGGAAGAAGATTACACGCGAAGAAGTGGGCGGATGCAACCGCTCTTCCGCAGAGCAAGTCGGCGAATAACGACCTGAGTGCAGGCGGCGGCCGGTTATCGGTGCACTTGAGCAACGCAACCGGCTTCCTCTCACCGTTCCTTTCGTCCCGCAACACGCTTAAGCTACGTTTTCATGTGGCCGTTTTTGCGTTGACGCACACTGCGCCACCAATCAGAAGCGAGCACTCCAACGCAGCCCGCGTTGCCGTCCGAGTTGGTTATCTTTCATCTTTCTGCGTTGACGCAGCTGTATCAGAGCGAGGAACAAGGCATTCTACCAGTCATTAGTTCGTCACGTGATTCTTTAGCTGGATTATCACCTATACCACGGTTTACCACCGTCATATGTTTTGGTGCTTTGCTGCTGTCGCTGCCGGTGACATTAAAACGGGGTATTTTCCTGCCGCACAACGCAGCGTCAACGCAACGCAAAACGGCCACATGAAAACGTAGCTTTATTCCGTTCCTCTATCCGAATGCATCCGAGTACTTGCACTTTGAACCATCTGGGTGGCTTCATTGACCTCCGGAGTCGATAAGTGAGTCATCGTCTTCTCCCTCGCGCGGATCATGATTCAAAAATATAAAACAATACGAGAGAGAATCTACTACTATAACATACTCTGCAAGCCAAGTCATGGGTGTGCGGCAGGGGGTGAAGCATCACCAGTCATGAATTATCAATCCGAGGGAACACTTACAAATAGGCAGACATGCAAAAAAATACCAACCTGTTTATATACTATTTACTTAAAACCAAGAGTCACAATGCTATCACCACGAGGAAAGCATTAAAAATACGGTTACTTGACACGTGAAATGTTAGGGGAATATATATGAATACAATGCATCAAACGTAGAAGGGAAGGTTAAATAACAGCCATTATATTTCAATAACAGTTGTTGTCATTGCAGTAAAAATATTAAATTTAAACCGCTACTCCAAGTGTCGTTAACGATACCCAGTCCATTGAATTCCAGTAGTAATGCGGAATAGATTAAGAATTCTGTTTTTCTACTTTCAAGATGATACATTCCCTATGGGAGAGGAAAATCATTTTTCGAAAGCGTAGTTAAGTTTGGATTCAACGATTCAGCACAAATTTTTTTCATAAAAAGATACATGCCACCAATGAACGCCTTGACAAGGGGCGAGATTCGAAAAACATGCAAGACTTGCACGTAAACCCAATCACCCCACAAGAAGGAAACAGTTCAAGAATTACAGTTCCACGTAGAGAATATACGGGATCTGAACATTCTTTCTTATTTTTACCACCAGCTTCAAAGAAACAAAGCTGCTGAAAACAAAGGACGTGTTGCTAGGCCAATACATAATACCAACTCAAAGCCGTATGACGCTGTGATGGAAATTAGAACAGAAGTCTAGCTTGGCAGCAACGGCTCTCTAGATGAAAAAATAACCTATTCAATTTTGCATCACAACTGGGAAGTTGTAATAAGAAATTGGAAAAGAATCATTACACCTTCATTTCTTTATTTCACCTGAAACGGCTAAATAAACTTCCAAAGCATTGTCTGTCACGGGAAAGTAGCGATTACGAAATCCACTGGTTAACGACATTCAATCCTCGCGTACAATTAGGGATATGAATGACGGTAATTATACCGGTAAGAGTGTAGCAATGGATAACATTGGTAGCTGCATGTTGGTATAAGGACTTGAAGCTAACGCAGCTAACAACATGTTTTGCATGTTTGCTTTCCTATTTTTATTTTTTTTAAATAGTGTAGTTTAGAACAGTATATAAATACTAATCCTTTTTTATGCATGATATGGAGTGCATTTTTTCTGAGAATTCACCCCCTGCCACACAAATCCACTGGTTAACGACATTCAATCCTCGCGTACAATTAGGGATATGAATGACGGTAATTATACCGGTAAGAGTGTAGCAATGGATAACATTGGTAGCTGCATGTTGGTATAAGGACTTGAAGCTAACGCAGCTAACAACATGTTTTGCATGTTTGCTTTCCTATTTTTATCTTTTTTTTTAAATAGTGTAGTTTAGAACAGTATATAAATACTAATCCTTTTTTATGCATGATATGGAGTGCATTTTTTCTGAGAATTCACCCCCTGCCACACAAATCCACTGGTTAACGACATTCAATCCTCGCGTACAATTAGGGATATGAATGACGGTAATTATACCGGTAAGAGTGTAGCAATGGATAACATTGGTAGCTGCATGTTGGTATAAGGACTTGAAGCTAACGCAGCTAACAACATGTTTTGCATGTTTGCTTTCCTATTTTTATCTTTTTTTTTAAATAGTGTAGTTTAGAACAGTATATAAATACTAATCCTTTTTTATGCATGATATGGAGTGCATTTTTTCTGAGAATTCACCCCCTGCCACACAAATCCACTGGTTAACGACATTCAATCCTCGCGTACAATTAGGGATATGAATGACGGTAATTATACCGGTAAGAGTGTAGCAATGGATAACATTGGTAGCTGCATGTTGGTATAAGGACTTGAAGCTAACCCAGCTAACAACATGTTTTGCATGTTTGCTTTCCTATTTTTATCTTTTTTTTAAATAGTGTAGTTTAGAACGGTATATAAATACTAATCCTTTTTTATGCATGATATGGAGTGCATTTTTTCTGAGAATTCACCCCCTGCCACACACCTTTATGGTGGCTTGCAGGATATTATGTGGATGTAGATGTATCATCAAGATTCACAGCATGTGAAAATACTATTTAATCTTGACGAGAACCCGAATTTAATTTAAAGAAGGGAAACATTCGACGCTATTCACACATTGATTCTTTTCAAGAAACTTCGACGCCGCGAGCGCAGGGTACACATTAATTTCAACCCGGAATATCAATTTGTGTGGACTCGCTGGACTCACTCGCTTCGGGTAATCGTTCCGGAGAGGGAAAGAGAGCAAAGGGGGGGGGGAGGGCTCCCTCTTCGGGGGCGGGTGGAAAAAGCCCCGCCACAAAAGCACGCCGAGGTTAGTGGTGGGGGTGGATATAGAGGGTCGGGGGAGGATTTGGGGGGAGCGAGGCGGGAGGACGGGAAATAACGGCAGGAGGCTGATCCGTACAAGGGAAAGGCAAGTGGGAAAGGGCAGGGCCGGGCCGGACCGGGCCTCCTCGGCCTGCCTTCCTTCCAACCCCCTCCCACTCCCACCCACTCCTCCCCGAACAACACGCCCACGGAAGGGGAGGCAGCCGGCCGGTGGCGCTGCTGATTGCGGAACCCGAGAACCCAATTTGCCACGGCGAAACCAATTGCGAATATTCACTCCTCTTGAGAAAGAACTGGAATATAATCAATGTCATCTAAATGCGAGCGATTTATCAATCAAATAAATTTATTACCACGCACTTAGGCACAAGCTATTAGTCACAAGCGCTGGAGGTGAGTGAGAAAACTCCAGGTTCTATCAAAGCATGAAGTGGAAAATCGGAGAGTACTTCAAGCACGAATACGTTAGGATAACGGAATAAAAGCGGTTCCAGTTACAAAAATCATCCAGATCAAATGCCCGTGCACTGGACATCTACATCTACACGATACCCTGCAAGCCACCGCAAGGGTGTGTGGCAGGGGGTGAAGATCACCAAGCATGCACTACTGACATGCAAACTAGCAACTATTGGGTCTCATGCAACTACATTGTTAGTATCTATAGTATTTAATGGGTTAATACATGCATTATGCACTACAGACTATTCTATAATATTTCCCCTAACTATCCCTCTGCTATGCTGCCTATTCTGTTCTCTTATAGTACGGGGGAAAAATGCCATTTTTAATCTATCAGTACGACAACCTATCTCTCTAATATTATGTATCTAGTCGAATCCAGCATAATACGCTGGTGTTTTTAATATGTGCCTAACATCTTCAGTAAAGCTTTCCGATTGAAATTTCTCTAATACATTTAATCTGTACTATAACCTACGCTCTGATAACGATTCCCACCCTAACTCTTGTATTAATTCTGAAACACTACTCAACCTATCATAACACCTTTTTACGAACCTAGCAGCCTATACGCTTTGGGTAGACAAGAATGAACAGAAAAGCACTTCTTCGGTTAGATTCCAAGAGAACAGATGTGTCGAAAAAGCTATTTGAATACCTGCTTAAAAAAATATTACACCGGGTGGGAGGAAAGAAAGTCATGATTTCATGGCTAAGGTATCAGGGTCAAAAGAGAAACGATACACACATTAAGTGGAAGCGAAAGGACACCCAATGCTTAGAGGTGGAATTGAGCATCAAAAATTTTTTTCATGTCTCAAATATTAATTTAGACAAATTTAACTCTTCGATTGTCAGTCGCGATTTGACTGTGATAGGCCAATTTCTAAAGGGTAGAGCGCAACAGTTAAGTAAATAGTAAGGTACGTAGGTTGCGCATGCAATGCTGTAAATGTCGGTTGGGATATTTCTTTCAAATTGAAGTTAGCACATGAATTGCACTTGAAAACAGAATCCGTGAAATATGTTAGAAAAAAGGTCTTCGCCCAGTAACCTCTCACAACCACTACATGTACTTCTACGCGATACCCTGCAAGCCACCGCGAGGGTGCGTGGCAGGGGGGAAGATCACCAAGCATGCACTATAAACATGCAAACATGCTACTATATGGTCTCAGGCAACTAGACTGTTAGTATCTGCAGAGTGATAAGGGATTGGTTGTTAATACATGCATCATGCACTACAGACTACTCTAAAATATTTCCCTTACTTATCCCTTTGCTATGCTGCCTATTCTGTTCTCTTAGAGTACGGGGCGTATCATGCTAGATTCGACCAGATAAATATAACCTTATTTATCTGGTCGAATCTAGCTTGATAACCTGGTGTTTTAAATCATGCCTAACATCTTCTGTAAAGCTATCCAATTGAAATTTCTCTAATAGCTTTAATCTGTACTTTAACCTTCGCTCTGATAATGATGCCCAACCTAATTCTTGTATTAAATCTGATATTCTACTCAACCTCTCGTAACACCTTCTTTCGAACCTAGCTGCTCTACGCTGCACACTGTCTAGTTCTCTGATCAAATATAATTCATTCGGATCCCATTCATTGGCTAAATACACAAGGTGGGGCCTAATTAGTGAAAAATAACATCGGTATTTTGTCTTCTCATCACATTTCCCAAGTAGGTACTCTTTTTTAGCCGACTAGATTTCTAGCTCACTAGCCGACTAGGTCACAATAAAGCCTCCAATCTTCATTAAACAAGCATCAAGAGCTTCCAATTTGTCAATTTAACCTTCGTTCCCGGAGCAGTCCAAAGTTTAGCTTCCAAACGATCGTGCGACATAAACCGACCCATCATGACAATTCCTTGAAGAAATATGAATTTTCGTCGTTTTCCCTTAATCCAAATGAAAATGGGATTCGAATGTATTAGGTATGATCAGAGAACTAGACAGTGTGCAGCGTAGAGCAGCTAGGTTCGTTAAAAGGTGTTACGATAGGTTGAGTAGTGTTTCAGAATTAACACAAGAATTAGGGTGGGAGTCATTATCAGAGCGCAGCAGATTAAATCTATAAGAGAAATTTCAATCCAATAGCTTTACTGAAGATGTTAGGCACATATTAACATCACCAGCGTATTATTTTAGATTCGACCAGACAAATAAGATTAGAGAGATAGATTGTCGTACTGATAGATTCAAAATGGCATTTTTCCACCGTACTATAAGAGAACAGAATAGGCAGTATAGCAGAGGGATAGGTAGGGGAAATATTTTAGAGTAGTCTGTAGTGCATGATGCGTGTATTAATCCCTTAAATACTATAGATACTAACAACCTAGTTGCATGAGACTCTATAGTTGCTTGTTTGCATGTCGGTAGTGCATGCTAGGTGATCTTCACCCCCGGCCACACACCCTCGCGATGGCTTGCAAGGTATCGTGTAGATGTAGGTGAATATCCAGAAACGGGACGTTTCCGCACTAGGTTTCGATTGGAATAGGCGAGTTCGGGCAGGGAATGGGCCAGACGGGGCATGGGAGCGGGGGGGACTGGCTACAGGGGGGGATGCATGGATGTTACTGTGTACGAGGGGCGGCAGCTCCACCCTCGCCGGGTCGGGACGGCAGCTCCACCCTCGCCGGGTCGGGACGGCAGACGGAAGGGGCGGAGGAGGGAGACAGAGCCAACCGAAGGGATACATTTTTTTTCCGAGGCACCTGGGAAGGTCGGCCCGTCTGTCTGCACGGTCAGTCTGTGTATACACAACACACAAACGCGAGCACGGACGCACGCACTCGGGAGAAGGATGGGGGGCAATGCGAGGTCGACCCAGACCGAAGGGTGCTGGTGAGGGCAGAGGAGTGTGGGCAGAATTTTCGTGTGCATTGGCCGGCCGGCCGTCTGGGACGACTGCGTTCGATAGCTATCTGACTCACGAGCCACACTCATTCATTCCCACCCTTACCCAACCCAGTTCTAGCTGTTCGCCAAATCCACACGCGAACCTACAATTCACTGTACATTTCACCCAGCAAGCCGCCCCCGTGGAGGTAGAGGCTGTCGGCAAGTATATTTGCAAAATGCGAGAAGAGTGCCATTGATTATGACGACAGAGAAAGCTAGGATTTATTAAAAGAGTACTTGGGAAATGTGATGAGAAGACAAAAGAGCGATGTTACTTTTCACTACTTAGGCCCCACCCTGAGTATACAGCCCGTGTATGGGTTCCGAATGAATTAGGTTTGATCAGAGAATTAGACAGTGTGCAGCGTAGAGCAGCTAGGTTCTTTAAAAGGTGTTACGATAAGTTGAGTAGTGTTTCAGAATTAATACAAGAATTAGGGCGGGATTCATTATCAGAGCGTAGGTTAAAGTACAGATTAAATCTATTCGAGAACTATACTGAAGATGTTAGGAACATATTCAGAACATCTGCGTATTATGCTAGCTTCGATCAGATAAATAAGATTAGAGAGACAGCTTGTCGTACTGATAGATTCAAAATGGCATTTTTCCCCCGTACTATAAGAGAACAGAATAGGCAGCATAGCAAAGGGATTGAGGGAAAATATTTTAGAGTAGTCTGTCGTGCATGATGCATGTATTAATCGCTTTAATACTAAATATACCAACATCTAGTTGCATGAGTCTCTATAGTTGCTTGTCTGCATGACGGTAATGCATGCTTGGTGATCTTCACCCCCTGCCACACACCCTCGCGGTGGCTTGCAGGGTATCGTGTAGATATAGATATACTATAAGAACTACTTTCACTCCATTACAAGATCATAATGTAGCAAGTACATCTACAAGATGCGGGAGGAGTGGTACTACAGTGTCACAAGCATACTGGAAGAACTACTTGCGTCCATATTTAAATAAAAAACGTACTTTTCCAGCCTGATCTAGTGGATGTATTCGTGAACTACTTATGTACGAGATAACTATAACGAGATCCTTTTGCAAGATCTCAATTAAGGACTGAATTTGCAGTTCCTAATACTTCATCTTAGCATTTAAGGCCGTTTGAATTCGCGTTTATTACTGAAAATTGAACGTATGCAGCAAATAGATAAGTTGCTATTTTACACTTATCTACTCATGAATACGGGAAGTTTTCCGGAATTCGTTGCTTTATAGGATTCCGTTCCTACTGCGATTCCTCATTTAATTTTACACAAAATCATTTCCCCATCCACTTCCATCGACAACTTATTGCCTCTAAAAACACCCTCCAACAACTTTTTCTTCCAACTGATTTCCCACACCTGTAATCAATCCTTCTTCTAGCATAAACAACACATTCCTGCCTTCCCGTTCACTCATATCACTATCTCAAATCTATCCCACGCCCAAATCTCATTAAGCATAATCTCATCATCTTTTCTCAGGATGCCAAACTTCAAAAACATGGCTGGGACGTGTTGGCAAAGAAATATTACCTCTATTATCTACTATACGCGTCAGTAAAACGGCAACGTGACAGCTGGAGCTGCGAACATTGGCTGGCGTCGAGGAAAATGGCAACCGTGTGATCCTCCGTTAGCGAGGTTAGATACCCAAAATGGAAGGCATTGGGGAAAGTTTTGTAATAAAGTATAACAACGTTCTCCATGCCTTTTTGCATTGGATTAGCTTTGAGGGATACTAGAGAAACCAAAAGCATGTTTTACTGGCATACAATCCAGTAGGGCCTAAATGTGAACGAAACTTTCCGACAGCATCTCACTCTATTTTCAGGGCTGTCAGATTTTGTCCCTCGGTTTTTTTTTTATCCTGTAAGAGGATGAGACAGGCAATCTTAGGTGGAACTACAGATAAACGCCATTAGAAATTAACGATAGATAAATTTATCTCAAGTTTTTAAAACTTATAATAAAATCCCTGTACCAATATATGGGAGTTTATGTCCTCAAAATAAAATGAGAGAGTTCGATAGGGAGGATGAAAAGTAGTAACGAAAGTGAGTGTTATAATGTTTAAATTTTCACTCACAAGAAAGGACAATAATAGAATAATTAAAGGTGCCGTGGCAGGAATCCATACGCTTAATGTATGCGTGTAATTATACTTGGAAATAAACTTGCATTTTAGGTAAAAATGAAGACAAATCGAAGGACAACTGAACGTGAAGAACGACAAAGGAAGGCATTGGATGAGATACACGGAGCAAGTGATGGTAAGCGAGGGTGCGAATGGAGGATGCAAAAGGGAAGAAATACGTAAATATGAAGATTGTAGCTGATAGAAGAATTCAGTGGAGAGCTGCGTCAAACCAGTCTCAGGATTGCTGACTGATGATGACGATGCTAAGTAAAATGTGAACTTTGCACGCTCTATCCCGCAAGATGACGAAATAGGCTTAATTAGCGAACTGGGGCGTGTGCAGCAAAGATCGGCAGGATTTGTAAAGGGACGGTATGATAATTATATTAGCGTAACCAATCTACTAGATGAGTTAAAATGGGAATCATTGTTCTACCTTAAGTTTAAATTACGACTTAATCTCTTAAATAAATCACAAGACAATATTTTCAATGATGACGTTAAAAATATTTTGCGAACTTCAACTTACTATGGTAAACTGGACCATAATCATAAATTTAGAGAAATTGATTGCCGAACTGACAGATTCAAAATGTCCTTTGCTGTAAATAGCTGTAAATGTACAAAATTGCATAATTACTCGTGTATCAATGGATAGAATAGGCAGTTGCATGTTGTTGTAAGGACTTTATGCTAATCCAACTAACTGCATGTTTTTGCATGCTGTCTACGCTTTTTTTACCTTTTTTTCTAAATTGTTAAGTTATGACAAGAATATAATAAGTAATACTTTTCATGCATGATATGAAGTGCATGTTTCGGCTGAATTCTGCCACAAACCTTTATGGTGGCTTGCAAGGTAATTTGTAGATGCAGATGAAAGAATGAGATAAGGAATGAAAGAATGAATTGGAGGAAGTACGAAACAACAGCACGCACGAAACATTGTCAATTATTTGCCATGTTTCCTCTACACCTACGCAATGGAAATGGAGTGTGGCAGTGGGTGAACAATGAGCTAAGAGTACAATAATTCAAAACCTATGTTAGTTACTAGGTTATAGGTTATTCTGTTGATCCATCAGTCAAAATTAAAACGGATTCCACTGATAAATTAAGTATTTTCAAAGCGATAATCATTTCAAAACAGTTCTTCCGGTCGCGAGCGCAAAGGGTAAGGGGCGAGACTGCTTTCTGCTCCAATGATACACATTCTCTCTCCGCCAGTGATTTCCCAGAGGCTTCGCTCGCTGGAAACGGAACCGGAGACGGTTCCGGGAGGAAATTTCCCTGGAATGCATTACGAAGCAAGAATTTCCCTTCGTGTCTCGGCCAGCGGCAAACGGACTGCGACGGGATGGACGTAAACAAACACACTAACAACTTACTTTCCCGCGCTCTACTGACTTGAGAGGATCCCGGAGACGGCTCACCGCCGCGCCTTCAGCCGAAAGGCCGACCGTGAAATGCGTAACGGGATGCCTGCGAAAAGCTAAGGTTTTCCTCAGCTTATTCAGCCATTAGACTCGCACTTCCGCCGAAAAGGTATTGCTTGGGTAGCAGTAAAATGCATTTCAAGCGGAGAAAGGCGTGATTGTCATACTCACTGCACGTCATAAGCAATTGAAGAAAAAAGTAATTTTGAAAACCGCTCTAGATATTCAAACGAAATTGAGGGCAATAAAAAAACCGAGTTCAGAATAAAATTAGAGCAATTTTCAAAAATTATACCTTAGTAACAACAAAGAGTGTCATTCGTGTAACTAAAATAAAAATTCGTTCTAGCCCACAAAAATATTATTAAATACACTTCGACCTGAAGACGTAGAAACTGCACGAGCGGTATTTAACAATAATTAATAGGGATTCTTGAAAAAATGATTAACCGGCTGTAGATGTGCTATCAATGAATGGGAAGGATTAAAGGGGTGCAATCCTTGCTGATCCAAATCTTAGGCATGAGAAACAATGAAGAGTTCCTATATCCATTGGAGGAGCGAGATCGACGGTTGTATGGTAGTTGAATAATAGGTTGCCACATCGTATTCAACCTAAGAATCGATTTCGTGATACAGCTACGCAATACCCTGCAAGCCACCGCGAGGGTGTGTGGCAGGGTGTAAAGATCACCAAACATGCACTATTGACATGCAAACAAGTTAATACAAGAATGGCTTTTCCTGGACCCTGTAAAAGGTTCTAACATACCCTTACTCTCCGGCAAAAATAAAGGGTGAACAAACAAACCGGAAGAGCCGAAATAATCCGGAAGAGGTCTTTCGGACCTCACTATCAAGGTATATCCACGTTGTGAGATTTTCTGCATATTTTCCTGAGATATAAAAATAAAAAGTAGAGGCAGTTAGAGAGGTCCTCCCTAAATATGTTTCCGATCACTGATGATTCTGACGAAGTATCTGATTTTTCGCATAATTGAGGTGGATTGAAGGGTATTACGTGGATGTAGATACGAGTGAATTTCGCACCATTTTGCGCTTGGTAATTGGATAGCTCTAAACACAATGACCAAAACAATTAATGGTTTTGGTCATTGGTACATCCTAGAATAAAATATCGGTGCACTTTTCCACAACTAATTTATTAATGCGTACGACGCGTTTCGGCTCACAGAGCCATCATCTGGTACAAGACGGTCTTGTACCAGATGATGGCCCTGTGAGCCGAAACGCGTCGTACGCATTAATAAATTAGTTGTGGAAAAGTGCGCCGATATTTTATTCTAATATGTCAAACTTCCACTACATCTCGCCTGACTCAGTTGATTTTATTGGTACATCTAATTAATTTCGGATTCTTGAGTTCTGATCAAAATAAGAGGGGACTTGGAATGACACAAACACTTTAAAACTACAAAGGCAGCTGCCCTTAACTGAGTGTCCGCAGCTGAGGCTCATGGGACGGAAGAAGGGAGATTTTAATCTGGAGGAAGAGGCTAAGAGATGACCGCGGTAGATAGATCCATCACGAGCTCGTCGGACAAACTAATGATCGCGGGTTCAAACCCCGTCATAGATAGGCATAGATATTACGCTGGTCTTCAAGTCTTTGTTTTATGTTGTTTACGAAGTTTATGTTGGGCTAGACGGTCGGTGCTTAAGCAGTTGGAGAATCTAAAAACAGATTTATACCACGAATAGAGGGCGAAAACTCTCCAGCTTCTCTGCTAGAGGATTCTTTCATTAGAATGGCATACATCCTTTTTCATTATGCCTCTTAAAACATCGAACACAAATAAAACAGTGAAAACAAAACCCATAAGCTGTCCTCTCACTTATACGATCCGTAAAGGATATGTAGCCTTAGGTCATGAATTAGGAGCTTTACAAAGATCACTTAAAAAATGATTGCGAGTCATATTTAATCTGCATTGTAGGGGTGATCATCATTCGCTATACCAAACCCTCATAGAAAAAAAGGAGCATTAGAACTCGCAACTTATTTAAGCCAATGTATCATTCCCCATACTTGATTTCGGTAGTCTATTCTGACAATATGACGATGAAAGCAAGTTATCACAGTGTCAAAATTCTCCATCATTCAATTTTGATTTCACCAATATACTAGGTCTATTTCCGGGTCACGAAAGCACTTTAAAATATGCCCCGAAGGAATCTGCACCATATGGAATTCCCAAAGAGATGGATTTTATTACGAAATGGATGCAGGATTCGCAGAGATAAAGCAACCAAGACCTAAATTGCCTCACCGAGGAGATAAAATCCTCATGAAAAAGCCAGGATCTAAAACAAAAAGAAAATACACTCTGGAAAATTGATAGCTGGCTGAATTCATTCACTGGGCAATCTTGCCTTGATGGAATCTCGACGGTCCATTAAGGCTCCGCAAATTTTAGTCGATAAAGGGCCAATGAACTAAAATAAACGAGGAAAAGTGGCTGACCTTGAATGAAGAGTTATCATGCGCTTGCAGTCATGCCTAACGAAGCACGCAATCACGCCCAAGAGATGCATACTGATTCCTCGTTTCAATCGAAAATTTAAACAATTTCTACCAATTCCCCCAACACGGCCAACATGAGCAGGGTAACTCGACGTTGATATTGGGGCAGAAAATTACCCTTCGGTTTCAATGAAACCTAAAACTTAGAATCAATCACTAACGCCATGATATTGTTCTTCGTGGAATAAAATACGTGACATTCTTTGAGGTCTTCGAATATTCGCGGTTAATACAACGTATTGATGACGAACCGACTAGTACCTGAAGTACTCAACAGTTGTAAAAAGCCGGTCGACGATGCAGGTTGTGAAGTCAGCCGCGACATCTGCGCGTGAAAGGCGGCCGGTGAAAATTCCTGACTCGGACAACACTCTTCGTCCGTTCCTCGACCCGCGATTCCACCAGAGGGAGGAGGTTTAAAGAAAAAAAACTCGAAAACCGGGTGGGACTTTTTTTCGGCAGGTCACGTGCACAGACCGCGGCTTTTCGCCCGGGCCGCCCAATAATTTTAAGGTTTCTCTCCATACCCCCTCCACCCCTCTCGGGTGAGGAAGAATAGGTGGGCCTCCCAGGCCCACCTATACTTCCCCACGCCCCCCCCCCCCCTCCCCAAAAAGCGTTACCATTTCCATCGCCTTCCGCGCAGCGCCGAGAAAAAGAGAAGAACGACTCATCCCCCTCCCCTCTCCGCATCCTTGCCTACTCCCCACCTCCGGATTCCTATGCGCAGGAATTCAAGCGAGCGACGTTGCCAAACCGCGGCGCACCTTAAAAACAACCACGAGTCGGAGGACGCAATGCAAAAACAACGGAGGATAGTTCAGCGCCGAGTTCAGAGGACGCTGAATCAAATTCGCACCTCTAGCAATACGCATCTGACTACACCCTTCGGAAGGCAGCCGCTTGGTGCAAAGTTTTCTATGTCGTGCGCGAAAAATGTATTTATTTACTTCAGAGCACCCACGATTTTTATGGAAGGGTATTTAATTGCACAACTTGTAATAAAAACGGCGTTCCAGGTGAATGACATGACTTTCCACCAATTTCATGCGGATTCTTATCCCTGATTCTGTCCTTTCGCACTAAAAGGGGGCATTTAAATCTTTGAGGTATTTTGCCATTTCTGAATTCCATTATGGGATGTCAAATATGCAAATATAGAGGGAGCCTTACGAACTTATCGGCGACGAAAGAATAATATATCCCACCCAATAAAGAGCCGAGTGTTGTCCTTGAGTCGCTACTAAACGACAAATTGGAAACGACGCAGAAAGACAAAATATACACGACAGACCATTCAGCTGCCACAGTAGTCCAATGTACGCGTGAATGGCATGATGATAGAGCATTGTGCCATGACCCGAAGGGTGCCATGTTCTAGTCCACGCGAAGCGTCATAGAAAACACGAAATTGATAATAGATGAAGGCGCGACCATCTAAATGGCAGATCTCGCGAAATCGCCGTATGCTTTACCCCCCTTAATTCCCTTCCACACACCCTCGCGGTGGCTTTCAGGGTATCGCGTAGATGTAGGCCTAGGAGATGGAGTTCTAACGTAGTTATTTCCGCAATCCTTTGTCTTGACTATGAGGCTGTACACCATCACTGATAAAATGAGTAAAAGAATGGACCAGACTATGGATTATGCCTCTTTATATGAAACACATTTGAATCTAGCATATCTATCTATCATAGCAATCTAGCTTGTAGTACATATTGTGGGGGATGTCATTCCAGTTATTTCACCGTCGCACAAAAAACCCTTGTGTTAGCAATTATACCATCGGCTTTACTGCTAAATTCAGCTACATCTACGCAATTACCTATAAGCCACGACTAGGGAGTGAAGATAATCACACATGCACTACTGCAACGCAACTAAGAGCTACATGGAAACACCACAATGAAAAATAAAAATATTTACTTGAATATCGATAAAAAGTCATACAGCTTCACCTCATCAGCTCGAATTCCCACTGTGAGGTTCACAATTCACTGAGATGTTCTCATCGCTCAAAACCTAAGGAGTATTCTTCATTTTCAGTTATTCTATTGGGCCATTATATTCAAATGAAGAAACTTATCATATTCAATAAGAACGTCTAATAACAAATATTATCAAAAAAGGGCTTAAATTTTTCCGCCGAGTTTCATTCAGACGAATGGGATGAAGTGATCCTGCGATGACTTTCCACTGATTCGAGAAGCATTCTGGACGTCGGTGTCTAAAGCCATTAACCCGTTGCTTCATACTCTCCATCACAGTCAAACCCGACAGCAGAAATTCAAGCCAAAAATTACAGTTTACGCCGTGAAATAAACATGTCAGTCACTCAAGTGTCAAACAACAGGATTAAGCAAGTTTCAAGACGCTTGCCTTCATCAGAGTCTGCTAACTTAAAAGGGGTAATGCTTGCTTTCATAAACGCTTCGGAATAATTATAGGGTGTAGACAATTTTAACATTGAGTTGCACACCATTTGAATGGAACGCACATGAATTAATGTTAGCTTCCTTTTTCTGGCGAAATAAGAATGTGTGCCATTGATAAATCAATTTAGCTCACTCTCTCGAGTGCGATTTCCGCTTTGGGCTTTAGTGTACGTGAAAGCTGGCACGAAAAACATGACGGAGTTTTAGACAGAATGAACAGGGAAAATTTCAAATCGAGGAATTTTACTCACGCATTATCGAAGGAGTTTTGCTAATAATGATGCCAATCTATCATTCCTGCCATAGCCAAATTAGAGAATCCATGCATAGCTATTTCTGTCACCTAACGCGACCTATATCCTATGTTATCCAACACAAAGGCTTCATATCTTGCATCTAAAATTTCCATTCTTTCCTCTTCTCTCTGTTTCCCTCCTTCAAAGCATTCTCCTACTCAGGTAGTCCTCCCGAGTTCTTCTTTGACTCTAAATACCCCTACCACTCACGTCTTCTATCTCCTTAATATTGCCCCCAGCAAACTATTTCTGACAGCTTCCTTTTCCTCATTTCATCATTTTCAAAATCAGCATCTATAATTTACGCCCATTCTCCTCCTAGGACGACTAAGTTCCAAATACATACAACGCCACAAATCACGCCAAATAGAGTCCAAAGGTTAATCGACGTGAACTGGACCAATTTATTTTTTTCCATGCCTCCATGCAACAAAAGTGTGGGACATCTGTTCGATCTACGATTCGCGTAAGTAGGATGAAGAACAGAAATAAAATTCCTGCTGAGATTATGGAGGGTTTTTCCTTAAAAACACGTAAAAATTTACATCGTATTGCAAAGGTATATAAATTAATAGAGAATTTGAGATATTTCATTCATAATTTATTCCGCGAATAATAGGCAGCAAAGCTGGTAATAATCGAAAATACTAGTAATTATTCAGGGGAGACGAATGACAGCTATAGGCCATTAGTGCCATTTACAAAAAGGGGAGAATTTTATCAGGAAACAGAGGAAGGGTGGAGAGAAACCCGAGGTCGGCATTAGCCTGGTTTAACGAAGGGGGGCAATAATGGTACACGGTTTAACGTCCCATCCTACGGACGGCTCACTAAACTTTGAAGTGCTCTCCACAGAGCACTCTAAGTTCACCTTTTACAGGTTTAACTGTTGTCAAAAATTTTATGCTTGGCAGTAGCAAAACAGCAAATTAAAAAAAAAATTATGAAGTGTCTTTCCCTCTTAATCAGTGTTTTTGATCAGAATCTCTATCTCGCATAGAGAATTATCTTCATCTCTACATTTTTATCAGATTAACATGATTAGGGAGATTGTCGTAACGATAAAAATTAAAATGTCATTTTTCCCGCGTACCATGAGAGAGCACAATAAGCAGCGTAGCAAAGGGATAGGTAAGTGAAATATTGTTACAGTAGACTGTAGTGCATGATGCAAGCAATAAAAATCAATAATCCCTTTCTTATTACGTAGATACTAACCAACTAGCTGCTTACGACCCTATTATCTAGCATGCCTCAATTAAATATCCTTGTGGCATGTCAATAGTGCATGTCTGGGGATCTTCACACCTTACCTCACATTCTCATCTACATCTACATAATACCCTGCAAGGCACCTCAAAGGTGTGTGGCAGGGTAAATCTCGTGGTGGCTCGCAGGGCATTACACACATGTAGATGTAGAAATCAGAATCTCCAACCTATATACATCTTGATACATTCTTTTAGTATTGCAATAGAACCGAATTGTTGCCACAAACTATGGGACTGCGTGCGCGACGATTGCGCACACTTTTAGCGGAAGGGCATCCCCTGCCAGCTACCCTTGCGGTGGCTTGCAGGGTATTACACACGCGTAGAAGTATTCCGCAGGTGTTCAAGGGTGGGGCACGCGTGTCTCGCTCACGCACGCCTCTGTCACACGCGCGGGCATGGCTGCTGTCCCTTCGGCACCCGGAAGTCACGAGAGAGGCGTCAGCAGGTGACAAGGGGGCGGGGGAGCGAGAGGTAACCCTTCTACCCCTTCCCCATTGACTGCCCCGGAGAATACGACGCACCACCGCTCCCCGCGAATTCCTCCACCGCTTCCCGCCCCCTCCCCGCTCGCAGGACACACAACAGACGCAAGGGAAGGTTTGATCAACAGTGTGCAGCGTAGAACAGCTAGAAGGTGTTACGATAGGTTAAGTAGCGTATCAGAATTAATTGAAGAATTCGGTTGGGAATAATTATCAGATCATACGCATTCTATCAAAAGAAGAATCTACTTACAACAAGAAATACAAGCGTAGAAGTAAGGAAACAGTTTATTAGAACATACATCTGGAGCATGTTTCTTTACGGCAGTGAGGCATGGATGTTGAGAGCAGCGGAGAAGAAAGGGTGGAAGTATTCGAAATGTGGTTCTACAGAACTATGCTGAAGATTAAATGGATCGACCGAGTAAATAACGAGGATGTCCTAAGAAGAGTAGGAGAAAAGATAAGTCTGCTGAAAACTCTAAAAAGAAGAAGGGACAACCTAATCGGCCATATCTTGAGACATGATGGCCTGATGAAGACTATCGTCGAGGGAAAAGTGCACGGGAAGATTGGAAAAGGCAGGCCTCGTATGAGATACATGGAACAGGTTGTGAGGGAGGTAAAAGAGAAGAATTACGTCACAATGAATAGGTTGGCCGATAGAAGAATTGAGTGAAAAGTTGCCAACCAATCAAACCAATCCTAGGATTGTTGACCAATGATGAACGTACGTTAAAGTACATATTAAATCTCCGGCAGAAATTTAAAACGGATAGCTTTATTGAAGATGTTAAATATACAATTAAGAAACCCTGCATATATTATGCTAAATTTGACAAGGTAAGTAAGATAGAGATATAGATAGCCGTAACGATAGATTCAAAATGTCTTATCCCGCGGACTATAAGAGAACATAAAAGGCAGCATAGCAAAGGGATAGGTAGGTGTAATATTGTTACAGTAGTCTGTGGTGCATGATACATGCATTAACATTCCTAACCCACGCACAACACGTAAATACAGATAAATATATTGAAATAAATACTATTGTAACCAATTATCCCTTTATTACTATGTAGATACTAACCACCTAGCTGCATGTGACCCTTATGCCTAAAATGTTTGCATGTAGTAGCCTAGTTGCATGTCAATAGTGCATGTTTGGTGATTCTCACCCCCTGCCACACACCCTCGCTGTGGCTTGCGGGGTATTTCGTAGATGTAGATTAAGGAAGCAGGAAGCTCCGAAGTACAGCCGTAATTTTCGCCTTTAGCCCCTACGCGGAGAGAGAGAGGGATAGTAAAGCGAAGAAAAGATGCCGCGGGATGGAAGAAAGAGGCGCAGAGACGGATGCAATTTCAGTTGGCCGGCATCCACGCAGACTCAACGACGGCTTCATGAACGCAAGAGATCGTGGCGGGCGACTATTTATTTATATTTCGGTGTGAACGTACTGAAGGGTCAATATACCGGAAGAAATACAAGGCTCCCCTTCCAGCATCTTCATCAGAATAACAAGGATCAAAGGCTCGGATTCAACAGCAACTACACATCGATCACTACACGAATTATTGCTACGTGCTATTGCACACAAGGAGGTTGGAATGAACTGGAGGAGACACTGGCATGCTAACCTATGGGTGTCAATGATGCCATCATGGCTCTACGCAAATATATCTGAATATCGCCAAATGGATACGATTTTACAAAAACTAAATAAGCTATTGCATATTTATAGTTACCAGAAAGCTATTGCGTCGCACTTCACTTGTACTTTTCTTAGAATGTTTTAATTTTCCATAAAGATACTAAATATAGTTTTTCTGGGAATTATTGGGGGAGGGAGAAATTCATTCAACTGTCTGCCAAACAGGCAACATTGGTCTGATATATGATACCTGATAAAATGGAACTGGTAATAAATTAACTATATTTATGAAATAGACACTATTGCGTAACGACGTGAAAAAACAAGACCAATACGCAATAATTATACACGAAAACATACCATTTCAGCTAAAACTTATATTGTACTGTAAAGATAATGTGAAAATTAACTTGTTTTTTTTCCAAAAGGTTGCTGTATAAACCATTCTAAAATGTAAGCAACTAGTTGCCTTAAATAACACTTCATATTCTCTCCTTTGGCGTACGAGCTTAATCCCTTCCATGATCGGAAAATTTCCTCTAGCGACCATTATTCACCATAAGCGATCAATACCAGCGCATGAACCTATGAACTGCGTGAAATTGAAAAATCCATTCCCAAAACAAATTCAACACTTAGAGTAAATCTAGTCCATACTGCACAAAGATCTTTTGATAACACTCACTATATCAGCAGACCTTGGGTCCATATCCTTACAAATCCAAGATAACGTCCTCCAAACTTACCTAGAAAAAAGAGAAAATGACAAACATTAGAACTGGCATCAGGAACAAAAGCGAAAACATAGAACAATTCATTCACTTCTACAAAAGTTCAAAAATGTCTTTTATTTAGCACGGCATATCGGTAGAGATTCATTTTATACACATGAGATATAAGTACGTAAAACTATTGGGAGACTATTCCAGCATAAAGTTAAAAACTAAATTATTTACACAAAATAAATATTTCGAGAATCATACAAGAGGAAATAATGTATTTGGGCGAAGTTTCGTCTTTAAAATTCCTCCGGTTACATACATGACTCGCGATCTCAAAGCACTTTTCAGCTACCTCATATTAATCCCGTTTCTTACATTTAAATATTAAACATATTTTCCCTCCAGAAATAGCCTTAGGCTAGTTTCCCCCCCCAACATTTAAAAGCGGCACAATACACAGAAACGCCGCGTCGTTGGTGCAGGCCGAAAATATTTTCCACCTTTTTTCAATGCCGCATCGATCTCAAAAGTCAAAAATACCTCAAGGTTATCTCCATCGGTAAACAAAACCTTATCTAGCACCTTTCGCGGGAATTATGGGCTTCCTTGAAGAAGCACCCAGCCGTTTTCACACAAGACTGCGGAATTAAAAGAAAGGGAAGACACGAAGAAGAAAAAAGGAGATGGAAACATACGAAGGATAAAAAGAACGCAACGCCAAACTGATTCATAGGGCGGGGTCAACGACGGCACTCACTTAGGACCATATTCCGAATCCCAACTTGTCTCGCTTCAACTGCTTACGTCCAAAAATCTCTACTTTTGAGTCAAACTGGTGTACAGATTCACTCTACAACGTTGGTATTACCACGTTGTATTACGCTTCGAAGCACATCGAGGAGAGTCTGTATTGGGCTTGTGCGTTGAGTCGATTAATCGAAGTCATCGACCATCGACTGCAATGAGTCGATGAGAATCATCGATGTCGATTAGAATCATCGATGCCGATGAGTCGATGAGTTGATACGAATCATTGATATTGATGAGTCGTGATGTGCTGCTGACACGAGAAACGCTACCGCTGACGACCCCTTCCTGGCGGAACTCCACAAGTACGAGGAGATCCCAGATTTATCCAAATCTTCGGACGTCCTACATTGATATAGGGACAGGAAGGATGAGTATCCCCGCCTTCAGAAGTACGCGAGGAAATACCTCTGTATTCCTGCCACTCAACGTCGTCAGAGCGGTTCTTCAGAGATGCAGGGAACGTGTGTTGGACGACCGACATCTACTCACCGAAAATGCGGTGAATGCGATGAAAATGCGGAAATGAGAATTGTATTACACCGCAACAAAGAGTTGTTGCTTAATTTGTAACTTGGTGCTTGTTTCGCTCTTTAATAAATAGGCCTTGTCCTTCTCATATAAGTTTGACCCAATTCAATCTTCACTTAATAGCCACACCTAACTGCCAACCGAGACATCCGCACCGATCATCGATAGTCATCGATCGCCGTAATTCAACGATTATCGACAGTCATCGATCATCGACATTCATCGATCATCGATATTCATCCATAGTCATCGATCATCGTGTACACTCTATTCGATGATCGAGGACAGCCATCGTCATCGAAGCATTTCGATGACCAAAATCGCACATCGCACAAGCCTATAGTCTGTACACCCTTTTGAACTCGCAGCGTGGAAAACCTGTCTTCTAGCCCTTAGTGCCATATTCAGAATCTCGACTCAGTTTACAGTCGCGCTGAGAAGTAATACAACCTCTGCACGTAGAATCTATGCACCAGTTCAACTCGTTGCAGGGATTTTGGGACGTAAGCAACGGAAGCGAGACTGTAGCTCAGATTCTGAGCACGACCCTAATAGCTAGAAGACAGGTTTTCCACGCAGCACCTGTTTCTCCGTGAGAGTGCTGTAAAAATGCGTTTGAATCCAGTGGGGCAGTCATTAACATGACAGTGTCACTTGATTTCGGACAAATTTGATTTTGGCTATAAAAACTTTTGGATAAGGAAGTGAGAAACGAAGAAAATTTATTCTTTCCAGAAAAGATAGCTGACGGCGCACATATGAGTCTTGAAAACGTAGGAACTACGAGGGAGGCAAAGCCCTCAAGGTGTTTTCGCACTAAATATACCGAAATATGACCGAGCGGCGGATTACAAGTAGTAACAGAGTGAGGTAAATTGTTCTTGAATATGAACTTACGTTGCTACAACGTTAGGGTGAAGAGTTCTCCTAACGTTAAGAAATTCTAACAATTACCTAGGCTTACTAATACTGTGAGAATATCGACTACCTCCTCAATTCCTTATCCACCACATAAAATGACTAAAACGGAAAAAAGGAAACATCTACATAATACTCTGCAAGCCACCATAAAGGTGTGTGGCAGGGGGATACTACTAGTTCATATTGCTGTATTATCAAAAAAAAGAGTTTGAAGTAATCGATATGTATTAATCAATACCAGCAGCCCAGGTCTTTCGAGCACCATATCGCGGCAAATCTTTTTAGGAGAATATAATCACTGCTTCTCATTATTTTTACGAGGAAAATTCCCAGCCTTAAAATTGCATCTCGAACTGAAGTTTAGTCATCGCCACCACTCATACGTATTACTATTTATTATTATTAGTATTCTACCGGTGACGGTAGGTTTAAATGGACATTTAATTCTTCCCACCCCCTAAATTTCACACGATGTCCCTCTTCAGCCCCTCATGCCTCCTGCCACCCATGATTCCATCCAAGCTACCCGTTCTTCTCCTCCCTCTTCCCCGCTTACCCAACGCTCTTCCTTCAATCACCTCCTTCAAAACACCATCCCCTTTTATTACCTTTTCCATCCACACCTTCTGCCTTCTCCTAATTTCATCTACTCATACATATACATCTTGGTAAATACATAGGTATATATAAATTCTCGAGCGAGTTGCAGTTAAGACCTTCCTTTTCATCTGCTTCGCAAACTCGCCTACTTAAGCTCCGGGAAGTGAAATCTCTGGAGGGAAGAGAGAAGTCGGACGCCAAGAATTATACAGGCCTCAGCACTTCGTTGCCGTGTTTCTTGAAGGGCTTCGTCCGTCCCCTTGAGGCACCTCGAAAACATACGACGGTGACATCTATGAAACTTGTGGCTGGCGACTACAGGATGACGACGCAAAATATATTCGAGGCTTGTGGAGTTGGAAAATTAAAAGGAGGAGACTACGGTTTCTGCCTTTGAATGCTGAGGTAAAACCTTACTGAAATAGAGCCGTCACCCCAAGTGCATACCAAGACCCAGGTAGCCTGTTCTACGATACTGCATATAATTATTAGGAAAAAAGTGGATTTTGTAAACGAAAAAAGGGAATGCATTGCAGCTATTGCGCGAAAAGCCACTGTGTACTTGAACTACACTAAAGATGCAACAATCAGACAATTCAGTCAAATTATAAGGAAGCATTTGAGCGGAGTCCAAAAGATGTTTTGATTATGCTGAAACCAATTTTGGCTGCATGAAGAGCAGGAGAAAAGAGAAGTCTGCTGAAAACTCTAAAAAGAAGAAGGGACAACTTAATCGGCCATATCTTGAGACATGATGGCCTGATGAAGACTATCGTCGAGGGAAAAGTGAACGGGAAGATTGGAAAAGCCAGGCCTCGTATGAGATACACGGAACAGGTTGTGAAGGATGTAAAAGAGAAGAATTACGTCACAATGAAAAAGTTGGCCGAAAGAAGAATCGAGTGGAAAGCTGCGTCAAACCAATCCTAGGATTGTTGACCAATGATGATGATGATGTAAAAAGAACGTTTGGTGATGATACACACCCTCAAATGGTATACGTAGTATGTAGGTGTAATAGTTTCATCAGATTAATAACCATTCAAACTCATTATGAATGACAAAATAACCTTTGTATTTCCACAATTTATACAATACAAAGTTATTTTGTCATTCATAATAAATACAAGTAAATTCCATAAAGTGACGCCAGAAACCATCAATTTTAACCATTCAAACACTTTTTTGGCTTTTACTAACATGGGATTCGAAAGGGAAGATTCTTTACAACGAATTCTAAGTCTCGAATCCAAGAGTAGGCCATCCCCAAAACCAATGGAGAGCGGGTGATCCGAAAATTATCAGAATGAATGTAATGGAAGAAACCTAATGGTTCCGAAGAACGCTTATTTTAATAATACAGCTGAGGTGGGATTCCTAACATGTAGTATACGCAAAGTTACTAATACGCGAAATGATTATCAGTCATTACACAATCATCTTGCCAACATTTACAGTTACTTCAAGCCACAAAATATGGGAAGCACAACAGTAGTGCATTTCAAAAGTTAAATTCATTTGAATTTTGTCATCCTTCTCGTAGCTGGACAAATACAGTTTTGTTCTATGCAAGGAGAAACCTAAGGTCAATATTGGAGAGAAGACAGATACGCACTGGCAAGAATAATACGACCAGAAATCAACATGAGCATACTAATATTATAACTGTTTAAAGCTATAATTTAATTCACGGAGATGGATATATCAAAGTTATTTCCGTCTTACATGGCGATATATGAAGGCAATTGCGTATATAATTAGTAATCAGAAAATAGTAAAATAAATGTAAAAAAAACCATTATTACATTTGATCCTTCAGTCTCCAATTCTTAGATTGGTTAGACGCAGATCTCCATCCGATTCTCCTATCAGATAATCTATCACCTAACCTGCTACTATTTACATAACTTTTCCTTTTCATTTATCCTTCACTATTTTTCCATATATTTCATACGAAGCATCTCTTTGCAATTTTTCCCATTCACTTTTCCTTTCGAATACTTGTCATCAGACTATCACGTCTCAAAATATGGCCGATTAGGCTGTCCCGTCGTCTTGTGTTTCGAATTTTTCAGGAGAAATCTTTTTTCTCCCACTCTTCTCGGAACTTATCTTTTTATAATTTACTCTCTACTTCTTTACAGCCGAAGTTCAGAGTTTATTACGGTCAAACATAATATGGATCTTAGATAAGAAATTTATGAAGCTATAATTTGAATTAAAAATTAGTACTTTATCGAACTAACAGAGTGCGAAATCTTTATTCAGCGTGATCACTTCTAGTGAACTGCAGACTAACGGAGTTGGGGAGGGTAGAGTTAAAGGGCATGATCGTGTTTGGATTAAACACCGCTACTGAATGCTTACGGTACAGTAAAGGGAAAACGTCGTCGGCCCGATGCAATTAGTACGAGGAATCCAATTTAAGTTCTTGAAAACTATTACAAGAGATACTGAACAAAATGAATCCGTACAGCCAAGCGATTCCCTAGCCAGAGCGTTGTTAAACTGAAATTACCCCAAGGGAACGGCCAACTTCCGTGGAAGTTGTTGCAGTACCCAGTCGCGGGGAAAGCATCCGGGGGAACTCGACCACCGGGATGTAACGTGTGCCTATTTAAACCCCGACGACGGACCGCGCCCTTAGTTCGCTCACAAGAGGGAAGGCCGTCTGCTGCACTCCCTCTCCATATTCACTGAGATAGACGCAGACAAATTGTCGGAATTAAACTCACGTTTAACTGGCTCAGAGTTTTATTACTGTAATGTTGTTAAGCCTTAGACTTCATGTGTAAGTAGGAGAAGTAAATTTGACTTAAATAACGGGCTCACTTTTTAGACCACAGGCTATAATTTCTAAAAAAAGTGCTATAATTAAATGCCGTAAAGTAAAAGATTTTGGTTTAGAGTAGTCTTAACTATCCAACCAACGCTTAAGGCTAAAACGTACAGTATACTTATGCATGAAGTGGTACTCTTAATCTATAGCATTCATTTGCAATACACTATGACAATACATAACTAGCAAGGCACATTTTGTTTCCCGAAAGCAAAGGCTTCGGAGCTTTAGCCACACTTAAAAATTAATGACTGACAGTTCGTACCTCAACCAAAGATAATTTGCTATTTGTGTGGCTGTGTTGGAATAAATTATAAGGTTACTGGACAGGGGATAACTGAGAGGAGTATTAGAAGGATGTATTCCAGTGAGATTTTATGGTGGGATTGGCAATTACACAAGTCACACCAAATACGAAGACGTTAAATTTCAAATGAAGGAAAACAAAAAGTAAACATTAAAATTAACATTCTAAGCTTTAATTAGGCAACTCATTTTTAGTGGAGTACAGAATAAACACTTCTAACTCCCTTCTCTTTGAATATCTCAAATTTTGAGGAATTTAAAGTCTGTCACGAAGAAATTTAAATTCAGTACAGATTATCTAAGTTTACCCGATGAATTAGCAGATAGGCCACATTAATTATGTCTAAGATTTTTATATACTTTAGTCTGAGTCTTATTGATGATACATGACAGCTATTTGTAGGGACTTCAATGAGTTCACAAAGGTTAAAGTGTAAATATATCGTCAGGAAAAAAATGGTAAGGACTGAAAGAATCCTTATATGGACTGTGAAAGAGCATCATCAATGACGAGCGAAACAAAAGAGGCACCGATTCAAGTGCAATCACGGCACTGATGGGAGGAAAGGTTTAAATCAACCCCTTTATTATCTGGTTGGTTATATAGACCGCACCTATAAATGGGAGAAATAGTGACTGGACTTTATATAGTTATTCATGACTCAACAATTAGAACAAAAAAACCAAACCATGATTTAAAATCCTAAACATTTTCAAAACACTTTGCGCTACCTGTTATTCCTGTTACGAACACTAATTCTTTACCCAGAATCAATTAATTACGGGCTGGTGTTTAAAAACCTCCCACCATGTTCTCTCACGCAGGATCGCAGGATAAAACGGGAGTGTAGATGAATCCTCTCCACGGAACAAACTATTTCCGTCAAGAATATTTCGCCTGGATTAACAACGCAACGGTAAGCATCTATAAGAGGCAACTAAACTCAAGCTGGCATCGCTAAACCCCTACTTCTCTCGGGTAGATACTAACGCTTCAATGCATTAACCGTAGCAGTGACTAAAGGAGGGGGAACTGGTGAGAGAACTAAGATACTAAAGCCTTCCACCTCGTAAGTCCTGGCGTGAGATCATCCATTTCATTCGTTCCACGGGGATCAACTAACTTGAAAGCATCCTTGAGTGCTAGTCAAATGAATCACTCATGCACCCGTGAAACTAGATGCACTAGTGATGCCTAACTTTAATGAATCTGCCCAACAAGATTAAACTCCACGAAGGACGTACCTATTATTGTAGTGAATCACGAGCTGTAGTCACAACCATTAACACCTCAAATGCATCACTAAGCAAAAAACATTCTATTTCTCGAAAAAACAGCACGAATATGATTAAAAACAACGGTCAATAACATGAACCAAGTACAAAAAGCGTAATGCACCGGATAGTTGACGAAAGACGTTTTCGTCGACCGGGATTTCTATAGATATTTACGATCCGCTCTGCAAGGAAATTACTTTGCTTTCGCTTACTCTACTACCGTGGAATCAATAACATCTTAACACTTTCAAAGATAAAATAGTAGCTATCTAGAATCGAGATTATTATATTTTCAAAAGGTGACAAGATTTTCTTACCAAAATAAAAAGTGGACATAATCCAAAAGGACAATAGGTAAAAAGTATAGTATCTGTCACATCGATGAAGGAATGAAAGTGATGATGTCAGTTTCCGCACAAAGGCGCTCTAGCATTACTTCAGCCGCATATTTCTCTCATTGCGACGTTTTTGTCGCTTTTATTCCTATAAGACAGTATAAAGCTGCCCAACACCGAAGGCCAGTAAAATGGGCGGGCGGGCAAGTATTTCCGGAATAAAAGTCGAGGCAAGTTTCCATTTGATTTGACACACAGCCCTCGGCCACGCCCTCAAACCTCACTAAATATCATATATTACTAGTAAAATATGAAATCTCAACCTCCATTTCTTTAGAGGAATCGTGAAATTTTCGAACGAGTTTTTGAAAAATTTCATTTTTCTCTCTTTTAAAGAACGTCGTGTGAAACGACTCCGGGTAGGAATGACCCGAAGTGGAGAATAATAAACACGCTCGGGCCGAGTCGCCGTGTTTTTACGACATGCCGGCTAATGAGAGAGGGGACGGACGCTAAGGGGATCGGAGACAGAGGAGGAGGGCGTGTCTGCGGAAGGGAGAGAGAGATTGCCGTCGGAAAGCGGCGGCTGGAGAAGCAGGCACCTCGAAGATAGAAGGCCGACTCCCAAATATGCATCCCTCGAGAACGCACACACGACCATTTCTAGGCAAATTCATAGAACCATTAGAATTTTGGGCTCGGCTCCGAACGAGAACAAAAGCAGTCCTGCAACCTCAACAGTAGAGAGCTTCGAAAGGATTCACTCGCTCACTAAGCATGGGCGGGCGTACCTCGTACCTCAACCTCGTACCATTAGGGATACGAACAACGGTAAATGTATCCAGTACGAGTGTAGCAATGGATAACATTGGCAGCTGCATGTTGGTACAAGGACTTAAAGCTAACCCAACTAACAGCATGTTTTTGCATGCATGCTTTGCTATTTTTATCTTTTTTAAATAGCGTAGTTTTGAACAGTACCTATGCAAGTACTAATCCTTTTTTATGCATGATATGTAGTGCATGTTTGGTGAGAGTTCACCCCCTGCCACACACCTTTATGGTGGCTTGCAGGGTATTATGTAGATGTAGATGTAAGCGATTCAACCCGAAGGTTGGTCTTTGATAGACAAGGGTAGAGCTCACCCCGTACCAAACCAATGGCGTGTGAAATTCACACATTCTGGGTAGGGGGGCCAGTTCCTTTCCCTGGGCCACCTGCGATTTCCTACCATGCTCTGACACGCAGAAAATGGAATCGCGAGGATTTCATATGCGGGTGTCCAGAAAGGCTCGGGAATTGAACCCGGGACCCAGTAGCTCAGTGCTCTACTCACTAGGCCACCCCCTCGAAAGGATTACAAAGATTGATAACATTTCACAGATTTTTTAATAAAACCCAACCAAAGTTTCTACGCTTTAGCATCATTATCTAGGGTTACTCCACGTCATGATGAAGGGTAGAGAACCACTTAATAATGACACTAAATCGTTGAAATTTTGGTTGTTTTATTAAAAAAAAACTTTGTGGAAAAGTACAAGTTTTATTAATACTTCCACAAACTATAGCCCGAAGGGGAAGAAACAGCTTCAAAAGGATTTTACACCGATCAACTCAGAAACAGAAGAATTCATTTAAGGATACTAGCGGAAAAGAATTCTGTGAACGTCTCCTTGAAGCTTGCAGGTGAATCAGTTCATTATCACGAGTTTTCTGACAATTCTGGTAGATTTGTTCATAGTCCCTGCCCATTAACGCCCTTGTTACGCGCTTCTCTTGCCTTTCTGCCAAAATCCATACTTGTTTTTAACATTATTTTTCGCTTTCCTTTTCCTCATTTACTCTAGCTGAATTCCTGTCATCCACAACTTATTCTTTTCTCTCCTCAACCGCGCTTACTTAGCATTCTTTTGCCTCTCAAATCGTCTTCCATCCACTTTTGCTGCTTTCCTTAAATGCCTTCGACCAACTTTTTTCTCTCCACTACCGTATTAAATACTACTAATTAGTCACTCTCTTCGTCCGCGTATCTATAACCATAAAACTAATCATATGAAAGCATGCACCATCACAGATTAAGACCGATAATCGATAATGAAATGTAAGCTATACTAGGCATAGTCATGAAAGAGTATTTTTCATGAACTACAATGCAAACTTCCCATAGATAAGCTCTCGCAACTTTGCTTTAAGAACCTGAGTATATTGGATAATTGGATAATCTCACTTAGTTCGCCGAAGCACAATAGAGATGAGCTGATCTACACTCCAACACATGCAAAAGTAATGTAACGTACCACGCGGCTATTTTAACCAATGAATCATGGGTATTTCCCCGCTACTAAAGTACAGTAACATCGAGGAGAGCTAAGGAATCATGTAATAGAATTTTTGTTATATTTTCAACATTGTAGGCAATGGCCTGTATTCAGTAAAATTTCCGGTGTCAGAAATTACATAAACTGTAACCTACTATCCTTTTAAATACTCCATGCAAACAACACACCCACCCTAGGATACAAAAACTTGATTATATAGGAAGAATTAACACCGTTGACATTGAACTAAAGCCTCTAAATATTCCCAAATTATGTTCTAATTTTTCGGTGTTTCAGCCAAATATCGATTTATCAACTTATATCGAGAGTATTTTTGTGTCGATTGACGATATAAAAGTATCCTATTGTTGGGTAAATAAAAGGCAATCAAGTAGTCCTTGATTCCTCGACAGGTATTTCGACCCCAAAACAGTACATGCCAAGCTCATTGTTCTTTCGACCCCAAGCAATAAGAGACATAGGACGTTACGCTTTCGAAGGAAACTGACGGGGTAATCTGGTAATGAGCAAAACCGGAAAGCAGAATCCACCTTAAAGAGAGATTAGAGCGAGCGATCCGTGAATTCGAATGGGATTCCATTCCTGTAGGATACAGTCTCACTTTGGAGTGAATAGCAACCGAGTGAGCGCCATTCCAGGGATTCAACCATTAGGAACGAGACAGCCTCGAAGACACAAAAGGGGATGCCTTCGAAGTCTAAACTGACTGCCTTTCCTGCTCCACGGCGCAGTGATTAGCAAAGGACAGTTCGAGACAAAATTAAAACAACGCTTGATGCTGCTCTAAATGGGAAACTTGTTATAATTCGACGGGCTGGAAACATATTGAGGAATAGGCGGATGAAAAAAGGCATCTCCAATAGAATAAGGCTTTCATAGACTTTTGTTTACCAACGACCTATGGATACAGAATATGGGTACTCGTCTCCCCTGTAAAGGTGCAGGGCAGACATCTAAATCTACATAATACCCTGCAAGCCACCATAAAGGGTTGTGGCAGGGGGTGAATTCTCACAAAACATGCACTACATATCATGCATAAAAAAAGAATTAGTATTTATATACTGCTCATTCTTCATTGGATTTTATGCATTGATACACCCACGGCATGTTTGGTGATACTTCATCCACCCTCAACGTAGTTCGCTAGGCATTTAAAAAATGCAAATTGGGTTATACGAGAAAACCAGAAACTCGAAAACTTGATTTAAATGCCAAGTACAACAGGCGACATGAATGCTGCTTTTATTTACTACAGATTACACTTATTATGTACTCGTATTCGCTTAACCTTTACCTATAGAAGCATGAAAGCTTTGAGGAAAAAAACAAAAGGATATAATCAATCTGTTTTGCGATTGGTGGAATGAAACGGTTCGTTTATGAGTACTCACACGTTTGAATCAAGCAAACCAATTCGTCATCAATAATTTTTCATCAGTCGCTCTTTTCCGTGAAAGCTGCCTTCTGACGTTTCAATGCCGTTAACGGCACACGCCGCCCTGCTACGCAAATCTGCATCACCGTCCATAAAATTTATCATCGAGTCATGCGTCACGATCGTGATTCTGTGCACGCTTGTGAGAAGGTTGCCATGCTATATGCATACGCTTTCTTCCTTCGCTGAGGCCCACACGGGAGAACAAGCGAAGGTATGTGTGCGAGAGATAGAACCTTAGGCAAGCATATATAGGGCGGAAGTTGAGAGAAAAGCGAGCAACGTCAACTGAGCTTCGCTCACCTCGCCTCAGATACGAACGGAGTCCAATAACTTGGGCATTTCCTCGACGGTCAAGAGAATAGTCCTTTCAAGTTAGGACTACTCCCGACTCAATTAGGGAGTTTCATTTTTTTAAACGGAGTTCCACATTTTACGATCTGTGTTTACTGCACAGCAACGAATTTATGGGCGTTCGGGCCGTTTAAAAACAATGACGGGGGCACGCATTAGACACGAACTTTTGGAGAGGGTGTTCCAATGATGGGGTGGGGCATGCGGAGACCCCAAAGGAATTCGGGCGGTCATCCAAGGGAAGAACTCACCACGGCATGGGAAAATTATATGAATGGACCATTAGCCCTCGACAAAAATATGGAGTCATAACTTGCTACCATAATATTATGACACTGTTCCATTATTACAGACATTTCAACCCGGCCTCCCATACCGTAAAATTTAAGCATAACATATTTCCGGCCGACCATAAAACGCTAAGGACCGATTTTTCAACCTATCTCCTTCTTCAACACTATCAACATTGCTAAACTAATAGGTCTAGAAATTTAAGTTCCGCACAATGGAATGAACTAAAGCAGTAAAACTAGGTATCATGAGGAGTAGGAAAACAAAGAAATCAAGAAGAAACTACGCTGTAGAAGGGAAATTAAAGGTAATTATTTGGAAAGTTAAAAAAAACGTGCTAAATCAGAGACGAAATGGGAAAATGCCAGGAAAAACTAGAGAGAGATTGATTTATTGCGAAAACGCACACAGGCACAAAGCATCATTAAGAAGTACTTAAATAGAGAATAAAATGATCTGCATAAAACAAGTCATTCGGATCGCTAAGTGCTCGTCATTATGACCCTGGATGGGTAAACCAAGGACACCTCCCATTAAATCCTTTCCAACACGGCAACTCAGGGCCAAAGGTGACATTTATTTAACTACGCAGCCGTATAAAAACACCACCGGAATGTCGATTTCTTCACGAAAAGGGGGAGGGCAAGTCGCTTCTTTTTTGTTTACGGTTGGAAAAATGCCTCCGGGTCACACGCGACAGATGAGAAATTCATACGGGAAAGGGCAAACGTCCCCTTTCCCGCACTAAGGTTTTACTCGCCGAAATTTTCAATTCGCAACCGACGAAAAAAATCGCCATCTCTCGCTGGACGCGAAAAAAAGAGCATATTCCGCTCCGCACCGCTTCGCTCGACCACATACCTGCATCCATGCCTTTAATTTAAAGAAGAAATTTAAAACGGATAACTTTACTGTAGATGTTTTATAGTCATTAAAAACCCCTTCGAATCATGCTAGATTTGACCAGATAAATAAGATTAGAGAGATAGATTGTCGTACCGATAGATTCAAATGTCATTTTTCCTACGCACAATAAGAGAACACAATAGGCAGCATAGCAAAATAAAACTACTTAGACAAATGCCATTTTAACCAGGAATTCCTTTATTACTATGTAGATACTAACCATCTATATAGCTGTACGTGACGCTATTGTCCAACATGTTTCCATGTAGTCGCCTAGTTGCATGTTTTGTTATCTTCACCCCCTGCCATACACCCTCGTGGTGGCTTGCAGTTTGTTGCGTTGATGTAAAACCAACCAACGCTGTCAACCAAACACACCTTTCCCTTCCCGCAGCGACGGCCATTATGCCCACAATGCCTCGCGCTTCCTTTCAATCCCACACCTCCCCCCCAAAGGATCCGATACGCCTTCCCCCTTTTAAAATCCCTAAACTGGATTTGGAAGTTAAAACCCCGGGCCGTCGTGATGGGCTCGCCCCACAGATCCTCCCAAATGTCCGCCGCGCTACGGCACAACCCATTCCACAAGCCTTTTTTAAGACCTCTCCCCTCACAGATTATACGACACTCCAATCCTTATGGTACCCAGAACTCCCCTGAACTAGAGTTGATTGACAATACGTCAGCGTCAATACCTTTTAGAAACATCTGCCGAAAAACTATCACCACAGTGGTGACAAACAATGTGAGTTTAACACTGATGCCATTCTTGAAAACTGAAAATTTTCTTCTACCTGCATCCATACTCGGCCCAGAAAACGACCAAAAGTGTGAATGACAGGAGGTGAATCCACTCCAGGCGCGTAAACAATCATAACGTGATTACACTACCAATTTCAATTTCAAAAACGAATTTACCAGCCTAATTCCTCAAACTAGAGTACGGCCGGACTAATTTCACACTAACGTTACAATTGTAAAGAGTCCCCTACTGTACAAAGGAAAGAACTACATATTAAGACTCTCTGTACTACTATTTACCGCATTTATATCTTCGTGATCAAACCCACCTACATAAGACGATGCGTACATTTCCCCATTCATTTTCATCGTTTCGACTTAAGGACGAAACACTGTTTTAGGCAACCGATATAGTCGTCACCGATCAATATAAAAGGTTATTCCCGACACGCCATGAGATCTTGCAACGACCTCGATTATTTTTTGTACGGATATCGTAAAAAGAGCATCGCATACGGGCATAACCTCCATGCCGCCGACACACTCCTCTCCCACCCAATTCCTAACTTCGTCCTCTTCACGCAATGTCTTTTTTTTATGGTCTCGTATAATCCGAAAAGTGGAGACAGTTACGGCGTGATAAGAGGGCGGATAAAAATTTATTTTTATTTGTCGCTGGGATGGCGGTCCCGTAGTCCATATTTTTTTAAAAAAAAGGGGGGGGGTAATGGAGGCAGGCAGGGGCTGCGACTGCTAAGGGTGTTGGAAGAGATTTCCACCCACTTCGCCGCGGGATTGATGGAGAGTCTAAATGGTCCGCAAGCGATCCATAAGCACGACGCGCTCAGGTACATTACGAGCGAAGAGAAAGGACAAAGAGGGCGGGGAACATTTCGGGGAAAGGCTTGGAAGATGGAGAACAACAATAATAATAATAGATGCCACATTTTACAATTTCTTAGATGTGTCATGGATAAAATAATAGTTTGGTACAGACGACAAAAGGAAAACTCCAATGGGATCGAGAAGACGATTTGCGAGAAGTTCAGGAATACAAGAACGATTTACAGTACCTACTGATGATATTTTTAGTACATCTACATCTATTCGATACCCTGCAAACCACCGCGAGGGTGTGTGGCAGAGGGTGAAGATCACCAGGCATGCACTACTAACATGCAAACAAGCAACTATAGAGTCTCATGCAACTAGATTGTTAGTATCTATAGTATTTAAGGGGTTAATACATGCATCATGCATTACAGATTACTCTAAAATATTTCACCTACCTATCCCTTTGCTATGCTGCTTATTCTGTTCCCTTATAGTACAATGTTAGTACTTTCAACTTCCCCTATGATCAAAAGAACAGAAACGCTTAAGATATTCCATATTAATAATATTCTGGCAATACTTCTGGTCACTCACTTGCAATTAAAATTTCCCACAAATGAATTTATCGAGTGAAATAGTTTTTGAAATATATACTGAATAATACTTAATATGACCCATAAAATAGAACAGGCATGAGAGTATCCACGAAATTCAATGACAAATTAAAGCGGTTGGAATTGCATTAAGAGATCTAAGAATTATTTTCATGATGTAGCTGGCAGCATATATAAAACCTCCAAACAAAGATATCATTTAAATTAAATTATCTAAAAGCAAAAGCGGTTATGGAAAAATTTTGGGGGTAGAACGCTGAAGTAATGCTGTTAACAGCGATTGCAATCAAGTTCTCTGGGTGTCGTACCGAGGAAATCTCTTTTGTTCATTGGAATCAAAATCAAAATTTGCTTTTCAGGCAAGATTGAATTGACCGTAAAACCAATATTGTTCACAACCATAAAAGCGGAATAAATTACAGAAACGGTGGGACAACTAAATTTTCGTGTGAAAAGCAAGTTGTGATTTCACGTTCCCATGGTGGCTATACATGAATTAATGGGACGCGTGAGCGCTAATATCAATAATTTTAAACAGGATTCTCGACAAGGTATGCATGCATCTCTTGCCGGACAGTACTCCTAATTGAGCATTTAAAATTTATTGGCCATGCGCGAGCTTTCTCATGAAAGCGACACTGATTCAAAAAAAGGCATATTCCGTCAAAGTAACAGCCATTTTCATTCTCGAAGCCAAAATGAAAAGAGAAAGGTGTAGCAGATTACACAAAAACCTAACCGGCTAAGTCCTTCCAACCATCACTTGCGTGAAGAAGTTGTGAATTAAGTTTCAAATTTCTAAGAAGCGAAACTTTTAATTAGGGTGCTCTGCCTTTCACTATCCTCTTGATGGAGATGGATTATGTAGAGACCCGGCAACACGAGGGGAAAAACTAAAACATTTTGAGAAAATTAAAATACATAAATCACCTCCACAGTCCCTTTCAGATCTTTCTGGTGGGGGGGAAGAAAAAAGGGACAGGAAAAGTAATTCGGTTTGTTTCGTCAAATGAAAGCAACACCGACTGTTAACAGAGTAGGGAAAATCCTTCGTACAAATTAACTTCAAGGAATGAGATAGGCTTATGGAGCCTTAACAGGTTAAAATAACGATACTCCACTCCAAAGTTTACGAAAAACCGAAATATTAAAACACCGTGGTAACAGTTACAATGCTTTTCAAATCCCCATCATCACTTTCCCGCAAAAAACACGTAGGTAATATGGGAAGAAATTCTTCGCTTGAAGCCGGAATCGCCCGCCTTTATCTCCTGTACCAATTCTCGTCTCTTCATCCTGTGGTGTACCTCCAAGAATATGTTCATGATTCAAGCCTGGGTTTAAAACAAAACTGCATTCCACCATTCGCGCAAAATAAAGGAAAGTAAGTCTCGCCCCCGGAACAAGTCTGGAAATATATTTCCGCTCACCCCTGAGTTGACCCCCCCCCCCCCCCGAAATTTTTTCCTTATAATTTTGTAATTCTGATTTTAACCGTGAAATTAGCAGCGAGAATAGATACGTATGGGCACTGTAAAAGTTAATACTAAGCACTGAAAATTAAGGGAAGAGATTTGTAACGTAGTCGGCACCGAATGGGCAAGGCTGATTTGTTTCAAGTTACACAAGACTTAGCCCGACCCCCCCCCCCCCCCCCTCTCCTAGGGACTACTGAACTTGAATATATATCAGATACTCCATTAGCGGCCAGTATACCGATGAAAAATCTCTACCTCTCTCAGATTTGATCCCGTACGCTCCGTTTGGAAGATCAGTACTCTTACCAACACAACATCCCAAACCAGGATCGATCACGAATTTGAACTCGTAGAAATTCAATACCAGAGATCTCGTCCGTGGCTTCTAGTTACGCTAAGAATAGCCCAGCAATCAATGAATGATGAAAAAAGTTGCGTCTGAAGAGTCGACATTAAAACCGGTACATAGTTTATAGTAAATAACTTGAATCGTTATTTACTATAAACTACCTATCTACCTGAAATATGAAATGAAAGATGGGATGCATATTTAAACGCATTCTGAAGATTTTCTGCCCAGCTAAACCTCGTTTCCTGTATACTACTACTGATGGTTACAAAATACATAATTTTATATTGTTATAGTGATAAATTCTTCCTGCATGTAGAACCAAGTGTTTTTAAGTCAGCCTATATTAGATTCAGTTATTGGTACCAACTTTAAATCGTGATTAAATTAGAAATACTAGTTATTTACCCGGAGAAATAGGACAAAAGAGAAACAGGAACATCTATATGAGAGAGTTTTAAACATAAAAATATAATTATATTATATTATATAGTCATGATTTGGCCGATAGGAGAATTGTGTGGAGGGCTACGTCAAACCGATCTTAGGATTGCTGACCGATGATGATGATTGTCATGATATAAATAAATATTTTGCTCATCTATTTACTCATTGCTCCGGTATAATGCTCTTAGATTTTGTGAGAGACAGGCTTTGGCTCTTCAATCTCCCATGATACTCGACCCCTGAGTATGACCATTTAGGTCAATCTGGAAAGAGGAACGGTTTGGATCAGAGGCAAGGCCGTGCTCCGTGACGAGACGCAATTCCCGGTCTTACTTTCCGGCAGACGAGACGACGACGAGGCCCGGTCACGAAACAGCGGGGGCTCGCGCACACACAAAAACTCTGGTGAGACTCGAACTCATTTTCGGCCGAATTTTTTTTTTTTCGCGGTAGGCACCGTCGGCCCTAAAGGGATTGATGACTTTGCGCTCCTGAGAAAAGGGGAAGGCGAAACACATCAGTCAAGTCCGACGGAGGTGGAAGACACGGCGGGGGGGATGAGGAGATGGGGGGCAGTTCTTGTACCTCTCCCGAGGCGGGGTTAAATCGGCCCCTCGGGACAACACTCGGACCCCTCCCATACCTGCCCTCGCTTTTCGTCTATCCGTCTTCCCCCGTGGACGAGGAAGTAAGTGATGAGGGAATCACCTCGGTGGACGAAAAATACGGGCCGAGATCCCCCGGAATCGTCTTGGGGGGAAGGTAAGGTGGGGCAAAATCGCGAATTCACGCGTGGACGGGCGCTTGGGGGGGGGGGGGGGGGGGGGGGGGGGGGGGGGGGGGGGGGGGAGTATTCGTCAAGAGGTAAATACGAGATAACTCGTCACTCTTCAGGCAGGCCACGTTCTCTCGAAAAATATAATACACTCTCGCAAGACTCACAGGAAATTCACGCAGTAGAAAAATCGCCCAGGAGTAATAGATTACGATGTTGACGCAACTGTTAAAAGTGAATGGGCCGGTGAAGCGTGTTTTCTGCCTGAGGAAGAAGAATAGCAGTCCCGTAAAAATACCACTAAGCAATACCGCTCCGTTTCAACTACGTACGTATTTTTTGTTCCTCTACCTACTTGATTCAAGCAATACGAAAAGTCTTTGGTTAGACACATGATAGATGACGTGTAACCCAGTACATTTAGAAGCTAGAAATGGTGCAACAGAACATTTCTTACTCTCTATAATCTCATCTTTCATGCTGACCAGTATAAACTTAATCATAACATTTAGCGAGTATTAGCCATGAACAGGGTCCAGCATTAGAGCTCAATGAAAGTATACAAGAGTATTCAGCAAGGAATGCACTAGCACTAAGGAAACCGATTTTGAAGTCAAGTACAGCAACATTTTCATTTTATAAATGAACTACACATGGAATATGCTATTGAAATATGACCAACAACTACAGAGACCAATAGGAATGGTATCTAGATACATGCTACCCTGAGAGATGCCGCAAGGGCATGTAGAAGGGGAGGAAGTTCACGGGGACAAAAGACCCTTCATGTAGTAACTACCAAATCTAGCATAACATATGAAAGCTTGATTTGATAACATGTCTAGTTATGGTTCACCTAATGCAACAAACCCTTTCAGTGGCTTGTAGGGAATTATGTAGATATAGGACCCGTACTGACTCCAACTTACTACGTTCCGATTCCTACAGCTACCTATCATCAAGTAGTTCCACGATTTTCTTTCAAACATCCATCAATTGCTTGGTGGGAAGAGATCGCCAGCATGCTTCCCTAATAACATAAAATTACCGATGGTAAACGGGAAACAGATTCGCAAGAAAATATTCTATTCCTATATTCCGTTCGTTTTAACCTTTTTGCGGACTTCTCAGCCCCTAACGGAAGGTTCAAGTCGAGCGGATCCAGTCTCGGCAAACAGCTTGGAAATACCTCCTGATCACCGACTGCAGACACGCTACCGTTTTCTTTTTCATCAGCATCAGAAGTTCGATATACCAACAGTCCACACGACTCATTTATATCATAAAGGACACATGCCTCAAGCCCTAACGTTCGTGGAGGAGATGAAAACACGCTTCTTCCCGACTCCCCTTAAAACCTAATCGACTGGTCATTACAGCACTGGACTGGAGGATGGATCACATCAGATCAATTGGCTCTCTCATCTGACAATAAAAGTTGTTAATTAATAAAACTGCTCCCACTACGAACTGATCCCGAATAAACTCGTTTCCCTCACATTTTCATCAATGTGTCCCAAAACATTTACAGATGTTGATCGCGTCCATGTACACAAAAAACGTCTTGCAAAGTTCTGAGACGGAAACTGAAGTTGCTAAAAAGATATCAAGAGCCCCTCAGTGTTGTGGTAATTGATATCATAAATTTAAATTTGGGGAGATTAGATACTGAGACAAAGTGGTCGAAAATTTTTTTTCTGCGTTCTATACAGGGTAATAATAAATCGAATCGAAGTTAACGAGGAAGTTATCAAGATAGATTATTCGTATGTGTAGGCCTTTTGGAATTAGTGCAGCAACCTCGGAATATTAAAAGCGTGTTTTCAAAACGTGAATTTCGCAGGGCCAATTTCAATGATGGTAATAAGAAACATCTTCTGCAGTATTTATCTTTTTACTCAGATACGTATTGCGTGATTGCTGATTTGGTGACAATCCTACCACACACCCTTGAGGAGGCTCGAAGGGTATTCAGCAGATGAAGCTGAATTCTTAAATGAGATACAATGTTTTACGAGAGTACTTAGAAATTGACGAAAAAAGAGGCAGTGGGTATATTTTACATGACGTTACATTGGTATAATAGCTGCAACACAATTGTGAGGCAAGTGACACAATAACAGGCCAAAAAAATACATTTCCTCTATAATAAAAAGTATCAATAGCCCACACAGAAAGAAAACCCTTGCAACATAAACTGATTATTGAACTGTCTTCCATCATCGGCAGATCGACTGACATGCCTGTATTTACACTGCCCTTTCAATGCGTCGTCGTTCAGCAATGGCCAACACTCAAATTGACTGAGCGAAATATCTTCAAGTATCGAATCTGAAATTCATTTGCGTATGACTGAATTAAAATGCATGTGTGAACGACCTCATCACTTTCTGGGGCAACAAAAAATTTGCTTCGAAATGCCCCACATTCAGAAAAACCTCTTATTCTAAGCCTTTCTCGTCCTACATTGTTCGTTTCTTCCTCCTACCAGAGTGAATCCTCACTCGGAAGATGGAACTGAAAGGGAAGGGAAATGTCATTCTACGACTTCACCTTCACAACCTTCCTCGATTTCCACCAACTCTTTCAAGCCTTTTCTCGTCTACCATTTCTATTTGAAACCTTCACTTCTCTACCATGGAATAGTAAAAAGAGAAGAAAGACGACAAGGAACAAATGATACACTGAACATTTAGTGATGGTATGAAACTGTACGTATTACTCTGGTACATACTGCAAATACCAACGCCCAATTGCCAGTATTTATTTATATTTACACGCAAGCAACACAGATGGTCTTTACATATGGTGGTGCTTTGACCATCAACAACTACGCAAGCTCGGACATATAGGCCTCAGGCAGCGAAAATCCTCCCAAGTCGGGATTTCTAACCCGCGACCCTGGGTTTAGCAGGCGAAGGATTTACCTCGCCGTCACCAGGGCCGAATGTACACTCAGTAAATCAAATCCTAAATTCGCAGTTACACTATAACTCGTTTCTTGAGATGGAGTCACTGTATCCAGGCCGCTGGCTGACGTGCTCGCCTCGATACTGCGTTACACTAGATGTCGTGACATAACCTCCGCATTTGGAGAATCATTCAACATTATGCTACCACCACATGGAGACTGTGAGCTCCTGAAGTTTAGATTCATGCGGAGACCTGGCGCCGCGAATTCAAATTAAACCTCGCCTTCTTTCGCAGTAATGAAGATCAAACATTTCTCCAACAAACCGCAGGCGACATTGGGAAGGAAACTACGCCTTCATGTGGGGATTTCACACGCCTTGCGACTTGGGGACGAGATGAGCCTCTGCCCTCCCTCCACTATCGAACTGACCTTCAGGTTGAAGGCCGCGGTTACGCCGGGTTGGTCCACTAAATTCTCTCCACCTCCCTCCCCCCCTTCCCTCTCCCCTTCCGTCCCCTCCCACTCTATCCCACCCGCTTTACACACCCCACCCCACTCTCCACGAATCCTCTCCACTCCATTCCTCCTCATCGCTTTGAGCAATGCGCCAAATTGTTTGGCAATTTCCCCAGAGTAGGCGGTCGTGAGGGAGGGATTGAGAGAAAAGGGAGAAAGAAGAGAGACAGGATGGGAAGAGAGAGGGAGAGGAAGACGAGCTCTTGTGCCGCACCGAACACGTACAAACACACACACACACACACACACTTGTCCAAATGGGAAAGAAAACCCATTGGACGAGAGGCTAGAAAGGGCAAGAGGAGTGGTAACAGGGTGGTTTGAGGTTGGGGAGGAGAATTTGAGGGGAATAAATAAAAAAAAGGATGGGGCCAGCTAGTGTGGAGAGAGCGGTGGGTTTGACAGTGGGGAACACGACATGGACGAGTTGAGGCAATTGACCCTAAAACGAACTACGAGAAATAACCCAATTCCCATTTATTCTCTGATACTAATGAAAAGAGTCAAGACCCAACTGTAGTCTCTAGCTGAGTCCTAGTTCATCGCATGTCAGGAAACACCAATATGCATTTCACTTACTCACCGATTTCTGGCTAAAATTTGGAATTCGGTCCAAAATTTCAAAAGAGCTCAAGCCGATCTGGATTATTGTGAAAACCAAATAAACAATGCGGCACTAATCCAAGAAAAAATTTAATTACCGAAAACGCTATACAGTGACATGAAATAATCAAGTAAATATCAAAATAACCTATTTCCGCACCGTAGTCGGCCCCATTACTGAGTGAGGGCAAGGAACTCGCCGGAATACTACGCAAATTTTGCAAAATTACACACACCACAGGTTTCTCAGCAATACAGAATGGATCACAATGTAATGGGTTTAATAGGGTGTGCGAAGAGACATTTCCCGGATTTGAACCCAACTTTCGCAGTCAGGAGCCGAAACAAGTGACCCCAAAATTAAACGAATATCATGATGAGACGCCAAAAAGAAAAATTGATGATAAGGAACCCGATGGACCCGGTGCTCAAATGAAAGAAGGAATCGGAGGAGAGGAAGAGAGGAAAGAAAGGTTTCAAAAAAGGAAAGAGAGAGAAATGGTGTTGAGAGAATGATGGGAAGTGGGGAAGAGGTGGAGAGGGAAGGGGTTGACCAAGGGGGTGGGAGAAGGAGGGAATTAAGGAGGAGGGGGATGAGAAAGAGGTGGGGCGGGACTTGGATGGGACTGGCTTGACCAAAGGAGGAGTTGGATGGATGGAGGGAGGGAAGTGAGGAGAGGGGGGAAGGGGACATTGGGGGGGGGGAGTGGTCAACGAACTTGCAAACGCCACCCCTCCGTCTCCAACGAAGTCTCCCTCCGCTCTCCTCAGACACTAGGGTATACGGGGGGGGAGGAGGGAGGGTGAAGGGAGAGGGAGCAAGGGTTGGATGGTCTGTGCGCGTCGCCGTGGGACCGCGCGGTGCGATGTTCAATTTTTAAAACATCGCGCGCGCCATATCTCTCCTTCCCTATCTCTCTCTTCGTGTCGGAAAAAAAACTCGGATGAGATGTCATTTTTCTCTCATTCTTTCCTATCCACTTTTTCTCCCACAGCATTTCTCAAGTTCCTCAGTGAAAAAAAGAGCTTAATACCTTTCAACAGGAAGCAGAGTTGGTGTGTCGAGTTCGCGGTGGCCGGGCACAAAAACCTCCACCGGCCAAAACAAAAAGAATGGAAAACAAGGGTAGACGACACGACGCCTCAGTTACACCCAAGGAGTTGCATTTCCACTGGGAACAGGAAACTGTGAAAAATATTCCAAAGATGAAATTTAATTACACGCATGCCAGGAATTCCCTTCATTTAAGGACAAGGCACAGACAAGGAACGACTATTTATAACGGTGGTGTCCCAGAAGGCTCCTTCACTAATTTCTCCCACGTAGTCCTCCCATACTTGGGTACCTCTATCCGAACAGCTCTGCGCGTTGCACATCACACGGTACAGTGCCCAAAACGATAGCAAATGTGGTAGCATGCAGAAGAAATACCAGGAATGATGGCACTTCCTATTAAATCATATTTAAAAGTTTGTACTTACACCCCGGCACCACCAAAATATTACATCACGAAAGATATAATGTCAACACTCCAATGAGAAAAATTCAACGAAAGAGAGAAATATAATGGGATTCCACTTAAAGTCTTCGTCAGGGAAACATGACTGCGTAAAAACGAGGTGTATACATACGTTAACTGGAGGAAAACTAACGCCACAATTCGAAGGCTCTAAATTACAAGAATAGTAGAGAATTAGATACTTCCATAATGGATAGAAAGAGAATATACTATACCTAGTTTACACGTGACGAAATGAAGTTGGATGAAGAAATTTGAAGGCCACAAAATAGAATGGAGGGGTCTTTGGCAGCAGTAGCGTACCAAGGGGGGGGGGGGAACATTAAAAAACATATTTTTTTTTAGTTTAAGAAAAAATATTTTTTTTTTACCGGGGGCGGCTACCATCTAGTTATCTCCGGGCGCCAAGTAGCCTTGGTACGGCACTGTTGGTCAGCAATGTAATGTTAAACAGACAGGAAGAAGGTGGAAAGTAATTAATATCCTGGGTACGATGCTGACACTAGAAATGAAGATAAACGATTCAATGTTGGAGCCGTGAGTTCATAACGAATGGAAGAAGTAATAATACGACTGTGGACAACTAACTACGAACCTACCAATGTTGGTAGCATACTTGCGATGTAATCATGGCTTTATAGGTGCCATCACTACGCCATATGTATATAATACATAATTAGATAGTGAATTTGTATTTTTTTATTTCTACACGAACAATTTAAGTGTACATACAACGCATTACGTGTACACATTCACGGAGTGCGACTATCTGAGAAAAACGTAAACAAAGTTACACACTGATAAGCACACTAGCGAATTTCCAAAGAGAAAAAAATTATGTTACTCTTGAATATCTGCATTCGGTGTCTGCACGGCTACCGGGTTATCACCGCGTATGTTGGATATATCAGACAACTGGTTTCGCTGGTATTCCAGTCAGCAGGTAATACCAAAAGTACGGAAATCTTCTCACCAACATCACCCTGCATGCAGAGGTGAAAGTAGTATTACTACCATTAAAGCATGTTCGGTGATTGTTCACCCCCACCACACACAGTAACTATCGTTTAACTAAATTATTATTATGTAAATGACGTGCATTTGGTAATTTTCAATCATGAGCTCGGAACAAAAATTGAATTACTTTTTGTTTGGGTGAGAACTCAGCTGACAATTCATTGAACAAGATGAAATAATTTTCAAGCCATAAAATTAAATAGTGCCTCAACTCTAAAATTACTGGGAGTTTTAGATAATGAATGGTTGCATAACACAGTTTCTCTATAGGCAAACTTTTACAACTATTTGATTTTTATTATCACCGTAGAAATCATGGAATCTCCTGGATGTTCAGACTTATTTTTATTCACACTTGAATGGGGTGTTTACTCGAAACCGAAATCGCAATTTTGTGCACGAAATTGTTAGATGGAAACGAAAGAAGAATTTTAGTGAGAAAATTAATCTTCTAACCACAACCATTCACTCATAAATAAAAATTAAAATATGGTGACACCCACCGAAAAAGCTGCTGTGATAAAATTGACGTCATTTTCCTCCCGTCCTTAACTGCTTTTCGAGGAAGGGAAGGGAGTGGAGGGGGATTCTCGGAAGGTTTGCTCGCACAGATCCTGTCGCAATCGCTCCTATTGGGAGAGCCAGCTCTGTTACCCCGTTTGCGATAAGGCGAAATAGCTTCACGGGCTCAGTTGTGATTGGACGAAGTCGATATACATCAGAGGTTGCACCTTGCCCACTTTTCCGAAAGGGTTAAAAACGTCAGATTTTCGCCACTTCTTACTCGAGAAATAATTGACGGATCAAAAAAAGGAAAAATACGGGTATTTTCATTTTACAAACTCTATCAAATTCGGCAATAAAAATATATGGTAAACGACCCCATTCCTCTGTTTTGACCACTTTTTTCCCTACCACACACCCTTGAGGTGCTTTGCAGGGCACTCACTCAATAGAATATTTATAGATCACACCTCGTATGACTCCTAAGAGTCATTGTCTGTCACCGCTGCTTCGGAGGAGCTGATCGCTTCCGCCGACATCGACCTGGGCCTCTTTCGGCCAATTAGGGGACGCTCCTAATTCCCGGCCGCCGCCGAGAAAGACGGAAGTTGAAGGACGCAGGGGTGCGAAAGGGGCGGACTGGCAGGATTGTCTGATGGCGGCGCATCAAGGAAGAAAGAGAGGAAGAGGGGGGAGGGGAGAGATGGGGAGGGAGAGGGAAAAAAAGAGAGAGATGCTCAGCGTGCCCTTAATTTCGGAGCTGCCGTGAGGTAACGAAATTACTTTCCCCGAATGCCTCCCGTTACGAGGGCGAGAGGGAAAGGCAGACGCCGAGGAAGAGGGAAAGGGAGAATTGGAGCGGTGTAGCCCTGAGTGACGGAGGGAGAGAATGAATGCCCTCCTGCCAATGGACAACGCAAAAATGCAATCCGGCTCCCAAGGGAGCAATATTCCACCGTCATTTGAGTTTGCAACAATGTTCACCCGAATTCTTTAACTTTATTTCGTGTGTCGCCCATCACGAGGTTCCATCTGCGACCTTGGAAATCTGATCAACCTTCCCTCTCGGCGAGGGAAAATATTTAATCCGCAGTCGTAGTCCTGGTTATTTAGGGAAGGCGCTAGACAACCGTGGCCATTTGCGCCATATCTACATCTGCATTTTAAAAAGGTTGCGTCGTAAGTAGATACATATCCTTAGGCAGGATTTCCAGTGCTTAGGAATTCCAGTGTTAGAGTGAGGTGGGTATGCGAAGATATAAAGATTGACATTCTAGATAATGCTAAGTTGGTACTAATCTCATCGCATAAATCAATATTAGCTAAACTATCTGTTCTTTTTTTAAATTATTGAAATTGATTGCCGAACTGACAGATTCAAAATGTTCTTTTTTCCTCATACAATTACGGATACGAATAACGGTAAATATATCCAATACGAGTGTAGCAATAGATAACATTGGTAGCTGCATGTTGTATGAGCACTTAAAGCTAACCCAACTAACAGCATGTTTTTGCATGTATGCATTGCTATTTGTATCTTTTTTTAAATAGTGAAGTTTAGAACAGTATATAAATACTAATCCTTTTTTATGCATGATATGTAGTGCATGTTTGGTGAGAATTCACCCCCTGCCACACACCTTTATGGTGGTTTGTAGGGTATTATGTAGATGTACATATACCCTGTAAGCCATCATTAAGGTGTGTGGCAGGGGATGATTTATACCAAGTATGCCTTTATCTATCATGCTTAAAAAAGATGTAGCTGTATTGTAGTCAAAACATAACGATTTGAAAAACATGCTAAGAGCAAAACAAGTATGCACAAGCATACTGTCAGCTGGGTTAGCTTGAAGTCCTAATACCACATTGCAACTACCTAATCTATCCGTTGATACACTTGCACATGTACCTAAAACTGAATACATTAACATTTTTTCATATCCAATATTTTAAGAGGAAAGAAAAGCATTTTAAATCTGTTGGTTTGGAAATCGATTTCTCTTTTATAAGTACAGGGTCAAGTCTGCCATAGTAAGTTGGAGTTCGCGAAATATTGTTAACGTCACGAGTGAAAATATTGTCTTGAAAGTTAGTTAAGAGACTAAATCTGTATTTCAATCTACGGTCTGATAATGGTTCCCATTGTAATGGATCTAATAAACTGAATCCACTAGTATAATTGTCATACCGTCCCTTTAAAAATCTTGCCGATCATCGATGCATACGCTCCAAGTCGTTATTCAATCCTATTTCGTAGGGATCCCATATAATGGAGTCTAACAAGAGAAAAATGGCTAATTTATCGTTCATGATCGTCAAATTTGCCCAGTACCCTTTTCACAAATCCCAGCCTACGATTAGCTTCACCAATTATTTCACGTACATGTTTACCCCAAAAAAGGTCATATGTTAGGATACCTGGGAAATTGAGTAAAGGGTGTAGAGAACCCCGGCGTCGGCATTAGCCTGCTCTGAACGAGGGTGCCAAGGGCGTCTACGGCTTAACGTCCCATCTGACGGACGGAGTAATGGACTCGAAGTGCTCTCCACAATGCACTTAGTATGGACCGGTATAAAAATGAAAATTCTGTCGGAGCCACGATTCGAAACCGGGCCCTCAGGATGGGAGGCCAGTACTCTAGCCACCATAGCAATCGATCCCCTGATCCGCTATCGTATTGAATGCTGGGAAGGGAGGAAGGCAAACAAGACAAAGGTGCACAAAGAGATGAAAAGGGTTCTAGAATTCGCATTCAGAACTGCATAAAATAAACGTTTTCATCATGGGGAGGATGAGTAGCCTCATTGACGTTCGGATGGCACGGCTTTAAATTGATAACATATTTACCGATTATTTCGTACTCAGGAAAAAAGTTCTGCCGCAACTATAGGCAACCTTAGCCTACGAGCCCGCTGATAAAATCAGAGATCGATGAAGAACTCGGAAAAGGTATATCATTCGATGAAAAATTGAGAAAAATAGAAGCTATTAAATTTACAAGGCCAATACAATATCCCAAGGGAAAATTCACGACGGGGCAGGTCAGGTCCAAAAATTAATTTCACCAAAGTTTTGAACGCTGTCTCATTAGCCTTCCTTGAAAAAGTTCGGAAGTTTGTATCGAAAAGAAACAAATTAATATTTTGGCGCTGAAAAAGGGTTCAATGATTAGGTGACGCAAATTAAGTGATCAACACACAAACCTGGTGTGCCGTGCAAAGTTTCTCCATGAAGATTATGGAATGAGGACGTAACAGAAGAAATCTTAACGCTAAATTTTTACGCAAGAAATATTTAATGCGTTGACCCACGTTATAGGGTGCTTATCTATTGAAAGAATCATTATAATTAATCTATTAAGAGAAAATTAAAAAACTTGTATCGTGTTAATTTAAAGATTATAACTAAGTCCACAGTTTCCTCAGAATGTAATCCCCTGTAAAGAAAATTCACAAAATAATAATACGAAAACACGTTTCACCCCCAAAAAAAGTCGACCTGACCCATTTACAAACGGCTTACTACGAGTGCGCTGGACGCTGATCTCTAAATCCTGTTCATTAACGTACCCGTTAAAGGATAAAATTTTAAAATATAGCTCTGACATAAAACTGCCTCGTTTTAAAAATAAATGTGGAAGGTCCTGACATTGTACCGGTTTAAAAAGCGGTCTAATTAATGCTGGCCTTAAGATGTTTCGCCCTGCAAGAAATTAAAGTATAGGGAGGTTTTCTGGGTGGGAAAGTGAAAGAGCAAGCTGCAGAGAAAGTAAAAAATGGGCTAAAGACGCGAAAAGGCCGATTTTTCGGGAGAGCAGGCGATAGTTGTGGAAGAGTATGGCTTCAACGGACGGGAGGGAAGGCAAGAAAAGAGTGGTTAGTGCGTAGGCAAGCTCTAGTGTGGTGGAGATGGAGGAGGGGTTCACCAAATCCTAAAACCAACACCCCTGGCGCACGAGCCCCTAAGTGTGCCAAAGGGGGCTTAAGGAGGGAGGGCGGGGGGAAGCCAGCGGCGAGGAGGAATTCTTCCAGGGCCACGTGAAGAGTTCGTACGGGAGACGGAACGGGAAGGCGAGGAAGCCAATAAATGGAATGCCGAGCGCTAGCGAATCAGCACGGAAAGCCTGACTGCGTGGATCTCAACCAGCGAGAGAGACCCACAGCACTTTCCCGTTCTCAGGAAACCGTGGAATTTTCATCAAAACTTCAACATCGAAGGAGAGACTGACACGCTTTCGTTGACGTGGGTTAAAATAATCACGGATGGAGAGACCATATGGAGCAAGAAGCGAAAGATATAAAAGAGAAGATGTATTTTTTGTTGTGTTCAACACGAAGGTTGGTTTTTGATAGGTGAGGGTAGAGCCCACCCCGTACTAAGCCACTGGCGTGTGAAATTGACACATTCAGGGCAGGGGGTCCAGTTCCTTTACCAGGGGCACCTGCGATTTCCTACGAAGTTCTGACATGCAGAAGATCGAATCACGAGGATTTTAGGTGGGGGTGTGGGGATGAAAAATTAAGAAAAATAGCAGGGAATAAAAATGGGAGGCCAGTACTGTAGCCACCATAGCAATCGATCCCTTGATCCGCTATCGTATTGAATGCTGGGAAGGGAGGAAGGCAAATAAGACAAAGGTGCACGAAGAGAAAAAAAGGGTTCTACAACTCGCATTTAGAACTGCATAAAATAAACGTTTTCATCAAGGGGAGGATGAGTAGCCTCATTGACTTTCGGATGGCACGGCTTTAAATTGATAACATATTTACCGATTATTTCGTACACAGGAAAAAAAGTTCTGCGCAACTATAGGCAACCTTAGCTTACGAGCCCGCTGATAATATCAGAGATCGATGAAGAACTCGGAAAAGGTATATCATTCGATGAAACATTGAGAAAAATAGAAGCTATTAAATTTACAAGGCCAATACGATATCCCAAGGGAAAATTCACGACGGGGCAGGTCAGGTCCAAAAATTAATTTCACCAAAGTTATGAACGCTGTCTCATTAGCCTTCCTTGAAAAAGTTCCCAAGTTTGTACCGAAAAGAAACAAATTAATATTTTGGCGCTGAAAAAGGGTGCAATGCCAGGATATGAACCTCCTCTTGCCTCTCTTTGCCAGGATATGAACCCCGGACCCTCCGGTCAGTAACTCAGCTCTCTACCCACAAGGCCACCACGACCCCCAGGAGATCTAAAGATACATATAAATATGAAGCGGTTAGCTGAAAGGAGAATTGATGGAAGAATGGTGAGAACATTTGGAAGCGAAGCATGGACAATAAAAGCAGCAGAGAAGTCCAGGCTGGAAGTATTTGAAATGTGGTGCTACCAAAGAATGATGGAGATGAAATGGAGCGATCGAGAGACAAACGAAGAAGTCTTAAGAAAAGTGGGAGAAAATATATGCCTACTGAAAACCTTAAAAAGAAGACGGGACAACTTAATAGGCCACATCTTAAGACACGATGGCCTGATGACGACAATCGTCGAGGGAAAAGTGAACGGGAAGAATGGAAAAGGCAGGCCTCGTATGAGGTATATGGAGCAAGTTGTGAAGTATGTAAAAGAGAGGAGCTAGGTTAATATGAAGAGGTTGGCCGATAGAAGAATCTAGTGGAGGGCTACGTCAAACCAATCTTAGGATTTTTGACCGATGATGATATTGGCACCCTACCGGTTAAGGTCAATTTCGGTCTACATAAAATCTATTCCACTACACTTATTTTTATACGATGTCCTTTTTCAGTTACACATGCTTCCTACTGCACATCATTTGAGATACCCATCCTTCTCCTCCCCGACCACGCTTATCCTACATTCTTCCCTCTATTATGTCCTTAAAATCATCGTCTCTTATTACCATCCACTAAAGTGGCAGGATAAAGCGTTTCCGTACGTCAAGAAATATATTATATAGGTATGCCTTATTTAAGTGTATCGACTTCATTTCAAAATGACACATTTTCTCACATTATTCTCACGATGCCTTCTCATACAAGATATACTTTACATATCTTTTTTTAATGAAAGGAAACCTACTATTTTAGGCTCTAAAAGTAAAAAGCACATTACTGCGGGGACGAAACTATCGCTGGTGTATTTTTCTAGTCCATGTTCAGTTCTGTTGCTCAATCATCGGAGATCTTATCAATGATTTATACAAACGAACACCACGTGGGAACTACAGAGATATCACTTTATCTCTTGTCTTGCACGGCGCCAATTGAGCGACATCTAGAAATGAGTTATATTCAACTACATTCCTGACTGCTGGCTGACTATCTAGCCAAATAAGGCATTATGAATTCCTAGCCAACTTATGCATCTTAATTTAACAGCATGCTAGTTAAATAATGTCTGCCAAACGAGAATATCTATTGTAACTCTACTTTTCTAAACCTCGTTCAAGAGAAAATTCAATAATGTCATATCATGACAACTAATCGTAAAACAGTCACAATAATTTTTTGAGACCCTTTCAAATTTAACCGCGGAACTCCGGATAAATGTTACTGGAAGAACAAAACTGGATTCTAACAGAGTAAAATCATTGATTATAAGTTTGATAAATCAACGATTAAAAAAATGTTACATAGCTACATAGGGGCCAGAAAATCCAACGAAATTTTTGATCACAGCATCTTTCGTAGGTTCATTGTCGTTGATGCCGATGGGCCACAAATCGCTGAAAAACGAACGCGAGTGAACATCCAAAATAAAAAATCCAACCTTAGTAAAATAGTTTAGCCTTTATAGCTAAAATAGTTGGTAGTCCGTAAATATGAAACCGCCTTGACATTCTCAACACTTAGTATATGCATGATATCCTATCAAGCAGCCATTGGCAACCGCTCTATCGAGAATTTCCGCCACTGTGAACATTTCATGAAAAAATAAAACCACTGCACTGGAACTGATCCCAAAGGGAAACCGAAGAGCCCTTATAAATAACATCGCTGAGCATAAATCTTTCTCGTGCTCACTTAAAAATCAAAGCAACTCTGTTCGTTCTCTTGGCAACGGTCATAAATACAGACGCATGCGGCACCGTCGCAGACAGACATCCAACTCAAAGCTTTCCCTCACATACTTCGGAAAAAAACACGACGATTTAATGAAAAACTTATGAAGTTCAGACCCAAAGACAATATTTCCGGGACCCACGAAGCCTCAACATTTAGCAGGTAGCCAAAGAAATACATAACAAAAAGCATCTGCATGAGTTCAAATTCAAAAGCTGATTATTTAAATCGTACGTGAATGCAGGGGTAACGAGTATGCCGTCGGTAAAAACAGCATTATTCACGCCACCGATATCTCCACAATCAGGCAATCGATTCCGTTCACACTTCATTCGATTTCGAATTCCCAACACGTACCACGAAGCCATCACACTCCATCATACTTTAATACCGCTAAAAGAAAAAAAATACCTACAGATCGAATGGGCCGATCAAAAGCGTGCGCTGTGTGCCTCTGCATAATCGAGTATGGGAAGTGGGGAAGAATACAATCACCCCCAAATTGCAATTTTTCGAGGAAAAAGTAAACGCTGCATCCAGTCAACACGTAATTCTCTGACTGGAAAACACTGTTGAACGTCAAACTTTCGCGTCACTTAGTCATCGGCACAGTGTAAATTATTAGTGATCTACCAGTCAACGCAGGTTTAAATGGACTACTAACTCTTACCCATACCCTATACACGATGTTACGATATTACTAAGCAGACACTATCTAGTTGTATGGGCCGCATGAATGCATGTGCAACACGTTTCGAAAAAGCAGGAGTATTGTAACTCTAATTTGCATGTAGGTAAATAACGCATTCACGATAATGATTCACCCTCTTCTAAACACTCTCGCGGTGGCTTGCAGGATCTTTCCGCAGGTTTTTATTTACTTCCACTTGGCTAATCATTTTTCAACTTACCCGTTCTTCTCATCTTTCTACCTCGTTTTCTCAGGATTCTTCCCTACATCACACCCTTGAAAAGAACCCCTGTCACTTCTTATCTCTTCCATCTACTCCCTCTGCCTTCTCCCGATTTCCTCAATCAACATCCTTTCCTTTACTACCATCTCTAGCAATTCCTCGTTCGTCTATCTAGCGAAGCAATTTACGAACACGAATAACCGTGATTAACGAAATATTGACGATATATTATACAGAACCGAAAACAGAATACAAAACAGAATAAAAATGAAATGCATTTCGTTGAAATTATGACAAGCAAGATAGTTATGCCTAATGAACACTACATCTTGTTATCAGGTGCGAAATGTTATTCCCACGCTTTGAATTCATTCAATGACAGCAAACAATCAAGAAAACATTTTAACTAATCATTCCCCTATACATAGAAAAGAGCTCAATCGGCAAAAAAACGAAATCCTTAAATTTAGCAACCTATTGACCACAATGCTTCGGAATGTATTTTTTGTTAGTGGATACACATCATCACTCTATTTAAGGCCGCTACAATGGCACCGAACACGTGATAACAACAAATTCATGCATTCACCGATACCTGTGCAGCATTTGGAATACCTATATGATTCAGGAATTTTCAATCAATGATTTCCATGGCTAAAACATTAATGATTGTAGTATTTGTGCTACAATAATGCAGGAATTCATACGCTATGAAATTAGGTGAGCCCGGAAAACAAGTAATTATTTTTCACTAGCGGAAGCCACAAAAATCACTGTAAATATTATTATTTATTATTTATTCTTCCATACATATATTGTTACAGTTATTATTTAAATTCAAGGAAGTACGGTAGCCTGTAAGGCAATAAGCCTGTAATGAGGCTAATTTCAAGATTCTAACAAGCGGAAATGAACGTACATAGAACCACTATTTGCCAAGTTTCCTTGTCTTTAAATTCCTTACAATGTGCTATACAATCTTGTAAAATTATTACCCCGGTCATCACAGTTTTCCAAATTCTTATCGTCACCCTATATCGACGTAAGGGTGGGAAGAAAATAATGAAAAAAAACCACGCTCGCAGCGCGCACATGTGACTTCCACATCCCTTCGCGCGAAACGAGGGAAAAAATGCATCAGAGTAAAACATTCTCGGAAACTTTCCCAGGAAAAGTAATTTCCCGAGTCCAGATTCCACCACGCACTCCGTTGCAAGGCGAGGCACGCCTCCCAGATGTTGTTCCCACGCGCACGCCCTCAGTGAAAGGTCAAAAGGGTAAGGGTGGAAACGAGATTTGTTGTTTACTGTGCTTACGTGCCGGCGCAAACATCGGCAACAGCACTATAACGCCTGTCCCCCACCCCCGACAAAGCACCGCACGTAATTATTGATGGTGTTGGCACACTTAAAGTTGCCCCCGAAGAAACACTGTTTCGCCCATGCTGCACACGCGGCACACCTGGGGTTAAAATACATGGTTGACAAACGACAACGCCAAAAAAATACATGCGTCTCGATTACCGAGGGCCTAGTACACTTCCGACTTTTTTCCGACGACGTGGTTGTCGACGGGTTTGAAGCTAATCAATAAAAACTTTGATAGCAAAGCACTGGAAATGGATCTGGATGCAATGCAAGCTCTCTGCGAAAATAAAAGGACTAATAAAATGAAAATATGAAAATAAAAAAATATACTAAGCACAACTACGAAGCATGGACGATAACACAAACAGAGGAGCCAATGTTGGAATCATTTGAAATGTGGTGCTGCCGAAGAGTGATGAAGATAAAATGGATATACCGAGTGACGTACGAAGAAGTCTTAAGAAGAGTGGGAGAAAAGAGGAATGCGTTGAAAAATAACTAAAAAGCAGACGGGACAACTTAATCGGAACACGATGGTCAGACGAAGATAATCTTGGAGGGAAAAGTGAGAGGGAAGAATGGAAAAAGAATGGACCTTGGATGAGATACATGGAATAAATTGCTAAGGATGTGGAAGATAATAATTAAGTCAGAGGGAAGAATGGAAAAAGAATGGACCTTGGATGAGATACATGGAACAAATTGCTAAGGATGTGGAAGATAAAAATTAAGTCAATATGAAGAGGTTGGCCAATAGGAGAATCGAGCGGAGGCTTGCATCAAACCAATCTTAAGATTTTTGACCGGTGATGATGATGATAATGACGAACAATATATGAAAAAAGAGTACTTGACTAGTGCTAAATTCACTTGACTAGTGCATCATCGAAACCTATTTCGTAAGTAACGAATCCATTTATGATTTGGATGTTGCAATAACCTAAAACTTCCAGGGTATAAACTTCCGTGAAATCTGCGATAGATCCAGCTGGAACTTGGTGTTCATCGGATTAATTTTTGGAAAATGTTAGAAGATTCGGAAAGAAGACCCCCATTTGCCGGCCTCAACTAGATTATACTTCTAGTATATGCGACCCGCACGAAGTAGATTTGATCTCGAAATTGGATATGATCCGTACAGAGCAGATAAGTTTGCACAATTTTGCATCTGTGTGGGTAACAGCATATCTACATTATAAGAATAATTACTTTTGGAATCACAATAGTACCGTGGGATTAAGCAAGGGGCGGGAACTTACGGCAGATTGCTTTCCCAAGGACGGAAGATACAGTCCATCCCACTGTAACAGTTTTTATGGTAAAACAAAATGAGAGAGAGGAATTGTGATTTTGAGAGGCTGCCAAATTCCATTTTTCGGGCACTTTATGGAACCACTGTAAAAAAACTAAACGGCAAGACAGCATATCATTATTATCGAATTTAGGACAGGTAGCGTAATTGATACGGTTATTTTGTAAGACTGTATGGGCTTCCAATTGCACAATGGATAAATGCAATACATTTAGACATTTACTTCTATGCTGGGCATGTATCAACAAATATTTTTGTGAGATTTGAGCGGTGTCTGTCTCATTAATAGCTTGAAGTTAAACGCCAGATTCTATGAAGCTTCTTTTCGTAAATGATAGTAATTCACTTTGCAGTAAAATTGATAACATAGCCACTACTAGAGTAGTTTCATTGATACATATGTTGACTAGGTTACTCATAATGCGGAAATAATGTTAGTGAGGTTTTACACCAATTAACTATCCACTTCTTGCCTTCGTCCACGTTTCAATTTAATCATCTTCAGGATCAAAAATAATTATTGATATTTTTTTATTACCATATCAACTCAGATATGTGGTGGTATATACATTGTAAAAAACTTTGAATGTGAAAAGCTTATTATTTGTTAGACATGGTTTTGTAAGGCTGATAACGATTATTGAAGAGGCTATTATTACAATTCGACATGAAACGTAGGTGAGTTCAGGAGTTCGATTCCGGCAGAAACTATCCCCGAACCGCATGGCGTCTTCCAAGCCCATTCTTTTTCGACGCTTTCTAGCTTCGGTTGCACCGAGAACAAAGGCACTAACCGCAGGGGCCGACATAATGATTTGTTCTACCTTGGAGTAAACCGTCTGACCCACGAGCTTTCCCATCCCCGACAACCAAGTGAATTTCTCTCACGCAAGGGCGGGGGAACCAGGCTTAAAAATTTTTTTTTTCAAAAAGCACAACACCTGTATTTAACTAATTGCATTTTAAAGGGGGAACAATGAGCGTGTTCACTGATAGTACGAATGGAGACCTGAAAACAGCTAATTTAACTTATTACTTCGTCCGCTTCCAACTTGCTTTCTTCGCATTAGACAGCAGATTGGACAGCCAGTGCGCCACGCCTGAGAAGAGAAGCAATATCCTTGAAAGATATGTGCACGTGAAGGATACTCCTATCCACCTATCATTACCGCAACTCATTTATGAGCAACTACAGCACGACCGATGGCACCTTCGGATAGGAACCTGGTTTTAAAATTAACCATCGAGCTAAAAAAATCCGTCACTAAATGTCTTCCGTGATGCAAGTTTCACCGTAATTAACAATTGAAGATTATGCCATTCTCAATTCATCATATTTTAGGTGGCGAGTCCAAATTCGGTTTGAATAACTGAACCCTATCACCCTTAAACCAGGAACTACAATGGATCGTTAGCTCAAAAATAATAAAACACAATTGAATTTTCACATACGCACATAAGATTTTTTTAGACAAAAACTTTAGCGAAGCCGATTCTTGAAGTAGCCTTAGGATTAGAATGACTAAACATGTGATAATAATTGGGGAGGGGGGATATCGGCAGCAAATGCCTAAGAATCTACCGTGAATGGTATGAGAAAACATAGAACGGAGTATTAATCCTTCAATTTCAAACCCCACCGTACATACAAGCAGCAAACTGATATTATTTGCCGTCCCCAGCTTGAATTGCCACCCTTGAAAATAATTTACTTCCCAACATTCTAAAAACTTACATCTGCGAACATATATTGCCAAAAACGCACCGTGCGCTCAAGCAAATTACCGTGGGTTGGACAGGTCTGAATGAAATATCTAACGGGCATGACGACGCGAAAGATTACCACCGACGCGGTCACGAAACATGCGTTACGGGACACGAACACACGAAAGGAACAATATTTATGCCACCGACAAAATGGAGAAGAAATTTTCGGAGGGTAAATGAAACAAAAACGGGCATTAAACGGTAGGGGGAGGGACAAGGAGTTGGGGAGTGGGGAAAAGCCACCCTCCGCGGTGGCATTTAATAAAAGGCAACAAGCCTGAAAACAGAGCCAATATCACGAGCTCTACGGCAATCACGAGACTCGAATTCTCACGGAGTTGCTGCGCCGAATTCGCGGTGTTATCGAGAGCGATGTTACTTTTCAAGGCCCCACCTTGAGTATGCAGCCAGTGTATGGGATCCTAATGAATTAAGTTTGATCAGAGAACTAGACAGTGTGCAGCGTAGAGCAGCTAGGTTCGTTAAAAGGTGTTACGATAGGTTGAGCAGCTTTTCAGAATTAATAAAAGAATAAGGGTGGGAATCATTATCAGAGCGTAGGTTAAAGTACAGATTAAATCTATTAGAGAAATTTCAATCGGATAGCTATACTGAAGATGTTAGGCACATATTAAAAACACCAGCGTATTATGCTAGATTCGACCAGACAAATAAGATTAGAGAGATAGATTGTCGTACCGATAGATTCAAAATGGCATTTTTCCCCCGTACTATAAGAGAACAGAATAGGCAACATAGCAACGGGATAGGTAGGGGAAGTATTTTAGAGTATAGTGTAGTGCATGATGCATGTATTACCCCTTAAATACTATAGATACTAACAATCTAGTTGCATGAGACACTCTAGTTGCTAGTTTGCATGTTAGTAGTGCATGCTTGGTGATCTTCACCCCCTGCCACACACCCTCGCGGTGGCTTGCAGGGTATCGTGTAGATGTAGATGTGTTTTCGTGCCTGGGAGACGGCGAGGTCTGGACCATCCGTAGATTCTCCGCTCCATCCTAAACAGGAATGTTATCGTGGCAAAGAGACGACGAAGACGTCGGCATGGCTTGCAGACGTGAATGAGAATGGGAGGGGGAGGAAACGAGAGAGAAAGAGCAGAAGAGGAAGGAGGGACGTGAAACTGTAGCGTGGGTAAAGGGGCGAAGCATCGATCAAACCTAGATGACGAGGATAATTCTGTATCGTAGCAGCCCCGCCGCCGTCCCCCACGCTAAGATCAAAGATTGCGCCCTCTGTAAACCCGTGCCGCCGCCGCCGTCTTCCAGAACACAAGACTGCTAAGAGGAAGGATTTTGTTCTTAGCCTTTCACCCGCTAGTCCGAGACCACTCAGAATTCGAGGACCTTCTCATTTCAAATACTTATCTATACCAGCATCCAGTGGCGTGCGGTGTCAATGGGGCCGTTTACTCGGAACCGAAATCTCAATTTTGCAGACGAAATCATTATATGGAAACGAAAAATCAATTTTATTGAAAAAATTAATCTTCTAACCACAACCATTCAATCATAAATCCAAAATTAAAATAAGCAAAAGGTGACGCCCACCCAAAAAATGTGGTTGTAATAACATTGACGTCATTTTTCTCCCGTCCTTGTCTGCTCTTATGGGAAGGGAAGGGAGTGCAGGGGAATTCTCGGAAGGTTTGCTCGCACAGATGCTGTCGCAATCGCTCCTATTGGCAGAGTCAGCTGTGTCCCCCCCATTGCGATGAGGCAAAGTAGCTTCGCGGACTCGGTAGTGATTGGGCGAAGTCGATATATGTCAGAGGTTGCACCACGACCATTTTTCCGAAAGGGTTAAAATCATCAGTTTTTTGCCGCTTATAACCCGAGAAATAATTGACGGATCATAAAACGGAAAAATATGGATTATTTTATTTTAGAAACTCTATCAGATTCGGCAATAAAAAAAGCATGGTATTAAACCCCATTAGCCTCGGCACATCAGGGAAGGTATGCATCCCGCACGTCACTTGCGTAACCACAATTAAAAACTAGATACCTATTACCGAGAATGGTATTCTATTTGAATTATTTAATTGTAAATTAAAACCGGATAATTTCTCGGATAAGTTGGTTAATCACCTACGATGCACATAAAAATCACATTTTAGCAAGTTCATCAACTATCTAAAATAAGCATACCCAAAATGTTTTCTCACCGATAACTTTCTTGCGTAAAAACTATTGGCTTTGTAACTTGAACCATTCCGAAAGAACACATGTCTGCGTAAAATATCTAGGGATATCTATTCCATCTGTAGGAAATGGATTTTGACGACAGAACTAATTTGCATGAAAATTCGTAAGCGTTTAGTGTCGTAGCCTACCGCTCCGTTTTTCCCATGGTATGGCATACGGTGCTGGCGGCGCTCGCATCGCTGTCCTCCTCTACCTCAAGGCCGAGCCGCAGGCATCAACATCGAGTGCGAGAGATAGAGAGAATGTGCTTAGGGGATCTCAGTTCGCGGAGCTTACCCACGGCTTCGGCCGGCTGTGGACGACCGTGCCCACGGCAAAAACTTGCGGCAAACTGGATGACACGACGCAGTGGCGTGTATTGAATATGGTGTATAACGTCAGAATAATCTCTCGAAAAAATAACGAAGAAGACCATATGCATGTTTGAGTGAGGACGATATGTATATTTCTTCATCGCTGATTGGGCAAGCGCAGCTTACCCTCAACGCACGCCACTGCCAGCATCTCTGAGAAGCTTTTCATCGGAGAAATAGTACATACAGGTTCGGCGTCTTGGCTTTCATTATCATAAATGTGCGTAAATTTGAACAATGCTCTTGAATTCTAAAAGTAAATAATTAATTCGATTTAAAATTGAAATATTTGCCTTTCACCAAATTTCGGAGAATATGTCGCGATCACAACCGCATAGGTACTTTGTCAAGACAGGCAAAGATAAAAATATTTCTGCAAAAAAGGTCGGAACTGCGGTATTAATGGAAAAAATACCATATTCGACGGAGGCAAGAGACGATCTCAGGCCAAGAAATGACAAGAATAGCATGGAAAAGAGCTCCATTGATTTCTCTGATTAGAACTGATTATTTTTTCCTTGCATATGAAAATCCAACTTCCTACACAGTGATTGTAAACAACGCACTCATCTAAAAAAATAATACACGACAAGGAATCAGATGTTTTCTCCTTACATCGGAAAAAAACATACCTATCACACTGTTTAGTCATTTTTATTTACCTTCAAGGAAGAATGTAACCACGTACGCGTGAATTCGATTGCAGCTGATTAAGACGATGAGTATAATGACGTAGGTGATCTTTTTTCAAGGACTACTGAAGGGCGACAAAACTAAATATCATGCAATTTACCTAATATGTATCATCTCTACAATACTTGCAAGTCTTAACTGCGAGACGTGTTAACTGAACGCTACGCGCGCAAATTTCGGCGAACTTGGATGGAACACGAAAATGTGTCAAGACAGCCTCCAAAATGAAACAACACGCTGTGACGCATTCCAACATCACAGTTTGCGTAATTAGGTTACGTCAACGTGGCAACAGATATTAATCACGACAGAGTTACATAATTGCTCTTCACCAACCACTCCATACTGCTCAAGTACACCAAAGGAAAATGAAAGAGAAGCAATTACCTACTATACTTAAACAGTCCCCTTCTTTCAACTGATAAGGATAAAACCTGGCCCGAATGAATACTATTTTACACGGCAAAAAAATAGTTGTAAACGTGGGAAAATTAAAATATTAATTCATACAACAGAAAATATAAGTATGAGCGTTCCAGAACAAAATGAACCACTGCAGAGCTCTAGAGAAGAACGCGATGTGTAGACCGTAAACATATGTGATAACAAATCCTACATCAAAGAGGGCACGTAAATACAAAAAAAAACAAAGAAGTCACCCCCTGAAGCGCAATCCGACGTCGCATCTAATGCTCCGTCAATAGCGGACACAAACTAGAAATGGCTGCACACCTAGAAGCGCTGGGAAGAACGTGAATAGTATCTTTTTCGAGCGCGAAAAACGTGCCGCACTTTTCTCAGTATTTATTAAGGGCCCACACTTGCTCTAGGGTTCGCGTGTTATGACGACAAGGTGTGAACTCTGTAAACACGTCGTAAAGTAAGGCGCAGCGGACAAGCACGGAGACCTTGGGGGAACGACGGCTGGAAAACAACGATGCGTCGACTCCGATTCGAGCAGAGTAAAACGAAACGAACTTACAGAAACGAGGAATGAATGAGGGGAAAGGAGAGAGAGAGAGCATAACGGGGAAACGGCGAAGATTACCGAGAGCTCGAATGAGAAAACATTGGGAGAGATAAAGAAACGAAGAGGGCGTATAAAAAAGAATGACCAGAGAAGAGAGTGAATTTTTTGAAGGCCGCTTCGAGGTCGTTAGCCTTCACTGGACTCTCGAGAGACACCGAGAAAGGACAGACGAATTCGCGCACTGTTTTTCTCTTGTTCTCCTCCTTCGGGTGGAGGGGGGAGGCGAAAGGCGAAAAAGGAACGCAAGCTTCGAAGAAGTCTCCCTCGCTCTGCGCTGCTCACTTGAAATGGAGTGCGAAAATAAAAAGAAACGCGCGGATACTCGAGAGGAGGAGCTTATAACCTCGGCGAAGTACGTACCATCGTCCTCCGCGAAAACCCCATTGTTTCGCATGCAGCATGAATCCAGAATACGGCGGGTATCGATGAATACGATGGGGCGATAACGGCAGCGCGCGATTCGGCGCCGCTGCGCTTTTTTTTGATACGCTCGCTTCTGGGGGAGAATGAAGGCTCGTGGATCCATAATGTTAAAAAAAATTCCGTAAATACTCGATAGCTCGACAATGCGAATGAAAAAGTCGACTTTTGCTTCACGATGGAAGGTATTCATTTCCCCATAAGGGTGAAAACGTGCCCAGTGATTTCGGGCGAACGCGAGGTGGGCATTCAAACCCGTGGTCAAATAAAGAGGGAATTGGACTGATGCCCTTTAACACGATCGTCATAGTGGAGATCGTCATATACACATAAAGCAAAGTTTTAGGTGAGGCAACATAAAATTTTATGATTTTCCGACAAAGTTATTTTCTCGTCTTTGGAGTAAATTTTTTGGCGGTAGGATATGTTAATTTCTCTTTCCCACCAAAAGACTTTTTTACTGTCACTTTCAGGGTAAACATTCTTCAATCACACTACCTTTTACCCTCGAAATGCAATAGCGAGCTATGAGCGAAATTATTACCTTGAGTCAAAAACCTAGCCTATGTTACTTGTAACTAAACGAGGAAAATCAACCTGATGAACGGTTACATTATTTGATTTAGTGCCACTTACTCAAACCTTAAGACGTATTCCTCCGACAGGAATGAATTGTGGCAGCCGAAGACTTACCTAAAAAGAAAAAGAGAACGAATGATTTAGTATTAACATAATCAAGAACTATGAATGATTCATATTTTTATCGCACACACCATAACTTAGAAGTGACTAGTATTGAAAAAGCATGATTTTGAAATAAAACGATAGCATGAGCCTCATGAACTAGTAACTCGTTTAGAGCGAATTATTACATATTAAAAGTGATACTAGCTCGTAGGATTTAGCTTATAAATGCTTCCAAAAAGAAAGATTGAGTCTCATTTTCTTGATTAAAATCGTGCTCATTGATTGTCACATAAAAGATTGAATAGGTGTGTGAAGAATCTGATACATCAATTATCTCTTGTTAAAAATGCGGCGCCGTCATAGACTGACTCGCCGTGTCACCTGCCAAGAGACATTTAAAGGTTTTTCAAAGAAAAGGAACAAATAAAAGTGGAGAAGACGTGCCATGAGAGGAATAACAAATGATTATGCAAGATTCTCGATTTTTATCGCGATACCCTGGGCAACACCTTAACCAGAAGGAAGGCAAAAAATAGGGATTGGCTTCATTCTCTGGTAACGACTTCATTTTCTTCGCGGAAACTTCGCGAAAAAGTCAATGGGTGATTGCCACAATGGGAATAATATCAATATAGGGTAACACACATTCAACGTCATCTATAGTCTGCCCCCTGCCACACACCCTCGCGGTGGCTTGCAGGGTATCGTGTAGATGTAGATGTATAGTCTGTGATGAGCTATATTATTTTTTTACCCCAATATAAACTAAATTGTTGGCAAGATTTGAAAATGGCATTGCTAATGAAAGTACCAACCACGATATACAGCTTATAGTAGGATATCTATCTATTGCCGAAGAAATGAAAGGAATAAAAATTATGCAAATAAAGACAATGGACCCCTTGTCGTTCGTTAAAGAAGGAGGAAGCAATTAATAAATAACAGATACGTCTTTAAATTTATAGAACGATAATTCCAAGGACTAACTTGGTTGTTGAAATGTTTTGTTCACTGGTTTTGCGCAATGCTTGGTACGCGAAAATAATAGCTTTTTGTAATTGCAGAGGAGACTAAAACAAAGTAGGTATCCAGCGCTCAGTAAGAGAGTCCGGAAGAAGCGATTGGTTTGGCTCCAATCCAAAACTTTGTTACGAGTACGGGGGATATTGAATTGCTGGAATTGCACCGCCTTGCTAATTGCTTTTGCATTACTAGGCTAATAGCAAAATCACCTTTAGGGAACAGTGGCCTCCAGCTAAATTTCAGCACGAAATGCCTACTTCGCAGCCCCTCCGGTCCACCGAAAAAACAAGACAAATGAAACGTGCACACGAACTAGGGTGATCACTATTCGTTTCATTCACGAATAAACCTTGACTTCCTATAGCGAACCCCAAATAATTTCGAGGAGTCTGATCAGAGCGTTGAGTTACATGTCCCGTACTGCATTTTTTATTCCATTGTCCAAACTTATTGAACAGAAAAGTCAATACGCGAATGCCATCATTCCTCGTTTTCCTCGTTGATTGGATATAGGTTTGCACGTGCAATCTTTTGTGAGGATGACAACTTGCACATAGTCACAAAATTAACAGAGGACGGAATGTGATCCAGGGAAGTAAAGATTCTCATCTCGACGACTTGGACCTATATCCGTCCTAATTTGACTAAATTTCGCTTTCCATATAAAATCCGCAGCACGCCAAAAACAAAATATTCAAATGTGTGGGAGAAGTTTTAAAATTATTCTTGAATGTAAAGCCAGTAGGTATATGCCCTAAATCATGTCAACAGATAACGCTTTCAGGATTCCGCAGATCTTCACAAACAATCCTTCCCTAAATGAGGCAAGAGAAAATATCAACGAATGCTTAAAATATCCATTTAATTCTCTTTCTGAAACTCTATTAATGATATTAAGCATGAGAACATTGGTATAGTAGCATCTTGAATATTCGGATTACACCCTAGTCTATCTTTAACATGTCTCAATGCCACTAAAATGCAGATTTCCTTATAACTAGACTCCAAGTGTGAACCGCAAGCAGTAGAAGAACTAATTGATCCTACAAGGGAAACTAATTCCAGTTATACCTACATCGAGAGGCCAAATGGATTGTCTCCTGCATAAAAGTAAAATAATTGTTATTCATTCTCGTGAGACATTAATACATTCAGTAGAGGGAAAATTATGAGGTTAAAATCCAGAATATATTTCAATACCAATCAAGAAAACTAACAACGAAGGGGTGAAACAGTTAAGGAAGTTAGATGTTACTGAAAAATGGAAGAAAAAGGACCAAAAGAATTTCATTTACTTCCTGCATTTAGTATAATCCTGTATTTTGCCGAATAGCTCCTAGTAATACATAAACATTTTGTATCTTCTCAATCATGAATACAGGGTTCTTGGGTACCTTTTACCATAAAGAAATATAAAAATAGAAATAGCAATACAATATTCTAACCTGCGAAATCTTACGGCAAGAAAAGCAATTTAATCTCCTAAATATTTGATTACAAGTAGCGTAAGGAGTGTTGGAATATCATTAAATCAGCCAAAATTGTTTAATGCTACTAGCCGACGAAGATAACAGGACCTAAAAAAGATATTCTCACTGATAGGTAAAAGACAAAACTAATATCGGGCCTAAGAAATAATTACATTTTCATTTGCTGTACGCACAGCACGGACAAATAAGCGTACTCATTAAATGTTGCATTCAAAATATTAAAAGACTCTCACTTCCGTGGAAAGAAAACGATTTTGGAGCCATAGAGGAAGAGTCGTTAAACTTAAAAAGAAAGTGCAGAGGCACATTAGCAAGAAAAGGGGAAAAAATCTTCATGGCGCTCGAAGCGTAACAAACTTTTAACCCACGAATTTTCTCCGGATCACAATAATCAGTGTGCATATTCGAAGACAATAACAGGGGTGATTTGGCACCAATAAAACGCACCCAAAGCTCCCGCTGGCAAAGAACCATTTTCAGAACTTAAATTGCAGTCATAAACATATTATAAGGGCTTTCCTGTAAGGAATAACACAGTAGAGTAACCCGCAAATTTACGACGTAACGTTAGCCCGCAAGACGTATACTTATGCGTTGATTTTTTTTACACGGTACAACTTTCGATCTAACGACCGCTCCCCGGTAAAGTGATATTGTAATGAGTAATTACATTAAGAATTTTCTGGTGGGTAAGAAAATTCTTCTTCTGTCTCAGCCAACTGCAGCTTCATTTGCGACATTAAGGATAGATGGGATATTAGGTCGTTGGTGGAATATTTCCGGAAATGAAGGCAGGGTGGATAACATAAGCATAATTTAGCAAAAAGGTCCAAAGCATCCAAACTTCAACGTCCTGTCCGTGAAACGAAATACTGCCGCTTCAGTGCGCACCAGACAGCATGCTAAGGACCATAACTCAGAGAAAAAATATAATTTTTCATCGCCGTGATCCGAATCCAGACACTAAAGATGGGAAAGTAGTACTATAGTCACATAATAAACCTCTCATTCCACCAATTTCCTCACACGTACCCTTTTCTTCGCTACTTGAACCCATGCAACAACCTCCGCACTTTCCTCACCCTATCTTCTTTCCCAAACACTTCACCCGTCCCCGCCCAGGGTACTAGGCTGTAAAAAATATACTGTACCAGACGATGTCACATAAGCAAAACAATTGGTCGTAAATAAATAAATTATAGTTAAAATTGCAAAGTTATCTAATCCATTGATTATGAAATTTCACAAAGTTAAGCCTGAAACTATGCAGTTCACACCTCTCCTCATTCTCTTAGGCCAAACCATCGACGCAATATCATTTAGCAGATGCTCATTGATGAGGAATTCTCCAATAACCTCTCGTTTAACACCTAACCTTTCCTTCAAACCTGGATAACACATCGCAGCTTTTCCAAACACTTCGGACTCTAACTGCAGCAGTAAAACCTATTTAACCATAACGAGTTCTATGCTCTTTTTGGTCGAGGTAAGATTTATTATTAGCAATACGGCAGTGGAAAAGATAGGCTTAGAATTTATTGAGAAGAATATTTTATTGCGTTGGACAGAGATTTTACCTGGTTGCTTTTCATTATGGTGAGAGGAAGTAATTAGGTCACTGAGAGGTTGTATTGTTTTGGTTGTATGATGATTAGGAGTAGAGGGGTTATTTTTTTTTAAAAGGATTCCAAACTCCGCTTTTAATACGAACCTCTAATTAAAGGTAACAGTCAACGCCCGAGTAATGTTTCGGAGGAAATGTAAGAAGCGAAACTGGCTATATGAGCATCGGATTTGGTGGGAAGGAAAAAATTCATCCTCTCTCCTCCCTTTAAAAGATCGAGGCGCCCTACATAAAATTCGTCCCGATAGCCCGCCTGGACCGCATGTGTTTTCTCGGCGAGTTGGACCGAGGCGAAGATATGAGGAGGGACCTTGACGAAGGGAATCAAGGCTTGCTCTTCAGAGAGGAGGAGAGGGTCCAGCAAGGGAGGGATGAAGCAGATAAATAAGAGAAACACGGAGGGGTGAAGGAAGAAGCCGGACGGCCGAGCCCAACCCCGCCGAGTGTTCTGGGTCCTACATTCCTTACTGAGGCCTGTGCACCCCGCGAAAAAAAGGGGGACCGAGCGGGCCCCTCCTCTTCTTCAAACTCTTTCGGGCCATCTCCATCGGAAGGTCGTTAATCCGCCGCCACGCGGAGACGAAGACACTCTCACACGAGCGTCCCCCAGGGTTCATTCGCCGGCCCGGCAGAGTGCCAGGCAAGAGTGTGGTGCGTGTGTGCACACGCTTATGCGTGCGGGAGTGGCGCGATGGAAATGGAAAAATAAATGAGAGGGCTTTTGAGTTGAAGGAATTCCTCCCCGCCTTTTGGTTGCGCTTGCGTCTGTTTGCACAGGAGTGCCCCCATCGCCACACGTGTTGCGACACGGAGTGCTCCCCGAATACGGATGCTGAGAGGATGGAAGCCCAGAAGTGAGCAAGAGACGCAGTTGAGATACCATATAGTTTTACCTTTTACTATTAATTTAAAAAAAATCGCTGTTCTGTAACTTACATTAGCTCTAGCCAATTTTTGTTAAATCCCTTCATGCAGAGACCTACACATACACAGACACGACCTCAGGACATTCACCCGTATATTTTTCATTCTGCCACCATTAATTATTTGGTTGGTGAGGGCAGAGGCTCTTTCGTACGATCGATCATTCGCGCCTTCTACAATGGGGTCGTTTACCATATTTTTCTATCTCTCTAACAACAATTCTACAAACTCTATCAAATCTGATAGAGTTTGTAAAATAAAAAGATTTTTCCGTTTTTTGATCCGTCAATTATTTCTCGAGTTATAAGCGGCGAAAAACTGACATTTTTAATCCTTTCGGAAAAATGGGCGTGGTGCAACCCCTGAAGTATATCGCCTTCGTCCAATCACAACTAAGCCCGCGAAGCTACTTTGGATTATCGCAAAGGGGGGGACACAGCTGACTCTACCAATAGGAGCAGTTGCGACAGCATCTGTGCGAGCAGACCTTCCGAGAACCCCCCTCCACTCCCTTCCCTTCCTCGAAAAGCAGTCAAGGATGGGAGGAAAGTGACGTCAATGTTATCAAAACAGCTTTTTCGGTGGGCGTCACCTTTTGCTAATTTTAATTTTTGATTTATGAGTGAATGGTTGTGGTTAGAAGATTAATTTTTTCACTAAAATTCTTTTTCTGTTTCCATCTAACGATTTCGTGTACAAAATTGCGATTTCGGTTCCGAGTAAACGCCCCCATTTAGAAAGAATTCAAACGTACTAAAAAGCGACTGTGCCACAAATAATATTAGAGACATTAGCGTTAACATTAAAATGTAATGGGTAACCAGAACTCGATGAATACGCGTGACTTCAGAAAGGAGTCACATGAAGTTACTGTCCAAGCAACTGAAATAAAGAAATACTTAGCTCGAAACAATTCTGTAAACGTCCTAATTGGCGTCCAATGACCGCTTTACTCCTGCCAGCACTGTGACGACCCGACAGTTGCATAATTGCACGTAGTAACGACTTTTACATTTATATTCTGAGGCACCTGTGCAGGTAGTGGAAACTTGTCTATATTCGGAGGACACCTGGTGCGTTTCTTGAAGCATGATCACCGCACGCGACAAAGAGAATATTAATTTGATAAATCCCCATTCTGAATACATCTGGAACAAATTATTTCTCTCGGACCGCGATGCCCGGAAAGTTGGGGAGCAAGTAGCACGACGGCGGCAAACTTCCCCGCGAAATATTAGCTCCAAAAAGTTTTCCGAATGCGAGGCATGCAAGGCACGGTGCCCAACCCAGGGACTTGGGAGATAGGGTTTAATTAAGACTGCCGGGGCTTGTTCCATCTCGCTACGGCCGTAACTAGAGCCTCCAAGGTATTAACGCGAGTACACAAAAAGAAAGGTTCAGAAACTCACCAGACATGAACGTGTGGTCAGCGACCGCAGGGGTAAGTAGCTATATGAAGGTCGGAGGAAAGAGAGGAGTTCAGAAAAGAAAGGCGGTTTAACTCGTTAAACAATGATTACACTGTTTGGATCCGCCGCAAGATTGGGTTTCTGAAAAACGAGCAGAAAAAAAACCTACTTCGCCAACTTTGTAGCACACATTATCTCCGAGTAATATTGAAAAGGCCACATATGATAGGCACTTAAGCAGCTAAGTTATTTTACTTCGATAATGTTTATTTTTGAGATTGACTTTTCCAAGTAAGGCCCATGAGTTTCAAACCGAGTTTAATGAGCGACTTTACCAAGTAAAACAACGGGAAATGAAGAGAAAGTTCCCAGTAAAATACGAAAAAAAAGTAGCTGTACTTTACGCTCAAATTTTTTGCATAAAAATGTCCTCTGCGTTAACTTCACAGCTTTGTTAGTTTTTCTCTGGGCAGAAATCACGGCAGAATTGGATAAATTTTCGAGAGCGAGGTTTGGCTCATCAAGCGAGCTCTGTATGATTTCATAATGACGGAATTTCAAATCAAATATTCGCCCCACAAATTTCATCAAGTGACTCGCCAATGAAGGTGCATTTTGTCCCACTGGCTCACCATCAGAAACAAAATTATTACGGCTTTTAAAAAGCCGCTAACGAATTGCTCACACACCCAAACTCCCTCGAATAAGGAAGTTAGGCGACTCATTAATTACGGAGAATTCTCGCACAAGGGTACTAATTTCGGATGTGTTTTGCCAAAAATACTGCGAGGTCTCCCATATTCCCTTTATCGCATAATGCTGACTGGTTCGTTACACACGTGAGAATTGGATGCTCGGATCGCGTACCGCGGAAATGCACCAGGGGCTTACTTTTTAATGATCCATTCCCGGGACCGTTTTAAAAGAGCAATTAAGCCAAAACTAATTAGTGAATTTTTTCAATTAATGTGAATTTCTATGCGAAAAACTTCACCTGGACCACTACGCAGACCACTACGCTACCCAGGATCCCTAATTCGCATGACAAATTCGAGGTTCAGGTACTAGATGTAGACCGGTCCAGGTGAACTTTTTCGCATGGCAATGGGGTCGTTTACCATATTTTTTTATTGCCGGATCTGATAGAGTTTCTAAAACAAAAAGATCCGTATTTTTCCGTTTTTTGATCCGACAATTATTTCTCGAGTTATAAGCGGCGAAAAATTGATGTTTTTAACCATTTCGGAAAAGTGCAAGGAAAGGTGCAACCTCTGACGTCATTGACTTCGTCCCAATCACAACTGAGCCCGCGAAGCTACTCCGCCTTTCCGCAAAGGGGGACACACAGCTGACTCTGCCAATAGGAGCGATTGCGACAGGATCTGTGTGAGCAGACCTTCCGAGAACCCCCCTCCATTCCCTTCCCCAAAAAGTAGTCAAAGACGGGAGGAAAGTGACGACAATTTTATCAGAGCAGCTTTTTAGGTGGGCGTCACCTTTTGCTTATTTTAATCTTTGATTTATTAGTGAATGGTTGTGGCTAGAAGATTAATTTTTTCACTAAAATTCGTTTTTCGTTTCCATCTAACAATTTCATGTACAAAATCGCGATTTCGGTTCCGAGTAAACGCCCCCATTACTGTGAAGGCACGCGGTAGGCTTGAAATATCCTACATATAATTACGGGCAACCTAATGCTTGCCATTTCTTTAACGAAGTGGATGTTAAGCGAGCGAAATGGCTTCCGCAAGAAGGAAGGAACATCGAGCGCTCTTCGAACGGGGAGGAGTCTTTCGTGTGATGACGAGGAATTTTCATCTGCATCAAAATACGTGCCGGTGATGTCACCGCCCTTTATACGCAGCGAGGCGAGGGGAAATGGAGAAAACAGAGAGTGAGCGGTCGAACCTAGAGCCTTGAAAATTCCACGGCAATCCAATGACGGATTGATTGATTCCTCCGCGCCACAAAATCACACATGGCCGAAGAAATTAGTCCCACAAGCCTGGGAATGAGACGAAGCGAGCCAGATGAAATGGGAATTTGATAAGCAAACGCGATAAACGATGAAAAATGCACAACCAGACAGGAAGCCAATAAATCAAATCCGACCATTTATGAAGAGAAAGTCAACAGATTCCAATGAATACATTATTGGATAGGCATATAAATGACGCAGCTCACAGTGTTCAACCGGACATAATTATCAAGGCAATGGCAATTCCATGGACGAAACTTGGGACAAAGAAAAGAAGAGGAAGATGTGTGAGGGAATGTCGGAGTAATGACGCCATCACCGTGGTAGATTACACTCTGACGAACGATTTGACTATTATAAGGAAAACACTCACTGTCGCTCAAAGATTTTTTTCTGAAAGTCTCGCGTAAGCATAAATTCTAATCCGTCGATTCAGTTAAGAGACAGCATTCCTGCCATACATTTTCCTTATTAGCTTATTTCCGAATGAATCAAAGGAAATTTTCTCCAGATCAAATCCACCATTCGAGTAAATTACCTAAGGTAATAAAAGTATATTAATGAACTCTAAATCTACAACAGATAACAACTTATATTCCCCATCAGAGAACAAGTCCTAGCAAACTAAACTAACAACCTAATCTACATGATTCTACTACTAGGCTAGAGTTAAAAGTATTGAATAAAGCTTCTCATCTCAATTTTTAATTTTCCATTATATTCTGCTATCATTGATGACAATTTCTTAAGGATACCACCCATGCGCGAGGAAATATCATCATCATCCCAGATATAAAATAATAAGTCTAATCCCTAAAATTAAGGCTCCCAAATAACTATAACAATCTAGTCGAAGTCTTCAACCAGAAAAAATGTAATTAAAAATCGTTACTCATGCCAAATGAACAGACTTATGCTCGTGGGCTAATTACTTCCTTGGGCAAACAAATTTCCACTCGCAAATGAAGACATCTAAAAAGTTGTCTTTACATCTCGGAATGTGAAGTTCAAATTAAAACATCCCTGCAGAATTAAGAAGATCGAAATCCCACTCGGATTCTGGTTCAGCACTGCTTCATTAACGATATTAGTACGCAGAGAAATATCAATGATATCATTGATGGAAAGTTCTGCGAAGCACTAATGGAAGAAAATGCGAAAGGGGAACGGATGCAAAGGGCAAGAGCTCTCACCTAATGAGAGAAATTATGGAGTATTTGAATCACGTCACCGTATTCATCTTATTAAGGCTTATCACGTACGAGGTGGGCGGGCTGAGTATGCCCTCGTCGTCCTTATTTTCGTCCTCCGAGAGCAAAATGCCTAATGTCCAGTAATCGTCGCATTCCTCCCTCGTAAAGTCAACCCACACGATGGAAATGCCGGCCGCAGTAGTCATGTCGGTAACGCTCTAGCCTATCAACCCAAAGGTCACGAGTTCATTCCTCCCAACTCGGGCAACGATGCTTGTCTTAGGATTAAGAATGTAGATTAGATATTTTTATAGAACCTTAACCGGAGCATCTAAAACCCAAGTCCACCACGATGGCGACTATTTGCACAGTTATAAGTCATCACCAACACAATCCACAAACCGCATACCTCAGTCTAGTAAGATAAATATGGGGTTCTACATACAACGGCGAGCCGCAAGTAGTTCTTGATAAATAGCAAGAGTCATATCTCAGCGCAAGCTGAAAAAAATTTCCTACCACGGGAAAAATGGGCACCACTGAGACGAGAATTCACATTCCAATAATCCTCATGCGCAGCAGAAGAACCTGGACGAGTGAATAGCTAATAGCGAAAAGTCATGTCATTTTTTTATATTTTCAGCACTTATAGGACTAAAGTTACTCTATCTAATAAAGTAAAGATAATTATATCAACCCATACGCCTTTTTGCACAAATTGCATTTGAAATTACACACGATTAACGGCGAGAATGGCCATCACATGGGAATATAACATTTAAAAATACCATAGTGACATGTCATTTTTGCAGAAAACTGATATTTAAAGCGTAATTTCACAAGGAATAAAATGACACGAAAAAAAAGTCATCAAGCCTCCGTATTTTTCACTAAATCCACCAATGTATGCGCTTATAGCAGACGAAATGCGTTAGTTGACTTAAAGTGACGCTGCGGTCGCTCCAGCCAAAATGTATGGCGGATGAATAATAATCATTGCTAATGAGATATTAAAGAATATTTCAGGAAATATTAGAACATAACGTTTGATAGTAATATTCTGGTGTTATACATTAGTAAATTCATTGAGTACAGGAATGCATTTCTGTTACGTAAATGCTGGATTGACTCCATCGTCGAGCTGATTAAAATTATCATAAAAAATAAATCCTTCGAATTCTCCATCGTATTTCTTGTGATACTTTAAACTTTCAATAGCTTAGGTAATTTTCTTTATGAAGCAAGGATCACTTGGGGGCCATATACTCGTACTTTAATTAATAAGATTCCTTAGACAACTTGACTCAAGCAGTCGCGAGCCAACCTCCTTAACAATTGTTAACCGGGAATATATTTTTTGATTATTTATAGCTTAAGTGTAGAAGGACAACACTTCATCATCTACAAACATATAAATGACACCACGTATTTCTCACCAATTTGAAATACCGCTACGTTCGCTGAATGTTGGCACCACTCAATCATTATAAGTATGATACCGACGTTGGTGCATTTATGCATTGCCCCTGGCTTCACTGATTGATTCGAATTGTGCGCTCAAAATGCAAATGCGTGACGAAAAGTTTCCTCATTTTTACTGCACGGGGAAATGGATCAAAACACGGAGCATGACTTAGTGAACTTCCTTTCAACGACAGGAGTAATATGCACGGAAGGACGCTCGATTCGGAAGTGCAGGGATAGTGGCCAAAGCAAACGTGATTTTTGTTTGGGAAGGAGTAGCGTTGGCAGCATGGCTTGGCCATTAATCCACGATAAAAGTGGCTGCAGCGATTTAGCCAAAAATTCCCGACACCCAGGAGAGGGGGGAGCAGGTGTCCTGAGACCCCATAAATACCGTGTCACCGGCCACAAAGAAAATGGGGTAAAATACCGCATTGCAGTTGAAACTGTGACGAATCACGGTGAGGATCGGCCCCGGTATTTACACGACTCACTTGCATCGAATTTATAGGTGTCTACGCTGCGCACTGTGGAGATAGGGTAAAATCATTTTAATAGCGACATTTTAATCAAAACAATGCAGGAAAAGTGTGTGGGAGAAAACCCAGAGTTTCATGCTCGCATTTGTTGGTCGAACGGCAGATCGCCGAGTGATTTAGTTTAGGACTTATCTATCTATCTATCTACGACATACCCTGCAAGCCACCTCGAGGGTGTGTGGCAGGGGTTGCATCCACACCAGGAACAATGATACAACAAACAAAAATGAACAATACAAAACAAACACTACACTTTTAAAAGTAATTAGGCGAAAAAAGAAAAAAAACTACCAAATCCCAATCCTTCAGGACACACCCACGAATGCATGCCTTATGAAGCAACGGTGAGAGAGATTCTTCAAAGGCTTGCATGATTGTCTTATCAATACTAAATAGCGGATGCAAATGTTCATGGAACAAATCCGAACAATTGTCCAACGATAATAAAAGTAAACTTTGAGCTCCACCATACGAAGGCAAATTGTTCACTCAAAAAAGATGCCGTACAGTCACACTATATAATATGTAGTAGGTAGTTAAACAACAATCATTCCACGAAATACATGACAGAAGGTAATAAAAGAGCCGAAATGAAAATTCCCCAATATGCAAGCCACTACGGAGGCCAAACTATTTTGCAGTGACTAACAAAGAAGCAATTTTTATCTAATTCAGTACTAAAATACGGTCGGAATAAAGGCTTCTTAAAAACTAAAAATCACCGTGAATTTAACTATAAATGTAGCTCGTTATTAATGGTTTTATCAAATCTAGTAAATCAGAAGTTCCATGCCATGTACTGAAGGTAAATACAAAGATTTGCAAACGATTTGATAATTGCCCGTTCCTTATGATTGTTTTTTAAAAAAAGAGTGCATTGCATTAGAAGCTGTTTTAGTTTCTAGAGAAATTTAGTTGAGTCAGAGAATTAAATTTGAAGAAATTTTCAGTAATGAACTTTTATGAAAAGAATCACTCCTCCCGAAATTCTTATTGCATCACACAGAACAAAGTAATTGAACATAACAACTATTAAAAGTTTAGGCGATATCATCGAAGAAGTCATGTCGTGGGAGAAACCTATCAAGGAAAAACAGGTAGAATAAATCGTCCATTGGATTTCATTAGAGAGATGGACAGCCGTTGTGATAGATTTATTATTTTACTCTTCCCGCATATCATATGAGATCATACTAAACAACAAAGTTACCGATAGTTAGGTGAAATACAGTTAAGAGTAGTTCATAATGCATATTAAAACATCATTATCAATGCTAACTAATGCATGCCATGGAAATATGAATTGTTTATCTTAAGAAATGCCCGACCGATTAATACTTATTGCATTGCTACGCATATACTAAATTTTAGTGCTACCTTCCTCGTCAATTCATCAACACAAGTTTCTAGAAAGACCACGGAATGTTACCAGTTAGTTGCATGTATGTACATGGTGCATATATCCATACCCTTCCATATACCCTCGCGGTGGCTCTTATGGCTAAGTAGATGTAGAGAGAAAATAAAAAGGCAGTCATTAGAATACGGTTTTGCGCGCGATGTTAATCTGGAATCACCAACTGCCGCACACCCTTGCGGAGGCTTGTATGATATAATTGAAGAGTAGATGAATCACTAGACACGCATTCGATTAGCAACAATGTAATACTCACGAGTGGATACAGAATGATCGCGTAGGCATTTGTCGCAGCGAGAGGAATTGGAAGGATGGTCCACGCCCGCATATTATGTCTCCCACGCACAGCCCGGCCCGGCACTTTAACAAAAAGAAAATCCGGGGCATTCCCACCCACCCCCGCAGGGTGGCCAACAATAACACACACGCACACATACGCACTCACGCTCCTCGTAAAAAATTCCACAAATGGAAACGGCCCCCTCTCCGCCCCGGAGAGGAGCCCGCCCCGCTCATCGAGGGAGGGAATTGGGGCGAGATAGATGGCGGCCCGGGGGGCAGACAGGCCCTCATAAGGGAGGCACGTCACATTACGTGATGACCCGTCACGGATCCCCACCCCACACATAAATTACCGAACCTATGGCCGTGTTTCCATCCACTCGGATGTTCGTCTCCCGGGTTTCGGCAAACGGTAAGTGGGAGAGGGAGGGGAAAAATGCGAGGTAATACCGGAGGCGGTGGGAAAGAAATGATAAATAATGCCAGGGTGGGGGAGGGGGAGTGGGGGAAGAGCGGTTCGGCGAGGATGGGAAGGGGAAGGAGGATGGGCACCCCTCCCCTCCATAACACGAATTAAAGTCCACTTGGAGAGTAGACTCACGAGTGAGAATGCGGGGGCAGACTGGTGCAAGCAAGAAAGGCCGGCCAATGGCCGTGCGATACCAAACTACCTCCCCATGGCACAACCTCCTCCTCCTTTTTAAATAAATAATACCATTAATAAAATCAATAATTATACGAAAAAATAAATAAAAAAAATCTAACAAAAAAAATATATATAACCCTATTCCCTCATTTCCTACCCCTCTGGCTATTATCCTTTTGACTCATACTAACACGGCAAGAGCAACAGCTCGGAACGGTGGAATAGGATTACTCTACGGACTTGGACTTGGCGATACTTCGATATGCGACACAATAATAACAGCGACATTTAATTCAAATACGAATCGATTAATGGCAGTATGACGACGTGCCACATAACGCAATCTCTAGCGAAATCACGCCGTACACGAGTGATATCACGCTCTAGCATGCGAGCTATCGCACGATACCAGCGATGTTTTTGGAATCATCACGCGACAAATTAAGGCAATCGATTGGTGCAATTAAGGATATCGTGCGATTTGAATCGATGGGAAGACGCGAAGTAAATGGGGTCGTTCACCATATTTTTTTATCGCAGAATCTGATAGATTTTGTAAAATAAAAAGATCCGTATTTTTCCGTGTTTTGATCCGTCAATTATTTCCAGAGTTATAAGCGGCGAAAAACTGACGTTTTTAACCCTTTCGGAAAAGTGGGTGTGGTGCAACCTATGACGTATTCGAATTCGTCCAATCACAACTGAGCCCCCGAAGCTACTTCGCCTTATCGCAAAGGGGGGGACACAGCTGGCTCTGCCAATGGGAGCAGTTACGACAGCATCTGTGCGAGCAGACCTTCCGAGAATCCCCGTCCACTCCCTCCCCATCCCATAAGAGCAGTCGAGGACGGGAGGAAAATGACGTCAATGTTATCACAGCAGCTTTTTCGGTGGGCGTCACCTTTTGCCTATTTTAATTTTTGTCTTAGGAGTGAATGGTTGTGGTTAGAAGATTATTTTTTTTCACTAAATTTCTTTTTTCGTTTCCATCTGACGATTTCGTGAACAAAATTGCGATTTCGGTTCCGAGTAAACGCTCCCATTTTCACGCAATCTCTTACATTAACACGCGATATGCCAAGCAGTCACTTATTCGTGGCGATAGTTGCACATTGGAACCTGTTCTGCAATAGAAGCTGATTTCCTTCCAGAGCGAATTTATCGCAATTGACGGTATAGCCCACGATTCCCAACGTTCCACGTTGGCTGCACCCTTCAGAGTGACGTAACAAATTTGGGGAACCCTTCTTAGATATTTTTATTCATCCACTTGGGCTTCCCTGTGCATTACTAATAAAATTCTTCCATTTCTTTCACCATCTGTTGGGCGTGACAGTAAACAATTCAGAAGTTGATCCTACTAAACATTATTCCTATTCCCGCAGCAAACTCGCGGACCCCCTGACTGTGTTCCTGGTACTTTGAAGTGCCGCGACACACCTGTTAGCACTGGTTTGACCATTAATACTATTCATTAATAGAGTAGAATTATGAACGCTACGATTAAAGTATATGCCTGGTGTGTGTACTCTTGCAAATCATCCAAGCGTTCTCTTGTAGGAAGTAAGGATGAAATCGAGAAATCAATAAATAAACTTTTTCGCGAGAAATTCCTACCAACGAATTCGCGATGCGATAGTTAATTATCGTCATTGCTACATGTTATCGTTGTCGTGAGTATAACATGTATGACTGCGCACATAAATTCGCACGTGACGCAGCCCTCTCTCAGCTGGTGGAACAAACTCGTCGGAATTGAACTCAAAAGGCGGGAAAGTAAGAAGGGCGGTGAAGGGTGGCGACGGGTGATACCGTTGCCCCGGGAGACCACCTGCGCGGCTTCAATCAAGGGAGTTCGTCGGCGGCGGGTGAAACACCGAGAAAGGGAGTAGGGAAGTGGCGACCATTCCATTCCCACGAATCCCTCATCCCCTTGGGGGGTTTATATACGAGGGCGATTCCGTGTTGGCGATATCCATTCTCCGGCTTCAACAAGGCGGGCGTGCGGACAACGTTGATCTGCACCGACTGACACCGCCGAAAGGACTGCTGGTTCACCAGTGGTGAGCACCAACAGGGTCCGTGCATGAAATTTTTGTTCCTATGACAACATTCTACTTTCGTAAATAAATGACAGCAGGTTGCGGATATGGTGTTTTTTAAATTGAGAAATTAGCGTGAGACTATGGTTTATTATTTTACAAATAAACTTTCTGGCAGTATTAAAAAAATCCTTGGCAAACGATATATTTCGATAAAATTCGATATTCCTCTTATGAGAATCTTTCTGTAAATTGAAAAACAGCTTAACCAGTGTCTGAATCCTTTAATTAGTAAATTAAGGAGGATTAAAAATTATTAATTTCTCATTAATTTAGGAATTTAAAATGTGCTATTTTTCGTTCGGAATTTTTTCGGCCTAAACGCCTTGGATTTGTGCATACTTTATATAAATATTGTTAAGCGTGTTATCATATAAAAATAAAGACTTATGCACGGACACTATTGAAGAGAGATGTTTCTCAAGTTGACAGGACCGCAAGAGTGTCGGAGAAGTGCTCCAATAATATTTCCAATGATTTTCAAAAGGTTCTTTTGTGAAATGAAAACCAACATCTCTTGACTAACCAACCAACTAGAGTCCAATCCGAAGGTCCGTCCGGAACTCGCCAAATACTAAGCCTAACGGCGTATGAAATTCACACATCAAAGGGAGGTACCCTTAGCTTTCCCTGAGCCACCCGAGGTTTCTCAGATAGGTTTCTGTAACCCATGATATCCCAATATGGTATACGCTAAAGTCTGCAGTATTGAGCTTTAAGATTTTCAGCTTCTGACATTACACGGCACTGGTTAGTCAGACTTAAATTGAGGCTGAATCCTAAGATAAACATAACATACAACCCCCAGGCGGGGCTTTCCAAAACACAGGTTTTGCACCGAAGTTCAACCTCACGAGCTACCGTAAAGTTGTTAGGCAGGGTGCAGTTTATATGAATGTATTCACAGAGACAACTACCAGATTGGTTCGCGGGACCCCCTGTTAGTAGTAAATACCCCAAAACCCTAACCACAATACTAAAACACTCTTATGTTGATCGTCTTCGATGAATAATTGTCCAAAATGATTTTTTTACGTGGCTCAATTTCCCAAATATTACCTGTAGATTTATAAGTCTCAAATTTGCCAACATATGCTTTGGAAAGCAGACACTATTGCATGCGTGATGAAGTGAACTTTGCTCAAGGCATGAATATACAACTGAAAAAATCAAATATCGGTTAACGGCATATCCGGAGCCTTAGAAATAGACAAATTGAGGTCGCAGACATCAGAGATAGGGGCAGTGAAGTGAAAGCATCACTTAACAGGACGTAGGAGAATGGGATGAAGAGTAAAGACCCCTTTACGGGTGGTTTGCTTCACGAGACAAGGATCAATGGTGACGGCTCGAATCCCGTGATTACAGAGCAACTTCTACGACTCGCAGATTTAATCCCCTTTTCGTCCCACAGCTATCAGACCCTTAGGCATTAACCCCAATGGAAACACAGTTAAACGCGCTTCACCGAACTTCCCTGGATATGAAACACACACAGATTTCAACAAAATGTCACGTTAATCATGGTTCACATATCTTTTACTTCCGTCAACTTCCATTCACTGTAGAGCGTGGAGAACATTTTTTCCATGAAATACTTACAGCATCTAAACAATAGAATCTGAAATCAGTTGAATCCAGAAAGTTACAGGGAGTCCTGCCTTCCTTCGTTCAAGCGTTCTTTTTCGAAACACCAAAAATGCGAAATCTTTAATGTGATCTTCCAATACCATACATTTATCATCCTCAAAAATCTCACTCCTGAACCTTACAATCAAGCACCGCACCTTAAAGGCATTGAAATGTGCATATAATTTCACGCTCAACGCACGATATAAGGTTACCAATAACCAATTCGATAACGTTAACCCTCACTTAATGCATTATCTGAAGTTTCTCTCTCATCTGTTGGTAAAATATCTTGTAGCAAATAAATGTTTCGGGAACCTTAGAGGTACCTAGACAATTCGCGGAAATGCAGACGAGTAGAAAAAACATTAATACAAAATGTACCGTTTCATTTCAATATGTTTCAGGATAATAGCAATAAAAAGGACTGCACGTCGTCCTGCTTGATAAACATTTAGAGGTCAAGTCTTTCTTCAAGCCTGACTGGATTGAAAAAAACTGGAGTGTCATAAAAAATGGAAAAATATCAAAATGAATTAATCATTTTTAAAGCAAGGTCCAAACCTTAAACACCACAAAGAAACACGTTTAGACATGGCGAAATAATCGTAATTGAACATAGAACAAGCCTATAACTTTTTTAGACAAGATATGGCTCAGGGGGTATCTAAATAGAAAACACAATTCAGAAATAACACACATGTACAAGGAGCAATGTAGTTACTGTTATTATTTGGCATTCTGTCATTGAGGATCAGTTGTGATAGAATACACCTATTGCATTACACATTTTTCCCTTTTTTACTGAAAACCTTTCCCTGCACTATTTCTCTCTTCAATAACAACAATTTTCAAATCACTTCATTACATCTGAAACACCTATTCTCTTCCCTTTCCCATCATTATTCCTTCAGAAGCCCCCAACTCACTTGTTCCATTCACCTCCTCCTTATTTCCTTCAGGAACTTTCCTTTCTTTCTCCTTCATCTCAAGATTTTCTTCGTTGATTTTCCTTTCGGTCCGCAACACATTCTCCATCTTCCTCCGAAACCACATTTTCAACATCAGCCCATATTTTTCAATCCTCTTTCCCCGGGATAGACATATTAAGCCCCTATTGGTAAACAGCTCTTGTGCTAACGCTATCCTTGGAGAAATGACTTTACTACTACGCCCATCTTCCCCCAAAATAACCCATAAGCAGCCAATGAGACCAAATTGTTCCGACTAAATTTTTCTAACCATGAAGTTAGAATGGGGGCGTTGAATCGGAACCGAAATCGCTATTTTGCACACGAAATTGTTAGATCGAAACGAAAAATAAATTTTAGTGAAAAAAAATCTCCTAACCAGAGCCATTCACTCATAAATCAAAAATTAAAATAAGCTCAAGGTTACGCCCACTGAACGAGCAGCTTTAAGGATTACTACGTCATCCGTCCTTGACTGTATTGAGGAAGAACGGAAAGGCATCGGAGGTGGGGAGGGGAGGTCTGCCGGAAGAGATCCAGTCGCAACCACTTCCATTGGCATAGTCAAGATGTGTGTCCCCCATTGTGATAAGGGAAAGGAACTTCGCGGTCTCAGTTCTGATTGGACGCAGTGGACGACGTACGAGTACTTTACACGTTCACTTTTCCGAAAGGGTAAAAAAAAATCTGCTTTTCGCCGCTCATAATTCGAGAACTAATTGACGGATCGAGGAACGGAAAAATGCGGGTCTTTTTATTTTACAAACTGCCAAATTCGGCATTGAAAAGAATATGGTAAGCGACCCCATTCTGTGAAGAATGATTTTACTCGTCTTCACCGAATATCTCCTCTCCAAGTCCATCTAAACCAACTAGTGGGATGCAAATAATGATGGTACTCTTGGGCTCAACTCTTTACCCTTTCCCTCGTTAATGTTTTAGTTTTTCAGTTTTTCGCCGCTTATAACTCGAGAACTAATTGACTGATCGAAGAACAGAAAAATACGGGTCTTTTTATTTCACAAACACTATCAGATTCGGCAATAAAAACAAACGGTTAATGACCCCATTATGTGGACAAGACTATGAGCGAATGAAAAAGTTCATTCAACCTCTTCTCTAGCGGCTCACTAACACAAACATATAAAACATCTCCGAACGGGAGAAAACTCGGAAGATCTCGAAGCAAACTCGAAACAATAGCGACTCATCCTCGTCCGCCGACTTCTCCACATTTACACACCCACGAAGACACCTATAGGGAGAGGTTTTACTTTTTCCGACCCTTGCTCACCGCATTGTACGAAGGGTATCCTGGTCCCCCTCCCCTCTTCCTTCCCCCACTTCCTTGCACCTCCCCCACCCCCCTTTCAGCCAGAGCGTGGCACACTCCCACGGCCGCGCGGAAAAAGATCGATATCTCACGTATCGCTGGGTTCTCCGACCTGCACCCCATCCCCCCCAACACCTCCGTGAACACCAACCCTCCCCCAACAACCCTCGTGAACAAAAAAAAATGAGGGACGGAAAACAACGAAATGGGAGGAGGGGGTCGGAAAGGGGTTAGCGGGAGATATGGGGAGGTTTTCATTTTCTTTTTCCACATCCCACGGGGTGAGACGCCGGGGGTAGCGCGAGGACTCTTTCGCTCCGACACACATTCCTATCGGGCCAGCGATGAAAATCTTCCCGATCGGAAAATAGGGGGCGCGCGGGGCTTCAGCTGCTCGCTGCACGGCTTTGGAAGTTCGGGCCGGATTCGACAGACGGGAGAACGGGGTCGCATGCAATCTATGCACGGGGAGGTGGAAAAAAAATAACCGTGGGGTTATTTCCGAGAACGGCACGATTGAAGATAAGGTTTCATGCCTGTCGGCGAAGGGTAAGTAAGACCGCAGGGGGCAATCTCGAGCGATCGCACGCACAGCCAAACTTCCAGGTCAAACGAATGTACTCACAGCTTTTAACGCCTCCCCCCCGAAAATCATCGACCTTAGTCACGCCTCCAAATGTAAAGCAAAAATCAAGGGTTTATAAACGAAATATTTTATTTCATAAATCACTTTCAAGGCTTTGAAAACTCATAGTTCAACTAATAGGAAAAATTAAAGGTATGTATGTTGAATTATTATGCTTTGAATATCTAGTGTAAAAATAGCAATGTAAAATAAACAAATTTGGCGAAGTTATAAACAACTCCACATGGGGTATTAAAAGACCCCACGCGCCAGTTTACATCACTAAGTGAGGTACTTAAGGGTTAAAAAATTACAGCAATTCCATTTCCTTTACTAAATAATAGAAACTTTTCAGTCCATGTAAGAAAATTGGCTCGCGACTGCTTGAGTCAAGTTGTCTAAGGAATCTTATTAATTAAAGTACGAGCCTCCTAAGTGATCCTTGCTTCACAAAGAAAATTACCTAAGCTATTGAAAGTTTTAAGACAAGAAATTTAACAATTAAGAAACAAATTTATCACAAGAAATACTATGGAAAGTCAAGGATTTATTTTTTATGATAATTTTAATCAGCTCGACGATGGAGTCGATCCAGCAATTACGTAACAGAAATACATTCCTGTACTCAATGAATTTAATACCTTATGTATAACACCAGAATATCACTATCAAACGTTATGTTCTAATATTTCCTGAAATATTCTTTAATATCTCATTAGTAATTATATTATTCATACGCCAAGCATTTTGGCAACAACGACCGCAGCGCCACTTGAGGTCAACTAACGCATTTCGTCTGCTATAGGCACAGAAATTTTTAGATTTAGCGAAAACGCGAAAAATCAACGGTCGGTTGATACCTTTTTTTTCATGTCATTTTATTCCTTGTGAAATTACGCATTAAATACCAGTTTCTTGCAAAAATGACATGTCACTATGGTATTTTTAAACGTTATATTCCCATGTGACGGCCATTCTCGCCGTTAATCTTATGTAATTTCAAATGCAATTTGTGCAAAAAGGAGTATGGGTTGGTATAATTATCTTTACTTTATTAGATAGAGGAACTTTAGTTCTTTAAGTGCTGAACATATTAGAAAAATGACATGACTTTCACTTTTCGGGTCAACCTCCTTAATGAAAACTCACGACAACAAAATAATTCATGAGTATAAGATGGCCATAATCCAACTTCTACACCACTTCTTGAACTTATTAGCCTCAGAAAAGGTTCATTAGGGATGCTCATTATCCGAGCCACAACATAAGGCTTCAAACCTAGCACGCTTTCGGCTTGGGAGAGTACACTTTCTGATATAGATGCAAGATCCAGAAATCCTCTCATACCAATTGCTCGAGGTTGAGCAGGCCCGTTACGAACAGTGGATTGGTTGGAAGCTGACATGTCTTGAAGTAGAGGAATCAATTTTCTCAAAAATGTGTTTCTACACTTCTTCCAGCAAATACAAGTTCAAGTTTAACAGATATTTTATATTTTACAGACACTTAAAAAATTGAAGCATTCAATGCATTAGCATCGTCAGGTGATATACAAGATATGTAAAATGCAGGGCAACTATGTACGTAAAACAGATAAGAAAGTTGATTAAAATTTTATAATTTGATAACAATTTCACTCACAAAAACAATTAAATTGTATAAACGCACAAAATAATAAGTGCTAACAAATTGTCTTCAGTGGCTGGATTCAAAATAGCACATAGTAATTTCCCATCTAAAATGGTTTCAGTTCCAAATGATCTCAAGAGAATATCAGCACCATGATAGCCACGTGAAGCAGGTTTATTTACAGAAACCAGAAGTCAATAACCTCTATTTTCACCTTTCATCCAAGATAGCTCACCCAAACTTCAAGCTATCGTTTCTATACATTAGGGAAAATGATATTATTAGTGAAAATGCCGACCACAGACAAGAGTCCCCGTCAGCCTTTTGGCATGTTGCTGGTATTCTTCCCTCCATTTTCCTCCCTTTATCTCGTAATTCATCCATTAATTAACCGTAATAGCCTTTGGGAGTTGAGATAATTCGGAACTATTATTACAACATACCTAATGTAATTAAATGCACTAAAGTTGAATATCAACACGTCTTACAGCGAAAATGAACTATAAATGTACAGCGATAGAGGTAAAGAAAATGTGACCTGAATTGATCACAATATTTAATTTGTTTCGATGTACCGATTGGTAAACCTATAACGCCTCTGATACAAAAACTGATACAAAGAAGGCATGCTTCAGTCAAAACCCCCTCATAATGAAACTCAAACAGCACTCATCTATATACGACGAGGATCTTTGATTAACTGACATTGGTACATTTCATAGCCATTGTCTCTTACCTTCCGAGACTAAAACCGCATGGTGTTTTATGCCCAAGGATAAAACTCGGGGACAAAATAAAAGTTGCATAATTACATTATTTCTGGTCTCAGCAGCTAGTTTTCCATCTTGCTAAGAAGAATATTTGGAAGCGAGAGCTTGATATCGTCCAAAATCAGTTTTTTAAAAATATTTTCCGTTATCTATCCATTTTATAAGCCCGCTCGCAATGCTTTCATCCATGGTGTTCCATTAAAATTACGATACCTACCGGAAGTAACCGGGAAACTCTACAGTTAAAATAAATAAACAACATTACTAAGATATAATGTCGAGAAGTTGGTGAATAAATCTACTCAAATTTCACTTCAAAGATTCCATTCTGAAAACAAACACGGAAGATCAAAATAGAGGACGCAATATGGGCCGCACCTCGATTGCAAATTTATGACTTCGTGACATAAGCTTACACACGACTAGGGGCCGTCCGCCATTAAACTGATTCGCGACCGGTTTAGGGATCCACGTGGGTGGCCGATGAAAAAGGACCGCCCATTACATACGCATCTGTAAAATAAGAAAAGGGCCGCCTCTCGATCAGCGATGATACCACCTTTAGGCAAACACATTACAGCTTACACTCATTAGTCAACGATTTTATTTCGGCGTCATTTTTCCCTTAAAAAGGCTTTCAAATGATAATAACCTCTAACCATCTGCATAAACTTACGGTATATAAACTGGGAAATGAGCGACTACTTGGCTTTCCAGCACTGCCTCCGTAAGAATGAGAGAATTACCGATTGCATTAGAACAGATCTATTTCTTTTGTATTTCTCACATTATAACCTATCAGATTCGTAAAATATTTTCAAGTATTTATATAGCCTTTCCCAAAATGCACACAAAATTTCAAAAACAATTCTATGATCAGAACTTGAATGGGCGATAATTTCGTTGTACGATAGGTAATTACTGTTTCCCATATCGAATACGGCCCAAATGCCTTACCTCGTAGGTTCGGAGTTTCTTAAGATCTTCCTTAAGGTCGCTTTACACGATACAATTTTTTGTACAATTTCTTGTACAAACGCTTGTATAAACTGAACGAAATCGTATGTTTGTCTGAATGGAATTAGAACAGGTTCTATTTCCCGTTCAGTAATTCAGACAATCGCACAAGCGTTCGTACAATTTGCCGCTTTACAGGGTACAATTTCCTCACACAAGAGTGTGTACAAGAAAGTGTATATTGTAAAGCGGCCTTTAGACGTGGTCCTTACAATAAAGTTGCACGTATTGTCAACTACCAACAGAATACAAAATGAAGGATTGCCAAACGTGTCTACGTCGCTTTTTGTCCACGCTATAAAATGGCAAACGGAAACTTTCCTTGATTCTTCGTTCAACTTTCACGGGTCGTATATAAAATTCTTCTGAAACAAACTTGGCAAACAGGATTATTTTTAATGATGACTACCCATGCTTCACCCGGGCTGAAATGCATCTTGTATCTTATTTTCGGTGGCACGACCTCTAATTTGCACTTAAGGTCACAGGCGCTTTTTGGGACATTGCATTAAATCCACATCTAGTCACCTCACAGAAGAGCGGTTCAATAGCCCGAAGGTTATACCAACACCCTTACGAGTGTCTGGAATGCACTGCTGCAATTTACTACGCCATTCGAATGCACTATAATCGAGGCCCTAAAAATCTTTTACGTTCGCCACGATATGCAGCGAGCTAGCAAAAAAAGACACAAAAGAAACTTTATTACAAACATTTGAATAATGAAAACAAGTTCCGAGAACGCTGCTGATAGTTTAGTTCACGTTTACAGGAATTTAACCCAACTGGAATCAAGACCATCAGCCACAAACTAGGAATTGTGGCTATAATAAATTGGAAGTCCTATCACTGGCGCACGCAGTAAACCAAGGATGCGTATTGCAAAATCTTTGAGAAACATGGTTTAGGGGCCGTGAGGGTGAACAGCCTAAGCACCAAGGGAATAAGTTAGGTCTCCCCGAACTAAAAGTGACTACTTGAGCGAATGAACGTGAAAATTTCGCATGCTTAAGGAGGTTGATCCGAAAAGTGAATGTCATGTTATTTTTTTTATATTTTCAGCACTTATAGAACTAAAGTTCCTCTATCTAATAAAGTAAAGATAATTACACCAACCCATACTCCTTGTTCCACAAATTGCATTTAAAATTACATACGATTAACGGCGAGAATGGCCATCACATGGGAATATAACGTTGAAAAATACCATAGTGACATGTTATTTTTGCAAAAAACTGATATTTTATGCGTAATTTCACAAGGAATAAAATGACACAAAAAAAAAGGCATCAACCCACCGTATTTTTCGCTAAATCCACCAATTTCTGCGCATATAGCAGACGAAATGCGTTAGTTGACTTCAAGTGGCACTGCGGTAGCTCCAGCCAAAATGTATGGCGTATGAATAATAATCATTACTAATGAGATATTAAAGAATATTTCAGGAAATATTAGAACATAACGTTTGATAGTAATATTCTGGTGTAATACATTAGTAAATTCATTGAGTACAGGAATGCATTTCTGTTACGTAAATGCTGGATTGACTCCATCGTCGAGCTGATTAAAATTATCATAAAAAATTGTATTTCTTGTGATACTTATGACTTTCAATAGCTTAGGTAATTTTCTTTGTGAAGTAAGGATCACTTAGCAGGCATATACTCGTACTTAAATTAATAAGATTCCTTAGACAACTTGACTCAAGCAGTCGCGAGCCAACAACCTTAAACTTCAGTGAAGGCTCTAATAAAGACGCGCAGTACGTACATATCGATAGGCAATACGTTACCTTGATTGGAGATAGCGGTATACAACACTGAGGTCATACGAGTGAATTGAAGGAAGAACCGGACAAGTACAAAAAAATCGATATATTATTAATTCTCATTGGGAATGTTCATTGGGGTAAACCCACACCAATCCCGAGGCATTCAAATCCCATTCCTAGGGGAGGGGAGGGACGAGCTTAAAAAGTTTCGGAGGAAGGCGGAGCCAGTCCACTCTTAAGCACCCTTCCTCCAACATGGCCGCCGCCGTGAAACTTTAACAGAAGAAATAAAAATTCCGATCAATAACTCAAGTGTTACGTGGTGCGAGTTTAACATTTACGACCCCGTAACCACTCCTCTCCAAGAAACTTCGCTCCATTTGTAAGCGCTGCTGCGACACCCGTAACACAACCAAGGAACGCTTCACGGCGCAGGGCACGGATAACCGGAAACGACCGTGAATGTATTAGGGTCCTCAATCGCCGAGAAAAAACACTGCATACCGAGCATTTTTTTCAGGTGCATCTTTTTCTCCGTATATGAACTTTTCTCCGTTACCACTCAGAAATCGCCAACAGTTTTCCATTCCATGCTCACGAGTCATAAATACTTCATTACGTATATTTCTTTGTTTGAACTATTGGAATTAATTCCGCACAGGTTTAAGATGATAATATTCAAACACAACAAAAATGCAGCTACCGTCATTTGGTCTCCCCTAAATATTTCACACACGCATATATAAGAGCATATCATACATGCGGCGCCCAGTGATACATTCACAAACTTTGCACGAAATAGAATTTGATTGAATCAATTTCAAGGTAGCCATCATAGAAGTTTAAATTGGCGATTCCTTTATTCTACATTCCGTACCCTTCAACACAGTTTTTCTTGGTAGTTTGGCGATAATTGTGTAGTTTGCACCAAATATAATATATTTACCTCCAAAATTAATTAACTCAACCTTGACCGACGTTTTCTTCCTATTTCAATCCATTGCCAAAGATGTGGATGAAAAGTAATTTCATTGGATAAGCATTATAACTTTATGTACACCAACAAATTACCCTGTGAGCTTCCGCAAAGATAACTAGTGTTGCAGAACACTGAAAATTAATCTTCTAGTTACATTAGCAAATTATATATTACCAAAAAGTGGCCAAAATAATGACGATAAGACATTGATGAGTATTCAAAACTAAGTTAGGAATAATACACATGATGCCCATGATAACATTTTCAGAAAAATGAACCGTACCGGGTCTCACCTGGAGGAATTGATCAGAGTTAGGTAAAAAAAAACAGTACTAAATATCACTTTAAAAAATACATTATTTTGTTTATACTGGAAATAACAAACGGAGATATTTTTCTCTGTGACGATATGATTTCTCCTTGAGCACATACGAAAAGTTACGAAATGTAATTGAAATAAAGATTGGATTACGCATGGAGTTTTCACCATACATAGAATTATACATTATCAAAAAGTTTATCCATCAGCTTCCATGATTATCAATCATAGGTTAATGCAATTAAAGACGATTTCCATACGTCGTATGAACAAAATCAAGGCCGTTCGTTTGTTGATTAATGACATCGGAGGGAACCCGAGAGAGCTATCAAGACACATCATTAACATTCGTCTGTGCGATGCCTGCCAAATGTGTGCTTCCAAATGCACGGAGAGTAGTAATGCTACATTGCGAACAGTACACCGCTGAAAGCCTCAGACAATAGAGTTTTAGTGTGTACATAGATGAGGGAGTTTGAGGAACTCTACTAGAGCGAAACATCTCACTTCGTAGACTTAATAGCTCCGTGACTTGTGCTTCCATTTGATCCTAGGAAACGGACATGATTGAGGCCATATCAGATTTCGGGTACGAAACAGAATGGGCAGTAAAGTGTGGCTAGACATGCATATTATTCCTTGGTTTATTAAAAGAGGGAATAAGTAGGTAACTAGTTTAAAACAAAAGTAATAGATTCAAACATTTATGAATTAATTTTCACCTACAAAAGGTGACTATTATGCTAATTAGCGCCATTTAATTTCTAAATTGTGAGTTAGGCCTCGATAATTGCAAAAGAAGAATAAAATATTCCACCTAGATTTTCATTTGACGGTCACATAAGAATAAAAACAGTTTTTGTGGGCAACGGTATTTGACCTGTCTAATTAAACATCACTCAGTAAGGTCATATATTATGATAAACTGTACTAATTCAAAACGTCAAGAAGAGAAGAAAATACACAAATGTGGCTTCAGATATGAAATATTGAAATGATATCTGATAGGAAAGACAAACTTGCAATCAATCAGCCATCATATAGGTACCTCAAAAGTTACGAAACTTTTCAAATTCCGCATGATTTCGCAATCTACCTCACTGTTGAATTTAAACGGTGTTTTTTATAAATCAATAAGACCACTTAATTATCCAATATGGATTAACCAATTACTAGAGATGGGTAAATTACCGTAATTTTCAGTTTAGGTATATAACCGTGGTAAATTACGGTAATTTTCGAAAATTACCGTAATTTTCAGGTAATTGTAAGTTTTGAGCTGCAAATCCTTATCAGAGGGCTCAAAACGAAAACAAATAGCATTGAGACATAAATGCCGACGCTTTTATCAAACATATCACGACGTTTATCTATTATAACTCGTGAAAAAAATTATAACAAATTTGGCAGCAACACGCAATTTGCCGTTCTTTTGTCACACTATGAGAAATTTTCGTTCCAAAGACATACCTCTGCGCAATGTGCATTTGTTATTTTACTCGGAATTAATCACGGGCACAATGTAAACAAAATCGTTTTGGCTACTTAATTTATAATATCACCAATTCCAATGGTTTCTTCGTAAGGAAAAAAATTTCTGAAAATCGCCGTTTATTACGGTAATTTTCAGGGGTGTTGGTAATTTAAGAAAATTACCGCGGTAATTTACCGAGTTGCCCATCTCTACCAATGACGAATATATAAAATGTCCGGTCAAGATCACCAATGCTGTTAATCTGAATCTCCATTAATAACATTCCGACACGTAGAGCGGACATCCTACCACGAAACCCGATGCGACCAATGGCCAGCGCAACTTAAAAAGAACACGCTCCGAGTCACGCAGCGGGGTCTTCTTCCTGTCCTTTCTTTCACTCGCTCGCGCAGTTTTCTTATTCAATAAGACGACCCGATAAGTGGCAGCAGCCTTTGCAGCCATTGCCCCGTGCCTCCCTCGCGAGCGGATGGCATTGACCTAAATGCCCCACATCCGGTCTTGTTCCAATAATACCGTGCACGGAGGGTAGTGGGTGGGGGTGAGAGGAGAGGAGGGAGGGTAGGAAGGAGAGGAGGGGGTGGGGGGAGAGAACAATCGCCAGCCGCAAAACGGGGCTCCGCGGAAGTGACGTCAGCCGCCCGACTGCGATCGTAAATTACTATATGCAACCGGTCGAAACCGCGGCTGAAACCCCATGTGGGGGAGGGGTGCTGGGGTCTCGGAACTATACAGGGGCGACCCAGCCACGGGATATTATGAAATCCGAGGCGAGAATCAAGCGACGGTGTCGGGCGCCATCACGTGGAACTCACACCGGTGAAATGGCCGTGAAATTTCGGTCTTACGCGAGGCAAAGGTATCCTTACGAACGGGCGGGGTGGGTGATTTCTGATTTTTCCGCCCCAGAACTGACTGGAGCTCGTTTTAAACCTCCCAACACATATATTTGCATTTCAACTTTATTTATATCCGTAATAACACGCGCATTCATTGCCTCAACACATTAATCGCGGACAATGTGCAAAAAATTGTGCTATAAAAGGCACTATAACTAAAAAATTAACTTAGGATGCACATATACCACATATACTTATTCCTAACATTCAACACCAACTCCTGAAGAATTTTCAAACACATTATTCTACTTAAGCTCTATATACTCCCTACCTCATTCCATTCAATCTAAAAATCTTTCTCGTTTCTACCCTTGCTAAACGGTATGTACTCAACTTTTCATCTTGGTCTTTATATGGTATTGCCAGAAATAATTCTCTCTCTATTTCGAATCTCCTAATTTCCATTTACTGGAACACCCTTTCGTCGCCAGATACATGCCTTTCGTCCTTACCGCCCAATTTTAATGAGGTTTTAAATGGTACAAGAGTAATTGAGCAAGAAAATACCCACTGATAAATACTAAGCTTTACTTGAAAACACCTCATTCACAGCACAACTTTCTTCTTCATCACGGGATTACCTCAATCGCCCTTCAATCCATTTTTTACATCCACCTTTCCCCAACATCTCCCTTCCTTACCGAATATCCTACCTTTTGGGACCTTCACCCTTCGAACGTATAGCGAGTGTTCTTCATTCTATGCCGGAAATATACCCGAAAGCATCTGAATAGTTGTGAATTATTTCGTATCAGTCCAGGTTTTGAAACCCTGAAGGTCATCAATATATTTCTGTGATATTATCCATGTACTTACTGTGGGACCCCGCGAATTATACTCTCCAAATAGAAGGACGTGAGAAACAAGTTATCAGACACCCCTGCTCCAGACATTCAAGACGCAATCGAGTGATTATGGATAGAATACCATGCAAATGTGAGTGGCAGAAGGTAAATACCACCAAGCATGCATTAGGGACATACCACCAAAAGATAGCCTATTTAAAGATAAAGATAAACATACCTTATATTTTAAGTTACGCATTTCATAAGGACCGAATTCTATTGCATCACGCATGCAAGTGCAACTAGCATTCGTTAGTACTGCTAACAGCATTCTTCACAAAAACAAAAAACTAGGTTTCCTATATTACACCTATCTGCATATTGTGACCTGTCTATTACGATCCCGCCAGCCATGTGAATAACGTATTTTAACTGACCCGGCTTCAAATCCCGTCATGGGCATCGTTGTCACATTTGCCTTACAGTTTCAATTAGTCGGTTGGATATAAAGTAAGCACCTGGAGCAGTAGCAACTCCAATTCCGCCAATACTTAATGATTACTTGCCGTTTAAGGAAGGCAGAGAAATAGGAAGATAACAAATATAACAAGACCAGATGTTGCTGCAACACAACGATACACGTACAAGAATGATGAAAACACGATAAGAGGTCATGTCCACGATCCACAACGACCCCGAGAAGCTGGAAAGCCATCCTGGCTACTGAAACGTCGACCTTTCACGTGCAAGATTACACGGAATCACGAGACAAAAGCGTACGCGGAAACGGAGAGATAAACAGCCGTGCACTCCACTTCCCCCCTCGTCCAGGCCTCACAACCCCCGGCTGCCAATCCAAGCCGCCATTACTCCCCGTCTCCTTCACGTTGGAAAGGGTGCTGGAAGCTTTGCGGCCCGCGATGCTCATGACACGGTCGTAAAGGCGAGTGTGCCGACCTTGAAATCCAACGCGGTGGCCGCGGACATTCTTTCGTGTCACGCCATCGATTTCCCTTGCGCCTATCCCGTCCATCTTGGGACGGACGGTCAGAGGCGCAGCGCGAATGGATTATTAAAAAGCTCGCCGGCAATCGAGAGGTGGGGGGAGGAGAAGGAAGGAGGGGAGGTGATGAGGAGTAGGAGGGGGAGAGAGGAGGAGCAATGGTGGGGAGAAATAACGAGTTTCGAATGCAGGTGGCCGCAGACGGAGTCCACGGCTACGCATCGCCTAGCTCACGGAACCCGACATAGCCGGGCGTACATCACTTTTCGCCATAAGGAGATAAAGAATACCTTGACGCCTCAACACGTCCACGAGTCATGGGCCCGTATCAACGATGCTTGCTCACCTACAAGAAATAGCATCTTCATAGTGCTTTGGAAAGAAATAGTTAGTAGAATAGCCCAGGCAAAGAGGGCATTCTATCAAAAGAGGAATCTACTTACAGCTGGAAATACAAGCGTAGAAGTAAGGAAACAGTTTATCAGAACATACATCTGGAGCATGTTTCTTTACGGCATTGAGGCATGGACGATGAGAGCAGCGGAGAAGAAAAGGGTGGAAGAATTCGAAATGTGGTGCTACAGAAGAATGCTGAAGATTAAATGGATCGACCGAGTAAGTAACGAGCAAGTTCTAAGAAGAGTGGGAGAAAAGAGAGGTCTGCTGAAAACTCTAAAAAGAAGAAGGGACAACTTAATCGGCCATATCTTGAGACATAATGGCCTGATGAAGACTATCGTCGAGGGAAAAGTGAACGAGATGATTGGAAAAGGCAGGCCTCGTATGAGATACATGGAACAGGTTGTGAAGGATGTAAAAGAAGAATTACGTCACAATGAAGAGGTTGGCCGATAGAAGAATCGAGTGGAAAGCTGCGTCAAACCAATCCTAGGATTGTTGACCAATGATGATGATGATTATAGTGCTTTGCAAGACACCGCAAGGGGATGTAGCACGGGGTTAACCCACACCAGCATGCACTACCATCTCAAACACAATAATTGCTAGTAATTAAATTACCAGTTTTACTGTCGAGTTAAATTAATACACCCGAGAAACAAACCATCACATCAAATGGCAACCAATCATCCGGGACAAAGAGAACAAAACTGAAATAAATAATTTTCGCATATATTAATGATAATAACTAGCTAGAATATTGCATTATCTGTTCTAATGATCAGCCCAACAACTTCGATCACACGTATTACTCTCCTAATTGCACGAGGATAATAAATATTTTCTTCTTATATCTAATTTTATTTTAAAATGAATATTAGCATAATTTGACTGATTTCAACACAGGTTTTTGAATTATCAGAAAACCTATGCATCTCAAATTCCTGCTAGAGATTTAGTCTCTATGTATGCTGTAGAGCACTTAATATCGATATGGAACGTAGTATGGTTGTAGCTATCTTAGAAATACTCACACGACACCTAAATTTGTACAACTGCGAGTAGCCTCTCGCCAGGATAAATACAATTGAAGATGATGCAGCGTGAGTGAAAGTGAAACTTGATGGCCGTAAGCTCCTGATAGAGGTAAGTACGAAAAAAGACCCAGACAAATTACTAATAATCATTCAACAAACACGATCAACGAGGTCAAAATAACCGAAACACACGCGGGAAAATGCCGATCGATAGCAGCACGAAACGAACCGTTTTCTGAGCATCAACCTTTCTTTCCTCGGTGGTCAAAGGCGGCACGAAAGAATAGTGCCCTGATCAATGGCTTTCTCACGCCTCAGGGCCGAATGCTAGCGGACTCTGCCCTCACCAGTCATGCTGGCCAAAAGGTTGAATTGTGGTCATTTATTCTAATGCATTCACTGGCGGGAGAGACAAGGAGAATCGGAGCGAATTTCACGAGGAAAAAGGGGACGGGAATCGAATCCTTCCTTAGCCAATCCCGCGCAGCTCCATCTCATTTCATCCAACGAGTGCCCTCCCTCATGGGTGTGTGGCAGGGGATGAATAATCACAGAACAAGTAATAAGTGCATGCACTAATAGATACAATATTACTCAATACGAGATTATTATTAATATCAGAAGTGGTGGGATGTATGCGGAACTTCAGAAGGACATCGTATAAATACAGGGGACGTAGTACGATTATTATCCATTTAGACCTCTTTTCTTTTTTTTTTAAGTATATAGGTTCTTTATTAGATACAACATAATTGCATACATTACAAATATGGATGCTATTTTTAATATTTTTTCACCAACAGACTACTAATAACACTAGTAATTAATACCACGCGGGAAGGACACCATAAAGTTTATTATTTATAAAACAAGAAATAAAATATTTTAGTAAAACTAAATAATTAGTCTACCCAGAGCCTATACCTAACTTTAGTTTACCCAGTCTACCTTAATAGCAAATTATTACATTGACATACCTAAACCAAAACATGAAAACTTTCGTCGATCATTTCCCATATACCTTGGCCCCAAGTTGTTTGTCTCCCTACCAATGCACATAAGTAACGTTGATAAAGAAGGAACTTTCATAACACTTGTAAAAGGGTGGCTGTATGGGAACAAAGAGGTTAAGTTTCTGTTTAAAAGGAATGAGTGAATATTTCTTTTTTGTTGACTTAGAGTGATGATCATTGAAAGGTGTGAATTGTTTTCTGTAGTATTCCATTTCATTATTGCTTATTTATTTTTAATAGAGTGGTATCCACAAAATTTCCCAAACAGAGATTATTAATTTGCAGAGTCTTCATTTTGCTGTTACCATTTTTGACGTTATGTGTTTTTGATGTTTTGATGCCATTAAGAAGAGTCGGTTCCTCAAACAGGATGTAATCCTAAGGGGAACCTATATTCCTTGTATGCACCCTGTATTTCTCGATTTTGTTTAATGAATTTAATGTATTCAAAGAGATGCTGTATGTATACATGCTAATACAAGGAATAAATAAATAATGAAATAAATGCATGTATTGCACATTTATTGGTTCATGCCGATATGCAACATTGTCTTAATATTTACATAATATGTAGGTATATCTTGTTTATCTCCCTATTTACTTCGATTCGATCACTATTGATATTCCTACGGGTATTCAGTGCACATATAATATCATATGAAGCACCATCTTTCTATGCTCAAGGCATATTAGAGTAACATAACTTAGGTGTTGCCATGGTCGCGAGAAGTTCGAGGGAAATGCGAATATTTGATTCCCTCAGTAAAGGAGTACATCTTTCTAATCTTATCAGTGTGGTCCCATTCTGGTGATAACGCTTGGATCTCAATGTTTCTCTCGGTGTCCTAGGAAATTTCGACAGCCATGCACCTTTCCAGATGTCTTACTTGCTATCCCAACGCCTGAAGCGTACAACAGTTTGATTCCGCGGCGTAATTTCACCATAAATGAATCAAAGCACTGTCTTTACAGTTTGAATATCACATTTTGAATCGAGTTCCTTTTGTTCCAAAACCGGAAAACTATCCTCGTTGAAAAGGAAATTCTTGCTACAGGGTGTTTTGTCTTATCACTGGGGGTAGAAGTTACTCGGATTAATTCAGCTCTAACGGCGATTTTACGCCGATATGACGAGTTTCAAAATTAATTGCAAAACAATAGAATTCCAAGAATAATGAACGAAGACTATCTGACGAGATATATTGTATAAAATGATACCGATTCTTGCCTCAAGTTACCTTCGTACAATGATGACTCATTATAAACCGGTGAACCCATCAGCTGATACCAAATCTCTCCCCTTAAAGAATTTTATCTTCACTTTATCACTAATTCTCTGTAACAGTGAAGGCGACGTGAGTGACACCTTTGATTAATCATATAGATAAAGGAAGCAACCTAATTCCGAAAAAGCTTCATCAACTCCATGAAGCGACCTCTGATGAAGCGATCTTTATCGCTGTGGTAAGTTAACTATCACATTTTGTAGCATGAACACCTACTCCTAAATGTGATATAGTACAATGGGGGCGTTTATTCGGAACCGAAATCGCAATTTTGTACACGAAATTGTTAGATGGAAACGAAAAAAGAATTTTAGTGAAAACATTAATATTCTAACCACAACCATTCACTCATAAACCAAAAATTAAAATAAGCAAAAGGTTTCGCCCACCGAAAAAGCTGCTGTGATAACATTGACGTCATTATCCTCCCGTCCTTGACTGATTTTAGGGGAAGGGAAGGGAGTGGAGGGGGGTTCTCGGAAGGTCTGCTCGCACAGGTAATGTCGCAAACGCTCCTATTGGCGGAGTCAGCTTTGACCCCCCCCCCCTTTGCGATAAGGCGAAGTAGCTTCGCGGGATCAGTTGTGATTGGACGAAGTTAATGCCGTCAGAGGTTGCACCACGCCCACTTTTCCGAAAGGGTTAAAAACATCAGTTTTTCGCCGCTTATAACTCAGAAATAATTGACGGATCAAAAAACGGAAAAATAGTGGTCTTTTTATATTACGAACTCTATCAGATCCGGCAATTAAAAAAATATGGTAAACTTCCCCATTGTATTCTAATTATTACCTCGTGTTTATAGCAGCAATTTGTCACGTCGCTCAGTGCACGATAGTCATGAGAAAGCAGTTAGGGGGGAAAAATAAATAGAGTGAGTAAAGCAGGTGCTTCATGAAAGAATTAGAATTTAACCCATGAATAACGGACAAGTAACATATATTGCTCTTCAAATTCTGGCGCTGGGATTAAATGAGTGTCGAGCCAACGTAAAGACATGCCATAGGAGAGTAAATGGGAGTGACGAACGGGGAGGAAAGGGGTGAATGTGGTGAAAGAGCTACCACGAACACCACAGACGAGGGGGCTGACTGTAACAAAACAGAAATCATTTCTCAACGAAAGCAGAAAAATATTACATCTATAAAAAATAGTGTGAAAGCTTACAACATAGAGAAAGAAGGAGTTCGCAGAGAGCTTGTAAGACCAAGAGCAGGGCTTTGGACGGAGTAGACCCCAAATGACAACAGCGTTAGGGTATCAAGTGCTACGTTTGAATCAGCATTAACCTAGAGCTGATAGAGATGAATAACTGAAACCGTCTCGCTCTTATCATAGAGAGATGGTTATTAGCATCACCATCATTAGTTTTCAACTGAACAAGGGTAGGTTATAATGGAATGTTCCAAGTAACACGTTAAGTTTTAAAACGCCTTCTTCCAACGCAATTTCTTCCTACACTTCGGAATATTCTCTGTATCTATCATATTTTTATTAAAGATATATCTAAGAAACTATAGTTTCTTAACGTGAACATTCAATAAATCCACTTCCTATACATCATTAAACAACCCTGAACACTATCCACAACTGTTTGGATACGTGAACACCGGGATTAAAGAGCAAAAATCATCTGAAATAACAAATCTTTGAAAAAAGAATAGAATTCCAAAATATGTAGTACTCAATGGAAATTGTTCATATGGAATAAATCACATTCCCTGGCGTTGATTAAGGAAATACAACAACATAGAAACAGAAAATCAGAGTGTGAGTGGAGAGAGGCTGTAGGAATGGAAGTGGATGGTGATGGAGAGCGATTTAGTAGCAAATACGCCGTTGATTCACACGGTATGGATTGAAGTGTCTTCTCTCATATTGAGTGACATACACTGCGACCGCGGAGCCCACCGGCAAAACGAGTGAGACGTCTGTACTGCTGACGAAAACGCGTCAGCCGGGGAAACATCCAGAAATAGAAACTCGCCGTTAGCTCGGCAGACGTGACCGACAAATGGAATGGTAAAACATGTATTTATGGGAGGGTTCCCACAACTTTCGAGAACAGAAGGACGGCTAACGAATTCCTCGAAATTGAACTGGATTAAAAAAAAGCATCGCGAAACGAAACATTCGCGTTCGAAGGTACGTAATAGTCCTCCAGAAAAGAGGGTAGGCATGTAGAATGGGGGCGAAATCGCTATTTCGTACACGAAATCGTTAGATGGACACTGAACATGAATTTTAGTGAAAAACTGAATCTTCTAACCAGAGCTATTCACTCATAAACCGAAAATTAAAATAAGCAAAATGTGACGCCAAAGGAACGAGCTAATTAAAGGATATCTACGTCACCAACCTCCCGTCCTTGACTGTGTTGAGGAAGAACAGGAGGGGAGCGGAGGAGAAGATGGGAGGTCTACCTGAAGAGATCCTGTCGCAACCACTTTATTGGCAGAGTCAGCTTACTCCCCCATTGTGATAAGGCGAACGAGCTTCACGATCTCAGTTGTGACTGAACGAGTAGTATGACGTACAATTACTTTACACGCCCACTTTTCCGAAAGTGTTAAAAACATCAGTTTTTCGGCGCTTATAACTTGAGAACTAATTGACCGATCGAAGAACGGAAAAATAGGGGTGTTTTTGTTATTAAAAACTATCAGATTCGGCAATAAAAACATGGTAAACGGACCCCATTGGATCTTCGTTCCGTCGACAGCTAAGGCCATATAATTAAAATAAGAATCATAAGATTCTAATTGAATAAAAGTCGTGGTTATACTGTCATAAAATGTTAACTTGTATTGCATTAAAAAGGTCAGTTTCTTTACAAGAATTTGACTGCTGCGACTGACTGCTGAGGTAAGTTGGCTCATTAGAGGAAAGGACAATAATGGGAGGAATTTTTCAGGAAATGGAATTAAGGGTGGAAAGAAACCCGGAGTCGACATTGGCATACCCTTAGACAAAAGACGCGAAAGGGTCCATGGTTCAACGTCTCGTCCGACAGACGGTGTGCTACACTCGAAATTCTCTCCACACAATTCTCTAGTAGGGACCGGCATGACACTAAAAATATCTTCTACTAATGGGATTCCAACCCGGGCCATCGAGATGGAAGCCCATTAATCTGGCTACCATACCGACCCGATCTCCCAGAAAAGAGTAAGAGAATTCCTCTACCAGTGATGTTATCTCATTAAGTCACTGCCTTAAGTGACTCCGATCGTAATCAAGTCGAGAGCAATGCGTGACAATGGAATGTAGGCCAACTCAGGAAATTGCTGCGATGCATTTCCGTCCCCTTCCGTCTAGCGAAACCCAGATATTACCAAGCACTTGCTAACTCCATGCGCTTAAGGAAAAAAAAGTTGTTTTGATTCTGTCCCTGAGGTCATGAAATGGCCGACTTACGGCACTGAATGCTTTATGAGGGAGAGCTCCTTAGCGCTATGGACCCCGGTAATGGATCCACGGTAAATTGGACCCGCTGCTCTCCAGCACTGATTCCAATTAGTAGTCTTCCGGAACCCACCAGCAAAAAAATGTGAACAGCATTAAGGAGGAAGTTGGCATTACATGTAACAATGAAAGAGGCCGCGTAAAGAGTCCCTCAATGATTGCGACACTTCAGAAGCACTCCAATTTCTTGCAAAGATTGGTTCTCCTATCGACAGAACCTGTTTTCCTTGGGGAACTCTTATCCTTCCCCAACGACTATCGCAGACTATGGGATAATATTCATCATAAACACTCTTCCGGTATTAATACGAACTCATATATGAGCCAGAAACACAAGGAAGAACATGAAGGCCGCGGCTGCACAATTATGACGTAGGTATACAGAAATCCACGATATAAAAAACGGTCCACGGAATGCCGTTAACCGTAAACACAAGCCAGGAAGAAGGAAACAATGTGCAAGAACCCTGACGCAGCTAGATAATGCTTGCCTTTTTTCGTAGCGAGGGCCTGGCATGTAAGGAATCAGAGCAAGGGCAAAACTCAGGAAACATGCAATAAACTCTTGCAGGTGAATCGTGAACATGCACACCAATAGAGAGAGTAAAAAAGAGCTTCATAAATGGATACCGAAACACGGAAATCTTATAAAAGCTCTGAGACGAAATGTTGACTGTTTTGGGAGATATTTTCTCGTATGATACCGAGATAAAGGCAATAAAAAGACAGAAAAGTGAACAGGAAGAACAACAGAAGGATAGACAGTGCGCGAAACCAGTAAAAAATACCTAATGCCTTAAACGCTGACGACATTGGAAGGCAGGGAAGGGGCAACGTAAAACAATGGAATAGAGAACCACGTCAGGCCAAGGGAAGGATGGAACGATTACTAATGATAATGATGAGGTTAAGAAACGCTAGGGTTTCAGGCTATAAATTTCGTAAACGGTAAAACCAAAACCATCCATACCAGTACCAACCAGCCTTCAGCCCGTAGATTGCTACGATACATGAAAAATTAATATTGGTCACGCAGCGACCTCGACCAAAACTGACCTTGGTAGTGATTTTTGTACTACCACTGGCGTTACAAACACTGAATGACAAGCGATGCCAACGGCGTCCTTTCGAGAAACAAACCCCCGGATGCATCCCAAGGCCACCGTACAAATAGACCAAGGAGGATAGAGAGAAGACGCTAGCGGAAAGAAGGATTGCTTGGAAACCAATTTCTAATTGCGGAGACAAACATCCATTACAGTATCTCATAATCGTTCCCGCACGAGGAATCTCCGAGGCCCATTGAAGGAACCTAATGACACGGAAAAATCTCCGGCAGTGTATTTAAACATGAAGGGATGGGGAGGAGGAGGGGAGAAGGAAGGAGCATTACGTTAGCTCAGTGAGGGGGAGAGAGAAAGTGAGTCCTTTGAAAATACAACACGACGAAGACGGCCTCGCGAAGAAGAGGAAATTTAGCATCAAAACTAAGTGTTCCCGAAATATATCCGCACTCAAGGATAACGGCCCGCGTGCCTCCCCTTAACAGCGGCGAAAGTGAAAGCACTTTCCCAGCCTGGAAGCCGCCTCGCAAAGTCACAAAAGACGAGGAAAAGATACGATACAGACAAGCAGCCGCCGCCGCCGCGGCAATTCGCAGCACCACCTCTCGGTAGTATTTCCTTTAGCGATTACTTGGTCGGGCCTTCTCGCTGTGCCCAACGGATGAGCTGCAGGCCTTTAAACGATGGCGAGAGGAATTTCCCAGCGTGTCCAATACCGATTAAATGCACTGCAGAGAAATTAAAAACGGATACGTTCACTGAAGATGTTCGACATATATTAAGCACCGCTGCGTATTATACTAGATTTGGCCAAACAAATAAGAATAGAGAGATACATCGTCGCACCGATAGATTTAAAGTTTTTTTCCCTCGTACAATTAGGGATAGGAATATCGGTAAATATATCCAATACGAGTGTATCAATGGATAGCATAGGTAGTTGCATGTTGGGGTAAGGACTTTATGCTAACCCAACTAACAACATGTTTGCTTAGCTATTTTTATCTTATTTATATAGTGAAGTTTAGACTAGTATAATAATACTAATCCTTTTTATGCATGATATAAAGTGCATGTTTGGTGAGAATTCCCCCCCTGTCACACCCCTTTATGGTGGCTTGCAGGTTATTATGTAAATGTAGATGAAAGTGTAATTTTTACCGCGTACCATACGAGAACATACTAAGCACCACAGGAGAAATATTGTAAGAGTAGCTTGTAGTGCATGATGCACGCTTTAGCATTCCTAAACCATGCATGCTAAGAAAATACATATAAATAAATGGATAGAAATGTCATAATAACCAATCATTCTCTTTACTACTAAATAGATACTAACCAAAGGTTGCACGTGACTCTATTGCCTAACATGTTTCCATGTAGGAGTAACATAGCAGCTATTGGCCGTACGTCGGTAATGCATGCTTGGTGGTTACTCGCAGATGTAGATGTACTGCATTAAACAGTTCGACTTATTAGGGAAGACTGGACCATGAACACAAGTTTAAGGAAATAAACAACCGAACCGACAGATTTAAGTTGTTTTTATTTCCTCGTACAAATAGGGTCTGAATAGGTGTGAACATAATAAAACATATAATGTTTATTGATAGGTATCCTAGCTGGTAACATGCCAGTATGAAGGCTTTTAGCTAACCTAACTAATACTACATTTGTTCATGTTTGCCTTGCTTTTTTAATATTTTTTGAATTGTTATAATTCAACCAAAATACAGCTACTGACTCTCATTTTGATGGTAGGTAGTGCATGCCTGGAGTCACATCCATCCCCACACCTTTATGGTGGCTTATAAAGCCTCCTTCCGCACTATCTAGATGAATTTCGCAGAGAACTTAAAACAGGTGTAGATGTAGAGGAGTTTATTATATTTGATGAGGGGAGTAGCCATGGATTTGTGGAGAAAGTTGCTTAGTATCGCACCGGTTATAAAGAAACTGCTATGCATGACGTACCACGTGAATATCTAACAACTTTAATTTCATAACATTTGGCACGAATAAACCGAATTCAGCGAAATTATGATAAATTAGATATAAAATTAAAAATTGAAGATTAAAAAAATTAATGATAGAAATTTTAAAAAATAATGATAGATGATATTTTGTAGATTTCACTTCCCTTGAAATCGGCAAAAGAAATCAAATCGTCCGGTAATCAAGGTGGTAATTGGCGCGACAGAACACTACAAGTAGCATGGCAGAAAATATCGGTTAGGAAATAATATTTTACTCACACGGAAACTACAAGCAAGAAAGACCTTAAATTTCTTGTGCACATAGCTTCCAGGACATACAACGATAATTAGGGCTATCTTTATAAGACCGGAAGCAATGTCACGAACTACTAATCCTATCACATTAAATCCATACAATGCCCAACGTCGCAGATAATGAGGAATTTTGCTCCTAATTACCAGCCACCTCAGCAATGAATGAGAAGGCAGGGCTTTTCTGTTCACCTATCATTTTCACGTGGGACAAGAATACTACCTTAACTCGCACGTCTTTCAAAACCAAAGCGTAAACGGAATTTCAATTTCTTTGTTGAAGGAGGAGGACCGTTATCCACCTCGTTACGATCGAAGACGATTAAAACATGATGGCGGTTAATTCCTCAGACGAGATGAGGATTGATCTGGATGGATATTGCCAATTTTTGAAATTAATCCAAGGGTCATTTAGAAAAGACCTTGGAATGACGGTCGAGACTTAGGAGGAAGAGAGAGGATGCCACATAAACAAAAGGGTTGATGATTAAAGACGGGCGAATATCACACGCCGGAGGGTTAATGATCCATTTCAATATGCGACTCGGGTGAAAAGGGTATGATGGGAATGGACGGTATTCCTGTTCGTACTCCCCTCACATTTGGCTGGGAAGGTCGACGGATTCGGACCGATGATGAATGGCCGCAATTGCGAAGCTCCGCGGAGGACGTCATGCCGAAAGCTATCACGGCTGGAATCAAGACGCTCCTTCCCCAAAATCTAGCACCGACATGACAAATCACCGCGCGCCTTCGGCCAGCCTTCAGGCCATCTCCGTGCAGCGCTTTCATCCTCGGTAATTTTGGGAATCGGGTTGGTGTGGTGGTTAGAGTACTAGCCTCCCATCCCGAGGACCCGGGTTCGATTCCCGGCAGTTTCAATGAAAAACCGGTCCCCACTTGAGTGCCTAGTGGAGGGCATTTCAAGTTCAGTACTCCGTCCGTCGGATGGGACGTTAAGCCGTGGTCCCCTTGGCGCCTTTCGTTAAGAGTAGGCTAATGCCGACGCCGGGTTTCTCTCCACCCTTCCTCCGTTCCCTGAAAACTCCTACCATTGCCCAATTACCCACCTATCCTAAATGGCGCAAATGACCTCAGCTGTCGGTCGCCTCCCCTAAATAACCACTACCCTCGGTAATTCACCCATGATGCAACACAAATCCAAGGTTAAAGCGCACAAAATATTGTATAACGCTGGCTACGCCCGCGGGAGACAATGAGGCATTTAAAATGAGCTTCTCGACTTTACCATCTCACGCCCAGGAGGAAGACGCCGTTTCCTCCCACTTTCGGAGTGTGAACAAATATTGAAACCGGTGATGGGTAACCCACCACCAACACTCGATTTGTCAGCTTCTACAACGCCCGCCCAACACGCAAATCCTCGCACCTTTCCTCCCACGCATGCAGCAAGTTCTTTCATTCATCTCGGGTCGCATACTTTCTATAACCTGCCCGTATCCGGTCGCCTTCCACAGCAAACCCGTCTTCCATTGGAAATAAAAATATGAACAAAAAAAACGTTAATTTGCCCCATCATCATTAACATCTACTTCTAATTGAGCACAAAAAGTATCAGTATTCCATGCACCACAAACATTAAGTTTTGAAAAATTAAAAAATACTTCAAATACGACTAGTTAGTCGTATTTGAAGTCTAAGACTAGTTCGTTAGTCGACAGTTAAAGTTTCTGAAAAGAGTTGCTAATAGTTGTTTAAGAAGATGCTGAAATAATTAGAAAAAGTAACTTTTGATAATGTTTCCATCAACACGCCAGTGATGGATATTTTATAAACATCACACTATCAGTGCGTAAAATATTTTAGGTGGATGCATGAGACACAGTCCCTTAAAGAACTCATTAAAAAAAAGGGCTAAGTGAATTGGCAAAGAAGAAATGTTTATAATGTCAAGGTAAAAACTTATTGTGCCCTAAAAATTGTTCACAAGTGCAATTATATCGAAAGTTATGTTCATAATAACTCAAAATAACCTACAAAAGTGAACCATAGCACATAAAATGCAAGAACACCCGAGATAAAACAAGAGTTCAACAAATCCTGCGTTAGGACATTTCCTGATCTCTGAGACGGTAAGTTCGTTGTTGTTGGCGAGATCTGTTTTATGAGGTAGGTTGTGCGAGGAGAAGCCTTCAAATACTACAATAACCTGTGAATAATTCAAATCGAATGAAATAAGCGGCTACTTTCATGTCAAAAGATACAGGAATTCGAATGGACGCATGAAATGGGTCACAAATCCACAAGCTAACGCAACAAACAATAAAATCCTACTATAACATTTTTATGGTTACCAATCCAGTGAAACAAGATTTTAGGGCGTCACAAAATTTTTGACCGCCAATCTTTCCTTCAAAATAAGTTACCCGAGAGTTGGGAGCATTCAGAATGATAAAATAAGCAATCGCTGGGTATCTTCGTTTCATCGATCCAAAAATCAATGCCTGCAGTTTTTAAAATTTGACAAGCTCTTAATGCCTATCCTTATTCATTGACGTTTAAAATGATTGGAGAACACTATCATTCACGCTATCCCTCACACACGGCAAATATTTGTCATTCAATTGGAAATTTCGCTAACAATACACACAACTACTATGACGAAATAATGGGGTACACTGGTTTTCTAACGCCACCATAGTAAAGATGCTATTCTCTTCAAAGTGCACAGCAGGAGTTCTTAGAAAGAAGAGAGCAATTTGGAAGTTTGACATTGGCATTCAAAATATTCCAGTTAAAAAACGACAATTTTACGCGTGTAACGTCGCTCGTCGTCTAGACGATTCGACTAGTACAACATTCTCATCATCCGTCATTTCCGCGAATTTCTCCGACAGCAACACTTTCCCCTGATTATTTAAGATTTCCCTACTTCCGCAAGCGCAAAAACTTATCTCTGGCACAAAAGCACAGGACCAGCGGTTCGTTATCCCCGGCTCCCCCACCGAACGTACAAAGAACGCCGGCAGATTTGCGTCTCCGCGACTACATCCGCAAGCACAATCGTCGGACGAATGGAGGCAAAAAGACAACAAAAGACTCGCATGGCTTACGAGCGGGTGAAGACAGGGGGAAAAAAAAGACCCGTTCTCATTTCAGACACGCGAGAGGCCTCCGTCTCTTCCTCTTCAATTTTTTCATTCATTTCCTTATCTGGCCAAAGGAAAAATGTCCGGGGATTCCAGCAGTAAGCGGCGAGAAACGATTTTCTGCAACATTTCTTCTACAGCGTATTATACAATAGGAGTAATATTTATCCAATAGTAACAAATAACCTATATTAGTCACGTAAATTACATGACACCTCAAGAGAAAGTATTTATTTATAAAAAAAACTGCGAAGATTCAGAAAGACATTACTCACGAAATATGACTCGATTTTTCTATTCACAATGTTTTAGTTTCGGAGTAAATAATCAGGTAAATGCCGTGTTTCTTGAATAAGTACCATTCGGTAATGTGCCTCACTTTTAAGCGATTAGCGAATTAGCACCCTATGAGCTAGATAATGACATAATAAGCATCGTGGAGGACTCTTCTAGGGGTGGTGTTAGCTCTCTTAGTTAGTTAGCAAAACTCTCATCGGGCGTCCCTCAAGGAAGCGTCATAGGCTCACTTTTATTCCTTCTTTACTGGTTAATTAACACTAAGCTCCGTTATTGCCGATGATGTCGTAGGAAAATTTGTAATGGCAGTTTCAAAAAAATGTCTCTTTAACTAATTGTAAGTAGAATAGTACCTACCTAAATCGCATGTAGGGCATGCCTGGTGACAATATTTACCCCTTACCACAGACCCTGGAGGTGGTTTACAGAGTTCTTACTAGGTAGATGTAATTTACAAGCCACTTTAAGGGTGTGCCTCTTAATTAAAGAACTGGTGGATTTCATCGTACAATATTGGCCAGTTTTATCGAGATTCATTCAGATCCAACAATCAATGTATCAGATGTATCAATGAATCATCAAAAATTATTACGTAGCATATTAAATTTACTAACAACTGGGAACACAATCAGAGAAAAGTGAGTAAATGCAGAGGAATCAATACAGTCAAAGAAGTCCATGCAGAAGAATCTATATGGAGTTAGTACTAAGCGGTATTTCAAAGAAGAATCATGTGAACAAGAAGAGGTTAACCGATAGAAGAATCGAAAGGAGGACCGCGTAGGTATAACTAATTTTTGGATTGATAGTCAGTGACTGATCGATTGGGGATACCGCCGTTCTCATTAATATTGACATCCATTGCCACACACGCTAACAGTACCTAGCAGAGTACAATGTGAATATGTACTTACTGCTCATAAACAACAATTTGGGACTGGCTCAGTTCACTGGTTCCTTACAATACTCGTCAAAGGCAAGGCAGGATCGTGGATATTTTCCGCGTTACACCATTGCTGTTATTAATAACGGAAATTCAACTTTCAAAAGCGCACCGCAACCGTGCTAACAAATTGCGATTCGCTACTAGAAGCTCCAGACTAACCACTTTTTCGATGTCATAAGCGCAATTAAAAAACGATAAGGAGATCTCACGCGCGATGAATATCCGTGATTAAGCTTCACGTTGGGACAATAAAATATAAGTGAAATCGCGATGCATCGTAATATGGCTCGCTAAGGTGAGTGTTGAGCCCAGCAGCGCATAAAATTCAGTGTGGGAGTGGTCAGTTCATTTCCCTGTGCCTCCTCCGAAGCAGCTTGACATTTCCAAAGGCTTCTACCCAGGGATACGAGTTCGGGACATCTAGTGGCATCCCAAAACACAACGCACCACCAACTACCACACTGCAAAAGCATATGGCGTCCATATATCGTGACACCACGGAGCCTAAACGAAATCGAAAGGCTAAGCCGCCTCGCAGCGTTCTAGGTCGACTGCAGGCGGAGAGTAATCCACGGGAAAATCGTAATGGGTGACTCACGCGGGTCGGCAGAAAAGAGAGCGAATCTGACGTGATGCGAAGGTAAACGGGGGCTTCGGGGCACGGCGCCGGGCAGGACGGAGCCGCTTGCGCCTTCGCCGCAGTGACTCAGGGGAACGGCGTCCGCCTGCGCCGCGACAGACGGAAGGCAGGGCCGGGCCAAAACCGCGACCGCCCATAAATTACGTCACGCCCAAAAATGGGTGGAGAGAGCTTGTCGGAGGGGTGTGAAAGGAGGGTGGAAAGGTGGGTTCTCCACGACAATATCGAATTACAACCTTATCCTATTGGTAGACACGGGACGCAGCTTGAATTACCCTTTCTAATATGCATTTGGAAAGCGAAAGGAGCACAGGAACGATTACTAAAAAATGTGCTAAAAATGGCGAAACAACATACACGGTGTCTCTTGATGACTGATTAGGGACGTGACTACAGGTAGCGTTGCAAGCACTTTTTTTGCATACGAATCTTCGATACAGGGCTCCAGATGGTGAGACGGGAATGGAACAAATCATTTTCCCCATTACCCTGGTGATGATATTGGTAAATACTCACTTTTAACACATTGAAAAAAATCCGGCCAAGATGCCGGATAATCGCTTACCTTGCTGGAATAATAAAACTTTAAATATAATTACATACATGCGGCAGTGAAACGTGAAGGATACTACGCAAAATTACCCTGGCGAATGGTAACGTATTTGATTCTTCTCGGAGCAATCGGGGTAAAAATTAACAGCTTCCTTATTGGGCTAAAGCGAAGGAGTAGTCAGTTTGAAGATGAATAACTACAAAAAAAACCTATCAAACTGCTTCCGTACATTCTCTAGCAAGAAATTTAAAAGAAACAAGAAGACTTGCTTCGTAAACTCACAAGAGCAATTTAAGTTGGAAAGTTAAGCGAAGGAGAAATATCATAGAGGCATTTGGTTGCTGCAATTAAAACTTCTGGAGTGAAACATATGTCAAAAAGACCTTAGCTCGTTAGCCATTAAAAATACTGCCTCGAAAGCTTGAATCATAAAGAAAGAATAAACATATTAGAGAAGCTTACGAAAACATAAATCACCTGACAGCAAGAGGGTAGTCAAGGTTATCCTATATCAAATATAAAAATAATGAAGTGAACAGAAGAACAGCAGTAACACGGCGAGACCAAAGGAAAATATGAAACGGAGGTTGGGTTAGGGAAAATTTGCTAAGTTCATAAAACCGAAATAAGAAAAGAGGATGAGGATGGAGAAGCTACCTCAGATATAGGATCTAACAATATGATAGGAATGGTTTGGCATAATGGTTTGGGCGAACCGAGAGACACGTACAAGTAAGGAAGAATAATGATTTCGAAGGATCCTGAAGCTGTCGGATAGAGGTGGGGATGATAAACGATAATGCGAAACTGAATGATATGATAAAGGGGAGAATTTCAGAATAAGGGTGGAGGAAGGAAAAGTACAGGATTAATTGTACGTCTAAAAGATGCGATGAATGGAGGCATAATGTACACAAAGATCGGTGGCTAACGTACCTTCCCTGCAAAGTTTGATGGAAAAACATCACTCTGGTTTGCATCTTAAAATTCCTCCTCCTTCCATCACCACTTTTCTCTCGAGCTCAGCATAATCCCCACGTCAACTCATCCCATCCAAAATGCCCGCCATTCCCTTTCTCCCCTGCCTTGAATTGTTCCGTAACAGCCTTCGGTATCCCATCACCACTGATTACCCGCTTCATCCATTACATGCTGTCTCTTCCTAATTTCTCCCAACAACTTCCAACGCCAGCAAAGTATTCACTCACCAAGCCGCGCAAGGACAAACAGTACAAAGACAATCGAAAATCCTAATTGAAAAACGGGTGCTTAAAAATACATATCAGGAATCAATCCAAACCCATCCGAAACGGTTGAACGTCAATTAATAATCAAATTTATATCCCTTTCTCAACTTCTGCAATCGATTTTACTCCTCCCACCGTTAGCGACAGAATGTAAAGAAAAAAAATTCCGGCGAGTCTATCCTCTTTATTTCGAATCCCTCATGACGTCAACCGCTGCGGCAAAGAATCTCTGGAATGGTTCCCGGAGTACTCTCACTAGTGTGGAAGAAATAATACCAGTGGCACCGCAATCCGAACACCCCTCCATTGTTTGAATAGACTGTGTGGAGGGGGTAAAAATGGCAAGGAACGAGGGCTGTGAGGGGGCAACGGAGATATATAAAATTCGCTCCCCGGGGCTCTAGCCAACGAGACGACTAGACTGTATGAAACGGAGCCGGCCAAAGCAGCAGCAGACACGTGTGGGGACCGTAATGCGGTACAGCGCTCTTTCTCCCCCCCGCCCTTTCCTACCCTCCGCGCCAATGGCGTCGACGGCGCATTAGCCCGATTTACGCTCCGCGGCCGGCCAAAATCGCCGAAACGGTGCGTAGAAATAATTTTTCTTGGCACCTGCGCTCAATCTCCGCGCCGGCTGCATTCGTTATGAGTGTTGCAGGACGCCAATTAATGTGCTCAGGCATGTCCTCTCCACAAAAAAAAATCCGCAAAATATCCTGGAAAACAGCCGACTAAGCAATTATCATAATTATTATTAGCGTTCAACCGGCAAAGAGTTAAGTTTTCATCAGCCATTCCTACTGACTTTATCCTCTTCCCTGTCTGTCTCTCGCTACACCATACCTTCTGATTAGTACACTTCCGTTCTACATCATGTTTAAAATGGCAACTCCTGGCCTCCTCGCTTGCCCAGAATTCTGCCTTCCTCGTAGAGAGTATCCCATCATCTCTAATTACTGGTTCTATCCATCTATTCTACCTCCTGATTCCCTCCTCTAATTTCCCACCAACCATGCCTAGCACTTTTCAATTTGTCTTCCTTTGCCATCATTATACTTACTCTGTTCCTCCGCAGACCCTCATCAGAAACAACTCCCATCTATTCTCAAGCTCTCTTCCTGAGTTCCACGTTTCGCAACCTCGTTACGTTCCAGTTAAAACGCCTCATAGACCTTTTCTTAGCATCCTAAAGCAAGTGTTCTCGTCATGTACTCTCTCCTAATAATAACATTATTTTTCCTAACGCCATCCCAGACAAATGCTTTTGTTGCCTCTTGGCCCAAATTCTAAAATGATACCAGAATAACTAAATCTCTACCCCTGTTCCAACTAATGCCACCCTACTTGGATGCTTAACTTGATGAATTCCTTCTCTACCAGAATGTCAGAAGCTTTCTCATGATTTATCTTCAACCAATTTCTCTCGTACTCCATTTACTATACGTTAAACGACTGTAACCTCTCCCTTGACTGGATAACTCTCGATCTTCCGCTAATATAAAAGACCTAAATAAAAAAATTCACTTCCCTGCAACCATTATTCATTCATTTAGCCCTCCTCGCGACTCTCACACCATTTATCCCAGATACATGCAAGAGCGTACTGACAACGACGGGTGAACTTTCATTTAGTTCCTACCAATCCTTACCCACTCTGATTTTCCATCTCCCATTGTTATCTTCAATCTCGATGCCAAATATTCGGAATATTCGCCTCATGACAGCAAAGATATCCTCACTTGACTTCATCTCCTCCTTAAACCTCCTTCCACTTTAGCCATCAGCGACGCAGTGATATCAAGAGTTTCCCATAAGGAAGTAAGACAGCTGAATTCTCGTTAAATACCAACTGCTATCATGAATTCCCCGTGTGTAAAGTTGAATACGCTTCCAAGTTGCTGATCTTCCGAAAAAAAAATAATCTGCGTGGATCAGAGTTCCAATTAGCGACAGGGAACACGTTTTGAGGGTAAAAAACTACTAAAATAACACGGACGGATCATTATACAATACACAGTCTATAAAAAAAATCAGCAAGCACATGAATGCTTCGTTTGAATGCAAATGTTTCATAGCTCTAGGTCAAGCTGCAAGGTAGCCCTTTATTTCTGCAAATAGTGACAGCGCAGTAGCCCAGTGGGAAGTGCTATCGTGACTGAACACTGACCTGAGGTCCCGTGTTCCAATCCGGAAGAAATCTCTTAGACTGAGTCAATCTAAACTCACTTATTTCTGGTTGTCTGTGTACAATATGTCTGTTGGAAAGCACAACCAGAGGGAGAGAAACTGACTACCCTCATGAGTGAACATAAAAAGCCGTTATGGTCAGTACTATGTAAGCTCCACACAAACCAACCAGATAGACCTCTAGGTTGACTGCTTACGTTGCCATTTCAACTTATAATAACCGTAAAAAGTTTAAAACATAAAACTAGACAGGCTGAAATTATATGATTCTAGACTTCCTAAGAATAAATTGACAACAGAAATAAAGAGCACACAGTACCATTTACGCCGATTAGGAATCCTTTAGCTTTATTAGAATATCTGTTGTCTTCGTGCTGTAAAATTAACCGTTTCATTAAGCTTAGAGCAATGAGTGACGGGGCTACGTTACGTCAAAGTCGACTTACGTTCAAAAATTTGTGACGTTTTCGCGGATTTTTAGCTATAACGTCTGAACTATTGATCTAATCTGTATTTCCGTAAGGAAATTAGTTTTAGGCATTGAAACGCTCTAACTAACGGTGTAATGTGTTTGTAGAGAGAGGCTTCATTCCAGGAAGAGAGATTACTTGCACGGCATCCCGAGGAAACTACGCGAGGCAGCTCTCGCAACTCCATTTAGTGCTAATTATAACTCGATTATGACCTTGGAGGAGCATAGGCGATGATTCCATGCCTCGTTCTCACATTCAGCCATTTCTCAATTAAAAGTTCATTAAAAAACTTATGGTGGATGTAGCTAAGCTAGTAAAATGGCACAACAATAGATTCAGCAATGGGCACACAGTAGAAGTGGTTGTTAGAAGAATTAGACTGCATAGCTTTAGTAACAGATTAAAAAACCTACTGTAAAAAAGTAAAGGCGGGATTGGTGCACTGAAAATACTAATAATAAATTGAAACCCCATCGCAGTACGGTAGGTTGAGCCATTAACGCAAAATTAGACATCCGGATAAAAAGACAGATTAATTTTATTTATGCAAAAATAAAGGACAATAATGTGATCGAATTTGCCTGGGTGGGGCACATGTTGGAGATTTTGAAACACAGGCTCAACGAAAACACTTTTTCCGCTCATAATACGGCACGAAGTCCTGAGAAGAGTAGGAGAAAAGATAATTCCTCTGATAACTTTGAAAAGAAGGCGGGCTAACTTGATTGGCTATATCTTGAGACACGATGGCCTGATGATTACAATCGTCGTGGGATAATTAAATGGGAAGAAGTGCAAAGGGAGACCGGGTATGAAATATATGGAGCAGGAAGTAAAGGATATGAAAGTGAAGAATTACGGAAATAGGAAAGGACTAACCGATAGGAAATCAAGTTGAGAGCTGCCCAATTCCAGGATTGTTGACCCATTGATTGATGACACGTATTAATAAGGAACAGCACATTAGGTCTAAGCTACAAGGGGGATAAATAGGACAGACAGTGTAAATTTCTTACATCATTTCACATCCCAACATGAGAAATGTACACCGGCTATTTTCCAGAAAGAATGTCAAGTAACTTCAATGTTTCTTCAACACGCGGTGTCTGTCCCAAAGGATGAAAGTTGATCATTAGCAGCTGTATAACGTAAGCAACAACTTAAATTTCAAAGTGAATTTGATATATTTTAGAAGTTTTGATTAACAAAAGAAGCCACAATAGTGTGATTAACAAACTTTTTGTTACTTAAACACATTGATGAATGTGTGGTGTTGGTTCATCCCCTTCTACACACCTTCGTAACGTCAAGCAGCGTAATGTGCGAATGTAGACGAAGCGTGCGGCTAGGAAGAGGATCGAATTGACTTTCAGGCTGAGTCGATCTAGGGGGGTGGGGTGTTGGGATACGCGGCGGGGTGTACCAGAGATGGGGCACAACATGGCCGCCGCGCGTAGCCACCGGCAGCTCCACCCACGGGAGGCCGCGCGGACTCGGCGGCTTCGATGCAACGCCCCCACCAAGCAAGCCGCCGACACCCACCACGATGATGCAAGCCATGAGGGAAAAAATACGCGGAGGATGAGAGGGCATTTATTAGGTGAGGGAGGGGGCAGGGAGGAGAGGCAAGGATAAGTAGGACGAGTCCACTTTGCGCCGAGGGGGAGGGAGGACTGTCGGGTGACAATGGTGCCGGCGATGGAGGAGGATGGTTGGGAGGATACAGGGGCGGGGTTCCCGGCTTGCTGGGGGTTATGGAGGGGGAGGAGGAAGACAAGGGCGCGACACGCCGCTGGTTATTCGGGCGAGGACCATCTTCCTCCGATTCCAATGCTGCGAGCCCCATTGTTGGGCCATTGGAGACTGAGAATCTTTCATCACGGAAGGCTCACGAATGGAGCATATTAATGGGGGCAAGCATACCAGCCGCTGTCGCAGAGGTTGAAGAGCGACTACCGCCCAACTCGCCGAAGCATGTTAACTCCCCCATTGATAAACCGGTGCGGGAAGATGCTATGATCACTTCCATGGCACTGTAATAAATTAACAGCTATCACGTGGGGCGGTGGCGCTAGGTTGCATTAGAATGCGCGCAAATTAAAATAAGTAAGTTCCGCAAACGCAAATTTCATCATGATTCGAGATCGTAGAAGAGGCAAAAGCACGAAGATCAATCGGAATTAAATTCAACTATATAAGTGAATGTTTCGCAATAAATGCATAAGTATTTTTCCCGTGAACCTTTGTGTCCTCCATACGAGTCGCAAGTAATCATCAATTCGCAAAGATAATACTAAATATGGTCTGATGAAGATAATCGTGGAAGTGAACGGGAAGAATGGAAAAGGCAGGCCTCGTAAGAGTTACATAGAACAGGTCGTAAAGGACGTGAAAGAGAGGAACTTATGAAGAGGTTGGCCGATAGAAGAATCGAGTGGAGGGCTGCGTCAAACCAATCCTAGGATTGTTGACCCTAGATGATGATGATGAATGCTAAATAAAAGGCTGATTGAAAGGTGGACCAAACCGGGTTGCGATTTCCAGAGCAAATTTTAACCCAACTCAAATATAAATTGAAAGAAAAACAAAATTCTTTCGAATCAAAAACTAATGAACATGATCCGTTTTCTCAACCTCTCATTTTAATATATTAATTTTTTTATAATTGGGGTTTAGGTCTCTGAAAGAAAAAGGAACTTTTTCCAGCGTTTCAGATATTTATATACCTATCTTCAGGGCTGTAATGATTGTATAATGATCAAGAACTGTTAACAATCCATTTTTAAAAACAGTGGTTTAAAAATTATGATGAACAGTTATTAAAAAGAAAAATACGTGAAGACAGTTTCCAGATTATATTACCTTCAAGCTTTTGTTATTTTATTTACATTTGTAATTTCGATGCTTTGTTTATTTCATTATTGAAAAATTTATTTTTCATTTGTTAAATTATAATAAATGTTACTTAAATATGATGTCTATCCTTTCATTACAACTTTTTTTTTGTTTTTAGAGATATGGAACATTTCTTTGAAGAACCTTTTTTCCAAATTTTGTCCTGAATCTATATTTTTAACTTCTTTGAAATTAAATGTGTGACTGTAACTAAATACACGATAACAACTCATAGCTTTACGTACTTATAGAAAATCCACAAAATTAGTAGCAACATGACTCACTATTAATATCAATTTCACGCTTCACACTTCCATTGAAAGGTAACAATACATTTAAATTGAGAATACCATTTGTGGCACCCTCTCCAATTTTCCTATGAAAAAATATGCTCACCGGAGCAAACGATACATTGACAGGTTGAATTGGATGATGAAGAACACGTTCAAAACCGGCTTCGCGCGAGGGCGTCAAATGGTTGAACATCTGGAGCCGGCACATGATTGCCAGATAATTTTTTGTTCTCCCAACAGAACAAGCAAAAAACGTCATACGAATAACTCTGATCTTCAACGCACACTCTCGCTTTGGAGCTTATGGAAGTAATCTCTCAACTCATTACTAAACCATATGACAAAAAGACTCCTGTACTAGCATGAGATACAGCTAAGAGATTGCGTACAAAATAACACTTGCACGCTTTCATAAGGGGACAACCACGAGTTAATAAGATACTAACACGCGGAGCATTAAGGACAAGCGAGCTTTTGTATCGTGGTTAACGATGCCGACAGGATCATAATGGTTACTTCTCTTCTCATTCGTTCGTTTTATTCGAATGGGGAGTCATCCGCATACAGCTCGCATCGAAAGAGAACGGAAAAAAAATGAGGTGCGAGGTTTATTTTCAAATCGGACCACTAAGATCTTTGGATTCGGCTCCGCCCGCGGCATCTCAGCGTGGGAATCCTTCAGTGCACAAGGGCCGAGACCTGTGCGAGACCTCCTTTCATTCACTTCATTAGGCAGTAAACCGAATGATCGCAGTGGGAGCGGAATTGTATGGGCGAAGCAGTTAACCGAAAATCAAAACGAAAACTAATGGCGCTGGAGCGGGAGGACTTTCACTCGAATAATAAGGACAATAAATTCCTGTTCTTCAGCCGACAACAAGAATGGTTAGGGAACCGTCTGGCACACGCTTCCCAAGAAGCTATAAAACCACTTGCTCACCAATCCATTTGATAGGAGACATGAGATCACACCCAGGGAAGAATGAGCACTTCAACGTTCAGTGATCAAGAATCGAAACTAGAGCGTAAGAAAGGGAACAACAACAGGTTTACAAGCAAAAGCATCAATCCCACCTCGGAAATAGTTTTTGTTGGTCGGAAAGTTTATGGCACGACAATAAGTGGAAGAAAAGCACACGGCCGAACCCAGTTGGGTTGGGAGATGGACGTAATTCATCACAAACAAATCAGCTAAATAAGTAACATCACCGAAACAGTTAAGTTTATTGCAAGCACACGACTTCGAAAGGGAGCGTGCGAAAATGACGGTGTATATACGTCATGTAACGCTCAAAAACCAACAGTCCAGAAACTTGACGGAGTTGAGGGTAAAAAAACCGACGATAACACACTTTCGACAGTGGGGAGCATGACTTGAAATATTTATTAAAATGTATACAAAATCGCAGCTTTGAAAAAATTAAATTGCAAAAATATTGATCTCAAAAATATGAAGGAACAAATTTAAAGCACCGCAACCTGATTGAGAAAAGTTTCACGCTATTGCTAACAATTAAAAAGCAATAGACTTCCGCGGCAGCAAGTTTAAAATAATTCCTCATAGCAGCAGAATTTTCTAAATTCCTCCGTGAATATTTTGCGATGATTACGTTGAACAATATTTCGACGGATGGCATTACTAACTACAATGAACACAACGACTAACAACCTTCAGATGATATATCGTAGACATTTTCAGGACGCTGCTATGATTAAAACTGCAATAGATTGATTATGCAATGGCACGGATGGAGAGGAATTTCTTCCCAAGCAAGTAGAATGCCTACATAGATTAATATGACGAAAAATATTATATAAGAGAAATACTTACGAAGGAATCATAGGTTTTTGGTTCGATTTTTTGCCATGCATGTGATCTGATTCCACAATAGAATGCTTACCTAGAAAGAGAAGGAAAAATATAATTAGATACAGCAGGGAAAATACAAATAAATTTCAAGTGAATACGCAAAAAAATACAGAAGGAATCTCAAATAAAAAATAATACACACAAATCATTTAACAGAGTGAATTGTTCTTTCCCAAACTGGGATAGGATGGTGGATGGTTTCGCAATAAGCTCTCATAGGTGTTAGAAATAGTAGAAAGTATATGAAGTGTAAAATATTACGCAGCTGAATGCAAACACGCGACAAGAGAAAACAAAAAAAATGCACGAAACCACACAATATATAATATCCTTTTCTAATCCCACAATTTCATTTCATTTCTTAAAATCTACGCAAATATTCATTAAAAAACTGGTGAATGGATTGTAACCAGTGATTCCCGCATCTAAAAAATAAAATCTAAATAATTTCTAAAACAAATCAACATAAATTCATGCACGATATTTTTCATAAGTCGCTAGAAGCATGCCTTAGGCGTGAAAAATTAAACCAATTTTATTTCCGATCACATTTCTGTCTTTCTGTCTGTATGGTGAATTCATTTAACACATGGAAGCGATCTCAATCAATGGTAGAATGCGACAGAAAACTCGGATGATGTGGACGTCTCGACGTATGTCCCATTTCTGTCGTCCTTTCGCCTGCCATCATTATCAATAAAAGGTATACAAGCAACGGAGGCGCTAGACTCCGGGGCGTTATCAATGTCGAAGACGCGGGAGCCGCGCTATCTCTCCGACGCCTAAACCTGTATTGCCGATGGGTGCTGCTAGATTTGATCGGAGTCGGAACAGACGCCAGGCGCCGCGGCACGCCGTAGGCTGTTTAAACACCCCACAGACACGTACCACCGAAATAATTACACCCACGTGCAAGCACGGGAAAGCAAGAGAGACCTTTGCAATCCCCTTCACGCGGGCGTGGAAGAAATAAAAGCCACGCTCCCCGATTCGCGATTCCACCTTCATTTGTCAGCGACACGGAAGTTGAAAGGCGAGAGGAGAAGCAGATGGGGAAGGAATAACCTTTCTTTCGTGTGGGTGGAGGGGGGGAGATGGGTGGAGGGGGGGAGATGGGTGTTTGGTTGGCCGGGAGGGTGGGGGTTGCTTGGGTGGGTTTGGGGAGGGAGAGAGAAGGGATTCAAGATGCCGGGGAGGATTCCTGCATTACACATTCACTCCCTCGTCCCCAGAGGGTCTTGTAGCCTTGTGTGTTCCCATTGTTTGCGACGGGAGAGGGAGAGACGGCGGCTGAATTTTACGGCCGCACGGCATGGCGCGTTCCACGGCGAAATGCCATCCCGAACCGGAGGATGGGGATCGGGAGGAACCCCAACAAAAGATAGACCCGAAACCACCCGCAACCGACCGACACCACCACGGTGAATGGCAGCGGGTGAAAGTAGGTTTGTCTCCCTCCGGGAACAGGTGACGGAATGCCGCGGATTAAAACGCCCGGGCACAGGAATGCATCGCGCTCAAAAAAGGGTTTGGTGGAGGGGAGAGAAATGCCTTACGCGACGGATACTGGCGCCGGGTGTCGGGCTCAGGCGCCCGGGGAGGTTAAACTGAATCCGGACTCAGGGAGAGGAGGGTGGGGGTAAAGGGAAGGGATTTGGTGGCGTGACTGCCTTCTTCTCCGGGGCTCGGAAGACGTGCCACTGATCCCCCTCGAGAACAGGGGCCGACACCACCCCCTCCTCAACCACTCGAGGAGAATAATGCCGGCGTAGGCGTGGAAACACGAGAAAACCTCATTACTCCGCATCGATTTCGCTCTTGCACTCTTCCATGAGCGAAGTAATAATGGCACACCAACTTATGCTGGCAAAGAATCGTTTCAAGGTTCTTGGAAACTGTAGAGTTGTGTTTACCGCGGCTCCGACACGATCGAACTTCACCACTTTGTCAAGTCTCCGTCTTCAGTAAACTCGATATTCAGTTTGCATTCGGAATATTTACGACTTGGCCTATTTATTAAACGCTTAATTTCACGATTTCAAAGTCATCATTGGATTTAAACAGATTTTCGTAATCAGTCATTAGAACCAAAGAGCACCAAGACTATTGAACCTTTAATGAGGACTTTCTGGAGTTCCCGCAACTGAGGCAGTATTTACACACATTTAAGTACATGCATACGTATATATAAGAAGGTTATTACCTCTGGTTTTCCTCCGTCAAAAATCTCCAGCGGAGTGGCGAACAAAAATCAAGCGATAATCAAGAAGCAGAGCAATCACAACGTATCATATCACAACATGCCATCAAGAAGGAGCTTGTTAGCAACATCATAGAAAAATTAAACGAACGCCTTTTACCAGGAAGAGTTGGATGGTTTCAGGCACCAAACATTCAAAACTGCTCTAAAGCTACTGACGATCGCATTTGTGTGAAACCAAAAAACTACACGTTCTATACAAAGCCAAGAAATTAAGATGATTCGGTTGAATTTACGATAATATATTTTATTAGATCTGAGCTTCTCACTTAAGACTAAAGTGTCGTAAAACTTGGGAATACGGCAACAAAGATTTTATCTCATTGTGACTTGAAGGAAAATGCAGCATTTTTGAAACCAATGGAATGGAAATAAACATTCAGCGCAATACAATGCTTTCAAGGTTCAATAACCGCCATGAGTCAGTCTATTCCTCGACGGTAGACTGAGACTGATGGATACATGGGAAACATTTTCGAGATACCCGACAAAAGAACTATTTCGCGCTGAATATGTCTCACGTAGAGCAAAATGCAGTTTCCTTCGGTGCATAAGAGGACAATGAATTCTGACAGGGATCAAGGAACGCTTGAACCTCGTTGACTTGAGGAGGCGTTTTGGATTTCACCCAACTGCTTTTATGGCACCGCACACGTCCAAGTAAGCAACGCCAAATGATCCATCTCCGTCAAATATTCCAGAAATATAAAACCTCAGTAGAAACCGTATGAAGTATGAAATAGCACTTCCCATATTCGGGATATCAAGGAAAATGCAGGAGAACCACCATCCACAAAATTGGAGCTTGAACAGCGAGATGAAATCTGGAAAAAATTTTTGGTGTGGATACTCAAAAGAAACATTCTCCTTCCCTCCTACCTATGCAAGAGGTGGTAGCTTGGGGAAGAAAAACTAAGAACAGAGTCGTTTCCTTTTTTTTACTGTCTTCATAGCAAGTTTACAACCCCTGGGGTACGTACAGGACGCTGCTCGATTCAAACATTACGCTAATTATTTTCCCTAATTAATTAAAATGCGACGGCAAACTATTGCATGCCGGTTAATTTCACGTGTAATGTCGTACGTACTTGAATCCTCTGGCGGTTCTTCGGACGATACACTCGATACACACAAAAGCATTCTATCTAGTATCTCGGGAAAATTTATTCAGTTTATTTATTTATGATTCATTTTAAAAGTATTTATTTAGTTTATTCATTTAACAACTCCATTAAACAACATTTTAATAACCCGGACTTTCGTCACGAAGAAGCTGGGCTTCGCGGTAGCGGAAGATTATACTAGCAGGGATCCTAGAGGGTTAGAAAACGAATATAGGCACCACATTTAACAAAGGAGGCTTTACGAGCATCAAGAATTTCCATAGGCGATTATTAAAATATGTTTACCAGAACTCCAGGACTCTGAAATACAAGTACAAGTTCAGACGATGTCTCGCAATGTCCTCTATAACCGATAAGTCATCATCAAAGCTGCCGCAGTCTCGCCATTCCAGGACCTTTTCTAATGAACCTAAATTTAACATTTAATTTTCTCGTAAACTGGGTTTTCGTAATCCAAATTATATGCGTATAATGAATGCATTTTTGGTGAGCTGTGAAACGTAATTAATCAGTTCTGTTTTCTTTGATGAAGACGACTACCCTATGGTGAAGAGAAAAGAATGATCCCTCACGGATAGCCTCCCCAACCTCCTCTAGCCCTCCGGGTAAAGATGAGTCTTTGAATAACCACGGAACCAATGCTCGACAAGACGCAAAGCTAATCCGGATTGAATGGAGCGGACGCAGGATGCTCAGCTACTCAAGGATAAATGGGGACAGAGAAATTCCGCGGGGATATGCAAAGACCCCTTTTCTTTGCCGCCGTTACGTCAAAAGCTGAACAAACTGAGTCTCGGATACGTTTGACTAATAATTATGCGGTTGAGAAATCGGATTATAATGACTGATTCCAGACTCTACTGCGGACTTGGGAAGGTAAAATAACGCGAAGTTTAGCTTCGACAGCTTGAGATGTGGGCGAGACAGTGTTTGCCAACCTTTACATTTCGCCTATTTCAACTAGAAAACTAGAACCCAAGTTAAGGGTCTATTATCCTATCTTTACGAGTAGGCCAGGCACGTAGCTGGAGGGGGGCTTCTGGTGCTTCAGCCCCCCCCTAAATTTTTTCCCAATAATTTTGTTGATCTGATTTTAACTGGGCATTATAATGCAGATTACACAGCATATAATTCAAGTGTTAAGTGCCTTGAAACGAGATCCCTAGTTTGATGCATGCGTGTGGTTCATAATTATTCTTTTCAATCTGAGAAGTATGTATGGGTTGAACTTCTATTTCGGGGTCGGTCAAATTAACTACTTCATAAGGTAATCTGAGGTAAGCAGTGAACTTTACCAGTGAGAAGAGATAGGTATGGGCACTGTAAAAGTGAATACCAAGCACTGAAAATTAAGGGAAGAGATTTGTAACATGTTGGCACCGAATGGGCAAGGCTGATTCGTTTCCAGTTACGCAAAGACTTAGCCTCCCCTGAATCACATTTCTGGCTACGTGCCTGGAGTAGACATGAATTTTGTGCATGAAGATTCCCTCATAAATATCACAAATCTCAAGTTGATGAAATAAAGTAGGAAAACTAATAGAAAAATAATACATGGTATGCATGGGTACTTACGATGCTAGTACCCCAAGGGCCATCATTTGGTTCAACAAGTCAAGCTAAAGAAAACTATTGTCTCTGAACTACGATAGAAGATCCTTGCAATGCCACATTTGAATTTATCTGTGCATGTGTTGCACAAACACTATATTAACCTTAAAAATGGATTGAAAAACCAGTTCGATGATGATATGACATTTCAAAAGCACACGAGTCAAAGTGCTATTCTGTACAGAGGAACGATAATTTTTGTCAAAACAATTTCTTCCACATGAAGCTTATCAAACAATTTTGCAACTAGTGCAAATTTTGCTTCCCTTAGGGCAAGCAATCATTAGCATATAAATTATTTCATTACGCCCAAATTCAGCTTATTTTCCGGTCACAATAAAGACCTAATTACACAAAACGTAAGCGACAAAAAACTGACTCTTTCATTCCACGAAAATGTGGAACTACATGAAATCACCGCGGGCGGGAGACAACTCGGAAATTGAATTCCATAATAACTGTTATCAATTCGGATGACAAGATTTAACTTCGCAACCGCGGTCAATTTTGATATTAAAAGTTTAACGAAGCGTACTACACGATGCAATTTCGTTTTGAGCGTCAAAGAGTTTGCACCATGGAATGCACCTCCCATTCCAACGCAAATCCATTTGCCTGCTCTCTTATTCATAATCAGCTCTGACCAAATAAACCATTCTTCTGAGTTTAGCTATTAAAATAACTCGCTTCTTTTCCCTGTTTCGACGGGATTATTTCGGAAAAATCAGGATTCCCATTTCAACGGACAGCGGGACAATTTGAAATCGTATCCGACCCCAAAAGATACCCCAGGGTCGTATCCGACCATTGACCGACCGATATTCCGCAGAAACGAAAGGAAATTTACTGCGAGCGATTCTTCCCGTGGGCGACACTCTATTTGACTGCGGGAACACAGATTTCTGACGCTAATCTAATTTCTGATGACGTTAAAAATGCATAAATTAATAACACCACGTATTACGCTCGATTTGATTAGAAAAACGAGATCAGAGGGATTAATGAACGCAAGGAAAGATTTAAAGTGTCCTTCCTCATGGGAACAACATCACATGTGTAACCCAATACCTACGTAGTTGAAGTATAGGAAGAGTAGAGCATCAGATACATTTTATAAGCAAAACTCATGGCAATTGCACCTTTGCATGCCAAATTTAAATTATAAATCTGTATTTTAACAAATGGGTAACAATCAATAATAATTACAATCCTTAATAGATTCAAGTCATTATCTGTACGTACCTTCACGTTGCACAACGGAAACATATATTTATTTATTTAACATGAAATCCAAAAAAAAAAGTTAACGAAATGATATCGTATTTGTGCACGCAGTGATGTTTGGTGATTGTTCATTCCCTGCCACACACCCTACAGGTGGCTGGCAGGGTAATCCTTAGAAGTACATGAATACATTTGGCGTGCGAAGATGGACATAGATATTGCGAGGATTTAAAGGAGGGAAATAAATCACCTGAGCGAAGGTCTAATAAAAAAACGGATATATACATCTACGCAATACCTTGCAAGCTACCGCGAGGGCGTATAGCAGGGGGTGAAGATCACCAAAACATGCACTATTGACACGCAACGACGTTATTATATGGAAACATGCCAATAACATGAGTCATATGCAAGTACATGGTTAGTATCTATACAGTAATAAAGGGATTGGTTGTTAATCCATGCATCATGTTCTACAGACTACTCTACAAACTTTCGCCGACCTATCCCTTTGCTATGCTGCCTATTGTGTTCTCTAATAGTACGGTGGAAAAATGACATTTGAAATCCATCCGTACGACCATCTTTCTCTCTAATCTTATGAATCTGATCGAATATAGCATAATACGCTGGTGCTTTTAATATATATCTAACATCTTCAGTCAAGCTATCCGTTTAAAATTTCTGTAATAAATTCAATCTGTATTATAAACTATGATCTGATAATGATTCCCAACCTAATTCTTGTATGATTTCTGATACACCACTAAACCTATCGCAACACCTTTACACAAACCTTGCTGCTCTACGCTGTACGCTGTCTAGCTCTCTGATCAAACCTATTCCATTCGGATCCCATACACTGGCTACATATTCAAGGTGGGGCCTAACTAGTGAAAAGTAACAAAGCTCTTTTGTCTTCTTATCACATTTCCCAAGTACTCTTTTAATAAATCCTAGCTTTCTCTTGGCTCGGCCGCATATTTCCCGGATGTGTCTTCCCCACGATAAGTCTTTAGTGATTGTTACACCTAAGTACCTTAAGGCTTCAACGCTTTCGATTTTTTTTCGATTACGATATAAAGGGGTTATAAGAGCACATTCAATTTATTTCGGAGAGGTTGAATCAATTTATTCAGCGCACAACATGAAGGAGAAAAGAAAGAAAATGAGATAGCAGAAGGGGAAGACAGAGAAGAATAAAGCTGTACAAAGAGAGGAAATAAAAGCCCCAAAGAGCGCAAGACTGAGGAAATTGGTGAGCAAACGGCATCCCGAGGTCAACATGCGTTAGGAGGGCTCGGATTCAATAAGGGAAGAAGAGACTGTGGGGAGATGAAGGGAGAAGGTACAAGCGCCGACGTCACCCTTGACTGTGGGAGAGGCGTGGGAATTAAGCGGAAAGGGACCCTCGATCAAAGGGCTGTGGAAAAAGGGAAGAGCACAGATTGTGGAAATAAGGAGTGCTCCAACACATCCTTGCCAAGACAGATCGGCAGAGAGAAGGCATCCGAGGAGGAAGAATCTAAGGCAAAACATGCTCCAAAACTTGCTCCCATCGATATAATTTACTAATTAAAGGGAATCTTCACTTTTCAAACTGTCAATACTTTTTCATTTTTGTTCCATAGTAGAATGGGGTCGTTCATCATATTTTTTATTGCCCAATGTGATAGAGTTAGTAAAATAAAAAGACCCGTATTTGTCCGTTTTTTGATCCGTCAGTTATTTCTCGAGTTATGAGCGGCGAAAAACTGAGTTTTTAACCCTTTCGGAAAAGTGGGCGTGGTGTAACCTCTGCCGTATATCGACTTCGACCAATCACAACTGAGCCCGCGAAGCTACTTCGCCTTATCGCAAAGGGAAGGACACAACTGGCTCTTCCAATGGGAGCGATTGCGACAGGATCTGTGCGAGCAGACCTTCCGAGAACCCTCCTCCACTCCCTTCCCTTCCTCGCAAAGCAGTCAAGGACGGGAGGAAAATGACGTCAATGTTATCACAGCAGCTTTTTCGGTGGGCGTCACCTTTTGCGAATTTTAATTTTTGATTTATGAGTCAGTGGTTGGGGTTAGAAGATTATTTTTTCACCAAAATTCTTTTTTCGTTTCCATCAAACAATTTCGTGCACAAAATTGCGATTTCGGTTCCGAGTAAACGCCCCCATTACATTTGGGTTCTAGGTTCTCTAAAGGCAAAGGCAAAGGCCACACACCCTTGTGGTGGCTTGCAGGGTATTATGTAGATGTTTTACTGCACCGTATTACATAGTCTCTTTTTGATACTGAACGAATCTGCGGCAAACAGATTTTATTTTCACTTGGCCACAACTTATTTAAAATTATAGTGACTTTTCAATACATTTTACACATGATAATAATGTAACATAAAGTTTATAAACTATAAACAATTATCAAGGGTGATTCTCATCATAAATATAAAATCTGGGAGACAGCAAGACAATAACAATAGAAGTTTAAAAATGCAATTTACAAAACCAAATAAGATAACCGATTATCATCAGTGGTGACCGATTTTAACAGAGATAATTTATTAGGATAGGAAATGAATCTTCCAGGCCAACTTTGCGTGTTCAAGTGAAAGTAAATTTATCTATAACGCACCAGTGCCATTAAACGTTTTCCTTCATGGCTTATAGCCACACATTAAATTGTAAAATTTTTGAATTTTTATACTGTCAGTACTGCTATATTGTCCATGCTTCATTCATTTCTTTCATTTATTATTTTTTATATTTCATTGTCTCGAACAAAATGTTTGAATACGTAAGGTGTTTATTAGTCACTAGGTTTAATACTTGTATAGATTAGCACCAGCCCATGCTTTCAATAGTTGATGATGGTAAGCCCAACACAGGTAACCCTCTGGAGTATCTATATTCCTCTCTAAATTGATGTTTTTTGTATTCCTTGTATTTTTTATGTTTTATTTTTTCTCAGAGGTGGAATAAAAATTATTATTATTATTGTATGTGTATAAGGCTTATTTCACTCTTTACATAGTAGTCTGAAATTTGAGGCACAAGTGTTTTTTTTCTGTTTTGTTTCCGGAGTAGATTTATTTCACTTAATAGTCAAACAGGCGAGTAACTAATACCAACAGAATCGTGTTCGCGCCGGTGGCTCGTGCCTTACATCGAGTCCTCGATCACTCTGCAACAAACTCTTGCGGAAGCTTGCAGGATCCTACATACATTAGCAGATGTGTACTGCAGAAAATAAACGGCGGTGAAGGTCACTGATACTCCTCCGCTTTGAAGGAGAAGGAGAGAAAATCACTCTCGCCATTTTCGACCTCGGATGCTTCGGGGCGGGCGGCCATGCCCTGGGAACCAGAGTGGATCCACGTGCAAGCGGAACAAAAAAGAAACGACGCAGCGATGGTAAAATATGTTCCGCCCTAAAGTTAATCGGGCGAAAAAAGTTACGGCCGCCCGTCGAGAGACATTTTGGCGCTCCTTCGGACGTGAAAAGAAAAGCGGCGAGCGCACGTGAAGCGGGCGATAGCCCACGCAGTGTGAGGAGATAGAAAAAGGAGGGGTGGGGAGAGGGGCGAAATTGGGAACGAAGATGGAAAGGACGGAAGGAGAAAGAGTATCCAACACGCGATGGAGAAGGTTGATTTGAGGAGAAAATTAACGAGGGAAAGTGTAAAGAGTTCAGCCCAAGAGTACCATCATTATTTGCATCTCACTAGATGGTTTAGATGGACTTGGAGAGTAAATATTCGATGAAGACCAGTAAAATCATTCTTCACAGAATGGGGTCGCTCACTATATTATTTTTATTGCCGCATTTGACAGTGGTTGTGAAATAAAAAGACCCGTATTTTTCCGTTCTTCGATCCGGTCAATTAGTTCTCGAATTATGAGCGGCGAAAAACTGATTTTTTTTTTAACCCTTTCGGAAAAGTGGACGTGTAAAGTACTTGTACGTCGTCCCACTTCGTCCAATCACAACCGAGACCGCTAAGCTCCTTCGTCTAATCACAATGGGGTAGACACAGAGCTGACTCTGCCAATGAAAGTGGCTGCGACAGGATCTCTTCAGGCAGATCTACCATCCCCACCTCCGTTCCCTTCCAGTTCTTCCTCAACACAATCAAGGACAGGAGGAGGATGACGTAGATATCCTTAACGCAGCTCGTTCGGTGGGCGTTACCTTTAGCTTATTTTAATCTTTGATACGAGTTGCCCTTGGCTAGAATGGCCCTGGCTAGAAGATTAAGCTTTTCACGAAAATTCATGTTTCGTTTCTATCTAACGATTTCGTGTGCAAAATAGCGATTTCGGTTCCGAGTAAATGCCACCGTTTCCTCCTAAGTTCCGCGAACTTGCTAAATCTGGTTATCATCTCTTCATTGGGCACACTCCTCCCTTGCCTAACTTTCTCCTTTCTTCCACGCCCTTTCAAGCACTTTAAAGCTTCCCTCATTTCCTTCCCATCTCCTCTCTCCTCCTATTTTCCTCATTCAACTGTCGGAAGTCCCTGGTTTCATAATAGAATATTGCCTAATGAGGTGTGTAAGAGAGCCTGAGATGTTTGCACATTACGTCGGAGGATAGAGGGAGATATTAGCGGTGAATAGGGAATTTGGTTAAGAGGTTCTCGGAAAGTACAATCAAGAAATAACGAGAAGAGATAGCTACCAATGCCAATAATGTAGGAAAAAAGAACGATCTAATCCAAAGGTAATTACGATGGCAATAATTGGCGATAAGAGGAATGAGAGAAGAATGGGGAAATTAGAGTTGAAATTTAGTAATGTCATTCTCAAGAAGCGGACGTTTACGAGTCTTGAAATATGGGAGTCCTAAGCACAAAAACGTAACAGGTAAAAGAAGTGAGCCAGGATAGGGCAGGACAGAAGCAATCAGTCACAACGGAGCATGTTTTCAAGTCCAAACAACAAGTAATTCAGTTTTTCTGAATATGAGCATCAACGGTTAGAATGACAGGAGAATCCACACCACGATTGCGGTGATATAATCATATTTCAGCTAAAGGAACAATTATCATATAAATCCGTGCACTATTTAACTGAACGTACTCAATATTTTTTAGCACTAAAAAAGTCCTCCTCAAGTTTAAGTTTTTCACTAAAATACATGATTCATTTCTATCTAACGATTTCTTGTACAAAATAGCGATTTCGGTTCCGAGTAAATGCCACCGTTTCCTCTTAAGTTCCGCGGACTTTATAGATCTGATTATTATATCCGGTACACAGCAATCGAATCAAAATATAAAACCGAAAAATAAAGAATGAGATAGATATTCTACACGATGAATTACGTATGGGGTCACAATGGAGACAAAAGGAATAGGTACCCTATGGAAAGTATTTTTGTAGTAATTAAAAAAAAAAATTATAGTCGAGATTTCCCTTGACACGGTGTACCCCATTTCGGTTGGATGCTACCAGAATCATCACGGTGTAAAAAATAACATCAATCAATTAGGGCGATATGCAGAGAAAGTATAGACCTGGAAAAGCAAAAGGCATTAAAGAAGCCCCAACCACGCCAACAGCAACGACGGGGGAAAACGCTGATCTCTTGAACTTAATGACGGGGAGATCACTTACGATTGCAAATAGAATCCATGAACAGCGAACAAGGAAATCAACTATGTTAAATTGGTCCACGAGCTAATATATCTGGACGATTTTATATGGAATAGAAACAGTCGGGCGACGCAATGGGGTCGTTTGCCATATTTTTTTATTGCCGAATCTGATAGAGTTGATAAAATAAAGGGACGCGTATTTTTCCGTTTTTTGATCCGTCAATTATTTTCCGAGTTATAAGAGGCGAAAAAATTATGTTTTTAACCCTTTCGGAAAAGTGGGTGTGGTGCAACCTCTGACGTATATCGACTTCGTCCAATCACAACTGAGCCCGCGAAGCTACTTTGCCTTATCGCAATGGGGGGGGACACAGCTGGCTCGGCCAACGGGAGCGATTACGACAGCATCTGTGCGAGCAGACCTTCCGAGAATCCCCCTCTACTCCCTTCCCCTCCCCTAAAAGCAGTCAAGGACGGGAGGAAAATGACGTCAATGTTATCACAGAAGCATTTTCGGTGGGCGTCACCTTTTACTTATTTTAATTTTTGATTTATGGGTGAATGGTTGTGGTTAGAAGATTCATTTTTTCACTAAAATTCTTTTTTCGTTTCCATCTAACAATTTCGTGTACAAAATTGCGATTTCGGTTCCGAGTAAACGCCCCCATTAAAAGGAGTTAGTGCACTAATGACGACATTTCGCATCATGCCCCCCACCGATCGACCGGAGCGCGCGCAATTAACGGAATAAATTTTGGTCGGTGCACGTTGAAAAGGTGAACATTAAAAACGAGCAAAGAGGGCGGATAATTTAAGTGGATACGTTCGGAGAGAGGGAGGTTTGGCGGGAGGGGGGGTGGAGGGCGAGCGAAGGAAGAGGGACAAACGATTTGATGATCGTGACATCGTGCTTTTTTGTCCTGTGACGTCCTGTCACGTCCCCCAACGAGGCCGCCACTCTCATGGGATTGCTTCTGGCCCTTCCACCCTACTCCGTCCCTCACCGCTACCCTTGAAAAGCCTTCCCACCCCCTTCCTCCTCCCTCCCTTCACAAACTCTCCCCCCCTCCCACTCCAGGCAGACTGCCGCTTAATGAGGCGGAGGGGAGGATACCGATAAGCGCGAAGGGAGAGTTTGGACTAAGATGACTAAAATTAAGAGAGGTGTTCGGGAAGGCGGTTAAAGCCCGTCGAAAATAAAGTAGTTATCAAAAAGGTGACACCGGGGGCGTGTGCTGGGAATAAGGAGACGTTGGATCGATGGTTTAATGAACAGAGCCCTGATATTTTTTAATTACCAAGGCAAAGAGACATGTACATCTACATAATACCCTGCAAGCCACCATAAAGGTGTGTGGCAGGGGGTTAATTATCACCAAACATGCACTACATATCGTGAATAAAAAAGGATTAGTAATAATATACCAGGCTAAACTTCAAATTTAAAAAAAGATAAAAATAGCAAAGCAAGCATTCAATATAATGCTGTAAGTATGGTTAGCTAAATTATTTATACCTACCAACATACAACTACCTATGCTATGCATTGATACACTCGTATTGGATATATTTACCGCTATTCATATCCGTAATTGTACGAGGAAAAAATGACATTTTGAATCTGCCAGTTCAACAATCAATTTCTCTAATTTTGTGATAATGGTCCAGTCTACCATAGTAATTAGGAGTTCGCAAAATATTGTTAACGTCATCAGTGAATTATTATTATCTTGTAATTCATTTAAGAGATTGTCTAAATTTCAACAGACGATATGACAATGATTTCAATTTTACTACATTAAATAGAGTGAAGACATGAGCTTTCAACTGCTGGTACATACATTTATTCCGCACCCTGCGTTCCTTACGCATAAATTTTTATCTCCTTTGCAGCTCTATTAACAAAAGAATACTAAATTCATTCCAAAATTGATAGAACCAATTGAAAGGAAAGAAATAAACTAATGCGGCACTTGTACATAAATTAACCGTCGATTAAAAAACACTGCAGGCATATAATCGTATTTTTTCTCATTTATTTTCCGCCAGACAAGCACTGCACGGAACCAAACAAAATGATAAAAAAATCAACGCGTGAAATGTAACAAGAGTGCCGCGGATAAAAAATGGAGGCTAAAAAATCGAGTTACAGAAGCATCCCGAAATTTCATTCGAAATGTTTCGATACCCAATCTCATGAAGCTCAATAAACCTGTCTAATCAGTATACTAATCTGTCTAATCAAATCAGTATACTAATCTGTCTAATCAGGGGTGGCCTAGTGGGTAGAGCACTGAGCTACTGACCGGAGGGTCCCGGGTTCAAATCCCGGGCTAGAGCCTTTCTGGACACCCCTATCTAAAATCCTCGCGATTCGATTTTCTGCGCGTAAGAACTTACAGGAAATCGCAGGTGGCCCAGGGAAAGGAACTCGCCCCCCTATCCTGAAAGTGTGAATTTCATACGCCATAGTACTAGGTTAGCCCTACTCTCACCTATCAAAACCAACCTTCGGGTTGAACCACTGAGTTAGATGGATCAGCATACGTGGACACCATTGCTGAATTTAAAGGAGATCAATCAGAGGAAAAGTACAAAAAGTATTCCAAATATTACAAAGAACTTTCACAAAGTCACTCCCAAATGAGATGAAACAGGCACTTGTGAATCTAGTTGCAGTCTGAAAACAGCTCTTGATTCTAGTGATGCACACAATCTGTACCCTTGCTTGAATGCTGCCGTGAATATCTCACTGAATATAAGTTACAATTTATTCACTCGAAGTTTTCTTACAATATGCTAGAAAAACCATGTTAATTTCTCAACAGCAGAATTTTTTTAATTCACGTGTGGAATCACGGATGCATATTTCACGTTATCGCAATCTTTATCGTTAACTCTTACCCCTAGAGTAGCGCAGGGTTAACAATAACCGTCTATAAAATTTGCTCCACTGATTGTGATAAGCGATTTGAAGAGCTGTGCGAAAAATGAAGAACGGAGATCACGTTCTCTCTGACATAAGTTAAATCAAAATATAACGATAACGCTAGCGCATGCCTTATGAAGAACCATGATCCAGGCCCACATTATAGATCTTTTGGGCGCATGTATGTATCGCGTGTACGTCTGATGATGATCCAGCCCGCAGGGGATTGAAGTTTATTCTGTGGGTGTGGCTGTGACCTACCATTTTGGGAAGAAGTTCACGAGCGCATAGAGCAAAATGTGAAGGTAATATGAGAGAGGGAGAGGGAGGGATAGAGAGAAAGAAGAAGCGGCGGTGGATGAGAAGTTGGGCCGACCCCGAGAGACTTCAGCTTCCGACACTCAAAAAAGGAGGAGGGTGAGGGAGGAGGAGGAAGATGGTTTTGAGGTGGGTAGGGAGGAGGAGGGAGTCAGTGGGTGGGGGGCTAGAGGCGGGTGACTGGAGCGGAGATAATATATATGTATAAAAGGAGAAGGCGTGCGTTATCTCATGAAATGTGCAGGAGATAAGGGCACCGAGCCACCCACTCGTGTGCCTCACCCGATTGGCGGTGCGAGGGAGGACAACGACGTGAACCAGGTCCCGGGCTGAGTGGATGGCACCTCAGTCGCTGTTGACGACTCAAAATTTTGCATACCCGCCAGGTCAGCAGTAAAATGGCGGCGTATACAATATAAATATCACCAGAGCACAAAAAAATGTATTTTTTCGACCACTCACCACAGCGTTCAACCCAGAGGTCGGCCTGGGTGGTGAGGGTGAGAAGGTGGAAGTCAGAAAGTAAGTACCAAGCCCTATGGACATCTACACGCGTCAGGCAGGGTTAGGGAGACAATTCCTTTCCCTAAACAAACAGAAAGGCGCGTCGCTGAGGAACTAAAGCTACTCGCGTACTCATTTTGCGAAATATTTGAAAAACATGAAGCTAAATCAGCAAAATGACATTCTCCAGTATCGTATGGCAGCAGGAGCGTTATGATTATGCGTAAATATTTTATTTTTTTGCATGGAAAAATATGAATGATCATTGTATGTGACGTTCGTGATAATGAGGCGCATTTTAACAACCGATCGTTGATCTCTCGAGATAGTCATAAAACAGCGCCATGCATCGCGCTAAGTTCCAGCAAGTAGTAACCAACAGGAGCAATGCAAAACAAAACTGTCTTAAGAATCGAAAAAGCGCACCATCTTCCAGCGCCAAGAAACCACGAGAAAACAATTCGGAAAACGCCGAACTCAGATCTACATCTACACGATACCCTGCAAGCCACCGCGAGGGTGTGTGGCAGGGGGTGAAGATCACCAAGCATGCACTACTAACATGCAAACAAGCAACTATAGGGTCTCAGACTTGCTTTTAAGGCTTCAGATCACCGCTATCTTACGGTCGCAAGGTATTTCAGCAATATTCTTCTACATACCATTGCTCCAAATGAACTACAAGGAATGCACACACCGATTCTGCGAGACAGTCGACATCACCGTGACTAAGAGCATAATGAACTTGATTCCAGCGGAAGGCTTGAAGGCGTAGAGCGGCGAAGAAGACTTAAAAGCAAGTCCAAATTCAGAATAGGGACTGAGGCCGGAGAAAGTTCAATTTACCACTCGGCGCGAGATTAGTTTACGACCATGGATGACGGCAATCATGAAGGAACATGCGTGGCTTAGCTAGAACTTAAAAAAATATTACATTCAGCAACCATTGCGCTCCAAACGAATGAAAATGATCTTCAACGAGACTTCAAAAGAGTCTGAAAGCAGTCTCGGAATGAGATAAAAGCAAGTGCGTAATGCAGAGATTGCTTCGCCCTCGGTGATTCATTAAGATGGATGCTATTTTAGAGGGAATAAGATTCCTCTTAAGAATAAGTCTCATTCCGAAGCGCTCGACAATTTTCCGCCTCTTGGCTCTTGAAATAAAACTCCATTACCGTGCCAAAGAAACTTAGGCAGTAAAGATTTCCAACGTTGAGAAATAATGAAGATGGTTGGGATTGGCATTCCTACAACGAGAAAGCAAAATTCGAGACATGGAAATAATACGGAGGATGAGACATAGTTACACTGCAAGGCAAACATTATATCTTTTAGGCTGTAAAGTTTTTAGTATTAATCTGAATTACTTTTTTATTTTTCTGCAAAATATCTTTCTGCACACATCGATTAAAGAAGGCAACAACGCCTGGCTGATGAATAAAATCTGACCTACCAATGAGAAACGCTAATTTAGTAGAATAGGCTTTATATTGGTCGTATACTTACTTTCATACCACAAGTTAGATATTCAGGGCATCGCCATGCAAATACACATCGGCATTCCAGGAATAAGCTACTTTATGATAATCCTGCGGATCTAATTTTCTACAGACATGACGTATTTGCATCGATTCACAGTTGAGATCACATTTCTATGTAAGAAGTGTATTCAGTTCTAATCATGCAAAACACTGGAGACTGGCTGACACTTGCGCGTAAACAGCGATAAATATTTCAGATAGTGAGAGGGATTTATAGACCCTTGTATATTAATTAAAATGAATAGCTACGGCAACACGGTAGGAAAAACAGAGATAGACAGATATAAAACATATAAAGCATTTGAATACACCGAGAAGAATACTGAAAAAATCTTTCTACGCTATATTCTGCTGTAATACCTATGAATAGAAACAGAAAATCGAGTGTAGCAGTGCAGTAATTAAATCCATAAGCTTTGCGAACTCAATGGGTAGGAAATAAATAATATGCAATTGCAACATACAGTACAGCGCGGAAGCATAAAATTAAAGCATATTCAATGGTCCCGAAACATGAACAGTCCACAAGGCCCGCAGAGAGGGGATGAACGAATCCGCAGCGGCCGGGAGGAAAAAAAAATTATAAAACATTCCCGAAACCGAGGACACATTGAATAGACGTCGGAGAAGATTAAAGCATTAACACTGACGAAATACCAGCCTTAATTACAGAGCTGGGGGATGGGAGAAGGGAGAAAACAGCAAAACACACAAATTGTTGCCCAACGGCAGACGAATTATCCAACGCGTCTGGTAAAGGGGGCGTTCCAGAATGACGACGGCGATATTCACTCCCGCCTTCAACTCACCCGCGAGCTGCCAGCGAGGCAGCGGGAAAAGGAGATATAAAAGCGGCGAATTTGCATGTCGGGACGAGGGAATGGAGGATGGGGGAGAATCACGCCTTCTCCTAACCCTTCCCGAGAAGATGGGGTGAGCGGAAGCCTTTAAATGAAGGGAAGGCACATCTCCATTACGGCTTACAATTCACCGCAATGCCGGCTGTAGTAGGGCTCCACATGCACGCACGAGCAAACGACGCTAAATACACAAGATTAGCGCCACAGAGCAGGCGACAAAAGGGCACCAGAGCGGCGTTTTACAAGGGACGCTTCGCGATCCGCGGTCACGATTCTTTTCCGAGGCGATAAAAAACCTTGTTTTCCATGTTACCAAGCGCACGGAATTACTACACCGAAGAGTTACCACATATCAGTCGCCGAAACTAATAGATTAACAAGATAATAGAACGAACATCGAATAAATACTTGAGGATTAAAGGGATCCCCATCATTCCATTACACCTTTCCTTTCCTAGCGGAACAAGAGTAAAAGCGGAGCAAGGTAAACTTTCCATTCCATCACTCGAAAATAATATAATGAGAACAATAATTTTTAATGACCGCCAGAGCTTTAAATCTGTTTTATTTAGCTTAGAGGTTTAAAACTTTAGGTTTCACTTTCTCTCTTATTTCTGGTCTTCTCTTAAGCAAGGTCTTCAACAAGCTGACGTGTCTCTCGAAATATCAGTCACAACTCGCGACTCATTTACAACCACGAGTAGTTTTCAAATAAGTTTCAACCGGAGATGATACAAATGCACTCACATATTTAGCCAAATACTTCCTCACTCACTCCCTGGGAGAGTGTTCAGTTGGTTTGATAGGTGAGGATAGAGCTCACCCCATGTTAAGCCATTGACGTTTGAAATTCAGGATTGGGCAGGTTTACGCTTTACTTGAGGTTCACCCTTTACCTGAGCCACCTGCAATTTCCCACGAAGCTCTAAAAATTAGAGAATAGCTTCGCATTCGCAAGGATTTTATGTGGGGGTGACCAAAGAAGCTTCACCCGGATTTAAACCGGGAACCTTCGGTCCGTACCCCAGCCCTCTACCCACCACTACCAGTAAATACTTCTTAGAGTGGCTATTTGTTTAGTAAAAACTATAAATACAAAAAAATACTTCCATGGACTACATCGTGAAGCAGCTCCGCCTGGATGCTCGCTCTGAGAATAAATCTCCGAAACATAGGAAATACGAATCCTGAGGGAATTCTAAAAATTCGTTTGACACATTGGTCCCTCGAAGAAGGGTTGTAATGACCGTAATCCGAAAATGGACAATTATGTATGAGGAAAAGGGTCGAACTGAAGGAAAAGGAACGTAATTATGTGTAGCGCATTAATGAGAAAGCAGGTACTGTGTAAATAGAGTAACAACATTCTGACGACGAAGAAATGAAGATCATGGAACGAAAATGGCGCAAAGTCTTCATGTAAGGCATGAAAAATCCCCGCAGAAAGTGTCTACCTAAAAAAAAACAAAATTATGCGCGACAAAGACGCCGAATGCGATGAAAAAATCAAGATGGAATACTTAAATAAGGCACTAACAATTACGGAAATGATTTCCCGTTTTACTTGTTCTATATGGAAAACGTTCCATAGCTTCGGGAAGGTTTACATACATTTCAACGGAGTGAAGGTCACAGCTGTACACCTCTCAAAACATCTCATTCATCAGAAATTCGTAAATAAAATTCAATGAACTCCGAGCGTCATTTGTCCGAAAGGTTTACATTTCTCGTGGTTACCTCAAGGGTAAAAATAAAGGTGGGCCAACGTCCTCGAGCATACAAAAGCAACTCCGATGTACGCAGCAAATACGTTAGCCAACATTCCTTGATAAAATATCTCGCTGGCCTTCAACTGCAAAAAGGCCTCGAATGCTGTTTCGTAACTTTCATCACAACTACTTCCCTAGATGCAGTACTAAAATGAGTCCTCCTGTATTCTTCAGTTAGCTGCAAAAACACGTGTACCAATTTCAAAACAAACTGTCCCAAGGTGACAGGGAAGCTAAATATATCATTTTATTGCTCCGAAAACCCATAATATTTCCGTGATTTTCCATTTTTACGCATCAATACTCCATATCACAAGCACAATAAAGAACATTCTTGCGCCTAGCTATCCCCGGCTGGGTTTTATGTCGATGATATTTGTGGAGAATCACTGATAACCCCTCAAATTGGGCCTCCGTGTACAATAAAAGCAGGGAAAACATGAAAATCGCCCATCAATGACTTCAAGGGACTAAAATGTCTCGATGCCGTCAACGTGGGAGAAATGGGGTTTGACTGTGATATCACAATGCCGTGACACACCGTGAAATTGCTCAGCAGATTAGTACCAAAGTTCATAATGACAACAAAACTGGAAAGACAAATTTCCCGGCTTTCGATAGTGTCGTCTTCTTACTTTCTGGGCTATTTCCTCGCGGCTGGCGATACAATCATGCCTGCTCTCTCTCAAGAGAATCATGCAAGTAGAGAAGAGGCTTATCTCAAAACCCTTGTATTCTCTCGACGAATCTTATGGCCTTGTCCCCACTAATCTTAATTTATCCTTATTTTATTTATCCCCTTTTTCAAGTTAAATTTATATTGCATATCTATTTACTCTTCGGCAACGCACATAGTAGGTACATTACAGTGTGCCAAGGATGAATCAATATTAGTAATTTTATTACTAAAGGCTATCCACATCGCTATCAATTAATATACGTAAGCAAGGACAAAAAAAATGTGACGCATTCAATATAAACAACGCATTGAGGATACGGTATCAGACAGCAGCGGTGAAGACCGGGAGCCATTTCTAACACGTATACAAAAGCTGAAGACCGGGAGCCATTTCTAACACGTATACAAAAGCTACCGCACCTTATTTTATGGCCGTGCAGAGCCGTGTGGCAACAAAAAATGATGTCAAACTCATAAAGCCAATATTCCACAAGTAGGTACACGTTTTCAGTTACACATAACTGATTTGAGAAAACTGGTGCCTTATCACAGCGCTCCCAGTTTTACCCCGTGGAATTCCCCATTTTATGGCTTATTTTCTCATATCAACCCGAATACTACTCAATATTCTTTGCTTTGAAGTTCCCTGATACATCGCTACTTAGGAAGTACAGTACATACAAAGTTCGTAGAGCTGAAGTATAATTGGAGCAAGGCGATTGTTTTTTTTTGCGAGCAAAACGAAGCCATAGAAATCATTTCCGCTGTGCACACAGGTGTGAAGGTAGATTGATGTGTTATTTGAGATTAGAAAGGGAAAGGATGGATATTTCGGATGCCCACATAAAATATGAGGGCGTACGTCAAGAGGCAGAAAAGCACTGTCAGAGAAAATAATCACGAAACGTATAAAAAACTTCCGTCATATCCATCAAAACCCACCCCAACCAGAATAGCAGGTACTGTGGAATGAATTTATTTCTCATTCTGATCTACATAATTCAAATTTATGATCGTCGAAAGCCTCAGAATGACCAAAAGATGTTTCAACACTCATAACTTCTAAACGCACGGTACCTCACATTACGTTATACTTAATATATACCGGTTATATGATTATATATATGATTATACTTATTCTTACGACTGTTGATTCGTAGTATTATGGATCTGAACCGTTGTGAATATATATAATTATATATACACAAGTGTATAACTACCAAGGTAGTTTTATATCGGTATAAAGAATTTTAGCTAACCCAACTAGCTAACACGTTTATGCATTCTTATTTTGCTCTTTAAAAATACCTTAAATTCTTATATTTTGACTAAAATATAGCTACAAATCCTCTTGCAAAGCATGATAGGTAATGCACCACGCATTATGGTACACTTAAGATTGTTGATTTGTATAATATTATGGATGTGAAAAGTTCTGAATATATTTAATAATATATACAAAAGTGCATCCATAGCCAAGGTAGCTGCATATGAAGACTTAGCTAACCCGACTAACAGCACGTTAATGCATGCTTGCCTTGCTCTTAAATTATCCTTGAAATGGATATATTTTAACTAAAATATAGCTACAAATCCTCTTTAAGCATGCTAGGTAGTGCATGTTTGATAAAGATTCACCCCCTTTATGGAGACTAGCAGGGTTCTACGTATGTGTAGTTTAGGGAGCACTTTTTAAGTATCCATGACTCTCACTCTTAACTGTAGAAGCCGATTGGGTCTAGCAGGCTGAATTCCCTGGCTAAGAGGTAATTTGATCATATTTCCCATATAATTTAATAATATAATAATATACCTAATATTTATTGCTCCAGCAAGTTATAAAAAATACAAAAAATAATATAATAATAATTTGGGAGCTTTAGGTGAACCCTAAGGCCTTTGCCTGTTGTTGGGTTCACTTTCAAATTACACACACAGCAATACTGGCTTACATTCTTTTAAAACAAATGTCACCAATTGAACATAGAAAAACACTGTCACAAGACATTACATACTTATAGTGTTAATGAACATTATATGGACAATACAGTTACAGTTATAGGTTACTTTAAGGCATTACAGAAATAAATTTAGGGTTTTAGTTGCCCTCAGTTCGATTCTCGGCCGGGATTCGATCCCAGGACGCTCAGATGGTATCCAGGGTGGGAAAGAGGGGTCGCGTGGGTGTTCGGGTCACACCCCACAGGGGGCTGAAATCGAAATTTCTTGGACAAAATCACAAAATGGCTTTTTTTGGAGATAGAATCATGAAATTTGGTACACATACTCACAATTGATTGGCAATCAAGGAATGACATGTCATTGGCCATGTTTTGTTCCCGTTACCGAGATACAGGGGCTCAAACAGAACCAAAATTCCACAATTACACCCGACTTTAGTTTTCTCCGGAAGTATTCCTATTTAAGTTGGGGGTGACGCTGTGGGAGGAATTTGATCGGATAAAAAACTATTAGGTCTGTTAAAACAACTCTTTTACTTAACTGTGCTTAACGTTGGAAGTTTTTTTTCCTAAATTTAGGTTATGTTACGTAACAAAATGGCGGACGCTATTTTCACGCTAAATTTCATTTTAAGTAGTAAATATCTAGCGTTTTTCGAAAGATCCTGTCAAGTGACTCATATTAAATCAATTGCTGAAGCTTTCTAAAAGTAGATCTGAAATAAAATTGAAAATTCGTTCGCGACGCCGAAAATTACTTTTGATTTTTCGTACGCGCGTCCAGAGCCGGAGACGCGCGCCGGGAACTGAAAATGCCGTGACCCGAGTAAGTTTTTTCAAGCCATGAGGAACACAACGCTTCCAATTCGCCTTTTTTAATATATGTGCATTGCTATCCATCTCCACAGGCTCTATGCCTACCTCGTAAAACCTCGAAAGGTTGCACCCCTTCGATGTTCTGACCCAACTTTTGGAGTGGGAGGGCGCTGTGTGCCGGAGGTTGTGCTGTATAGTGGTTGCGAGCCGGCGAAGTGTTCGGAGGGGTAGGCAGATGGGGGAGGAGTCGCACGCGTCTCCGTCGCCAACGGGGGATGAGATCGCGGTCGGTTTGCGAAGATATTTCGGGAAAGAGAGGGAGAGGGAACAGCGTTCCAAGAGTTTTGCCCGAGAGAGGGGGAAGGGATGGGTTGATGGAGAAAGAGGGTAAGGCCGAGATTTTGGGCGAAAAATCTGAAATGGATCTCCGGGGAAATGCTCCGTGAGTTTTCCTTTTTTCCCCACCATTCCTTTTTATTCTCTCCCCTGTGTTTTTTTTACACCCTCTCTCCTAAAGGAGGCGGAAGTAGTGTGTTCAGTGGTTTGAGAGGTGAAGCGGTCGGTGGGAAGAGTGTAAGGGAAAGCTTCACATATCTCTTCCTCAACGAGCGTGTGCGTGTTTATGTACATATGAGTACATACATACACATATACACTCGGCGGATGGGGAACAAGGCACTAATATACAGAATAAATAAAAACAAGGACGCGAAAAAAGGACAGTCACATGTTTCCGTGGAACTGTTCCTGCGGTGACCGTCCGCCTTTCCTCGGCTAGAGAAGTCGGCGACTCAGAGAAATATACTCGCGTGTGTATAAATACTCACTTAAACACACACTATAGCAGTCACTTTAAAATGCAATCGATGATAATATATATATTAGTAGGATAGGAATAAATAGGAACACATAAAAGAACGAACACACAATTGGCGAAGAAGATGGAATAAAACCGATTCACGAAGTGTGTTCGTCCTTTTGAGTTCCTATTTATTCCTATATTTGGAATAGATAGAATGCTGAAGATTAAATGGATCGACCGAGTAAGTAACGAGGAAGTGCAAAGAAGAGTAGGAGAAAAGAGAAGTCTGCTGACAACTCTAAAAAGAAGAAGGGGAAACTTAATCGGGCATATCTTGAGACACGATGGCCTGATGAAGACTATCGTCGAGGGAAAATTGAACGGGAAGATTGGAAAAGGCAGGCCCCGTATGAGATACATGGAACAGGTTGTGAAGGATGTAAAAGAGAAGAATTACGCCACAATGAAAAGGTTGGCCGATAGAAGAGTCGAGTGGAAAGCTGCGTCAAACCAATCCTAGGATTGTTGACCAATGATGATGATGAAGGAATAGATAGGATGTAAAAGAGAAGAGCTACGTCAATATGAAGAGGTTGGCCGATAGAAGAATCGAGTGGAGGGCTGCGTCAAACCAATCCTAGGATTGTTGACCGATGATAGGAATAAATAGGAATACACATTTATACAAACACACACGTATCTGTCTCTTCACGACACAAACCCGAATAAAATACGCGAGCTGAATCAAAGCCTCCCAAGTTACGACCGTATCCCTCACATCCCCTCCACTCCTCACGCTATATCTCACCCACTCTTCCACTTCCAGCCACCTTTTCCCTTTCTCCCACTCCCCCTTGGCGATTCGTATCGATCCCCGAAGACGGGAGGAGCACACGTCAACAGAATCGAGGAGGTGAGGTTTTAATCAGAGAGGCGCAGAAAACCCGAAGAAAACGCAAACACGCGGTGTGGCGGCACCACCCTATATGATTCCATCGACGAGCCACCTTCGTTCCTCTTCTTTATCTCTCTCTCCCTGTAGCTGCGATCGGGCGACAACTCCCTGGCGATGTTGCCTCTCGAAAAATTATACTCGAACGATACTCTACTTTTTTCAGATAACGACGAACATAAGTGATGATGCCATCACATTAAATCGGATACCAAAATGGTAACAGTCACAATTGAGCTGAAAAAAACACTTAAGAATATGAGTTTGTATGTACATAAACCTGATATCAACAATTCACTCCCCGATAAATGTGAAACTTCATAACTGGGAAATCTTAACCATAACAAAACGCAGCGAGAGGTTTTAAAGAAATCATTAGGCGCTTCCCCTGCACGGAATGAGTCTGCGACAAATAAGAAGAAAATTTACAACATTCCTACTGCGCAGAACCCCATTATACACGATATAGATAGCGAAAATTTTCACACGTACTCGTTTTCGAGAGGAACGCTAGGTGTTATACCAACTGAACTTGCTGAAATATATCTGACTTGCGCAGAATACTCGAAATAGACAGTCTAACGTAACTGCACTTGTACACAGAGCGAATAAAAAATAAATACACCGAATAAAAACAACCACTATGTATCTGTTTCCCATTATGCCCGTTTTATCCGTAACGGGCTTCTACGGGCCATAATGGATCTCAAGTAGTTTCTCTTCATACCGATATCAGTTCGTAATGCATACAAAAGAGTTATAATGAAATTTTAACGGTATAAAACGAGAGATAGATTTAATGAGATCTGGTAATCTTAAGGCCAAATGTTAATGAAAGTCCGTTAACTTGACGGATGAAAAATGATACCATTTCATATTTTCTGTAGAGCGCATAGATATTCAGCGAGGACATTCTGAAATTCTTTTCCACATCCAAAGGCACGTTTGGGTAACATATTCAACAGAACACCCATAGAATGTTTCATCTCATAAATATGTAAAGATATAGGCTATACACTTCAAATTTGAAACAAAACAGAGGAAACAATATCTAAACTTCAACAAATTCTAGGTTTTTCGCCTGAAGATGCTATAAAACGCGAAACCCGGTCGCAATAAACGTTTTTCTCCGTGGAAGATGGAAGATTTTTCAAGTTTCTATTATCTAAACCTCAATCTATCGTTGGTTGGAGTGGTAGCGCAGTGGACAGTCCGTTGGGTTAACTACAGGTCTTGGGTTTTAATCCCACAGAGATCTTTGGACGCCCAGTTAAACATATACTTATGTTAGTGATTTTCTGGGTAATAGATTTATCTGGAAAAACGACAGGTAGCTGTCCCCCTGCCGGCATAACCGTGAATTCAACACACCAAGTACTTCTACCCCCACGCCATTTATATCGTCCGTGTTAAACAGAAAGCTCCGCTTGCTTTAATCTTACGATACGATAATTATATTAGCGTAACCAGTCTATTAAATGAATTAGAATGGGAATCATTGTCAGATCGCAGGTTTAAATTTAGACTTAATCTCCTAAATAAATTCCAAGATAATATTTTCAGTGATTTCAGTGACGTTAAAAATATTTTGCGAACCCCAACTTACTATTGCAGACTGGACCACAATCATAAAATTAGAGAAATTGATTGCCGAACTCATAGATTCAAAATGTCCTTTTTCCCTCGTCCAATTAAAGATACGAATAACGACAAATATGTCCAATCGGAGAGTAGCAATGCATAGCATTGGTAGCTGCATGTTGGTAAGAGTACTTAAAGCTAACCCTACTAACAGAATGTTTTTGCATGTTTGCTTTGCAATTTCTATCTTTTTTAGATAGTGAAGTTCTGACTAGCATATAAATACTATTCCTTTTTTATGCATGATATGTAGTGCATGTTTGGTGAGAAATCACCCACTGCCACACACCTTTGTGGTGGCTTGCAGGGTATTATGTAGATGTATCTTGTTCCCTTCCAGAGTTTTGAGGAAATTCTGAGACACAACCGTTCCAAAGCAATGTTACGTCGATGTTCATCCGCGCGATAGTACGTACGACACGGAATATTCGCAGCCGACGCTGAAGACTCCATCCAATCTTCCGATGAACACGAAGACCCCTGTTCGCGGAATGCAAGCACCCACCCTTCCAGGCGCACAGACAGACGTAAACACAAACACGACACTCCGATGCGTTGGAAACGAAAACGGTTCCCTCCAACATAACCCGTCAGCGAAAGAGAGCGAGAGAATCATCCTCCCTCGCTTTTAAACTGCATTATCGAGAAATATCGATCCCCTCCCATACATATTGCACCCATCGGATGAATAAATAACTCAAGAGCGGGGAGCAGAAGGGTGCAGGGAGGGGGGGAGAGGGGTTGGGAAGGGGCGGGCGACGAGCTGCCGCGCCTCCGCAAGAGAATTAAAGCCGTGAGGGAGCGGTCGAGGCGGAGGTGCAGTGAGGTTGGAGGGGAGAAGGGTATTAGGACGCAAGGGATGGCGTACGTCACTGCGCAAGGAAGAGGGGGTGGTGGGAGGGGGCAATGTTGCCCCTCCCCCCCCACGGAGCGCGGAAAGTGACAGCGCTCAATACAGTTCCCACCGAGAGTGAAACTCTTCGAAGGAGATGGCGTGAGACTGCGTCGCACTTGCACTGCTTTTATTTCCGCCGGCGCACAGAGGGGCCAAAGCCCGGTTTGGCTGGCCAAAATCACAAAAATAAAATAAACGATTTAGAGACGAAATTAGTTTTATCTCATGAAACATTGTAAATGAAACAATTTTGTACTTTCCACTTTCAGCTTTTTATGTTATATGATGGGGAACATATAAAGCTGAAAGTGGAAAGTACAAAGTCGTTTCAATTACAATGTTTAACGTTCGCAACTTCCACAAAGTATCGCCTTCATCCATTAATTCAATTAGTTTTATCTCGTAAATAAACGTCCTAGGCGTAGACTCGTATAATATTTTTGGTTATACGATGCCACTGTTGCCTTTGGAGACCATTGAATTTAAATCAATTTTGTGCCACTTTTCTTAGAGACGTGATTGCCTCTTTTATTTCATTGGCTCGGTTGCTCAATTGCCTAGGGATGAGAACAATAAAATTCAATGTCCAGAAAGTGATATGTCTTAAGGTTTTTATCACGAATTTTGAGACAGCATTTACCAATAGAAAACTCTGTACAGGATGACAATCAAACGAGTAACCATCGAAAAAATTTCGCGTTTTCTGGCTTGGTATTCAAAAAATGTCTGACGAGTTCGGAGCAATTTTCAAAGTGCAAATGGTTCCATTGTGTGTCTTCTATTTTGTATCTGTCTCCTATCTCTCACGCAGAGCATCCAAAAGAATCAGTCCCCTCGGCCCTTCGGCCTACCTGACCACTCTCTCTCTCTCCAACCAACCCTCTGTACTAATACATAAAAAATAACACCTCCATCCCATCCCTTCTCTTACGCCATCACCTGTAATTCTTTACCTTCAAAGCATTCCCCGTTCCGCCAACACTAAAAAACAGCTCCATTCGCGACATTTCAGGAAACGTAATTTAAGTTAATTTGCAGCTGATATATTTTCCCATGGGTGCAGATATCTTTACAACTATTACATTTTGCATCATAACGACTTTTTCCGCGTTATTTTTGGTATGTGACAGCAGAATCCTTTGTCTTAACCCAAAAATAACGCGGCGAAACCTGTCCTTGTACAAAATTCAACAGATCAAAACCGCGGGAACTTAGGTTTCAATAGTTTTCCAACCCTCGCAAAATACGGTAGATATGATCACGAAAATAATATTTTTCCTCCCCGCGAACAATAAGAGATCATACAGGGCGTCATTAAACAGGATAATTAGCTTGTAATGCATGAGAAAAAGATTTCCAAAACTATTAATCCCTGATACTATCACTAATTCAAGCTTTATGAAAAAAATACCATGGGAATCCCGAAAAACGATAAATACATCGATAAAAAATATATTCTGCAGTAACCCCTATAGATCAAGTGAAACGTTCTAGGCTCATGTCGGAATACTCCTGGACATCACTTAATCAACTAGGTATCTCAATTATGAACCTCCTGGAGACATTTTATCACTGGTTTCATCCGCACTCATTAGTAAAGTAACTAACGTCACATGGCATTTTAATAGGATTCCTGCAATGTAATAACAGCATGATAGAGCCAGCAGGTGGGCAAAATAAAACCAAAAAAACTGTCTTAAGGTCAGCGGCTTCCCAAATTCAAATATACGCATCCGAGATACCTATGCACAAAAACCGAGATTGCTCTCCACTCGAAGATAAGAAGTGATAATAATCGCGACTAGACCTGAACAACCCAAGAGTGCTACTTAATGTCGTCCCTCAGCCTTAATAGGTATCATCAAAAGGCATTCGTATTAAATTAGGATTATTTAATGAACATGCCATCAGAAGATTGCAAACAAAAAACCTTTAAATTGCGGCTGTCATTGTGTATTTGACGCGATTTATACTTTTCATAATGAGCACTATAAATTAAATCGAAACAAGTTGTGATTGTAGGTAATATTCATTAATGCGAAGATATCTTCAGGAAGAATACGAAAAACTTCAACCCAAGGAGAGGCAGGCCCAAGAAATATTTCCTACAAACAGACAAGAGAATATTTTAGTTCCTCCAGATAACGAGTTCTCCCACCTACAACATTTTAACTCGAAGATAAATATAAAGTCCTGGATCCTTATCTTTAACGCCCTACCGTGAGGCATTTATACAGAGAAGATTAAAGCAAGGAACCCTGAGACACATCAACCCCTTCTCTCTTGATAATATCCTCCTCCTCTTCTCAGCCTCACTTCCCTTTTTATCCGAAACCTTTCTTCCGGCCCTAATCTCTGCTCATATGCATCACTGACTCCGTCTTCCCTCAGACCTCCGCGTCATTTTGCCACGTCGCTATCTTCAGACCGAGTACCTACTACAGTTCCCCTGAGGTATTTTCGTCAATTCGTCCGCGATCACCGAGAGCGGGAAAAATGGGTGAAAATCGCATAGGGGGACTCTTTTTGAGGGAACCGATGGAAATCAAGTACTACACGATAAGACTCACGCCGCGGCACTAAGAGCACCCCACGAAAGTGAGTATTATATCATTCGGAAGTGATTTACTATCCCCCCGCGAGCAACTTTACGATCCCCGTATCTCTCTGCCCCCTCTCGGAAGCTCCCGTATCTTACATCTCGGGAGAAAAGGAGTTCGCCACTCCAACGAAGACGCAGGAAAAGCCTCCCCACACTTCCTTCTTACTGCATTGCACTCACCAATTACCCACACACGTTTCGCATCGCTGCTCTCAATTGTCCCCGCTCCAACCGCTCGACAACAACCGCTTGGCTGCATCAACGCGGAACTTGAGGCTCCGAGGGGCGAAAGAAATACAATGACAACACGATAAACATGTACATTTTTCTGCCCCGTCTCCTGCGCTACAACACCGTCTTCTCAGAGAAAACCTGACTCGAATGCCAATCGCACATGGAGTATAGACACTCATCCTTCCATTCACATTAGCTAAACAAATCCCAAGACCATATTTTCAGTGATGATTCAAAAAATATTTTGCCAACCCCAACTTACCATGGTAGACTGGACCATAATCACAAAATAAGAGAAATTGATTGCCGAACTAACAGATTCAAAATGTCCTCTTTTCCTCGTACAATTAGGGATATGAATAACAGTAAATACATCTGATACGAATGTAGCAACGTATAACATTGGTAGCTGCATGTTGGTATAAGGACTTGAAGCTAACCCAACTAACAGCCTGTTTTTGCATCTTCAGTTTACTATTTTTATTTTTTTTAATTGTGAAGTTTAGAACAGTATATAAACACCAATCCTTTTTTACACATGATATGTAGTTCATGTTTGGTGAGAATTCACCCCCTGCCACACACCTTTATGGTGGCTTGCAGGGTATTATGTAGATGTAGATATAGATGCAGCTCCAAAATCGTCCGCGTCACGGATTGAGGCTTCATCATCCCGCTTCAAATCCGCAATACAGCTATGTAACGGGTTGTACGTTGAATCGTTAACCCTTGCAGCAATTATTGGAGCGACACAAAATGGGTTTTTTCACGATATTTTCAACATTAAAATTGAATTGAGAGTGAATTATTCATAGGTCGACATGTGGTTAGGCCCTCCGCCGACGTTTCGAGGAACGACTAGCGGTTGAGCACTAGCATTGAGTGGTTGGCCTGAAGAACATATCAAGTCCTTCATCGAAACGTCGGACAAGATGGAGAGAGCATAACCCGCATGAAAGCCGGTGAAGGAATCACATTAAACAGCTTAACCATCTCTTAATTGAATTCCAAAAATTATTTTCACTGATGACGTTAAAAATATTTTGCAAACTCCAACTTACTATGGTAGACTCGAACATGATCGTATAATTAGAGAAATTGATTGCCGAACTGATAGATTCAAAATGTCCTTCTTTCCTCGCACAATTAGGGGTATGATCAGCTGTAAATATACCCAGTAGTATAAATACAAGTGTATCAAAGGTTAGTTAGGCATAGTAGTTGCATGTTGGTATAAGCACCTTAACCCAACCAACAGCATGTTATTGCATGCTTGCTGTGCAATTTACTTTTTTTAAATTGTGAAGTTTAGACTAGAACATATTTACTAATCCTTTTTATGCATGATAAGTAATGCATGTTTGGATTGAATACACCCTTGCCACACCCATTTATGGTGGCTTGCAGGGTATATTGCAGACGTAGATGTAAAATACCTATATGCCAGAAAAACACGAGACCTTTCCATTTAAATTGAATACTTTCACCCGTCTAATTTCAATTATTCTGTTGAGAAAAGTATGTTGAACCTCTCACAATCATACTACCTATAAGATAGACAAAGATCCATTGTAATCATACTCCACATTTATTGTGTTCATTAATGAAGAATACACAATTTTGGGTAGCTGTAGTTATGCCCCGTCCTAAAACGTTACGATAGGTTGAGTAGTGTTTCAGAATCAATACAGGAATTAGGGTGGGAATCATTATCAGAGCGTAGGTTAAAGTACAGATTAAATCTATTGTACACATTTCAATCGGATAGCTTTACTGAAGATGTTAGGCACATTTTAAAAACACCAACGTATTATGCTAGATTCGATCAGATAAATATGATTAGAGAGATAGATTGTGGTACTGCTAGATTAAAAATGACATTTTTCCCCTGTACTATATGAGAACAGAATAGGCAGTATAGCAAAGGGATAGGTAGGGGAAATATTTTAGAGTAGTCTGTAGAGCATGATGCATGTATTAATCCCTTAAATACTATAGATACTAACAATCTAGTTGCATAAGTGTGCTCTAGGTGCTTGTTTGCATGTCGGTAGATCATGCTTTGTGATCTTCACCCCCTGCCACACACCCTCGCGGTGGCTTGCAGGGTATCGTGTAGATGTAGATGTCTAGATGTAGACTCATGAAATGAACAACTCGCGGAATCAGCTCTTCAGGAGTGTGCAAACCTTATTTACATGCCAGACCTTCCTTTTGAATCCTTCCAAACATTTCCCTTCATTCTTTCCCAACTTTACGCGCAAGAGCGCGCTGCATATGCATTCTAGCATTCTGCGACGCCGAGCGCTCAAACTGCGCGCACAAAATGGCGGCCGAAAGATTTGGCGTTCGCGTGGGAAGGACCCCGAACCCGTGGGAACGGAGGAGAGGAAGGAATAAAAAAAAAGCGAAACACTGACGGCGTTCCTTTTTTTGCGCGACTGTGTTTGTGAGAAGGTGTGTCTCTCTCTTTCTCTCTCGCACGCACACAAACACTCGCGATTGTTTTTGTTCTCTCTCTCGTTTTTCATCTCTCTCTCTCTCTCTCTCTCGCCCTCCCCCCCCCCCCCCCCCTCGCGTTGTTGACTGTCGACCCAAATGACGAGTTTGTTTGGATTAGCAGTCTGCCCACGGTCCCCTTCTCTTGTTTTCCGCAGCGATTCGCGGCCCCGAGCCAGCCAGCCAGCCGCTCCGCTCCCATTTTAGCCGAAAAAATGTCGCCATACACCCCCCCCCCCACTCCCTCTCGCCGCTCAAACGCCATAAAAAAACAAATCAGTTCCCAGCCCCGTTGGCTGGCTGGGGATTGCGTGATTAAGATGCATTAAAATATTGCAAAACGCGCGGTGGGAACGGATGCGCCCGGGAAAAAATTCATGCGTTCCCGATGCCGACGGGTCCCGAAAATATATCCGGATCCTTTTGAAAATATGCCTACGTTATAATCACCACCAAGTCCTATTAAAACAATGGAGCTTTGTCTTAAACCGCATACGCTCTCTTTACCTATCTCTGTGCTCCGCATAAGCAAAAAGCATTTCCGAAATTACCTCACACACAGCAAACAACAAGGGAAAAATTAAAGGTAAAAAGTTATTTTCCAACATAGTGCTCAAAGGATTATAGGATGAGCATCAGCACATTCCAGTTGGTACTGTTACATATTTATGCCACTCCTCACTAACATTTATTTCTCGTGGAATACAATAAATCGAGGCTGTCGGAGCCATGCATAACTATACATATCATAGCTAACGAGAAAAAACGCAATTATTTCAAGAACAAGAAAAGGAAATCAAGAAAAACCTTGATCAACGAAATGAAATATCCCATCCACATCCCAGCGACAATGAATAGAGATTGCAAACAGTAATGACCTTTAACAAAGGATTATTGTAAATCATTTCACCCTGCCTGTTGACTAGAAATGATGCGCAGTATATATTAGGTCAAGGGAGTGAAGGAAACCTTTGAATGCTGTAGTGAATTATCTCCCATAAATTACTAGGGAAAAATTTAAAACGGCAAGGACTAATGCAAAGTGAATGCATTCCATCACACCCGAAACCGATGCAACATCACCCAACTACATAAACAAGGATACGAAAATGTAAAACTTTATTCTTAGATAAAGAAACAATGCATTGAGAAGGAACCGGAACCATCTACATCTACGTAATACCCTGCGAGCCACCACGAGCGTGAGTGGCAGGGGGTGAAGATCACCAAACATGCACTATTGACATGCAACTAGGATATTTAATGGAGATATTCTAGAAAATAGGGTCACATGCAGCTAGATGGTTAATATCTACGAAATAAGAAAGGGATTATTGGTTGTTATCACATGCATCATGCACTACAGTCTACTCTAACTATATTTCACCTACCTATCCCTTTGCTACGCTGCCTATTGTTCTCTCTTATGGCACGCGGGACAAATGACCTTTTAAAATCTATCGGTACGACAATCTGTCTCTCCAATCTTGTTAATCTGATCAAACCTAGCATAGCACGCAGGGGTTCTTAATATATATCTAACATCATCTGTGAACAAATCGATTTCGAATTTACTTAAAAGGTTCAACCTAAATTTTAACCTGCTTTCTGATAGTAATTCCCATTCTAGTTCTTCTATTAAACTCATAAAACTTACACAATTATCACAACGGCCTTTAACAAATTTAGCGGATCTCCTTTGCACACGCTCTAATTCTTTTATCATACCTTCCTCGTAAGGATCCCATATACTAGCGGCATATTCTAAATGATGCCTGAAAAGTGTAAAACAGCTTCTTTCTCGTACTCTCTCATCGCATTTGCCCAGAACCTTTTTTACGAATCCTAATCTAAGGTTTGGTACACTAGTATTTTCCCTGATATATATATATATATATATATTATTCCCTGATATTTTTCCCCCATGACATGTCTTCAGTGATGGTGACGCCTAAGTATTTAATAGATTCTACGTTAGATATTTTCTTTTCTTTGGTGCAATAATTATTCCGGGGAAAGCTATTCTTTTTCCAAAAGTTCATTATCGCGCATTTCTTCAAATTTAATTCTAGCTGCCAACTATCACACCAATCATCGATCGCATCTAAATCTTTAGCTAAAGACTGACTGTCCACTTCCATTTCCAGATTCCTTATACACTACTGCATCATCTGCAAAAAGACGGAGCTTGCTAATTTTAACTACTGTATTCAAGTAATTTACGTAGAGAAGAAATAAAGTTGGGACTATCACGCTTCCCTGGGGAACACCTGATGGAACTTTTATTTCATCTGAGCTCACACCATGAAAAAGTTCACTACGTCTACGTAATACCCTACGAGCCACCGCAAGCAAAGTGTGTGGCAGGGGTTCAACGTCAACAGATGCTAAAAATCATTAAGGCTTGGTCCCTCAAACAATTAGAGAGAATTTAGCAATCACTCAGCGCAGCAAGGTAGAGAAGATAATCAACGAAGTGTACAGCTGTAACTTGCGCATCAGTGTATCTCAAGTTTGAAAAGGAATACTGGCCCACGATGATCCTCATTAACGTGGTCACAGAATAGATGCCAACACTGGGTACCATACGAGACGAAAAGTATTCCATTATCCATTAGAATAACACTTTAAGATAATTATTATTGCGTCCACCACCACCCGGTGGAATAATGTCTGCTTTCGCCCGGGATCGCCAACATCCATGAATCCAATATTTCGAAAGTTGGCGAAGATCACCAAACATGCAATATTGACATGCAACTAGGCACATGGAAACATGTTAGAAAATAGAATCAGGTGCCACCAGATGGCTAGTATCTACATAATAACAGAGAGATCACTGGTTATAATGGCATTTACATAAATTTATCCGTATTTACCTCTCATGCATGGGATAGAAATGTTAATGCATGCATCATGCTCTATAGACAACTCTAACAATATTTCACCAACCCATCCCTTTGCTACGCTGCCTGTTATGCTCTGTAATGGTACAGAGGATGCTATTTATATGACTAAAGACGTATCCGTTAAAGGCTACTAAACTCAGATGAGTTTCTCATTATTCCGAATGCTACCAAGCCGTGGATTGACCGCGTTTCGCGCCCCCGAACTCAGTTCCCCGCCCCAGAAGGCAATGGTGCATCTTGGGGAAGCAAGAGCACAGCGCTATCGACCGGCAGTCCGCCCGGTTTTCCAAAATGTTATCGCCCTCGCATCCAGTGGCCGGCCGGCCCCTCGGGCCGCCTTCATCTCTCTCCTCCTCCTCCAAAAAAGCCTCCTCCATCGCCTCCACGATCTCCAAGGTCACTATCGCCACCACCTCCATTCAATCTGCCGCTTCCCGCCCTTGCGAGAGAGGGGCAAGCAGGCAGGGAGCCAGCCACCCATCTCGCTTGTAGAGGGCGGGGTGACGGTCGAAAAAGAATGGGGCCTCTCCGTAACGAAGGCCCAGGAGGACGAAGAGGCCGCCGCCAATGTGAAGAAGCCGACGGAGAGGTGGGCCTCGGGCCCAAGAAAGCAGATTGGGAGATGTCCCTTTCATTCCCCACCCCACTCTCATTCCCACTCCCCTCCCACCGAATTCTACGCTCGCTTACTCACCCGCCTATCCACATTCTTTCCTAGGCCTCTCTAACTCGTTTTCCTCTCCCCATGCGATTCCCTCATTCCCAAAATTCTTTCCGCGCCGTCCCCAAAGTCCCACGGTCAACTTGGGATACAATTTTTGTGAACGAATTGGACAGAGCTGATTTGGACCATGGTAGTATTGGTGTCGTTTACCATACTTTTTTACAGCCGAATATGATAGAGATTGTAAAATAAAAAGACTCGCATTTTTCCGTTTTTCGCTCCGTCATTTAGTTCTCGAGGTACAAGCGGCGAAAAACTGATGTTTATAACCCTTTCGGAAAAGTGGGCGTGTATGCGACCTCTTACGTCACCCACTTCGTCCAATCACAGCTGAGCCCGCGGATCCACTTCGCCTTATCGCAATGGGGGAAACACGGCTGCCTCTGCCAATGGGAGCGGTTGCGACATGATTCTAGCGAGCAGACCTTCCGACACCCCCCTCCGCTCCCTTCCCTTCCCCTAAAAGCAGTCAAGGACGGAAGGTGGATGACGTAAATGGTCTCAAAGCAGCTTCTTCGGCGGACGTCACCTTTTACTTGTTTAATTTTTTATTTACAGATGAACGGCTCTGGTTAGAACATTAATTTTTCACTAAAATTTATTTTTCGTTTCCATCTAACGATTTCGTGTACAAAATTCTGATTTCGGTTCCGAGTAAACGCCCCCATTGTAGCCCAAATAGCTTTCGGTGGAAATGTGCGAGTACTAACTGCGAGAACATACATCTGGAGCATTCTACTATATGGCAGCGAAGCATGGACAATAACAGCAGCAGAGAAGTCCAGGCTGAAAGCATTTGAAATGTGGTGCTACCGAAAAATGATGAAGATAAAATGGATCGATCGAATGACAAACGAAGAAGTGTTAAGAAGAGGGGGAGAGAAGAGATGCCTACTGAAAACCATAAAAAGCGATGGCCTGATGAAGACAATCGTCGAGGGAAAAGTGAACGGCAAGGATGGAAAAGGAAGGCCTCGTATGAGGTATATGGAAAAAGTTGTGAAGGATGTAAAAGAGAGGAGGTACGTCAATATGAAGAGGTTGGCCGATAGAAGAATCGAGTGGAGGGCTGCGTCAAACCAATCCTAGGATTGTTGACCGATGATGATGAAATGCTTATGGCTACACCTTGCGGAAGGACGATTTGGTGAAAAAGAAGCAAGGCTTTTATTTATTGTACGATATCTGCCGTCAATGTTTAGCTGTACTTCGTGCGAAAGTAAAAAGTTGTTGGTTCGTTGCAAGCCCTCTGGTTCAAATCTGATCATAGTCAGGCCTTCATGGGCAACATTCCTTGCTTTTCTGCGACTATTAGCACGCAAACCTACCGTAAACAGCCGCAACATGGAAATCCATTAGAAAATTTAATTAACCTTGAAATTTAACTCACAGTCCAGTCATTTAGGCCCTTGCCAAGATGTGAGGTTGTGAGGTTCTTTTCTAGAAAGGAATTGTGTTACGTGCGTTTCCGACGGCATATAGGCCCATTAAATGCCGTCTTGAACATTTTGAGAATGAAAGAAGTGAAAAATATTAGAATCAAGAGTACCTTGTCTATCTTTTCTCTCAACAACTCAAAGGAAAACTACCCAAATCGTACAATTCAAAGGGACAACTACGCTCCACAAAATAGGTTTCGTATCTTAACTTAAATAAATTCTAGCCATGCAAAAAGTTTATCCCTTTGCAATACATGACAAACTAGTAATAGTTCATTTAAGCCGTTTCAAGGCATGTTCGAAAACATGCCTCCAATCAAAGGCGTAATGTTAACTCGAAATAAGAAAACAGGTTCCTAGTAAATGGAAAACGGGTTGGAATCATAATCCAAGCAATTACCTAATACAGGATGCTAATGAGCCGACTAATTACGGTTACAGTGTACACTTACAGAGTATTATGTCCCAGCATCAATAAAAAAATACCCTTTTCCAGGCTACATAATTTGAATTTCATGTCTTCAGAGAAACTCCATCCTCTTCCAAGAGGATGTCATGATGAATCCTCAAAGTCATCTTATCACAACCCAAAATTATTAAGAACAATAACTGTAGTTTCAACTTAGATTTCAGAAAAGTACAAATGGTCGAACATAATTTTGAATCCTTCTCCCATTTTAAACCTCTCATTGCCAGACCTCCCATCCTCAAAAACTACGCTCAAGACCCCATCTTTCACTATTCACACCTCCCACTGGCCGGCGATGATCTACAAGGAAAAAAGGTGAAGTGGCTTAAGTCCTACAGGAGACTTGAACGATTGACTAACGGGGCCTTCAGCAAGAGAAGGCGTTAAGCATCAAACCGGACCAATCCTTCAGCACGAGGGGAGTCCGATGAGAACCAGCCTTCCGTAAATGAGCTCGTAATCGCGACAGATGAGGTTCCCACAGAGATAAGGGCAGGCGTTAATTATCCCTTTCGGTAAAACCGGAGGGGACTTCCTGAGGGCGTAAACTTAATCCAAATAAACAACCCAGGCACTGAAAATTTCGGAAATTGGGGAGAAACAGAAATTTTCGCAAAGTGAAATAAGGGGCAAATGAACGTATAATGAGAGCCGGAAACGCTCAGAACCTTCCGCCCACAAACGTGAACGGGGTAAATGTTTCCCTTTGAGCATTGCCATGAAGGAACCGCTGGGATGAAGTCTGAGTTCTGAGTCGCAAATTACATCGTGCACAAAATTACGAAACCTCTACGGCATGTGACAACCAACGAGAATATGAATGCCACATGGCACCGATGGGTGGGGCTATTAACAAAATTTTAATGTTAACTGAAGTACGGCCAATTTATCTGTCAATGGTGAGAGTTCACCCCCTGCCACACACCTTTATGGTGGCTTGCATGGTATTATGTAGATGTAGGCTGGTTTTTCTGGAAACATCAGAAATTATTCATGCAAAAACTGACTCCACATGAACGATGACAAGTAATCGAAGGCGAACTTTCGAGAAACGGAAGGCGGTACGCGCTAACGGAGAAACCATGAAAAAAGGGTTCATTCGACTCAAGAGGAAAGGGTGACTTCCTTCAGTAAACATTAATGTAGCGCTCCCTGGGAAATCCTGCCGATCGAACATTATACAAGATGGAGTTTTTATTATGGGTTTCGACATATTCTGAAGCTTCGCGACTGCTTCTTGAAAGTTGCATGCCTTTTTATAATCCGACTTAAACAAAAGAGGCGCTTGGCATGCTAAGGTTCCTGATAACGAAGTACGTACGAATATAGTAGCATCGGCAGTGGGTTTTTAAGACGCATTGACGGCATTTGTCATTCAGCGCCTAATCCAGTGCATTAAAAAACCCTAACCTCTTATTAAAAAAATCCTTCAGCTATTTTACATGACATGGGAATGGAGCAGTTTAGAAAGCGTTTAGTGCAAAATAGAACAAATAAATATGAAAGCTTAAAGAATTTCAAATGTGTCCATGGCCCAGTTTTTAAGAATGAGGACCAGTTTCGATATGAAAATCATTTAATTCCACTTTTTCCATGTGCTTAAAAACAATGTCTATCTTTTCGTTATCATTGCCTAGAGGATCACATACAATTAAACACCCACTCTAACAAAGTGCTAGTACCGAAGGCCCATTTGTCCGCGTAGACTTTGTGTCACTTGGAACTTAGAAATGTCCCGAGGAATACGCCACAGCTCCCTGCAGATTTCGAAAAATATTTTTTTCAAAAAAATAATACACAATCCTCGAAAAATAGACATTCCTAATTTACCCAACCAAGCACATCGAAAGACATCAATGTGATCAGTTAAAAAAATAATACATATAGCTGTCTAATTAACCGGATAAAACGCTAAAAATTAATACGTGCAATCAATAAAAAGAGCCGTTTAGATAAAATATGCCTAACAGGTTGATAACAGATTACCTTTATGAAACATTGAATAATACGCGAATATTTGAGTAACATATGGGCAACTAAGCTTAAACTGCAACAGGGAAACATATGATACATAACTTCTGAGCATACAAAATTCTAGCCCAATTGCGTGAATTAGTAGCAAGACGAATTCCATCTTTAACAATTAACTACTTTTTTCGAAACTCACTGACTCAACTTCGATTTACGTAGTTTTCTCGAAGAGGGTTAGGTTTGCATGAGGTATGATGGACCAAACATTTTGCAGGATAACACACTGTCGCTTTCAATAACGATATCGCCAACTTCAACTATCTCCTTGAGGAATGAACAACCCGGCATCTACCTTGATTTTAAATATCCACACACGCACCAAATGCCATAAAAACAGGACTGTAACACAAGAGGACGTGGGGAAAAGGAGAAAATCCAAGATCGCAAGTTATGGTGACGCTGGATTTAAAGCGCGACCATATCTTCCACATTTATAAGGGAAGGCGCTGGTTTTTCCAGAATTTGCCGTGAATGGAGAAGAAGAGAAAGTAAGCACCTTTTCTCCCTTCTTCGACGTAAATAATGATCCTAAGGAAACAGAATATATTTGTACAACCTATATGCGGCGGCGGTAAAATACTATCTGCATATTCGCATAGGACTCACGTTTTTCACAGCATTTTATTCCGCAATTTATATACCCGACTTTGTGAGGGCTAGATGTCGTAATAAACGGGTGATGTTCTGAGCCAAAGGAAAGGATGAAGCGCGCGGATTTCCATGTGAACAAGAAAATATGGAAACGGAATAACCGTCGGAATGGGATTATCAAAACGAAACTACCACGCGCGGAGAGACTGGCGCGCACGGAGAATAACTAATACGACAACCATAGTGGGCTGTAAAGTACGCCAGCACCGCAAGGCCTTACCGGCGAAATGCTGTAAGGAAACATAAAAACAGGAGGGAAACAATCAAATGTATGCTCTATCAACACAGGGCAAGTTTAGCGAACAACCCATAGCAGGCGAACTAAATTCGAGAAGAAAAACTTGGAAAGTAAATATTCGATCCTGAACATCTCATTTGCTACAAAAAATGACTGCCAGTCAGTTTTCACACTCCTATTACATCCGAGATGGAAACAACTGAGAATATATTTTTCAAGCTAAGAAATAATCATATTATACCTTTATAAACATTATTCACAACTTTTAGAACGCACATAGTACTCAGCCACGACGAAAAAATCTTCCGTCGTGACCTTGGTGGATTTGAAAAAGAAAAAGTATCACCAGCAAATCCTCGCCAACGATTAGTACCTAAACATTTCCACTCACGATCAACGCCTTGATATACTTTTACACTCATTCCCTTCCTAATATTTAAGCAGGTTTTTGGTAGATATTTAAGGCTATTTCTTCAGGAAAAATATTTCAACAGGTTGATAGTATTTTTCCATTTCTAGAGACAATATGAGCCTGACTTTAGATGCCATGAGGGTACTTAAACAGGTTGTCCTATTCAAAAACGGGAGTATCCCCAAGGGGAAGTGAAGAGAGAGATGCTGAATTTCCATTAATTAATTGCCAAAGGATAGCTTCAAAACTGAGTAATAAACTCGCTATCTACTTCTACTTTCACGACGCAAGACGAAAGAGAACCCGGACTGCTTTTGTAGACCGATTTAGGCACATGGTCCATTGGAAAAACAACGAAGAGATTCCTCCTTTACTCAGAAGCACGGATGAAAGTAGAAAGAAGTAAGATCGTAGGCATGAATAAAAGTACTAATGAAACAAAACGTGCCCAGGTGTCGACAAACAAGGGCCACCACATAGCTAGTCGCGGCAAGCAGGTCGCTAACATACATCTACATAATACCCTTCAAGCAACCACAAGGGTGTGTGGCAGGGGGTGATTTCTCACCAAACATGCACTACATATCATGCATTAAAAAGGAATAGTATTAATATAGTAGTCAGAACTACACTATTTAAAAAAGATAGAAATTGCAAAGCAAACATGCAAAAACATTCTGTTAATAGGGTTAGCTTTAAGTACGCATACCAACATTCAGCTACCAATGCTATTCATTGCTACTCTCCGATAGGACATATTTACCGTTATTCGTATCTCTAATTGTACGAGGCCTACCATACCAGTATGGCAAACCAAAGGTCCATTTTTGCAACATGCACGAAGTTTATACTTATCTTATAATGTAGTTTGAGGCCGATAGAGCATTAAAATCCTCCGAAGTCGGCACACCTTAAAAACTAATTCTACTGATATTACAGAGCAGTAATTTTCGGTATTCTATACAATTCCGTTCGATAAGACAGGAGACAGAAATGTTCAATTCCCCCTGAATGAAAGATTTAGCGTTTTAATTTTCTTCTAATCAACTCTTAATTAAAATTGGTTTCCCAGTCGCCGCTCCGGGCCGCGGATCGGATGGAACGCAGAGAGCGAGGGGGCGTGGACCGGGGGAAAGGGCACGAAGTGACGGTGAGCAGAACCCAACGCCTGCTTAGCGTCCGTGGGCCCAGGAGGAGTTTGCATGTGACAAGCAAACACACAAAGGCAAATTGACAAGGCATGCGGCAGCTGCCCGGTGCTAATGCCAAACGTATCTCCCTTTCAACCGAATTAAAGACACGATTCCATGCAGTGTGATGCCGCGAATGCCTCGCCATTCACGAAACGGGTCCGAAATAGCCGTCGGCGGTGGCGATGAAACCCGCTCTCTTTAGCTTGCATCGACTAAATGACGCTTGGATGGGGAGATGACTTCCCGAGCCGTCGAGCATACGTCGGATGTAAAACGGGGCAGGCGACATTTGCGTGGCACGAATAGGAGAAATTAACACAAAATACCATTGCCTCGCGAATCCGCTATTTGTCAAACAAGACAAGCTCATATTATGGACCTTTGAAGTCTCCCAGAGTAGGAGTAGCTTTCAGGACTAATGAACTACAACCAGACAGTAGTAAAAATTTGCGCATTAGAGCACAAATTGACACCCAGAAGAGTAATATATATTGGTTATTACCTAATTATTACGGCCTTTTCCAAGTTTTCGTGCACGCGAAATAAAGTTTAATGCGTGTTAACCTAAAGATTCACTACTGAAATATGCAGTCAGAAGCTATGAGCAGGTCAATAGGTATGATAGTGTAAGGCTGAATCAAGATTTACATATACAGATCATTCAGCGAGCAGCTTCAAGGGATATCATATTTCAAAGCAAGAAATAACACAAACATAAAAAAACTTCATAAATTGCAATACCCGAGTCATTTTGATGAGGACATATTTAACGATAGCCGTCAACTAAACTAGAGAGTACGATTTTAAACTTAACAAGTGCATAAATGTTGCCCGAAAGATGTTGGAAAAGATCAAATTGGTCAATGATGCAAAATCCCGGAAGAAAACAAGTCCAATTGCCAATTTTTTCTTCCATTAATTGGCTTTTGGAATTGAATTTCCTCTGGAATTTTTTTACTGCAAGAGTTTACCAATCAATCTAGGTAGTAAGACAAAGGTAATGTAAACTGAAGTGAGGAGTATATAATTTATTTTCATTTGAAGTGAAAAGTGATTTTCTAGCATAAGCTAAATACTAAATCTTGCACTTGCTTGATATTCTGCGCCGAGCATTAACCTTTGAGCTTCTGCGGTCTTTGCAAGAATACCACAGGGGCATAATCAGGACGAGAGGTTGAAGAGTAAACATTCCCAGCCGGAAAGCAGAGAAACAAAGGCACTCCCACAACAATACCGCAGCCTACAGTCAGGAAGAAAATAAACAGCCGAGGGATACGCGAATACCCTATAAAACAAAAGAAATAGGAGAGATTGTTTGAAGGGGTTTAGATTTGTGGCTGTCTCTACCACATTCTTCACTTCTCTCCAATTCCTTCAACTCGCCTCTTCGCTGGCAATTCCTGGGAAATTTCTTCTCCCCCACGATTCCCTTGCAACCGCGGAAATTCTTACACGTCTAGCCATTTATGAAAGCGTCCCAATGCGCAGCAATCATTTCTCCTCAGCAGATCTCCTGCACAGGAAAACCGCTTAGCTCCCAAACACCGCCGACAACTCACCGTCCAACCCGACCGCCGCCATATTAAAGCGTCTAAAAGCAGACATCTGTTTTCCCGTAACGCCACCTGCTAAAACCTACGCCCCACTCGATCCCCTCCTTCCCCCTCCATGCACACGCATTATGCCTCTTGGCATCGACAGGCTGCAGCTTCGATACGGCTCGTATAGGGCAGCAGTAACTGTTAAAAGGCCTTCCCATTCGTACAGTGAAGGGGTGGATTCCAAGACTGGGGTGCTCATAATTACGCTTTCTCACGTTTGCCGTAGTTCCTGGGTTAAAAAAACGTGCGAGCTGCACAGCCGGAAATATTACTAATAGTCATAAACGTCAATGTTTAGTAAAACAAACACTCTCTCAACTAAGATAAACTGACTTCTATGTAGAGGCTGTTCTCCGAAGCAAAATTAATGCTAGTATTACGAGGAGTAAAATATCAGATTCGACTTCTGAGGTACTATTGCCGCTGAAAATGAATAAAAATGTATAAAATATGCCATGGGTTTTCAATTATTTCATTACCTTCAAGTTCTATTCCAATACCTCTGATGTTATCACGTTGCATGGGCCATCACTGATCGATCTGTCCATCAAAAATTATTCAATGTTTAGATTTGACATATTACCAATATATTTGTTTTGATCCATCACATATGTTAATATGTTGGTTCCTCTGCTTCGAAAGCAATGCGATTAAAAATAGATGCTGTTGCTCCGATACCATTTGCTTTGCTATTTTAATCTTTTCTTTAAATTGTGAAGTTCAGACTAGAAAATAAATACTAATCCTTTTTATGCATGGTATGTAATGAATGTTTGGTGTGATTCACTTCCTGCCACACACCTTTATGATGGCTTGCTGGGTAATTTGTGTAGATGTAGAAATAGCTACCACTGGGTTTGAGGGAGGCTGTTCACCTACCGTCATCATGTGAGATATAGAACTTGGGATAGAAAACTAAAACCATTATTATATCCTTTGCAAGATTATTATCCTTTTCGCTACAAAAACATTTTCCGCTAGCTACTCACTCGAAAAAATAACAAAACATTTTTACGTGGTTGACACATCCCTAATCTTCAACCTTTAAAGATAAATTCTACATCTACATCTACACGATACCCTGCAAGCCACCGGCAGGCTGCACTCAAGGTGGGGGTCTAACTAGTGAAAAGTAACATCGCTCTTTTGTGTTCTCATCACATTTACCAAGTACTCTTTTTATAAATCCTAGCTTTCTCTTCGCTCGGCCGCATATTTCCCGGATGTCTTCCCCACGATAAATATTTAGTAATTGTTACATCTAAATATCTTAGGGTTTCAACGTTTTCGATCTTAGTGTTACTAATTTTAAAGGTACGCTCTATCGAATTATTCCTCCTAAATTAAAAAAAAGCACGCAAGTGTGTAACACCAAGAAGGCAAACTAAGAAGGGAGTCTGTACGTGATACGGAGCAGCCCCGCTGGAGAGAAGAAGTCCAAGCACGGACGGTCGGTCCAATGCGAGCACGTTCCCACCTCCGCACCGAACATTTTCAATCTTCCTCAACGACGGTGGCAGTTTACCCGCCCCGCGGTCAGTCCCCAAATCCCAACCCCCTAGCCTCACGTTTCTCTCTCTCTCCCTAATCTACACGCTCTTGACAGCTACACCGAGCACTTCCAGATGTTCCCTTGGCACTACGGTCTAATTTCCGCCTTCCAAACAGTCTCATACGCGGCCTGTCCGGCCAACTTGCGCCGCTGGCTGGGTTGCGCGTGACCATGAGGAAGGACGTAAGCGGATAGAGGGGTGGGGACTCGCCATGGTTCGCGGCTACAGCGACCGGGGGGACGGAAAAGGATCAGGGGGATGATGAAGATGGCCGAGCCGACACACGACCTCAAATACTGCGAAGCACACCGTCTGGTCTACGCTCGGACGACTCCCACAATTCGTCCAGCCAATCTATAATAGCTAAGTCATGCCATGAGGAATTAGCTTACGTTCCACTGGCCACTGAGGTAGGGTGACCATACTTCTGGTCCCGGAAATGTGAACAGTAAAGACAAATTTGTACACGCAAGAGTAAAATACAGTAAGACTCTTATTGATTCTCGGTTACAGTATTCACAAAATCTAATAACATCCATTCATAATTTACACTCTTCTCACATCACGAAAATACCTCACTCCACAAGAAATATAGACGAAAAAATTCTTAGTGTATGTGCACTCATCAGCCACTAAAATTTCAACTGATAGCATTATAATGTAAATATGAATTTTCATCATTGATAATTCATTGAACACCCAATATTAATTACACTTATTAGACTCTAGAATTGCCCGGACAGTTTCAGGCGTTAATCGGCGAAATTTCTTTGCCATTAGGTTTCAGAGGAAAAATTCACCGCAATTCCACAATCAGAAGTTTATGAACACGGACACAATTTCACTGCCGTGCAGCATAATGGTAGTGAATCCATTTTAGTGTCCCTGTCAGCAAAAGAGTACATTTAGACCGATTAGAAACAAATAGTACAATAAAAAAAGAGCACAAAAAAAGTACGTCTGGTCATCCTACACCGGGGTAGCTACCTACACTCACTCGATGACTGCTAGGGTACGAAAAAGTCACTGATGGCGACAACTAGGGAAATGAACAATATCGTACACTAAAACTTGAAGCTACATGCGCATTTCGTGGCCTTTTCGTTATGTCGAATTCACTCGATAATTAATATGATTTTCATTTTTACAAATAATAAGATTAGCAAAGATTCTTTTACCAACATTACATCGAAAAAGGTAACACTACTTAATCCCTGCAATAAATGAATAAACTCAACGTCCAAACTAATGCCTAACAAATTCGAACGCATTCCAAGATATCCACCCTAGAAAAGCATCATTTTGGCTTATATTCGATACAATTTCCTGAAATTTCAATCTACATCTACACGATACTCTGCAAGCCACCGCGAGGGTGTGTGGCAGGGGGTAATCAAATACTTGCATCGATCATTACGTTCCAAAACACGAGGCATTTAAAATGACTTAAAAGCCAGTGAAGCCAAAATCACAAACTGATATTTAAAGTTTTTAAAAAGCTTAACAGGCTCAAGACCACGCCATTAATGTACATCAAATCTACTAGGATAGTGGAATACAGATTTTATCCAGTCTAAACGTGTAATAACCCTCTATAAATGATATTTCCCTTAATTTTCCGGCACCTGTATGATAATGTCTAGAAAAAAACATCCCAACGATAATATTTAAATGGAAAAAAACATACTCATTTTCAATTTTGACCCATATTTAACCATAAATGCGGTAGTCAACCATGGATGGTATTCAAAAGCTTCCTTGAACATCGCATGTAGACGAGGCAATTGCCATTCGGTTACACTACCACCCTCCCCACCCCGACGCAATCCAACGCCCCGCGAACTAGCGCAGCGGAAAAAAAGTTCGCCTCGTTTCCATCGTTAGCCTTTATTTTTTATTCATCCATTTCCCTGAATCGGAATCTCGGAATCAATTCCGTGGCACGGGAATTCAGTGCTTTTTGCAGATGGACCCGAACGGGTTGGGGAAAAAAATGTAATTAAAACACGGTATACAGGGGAGGGGGAGTCATGGGCCTGGCGATAACTAGAGCGGCAAGTCCACGTATCCGAGACATGAGCGAATAATTCCAACGGTCCGCAGTAAAAACAAAATGGAGCCGCACGGACTATTCGAATCGGCCGGAAAATGCCCCTTCACCCTTTTGAGGTATACGGGCGCACAAAAACCACTCGCGCTGATAAAGCATCAGACACGTTTTCTCCATTCCGAATCCTGGAAGCGAGAGGCATCAATACCAACATCACTCGAAATGGGTCGCATCTCCCTTCATATTTTTCCATAGAGGTTCCGGGACCCCATATGATTTTTTTCTTCATTTTGACCCCAGTTTGGGCTAGAGTTATTCTGATGACACATCGTCCGCCATCAATACGCGGATAAAACTGAAACTTCCACATCGCACAGCTGAAAAGGGATTGCCAACGACAGGTCTAGAAAATATTCAAACCATAACGAAGACGCAATGCAGTCGGTAATGAAAGTAAACGAGGATAACTGACTGGACATCCGTTCGTGTAATGGGGAAATATTTCAAACACACCTACCCCCACAAATGAACGCAATGAAACTAAATTGTAAAAGTGGTGAAGAGCAGCTTCGGGTGAAAATCTTTCCCGAATAAAATCATAATCTTGAGTAAATTTTCTGAAATACTTGATTGCTAGATTGAACTAGTAATTTTATCAGATTTCATACTAATTGTAAAGGCCATTTTACACCGTATATTTTTTGTATAATTTCTTGTACAAACGCTGGTATGAGGACAATTATACCGTATACAGCGGCAAATTGTGTGAACGCTTGTGCGAATGTTTTAAAAACGGAACGGAAAATAGAACCAGTTCTAATTCCAATCAGACAACCATGCCATTTCGTTCAGTTCCACACATTCGTTTTTACAATGAATTGTACTATGCAGGCACGTAGCCAGGAGGGGGGGGGGTACTTCATCCCCCCCACCCCCCGAAATTTTTTCCCAATAATTTTGTTGTTCTGAATTTAGCAGTGAACTTCACTAGTGAGAAGAGAAAGTATGGGCACTGTAAAAGCAAATACCAAGCATTGAAATTAAGGGAAGAGATTTGTAACATATGGGCACGGAATGGGCAAGGCTAATTTGCTTCAAGTTACACAAGACTTAGCCCCCTCCGAAGCAAATTTCTGGCTACGTGCCTGGTACCGTGTAAAGCGGCCTTAACACCATCACCACATTCTTTGGAACACATTTGCACTGAGGTTACTGCTGAAACTTATGTCGGAGACAAAAATATTATGTGACGGTTACTCATTTTATGGAGATCAATGTCAAACAGTCACAAATAACGAATTACACAATATCGCGTTCTTTCATGCATATACATTCGTAAAGTTTCAGCACAGTCAATCGCCGCATTTTCGTCTACGTTTAATTTCAGCAGCTTGTGCACATTAACTGTGATCTGGCAACGCGAATTCACGAAAAAAAAACAAATTCGGGGAAAAAACACTGACTTCATGCTCTCCCACGCACAGACAACGGGGAGGAATGAGACATCGGAAATGGAATTCATGGACACCATCTCGCGAATGTCGATTCACAGAAACTTCCCCCGAGTAACACTTGACGCCGTCGTAAATGCCGCCGGAAAATACGAAAATTGGTGCGGGGAACGGCAGCCTGAAGATTCCACCCACCCGACTCATTCCGTAAAGAACGGCGATAAAATTCGAAGGACTCAACAATGGGCACTAAAAGGGCGTAATTGTGCGGTCTCAAGGGATACGAACGCCTTTTGACCCACGACAATCAAAGAAACTGGTCTGCAAAACATTACTGGTGCTTCTGTGCGGACGCACGGCGTTCCCTTCGTGTTTTGAAGCCGGTGCGAACACGTTTCAAACGGCGGTGGTGCTGGCGGGGGAAAAACGCAAGGCAGAGGTTCTTTCCTCCTGACCCTGCCCACCTCCCTCGCCATCGCATAATAACAGCGTGATAATTATGCACAGTGCACCGTATGATACGCCACGTGAGCACGGCGTTCGCGTTTCGTGAGCGGGACAAGAATGGTTTCGGATCTCACGCCACCAACACTTCGGTTCCGGTAGTAGTTCCCACCCCTTGGGAACGTCGCGAAAACAAGAGACAGCGACACGGCGTGAAATTTTAGATACACAACTCCGCACCGCGTCATAATGGGTTAGGGGACAAAAGCTCCCAGTGAATGTTACAGGGAATATTTGAACAAAGCCAAAAAACTAATCATTGGCAATTTGGGCGTAAATAACCTTTTTTTCTTCCAACTTCTTCGTAAATTACAACTGAAATTTTTAACTGTTTTTGAAGAGTTCACGTATGACTACTTTCGTTGCATTTTTCAATATTTTCAAGGGCCATATTACAGAGAAACTAGTTGTAAATAAATCCATTAAAACAACGGAATCTATTATCAATAATTTACTTTGGAGAAGATCCATCATCTCAAGCCCAAACACAACTGCATATTTTTTGTCATAATTAAATTACTATCTTCTTAGTAAATGAAACTGCAATCTCAAATATCGGCAGCTGTGATGAATTTAGGGACATCTACATCTACATAATACCCTGCAAGCCACCACGAGGGTGTGTGGCAGGGGGTGATTTCTTACCAAACATGCACTACATATCATGCATTAAAAAGGAATAGTATTAATATAGTAGTCAGAACAACACTATTTAAAAAGATGTCGTGCAAATTCGTCTAAAAATTGCAATTTCAATAATATCATAATATTCAAATCTACAATCTAACGAAAATATTTGACCGCTGATCTATCGAATAGTAACGAAGCAAGCTTAGTGTCACATACGTTGGGAGGATATACCTATACTGGTTGTGTTCTGTCCAAGTGCATTGTACGTGATGATGGCGTAACTGCCGAAACCGGTCTACAATCATAAATAAAAGTGTGGAAGTCACTAAGACATTTTATTGCCGCAATGGTATCCTTCCACAAAATTGGAGCTTCGTCTTTCGACTTTATGTTGGGAGGAGAATAATTTAACAAGGTCAAGGTTGCTTCTTCCAGGATTAATCAAACGTTGCTGTATCCCAATCAACTGGTACCTTAATGCATACTGGTGAAAGCTACTATCACAGGAGGGACTGGGCAGTTCGTTAGATTCTTATTGTGGAACAGCGGGCCTCGGAGACACGCATGAAACACAATAAAAACATTTCTTAGCATTCACGTATAATTCTTTCATGAAACGACTCCGATTCGCAATAACGAAGCGCACCATACTAAATCCTATGACGGAAGAGGCTTCCGCATAATTTCATGATATTTATTTAATCAAGAATATAGTATATTGAGGCACACAGCAACATACATCAACACATTGCTATTCCTCATCATACGTAATGAATTTTTGGAAAAAGAATAGCTCTCCTCCTACCACTTACAAAATAAGTAATAATGAATTAACAAACGTGGAATCCATTAAATATCTTGGAATAAGACTGACAAATGATCTTTCCTGGGGTAAACACATTCGTGAAATAATGGGTCAAGCGAATCGCAAACTGGGTTTCATTAAAAGAGTATTGGGTAAATGTGACGATCATGTACGAGAAATCAGCTACTTTTCCCTTGTTAGACCTCATTTGGAATATGCTGCCAGTGTATGGGATCCCTACGAAATCGGTCTAAGTAATGAACTTGAACGTGTGCAGCGAAGATCGGCAAGATTTGTAAAGGGACGATACGATAATTATATTAGCGTAACCAGTCTATTAAATGAATTGAAATGGGAATCATTGTCAGATCGCAGGTTGAAATTTAGACTTAATCTCTTCCACAAATTCCAAGGCAAAATTTTCAGTGATGATGTTAAAAATATTTTACGAACCCCAACTTATTATGGCAGACTGGACCATAATCATAAAGTTAGAGAAATTGATTGCCGAACTGACCGATTCAAAATGTCCTTTTTCCCTCGCACAATAAGAGATACGAATAACGGTAAATATGTCCTATCGGAGAGTGGCAATGAATAGCATTGGTAGCTGCATGTTGGTATGAGTACTTAAAGCTAACCCTACTAACAGAATGTTTTTGCATGTTTTCTTTGCAATTTCTATCTTTTTAAATAGTGTAGTTCTGACTACTATATTAATACTATTCCTTTTTTATGCATGATATGTAGTGCATGTTTGGTGAGCAATCACCCCCTGCCACACACCCTTGTGGTGGCTTGCAGGGTATTATGTAGATGTAGATGTAGATAGAAGAGGCTTCCGCATAATTTCATGATATTTATTTAATCAAGAATATAGTATATTGAGGCACACAGCAACATACATCAACACATTGCTATTCCTCATCATAGGATTTTCGTCAATCATTGTTATAGCCTATGCCAAAATACAATTACAAATGGAATAAGATCTCAACTGTTCAAGAATTCTTCCTGACGTTTTTTTAAATTTAATCCAAATTTCTCAAATAGGATATTCTGAAATCATTTAGTTAATTAAAACTTATGACAAGCCGTACTGGATATTTGTAATTTGATCGAACAGTGAAAACATTGCTTACAAAACTTTACAACAGGCGAAAAACACATTACCATCAGAGCGAATCAGCAAGCTTTTATCTGACCATATGCTGACGAAAAGCTTTAGCACTCACCAGCGCCGTCACGGTTATATGGTATTAAAAACGGAACAAAACATTTACTACGCACAATAAAGGCGTCGGAGTAAAAAATCTACCATAAGGCATCAATAAAAGTTGAATAGGGGTTGGAATCAAATGCTGGAAGAATCGAGAACCGCTATGATACGGGCCCACTGTTATCAACACAAAAAAAGCATGAGGATATACCCGTTTCACAATGAGTGCTGAATAGAGTAGAGAGTGAGACGACACGCTCGGCTACTTTATCTTTGGGTGAAGGACGCATGGACCCGCAGGCCATAAAGACGTCTCTATCCGAAGGAGGCACTTCGAAGCGATAATAATAGCATTCGAATCTATTCTCTAGAGCAGGAAATGAGTCAAAATCGATTACGACTGAAATGATTGCGATACTAATCGAAATTAGCGGCATTGAAATAGAGTTGGAGCGTACCACTTCTCCGCCTGAATGAGTGGAAATGAAATTTGAGTACTTCACGACCAGCATTACTGTCGGGAACATTGCATGCGCTTAGGATACTTGTGGCTACAAAAGGAGGAATTGGATGAGTAATGAACGGGGCAAGAGAGAATGTAGACTGATTAGAGGTTCAAACTCTGCCACACACCCTCACGGTTTTCCGTAGACGTGCATATGCACATGAATAGGTAAAGAGTGGCAATAATAAATCAAGTAAAAAAGACATTTTCGGTAGAATAGCCCAGGCGAAAAGGGCATGTTCCCAAAGGATATCATGCTTACAGCTACGTCCACAAACGTTAAATAAAGGACACAATTCGTTAAAACATATTTCTGGAGCATAATTCTTTGCGGCAGTGAAGAATGTACAATAACAGTACCAGAGAAATCAAAGCTGGAAGAACTTGAAACGTGGTGCAACCGAAAAATGATAAAGATAAAATGGATCGATCGAGTGACAAACTAAGAAGCTGTAAGAAGATAGAAGCCTGCTGATAACTTTGAAAATAAGACGGGACAACTTACTCGGCCATATCTCCATTGGCCTGATGAAGACAATCGTCGAGGAGCAAGTGAAAGGGAAGAACTGATAAGGCAGACTTCGGATAAGATACGTACATGGAACAAGCTGTAAAGGATGAGAAAGAGAAGAATTATATCAATATGAAGGGGTTAGCCGATATTAAAATCAAGTTGAGAGCTGCGTCATATCAATCTTTGACTGTTGACCGATGATGATATGAACAGGAGAGTCTACGATGACCAAGAGAAAGCAATCCTTCGCAGAAGAGCCAGGCGGTCGGGTTGGAGCTCCGCACATCGTGCTTGCATAGAGGGGTCCATTGTCCCCCCCGGTTGCCCCCCACCCCCGACGCACGCCGGCCAGGGGCGTCGTCAAGTCGCCCGTGGGTCGACGGACATCGCGGCCGTCGCCGCTACCTCGCGCGCCCTGAAGACCGGGTTGCGAAGTTGGGGCGAGGTCCCCAAAGAGCGAGGGAACGGGAGGGGAGAGCCGACTCCAACTCAGTCCCCCACCCCCCATTTCCCTCTCCCAACGCCGCGACGTTGCCAAATTTCCCCGTCCACCCGAGCGGGCGTTTAATAATCTCCCCCCGCCCCGCACTCGGCAACGTCGAGCGCCGACGGCCGCTAAATTGAGTGACATGTTCCAGAGCAGAGTTCATTGCGGAGCAAGGGAAGGGAGGAGTGTGTAGGGTGAAGGGAGGAAGAGGGGGGGGGGATAAAAGCAGATATGAGGGAGCGAGAGGAAATGGGAATGAAAAGAAGAGTGCATCTCTTCCCCTCAACTTCGTACCGTGCATCAGTCGTGAGAGAAAGAAATGATCCCTTCATAATTTCTCCTTCAGCGTGACACGGAGGACAAGATATCAGGAGACCAATGCTCTCTTGGTCACTTCTCATCTTCTTGAGTAGCTCCTTCTCTGTAACTTTGCCCAGAAACACATATCTACCAACGAAGATTTTCAAAAATTATCTGCGGAATCACGAAAGGCGGTGCGAATTTACGCACCGCATACATTTCAGTAGTTTTGCTTCAAATGCAAGTTCTTCTCCATAGCATGCAGTCAAAATGTCCGCTGAATCAGTAAAACTAAATTTACACAGATTTATACCTTACCTAAAAGTTGCCTTCGGACTTAGAGAAGGAATCGATTCACAAGGAATGATAAGCCGTTGTTTTTTATGGATGGCATCAGATAAAAGGTTACAACCAAATATGAAACTTCGCGTAGAAATATCCTTTCCCTAATGTTCCATCGAATATAAAAAAGGTTAGGGATTACATAAAAATAATTTGGGAATAAATCGGGAATAAGCATCAGATTTTAAAGATGCACCTAAGATTTTTCTTGATCCAAGATTGAAGACTCTATCATGGCTCCTTGGTTTTGCAAAAAAATTAAGGTTTCGTATTTCCTTAAAACATATCCAAATATCCTTTTCTTGAATTGGAGAAGGCTTCCTGACTTTTCACCAGAGCCGAGGACACAGTAGACTACAAAAAAAATAGACGAAGAATTTGCAGCGATCGATGCGGCTCGGAGACAAAATATTAGCATACGCAAACGCCCTGGGATATTGCCGGGATAATGGGGTTCCGGCCTGACAACTCAGGTCAGCAACGACGAAGAAGCCACCCTGACACGTTGATTCTGCGTGAATCCTCACGTCATGAGCTTATGCATAAGATGACGAGGGATTATTAGGATGCTGGTGGGCTCATGTGAAGTTGCATGGGGACCAGGCTTTCGCAGGCAGGAGGAACCGTGGGAGGCGAAGAAACTACACGAGGGTAGGCGCAAGAGATAATACAGGTAAATCTCTCCTCTTGTGCAAAGAGCACCTCCAATTAGTCAACCGACGAAGAGGATGCTGTCAATTAGAAGAACTAGATACTTGGGGGAAGGACGAAACCAAAACAGCACTCTCACTAGCACTAAAATTTTTACAGACGAATACAGACATCTGATCTTATAAACAACGACGATTTTTAATATTAATTTTTCAATCTTACTTAATATGATTTCTGGGGATGAAGTTTCATGGTCATCTCACACAATTAATATTTCACCTATCAATTAATGTTACCGATACGGGGGAAACAATTAATATTACTGATCGCTACGCGACACGAAAGTCATAAAATATCTTAAAAGATCCACAGCGAGTGAAATAGGTTTCAGCACGACCAAAGATCAAGTGTTAGTCATCCAATAAAGGTAACAGTGATAGAACTTTTGGCACCTTAAAATGGTGCCTACAGAAGATGGGGATGCGTGGTGTTTCACCAGACAGGGTAGGTTTTCGTGGATCACTACCACTCTCATTTTACACTTCGAAATGTCTCCTCTCCTTACGCTATTTTTACTCATATTCCCTGCACCTCTTTATGCTGTCAAATAATTTCTATCCACTTGCTCCCCTTTCTTTCATACCAATTACTCTTCCCTCCATGATGGCCTTAAAAGGAATGAGAGTTAAAAATCGTTCTATTACCAGCGCATAGAAAAAACGCAACGAAGGACTCCAAAACATTCTCACCCAGCCACGAAGAATCTAGGATTTATAACCCAATTCTCGGTTGACTGACGACCAGGTGGGTCTTGCGAGGTGAAAGGACATCCACTGGCAGAAAAAAAGACATCACGTTCTGTTTCGGAGGGGTGGAGGCTGGTGTGGTGGGAGATATGGTCCCGTGGTGCAATGACAAGCGACTACATTTTCAAGAGATCGTTCACCGGGCCACGAGAGACACTGCAATTTGCGCGTTCCGGACGAGCAATAAGACATGACGTCAACGTCAACTTGAGCAAACCGCAGACCTTAAAACGTCAGCAGACGGAGAAATACGACGTCACCGTGAGGAGCAAAACACCGAAGTGACGCAAAGACTTCGTTAAATCGGAAAAAAATAGAACGAGAGGACGGAATGAGGCAAAAAAAAAACAAAGAGCTCACTCGAGTTTGTCCTCCGAGCATGATGTGCCATCTTCTCAGACAATGAAAGCACAAAGGCAAATCGATAAACCACAGACGAACCTCAAATCTTCCGCTCCAATAAAAATGTACATCTGTCCGCCTCACCGCTAACGTATGGACGGTTGGGTGGATGGATAGGAGTGGAAGGCAAGTGTTCTGCAGGGACGGGAAAAAGATATGCCGCAGACCTTTGCACCCGAGGATCGATAATCTCATTCTTTCTCCCGTCCTCTATCCCACGCCTACAGCATCTGTGTTTGTGTGGAAGATAAGGGGAAACGAGTTGCACGCAGTCGTTTCTGAGAGGCAGGGAAATATTCCGATTCCGTTATAAAGAGATTAGATTTGCCTAATCACGCGGTTAATCCGCACCGAGGGAAAAATTTGATGCGAGATAAACGGCTTCAAAAGCCTCCACTGGAATAACTGAGATAAACCCACCCGAGGAGTCCCGACACATCGCGATTAATGAAGGCAAATATCGTTTCACACAATCAAGAAACTTTCCATTTAATTTCGTTCCAAAGCAACCGCCTTTAGGAAGACCAATATGGTAATTTCAAGCACTGACAGACATGATTTCATAGCCTTGGGCTTGACTAAAGAAACGTTTTCACTCAAGTTCACGATGTTCATTGATCCGAAAACCTGACCGTGAAAACCGTAAGTAATTACTTTGGAATAACAAAAATTTAGACCTAGACGATGACATAAGCAGACAACCAGCAGACCACTACGCTACGCAACTTCCTCACAACTTCATCAATTAAATTGCGGATCAGAGTCGAGGATTAGGAGAGTCTGGGTAGTGGTGTTCATTCCGGCTCGATTGAACTTCATCTAAATCATATTCAAGCCATTACTTACACTTGATTCCTCGCAAGTTGGTGGGCAAAATGCAAAATATATCTTTTCACAGCTCAAATAGCAATCTAAAAGCAAGAAAAATCCATGCATATTTTTTTAAATCCATGCATAAAAGCCTATATATACTGGTCACACCAAATCTTGAAGGGGATTGGAAGAGGGGGGTCATCAGCAATAAACTAATCACTGGGATTATTTATGGAAAATAGCCACGGATGAAAGTATGTGATTGAATCAATCCTTTTTCCGGCATTACAATCGTTGCTACTTGTGCTTGTGTGATTAAGCCAAGCGGTCAATAGAGTTGAAATAATTTCCCCCAAAACCATTAACCTGATTTTGATTTGTCCAAGCTTCTCTCATAAGAGGTAATTGAATCTTTTAGTTAACGAAGGGCGAATGAATAATAGATATTTTTTCCGATGTGATTAATTCCTCGCACACCTTAACAGCTGATCTTCGTTCACCCCACACACGAAAGGCACAACAGTTTCAAAAAATTTTCAATATTTTTGCATTAATTTAGAAAAGCAATGGTGACTGGTTCGGCAGATATTGGAACGCTATAGTAAATACCTTTACTGTTCGATTACTTTAGTTTTTTTGCGAGTCGCCACTCTTATCCATGATCTTCATTCACGCAGTTGATTGGTATTACCTTATATTATATGCAACATTTCATTTCATGAACATTTCCTCATAAATACAAATTGGAAAGGAAAAACACAGGTCAATGGCAAAATAAACTGTCAACTTACACGTAATTGCACAGAGCTAACGTATCCATAGCTCATGAAGGAATTCATTACATTAATTTTTACTTGGATTTACATCATCATTGGTCAACAATCCTAGGATTGGTTTGACTCAGCCCTCAACTCGATTCTTCTTTCAGCCAACCTTTTCATTGTGACGTAATTCTTCTCTTTTACATCCTTCACAACCTGTTCCATGCATCTCATACGAGACCTGCCTTTTCCAATCTTCCCGTTCACTTTTCCCTCGACGATAGTCTTCATCAGGCCATCATGTCTCAAGATATAGCCGATTAAGTTGTCCCTTTTTCTTTTTAGAGTTTTCAGCAGACTTCTCTTTTCTCCTACTCTTCTTAGGACTTCCTCGTTACTTACTCGGTCGATCCATTTAATCTTCAGCATTCTTCCGTAGCACCACATTTCGAATGCTTCCACCCTTTTCTTCTCCGCTGCTCTCATCGTCCATGCCTCACTGCCGCAAAGAAACATGCTCCAGATATATGTTCTGATATGCTGTTTCCTTACTTCTACGCTTGTATTTACTGCTGTAAGTAGATTACTACTTGGATTTACTTTTTCTTTACTTCTTGGATTTACAAGAGACGGAAAACCGGGACTTTCCGATTGTGGCCCAATGAGGCTCCCGTTATGCGATCCGCTCAACCTTTGCCCTCCTCCCTCCTTTTATCTTCGTCGCCAAGCACGGAGGTGATTCAGCGAAGGCCGGACCGAAGCAAGAGGGACGGGAGGGACTTGATAATAATAAAGAGTGCCGGGGGGAGCCGGGCGAACTTTGGCCGTGGCGTCCACGGGAGCGAGGGAGACTCCGACGGCGGTAGCGCACGCGACGTGAAGGTTGGCTGGCGCACGATGGTGCGCGGTGGGGGAAGCGAGGGTGCACGAGTCAAGAGCACGCGACCCACCCCCCCTCCACTCCTCCGTCCCAGCCGCCCGTGACCACCACGGAGGCGTCGCGTGACTATTTAGCGAAAGCGCACGCCACCTGGTCAATACCGAGATGGGCGAAACCCTTTAAAGGGAACATGAGAGCTATGGAGAACCCCGGCGAGCTTGACGCTATCAAAACCACCCATAATTCCGCCCACAAACACACTTTTTACGAAAAAAATCTCCCTTTATTGTTTGTCTACATCATACCAATAACCAGTGAGACTAATACAAACTTACGGACAATTAACCTCCCCCCCTCAAAATTATTTCGTCTATTGTCTAGTCCTTGAAATGAAATTGGGATATAAAAAATAGCAAATACGTTAAGTGATTATCATCAACTTATTTACAATCCCTCCTCACATTTACTTATTTGCACGATTAAAAGCAACGCACAGGTACATCCCGATTAATATTCATTATTCTTCGTAGTTAATCAGCGTTTCAAAAGGGGGTTCTTGTTTCGTTACGCTAAAAGATTTTTCTTTTAACATAAATTATAAGCAAACGATGAGTTTCAACGTCATCTTAGAATGCGATGTCGAAATGCTGTTAAAAAAAATTCTATCCATTGATACCTTATTCATTATTATAGGATTTGTATTTGCAGAAAAAAATGAAAGAAAAAATATATATGATCTATGGCTAAAATTGCTATCATCCAGCAGAACACTTGTGCATTAAAATTGATACAAAAATATATTTCAATCAAATCAAAACTAGATTAAAGAGCGGGAGTTTACGAAAACGCAGGTAATATGAAAGGGTAACAAAATAAAACAGAGTAGTCTATATTGCACAAAGCCTGTTTTAATCATTGCTAACTCATGCATATTAGGGAGATATAGATAAATATATTTACAAGAAAGCCTTTCTAACCAGTAATCACTTCGTTGCTACGTAGATACTATCCATCTAGTTCCACGTCACTCTTGTATGTAACATGTCTCCATGCAAGTAACATTGCAGCTCTTACAATTGGTTGCATGTAAGTAGAGCATGCTTAATGATCTTCACCCCCTGGTTAAAACCCTCGCGGTGGCTCGCAGAGTAATACGTATATGCAGATATACGTTTATTTGAAGAAAGAATTACTGCATGGAAAGAGCGGATGGATGCCGAAATGCAATGAGTGCTAATGAGCTTCGGCACGTCATAAAAACCTGCCGGAAGAGATATAATACTATCAATCAACTAGGGTTTCACTTAATCACCACAAACTGAAATCGTGAAACATGTTTGGCTTTCCAGCGACTTCCCATGGTTGATCCAAAATGGTGTGATCTCGTACCTTAGAAACATTTCATTTTACGGAAAAAATGATTCAGCATTTTACGAAAGTTACACTTCGCTGCGCAACACGAAATTGCTTTGATTCATCTGTTTGATCCTCAGATTTTCGTGAAAGTGCATGCAAATTGGAGAACGATTCCCAGAAAAAAGAAGGCAGGATTGTGAAAGTGGAGATACGATTTTCCACAAAGGGGACACTTCTACATCAGAACCAACAAAGTGAAAAAATAACGACAGTTTCTATTGAGCTATAACAAGGGAGCAACACTTCTATGAAATGAGGCACAAAAAAATTGGACTGTGGAACAGCAAAATACTGAAAAATGACCATTGTGATCGATTCACAAAGCTGTCATATTTAAATTTATTTAGCCACGGTGACTTTGGATGAAACATCTAAAGGTGAAGTGAGGGAAAAAGTACTCATTGTAATGGGCGAGAGAAAAAATGAGCCTCTCGCCAAGCGGAATCCGTAAAAAAGTTGAATACCTCCGAAAACATCAAAAGATTCAGGTTTTGATTCCATCGGAGATGCCCACAATTGTGAGTCAATGGATAAACTTCCCAGGGCAAGAGGGCTGATGTTACATCTTCCGCGCCAATTGTTTCCCAAGTAGCCTAAGGACCAATAAAGGAGAGATACGAGGATTTCAACGAATATAATCATCAGGGAACGTGAACCATAGGGAAGGTTAGCAAATCTTCTGGATACGAGATCTATTACCCTCTTTGTGAGGAACAAGAGGGTTATTCGTGTTTCCCGACGCGAAATGCATAGTGATACATCCACATGCATTCTCAAACTACAGACACCTAACAAGAGAACAGTCATAAACCCGAGTACACTGGATGCAAAAGCTAGAATATTTTATGAGTAAACAGTTACGATGTAGTCCATTGAAAGGAGGATCGCTATTTGCTTGACATACCACAGCCATGCTTTAAGGCTGGGTTCAACGTCCCAACTCAAACGCGAAAGGTTAAATTCAATGCATATGTCTAACAACGAAACAAAGAGGCCAAGCAAGCGTGCAAACACCAGTAGTTATCACTATGAAGGTAAGTAATTTCTCATAATAGAGACGAGAATTAAACTTAGACCAGATGACTACGTTCATTGTAGATACCTACCTAGATACATCAAGTTATCCTGCGCCTTACATTCAAGTTTTACACTTCGGAAACTACATTCAGGACGAAGGAGGAATGTAAAAAGGTATGAAAAACTCAACTGTCAAAGGAGGAGGATTTAATTAGTCATTTGTGTGCAGAGTATGACAATGACAAGGTCGTTTGGCCCCACCGATAAGTGGCGCTTCCATAAAAGCAGGAAGATAAGTGTTGAATTATATAACCAGTATTACGCTTTAATGTATGCTAATCTCCATTACATTAGCTACTTCCCATGATTCATTAAGCTTCAAGCGAGCCAGTGTAACAAATGCAATTTGCCTGAACACTCGTAAAATTTTAACGACTACACAGGTTGCCCGCCGAGATGATGGAGACAGCATAGTATGGCTTGGGAAATCATTTGAGCAGTAACGTACTCATTCCTTTTACATGACAAATTAACGCTTCCAGAGCCTTGAACACTATCTTACACTAGGTGAAAAATGAAGAGGTGACAGAATAATAATGCCCCAAGGCACTTCCTTACCCACACCGTCATTACGGATTAAATAATTATTTTTCCACGCAATAACAGAAATGTGTGCTTAAAATTCTCTCATATTTTGCCCGTCTATAAATATAATTAGCTCTTCATTATTGCCGTGCGCTAAACCTTTATATTTTGGCAATGGAAAATGGGATTTATGCGAATAAAGCGAAATTATTAAAAGTGAACTAAATATAGGACACGGGCGTGTTAATGGTAAATGAATTTGGACGAATTTTACGTGATATTCTCGAGTTATTAGCAAAAATCAAGAGGATTCCGTTCCCGTTTCCCTTGCCAACTCTCTTCTTTGCAAATATTTTTCGGCATATTTTTATCGCGTAGTCAAAAGTATTTGTTATGTCCCTTGTTAATCACCTGGGTAAATGAGATAAGGCTGCGATATCCAAGAAAAAAGCAGCCATGTAAACAAACATCCCTATCGAGATCAAGGATTCCTATTCTCAACCAGTGGGAATAAAAAATTAAACTCGTCCTTGAAATTCACAGAATGGAATACGTCCTTTTGCGTGCTTACATTAAAAGAAATTTATCTTAATGTGGAAATAAAAAAATATGAGACATTGTCGAGGAAGGGCGCGTTTCGTGGGTGAATAGGGTAGTTTCCTTCATCAAAGAAAACAGACCTCATTACTGGCGATTCGTGCCCTGCCATAAATATATTTATTTTACGCAAAAATTTTGGACTAAAAAATCCCAGTTTACAAGAGAATTAAATGTTAATTTTAAGATCGCTTGAAAAAGCTCTGAAATGGCGGGGTGCGCTGCCTTCTTGCTGACGTAACAGGTAGGTAGTTTACGTTGCGAGGCATAGGAAAATTCGTCTCCTGAACTTACCATTGTATTTCCGGGCCCCTCAGCTCTAGTGAATATTTATTAGTATTAGCCTGTGAAAACTACCAAAGTTGGAAAAGTCTTCTCAGTTAAACATGGTATTATTAGTCGTTTTATTATAGGCTCAAGGACGACCTGCTCGTGGTGTCTTCTGCTACGACGAAGCATGGCGTCAAGGTCGTGCGGCGATGGGCGAACTACACGGTATGCTTGTGAAAGGAATACTAACTGATTTTAAATGAATCAACGGCATAAGTAATATTAAGTAGATAAAAGTTAATTATAATAAATTAACGAAATAGATATGCCTCAAATACTTGTTCATAAGCTTTAGCGGAGTGCAGCGTCTACTTGGAAGCGTCCGAAGCACTACTTGGTGGCAGATAGAGGAAATAGTTTGACGTCACTCGTAGGATTAACCGGCATGCAATAGTTTGCCGTCGCGTTTTCGGGCCATTGATTTTTTTCACTTTTTACTTACTGAGGAAAAACAGTCGAACGGCTTAGAATACGTACTCCAGAGGTAATAAAGTTTCGATCAAGACAATAAAAAAATAATAGGAAACTAACCTATTGGGAATCGAATAAGGTCCAATCATTTGTTATGGAGTAAAACTGGAAGTAGGGGACGCAAAGGGAGAGAGTAGAAGGCGAGGAGTCGACGGGAAAACAGTGACGGGTGTGAAACGTGGGAGTGAAGCGAGGGGAGCTATAGGGAGGAGGGTACGATCAAAGACGAAGATCACCATTGCAAGGGCAGCGGAGGGAATGGCGTGTGACTCAAAGGATATATCGCACGGGGGCCGAAAAGGGGTCCCGACCCATCGCCCCGAAAACCTTTTGTGCCGCCATTGTTGTTCCGTGCGGGTGCTCGAATAAATTCCATCCCCGGTACATTCACCCCCGCGGCAGCCCCCCTCCGGGCGTGATAAAGACTCCACACAGCCCTCCCACCCAACCCCCGCTTCCCCCACGCCCTCTCTCCCCAATGGTCTCATCCAATTCCACCGATCCACCCGGACCAACAACACCCTTGGTTTCCCCCCACGACTGGAAAAACTCCTGGGATCCCCCACAACCAGTGGAGCCCCTGATCGCCATCGCAGGCTGCTTACTCTCGCCGCTTCACGCACAATGGCCCCGGGATACGTGCGGATTAATAATTATATCCGTGCACGGGGGAGCCCACGGCAAGATTTTAATCCTACCGCCACTGAACGCTATCGAGAGTGTTCAAAATTTTCAGAGGAAAAATGTCGCCGCTCTGGACGAGAATTGTTGCATAGGCCCTTTTCATTTTCCTTGGTTTATTTCACAGATCCATGATCCGATTCCCACTCCAAAGGGAATTTTCCTTTTTCTATTTTCAACTCACTCAACTGCCCTCCATATTGGCAGGAGGAAAAACTTCCGGTGATTTCTTCGTAGTGATTTGTAATAGGTTATAGTGTCTACCCTCGCGGCCAGAAGAGGCTTGAGTTGAGCCCGCTTCAGCCTGACTAGTGCTGAAGTTGATGGGCCTCAATACCTGGTGGGTGAGAGTTTATGGCACCCCTAACAGTTGACCTTAGAGTCAGGAATGCTTGATGTTTTGCTGGACTGTGCATTGGCCCGGGAAGCCAATGATCCGTGGTTCGATTCCTGATCCAAGGGATCTTTTAACTCATGTACGGCACGTGCACACTAGACAGTGTGCAGCGTATAGCAGCTAGGTTCGTTAAAAGGTGTTACGATAGGTTGAGTAGTGTAATACAAGAATTAGGGTGGGTGTCATTATCAGAGCGTAGGTTAAGGTAAAGTTTAAATCTATTAGAGAAATTTCAATCGGATAGCTTTACTGAAGATGTTAGGCACATACTAAAAACACCAGCGTATTATGCTAGAATCGATCAGATAAACAAGATTAGAGAGATAGATTGTCGTACTGATAGATTAAAATTGACATACTAGCATTAATTTTGCTTCGGAGAACAGCCTCTCCAAGAAGTCAGTTTATCTTAGTCTTAGTTTCAACATGGCATTTTTCTCCCGTACTATAAGAGAACAGAATAGGCAGCATAGCAAAGGGATAGGTAGGGGAATTATTTTAGAGTAGTCTGTAGTGCATGATGCATGTATTAATCCCTTAAATACTATAGATACTAACAATCTAGTTGCATGAGACCCCATAGTTGCTTTTTCGCATGTCGGTAGTGAATGCTAGGTGATCTTCACCCCCTGCCACACACCCTCGCGGTGGCTTGCAGGGTATCGTGTAGATGTAGATGTATTTTCCAAAGCATGTGAGTACACTTCCGGGGCTACAACATTTATTTCAACTACGAAAAGGCATTACGATGATTGATTTAAGGGAGTGTTATTTCCTCAGTGGGTTTAAGTCGATTATGCCACCGATGCCATCTTATTCTTGCCTATAGCTATTACAGAAGCCGGATAAATTCGGTCCGCGAGGATTACACGAAATACTTACTGAAATACGGATTTAAAAACTTAACGAAAAAAAACGCGACTCTTTTAAGCATTCCCACTCACGGCCCTTGCCATGATGAATGAAATCATGCAAAAGCCATCTTTTAAAAAATTCTGCCCTCGCAACAGTACTTGCCAAAATCGATGGAGGGGAAGGAGGTACGCATTAAATAATCATCCACGATGTTGCTGCCTCATATTGCGAATAAACATTACCCATGGCAATGACAAAATGCTCTCTAAACTTAATTTTCACTATTTCGGTACTTTTCCTGCTGATGTAATGGGAAATAAAATATTTGATGGGAGGACCACGATACCAGAAAATGCAAAAGAAAGACTCAGGAAAGTTTTAAATGACCTAATAGCATATTCAATCTCATATTTTCGCAGCGTTGAACAGTTGAGCTCTCCTGTTGGTGAATCTGTTGTGGTAAAACAACGCACGCGTACGCAACCCGAAGGGATGCCGGTCTCAACTGATCTAATACCACTGCCGATAACTTGGAAGCATTACTGGAGAAGAAAAATTTTAATCCCCGACTCATTATTTACGATGTCCGCTAATATTTTCTACTGTAAATACTTGACATGCATACCGTTCAATAGTCTAGTATAAGATATACGGAAAGGGTAATTCATAAAAAAGCCTCTGCACACTAAGTACAAGCCCCGCAACTCCTTAAGTAAGAAGAAATGACATATAAAGGAACAAATTGAAATATTAACGTCATGCGTAGGAGCCAAATGGGTGTCGTTTTCAGATTAAATAGCGGCCGTTCCCCTTAAAGTTTGGCTAAGTGTGGGAATGTCGGATTACAATTAAATGAGGCGAAGGTATTCACTCGACTGATTTGCGAGCTGGGGAAGGAAAATCGGGTGATAAAGGAAGCAATAAGAGGAACTAAGGAGATCACGAAGGAAGAGGGGTCTGATAATTGGAGAACTGCTTGAATAGAAAATATGTACTCATTTCCATACTACCTTTTCTGGGGGAATCTCATAAATCACGAAAAAAAAGAAATACGGGAGAACGAGCAATTAAAATCGAAGGACGAAAACGGTACAGTTCTGACATCGTATGCATCATTAGGCGGATGGGATGGAAGCTTGCATGCATTGAATCTTTTTCGACTTCATATTGAGTGAAGCATTACAGCATTAATGAGAAAAGATGGAATAAAATATACTCTAAATCAAGTTAAGCCGAAGAATCGATCATAAACAAAGCTTAAAATATTGGAAATCCAATCAACGTTTTCGATATCACTCCCAAGTTAACAAAAACGTTCGAATGCAGGCAATTGAAAGTTGGTAATCGGAGGGTTTTCACGAAAAAAGAGATTTGAGTATGTTTCTGCGAGCTCTGCAACGCTTTTTTTCTCTCTCTCTTTCTCTGCTCTCAGTCAGGGTTCGTGGAAATATTCAAAGGATGGAGGTGCTTCATGACTGGAAGGTGAATTCACTCATTCGAAGAAGAGGAAGAACTTCTGACGAGAGCAGATACGGAAAAAGGATTCAGGGAGGCATATTGCAATGGGGAGAGTGCGCCAGGGTACTCAACGAGTGAGCTCGGGGGGAGGGGGTGCAAAAAGGCGAGTGGGGGGGATTTTCATCCACGGGATCAGGGACACACAGCCACCGGAGAGGGGGGATGAAACTGTCCCCTCTCCAATCCACAAACCTCGTTGAGGGGATTATAATCTTTCCCCCTCTTCCCAAAATGATTCAAGTTAAATGAAAGGGTAGCAGGAAATGGATTTTGTTTGCGGAGACGAAGAATAGCTGCATTTGATTTTTGACTCAAATGGTCGCTTAGTACGCGATTGACACAATAGCTCCAGATTAAAACTACAACATGGTAAATTGTGTAATTAGATTATATGTTAATCTTATAAATATGTACAATACAAGTCCTCTTGAGCCCCTGTCTCGTCAGGAGGTGCTTGTATAGGCAAAAATAGTTAGGAAGAGGAACACACATTAGTTGATCAGGTACAATCGATCATTTCTCTTAATATAAATAAACTAAATTACACACTTGTTATCAGTTAAACATATATACAAATAAATAACAATCCGTTTCATTGAGTTATCATTGATTTTCAAGTAATGGTTTCTTACAATTTCTATTCAATTTTGAAATTGTGGTTATGCTTGGTGTACTAACATTTACATAGTTGAGTAATTTCGGTATCGTTACTCTTAGTATTCTATCTATATAATTTGTGGAATTTCACACAATTCTGCATGTCTTAACTTAATTAAACAAATTGCATTACCAAATAAAAACAAATGTAATCAACATATATTATAATGGTAACTATGCCTCCCTCTCTCACCAACGCTATAATTCTCAACAGGCATCATAAGTTAATCGGAGCGTGGTAGCCTAGTGAGTAGGACGCTTGGCTACTGACCGAAGGGTCCCGGGTTTAAATCCGGGTGAAGCCTTTGGAAACCCCCGAACGAAAAATCCTCGGAGTGCGAGGTGGCCCAGGGAAAGGAACTGCCCATCCCCGTTACCCTAAATGTTTGAAATTCGAACGCCTGTGGCTTAGTCCGGGGTGAGCTCTACCCTCACCTAACAAAACCAACCTTCGGGTTGGATCACTGAGTGAGTATCATAAGTTCGACGAGAAATGCATTTATTTCAACCTATTATTACCATTAGGAATGACGGATGGTTACATTGAGTGGATCGGGTGGGTTTGGTATTCATATACGTCTACGTAATACCCTGCGATCCACCACGTTTACAGTACTGGTCAACTATCCCGAGGGCCTGGTTTCGGATACCGCAGTGGTGGTAATTATTATTCATCAGTACATCGGTCTCTGAGTAATGAGTGGAAGGCAGTTCAGGTTCAGTACACCATTCCGATGGAATTTTAAATTTCGGTTTCCATGGCGCCTTTCTTTGAGAGCACACTAATGCCTACGTTTCTCTCCACCCTTCTTCCATCCCTTAAAATTTCCTGCATCGAATGAATTATCAACGAATTCTTAATAGCGCAAATAACCTATACTCTCAACCGCCTTTACGAATAAATAAAACCTTGATTACAATGACAATCAATGGTAGGATAAAAACTCCTGCTATTCTTTCATGTCGGAGTAGTATCAAGGCCCAGTTTTTTTTACACCTCCAGTTGGTAACAACCACAAAATTGCAGCATCCCTTGTAGTCAGACACCATGAGTCAGGTGTCCAAGGGTTGATTGAACAATCCACTTCCCTGATTCATAAACTTCGTGGACGATAAAAATCTGCTGAATAAACCACTTTATTCATCGAGTTGAAACTTTCTGGGATTTATTTTAGGTTCGCGCATTCTCACAATGAGGCGTCGACGGAGTCTTGTGATAGGCGTGGCAACTTCTGGAAATCATTCCATCCGATTATCATATAAATCGGTTTTCTCAAACCCTTCCCGACCCTCGCATACACCTGAAATCATTGTTCGCAGATTTGAATACGTTTCCTTTTACTAGCAGTGTTTGAATGACAACATACCAGCTAGAACTAGCAAACATACTTACGCATGTATGTACTAGAGTATATTCCAATATACACCGTTCTGATACGATTTATCTAGCCTACGTACAGACCAATCCCTTCCTCTTCCACCACACGGAATCAAATTAGTATGATTCCGACACCCACCACAAAGAGGTTCCTACGATACAGTGTGGTCCCAATGCTTAGGACAACGCTTCAAATTATATTGCCCACGAAATGGACACGCAAGACTTCCCAAGCGCCAACATTGCTGCGAGATCTTTTATTTCTACATTGAAAAGATCAAAAAGGAACATCCCACCATCACGTACGTACGAACTTTTGTTTGTAACGTTCCCCAATTGGCGATAAACCGAGAAAAATATGAATCAATTACGATTTCAATGGATACTGATGATTGGTCGGATGCAGAAAGTAAACGGAACATGAGGTTTTTGTGGGAGAGATGGAGAAGCGGAGAACTCTAGGTAATGAAAACAACATTTTGTTTCTAACCGCAAGTCACGAACATCACTGGATAGAGTAAGTCAATCGGATGTTTCGAAGAAGGGAATTGACCTCCCATCCAGATGTCCCAGGCCCGAATCCCGGTAGTGGCAGATATGGGAAATCCAATTGGGAAATTGGACCTGTGGATCCCATCGCCTGTCGTAAAGAGAATGTTCACGCCAAATTTCGTTATACCGATTCCGTTCCCTGAAAAATCCTCCCAATACCCTATTATCAACCTATCGTAAATAGAGCCGACCTTGGTTGCCTGTTTGGTTACGCACCGGCCTGAGAATCTATAGTTCGTGGGTTCCAAACGCGCTAAGGGATCGTGTCGGGCTTGTCTCGGGATTAAGTTAGGGTAAACCATGCGATATAACCTAAGCAATTTGGAGCAACAAAAAACGAAGTCTACTCTTAGAAAACCTTAAGACTGTGTCGTGCTAGTACTACCTGTATATGGTGCAAATGACCTTAGCAGTCGCTTGCCTTCTCCCAATGATTACTTCTTACACCACGATGCCTTCGTTAAATAAATCCACCAGAGTATGACAATGAAAGTACACACAATAGATTAAAACATCATCATCAGGATTTCGATCCTAGGATTGGTTTACTGCAGCCCACCATTCTGTCCTATTCCTTGTTGATTCCCTCACGTCCTGATATGTTTTCTCTGTCACGTCCTTCTTTATTTGCCCTATATATTTATCCCCTGGTCTTTCTCGCGGGACCTTTCCTTAAATTTTAGATTAAATATGATTAATAAAAAAAACAGAGAAGAAATTAAAGTTTAAGATTTTTATTTTTATTTTTTTCGTTTTTAAAATTCACGTGTAGGTAATGCATGTCAGATTAACTTCTAAATGATTCTTTGCGTGCTGGAAGAAAAGTAGACCTGGTGATGTGTGCTCCACTTGTTATTTATGGAAATCTCTCCATAGGTAGTATACGTAAACTTTAGTCCAGAACGTAGTATAAGTAAGCTTTAGTGCACGTCTGGTGATAACTTACCCCCTGCTACACACCCTAAAGGTGCCTTACTGGGTAGTTAGTAGAAATGACTATTATTTCTACTACAATCCTCCCTCAATCCCCCTTGGTTCCCTTGCAACCATTACCACGATTCCCGAACGTCCACTGCCCCCTCGTCGCTTCGTCCATTAACTCCTCTCAGCCGTCTCTTACGAGCCCAAGGCCTCCTCCTCCAAGAGTTACGGAGCGTGGAGCCGCGCCCTTGAAGGCGTCGCACATAATGGCATCGCGCACACGTCGACCCAAGATGCATGTACGCACACGTCCCATTGAGACGTCTGTACACGACGCGGTCATGTTCCCGGAACCGCGTGAGGCGGGAGAGCCTTTATGCCTGCAGCCCCGAGAGACACTACTGCGGCGGAGCACTGCCGGGATCATGCTCACGTTGTCTCCTACGAACACGGTATGCACTCGGAGATTAAGACAATTCAGAAGACGAGCTAAGCACATGCTGGAAAGAAACGGGAGGCGCGTCATTACAATTCAGCATCCGAGGAGTGAGACTGAAGTGAGGTTTAGCAAATACTGAAGTCACGAGTTCGTCGGCAGTTTAATTTAAAATTAATGCTTCGTTTACTCACATAAACTTGTGTTCAACCCGAAGGTTGGTTTTTGATAGGTGAAGGTAGAGCTCACCCCGTAGGTACTAAGTCATTGGCGTGTGAAATTCACACATTCAGGGTAGGGGGGCCAGATCCTTTCCCTGGACCACCTGCGATTTCCTACGAAGTTCTAACACACAGAAAATTGAAACGCGAGGATTTTAGATGGGGGTGTCCAAATTATTTAACATGACATTAGACTCACAATAATGCATAGAACCGCATTACAGCTCAAATGAAGCCAAATTATTGGCTAATAATTGCATATTAGTACTTGCTACAAGCTCAACTCACGTCCTTAAATAAGGAAAATAGAGAAGGACATGAAAGAGACGTATCAGGACGTGAGGAAATTAACGCTAAATAGGGCAGAATGGAGGGCTCCAGTAAACCAATCCTAGGATTTATATGCTTATAATGATGACAACCTCAGCATGTAAAATTCGGTATGTCCCCCAACAGGTGCCATAGCACATCGGACAGGCATATTATTAAAGCGAAAACGATCACTTTCACACCACTGGACGATTAAAACTTAGTTTATTGTTAGTTTACATTAGGGACCCTGGTGAATGAGAAAGCCATGTGGAATATAAAAAAAGGTATGGAACAATTCATTAATAATTCAATAAATTTTAGCCAACAACGACTAAACCGCGAGAGAATTTTTTTAACTACTCAAAGAACACAAAGGAACAGCTGTCATGAGGTATCATCCATTTCATTCATTTTCTTTTCAACGTTATTGCCGAAATTCATCTTACTAACCAGTCCACATCTGGTTTTCCATGATTTACATTTCCATTTATGGCCAAATATAATCTCTGCGAACTAACCTTTGAAGAGAGCAACTTACAAATCGTTACAACCTCTGTTCACGAATCATGAGCCTCATCTGCATAAACAAAGAGGACCGACACCAACTCAACATCATTTCCGCTTCGTTGAAATCGCTTAATATGCCCCCGTTACAAGACAGAATCCCCTGCTCAACATCTCACCACTGTCTCTTATCGCTCTCTTCCACATTCCCTGAGCCCCTTCGGTTGGTAGTCCTTGGCATGAAAACCATTCCATTCCCAATAACACCCTCAAGTGAAAACAAGTAGCCATTCCAAGATAAATGAGCCATAAATCCCACAAGAACTGTCGAAAGAGTATTGATAGTTACAAAGAGATTTTTGAAAATAGTATGCATATCGTTATAACGAGAGGTTCGAATGGGTGCGGCGGCTATAGCACTTGATCCCGTTCAGAGACAATGAATACCGGCCGAGGCAGGGATTTTTTAGGGGTAAACTGGTCACTACTTGAGTGTTCTAAAAAGGGCAACTTAAGTTCACTACTTCGATCACTGGAAAGAACGCTAAAACCGCGGACCCCTTGGCGCCTTTCGTTTAGAGTGATCTGCATCCCCTGCCATATACCCTAGCGGTGGCTCGCAGGGTATTACGTAGATGTATAGTAGATTAATTCCAAAGCCAAAGTTTTTCTCCAACCTTCTTCCGTTCCCTGAAATATTCCTACCCCTTACGAATCGCCCACCGTTTCTATATGGCGCGCATGAACTGAGTTGTCAGCAACATCGCCCAGCCCGAAATCGGTCGCACGAGAATGAACTAAGATATCGGTAGTATCTCCTATTCACACGGAAATCGACAATTTGTTCATTTGTCCTGATTAATTATAATTAACAAATCATCATGCAACTAGCATGATGCATACCGTTATTTGCGATGAAAAACGATACATCGAAAATATCGATTCAACCAATGAACCAAACTAAATTCATCATGAACCTAAAGCAGCCTTTGCACGTAGCAGTTGACTGCTATGACACCGGCGAGACGCGCGATATATCGCTATAGCTACTCCTACATTGTATCTGCACCAACCTCTATGCGGCTTAATGCCGCTAGCTCGGCGTTGCCATAAAAAGAAAAAGCGTTTGATGATATTCCATATGATTCCATAGTAATTAAAAAAAAGAGAAGTTGACACAGCGTCTGTAACGTGACTTGATTGGTCGATGGCTACTGGGCTACTAGGTCCAACTAGAAATCTCGTACCGCATCAAATGAAATCCAGTAGCTCAGCGAGTATACTAGCTAGCATTCTTGCCAGCCAGTATACTAGACCTTGCACTGGATCAAGTATCGTGTGAAACGGGCTTAAGGTTAAATGTTAATGAAATTCTTCAAGAAATACATTCCATTGATACTTATTTTGTGGTCTCATTCTTTTTTGAGAAGAATATTTCTTTAGGGGAGGGATATCCTAGTTATTATATCCAAATTTCCGGTATCAGACATCGTGTATCGCTTTACGTTAGCGATTGTGCTGGATACATTTCCGCTGGAAAGTAGACGGGCTTCAACTATGCTAATAACTCGAACTTGGATCGATAGTGCTCAACACATGTCCAGCATCGACCTGAACTCGCATCGCAGTTGCTGTTTACACGTGCGAGTGGGGTTTAGCAGATGTTAGCACTTGACAATCAAGTCAACAGTGGACTGCTACGCGTGAAAGCACCTAAAAAATCTATCGGTCCCATTCCATCCTGCAATTCGATATATTCTTTATGAAAAATATCGACTTTGGGTCGAAATATCGTTGCATCGCCCGACCCAAGATCGGTCGCGCCTCCCTGTGGGAATTCCTCCTTACCACTCGTCCCCCACTCATCCTTTAAACTCACGTGAAGTTTCATTTTCTCTCCGCCGTATCCGCGGCGGACGTCACCTCGCCCCATACATCACTCACTCCTCCCTCCGCCTTATCTCCGCCCCTTCCTAGTTTGCTTCACTTTCCTCACCGCCTCAAGATAATTCTTCATCCACCTCCTCTCTCCCCCGAGCCCCGTCCCATCCCATCCACTGCAAACACCGCTGGCGCTGGTGATTACCTGAGGGTAAGCCCGCCCTAGGCTAGGACTCCACCTCATTTCTCATTGGTCGTAAACGGACGGATTCCTGCAGCAGAATTTTGCGTAATGGACGCGAAAAAAGAAGAGTAATCGTCCCCGTCATTCGATTATAGGCTGGCGTGAACTACACAAAGAATTATGGGCGGTACTCTCGCAGGTTTTTATTGTGCTTCTCACGAGATTACGTGGCCACTATTATTCCTGGCATACGAAACGAGAAACGGATGCGCGATTAGCATACAAGCTTAAATATATATTCTGAATACAGATAAAAAATCATCACTTACGAACAATTGTGATATGCCCATTTTTCATAAGATAGATGGATGTTGGAATCAAGAAACGAAGCCACGAGCTAATAATTCGAATAGAGATTACGTTAGTGGAATAACATGTTTTTATTACCCATCCGTGGGGTAATTTTGCATGAAGCTTACGACTAACACGAATATAATGCACCAATAATTTAAATGCAGACGTCAATAACGCATGGTAGGCCCACGGTATAGTTATCGGTGACTTTTTTCAATTTTACAATGCTCCAAAATCAGACGAATATTTCGGATTTTTTTGAATAAAAATTGAATCTAGACGTTTTGCATAAAACAAAGTCTAAATATACTGTATTTAAATATATTGTACACTAACCAACAAAAAGAAAATTACAGATACAACACCTCACTACGTTTCAAAAGCCGCCTCCGATTAATTTTTTCGTGAATACACTCACCAATTATTTTTCATTCCTAAAGTCATGCAGATAATTTTTTTCTATTCCACTTTGAATACAGCAGTTTCCCGAAGATATAATTCACATACATTATGGAAATTAATGTTACGGGATAACATTCACCGGTCATGTTAGATGACGATGTAGGTCCCTTCCACAATAGTAGTTTCGCAGCTCTTTCAAATCAAAATGAATAAAGAGTTGGTCTATAAATTCCAACATTCTTAGGTTAGTTTTATCACACACTCATCACTGTTCGCAAGAAAATAAACTTTTATTGCCGGCAAAAATGATAATGAGTACCACTAGCATAAAAACTTTACGACAGACTAGCGAACATGTTTTCTCTGATGGTGGGTAAGACATATGGATCTAAGCGCCTTATTGCCTCAATAACCAATAAATCTTCAGACATATAACATTTTACACGATTGCCATGCTTTTAAAATTGCAACTCCTTTAGAGGTCAGATTGGATCATCGCAGTTAAGTTCACAATTCAAAGTAAAAACATCGACATATTTTTCTTAGGCAACAGCTGGAGCTGTTTGGAAGCGCTTCTCATTGTTCTTCAAACAATATTGTGAAGATGAGACGATCATTATGAATGATTTCACTACAGATATATAATTTATGTTTCTCCTTTGCGAAGCCCATCTCATTCCCTCAAAGGTTTGCACTCACTGAAAAAAAGCAACGATCACTACACAGTTAGCTAGACGGGAAATGGCGGCAATTGGTTCGCTCTTGTGATTGGTTGGCGCTCGATCTCCTCTTACATGTTAGATTTGACGCGTTTATTAGCGTTTTCGTAGCATAAGCATTTTCGTGTAGCGTAAGTTCTCTCGAAGAGGTCTGTTGAGGATAAAACTAGTGAACATCCCTCTGACGGATGAAAATTCCGTGAATCGCCTGACATATTCTATAAAGAACAGGATTCCACCGCAAAAATGTCTTATCCTTCATATTACTCAAATATCTGATTATAAACGCGGGAGTGATCGGGTTCAAGCACTTCTAAATCTACCATTCGCGTTCCGCACGCTATATCTACATTCGCCCCATGGCCGTAACGTACTCAAGAGCTTAAGGCCATAACATACTCAATTTATTCGGTGCATGTTAAAACACAGATAAAGTGGTAAAGGAAATGGATTTGTCTTTAAGACCCGAGGAGAAATAATACTTGCGATAAAATAAACGAAAACAGAAAGCCATCTCGACTACGGCTAATAAACACAGTGGTAATGTCGAGAATACTTTCAACAAAATGCTTTTGAATGAACAGAGAGAGGATGACAATATTTAACTCCATTCTTTACGCCACAATATTAGTGTTTTGGCTACATGTGCGTAAAATGGTAATACACACTGGTAAATTTTGTGCTGTTTCAGAGAAATGTTTACATATATTAAAATATTATGAATAGGTACATAAAAATGGCTATTTGTGAAATGAGATTTTTTTAAGCTTGTAATTACGCCTGAGTCGTTCTAACATCCCCACCATCATCCGTTTTCAGTTTATTAAGAACAACCTAATTTACTGTATCACTTTATCTATGACACGACGGAACGGGACCGGTAGGATTTAGAAGTGCTTGAATCCGTTCACTCCCGCGTTTATAATCAGATATTTGAGTATTATGAAGGATAAGACATTTTTGCGGTGGAATCCTGTTCTTTATAGAATATGTCAGGCGATTCACGGAATTTTCATCCGTCAGAGGGATGTTCACTAATTTTATCCTCAACAGACCTCTTCGAGAGAATTTACGGAGCTTGAAGTGTGTCCTTCTTCACAAGGGAAATTTATTTGGTGTAGTCCCAGTCGGCCATTCAGTTCATTTGCTTCATGTCACTGGGGAACAAGTTTGCTAAAAATTGTTCCCCAGTGTTACTATATATTGGAATTTTTGAATAAGACTAGTTTCCATGTCAGATTCCGACTGGTAACCGAGTGTTAAATGAAAATCAGTATTTACAAACCGTCAATTAATATATTTTCCCCGAAAATGCAAGCTCACTGCTCATACAAATCCAACGACTTTTAGTGATTATTATTTTAATAGAGATAAATTGATACTATTTCCTTTTTCATTATTTGCTACATTTTCATTCCTTTTAAAAATATATTATGGCTCCCCAAAAATATTTAAGTCATTGTGAGGGACAGACTTCCGTCTTCTCCTCTTCCGTCTCACAAGTTCGCTCTGAAGTCCTGGTTAGACGGTGATATACACACACAATTTGCATCACTTCAAAACCTAATACTTTTACTGAATACATGACAAATGCAACAACGATAACATGAGACGTGCGGACAAACAAATAATTACCAAATCAGGAGGGAGAATCATGTTCGAGTCCCTTAGGTCGTGCTATCATTTTTCGAGGATTCCCACTGTTGTTCCCTGAGAGGGGCACGTCTGCACTGAATGATTCTCCACGCTCTCTCGGAAACGGACTGGCGCCCCTTACATCCACCCTTCGCACCTGCTCGCGGACGCCAGGGCCAAAAGAACCCCAGGAAATAAAAATTAGACGCCGCGACTTCCCGAACCACTCTTCATGCTTCCAGCCCATCCCTCCCCTCCGCTCCACTACCTTGTCTCGACGATTCCTCATCGGCTGTCTCCTCTCCTTCCACCCTAGCTCATTCTCTTCACTCCCCACCGAATCACGACGTGATTTGCTCTTTAATTCTCCCATTATGTGGCTCAGGACTGTAATTTCTGTATCAGCCTACGCGATAATTGTTCCCTCACAGCCAGTGACCAACCCAACAGCCCTCCCACCCCCTCTCCTCCCATCTCCGGAGCACTCATCCTCCGCTCTTTTTTTCCGGCTCTCCCTCCCGGCTCGGAACATTTACGACATCCTGCCCGGGGCGGGAGTGGGGGGGAGGGGGGTGGGGGGGCGGTGGGAAGGGGGGAAGTCACTCGGGCACTGCACTCTCGATTTCTCGATTAATTCCCGCAATGAGGGGAAGCTCCTCTATTAGTTGCGGCAAATCGGGAAGGGGGAGTGTATCCTGGAATGGATGAACGGAGTAAGGATACCAAGGCCTGGGCGATATATCGATATATCGTAAAATATCGCGATATTTTAATATATCGCGTATCCGATGTTGAATTTTTAAAATTGACGATGTATCGTTGCTCGATAAATATCGTCTTATCGTGCCCCGATATTTTATCGGGGCACTATAAGATATCGGGGCACGATAAATATCGCGATCACGATAAATATCGCGATAAAATATCATGATATCGCGCAATATCACGATAATTCATCGGGCGCGATTACGCGATACATGAACGAGCGCAATATCACGATATTTTATCGTGATATTCATCGTGATCACGATATTTATCGTGCCCCGATAAAATATCGAGACACGATAAGACGATATTTATCGTCACGATATGAGTTATCGTTATCGCCACGTTACGATATTCTAAAATTATCGTACCCGATATTGAATTATCAATATCGCCCATGCCTAAGGATACCTCGACTCGGTACCAACAGAGGTTTCGGTCGTTCCACAGGCTCCATGTCACCACACGACTCGTTCATTTCTACCTAGGTTTGAGTTCATGGGATTATAGTACAATGATTAAATGAGGGACCAGGATATAGACCTTAACAACGGGCGCGAACGCGTCAGCGTTATTATTTTCAATACCGCTGAAGTGTGCGAATACGCAAGACCTATTTCGAATTTTGCCTGAAGCTTCAAATCAACAATATCACTTGGTAAGGAAATAAAACGGTTAAGGTGAGCAATGCGCAAAAATAGGGGGTTGCGTCTTTTAATAACGATAGCAACAATGTACACGGATCTATTTTTCGCGTTACCGCAATCTTTATCGTTAACGCTTACCCCTAGAGTAGCGCAGGGTTAGCAATAACCGCCTATAAAATTCGCTCCACTGATTGTGATAAGCAATTTGAAGTGCTGTGCGAAAAATGAAGAACGGAGATCACGTTCTCTCTGACATAAGTTAAATAAAAAAATAACGATAACCCTAGCGCACGCCTTATAAAGATCCATGATCGAGGCCATGGACGCGTTATCTTAGGACCTTAGGGATCGGATCAGCATGATACGACCAGAGCGCACTCATTGTCGCATTTCTTTGGGTAGGTACTTTTGAGCTCTAAGTACTTGTTTCTGTAACAAGTGTATTGGTAGAAAAAAGAAAAACACTAACCGAGTACTTTTTCTAAAAAAGAGAAACAATTGGCATCCTAGAAAAGTGGGGCCAATAAAGATGATGAAGGCAACATTTTTATTTAAAGTATAGAGTCCTCCAAGTCCGTAACTTGGAATCCTTGGACATGTCACCTGTTTTGACTGGAGGCTTGAGAAACATTGTCACGGATTATGTTGCGGAGAATCAATCAGCCTTTGATATTAGTGCTAGACTTTGCAGAGGAAGACTAAACACTGGCGAAACCTGCAAGGGAAGAGAAATTGGACGGAAGGCATGTAATAAAGTAATGGATGCGAGAAGTTCACGACAGCAGGAATATGCGTAGGAATCGGATGAACATGAAAAAGAGATGCATATTCTAGAGTGAAAAATGGAAGAAAGAATGATGAGCTGAGGAAGGATTGGAAATCAAATTGCTACAAAAAGGTGAAAGTATAAGTGAAAATATACTGACAATTGTCAATGATTTCAGATAATATCCAATGCATAGCCTTAAATTGAAATACACCTCTGTTGAATAACAATTTCACTCAATATCGACATCAGAAACAAAAATCGACTTCAGTACCAACTTTTTAATAAGCGACAACGTAGCTAACCCAACTATCTGGCTTGGAAATGGGAATCACAGAATAACTAAACTTCTGATATCTGTGATCCTGAATCCTATGTTTAAAAAAAATGGTTCTCATTATAGAGTTAGAGTGAGTGGTCAGACCAGAGAGGAGAAAATATGAGCCACTAACTTATTAAGTGTGAGCACCGTACCTTGACAGATCGCAATCTAAAGGATCAGTCTCAGGTAGACATAATACAACTCTTGACTTCTTTTTTTTTTTACTACGGTACGTCGTTAACACGGCTTGGGGTGTTTCTCAAGAATACAACCAGGCCATACTTGGGCGCTGAATTGAGTTCCTGCAGGTTCTGATTGTTTCCGTTGGATCCTTTCAGGAGTGACCTTATGAAAGTCTACTATTAATAATGACGATAACAACTGTTTTAATATACGGAGTTTTTACTGATACTACTAGTTTCAGCGCCACGGCGTCGTCGTCAGGTCCTGCGTTACAAAAGCTAAATGGCATCCATTCCCCTTCCAATCTTTTCTCTCTTTTACGCTGCTGGTAGACCTTGGTTTATTCATTACATTATCCACTTATAACTGAAGTGGAATACATTGGACCTATCAACGTTAAACGGAGAAACAAGACAGTACCGCATCGAAATTTTTTTAGCATTATTTATCCACCAATAAAAATCAATTTTCCCAGTGCTTCGAGGGATGCGACGCCTGCCTACATCAGCAAAGGAGCTGCAAAAGAGGGCATTTCTCTACGCAACGTAATTTCCCATTAAATCTCATTAAAAAAGCAGGTTTCACAAAGTTCAAAAGCTTTTGAGAAAAAAATTAAGCGTTTGTGATAAAATATTCGTTAATTTGATTTTAGGCTCAATTAACATCGTCGAAGCGCGCTGATTATTTGGACTGTAAAATAACGTCGGAGGCTTTTGAAGATGATTTAGTTTTGTAAAGGATAGTAAAAGCGTTGGCATCTTTGGCGTGAAAGAAGGAGACGAAAGACCTCATCAAAGCAAATGCTGGGCCACGAAAAGATATAACCGGCGTCATTCTCTGGTGGGAAAATAATATGGGGGGAAGTTCGAGAACCTGTACAGTCAGGCTACACACTCTTTCTTTTCCTACTTTGAAATCATAGGCACGTTAAAATTTTCACGTGCGAAGCTAGGGTCAGCAAGAGCGAGTTTACTTGTGAAATCTCACCAAGTCCCGGGCATCGCTACGACTGGGGCTTTCAATATTACGTGCAGGGGAGGTTACGTAAGTAAATCGCCACAGCGCAAGCCGGCTCGCCCGGGAAACAGCAGGCGAGCCGAACTCGACGTGGTCAAGGTTGGCGTACTCCGTGATTTTTTTTTCCAGTGCCGGCTCCGATCCCGTGAAATTCTAGTCTATTTGTCTTGCTCGGATTACCATCACAGTCGTAACGGACGACTACAACGAAAAAAAACCAGACTCGCAATAAAAGAATCCAATTTGCTCGCTCGCACTTAATTGCCATTTCTCCTGGAATAATTAAAAACGTTTTTCGTAGTGGTTTTGACCGTTCGCCATGATACATTAATTACCCATCCTGCAGCAAGCAGTCCTAGCGCTTAGCGAGACGGCTAGAGCGTTTAGCCGGCGGAGCGTTCCGACCAATAATAATAACGGCGTGATTATACGCGCTGACGTTCAAATCACGTCCAACCATCTAGTTTTCGCGGTCCGGGCCGACTTTTAAGGCCACTTACACTCCCTTACGCGCCTTCTCTCGCGGACGAGAATTTGCATTTCGCGTGTGCGGAATACGCATAACTCCGTGAGACCCTCTATGATTGAGGCAAAGGGACGACTTTTAAAAATTATATATTTTTTGGGAGGGGGGAGAGTCCTCGCGATTACAACCTTCAGAGCAGGTTCCGAGCCGACGGTCTCAGCGGAGGTGAGATTTTCGCCGGCAAAGCGGAGGTCAAGGGCTCGGATTCCTTTTTCGAAATTTCCTCCACTTGTGCGTGGTCAATCCAGTTCGCGCTTGTGGTGAAGCCAGTCGGTACTGTAGAACGAACTGCATGAAAGAAAGAAGATAATGGTGGCAATAACATCCTCGCGAAAAAAGGAAATATATTACGGCATTAGATAGGACGGAGGGGACTCAGCCATTAAGGTGAAACGGGAAGGCATTATTAATCTAGTATTAAAAGGCATTCTAAATTAACTTTTCCGAGCGTCGGGCAGTATACGCCGTTATTCAAGAGCATAGCCAATTGTTGATATCTATCATTTATTTACTGCATATATTTTAACAGATTTTAAAGCAATTTGAGCATACTACCAAACTAAAGATTTTCCTAGCTTTTCTTAGCTGAGATGCTTGCGCTTGTCTTAGATATTCCGACAGGTAAGGTCGTCTAATCAAGGGTCTTATCGCAAAGTACCGTATCTACACATGAGGCAGGATTCGAACCCGCGATATTTCTTAATTCCCTGCCGGATTGTTAGCAAACTGGCTACCGTGGTTTCCTTCACCACAAAAGTTACTCTTTCAGTACAATACATCAAGAGCCCCGATGAAGCAAAATCTTAGACCGAAAAGTAAACGTACTTATAATGTTCACAAGATTGCAACATTTCCTAGTGCGTATAGAAACTCATGAAGCCATTGTCAGATGTTGGATTGGAAAGTGGAGTCAGCCACTCGAATGTGGAAGTGTTACCGTCCTGAAAAACTTCAACCTAGCATCAAAAAGATCAAAGTGCTACGTCGCCCCATACTATACTTTCACATAGGTATTCAATTCAGTACGAAATTTTCCATGCTGTAACGCAAGCGTATATAATGCTCAATGACGTAAAATTAAGTTCGAAGACAAACTGTTTTCTCGACTGCCATGGTGAAATATGCTGACACGGGAAGGTATTAATTACCACGAGAAAATTGAGTACTGTGAGTACTGATAATGTTTATTAGCGAGCGAATCACGGGGCTACTGTAAATACGTGGCGGATAGAGGTAATCTCGTACCTTCAACAATGAATAGCCCCAGGTATATTGGAGAACAAAATAGACAGCTTTTAATTACATCTCTTTGATTGATCGATTGAGGGGTATCTATCTAAATAGCAGATTTGACCTCAACTCTCTCCATCAGGCAAGGGATTAATGCCAACGAACCGTTACCGTTATATAGCCTGCGGGGCAAAAAGTGGTATAGCAGCAGCAGCGAACGATACAATTTCGAGGCCACAAGCACCTTTCTCGTTATCAACGAGGTGAAAAACCCGGCGCAAAAAAAAACAAAAGATAAGAGCCCACCCCGAAAAAAAAGTGACTGGTGACAGTGTGGATAACCACGGTACTATCGAACAACATTGGGGTGGAAAAAAGACCTTGGAAACAGGATATGAAATAAGTGCTAAAACTCTTGATGGAGGGTAGGGGGGAGGAAAAGGGGTTAGGAGTTGGGGAAGACACGAATGAGGGCAAGAAAGCACCATGCCGGCGGAAAGCAATCTGCAGAAATAAATTACGAAAGTTTGGGAAGATGAAAAAAACATAAATAAGGGTATATGGGTTCCTGAACAGCAATCGATATTGCGGACAGTGTCCGCTTTCGTGTTTACGTGCGAGAAGAAGTGTGCTGCAGTGGAGAAAATTATTAAAGGGAGGACGGGCTGCTGTGGAAGGGAGAACGGGCTGCTGTGGAAGGGAGAAAAGAAGCGATAATGAAGAGAGCGTTTTTTGGTGAGAGGGAAACAGATAAGAGACCAGAACGTGATCACCCGAACCCTTTGAAAGAGAAATGGAAAAATCGTTGCGGACATGTCAGTGCGCGGGTACGGGGAGAAAGGAAATGAAGTCGTTGAAAGGTGCGCAGGGAAGAACAAACCAAGGACCAGTGGGAACGGACGAACCACAAAAAACTCAAAAGAATTGATTAACGCAATCAGAGATATTGGGCGGAATGGGCGATTTAATTCATTGTCATTCAAGACACGATAGAAGGCAGTAGTAATTATTTTGGGAAGGAGATTCCCAAGGCCATTTGCTCCAATAATGATACACGGACAATTGAATATGGGAGGGAAATTTCAGGGAATTAAATTAAATAAAATGTCTTTAAGCGAATTTAATATAGTTAATTTAATTTAATTTAATGTAATTTAATAAGTTAAATATTTTTAACATCATCACTGAAAATATTGCCTTGGAATTTGTGGAAGAGATTAAGTCTACATTTCAACCTACGATCTGACAATGATTCCCATTTCAATTCATTTAATAGACTGGTTACGCTAACATAATTATCGTATCGTCCCTTTACAAATCTTGCCGATCTTCGCTGCACACGTTCAAGTTCATTACTTAGACCGATTTCGTAGGGATCCCATACACTGGCAGCATATTCCAAATGAGGTCTAACAAGGGAAAAGTAGCTGATTTCTCGTACATGATCGTCACATTTACCCAGTACTCTTTTGACGAATCCCAGTTTACGATTCGCTTGACCCATTATTTCACGTATGTGTTTACCCCAGGAAAGATCATGTGTCTATTGATGCCATCAATATTTTTGCATCTCTTCCAAGCAAACGTCTTCCATTCAAAACATTACTGCATATGCACTTGGGCATCTAGTTTACGTACCCTAACACAAACCATTGTGGTGGCTTGCACGGAGCTATGTAGATAGATGTAAATCCCTTCAGCTCCTAAGGCCAGACGGAATATTCCGGGGAACATTTCCCTCGCTTTACGCCAAGAATTATCCTCCCCTTATGATCCCATCCACGACCTCGATGTTTACCACTCGAAAATCCAAGAGTACCACGAGCAAGCCAATTCCCGGATATAAATTGTTGTAGACGTCAGTGACCTCTCGCGGTAGCCCTCTCACCGAGGGCGCAGACAATGCGCGTTCACGTCGAGAGCTGGAGCTCGCCGGAGTTATCGCCGGCCGGAGTGCTCTCGGCACCAGGGATACCTACATACACACGTGACCCCTCACCACGACAACGACTTGCTCTTTGCAGCGGTCTCCCCGGCCCACCCACCCTTCACCGCAGACTTCCTTCCAACTTACGACTCAGGGCCCTAAAATTCCCCCTCCCCCCAGAGAAGTTAGTACACACTCGAAGCGAATGCAAGGCGAGGGCGATGCAGATGAGAAGATCCACCGCCTTATACTCCAACCTCAGATCTAGGAAGCTCACACAAAACATTATCAATATCATAACTATATTAGCGTGACGAGACTATTAGATAAACTATAATGGGAATCATTCCCAGACCGTGGGTTGAAATTTAGACTTAACCTCTTACGTAAATTCAAGATAATATTTTCACCGATGACGTTGAAAATATTTTGCGAACTCCAACTTGCTACGGTCCTCTGCTCCATGATCATGAAATTAGAGAAAATGATTGCCGAACTGACAAATTTAAAATTCCCTTTTCTTCTCGTACAATTAGGTATACGAACAGCTGTAAGTATATCCAATACGAGTGTATCAATGGATAGAATAGGTAGTTGCAAGTTGGTATAATGACTTTAAGCTAACCCAACTAACAGCATGTTTTTGCATGCTAACTTTGCTCTCTTTATTTTTTTTTAAATTGTGAGTTATCGACGAGAATATAAATACTAATCCTTTTTATGCATGATATGTAATGCATGTTTGGCATGAGTTCACCCCCTGCCACACACCTTTATGGTAACTTGCAAGGTATTATGTAATGTATAAAGAGCGTTTTGAATTCTACCCAACAACACCAAATTCTTACATGATAAAAACTTTTTGCACTTTTCCACGTTTTTATCATGCCAGTTTCTGCCTTCCACTAGATCTCACCAAAGTCAGTTTCTTTTACCAAATTCTTAGCACGCTTGAAGAACTAAAAACAGGATTTTAATTTTTTTCCGATAACACCGGTATTTCTCATGCTTGAAAGATTTTCCACCCGATCTCCATTCTCGAAATTAATATTTTAAATGAAAAAATCGGTAATGGCTAACATGGATTCAGGGAATGAACCTCAGCGTTCCAGACATAAACAATTCAACGAGCAATTCCAACTAGCGCTGAGAAATGTGAGAATGTATTTTCATTATCCTCGACAGCAAAAAACACAGGAAATGCCTCACATCTTGAACGATTTGCCTCACCAGGTGTTCGAACGGGGATACGGCAATTAACAATGAAATTCCATTATACACTCCTCAGCGTTACGCGAAAGACGAAGCCTCGAGAAGTGAAGCATTCTCTTCTGAGGGCTAATTTAATGTTCCTTTATGATGCCATACGCAGTTACTTCTCAGAAACAGACACCGTGAAGGCAGCTCGAACGGAAAAAAAATACGCCTCATCGGCTGGAATTAAAATAACGGGTATCCGGATGAAACATTGCCCTTACTATTAAGACCATCACCAAGACCGGTAGCGAAAAAAAAAATACTTTTATCAGCCTACGAATACAATCCCCTTTCCCGAATAGGGTATAAACGATGCTAAGTATAAAACAATCAATGGCAACATCAAAAACGCAACCTATAACATAGCATTCTGATTGGCTTGGAGATATGAGAGCTCCTTGCCACTTGGAGGGGGAAATTTGCGCACGAAATTACTAAACCGTGGGGTTTTAAATTGAATCATCTACATCAACATAATACCCTGCAAGTAAGCATAAATGTGTGTGGCAGGGGGTGCATTCACAGCAAAAACATTACATATAACCGTGGGTTGTGGGATGATGAAAGGTAAGGTGACCATTAGCTGAGATCATTGGTGCCATTGCAGATGTGTGATTTACGTGGAAAGGAGTAGGAAATGGATGACGGGAAACTTAGCCTGTATATAGGCCTCCTTTTTACGAAAATCGCTAAAATGCTCGTCTTAAAATGTCCCATCTGACGGATAAAGTACTACAGTCAAAATGCTCTCTACAATACTCTCAACTGTTTACCACTGCATAATCTATGCCGCTCCCAACATTTGAAGCCAAGGAGAGGTTCTAATCGAATTCCTGAGAGCTAGAGCCTCCCTCAAACAACGAACACCCATCTTTCCCAACTCCGACGGACTGTCAAGTCTCGAACCAATTCGCCATCTCACGCACAATTTCTCAATTTCGGTTCTAGATCGTCGACGGGAGGCGGAATGGAGGCATTTACCCGGAACTGAAATCGCTATTTTGTACACGAAATCGTCACATGAAAACGAAAAATGAATTTCAGTGAAAAGATTAATCTTCTAACCAGAGCCTTTCACTCATGAATCAAACATTAAAATATGCAAAAGGTGACGCCCACCGAATGAGCTGCGTTAAGGATTACTTTCCTCGTACAATTAGGGATGTAATATGAATAACGGTAAATATATCCAGTACGAGTGTAGCAATGGATAACATTGGTAGCTGCATGTTGGTATAAGGACTTGATGCTAACCCAACTAACAGCATGTTTTTGCATCTTTGCTTTGCTGTGTTTATCTTTTTTTTAAATAGTGTAGTTTAGAACAGTACATAAATACTAATCCTTTTTTATGCATGATATGTAGTGCATGTTTGGTGAGAATTCACCCCCTGCCACACACCTTCGTGGTGGCTTGCAGGGTATTATGTAGATGTAGATATACTACGTCATCCACTTCCCGTCCTCGACCACGTTGACGAAGAATGGGAAGGAAGCAGATGTGGGGAGGGGAGGTCTGCTTGAAGAAAGCCTGTCGCAACCACTCCCATTGGCATAGTCAGCTGTGTGTCCCCCATTAGGATAAGGCAAAGGAGCTTAGCGGTCTCAGTTCTGATTGCACGAAGTACGAGGCATGTCCGGAAAGTAAGTACCGTTTCGTTCTACCGCCACCACAACGCTAGTGTCACAGTTCATCGCATGTGTACTCGTCTTTATGCTTCATAATCTTTCGACTGACGCCATTGCAGCCAGATTGTGTTGTGTTTACATTTGTTAGTGATCGTTTAAAATGTTTAAAACAATATCTGATCCCGCCGACTGTGAAGTGAGTTCTGTAATACGGTTTTTGAGCGCAAGGAATGTTAATCCAGCTGAAATTCATCGTCAACTTGTAGAGATTTATGGTGAAAGTGTAATGACTGATGGAATGGTGAGAAAGTGGGTCAGAAAATTCAATGTTTAACGAACCAGTGTTCACGACGAAGCACGGAGTGGGCGGCCCTCTGTTGTCAATGATGGTTTGTTTGAAAAAGTGAATGAGAAAATTATTGAAAACAGGCGGTTTACGATAAGAATGCTTTCTGAAGATTCCCACAAATTTCAAAAAAATTTTTGCATGACATTGTCACAAATTGCTTAAATTATCGCAAACTGTGTTCCCTTTGGGTTCCGAAAATGCTTACGGATGACCACAAACGAAGTGCAATGACATTGAAATTTCAATGCACTTGGAAGTGCATTGACATTTCTTACCCGATGCAGTTTTGAGGGAGGTGACGTCTCAAACAGTGTTGTGACTATCACTTATTCTTGAATTTGAAGCGTGATTTTGGAGGAGGCGCTTTGACAGCGATGACGACGCAAAGAACGGTGTTCAGCAATGGCTGTCTTCCCTGGCGACATCTCTCTATAAAGAGGGCATAGAAAAGTTGGTTTCCCGTTGTGACTAATGTCTAAACAATGGTGGCAACTATGTAGAAAAATGGTGAAAGATATACTCTTTCATGTTAAAATAAATCTTGCCTTGAAAAAAAATGTTTTTAAGAGTTTTTTCCCAAACGGTACTTACTTTCCGGACAAGCCTCGTAGATGACGCACGAGTACTTTGCACGCCTACTTTTCGGAAAGGATTAAAAACATCAGTTTTCCGCCGCATACAACTCAAGAATTAATTGCGGGATCGAAGAACGGAACAATACGAGTCTTTTTTATATTACAAACTCTATCAGATTCGGCAATTAAAAATATGGTAAACGACCCCATTGCTAGGGATGAGCGTAAATGAAGCGGCGGACATGAAAAAAGGAAGCGAGGGGAAGAGGAGGACCGTGAGACGGGGGCGAGTAAGAGGGAGGAGAAGAAGGAAGGCGTCGCCGATCGGCCTGCAGCCTTTAACCACCGTAAGTACTCTTGTTCTCCCGGGGGGCAACTTACACACCTACGCAGGCTGTGTTCACTTTCTCGGCGGGGAAGAAGACTTGGGGAGGAGGCGTGGGGCTACGTGTGGAATGGTGGAGGACGAGAGGCTCACGGGAAATGTGGAGAAATACGAGAGAAAGAGCGGAGGGGGCATTGACGGGAGTCAGTAAGAAAAGGTGTGGCAAGGTCTGAGAGTGGGGAAGGTTAGGAGAAGGGCTGTTCCGTACAAATCAAATCGATAACGAATCTCAACGACCACGTCGATATGACGGCGGATCGATAGTTATTGCAGGCTTTATTGAAAACCCTTTAGTACCTGATCCTGCTAATTTATCTCCTCTATGGAAAGAAAAAATTTTTATCTTCCCGGACTGAACTCATCACACTACTCCAAAGACTCTGAAACAGAACGAATAGCGGCAACATCTACGCAGTCATGAAATCTATAGATTCGGCTTTAACCTGGTGAAAATTCTTTCTGAATGAAGTCATACAACCTATGTAAATATTCAAGGCGGCATTCGACGCCTTAGTTTAGAAACGCGTTGAACCAATAAAATGAATTATGTGAAAATTAACATAGGTTGCATCTCTTCATTCTATATGGTAATAACTTAAGAATGAATTTTGAACGATTTCCATACAATCACACTACAAAAGAAAAGAACACCAAAGTTAACATCGTCAAATTCGTCACATACGTGGCAGCTCACCGCATCGATTCCGCCAAACGCTCCATATCGACAAGGTCCATAAAAAATCTAATATACATCGATATACCATCCTATCGAACCGCATCAGAAAAAATCGAAACATTGCGATTAGGTCGATAATTTTCGGAATCGAAGGTTGATATCGAAAACCGGGTATCGCACAGCACGAGAGGAGCGGGGGGAGGGAGAGAGAGAGTCATCGTTACATCGCCACGAAACCCAACTTTGCAGAGAGATCAATACGCTTCGGGGAGAGTGGGGTGGGAGGATGAAGACGGAAGGGGGAGGGGGTGTGAGGGGCCGAAAAGGCAGGGAGGAGGGGTAAGAGGGGGACGGCGGAGGAGGGCGTTATGACACTGCCACGTCGGTACTACTGCTCTCCGTCGGGACGCGAGGCAGATGCTTAATTCGTGAGAAGGCGCCGCCGTGGGCGACTCCAGGACTGCCCGCCCCGCCACCTCCTCTCGACATGCCGACGCAGATGCTTCGAACACTCTCCCCTCCTTCGACGGATAATGCAGATGCATTTAGCGGCTCCCACATATAAACTTCGACGGCTACGACCGGCTCGTGGCAGGATTGAAGGCGCAATCCGGCCGCACACGCCGCAAGAAATCAAGTAATTGAGAACTGCGTCGCAACTGTTCGCGAGAACCGAGTACGGTCAGGAGAAGACGTAACACAGTAGACGTCAGAATAATCTGGTACTTAGGTGTAATGTAGGTAAACTTGTAGTCCACATACCTGGAAAAATGTCTCAACATTACTAACACCCGCTGAGGCCTTGCTTACCTAAAAAAAAAGAAAATTACAATGGTTAATAATTGAGAATAATGTTTGACTCATTGATAAAATTCTATTCCATATTTTTTCTAATTATTAAGTGAAACGCGCCACGTGAATGTGTACCACCAATCCCTCTTTACGCAGTAAAATATATTTTAGCACATGCACTTCGGGGATGTTTGTTGATGAACCGTCCGCGCATTAATGCCTCAACGGGGGCTAGAAGAGTACTCTGTATTTGCATTTTGACACCAAACTTCCTCTGCAAATCTTAGGGATCATATTTAATCGCCCACCATCAACAGATATTGATCAGAAAGACCCGTTTACACGAGGCACGACATTTTGGATGCAAAGGTAAGAATAGATACACTTTCATAATCGCACCTACACCTACATCTGCCTGCAAGCCTGCAAGCCACCGGGGGCTAGAAGAGTACTCTGTATTTGCATTTTGACACCAAACTTCCTCTGCAAATCTTAGGGATCATATTTAATCGCCCACCATCAACACATATTGATCAGGAAGACCCGTTCACACGAGGCACGACATTTTGGATGCAAAGGTAAGAATAGATACACTTTCATAATCACACCTACACCTACATCTGCCTGCAAGCACGCAAGCCACCACGAGGGTTGGTGGCAGGGGGTGAAGATCACCAAACATGCACTACTTACTTGCAAATAAGGGCTATAATGCTAAAACTTCATGGAAAGATATTAGATATAAACATCACGTTAACTAGGTAGATAGTAACAACACATTAATGAATTTATCACTTTTAAATTAGAAAAGCATTATCGTAAATATATTTATTGGTATTTCCTTAGCATGCATGCGTTAGTAATGCTCAAACTACTCCAGCATTTTTTTACCTACCTAACCCTTTGTTATTTTGACTATCACCTCACCTTCCTCTCATCTAAAACTGCTAATTCAACGAAATTGTAATACAAAGCGTTCGTCCTCTAATGGTTAAACGTCCACACGCGCAAAGAGACGTTAACGTTTGGCTTGCTCCGCCTTGATCCTCACTGTCTCAAACTGATGTGTATTGTCAAGATGGACTCCAACAATCATCTTCCCTACACATATTCCCTTCAGTTAGGTTACTCCGCAGTAGTTAATGTAGAAAATTTCCCTTTATTAACGCTACTTAGCAGATAATTTTGTCTTTAAATTTCTCTCAGCCGTTTTGTCTAAATAACTACAAAAACAAAATGGCTGGGCATACAGCTGACCAAGAGGTTCTCATAAAAGAGGAAGGAAAATTACATTACGAAAACCTTTTGACAAATACGTGAAATGCAGATCTGGCACATCTAAAGAGATGATGGTCTCAGACAGGCACGTAACCAGGGGGGGGGGGGGGGGTTCAATAATTCTGTTGTTCTGACTTTAGCAGTGAACTTTACCAGTGATTAGAGATAAGTATGGGCACTGCATAAGTAAATACCAAGCACTGAATATTAAGGGAAGAGATTTGTAACATGTCGGCACCGAATGGACTAGGCTGCATAGGAAGAACTGCATAGGAAGACCTAGGATAGAAGCTTAGGAAGGGTGTTCCGCTGTAACCTTAACCAATATACTATTCGTACACCTAGGCGAAACGTGACCAACCTATAACACTCTATTTTCCAGAACATAACATGAAGGAAGTAGTGATGAATGTGGAAGTGGGAAACCAGGTTAACATGAGTATAGCAGCCGATAAAGGAATCGAGTGGAGAACTACGTCAAACCAATCTTAGGATGGAGGACCGGTGATGATGACTCATTTTATCTCTCCATTCGACCTTTAGCATACTCCTCGAATGTCTGATTAGATGGCATTCCCAAGGAACGAAGATGCAATCCTCTTGAGAGGCGCAAGTCAGCTTGCCTGCTCCAGCATCCCATCTTGGATGCCTGACAGCCTTCAGCGGAAGAAAATCTAATCTTCCCTTATGATTGCTTCTCCCACTCACCCACAGCGAACTTGCGTGGGAGCGAGCACATAGGTAGAACTAAGCCAGTAGACCTATCATCAATCACTTAGTGATACAAATGGCTTTGCTGTTCATCGGCACTTCTTGGCCTTTGAGAATAGAAGTCCATCTTTCAAGTCTTGGACCGGTTAGAAGCTTAGGAAGGGTGTTCCGCTGTAGCCTTAACCAATACACTTTTCGTAGACCTAGGCGAAACGTGACCAACCTAAAACACACTATTTTCCAGAACATAAAGGATACGCTCCTGCCACGCGCGAGTTGAAAGTAAATGTTAAAGTAGGAAGGATGCGATTACATTATCGTTGATAACTGCTGACAGGCGGAGCCGGGCGCTGGCGGCCAGGAGAGGATGTACGCGGCAACACTGCACGGCTTAAACAATGCCGGTCGCTTGCCAAGGGAGCTCGCTTTCGCCAATATAATTACCAGTCGATACAAATTAAACACAGGAGATGAAATATTAGATAATTACATATTGAATACGTTTAGGACATGCGGATTACAACGCCACCAAGAACGAAATTCTGCGACCCCCAAGTTTTGAAATGCTAACTTTTTATAAAATTGATAAAAACTTTTTTTATTGAAGTTATACACTGGAAACTTACAGTGTGGTTGGAAAACATGTATACCTAACATTCTTTACACTTTGGTTTCAATTGAAGGCCTCGTTATTGATTTAAGTGTCATCAAATTCGGCGCTTCGCTCGAACACCGTCAAAAACCGGAACCCTTTACGTTAAAACCGTTGTAAAAACATGAAAATGAGTTTTTAAAAATAAGTTTGCCATCCAATAACGCAGAATGAAACAAGAAAAATTACGGTGTGATTAGTTTTCTGTAGGCCAAGCTGTTAATTTGTTATTCGTATTCAAACTCTAATGGACATAATTTCTGCGCCGACAGTAGAATATTCACTCTCACCTCCTTTTAGAATTACATAAGTACTCCACCTATCGTGATTTTATCAATACGAGAGCTTCAGTGAATTAGTTATTCCTCATGACTAACGTTAAATGTGTTCAGCCGGAGAAAATGTTTCGAAAAGAGAGTTAAGTCCTTTGAATCATTTTCGCTAAAACATTGGATATAAACTGTCCAACTAGATGCCACGAAAGCGGAGAGGCAGAAAGAAATTGAGTCAGTTACCTTGAATGAAACGCTAGAGTAGAAAACAGGAGTCGATAGAAAATGGGAGTAGTTTTTCCCAAACCATTAAACTCTGTTAGCACTGCGGTTGCAATTTGTCAAATCGAAAATTGCAACCATCTTCCAGCTAAATCTAGTTTATTTTTAGTGCAACCCAGAACGTATATGCTACGTTCACTGAGTTTGACGGAAAACAAGAAAACGAACAATATAGCTGTCCTATGTTCTTACACTTAGTTTCAATGGTTTTGAAAGAAACAGCATTTTTGCCTAATTTTTCACCTCTTTCCGAAAAGCAAAAACTCCAGTAAATGTATATACTTCTTCATGAGGATATTTCAATGTTTCTGGCATGTTATTTCTTAACAATACTTTCGTTTAGAATGGTACACAAACAGAATCTCATCAGGTAGATGTTCAAAGTTTTAAATAAAAAAAACATTGAACGACACCTGGAAATTGCTATTTTTGTAAGGGTGCCATTCTCGAATCTCCTGATTTTTGACGAGTCGAAATTAATCTGTGTTATGCTTGAGTGAATGAAGCAAAGCAAATGAAGCAGCATGCCTAATACCAGGAGGGAATATAGTTATTTTAATATACGTATTTGCATAACACAAAGCGCTCCAGCTACAGGGGATTATGTCGGTGTATGTCTCACTGCAACGCACTGCGTACGCACTTAAACGAAAGATTTTCGGGTCGAACACTTAAGAGCGACCTTTACGATCCACCTTTCTCTCTTCGGTCATTACCGCATCTTCAAACCCCGGAATTTCTCCGCTTGGCCAGGGAATTACGAGGAGCAGAGCAAGAGGAAGAGGTCGGGAGGGAAGAGAAAGAGAGAGAGGCACTCTGGAGAGGTAACGATCGCTCAATCCTACCCTCGCTCGAGAAAATTATCCACCCAATTAAACCCCTCGCCGAAGGTTCACGGTGGAGCCCACTCACTCCACTACACCTTCTCCTCCCTCTTTTTATTTGAGCAGACGCGTAAATAGCGAGCGTTGCCCAGCGAGTGTGATTAGGTGCCGGTGAGATAGAGAGGGGTTGGGGAACCGCTATCGGAAAATACGGAGGGACAGAGAAATCGGAAGAAGAGGGCGAAATGAAAGAGGAATAGGAGTTTTAATCACTCCCTTCTACTCGTTCCCCTTTTTCAGATAGATGCACGGTTTTCCACAGAAATTTGCACCAACATTTTTAAGGTTTTCAAACTACCTTCTGGCTACTAGTGATGACGTTAAAAATATTTTGCGAACCCCAACTTACTATGGTAGACTGGATCATAATTACAAAAAAAGAGAAACTGATTGCCGAACTGACAGATTCACAATGTCCTTTTTTCCTCGTACAATTAGGGATTTAAATAGCGGTAAATATGTCCCAATACGAGTGAATCAATCCATAGCATAGGTAGTTGCATGTTGGTACAAGGACTTGAAGGTAACCCAACTAACAGCACGTTTTTGCATGCTTAGATTGCTATTTTTATCTTTTTTAAATAGTGAAGTTTAGACTAAAATATTAATATTAATCCTTTTAAATGTAGTGCATGTTAGGTGAGAATTCACCCCCTGCCACACACATTTATGGTGGCTTGCAGGGTATTATGTAGATGTAGATGATGTACTATCCTCTACTCCTGTAGATCGTTTTACGTCTCCCTACGCACCCAAAATTACACTATCCCTTATCTTCTTTAAGCATTCACATTGTCATCCCCCCTCCAAGCCATTAGGAAGAAGGCTGGAGGCAAGATAGTAAGGATGAGTAGGCACACAAGCATTTTTTCGCAAAGGGCATCCTAATTGCAGGAAATATTCGACAAAACCTGGAGTATTAAATTCAGACAAGAATTGCAGAGACGAATATTTCAAAGTCGAACGACCCGAGATTCCAAAGGTAATAGAGCATTTAAATTTCCCTTTTCCGACCAACAATCGTAACTTTCGGCAAATACAATATTTTGTCTCCATGTTAGCACAGGTTAAAACGTTGTACGATTGAAAAGAGTAAAATTTCGCTGATTCTGTCGAACACAATGAATGAGGCAAGTATGAGGTGAAGCAGAGAGCCATAACCTTATGTGAGAGAGACTACTATAGCCTTACTTTAATTCCCCATGAATGCGTTAAATTTTGATGAATTTGTAGACGATACTCGTGCTTTAAAACTTCCACTATTTCTACGCTTTTCCAGCTATGTCGCTGCAATGAGTTCACAAGAAAGAGCTACAGTGGAATTCTAGCAGTATAACAAAACATTAAAGCTTAAATAAATCCCCACAAGTGGGAGCTGACGACAACGTCGGTAATCAAGCGATGTCATTAATCACAAAAATGTATTGCTGGTAAAAGCGGGTGAACTATTAGCATACACGTAACCTAACTCGACGTCACTGCGCGGAACAAAATTGATGAAGGCAGCATTATTTAACCTCAAATCCTAATGATTCGTTCGCGTCATCACTAACCATTCACGAATATTCCCCAACAAACTCGGGGAGGAGGATGACGTCAGAATGCACTTTTTTCGTGCAAAAAAAAAAAGAATTCTGAGCTACGAGAAAGCGCATAGCTTCAGCGACTCATCGTCACGTGACCGGTGATGCAATCACGGGAAACATCGCCCTGAGGTGTGATTGGGCCCTCTTCGAATGGCGAACGCTATTTTACTTTCTACCAGCTCCACAACAAAAGATACAGAAAATCTTGAAAGATATCGATGCCAAAGTGTCATTCAACTGACAGCCTACAGGAAGTTCGCAGTATCTTTAGGAACCCTAAGATTCTTAACTGGTTACGCTCACCGTTAGGAAAGACAAGAGATGACCTCCGTCGTATGGAGTTGAGAATAACAGCATCCATCAGGCGTTGCCGTAATGGCAAAAGTTGTAGCATCAATTAAAAGGATCGAGTCAGGCTCAACTTGTGAAACCGATGTATCCAGAGAACGATAAAAAACTCTTCGTAGGTTCCACAGGTTATATTTCAACTGGCGCAACGCGTTTCGCAGGTTGAATTAAAATTTTTGAGCAGCATTGACCATTCGCACATACTAGATGAAGAAATTACTGGAATACTGCCCCTTCCTCTAAAAGATTCGGATTCGAATCCCGGCAATAAACTTGGTTTTCAGCGGAATCAGCCTCTATTTGAGTGCCGCGGGTAAGAACCTCAAATTTCGACTATGCGCCCGTCAAAGGGAAGTTTTGCTCAAACCCTAAGGGTCTTTAGTTACCCTTCATAATCACCAATATCAGTCAGGCACCTGTAACAGCATAATTGCGGAAACCAACGTGGAAAACAGAATCTCTTCCACGGTTTGGTTTTTTGTCATTACAAAAATGCTTATAAGAATAATATTTGTCATATTCTCACCTCAAATCTTGCAATTTCCTGCTTATTCACTCTAAAGTCTTCGTCACACTTCCAGCCCTGTTACATCTTCAGAAAGATATTGTCTCTTGCGATTTTTCCCTCGCATTGCAAGTGAGCTTAATTATCCTTCCCCTCACATTTCGTTTCCTTTGCCCACTCCTAAAATGTCCCACCCCCCTCCCGATTTGCTCACTTCCGTACACCGCCTTCATGCAACCAGCGCAGACTTCGACCGTTATATCACCTGACGAGTACGTGGTAATTGCCCTTAAACGATTAGAACCACGTCAGGTACGAATTAAAGTGGGTTGCCATGCGTAGCGTAACCAGAAAGATATTTTTTGCACGGTCGAGAATGCACACAATAATTCCTCTCTAACAGCGTTTGCCAGCGATATGGACCTGAGTGAAAAATTATATTCAGTTGCACGTTTTGAAAGATATTTAAATGTTTTTTGGCATTTCTTATCTGCGAATCATTGATGAATGTACGGAAATTACGTTGCACAGAATGCAAAGGTGCCTAAGGTTTTCGTCGATTTTTCTTACACTAACTAAAACCAGCTAACTAACTAACTAACCAGTTAAGAAAAGCAATGAAGACAAAAGAAAGCGAAACCTTCCAGTACATCTTTCCGAATTCTATTTTTAAATTATATTTTTACTCTTGCTGCCCCTGAATGAATCACAAATTTCTCAATTAATTTCTCTTAACACATGACCACTCGCTATAAATTGTCAACAATGATGTCGGGTGAGCATTTGTTGATGAAGCTGGGGGTCGAATGAAATCAATCGCGCTCATCTGTTTGCTCATTCCATTTGCGAGTGTAATCTTCATCCCTCAGGTGAAAATTGACTATCACTTGCACAAAAAGACGACTTTAACGCGGAGGAAAACCCCTTGTCCTTGGAAGAACGCCTCTGTGCGGCCCTTTTAACAGTCCCCATCTTCCGTTCTTTCCAGTGCCCAGAGTGCCCAATCTGCATAAATTAATTTCCATCCTTTAAGGATCATTCCTTTCCGTAGCTTTCCAGCTAACGCCATCACTTTCATTCCCCTCCATAGTCCCCGACGGTGTAATTATAACCTCCCTCTAAAGGTATCCGAGATGGTGTCTGCGTAAAAAGGGGCGGGTGCATATGTGCGTGCGTGTCTGTGTGTGTCTTTGTGGGAGAAGAGAAACCAAATCCCCCTCTTGATTCATTAGGAAGCAAACTGAACGTCCAACATAGGGATGCAATATAGAAAAGCCGATTCATAGCTTGCCTGGACGATGGATTTGGTCGTAGAGAAAAGAGAGAGAGATGCTCCTGCAAGATTAGAGCCACTACGGAGATATTAAAATGCACTAACCTAAATATAAACCATTGGCAATCGCTAAACTATTGGTAATCGATAAAACCAATACATATTTAACTCGGGAAACATAAAACTTGAGAAATAGAAGAGCATTCCTATTTGGGAAGCAGATAACAAACGATAGACGAAGCAATCACGATGTAATCAGCAAGTAGTCCAAGGAAGATAGTATTGTGCCAAAAAATTTCCATAATTGGTAACTTAGAAATATGGGGTAGCAGAATGATGCTGGTAAAGATACCATAAATAGACCGATCAACTAACAAAGAAAATTTAAGCTTGGGAGAAAAGATTAAAATTTTCAAAAATAAAATCAAATATCTTATCCGACATTATGATACAAGATGGTCTCATGTAGACCATCTAACCTCCATGGTCTCATCTAAAGGAAGGGTATGGGAAGACTACGGTGGTATATACCTACGGCATAAGATGTTAAGCAGGAAAAAGAGAGTTATGGTATCCACACAGTCGTAGTGGTTAGCAGTTAAAAGAACCGTGTAGAGAACTACATGAAAACCAATCTATTATATGGCTGGGAAGCAGAGTACCCAACGATGAACGAAGCAAGAAAGAAATAGTTAGTAGAATAGCCCAGGCAGAGAGGGCATTCTATCAAAAGAAGAATCTACTTACCGGCCACATCTTAAGACACGATGGCCTGATGAAGACAATCGTCGACGGAAAAGTGAACGGGAAGAGTGAAAAAAGCAGGCCTCGTATGAGTTACATAGAACAGGTCGTAAAGGACGTGAAAGAGAGGAATTACGTTAATATGAAGAGGTTGGCCGATAAAAGAATCGAGTGGAGGGTTGCGTCGAACCAATCCTAGGATTGTTGACCCTTGATGATGAATGATGATGAAACGCAAAGTGCGAAAAGATCAGGGAAAGGGGAGAATATATGGAGAATGCGTGGAAGAAAACCCAAGACCTCGAAAAAGGCGTAGTACGTTCCACGGAATGCGCGAAAACAACGCCGTCTGGTGTTGGAAGGCGACGAACTACAGCATCCGAGAGGATAATGGAGCGACGAGTACTACAGGGCGACATAAATGACCCCGCAGGCTCGTGATACGACGCCGTGCACCCGGCCGAGCTTAAAGGACACGGTTTCAGGCAATTGCCGTGCTCATGCACCACAGAGGAGCGCCGAAGACGCATGGTCTGCCGACTACAGGATGCGCTTATTTGAGGGAAATTACGCGAAAGGTGGGAGAGAGAGAGGTGGGGAGAGAAGTACCCTTTCCTGCATCAGACCGTGGAGTGAACGGGAAAGGAGATGTGAAGGAAGCAGAACATTATTAGGGGATTATCTTCCTTTTCTCAATCGATTCCAACGAAACTCATTTCAGCAGAAAAGAGTGCATTGGCGGAATAATATTTAAGGCAGTGTACTATTTGCAGTGTACAGTGTACTATTACTAACCCAATGCCACACACCTTTTGAACTTGAACGTGTGCAGCGAAGATCGGCAAGATTTGTAAAGGGACGGTACGATAACCTTATTAGCGTAACAAGTTTATTAAATTGGGAATTATTGTCAGATCGCAGGTTGAAATGTAGACATAATCTCTTAAACAAATTCCAAGACCATATCTTCAGTGATGATGTTAAAAATATTTTGCGAACCCCAACTTACTATGGTACACTGGACCATAATCACAAAATTAGAGAAATTGATTGCCGAACGGACATATTCAAAATGTCCTTTTTTCCTGGAACAATTAGGGATATGAATAACGGTAAATATATCCAGTATGAGTGTAGAATAGGATAAAATTGGTAGCTGCATGTAGGTATAAAGACTTGAAGCTAACCCAACTAACAGCATGTTTTTGCATGTTTGTTTTGCTATTTTTATCTTTTTTTTAAACAGTGAAGTTCAGAACAGTATATAAATACCAATCCTTTTTTATGCATGATGTGTAGTGCATGTTTGGTGAGAATTCACCCCCTCCCACACACCTTCATGGTGGATTGCAGGGTATTATGTAGATGTAGATGTACTAGCAGCCACTGCATGATTTTCGACTTCATTGGCTATCGTTTCACGGCATTAAACATTCAATAAAAAAATTGCCCGATTAAATGACCAACTAAGCAATGACTTCAAATAGATATTTTTATGACCTGAGTTACACCGACGGGCGCCATGCTCACTCAAGACTGTTCTTAAGGCTCAGCAACTTCAGCGTCTGCTGGGAAAATATAGCTCTCATAAAGTTGGTAGTTTTTATTATAACTTTCAAATGTATAGGGCGAAGATTTTTAAAAACTGAATTGATCAATTCCAACCTGTCCAGACAGGAGTACTATTTAAAACCCGCAACCCTACTAATGGTCTACGATACGCTAGCCTTAATTCCGTGTCGCGGAATTTAACGACCCAAAGTAAAGTACATCTGTGTTTCACTTACAGTTTTGAACAGTCCGCCTCTTTTGCTCATCCAATAACCTTATCTAATACTTTCTTCTGCCGAAAGACCGCAATTTTATGATTCTCAAGGTCTTTTTCTCTTCGACTTTACGTAGCGCCACAATGATTCCGGCATTCCCCATCCTATTTCCCGCTTATCAAACTTGATTTCCACTATCTCCGCATTCTAAATACTCACTACACTCACTGTCTCCTCCGAATTTCTCCTCTCCAATTTTTCAGGAGGAATATGGCAATTAATTCTTCCTATATAACACTCCTCGCAGTTGAACATTCAGTCACATCCACTCCAGTAAATACTATATTCAGCGAATACGTTCGACGACACCCAATGCTTCGAGAGGGATTCTCTCGTCGGTTCCCCAGACGACGTGCCTTCTAAATCGACGCGAAACCGGATGACTGCGGTAACTGATAAAAGTGGCCATCCATCTGCAACACGGTGTGAAAAGTGAAGGACGCAACATGAGCGCAAAACACTCTAACTGGAAATCCTCCGGTGTCGGGAAAAACAGAATGAAAGCAGTCGGTGACTATCCTTTTGATCTGAGTAGAGAGAGATTGCCGCGGAGCTTGTAATGAACGGATGGGCGAAGATGTAAAAAAAATAAAACATTCGGAACTTTAATACGATCTTCCGAGACACCTCGATCGCAATAAACTATCCCACTAGTCAGATCAATCGGAACCCACCCAATCAAACCCAAAAGGAGTACGAACCTATCATATCAGACATATCACACACATCTACTTACGGATGTACATACATATATGCACTTTGTCACCTACAAAAATTTTGACGTCGCTGATTCTGTTTGAGTGAATATTATTACGTATATTAGGAAAAGGAGGGGGGCCAAAAAATTTCCGCCGGATGTCATGTCCAATTCTTCGTATGAATTCTTCACACTAGCGGCATATTGAGGCCTCACAATGACAAGTAGCAAGCTTGTTAGTTATAATGAAGTGTGATGCGCAAATCTAGATCTAGAGCTTCTTTGTTTTCTAAAGATGTTTTGTTTCCTAGGAAAAACTCAGTTTTAAACGAGTAACCGAGTCACAAAAAATATGCTTGACGTAATTGTATGCGTGGTAATGGTTTACCACTTGACACACCCCATTCCTACGGTTAGCAGGGTATTAGGCACATACCGAGGGCGCAAGGTTCGACAGGTGATGAGGGACATCTACATCTACACGATATCCTGCAAGCCACCGCGAGGATGAGTGGCAGGGGGTGAAGATCACCAAGCATGCACTACTGACATGCAACAAGCAAACTATAGGGTCCCATGCAACTAGATCGTTAGTATCTAGAGCATTTAAGGGATTAGTTAATGCATCATGCACTAAAGACTAGCCCCTGCCACACACCCTCGAGGTGGCTTGCAGGGTATCGCGTAGATGTAGATTAATTATGGCCTTTATAGTGGCTAGCCGGGTATTATGTGGGTGTAGATACCTGTTGACACGCTTCGGATCTTTTTTTTTCCTCTTTTTCCATATTCCTACCTCTTGATGGCTAACGCTGTCTTATAATTCGTGCTAGCATTTAGGGTAAGGAAAGTAGTTAGCGAGGAAAAATATCGAGGACAATATCGCCGTTATTGGTATTTTAACGAAGTAGTTTAATAGCATGATAAATATCCTAAAAGAATGTTGTAGAATGATGGTGGGAAGGAGGTATGAGAGGCTAAAGAGGGTCATTTTGTGAGATTGAAGCGTCGCGACGCGTCGTTGGAAGATTAAATACCTTTACCGGTAGAAAAGTAATAACTTACAATTAAGCCTGATCTGTAGAAAACCACTGATTGAATGTACCTATATTCTCGTTTTCAGTTACCAAAGTTGGATGTGATGTATTAATGTATTCATGGCTTCAATTTTGGATAGAGGATTGCCGGAATTAGAGAAAAATGTTCGTGGAGTATGTATGCTTTTGCAAAACTTGGAGAAGTTTATGAGACTAATGAAAACCTGAGCATTCCATAGGAAGGGCTTAATCACTCTCGGAAGTGAAATAGGAAGCTGACTTAATGATCAATTCCTGGAATTGCACGATGCATTGCTCATTATTTTTAGATTCGTGTGAAAGTCAATGCTAGCATTAATAGGCAGGATGTATTTGAATGATTTATGAAAGCATCGCTTAGTCAAAATATAATTTTTTCGTTCTGGGATTTAGAAAAATAACATTGAAAATTATAAAGTAACTTAGGGTTCCAATTTATTTCCACTTAATGAATCCTTAGTTTGGAAAAATAGATCAAATGTAAGTATTTTATGAAATGCAATACTCCTCGGAAACCGTACACCTTTTCATTTTGAAATGTCAATTTGTTGATATTGGCCGAAAACTCCCCCACATGGTAGGACCATGCTTGCTAGTGTAGTGTATTCGATTTAATTTTAATGGATAAATTGTTGTATCTAAATCCATGGTGACGCATCGTTATATTTTAGTTTTGAGGTGAAAATTACGAATTTGGTTTTCTTGGGACCCGTTATTCTGCTGAAATTATTCGGACGAAAGACTTTTCGTCTGCAGTGAGCCGTTCTGGTTGATTCAACTGGCTATTTATGTCTCCGTTGGGCCCACGCCGTAAACCAAATACGAGGATTTTAGTGATTTGGCTGGTCTAGAAATGAGTCATGCTTATTTATAACTGGATGAGAAAGCACCTGCCTGATATGTCTCCGTCTTCAAAAGCAGAAGGTATCGTGAACTCTTGGCCCTTTTGTCTTTGTCATTTTTTCATAATTTTCTCCGCTAGAATCATTGTCGAAATATAGCGCGCATGTGCATTTCGGCTGCGGCTCTAGTTCGTCCCTCATTTTAAAACAAGCAATATAATTTGCTCTTAAGAAGTTGAAAATTTCTAGCTCCAAGAATTATTCATTTAGGACGTGGTAAATTTTTGGAAAAATTAGCAGAAGAGATAGCACCCATTCGCCGTTTTCATTAGTAAAGACCTGTTTTAATCAAAGATTTTAATGGAGTCTTTTCGTCTGTGTATTAATGTAAATAGCCCGAAATACGCTCTTGATATGCGCCTCTTATCATTTTGTTTTCTTTGTACTTAGTCAATATTATTACAAATTCCCTTACACTTCGAAAAAATAACGACTTTTACTTAGAAGCTCTTGATTGTATCACTATCCGTCCTACATTCAAACTACTTCTATTTACTTTATTATTAAGCTTCATTGTATTGATGAAATCATTTCACTTTCTAGTCACCCTAACTCGAGCCTTTCGATATTTTCATTAGTCTTTATAATTGTTTCCACACTACCCAAATTATCATTCGCTTCCCCCTCTTGTTTCGAACCCCACGTAGCCAATGCTGCCTTAAAATTCGTATTCGGTATATCTCGTTAACTGCAAAATTTCTAAATATTACTAATCCATTAACTCCTGGTTAAAAGAAATGAAGTTTCCCAGCTTTAAGGACCTGTGTCCTTGACGATAGGAAGCCGATCGCCGTCAGTTACTGCCTGCCTTCCAATCCAAAACTCGCGGGTTCCGATTCTGATTAGAATATGGCTGCAGTGTTGTCGTAGGCTACAGCTTTGGATTAAGTTCCTTTACGATGTACGCTAAGAATTTGTAGCGACAAAAAACCTATACCGATTCTAAAATAAGGAGACATAGCAGTTTGGTTAAGAGAAGAGGGTATTCAGTAGGCGAAAAAGAAAAGGAAGAAAATTGCGCCGCAACTATCTTTTTGACAAAGGTCAGCGAAATATCTATATCTACGACATACCCTGCAAGCCACCTCGAGGGTGTGTGGCAGGGGGTGCATCCTCACCAGGAGCAATGACACAACAAACAAAAATGAACACTACAAAGCAAACACTACACCTTTAAAAGTAATTGGGGAAAAAAGAAGAAAAACTACCAAATCCCAATCATGTAGGACACACCCATGAATACCATGCATGCCTTGAAACCTGACACCAATTTCATAGATACTTATGCATGCAAAAAAAGGCACTGCATGCAAGTCACACGTTGATTTGAACATGCAGGTAAAAAAAAACTATCGACCTACTCTGAATATTACCTCTATAATTATTACCGATTTACGCGATGTTTAACGTTCTGATCATGAATAGTACGCGGAAAAAATGACATTTTAAACCTGTCCGTCCCGCAATCTATCTCCTTAATTTTATTAGAATTATCGAGCCTACCATAATAAGTCGGAGCCAGCAATATATGATTAACGTCATTAATGAAATGTCCCTCCTTAAATTTTCCCAGAAGATTAAGTCTATAATTCAGCCATCGTTGTGACAGCGATTCCCATCCCAATTCGGCTAACATCCAAACACACTGCTTTCCCTATCGTAACACCCTTTTACATATCTCGCCGCTCTTCTTTGTACTCGATCTAATTCGTAAATTAAGCCTGCTTCATAAGGGTCCCATATGCTCGCAGCACATTCTAAGTGTGGTCTAACAATTGAAAAATAGCAAAGTTCCTTCACCCTCTCCTCACTTTTCCCTAATATTCTTTTAATAAACCCCAACTTTCTATTTGCTTGACTGCATATTTCCCTGATATGTTTCCCTCATGATAGAGCCTGAGAAAGTGTTACACCTAAGTACTTAACTGATTCCACGTTTACTAATTCCGTTCCTTGAATCATATAATTTCTTTCTATCGAGTTTTTTCTTTTCCAAAAATTTACTGTCACGCACTTTTTTATGTTCAGTTCTAGTTTCCATTTATCTCCACTTGCACTTCCTCGTACTAATGTGTTAAACTCTTGTGGCAATTGGAGGTTAAAAATACACGGGTAGATTCATTCCATTCCAGGTAAGTATTCTCTAGTCGCCCTTTACTTTGAAGGGTTGGGTGGTGGTCGAAGGAGGGGGTCGGGAAGCGCGTGGAGGTATACAAATGATTGTGGAGAAGGGAGGCTTTTTTCCTCCCACGCCACCCCCGATCAGTTCCCGGCGACGTGGCTTCGACGTCATCCCCTCAGGACCCCGGCGACACGCGGCCAATATCCGCTAAAAGCGGACGCAGGTTTAACCTATTTACTTAGTGACGTCAAGCAATCACTGGAGTCTAGTGTCTACCCCATTTCTCCCGAGTCCAATTCCTCTTCCTTCGTCCACTTCTATCCTTTCCTACGGTCCACCTTGGTACATCTACACAATACCCTGCAAGTCACTGTGAGGGTGTGTGGCAGGGGGTGAAGATCACCTAGCATGCACTACCGACATGCAAACAAGCAACTATAGGTTAGGTTAGTTACGAGGGATAGTATCTACCCAATAAGTTACTTAGATAGATACTAACAATGTAGTTGCCTGAGACCCTATAGTAGCATGTTTGCATGTTAATAGTGCATCCTTGGTGATATTCACCCCCTGCCACACCCCCTCGCGGTGGCTTGCAGGGTATCGAGTAGATGTAGATGTGAGCCTTATACTAATATGCAACCTCCTACGCTAGCTGACTTGTACATATTCATAACTTTACACATCCTTAATAGTACGAGGAAAGAAAAACATTTGAAATCTGTCGGTTCGTCAATCAATTTCCCTAATTTTATATTCATAGTCGACCATAGTAAGTCCGAGTTCGCAAAACATTTTTAACGCCATCAATAAAACATTCTACTTGGAATATATGACGGAGGATAAGTCTAAATTTTCACCAACGACAAAGATTAGGTGCGAAAATTTAATTTTCCTCTTGGATGCATTAGCAAAGTGGCGGAGACATTAGCCACCGCACGACCCCGTCCCAGCGTCCTCCCTCTCTGTCGCTCTCCAAGGGGAAACTCGTGAGTGGTGTGACTCAGCGCGTTGGAACTAACCGGTGACTAATATGAGAGGCAACCGAGGAACAAACGCTGGCGCGGGCGGTGTCGAGCCGAGCGGCTCGTGCCCGTCGGGCCCTAAAGGCCCGAGCGGGAGGAAAGTGAAGTGGCCTTCGAAGGATTCTTTTGAAGTACGCGGATGTACAGCGAGGATGTTGATGCAACACGCGGGGCATTCCGGGAAGACATGACTCGTAACCACTCCCGAGCGAAACTGACGAGGGATGCGATGAAGGCGTCAGCCAGTTCGCTTGCTTTTACTGCACTGGCTTTCTTTGCAAAAGCTGATTCACCGCACTAGCTACGGCGGAACAATAAAAAAAGGCTTGGGAAAAGTGAGAAGAACGCGAAAGAGCGCTGTTACTTTTCACATCTTTTGTAGTATGCTCTTCTAGAATATGCTTTGCTCTCTTTTCCCAAGAATTTTAGTTTCTGGCGAAAATTATATTCCAGTGGATGCAATATTTCTCGATTTCAAGAAAGCTTTTGACAAGGTTTCTCATAGCAAACTAATTTTGAAATTAAAATCTTATGGGTTAGACAGTAATATTATATCATGGATAAATAATTTCCTACATATTCGGGTATAAAGACCCCTGCCACACACCTTTAGGCAAGGACTTGAAGGTAACCCAACTAACAGCACGTTTTTGCATGCTTGGTTTACTATTTTTATTTTTTTAAATTGTGCAGTTTTAGACTACAATATTAATACTAATCCTTTCAAAATGCAAGATATTTAAAGCATGTTTGGTGAGAATTCACCCCCTGCCACACACCTTTGAGTTGGGTTCGTGAAAAGCTACTACAAGTTTAACATATATGCCCAGACTGTTTGAAGGATTAGGTTAGAAATCACTGTCTAATTGAACGTGTAATTACACTTTAAATCTCCTTCAGAAATTTATCTTTATCCCTATACGCCAAAGAAACACCGTACACTTATAGGTTGGAGCATACAAAATAATTAGTAATAGATATACAGTGACACGGAGAGGTTTAAAATACCATGTTCTGTATACAATAGGGGGCAATGATAAATACGATCAAATTATAGATAATAAATTAAGTTAGTTAATGTACAGTGAACGTTTCTCGGGTCTTAGGGCTGTGAGCCCTTAAGTGAAGCCCTGAAGATGGAAAAAGAGTTGTTTTCCGAAACGTCGGCAGAGATTTGACCCGGTGAAAGACCAGAGAAACTTTCACTCATCTAATACTCCGGGAAAACACCAGATCTTACAATAGTTAATGTAGTTTTAGAAGTTAATGTACAATGATTGTCATTTGCATGTAAGCAAAAAATGAGAGAAAATTACGTAAAGGTATTAATTAGATCCAACACCTTGTATATGCTCTATTTCAATGCTGTTCAATTCACTATCAAACTCATCAAAAGAGCAGGGACGTACGTTTAGATGCAATGTGCGTAGAAGCGATGTCACTCAGCCGCATGATGCAAAGTTTACACCGCCGGAAACTTTCCTCAGAGAACTCGATAGCTAGGATGGAGAGGGGGCGATTCTGACCTCACCAAGCACACTCGCCCATCAAGGAGGAGCTGTCTCTCTCTCCCTCTCCACCAAAGGAGCCTCTCCCGATACACGATGGATGCTCCGTGTCCATCACCAACGTTTCGAACTACAATTTAAATCAAGGTAAGCAGAATATGCAGTGGAAGCACGCGTTCGTGCGGTAGTAACCACAGAGCTTACGTAGTAACACTGCCTACAAACAATACCTTGGAATCATTGTGGTAACTAAGTGAAGCATTATGACCGCAATAGGTAAAATGAGTACCGTGACTTTCTGATGGAGAGGACTGTCATGTAACTTTAAAAAACTTTTTAAAGGTGCTAAAAATCTACTCATGAGTTCTGCGGGAATAATCTAAGCCCTTGCCCCTTGTACAAAAGAAGAGCAGTACTGATTTACGAAGGTAATACAAAAAGTAGGCGAAAAAAGTGATAATCGGCTACCTTGATACGCACAATGTTAGCGGAAACAGGGCATAAAGGGTTCTTTTGCCCTTCAACCTAAAGGTTGGCCTCCCTGAACTAGGGTCCCCATCCGTGTAGTCCGTCTGTGATGGGGGAAGGGGGACAGAGCCCTTTGTGGGGAGGTAAAAGGGTCCGAAAAGACCCTTTTTTTCTCTCTCCCATCCTTCACACCACCATCACACAGAAACCACCCCTGTAAGACTTGGCGAGACGGAGGGAGGGCGACTGAAGGGGGTGGAAGAGGGGGTGAGGAGAGGGTTGAGCCGCCCGTCGAGGTGAAACAGCGGCTCTTCCTGCCCTCCTCACCCCACAAAACTCCTCACCCCCCTGCAGATTAGCGATAAATCTCGGCGACACGGGCGCCCAATTTAGAGCCGGAAACTTAAACTTCAACTCCGGGACCTCTCCCCTCCCCCCCTCCCCCACTCCGCTGCCCCGAGGCGTTTCTTGTCCACCCCATTCCCCACAGTTTCCCAATCGTCTTTCCACTCTTTCCGACCGGAGGTCGCAAGAAGGTGGTCGTCTCCTCGGGAGCGGGTGATACCGCCGACTGAAGGTAAGAGGACTTCGAAGAATTTCTACCCCAGACCAACTTTTTCGTGGGGCACTGGGAACGGACGTGGAAAACCGGGGTGACGATATGGGATCGGATTGGGCTGGACAGGGGAAACAACTTCGTCACGGGGAGCGAAGCGGGCATTTCCCCATCGTCAAGCTGCAGTAGACCGCCACAACAGCTAACGTTCTCATCATCTACGAAGAAAAAACATCCGCTATCAATTAGATACCCAACAGGAGAAATATCCGCTAATTGTCTCAACGATTCTCTTCGGACGCAATTGAAGACAGGTATGTCTACATCTACACGATAACCTGCAAGCCACCGCGAGGTTGTGTGGCAGGGGGTGAAGATCACCAAGCATGCCCACCCGTATGCAAGCAACTATATGGACTCATGCAACTAGATTGTTAGTATCTTTAGTGTTCAAGGGGTTAATACATGCATCATGCGCTGCAGACTACTCTAAAATATTTCACCTACCTATTCCTTTGCTATGCTGCCTATTCTGTTCTCTTATAGCGCGGGGGAAAATGCCATTTTGAATCTAATAGTACGACAATCTATCTCTCTAATCTTATTTCTCTGGTCGAATCTAGCATAATACGCTGGTGCTTTTAATATGTTCCTAACATCTTCAGTAAAGTTATCCGATTTGAATTTCTCTAATAAATTTAATCAATCACCATGTATGCATCGAAGGAGGATCGCGCAGGCGAAAACAGCGTTTAGGCATAGAACATAACTATGACAGAGTGGTTGAGAGAGGGCGTAAGGAAAAAACTGGTGAAAAGTTCAATATGAAGTACGGCACCGAAACGTACTTCAAGGAAGGTGATGAAAATACTCCGATTTTGGGATGTGGATATCGAGAAGGTACGGAGGTTGGAAAAGAAGACGAAACAGAAAGTGCTGAGGAGAGCATAAGAAATAGATTGAAGCAATTAGGAGAAAATAGATGGGGGGAAGTTGATGGAATGAATGTTATTGGGTAGAGGATATTTTGAAGGCTATGGCGCAGGGGAAAATGCACATAAACCGGGGTAGAGGGAGAGGAAGACGAATTATCTACAATATGATGAGAACTGGGAAGAATGTGGGTATGGAGACGGAATAATATGAATAACAGGGGTCCCTCGAGTATACTTATGAACATTCACCTAAACCTACGTTAACCAGTAAAATTCGAATAATAATAAACATTACGTTAACTACAAGGTAATTTCCAGGGTATACTGGGTACTAACTCCATTCTGAAGAGTGAAAATCTGAGTGGAGTGCTACAATAATTTGGCACGCCACGTTCTATTTGACAGAAACTATTACCAATGCCTTAGTACCTCATTCGAATAGTTCACGAAAATAAAATCGAATATACTTTTCCACATGGAGCCAAATACATAGATGCTCCATAGGAGGGAATCAACAAAAATAAACTTATTTTCACTCCCACTTACAGCATAAAGCAGATGTTTTCACACGCTCGATAAGGACGATTAATTTAGCCAGTTAAAACGTAAACGTGGATTCTTGTGCATAAGTGGATAGCTTAATTGCGCAAATTCATCCCCGTTAACGCCAACCGATAAAGAGATAAAATATGCCCGTCCAATATTTAGACAAGAATAATGCATACTCCAGCGATTAATGTTCCGGGAACGCGTGATTCATTCAGATAGGAAAGTCACGAGATCGTCTCTTCTTATCGTCAAAGCGAAGAGGCTGTACGAAAGGATAGCGCAAATGCTTTTCCTGCCAACTTTATCAGTCACGACATTTGAAACACTCAAAGTAAGTATGTACATGGCTCTACAACAGGATGAAGAATAACAATTTTAAATACGAAACAGCCCTATCACACTTACATCATTCTTACATTGTGTGTGTACTCAGACCGCCTATTCCATCGCCATCCTATTATATTTACACCAACTACCTGCCTTCATAATTTATGCAAAAGAATCCCAGAGCATCTCTTCTTTTCCACTATCTTCCTTGCTCAGTCATCCATTTCCTTCTACCTCACCGTCTAATAGGTCTTTCGTAGTAAGTGGCAGCAAATTATGGAACGCCTTATCTAGAGAAATACGTAGATAAAAAAATAGCCGAATATTCAGGCAAAGACTCTTCAACTACCTGTTTCAAAAACAAAGTTCAGATTGTTCACCCTCTGATCTGGCCTTACCATAATAAATGTAAATTAATGCAACTGTTCAAATGGCATATTTGTAAAATATTTTATTTTTGTATTAGTTTATGAATTGCCTTGTTGAGTTGTCTTTATCACTTTATTTACATTTTTTCTTGTTTTATTTCATACTGTAATATTTGCACAATACGGACGACTATTCTCTTGTAAATTTATAGAATGCTCATATGAGGCTGAGTTGCCTCCGAGTATGTTCCAAATTTTTGTTAAAAATGTTGTATTGTATATTAAATAAAATATTTTCTCTCTCTCTCTCTCTCTCTCTCTCTACTAGAGTTCGTTGCGCAATAGCGAAAGAAAAAAAATCTCAGTAGGTGTATATTTACGAAACTCTGGGCTATAAAGTTCACTCTATATTGCATCTACACTTGACTTAACCTAACACAAGCACGACATCCATACAAGTGGTAGGATTCGAACCCGCGAATGTTGGGTCACCAGGCCGGCGCGTTACTGACCTGGTTACGACGACGGCATCCGCATTATTTCGCAAAAGTATTACACTGAAAGCCGATAAAGAAATTACCACCATGTGTAAATGCCTTTATCGGAGACTTTATCACCTACGCTGCGATAAGAACACCACAATCCCGCGGGAGGAATACAGGATTAGGCCTTCCAAGAAACGGAGGCTTCGCAGAGGCTAAACTCCAAGGAGAAGGCCGGATCCTCATTAAAAATGACGAGTCCCCAAAGGCTTCAAAGCACTACAACTTCCCGTTCGGAAAAGCCCGTGCGAAAGCGTACAAGAGGCAAGCGCGAGAAATGAAGAAATGCGATGAACAAGCATTCTTTTCGAAACCGAAGGATGTAAAAACTGTACAGGAACAATCCACACGGAGACATTGACGAGTAAGGTTCAAGAGTCAAAACGTCATCCTGAATAAATACACGCGAGAGAAAACGTCAGTGCTCTATGCAAAATATTCCTCTCTCGATTCCTCAGAGGAAGGAGGGAGGGGTTGAGGAAAGGGAAAGAGAGGAAATGGAGGAAGAGGGGGCGAGTTGGGAATTGCGATGACGGCAAAGGAGGGGGTGGGGTTGAGGAAGAGCAGGAGGAGGGGGAGAGGGCATGAGGGGATGCGGAGGGGGGGAGGATAGGACGGATACTGGAGATAACATCGCAGCTCCGCATTAATTCAGGCCTCGGGAAGCTCAATTCACTCCGCGCGAGGCATCATGGGTAGGAAAGTAATTCCCTCCATACGTCGACGGGAAGGGGCGGCGGTATTCCCATGGCGCACACGGCAGAAAACAATTGAAGGAGAGGAGTTTCCATTCCGCTCCGTTATTCGGCGGAAAAAAATTCAGGATAGCAGGAAACATGGGCGAGTAGAACGTTAACCGCAAACTAAAGTCGCAGGCATCCGACAAACGGCGCGATTTAGTTGCAACGGTTAGGTGCACTTAACTTCATTCACTCTAGTTTTCCGCATTGGGGCATTTAGCGGTCAAAGGGAAAACGGTCTCGACAGAAGAGAAAACTAAGCCTGAACATGGACCCCACTTTGCAGTATATATAAGATCTAGGCTTTTCAGGACAATTGTGAAGGCACAGGAAACTTCATCTTCCTTCAACCTGAGGGATAAACACTCCATACTGACAGGCTTCGCTTCTGAAAATTCTATCGCGTTCCCTGAGATCGCATTTAAGCCCAAGTGCATGAAATATATAGCCAGGTAGAGAATTTTAGAAAAATGCATCCTCACTCAAGGGCTAAACTGAGTTTACTCAACCCAAAAACAAGCTGTTTCATTTCCGGGAAAACCCGACTTTTTCCGATTGACTGAAATAGAATGTGGGTGTAAAACAAAGAGAATGTCAAGAGAGAGAATGAAAAGCTGTTAGAAGACGAATCAGGAGGATGATGGGGTCGATAATGAGCAGGTCATTTGAAAATGGTGAATGCGTACCAACGTAAAAACATGTCCCACGGACACATATTGAAGTACAATAAAGTTCATAACACCTGGACGCTCGTCAAGGGTTTCTTATTTTGGTAAAAAAATACGAAAATTACATCCCGTCAAAAATGTGATTGCATAATTACTCCTCGTTGGCATTCAATGATGTCTTCATTTCGCAATTGCAGCGAGCGCCAACCAGAAAATGCGATCATTTAAAACAGGAAAGGTTCAGTGAAAGCATTCCTATAATGGGAGCGAGACACTCCAACCGTGAATCTGAAGGACAGGGGATAAAGGAATACAGCAGCTGGTGATGTCATGTAAACGCAATCGAAAGGGCGAGCGGAGGCGAAGTCGCTTCGGCAACCTCGCGAGATCCGAATCCAAATTAGCGCCTTAGAATGGAATAGCTAGGAAAAAATTAGAAAAAATTATACACACTCGATGCTCATTGAAGATCTTTAGAGTTCATTATATAGACCAGCGTACTACGGAAAGCTGGATCGCTGAGATAAAATTGGAAAGGTAGATGTTAAGACGGAGAGGTTCAGGAATCCATTTTTACGCGCATATTTAAGGACAGGATATTTAAGGATCTCAAAATTTGTTTAGCAGATTTTGAACTAGATATCATGTAGTAATTACTTTTTTTAACGAGTACATATTTGAACTACCATGCATGCTCCAGGAAATGCGTTTTTTATATAATATATTATCAGAAATGACTAGCAAATCTAAAGGAATTTCATTACTTTGCATTAACTAAACATTTGTATTTATAGCTAAGATTTCACGTGAGTTGTAACTTTCTTAAACTTAAATACTTTCAGCGGAGTGATAGCATTGTGATTCTAGGCTTCATGTAAGTAGGTAACTGTATGAACGGTGTAGTATTGGGGGCGTTTACTCGGAACCGAAACCGCAAATTTGTACACGAAATTGTTAGATGGAAACGAAAATAAATTTTAGTGAAAAAATTAATCTTCTAACCATAACCATTCCTCCAAAAATCAAAAATTAAAATAAGCAAAAGGTGACGCCCACCGAAAAAGCTGCTTTATTAACATTGACGTCATTTTCCTCCCGTCCTTGACTGTTTTTAGGGGAAGGGAAGGGAGTGGAGGGGGGTTCTCGGAAGGTCTGCTCGCACAGATGCTGTCGCAACTGCTTCTATTGGCAGAGTCGGCTGTGTCCCCCCCTTTGCGATAAGGCAAAGTACCTTCGCGGGCTCAGTTGTGATTGGACGAAGTCAATGACGTCAGAGGTTGCACCACGCCTACCTTTCCGAAAGGGTTAAAAACATCAGTTTTTCACCTCGTATAACTCGAACAATAATTGACGGATCAAAAACGGAAAAATACGTGTCTTTTTATTTTACAAACTCTATCAGATCCGGCAACAAAAAAACATGGTAAACGACCCCATTTTCTTTGCCTGCCTTCACGGTAGTATTTTCCCTGATTGGTAATCCATGCCTGGTGATAGTTAACCCATGTCACACACCCTTGTGGTGTTTGCAGGGGATTATGTAGATGTAGACACGATTCAAAATCGGATGGCAGGGAGAAAACACTCCATTCAGACCAAGATTCAAGGTTTCATCGCCACAAAATTACGGGGATATCGGCGCAACGAAATGGGAAAAGATCCCAGTTGCGCGGTTAACGACTAAGTGACGGACTTTTAATGGAGCAGTAAATGTTTTCGGGGCGCGGGGTCAGGACTGCAGTGACGACACACGAGAGGCATTTGCGGATGGGACGGACTGGTCGTGCGCGGGCGCCGTCGGAGAGAGTGCGGTAAAAATGGAGTGACATCATCAGCGGACGGTCTCCACCCTCGCAACAAAGGAATGGATTCTCTTGGTGCGACTTACAGCAATCGCGCTCGCAATCTACTAGATATTTTTTGTGGATCGTTCGTGAATGCCGCGGGCTTTGCCGTGCCAGACCTTAACGCGGAGGGTTAGATGGCGAGGACCAACTCATTTAGGACCGCATCTGCCAACATCATTACTCACGGTCCAATATTAAGCTGTGTGAATTTCAATCGGCGAACGATTTACCCTTAAACTAAGCATAACTCTTACTTTGGCGATATTACTCAGTTAAAATTATAGTTTCAAGCTCTTATCTATGACTTTAAATATCAATTAAAATGAGAATCATTGTCAGATCGTAGGTTGAAATTTAGACTTAATCTCTTAAATAAATTCCAAGACAATGTTTTCACAGTGATGATGTTAAAAATATTTTGCGAACCCCAACTTACTATGGCAGACTGGACCATAATCATAAAATTAGAGAAATTGATTGTCGAACTGACAGATTCAAAATGTCCTTTTTTCCTCGTACAATTAGGGATTTGAATAACGGTTAATATATCCAGTACGAGTGTAGCAATGGATAACATTGGTAGCTGCAAGTTGGTATAAGGACTTGAAGCTAACGCAACTAAAAGAATGTTTTTGCATGTTTGCTTTGCAATTTCTATCTTTTTTAAATTGTGAAGTTCTGACTAGTATATTAATACTATTCCTCTTTTAAGCATGGTATGTAGTGCATGTTTGGTGAGAAATCACCCCCTGCCACACACCTTTGTGGTGGCTTTCAGGGTATTATGCAGATGTAGATTAAAGACTTTCACGCCATCAGGTTGAAAACGAGAGGGAAAATCCTTGAGTGGATATTTATGAGAGCGGTTGTGATAGAAAACGTGATTACTTAATTTTGTCAGATTGCATTCTTATGTTTATGCCCTGTTTCCCACCAGAGTTTAAGTTACAGTAATAGCTGAACTGTGATTACTGAAAATAGAAATATGTGCAGAGCGGTAGGGTAATATTAGGGCTTCCCATCTGTTCACAAATTTGCGATGAAGTAGGATCAAATGGACGTATAATAATATACATCTACACGATACCCTGCAAGCCACCGCGAGGGTGTGTGGCAGGGGGTGTAGACCACAAAGCATGCACCATTGACATGCAAACAAGCAACTATAGGGTCTCATGCAACTAGATTGCTAGTATCTATAGTATTTAAGGGATTAATACATGCATCATGCACTACAGACTACTCTAAAATATTTCCCCTACCTATCCCTTTGCTACGCTGCCTATTCCGCTCTCTTATAGTACGGGGGAAAAATGCCATTCTGAATCTATCAGTACGACAATCTATTTCTTTAATCTTATTTGTCTGGTCGAATCTAGCATAATACGCTGGTGTTATAATATAAAAAGTACTACGTCATAGTCTTGAATTACCTGCGTAGCCACATCGCGTTCATAACATAGGATCGATTTCTTTAAAACCAATTCCTGACCGACATTATTCCGACTAAAAATTAATTATCGATATTTTGTTGCGTATGTATCTTTAGTAGTTTTCCTAACAGAGCAAACAAGCTGCAGTGATTCCGGTTCTACCACCCTTACTCCCTTATGCCTCAAGCGGATTGGCTACGACAAGACAGGAGGACCAATACACCAGGTAAGCCAATGCGGAGAGCAAAGGGTCAATTGTTGATCATAGCCCATTCTTCAGTAGACAAGAGAGAAAGTTAACTCTCAAGAGCCTTCTGGTAAAGTACCTACCGACCGCTGATGACAGGTAGGCCAGCAACATGCTTTAAACTGAGAGTCAATTGTTACACCCACGCAATCAGTTTAAAGAGGCAAAAGGACTGGTTAGAAAAACGTTTCGGAGGAAAGGTACCGGGTGCGGAGGCAAAGGAGAGGGAAAGTCGTAAAAATAAACAAAGGGGAGGCGGGGGGACGTCGAAAATGAGAAGTGGCAAGGGGTGTAACCCACCACAATGGTCGAACCTTACTGGGGGAAGAAAGGGAGAGGGATCTCAAGGAAGGGAGCAGAAGACGGGGGCAGTAAGACCAGGCGGGCCTCACAACACTTTCGGGTCGAGAGCGAGAGGGTTTTCCTTGAGAGACTGCTTTTTTATGATCCCACATCACTCTCCCTAATTTTTCTACGCACGGTTCTCCTCGTGAGTGAATGAACTTCGGCGTCCGTAAAAAAAGACGACAGGGATGGGAAGCGATCATTCCCACGGAGGGGATAATTGTATGCATTAATCTTCATGCGGGAATTTTATTTTTTTTAACCCGGCACGCTCCAACGTGATTACACGATGATCGTGATAGATGCACGCCGAAATGAAACGTCGCTTCGAACCGAAGTGAAACGGTATGACGAAAGCTTTGATAATTGGTGAAAGATGCTTGGGATCGTGTTTGAGGAGGATAATTTTCTGAATGATCCGTGTAAAGTAAATAAATACTTTCAGTACATATTTAAAAAAGCATAATACGATGTAAGAAATACGTGGCTCACGTAATTTTGCGGAACCAGTAATGATGCCACATTATAATTTGTAGTATTACCGTCAACTTAGGTTTCAATGACACGCTGCCATTCCTCGCTTAAATACGTATTTCTCTCTGACAAATATTCTCTATCCTAAGTTTAACTTAAAGCTCTATTCATATCTTTCAAGGTAATTTTTCTTTTCCTCTCTCTTTTATGTTAATGTAAGTTACTTTTTTCAAACGAAGCGTTCAATATTTCATATGTACCAGTTCCACAAACCTCTCTGCCTCATAATCTACTCCCACATACGCAGGTATTCTTATTCACCTTCACGCTACCTATTACTAATTTTAAGTCGTACTTTCTACCACACTTGTCGTTCCCGTTTTCTCTATTACAGTGAAAATATCTCCATAATTATTAAAGTAATTCACTTTTCCCAAAATCCTATAATTGACATAAAAAATACCAGGATATGGTAATAGTATAGCATTAAATTTGATTTCGCTGGGCCGCATGGCAAGGAGAAAATAACAGGAAGTATTGCCTTCAGGAAGCGAAGGTATTGGCCAACAGAAAGTGACATCAAAGCAAAATAAGAAAGGCCTTTGTAACAATCTCCGCGCAATGATTTGCCAACTATTAGTACAAAGAAGTACCATTGGAGATATGAGGGTAGGGGGTTTTAATAGCGAATATCTCAGGCCTTACAATTCCGACGCGGTCAGCAGCGTCTCCACGCAACCATTCCTTACAAACGGGAACAAAAGACAGCGGCTAATTAGCCCCGTCGTAATCGCGCCGTAATTGGCCCGTGCGGTGGCCAAGTCGTCCACTCCCCCTCTTCGGGACGCGGTCCCAACGAGGGAAGAAGCCGATCAGAGAACTGGACGAGAGCAATTAAGACGATTATTCAAGCCAAACGAGCTATCGGCTGTGAGAAGGCCGGGAGAGATCGAGGCTGAGGACTGCTGCGCGTCGGAAACCAAACACTCCGCAAATTATATCTGAAATTAGTCTTCCTTTAAGGATAGAATGTGCGACTTTTCGCCGCCATCTAAAGTGCGTGGAAGGAGCTGTTCCGCACCAGCCATTCACAACCATCGCACGTGCGACATTATTACCAATCCATACACGCTACGGGAATAACATCAAACCAGTGAACACTATATTACTATGTAGATACTACCTATCTAGCTGCACGCAATGTGGGTCTTAGTAAGTAGTGCATGTTTGGTGATCTTCACCCCTTGACACACACTTTTGCTGTGGCTCACAGGGTATTGCGTAGATGTAAAACTGTGATTCAATAAATAAAGGGCTTCACTGTTTAATCAATAAAATTAACTAGAGAGAATAAATGATTGAAAAGAGAATACTTAGTTGTTCCATATAAATTTTATTATATCACACAACGCGACCTAGGTTTCGACGATATAACGTCATCTTCAGGTCTCGTCTGTTTTATTGTCGGACGGTTTTATCGTTGAAAACTAGGTCGTGTTGTGGTAAAATAAAATTTACGTAGAACAACTAAGTATTCTCTTTTTAATCATGAATTCAAGGTTCCATAAAGTTACGGCTGATAAAATCAGTTAAAACGAGAGAGAAAATTATTTTATCACTACGCAAATATTTTGGTAAAAACTGACGTTGGATCCTCACGTAGAGTAAAATAAATCAATGAAATTAAATAAACGAATCGTTTCAGGCTTCACCAAATACAAAGAAAAACTTTAAATAGTATTTATCCATAAAATGTATTCAAACCAGGAAGTAGCGTCTAAACCGATCACGTCATTTTCAAAAACAATGAACCTTGAAAATGACGTGATCGGTTGAAACCTTGGTCGGTTCTGTAAATAAATTTTGGGGATAGATACAATTTAAAGTTTTTCATTTTACTTTGAAAATGAAATACTCAATATCGCCAACACAAAAATACAACAATTCGTCATTTCTCTCCTGTTATAAGCAAATTATTGTAGTTATCATCGACGATTCTCTCATAGCACCCAAGACATGTCCGGGCATTCTGTTTTTGAGGTTGGGTAGTTCACGGACATAAAATGCTCGTCCTCCACCAAATATGTAGATATCTTCAGCACAATTCAGCGTTTTCGGGTATCTTCCTATGCATATCAGGGAAAATAAGAATTACAGAAAAAAATTAAAAATTGCATCCCAAAACAATTGGATTGTCATCTGTTTCGACCCCCGCAGTGGTCACGCTACGCAATGTTTCTCTCAACCCTTCCTTCTTTCCTTCACTGACCCTTACCATCTTTTTAAGTTGGCCAAACTTCTCCTGTCTCACATGCTCACGGTTTTCGTTCATTGATAAATCTTATTTTCTTTTTTATTCATAATCGCAATGGGTCTTCATTGCATTATTTTCTCTCGAGTGCACACTTTTACGCTTTTAGAAGACAAAAGAGCGATGTTACTTTTCACTAGTTAGGCCCCACCTGGAGTATGCTGCCAGTGTATGGGATCCTAATGAATTAGGTTTGATCAGAGAACTAGACAGTGTGCAGCGTAGAGCAGCTAGGATCGTTAAAAGGTGTTACGATAGGTTGAGTAGCGTTTCAGAATTAATAAAAGAATTAGGGTGGGGATCATTATCAGAGCGTAGGTTAAAGTACAGATTAAATCTATTTGAAATTTCTCTATCGGATAGATTTACTGAAGATGTTAGGCACATATTAATATAACCAGCGTATTATTTTAGATTCGACCAGACAAATAAGATTAGAGACATAGATTGCCGTACCGATAGATTCAAATGGCATTTTTCCCCCGTACTATAAGAGAACAGAATAGGCAGCATAGGAAAGGGATAGGTAGGGGAAATATTTTAGAGTATTCTGTAGTGCATGATGCATGTATTAACCCCTCAAATACTATAGATACTAACAATCTAGTTGCATGAGACACTATAGTTGCTTGTTTGCATGTTAGTAGTGCATTCTTGGTGATCCTCACCCCCTGCCACACACCCTCGCGGTGGCTTACAGGGTATCGTGTAGATGTAGATGTAGATGCTACCTTACACCTCTCCTCGCGAACTGAGGCGCCCACTATAACGGGATACTAGGAATTCCATAAACGAAAGGGAATTAGGGACGGCGGAGGGCGGAAATCAAGACGAAATTCGCGTGGGGAACAGAGGATGAGGAGCTTTGGAGGGCAGGCAGGTGGGGTTGGCACGGAGTAGGAAAAAGGTTGGAGTATAAGAGCGATGGGGGCGAGATAACCAAGTGGAAAGCAAAAAAGTGTCTCGAGGAGGTGTGTGGGCTGGAGGTGCGGGCGGCGGACGTCGGCCAGACGCTCACGTCACGGACATGTCACGTGCCTACTCCCCTCTTCCTTCCCCCTTCCACCCCCCCGCCCCCACCGACGACGTCGTCCGCCTGCTTCCACTTCCTCTCCCACTCCCGTTCAGACCTTCCGCTTATCCCCCTTTCGGGAGGCCTCCCTCCAGCCATACCCCTCCCACAATATATCACCCCTCCCCCCTTATCATCCGCAACTGTTTTTTAACGGCAAGTCGCGACTCTACACAGAACCGAGCTGAAAGAGTGCGTCCATCTGTTACCGCTGCCATTTTTTTTTAATTCTTACGAATAAAGATGTGCATCTACATCTACATCTACATAATACCCAGCAAGCCACCACAAGGGTGTGTGGCAGGGGGTGATTTCTCACCAAACATGCACTACATATCATGCATAAAAAAGGAATAGTATTAATATAGTAGTCAGAACTACACTATTTAAAAAAGATAGAAATTGCAAAGCAAACATGCAAAAACATTTTGTTAGCAGGGTTAGCTTTAAGTACTCATACCAACATGCAGCTACCAATGCTATTCATTACTACTCTCCGATAGGACATATTTACCGTTATTCGTATCTCTAATTATACGAGGGAAAAAGGACATTTTGAACATGAAAGGACATCGTCTTCTATGTGCATATGGGATGATGGGGCCTAACCATAGTTGTGAAAGTGACAAATAAACTACACTGAACTACGACTTTTCGAATTAGCATTTTTAATTACACGAGAAAATTACATCAATTATTATTAGCAATATTTTATTCGAAGTGCGTTTTTCATTTCTAAAACCTTCAGTCTTCTACGCCACTAGTCGTAAATTCGACGTGGAATTTTCATCTACTCTCGACGATTTTTGGCAATAGTTCCGATTTATAGTCGTGATTTGCAAGTATGGGCCTGCGAGATATTGATATTCTGCTCAGATTACATAATTAAATGCTATTTCTTTCCATTTACAGGTGGTCTTATCTAGACTGTTCTCCCATTTCAACTTTTACAAATGAGAACTCTTGGAAATATGCTTTTCGTATAATAAATTTTCTTATAACACGTTTATTTTTATCGTTGCTTGCCACCTCATTTACCATAGACAAATTCTCACTGCTCACTTTCGACGAGACCATAGCGTTCTTATGGCTGAATTGCCTTCTGTATTGCGGAATTGCCTACTTCAAGTAAAGCGATCTATACACCGGACATATCTTTATACTGGAACGTGTCTGGTCTTGGGCATTCCAGATTATCGATCTTCTACTGTAGTTAAAGTTAATCTCGGTAAAACGTAACCAGTTAAGGTTAATATTTACTTTTCATAAAAAGTAACTGATTTAAGTGAAGGTAATAAAGTAACTTTAACGTTAAAAGTTACATTTTCAGTTACGTTGGCAAATTGGATGCTGTGGTAATGGAGGCCTGAGCGTGCGTTCCTAAACTTTGGCAGTTACTCCCCTCAACTCCGCTTTTGTTTGGATGCATTCGTCCGGGCCTATTCAGTGCATTCGTACACAACTACCCAGCTATATTGCAATCTTAGATACCGTTTTATTTTCCACTTCGTCTGTTGGGCAAGTTTTGCGCCCAAATTCGAACAGGTTGACATTCGCAGAAAATTAACAAAACAAAAATTAAGTGAAGTTAGTTTTGAATGAGACAAGCTGGGATCGCACTGTGTTGATATGGCGTACAGGGTACACTTCTTTGGCCACCTTTCACACTCCTTGCGACCGAAAGACCGCGGATAGAAAATTGGAACGAGCTAAGCTTGACGTTAAATAGATCTTTCCGGCTTCAACTTCATTTTAACCTCCCATTTCTGCATGGTGACGTCGTTATGCCATGTAATTTCCATTACACCTTCTTTCTAATTTCCCTAATGACGCCTAAAACGCCTGCCCACTTATCGCACCCTTGAACACTCCACTGCTCCGTAATACGCCCTCGGTTACAGGTTTCTTCCCCGATGCATTTCACACATTCTAGCACCTTCTCTATCAAAACGATCTCTTACCTTCCACTGGATAAAAATGAATTCTCCTGTTCCTCTTTAATCATTGCCTTTTCCCCATCCTCAAACTTACCCCAATTGAAACACATCCGGGAAATATGCGGCCGAGCGAAGAGAAAGCTAGGATTTAAAAAAAGAGTACTTGGAAAATGTCATGAGAAGACAAAAGAGCGATGTTACTTTTCACTAGTTAGGCCCCACCTTGAGTATGCAGCCAGTGTATGGGATCCTAATGAATTGGGTTTGATCCGAGAACTAGACAGTGTGCAGCGTAGTGCAGCTAGGTTCGTTAGAAGGTGTTACGATAGGTTGAGTAGTGTATCAGAATTAATACAAGAATTAGGTTGGGAATCATTATCAGAGCGTAGGTTGAAGTACATATTAAATCTATTAGAGAAATTTCAATCGGATAGCTTTATTGAAGATTTTAGGCACATATTAAAAAAACAGCGTATTATGGTAGATTCGACCAGATAAATAAGATTGTCGTACCGATAGATTCAAAATGGCATTTTTCCCCCGTACTATAAGAGAACAGAATAGGCAGCATAGCAAAGGGATATGTAGGGGAATTATTTTAGAGTAGTCTGTAGTGCATGATGCATGTATTAACCCCTTAAATACTATAGATACTAACAATCTAGTTGCATGAGACCCTATAGTTGCTTGTTTGCATGTTAGTAGTGCATGTAGATGTAGAACACCCATTCGAAATAATGACAAACTTCTTCGGAGTAAGAACGTACCATAGATTCGTCGAAACGCACTAGAACATGACGCGATTTTCCGAATTTGGAATTACTGTATCCATGGAATTAATCAAATCACAAACAATGAAACGGCCAATATTCCTACAAACTCTAATCACAGTCTAGAAATGGAAACAAAAAATCCCCTAAATGTGCAGAAATGTGTACAACTCTTCAAGTACAGAAAAGCTCTTTTTTTTACTACCCATGGGGAGTGAAAAATACTGTTTTCTCACACCCTCTCCCCTCGTTTACTTCCCTTCATAACGTCCCTCTGCAGGCTATCCTTGTCTAATATCTTACAAACACACTTATTCCGCCCTCCCCACCAATAACCACCGCAACAAAATAAGTCGTAAAGGGATAATTACAGCTTGTAACGACTCCATTCAGAGTAGACATAGATGATGATAAGGGGTAACGGCCACTTTTAGGTAAATAAGCACGGTTTCATTAAGTCAGCTCTCACCGAGCAGATATACTCCGGCGTAAACGAGACCTTTCTTCCGCGCACACTACTGTGCCTTTCTTTGGGGGAGCATAATTGAGGATTTTAACGCTAAGAAGCTCCCATAAAAACAGAAAATTTTAAAGAGTTCCGAAATGAGCAATTACACAGTATTTTCCTTCCTACATTGCAGGAGCTGTTGAAATAAAAAACGAGGAACCAATATCCATCGCTCACCTACCGGCGCCATATCATCGCTGTAAAACAGGATCATACCAGCATATACGTTGCAGCATAAATTAGAAGAAATACTAGGAGATATTCCACTCATATCTTGGAAAAAGGTAGATATTAGCTTGTCTTCCGGTTTGTATCGGTGATAGGTCAAGTACAACAGGGACCGAGAAAAAATCATCAGATAATTATACCTAGACATTTCAAGATGTTAGACTTAATAATAGCCCAAACATTGTCTGCCAGTTTAAATTCAGAAGTTGTCCAAGGAGAGCAAAATTCGTGCCACTGGAAATCATTATAGCCTCAACAGGAAATATTTAGTCCATTTGGGTTGGGTTATTTTTCGGATTTAATACACATTCCATTTCTTAAACTTGCCATCGACGTACTAGTTATTAATGCAACAAACGGGTCTCCTGTTTCTCCTTGGCTGAAGTCGAGAATATTTTTTTCTCCAGCGTTGACTTTTTTATTCCATAAAACGTGATGGGCTGCGTAATACCACCGACGGAGAGATTAACTGTATCCGACAGAGAGATTAACTGAATCGACAAGTGTGCCGTGGCTACCTGCCCGTTCGAGTGGCGAAACCGGACGGTTTTGGTCGAGGAGGTGCAGTGTCGCCTTAGGAAGACCTCAACGCGAACTAACAGCAAAACCACATAATAAGTGTCATATATAGGTACTATTATTATTTATAAGTTACGTACAAGTATTCGTACGAATATCGTACGCTATAAGATACCGTTTCACATCTACATCTATCTTCAAGACAAGCGACAATCACGATCTCTTAAAATGCATAAGATTTCAGAATTCCGTACGGAGGATTTCAGTATTCCTTTTTTCCTCCGGCTCGTCAAGTACTTCAGGTTTTTTCGCGAACTATATAATCTGTTCAATTCTAAGAGAATGTTCAATATATTTCATTATCTGAAATATTTCCACACTTTAATTGTCTTTTACTATATTTGATAACAAATAATAGATCAAGTGTTGGTGTTATGAACTGATTTCCATTTTTATACCTGATGGTGTGATGAAGACAATGCTTGAAGTACAAGTTGAATGGAAGAACGGTAACGGAAGGCTTCGTATGAGATATATAGAACAAGTGATGAAGGAAGTGAAGTACAAAAAGCATGTAAAATTAAAGAGATTAGCAGGTAGGAGAATTCATTGGGGAGCTGCGTCAAACCAATCTCAAGATTATTGACTGATGATGATGATGACCACAAAGAAGGTTTTCAAACGAAATATAACCCGAAATTCGAACATGGTCCTTGCGGATAAGAAGACAGTTCTTTGGCCACTCCGTATCAACAAATCATCAATAACATTACCATTTTAGTAGTTGGTAAATACGAAAAAAACATCGCAGTTATACCGGTCACGTAAGACGAGTAAAGAGTACGCAGGAGGTGAGTAAAGAGAAGACGGAAGACATGCAGATGCAGGCAGGAAGTCATTTCCTCGCCGGCCGGCTTGTCTTGAGGAGGCGTTAGCGAAGGTGTACGGGGATACCGCGCTAGGGATCAAAATATAAAGCTGCGCAGTCACCGCGCGCGCAGTTTGGGGACGACGATGAGCACCATTTCCAGGAAGGGAAGTACACGGCACCAAATGCGGCACTAGCTTCCGGAGCCGAAACGGCTTCCCGAAATTGTTCGACAAAACTCCTGAATCCATTCCGAAAATAAAAATGAACAATACTTCACCTAATTTCACTGGCCGGGAATAATATTCGGCCAAAATTCACACTTTGACTTTCATCAATGAAATAAATTCGTCCGTCAAGAGGATCGAAAATGATTCCTTCTGATTTAGTAATGAACGCACCAAGGATAATTACTTCTTCACCTAATTCTTCCTCAACAAAGCAGCTGTTTTCACAAGATACCCAATTCTTGGTTCTCCCAAGGCTCGCCTTGTAATTTATTTACATTAATCGCCTTTTACTAATGCAATCGCCTTTTATGGTCGTACGTTATGCATCCTTCCCTGCTTACCGAGTATCCACTTGCATTTATCGATTTCATGACGCAAGAAACGCTAATTACTGAAATACAACTAGCGAAGTACCTACTAGAAAAACCAGAGGATTTATATTCAATGGAGTAAGTATTTTTTTTAAACTCTTCCAGAGATTTGAGCATACAATATGGCAACAAGCGGTCGAACACGTAAGTTAATAGCAGCGGAAAACCTTTCTAAGATGAAAAAATCGGATCCAAGTAGAGAACGAATGAGATGCAGAATCTTAATACGCATGCAAATTGTAGGAGAGTTATAATCTCGTTAAGCGAAATGTTGGGATTGAGGGCAATAAGGGGATAGCAAACGCGATTTCCTTATTGCTCTCAAAAGCCCTAATCAAACGAGGCCAAGGAACGAAGACGCACAATACAATTCCCACTTTCACTACGAATATTTGCTTCCTAACCACTCGTATCCAAAGAGCTATAGGGAGATGGCGGATGACAACATTAGTAACACTTACTGTTAGCCTTGTCCCTGTATATCATAATTGAAATCTCACGCGAAATCTCACAGGTGTGTTGAGTGGCATGCTATTTACTATCGTGTGCACCACTGTCATGGCAGAAATCCAAATTTCGGAGTACACAATGCTGTGGAAATTTACAGATAGGTATGTACCAACAGGTTACCCGTAGTCCATTGTATGTACTCAATGTTAAGCACTCAAAGATAATCGCAAGATCCACTGCACTCAGACAGTATTTTGCGGAGGTGGGCGTCACCTTTAGCTTATTTTAATTTTTGATTTATTAGTGAATGGTTGTGGTTAGAAGATTAATATTTTCACTAAAAGTCTTTCTTCGTTTCCATCCAACAATTTCGTGTACAAAATTGCGATTTCGGTTCCGTGTAAACGCCCTCATTAACGCCCCGGGACGTAGACCAGCAGTTTAATATGAGGGGAGTTGCCCCGCGACCCCGCCAAAAGAGCGATGAAAGACTGCAAACTCGCACCCCTTCCCAGCGCCAAAAGCGCTGCGACCGTTTTACGACGACTCATCGCTGGGAAACCTCTCGAATCGCCGAACAAATCCACACCCGCGACGAAAATCCCCTCCTCAAAGCCGGTACACATAACAAAACGAGCCATCGACTACTCCCTCCCTTCCTGCGATGGGAAGGATAACGGGTAATATCGGCAAGTCCCACATCCACGACTAACTCCGCGGATATCTTCCCTCGAGAGGAATCGTCCATTTTCTTCACCCTCCTTCCCCACAAAAAAATATACACTCCCCATTCACACCTCACCGCAAACCCTCAATTCCTTCACATAACGCCTGCCTTTCAAGACTCCCCACGAGAACTCCAAGCGTACAACAGGCCCGAGTCTCTTGGCGCGGTATAAAAAAAACGAAGAGGAAAAAATAAACACACACGAAGACAAAAAAAAGGCCCATTACAATCCTTCCCCCATTTCTTTTCCTCCTCCCCCTAGCCATCTCCGTTCCTCCCTTGATACATAACAACCAACCCTCTCTTGCCCTCCCGAAACCCAAGAAATATTTTACCCCTACCCTATTCCTCCCTCACACCACCTGATCCCGAAGCTAGCCTTAAAGATTGGAGGCGGGGGTACGAGAGAGGAAGAGAGGGGAGGGGGGGTAGGTTAAGGAAGCAAACGAGTCTCGTAAGATGGGACCAAGAAGGGGGGAACGATTTTAAGGAGGCGAAGCCGAGAAGAAAACCGAGGGGTCGCAAGAGATGACCTGTGGCACCATGGAGCCCAAGCCCACCCTCTTAGGACGCCTGAGGGAGATAAAAGAGTGTGAGGGGGAGAGGAAGAGAAAGAGAAACAAGGAAAAGTTCTGTCCTCACTTCCACACAAGATATTCCCTTTCGGTCCTTCTTCTCATACACAACTATGTCGACCATTCCGATGAAAGTGAATGAGACTTTTCTAAGCCTGAACATTTCTCCCGAGAAAAAAATGAACACAACAGGGACGCAAGAAAGCTAATCCACTCACTCTAACCTTAGTGTTCACTACAGTACTCACCATCTTGGGTAACCAGTAGCGTCAATATACTGTCGGTATGAGTCGTTGATATGGCGGGGAAACCGCCCACGGCCGTGGGGTTGCCAAGCGAACGGAATTGTTGTTCTTGGAGCTTCGTGGCTTGCGCGAAAGTGGGTGTTAAGCAAACACGACCATCACCACATGAAGCGTGACAGTTTCACATGATATTTTAGGCCTGTTTACCTAGGGGTGACTAAGAGAGACCACGAGTAGTGAACCATAATTGCGTGGCGCTTGGATATCTCTGACTGTTACCTCATTCCCGAGATGGTCACTTGGACCAAAAGCTATTAAGTCTATTTTGGATAATCATTCACTTTTTTGCGTGATTGAAGATAGGATAAGAACACTTAAGCCTGAGAAAGCAGCACGAGGTTAAAGTAAATAAACGAGGAAATAAAAAAGAAGTCTTGATTCCAAAATTATAAAATAAAACTTGACACAAAATATTTCCCAGTGATATCCGATTCCTGTTCTTTAAACATCAAGCAATCAATTTTTGGAGGAGGAATAATTCGATAGATCGATCTTATAGAATTAGTAACACGAAGATCGAAAATGTTGAAACCGTAAGATATTTAGGTGTAACAATCACTAAAGGTTTATCGTGGGGTAGACACATACGGAAAATATGCGGCCGAGCGAAGAGAAAGCTAGGATTTATAAAAAGAGTACTTGGGAAATGTGATGAGAAGACAAAAGAGCGATGTTACTTTTCACTAGTTAGGCCCCACCTTGAGTATGCTGCCAGTGTATGGGATCCGAATGAATTAGGTTTGATTAGAGAACTAGACAGTGTGCAGCGTAGAGCAGCTAGGTTCGTCAAAAGGTGTTACGATAGGTTGAGTAGTGTATCAGAATTAATACAAGAATTAGGGTGGGAATCATTATCAGAGCGTAGGTTAAAATACAGATTAAATCTATTAGAGAAATTTCAATCGGATACCTTTACTGAAGATGTTAGGCACATATTAAAAACACCAGCGTATTATGCTAGATTCGACCAGATAAATAAGATTAGAGAGATAGATTGTCGTACCGATAGATTCAAAATGGCATTTTTCCCCCGTACTATAAGAGAACAGAATAGGCAGCATAGCAAAGGGATAGGTAGAGGAAATATTTTAGAGTAGTCTGTAGTGCATGATGCATGTATTAACCCCTTAAATACTATAGATACTAACAATCAAGTTGCATGAGGCAATATAGTTGCTAGTTTGCATGTACAAGTGCATGCTTGGTGATCTTCACCCCCTGCCACACACCCTCGCGGTGGCTTGCAGGGTATCGTGTAGATGTAGATGAGTTGGACGAGCTGCAGGTTTTCAACTGTAGCACAGTCACTCCGATTCCCATTTTACAGGAAATAAATGGACTATGCAGCGCAAAGGAAACACCCTGGAATTTCTATATTCGTCCCAAATCGCGAGGCATCAAATCAAATGTAGTCCACAGAAAAGTCCGAACTTTGTGACGGCCAGATGAAGCGACGGTTCACTCTCCGAAAAGGTGCGAATCTAAAAAGGAGGCTAGGGGGCACATAAATGTGCAGGCGTCGCTTCCAGATGAGATTCGAAGGTGGGTTAAGACTCGGATTAAAGCTCGGAGAGGAAATTCAAAACGCCGTCGACATCAGCAGAGTACTCTGGAAATAAACAACGCCGCAGGCAAACGATCCAGAGAGGCGATGGAGCGACACTGACACGCAAAGGGGAGGACTCACGGAAGGCGAGACGAGCAGCAGAGCACCCTTTGGGGCACCCTGACGTTTTCCATTCCCTGGAAATGACTCGCAAGAGGCGAAACGAACTGCACCTATATTCGGCAGGGAATCAAGGCCCTTTATTTTTCGGCAGTTGGTACCCTTTTTCCATCAAAGGTGCCGAAAGAGAATTAGTAATGATAAAGTAAGAGAAAGGCGCCACTTTATCCTCGTTAGAACTCTAAAATACATCTACATCTGCAAAATTCTTGCGAGCTACCGTAATTGTGTGAGGCGGGGGGTGAAAATGGTACTCGATGAGGCAATTTGGAAGTATATTAGAATACAGAGTTAAACGTTCACAAGAACCGAAAGAAATCGTCAATACTACACGGTTAGTGTATTTGGGTACCCAGGCTCGTAGTGCATAGGTACCTACTCTTTTATTCCACAGAAGTTACCTAATAACATTGGTGGAATACTTTTGCAATAATATCACCACGAATAGACTTGATAAGTACCCAATTAATATATTTATTTTAATTAGGATTCCATAGATTTAGATTTTATTTATTTCTACATATTATTTTATATTTCTATATATTTCCTATATATTTATATTTATTTTTTAAAATTTAGGTTTCTATATATTTTTATTTTTTATATTCAATAACTGGAATAAGAACACACATTCACAAATAAAAATATCAACACAAAAAATCTGTACTAATCCATTAGTCACATGTATGTGACGCATGTCACATAAAAGTTTACCTAAATTCACCCCAACGCACTAAAATTCATCCCATGCCACAATTAATACCTACGATTTATTTCTTCGACGAATCTTTCGCGGCTCGTGGCGAGGCAAAAGATTTTAGGATATTTGGCGCATCTGGTCTGGTGTCAACCTGACGTTTCGTGATCGTCACTTTTTCAAGGAAAATGAATTAAAAAAAAGATTTCCCTTGAAAAAAGGACCGTTAGGGGTTCTGAACGTCGGGTTGAAACCAAAAAAGATACGCAAAATATTCGAAAATCCTTTGGTCTCATCATTACGATTTGGTTCAGAGTAACTGATATACGTAATGTACATAATGCATATGTTTTGTCTCAATGCACAAAATGTATTCACGGTGATGGTCTACACACTGACGGGAACCCTCGATTTGGATCATGGCGTACATATTGATGTAGATATTATATGAAACATAGGGCCATATAAACCCTTCGTAAAATAAATTTAAATTAACATGGCAATGAAATTGCAGACATTAGATTAATACAGATTTATGACACAGTGAGGAAAATAAGATTTGGATTTGAAAAATCTTTTTTCAGTATAGGATTTAATCATGCCTGAATGAATACTGATATGTGTAATGTATGCATGTGGTATTCCCGAAATGTTTCTTCGCATATGGATTGAAAAGGAGCGAGTCCCTTAAGATATTAATAGGAATCACTTATTAGTTACGTAGCATAAATAAACTTTAGTACTTGTCACGTGCAACCAGATGGTATATAGATACCTACATAGTACTGATATGACCACTTGTTAAAAAGGCATTTCTCTAAAAATTTTTGTTCTGTATTTCCCTAGCATGTATTCCTTAGTAATTCTAAAACAGGCATCATGTACTACAGACTGCTCTAACAATATTTCAACAACCTATTCCTATGCTGTGCTTCCCATAATGTTCTCTTTCAAGGCCTATTAACACGATACAATTTTTTGTACAATTTCTTGTACAAACGCTTGTATAAACTGAACGAAATTGTATGTTTGTCTGAATGGAATTAGAACTGGTTCTATTTTCCGTTCAGTCATTCGAACATTCGCACAAGCGTTCACACAATTTTCCGCTTTACACGGTACAATCCTCATACAAGCGTTTGTACAAGAAATTGTACAAAAATTGTATCGTGTAAAGCGGCCATTAAGGCACGCGGGAAATATGAAATTTTAAATCTATAGGTACGACAATCTATCTCTCTAATCTTATTTATCTGATCAATTCAATTCAATTCTGATCCTTCTATGAACTGCTTTACAAAAATATATTCAATGTGATGATCCATTTCCTTGGCGCCACCCTTGAGTTGGTTTATGGAGCACATATTTTGTAGGCGTAGGCAAATGCGAGGTGGGGAATACACCCACACACTTAGACAACACTATTGCGCATCGAGAATAATAAAATAAACATCGCTAGGGAGCCGAATATCTCCTTCATTTCCCCTCGGGAGACTGAAGAAAGGGAAGGAGAAAGGAATTCACCTGGAAAACGCCCGAGGAGAGTAACGAGGAAAAACAGAGCGCGATACCTCATTCACGAGGCGAGCGCACAGGCTCGTCCTCATCCGCCCTCAACCAAGCCATCCCTTTGCCTTCGAAGCACTGCTCTGCGACGCTGAAAGGGCGTGAATAACGAGGGAGAAGGCAAACCTATCTCATTTCACCGGGTGGAGAGAGATGGTGAAGATGTCCGCCTGCACACTCACTCGCCTCTCCCTGACATCTCATACCCCCCAGCAGACCACTCGCGTTCCTCAAATTATTTTTCTTATATTGAGGGACATTTAACTGAGTCCAACCCCACGCTGAGAAGATGAGGGAACAATTTTGTGTCACTGACGGATAAAAAGTCCAAAAATCCAATGCTATCGCCATGATTTCATCACCTGATAGTGATAACACATACTTTTCGAAAATAACACGGAATTAAATTCAAGATATATCTGGACACTCATCTAACAACAATTTACTTGCCATTTCGTATTTGTACTCGGGTATATTTTACGGTTTCATACTCTACTACATACGTCACTGTATAAGTACTCTACTACATACGTCACTGTATACGTACTCTATTACATACCTACGTCACTGTAAAACGTACTCTACTGCATACGTTATGTCCTTGACATGAAACCGTGACATATTTAGTAGGGTAGGGTACCCTACCCTAGTAGTAGGGTACCCAACAAGATGTAGTCTCATCATTGAAATATCACCAAAAGTATCATCACCCAATTACTGATGTATTGCTCTTATATCTCTAGAAAGCATTTTCAACAAATATAAGGTCCTATTAAATCATTTTATACGCGTAATACTGATGCATAGGAAATTCGAAACCGTCGGCTTTCAGAAGATTGAGAAAATTAGTCAGAATATTCCGCTCACAGACTTTCGAACTTCAAACAAAGGAAATATGGTTTTATTCTTGTTATTGCGAACCACTATCGTAGAAACTTTTCTGAAATTTAACTGAAGGTTAAACTTATCATCAGCTTGTAAGTTCTATCCATTCAATGTTTCAAAAGTACCACAAAGAATGTCACAAATGGACAGAAATACGACGCCGTATTCGAAAAATAATCACACACTCTGTGGTTTCTACTGGCATCTAGTTTCATAAGTGCATCAATGAATGCATGCTTAGTACGAATGCATGAATAAAACACCCTCGCAGTTCGAATGAAAAAATAACTATTGAAGAAATCAATTAAACATTACAAAAGAAAACTTTCGTACTGCCTCCCGTCCAATTATCTACGGCTATTGAATCGCCAATTAGAATAATGTAATGAATTTCCCCAATTTCTCCGACGCGTGAGACAACAGCAAGACAAAGGGAAATTCGGAAATGAATTCAAAATTCCACCGAAAATGAATTGAATCTCTCCACTCGTATGCTGAATTGGACGCACATTCAAAGGACTATCAGGGTGAGGTAAATCCTTTGATAGCAGCATGAAAATCCCCCGAGTGGCCATGTGCAAACGGAAGTAGCGTGATTTAGGACTCACTCAGATTACCTCTCCATTTACAAGGTATTCCCACGCCCTCCGATATCCGTTAACACAACTAATTCTCCATTTCCATCCAACGACGGGGTCTCTGCTTTCGATGACTTCCGAGGACAATCATTGGCGAACGCATAGACGAATGAAGCGAGATCAGATAGAACGCCAATATGCGAAACGTTCCAATTGTGGCGCTAGCAATGGCGTCCCGCGGCTAGATAAGCTTCTAGCAATCAACCTCCAGTAACCTGGCTATATCACCGAACGAACAATGGCCATTAATGACCTCTAACTTCCCTTAATGCCCGTCGTCTTGTCTATTCATCCGTGAACATGGTCAATTGAAGATAAACATGGGGTCACACCCATTACCAATAACAATGCCCTCGACCCAGACAACGGAGGGAATTTCCTCATGTAAAGTGGAAGTTGTAACGGCGTTCAAATTAGGAGCCATAATAAATGGTAAGGTTTGATGTGATATGTTGGTTTCTGCACAACACGCTCTCGGGTTTAAATCCTGCAGCTACGATATCTCATGGAACACAACGAGTTTACAAGATGTTTACCACGCACCACCTCTCCAAGACAGATAACAGCATTTCACAGCCAATAACCATACATGCGTGCGATTTAACTTCTACTGAGGCCTGCTTGTTGAGGGCACTAAGAACGATTTTATATCTCTTGACACAAGACACGTATCGAAACGAAATCAGGAGTAGAGATTCCTTCATTCGTCGGATATACTAAATGTTGATTATTCAGTCGTTCAATCACTTGTCTCCCTATCAAATGCGGACACTTTTACTATACTGTGAGTACTCTTCTTTCTACATGTGCTTACACCTTCGTTTGCCATAAAATGCCGCTCGACATTTCTCTATGGAACATTAATAATTTTCTAACCCACATCACGCTAGAAGAGGATATGTAAATAATCCAGGGGACTGCTCGAAACGGTGCGAGCATCTAAATTCGAGATATTTCCACCCTCCCAGCATAGCTCCTGGTATTGCAGAATTCGGGGAGAAAGAGAGATGGGGGAGCTCGAGAAAAGCATGTTTGCGCAGCACTTCGCAGGCCTCCCCACAACATGTACCTAATTCGTTTCCGCGGGAAATATAAGAGACCCAAATGCCGACGGGATCCTTAATTCACACGGAAACGAGCACGTCGCCAGGTCGCTTGCAAGCCACACGACTCGCGCGGCCATCCCGGTGGAAACAAAAACCGGTTTAATTAGTGCGCAGCAATTCCATTACCCGCACGGAAAGAAAAAAGGGTACAACCTCTTCGTTGTTTATGATCCCGCGACCACCAGTTCCACGGCGCAGCCAGCCCACCGCAATCTACAACTGCGAAAGCCGGGCAGCGAAGAAATGGGGTGGGGGGAAGGGGAAGTGGACGGTAAAGTGAAACTGCATCTTCAACTACGCCTCTCAATAATTACTTTAAAAGATAGAGTAAATCTATGCAGAGTCCCCCCTTTGATATTGTAATATCAAAAGATTGCATATCACGAATGAATATTCGGAATAAGCGTTTTTTAAAACTAGGTCCGACAGAGAACCCCAGGCGTTCAGACCAACGCGAAACCAGCGATAGCTTATAAATATCTACATCTACGTAATACCCTGAAAGCCACCATAAAAGCGTATGGCAGCGGGTGAATTCACACCAAACATGCACTAAATAGCATGCATAAAAAAGGATTAGTAATAATATACTGGTCTAAATTTCACTATTTAAAAAAGATAAAAATAGCAAAGAAAACCAGAAAAACATGCTGTTCGTTGGGTTAGTTTAAAGTCCTTACACCAACATGCTATCACTCGAAACACACGCATTGGATATAATTACCGCTATTCATATCCCTAATTGTGCGAGGAAAAAAGGACATTTTGAATCTGACAGTTGATCTGAATCATTGTCAGATCGCAGGTTTGAATAAAGACTTTATCTCTTAAATAAATTCCAAGACCATATTTTCAGTGATGATGTTTAAAATATTTTGCGAACCCCAACTTACTATGGCAGTCTGGACCATAATCATACAATTAGAGAAATTGATTGCCGAACTGATAGATTCAAAATGTCCTTTTTCCCTCGCACAATTAGAGATACGAATAACGGTAAATATGTCCAATCGGAGAGTAGCAATGGATAAAATTGGTAGCTGCATGTTGGTATGAGTACTTAAGGCTAACCCTACTAACAGAATATTTTTGCATGTTTGATTTGCAATTACTATCTTTTCTAAATAGTGATGTTCTGACTAGTATATTAATACTATTTTTTAATAATAATTTATAACCTTTTTTATGCATGATATGTAGTGCGCGTTTGGTGAGAAATCACCCCCTGCCACACACCTTTGTGGTGGCTTGCAGGGTATTATGTAGATGTAGATGGAAGTAGACGCACCTTCCGAATCACGGTTCCCACCTCTCATTCACCCTCCTCCGCCTCCCCTCTTCCACACCCCCTAAACGAAACCGGAAACTTTAATTTCCAGGCTATCCAAGCGGCGAACGTCGGAGCGGCCTCCTCTCCCTGCATTCAGCTCACCAGGTTCGCCAGGAAATGCGGCCGGAGTACGTTTGACCTTTTACGCAAACGACGAGAAATAGGGATGCGCACCAGACGCACGGTTCCATTCATTTTTTTTCCTTTTCGCCGAACCGATCATACGAGTGGACTGTTCAGACGACGGGGGCAGTCAAACACGGGCAGTAATGCGATGAAAATTCCTTGTACTGAGAATTGAACCATGGATCTACGCTACCCAGGGTACCACAGAGGTAACTGTCGTGAGGATCTATGGGAGCCATGTCTTATGCGCCATTACGATCCAACAAGGTTAACAAATGTTAAGGAATGAGCGAGTCTCAAAGAGGTCAACATCCACGATGATAAAGTCTATGAATAGTTTATCCAAGAGCGATGGCCAGCCTTTTATATAACGGCAGCAATAATTTATTGTCCTTATTGAAACGAAAAGCAGAATCATCGGCGGAAATGAGACATGTCAATTAGGCCAATAAGGATAGGTGGATTGTTTGGTATAAGTAGATGTTTTTGAGCAGAGGGAAAGTGGAGAGAAATCCGGCGTAGGCATTAGCCTCAACGAAATGAGACACGTCGTACAAGGTTAACGGCCTACATAATTACCAAGCATTCGACATCAGACTAAGAAATTTGACAACAATTACTGACGATTAAAGACCCTCCAGAAGGAACCCTAATCTGACCAAATAGAAGCATTTCTGCCAATATCAGGAACTCGGGCCCTCTGATTGAGTAGCCATTACAAGAGAAACCAGAGAACAAGTATTTTATCAACGGTGGCACATTGACAAGCAGCCAATCAAACGCTCCTATGTACAAGTAAATCCATTAGTCAGAATAAAAAAAATAATAAAATACACGTTAAATCTAGAACGAAAATGAAAAATGTTACTCCACGTATAAAGAAACTTATTTGGGCAATGACTGCTGTGTTTTAAAATGTATGACAGCATGCACCTCTCTGGGTGATCCAATATTTTGGCTATACGAATTAAAATTCAGGGAACAGTGTTCGACATGCTTCGGGCACTAAAGGGTATATCGTGAAGGATGGAAAAAAATCAATTTCCTCATTAATATCCCAAAGATTTTTATTTTTTAAATATCCGGAGATCTGCTCCAGCTGAGATCCAATTAGTAAGGACGCAAACCTTTTTCCCCTCGACCCAAATCACCCGCTCTCGTCAGCAGTGCGGCGGCGAAACCCGTATCCAAGCGTACCATCTCGGTGACGAGCGTTCCTTGACAGTCACGGACTCCATTCACAACGCTCGCAAACGACGGATCCGTGAATAGGTCCGAGCACTCTTTTTTCCCGTCGATTCGTTAACTTTCCCCCCGACGAACGGTGGACAGGAAAAAACCGAGAGAGACAAGCCCACACGTTTGTCGGGGAGGCCGGAGGAATTCAGGGCGCATCCCCAGCGAGTTCGCCTCAGACAGGAAGTGGCACGAGCCCTCGGTAAAATTTATCATCATCCCCCCGTCTCTTTTTTTTGCGATTGCAGAAAAAATTAACTCCCCTACCTGCATCCAATGGAAGCGGATAATTTTTAAAGGGGGGAAGGGATGAGGATAGACGCGGTAGTTGGGGGAGACAGACGCAAGTCATTTCCTCCACTAATTGCGAACGGCATTACGTATGACAAGGTATTTCCAGGCGTGGGGGGAGGAGGAGATCCCGAGGGGTGGGGGGGCACTCCGCAGCGTCATAACGAGACAGTGGGTTCTAGGTCGCCGTCATTTTCCGCTTGTGGTCTCGCCAAACGGGACTGGAGTACGAGAGTGAGCGAGAGAGGTACCTCGCCCCCACACACGAATCAATGCAGCCAGTAGCGTCGGTGGAGGAAGAGAAAACAACAAACAAAGAGGGTGGTCCGATGAGGATCAGTCCGAGGCACGTGCAAAACGGTCGCTTTTGCGCGTTACCTTCTTGTCTAATAATTTTTGCTCAACTTTTCTTTTGCACCACTGATTTCAGCGTTTTCAATTACCACGACATACATATAGCGATACACCGGTAATTTTGTAGGGTTAAATGGGCACTGGAACTCCCACTAAATAATTCCAAACACTCCCTTGTAACTGGGTGATTTTCCTCTACAGCTATACTATAAATCTCTAGCAAATACTTACTATAAATACTAAAGATACTAAAAATCAAGTTGCATGAGGCATTATAGTTGCTTGTTTGCATGTTAGTAGTGCATGCTTGGTGATCTTCACCCCCTGCCACACCCTCGCGGTGGCTTGCAGGTTATATTGTAGATGTAGATGTAGATTTCTTTCTCTATATAATTCCAACAAACTATCATTCCATCCCAAATGATCGCTATTCTCTTCCTTTTTACGCGCTTACCCGATATTCCTTCCCTCAGTCACGTAAACACTCATTACTTTTTCATGCATACGTCTCTGTTATTTCTTCAATCGACTTTGTCTACTTCCCTACCTTACTCAGCATCGTTTGTAGTTACTACCCGCATTTTCCTCTCCACCATGCCTCTCATTACCAAAACAGTTCACTAATCGCCGTCTTGCGCTTATTACCACGGTGCATATGTGATTGTGAATTAATTTCTTGGCGATGAATGTTCATACTCAATCATGAAAAGTCAAGTCTTTCAGTAGGTCATTAGGCCGGTCAAGGTATAATCCTCTCATTGATTTTTCAGGGATAATTTCAATTAACGGTCCAAATGTCGGAAAAGAACCTTACATAACTTTATGCTGTCGTCAAAACGCCAATGAAAATAAATATCATTTAAGAAAGGTGTGGCTGAATCAAAATTTGAAAGTTCATACCACTCCAAAGAGAAATACTTTATATTTCTCCCATCACTAGAGAGAACAGATATCCCCGTTGAATTACCATCTCTCTAGGAAAAAAAAGCGTTCAAATAGAAATAATTTTGTTTAATGCTCTGTGACACTATACTCTAACAATAAAAATTAGGGATGGGTCGGTTCCACTTTTTTTCGGTTCCGGTTCGGTTCTTAACTTCGGTTCTCGGTTCCGATTCTCGGTTCCGGTTCTTAATTTACCACTTACTTTGCATTGCTCAATGGTAAGATAAGGTAATCAATAATCATTTTCAGAGACTGAATTAGAATAATTCGCGACTTTGAAGCATCTAAGTACACTATTTCACCAGGTTTTAATGTGAAGCCTCCACTTTCGGAGTGTGAGTAGGTTTCAAACTGGTTTTCGCGCCAATTATTTCGGTACCGATTATTTTTGGCCTCGGTTCCGGGTCTAAGCTCAAGAACCGGTGGAACCGAGAACCGAAGAACCGAACCGACCCATCCCTAATAAAAATAATTTCTCAATAGGATACTATTTAAGATCGACCTAGGTTTCGAAGTACAGCTGCAACACCAAGATGCATGAAGTCGTGCCACGAAACCCAGGTGGAATGAAAAATTATCATATACAGTCAAAATCATTCATAACGAGCACGGTTAAAACGAGATCTCGGATATTGCGAGGAAAGAGAGGGTTGTTTGGAAATCATGCATTTTATGAGCAATATATAACGGTTAAAACGAGACTGTATTAGAGAGCCTTACCATTATAACGAGCAAATCCAAATGAACTAGCAGTGGCTGTACTGTCGTACCAAGGACTTTTTCTTGTAAATTTAGCATGTATGTGGATAGTTTACTGAATAAATTGTTCATTTTGTAATTTCAATCATCTTATATTAATCTTTTTTATTTTATCACCTCTGAATAAGAATAGTATGTGTGTTAGCGCATGTGTGTGCGTGAGAGGGGGAAAGACAATGAGTGACAGTACATGTTGCTACTAGTAACGGATATAACGAGTTACGGATAATACGAGCAAAAGCATTTGGTACCTTGGATCTCGTTATATCCGAGTTTGAGTGGTAAAAATTGCTACTAATTCTTCAGTCTGGCGCTAAAGTTCTAGCAGAGCACTCTTGATTATCCACGGTCAGGGCACGGGGAGAAGCGTTCCTCAAAAAAGAGAGGATGGAAAAGGAAGAAGATAGGCAGGAGGAAAAACTGCTTCGGGGAAGGATATTTCGAAACCCCTAAGAGGAGAGAGGAGAGAGATGTGGCGAATAAATTGGTCCGCATTCTTCCCTCCCTTGGTCCGCAGAGGAAGGCACGTCAGTTACACAGAGGTCGCGCGGTCGGGTAAGGCGATGGGTGCCCACAAGCGGGATGTGGGTCAAAAATCCACACTCTCAATTACGCCGCGGGGAAGAGCGACCCCAGCGTAAACGAATAACAACAAACCGCGGAGCTCGGAGCTGAAATGAAAAGTGGAGTTGAGTTGCGAGAGAAGACACGGACGGGTGTGGTTTGCGCAAACGGTCAAAGGCGCGGGAGTTGCTGGGGAGTTTCGCCTCTCAAATGGCTTAGTGCTTCACGGACCTCCTTAGATTGGCACAACTCTACCCTTGCACTGCAATTCCAATAATAACGAATACATAAATAAAAAGTACCAATTCAAACAATATTTGTCCTCTTGTCATTTATCCTCCTTAAAATTACACCAGACAAAATATCATCGAATCTCAACAATGACAGGATGATGTTTTTTGTTCGTTCGCGAACTAAAAAATCCTCGAATTTACTACTATTCTCCTTGAAATAACTACATCCTAGTGACAAGACATATTTTGTTACAAAACACAGAAATTAAGGTAATAACATTAATTAAAACACGTATTTTTCAATTTACAATGATATAGTTTTCAATGCAGTGGCTGTTGTCAATAAGATTACATATATGTATACGGCAAATATGTAATATGCTCAAGTACTCGAATAATAGAGCGACGGATTTTCTTCCACCGCGGGACAAAGAGCAGAATAGTATCAATGACTTTCACGGGTACCCGAATCACAGAAAAAAGGAAATCACAGACTGGTGGCAACACTGACAAACAACCAAGAAAAGACTTGTCACTATCGATGAGTTACTACTCAATAAACTTCTATGAGAACGGTTCAACTTCCACTACATTGGTTGACTCCATGCAAAAAAAAGTTTTAATCGACCTTTGCGTAAAAAATTAAAAATTGATCGAGTTTGGAAGCACTAAGCTTTGTTTTGGAAGCTACGTCGCGAACGCTTTTTTTTAGAGGCTATTTTTGCCCTTCAAACAGAAAACATCTGACCACACACGGACCTTGACCTCGTTCGGCCTTATATGGAGAGATAAAGGGTCAGCTCACGATGAAGCAAGACGTTCATGTTCGCAATATGAAAACAAATCCCGCAAAATACAGGAACTCATTAAGAAGGCCAATAGAAAGATTTAAACAATAATCCACTAATAGACCTTTAAATTCAAAGGATTTAACTATAACCAAGACACATTGGAGGTGGATTTAACTAGTAAACAAAAATAAATGATCCTTTAAAGGTCTTTCGTGAATAGGGATTGATATCTAGAGAAATTTTACGTAAATTTAGTTTTACCATCCAGATTTCGCGATTTTATATATACTAAAACTATGAAAGAAAACAAAACTTTCTGCGACACTAAAAGGCATCACAAAGAAAGTCATTATTGATAGACCATAGTCCATACAAAGTGCAAGTATCTCAAGTACTGTGGGTGCAGAACGTGACTTCCAAGGAATTGGACGAAGTCGGAATTCGAAGCCAGAATGATTCATTGTGCGATAAAAAAGAAATTCCCCGCATGGCACGAAGAAATATAACCAGCCTTTGCGAATTCCAGAAATTTAGCCAGGGGTAACACGAATAATGCTCGGCCTCTTGGCTCATGATCATTCCGACAGAACAACCCGGGGAAATGGAGTAAAACCCTGAAGGCATTGAGGAGGAGGGATGTGAAAGTGTGCAGCGAAGATGGGCAAGATTTGTAAAGGGACGATACGATAATTAAATTAGCGTAACCAGTCTATTAAATGAATTAAATTGGGAATCATTGTCAGATCGCAGCTTGAAATTTAGACTTAATCTCTTAAACAAATTCCAAGACAATATTTTCAGTGATGATGTTAAAAATATTTTGCGAACCCCATCTTGCTATGGTAGACTGGACCATAATCATAAAATTAGAGAAATTGATTGTCGAACTGACAGATTCAAAATGTCTCTTTTCCCACGCACAATTAGAGATACGAACAACGGTAAATATGTCCAATCGGAGAGTAGCAATGGATAGCATTGGTAGCTGCATGTTGGTATGAGTACTTAAAGCTAACCCTACTAACAGAATGTTTTTGCATGTTTGATTTGCAATTTCTATCTTTTGTAAATAGTTATGTTCTGACTAGTATATTAATACTATTCCTTTTTTATGCATGACATGTTGTGCATGTTTGGTGAGAAATCACCCCCTGCCACACACCTTTGTGGTGGCTTGCAGGGTATTATGTAGATGTAGATGAAAGTTGAGGGGGAATAAATTCTTCCGCCGACCCGTGTGCGCGCGCGCATTCCGGCCGCATTATGGAGATTTATTTTCACCATTTTCGCGGAAAAAAAATCCGCGGAAGACGCAATTCGGAACGGGGAAAGAAACGATGGGAAAGGGGAAACACCTGGCCTCCCACTAGACCTTCTACTACCGTCTCGAACCCACACACTCGCTCACGAATCACCGAATCGCTCACCCTCCCCCCCCCCAACTCTCACGCCGGTCCCACGGACCACCCCCCACCCAAACCACGCGAGTCGCGGCCATTACCCCCGTCACCCCTCCCCACCAAACTCCTCGCCCTCCCACCCTCCCACATCCGTGTGGGAAAGGACAGCAATGCGCCAAAACAGTGCCCGAATGGTTGAAAGTGGAGAGATTAAAGGTACGCACGAGAACCCAGACTTAACGGGACCCGCGGACGACACGAGAAGAAGAGGGAAATTGTCTTTATATTTATTTTTCCTTCAAATCTTAAGTCTTCGAATCCTGCTTTCTTTAGACTTAAATCTTCAAATACTGCTTTTTCCTGCTCCCGCAGATGTACATACACTACGGTCAAGTTAAGTTAATTTACGGTAAAGTCAACGTTAAAACGGATAAAGGAATAATATAGATTGTAGATTAATAGAATAAACACAAAACTTTAATACGGTTCATTTAAGTTTTAGATATATATTAAGAACCCCTGTGTATCATGCTGGATTTGATCAGATAACCAGGATTAGAGAGATAGATTGTCGCACCGAAATGTTTAAAATGCCTTTGTTCCCGCGTACCATGAGAGAACATAATAGGCAGTATATCAAAGGTCAGGTGAAATATTGTTAGAGTCGTCTGTAGTACATGGTGAGTATTTTAACATTACTAACCAAAGCATGCCATTAAACACAAATATATTTAGAGGAATGACTTCATGAAAAGTAATCACTCCATTACTAGGTAGATATTAGCCATCTAATTGCACGTGGATTAAATATCTAACATGTGCCCATGAGGTAGTTGCATTGTAGCTCATAGCTGCGTGAAAGTAGTACAGGGTTGGTGATTTCCATGCCCTCCCAAAAACCCTCGCGGTGGCTCGGCAGTTATTACGTAGATGCGGATGTAAAAGGAGAGGTGGGATAATATTTATTTATGAGAATAAAAAAAGAGTAAGTTGGCAAACGGCAAGGAAGAAAAACACAGCAAGTGCAAAAATGTTTGTGGAAACTCGGTAGGCGTGTTTTTCGTTTATTGTGGCTCGTTTTCGAAGTTAAATGCTGCCTTCCGAGGATAATCCCTAATCAACCGCTCGGTCTGTATTCTCAGGAGAGGCGTGTGTGTCAACCCATGCATGAACACGAGCAAAAGAAAGGAAGAAAATAAGAAATGAATTATATTTTAGTAGTTATTACGTCCAGTTTAATGTCTGTAGTCTCATCAACGGCTTACGGAAAAAAATAGAGATTAACGCAAGAACCTTGAATCCATTATCACAGCTTTAAAGATAACTTAGACTTCATAGTATGATAAATTTTCCAGTTTAATAAAAACCCAGAGCAATCATTTTTTTTAAATCCAGGTGTTCCTCTATTTAATAAGCGAACAATTTTAGAACGAGGAAATCCACAACGTAATTGGCCAAATATAAAGAAGATTAAAGAAGACGTTACTGAAACGGACGTCAATGAATCTGAATTATTATGCAAAAATAAGGGATACACTTTATACATATTCTCTGCGGATAATAATTCATAACGGGAAAGTAAAAGTGACAAATATTGGAGCCATTTTTCCACAGAGATACTAATGGAAATTTTTGCAAAACAAAGGAACCAAGAAAGTGCCTACAATTTTACCCAACGGTTGCGTCACATGGCCGCATGATATGAAAGAATCTTGAATATCTTGGGCGAATTCATTCAATCGCACACTAACGGTAATCTTCGTCACGTAAAATAAATGACATTGTTGCTACAAAAAATAGAATTAGCATTATCATTCACGAAATTATGATCCTGACAACAAAAAATAGGAGACCAAGGGCAGTATCCTCAAATAGTTCATCAGTAAACGGTCCTCCGTATAGAGCCTCAACCCAAATAAACCGAGGCAAAAATAACTGGCACGAACACTATCGAAGAGACAAAAGCACTTCGCGAACCAGGCCACTGAATTCGAAAATTTAAGGTCGCTTACAGCAAAGGAACTCAAGAACACTCTTCTACCTCCACCTGACACAACGCAAACCGAGGTAAAACTGGAAACAAACGATGTAAACGAACACCTGAGACCGAGTTGGATTCAATTTACGTCCGAGCAAAGCTCTGAATGAACAACGTAGCTGACAAAATGAACGAATGACACAAACGGCAGGTAAGCACTAAGAACTAGGTACTACCAAAGTTCGCGTAAATGCAACATGACGTAATTCATCACAAGACTTTTGCAGAGGTAGCCTTCAGGCAAAGGGGGAGTTCATCTACATCTACATCCACATAATACCCTGCAAGCCACCATAAAGGTGTGTGGCAGGGGTTGAACTCTCACCAAACATACACTACATATCATGCATAAAAAAAAGGATCAGTACTTTTATAGGTACTGTTCAAAACTACGCTATTTAAAAAAAGATAAAAATAGCAAAACATACATGCAAAAACATGCCGTTAGTTGGGTTAGCTATAAGTCCTTATACCAACATGCAGCTACCAATGTTATCCATTGCTACACTCGTACTGGATATATTTACCCTTATTCATATCCTTAATAGTACGAGGAAAAAAGGACATTTCGAATCTGTCAGTTCGGCAATCTATTTCTCTAATTTTATGATTATGGTCCAGTTTACCATAGTAAGTTGGGGTCCGAAAATATTTTTAACATCATCACTGAAAATATGGTCTTGGAATTTATTTAAGAGATTAAGTCTAAATTTCAACCTGCGATTTGACAATGATTCCCAATTTAATTCATTTAATAGACTGGTTACGCTAATAAGGTTATCGTACCGTCCCTTTACAAATCTTGCCAATCTTCGCTGCACACGTTCAAGTTCGTTATTTAGACCGATTTCGTAGGGGTCCCATACACTGGCAGCATATTCCAAATGAGGTCTAACAAGGGAAAAGTAGATGATTTCTCGTACATGATCGTCACATTGAGTTAAAGAGCTCGAGAGCGAAAAACAGTCGCAATAAACAATTACGTTACGAGTGATTTGTCACCGACCCTCTAACAGGATCGCGCTTGGAAAATTCCCATGAGCTCGGCGATAGTGGTAAAAAAAATAATACCTATCTCTTGCGAAGGTAAAAAAAACAAGAAAATCCATTAAGGTAGTCTTGGGAGAGAAAGGTGAGCCAACACGTGTGTGACCCATTACTTCCGAGAGGACGCCATCCTCCGTAGCAGCTTGTCGCATACCTACTTCTTGCATATCTCGCCCGAGTTCGACGTTGGAATTCGGCGCGCACAATTATGTAATAAAAAACGGACGGAAACGCCTCCCAGCCATAAAAAGAAACCCACTCCGAATTCTTGAGTACGAAAAGAAACCAGAAAGAGGCGGAGTGGGTTAAAAATGGTTGTAAAAACGCGAAAATGACCGAGAGGGAACAGCAGTAATATAAGAGGGTGCAGAGGGTTCCATATAAAAAAATAGGGGCGTTCTCGGGACATGCGGAACCCCTAAGCGTGGTGTCGCTCCAGGCTAAGGCCACGCACATTACAATGCAGATGAGTAATATTATGAGCATTTTATGACATACAAAACATTTTTTACAACCATGGGTTTGACTTGCACGACTACATTGGCTCACAAACGATTTGACTTTACAAGAATTTATTATAGCTAGATGATAAGTCCACCAACTACACCATCGGGTCGTCTAATCAATTAAACTAAGTGATTTATTTGTACTAATGTGTGACCCTTTTCCCTCATACTATTGGAGATCTAAATAGCGGCCAATATATACAATAATACATACACGAGTGTAGCTATAACGTAGCCGAGGTAGCCGTAGCGTGTCGGAATGAAGGCTTTTAGCTAACCCAACAAACAGCACGCTTACCTACAAATTATTGCTTTGATTTTTAAATTGTTTAAATAAAGATAAGAGGTTTTAAATGGACAAAAATAAGGGTTTTATTTTTTTTTAACACGACAGGTACATCTTTGGTGAATATTCACCCCATGCCAAATACTTATGGTGGTCAGTAGGGTATTATACTCCAAAAATGCCGACTGACATTCAATAGACATAATAAAACCAGATTTGTACGAGAAATCAACTACTTTTCCCTTGTAAGACCTCATTTGGAATATGCTGCCAGTGTATGGGATCCATACGAAATCGGTCTAAAAAACTAACTTAAACGTGTGCAGCGAAGATCGGCAAGATTTGTAAAGGGACGGTATGATAACCTTATTAGCGTAACCAATCTATTACATGAATTAAATTGGGAATCATTGTCATATCGCAGGTTGAAATTTAGACTTAATCTCTTAAACAAATTCCAAGATCATATTTTCAGTGATGATGTTAAAAATATATTGCGAACTCTAACTTACTATGGTAGACTGGACCATAATCACAAAATTAGAGTAATTGATTGTCGAACTGACAGATTCAAAATGTCCTTTTTTCCTCATACAATTAGGGATTTGAATAACGGTTAATATATCCAGTACGAGTGTAGCAATGGATAACATTGGTAGCTGCATGTTGGTATAAGGACTAGAAGCTAACGCAACTAACGGCATGTTTTTGCATGATTACTTAGCTACTTTGCATGATCACTCACGTCAATCTCTTGTAAGATATTTGAGCACATAGTAGTCAGTTCGATCATGGGGCATTTGGATAGTCAGGGATTACTCATAAACAGCCAGCATGGGTTCCGGAAAGGTAGATCTTGCGAGACACAATTAGCTTTATTCGTACACGATATTTTAGTCCACGGCGAAAGCAGTACTGAAGTTGATGCGATATTTTTAGATTTTAAAAAGGCTTTCGATAAAGTTCCTCATGACAAATTAATCTTGAAGTTAGAGAGTTTTGGTATAAATAAAGACGTTGTATGTTGGGTAAAAGAATTCTTAAGTGGGCGAGAGCAGAGGGTTGTCATAGATGGTATCATGTCGGACACAATCGAAGTCACATCGGGAGTTCCCCAGGGTAGCGTAGTAGGTCCGCTTCTATTTCTTTTATACATAAACGATTTGGGTACCGTAGTTAGTAGTAACCTTAGACTTTTTGCAGACGATGCGGTGGTGTACAGGGGTATATCAAACGAAGAGGACATGAAATCACTTAGCAAGGATTTAGATGCAATTGAAGAGTGGTGCGACAAATGGCAGTTAGAACTCAACCTTAAAAAGTGTGTAGCTATCAATTTTTGGAGGAGGAATAATTCGATAGAGCGATCCTATAGAATTAATAACACGAAGATCGAAAACGTTGAAACCGTAAGATATTTAGGTGTAACAATCACTAAAGATTTATCGTGGGGAAGACACATAAGGGAAATATGCGGCCGAGCGAAGAGAAAGCTAGGATTTATAAAAAGAGTACTTGGGAAATGTGATGAGAAGACAAAAGAGCGATGCTACTTTTCACTAGTTAGGCCCCACCTTGAGTATGCAGCCAGTGTATGGGATCCTAATGAATTAGGTTTGATGAGAGAACTAGACAGTGTGCAGCGTAGAGCAGCTAGGTTCGTCAAAAGGTGTTACGATAGGTTGAGTAGTGTATCAGAATTAATACAAGAATTAGGGTGGGAATCATTATCAGAGCGTAGATTAAAGTTCAGATTTAATCTTTTGCAGAAATTTCAATCGGATAGCTTTACTGAAGATGTTAGGCACATATTGAAAACACCAGCGTATTATGCTAGATTCGACCAGATAAATAAGATTAGAGAGATAGATTGTCGTACAGATAGATTCAAAATGGCATTTTTCCCCCGTACTATAAGAGAACAGAATAGGCAGCATAGGAAAGGGATAGGTAGGGGAAATATTTTAGAGTATTCTGTAGTGCATGATGCATGTATTAACCCCTCAAATACTATAGATACTAACAATCTAGTTGCATGAGACCCTTTAGTTGCTTGCTTGCATGCTAGTAGTGAATGCTTGGTGACCTTCACCCCCTGCCACACACCCTCGCGGTGGCTTGCAGGGTATCGTGTAGATGTAGATGTAGATGTAGCTATTTTCATCTTTTTTTAAATAGTGTAGTAAAACAGTAGGTATATAAATACGAATCCTTTTATATGCATTATATGTAGTGCATGTTTGTTGAGAATTCACCCCCTGCCACACACCTTTATGGTGGCTTGCATGGTATTATGTAGATGTAGATTAAATTTAGTCGCTACTTAGCAAGATAGGCTGAGAGCATTCGAAAATTCGTGGTTGCACGAGACGGACGGACGGACATTCATGCGGCCGATGGGCAACCAAGGAATCTTGTTTCGTCATCGCCCGTCCCCCGAGGGGCACAATGCAGCGACGGAACATTCGCCGTCTTCATAACTGACCACTCGGTCCGTCCCTCCCATCCCCCCCCTCCACCCGTCCCCGCAACACAACTTTCTTCCTCCGACATTCCAACCATTCTGACAGACTCCGGAACCCTTTGACACACGCACACGCATACGCACACACAGTGGCGCGCACGCTACGTTCCCACGCCAAACTGGTCTCCACTCCCCACACCCCTCACCAACCGACTTAGCTAACATAAGAGACGTCGACTCCCGATGAGGAGGAGGATCTTCTTCGCCCGCTCCCCATTCTCGGAAGGAGACTTGGACTGCTAAAGCGTTTCCTCTGCCCTCGCTCATGCCCTTCCATTCTCGATAGCCTCGGCAATTGCCGCGACCAATCTCGAGTGAATGCCGACAGCCAAGGGCGTTGCACTCCGAGCGGTACTGCTCAGCGAGGAATACTAAGAATTATTGCGACACATCTTCTTCTCGTTAGAGTAAGTTTCGATAGAACATATATATCAGCGTGCACATTCAAATTAGCGTAACCAGACTATTAAATGAACTAAAATGGGAATCATTGTCAGATCGTAGGTTGAAATTCAAACTTAATTTCTTAAATGAATTCCCAAATAATATTTTTACTGACGACATTAAAAATATATTGCCAACTCCAACTTACTATGGTAAACCGGACCATAATTACAAAATTAGATACATCGATTGCCGAACTTACAGATTCAAAATGTCCTTCTTTATTCGTACAATTAGGGATATGAATAGCTGTAAATATATCCAATAGCATAAATACGAGTGTATCAATGGATAGCATTGGTAGTTGAATGTTGGTATAAGGACTTTAAGCTAATCCAACTAACAGCATATTTTTGCATGCTTTCTTTGATACTTTTATCTTTTTAAATTGTGAAATTTAGACTAGTATACATTACTAATTCTTTTTTATGCATGTTATATAATGTACGTTTCGTGTGAATTCACTCCCCGCCACATACCTATACGGTGGGCGGGAGGGTATTATGTAGATGAAATCCCTTACTACACTTAGCATTTCCATAATTCTCAATTCCCTACAATGTCTTATAATGATTAACTAATCCATTACTATTGGACTGCTTTGCATAGACACAATTTACATCTACTGATTTCCCAGCAAGCCACCTCGAGGGTGTGTAGCAGGGGGTGAGTTATCGTCAAATTTGCGCTAAAGTTTACTTGTACTACGAACCTAAGAAAAGAGATCCATGGATATCACGCAAGACACACATTACCAGTTATACTTTCCATCCAAAATTCGGAGAAACATTTCAGAAGTACAAAAGAAAGGTATTACATATATTACTATTACATGCTTAAATCCTGAAATAAAAATTTTTCAAAACCCACCATTTAATTTTACCCTGTTCGTTTCATGTAGTGCCACTTCTAGCATTTCACGTCTCTTACGCCTACCATTTTCCTCAGAGTGGTAACATAGCATCTCTCAGTTGCAATTAGTAAGGTATGCACGGAATAGTATTTTTTGCATGCCACCATAGTAGTAAGCTGATTGGCTATGCATACCTGGCGATGATTCACTCCCTGTAACACACCCTTGCGGTAGCTTGCAGGGAATTATGTAGACGTAGATGCCTATTCATTCACATCCGCACATTCCCACCCTATCCTCATTCTACTAAATTTAACAATCCAACTCCATAATCTCTTCCCTACTTTGCAACAACTCTTCTCGTATAGCGCCTACAGTATCTCACTACCCCTAAAAATGTAATTCATCCACCTTCTACCATTAATATTACAGAGCGAACTAAGGCCTATTAATTATTTCCAAGAGAAAATTTTCATCCCCTTGTAATCAACATTTCACAAGTCATTTTTTCCGTCCACATATTGTCCAACCCTTGTCAAAAACTCGGAGCCAAACTATTTCCATTACAATTCCCTTCAAGTATGCAATGAGTACCGACGCACCTTTGGGAAAAATAATTTGTCAATCTCTTAAAGCATGATCAGATAAAGAGGTCTCAGGACAGGGCAAAGATAACATCACAAAGGTGATGGAATATTCATTCAAGGTCATCTTTAGGCCATCTTTAGACCTTCATCCCTCTAAAACAGGTGGATCTCGCCTCTGGGCCCCAACCAATGCACCAATAGGATCTTTGGTGATTTCCAAGCATATACTGGGAATGCAAATCATTTGGCAATGATTAACTTCAGAGGCAGAGTGTTGAACGGTAATTGGATCGGACCAATTGCTTTATAAATCTACCTATAAATATATAAATAAAGTATCCCTACAAGTCGCCAGTTTATTCAAAAACATAAATATCAATCATTTTGGAAGAAAGTGATCTCGTGTATTAGGATGTATGGCTGTCTATAGAAACTCTCAAAAAACCAAAAGAGACAAATACATGCATTCCCTCATTATTCTTAAGTCCAAGGGCCTGAAAAAAAATGTTCATGGTAAAGACGAAAAAACATTGAATTTAGTTTAATCAGGAATATCAAATGGCCAACGCCTGCAAATTTCATTTGACATTGATTATCGCAAGCAACTCAGGAATGTTCGAATATACCTGCTCATATTAGAGGAGTGTTCCGAATAGCTGACTGACTGCGGCCAATTTTTTCAAGAAAGAGCTGTAAACAAGAGTCAATGATAAATACCACCAGAGCAAGCCAAACACGCCCGAGAAGCAATCCTTATTCAACTGGTTTAAAAAACCTAAGCAGCGACATAATTAGGTCATGGCCCAGAACAGGCTTGGAGCACTAGTAAAAAAAAATCAAATACACGAGTAAAAATATTATTTAATACAAGATTTCAAACTGAGAATTTCATTCAACCATATTGTGCGCAGCAAAATACTCGCTTTATATCACACGAAAAACTTCGACATCGTTGCGATACTGGCGCTTCTTTTATTTTGGCCAGGGAAAGGGAAAATGAACGTCCTACGTCACAGGGCGACGTGATTTAAATGTTTGGTGGCAATACCTCACGTGGAACCACGGAGCGTCGCAGTTCTTTCCCGACTATTTATCGACCCGGTCCAGTTAACCAGCAGAGCCCCACATACGGCAGACATCCCTTCAAGCAGACGCTTATAACGGACTCGGCAGGAGCGATCGATACCAGGGTAGGCTAGCAACGGCCACTGCGCCCAATTAATTGCTCCTTTAGCGGCCCCAGAAGCTGCATCGCACTCGCGCCATTGGAGCACCTGGAATTTGAGCCTTACGCCACAAATAAAGCGTACCCATTCGTGAATGATTAAGAACATTTTCATGCAACAATTTTTGTGAACTTCTTAAATTCACGAGAGAAAATTCGATTACCGGAATTACAAGTGCAGGAAAAACAAGATTTTTTTCGAGAATAATATCCGTTCTTTTGCCAATGCTTGCGTTTACTCGGAACCAAAATCGCAATTTTGTACACGAAATCGTTAGATGGAAACGATGAAAAGAATTTTAGTGAAAAAATTAATCTTCTAACCACAACCATTCACTCATAAATCAAAAATTAAAATAAGCAAAAGGTGACGCCCACCGAAAAAGCTGCTGTGATAACATTGACGTCATTTTCCTCCCTTCCTTGACTGCTTTTCTGAGAAGTGGAGTCGATGGGGGTTCTCGGAAGGCCTGATCGCACAGATGCTGTCGCAATCGCTCCTATTGGCAGAGTCAGCTGTGTCCCCCCCCATCCATTGCGATAAGGCAAAGTAGCTTCGCGGGCTCAGTTGTGATTGGAAGAAGTCGGATACGTCAGAGGTTGCACCAGGGTAGGCTAGCAACGGCCTTTTTCGAACATCCCACTTTTCCGAAAGGGTGAAAAACAGTTTTTCGCCGCTTATAACTCGAGAAATAATTGACGGATCAAAAATCGGAAAAATACGGGTCTTTTTATTTTACAAACTCTATCAAATTCGGCAATATAAAAATGGTAAACGACCCCATTATATCCATCTTTGTATTTATAAACTGTTTATTAGTTACTGTCTTATAATCTTATTATTAAATATATTGATGATTTTTCGGGAGTTTAGGCCCTTTTTTAAAAGTGAAAAATATTTAACCTTTGGCCGACGTTTCGGAAATTGTATTTTTCTTTCTTCGGGATTGAAAATAGGATGAACCACCAATAACATAACAATAATAAGTAACATGATTTAAAGGATGTTTAAAATTTGTAAAAAATTATATTGTAAAGCATTTGGCACTGTAAACATCCTTTAAATCATGTTACTTATTATTGTTATGTTATTGGTGGTTCATCCCATTTTAGCCCTGAAGAAGGAAAAATACAATTTCCGAAACGTCGACCCGAAGTTAAATATTTTTTATTTTTAAAAAAGGACCTAAACCCCCAAAAAATCATCCATATATTTGATAATAAAGAGGTCTGGAATTCAACTTACCAATCTTATTATTCCTCCCGAGTTAGTATTGTTTCTCTTTAATGTTTTTAAAACTCGTGTATATTTATTGTGTATTTTTTCATTTCGCTTATAATTTGTTTTCGAAGGTAGTAATCCATTCCAGGAATATTCTTTGATTTTTTGTTTCTGCTCATAAAAAGATAACTGCCGACCCTTGAGCCGCAATTTATTAAGTAATGAGAGTGGCTTTAGTGACTTCACATCCTGCCTCACAACCTTAGAGATGGCAAGCAGGGTTGTAGCAGAAGTACAAAAGGAGAATTACATTAAAATTAATGAATGAACGTTTGGAAATATATTTCATCAACACACGTACACGAACATCAATTTAAATATTCTTTACATTTGGATAATGCAATGCTAGATAAAAATACGACAGAGCAAAAACTGAAGAATTAACGGATCACGAGAAATACGAGGAAAAGCTTCAAGTAGGTGCAGAACTCGTTTCTCCACCCAACTTTTATAGTTATATCGCACCAACGTACCTCACTGCCATTCAAATACAAACACAACATATCCATGATTGAGACGCAATTCAAACCCACAAACTTGGGAGTAACCAAGCCTAACCAACCTGGAAAACTGAAAAACTTCAATTTTCGTTTGGAACATAAAGGACACAAGAAGTTATTAAAGGAAGTACAGAGATTTTTATCAAAGAGACTGGAGGGTGGAGAACGACGCATCTGAAATTAATTGCGCCTTCTTCAGAAAGCAGCAAGCGAGTCATTACGACCACCTTTCCACAATGCACTTCACTTGCTCGCTCAGTCATTACCCCGAAGCGCGATTCGATCGGCAGCCAGTCCAGAGTTCGCAAGCACTATTGTCAAACGGAGCGTGAAATTCAAACGTCGGGAATGGATTCAGTTCCTTTCCCTACACCGCCAATGTCTTCCTCAGAAAGAATTGAAACCCGAAAATTCAGAAACTTCGGGTCCAACAAGTCCCCGAATGCATTGCACGAATTGAAATCAAGGCTCTCGATCACAGGATTTCATCCACAGGTTCCATCTCATTCCTAATTCCTTGGCAATAATCAATTCATTACTTAGTATGCACCAAAAATGTAGTAGTATTTATAGATAACATATCACGTGCATGATAAATTCATGTCTGACGTTTTCCGCGAGGTTAGAGCATTAAGGGTCTCACAGTAATGCAGGCACGTAGCCAGAAATTTCCTTAGGAGGATGGCAATGTCTAGCGTACCGTAACTTCAGCCTAACAGAACTTCAACTAACAGAAACAATCAGCCTTGCCCGCTCGGTGCCAACATATTACAAATCTCTTCCCTGTATTTTCAGTGCTTGGTATTTACTTTCACAATGCCCATTCTTATCTCTTCTCACTGGTCAAGTTCACTGCTTACCTTGTTATGAAGCAGTTAATTTAACCGGCCTCAGGAGAAAAGTCAATGCATACATACATATCAGATTGAAACAACATCTATCATTAACCACACATATTCATCAAACTAGTGATCACGTTTCAAGGCGCTTAACACTTGAATTATATGCAGCGTATTCCGGATTATCATGCCCAGTTAAAATCAGAACCACAAAATGATTGGGAAAAAATTTCGGAGGGAGGGAGGGTGAAGCCCCTCCCATGGCTACGTGCCTGCAGTAATGTAAGTAGGGTATGCAAGGGCCAGTATTTTCGTATGCGTACGTGATATTAAGTGTTTAGCTCTCTCTTTTCAAATGCATACCTTGTGATGGTTCATCCCCTCCAACATACCCTTCATCTACATCCACGCATTACCCTGTAGGCCACCGCGAGGGTGTGGCAGGGGGTGAAGATCACCAAGCATGCACTATAGACATGCAAACATTCTACTATAGGGTCTGAGGCAACTAGATTGTTAGCATCTACATAGTAATTACTAACCCTTGCGTTGGCTTACAGGGTAATATGTAGGAGTAAAACAATCAAACAATTGGATATACATCAAATCGTAACACGAAGATCAAAAGCGTTGAAACCATAAGGTATTTAGGTGTAACAATCACTAAGGATTTATCGTGGGGAAGACACATCCGGGAAATATGCGGCCGAGCGAAGAGAAAGCTAATATTTATAAAAAGAGTACATGGGAAATGTGATGAGAAGACAAAAGAGCGATTTTACTTTTCTGTAGTTAGGTTCCACCTTGAGTATGCAGCCAGTGTATGTGATCCTAATGAATTCGGTTTGATCAAAGAACTAGAGTGTGCAGCGTAGAGCAGGTTCGCTAAAAGGTATTACGATAGGTTGAGTAGAGTTTCAGAATTAATACAAGAATTTGGGTGGGAATCATTATCAGAGCGTAGGTTAAAATTACAGATTAAATCTATTAGTGAAATTTCAATCGGATAGCTTTACTGAAGATGTTAGGTACATATTAAAAACACCAGCGTATTATGCTAGATTCGACCACATTAACAAGATTAGAGAGATAGATTGTCATACCGATAGATTCAAAATGGCATTTTTCCCCCGCACTAAAAGAGAACAGAATAGGCAGCATAGCAAAGGGATAGGTAGGGGAATTATTTTAGAGTAGCCTGTAGTGCATGATGCATGTATTAATCCCTTAAATACTATAGATATTAACAATATAGTTGCATGAGACCCTACAGTTGCTTGTTTGCATTTCGGTAGTGCATGTTTGGTGATCTTCACCCCCTGCCACACACCCTCGCGGTGGCTTGCAGGGTAAATCAAAATACCGAGGTGGCATCCAGAAGTTAATGAAATAAGCCTCGGTTACATGACCTCGGGGGGACCAGCACGTTGGCCTTGTTTCCACGATGGTGAGAGGGTGAGAAAATCAAAACAAGAATCGGAGATGGAACGCCAACGAGTTGAGGTAGCGCCGCTCCGAAATTCATACCCCGAAAAGCGCTGATCTAGTGAAGGTAGGATTATCAGTGGGAGGAGGGGGAAGGTGAAGGGTGGAGGGGAGCGCCCGTTGTTTAAGGGGGGTGAAACGCAGAGGGGGGAGGGAGGACGTTGAACCTGAAGAAAAAAAAAACGAGGCGAAAACACGTTTTCAGATCGGCGGAGTCGATTTTTGCTACCCCCTTCCCCCGGGACCGTCACGGAATATTCCGCGAGTACTTTTATTAAAGGAGATAGGAGCGCATGCACGCATGAAACGAATTGCAGCCTTACCAGCGGCGAAACATGCACACGGAGGGCGTCCGCACATGAATTTATTCCCTCAGATTAAAGGGGACGCAGCGGCGGTGGTCGTTCGAGAGGGGGGGATCGCAGCTGATTGGATAGCTCTCTCTTCGGGGGGAGGAGGAACAGACTAATTTCGAATGAAATAACATTCCAGCAATAACAACGGAATAAACTCGACAAACGTCCGCAGGGTCGAAGAGATATAACATGTCCAGTCTCGCGCAACTGACGGCCGTCTAGCCTTATTTTAATCGGCGGGTGAAAAAGCTGCGACGGAAATGTAATTATAATTCAATTCCATATTTAGAAATAAAAACATGCTCTAGGGTTAGGTTTGACAAGGGCAAAGGATATCACTCTTAGGCCACAGCAATCAGGGTTTGGTTTGCTGAAAATTATATCATTCAGTGAAATAAACATGCACTCCGGAACGTTAGGTAGGGAAAATATTTTGGCTACGAGAATTAAGGAAGCCTCTTTACACAGGTCAATGTTTGAGGCTTTACTTAGTGGAACCACTCGATTGGAACTGAAAGTCCACTTTGTACGTTCCGCACAAAGGTTTTATTGGTTTCAACCATGGTTTCGACAATTATGCCATTATCAAGATCTTGATAATGACATAATTGTACAAAGTGGATTTTCATTTTGAAGCCTCTTTGATTCCATGTCGTGTCCTATCACCGGCAGGGATAAAACGTAGGATTTTGTAACACGCCGGCAATTCAATTAGTACTCGGCTCACTTGGCTAGCAACCTGATTCATTTCTATCCACCAACACTTCTGCTCACAATGAAGTACGAAAACCATACTCAAGATTTGAACTCAAGATCAGACTTAAACTGATCGAGGTCTTGAACTCGAAAATTTCTGGCTACGTGCCTGGTTGAATACGGAATGAGCATGACAGAAAGTCTTACATGGTGAGCACGATAAAAAATAATCATATTTTAAGATCGGTCCGAGCAAAGACACACCGAGACTGCAGAAAGACTGCACTCCACCGAGAAATGACGAAATAAAGAGAAACTACGGACAAGTTAAAGAGCCACATACCTACGTTTCGGTAAATTATCCGTAATTGTCAATTTATGATGGATAATAATAATAATTTTTACTTATCTACTTGATAAGTAGGTTCATACCAGTAAGGAAGGTTAGGATGGAAGGATTCCTTTAAACAAATAGTGTTCCTCCCCTATCACCCCAGCACTTCCGCGTCCTTCTTCCTTTCCGCCCACCTTACTTCCTATATTTATCCATTCCCTTATCTCAATAATCTAAGTCTGTTTTCATCCTCTTTCCCTAAAGTTCAAGTTTCGGTGACATACACAACCACGCTATATTAGACTTTTCACCAGCCTTTCCCTTACGATATTAGTCATTGATTCCCATATACGGGTAAACTCTTCTATCGCCAACGCTTTTCTCCTTCGGACTTCATTAACATCTACATAATACCCTGTAAGCCACCATAAAGGTGTGTGGCAGGGGTGCAGGGCAGGGTGGTAGGGGACTTCAATGCTGTAGAACCACATTTCCTCCAACATACTACCCAGATAGACTAAGTGCTTCACCTACACCACCTATAGCCTCCGGTTTTTAAATTTCAAATCGGCCTTTAATTTCCGTAAAGTTACTCTTGAATCCACTGAGAGGATGTGACACAAACGCTTGTCGTGTGAAGTCCAAAGGGAGCTCATACGAAGAGGAACGGGAATGCGGAGGTCTCATCTCATTTGTTTTCGGGACCGCAGTTACTGGCGTTTCAGACCGGGAGATAGGTAAGAGGATGGGAATGGAAGGTTGATGTGAGGAGAACGGTGAATAGAAGAAACCCGGCTTCGGCATTAGCCTGCTCATAACGAAAAGCGCCAAGGGGAACGAGGTTTAACTTCCCATCCAACGGACGGAGCAATGAACTCGAACACTCTCCACAAACAACCCAAGTGGGGTTTTATCGATTAAAAAACCGCCTTCCACCGCCAGCATTCGAACCCAGTCTCCCCGGTGTGGGAATCATTATCAGAACGTAGGTTTAAGTACAGATTAAATTATTAGAAAAAAATTCAATCGGATAGCTTTACTGAAGATGTTAGGCACATATTAAAAAAACCAGCGTATTATGCTAGATTCGACCAGATAAATAAGATTAGAGAGATAGATTGTCGTACCGATAGATTCAAAATGGCATTTATCCCCCGTACTATAAGAGAACAGAATAGACAGCATAGCAAAGGGATAGGTAGGGGAAATATTTTAGAGTATTCTGTAGTGCAGGATGCATATATTAACCCCTTAAATGCTATAGATACTAACAATCTAGTTGCATGAGACAGTATAGTTGCTTGTTTGCATGTTAGTAGTTCATGCTTGGTGATCTTCACCCCCTGCCACACACCCTCGCGGTGGCTTGCTGGGTATCGTGTAGATGTAGATGTACCAGTGTTCTAACCACCGCACCAACCCTGCAGGGCGGAGGTCACGGGACAAACAGTGCGAACGGAGTTAAAGGTGGTCGACAACTGCACGCGGCGAAATCGCGGGCAGCGCACGAGGAACACTTCTGCCGAGCGAATGAGACGCAATTATGCGAGGCCGGAGCTGATTACGAGGTGGCGAAGAATCGCTCCCAAAACCCAACCACCCAGCGGCCCCTTACTTCCGGCGGCGTTTCGCATCAACAATCGCGGGGTGGGCAGCAGACGGACGCCGCCTTCATTTCCCGAGCGGGGCTCATCCGGCGGGAAGGAACGAAGAACCCGAAATTGGTCGCCATCGGTCTTTCGAACCGTCACGGAGGCTCCTTCGCCGTTTCAATATCGAATTAATCCCCAAGCTTTGGAAATCAACAATGATAGTCATTTTCCCGCTCCGAACTATTATGTTCACTTTACCGGACAGAAGATATACACCAACCATAGAGTTGAACAGTTTGTGTTTTTTAAACTTTTACTTACGTGATATACATAGATTAGATTTGCAAAGGGACGATACGATAATTATATTAGCGTAACCAGACTATTAAATGAATTAAATTGGGAATCATTGTCATCTCGCAGGTTGGTCTCGTAAAAAAATTCCAAGACCATATTTTCAGTGATGACGTTAAAAATATTTTGCGAACCCCAACTTATCATGGCAGACTGGACCATAATCATAAAATTAGAGAAATTGATTGCCGAACTGACAGTTTCAAAATGTCCTTTTTTCTTCGTACTATTAGGGATATGAATAACGGTAAATATATCCAATGCGAGAGTAGCAATGGATATCATTGGTAGCTGCATGTTGGTATGAGTACTTAAAGCCAACCCTACTAACAGAATGTTTTTGTATGTTTGCTTTGCAATTTCTATCTTTTTTGAAGAGTGAAGTTCTGACTAGTATATTAATACTATTCCTTTTTTATGCATGATATGTAGTGCATGTTTGGTGAGAAATCACTCCCTGGCACACACCTTTGTGGTGGCTTGCAGGGTGTTATGTAGATGTAGATATATGGTACTGGATCGCACCATAGTACAGTGTGTTAATCAAGCTGCTGTATGTGCGTCGCCGGATTCAAGTTAACCATTAGCGAATTAAATTCGCTGAAAACAGGTTTTTCCGGAAGAATCATCGTGACACCCCACCTCTTTGCATTTTTAAAAACCTGAAGTAATCCACGGAACCAAGCGTTTTATTTCTCGTTTTGCGACATTGCGCGCGGATATATTCCCGTGTATTGTTCATGCGCGTGTTTAAAGACAGAAAAAGTTTTTTGTAGAAGTTAATAAACCTTGTGAAATCCACTAAGTTCGTGTTTCATGCTCAACAGTTATTTTCCCGACATAGATTCTGAAATATCGCATAGGTTATGTGTTGATAATTTTTCTGCGAATGTTGTCCAGATCGCATAACTCACGGACCGGCTATTGAATTCTCGCTCGTGGCAACATTTTGGCATTTCATCTTGAAACTTATGATTTTCTGTGTAGCCGCGAACTTTTCAGCTTAAGCTAAAAATCGAACGGCGTTCCCTGAAAAATTCGCTCCCTGGACACGTAAGTCACTTGACGCCAGCTGCTGCATGAACATTCGCCTTTTACTAAATCACAATTTGCCAAATCAAATCTTTGCAGAGATGAAGAATAAATAAACCTTGTGAAGAGCTGGAGTTTTTATTTCGGCCTTGGGTGGACACCACCCTGATTAACATGTATATGCATTGCAAATCATAAGTTTCAAGATGAAATAACACAACGTTGCCACCAACAAGAATTCAATACCCAGTCCGTGAGTTATTCGATCTGGACGGATCTGGACAACATTCGCAGAAAAATGATCAAAACATAACCTATACGATGGTTTCAGAATCTATGTCGGGAAACTAAATGTTGAGCATAAAACACGAACTTTGTGGATTTCACAAGGTTTATCAACTTCTACAAGAAACATTTTCCGCCTCGAAACACGCGTATGATCAATACACGGGAATCTATCCGCGCGCAATCTCGCAAAACGAGAAATAAAACGCTTGGTTCCGTGGATTAATTCAGGTTTTTAAAAATGCAAAGAGGTGGGGTGTCACGATGATTCTTCCGGAAAAACCTGTTTTCAGCGAATTTAATTCGCTGATGGTTAACTTAAATCCGGCGACGCACATACAGCAGCTTGATTAACACACTATACCCTGGTGCGATCTGGTACCATATATCACGTAAGTTAAAAGCATAAAACACACAAACTATTCAACTCAAGGTTGGTCTGATTGCTCACGGAATAAATACTAACAATTCGTGCGCTCAGCGGCTTATGAAATTGATACAACAGGTAAGGAGGGACCGGTTTCTTTCTCTACACCGCCTGTGCCTTTCCCGTAAGATCTTCCTCAACCAGAAAATCACACAGGCTGTTTAGCTGGACGTGTCCAGTGCCCACTCCCGGATTTGAATCCGGAACTCCTTGTCAGTGCTTATTACTTTGGGCCTCAACACTTTCACCACCTAAAATACTCAATACCCCATGATACTCATCCTGTCTTAAACTTTCAAATTTATGCTGCTTGGACTATTTCTTGTTTCTAGCTTACACCACCATTAATATACATCTACGCGATACCCTGCAAGCCACCGCGAGGGTGTGTGGCAGGGGGTGAAGATCACCAAGCATGTACTATTGACATGCAAACAAGCTACTAAATGGAAACATGCTTCAAAATAGGGTCTCATGCAACTAGATTGTTAGTATCTACATAGTAATTAAGAGATTGGTTGTTAATACATGCATCATGCACTACAGACTACTCTAAAATATTTCCCCTACCTATCCCTTTTTCTATGCTGCCTATTGTGTTATCTTAAAGTACGTACGGGGGAAAATGACATTTTGAATCTATCAGTACGACAATCTATCTCTCTAATCTTATTTATCTGGTCGAATCTAGCCTAATGCAGGTAACATCTACAAGTGTAATGTACTCCTGAAGATACTTCCTGCATTAGTGACGAAATCTAGAGACGAAATCATCCACGCAGCAGAAACCCGGAACTTCAAGACAGAATGAGGAATCCTCGCGCTGCTGAAATCTACTCTCCAAGCCACCATGATATTAATGTTCACGATATGCTATAGAATTTGCGCCCGTGGATAAAACGAAGAACGCAGTCTGCCAACAAGGCTCTATTCAAATCTGGGAGGAAATACCTGGTCGCACGACGAGACCCGCTGAAAGCGTCACGCCTTAATTGCACCACCGACAAGAGCCACGTTCGGGAAATCGTATTCGGCAGAAACCAAACCACAGTCATTTCGCGGGTGCGAAAACGAGTCGTTCGGATCCCGTCTCCCATTCAGTCGGCAGCCAGGGTCGGGGAGAGGATGCGGCACGGGACGCGGAGTTTAACGAACGGCTCATTGATTCGTGGTGAAAATGGCCGTCACGTTCCCGTCGGTGCTCAATTTAGATTGACGGGCTGATGGGAGGGACGTCGGTGCGACCGACCGGCGCTTTCCTTCCGCGGGTCTCCCTCCAACGCCAGCCTCTTCAACCCGACTGCACCGTGGGAACTCCCTCTGCCATTGAAGGCGGATTATTCCGATCAATAGCGAGATGAATCCAAGGGATGCATGACTCCCCCACGGCGTGCTCAGAAGGAGAGTCGATGCATCTTTTCAATGGACTCGACGGCCTCGTTGGCCAGATCGATAACGCACGACAAGGCAACCCGTGAGGTCAGGGGTTGAAATGCCTCGCAATTTAAAATTTAAGCCAGACCTTTTAAGTAACATTGAAGCTGATTTGTTCACAGACGACATTAGATATATATAAACACTCCTGGGTATTTTGCTAGGTTTGGTCAGATAAACAAGATTAGAGAAATTAGATTTTCGTAGCGATAGTTTTAAAATGTCATTTTTCCCGCGTACCATAAAAGAGAACAATAGGCAGCATAGCAAAGGGTTAGGTCGGTACAAAATTAATAGAGTATCTAGTCTGTAGGGCATGATGCATGTTTAAACATTACTAGCACGTCTGTGACGGAGAAATAGCGATAAATATATTTCGGGAAATGTTTTTATAACCAGTAATAAATTCATTAATATTTAGTTACTAACCACCTAGATGCACGTGACCCTCGTGTCTAACAGCAAGCACTGCATCACATAGTTGCCTGTAAATAGCGTTTCCCTTGTTAGACCTCATTTGGAATATGCTGCCAGTGTATGGGATCCCTACGAAATCGGTCTAAGTAATGAACTTGAACGTGTGCAGCGAAGATCGGCAAGATTTGTAAAAGGACAATACGATAATTATATTAGCGTAACTAGTCTATTAAATGAATTGAAATGGGAATCATTATCAGATCGCAGGTTGAAATTTAGACTTAAAATCTCTTAAAAAAATTCGAAGGCAACATTTTCAGTGATGATGTTAAAACTATTTTACGAACCCCAACTTACTATGGCAGACTTGACCATAATCATAAAATAAGAGAAATTGATTGCCGAACCGATCGATTCAAAATGTCCTTTTTCCCTCGAACAATTAGAGATACGAATAACGGTAAATATGTCCTATCGGAGAGTAGCAATGAATAGCATTGGTAGCTGCATGTTGGTATGAGTACTTAAAGCTAACCCTACTAACAGAATGTTTTTGCATGTTTGCTTAGCAATTTCTATCTTTTTTAAATAGTGTAGTTCTGACTATTAATACTATTCCTTTTTTATGCATGATATGTAGTGAATGTTTGGTGAGAAATCACCCCCTGCCACACACCTTTGTGGTGGCTTGCAGGATATTATGTAGATGTAGCGTATGTTTGGTGATCTTCACCACCTGCCACACCCTCGCGGAGGCTCGCGTGGTATTACGCGCGTGGTGGTAGACGCATCGACCTGGACAGATTTACAAGATTAGTATAATTGACAGAAGAACAAGCCTATGCTCATTGCATTTGTGGATTTGGAGAGGGCTTTTGACACGTGGATTGGGATTCGATGCTTGGAATTCCGAAGGGAATTGGAGTTCCCTACAATGACCGAAGAATTATCCACAGTCTACGTAAAAACCAAGTAGCTTTGATTAAATCTGGACCCAGCTGTGAAGAGGCAAGAATAAGGAAAGGAGCGAGAAAAGGTTGTGCACTGTCTCCCGTAATTTTTAACGTTTACATCGAGAGAGCCACCAATGAAATCAAAGAGAAGTCTTCTGGAGTGACTATCCACGGAGAAAAAATAAGCATGCTGCGATTCGCTGTTGACAAAGCCCTCATAGCAGAGACAGAGAGGGATCTGAACAAGATTTTAGTAACCATGGAAAGGACAATGGCCAGATATCAGCTGAAGAGAAATAAGAAGAATACTAAGATATTGGTGTGCAGCAAGAAAGAAGAGGCCAAAACCAATGTTACACTAGAAAAACAAAAACTGGAAGAGGTGAAAGAGTTCTGTTACCTTGGAAGCCGAGTAACGATGGACGAAGCAAGAAAGAAATAGTTAGTAGAACAGCCAAGGCAAAGAGGGCATTCTATCAAAAGAAGAATCTACTTACAGCTGGAAATACAAGCGTAGAAGTAAGGAAACAATTCCTCAGAAGGCACATCAGAAAGAGGCATCTGGAGCATGTTTCTCTACGGCAGTGAGGCACGGGCGATGATAACAGCGGAGTAGAAAAGGGTGGAAGCATTCGAAATGTGGTACTACAGAAGAATGATGAAGATTAAATGCATCGACCGAGTAAGTAACGAGAAGGTCTTAAGAAGAGTGGGAGAAAAGAGAAGTCTGTTGAAAAAAAGAAGGGACAACTTAATCGGCCATATCTTGAGACACGATGGACTGATGAAGACAATCTTCGAGGGAAAAGTGAACGGGAAGAATGTAAAAGGCAAGCCTCGTATGAGATACATGGAACAGGTTGTGAGGGATGTAAAGAAAAGAATTACGTCACAAAGAAAAGGTTGGCCGACAGAAGAATATAGTGGAAAGCTGCGTCAAACCAATCCTAAGATTGTTGCCCAATGATGATTATGATGATGAGTATAAGTGACACAATGCATAACTTAACCCGTCGGATAACCCAGCAGCGACGTCTTCTAACACCACAGGAATAAATTCGACTAGATTCACAATGCGAGACAAGGATTCCTAATTCTCTGCCCAGCAGGGGAAATCCATCACTATCAGTAGTGTGAAATTACGGACGTATGCGAATGTCAATGCAAGTCATTGGAAGCATTTGAAATGACCTCAACTCATTTTAAAGAAAGTAGGATTATCAGTCTATTAATAAGAAATTGATAAGCACTAATAAAACCATTATAAAATATCAAAAGAGTATTCTAAGAATAAACTACCGTGGTTTCAAAAAGCACGGGTCAATTTAAGTGAAACAACACAAAAGAGCGAGTCGAAAATTTTGCCTACTGAACAGCCTAGGGAGGAGATCGTGGGACACGAGGAAGAGGGTAGGGGAAAACTAAATGGGTGGAGGTCGAGAACGAATGGATAGCGATAGGACTTGGGGAGGTGAAATCGCCCAGGACGAGCGGAGGTTAAATGACCTTACCTGAGGGTCACAGGACAAGGGTCGCGTCGGTTACGGAGAGTCGTATGAAAGGCAGAACAGCTACATCATCACAAATATAGTATTCACAAAGGAATTAACTGGGAATTTCGTAGTTTCATCTTATTTAAAGAAATTTGATGCCAATCCTGTCATACGCCCACGTAATACCCTGCGAGCCTCCGCGAGGGTGTGTGGTAGGGGGATCATATCATCCACCCATATCGGCTATTTAGGTGAGTCTTAAATCTCTTCTGAAATAACGAATTTAAATTTGTCTTTCCACACAAAGTTTAATTCCAAAATTTAGGCTTCGCTGTTATATACACCATCATATGTCATCGTTAGAAAAATCGCTGATGACGATCGCAAATTACGAAATCTACGTGATGAAAAAATTAATTTTCGTGAAAAGATAAAGTCATTTTTCATTATTTCATAACGAATAGGTTCCACCATGTTACGCCTTCTACCACTGAATTTATAATAGGTCTCTCTTTGATTTTTCACGCCTTTTAGCTCCTTTGATGCAGCCGATTATCATTTTCTCCTCTCCTTTTCAGATTTGCTCAACGTAGTCCCTTCAATCTCTCTAGCACCCCTTCATCCACTTTTCCTATCTCATTTGCATTTCCCCAGCAATCCACAACCCACCTCCAACAAGTTCTGACACTTCTCTACTCGTCCTACCCTTCAAGTGCCTTACCCTGTTGCTTTGAATTCATGCCAACACTCGACTCTTCAATTAGAGTAATATTTATCCGTAATTACCAAACCTTTATTACGTTTCTGGTGCAGGTCTGATATCAGTTTATCATGCTACGTGTAGTAACACATCTTTTTACGGCAGATTCTTAGTGCATAACAAATTCAAGGGACGTAGAACTGGATGCCATTAAAATTAACGGAGTTACCCAATGAATTGCATTCCATTCCAGGACAAGAATTCCATTGCGAAAAAAAAGTATCCACTTATGCCACGAGTCGAGTCCGGACAAGATCACCGAGATATACATCTCGGTGGTCTTGGTCCGGATCGCTAGATAACTGGTCAAGCAACCGGTAGAATATCGAGGGATCAAGGTTCGACTCCCGAGCAAGGCGAATGATTTTATTTCCTATGCAATACCTGATTAGGTGTACCTACAGCATGTTTGGTGGCATCTGTATTTTCTTTTGCACAGGAAGATTGTAGGCCTTTCAAGTACAGAGACAGCAGAGCCAGATTAAGGCTTCTGGAAAGGTACAGGGCCGCCGAAATTACTTCCGACATCGAGCGAAAATTACCACTCCTCACTAAATCAGGACACTAGATCACATAGATAAGATAGGAGAAACTGACTGTTTAGTTATTAGATACAAGTACTTATTCCTCACTCGCGACCTAGGCAAGAATCGAAATCGAATCGACAAGACAAGTCACTGCAATTCCCTGATAATGTAACTGTACACACTATATACAATCAGGTTAGCATACACCAAGCAAAAGTAATCAGAGATATATTCAGGCTATGTGACTTGAGTTTATTACATATCATAACAGACAGTATAATAAAAGGTAGTCATTAGTTATTGTCAGATCGCAGGTTGAAATGTATACATAATCTCTTAAACAAATTACAAGACCATATCTTCAGTGATGATGTTAAAAATATTTTGCGAACCCCAAGACTGGTAGACAGGTATGGTTGACTGGACCATAATCACAAAATTAGAGAAATTGATTGCCGAACTGACAGATTCAAAATGTCCTTTATTCCTCGTACAATTAGGGATATGAATAACGGTAAATATATCCAGTACGAGTGTAGCAATTGATAACATTGGTAGCTGCATGGTGGTATAAGGACTTGAAGCTAACCCAACTAACAGCATGTTTGCTTTGCCATTTTTATCTTTTATTAAATAAAGAAGTTTAGAACAGATATAAATACTAATCCTTTTTTATGCATGATATGTATTGCATGTTTGGTGAGAATTCATATGTAGATGTAGATATATATGTTAGGGAAAACCTAATGGTTCACCTAGTGGTGTTGGTCCAGCATGAGAGTAAAAGCTTACGCTAATTGAGAAGCAATGAAATCATTAGTGCATGTTCGGTAATTATCCCACCCCCTGCCACACACTAGTCTTACAGGGTACTCTGTGGATGCATACGGGAGTCCCTCGCCGCACGCAAGCGGACCTGCTGTCTTGTACCCTCCGCCCCTCTGCCGACAGCTGGAAATCCAGAGAACCCACTCGACCAGATTCCTCCGCGCCGTGACCACTGCGTCCCCTTACGTGCGTACGCCCGCGTGCATACATTACCCGCCTGCCGACCGGCTAAGCGGAAGGCCAACAATCGAGCTTCCGCGTCACCTTTTTTCCGCGTAAATTTATTTCGAGCGAAGACCTTGCGATGAGAAAACATCAGACGAAAGAACGTAAGAAGGGACCCGAAATTTATTTTCAATTACGAGTTTAATAGAAAACCTAGGATGTAGGAGAATTGAATGAGTTTAATAGAAAAACTAAGATGGGAATTACTATCAGAACGAAGGTTATAATTTCAGTTAAACCTTTTAAAGTTCACAGATGACGTTCGATATATATTAAGAACCCCTGCGTACTATGCTAGGTTTGATCAAATTAACAAGATTAGAGAGACAGATAGCCGTAGTGATGGATTTAAAATATCATTTTTCCCGCGTACCACAAAAGAGCACAATAGGAAAGGGATAGGTAGGTGAAATGTTGTTAGAGTTGACTGCAGTGTATGATGCCTGTAATAACAACCAATAATTCCTTTCTCACTATGTAGATATTAATCATCTAGCTGCATGTGACCCTATTATCTGGCCTCCATTAAATATACTAGTAGCATGTCAATAGTGCATGTGTGGTGATCTTCACCCCCCGCCACACACCTCGTGGTGACTCGCAGGGTATTGCGTAATGTAGATGAAATAATACATCTAGGTGAAACCATGCAAGCCACCATAATGGTGTGTGGCATGGGGGTGTCCGCTGGAGCCATCCATTCCATGAGTTTCGTGACGCTATAAGGGGACGGGAGTGTGGGGAAGGTGGTTTTTATGGTATTAATCGCGTACGTCCTCGAATCCACAGCGACAATGTCCTCGAACGTTCATCGTAAAATACGCAAGGACTTCAATTCGCGTTCTTAGTAATCGAGTCACAGGTAGATACAATTAATCCTATTAATTCACAGAAATTCAGCAAAGGATACTCCTAGAAAAACGTTTCTCACAAAACTTAGATTGAAACACGCTTAAGGATTTTCTCAAGTTGGGGACACGACGGATGAACAATTAGCAGTAGGTATTTTCACAAAAAAATTTTTCCAACTTGACCGGGACTCGAACCCGGAACTCCCTGATTTCCGGCCAGATGCTTTACCACCTAAGCTACCAAGGTCTAAACAAAAGCATTCGGTCATAATCCAGGAATCGAGTTCCGGGCTCGAGTCCTGGGGGGTTGTTTGAAACCTCCGGGATTATCTCAAATAGGTAACCAAGGAGTCACGTGGTACAAACATGAATAGTTTTCAAATTTATTGTGTCCGAATCGCTCGTTAAAATGACAAAAATTGTTTTCACTTGAGTTTTTCTCATCTGTTTCGGCTATAGAGCCCACAGGTAGGTTAAAACACAAGTGTCAACAATGAATGACGTTGTGATAAGCAGTTTTAACACGACATATTTTCGACACATTCGTGTTTGTACCACGTGACTCCTTAGTTACCTATTCGAGGAAATCCCGACGGTTTCAAACACAGCCCCCGGGGTCAAGGTGGATTTTTTTCTTTGTGGAAATTCTGCTATAGTGCAGTTCAGCGGGTGACCCAGCTATGGTATTCGTGGCTGGTCCGCAACGAATTTAGAATCCCCGAATTCAGATTAACAATGGTAGGATGTGATGGTCACCGACAAAGGAAAATAGTATACTCAGTGGCTTCGAAGCTAGCACGAGAGTAAAAGGGCGTCCGGCGCAAAAGAAAAACACCGCTCGGATTGAGGTAAACAAAATGCCCAACTACTACGACGCCTGAAAAACCCATACGTGTGACAGAGAGTCGCGGGACAAGCCGATTACGACCGTTCTTGTGATTCGCGTGCGACGGGAATCAGAGCGGAAAAGATCGTCTGAGCGAAATGCCGGTTCGCTCGGAAACCTCGAACTAAACGCTATTACGTTCCGCATGGGGGTCATCTAGCAGCGCGCCCTCTGCGGAGATGCAGAGAAGTGTTGACTATACGTTCTAGGACTGGATCTGCGACGACATCTCATATCACCGCCATCGGTCACGGCAATGCGAGCGCCCGAAGTATCGCAGCGCGAACGACTAGTCATCAGAACAGTTGGCGCATCGGTATATTTTATCCCTAACATCCATTTCATGCAAGGTCCTGGAACCTGTAATTGTCAGTTCAGTCATGGGACACCTAGATAGCGAGAATTTATTGTCCAATGTTCAGCATAGCTTCCGGAAGAGAAGATAATGTGAAACTCATCTTGCTCTCTTTTCCCTCGATATTTTAGTTTCTGGCGAAAATAATATTCCTGTGGATGCTATATTTCTCGATTTCAAAAAAGCTTTTGACAAGGTGTCTCATAGCAAACTGATCTTGAAATTAAAACCTGATGGGTTAGACAGTGACATTATATCATAGATTATTGATTTTCTTCATGATCGGGTGCAAAGGGTTGTTTTGGACGGTGTTACCTCGCCGGCAATTAAAGTCACTTCGGGTGTCCCACAAGGTAGTGTGATAGATCCACCCCTGTTCCTTTTGTACATAAATGATATCAATAAGGTGGTAAAAAGTAAGCTTCGTCTATTTTCCGATGACGCAGTAGTGTACAGGGAAATTCTATGCCCAAACGATAAAGAATATTTAAATGATGATCTACAAGCAATTGAAAATTGGTGTGATACATGGTAGTTAGAATTAAATTAGAAAAATGTGTAGTAATGAATTTTTGGAAAAAGAATAGTTCACCTCCTAGCACTTACAAAATAAGTAATAATGAATTAACAAACGTGGAATCCATTCAATATCATGGAATAAGACTAACACGTGATCTTTCCTGAGGTACACACATAGGTGAAATAATGGGTAAAGCGAATCGTAAACTGGGAATCGTCAAAAGAATACTGGGTAAATGTGACAATCATCTACGAGAAATCAGCTACTTTTCCCTTGTTAGACCTCATTTGGAACATGCTGCCAGTGTATGAGATCCCTACGAAATCGGTCTAAATAACGAACTTGAACGTGTGCAGCGAAGATTAGCAAGATTTGTAAAGGGACGGTACGATAACCTTATTAGTGTAACCAGTCTATTAAATGAATTAAATTGGGAATCATTGTCAGATCGCAGGTTGAAATTTAGACTTAATCTCGTAAACAAATTCCAAGACCATATTCAGTGATGATGTTAAAAATATTTTGCGAACCCCAAGACTGGTAGACAGGTATGGTAGACTGGACCATTATCACTTAATTAGAGAAATTGATTGCCGAACTGGCAGATTAAAAATGTCCTTTTTTCCTCGTGCAATTAGAGATACGAATAACGGTAAATATGCCCAATCGGAGAGTAGCAATGGATAGCATTGGTAGCTAAAAGAGCAAGAAAGCCAAGAAGGGCATTTTCCTTCCGCAGCAACCATGAATGAAAGAAAAGAGGTGGGAGAGGCAAGGGGCGGTGGTTCCACCAACACCGGCCCGCATTCATCAAACGTCGTCGCATCGGCCGCACGCCCCCGACCGACTCCTACCGTCCATCCCAACGAGAGAAGAGGAAGAAACAGGAGAAAAGCACGGTCGAGCCCCGAGCCCAAACCACCGAGTCGGCACATGAGTGGCGTGAAATACGTTTTCCCACTCAAAATTCCACGACGGGCCTCGTCACCGATGGCGACCACGAGCAGAGACGCCACAAGCGCCGCCCTCCCGACGGTCAACGTCGGCGTCAACTCGTAGACGCCGCCGCGGCGCTAATACGCCCACGCCCTAGGCCAACTGACGCCCCTTGGAACGTTACCATCCTTTTAAGCGGATTGCATTACTGAAAAAGGTGGACAGCAATTTTAAAAAGTCTCACACATTGCAATTCAGATGGTAAGATACAACAGGTAACAAAGACGCCTGAAAATGTCATCACGCCAGCCAGGCACGTAGCCAGAAATTTGTTTCGAGTGGGGGGGCGTAACTTGAAACAAATCAGCCCTGCCCGTTCGGTGCCGACTTGTTGCAAATATTTTCCCTAAATTTTCAGGGCTTGATATTTACTTTTACAGTGCCCATACTTATCTCTTCTCACTGGTGAAGTTCACTGCTAACAAAAAACAAAATTATTGGGAAAAAATATTTCGGGAAGGGGACTGAAGCACCAGAAGTCCCCCCCCCCCCCCCCCCTAGCTACGTGCCTGACGCCAGCGTACATTAATACAAGTGATCTATATAACTGGAAGGTGTCTTTTTCTAACCATTGAACTTGATCCACATTTCACGCAATGAAACACTTATTCGTTTCAACAATGTCTGCAAATCCTTGGCTGACTTGTTGAATCATGTAATTATTTAAATTAAAACTATTCATGCTCACTGCTTCAACCACTTTTAAAGTGCCATACGCAACTGGGGATTGGGTTAATGCATTTTAGAACACCACCCCTGCTATACAGTTTGAAAACTGGACCGAACTTATGGGAAAAGTTATTGTCACCATTTGACACGTGGGCTCTGAAGAACGTTCATAAAGCCGCGTTTACACTATGCAGAAAAACCTGCTATATAACTTTTGCTATATAACATTGTTATGTAACTATTGCTATATATAGCGAAGTTAGATATAGAACGGATTTCTTTTGATCTTTACTAACTCCCAATGGATAGCACAATTTTTGCTATATATAGCAGAATATGCTAAATATAGCAATGTTATATAGCACTTTTCAGAAGTGACTTTTTCTACTTTTATCACATGTTATATAAACTTGCTATGTGTTATACAACTTTGCTATATAGTAGGTTTTCTACATAGTGTAAACGCGGCTTAAGTTTGACTTTGGGAAAGTTGAACATACAAAAGAATAATAATTTAGGCGTTTAAGTATAACAAATACCCAATCGTGAAGCGAAAAGTCACATGCTGGGTGAACACAAAGTCGACGCATACTAAACTCTTGCAATTTCCGTTCAAATGTCCCCCATACATATCAAATTACTCATGGGTTAAAATAAGATACGACAGAAATCCTTTCCTACACTGATAAGAGGATTAAAGTCCAGAGGAAGAGGAATACTGAACGCCATCTGTTCCGCGTCATTCCACCGTAAGAGCACAATGATAAAGCGAAAACTGATTAGGACACTGGTGAACTTCGCTGTGGTACTTGAAAGGGGGCGGAACCATCTGGTTTTAAATCCAAGTCAGGCACAATGAACGACAAAATGACCACAAAAGGTAACAACAGTTTAGCAACATTGAGTCAAATACTGTCGGCGTGGGTCGAAACTAAGGGACTAAACCTGTCTGACACTTTGAAGAGAAATAAGCAATCATTTTATCCCTACGAAATCGGTCTAAATAATGAACTTGAACGTGTGCAGCGAAGATCGGCATGATATGTAAAGGGACGGCACGATAACCTTATTAGCGTAACCAGTCTATTAAATGAATTAAATTGGGAATCATTGTCAAATCGCAGGTTGAAATTTAGACTTAATCTCTTAAACAAATTCCAAGACCATATTTTCAGTGATGATGTTAAAAATATTTTGCGGACCCCAACTTACTATGGTAGACTGGACCATAATCACAAGATTAAAGAAATTGATTGCCGAACTGACAGATTCAAAATGTCCTTTTTTCCTCGTACTATTAGGGATATGAATAACGGTAAATATGTCCAATCGGAGAGTAGCAATGGATAGCATTGGTAGCTTCATGTTGGTTTGAGTACTTAAAGCTAACCCTACGAACAGAATGTTTTTGCATGTTTGCTTTGCAATTTGTATCTTTTTTAAATAGTGAAGTTCTGACAAGAATATTAATACTATTCGTTTTTTATGATATGATAGTGTGATGTATGATAATTCATGATATGTAGTGCATGTTTGGTGAGAAATCACCCCCTGCCACACACCTTTGTGGTGGCTTGCAGGGTATTATGTAGGTGTATATGATGAGGAAACCTACGAAATTCCTGAAATCAACAATTTGAACACCCAGGTGGGAAACGGCATTCCAATATAAAAATGCAGTAATTGAAGGAAAGATATCCATAATTTTCATAGCTAAAACTGCTTACGGTGCATTTAATAAATTCAGACGGCCATGAATACGGAAAATAATTCGCGAAAACTCAATCTACGGGAAGATACACGATCGTCCTTCAAGGAAATTACTCGGAATTTCTAAGGCGTGAAGTCGACAAAAGTGCGGTGGAAAAAAAGATTGACGCAAGTAACCTTGACAACCTCGAGCTTGACGCCATAAATCAAACTTTCCCTGAAGGCGGTCCAAAGTCGACAGAGGGCCAACACAAGACTCCTCTCAATGAAAACCTCCGACAAGAATGTTCCGCGGCGCCGTCCGGGCCGGTCTCAAGAAAACCATGAAGTCAGCGGGGAATGGTTGGGTGAATGGTTGGCTGGGAAGGGTAATGGACCCGGCAGAAGCGCCGTGACCAGCTCGGGACGAAGTGAAGAGAAGACAAACGCTAGGTAGAAGCGCAATCGGTGGAAAAAAATCACGCCGATGAGGGAAGGCTGGGATGATTCGATTCCTCCCGCGGGGAAACGAACACCACCACAAACTGTTTCCGGCCTCAGCATGTCCGAACGGAACAAGCCTGGAATAAGGCGCGACAATCGCTTAGGGGGAGTGGAACACCCAGGGATGGGAAGGTGGAAAAGATCATCGCTCCCATGAGAAATGATATTAAACACCCGAGAAAGCCACCTCCCGAAATTATTTTCGCAAACTTCCGCTGTCGATTTCTCCCATATTTTATACCCACATCACACAACAATGGATGAATATAAAGGCACATACAATACCGTCGTCCATTATGGAGGGAGCAAACCAGGGGTTGAATAACCCTAAAAATACCGCAATCCAAGTCTTCGAGGGGCAGCAGAGCCGGATTCGGAAGCGGCGACTACGCTACCTTCTCATTCCCCTTCCCCCACCCCAAGATCCCCTCTGCTCAATCCCTCCTCGCCCCCCCCACCCCTCAGCATTTCTTTAAGGAAAGCATACAGCGGTCGAAGGGGTGAGAAAGGTTGTGTGGGGTGGGTAGGGGTGGGCGATTCAGGCCTCTCTAGCGGCGGGAGGGGAGGTAGTGTGGGGTCCTCACTCACTTGGCGAGAGGTGGGTGGGGCCCCTAGGGAAGGAGTAGGCTTGAGGAGAGGAGGAAGATAAGGAAGGAAGAAGAGGAAAGAATGCTTGTAAGGCAGGTAAACCTAACTAACGTCCCCATGAGGAGGAGGCCTCAAAGCGGGGCCTTTACGCGGAAGAGGGGTTGGAAGTAATGAGGCGGGGAAGCTAAGAATGCCGGGGCCCCTTCCATCCCATGAATACGCACGACTCACGCACACTTGCGTCACGGAAAACAAGGGTTAGCGCTCTTGCCGGTCTGCGATGCTTACGGCTAGTCTTCAGGGTTTGTTGAGGGGGAAGGGTTTTTGGTCGACGGAAAGGGGTTTGGAATGAGGATGGGCGATAGTAGAGGTGATGGGATTGGGTGGAAGACAAGGGAGGCTGAGAAGAGGGCGCTATAGTCCGGTTACGGGGAGGTGAGGAACGAAGAGAGAACAACTGAAAGTCGATACCACGGACCCCCGCCATCTCTTGGCCCCTCTAAGGCAGTAAAACCACGGTCTTTAAATCACGGTCAAAAACAAGGTGGGGATCATCTGTATCGTAATCACCGACGAAGCGATGGGAAAGACGACGTGAGTGGCTTCGCGCGTCTCACGACGGAACGCAGCGCATAACGTGACACGTCACGAACGTAAATTGTCCCAGTGCTGCCGGCAAGAACGTACGGCATGTACGCCGGACGACATTTTCAGCACCGGACACTCGCGGGGTTGTTCGGAACATCTTCGTGAAAAGTGAAAACGCGTCGCAAACAAAGGGGGAAAAATCGACACTGCGACAACGCCGCGGAGATGGACGGCAGACGGGTGGAAAATAGCGAAAAATTAGCGCTCGGCACGTTCACGAGACTTACGAGAGAGATCGGCACGAATCGGCCGAACACGTCTCGAGACCCAACAAAGATCGATTTCCCTTTCGGGAGGCACAGGCGAACGAGACGAAGAGACGCCGAGGCGGCAGAGAAACTGTGCTGGCCCCGACGGAAAGGAACGGAATACCCGAAAAAGAGGGATTTAGAGGCTTAAAAAATATGAAATGAGAATAATAATGTAACATACCATCATTTTGTAGTTAAGCTTGCGACCAGTAGAGTTTTCCATTCGCACTGCCATCTTCTGCTGTCTTCCTCTTCCCCTACGGGCAAAAGGGGTGTGTCTCTCCCACTCCTCTTTCCGTAACTCCTTTCCAGATGCCGGCGCGGTGCAATTTTATTTTCTCTCTTCAATCTTCCACTGCGCGATGAGTTTTCACTCACTCCTCCCACACGAACTGTTCTTCTCTCCGCAGACAAATATTTTCTCTCCTCTTCCGGTAATAATCCAAAGGTAAAGCCACTCCCCTTAGACCACCTCCCGGCGTTAAGTATTTCTCACGCTTGGCACGAAATCCAGGAGGAAAAATAAACCGTGAGAACAATGCACGGTTCTCACAGATTCCAAATTCCTTTCGGATACTGCAGTTTACTCTTTCTCGGTCGGGTGCAGGACACAACGATCCCAACCGGATGGGATTCCCCAAATTAGCGTGGAATCAAAGAGAGGGTAATTTCTAACTGGATCCCACAGCACGATTAAGCATCCTTTGCTCACTTCTTTGGCGTACGTGGGCGTGATTTAAGATGTCAATCTATACTGACTTTGGTTCGAGGACACACGTAATACGATCGCGAGGGGACAAGAAGTCGCCTTCACCCACTCCGAAGTGTATTACTGTATTCGTTGCCGAACGAAACACTCCTTCAACTACGTGATCGGCTTCAGAGGCGTCTCCAGTATCAGTCGAGCACGGACGATACCACCTCACCATGGCAATCCGGTCAGGCCGATAATTCACTTCGGCGATCCAGCCAGCAGTCACCAAAATATCTCTTCAAAACCTTAGAAAGTGATGACGAATGATATTCCAGTCGTGAAGAGGGAGGGATGGGAATATGGGGTAGCTTATCCTTATAATTTCTCTTCCGATCAGTGCCCGATGAATGTATTCCGGGAAGGTGACGACACCGGTGAATGCACAGATAGCAGCAAAATCCGACGGAAGGAAGTCGGGGAAAAAGGCAAGCTTTCGTCTAAGCACGCCCACCCAGCGCTGAGTACAACGCTGTTCCCTAGCCCCACGTCACCACTCTTGATTTCGGTAGCGTGGAGTCGCACGCACACACAGGCAACTACTCGGCGCAGAACACACACACACACCAACACACCGACAAGAGGGAGAGAACAGGCTCGCCCTCTATCCGACGATGATATCGCCCGACTCTTTCAAAGTATAACAATAAGATGAGGCTCGTCGGGGGGTTGAGGGTGATGCGAAAAGAGTAAACTGAAGAGAAGTCTCTCCTTTTCTTGCACAATAAAATGGGCACTGGCCTATCGCTAAAGACAGCAGAGGAAACTATAATGCTATCAGCTTATCAAATACCCCGGTGGTTTGCGAAAAAACTGCTCCAAAATGTCGTCAGCTATCTCAGAAAAAAATTGCCGAATACCCGAGATAAAGAATCTTGTCACAAAACTTTATCCTCTCAGAATCTGGAGATATCGTATTGCACCATCAAGTCACTCCGCACTGATTTCTAATCTCCTTGCCTAGGCTGCTCAATTCTAGACTTTAAAAAAAAACCTGACTAATTATACAGACCGGGGACGGAGGTAGTTGAAGATTTGTCTCACCATAAAACGAGTATAAAAAAATAAATTAATTTTCCGGTGAGGGAAACGACACTCGGCAGGGAACGAACGAGTCGTGGACACGAGTCGAATTTATCGAGTCACTTCCCTAAGTTATCAGACGCTATATCCCACTTAGCACGTCATACAGCGTAAAGGCCGAAGTGAAAATGTTTCAAATCTGCGTCCACTGTTAATTACTCCCTTCCTCGAGACGGGAGAGCTCCTCGGAGGTGAGCGGCCAAGACGCTTCTGAGGCGATGATGGCAGTACTAGATGCCACGACGATGCCCCTCGGACACACCCTTCTTCCAATCACGGCCTCTTCCTCTGAACAAAACCCAAGCGGTTAAGTTGCACCGTTTTTTCTCGCGTCCCTCGTTTCGAAACCTCCGCAGGGTAAACCTCTCCCGAGTAAACAAACGCGTATCAATTTCACTCACGGGTACACAAGTAAAATTTCGAAAGCCGATCAAAATGCCGGTACCGCGTCTCTCCCGCGAAGTTAACCAAAAATCGGTAGGGGCTAATGGACTCCTTTTCTCGCAGACAAAGAGATAGGGCACGGAACACAGTAATCGTAAAGATTCGAACAATAATTTAATGGTTAAAGAGAGAAATATAGCAATATTTCCAAGAGAGAATTGCAAAAATCCACGGTGGGTGTCACTCGACGGGTTTTTCAGTCGGAAAATCGCAAGCAGTTGAGGGAAAGCCGGCGAATAGCAGAACAACACGATAGGAAAAACACTGTCTTCTCTCGACAAAGTTGTCAACTGTTTTGGGATGTCCCTTCACTAACGGAGACCACTCGGGGGAAGAAAGGCGAACGTGAAAAAATAATCGAGGACGTTTTATATCCCCGGTTCACTTCTACACCTACAAGCCTACCTTATACTTATTATCGTCGTTGGCACTAACTACGAAGGATCTTCAGCATCAATAAAAACCACGCACAGCTCACTCACAAAGCACTCGCACGGTGATGGGAGGATCGAGAGAGGCACTGGAGATCCGTAGTGTCCCGGCGTCGGCACAGACGAGCAAACGGGGAAAAGAGTGCAGCAGACGAACTCCTTCAACGCCGATTCCTTTTAAAGTTGAAGTACGGGATGCGGACAAAGCCACACAGGATGACGTGACAGCTACACGAAGTATTCAGCCAAGCTGCAAATTCTGGAAGGCCTTCTTTCTTCGATTCGAAAAACAAGAAACACGTACTACACCCTAACGACGACTCACGCACGAATTACTAACACCAAAGTGTGTGTCTGTGTCTCTCTCTCTGCCGACACACTACTTATCCCTAGGGTCTACGTAAAAACACACGCGGCGGTCTGGATAGGGAGGGGGAGCGTCCCGACGAAATGCGTACGTACCGACATAAACACATGCACACTTCCCGAATGCGAATGCTGTATGTGCGTGCACGCAAGAGGAGAACGTTGCTTTGTGGATGTTCCCCGTTTCGTGGACTTGACAACTTTTTTCCCGCAAGTCAGGCAAAGTGTACTAAGACGCCGCCACTCCCCTGTCTACCCACCGCCACCATTTTGCTCTGACGCTCCTCGTTCTCAGAGTGCCGGGTCGGCGGCGCTGCGATCGGCAGGTCCGCCGGTTGTCCCTCTGGTGGCGACGGCGTGAGGCGAAGGGGGGAAGGGAGGGAGTTGAAGAGGGGGAACGTACGTATTGGAAGGGGTGTGGGGGGAGAAGGATACTGGTGGGATGGGGTACGGGACCCTGCTGTGTGAGTAGGGGGAGAAAAGCTGGGGAGGGAGAATAGTGGTACCAATGCTGTAACGTAACAGGAGTCTTGGGAAGCGGTGTGGGGCGGGAACGAGGGGAGGTTAGTCGGAAGGGAGGGAATGAAGTGAGGGGGGAAAGGAGGGAGGGGAATTGAAGGTGGCGGTATAAGGAGAGGGAAGGGGGTGATGAGGCCAGTGGCGGCTCTACAACGCCTTGGGGTAGGGGAAAGGAGGGGAATGGTCTGCTGCAGCCAGGGGAGGGAAATTGAGGGGAAAGGAGAATGGCTTCCACTGGGAACGAGGGGGAAGTCGAAGGAGGAGGGGTGGTAGGCTCTTTCCTTGAAGGCAGGGGTGTGGGGAGGATAGGGGAAGCGGTTGGCTTAAAGGGAGGAGGGAGCTGGAGGGGGAGAGAGGGGAATTTGGAATGAGTGAGTGCTGTGAAGAAGGCGACCTTGCAAGAAGCTATAGCCTCCCACCCCCTTCATACATTCCCTCCACATTCTCCCCCTCTTCCCCTCTTTTAGACATCCCTTTCATTAAAGAATCAATGTCCTTTACTTCCCCTTCTCGCCCTGCCTATTTTTTGAGCTGGTTTTAAAGCCCATTGCGTATCGTATTCTGAACGCTTCGGGCTTCAGCGTGTCGAGGGAGAGAGAACATCGAACGCCGTCTGTGAATGGTGATATGTCCGTGCTCTTTCGGACTCACTGATAATTTCACATCTGCGTGAAATGGACGCGTGCGGGTTCCACTCCCATATATTCGCCTTCGCTGCATTTGACGGCGCAAGAACTAGGTGCATCTATATTCCACGCGCGGGCGTAATGAGATACAATCGTAAGAATTGAAAGGGAAAGTCCGTGGGTAGAGGAAGCATAACTGTGGCCACATTTCTCTGGCCAACGGGTAATGAATTTGCCATAACAATATTGCCCAGAAGCGCTGCATATTTATTCTATTAACGCTCTTCTCCAGAGGTGCCCAGATTGAAAAAAATTAAATATGGTGTAACCGAATAATGATAAAGATAAAATTGAACGAGACCAAATAAATAACGAAGAAGATTGTGTAAAGGGATGACCGATGAAAGTCGGAAAAGTGTTCTGGGTAACATCTACATCTACACGATACCCTGCAAGCCACCACGACGGTGTGTGGCAGGGGGTGAAGATCACCAAGCATGCACTACTAACATGCAAAGAGGCAACTATAATGTCTCATGCAACTTGATTGTTAGTAACCATAGTATTTAAGGGGTTAATACATGCTTCATGCACTACAGAATACTCTAAAATATTTCCCCTACCTATCCCTTTGTTATGCTGCCTATTCTATTCTCTTATAGTACGGGGGAAAAATGCCATCGAATCGAAAAACCCTAATCGAATACATCTTAAGATATGATTTTGAAGTGAAGGATTTTGCCAAGAAAAAAAGATCAATGGAAAAAATTTGCATGGGAAGATATTGTGTGAAATATTTGAAGAAAGTGATGTGAAAGAGTAGAGTCTGGTAATTACCAAGATGCTAGGTGATAGGATTATCGATCGGAGAGCATGGTCATATCTTAATTTCATATCATTTGTTGGCGACTTAGATGAGTTGTGATAACGATCAAAGAATTTATTCATTCATTCAAAGAATTTATTCATTCAGAACTCTTATTTCCTCGGAACTTGAGAGCGAATAGTATCGTCATATAGGTCTGAAATCCTGTCTTTAATCACCAAATGCAGATTGAAATTTTACTCTTGTCAAAAATTAGAAAGAAAGTAATCCTTTGTCGCCCATGGACTAATAGCAACGTTCATGGCAATATACCGGACACAAATCTATGAAAAATAAAATGCTACAAAATTCACTTTTAGAGTAGTGTGTAAGTTTGATAAGCCCACAAGGTAATATTATCCTGTACGGGAATAGGACCTGCATTATTTTGAAGTTCACAAATACGCACAAGTGTTTTGTACATAGTCTGCTTTATTAACCTTACTCTACGTACGTGTTTCATCGGTATTTAGCTTTAGCAAACACTCATTTTCATCTCCTGAGTGCCTACAGGATACAGCCAGGGCATTTGGCATGGATGACTGTACACCAGGCAAGACGTAGACTGAACAACAATATTGCGAGCAAATTTATCTTCGGTTTTACTGGCAGGTCAACTAAATTCACCGAAGATAGGTGGCAGATCCACATGCAGTATAGGTTTTAATTTCATGTAGGTAACTATCGATATGTGAGGCAAACAATTAAGTACCCTAAGACATAGGTAGTTAAAAATACACCAAGCAACATTGTGCTGAAAGAAAATTAAAATTTTCCCTGTGGCTTTCATCATTTACATACGTATCTAATTATATATTTAATGTATGTGTTGAGATGCAAAAACAAAAAAAGAAACTATCCAACTTCAAGACGGCAAAAAAAATTTGAAAAACTAAACCCTTAATTTCACGGCGAAGAAAAAGTATTTTGGTCGTTGGCTTTTGAACAGGTCGCTTGGTGAGGTGAGCACTGAATGAAACGGGCCACATCAAATGTATGTGGGTGAATTTCAGGGTCTCACAAATCAAGTTGAAACATCACAGCCGTTCTCGTGTTTTGAGTATGAGTGGGGTAAATGTGAGTGAATAAAGTTTTATGCTCAGTATGATATGTCGATGAATATTTCTTTGTAGCCGTCTCTACGAAATTAAACTGCGTTTCTATCATTTAACATTCGATTTTTTGCTATCTCCCAGTACTAGAACCATAAATTGATTCGTTTCCTTTGAATGCTTCTTATATATTCAAAGATTAGGTACCTTTGCTATTTCAATGGTCACCTTCATTTCTGAGGCAGTTATTCCTAAATCAACGTTCATCAAACTGGACTGGGAAAAACTTTACTCACACAGAACGAAATTCTTTAACACGCTTGCAGCGCTGAAACCTTAAAAAAAAACGGATGACGAATTCGCAACATCAACCGCATGCACTTAAATTATAGTTTGATATTAGCCATTGCTTGGTTCTTTTTAAACATTTATAAGGGTTTTCACAAGAGAATTGTTTTGCATCCAAGTCGACCATGGAAGTTGTACCAGGACCTTAAATCTTGAAGTTTTGGAGAATATTTCTCGTAAGTAGGATGTGTTAGCAGAATAAAAGCAAATACTCGTCACCGAAGATGGTGGACAGCCCTAAAATAGAAGTAAATTAAGACAGCACTAATTACTTTGAAAATTATTAACAATTAATGCCTTAGGACGGAATTAATTAATCGCCGCAGTTCGAGTTTCTTTATTTTAACGATAGAGAGACGTCATTCTCGGCTTCATATCGCAAAAATAAATGCGCTTCTGGAGAACTCTGGAAGTCATCTGAAGGCAAAGTGTTAATCATCACCAAAATATTCCTACAGTGTAAATAACACTCGAAGTTGATACAAATATATTGGGGTCATACTAGGCGTTCCCTCATTAAAGTGTCTATCAGATGGAAGTGTTCCTTAATTGAAATAGCTGGTATAGTACCCGAAATAACACCCGGGGGTCAGGTTGGTACAGTGGTAAGAGTACCGGTTCCCACCCCGAGGGGGCGGGTTTGAATCCCGAAGTGGCAGATATTCTTCACTTGAGTGCTCTCTGCTTGAGTGTTTTTTGGAGAGCACTTCAAGTTCAGTTCTCCGTCCATCGTATGGGACAGATGTGGTCGCCTTGGAGTCTTTCGTTAAGCCCGACGCCGTTTCGCTCCATTCTCCCATTCATATCCTTCTAATGTTCCTTTTGGGCTTAAGTACCTCTTGAGACAGATTTTAAAGTACATATGGATATCAAATCGAGTAATATGTCCAAGATTACGTGACTAACCTTCATCTTTTTTCTTTCATTCCTCCGCTTTTAAAAAATTAGGGTTACTTCCGTAATTATTCTAATTTCAGCATGTTTTTGGGGACTTGTTGAATATTATTTCAAATAAAGAACTATTTCGGAAGCAATATTCGGATGATAATGTCGTCTGGGTCGTCTCACTTATTTGAGTAATTATTTTTAAATAAATCTTTCAGTCATCCTCAAGGCTTGACAAAAATTTTAGCCAATCTGGAACATTGGTCACTGAAAAAGATCAGAGAATTATCTACGCGTGCCGAGTGAACAAGCTGGGGGAAAATATGTTCAATAAATATTTATTTTCAAAATTGGCGGTTGCCATTTGACTTCGTGATTCTTTATGAGGCTCTAAGTATATTAATAATTACTAGGCACTTATATTTTTAAATCTTTTTTATTTATGATTACGGGTTTTCCTTTAGATACCCCTCAGGATTTTTCATTTGAAATTTTCGGAATGCCCATAGACATTTTAGGTGAGTATGAAGTGATAGAGTTTTGGCCTATCTATTACTGAGACAAGATGGTGACACTTCTTCAAAAAATTACATTTAATTCATATGCACAATACCCAACATCCCGCCGCGAATCAGGGGCGTATAGCAGAGGGTGTTAGGTCACCAGCCATTGGGTTAATGGGAAAGGGAGCAAGGGACAGAGAATGGGATTCGGGATATTTGGAAATATTAATGTTTACCCTAACTTATTGCAGTTATGACCACGAATCGTCCGGGGGAAAAATGAATTCTTATTGATGAATTCCAAAAGTAATTCCACGAGTAATAATTTTCCAATACCGAAAAATGTGTAGACTAAGAACTCTACCCTGATCACAAGATGGCTCGAATGAATTCAAACGAGATTTTATTTTATATTTCATTAGGTAGATAAATACAATTTAATGGACGCTTAAGATAAGGTGATTCTCTATATCTTGATAATGTATTCTGAGTCAGTTGAAGGAGAAAGTTTTCATTAATCAGCTAATGGCTTCTCCGTCGGCTTGAAGGGGGAAGTGTGGACGGCAGACTGACCTCTAGGTAATCCTTCGCTAATTGATACGGAAACACACCCCAATCACGGCCACAGTATGCTTTAAATATCAGACAGGGCGAATCTGATCAAACAGACGACATTAATACGTGACGTCAAAAGAAGACAACGAGAAGTAGTTGAGTTAAAATAATCCTGTTGTTACGAGATTTACTCCACAGATTCCTGAGTTTTAAAACTACTCAATGCGTATATGATTTGCAGCAAACATTATTTTAATGAAATATTTCATCCCAAATGCGTTTCTCGTGGAAATTCCCTCTCCATTACAATAACATTCCACATTTTTGAATAGCGCGGAATCAAGTAATTTTGTTCTGTCAGATTAGATCTTTTCAAATTTATTCTTGACTAAACATAAAGTACTACCCTGGGGTGAATGACCCATACGGTTCCTGAAAATCAACTGTAAGGAACTCTTGAGGGCGACAGGAGGCCAACACAAAGATTTATCCACTCAGGATCTATCCTCAGACCCTTCACCACTAATGTAAGATAATTGAGGAAGCGAGCACCGAGCCCTTTTAACTCGCGGTCCCTGAGTCTTCTACCTTCGTCGATGGAGAATGGAGACCTCTCCCTCTTCCTAGCTTTTCCCTCTCGTCCCAGTGGAAAATTTCCTCGCATCTGGCGAAATTTTCGCCGAAGCGAAGAAGCATGAGGGGAACTTGATACTTGAGACCGTCCCTTCTTCCACACTCCTACCTCAACGCTTATCGCCAGAGTGCTTGGCCACGTACAACCTCGGCGAAAAGGCAATGCAAACAATTAGCGCGGATACAAACAAGTTTCAATCGGTTGTGCCCTCACCAAGAAATCCTTTCGGTCACTTTTAAGACTGCACCGGCCTTGAGCATTCAAGTTTGGAGAGGCATGCGGGAGCCAATGGCAAAACAACGCTTCGAAAGAAAAATTTTAGTGATGCATCCACCATGGCCCCTATACATCCCATTGCCAGGAATGAATATATTTGGCTCTTACTCTTATTGCTTACTTACTCTGATTTACTCTTATCATATATTAAGAAAGTACGTGTAAACTAAACTATTATATGCAGGTATCGTCGAACTTAATTAGTTCTCACACTATGCGTACTGATATGGTGTAATACGTGTGGTTTTACGCCGTATTAATTCGGGTTTAACCAATCAATGAGAGGAATCAAAGAAAAAGTATCTGTTAAAATGAAAAATAATTAGTTGATTCTCCGTGATGGGACATTCTATATGTGTTGCTATTAAAGAATGCATACAAATGATAATAAACATGTGAAATAAAAAATAATCTTTGCGGCTCATTTGCTTGGATATTACGAAAGTGTTTGTAAATACCCTAGTAGCAATTGATATCCAGACAATATCCCCACAATATTCGTAATATCCAACCATAATGTCCAAACGATATCCAATTTTCATCCACTAATCTTATATAGATATCCATACAATATCCGAAGTTTCCACCAAACGCCATCCATATAATATAAAAGGGGATCCCTTCCTCTGCTTCATATTTTTCTCTAAAGAATATTTTAATATTACCCTCCTACTTGCTAGAAATCAGTAGAGCAGCTCTTTGCAATTTTCTACACTCGTTTTATTTCACCTCAAACAGTTCCGACGTACCTTTTGTCATTACTTAAAGGCTACTGCATATAGCAGCCTCTATATAATGATGTAAGGAACGTCAAAACATGGTTAAGGTGAAATAAAACAACTGTGGAAAATTACACAGTACTGCTCTACTGTTTTACTGTAATGAATTTCCTCAAAAAGATAACTCGTCTGACATTGATTTTTACTCCTACATGTTGTTCGATCACAAACTTAAAAATGGATTTCACCCTCATTGTAAAGTATTAGAAGTATACTAGAAACATTAAGTACAGCATTACATGCACAATAATAGTATATTTGCATTCTGAGAGCCAAAATAACCATTCAATATCCAAAAGGCAGTCATACATTAACATCCATACAATATCCACACAATATTACATTTAGATGCAATGGGTTATCAAAAAAGCAGTAGTACATCAATATCCCAACAATATCCACACAAAATTACACTTAGATGTATGGTTTTTGGATATTGGTAACACTCTATGGATATTGTATAGATATATTGCCACTAGGGTAGTATTCCATAAATCCCCGAAATAGAGTGGGAAAAGGAGAATTTCCACACCAGACATGCTTACTGTCACGCACATTGTCTTATAGAGAGAAACAATAACGTCATTTTTAATATTAAACTAGGGAATTCAATTCAATTAGGGAATAAAGCAGCTTCACGTATAATGCAGACTGATTAAATATTGTCATATTCCATAAAAGACACTGCATAAATACGGTGCAAATATTTGTGATTCCTAGTCAAAAATGGGATACTATACACTGGGAGCCAATAATCTTCCAAGTTAGAACTCATGTAATGACTAAAATATGCTATTAGAAATTAATATTTACTAATCTCAATTGCATCTGGATTTGGTGTCAAGCCTAGTGATTAGACCCCTAAAAAGGTTTAAAAAATGCTCTATAACACACTTCTAACAGAAAACGTTAAAGAAGCCTCAAATTATAATTTTGGTGGTGCATACAAAACTGTGGAAAGTGAATTTAAATACGTGGGCATCACTCTTACTTTAAATCTATCGTTGGAGAATCATATTTTAAATGTATGCGGCACAGTGCTGAAGTTCCTGGGATTTATCGAACGAATTGTAGGAAATTTTATGTTTCAAATGGGAACGTAAAAGAAAGATGTTATTTCGCACTTGTAATGTCCCATCTGGAGTATGCACCAAGCACTTTTGGATTCGATGAATAAATATTTAATTTGGTGACTAAACAGGATACTAAGGAAAACATTTCATTTTGTAACAAACTCCTACGAACGTACAGAAGGAGTCACTTGGCTATTGGAAGAACTGGGTTGAAAAATTCTATAGATTAGAAATTTGTGCGCAAGATTAAATTTACCTAAAAAATTCCAATAACAGGAATTCGAATCTGACACTTCAGATATACCTACTTCAACCGCCAATCTACGTCAACAGGACTGGCGTAAGAGAAAAATTAAGAAAAATCGACTGTCTGACCGAGCGTTGCAAGAATTCAATTTCCAATGTTTCCAAACACATTACACGACAACGCCAACGAAGTATAATTATTTCAAACACATTACCCACCGGTCTTCATTATTGATTAGCAAAATTTTTTCAGTTCAACTCACCTACACGGCTGGTGAACTGGGTACCACCCCCTGCTACACGCCCTTGCGACTGCTCGCAGAATAAAATGCAAATGTAGATGAACCTTTCCTTGTGAATTATCTACCTGCTAGTTTCGATTGTATTTATTTCTGCCCATCATTGCACGCGGAAAAGTGACATTTAAAAGCTCACCGTCACATACGATACTTATTTCTTTTTTTCTTACAGAAAATGATATGCTACTGTCTTTAGCATTTTTTTCAACTGTCGGGAATAAAGAAATCTTAAAAGTTCTGCTAGAGATAAACATTTAACGTAATCCTATTACCTGACCGGGATCCCCAACTGAATTCTACAGACAATTTGAAAAACGCCATAGCACCATTTTAAAAACATAGCTGGTCGTCCCTGCCCACTTCTATTCAAATAATACACGGAGGAGAGGTAATTATAGCTTTCAATTTTAACCGATATCCTTATGTATTTTTCGAGCAATTAATTTGGGTCTATATTTCCTGTCTTATTTTCTGTGAATACAATATTTATAAAGAAGAGAAGAGAAACATTGAGGTTCTCTTTATTACCATCCCTCACACCCTATGAATCTCTCTCTACCTTTACTATTTTCCCAGTATTTAATTTTTTTTTAGTGAGAGGGATAATCGATTAGCAAATCTGACAAATCAATGACGTAGCCATTAACCACGAACAGACGTGATAAAATCGACAATATTTATGATGATTGTATGCATTCAATAAAAATATTAATTTTAAATATACATTATGAATAACTTCAAGGAAGAAGATGAGACAAATAAAAACCAAATATTTATTTTTAGTATCAATTATACTTACTAAATAACGCTGTGAATAACATTTATTTTAAGTTTGTGCTCGGGCTGAAAACATTAAATTTGAATTTTTTTCTTTGAACGGGAAAAAGAACACAGAAAAAAATGCTAAAATAAATTACAGCTCTTAAAGCATCCGTTTAGATGAAAATAATTGGTACTTGCTATAGGGTAGAATAGGATAAATATGTGAGAGAAATGTGAAATTCAGGTTATCAAAATGGGTAGTAAAGAGGAAAAAAGAAAAGGAAAGGTATTAAGTACACACATTTGATAAAGGAAAGCGGTTATTTTGTAGTGCCCAGTTACAGGTGTAATATTAATTTATTACGGTGGCCAGGATAATTCTTGAATTTTGACCTAACAATACGCGATTTCTCTGCATTTTTTGCTCATTGCATTTCTCCATTCTTCAAATTAATGCTTTTGTATTAAGTACCTACACCTTTTAGCAGCAGTGTTTAGTAATTCCCAAGGCGAAGGTTGAAATTGCACCTTATATCCTTAGCTCTTTTTCCTAAAATAAAATGACATAAATGGTTATTCCGGAAGTTAAACCTGGTAACTTTGCTGAATCTTGATCATAGGTTTGCAACCGGACCGAGTACACAGAATAAATATAAATGATGAATTAACAATACTATTGATTTTTGAATGGGGGCGTTTACTCGGAACCGAAATCGCAATTTTGTACACGAAATCGTTAGATAAAAACGAAAAAAGAATTTTAGTGAAAAAATTAATCTTCTAACTACCACCATTCACTCATAATTCAAAAATTAAAATAAGCAAAAGGTGACGCCCACCGAAAATGCAGCTGTGATAACATTGACGTCATTTTCCTCCCGTCCTTGACTGCTTTCAGGGGAGAGGAAGGGAGTGGAGGGGGATTCTCGGAAGGTCTGCTCGTACAGATGCTGTCGCAATCATTCCCATTGGCCGAGTCAGCTGTGTCCCCCCCATTGCGATAAGGCAAAGTAGCTTCGCGGGCTCAGTTGTGATTGGACGAAGTAGATAAACGTCAGAGGTTGCACCACACTCACTTTTCCGAAAGGGTTAAAAACATCAGTTTTTAGCCGCTTATAACTCGAGTAATAATTGACGGATCAAAAAACGGAAAAATACAGGTCTTTTTATTTTACAAACTTTATCACATTCGGCAGTAAAAAAAATATGGTAAACGACCCCATTAATGCCGTACCTCGTTCACTGAATTGATTTATGATGGATTTTACATTAGAAATTGGCAGGAGAGTTGTTATTAACCACTTCCAACCTGGAAAACCAAAGGCGATGCCAATATAGTAATATAATACGACGGTTGTGCGACGTGAATATATCTAAAAAGTTTTTTGGAGCATTTTTTACAGCAATGCGTTTCACGCAACACGAACAGCGGAAACGGAATGCTAGTGTGCAACGGATAATGCTCTTCATGCTCTAACAGCCAGCTTCCCGGAACGTTCCGGTGATTTTAGAACTCAAGTAGATGTAAATTAGCACAATATCATGGAATAAATGGAGTGGAAAACCAAGACTCTAGTTTCATGAAGAGATGGGGGTTAAATGCTTCAACAAGCACCGGAAAAACGAATAGGCAATATAGCTTTCGTTAAGCATTCATACGTTCCATTAATCAGAGCATTTTCCCATGCCTTTCCAGAAATTCTTTTCCACCGTACTCAATACATGAATGTGGAAATAATGATGGCTTAGATAAACTCATCAGAAATAATGCAATACGGTAATGTCCATTGTATTAAAATATTTATGGAGACAGACCGGGCACAAACTCACAACGGGAAAAACTTCGTCAATATAGGCTAAGGTAATGCGGTCTTAAGTTACTATCAATGACTTATGCTCAAAATATTATCAACATAAAAGTGATGGGTACTTAAAGATTCAGAATTGTTTCCTCGTTCCCCTTCAACTTCTGGACATGCCTAGGTTTACCTTCATTGCTAAACACTCGCTGACTTACGGCGCACTGCGTAGGGAAAAAGAATAAAATATTTTTTTTAATTGACGCGAAGTCCAAAGCTTAGGGACGATTTGCGTCAATTATTGTTTTAAATTCGTATTTGGGGTGAAAAGAATATTATTATGGGACTTATTTCTTCATCCAAGTTCCAAGTAAGTTGATAAATCTTATATCGTGATATTAATAACTTAATACCGTGATAATTAGCATTTGAAGACTGATACCAAGATGATGAAAGCTAGTTTATAAAACCAAATTCACACGTTTTAAAAATATATTCTCCATTTCTGCTCCGTAGCAAGGAAAGAACTCTTATTTCACTGAGTTTTTAATCTGTTATGAGGAAAAGCCAACTTCCTTTCAATCAAAGGAGAATTTCTCAGTTGGCTCTGATACTCCCCGAAATTTTTTCTGAAATTAAAGCATGGCATAATTTTAAAAAATGGAGCCGTTTTTATTCCGAAAGATGAGTTTAAAATATCAGTCTTGGGTAATTCCAAAAGTCTTGATGAAAAGGAATCACGCAAACAAGGGTCAGAAGAGCCTAGTCCGTGTTTTTCGTCACGAATAAATGCTCCAAGCCTGAATGATTTCATTTAAAGATTTTAATGTGAGATAACACAAATTTAACATATGCTCTTAAACTGCTGTATCTACACGCAGAAATATTATTCTGTTATCTTAAAAACTCGCAAAACGACTGAGTTTAAAATATATTTCCTTCGGAAATACCAGCGTTTCCAGGGTTAGTTATTTGGATTTGGGGAATAATCTAGTGCATGCATCTTGTCGTCACTCATAAAGCAAATATTGATCGGATCCATGGGCAAATGGAGGCGTCAAAGTGGATTCGCGGTTGTTCGCCAAGGCAGCTAGATAGGGCGAAGCATGCAAAGAGCTTCGCGTAATCTGTTCTGTAATACGACTAAAATCCCGGTTTGAACGATATTGTTAGCTACTTGTATCCCGCCGTTCCCTGCTGACATATTTTCATCCCTCAAATGCTGTTTTATTTCTCTCTACTCGGCGAGAGAAAATGGATTTAAATACCAACTTAGGCTTCGTGAATGTGATTCATATCAAGTGCAATTCTTTTTTTGCTACTGATTCCTTGGCGCAGCTAATTTTTGTGCTCATATCTCTAATCAAGACTATTAGGATATAAAAACTTGTTTATTGATTCTTTTTGCTATGCCACCTCATTTTAAGATAAGCCTGTAAATAATTTAATATTATGCTGTACTACTCTGTCCTACTGTATTCTCAAAACAAAAAGATTGCACTGCAGGGAAATTACTAACGTGTAAACAATATTTAATTTAAAACTTATTTTAAAAATATTATTCTACGAAATTTTAGCTGCAAACTGGTAGCTCTTACGAAAGACGTAAAGAGCAGTCAGAATTTAAAACCAATGGATAAAATAGTGTTTTGAAGGAAGAAACAAAGACCATATTGTGAAACAAGAAACTATAAAGTGTAGTTAAGCAAGAGAGGAGAGGCACGAAAAAATCCTGGAAATTTAGCATTTTAAAATTTATACAGCAATAAACAGCTTGAGAGTACATTGATGATAAGTATTGCGATGGCTAAAACACGTAGGTACCTGGACATAAAAAACATGTAGGTATGCTATAAATGACCCTTGGGCTTGGCTTTATCATTTACTATCATGTAATGATAAAAACGTATATTACTTCTAATGCAGAATATGGTAAATCGTTTCATATGGTAGCTAAATAGGTTAACGCACTTGATATCAATTCTATTCATCCTAGGATGATACTGGAAGCAGATAAGATTATGTAAGTATTTAGGATGATCTCGTGGACAGCTTGTCATCGGAAAGTAAGTTATAAACACCGTACAATACAACTCCACATACGACGAAATATTTTTAAAATTAACTCCTTGTTCTATGCATATACCTACTGTGAAATGAACGGGTTGACCAAAAGCCGACATTTTATGAAAACCCGGGAAAAAAGTTAAAGAATGCAGCAACACCAAACTGGTGTGGCTTTCAGAAACAAGTCAACGATCCTCGTCAATTTTGTTCGCCTTCCGTATTATCCTCCTGCAGTAGCATTTAAATACGGCACACCTTTGATATGAGGAAATCAAGTCGAATATGGCTCCTCAATTTCCCCAAAAATATATATTTCTATATAGATACCTTATATTTCAAATTGCAAACAACATATTTTGAGCTAAAACTGGCAATTAAATAATTTTGCGACGCTGATGATGAAAATGTTTCGTAGCGTGAGATTCTAATGAGGTAAGAATCCATAAAAAATAATTGAGCCTCATCACTTTCCTTCTGTAAGAGGTGATGCATCGTATATCTTTTCGCAACATATACCACCACTTTGGTTCAACTTGCAAAGATTAAACTACACCAGTTATCAAAGCGTCCAAATCTGGGGTTCAGTATTTTGGGTAAAAGTGGTGCTTTGCTTTGGTAGGACGTGTCCAGAAAGGCCACTCCCGGATCAGAACCCAGGACCTCTGATCAGAAATGCCCAAAGCTCTATCCTCTGACCTATCTTGCTGCCAAATTAGTAAATGGGGTTTCACACAAATACGTAATCATAGCAAATATTACCGAATCACCGATTTAACAGCCTATAGAAACTTTTAAACCATTTTTCAGCGACTTCTACAGTCAGCCAACTTCACTCGCCTTTCATGCTGAGTTTTATGTTTCAGAACATACATCTGGAGCACTCAGCTATATGGAAAGAGCCATGGATTATAACATCAGCAGATAGGTAATTCAAGGCTGGAATCTGGCTTATTATGATATATCACTCAGTGATTAAACCCGAAGGTATTTGGTAGGTGAGAGTAGAGCTCACCCCGTACTAAGCCAATGGCGTGTAAAATTCACACATTCAAGGTAGGGGGGCCAGTTCCTTTCCCTGGAAGTTAATAAACTTTCCCTAAATTATGTGATGGACGGTTTCGAAACATAAGCAAGGATTTCATTCTACGTAGTTCTCAGAATTGATTTCGCCTAGTTACGGGAATATCATCAAAATATCCTTTATGTTGAATCATTGTCATAATCAGGTATCTACTATTCTGCCAATCCTTACGATTATTCAAAACTTTTCTTTCCCGATTTCTTAGGTACTATGGAGATTACCTTTAAAACAAATATTTTCTGTTGTGTAACATGCATTTACCATGTTTATTTAATAAAAAGTTCGAAATTTTATCTTTTCATTCACCTATCCCATTCAACATTGTGGCCAACAATCAACAGACTTAAAGTACTTTTATCATTTTGATGCCCAACATTTTCCAGTCCATATGACAAAGGAAGGTGTGGAGGAGGATTTAAATTAAGATGCTGCTTCAATTTGTCAAATTAGACAACTTGAAGCAGTGATGAACCTTTGATGCACGAAAAGTGAGGAGTGCCTTTTTTTTTCGTACAAACGCCCGTGAAGTTTTTTTTGTACCATTCGTTGTCTTAAACGATACAGTTTTCATTAATTCATTAAAATGGACGGAAAATGAAAAGAAAAGCGCAAAATTACCTAAAAAGTATAAAAGCCTCCTGCCCCTCCAAACCTACCGCAGTGGTTAGATAACGAGTAAATATTGTAACTTCGTGGCACTCTCTAAATAGAAGCGTGATTGCATTTGTTTTTGTTAATGTTCGAGGCTTTGTTTTCGTGATTGTTTTTTGTGGAGTTGATGGTATTCTTTCGGTTATTTTAGATGTGCATTATGTTTCAAACGAAATATTTTTGTTAATTGTTGAATGTTTAGTTTGTGTAAGTGGTTGTTGATAGAGGAGAGAAGGGTATGGTTGTGTGTGAGGCTGGACGGATAAGATTTAGGTGGTTGGTCGGTTATTCAGGGGAGGCGACCGACAGCTGAGGTCATTTGCATCATTTAGAATAGGTGGGTAATTGGGTAGTGGTAGAAGTTCTTTTTCAGGGAACGGAGGAAGGGTGGAGATAAACCCGGCGTCGCCATTAGCCTACTCTTAATGACAGGTGCCAAGGAGACCACGGCTTAACGTCCCCTCCGACGGACGGAGTACTGAACCTGAAATGCCCTCCACTAGACACTCCAGTAGGGATCGGTTTGCCACTGAAAAAGTCACCACTGAAGCCGGGCCCTCGGGATGGGAGGCCAGTACTCTAACCACCACATCAACCCGATTCCCCTGGAGGGAGAGGATCAGAGATGTACATTCTCAAATAAACAGGGTCTGAAACTTAGAAAATAAATAATTTATTGGAAAGAAAAGGTCACGATATCACAGAACTAATAGTAATAACAAGATGAACCTCAACTGGTAGAGCACCTGGCAGGAAATCAGGGGGTCCGGGTTCGAGTCCAGGTCAAGGCGAATGATTTTTTTTCTGTGGAATATCTTGCTATCGTGCATCTCAGCGGGTAACTCCGCTAAAGTTTTCGCGGCTAGCTCGCGAGCTTTGAATTTATTAACTAATAGTAACAGTTGAAGAACGATCGAGTTTAGTTCTTGCTTTGTCCGAATGCATCGGGGAGGTCTTATTTCGTTCCGCGTCATACCCTCGGGCGAGAAAAACTGGCGCGAAGGGTTGCGGGGGGTGGGGAGAGGGAGGGGGTGGCAGCGTGAAGAAGCGATCCCTTGTCCCAAACCCATCTCCCACCCCTCCTGCTACTCCGTCTCACGCTTTAAAAACTGGAATCCTGGAAATTTCAAAACCTCTCGCGCCCACCCAAAGCATACTCTCCTCGGATGCGACCTGAATGCTTCACCGCGCGTCACGTGGCATTTCCGACGCGCTGGCCCGCGGAAGGGTTGGCCGGGGAGGAGGTGGGGTGGGGGAAGGGGGTGGAAGGGGTTAGGGCGGTTTTGTGGTGTGGGGGGCTGGGGGTGGAATTGCTGACGCCGCCGTAGTAATCCGCGCCTCGCACCCCACAATCACGATCTCGGTCCGCCCCTCCCATGGCATTCGTGAATCCCGATGCAAGCCCCGCTCTCTCCAGCGTCGTTCACCGTGCCGTGGTTTTTATACAACGGTGCCACAATACGAAATGCCTCGGTGCAGATGCGTCGGCATCACATTCCCGGCATATGCTGAATGCCTACCCTAATCCCGGCTCCTATGGGGTCGTTTACCATAATTTTTTTACTGCCGAATGTGATAAAGTTTGTAAAATAAAAAGACCTGTATTTTTCCGTTTTTTGATCCGTCAATTATTACTCGAGTTATAAGCGGCTAAAAACTGATGTTTTTAACCCTTTCGGAAAAGTGAGTGTGGTGCAACCTCTGAGGTATATCGGCTTCGTCCAATCACCACTGAGCCCGCGAAGCTACTCTGCCTTATCGTAAAAGGGGGGGACACAGCTGGCTCTCCCAGGGGGAGCGATTGCGACAGGATCTGTGCGAGCAGACCTTCCGAGAATCCCCCTCCATTCCCTTCCCTTCCCATAAGAGCAGTGAAGGACGGGAGGAAAATGACGTCAATGTTATCAGAGTAGCTTTTTCGGTGGGCGTCACCTTTTGCTTATTTTAATTTTTGATTTATGAGTGAGCGGTTGTGGTTAGAAGATTAATTTCTCCACTGAAATTCTTTTTTCGTTTCCATCTAAGAATTTCGTGCAAAAAATTGCAATTGCGATTTCGGTTTCGAGTAAACGCCCCCATTTCGAAAGACCGCATGGTGGCAATGGGGACGATATCGACATTAATAATCACATTTAGCTCAAACATGTTCAGGTAAAAAAGTAAGCTTCGCCTATTTGCCGGTGACGCGGTAGTGTACAGGGAAATTCTAAGCCCACACGATTAAGCTTTGAATGATGAACTTGAAGCAATTGAAAACTGGCGTGATGCATGGCAGTTGGAATTAAATTTTAAAAAATGTGCAGTTACGAATTTTTGTAGAAAAGAATATTTATTTTTCTAGCACTCGCTACATATAATAAGAAATTAACAAACGCGGAATCCTTTATTATCTTGGAATAAGACTGACACATTAACTTTCTTGGAGTAAGCACATACGTACAATAATGGGTTAAGCTAAGAGTAAACCAGGATTCATCGAAAGAGTAGGTACTGGGCAAATGTGACGATCATGAACGAGAAAATAGCTGCTGTTCCCTTGTTGACCTCATTTGGAATACGACTCCAACATATTAGGAAATGGGCTAAAATAATGAAGTGGAGCGTGTTAAGCAAAGATCGGTAAGATTTGCGAAGGGAGGGTATGATAACTATATTAGCGTTATCCGATATTATATTATATTAGGCCGATACGTTACCAACCTTGATGCCAAGGATGAATCATATTTATTAAAATAATAATAGATTTATCATCATTTATTTATTTTATCGTCATTTATCCCCTCTTTTCATTCAGTTGACCAGAATCATATCGGGAGGTCATTGGTACACGAGTGAGGTCCTCTACGCTTTGAGAACCTTTATCAATCGGATTTCACGCTGATATCCTAATATATTGTCGTTAGAAATTATTCAAACACTAAAAAAAATATTATTTGCGATATATAAGAATGGCAATTTTCGTAGTTTATTCACATAAAATTCTACTGTTATATAATTAGAAGATCTCCATCAATTTATGACCAGCATAGTGATGGAAAAATCGATTTCGATTAAAATCGAAAATCGAGTTTTAATAGTCAAAGATCGAAGAAATCGAGATCGAGCCATGATCTTCGAGTTTCGATCCAAACTCGATTTTTCAACTTCGATCGTGACCTCGTTTCCTTCGATCGTTTGATCTCAGCAGCGCGTAATAGTCAGTAGAGGTCCTCGATGAACTGCCACTGAGGTCACTTCTTGTTAGAAGTAGATGCCAGTAGATGTTAGGCAATACTTCAACAGGACACCCGTCGATAGGAAAGTCAACCACAATCCTCTGAAAGTCTGGGAAGAGATAAAGGGTGAATACCCCAACACGTACCGTTTCGCAATCAGAGTGCTGAGTATAATAACGTCATCCGTCCCATGTGAAAGACTTTTCTCTAAGGCCGGTAAAATTGGAAATTGGAAAGGCACGCCCTACATCATCAAGAAAGCATCTTAATCAGTTGATCTTTCTTAAAAATTGTAGTGAAGCTGAATGGTTCCAGGCGGTGATCCACATTAAAGTAAATTGTAAAGTTTTACGACTAATAATTCAAGAATGTTTTCTAAGTACATTTTTAGGGATTTTTTTATATAATGCAAATATGTATTATGAGCGTTTTTTAAATGAATAATAAACATAATAAACATGTTTTTGTACCAAATGCATTTTTTTCAAAAATGAACCGTAGATTTTTTCGATTAATCGATCTTTTGGTTCAAATTTCGATTTTTGCTGAAAAGTCGAGCTTTTAATTTCGATTAAATAACCGATTGCTCGAAAAATCGATTTTGACCGACATTTTTCCATCACTAGACCAGCAATACCCAAATTTTGAAAGTTTAAGTTTAGAGTTTTCATTTTTCTCAGTCCAAATTCTCCATAGATTTTTCGTTAAAGATAATGAATTTAGCGTAGGGATCCAGCTCAAAGGCGTCCACCCGGAGGAAAATCATTTTTAAAGTGAAGTATTACTCGATATTATGCTATTCATCGCGCCGCCCACAGCGCGTTATTTTCGGCCTCGGCGGGGCCCACGCTTCTTCGTCCGCACCGAATGCGGCAGCGGAGGCGGGTCGAGTCGGCGCCCGGCACCCGGCGCCCACGATGCGGTGGTCCCTGGCTGCAGTGCACGAACACAGACTGCTAATGCGAATATTCCCACTGAATGGAGAGCCCATGGGTTTAACAGCAAAAAAAAAAATCCTCAATTTAATTTCTTCCTCTACCATCCTCAGCACTTTTTCGTTTGCTTTTATTTCTACCCACGTTACTGTCTTCATACTTCTCCACACCCGCAGCTCATAATCCGTGAATATATTTTCATCTTTTTTCCTTTCATACCACCAAGAATTCACTAACGACTAACATTGGCATTTCACATTAGGTGTGTTCCCGATTGTTTTTTTTTTTGAAAAAATACCATGACAGTATATCTCCTAAGTGGCGTAAAATGTCGCAAGTATTTTATTACACACGTTTTAAATGAAATTAAAATAATAGGGGTACCCCCAGTACACGAACTTTTGGAATTGAACGGGGCTCTTTGCAATTCTATCCCTATGGAATGGAAAGGGTTCCAATCTCATTGTTAGGAACGCTATGCATAACTTCTTTCTCAATCAGCAAATCAATCCCTCTACATCCTCCACTCACAGTGGCTTAGACACTTTGTTACCCCTAAAATAGCTGAAATTCTTGACCATTAGTAAAAAAAAAACTCAAGGAGGAAAGGTTATGCTAGAATATTTTTTCCTCAAACGAAAGTCATCAGCGTTAGAATCAAAAAGCTCATGCAAATAGCGCAAAAAATATTTGATCTCTTTCAGCTGGACCAGATTCACAAAGACGAAAATTTATAAAGGAAGTCACTAATGAGAGTTTTATCAAGCAAATGCTATTTAAAAATAGTGTGTTCGGCAGGTTCATTGAAAATATAAGCCGGCACAACTGATTTTGGGTGATAGTCAATCCGCACAGCGAATGATTATGCCCGTTCACTGTGAAAAGCGCAGATCTATCTGTATGATTTGAAGAACTTATTAAAAATTTCTAAAAAAAAGCTTTTACTAATCGAGATTGCAACCATTAGATAGGTGTGATCAGCCTAAAAGTAACGTAACGAAAATGTCAAACTCAGTTACATTTTATGCGTTAAAATATCTATCAGTGCATACACTCATATACATATATGTTGCAACATAGTATTAATTGCAGTGATGCACTCCCTACTTCATATCCTTGAGATGACACGCGACGTGCTACATGGCTTGCGAAAAAAGAGGAGGATGATTAAGGGTAAGGATACGTGGAATAAAAGATAATTAAAGTAAATCCTGGTATTAGAATCGAGTGTAAGGCAGCATTGTCTCCTGACCATTTCTGATAAATCTCATTACTCTCTCCAAACAAAAATGCCTCACATTCCTATCGCCACCTTGTTGTAGGAACTCACCGGCATATTCCTTTCTTCAGCATCTTTCTTGAAACTCTCACTATGACGATATGGCAATAATGAAGTCGAATTTATCAACAAGTTAATTTAGATTGGCCCGGCACTACTGTTACTTAAATTAAAAAATGAAAATTGACCAAGGTATTACACGTTACTCGAAATTTGGTTAATAAGTGAAGGGCAATTTAACCTAGGCTTGTGCGATGGCCAATTTTGATAATCGATTTTCGATGAAAAAATTTCATCGAAATGCGTCGATGACGATGGCTGTCATCGATCATCGAATAGAGTGTACACGATGATCGATGACTATCGATAAATATCGATGATCGATGAATGCCGATGATCGATGAATGTCGATGATCGATGAAGGTCGATGATCGATGAATTACGATAATCGATGCAGATGTCTCGATTGGCAGTTTGGTGTGGCTATTAAGTGAAGACTGAATTGGGTCAAACTTAATTGAAAAGGACAAGGACTATTTATTAAAGAGCGAAACAAGCACCAAGTTACAAATTAAGCAACAACTCTTTGTTGTGGTATAATACAATTCTCATATCCGCATTTTCATCCGTGAGTACAAGTCGGTCGTCCAACACAACGTTCCCTGCATCGCTGAAGAACCGCTCTGACGACGTTGAAGTGGCAGGAATACAGAGGTATTTCCTCGCGTACTTCTGAAGGCGGTGATACACTTCCTTCCTGGCCCTATACCAATGTAGGACGTCCGAAGATTTGGATAAAGCTGGGACCTCCTCGTACTTGTGGAGTTCCGCCAGTAGTGGGTCGTCAGTAGTGGTAGCGTTTCTCGTGTCAGCAGCACATCACGACTCATCGACATCGATCATTCGCATCGACTCATCGCAGTCGATGGTCGATGACTTCGATTAATCGACTCATCGCACAAGCCTAATTTAACCTGCAAGCAAAACGGGCTACATTCAGGATAGGTCCTGGAAAGCGAGTTGACATCGCTGATGGGTTTCCGAAGACGATTCGAATGCATGAGGAGCCAAGCAACGGCTGGAGGATCAACTTCGCGCGGCGAGGGAAGGTAGGACGCTAGGAAGAAGAGGGTGGAGGAGTGGGGGGCGATGGCAAGGGAGGAGAAAGGCCACGGCGGAAAAAAAAATAAACAAGCATATTTTGTCGCTGAGGAGAGATTCTAAAAATAAATCCCTCGGACGGAAAAGTGAAATTGAAGCCATGGTCTCTTTGGAATACCTGTCAAAAGAATGCTCCATTCATAGCGTTCACCGCTATACAAATCCCTGAATGGTATCGTAGCGCGCCGTGAACATACGGTGCGGGGATTACGTTTCCCCTCCGATGTGCGCTTCGAATGTCTGTCTGCTGCATGGATCATGAAATTTACGTCACTTCCCCGCTATCTGCGGAATCCATTATGTGCGGGAAATAGTATTTTCTCTCTCGACCGGGAACGGAGACGCTGAGATGATCGCCTCGCCGCCGGCCGCTCGCTTTATTTCGCATTGCCGAGCCAGTTCAAGAGGAGTCATTGCACTTCATGCTTCAGGTGGGACGTGAATTAGTGGATATGTGTAACCACCGGCTAGCGCTCTGACCACCGGCCCATCAATGTCGGCGTGAAAGGTGTTCTCTCATCGTCGGGCACGAGCCGAGGCGCAATTTCGGAAAAGGCTTCCGCCGCGCTATGAAATTGGAGAACGATCCTACCGTACGGAAGTAATTTACAAATATACGTACTTTCTAACACTATTCAGTGACCTCCGCAAGAGAACATAAAAAATAAGTCACACAAGAAAAATAAATGCATTAAAATCTGCCAAAATAAAAACAAACTAAAGCTATCATTTTCCTTGATACGATTGAGACTGATTTTCGTCTCGAAAATAAATTTGTTTAGTAATAATGGGGACGTTCATTGGGAACCGAAACAGCAATTTTGTTCACGAAATCGTTGCATGAAAACGAAATAAGAATTTTAGTGAAAAAATTAATCTTCTAACCACAACCATTCACTCATAAATCCAAAATTAAAATAAGCAAAAGGTGACCTCCACCCAAAAAGCTGCTGTGATAACATTGACATCATTTTTCTCCCATCCTTGACTGCTTTTCGGAGAAGGGAAGGGAGTGGAGGGGGGTTCTCGGAAGGTCTGCTCGCACAGATGCTGTCGCAACTGCTCCTATTGGCAGAGTCAGCTAGGTACCCTCCATTGCGATAAGGCAAAGTAGCTTCGCGGGCTCAGTTGTGATTGGACGAAGTCGTTATACGTCAGAGGTTGCACCTCGCCCACTTTTCCGAAAGGGTTAAAAACATCAGTTTTTCGCCACTTATAACTTGAAAAATAATTGATAGATCAAAAAAACGGAGAAATACGGGTCTTTTTATTTTACAAACTCTATCAGATTCGGCAGTAAAAAAATATGGTAAACGACCCCATTCTACACGGAAATAAGACGCCAGTATATAAAATCGGTATCTACAAAGTGGGCGGTAAAACGTAACCACCGATTACACCATCTATGATTGAATATTTCAATGTATATACGAATCGTAACACATGGTTTACGCATTCTTTGCATGAGTATTTCTCTGAATTCGAAAAACAATATTTATAGTGCTAATCTTTACGTTTTATTTGATATGCAAAACTTTGTATTTCAATGGATCAATGTGAATAAGAAAGACTCGACAAACATAAGAAGAACTACTGTGGTAACACTGAGCCACAACCTCCATCATGAAGCAACATAAATGTTTTTAACTATTACATTGGGACGGTTATGTTGGTGAGACTGGGTTTTCCAATCCCTAAGACGGTCTCAGGTAAAAATTTCACGGTCATTTTTCTTGTGAAAGAAGATGGTGGCATGGCATACTTTGGCTCCCGTACTTTCTGTTCCATGCACGTGGAGTTCACCCATAATCGAGAAAGGGTTAAGGACATGGCTTCCTGCCATTGTAATTTTGGAGAGACAAAACTCTAAAAACCAAGTTAAATTATACACCAACGTAATTTTTGATTTGACGCTAAAACCACTCTTTGTATGATTGAATTGAATGCTCAGAAGTTAAGTAGTGTTCCACCCGAAGGTTGGTCTGATTCGTGAGGGTGGAGATCATCAACTATTTACGTACTAAGTCCAAGGGCAAACAAATTTCATACACCAGTTTAGAGAAGCCAGTTTCTTTTTCTAGGCACTTGCAGTTTCCCATAAAGTTCTGGTTTTTATACAATTACTCCATTAGAGGTTTGTCTGGTACACATACCAATGCCTCGTCGGGTATCCAAATCCCTGACCTTCATTTGCAAGTTGCGGATACAATGTATTCCAAGTTGTCTCAAGCAAGAAAATATACTTTAAGGAGGAGGTAACACTTATTGGAATGAATAATTTTGATAGCCTCATAATTGTGAAAACCAATGAAATTAGAGTGAAAATTTCACCAATATATGATTAAAAATATTTTTTTGCATAAAATAACTCTTAATTTCAAATGATATCAGTGACTAACTGTGGGAAAAAATCACTTATGCAAAAAATTGCTTTTATTAGGTCCAATTATATTCATCACTGGATGAAATTGGGCGCGAGTACAAGAAAAAATTGGCGATACGAAGTCATACCCTGATTCGATGTAAATATGAAGAGATTAGCCGATAGAAGAAGTCAGTGGAGAGCTGCGTCAAAACCAATCTGAGGATTGATGACTAATGATGACCTTGATTCGAGTACGTTGAAAAGACGTTACTGTGTAATAGTAAGTTTAGCTACGTTACTATTCTTTGATACTCATCCGATTGACAAGAAGAACTCGTTTTTCATGCAATAACAGCTTCTTTTAGTGTATTTTATGCATGGAGGTATTCAGAGAGGCCATTGGGAGGATGTGACTCGTTCTCTCGGCACGCAACTCAGTTAAATTATATGCAGTTGTTTCCTGTGTGACTCGGAGAGCCCAGAAAAGGATAGTCATTACGAAAAGTACGAGAGACATACGCATAAATCACCGACTTAGAAGGACAGGACAGTCGTAAATCCTACTTTTGTTCATTCCGAGAAAATTTATCCATCCCCATTGCATTAAATAGCTTCCGCTGATGAGGAACTTCGCCAAATGTGGGGATGAAATTGGCCGAGGATTCACTTCCGTCGAGAATAAGTTCTTCACGACTAGAGGCGCAAAAATAAAGAAGTCGGCCAACTCACGCTGGGAAACTGCAGCAAGATAAATAACTTGAGGGCAAATTTAAAATCGGAATTGCTATCATTAATCGTGTTAAGTGGCTTGTAATGCGACGCAAGGCTGGGAGTAGCGGGTGTGTAAAGACGGAACACCTGATTTTCTACGAAGCCGTAGGGTATGACATCATCACTGGCGATCAATACTAAGGCAAAGAGCATTAGGATCATTATAAAGAGGATAACTATTAAAGGTATCTGAAAGAACCTCTCCATTCTATTAAGGCCGTTGTACACGGTACAATTTCTTGTGCAAGAACTTGTGCAGTGCGCAAATTGTATCGTGTACGAGGTGTTCGTACAATCTCTTATACAAGAAATTAGATCATGCTCTACATTATTGGATGAAACCGTCAAAGATCCACTCCGTAGTTTCTGCGCATGACATGTGACGGTAGTGATGCGTTCGTTTGGTATTCGTTGGTGTTTTGTGTTTGCGATCACTTTTATTCCTATTAGCGTGGAAAACTTCCATTTTTGTTGTACATATCGTAATATTCTTTGTTGCTTCCATATTATGATATTCTTTGTTGCTTCCATATTGTGAAATTCGTCGGTCGCGTTGGAAGTGCTCTACTTCTCAAATCATGAGTTGGACACACTGACAAACATTAAACCTCAATGAATTTAAGATGACGTTACTGAACCAAAAATAAATATATGCAACAAGCAAAAACATGATGTTTGGAGGATAAATGATGGCTTTCATGAGCCGATGAAAGAGTGAAAGTAACCAATCGTTTAATTTCATTTTATCAATGCTAGGATTAATGGTAGCAAATCATTGTAACCCAGTAACTATGGTAGTTTTTCAAAATACTATCGTCATCGGATATCGCAATTCAGCTGTTCGACAGAAAACGATATCTGCGCATGTTATTGGCGCACAAATTGCATGAAAATCTTTGATTGTCTACGACTGTCAACCAAATTCTCGTACAATTTCTTGGTTAAATCTCGCCGTTCAATTTATGGTACAAGATCTTGTACAAGAAATTTTATCGTGTACAACGGCCTTTATAAAAGAAATCTTAGTTCTTCCACGCATGAAATGTTTAATACGACCCCCTTCGACACCATAATGTCATTTACATGTACACACAAGAGAGGCAAGGCTGATTTTATTCTTGTACACTAGGAGAGGGGAGTTGATGCAGAGGAATAGGAGAGAAGTAGGTGGGAAATGCATGATGGGTATTGGAGTAGCGTCGAAACCGGACGCGTTAAAAATATCGTACGGGGAAGAAGCTTTCTTTCATGATAAGAAACGCTTTGATCAAGTTAAACCATAGATCACCTTCTCTCCCTTCAATTTTATAGCAGAGTCCTGTGAATATATAAGTATTTTAAACTTATATTTAATACCTCACCTTTTGTCTTACTTTTTTATTCACTTCATTCAATTCTCCCTCGGACTGTCTTCACAAGAGCATCGTGCCTGAATTGAAAGGATTTTCCCATCCTTGTTTCTGGATTATCTTCAGATTTATTCTCTCCCTGCTTAAAAACGGAATGCGTGTCATTTTTTAATTGCTTTTCCAATGGCACAATAACGCATTTCCTGCAAGTTCTCTCAAATACCGTGGCTTGAACACAGGGGTTCAGACACTCCGTCGTTGGGAATGCCCAGCTGAAAATCGAAGATTTCCTCCTCTCTGATGTCGCTTACAACGTGAGATCAAAGTTCAGGGATGCAAGGCTTACAGCAGGGATGGGACCTTTGGCGAGGCGCGCTCCAGTAATGGATACTCCCTTTGTAATCATTTGTTTTTCGGTTTACGGGCCGGAATGAATTTCTGCGGAGAGCGTCATCTGGAAGGGCTGGTACACGGATCGTAAAAGGCTTTCAATTCGAATGACGCCTCTTGACGCGGACGCTGTTTGACGATGCATGAAAGTAAGTCTCCTCCGGTGCAGCGATCGCTGATTTTTACGACTCATTCATCGCCTCCGTACAACTTCCGCCATACAAAGTCGTATTCATTTATCTTGCCAAAACATTGATGGCTCCTAATGCATTTCAATGGTGGCGTAATAGGAAACCCTGATCCTTCGAAGAAATGTGACGGTGAAATGAGCGTGGTAGAAACGATGAGCTGGAGGAGAGAGAAGAGGATTTATATAGTTAGTGCTTGCTCCATGCTTGTAGGACAATGACAAGCTGAACGATGAGTACTGAGGATTCAGTTGTATCACCAGTAGTAAATCAGGCGGTGGGCCAGTAAGGACAGAGCGCAGCGGGTAAGCACCGCACGTTTCCCTTTCATTGCCTTTCACTAACCCTTTTATGTCCCTCGTACGTTCGGTAGTTTGTGCCTCATTTGCCCATTACTATTTAATTTGCATTTAGAACTTTTATTCATTAAAAAACTGATAGTTTCTAGCAATAACCCAATAACCTTGAAGCGTTGACTACAATAAATATCACAGACATTATTCTATCTGCATTCGAAAATATCCACTGAGCTCGAATTGCATAATACTCTACAAATTTACATTAAGTGTTGTCTATAATTATCTAATTGCTAATAATTTACAATCGATATTTTTCACTGGCCAAATATCGGGTGCACACCTTCGGTTAGTTAGTTATTCAGGGGCGGCGACCGACAGCTGAGGTCATTTGCGCCATTTAGGATAGGTGGGTAATTGGATAATTGTAGGAGTTTTCAGGAAACGGAGGGTGGAGAGAAACCCGGCGTCGGCATTAGTCTACTCTTAACGAAAGGCGTCAAGGTGACCACGGCTTTACGTCCCATCCGACGGACGGAGTACTGGACTTGAAATGCCCTCCACTAGACACTCAAGTGGGGACTGGTTTTCCACTGAATAATCCGCCACTGCCGGGAATCGAACCCGGGCCCTCGGGATGGGAGGCCAGTACCTACTCTAGCCACCGCACCAACCCGATCCCAGCACATCTTCGGGCTGGCGAAAACAGACGGTAATTAGGATGACCAGCCAGATGTAAATCTCAATTGTTTGCGATTTGCGGCATAAAATCTATTGAAAGTAATTGATTTACGTTTATAAATTCAAAAACTCACTAATAATACAAATAGTAGATTCTGGAATAAGCCAATGAAGCAAGGCTCGAGACTCAGTATAAGATATAAATACGCATCCGAAGCTCGGAAGAGGAAAACTTATGCATACTGTACAGTAATAAATATCATCGCATGCTCTAAGCATGTTAAACATGATTCCCCCCTCCCGCCCTCTCCCTTTATCCTCAGCCCAAGGGCATCTTTATCCGAATGCCCTGCAAAAAACTTTTGTACTTGAGAATGACGCCTTAGCGTCGAAACGCTTTGTACCAGCAAATAAAGTCTGTGAAAATTTACATAAGTAGGTTGCATTTTCTCATTCAGCATGACTTTTCACCACGTGAAAGCCAAATCTATCGATTTCATGTTAAATATCTTGCCAACAAACAAAACAGCCTCACACCTACCTGCCGAGAGAAATCAAAAGCACAATTGTAGTGGACGAAGTGAGCGAACGAAACAAGAGTAGGTATCGCGGTCAACCCTGGAATTTTTTAACCTACACACCGAAAACATACTCGTTCCTCCTCCCTTCCTCTTGGAGCCTCTTCCCCACCTTCTTAGCCCACCTCAGTGGTTGACAGATCGTTGAGGGATACGGACTTTCAAAATCGCGCGGAATTTGCTCCGAACAGCGCCCGTGGATGTTGCGAATTTTCTGACCAGTGCGTATAGTACCTATATGCTTATTTATGGGAGTGAGACATGGACGATTATAGCCGCTGACAAGGCAAGACAGAGAACATTAGAGATATGCTGTTTCGTAGGTTTTTGCAGCAAGGATGAATGCTACCGACAGAAACGTATTCAGATTTGAAATGCAGTGTTAAAAAAGAATAATTGAGACAAAACCGATCGAACAAGTAACAAACGAAGAGGTCCTGGGAAGAGGTGAAATACCTGATGGAAACTTTACATGAAGACAGGAGAACTCAATCCGTCATGTATTGACATATTATGGTCTAATGAAGGCAGTCGTCGAGGAAAAAGCACTGGAAATGTTGGAAAAGGAAAGTATCTCGTGAAAGATATGTAACAAGTTGTAAAGGATGCAAAATAAGACATTTTAATATTAACATTTTAGCAGATATGAGAGTTGAAGGGAAAGATGCGCCTAGCAAACCTTACGGTAGATGTCTTGTGACGCTCATAAAACCAACTAAAAATCACTATTATACTGGGTAAAAATACTTGCGTTATTTAATAAGCCATTTCCTATATGTTTCCCCGCTGTATCAACTGCTTGTCATTTCCTTTTTCTCACGCCAAATTGGAGACCATAACAGAACCTCGGATGACTACCCTTACAACACAGATGGGAATAATTAATCTCCTTGATCTCATCATTTCATCTCAAATACACGTACAAAGTCCAGTATCCTCACTCTCCCGGCCATAGGACCATGGCGGTTTGCTGCAAACAGCGTTTTTGGTGGCGTCTATCCATGTGAAAAAAGCGATATTTTCTCGCAAAGCAATGAAAAGGCTGGTTATGTGGTAATGTATCAGTTTGGTTTACAGTTCTATAGACACTATTCCCTTCTCCCAAGTGGCAAATTGACTGTGAAATCTTATAATCCTGGGATATGCGAGTTGATGCAATAATAACCTTACAGTTTGAAGTAACGTAGGTAATGAAATACACTTCAAAACAATTCACTACTCCACCAACGCAAGTTAACTACCATCTTACCCGTACAAAGAAAAAAAACTGAGTTAAAAATTCAAGCAAGAGCTAGACAACTAAAAAAAATAATTAATAGCTTCTAATACTATATTTGCTCATGTCTGGTGCATGTCAATTATTTGTCTCGCTTATTCCGCCCTAACATATCTTTTAGCGTATGTGGTTAGTGCGTACGTGGAATTGTGTGGTGCGGAAAAATGGACTTGAATGAAAGAAGAGGAAAATAGGCTGACGGATTTTATGACGTTAGTTTAGCAGCAGGAGCATAAAAAGTTGGGCAGAAAAGAAGACGAACGAAGAAGTGCTGGAGATGGTAGAATATGAAAGGAAGTTAATTGAGGAATTGATGAGAAGGCAAAGGGAGTTGATACAATTCCTAATTAGGGGTAATGATGTTTGGAGTCATGTGTTAGTAACATACTTGGATGCTGGGGAAATATAGTTTAATACATTTAAAGAAATGTCTTTCTAATCAACAATCACTTCACTAATATGGAAAATACTTCCGTTGACTCTTATATTTAAACTCTTTCCATTAAGCAGTAGAATCGTACCCATTAGTATCTTGTAAGTATTGCAATATTGTAATACCTCCTACCCCAAACCTTCTCAGGGTCACGCAGGGTATTACGTTGATATGAATGTTGATGTAGATAGAGGGAGGAAATTTGGGCAAGCGGGGAAAGTTTGATAGTTTGGACGGAATAATGAGAATAAAGTAGTTTGCGAAACTAAATAAGGACATTATATGCGTAAAATAAGGTTCGTGGGAAGAATTGTAGGATCATCTAAATCTAATTTGTGTTAGTATTTTGACTCTTGGTTTCATTTAAGTATCGTTTAAACGGGGTTGCATTTTTTTGCTTGGTACTAAGTGTTCTCCGTGATTGATAACGCATGCCTGGTGATGGTTCGCTCCCTGCCACACAACCTTGCGATTACTTGCAGGGTGTTATGCAGATGTAAACATAGAAGCACCTTAACACACTAAATCAATAAAGCTGAGTGCATGTCGAGTGTTGATTCACTCATTCCCTGCCACAAACCCTTGAGGAAGCTTACAGGACACTCAGCAAGAGACGTAGTTGGGATGCAGGGGCTGTCCTCGTTTACGCAGGGGCGGACTCCTGGTTGTCACCCTCCGCACGAGATCAGTGTCGGAGGTCACGGAGAGGTCACACCTCCCGTCACCTTCCTCTCGACGCATTCGCGATTCTCTCGTGGGTACGCCGGGCTCTGTCTGCCTATGTGGATCGCGGTTGCATACTACAGGGTCCTCCGGCGAAACGCTCCTCGTAAATGGAACTTCCCGTGTCGCATGCGAGGACGAGGGAGAAGACGGTCATCGTCGCGTTCGATCCTCGTCGTAGCGTCCTCCGGCCAACTTCTCCGACGACCCTCCTCGCCACTTCCGCCTCTTAACCCTCCCCGCCCGAGACGCCTCAACACATTCATCCCTTTTGGCGAGATGGACGAGACGAGCGGCTGGAATGCACAAGTTCCCAAGCCCGTCGTCGTCGCACGACGAGAGCGGACTCATCCTCGAACACCATCTCCACCGGGCGTATCTCGAACGAGGGCAATGAATTTAACAGTAAAAAAAAAAGAATTTTCTCCCGATGAATCTGGTGAATGAGACTTAAAAAGAACGCAGAAATATGGACTATTTTTAAAAAAGAAAAAACTTAGTTCTTTTCCACGAATATGTTTAAACAAATCTACCGGTTTTGGCCTTCTCAGGCCATTCTCAAGATTACAGTGTAAAACCGAAACCGAAAAGGCTGAAACCGGTAGATTTGTTTAAATATATTGGTGGAAAATAAATAAGTTTTTTCTTTTTTAAAATGAAAACTAACTTCCACAATGTGAACTCGCCAACCATTTCTTTTTTTTTAATATGACCTAATTTCGTACCTTTTCTCATGTGAGATATGCAGTGAACCACATCTACATACATGTAATTCTGGTATATACATATGTGTGGTATATATGTTTGGTATAAATAATGACGTTTAATGTTGGGTAAAAGAATTATTAAGTGGGCGAGAGCAGGGGGTTGTCATAGATGGTACCATGTCGGACACATCAAAGTCACATCGGGAGTTCCCCAGGGTAGCGCAGTAGGCCCGCTTCTATTTATTTTATGCATAAACGATTTGGGTACCGTAGTTAATAGTAAGCTTAGACTTTTTGCAGACGATGCTGTAGTGTGTTGGGGTGTATCAAAAGAAGAAGACAGGAAATCGCTTAGCAAGGATTTAGATGCAATTCAAGAGTGGTGCGACAAATGGCAGCTAGAACTTAACCTTAAAAAGTGGTTTAGGTACAGATTAAATCTATTAGAGAAATTTCAATCGGATAGCTTTACTGCAGATGTCAGGCACATATTAAAAACACCAGCGTATTGTGCTAGATTCGAACAGATAAATAAGACTAGAGAGATAGATTTTCGTACTGATAGATTCAAAATGGCATTTTTCTCCCTTACTATAAGAGAACAGAATAGGCAGCATAGCAAAGGGATAGGTAGGGGAAATATTTTAAAGTAGTCTGTAGTGCATGATGCATGTATTAACCCCTTAAATACCATAGATACTAACAATCTAGTTGCATGAGACCCTATAGTTGCTTGTTTGCATGTCGGTAGTGCATGCTTTGTGATCTTCACCCCCTGCCACACACCCTCGCGGTGGCTTGTAGGGTATCGTGTAGATGTGGATGTCCTGCGAGCCACCGCGAGGGTGCGTGGCATGGGTTGCAGATCACCAACATGCACTTCTTACTTGCAACTTAGAGTATGCGAGAACTGATATGGATACATCGGCAGAGATTATCATTTAGGTATTGCTTTTTATATTTTAGTTATATGCTACTATTTCATGGAGGCATGTTAGAAATAAGAGTCACGTGCAACTAGATGGTAATTATCTACATAGTCATGAAGTGATTACTGGTTAGAAAAGGCTTTTCTCTAAATATAATTATCTGTCCGTCTTTTTCCTAGCGCATATGGGTTAGTAATGTTAAAACATGCTTCATGCTCTACAGACCACTCTAAAGGCCGTTTTACTCGGTCATTGAAACTGCGCAAGTTGATGTTGCTTCCGTTTGAGTAGTCGTCTGCGAAAGTTCGTGACGTAGAAAATTGCGAGGACGCATGCTTGACAGCTTTACACGGTGCAATCGTCGGTGCGTTATGTTAGTGACAATACACCATTCAGTAGCGGTAATACCGTCAATAAATCGCATAGCGTCAAGATCTGTTTAGCAGAAATTAATTGGAAGTGAAAGATGCGATAAATTACCACCACTTTAAAATATGTTTTAAGCCATAGTATAGACATAATTTTGGAGACCCTAGTCCCTTATACTTAGCCCAAAATTTGCACCACGAACAAAAGCTGTGGGCAAAGGTAATGAATTCTTCCTTTACGAACGAAATTTAAGCTCCCACGTGTTAATCCCCTTAGTTTTACGGATAGCTTTACCGAAAAAAATATTTACATATTTCTCAATTTAAACAAACAAAGAATTGTATTAGAGACATAAGTTGATATATATATATATATATATATATATAACTTATTCTATTTAATCTTAATTGATAGTTAACAAAATACATAGAGATATATGCAAAATACAGGCATAACAAAGGTGACTCACTGGCCACCTGGCCCAAGGACGGTGTTATGTGGGTTGCCTACGGCCAATTTCCTGCTTCTCTGCGTATTCAAAGCTGCGTCAGATACATCTACATCTATATAATACCCTGCAAGCCACCACAAGGGTGTGTGGCAGGCGGTGATTGCTCACCAAACATGCACTACATACCATGCATAAAAAAGGAATAGTATTAATATAGTAGTCAGAACTACACTATTTAAAAAAGATAGAAATTGCAAAGCAAACATGCAAAAACATTCTGTTAGTAGGGTTAGCTTTAAGTACTCATACCAACATACAGCTACCAATGCTATTCATTGCTACTCTCCGATAGGACATATTTACCGTTATTCGTATCTCTTATTGTGCGAGGGAAAAAGGACATTTTGAATCGGTCAGTTCGGCAATCAATTTCTCTAACTTTATGATTATGGTCCAGTCTGCCATAGTAAGTTGGGGTTCGTAAAATATTTTTAACATCATCACTGAAAATATTGCCTTGGAATTTGTTGAAGAGATTAAGTCTAAATTTCAACCTGCGATCTGACACAGATATATACAAACCTTATTGCCTCTAATATATATAAACCTTGTTGCGTCAAATTTATTTAAATATCGCTTTAAAACTCCTTTTGGCGATCAAATATGCTGAAACTTCCGGCACTATGGTCTACAGAGATACATTTTCTGATCAACAGCAGCTCCGATCGAACTATAAACGTGTGGTGACACCAGTTAATCCAGAGATACTGAGAATCGCAAATATATGCCGGCCCAGACTTGTATTTCGTGGGTACCTACCTCCCCGCCGTGACTTATTCAAAACGACAATGCTTTGCCTTGACTTAGGTATTTTTTCTAAAATTACTTTCTGGACAAATAATGCGCCGCATCATACGGAAATATTACTGTGTCCCTATCTCTTACTTTTTACCGCCCCGCCACGCCGCCGGCGACTCTCCGCCACGGGTGCCGAATAAGTTAGCTGCGGCGGAAATGCCGTCGCGTCGGAGTCATATCATAAAGTCGGCAACATATACTCAACATCAGTCAGTGAATTCGATGGTTTATCCTTAAATAAATCTTTTTGTCTACCCGAGAAGTAATTGCGACCCGTCAGTCACAGCTTAGGTGGAGCGCTCTTTGAATGAAATTATTACGTCCATTTGACAACTTTGCCATTTCGCCCAACAGCTAAGACATTTAAGATACTCTTGCCCACCATAGTTATTGGTTCCATTAATGCTATGCGCAGACTTACTGAAATCATCTTTCACAAGTGCAATTGCAAGGCTGCAAAATCGAAGAAAACCTGTCAGATAACTAATTTGGATTTAGAAAGAATAGGGGGACAAGGGAGGCAATACTATGCCTGAGACTACTGGTAGATAAAATGATCCACGTGAGTAAACCATTGTATAGAGCCTTTGTGGACTTGGAGAAGGCATTCGATAATGTCGAATAGAATAAGATGTTCATTACTAAGGAAAAACTTGGCTTGGACTACAATGACAGAAGAATCATATACCAGCCCTCTAAGGACCATGAATCCTTTAAGTTTTAATACGCACGTTCAATACGTACGCCAGACTGAAAAAATATGTCGGCAAAAATTAACACAGGAGCCCGACGAGGATGTAACCTGTCATCAGAACTCTTCAATACGTACATGGAGGAAGCGATAAAAGAAATACAAGAACTAGGTACCGAAAGAATCAAAGTGAATGGAGAAGAAATCAACATGCTACGCTTCGATGATGGTATCGCTATCGTAGCAGGAAACGAGGAAGACCTACGGAACTTACTGAACATATTTGAAAAAGTGTTCCAGGAATGCAACATCAAAGTCAATAAGAAGACTTGTGTGCGTAAGAGAGAAAACAGTGGCCGACGTCCTCTTCCAAGTTGAAAGATCGGAGCTAGTAGAATCATTCACCTACCTCGGGAGCACCATCACCTGGGATGGAAGAAGCAAGACAGACATCAAGCATCGAATAGCCCATGCTAAGACGGCATTCATGGCCAAAAGGCCACTAACTCTGCTCGAAGAGTATATGACTGGAGACTAGGAAACAGCAAGTGAAAATATTCGTGTGGGCAGTGGCACTCTACGGATCAGAAACATGAACCATTGGAAAAACTGGGCAGAAAAGAATAGAGGCCTTCGAGACCTGGTGCTGGAGAAGGATGCTGAAGATCAAATGGACGGATAGGGTGAGAAACGAGGAGGTATACAGAAGAATTGGAGAAGAAAGAGCACTGTGGAGTACCATACGCCAAAGAAGAATACGGTGACTTGGCCATGTCATGAGACACAACAATTATGTGGGAAGCATAATGGAGGGAAAAATTGAAGGGAAAGTCCCCAAGGGAAGACCAAGAGACAAGCACTTGGGGCAAGTCAAGAAGGATACGGGGAAGAAGAACCATAGGGAAATGAAGCAACTGGCATGGGATAGGAAGAAATGGAGGGCTGCAGTATACGAATCCTAGGATTGTAATACTATGTATGTAAGCGCAATTGCTTTAATGGCAACTTTTCTGAAGAATCATTCGGGATAAATACATACGCAAGTCATTTCGGTGGCACGATGAAAACGATGCGTCCCGACCCCGCCACCAGAAATGCGATCTAGGGAGACATATGCACATGTTATGGTCACGCGCGTCATCAGACTGATGATAGCAGCATGGTCACGTAAATAATAATCACGTATTCATTTCACACTATGGGTTTGCAAACATTTTTTCACCGAATGGGACGTTTTTCATTACGCGTCTTTACATACATATCAAAATAAAACTTAAAGCATATCATGTTTTTTTTTTGCAAAATATCGTATAATAGGTTTGAAAAAATGCTAAATTTCGCGCAAAATATCGCACCAACAGCGAAATACTACTAAATTTCTCGAATAAAAATCTATTTGCGAAATTTCTGTGAATTTCGCTAGCGTTCAAATGGCAAATTTTAACTTATTAGGGCTTTAAACATCAAAATAACAACTTTTATGATCTTAAAAAGAAATTCGCGAAAAAACTCGTTCGCGAATTTTCAGGGTCCCTAATAATGGCGAAATATACAGTAAACAAGTTCGACCGTCTGAAATTTAACATCCATTGACGATCGAACAGATGGCATTCAATTATTGACGAGTAACCTATCATATTGTTAGTAACCACACTACCATAATTGACTTCAAATTAACAAATCTAACCAAATTACAAGTGAAAGAATGGCTCTTGATTGCGGAGTGCTAACTAGGAAATGGACTTCCGAGGGGTCAAAGGGAAAAGGATAGAGAACCTCTGTAATAGGTGAGCTTGAAAGAAAGAAAACGAATAGGTTTTCTGAATGGAATGCAATCTTGTAGAGGACGTGAAGGTTTAAAGAGGGATTTAGATTAGGAAACGTGGAAGAGTTTGGAAGGTAAGAGACGATTTGCATTAGTGGGGTATGGCAGGGAGAGACTATCCGATAGAATGTTGTAGAATACCCCGTGGATAGTTTATAAACACTCCGTTTGCATATTCATTTCATCGATGCCACGGGAGCGCCGGTTCCCGTAATTGGAGAACGCAAGGCGTTTAATTCCCAGCCCCCTCGCGCTAAGTCGACGATTTCCTGAGCGCATCTCCGAACGAGCGGATAACCGCATCCCTTTTTCACCTCTCGTCCAATTTTGGACGCGGAGAGCGAATATTGACTTTCAGCCCCCGCCTCCCCCTCACCCCCTCCCGTTTCCTCTCCCCTTACTCCCCCTCTCCTCCCCACGAGGAATGCACAACTTCGAAATGAGCGTCGCAATGATTTGCACAAGCGATTCCGCGTGGTCGCCGCCCCTTGCGGGACCCTCCCCCGCCCACTAAAAGCCCGAGCTTCGGTGACCCGAATATGGGACGACAAATTGGATCGGAGATGTTGATTTTTCCTCCCGAAAGTTGCGCGGAAAGGGTTCTCGTGTCGAGGGATATGCCGCGGTCATCAGGGACTTGACACCGCCCCGCGACTAATTACCCTGAATCGGGGACGAAGGGTGGGGAGCAAAAGGAGAGGACATAAAAGCATTATTGAAATGCAGTTTTTTTCATGACTGACGGTATTTGGAATCAAGGAAACTTCATCATATCATCCAGAATTTGACATAATCAATTGCCTAAACGTGGAAAAATTCCACGTATTTAAAGGACTTTTGCTCTGAATGTTACTTCATATTTTGAGCAATCTGAAGTTTTCATAAAGATAAAAAATCGTGCATCGATAATAGTACCTCGTGATACAAAAAGTACATCACTGCCTTTTTCATACACAAAAAACATCATAAAATGACACAAACAAAACCTCAATGAAACGAAATGGCGGTGAAGGAAAAATATGTTCGCATTCAAAGAGAAACGTATTATTTCGGAAAAAATCATCATCGGAATTGACATGAAAAATTTGCTAATACTTTTTTTTTAATTTTTGAAAAATGGAGAATTTAATGATTATCGGAACGTATATGTTGTAGCTATAACAGGAGTTTAACAAAATGCACCTGCACGGAAAATGAAATCACGAGCCCAAATTAATCATCAGGCGGATACACGTAGAAATTAAATTCACAACGTCAAATGCAGTGCGCGTAAAACATGACGGACACGAACTTAATCGATGAAAGGTATCGATCTCCGCTGCGGGGCATCGTATCACATTTTGGTGTTCGGTCTAATTGGGGTATTATCTCGATATTTCCACCGGATGGAGGGAAATGGGCGATTAGAGCGGTGAGCGACTTCCATGACACTTGGCTCATTCATCAAATGGATGACGACAGGGAGAGTAACACGAAAACATCAAAATGTGACGCATCGATTTATTTTGGAATTTCCAACTTTCTCCGTCGTAGGCACGACCGAAACCTCTTCCCCCAACATGACATCGCCAATCCACGGTAATAAAATTTCCGGCGAGGGCGTGCTTTGAACTTTTTTCCATCAGGTCTTTTTTTCGGCAATTGAAAGAGGAAATAATGCTACTCGTGGATTGATGCACGATAAAAAGTAGAAAAGACCAATGTATATTTTACTGCCTTATTTTGAAATACTGAGATCCCTTTTCTATGTGTTACATACATATGACATGCTTAGATATAATATGCACTACCTCATAACTAGCGAGTCCACCATAAAGACCTCAGACCGGGAGCTAAGGAGGGGATTTAAAATTTAGAACTAATGGGGATGGGTGGCAGGTGGGAAGGATGGAAGGAAACTCAGCGTCGGAAAATACTTGCCCACATCAAATGTATTAATAGGCCCATAGTTTTACGTCTCATCCTATTGATGGAGTAGTACAGAACAGTGAATGTTCATCACAAGTCAAGACTGCCGTAAGAAATGTTTAGGCTTCTTTAGTGCGAGTAAGTTCCTAAGATATCACAGAGCCACTTCAGTACTCCAGTTCAACCAAATATTATATTTGTAGAAGTCATGTTCCTAAAGTTTAGTATTTATTTGTGTCTGTTATTTAAATAATTCAAGGGCAAGGGCCTAGCCAAGTTGATACACCGGTTCCCGTCAGATCACCGAAGTTAAGCAACGTTGGGCCCGGACGGAGGTTGGATAGATAGCCCCCCTCCATACCTCTACCGTGGTGCTCTTGTCCCCTGTCTGCAAGTGGCGGGCAGGTTAAATGGGGATTGGCACAATGGATCTAAAAGAGGTCTAAGTGCCATGGGGGCTCCAGAAGGCCCCCTCCCACCCTTCCAATTTACAATTTTTTAAATAATTCATATTCCTTGTTAAAATATACTGCTCCGCATAAAATGCCGAAATAGTGAAAATGAAAGTAACTGACGTCATTGTTATGTTCATGGAAACAGGTAAGAAATGTTTTTTCAAAATTACAGGCTTAGGTCTTTTGCCAAAATGAATAAATCATTATTGCCAGTACATTATTACTACATTACTTTGTTTTACCTAACAATTTATTCTTATGTATGGCTAAAATTTCATGTGTTCTGTAGCTGCAAGCTTAATCATTTTCTCAGGATAATAATCTCGTGACTATTGGTTTCATATAAATATTGTAAACGGAGCAGTATTTCTTTGCATGCTTGTATGGAAGAAAATGTTCTCTCTGAATGTTGATGAATGCACGGTAGTGTCACCCCCTGCCACACACCCTTTCGGTGACTGTCAGGGTAATTCATAGATGCAGATAAGAGAATATTTAAAAAGCAAGTTTTGTCAAAAGAGCCAAATATATGGTTGATCTAACTTAATATACTTATACGTTTACTGAATAACTGTCTAGCTATTCCCCACTTTCATTTATACGCCAAATGACTCACAAAAGCATTATATTCCGCTTCACCTACCAACATAGACATTTTAAATAATGGGGCTATGTTCTGCTACATAATATTTGCGATGCAGGAAATATAAATTTTCTATTAGCTAGCAGAATAGACTGGACCAAACACTTACTTAATAAGAAAGGCAGTCACACTGCATCAAATTATTCTTTTTGTAATTTCATCGCTAAGCAAGGTTTTTTGACAGAAAGAAAAAACTTCAAGACAATTTTAAACTTTTTATTATAGAGGGATTCAGTTCTCATTTTCATGTGAGTGATTACCAACTAAACATCCTTCCCCTCATTGTATCAATCTGCTCTGGTTGCTCGCTTGAATCACCGTCAGGCACAGAATTAAACTTCAATAACGCATTTTTTAGTATCATCCTTGGATGAATTCCTTGTACATTTTGACGCTTCTCAATGCTAGTATGATGTCCATCGATCCAATGGTACGGCTGGAGCAAGTGCAGCAAACTGGCGATAAAATGAAAGATCCCATGCACGTTCCACCTTGATTGCAACCGTGTGGGTACGGGCGGAAACTCCCTCCAGATACTCCACGCAGCCAAGGCCCTCACGGGTGGTTAAGCAATGATTTCCCTCTTAAGCACGCTCTTTCTTTCCTCGGGTTAAGATTTCAAATAGCCCAGAGAAACGGTGAGGGAGATTGAGCACGAAAGCCACCCTTCTTCACTTCAAACACCTGTCGTCCCATTCGCATATCCTCGTGATCGTGCATGCGGTCCAGGACAGAACGGTAGCGTATCCCAGGCTAACGTACTGGTGGACGAACGACACGTTTAAATCTAATGACCCATTTGGCGTGGTCTCCCAGAACTATGGAAACGCCCACTAACGAACTTAGCTGTTTTTAATAGGAAAATAAAGCATAAAATTGACTTTAATTACAGCATGAAACTGAAATTTACAGTCGTTAACTGAACCGTTGCACCGATTTCCTCCATCACAGAGGAAAGTACCAACATACATTTTACCATGGGAACACTTGGTTAAACGTAGACATTAGAATTGCATTACATTGCATTTCCTAGAATCAAACTGCATAAGTGTATCGTGGATCCATTCAAACTGTCCACTCCGCGGAAGCCTCAATAAGGAATGCATGAGTACATCTATTTTCAATACTAGACAATGAGATATGAAATAACTCTGCCCTTAGTTGTCAACCGTAATAATGAAATTAATCATTCGTTATCCACACATAGAATGATCAATAAATTTGGCTGTTGGGCGTAGTGTATTGAAGCTGATTATGAAGAGAATTATTTAAAATCCAATTCTGAGACGAGAACAGAGAGTAATTGTTCCACTCTCTGGAAAAATAATGTAATCATATCTGACCACTCTGATGCAGGTTCACGACCTATCCACAGGACAATTGGAGATACTAGTCAATTGGACATTTATATTACCTTACCATGCATGTGAATGGGAGACCATTTTATAATTGCAGGGGTTTTCAACAACGTCATTATTTTCAATTACATACAATGAAGTTCTACACTAAGTTGCTTCAACCGTAGTACACTCTTGAAAGCGGTTTTATTTCACGATGAAGGGGAGATGTTTCCTTGCAGTAGCTACACATAAACTTGAAATGTTAGATCTGAAATTGCCGAGAGGGAATCAGGGGATGAAAGCTATTATGTGACCCTTGTTTATAAATAATGTACACCCATAATATATTTGCTCAGATGAATATCAGATGATTATCTCAGATGAAAAAAATGCAAATTCCCTCTTAGGTTTTAACGTCTTAATGTTTTAATGGCAGCAATTTAATAACGTTTAACCAATGGCAAAGTTAATTACTCATTTTTGAAGTTGCCATGAACTGCCAGGAAGTATTATTTTGAAGTACTGAAAAATGGTAGATTGATTCCAGATCGCCGAATGAAAAGTTAAATGGGTAGGTATTGAACACTTGTTCACTCTAGATTGTTTAATGAAGAATCCATGAGGTTTTGAAATGATGATGCTCGTATTTCATTTGCAGTATGTACAGTGCTACAGCAGTCCATTTCCTCACATTTTTATTTTACTCAGTCCTCATTTTTAAGTCACTTATTCCATATTGACCTTTTCTGAAGATGTCGAATCCTATAGAATATTCAATCCAATTTTCTGGAATTATTAAATTATATTTTCCACTTACCTGTTATACTACTTCCGTGATATTCTCATAGATATATTCTATTTATTCATCATCACCTTTCTGTCTAGCTAAATAATTCGGCACCGCAATGGTAGGTACTCCAACGCAAACAGAACCAAATTCATAACCTACTTTCTTCGTAGCCCGAAGATTTGGTGTATGTACTGGTTGGCAATCATTTGTAAGTTCCTGGTTACAAAATGGTTGTGCTATCTAGATTTCTGACCTTCAATTCTGAAAGTCCGGGTTCAAATTCCGGCTGTGGTAGAGGTATCGGTACAACGGTTACTACTTGAGTGCTTTATGTCCATTATTTGGCCCGCCAGATAGGGCGTTATAAACTGTAAACCCCATGATGTTACCCGTTAGGAGCAGGCCGATACTAACACTCCAATTCCTGAAAAATTCTTAACCCTACCCATTTTCCCTCCTCTCCTGTATTGTACCATAGACGAATGACTTATCGCTCTCCGAAATGACTAATTGCTACAAAAATCTAAAGGTTTTTAAGGGTGTCAGGTGTCTTTGAGTTCCAGTATCAATAATTTATTTAGTTATACGAGTTTAATAGGACCACGATAGAAATCACAATAAGAATTCAGGTTAAAATTCATTAAACCTTTATGGTTAATTCGAAGGTGATATATTTGCTGTTGATTAGAAATATACCTATCAGAAACATATACGTATTATACTAGATGTGATCAGTTAACCAAGATTAGAGATATGTCTCAAACCGGTATTCTAATCTAATCTATTTCAGTACGACAAACTAGGCATAGAATGTCGCACCGATAGATTTAAAATATATTTTTTCCCGCTTACCACAAGAGAACATATAGGCAGCACAGCAAAGTGACAGGTAGGTGAAATCTTGTTGAGTAGTAGTCTGTTAGTGCATAGATACTAACTATCTAGATGCAGGTGACCCTTATTGTTTCAATGAAGTAGTAGTATTGTAGCTCTTAGCTCTATGTGAGTAGTGAATGTTTGGGAAGCCTCACCCCCTGCCACACATCCTTGCTGGGTGTTACGTAGCTGTAGATGTTAGGTTGAAAATGGTAATTCATGATAAATGTTCTCATTGAATTACTAAGTTTTTAGTTATTATGCTAATGAGGAATCTAACTGGAGTGGATTCTCTAAAATTAAGAAAAAAATGAAAGCAAATATATTTTACGTGATAAATGTTCTCATGTAATTACCAAGTTTTTAGTTATTATGCTAATGAGGAATCTAACTAGAGTGGATTCTCTAAAATTAAGAAAAACATGAAAGCAAAAATAAAGTGTATCATCACCATAAAAATGTGTTCAACACCGTAATGGATGCACAATTATAATTAGGATGCACCCAGATGACGACTCATTCGGTTTAACCAGACCGCCTCTAGTCACTCCACCCACCATCCCACCATCCCCATCGAATGAAGACCCTAAATGAGATCCCAATCCCCTTCTCGGAGTCGGTCGCGCCGAGATGGATGCCCTCCCTTCATTCACGGAGTGCAGCCTGCTCGCACGGCCGACGCGGAACCAGCGGCGCGTGAGGCGTCCGTGGATGAGCACCAAGAGGAGGAGTCGAGGGCTCTCCTCACACACAGCAAGGCAGCAGCGGTGCATTCCTCTCGCCCACCCCAACCCGCCTTCCTTATCTCACCCGAGTCCCAGACCTTGGCGCCTCCACATGCCTCCACAACAACCAGATAGGGATAGGGTTACCTACGATCCGACCCAGCCGTGGTGGGGAGGATGGTATGAGGGGAAGGGTGAAGCGGTTGGTGAGGTCACGCAGGTCAAGTGAGGAGAGATATTCAGATTGGAGGGCCGGAAAGACACGACACTGGGTTGGAGATGGTGCTGAGCTGGTGCAAGGCCTATCAGCCGCCACCACGGTCTTCAGCACGGGGTGCAGAAAGATTTAAACGGAGTGGTCAAATATTTCAGCCTCCTTCGCATGTGAGAAATTCTACAGAAAAAAAATCATTCGCCTTGACCGGGACTCGAACCCGGATCCCCTGATTATTTCTCTGTAGAATTGCTGCTACTGTGAAATTACAGCGGGTAAAGCCGTAAAGATTTTTGCGGTAAGTTCGCAATCTTTAAATTCGTTCTAATGCGAGTTTTACGCTCTAGAATCTTTGGTGGTATGATTGTACTTAAACGAATGCATCACGAAGAATTAATACATATTTTTTAACAAAAACAGCACTCCATCATTTCCATATGTTATTTTATATTTGCAGTTCTAGGTCCCCTTCCATTTGCCCTTTGCTAAGGCTGTAACGGATTAGCAGAATTTCCACAGAGAAATAAAACATTCAACTTGACCGGGACTTGATGCCGGATCCCCAGAATTCGCACCATATGCTAGCTAAAAAATGCATAATTTTCTCGCGTGGATGTAAGAAATAACGACTTGGTAACTTAAATGGCCAAAACAGCTGACGTGAACTCAACGGATCCGGTTTCGAATCCTGGACATGGTGAATGACCAGGAAAGCTTTTTTTCTCTGCAAAAATTCTGCTACTGTGGAATTGAGCGGGTAACCTTTTTCGCGGACAGTTCACAGTCGTTGAATTTTCTCTATCCCACGCGTGTAGCAATGCCATTTAATGCGCATTCATAACAAGCCTGACGTAAATATGAAATTAGATAATATTGTAACGAATAATGCGTCTTGAATCATGGACATTGTTTCTGCACAACTCGAGGGGTTAAAAGTAAAACGTACACCCATTCATGAGTACGATTCTTATACTAAATTGGGAAAAAGAGATGAAATTAGGTGAATTTACGAGTTTCTCCTATCATTTCCTCATGCTTCAAGTCCATCCTTTTTCTACGCAGTTTCAGTAAAATACTCGAGAAGGATAGGTTTAGTGATTGGTAAAGGAACACGGGAGGTGGCGAAGTGAACGTACGGGATGAAGTGATGTAGGCCAAAGTTATCCATACTGCATACCCGTAAAAATGTATACTCGTTCGAGGAGAAATTTAGTGCTTCTTTATCTTATTAGCACGGACTTTTTCCGGCGTGAGTGCGTCATAACGGAAAGGAAACTAGTGACTGAAATTAATGCAGAGGAAAACCAAAAGCAGTTTTCAGGTAATGCGAGAGTGAAAAACGTCTAATTCGAGAAGAATTGCTTTTATTCCAGCTTAATCGAGGAGTTAAAGTGTTTTGGATAATAATATTCGAATCTGAACACTGCTGAAAACTTAAAAAAATAGCTGTGATATTTGTAAATATCATCTTCTTCTGGTGATTAAAAGCACAAATAGTTAAAAACTATGAATGCCATTAACATAATTAGCAGAGATCTACCTTATATGAATAATTTCAATACAACCTTGTCCTTATCTCTGAGTTTTGAACATTCCCTCCCTATTTATATCAACATGCGTTCTGCCTCCATTTATCTGGTCCAAAATCCATATCCTCCATATTCCTCATTATTCTAACTTCTATAATAGCATTTAGTATATGATCCCCTTTAATTATTTGGTCCATCTGATTTCTCTTCCCACTCGTGATTTTCACCTCCAATTTCATTTCTCTAATACCATGCATTGCATTACGTCAATTTGACTCTCATTTGGAACTGCATCTCAAACACCTAGAGTTTTCACTTATCCTCATATTCAAATTTTAACGCTTTGCTACATGAATCACCCCAAAAGGGATCAAATTCCTCAACAAAACTTTCTCTACTTCTTTACCATTATTTCTTGTCTTTCCCAATAATAAAGGCCTTCATCGCCAAAGATCTACTATGGACACCTTGGGCACTACGTCCAATTTTACCTTGCTACCCGAAATGAAACGCAAGTGACAGAATCGCTCAATCTATCTCACCTTCGCCCCCCAAACTTCTTTGCTTCCATTTCACTTCTTTTTCCTGAAGACTTTCAAGTTATCTTTCATTGATTACTCACAAAAAATAATGACCATCAAATAGGGACAGGACGAAAGTGACTTTAATACATTTGAACGTTCACGAGAAGTACTAACGTCAATGACGATATTTTATGCTTGAAACAACTATATCAGTTCAGCGGCATCACGTTTTTTTGAAATTTGCCTCTTGAGAATATTTACCTTCTTTTTTGGTCGAATTTCCGAACGGAAGCGTGGAGATCTACTATGGACACCTTAGGCACTGCGTCCAATGCGAAAGAAAAATACTGGCAATTTTCCACAAGAATAAGGATATTTACTTGGCCGGTTTCGGTGTACAACACCATCTTCAGGTGATACCTTATTAACATTCCCTCTTCAGGTCTTAACATCATCTTCAGGTGATACCTGAAGATGGTGTGCACCTCTAAATCAACTGAAGATGGTGTTGTACACCGAAACCGGTCAAGTAAATATCCTTATTCTTGTGGAAAATTGCTAGTATTTTTCTTTCGCAATGGTATTCCACCAAATCAAGCCTGAAACAACTATCTTTACTGCGTCCAATTTTACCTTGATACCCAAAATGAAACGCAAGTGACAGAATCGCTTAATCTATCTCACCTTCGCCCCCCAAACTTCTTTGCTTCCATTTCACTTCTTTTTCCTGAAGACTTTTCAGTTATCTCAACATGGTTACTCACAAAAAATAATGGCCATCAAATAGGGACAGGACGACAGTGAGTTCAATACATTTGAGCGTTTACGAGAAGCACTAACGTCAACGACATTTTCTGCTTGAAACAACTATATCAGTTCAACGGCATCACGTTTTTCTTAAATGTGCCTTTCGAGAATATTTATCTCCTTTTTTTTTCAGTCGAATTTCCGAACGGAAGCGTGGAGAGTGGATGTATTTGCAACGCCAGATTTGCTTTCGATGGAAAAGTCTATTTTAAGTTCTTCTCTATCAGCCATAAAATTTTTTCCGCCCTGGTCCGCTTAACTTCCGGCCGCGAGTCCGTGGCATCTCCCTGCGAGGTCAGCCCCCTTTCTCCTCTCCCCACTCCGGCCCGGCATTCAGCCCAGGATGAGCTTGCTTCTCGGAAAATCATCGAGGCGTCCCGGGACAAAAGTTGCAAAACGCGTCGAGTGTGGCTAAGTATCGTTTTCCCGATGGCGGACGCAGTCGGCGGAGGAAATTCAATTTGCATCTCTCGGAACCACGGCCTTTCCTCCGCGCCGAGTGGATTCGCTGTTGGGGGGTGGGGAGGGGGTGGAATGCGGGGATGGGGGTGGTAGCAGGGGGGGGGATGGAAAACCGTTAATATATCCTCCCCGCCGCCGTCCCCAAGAGGGAGAGGCGCCCGGCTGAGACAAGAGCGGATCTTCGTTCAACATCACACGACGGGAGCGTAATGCGATTTACTCGCTGCGGTCGACGTCACTTGCTCGATAACGTCCGAAATGAATAATCGGGCGAGGGAGGAGACTTGATGGAATCAAACTCGTGGGCGGGGTGGAAAGGGGGTGCGCGACGGGCCGCGAAGAAAATTGAGAGTGATCCAAGTTGTAGACACCGCGCAAGGACGGGAATGAAAAAAGGCCCGGGTTCAGTTATGCTGCGGGCCCTTGAAAAATGCTTGGGTTGTATCGGTGAAATTTGAATAGAATATTTATTTACTCTTCTCCGGTTATCACTTTTTGAGTCATCGTCATCGTTGGTCAACAATCCTATGATTGGTTTGACGCAGCTTTCCACTCGATTCTTCTATCGGCCAACCTTTTCATTGTGACGTAATTCTTCTCTTTTACATCCTTCACAACCTGTTCCGTGTACCACATACGAAGCCTGCCTTTTCCAATATTCCCGTTCTTTTTTCCCTCGACGACAGTCTTCATCAGGCCAATATATGGCCGATTAAGTTGTCCCTTCTTCTTTTTAGAGTTTTCAGCAGCCTTCTCTTTTCTCCTACTCTTCTTAGGACTCCCTCGTTACTTACTCGGTCGATCCATTTAATCTTCAGCATTCTTCTGTAGCACTACATTTCGAATGCTTCCACCCTTTTCTTCTCCGCTACTCTCATCGTCCATGCCTCGCTGCTGTAAAGAAACATGCTCCAGATGTATGTTCTGATAAACTGTTTCCTTACTTCTAAGCTTGTATTTCCAGCTGTAAGTAGATTCTTCTTTTGATAGAATGCCCTCTTTGCCTGAGCTATTCTACTAACTATTTATTTCTTTCTTCGTCCATCGTTGGTTACTCTGCTTCCCAGGTAACAGAACTCCTTCACCTCTTCAATTTTTTGATTTCCTCGTTTGACATTGGTTTTGGCCTCTTCTTTCTTGCTGCACACCAATATCTTAGTCTTCTTCTTATTTATCTTCAGCTGATATTTTTGAGAAAGTATAAAATGCAAGAGCTGGTTTGGCTCTACAGTATAATTAAGTAAGCTTTTTACTTTACTATTAAGGCCGCTTTACACGATACAATTGTTTGTACAATTTCTTGTACAAACTCTTGTATGAGGTAATTGTACCGTGTAAAGCGGCAAATTGTACGAACGCTTGTGCGATTGTCTGAATGACTGAACGGGAAATAGAACCTGTTCTAATTCCATTCAGAAAAACATACAATTTCGTCCAGTCTATACAAGCGTTTGTACAAAAAAATGTAGCGTGTATTGCGGAATGTAAATCGTCCCTTTCTGAACCCATGCTGGTGTATTACCAATAAATCCTGGCTATCGAGGTGTCCCATCATTGATGTAACTATATTATGTTCTATAATTTTACATGATATTGACGCTATTGATGTTGGTCTATAATTACATGGCTGTTCCCTATCGCCGCTTTTAAAAATTGGGGCCATGTTTGCTATCTTCCAGTCTTTGGGAACCGCGTGTTTTTCGAGGGATTTGTTAAATATTACTTTAAGATACAGAGCCATTTCGAGAGCTTATTCTTCATACACAAGAGCTGGAAATTCATCGAGACCTGAGGACTTGTTCGGGCTAATGTCTTTTAGTAAGGATACGATTCCGCTACAAGATATAACGATCGGGGGCATTGGTTTCTGAAATCGGTCTGGTATGGTTTCGTGCAAAATACGCTTAGATTTATTAAAAACGCTCAGAAAAAATAATTCAACAAATTAGCCTTATCTAAACTGGAAGTAGCTATTTCGCCCTTATCGTTTTTAAGGAATTACCGTAAACTTTTTAGTTCCCTGTACATTCCTAACATATGACCAAAATGCTTTCGGATTTCCCTCTCGTTGTTCTCCGAGTACTTTTCTCTTGAATTCACTAAACGCTTTTCTAAGTGGTGTGGAGGGCTGCGTCAAACTAATCCTAGGATTGTTGACCGATGATGAAATCACTTATGAGAGAGTTTGATTGCCAGACGTATGAAATCGCAAGATTTTGATATCCTATGAAAGCAAAATTTCCTGTGCATTCATTTTTCCAATACATTAATATTTAACTAGAGAAACACCTTTCCTCAATATAATCAACCATTTTTCGCATAGAATGTTGGAAAACATCGCCTTATGGATGCATTCATTTCATAAGATTCGAGTATTTTAATGAAGTTATCTTTAGGAAATGAAAGTTTGACACTTTGAATAATATAAGTTAGTAATTGTTACAAAGAAATCTCACATAGATGGATCTGTTTCAATCTCGTGATTTGCATTTCCTTTATTCAAGTCTCTCCGCAGGTACAGGGTACGTGCATCCCTGATGGAATAACTGTGTGCATGTAATTCAAAGCAAAGGAAAACATTCACACTCGTTGAATATTTACGCTAAAAGTACCGGAAGCGAGTGCTACTATCACAAATTGCCATTCACAGTCTATAGAGTAAGTTAATGTTGACATTCCTTCACTTAGTTCTGAAGTCATTGAAAGTTCAATCAGGAATTATTCCGGATGAAAAAGTTAGTGAAAAGTAGTCACTTCCTTCGGAAAGGTAAGAATATCTTTCATGGCACCTGTTTTTATCTCGAATTCCGGTTCCATCAACTTCGTTTAGAATTCTGGGAATAACTCAATTGTCCCGGACGAAGAAGGATGCAGACAAAAAATAAAAACCTCAGACATCGACTGGGATATTGAAAATGTTTTTCTCTTGGAAATAAATAGCTTTATCAAGCCATTCTGACGTGAAAATATCCAACGCAGAATGCATCGGTTCCAACTTCATATCTTCCCATGCCGACGGCGGTTGAAGGACATTGTCACGTGGAGCACTGGCGCACCCGTGCTTCGGCGGCTATGACTGGACTAAAAGTACACGTCATCTGTTCGATAAAATTGATTTTCCAGCCGTAACGCCTCTCTCGCCGATTGATAATTTCGGAATTAGAAACCTCTAAACTCTGCCACCACGTAAAAACTGTTCATAAAGTTCAACTTTTCATGCGGAGTACAAAAAGTGATGACGGTAAGTATAATCTGTTCGCAATAGCAAAAGCATCATACGCTTATATTTCACTCTGCCGACAATTATTCAGTTGTCTGTCGGTTAGCGACATGAGTTGGTGATAAATGGAGATGGTCCTTGGAATTGCATGCTCCAAGATTTTCTTGTTTCTGTTTTATGAGAAAACTTAAAGGAAACGCAAAATATTAAAGCGCTTGGATCGACTGACAGAATGATAAAGGTGAGGTTGATGTCATAAAATGAAATTCTTGGATGATTAATTCATAACGCAAGTGTCTACTACTTAATTAATATGCCAAAGACTCACAAGAGCAAGGCAAATGGTGTTATATCACACTAGATGGTTACCCCTGCATGATGGGCGGCGGATCATTTCCACTTGCAAGTCAATTCAAGTTTACTTGCTAGGTAGTGAGTCCTCGTATCATAGCATCTCATTATGCATGCGTTCTAACCATGTATTTTCATTTCATCATATTAAGTACTTCTGAAGGTGGGTGACGATACCCTTTGATCTTACATGACTAGTCGACGGGTAAAGTTTTTTACTGAAAATATACAGATTCTCCCACTTTACAAATAACTGCGCAAAATGAACATTGATTTCTGCTAATGTTAGGTATCATTTTCATAATACTGGATAAGAATGATACTTAATTTCCACAAAAATATTATTCAACTAATGTTTTACACTCCTCATAATTTATGTGCACTTTCAATGTTTCTCGCATCGCATACTTGTACAAATCACCATTTCTACCCCGAGACAGCAATGTCCATCATTGTCACCAATTTAATTGCATGCACCAATTTAATGTGCACTTTCAATGTTTCTCGCATCGCATACTTGTACAAATCACCATTTCCACCCCGAGACAGCAATGTCCATCATTGTCACCAATTTCATTGCATGCAGGCAGTATACAAACGAAGTAGTTTTTTTGCAGGCTTGCATGGTGGCACAGGTAATCTTATTCTCTCTGAGTGATAATGCATACGTACATCTACATCTACATAATACCCTGCAAGCCACCACAAAGGTGTGTGGCAGGGGGTGATTTCTCACCAAACATGGACAGAATATCATGCATAAAAAAGGAATAGTATTAATATATTAGTAAAAAATTCACACTCGTATTGATGGTTGACACTCCACTACACACACTGCAAGCCACATATGCGGTGGCTTACAGGGTAATATGTAGATTTACGTTTAGATTTAAAATAATATAAAAACTATTAACACTCGTACCATTTTTAAACCTTGTACAATTATTAGGAGTAAATTTCCCAACAGGAGAGGCCAATGTTTTACGAGAGATTACGATTACGTTTCACGAAAATTACGATCCGTGGCGGTTAGGATGGAGCTAAAACTTTACGGTATACTTAGGAATACGGTTACTTTTGAATGGGATCACAAACGGACCAGGCGTCTGATACGAGCTTTCCAAATCCATTCCCACTAGTTTTCCTTTTGACGCTAAGTTATTTGAAAGAATAAATCTCTGAACAGAGTGCACGGCGTGGGATTAAGGTACGGTCCAATCACCGGACCCGAATAATGAGAAATACCAACGTCGCTAATGCCTCCCCGTACACCCCACATCTCTTAATCCTCGAAAAGCTTTAAGAAGATTCCAGTTGAAAGCCGTTGCGCCGACCATTGCTCACCCAATTAGTACTCGAGACTCGGTTAACAAAGTTCCCCCCTCAGAAACCTTCACAAAGATCCATACTTTGCCCGAGGGATGCGGCTACGTGCTGTAACCCTATATGTGACCGAACGCCAGTTCCCCTCCCCCACTCCCGGCCAAAAAGCGTGCAAGGCGCCGCCCTGAGAAAGAAGAGGTAAACGTGAAACTATCTCCATCTGCCTTAAAATCTCTGTGTGAATCTCCAAATAGTATGAAATCATCATCATCAATGTTCCAATTAAGTCAACCACTTGCCCTTCCTCGCTGGGCCGATTATTATAAAACATAAAGCAGCATTTACACGTAGTAGTTGACTGCTATGACAGTCAACTGCAAACAACTATTAAGCCCCACTCGCATGTGTAAACAGCAACTGCGTTGCGAGTTCAGGTCGATACTGGACACATGTCGAACACTATCGACCTACGTTCGAGCTATTATCAAAGTTGAACCCCGTCTACTTTCCAGCGGGAGTGTATCCAACACAATCACAACAATCGCCAACGGAAAGTAATACACGACGGAATTTGGATATAATAACAAGGACATCTCTCCCCAAAGGGGGGATTCTACTCTTTAAAGAATGGGAACAAAAATAATTTATTGCTTGAAGAGTTTCATGTAAAGTAAAGCATCAATCTCTATTGAAATAAAACGCTTTTTATTTGTTATGACAACGCCTAAATAGCGGCTTTAAGCTGCATACAAGTTGGTGCAGACGCATCGTAGCAGTAGCGATAGAGATATATCGCGCATCTCGCGACTGTCATAGCAGTCAACTGCTACGTGTAAACGCTACTTTAAGCAGTAATAGAGACGGAACAGATGGTGAAGGCCGATATGTACTCTAGAAAAGGTGATGTAAGCGAGGAAAGGGGTACATTGAATCGCCATTAAGGAAAACTAGAGGAGATGGAAAACATGGAAGCTGATGAATGAAGAAATGTAAAGAAATGAACTACTCTTCTCATAAAGTGAAGATTAAATTTTTTTATCGTCAGGTTATACTCAATAAAACGGCGGGAAATCCATCAAATGTCTTGAACTATCTCCTTCCCAGCCCTTAGAGGGCTGAAATATCGGATTTTACCCAAGGAAAGTTAGGGTAAAAATAAAGCATTAATACTGAACTAGAGTATTCGAGATATGTGAAGGAAGAATTTAATTTTGATGGTAGGATCAAGACCCTCATAAGTTTTTGTCAGCTTCCCAATATTAGTTATTTGAATGTACTCACGTTCTTATGGCGAAAAAATGAAAATTATGTAAATTGTCATTGAACCAATAATAACGGAAGGAAAAACAAATTATTAATTCCATTCAAAGCAATCAAGTGAGTGGAATCACAAAGTTATTAGATTTTCTTCAGTTAAGGAGAGCTATGTATAAATTCCATGTCGTTTTACCTTAGACCACAGATTCAAGTAAATAAGAGCTTTTTTTTATTATTAAAAAGGTGTATCAATAGGCATGAGGGCTGCCACATCTTCCCGTACCAATCACCGCTAGTCATCAATTTTAAGATAACTAGGATTCAACTTTTCCCTTGATTCTTCTTTTGGAATCCATCTTTATAATGAAATTCTCCTCTTTTACGTTCCCCATTTCTTCCTCCAAAAAATGTGTCCATGCTTGGTGTAGCCGCAACTCGTGATGCCTGCACAGTCATTAAGTAAAGCCAAGCCAAAGCCAAGTAAAAGGCAAAACTGCTTGACTTTATAACTCATTTAAGTTTTCCGTCTATTTATTTACATCGAAATGAAAACCTCCCCCCATCCCCTCACCCTTTATGCTTAAAGGTTTACTTTACACCATTTAACTCTTAGCCGAGCTATCTCTTTCCCCCCACCCGGCACTGACTGCAACCATCTCAGCACTGAGCTTCTCCTCCTTCCCTTTTTATCCCATCTCATTCACTTATTTTTTCCTCTCGAGGGGTATGATGCGAACCACGCCTTTCCCGACGCCGCCGCCGCGACGCTGGGCAGGAAGAGTCGGTCTCCCGCTTCGTGAGAACGAACGGGACCGACGGAGAGTTCGGCCGACGCCGACGCTACTACGCGGTCGGCGTCGGTAGGCGAAGAGGGGGGAGGGAATAGCGGGGGAAGGTACGGAAGGGGGGTGGGCTTAGCTCGATCGATAATACTACACAGGCACATGGTGCAGCTACCGTCGAGGGAGGAGGGTTGGGGCGTAAGGGGGTGGGGAGGGTTGAACACGACTGTCGGAGGGGTGAAGGGTCGGGGACCGTGGGGAGGGAGGGTGGCGAGGAGGGGTAGGAAGTCGGAGAGGGTTGGATGGGGGAAGGGGAGGGCTTCGTAGAGGAAAAGGGGAGGTTTGAGAGCGGAGGGGGTGTTGAGATAAAGAGGGGGGGGGGGGAGATAGGGAGAGGGTTGTGGCAGAGCGGAAAACGCTGGATGGGAGATGGAATGCAGAAAGAGGAAGGGAGCGGGGGACAGAAGGAAAGGGAGTGGATGTGGGACGGGGAGGAGGGAACAGGGACGGGGAAGGAAGGCGTGGAGTTAGGAATGAACCGGGGGTGAAAGAGAGAGAGAGATGGTGGGAATGAACTTGCAGAGAAACGATGAGAGGGACGGAACTTTACAATACGCTGAATAAAACTGAAGGAAATATGTGCAGATGATGTTGTAGAGTTGGTTTCTGGCTGCTATCTCAAAGTGAAATATAAATTCATAAACCGTAAGACGCAACATTCATGGCGGGATTCGATCTCACGACCCTTGCGTTGTCTGGCCGTCTGTTACCGACCAGGCAGGGATGAAATTCGCCATTGGTGTACCTGGTTCGTTGCTGTGCTGCATTGTACCTGTACATGATCCGGCGCGGAGGTGAATAAACTAATAGTCAACATATTTAGGATAAATACAACAAAAAAATGTCTTGTAATTTTTGTGCGTCATCTCAATTATTTCGCATCTGCATACTGTCGAATTTTGGAACTCACATGGATCCCTTGGAAAATAATCTCTTAGAACCGGTGATTAGAATACTTTAAACTTTCACTTTTTCTCCATCGAGTTTGTCTTCACAAGAGCAGCAGCCTCACATTTCATAACCAAAACACTGCGAAGATGAGGCCTTACACTTGAGCCACAAGACGTGAAGCCGAAATGCTTAAAAACCCTAACTGCCTCACCTTTTAATGTTGGCGGCATGGCACACCTTCGGTATCTGAAGAAGGATCTAGGGAAACAGAATTAGGGTAAAGAATTATAAAATTGAAAGTAGATTCGTTGCCTTGTATGTAATGAAGTGCAGGAATAGCGGATTAACAAGACCCTAATTCCTGAATTCCTAATTTGCTTTCTCCAAGTACTTAAGCTGTATTATTACCGTCTTATATTTGCATTAGAGTAGATTTGGGGGGGACTCACTTCTACAGTGCATGATATTTGTTTCTATTATAGGCTCGTGTGCTAAACTCCCAAGCAAAGCAGGGAGTGACCAAAACTTTTAAATTTCTATTTTAACGTCCAGGAATATGGATTCCTTCTTCTGCGATTGAAGAAAAACTGAGTAATTCAAAGAAGAAATCAAGTCACCAAACTCCTTTCTGTTGCTCCAATTCTCTTCACATTTCATATAAAATTGTGAATGCAGACTATTATTTCTCAAATTTAGGACTCTGACGGGAAGATAAGGCTGATTTCACTTGTGTAAAATAAATTTAAACCTCTCTTTACTCACCCAAGAATGCAGATAAATAATATCTTAAATAAATGAGAGTTAATACTGGCTGGTACATGCGTTAATTATACTATTAGGAGTCGTTGAAATGATTGCAGCCTCAGAGCCCAACTACAATGTCGAGTAAAAACCCAAAAATGCCCTTCAAAATATTAATACCAACGTACTGCATACAAAAATTATTTTTATTTTTGGGTTAAATGGATTGTTAGCAACATGAGTTTAGATGTTTGAGATTACTGTCAAATATCCGATCAAATTGTTTTGTATTCGCGACACCGACAATTCTTTTAATTTAAATTCAAAATTTAAACATAGCATAAAAGTCAAAGGAGATAACGATACGCAAAAATATAAAGTACGTATGTTTAGTGACTCGGAATTAATTCACTACTTTGCGATACAAAAGAAATATTCGCGTGTTCAAGATACATTAATTGGGCAAGCTGCCAAGAAATCGCTAAACAAGACAATAAATGAATATGAGAAATGACCAATCTTGATATTACTAAAATAAAACAGTCCTGAATTATGAGAAACGTGTTATTATTCAAGCAGTGAGGGGGCGATATATCTTTCACATTTAGGTGGAAATATTAATTTTTTATTGATGAATATGTATAGGAATGCGTGAAAATTGACTTTTGAAAAGGATTCGTGAAATGTCTGGCTTTTGAAAGTAATAAGTAGCAATATTAATGTCAATAAAATTAGCATTGGAATAATTGGATGGAGGAGATTATGAGAGTAAATTAAATGAAAGCTGTGTAAGAGTGAACATTTCATTTGAAGAGGGGATATAAATGAAAAGGAAATACATTTAAATGGGCGTAGATAAAACCATGCTGGGTGAAAAGTGCTGTTTTGGTATTAATTAACAAAACACAGGATTAATAAAAGATCCATCCGAACTTGTTGGTGTCTACTGAAAAAGAAAATTGCATTGATAACTCCATCTAGATGAGTAGAAGTACAAAGGAGTTACAGGGAGTACTCTCGATAACAGATTAGGTTAATTAATTTGAACAATATCCCTAATAGAGCCCAAGGAGAGGAAATAAGGAAAAATTGTTGAAGAGAAGTGAACAAAGCCTCGATCATAGTAATAGAAACTGATATCCTTGTATAGGTGACTTGGATTTTATTCGGCTTTCACTGATGACAATGCTGTTCATCAGCTCATCAAAATCACGATTGTAAAATATGGAGTCATAAAGACTAATTTTCTCTCATACTTGCAGTGCGGAATACATAAGAAATTACATTCTCGTTAAGGAATCAATATTCGTCGTATGTCAGTAAGTACGGTTCTCTTAAAGATTCGCAGATAAAAAGTTTCAATAGAACCATTCACAAGTTTGGAACATTCGATACATCTTCATTCCATTCGTTTTCTTGGTAATTTAGTGAGACTGAAGTTTTACGAGCTATGACAGCATCAGTATCAATCACCGTCGTAAAAAATCGTCACTCGTCAATCCTAAGATTAGTTTTATGAAGCTCTCCACAATTCTCCTATTTACTATTCATATTCTTGGCCCTATTATTATTTATGCAAGACATTTATATTACATCCTTACCCCCTATTATTATTTATGTAAGTCATTTATATTACATCCTTACCTCCTTTGTACATATAATAATACAAGTCCTTCCTTTCTGGTTCTTCCAGTTCAGTTTCCCCTGGACTGTCGTCTTCGTTTGGCCATCATGCCTCAAAATATGGCCGAATAATTTGTTTCGTCTTCACTTCATTGTTTTCATCAGGCTCCTCTTTTCTTCAGCACTTCTCAGGATTTGGTTTCTTACCCGTTCGACCCATTTACCTATCTTTGTCATTCTTCTACAACCCCACGTCTCAAATGATGCCAGTCTTGCCCTCTCTACGGTTGATATCCTTCACGCCTCATAGTGATAAAAAATATGCTCCATATGTTAATTGAGAATGTTTCCTTGGTTTAAATCTTGTCTTTGCAACTGTTATCAGACACTTCTTTCAGTAGAAGGCTCTCATTGAATGAACCATCGTACTGGCTATTTTCATCTTTATCGCCTTATTCGGCTGATCATCCGGTTTCCGAGGGAGCAACACTCTTTCAACTCCGCTAGTTTTTTTCTTTCCTACTTTAATAATGGTGTTGGCATCATCTTTCCTATACTGCATGCGTTACCTTAGTTTTCTTTTTATTGATCTCCAGGTCATATCTGGCCATTTGCCATTTGGCCTCGGTGGTTTAGAATATGTACTTTCTTTTGTTTTTGGATTGTTAAACTTTACTACTGCCAGTACTCTTATATTTCCCTGTTATATTCTTTCTTGTTTAGAGCACAATGTTTGAAAATAAAAAGTGTTCCTTAACCACTACGTTAAAATTTATGTGTATTAGCACTGGCCGCTGCTTTTAATATTTGATGATGGTAACCCGAACACAGGCTATCTGGGGTACCTATAGTCCCCTTTAAATTGATGTTTTTTGGACTTACTGTATTTGTATGTTTTTCAAAGGTGGAATAATTATTATTATTAATATATAAAGTGTACATGGCTACTAGACTCTACTTTAAATCTCTTTTTGTTTTTTCTCACGCTATATATTCACAAAAACACAGCATGCTCGTTTTTCCCTGAAGATATTAGTCCTGAAATATATTCTTTGATTTCTTTTGCTGAAAAGTAAAACTGAAACATTAAATGCAGCTCCACCGCCTCCTATATCCCTCGTTTCTGCCAAAATCAGCCTGATTTTCGAAGACTTGCAAGCGGAGCCATCGAACGTTTTGACCGGTCCCTGTTCCGCCGATTCAGCGTTTTATAAGCGCAGTAGTGAAGGGGTGGTGGAGGAGGAGGGCGGGTGGATTAAAAGTTAGCCATTCGGAGTGATGAATGACCTTTCGAGCGGCGCCTAACACCGATTGTACCCCTCAGGAATAGCGCGTGGGAGGTGGGTGCTTGGTGGGAGGAGGAGGTCAGGGGTTATGGAGGGGATAGAGTGGGAGGGCATGATTTAGGTGGAGGGCGAATGCCACTCGGCGCAAATTAAAGAGGGCGAGCCCGAACCGACAATTACGCTTGCGGAAGACATCGAGGGAGGGCCTTCTCCACGAGAAGGAGCGCTGCAAATCGTGAGACTTGATTTCCTTGGCTGTAGTTAGGGGCAGAAGATCGTTTACGTGTATATACTGCAATATAGCACTCCGCTAGCCACCTCTAGTGAGTGGCAATGGTTGAAATAGTTGGGGGAGTCGGTCGATAGGCTAAAATCATTTGCACCACTTAGGAGAGTTGGGAAATTGGGTAAAGGTACGACTATTCAGGGAACGGAGGAAGCGTAAAGAGAATCCTGGCGTCGGCATTGGCTAACTGTTAACGAAATGTGCCAATAGGTCCATTGTTCAACGTCTTATCCGACGGGCTGAGTAATGAACTTGAGTGGGAACTATGGGTGCCTACTTGAGTGCTTTTCACACTGCACTCAAATAGGAACCATAAAATAGTAAAATCTCGGGATTCGAGCACAGGCCTTCACAGATGGGAAACTAGTACTTTTATGCGAATTATTCACGGGTTCGGGTTACACTCTTCATCTCCGCCGAAGTTCCAATGTATGACTCACTAATCATCTTCAGGACTATCTTCAGATGATGAGCGAGTCGTTGAGTCGTTTATCGAAAAGCTAGGTGGGATTAGGCGCAAAACCCGGATGGAGATCTACTAAGAATTCATTCAAAAGATATGGTGACGAAGCACACGAACTTTCCAGTACCACTACACCAATCTGATCACCGTAAACACATAACATGCTAATAAATGGCTAGGGACGAATAAATAACAGTTTTATTCACGGGGTACCTAATCATTTGTACTCACTCACTACGGTAATTATTGCTATGTATTTAGGGAAAGATGAGACCCGACTCATTTATGATTTATTCATTGCATTCTCATTTAATTGCACTCACTGCATCAACTTAACCGGTTGTTACGACGGCTAATAACTAACTAGGTTCTTATTATTCCTTGAAACAAAGACGTTTTAAATATATCAAACTGTCACTCTCTCTAATCCAAATTTTATTAATCGAATCTACCACAATCCACAAAAAAACTTAATTCGTTTCCAGTGCCATATTGAAAAAACGTGGGCTTACTGCAAATTATTCAATCCATCTGATAGCTATTCTCATCCAACTTCTGGCTAGCTTGTGGCCTGAACACAAAACACGATTACGGCAACGAGCCTTGACAAATTTCGACGATTTTTTCTGTCTGCGCACCAACTCCATCGTCAAATGTGCCTGGTGCGGATAAATATTTTGCATGGTTCGTTCGAAAATGAACGTGGAAGGTATTTTAAGTTTGGACCGAAAGGTGGTAGACAGGGAAAAATGAATTGCGAGCCCCAAAATCTCGGAACAATTGGAGCTCGAAGGCTGGGCCCGGTCGAAAGGGCCGGATACGTCGAAGGGAACCCGGGAGACGAGGGCAAACGGAGGGATAATTGAGCCTTGTTATGAAATCTAGGAAAGCGATCGATAATTCAACTTCCCGCGGAAGAGTCGGGAACGTCGTTAAAATGGGCGGAAAGAAAAAAATATGCGCCCACCTCATTGTTATGTCCGAAGATCACGGGTTGCGAAAGCTCTGCGAAGGCGCAATGCTTTCATTTCCTCGTAGATCTTGAGGGAAAGAGAGAGCCTGGCGATAAAACCCAGTGATTGGAATTGGGCTATATTTCCAACAAAAATACTGGAAAGATTTCTAAAAACATCATCCGGAGTATAGGGTCATCCATAAATTACGTCGTGGTTGAAATCATAAACTTGAACTGCGCATATGTTATTAAAATACTACGGCCGAGAGGGAAGGTACAACGAAATATAGAAGCATGGGCTTATAAAGCAATTGTACAGTAAACCAAGTTATTTTATTTCTTGTCCATAAGAGCAGTTATCTATTGTTATTTAGAGAATGGAGTTGAAATTGGTTAAAATACATGTAGAAGTTTTTTTACACAGTAGGTAATTTTTAGACGCCACAGAATTCAAGGTTCATGGTTCTAGTCATGAGTCGTTTCAACGCCCAAGTTTCATGTTTTCCTAGTACGAAAATTTAACCTAAAAGTTTCACTGCTCTTTGGTAATAATGAAAACAAATGAAAATTTTACAAAACATTGAACTCTCTCAAATTCGATAACTAGATATGAAGAAATAAACATGTTAGCTATCAATACTTTCAGAAAAGTTTCAGATAATACACGCCTTCCCATTAATGACCAAATATTTCTGTAAATTGTCGGGACAGACATTGTGTTTTCAACCACTGAGTTGGATTTAAGATTACCCTACTCTATCGCAAAAAATAAATTTCCTTACTTTAGACTCACCACTTCTCAGGATCGGAATCACTATCAGACGATTTATCAAACTTTAGACTAAAGGTTTTCAGTTGATTTGAAACCAATCTATTTCAAAAGAACGTTGGAAATATTTTGAGAAAATCATTTATCGATTGATCCTATGATGAAAACTTGATTTAAAAGAGGGATTGCCGTATGGATAGATTTAAAATATCTTTATTCCAATAGGAGGGATCGTAACATACGGATAGACACATAACGTAGTTTGTAGTATGTCTTAGGAAAGTTATTAGAAATAGAGTCGCACACTAGCATAAACCTTATATACAAATTGTAATAAATATCTCGAGTGACAAACGAAGAAATCATGAGAAGAGCGGTAGAAAAGAGAAGCCAGCTGAAAACTTTCAAGAGAAGACAGAAAGCTTTATCAGTCATATCTTGAGACATGATGATCTGCTGAAGACAATTTCCGAGGGAAAATTGAACGGGAAGAATGGCAAAAGAGGACCTCGCACGAGATATTTATAGGATAATGGGAAGAATGTGAAACAGAAGAACTAGCTGGTAATCTCCGGTGGAGAGCTTCGTAAAACTAGTACCTATTTATAATTTTGACTGATGATGATGAATGAATATTTATAATAATATTATAAATAATTGTGAGCACAGACTGCGTATTTCTCCTTCCCTCTGGAGTGCTAGAATTAAGATCAAGAGAACAATGAAGTGCTAGAATTGGTAGGAGTGGAAAGAAATTTGATAGGTATAAATTAGGAGAGGGCAGAAGGTGTGGATGGAAAAGGTAATAAAAGCGGATGGTGTTTTGAAGGAGGTGATTGAGGGAAGAGCGTTGGGTAAGCGGGGGAGAGGGAGGAGAAGAACGGTTGGCTTGGATGGAATGATGGGTGGCAGGAGGTATCAGGGGCTGAAGAGGGACATCGTGTGAAATTTAGGGGGTGGGAAGAATTAAATGTCCATTTAAACCTACCTTCACCGGTTGAATACCTATAATATTAGTAAATAATTATGAAAACATTAGTGGAATTAACATTTTTTCGCATGTACCAATAATTTATTTAAAAATTCCAAGTGTATAGCTAATCAGCACCTGCTTCCCTTATTAGGTAGGGACATATTTTTCTGCTGCATACACTTAGTGCTCAGTGATTGATGATTTACCCCCTGCCCCTCGAGGCGGCTAGCAGAGCACTATGCAGATTAAGATGTTAACCTCAGATTAAATCGTTGCCAAGAATCAATTGCTAGTGGCGTACTCCTTCCCCAAACGCGGGTGTGGTCGCGAGCCTAGTGGAATCTCGGGGAGGTATGTGAGCGCTCACCATATCCTCTCCCAGAATCCCTTCTTGCCCTCACCCCCCCCCCTCCCACATCCCATGAAACCTCTCTTATCCCTTTATCCTGCTCCGGAACCAAGTCCAACGCCGTGGACCAAGTACAGCGTCCACTCACAATCGGAGAGCGGTCCTTTCTCTTTCCCTCTGCCCATTATAACCCCTTTGCGTTCGGGGCGGCTCCGAAGTCGTCGTCTCTCTCTCTCTCTCTCTTCACGCGAGAATTTCACTCGCCCAGGCATTCCTAAAGCCCCGAAATCCCTCGGATTCCCGACGGGGACACGGTGGACGATCCCTCGAGACTTGTGCCCATGCTTCACGGGCACCGCGACCCAACGCCAGCAAACACCAAGTCTCATTGTGCGCCAACAGACGCCACTCAACAGTGCCGTGGGGGAGAGAAAGAGAGAGGGGAGACGGAAAGCACATGCTTCTCTCTCCCTCACTCTTTGGAACCGAGCTCCCGTGGTTTTTTCGCGCAAACTTGAAGGGCGTCCGTGTCCTTCGAGGTGAGAACCCGAAGCACCACTCTCTTCAGCGACCGTTCTCGGTGAAGTGGCTCACAAAACTCCGGCCCAGAGCAAGCAGGGATGCATCGCGGGGCAGTAAAAAAAAAAGAGAAAAACTTCGAATCCGAGGGAAATTCAAAGGCCGAATCGGAAATATTCACCCAGAAGCAATGCGACAACTTCAAACACATAATTCCGTCCATGGATTAAAAAAAAGGTTTTATTGTTTTGAGTTGTACCTCAGTTACGTTTTTCCTCCCGCAAAAACGTAACTGAGAATGTTCAAAAGGTGGGTTTGCTCATGCCTGTCACGGGAATACTGCATAACATGTGTATCACGGCATGCGTGGTATCCGTGGGTGTGTCCTGCAGGATTGGGATTTGGTAGTTTTTACTTTATTTTTTCCCCTGATTACTTTTAAAGGTGTAGTGTTTGTTTTGTATTGTTCATTTTTGTTTGTTGTGTCATTGTTCCTGGTGTGGATACACCCCCTGCCACACACCCTCGAAGTGGCTTGCATGGTATGTCGTAGATATAGATATCACTAGATTTTAGATCACCTGCTCGTGTCTTAAGTTGGCGTCCAACGTTTTCAATTTTCTGTGGGATGTTTTAGCGTCTTCCTGCCCAGCTGTCAGCTTAGGGAGTTCAAAAAGCATAGTTTTACCCCCTTTAATAGTAGGTGGCAGGCGTAAGCGAAAGTGGCAATAAAAAACAATAGTAAGTTCATCCTCGGACAACATAATATTGTGCAAAGTTCAATTTAAAAAATCTAATACTATCCTCAAATTTGTCAAGTTTTATGAAGTTGCAATGCTCTAAATGTTTTTCACTGTTATTTCCTAAATTACACTATTTTGGTTCTATTACATTTGCATACAGACATTTTGAAGTTGGATTGGATTTGAGATTGGATTTATATTAGCCATTAAAATTTAGCGTTGGACTTGGAGCAGCGTTGGAATTTAAGGAGGATGAACTTTTAGAACTCCCGTGACGAGGATACCCTTGGAAAGCCTTCGAGATGAGAGGGGTCTATCAAAGGGTGTTTTCTTTTAGATAAACGCCCAGTTTTACTGTGCAACCAAGCTTGGGAATGCCAAGCTGGCTCTACTTTTCGAAGCATAAGCTTTTGTCTTTCTGTGATAAAATGATGCAAATTATGATGCTTTCTGCGCATTTGATACTACCACCAATAATGTTCTATGACGTGAAATTTCTACTTTAGCAGTAATTTCCGAAAATATTGAAGTTGATTCGCAATTTCTGACATTTTACAGTACTTGGCACTCAGTCTCTATCACCTCACCGCCGAAGAAGCCAGCTCACAGGTTTTCCAGAGTTGCAAGATTAAATACGCTATTCGTTTACGACTACTCCAGGAAGCAAAAGATCGTGACGCCACTGCAGTGCATTTAGGTGTGAGGTGATGAGTACCCTGATTTTGTAAGACAGCAGTTAAGCCAACAGAAAGCAAAGTTTAAATAAAAATACTTGCGAATAAAATAAACGTCCTCTAGAAAATTGCACACAATAAATGCAACAGTAGGTAGCTAGAATAAACATTTAAAAAATTGCTCTGTTCATTCTATTTTTTTAACAAATGAATCATCAACCGTCATAAATTTTTTCTCAATTTTCCGCGGCTTAGATTCCAAAGTCCTAGAATTTAAGAGTATATTATTGGACGGAATGAGTCTGGAGAATAGGGTTTGTGTGGTTTCGAAATAGACCTCAGAAAAATAGGATGGAATGTATTGGATGCATTGAAGATGCTGGTCAGAGGTAGAATGGAGAATGCCTCGCTGGCAGAAATGAGTGAGAACGCGTAGGAAATGGTTGGCAAGGAGATGAAGAGGCTGGAAGGTGCAAGGAAAGGAGATGAAAGAAAGGGGCGTGGGTGGTTGGACCAAATAATTAAAGGCCATGGTGCAATATAGAGGCCGTTAAAGAGGCTCAAATGCTGAAGAGGAGTGGGGAGGAGGAGGAGTTTATTGGATGAGGTGAAGCTGATCTAAAGACCCCCGGCCACACACCTTTATGGTGGCTTGCAGGGTATTATGTAGATGTAGATGTAGATTTAGAGAGAGAAATAGTGTAAAAAAATGAAATCTTTGTGAGTGGCAAAAGGGAACGAAGGTGGCTCTTGAAAACCCACCCTAGTTTAATGGAAGTAAGAGCCCCTATTGTTTAATGGAACATCTCCTACTCCCAGAACAATCTGTGAAATAGAGCAATTGCCCTTGGACTGCTGACAAAGACATTTATCCGCATGGTAATCCTCCCCCAGTTGCTCACATTGCACTCATAAACTGTTCCAGACGCATAAACCTTCGCCTCCCCTTTTTTAATGCTTTTCTTGAGAGGTGAGGAGAAAGGTCAATAGTTTTTAGGTCGGGTTATAAAGCTTTGTGGTCGCTTTCCTCTCTCCTCCCTTGGGCCGCCGAGGTTACGCACACAGCAGGGCCGTCCACTGCGCACTCGACATCCCGCCCCTTACAATCGTTAGGGGCCGGCTCAGGGCGGATGCGTGAACCTTAGCCTTAGTGAACACAGCCTTTATTCCCGCTCTCCTCGGACAAGTGTTCGTCTCACTGTAGCAGACGTGGGAATATCGCCTTGCCCTCATCCATCCCTTAAAAAACTGCGTTCCGACCCGCTGATTATGCACTTTGACCTCGAATCCAGACAAACCAGAAAATATGACAGCTGCAAAGAGTGTGTTCCCTACGATCGACGATTTCGATAATTCCCTTCTTCAAAGAAAACAGACTTTAATTTTAATTGCAATTCGTGCCCAGCCATTAATGTATTCAGTATTCGATTGAGAAATACCAGTTAACAAGAAATTATCCGTTAAATCCAAGTTTATATGAAAAGAGCCAAGAAATGGTGGGACCGCGGCAGCCTTCCTGTTGACGTAACGGGTTTAAAATTTACATTGTAGCGCATTGGGGATATTCGTCTCCCCAACTTACTATTGTATTTCAGACTCCCAAAACTCTTGTACGCGTGTATTAATACTCTCCCATGTAAACTATTAAAGATAGGAAAGTCTCTTCTGTTAAAGATGGCATTAATAGTGGCTTTCTAAGCTCCTTTGTGGACTTGGAGAAGGAATTCGATAATGTTGAATGGAATAAGATGTTCCATACTGAGGAAAAACTTGGCTTGGACTACAATGACAGAAGAATCATTTACCAGCTCTATAAGGACCAAGTGGCAACAATACGTACGCAAGACTGGAAAATATAGAGGCAAAAATCAACAAAGGAGTCCGACAAGGATGTAACCTGTCACCAGCACTCTTCAATATGTACCTACATGGAGGAAGCGATAAAAGAAACAGAAGAACAAGGTACCAAAGGAATCAAAGTGAATGGAGATTAAATCAACATGCTACGCTTCGCTGATGATAACGCTATCGTAGCAGGAAATGAGAAATACGTACAGAACTCGCTGAAAATAATAGAAAAAGTGTTCCAGGAATACAGCATGAAAGTCAATAAGAATATATAATATAAATCATATAAAGAATAATTACTAAAATCATCTGAATAAACATTCCTCAGATACATGTTAATATGGTTTCACGGAGAGTGTATCACCTAAAGTGGCGTTCGCAGCACCACCTAGCCGCAGTAGGAGGGAGAACAGTATGCACCTTTAACTTCACACGAAGAGATGACCGGCATGCAGTGGAATGCTTGCCGTCGCATTTTCCTGCCGTTGAAAATTTTCACATTTTAATGGGTTAGGAAAAATACTTTAACGTCATATTAAATCGACGGTTTCAAATAAGTAATCCAGGGTTCGATATAATTTTCGATCGAGAAAATAAAAAATATTGTGGTGGAGAAGAGGTAAATTTGTAGAATGGTAGAGTTATGAGTTCAGCAGTGTCCAGGTTGCTTGAAAAAAATTAGTAGGGGATTAATATAAAATAACAAGTTCAAAGGAATGGTTTAATCTCTTGTAGAACATTAAAGCTGTTTAATTACCTAAAGATGTTAAAACAATAGCGGAATTTCGACAGGGAAAATATAATTTGCCCGTACTCCAACAGAAACCGCCTGATTTCCAGCCAGGGGCTTTTTTTCTCTGTGATATATCTGCTATTTTGCATGTCAGTGAGTACCTCCGATAAAGTTCTTCGTGGTTAGTTCGCATTCCTAACATCCTAAAAGAATATTAAGACCTCTATCGCTACCTGACATGTTAAATAAGAATAATGAAATCAGACAAAAGGAGTGTAAGCGTTTAAAATGTCTTTCTTCCATGAGCAACGAATATACGCCTTACCCGGGATTTGAACCCGCGTCCCTCGATGTCGCGTCTGGTGCTTTCGGAGTGTTTCTCTAATTTAGGGTGTGGTTTTTTTCTCTGTAAATTCATGCACCGGTAAACATATGAACATTAATACTACCTCTTGGTTGACGAGTCAGTGATTTTTCTTATCAGTGCCGAGTGATCTCAGTTAAAATGTTTAACCTATTTAAACAAGCACAACTCGATTTGCACGAGATAAATTCATTCTTTTGTCACAACTCAGATGTAAAATAAGGACGGCATTTATTTCTCCATCTCAGCGTTGAATGAGACACTGGGCAGAAAAAAACTAAAGGCATGGGAAACGATCACTGATTTCTCCATCTAAAAGAGACTTCACATGCGTCATCATCCATTCATGAGGATTTGAAACCTGTCTTGCACATTCAGCGGGATGCACAAAAAAAGCTGGACTACCTTTTAAGAATTCATGCTCGCGTATACACAGGTAGCCTTACCTCAGAGAGTCCCTCCACCACGTCATTAAGGATTCCGAGAGAGGAAATCCATTGACCCAGCGGGTAAAGAGGACATTCCGTAAGCTCAAAGGAATGAAAAAAAATTCACCCGTCCATTTTACGTCATTACCTGGAGCGCATTGAGTGAGGGTCATCACGTTAATGGGAGCGGGCAAAAAAAGGACATGAACGAGGCTTAAAGAGACTTTCTTGCCAAACGAATGCTAGGAAAGCTAAGTTTCGATATTTGAGTGCTGCCTGCGTGCGGATGAAGCAACTTTAATCCACCTTTTCGTTTCCTAGGCAACATTCTGCCACACAGACATCGCCGAAGCTTCTCAAAGTTTATACTTAGTTAGGAGAATTAATGCTGAAGGAGTTTATAATCAGAGTACTATTATTAGTGCTCCTCAAACGAAGGGAGGTTTAGGTGAACGTAAAAATATTACCGTGAACCCTCTCTTTTTTTAGGATTTCTGTTTTTCGTCCAGCGAATTTCTTACCTTGTTCCATTCCAAACCAATTACCCCTTCGAATCCTCTTTCTACCCTCTTACCCAAACAGCGACGTCGGAAGTGGGATGCAAGAGGGGGCCGAAGGCCCCCCCCCCAAGAATTTGCTCCGGGCCCTTTAGAACTGAGTTGTCTACATTAATAAAAATTAAATTTCACTTGATCCCCGATTGCTATTTCCCTTCTGACACATATTCTCACACATTCATATGCTGTTTTAGCGAAATTCTAGTCTCTACCACCTCCTATCCGCAAAAAAATGCGGCCCCTTTTGTTATGAGCCAGGCCCTGTTCAAGGAACTCCCCGACCACCTAGCGAAAATAATTCCAACGCCCCTGCACCCAACATCCATTACTCTATTACGAAGTTAAACACTACTTTGCCCCTTGTAACTTCCTCTATCTAGTTTCTCCACGATCTCCAATGGGGGTGTTACATCTGAACGGAAATCGCTATTTTGCACAAGAAATCGTAAGATCGAAACGAAAAATGAATTTTAGTGAAAAATAATTATTCTAACCAGAGCCGTTCACTCATAGATCGAAAATTAAAATAATCAAGAGGTGACGCCCACCGAACGCGCTGCGTTAAGGATTACTACGTCATTCAACCCCCGTCCTTAACAGTTTTTAGGGGAAGGGAAGGGAGTGAAGATGGCGGGGGGGAGGAGGGGGGGGGGGGCGGAAAGTCAGCTCGTACAGACGCTGTCGCAACCACTTCCATTGGCAGAGTCAGCTAGCTGTGTGTCCCCGATTGTGATAAGGCGAAGGAGCTTCGCGATAAGACTGAGAATTTAAAATTCGTGAACACTGAAGTGCCAAAAAACGGTAAAAATAAATTACTATGCATCTTTAGGCCATGAGTTATTTCACTTTTCACTCGCTCCAGAAGAACTTACAGATGACTATCAAACAACAAAGCATGGGTTACTTTAGGTATGTACTGTAGGTTCAATACTTGGCAAGCTATATCGGAGAACAGACTGGGCGGTCTCGAAATCCTTCTTGAAGATACAATGGGTGGAACTTCCGATGTCCAGCTTAGTCAGAAATCTGAGACACCATCTTTCCTCGCCTAAGTCTACCCATCTAGCAGTCCAATACCTCAGAATAACTACCTCAACAAGATATTGAAATACCTCCCCCCAACACCCTGGTTACTGTCTTTCTGGTATAAAAATGGCATTGGAGTCAATTTTGTCTCCTTTTAGGAATCAGCATACCATTCGGCTAATTCAACCTCATAATTTATTTGGTATGTAACTTGGTACTGTTATCTACGTTTATAATGCCAATCTAACAATGCAAATTCTAGGCTCAAGCAGGAGGCTCAAGGAATAATGCAAAAATTATTCTAATTTATTAAAATTGACTTAAGTAATCTTGTGATTTTTTCTACGTGAAACCATACGTATAAATAGTAGATGTACTACTTATGAGTAGGTATTGCTTACAGAGAACATCACTATCTTGAATGAGGAAAATTCACGGCGAGGCATTTAATCGTCAAGAGGACGCTGCGATCATCAGTAGAGGGAAAGAAAAAACAACATAATCAGGTCGTTCTGGTTAAAAATCGCCTTTAAAATGCCCATCACTTGGCCATTAAAAACTTTAGGCTAAGATTAAAGGGAAGGGCTTATTTCCCTGCCTCCAGCCTGCTCATGTGCTGATAAGATTATTCCTTACCAATTCACTGTATCACTATCTCTTTTTATCTTCGCTCCGCTAGATAGGGTGTTGCGGTATGAACATGAGATAATTATATAATTTAGGGTGTGATTTTAACGACTCCTGGGTTACAAACATGAGTTGTAAACTCTTCATTATCAGAGCTGCTAAACTGCGGCGGCTAAAAACGGTTGCTTAAATATTTCATGAAGTGCATTTCACGGTTAGAGTTAAGCAGTAAAAGAGCAGTAATTCAGGTGATATAAAAGACAAAACTAGTCCTGTTACTGCGTATTAGGCACGTATTTCTTTCTTGCAATGATATTTTTTTAATGCTCCTCTTTTTTAAGGTGCTCCATTAAACCAGCGGATCTTTTTTCTGTAAAAATGTAATTTTTACACTGTATATTTTTATTCCCATAGAAACTTCGAGATATTCAGATATCTTCAGAAATTATAGAAAAAATGTTTCTCCAATCATCTACTTGACCAAAAAAATATAGTCACTTAAATTCATTTCAGAGTTATGCAAAAGTTGTCATTTAGTCAAATCATGCATAATGACGCGGTATCTTCGCTTGAACGAAATGAACGACAGCTACCTCCACGGTTAATGTTTACAGGTTAAATACTTCTATCCTTACCAGTTGTGAACTTGAGTGTTTCCTGAAAGGAAGGGCTTAAGATAAACGGAGCCCACGCACCTATTTCATGACTTTTCATTCATTAGAATTAGTAAACGGGTACGGTGAAAAGTCGTCCATTGCACGACAAACGTTAAACGAAACACGCGACGGAATATCGCACAAGAATTCCACCATATCTAGCGGTGTATATGCCGCAGAGTATTTGCAAAGCCTCAAGAAATATTTGATTCGGCTCTTAGTATTATTTAATAGCAGAATGTTGGATTTGTGGCTTCCATTTGATCGTAAGGCCAAAGTTATCAGTAGCGGAAGTAAACTCTGTTATGGCTAGGATATTCTCTCGTATCCTACAGGGTTATGTTATCGGCCCCGCACTGTTCATTTGATAGTTATAGAGTATGGTGCTTTAGTGATGAAGATTAAACCACATTGTATAACATGGCTCCTAATCCTTAAACACGCACACTATCTATGCCTCAGGCATGATTTAAACCAACGGTTATTAGGCTGCCATACAGGCTTAACACGAATATTCTATTACTTATATGCATCAACGATATTAATAAAAAAACACCAATATATAAGATTTGTGCTGGATCATATCGCATAAGGTGATATAGCTGCGAAAGCGGAATCCAAGTCATTACATATTAACCATATGAAAGTTAGTATTATGACTGGAGGGTGCAATTGAACCATAAAATACTTAGTAACTATTGGCTAATTTGAAAACTAAACTTTGCCAAGTCACCAACTCAAATTTACGACGCAATGAAAATTAAAGTAAGTGTAACGAGTGAACAACTTCAATATTTAAAATTAAATATCTAGGTGTCACGGTTACTTCTAGCCTATCATGATGTAGTCTCAATCAAAACACCATTTGCTCTATAATTATTAGACTTGATTTCTCGAAATTAATAGTACTGAGTTACTCTGGAGTAAAAACTATATATAATATTTAGATAAAATTAATAAATATTTAACTCTTGATGCGAATAAGATAACATGGAACTTTGGGATTTGTAAAAATCTCCTGTGAACCCACAGGCAGAGTAAGAAGCTATCGAAGTTATTTGTCCTGAAAGCTCCGAATTTTAGAAGGTTGGACGCTAAATTATCGGTGCGTGATAAATTTAAATTTCACTAGTTTGGTGCCAAAATGTGTCATCAGTAAGTAAGAAACCAAAATAACGAGGAAGGTGGTGACGGACAGAGAATTTAAGAAAACATTTTTCCCACAGTCAATCCTCTTCTTCAACTCCAATAAAAAAAACTCCAACTCGACCTAAACCTCAAAGTGAGTATCGCTATTCATCCGTTTCGTCCTTATCCTTTTTTCCCTTAAACACTGTTTTAATAAAGGGTGATCTAACACCCCCAACCAAAAACCCTTACAATGGCATCATATGCAATTTTTGACCATTGCGCGGAGAGTTCGTACTAATGAGGATAAAAAGACTTCGGAGCTTTTGGTCTTACGGTCTTCAGTGTGGGATTTCAACAACCAGAAATAATAGTAGAATTTTGGAATGCCTTTCAATGAATTAGGTTGAATAACAACAGTCACAGCTGCATGAATATCCTTCGGGCATTTGTGTTACATGCCGAGTGATCCTTACCAACTGGAATCTGAAAACCTTTCTTTGTTATCGAGTCATTCAGCCGTTTAAACAGACAATCTCTATCGAAGTGAAGTAACGCATCCACACAATCTCCGTTTGAAGTCTTTGCTGCCCCGGTAACTGTTTCCTCTCCTAATAACAAAGGGCCTCTACTCTTGGTTTATTATCTACATTCCTCCTCCGTCCTTCTAGGAAATGCTTAAGTTCCAATTGGTGAGGAGAATCATAACTTCCGGATTAACACCAACAATGGGGAATATGCATGAAATTTGTTTCTCGAAGATTAATGATGTACTTGATGCGTAATTTTCTCACCAATTTAAATATATGAGCCAAATTTTTCTACGCCCACCACAAAGATTGTTAAATAAATTTATAATATTCCCAGAAATTGACGAAAGTCACGTGACCTAAAACGCCTTCTGACGTCACTGCACGGTATAGGTTCCATAGTGCTACGGAGATAGACATTTATTTTTAACAGAAAACGAAGTGAATATATTGTTTTGAGGTTTTTAGCCGTTTCTTGAACGAAACGATGACTGAAAAAATTCTTAATAAAGCACATTCCGACAATTTACTTTGGTTGACTCCCTTATGGCGGCGTTCTTATAAAAAAAACCAGCGATTGCATAGACGTAGTAGCAATTCTTGGGCACTAAACAGGCATTATATAATTAATGGACGATTTGCTCGTTACAACCCATACTACGTGAATAAAAATTCGAAATACAATCGTTTATTGCATTAAAGAAATGAGATAAATGTATACGCTATCGCCAAGTATTTATTTAATAATTTACCTCCACGCATAAACAGATAAACAACGCCCATAGTGATACCGTGCCGTGACGTCATGCGATGACGTCGTGTTTTTAAACTGCCGAAAAAGTACAATTTTCAAAGAGTGATGTCTTTGTAAAAAACTTAATTCTTCAGCAAAATTCTCGCCAAGCACATTTTAGCAAATAAACTTCACATTAAAAGAGTTATAAAAAATAGTGCATGTTCCCCATTGAGGTAACTTCCATTTCTTTCATAAGTATTGGTACCATGAAATTATAATTGGCTTTGTTAAAAGTAATGATGGGAAAATATACCGGCTAAAATAAAAATAAATTAAATTTAGTAATGTTGACACTGAAGATTACACTTAATATAACTGAAAATGAAAAAGTGAAGATAAAAATGAAATTATTCTCAAAACATTCTGAGCATTAAATGTTCTACCTTAAAATCGCGAACAATAGGTTGAGAAAAGGCAATATTTGAAATAACATATCTCAAATAGTTCCTAGACATTCTGTGATGCATTAAAACTACAAGGCAATTTCATACTACGTGCAGAAGTCCACATTTGTTGCCATAGTTCCACAACTAAAGCGTTTGGCCTCCAAATGATTGTCTTTAATCCGATAGAAACTTCCTGTAAGGGCATTCTCTGCTGAATTATTGTCCACTGGAAAAGCTATTTTTTTAAATAATGGGAAAAGGTCACCATTTTGTGACTTAAGTAGAGGAGTTAAGAAAATATTCATATATGGTAAAGATATAACGAGAAATGTCAGGATAGTGAACATTAGCTCCTCAGATGGTGTTTACAGGTAGAACGTTTTGAAATAAATTGATTTTTTATCTAATGGAGAGCACTAAACAAACATTGGTTGAAGTATTAAGCATGAAGAATAGGTTGAAGGCAATATATCTTCGAGAAAGCAAGATCTAAATTTGAATATAACAAATGAAATAGGTTCACTTGTAACTTTGTGGAAATTCATCATGACAATTGATTTATTCCAAACTTTTACAAACCACAATAAAATTACAAACACACGACCCAGGTTTCGGCGCTAAGCACCATCATCAGGTGAAGTCACAATGCGAGATCCCTGTATATATATACCACAAACTAGACTGGAGCGGGGGTGGAAAGGGGGGTGTTGATGAGAAGGGGGTGGGAGGTAATTAGGAGGTAGACCGGAGTGTGTGGAGGGTGGAGAGATAAGCGGTGCTTTGCAGGGATAGTGGTAGACCTTGGGTAGAATGGGGGAGGGAGCGTAGGCAGCAAATGTGTCGAGGATAGGCGAGGAGGCCGGATACAAATATTCATTCATAACTGAAACCTTCAGGTCATTCAATGCTTTTAATATCTCAAGTTGCTCAAGAGCATTCAACTCCCTTCTGTTATTAGAAATATGTAAAATGTCTACAATAAAATCACTACGATGATCACAGTCTAAAAGATACTTCGCGAAGTTGCTCTTGTCGTCGTTGTTATGCTTAAAAGCATTGAAATGTTCTTTACTTATAATGTTAAAATTCCTGGCTGTTTGACCCACATACACTCCATTGATGATGGGTGTGTCCTTGGGTGCTAGTGATGAATTGTATGTGGGTCATACATTGCCACGTTGACATTTTACATATTTCTAGACATATTTTTACATATGACTCTATAGAGTCAACTCAAGGGTGCAATATAGGCGATATTAATGGCTCACCGCATGCATTCAAATCCAATCCCAATTCTAAATCGGTAAGAAAGAGTAGACGAGGTTGGCGGCGTTCTCGGCGTAAGAGGAAGGATCGGTGACTAAAACATGTGATTACTTGACATCGTGTGATGTACATACATCCATTGGAATATATGTGACAACCATTCCATATCGCATTAGACCAAGTAAAATTTTGATGCAAAGGACTGACGACAGACCTATGTCTGAGCTAAAGAACCTACGTTAAAAATGTTTGGAAAAGTAATTCGTATAACTTGTCCGCTCTCTTATTAGAAAAAAAAGAGGGGTATGCAACATGAGAAATGATGTACGCTTGTTGAGAAATGGTCGCGAAATGGAAGAAATTCCAAGAAATAGCTGGAAATGGTTAGAAATGGTCATAAATGGTTAGAAATGGACGGAAATGGACTAGAAATGGTTAAAATGGATCGAAATGATCAGGAATGGAAGAAATGGGATAAATGGCCAGGAACGGTTAGATATGGTCAGAAATAACCAGGAATGGATATGAATGGACAGAAATTGATATAAATGGATATAAATGTACAGAAATGGATAGAAATGGACAGAAATGGGCAGCAATGAATAGAAATGGATGAATGGAAATGTGGTGTACACTTGTTTTCGAAGTTGCGTACCCCTCGGATAAAACCCAGCAGAAGGCTAATGCCCAAAGATGCGTTCCCTGAATATTATTTTCCAATAATGCTCTTCACCATGGTATTTATTTTGAAATAGCCGCATTAGACTCGGTTTATGATTTAGAACTCTGAACTGATGGATGACATAAGATTCGGAATGCGCCAATGAAAATGTGCCCTGAAAATATAAATTTACTACGATTAAAAAAAAAGTTAATTACTTTTGAAGGGATTCCATGTGCATAAAAAACTAAGTCATTTATCCTTCCGTGGTGTGAACTATACTTTGAATATAAAATTGGCAAGAGAGAATCGCAATACTTACCAAGAAGCTTCGTACTAGTGCAATAAATTTAATTTTCCATTATTAGCTACACAGTTTTGCACAGCTATCTGCGAAATAATAGCAGAAATATAATAAATTCGCAACTTCTAAAATACTCTTTTTGCATAGAAGTTAGGAACTACTTTTATAGAACTTTGAACTTTAATTTTGCTCATCTGAAAATCATCAAAAATAATGAAACGACGTTTTTCTGATTTCAGTTCAAAACACCTTAAAAGTTTAATATTTAAGTACGGCGTGGCAAAGTTTTAAGCATGAATTTTGTCTCTAAATTATAGAAGTAAAGATATTCTTTATTTTTTAACAAAGTTTTTAACCACGTCATTTAGAGGAGGAACTTTTAATTAAAGATTATTCTTTGCATAAAACTAAATAATCACTGAAATCATCTATTTTACTGCAGAAAAGAAAACGAATTTCTTTTTTGAAAGATTCATAAAAAATTTTGAGTTTAACATATTGGTACTGTAGAAATTGGACGAAAAATCAAAGCCATACTTTTCCGGACGGCATTCAAAGAAACTGTAAAGGGAAGTGGAAATTTACCTGTGTTAGGAACGAAAAAGAACTTTATTAAATTTTTCTCATACTTCAAGAGACAAGCTAAGTGTCAAGGAATCCAACTTCTGAGTCTAAAATTCTCGAGATGTGTTCAAGAGCCTCAAGCAAGCTTACTTCTCTGAACACATCACGACCTCATAATCCACGGCCATTTACAAACGCCGCCGCTCCGGGGCACAAAAGATTTTCAAAAATGTTTCTTGTGAACAATGGGAAGTCATGTTGCGCGTAGGAAGCCTTCATTGTTGACAGTTAATACTGGTTAAAGTTAGGGAAATATTTTTGCGTTATCATGCAAGATTTCTTGAGGCTACCCACGCCGTCTCTCTGATATTAAAGGCTGCTTTTTGGAGTTTATCTACAAATAAAACACCCTCCATCCCTATCCGCAAACAACTCCAACCTGGTCTGTCTGATTTTGCCAATCATGGTTCACTGCGTTTTTTCTCGAAACTCAGGGTGGATCCCCTATTTCTCAAAATAGAAGCTAAAGACTGGGAGAGAAATCCTATTTTGTTTGTAACTCTAGCTCTATGTAAATAATATGCAATCCACAAATGATGCTGCCGAAAGAGGCGTCGCTTTAACCAAACATTTTAGTAATGTACTAACAAAGGATGAAGAGGAAAACAGGGTTTGTCTGTTTTAGTTGCTAATGACAGGAAGTATTGAAAGAAGAATAACGAATTTTTCGTAAATTTGTGCCTTTCATTCCTAAACACCCAGATCACAAGCGATAATAACCTAAAAAAAAAAACAACATCTTTTCCTGGAAGTTAGGCTACTAGATGTTATGAAAATGCGACTGTGTGGTTCAGAATGGTTCCGGGTGACAACTGACATCAAACGATGTCACTTACGTTCAATAAATTTTTTGTAACAAAGCTCTGAAGTGCAAAAAGATGCCATTTTGGGTTAATCAGTATTTCAAAACTTACCGCGCCCTGCGCGACCAATAAAAATTATCGCTCCGACTTCCGGTTTTGGTTTTGAGATTTGTATGTAAAAGCGAAACTTTTGACGAGCCCACCCCTCACATTTTTACCCACTTTCCGGATATGGACCACCCTAACCCTCCATCAACCCTCGTTTTGCTTCGTCTACAGAGTACAATCAAGAGAACCTTGAGGTTTGAATGTGATAATTCTTCTTGATGTCCTTCACATTGATGTATTGCTATATTTCCTCCCCCCATGTATATTTATTTGATTTGTATCCACCTTCTCAATGACAATACCGCTTTGCCAGGATTAGCATTCCTTAATCATCCTTGGAAACCATAGACCTTCGAGGCGCAACTCTGGCAGAATCTTTACGGGCTGTATAATTCCCAGGAGTACTCTTGGGAAAACTTTGACCAAGTATTTATAATAAAACGACGCGGTCCGACGAACAAATAACGAATTGCAAATCATTCTTGCGAACATTTCGGATGAACAACATAATAAATGAAACGATATGGTAAATGTGATAAGGGTGAGTACAACACCACAAGTTACAGTGAAAAAAAATATTATATAGGTATATAAATAGTAGCTTATGAATGGAGGCAGTCACACCGTGATAAGTATAGATAGTTGCTGTTGTTCCTTACAACATTGTTGATATTTACAAACAAAATCAAGATAAGCGGGTAAATCCATTAACTTTTTGCATGCAGAGTTTGCAATCCTTAAATTAACAATACAAATTGTGTTATGAAATTCAGACTAACAGGAAATAAAAACGCGGGTATATCAATGTGGGAAAAGTGTGGCTTACAGGTAATTCATTTTACCAAAATGGATAACAACTGCGGGAGATCACAATTTACTACACAAGCCTAAAAATATGTAGTGTTAGTCTTCTATCATGCTTAGAGTTAATGATAATTCGAGTAATTCCTCTCAATGAACGAAGTTTAACTTTACTATCATACAATGTTGAGTGTACACAACCATTGTGATGCGGATGCTCAATAATATTTGGTATCCACTGCTGCTCCTCTTCATTGCCAAAATTAATAAGCCAGTTGGATTTTCCAAATGGGCAAACATGTTATTCGTTTTCATGAGAAAATTTTCGCTTGTTTTAGAGGAAAATTAATTCATGAGGCACACAAAGTGAATTTTATTTGTGCATATACGTTGATAATAGCATGGTATTTCTAAACTCATCTATAGGTAATCCAAGAAAAAATACTACGATTCAGTTCGGGTGATCCACTTAAGAACGCAAGTTGCCCGTCAGTATAATTTATGCTCAAAATAGGCACTTCTCGTATTAAAAACTAGTAAATCTATTGGGATCATAAGGTGGATCAAAGAAAACACACCCTTTCAAATTACATTCCATACTTCGTAACACGTCTTCAACTATTCCAAATATCTACTCTTAGCAATAAAGGGGATTGAACTTTGTTTCTTGTGACGCACTAAAGTTGTTTCCTCAATCATCGAGTCACTTTCACCCCTGGAGCAAAGAGACGGGAAAGTGCAATTGAATTGATCAAGTCGTACAAGCGGTAATCTCGGAAACATGATAATTATAGGAATGCATATGTGTAATGGTAATGAACTCTAATGGGTCTTTACTTTTACGTGTACGGAGCACGCTTTTTTTAAAAATAGGCTATCGAATATCTTTTGAAGAGAGAAAAAAGAAGTTAGTACATGTTTATGAATTCTATGAGCAAAATTGGTAATGTCAGCTTCCCCTATATTTCCACTTCAAAATACGAACGAGACAGATTTTCACGTCACATGTTTGCTTTTAAGGTATACTAAGCAGCTATAAAAGTTTATTCATCTGGATTGGTAAGCTCTTATATGATTATTTCGGTGACCTATTGATTTCAGGATAATAGAAAATGGTTAATACTTTTGGTAAAAAATAGCTTATAGTGTCAGATTTTATATTTTTTTATTCTCATGTTGCTATCAACTAACTAGTGATGGATAAAAATTACTTATTACGTTTAAAAATATAAAAAATTAAAGTATAGTACCACGTATAAATGAAAAGTTAGCGAAAAATAGCTAATGTAATGTACTTGTACGCCATACATAACGTTGCTTACGTTGTACTAACAAAATCAGGTTCTTGAACGGTCCCAGTCTGATCTCCCCCTGTGTCTGACCATCTGGGGCCCTATTCTGTAAGGCAACAACCTCGGAATTCCGAGGTTGGGTCACGGAAGGACGTCACAATCTCGGAAGGATCGCCAAGTACGCAATTCTATAACAGTTTCACGGATTCAAAACCTCGGAATATGGTGTTTCCGTTTCCGATGAAGGCATGGGTCTCGGAAACACAGCAATCCAACCGGAAACAGCAGCAGATGGTTCTACTTCACGTAATATATTCACGAATTTAGCGAAAATAATAAGCCTATTGTGTTTGTTGTGGCAACAGAGATATCATTATTTACGGCACGTAAGCATTACGGCAGATTGAATTTCGTCTGCAGTTTTTTTGGTGTTATTTTTATATTGTGTTAAATACGCAAGTGTTCGCACGTACATATTGTCCATACGTAAGTAAATTTAGCATATAAATTGAAGAATATACTTATCTACAGCGGATATGGATTGATTGATCGTTATTTTCATTAAGCTTATAACGGAGTCTCTGCCGTATCGTGTTCTTGTTATGTGTATTACTATCGGGAACTTCGAATTCAATACTGCATATGAGCACGATGTTATAATTAAGAAACGTATAAGCTTATCTTTAATTAATTTAATGTAGTGATTGATTGGGTTGACTGTTCTCAACACTGCCAATATTTCAATTATTTTACCCGTAGGAGCATCAAACTATCGTACACATATTTTTGTTAGTTATGTACGAGCCGTTAGTTATGATGCTGAACGATTTGAGCTGTTGATTCAGTACATAGCCTTAGATGTTTTCCAGCCAGTGATTTGTTGCAGTGGCTGCCAAATAACCGGGTTCCATGGTACCCCTACTGAATTACGCCAAACCGTGGTAAATGTCACCCTTCTCATACCATGCACAGCTAACTCATATCTCACTCTTGGAATTATCTCAAAATGACAGCAACTAACTTACACTCCACATTGAAATACGTATTTATGTAGAAATTTCCTCATCACTGACGCAAGAGCAATAGGTTGGTGGTGCTATATAATAATTGAATAACCTAAACCACCTTTTCACACTTACTATATCTATGCAAGAATGCATGATCTTTCTCAGTGGTAGCATTTGCCTATTTGTTAAATATGTTGTTATCTTTACTGTTCCTTGATGTAACAAGTTTTTTAAATTATGAAGTATTTTATTCTTAACTGTAAACATACAAGAAACTAAGTGTTTCTACATATTTTTAATTGACAAGAATTGTGATATAAAATGATATTAAGAGAACAAATTGTGCAATAAAACTAGAATTAAAAAGAACAAGTTTGTGAAATAATGCAAAATGGAAATAGCAAAAACATATAGGTATCATCCAATTTTAAGACAATGATTCACTGCCTTCTGAGGTATCGGTAAAAAAGAGATTTATAGGTTTTAGACATTAATATCGTCCTTCATAATATACAGTTTTAATTAATATAGTTACAATTTTAAATAAATTTACAGTACAAGCATCCTTGGGGTGCAAACTAATCGTTTCACCAAAATGAATATACACATACAATTGTCATTAGAATTCTGCTGCGATAAATTAACTACAGAGCGATTTCCCTGCAGAAAGTAATTAATGTCGAAGGATAATGCATATACTTTTAAGTGCTTACATTGAATTCTTTGGTACCTTCCAATTCGCTACTGGCAAATGTGTCACTTAAATGTTCGGAAATGAATTCCAGGAAATTTTTTACTTAGTTTCACGAGCAACTGGCTAATGTCTATTTGTGCGTTTTTCAAAATTATAAATGCCCCTCTACCTACATTACATACTTAATCACCCACCGTCACCGTTCTCGCAAACACGACATCAATACGATCACTAGTTCCCACCATAGCACAATTCCAAAACTCCCTTCCATGACAAGTAAATGCTAATTGATTACCTTTATCAATACACAAAGTTGCTTATTTTATGTCCGCAAATGGCATCTGCTCTTTCATATTACTTTTTGACTATCATCACGTCGATTTAGGAGTTTGGCGTTCAAATATGCACATATTCTTTTAAAGTTTCACAGACACATTAAATTATATAGATTCATTTATTAAATATATAAAAATCACATAATGTGACACTTGTAATTCAATTTTACATTAAATAAAGATAATTAGTTTCACGAAAATATATAGGTACTCACCAAATTTGCTAACCATCCACAATGTTGTTTTGTGTTGTTTTTGTTTGAAAAACAAATCACTGCTGATTTTTCTCATTGGCTCGTCGATGTTACGTCATAACAGTCATGACGTAGTTCACCAATACTTCGGCAAACTTCGCCTCCTCTCTCCGAGGTCGAGGGGAGGAAACGGAAAAGTCGTCGAAGTCCTTACAGACTAGCGTTTTCGAGTCTCCGTGGCCAGATCACGGAAACGGAATCTGAAACGTCGAGGAATCGGAAACAGAAAGTGATATTTACAGAATAGGGCCCCTGGTCTTTTCTCTACCACTCGGTATCTACTACGCAGCCCTACATTATTACCTCATAAATATGTACTTCATATCTTATATATTCTGAATTCTCTCCCTCCCTCCCTTAACCAGCATCCAGCAGAAAGTCCACTTTTTCTGCATCTTTCAAATATCCCATCTTCCTTCATTCCTCTTCCCGTAGCAGATGGCACCATTAGTAGCAGTTGGCGAATATGAATGGGCGATTATAGATTGAACTTTGAGACTGAGAATCACGCTACAAAGATTAATTTATGGCTTTTACTCTTAAGAAATGCACCGAAAGCTTGCAAAGGTATAGAGTGTATATTTATGTAGGCCTACATCAATTAACTCCATTTGAAACGAATAAGAGTTATTTAGTCAAAGTGTGTTAAATAAAAGTGTGAAAAATACAAAGTTAAGTTTTTCTTACAATACCAGCATTACTCCTAAATATATCGTTATATTTTGCATTATACGTTTGCCTTAACTGTTCTTTTATTACGAGATAAATGTTGTTAAGATGCTGATCGAAGGAGTGACACGAAGGACTGTAGCCGAAGTGACAGTGTGTGTGCAAAGGGCGACGGGGTGGAATTGGGGAGGGGGGTTGAAACGGCCGGCCGCCGTCGGGGTCCGTCCCCCTTGAAAGAGAGGAGATATCGATTCGGGCGTGGTGCACGACTTCAAACTGCAATTCCCCGCCGTTTGGCCCGCCCTCTGCTAATGCCCTTTGGTGGCGGCCCTTTCACTGATGCGAAACGAGGCGCCGATTAAGGATTCTGCGCCAGGGAAGGCACCGGCCCCTCGTGATACGGATGCATGGGCGGAGAGCGGAGGAGAGGGAGCGAGTCCGATGGACTTGAGACCGTGAAAAGGAACTGGCTGTGGAATATAAGATCATCCTCAAATATTTAGGGGAAATTGAAGGGTGCGTGGGCGGGCTTGGTTGTTCATCTACAACTACACGATACCCAGCAAGCCACCGCGAGGGTTTGTGGCAGGGTGTGAAGATCACCAAGTATGCACTATTGACATGCAAACAAGCAACTATAGTGTCTCATGCAACTAGATCGTTAGTATCTACAGTATTTAACAGAAGAGACTTTCCGATCTTTGATAGTTTTCATAGGAGAGTATTAATCTACATCTACATCTACACGATACCCTGCAAGCCACCGCGAGGGTGTGTGACAGGGGGTGAAAATCACCAAGCATGCACTACTAACATGCAAACAAGCAACTATAGGTAGTGTCTTATGCAACTAGATTGATATTATCTATAGTATTTAAGGGGTTAATACAGTCATCATGCACTACAGACTAGTCTAAAATATTTCACCTACCTATCCCTTTGCTATGCTGCCTATTCTGTTCTCTTATAGTACGAGGGAAAAATGCCATTTTGAATCTATCAGTACGACAATCTATCTCTATAATCTTATTTATCTGGTCGAATTTTGCATAATACGCTGGTTTTTTTAATATGCCCCTAACATCTACAGTAAAGCTATCTGATAGATGTTCTGTGGAGACGAAGGAGATCAAGATAAGATCGTTACTTTGAGCTGAACGAACACTTCCGTGTTTTTTCCTCTGGAAAGCGATGAATAAATATTTTGAGGTTACGAGCGATTTCCAATGTGGAATAGTTTTTACTACTTTCTGCTTCAGTGTCCCCTAGAATGCATGAATGGATCGGTGGTAGCCTTGGCAATGGGGTTTAAAAACTGAACTTAAGCGATTATTGAATTATTTCACCATGTATTTTAAGATAACTATACGTAAGATAACCAAAAACTCCCCAAAGATACAAATAAGTAAATTACTTCATATTAAGAAGCACTATTCAATGATTTTTTGTGCGTTCAGCCCATTGACGCATGTAACTGATATGCAAACGGTTACAAAACTTTATCTTTACATTTTCATGTTTTTAATTTAAGTGGCCTTTAAAAGTCAAAACTTCATACAGTACCATGCTTTTACAACAAGTGAAGCAGTGGGGTACAGTCCTTTTGCACCAGTTTGGCACATCTGGTTTGTTGAGCCTTGCTAACCGTATGTTAAATACCACACGTCATGATTTCATTATCTTTCTATATTCCCATCGATATCATTGTTAGCAGTTTTTCCTCTTAATAATATTTATTTCATTAAATAGTAAACTAAAATGTAGTACATCGGTTTATTATTCGATATTTATTAATCGGTCGTTAAGGTAGAGAACCAGTTTCATAATTATTTGGATCCCACCAATGATTATATGATTTCTTAATAAGTCGTTTCACGAGATTTAAGCATATAAAAGATCACTAAATTTCCTTATTCTCTTTATTTACTTATTAACTCTGCTATATCGTTCTCTCTATTGGTAATCGCTGAACTATTTAGTTAAAATTTTCATGATGGCATTCTCAGTATTAATGGTTCTAATCATATTTCATAAGTTAATTAGCGCGACGTGTGCAACGAAGTTAAACGAGAATAAATATTTTAAGCTTCTCAGGAATCACTCCAAAGAAAAGTTAAAAAACAAATCGGTTTTCAAACTTTCCAAATTATATACGTAATATCGACAGCGTCTAAATTTCTATGATAATAATGTGTAATATGTAAAGTAATATGTGAAGCACTGAATTTTAGGTAGAATTTGATCCATTAAAAAAAGGCGTGGATCAACTGAGATGATATAATAAATGAAAACTAAAATTATCGAGTCCAAAAAATGAAAAAAAAACAGGTGTCACGTAGAAAGTAGGAACGCAATTGAAAATATTTCGGGCGAGCATTCTCCATCTTCCGGTACAAAGAAGTGAAAATAGTAACCAATAAAATTAATGGCTACGATAGAAGAGGAAATTTTCTGGTTTTATGAAAGAGGTTTACTAGAATCAGACAGGATGGGTCATTCTCAACCCCATAAAGGGAAGGGGGCGTACCCAAAAGTTTGAAGATCGATTTCAAATGAAGAAAGTGAGAATGAAGCGATGTTGAATATGAATATAATTCATAAAAATTGTATTCTGATTGTGGGTGCGGTTCAGGACTGAGAGGTTCGTACTGAGAGGATGTTTTGATAAAGAGACTGTCAGGCCAACGTGGAGGCAGAGCAATAAAAAAGTGTCAATTTGTAAATTATATCCATGGAAGCGCAGGTGGTGTGTAAACGGATGCGATAAGCAAAGGAAAGATTAGGACTGAAGAAATAAGGATTATTGTTGAGACGAGGGTATATTTTTCAACGAGGATCATAAAAGGAAAGTGCTCGGAGTATAAGTTTACAACGAGCGATTAAGTTTGCAGCTTCGGTGAAAAAAACACCTTCAGTGTGAGAGATGTTCGGTAGATGCAATTTGAAAAAGTTATTTATGTTAAATTTAGTAACTCAGGTTAGGACAGAAGTCTGGCTACAAAGATTTCATGCAATGAATTTCATATTAATAATGGGTGGTAAGGTGAGATGATATGCATTTTACTATTGGATTTATGGCAAGGCAAGGTAGCGAGAAAGGGTCATTGAAGTATTAACAATATCTAAGACACACGGTACAAAATGAAGAAACTAAAAATCAATAAGCTCAATCATACCCATAAATAATGAGAAAAAATTTAAGATAAATTAGACGTTGAAAAGGCAGAAGTAAACGTAATATGGGATTTAAAAAAAATGACAAAAGGCAATAGATGGAACGGTGGGAAAATATGGCAGGATGGCTGAATTTGAGAGAAGCAGCCTATTAGATGACAAGAATGGATCAGAAACAACCGAAAAAAACGAGAATGGACAGGTATAGATGCGTAGGCTGAAGTGCCAAGTGTGGGGAAGAGAATAGGATGACTAAGGGGAAAAAAACCAAAAGCCCAGAAGGAAGAAGGAAGAAAAATCACAATTCTTGATGGCAATGAAGGTGCAGAAGGACAGCACGTTGATGGGATATCAATGCATTACAATTGAGATTGAGACAGACGATACGATGGCCACGTGATCGATAGATTTTACAATAGCTGCTGCACTTAAGTGCAGCTGCTATTGTAAAATCGTAAGTCGTAATCGTAAATAAGTAAGTTAATATGTGATCGATATTTTGGTGCAGCAGCGATTGAAGTATTTAGATCAAAATTAGGGGTGGTGGCATTAAATTCTAAAATGTAATAGGATTATAGGATGTCACATAGGGAAAGAATCAGAAAGAAAGATAGGATGGAAAGACGGAGAGTATTTGGGGCGTCTTTGACATGTCTGAATGGAAACAACTTGAGCATAATAACCGTCCTCAGAGACAGTTACGAATGTTGAGACGCAAGAAGACCTTCTCAAGGAGTCCCAAGGATAGATTGGCAGATGAGGGACCCATTTGTAAATTTGCAGCCCCTCACATCTGCTAGAAAAGTTGATCTAGACCAGAGGTACGGATTCCTTTTCTATGGGATGGTCAATTTATATTTATCCCCAGGAGCTGTCCCTAGGGGTCGCAATATGCACTGTGGGTCACGTACATTCAGGCGCGGCCTGAATGTACGGGTTTAGGTTTAGGTTTATATTTGGTGTTTATCACTACTTTTTTTAGGTTTATATTTGGTGTTTATCACTACTTAAGATGAAAAATAATGATAAATATACACTTCTCGATTACCAATTTCACTGCCATATTTGAGAGGCATGTGCTGCCACGTTGCTTTGGCCAAAAATCATACGCCACAGTAGTTACTACTCCAAAAGACTGAACTTGAATCAATTAAAGGTAGATGGCATTGATTTATAAATATGACTGAATTATGATCATAATTATAACATATTTTTATTAGAAAATAATAAAATAACTAGTGGGGTACTGAGCTGAGCTATAGAAGAGGAAATGTACTGAGTTGAGGTCTTCGTGGCGAGGAAAATATGTGTATGCTGCTAATAAAATTCGGTTTTAGGTGCCACAACTGCTAAGGATATATCGCACCGCATAAGCTATTAGCAATTAACTCAAACCTAATTAAAAGAAAGCATTAGAGGGAGCGGGATTTGCACCGAAGATCTTGGGGGTCTGGATGGAAAAAAAGAGGTGTACCAGAGGAGTTAATACCAATAGATTAAAATAATGGATTGGCTCGTTGGCGCTAGTTAAATATTAAAATAGTGTTCACTAAGGAAATGGGAGGAGGTGAGTTGATAAATGCAAGGGATATATATGTATGTATTACATGTGCACCTCCTTTTTCGAGACTGGGCTGGTATCGCAACTTGATGTGCAATTCAGACGATAGCGTGACCAATTTTGGAGTTTTTAATCAACGATTCGAAAAAGAGAAAAAAAGTCACATTTCTGACGTCCTGATGATCCAGAGAGAGTCAGGCACGCCGGCACATATGTGTGCGCTTCGTCGGGGATGTCAATTAAACAATCCGGGGATCACGGCAATCGAGCGAGAGGACGGAATACATCAAGCGGCCGTATAAACTCTCCAACTCCATCACCAACGGCGGGATCACACACAAACGCCCGAAATTTCGTCCTCCGACGGGAATACCTCCGAGCATTTGAGTGCAGGCCGCGATACCAAGGGCAGAAGAGGAAAAAAAAATCAGAGCAATCCACGACTGTTTTACACCCATCGAAGCCCTGAAACCAGAAAGGGAGAGAGAGAGGGTAGGACATCGGCGATCACCAGAGCTCTTGCCTCGAGGGCATTAAATCCTTTGAAAAATCTATCGTGTGCGGTTTTGTGACCCCATGGGGGTGAGTGGGAGAAGGGTGGCCCACGGGGGGCGGGGAAATGTTTGTAGTAGGTGGACAGAGGGAGTGGGAGAATGAGAGGGAGTGAGAGAGAGAATGGAGAGATATGACGATAAGAGAGTGTGCTAAAAAACGAATGTATGTACCTTTATGGATGCGCTGGATCACCAAAGGTGAACATAAACGAGATAGAAAATGCCATAAGAAAGACAGGAGGTTTAAAATTCCCTATAACTATTTATTCGTAATTTCACCGGGTGTTTGTAAATGTTTTCCCGCAATCTTCCTCTTCCCCACAAAATTAACACAATTGTTTCTTCTTCATAATGAATAGAAAATCATTCCAAGGGTCAAGTATCTATTTTTTTCATATTTATATTATTATTATTAAAAAATAGACATAGTTTACAAAGAATACGGACAGTCGTTTTCACACTTTTTACACACATATTATGAAAATAGAACAGTAACCCTAAGGCACCGAAATTAGATATTCATAGACATGCGATTACAGGAACGATTCATACGTGCGATATTTAGATGAGGGCGAATAAAGTTGGGCATGTGGAGAAAGGAATGAAGCTGATAGGAGAAATCAGGAGGAACTATGAGGGCAGATGGAATAGATGACTAGAGACAACGGGAGTCCAAAACCGGCAGTGAAAGCAGAATGCTAGGTAAGTGAGGAAGCAACACATTTCAAATACTACGATAAGCAAAAAGAAATATGCTAAAATGATGAAAATGTAAGGGAATGTGGGAAAATATGCGTGACAAAGATATATGGAAGAGTAGGGATTGCATGATAACCACCTCTAACGGGTTAAAGGCTAATGATAGATTTACGTAAATAGAGAAACACAGCGTACTATAAAACCTCAAATATGTTGCTGTATCCAATGACTTAAGATCACGCTAATCAACAAGGCTTATGGAAAGCTTAAGCAAATAAAGGTTGCGGAAATACTTGCAGTTACATGACAATCATACAAGAATAAAAAAATAAATATCTCTTGCAGAATCGCAAAACGGTTTGAGCCATATTTAAAATAGTAGCTATTTATATTCTCTGTAGCTTCCATTTAATATATTATTGTCCCTTATCAAACGTAGTAAAGGTTTATACTAAACCTTTTTACAGTCCTTTTTCAAATTTACTGTTTCAAACATTTAAAATTGAGCAATTTAAACTTGACCAACTAACGGACCATAAAACGATGTAATTTTTAAAACATGTTATTAATGTAGCGTGGAAATGAGGAAACATTTCATTAGAACATAAATCTGGAGCATTCTACTAGATGGCAGCAAAGCATGGACAATAACAGCAGAAGAGAAGTCCAGGCTGGAAGCATTTGAAATGCGGTGTTAGCGAAGATTGATGAAGATAAAATGGACCGATCGAGTGACAAACGAAGAAGTGCTAAGAAGAGTGGGTGAGAAGAGATGTGTACTGAATACATTTAAAAGAAGACGAGACATCTTAATAGCCCACATATTAAAACACGATGGCCTGATGAAGACAATCGTCGAGGTAAAAGTGAACGGGAAGAATGTAAAAGGCATCCCTCGTATGATGTATATGGAGCAAATTGTGAAGGATGTAAAAGAGGAGCTACGTCAATATTAAGAGGTTAGGCGATAGAAGAATCCAGTGGAGAGCTGCGTCAAACCAATCCTAGGATTGTTGACCGATGATGATGATGATGATGTTATTAATGTTTAACATCTTCAGAAAACATGGAAATAACATTGAACAGATGTCACTTTAAGTCAATGAAAAGGTTCGTTTAGGAACTAATGTAGTTCTATTAGTGTAATGCAACAGAAAAGGACAAGACTATTATGATTTTCTGGCGAAGATTTTCGCGGCGTTCCGATGATTGTAAAAAGCTTTCGGGATTCTTCCGCGTTGTCATTGTGTAAAATGGCGACGTTTCCCCCACTGTACTGCGGGCGTCCTCAGGCCAGGCTGAAGTGAAAATGCTCCGAAGTTGACGCTTATTTATACTTGTCTTCTGAGGTGGCCGCTGCTCGCTGATTGGCTGTTGGTGTTCGTGTGAATACTCGTTTCCACGTGTTGGAGAGTGGGTAGCTGTCCTCTCTATTCATATTGTTGGGCCTCTTGGAAATTTCAACTCCGTTCCGTGAATTTACGTGTTGCGAGTTACGTTACGTTACGTGAATTCCGTGAAAACAAATTCCGTGAATTTAATGGAACCAAAAATCCTCTCGAGGGAAAAGCGATATTTCCCTAGAATTATAAGGGAAGCAGTTGAAATTTCCAAGAGGCCCAACAATATGAATAGAGAGGACAGCTACCCACTCTCCAACACGTGGAAACGAGTATTCACACGAACACCAACAGCCAATCAGCGAGCAGCGGCCACCTCAGAAGACAAGTATAAATAAGCGTCAACTTCGGAGCATTTTCACTTCAGCCTGGCCTGAGGACGCCCGCAGTACAGTGGGGGAAACGTCGCCATTTTACACAATGACAACGCGGAAGAATCCCGAAAGCTTTTTACAATCAAGACTATTATGAAATCAGGTTAAAGAAAAGTTTAAAGACAAGTTTTAAAAGATGAAAGAATATTGGCTATCTGGGAATCTGGGAGGTCAATATAACCAGTGATTGGCAAAGAAAGAACATTTTCGGTAGATAGGCCAGACGAAGACCCAATTCTACTTGAAAAAGTCTTCTACATACGGCTGGAAGTATAAGCATGAAGTAAGGAAAAACTTCATTAGAACTTGTCTAGAGGAAGCTACCTCATGACATCAGTGCATGATTTATAACAGAAGTAGAGAAGTCAACACTTTGCATGAAAAACTCCTCAAGAAGTCCCAAAGATAGATTGGCATATGAGGGTCCCATCATTTAGTCAAATCTTTGGTAATGTGAAGTTTCAGAATATTACCGAACATAAAATAGATCGACCGCGCTTAAAACGTAGAATTCCTGTGAACAGTGGAAAAAAAGAGAAGTGGGAGAATAGAATTAAGAAGACGGGTTAAGAAAATCGACTATATATGTAAGACATGATGGTCTGATGAAGACAGTTGCGGGAAGAGTGAATGGGAATAATGAAATAGGAGGCTTCGGATGAAATACTAGGAACAGGTAGTGAAAGATGCAAATGAAAATAAGTAGGCGTGTGAATATGAAGAGGTTAGTCGTTATGACAATAGCGTAGAGAGTTGCATAGATCAGTCTCTGGATTTGAGTGGTGACATTGATCTTCAGCAAACAATCTCTTAATATCTCCAGAGGATTCTGAACCTGCAGCAATAATATGATTGCTCTCATTGAAATGGAATGAAAATTTCATATACTTAATAAATTAGCCACTTCTCGTGGAGTAAATATAAGGAAAATTATATATATCTATCGGGAAAATGTATATCAACGTAATGTATATTAATATATATCAGTATATAAATATATTAATATATATCAGTATATTAATATATAAATGTATATTAATATATATCAGTAAACTGAGAATAATATTTTCCTTTGCGCTATGGTGAACGGGAACAACATGGCTGACTCCTTCACTGGTCCCCCGTGGCCAAGAGCTTAAGCAGAGAACCAATATTGAGGACTCATTTTGACTACACGGCAGGGGGCCAGTGTCATTCTGGGGAAAATATTGGCCTTGGCTTTTGGCTGCTATCTCCCGCGGGGAGACGCGCTTCCATATTGATCTTTGCAGACGCCCGAACGAATGCTTCGTTTCTGGAGCTAAGGACGCTATCGAGGGCATGCATCGAGAGGGCCGTAAATTATCTGCGAAATTTGAATCTCTAACCTTGGGATCAACATGCGGGATGGAAACTCCCACTGCACTCTTCGTGCTGATGATAAATGAAGAGAGGAGCATGGATTTTGCATATGGCTGAAATATTGCGAGTTTAATTAGAGGTAATCGATACATATGTACGTAATATTACTAGTTTCCGTACGTAGCCATACATTGCGTCACCTTAGCATAATTTTTTTTCATAACTATTTTATTTACATTCAGAACCAAAAATTTCACTCTAAATGATTCTTCATGTAATGGTTTTGATAAAAAAATTCACACACTGGTGACAACATGTTAAAGGAGCTTCCTGCATTAATTTATAGATACTTGTCAATTAAAAATGGACAGCATGCACGGAATCATGTAAGGATACCTAGCGGGGATAGGGCCGGCGAAGAGGAAGAAATACTGGTTTTCCATCCAAGGTTCGAGTCCCAGTATTGGCAGATTTTAGTTGAAACTCGGTCCATACTTTGGCGTCAAGTTAAAGCACTTCTAGTATAGTAGAGTCTGTAAGGAAGGGACAATATGCCATGGAAGAGTTTCGCTTTTTGTTAGGGCTAGCGGCACGAGTCAATGGCGCTGTAGCAGTTGAGATCATATCACCGTCTTGCCTAACATAATCCCTAGACGAATACAACATCCCCTATCTTAGGTGGGTTTCGAACCCATGAACTTTGGATTGTTAGACCGATGCATAACCGACCTGTCTACAGTGGTCCACTCGTTAACTTTAAGCTAATGCCGACGCCAGGTTTCTCTTTGCCTTCCGCTACCACAATCACTATCCTCTAAGATGCAAATGTCTTCAGCGTTTGATTGTTTCCCTTAACAACAATTGGTGGTTCTACGCTATGGTATTCTAGCATAGATAATACTGGTCATGATGAAGTAATTCATGCTACTTTCTCAGGGTCTTAATTTGAATCGTTAGCCACACTTGTGGAAATTCAATTATGTCATACACGCGTTTGCACAGTTTCATTGCGTACAGAGTCAACCGCAATTATTCCACATCATTTAGGAATTAAAGAGGAAATCCTCAGGCTTCACTTGGTGGAACCGCATGATAGTAAATAAAATGATTACTCGATAATGATCGAAACCTAGGTCGGTGAAAAATAAATTTGTGGAATCTTACCATATAATCATTTTATTTGCCATTCAGGAATTCTTAATAGTTTGTAGGAACGCTACTAATAGAGAAACAATTCCTCTCTGAATTCATAAAACAAAATAAATGAGGGAAGCTGTAAATATTTCATAAAATATTAGGAAAAAGAGAGTGATGTGATGAATTGTGGGTGGAATATGGATTGTGACCTTCACTAAACAGCTCGGCATTTTCAAAATAGTTCACTCATCATTTGCATGGAAACATGATATAGCATTCATTCTATTTTTATCCCATATATTTTCAAATTTCCATGATTCATCGTTGATTTTCCAAGCTGCTTATTTCAAATTAATTTGCATGCTTTCGATTAAACAAACCAGATTCAGGTGTGATGTGGTGCAAAGGTTCCATATTAAAGGAAAGATTTTGCAATTTTCCACAAGTAAAGTTAGATCTGCTATCACCTCTAGCAAGACGCTTTTCCCAGGGAATGAAAAATACCACCTGTTCTCTATGAACCCTCTAACACCCAGTTTCTATGGACTTCCCAAGCTACATAAAAACACACCAATCAGACCGGTAGTGGCCAACACAGATTCCCCTACATATAAGCTTGCATTTGAAACAAACATTCAGAACCATCACCAACTTCCAAGGAAAATACACAATAGACAATTGCATCTCTTTAGCTGAGAAACTGAAACATTTAACAATCCCCTTAAATTGTAAATTAGTTTCCTTTGACGTTTCTAATCTATGTACTTCCATCCCCACCTTGGAAGCCACACATATGGCTAAAGACATTTTAGCACAGACGGACACCTCCATGGATAAAAGGGAATATCATCTATTGGTTTCGATACGTAGACGAAATCCTAGGCAAGATTCCCACATAGAGAATAAAATCATCCTCTTTACCTGGAATCCTGGTCTTTTGATGACGGATGAAACGGATGACTTTTTCTTTGGGATATGTTGCTACTGTTCATTATATTCATTTTATTACGGTTTATCTTCATAGCTTATCTCTCACACTGAATCTATAACACCTGCAGTAGAGATTACTTGGCCTACTGGGTACTTTTCTCGTGGTTTTCTAAAATCCTACCGATGAGAAATCTCTAATTAAATAGTATTCCCTTCATCAGCGCATGAACGTATTACAATTTTAGTGGTTACTCAACCTCAAGGTGGCTGGCAATATTTTTCAGGGAAATTAGATCCATGTAGATAGACCATGATTTAATTCTACAACAAGTTGTTTGCGTAACTTTGAAACATTGAATCCACTGTTGATTATTGAGCCGAGAAAACGTTCTATCCGAGTGAAAAATACATTTCTCTGCTTGAAAGAAGGAAAAATGACTGAATCACGAGGGAGGTTCGTATGAAGTCTCAGAACGAAGTCTCGTCTGCTTATCGAAATAAGTTCACTTTTTGACGGAGTTTGTGCGCAGGCGCGGGAGCTCGCCTGATACCAAACCACTCGTCGGTCGCTGTGAACGGTGCTATCATCGCCTATCGCCCTCCATGACGTCAATGTTTGCAGACAGAAGCGAAAGTTGTGTTCGTGAATAGATTCCCGCGAGGCAGAGGTTATCAAAATACTCCGATGTCTAACATACGAACCAGTTTTCTCACTCCCCTTCCAATCTGTTGATTTCCGCGAATTCCAGTGCTCTCACTTTGACAGATGAAGTCAGGTAAACGTAAATTAGACCATTTCAAGCATCAAGTGCAGATAAAGTTGTTAAATCACGTTGGATATTTTAAAATGAAGTTTTTTCAAACCATAATGTTAATAAGTTTTAAATGGCTGTGATTTTACTGTATTCCTCATATAATCTGACTACAAAGTTCTATTCTAAGGCAAACTGGTTATTTTTAAATAAATTTCTTGGTTCTGTTTTCGACTCTCTTTTCCAGAATGTTTTTTTAAATTAATCCTTTGGTGATCCGTGAACCCAATGCATCAAGTTCTTCTTTTCCTGCCCCATTGAGCCCTTTCATCTTCTGTTCTTCGGGTTATTTCCCATTTATTACCCTTTCCATCCATTTATTCGTCAGCATCCTTCTCCAGCACTAGGTTTCCAAGGCTCTCAACTCTTTATAGTACACACGGAAGGAATAATCATGCACCTTCCAAAACGAGCGACAACGATTATCACTGCTTATTCTTAAAGGCTTAAATTAGCTCAACAATGAATGTGGCATTATCTTCAACCACTAATTTGATTGATAAGTAGAGTAATACTGGATAGGCGATAAACTACTGCGAACAGACTTCCGGTCACGTGACTACGTTATCAAACACTTTATATCCGAGGAAAATGACCGTGGACACTGCGATGAGTGTTATTATGCCATTCTTTCATAGAGAGGAAGCGTGTGATGATTCCGTTTAAATATACGTAAGTTCCCTCCAGCTATTATTCCATTTTTGGTGGGTGTATTCTCAAAATGGATCTTGATTTATTATAAATCTGTTAAAAGTGAACGGATCATGAATGAACCATGTCTAGTTTAAGTGACTCCGTTTATGATATACTGATACCACAATTTTGAGTGTTTTAAAGTGCGCTACCCTGATATTTTGGAGCCGGTAAAGATGATTGGTCTTCCATAAATTCATAAATCTATATGCATATTAATTTTGTAGCGTGTCAGTTCCGTCATTCTATTCCCGTTTTGTTTCGTTCTCTCTTAATTTTTGAGCTAAAAGAGTGAGGTTTGGTGCGTTGAGTGTGGGTTCTCTGTCTGCATGATTTGGTAGTAGTTGTGCATTTTTAGTAGTTTGTGGCGTAGACAAAAATGCAAGAGAAAAATAGTTTTCTCCCTATCTTCTAACATGGAAAATCAATTGCTATGCAAATTTGTGTTTGTTGCTCAGTAAATGTGCTTACATTTTTTGTAAAGGGGCAATAATTGGATTGAAGCAGTTGAAGAAAGCGGAATTAGTTTCATCAATCAAGTTTGTAAGCATGAAAATATTAATTGACGTTCATATATGCAGATAGTGAAATGAAACAATTTTTGTCTACCGGCTACGATCTTGTGTATGTATCGTGAATTTCAAAGCTGGGCGTTTTGAAGTACTTTTCTAATACCTAGTTGAAAGAAGGCTATAAAACGTTTATTATGTATAGACGTTTGTTGCTAAATCAGCAGGTTAATTCGAATATATATTAATTTTGTAGCGTGTCAGTCAGTCCATCAGACATTCTGTATCCGTTTTCTTTCGTTCTCTACCAAGTTTTGAGCTAAAAGAGTGAGGTTGAGTGTGGATTCTCTGTCTGTATGATTTGGTCGTAGTTTTGAATTTTTAGCAGTTTGTGGTTCAGAGAAATGCAAAAAACGTGGTTTTTGAGAGTGGGAGACAAGATATAATGAAAATATGATGTATAAAAAGTACAAAAACATGTAGGGTAATTAGAGAGGGACACATTTCTTTATTTATAAAATAACAATTTACTTCTCTCTGCATACGATATTCTTACGAAAATTGCCTGCAAAGCTGCCAGCAGGCCTGCTAATCTATTTATGAATTTATAGAAGTCATAATGAATGTACCTCTCTCTCAGGCCTGGGTTTATAATGTCTGATAAACGTTCACCTGCAGACTGTGTAGATGCCAAACTAACATCATGATTATCGACTATTCCACTCCGGCAAAGATTGTAAGGCTCTTGGTGTTGTAATGTGAGCAGCAACTGTCAATTAGCAATTCCACTATGTTTCTCATACTGTGAATATATTTTAGCAGGAATTATGACACCGGGTATGTAATACTTGTCGATGAGGTTATCAGAAGCGTTATATAATAAAAAACCATATCCACTCCAACAGAAAATCTGCGCTAGTTCAGCGAGCCCGTAATACCACACTGTCTCCAAGTTATTAATTTGAAGTTATTATTTAATTGAAGAAATAGAATTGAAGAATGGCGGAAAAGCGTGCTTTGAATTGGTGCTTTTGATCCTGAGTAACTGATGAACGAGCTATAATGATTGACAAGCAATCTAATTCATGGTGTATAAAATATTTAATGATAATGAGAGTGATTTTCATCCTCGAGATGAAGTCCTTGCATAGTTGAAGCAAGCTACAATTTCCCAGCAACAACCACAAAGAGTAACGCTAGTCGATTAGTCCTCAGCAAAATATTCCCAGACATTAGATGTAATGGTTGAGTTATTACCACAGTGTCAATGAAAATCAATAGATGGTTTATATTATAGTGCGCTGAAATATCTCTTTTGCTACCTAATAAACTCGTAAAAGAAAACTGTGTCATTTTTTCCGAAATGAATATGACCTTCCTATGTGTGTCTGATAAGTATACTTCCTACTTATGTCTGATAAGTTCCAAGATAATACAACTAATGTACCCTTCTAGAAAGGCCAAATCATGAAAGCATAGTTTTGGATTAGGGAGCATTCTAACAGAAAATCTCCTTACTTGCTAGTAACAGTGGACAATTCGGCTTCTAGGTGCTTCAATCACTTGGGTTATATCTCACCGTATAACCTAAACTTCAACCTACGACAAAAAAAACATACCCAAGAGGGAATTTAAACATTTTGGGTTGCTAGACCAGTGCAGTTCAGATCGGGATACCACGGTGGCATTCATTATGTTGTCTCTCTCTTATTTTAATTTTTTTAACTAACAGACAATAATATCACAAAATATTTATCTCATGTACGCAGTGTAATTGTGAATCAAAATATAAACATACCGTCTTTATGTATTCTAACTACTCAAGAATCTTTCCCCGTAAGAAGACGCTGTGCACATGATTTTGTTTTCCTTGATATTGGGCCATAAATAACAATTACGTAACGCTAAAAGGAGCGGGGAAGGGGTTGGGCCAATCGATACGATGCACTACGCCTCACTACGACCCTTCTGATGTGTTAGGAGAAAGATTATTTATAAATTCATTCTTTGTTATATGCTAATGTTAATACAAAAATTTATTAATGGATAACTAATAGTATTTAGCAATAAATAAGGAATGTATTTATAAATAATAACTGCTATCATTTATCAGTTTATTGGTTGCGTTACTATATTTAATGGTGAGATATTTGAGAATGTAATGAAACGTTACAGTGGGGAGGAGTGAAAAATCAGCTTTACGTAATATATAGATCTCATTAAGGGATATCACTATTTTGCCTGTGTATCAGAGAATGTTACGTAGTGTTCTAGTAGGGAGGAGTTAAAAATCAGTTTTAAGTAACATATTGTTCTCGCTAAGGGATATGACTATTTTTCCTCTGTGTCAGGAGCGAACGATCACCCTAGGCGCTCGTATAAATATAAAAAAAAACACGTCAGTTGATTATTTATGATGAAAATTACATTTTTTCGCCAACAAGGCGACAGAAACCCTCTTGAGGCATGGGGACGTATATTCCTGCATAGTTAGCTCGCTCATGGAATGAAAACTGGACATGCCGCCCATATGTGAGGTTGGAGGGGGTGGGGGGTACTGACACGCGACAGAGGAAACGGAAGGCAGCTGAACCGTTTGCGCAACGGGCTCGGAGATCAAAGTACGTCCAACCGACAGATGCATACTCACACACACTGAAACGGACGCAGAGGCCATCCCGGGGGAAGAGGGCAGAGGGAGCGAGAGGGAGAGTAGATATGGATGTCCTCCGCGGCTGGCTAGCTAGACTCGTCCTCTTCCCCTACCTCCTCTCTCATCCTGCGTCCGATCCCGATTAAACCGAAGAGTGTGTTCGCCGTGCGGTCCAGCACCATGATAACGCCCGTTCCGCGATATGTTTTTGCGGAATTTATTAATCCCCTTTGAGACGCCAAGCTCCAAGCCGGCCGCGACGATCACCCGAAAATTTTTCCCTCCCGGGGGAAACGAGTGACGGCTGCGACGGTTCGCTGCGTGTCCCCTTGGGTCCGGTTGAGGCCCTCGGAGCGTGGTGCCATGTGAAGGGTTCAAAGGAAGGTATGGCAAAGCGCCTCACAATTGTGAAATAAAGTGAGAGAAGTCGTGAACAAACGCTCCTCGGGCTACACTAGTTCACTCGCGTGGGGCATAATTTCTACGCCAATTTCGTAGAATCGCCAGAAGGTGAATCGCAGCCGGTGTCAAATGTGATACGAATGGGTATTGGCCGCGCACGCTATAAAATATGTTCCTAACGTTTTCTTTTAGTGGCGCTTTACCCACCTGGCTTGTTTTCCGTACAATACAATACTACGACCCATGTGAGAGTTCCTTTACATACAGGGTTATCCCATTTTAAGCCAACATGCGGGCGTTGATTCACCATCATGGATTTCAAAATAGGTGTATAGATAGTGCCAACCTCCTTGAACCAAAATCCATTTCCTCTTTTCACAGGTAAAAATTCACCCTCAAATAGAAGCATATATACATGGCGTGAATGCCTGAAAAAGTCTTTTTACATTACTTGTCTACAAGCTGCAGCAGGCTGGCTTTACGTAATGTACACATGTAAATTAAGTTATTAGAAATATTATGGAATGTGTTTGATGCAAAAGTACTTCCCTTAAGAATAAATGCTTTTTTGTCACTGTAAATGAAACTTCCAAAATATATATTTTTTTTCGCAAGTTAAACCTAAAATTACACCAAGGAAGAATTTTAAAAACTGGTCGGTGTTTCTTACCTAAACACTCATACGTGTCAAGTGTATGAATATATTAAGAAATATGAAATGTAAATATTACAAACTGAGAAAAATCAGATGAATTTGTGGATTTTGAAACAAAATTGTTTGTAGGAGCTAAAAAAAGTCCATGTAAAACAGAAATTAAAAATTAGGGCGCCACTGATTAAAAAAATCTTAATGTTATTCTTCCATGTAAAAATACAATTGTTTTATGTATTTTAAGGGTTTGGGAGATATGGTTGGTGCTCAATTCCTACAGGAAATGGGCGTAAACAGACACATGCATTCCAACAATACTATATTTAACCTTTGATATCACACTAACGCCGATAAAAAGCACCATAATGGCTTTGAAACTTTCAGTAAGGAGATAAATTATCTATCAATAATGTATGGATGAACATTTGCTTAAAGGGGGAGAGTTAGTTAGGAAGGATCATATCCTAACCTTTTAGTGTAAAAAGACATTTTGAGGCGTTCACGTAATGCATGTCTGCTTGGCTGGCACATTCTGTACACCAATTTTCTTTGAAATCCATGAGTCATTTGATGATTTAAAAGCATCGCCCATTTGTTGATTTAAAATGGAATCGGTTGGTACAAATGATGAATACTTGTGACTATCTGCTGTACGATCTTTTTATCTAATTTTATCACTTTTTCGAATCAGTCGAATCCAAAAAAATTCCTATCACCTTAAAAACCAGTTTCATTCACTCTGCTGACTTACTCAACCTCAGCTACATTTCTCCAGCTCTTCCACGTTTTCCTTCCTTTCTACCCACCTTATTCTCTCCATCCGCCTCCACACCAACATTTAAAAAGCAGTTAATAAATAAGTGGACAGCGTAATCAGAGAGTAGTATGTACCTGATGATGGCGAAACTGCCGAAACAGTTTGTAAAATCCTAATATTCAATAAATTGTGTGAAAAATCACTAAGCCGTGTTCATAAAACCTTCCCTGAAATTGAGAATCTCACAAAATTACAATCGATAACGTAGTTTCTGTCTTGTCATCGTGATCGTGACGGTTATTCATTGATTGACTGACGTGAAGTCTCTCCCTTCCACGTATATACGTTCCAGGTGGCCTCCATATATAGATGTGGATGAACTGGGAGACGGCTGAGCTGGGAGTGACGGACGGACCTTGTCGTGGGGATGTTGGCAGCTCTGGATCCACAAGTGGCCGCAATGATAAGGAAATTCGCGTGCAGCAGAGGGGAGCACCGCGGGCAGCTTAATCAGGACGAGGCATTTCGTCTGAGGGAGGCGGAGGGGCATTGTGGGCAAGCCGCCGTTCCGATGCCCCCGAGGCCTGCGGCCGACTTCATGAAGGGCCCACACGCCCCTTCCGCGCCCTCCGGAGAAGATGCGGTCAGACCAGGAGGACGCGGTGCACAGAAAGGGTAGCCCCAGGACAGGGTCACCCTTATACCACCACTTGAACCGTACATCATGCAGAGCGTACTGTAACATTTCTTGTGAAAAAGGAAAGAAAAATTGTATTTAAATATATTCATACCCCTTTTAACTTAATTGAGCCCGTATTTTCCATTCCAGTCAGGCAGATTTTTCTACGCCACATAGGCAGTTGTTGATAAATGCGATCAATTTTTCCCTCTCAATGGCCAAGCCGTGAAAATCATACCATAATATTTTAGTGACGCTATTGCTTTGTGTAACAACTGGGCGCAAAGAAATGTTGTGATTCATTTTGGCAAAAGTGATCTCATTCAATCAGTCAATAAAATGTGAGCAGTAGACATAGGCGTGGCTACCGAAGCTAGGTAGTATTTAGAAGAATAATATCAGACATTGGGATAATCACTTTCCAAATATTTTGGTGCGGCGCGGCGCACCAGTTTTATTGAACGAATCGCTCTCACAAATAAGTAAAATAAATATGCTGGTTCATCTTACTAAGACCTCATCTCGAGAACGCAGCGGAAATCTTGTATCCAGTAGAAAAATATTAATTTCTCGACCTTAATGAGGTGCATAGATAGGTCAGCAGCATTCTTCCTTAAAAATTCTTTCGAGCGAACAGAAATTTTAGAGCGGGTTTTGAGATAGCTTCTACGGAATTCTGAAGAGTCTTCAAGATTAAAGGCTGCATTAAGGATAATAGAAAATTTGAAATAAATAGAGTTTGGGAGTCATATCATACTTGATGACATCCCTGCACTACACCTACGTATTTGACAAAGTGATCGAATAAGAGAAATAGATTGTCGAGCAGATAAACACAAGCATGCACTATTCCTCTGAAACAATCGTGAGCATAATACAATATTGCAGCATAAAAATTTGAATAACCGCGTAGGTTGGAAAGATGAACAAAAGAGGTACCAAAGAGACAGCCAATCAGAGTGCAGCACCTGGTCAGCCTACGGTATAAAAACGAGGCAGAAGCCACATGCCAACACCTTCAACCTGAAGACGTTGACAGGACAGTCAGCAAAACTGTTGTAGTCTTGCTAACCTACGCGGAAGGAGACCCGAAAACATTCAGAGAGCATCTTATCAATGCCGCTGAAACCTTCGATCTAATATTTCCTTTTATCTTAAACTCTTCAAAACACCTTTTCTTCCTCTCCTTCTGAACGGGTTGTGGTCTAATACAACCACCCAGTATACGATTTACGGAGGATGGTTGAGTAATGATCGGATGAAGATATTGATGATTTTTTGAGGAAATGGTCTCCTTCCCAAGACAATTATTCGATACAGTCACCGACGAACATCGATAGATTTTTAAGGAATCTTCAAGTTTGAATCGCAATCCTGTATCAAAGTTACATACTGCAGGATGACCTTAGTAGCTGCTTCCGACAGATGCACGAAACGATATTCATAACCGCATGTAATTAAGTTAATGACGATACCCTACCTAATCGGCCTCCTTATGATTTCCTACTATCCTGCAATACAAACTTCCCTTTCCTCCAAGCATTAGATGATGTTGGCATGCAGCAGCCCTTTTTTGCAACTAAAGCTTACGTGCTACCTTTTTTATTTTGCGAAAAACATGACTATGGAATTTTCGCTTTTTGAAATCTCACAACATGAAACTTCCTTAAAAAGTTTCAAAGACCATATTATCCGCAGGAAAAAATGAACACAAAGTCCAAAACTTGACCGCCCTACTTTTCTTGAGGTGCGATTCCACTTGGTGGTGGCATGTAGATAACGAGGTATAACGTAGGAAGAAAGAGATAAACTTCTTGGAATTATTGATTTCAGCGCCTCTATCTTGCCGGAAAGCAGAATATCAACTTATGAATAACATGTTTTAGAGCAATAGATATCGGAACAAATTTTTAAACATATTGTGATAAATATGTTCATGTGATATATTACATTCACCTTACAACTCCCGTTTTCAATGAGCTTTGTGCTGGTAGTCAATATCATGAATGTATATTAAAAACTCAAAAAAAGACGAGACATCTTAACAGACTATAATATATTGAGACATGATGGTTTCACGTAAATGCCAGTCGTTAAGAAAAGAGTGATTAGGAAGAATAGCAAAGGAAAACAATGCATGAAATACATGGAGCAATTATCGAAGATGTAAAAAAATATTCATATGAATATGAAAGAGGTTATTCGAAAGAAGAATGGATTTTAGACCTCTGATGAGACTATCTTAGTGTCGGTAAGTAGATGAGCACGATAACTCCTGTACTTTTCATTAATATTTATCATTGATGCTAATGTTGTGAATGCAGTAATTTGATTGATATCATATTAATTTTACAAATGTTAGAAAGCACAGTTTTGAATACACAAGTGCCTATTTTCCTGATTCAAAAAAGCAAAATTCAAATAAACCTTGATATAGTAATCTACAAATCTCACAATGAATTTCTTGTACGGTTTTTAAAGTTGCAGTTACTCGGTAAAGGCGACCGATAGCTGAGGAGTCATTAAGACGGGCGATCGCATAGACGTAAGAATTTTCAAGGGAGCGCTGGACGGGTGAAGAGAATCCCGTTTACGGCAATGTTCTAAAGTATAAACGAAAGAAGACAAGCGGTCCACGATTCAACGTCCCATCCGACGGACGGATTATTGGACTCAAAGTCCACTCCACACAGCACCCAAGAAGGGTCGACTATGGCAAAGAATTACCGCTGCTATTGCCAGAATTCAAACCCCGTTCTTCGGAATGGAAAGCCAGTACTCTAGTCATATCCCCAACCTGATCAATCCGTCGGGTCATTGATTTCATAGAATACTTCTGAGTTGGGTCATATGATCGACGGATGTAATTTAAGATTCAATACATTATATATAACGGCCTGGGGTGGGCGAGAGCGCCAAGATTGTCATTGACGGAGGGAATTATGGGAAGGATGATGCATTCGCGCGTCCATTGCCCTACGGCACCGTGAGATGAAGTCATTGCTGTCGGCCTCGCCTCCGTGATGTAGGCGAAGACATGAGTCACGCGAGAATCACGTAAAAGAAACCTCTTGGCGTTCATTCACCATTATTTCTGTTGAAGTTAATTTAAGGATTTGGGTTCAAGACACCTTTGTCAAATCCTGTGAAAATATTATCATCGTCATCATCATCATCATTGGTCAACAATCCTAGGATTGGTTTGACGCAGCTTTCCACTCGATTCTTCTATCGGCCAACCTTTTCATTGTGACGTAATTCTTCTCTTTTACATCCTTCACAACCTGTTCCATGTATCTCATACGAGGACTGCCTTTTCCAATCTTCCCGTTCACTTTTCCCTCGACGATAGTCTTAATCAGGCCACCATGTCTCAAGATATGGCCGATTAAGTTTTCCCTTCTTCTTTTTAGAGTTTTCAGCAGACTTCTCTTTTCTCCTACTCTTCTTAGCACTTCCTCGTTACTTACTCGGTCGATCCATTTAATCTTCAGCATTCTTCTGTAGCACCACATTTCAAATGCTTCTACCCTTTTCTTCTCCGCTGCTGTGATCGTCCATGATTCACTGCCGTAAAGAAAAATGCTCCTGTTCTGTAGTATGTTCTGATGAACTGTTTCCTTACTTCTATGCTTGTATTTTCTGCTGTAAGTAGATTCTTCTTTTGAAAGAATACCCTCTTTGCCTTGCCTAAAATATTATCACAGGTTTAAAAAGTTCTGTTGGGCTAGGATCTGATGGAGTATTTCCACTCTAAATTATTCTCCCGCAGTTTTCTCAAATTCTCCCTTCCCTGTTTTATTTCTCTCTTTAAGTTAGCGTATAATCACCTTATTTTCATTCAATCTAAAATACATGTAAATTTCCGCGTTATCCTAGTGTTCTGCGTTTACGGAATATATCCAGAATGTTCTTAATCAAGTGGTCCATAGACAAGCTTTCTATTTCCTCCTATTTTCATTGCAACCTCTCTTCTTTTTCCACCACACAGAGGACTTCCATGGATAAATGCTGGCGTGAATAACTTACAAAAAGTAAGTTTGAGGCTTGAAAAGGTATTATGAACTTCAAAGGTTTCAAAATTATCGTAAAAAAATTTTGACGACTAATTTTTTTTCAGTCTTAGTAGCCAAATGTTGAAAAATGATAGCCTCATGCAGTATGCATAAATATGCTTCATAACTGTGAAAAAAAAATCGAAAAATAAGATTTAGTTGCTTTCATTCCTTTAGTATGTATATGCGCAGGTTTCCCCTAATTTTTCACCTATTTGCTGATTTTTAAAATAAATTCTTTTTGAAATGCTGTCAGCTCTTCCGAATTCTATAATAGGTTAGTAATAGTTGTAAGAGTGCGTCGACGGATGGGGTCATCCTGCACCGCTTGCTAACCTTTTTTTGCTAATTATTTTTAAATATATATTAAAATTTACCTTTCAGGGTTTAAGTTTCCGGAATACAAGGAAAATGAAACACCGAAATTAGACGAAAATTTATTATTTTAAAAATGATGATTATATTTTATTAATAAGGCTGTTTCGGCGTAAAAAGCTTATAACTCTGGTTATTTCGTCTGATTTATTTCCTTGGTCCGATCTAAGTCTCCGCGGTTATCTAATCTTTCACGAGTAGTCCGAAACACTGTACACTCCGTCAGGATGTGCCTAATGGTAAGAAGAGAGTCGCAATCATCACATCTAGGTTGAATTTCATTCTTTAATTTCTCACTGTAACATGTTGAAGTCAGAATTTTAGCTAATGTACTGTGTTAGCGGGATTTAATGCGAGAAAATACAGTAGTGTATGGCTCCTCTGTCAGAAGATGGCTTCAACCTCGAAACCAGAATTACCGTTTCACCGAAAATTTGGTTTTTCAACTGAAATTGACCAGAGATACATGAGAATTCACATGCATATCCTTATGGTAGAGAAAAATACTAGTATTTGGAAATATGGAAAAAACAATAATATTTAATATAGAGACTTTAAGAAAACTCTCCGACAAGCAAAGAAGTCTATGAAAGGTTTAAACTATAAAATTTTTCCATGTGTGGAAAAATATAGAACTAATATAAGCAGATTTGCGATAAGCCAACAGGACACAGTTTTAATGTTAAATCTTTTTAAATATCTTTGTCCTAGAAACATATTTCGGCTAGCAATAACGATGTGATAACAATAATTTTAAAAAATTCAAACATTTGATTTAGTAAATTCTAGTTATCCGACGTTTTAGTTGATTTTACATTTATCCCAAATAGATAAAGTTTTTGATTATTCTGATTTGCATTACCAATGGAATAGGTTTATTTTTTGCAACATATTTAGCTCGGAATCGACAACCCCTACTATTTTCCAACCCTAAATTTGCGAACCTTCTTGTCAAAAAGACAAAGAATACCTACAGAATAATTTTGTAATCGTTTGATTCTTTTTAGAAAACGATGCCATCAAATAATACTGAAATTGAGAATTTAAATGTAATGTTGATTTTGAGTGGGTATGGCTTTGGCGGCGCTTTGATAGATTCGTTCATACACTGAAAAACGGGCCCAAATAATTTTGGCTATTTACATTATAAGTCATTATTTACTATGTGTAAACAAAGAACTTATAGCCGTGATTTTGGTCAGTCCGTCTGTAAGAACAGGTTACGGATTTGCTAAATGAATATCAAATAAAATAACAAAATCAAAAGTAAGCGACTGTTGACGATTTTGAAATTATCTGAACATCAATTCTCAGGACCTGACATAAAGCATGACCATGGGTTTGAAAGTTGGCGGGAGGCTTACCTTAAAATGAAAGAAGTTGGAGCTTTGAAATGAGGTGCGGGCGATGCAATAAAATTATTGTCAGCCACAAAATATAAACCAAATAAAATACTATTAGTTAACTCTGGTTGCCGAGAAGAATTGGATTCCTGAAGATGAAACTAGAGCCAGAACTTAGCTGGGGCAAGTGATCGTTGCCATTGCTGTTCAGAAATACGATACTCGCAGAAACGATTATTAATAGTGAGGATGGAAAGGCTGCAATGTGAAATTAATATAGGGATTTATATAGCTATGAAAACTGGCTACTGCTTTCCATGGACAACGTGAATACCATTTTATTATCCGTCCATGAGCAATTCATATTGTAGCATTGTATCACAATCTGCCTTCACTCTTTTATGTCATCGTCATTTGCGATTGTTCGCCTCATGCAAAATCTGCTTGAAATCACATCTATTTCCCATCTCTCGTACAGATTAATATGCGTGATGGACAGGAGCTTTTGCGAAAGTCAATTTTACTCTACAACTCCGTGAACGCGGGAACCTGACAAGGAACGGACAATAGCCCTTTGGAGATTTGGACCTGAATTTACCGTGGATTCATTATACCTAAGCCTTTCCCCTGAAATATCACTTTGATTTTGCAATTATAAAATACTCATTAATAATTCGCATGCTATCCCGCTTGCAACATAAGTTGCTTTTGGGCAATGCATAATAATATTGGGATAGAATAATATATTAATTGGAAATAGGGCATATTTACTATCATGAAAAGTGACTTTAGATAGCACAATTTAGAGACCAAATATTTAGTTGCACGAGTCTCATGAATACCTATCTAACAAGATATGCATGTGGCTGCATGATAGTAAGCGTGAATGTAATTCTCTTTTGATTTAAAATACATGTTTGGTGATGATTCACCCCCTGCCACTCATCCTTTCGGTGGTTTGCGGTGTGTTATATAGATGTACTGACAGTACAATAATAAACGCTTCGCATTATTCGTCAGCTGAACTATTATTGTTTACGCCGAGTTATCCATGATGAATGTTAATGAAAATTGGTGTTCAGATAACCACGGGCCCATTTTCTCGCAAGATAGAAGACCCATTCATACGCATGAATTTAGTATCGAGTAACATTGTTCTCATCGAGCACAGGTGATTACAAGCGTAATAATCTAAGTTCAAATTCTAACCAGTAAAATCATACGCTTGGTCAAATCAATTTGGAGTTGAATCAATGAAAAGTAGACATATTAACCTCAATGATAGCGGCTTAATGAGTACCTAAGCAATGATTAACTAAATAACAAAAGAAATTGACAAAATGTCCTTATTAAAGAAAGAAGTGAAAATATGGTTGTTGTATAAACAAAAATGAATATGGGGCAATATGGTATGCTAACATTTTATCAATTACAATGTTGTGAATTTGATAAAAAAATAAACCAATAGCTCTAAAATATTTGTGTCTTGATATAAATGTTATAAAAATAGTTTTTGTGTAAAATTACGTGTTTTTAAAGTGTTTTATGTACAACTATGTATTTATATTACATTTAAGTTTTTAAATCTGTTTTCTTTTATATTTCATTCAATGACATTTTCCGACAGCTAAACGTTTAGCTATCTCATCATAAGTTTTAAAATCTTTTCTGCTTTGATGTTTGAATAAAAAATTAGTTTGTTAAAATTCCGTGGATTAAAAAAACCCCTGCTGATAAGCCATAGGCTTAGCTGGACTTTATTTGTTAATGTTTTAAGCGTAAATGTATTTTATTTTTATTTTTATATTGTCATTTTAACTTATTAATATCTATCATAAAAGATTATAATAACAATTCCAACAAAATATATATTAGATGCTTATTTTCCATCACGAATGCCATACGATAGCGGTAACATAATAGGGCATCGCTTCTAGAACCTCTTAATCAGTTTAGCCTTTTCTCACATCTTTTACTTTCAATTCTTGCTCGCACATCTCAAGTTACAACTTCGGCAGTTGGCACAGTGTGTATGGGAAGGTAGGAGAATTGATAGTTCTGCCGAAGGAGATATTTTGGTTCGTTTTCTATACAAATTCGGGGATAATATATTCGCGCAATAAAAAGGGAAGGTATTTTGGCCAAAGACGAACCGAAGGGGGAGGAGGACGTCTCATCTCTTCTCGGGGCTCTAAATCCAGGCGACGGATAAAATGCGAAAAGAAAAATATCCGCTTTTTCCGTCTCTCGTGGGAAGCGGATATCATTACAGGGCGGCAGTAAAGTCGAAGAAACCCTCTGAGCCCTTAAAGTCATAGGGGAGGCTTACTCGTGTCAGGGCGGCTGAGATCATCTAGCGAATCGCACGTGTAAAAAAGGGGCTTTTAAAACTTTCTGCTGAAAGGTCTGAAACGATGACATTGAGGGTTGTCGCACACATAGTAGGTAGTTTCTTCCTTAGGGGTCATCTAACATATATATACATGTATATAACACGTAACACTGATTTTCCACTTTTTTTGACACCACCTCATCCATATTTGACGCCCCTTAATATTCTCCACGACTCCTTCCATTTAGATTGTGTTATCCTATCAATTGACCCTCTCGTTTTTGTGAATGATATACCAGTCATTCTTAATAAACTTGACAAACTTTATTTATTTGACAAATGCTCATATTTATTTACTATTGATTATCTTATCATCATTAATATTATTCATACTCTATTCCACTGGTCCTGCACCCACATCATTGATTCTATTTCTGACACCCAGGCAGAAGTGTGCCGTATGTATTATTTCATAGGTATCTGAGTATTCGAATGGTTACTCAGTTGTTAATAACAGTGGATATGTAATCAAAATACCTGTTTGAAATAAGCTTGAATACAAGAACCAGAATGATTACCCATGTGAGTACCCGAGTAACTTTGTAAAACTTTGGCATCCAACTAGTCCCTTCATGGCACTGATAGCTAGCGATTGAATGGAACGTGAGGTACTCATCCAGACGCTCCAGTATTTATCAAGGTAATCTTAGGATTCTCACCATTCTCCTACTCAGTATTCAAGCAGTATTCCTGTATTTGCCGAGGTGTTCAAGTAGTTTACCTTGTATTCATACAGTTTTTCATGTACTGATCCAAGTATTCATGTAATTAGGGATCCATGTATTCATTTGAGATCATATGTAAAGTTTCTACATGCACGTTGACATATAACTCCGTAAATTAATTGTTAGAATTTAAGATAATACCTAAAAGTCATAACCGTGATAACAAGCAATGACGCTGCAGCCGATTCGATAAACCTGTGAGCATCTGTAATAGCTACTTATCCATCTACTTCAACTCTGCTTCATTCCAAGTTTAACAGGATGAACAATCACCTCAATGATAAATCGGTCTAGTCATACCTGTAAAGAAATAAGAAAGATCAGTGTTTATAAGGCATAAAAATATTTTAAACGCCATACTATAGTTAAAAGATGGAAAAAGGAATGAATCATTCAAGCAAGAGTCTTAATGTCACACTTTATACTATTATTAGGTAGATACACGCAAAACCTTAAAATATTACGTAAAAATTCATCAGTCGATGAACATTTAGTGTCTAATCATTAAAATGATATTCAGCTAATCAAGTATCAACTTACAATGGAAGGGATGGCAAGAACTCTGGGTGAAACATATAGATAACACTAAGAAGTGGATCGAAGGATCCACAAGGAATGAGTTGAAAGAAGACACATTGAGGACGAGTCAATGGTTTTATCTTTGTGCATGAATTTACATGTCCAGGTTATAGAATTTAGTTGCCATTGGTCAACAGTTCTAAGATTGGTTTGAAGCCGCTCCACTCAAGTCTCTGATCAACTAACCTCTTCATATTTACACAATTCTTCTCTTTCATATTATTCACTCACTACTTGCTCAATATTCTTCACATTCACTTCATCAGACCATCATGTCTCAATGAGTGGCCAATTATGTTGTCCCACTACCCACTATCTTTACAAAGTTTTCAGCAGACTTCTCCTTTCTTCCACTCATTTTAGGACTCTTTTCAGTGTTACTCGGTCGATTCATTTTATCTTCAATATTCTTGTGGCACCACAATTCGAATACTTCCTACCTCGACTGTTCTGTTGATGTGGTTGTCCATGAATCACTACCATAAAAAGCATAATTCATATATAAGTTTTAATGGTGTATTTCATTACTTACAAGCTTGCATTTTCAGCTGTTCGTAGATTCTTCTTTTGGTAGAATGCACTTTTCTTCTGGGCTACCTTCCTTCTAGCTATTCGGCTTTTCCAGATGGCAATGCTACTTCACCTATTCTAGCTTTTGCCTGAATTTAATATTGTTCTTGGCCCTGAGTAAATATTTGCAATGGAGCATGATCAATTTTCACATCAAATGATGTGAAAATTGATGAATGATTCACATCATATGGAATCGACACGATACTTTTGCTGGGTCATAACACTAAAAAAGAAGTCTGGAATCTCTATATTCTGCAGGAATAAACCAGAAATGGGTGGGGAAACTGAAAGGAGATAGAAAAACGGGGGACGACGTATTTCATGGCAATGGGAAGAAAAGGTAGGTTGAAGGCTTCGATGGCGGAGAAAAATTTTGCACAAGCGGGGAAGAGGTACAAAAAAATACGACTTTGGATATAATTATTGGATATAAAAGGAATAAAATTCTGAAGGGGAACTTCGACAGCCTTGAAAGTCGTACCTCAAAGTACACGGCAACCTGAAGGTCGATGGCTCGAATCCCGCGAAAACAATGAACTAATATAAGGACAAGTGAGTCTATGCCAGAAGAATTCTATAGGTAATGGGAAACTGTTTTCAGGCTGCATCTATTAGGTAATTATGCAGAATAAATTTTACTATGACTCTGTTTAACACTACTATCTACACTACACTATAATACAAATGTACCATGCCAATTACACGCAACGTTATTTCACCACATTTTCTACTGTCATTTATGTATTATCTTTGTTCTTAATTTTAATCACATTAGCCTTCTCTCAGTAGCGTTTTCGCAGATTTTTTATACCCCCTTCATGTGTGGGTGTTTTCCTGCAGTGGTTTTTTTCCGTGATGGACATCAGCTAGTATCCTCACGTTTTTCCCACAACTGTACACATCTTTTACACATACCTTTAATGTTATCATTTGCATCTTGTTGATTTTATATGGTTTTCCTAATCGAAACCTTATATTCATATTTTTCATTTGTATAACTATATTAATCTTTTTTTGTTTTCATTGTCATATTATCTTACTTATTTTTTCCTCATTGTAATTTTAGTTATTTTTCTATTATAATTTTATATATTTTTGAGTATTTAGAACAACGTTTATATGTATGTTTATGCTATATTTCATGTATTGACGAGGGGTTAGATGAAAGAAGGGACTTTTTAGTCTCAATCTTGCCCCAATAAAGACGCATATCTATCTATCTATCTATCTAAGGATAAGCAAGCCAAATATTCCACTTCTGACTACATAGTAATCGTAGACACATAACGAGGATGGGCAGACTAACCTCTCTTCCGAATGAGCCACACATTTGACTCCGGAAGGAGAGCATGTGAAGAACCGCACAGAAATCATTGCGGGTGTTAGGGCAGTCTCTTGAGAAGAGGGAAATGCGAAACGTTTGGAAGGGACCCGTCTCCTCTGCGCCGACGATTCCAACCGACACCAAAACCACGTCTCCCCTCACCTTCGTATTTATGACGAATAAAAAGGCGGTTTCATATGAGGAGGGAGAAGTGTAAGGGCGGTTGGGCAGGAGGGTTCCCGAGTCGTGGAATACGGCGTGGGTCCAACCCCCCCTTCTGGGGTTGACTAGCGCCGTAATCCTTGCAATAAGGGGCGCCGGGGAGGTCGTTCTCGGGGTTGCCCGGCGCCTTACCCTCGGAAGCTTTAATTCCCCGATAACCCTTAAACAAAATGAGGGGAAGAAGGGAGCCGGGACATCGTAACACGAATCTATTCCCTTTTTACATTCCTCTTTTAGTTGTCCCACTTAAGGAGGCTCTTTTTCCTCTCTTTTAGCGAGCTCCTCGTTGGCTGCCCGTGTATAATGGAGGATTATGTTCCACGGTCCGTGACATGTCATTTCAGCACGTTGTACGGGGAACTAAGTGGCCATCAGACATATCTTGAAAAATATCTGATATGGTAACACTCTAATGAGCAGGTATCTCCTTAACTTGTGCAGAAGCGAGTTGAAAAAAGGATCGTGGGTGTAGCGAAGTGAGAACCAAAGTGGATTCAGGTCATTCTTCGGCTAATTTCTACATCTACATAATACCCTGCAAGCCACCACAAAGGTGTGTGGCAGGGGGTATTTCTTACCAAACATTCACTACATATCATGCATAAAAAAGGAATAGTATTAATATACTAGCCAGAGCCTCACCATTTAAAAAATTGCAAAGCAAACATGCAAAAACATTCTGTTTGTAGGATTAGCTTTAAGTACTTATACCAACATGCAGTTACCAATGCTATCCATTGCTACTCTCCGATTGGACATATTAACCGTTATTCGTATCTCTAATTGTACGAGTGAAAAAAGACATTTTGAATATATCAGTTTGGCAATCAATTTCTCTAATTTCATGATTATGGTCCAGTCTGTCATAGTAAGTTGGGGTTCGCAAAATAATTTTAACATCATCACTGAAAATATTGTCTTGGAATTTATTTAAGAGATTAAGTGTAAATTTCAACCTGCGAATTGACAATGATTCCCATTTTAATTCATTTAATAGACTGGTTACGCTAATATAATTATCGCATCGTCCCTTTACAAAAAAATTTTGGACATCACCGGGAATCGAACCTGTGACCCTCATCTTACCAATCCGACTCGCTACTAATAGTCTACTTCCCCCCAAAGTTTAATTTATGGGGAAAGATGCAACATTATCCAAAATAAATTGTTATAGTAAAGCATAAAATGTACAGGAAAGGGAATGGGTTTACTACTACTACGATTTGTTGAATTCTACTTAATTTTGGGTGAGTATGCCTTGTTCTTTTACTCTGGTACTCTACTGTCTCTCAAGAATTGCTGCAAAGCGCTTCATACCTTTAGTATGCGGCGCGCAAGAATCTGCCCAAGCAACTTTTCCTTTCCGCCTTTTGATTGGGAAGCTCCAGGGACATGAAAATCTTGCGTGACTCAAGTAACTTGGAATTCTGTACATGAATGCGGGACGGGTTTCCGGTTCGCCTACGTTACTTTCTATCCCCTACGAATTCTTTCGTAATGGAATAGAAAACATTTTTTCTGGTCATTTTAACTCGTAGAATGAAAGTCTTATGGACTTTGATTCAGGAGTTGGCCTAGATGGAACTAAATAAATGAGTCCAAATTAATGATTTCACCCCAGTTCTTTTCTACCAATTAGTTATTCAAGGGAGGCAACAGTCAGCTGAGGTAATTATCACCATTTAGGAAAGGTGGTTAATTGGACAATGGTAGAAACACTAGGCAATGGAGGATGGGTGGCGAAAAACCCGGCGATTTTAGCTTGATTTTAACGGCAGGCGCCAAGGGGACCACGGTTTAAGGTCCCATCCGACGGACGGAGTACTGCCCCTGAAATGCCCTCCACTCAAGTAGGGGCCAGTTTACCTCTGAAAAAAATCCACTAATGCCGGGAATCGAACCCGGGCCATCGGGATGGGAGGCCAATACTCGAGCCACTACACCAACCCGATACCTAGCTTTCTCTTTTATTCGGGGAGGAAACTAGGGAGTAAATTTCCCTTAAAGTATATGCAACGACCACGTCTTAAGTTGTGATGTGATGAGTAGACAAAATAGCGATACTACTCTTCGCTAGTTAGGACCCACCTTGAGTATGTAGCCAGTGTATGGGATGCGAAAGAATTAGGTTTCATCAGAGAACTAGACAGTGTGCAGCGTAGAGCAGCTAAGTTCGTTAAAAGGTGTTACGATAGGTTTAGTAGTGTAACAGAATTAATGCAAGAATTTGGGTGGGAATCATTATCAGAGCATAGGTTAACGTAGAGAATAAATCTCTTACAGAAATTTAAATCGGATAGCTTTACTGAAAATGTTTGGCATAAACTAAAAACACCAGCGTATTATGCTAGATTCCACCAGATAAATAAGATTAGAGAGATAAATTGTCGTACTGATAGATTCAAAATGTCATTTTTCCCACGTACTATAGGTACGAGAACAGAATAGGCACCATAGGTAGGGGAAATATTTTAGAGTAGCCTGTAGTGTATAATGCATGCATTAATAACCAATCCCTTATTACTATGGAGATACTAACAGTTTAGTTGCCTGAGACCCCATAGTAGCATGTTTGCATGTTTATAATGCATGCTTGGTGATCTTCACCCCGTCACGCACCCTCGCGGTGGATTGCAAGGTATCGTGTAGATGTAGATGTAAGTTATTAATTTTATGAGAGAAGTTATCGCAAAACATTACTATTCTTTACTTTTTATTATTCCTAATTACGATTCGTTCTGGGATTGTTTAGGTGTGGTTGCCAGGTTTTCAGAGGGCCCAGTTTTGAATTCCGGTAACGGCTCTGATTTTAAATCCCTACAATGGTAGCTATTTAAGTGAAAAGAGAGGAGTACTTCGAGTATGTTGAATGTGATGTTAAACCATGCATCCCTTGGCAAGTTAACGCGGAAACTGGGTTTCTCTCCAGCATTTCTCCGTGCCTTAAAATATTCCTACCTCATTCCCACCGATCCAGAAAATTACTCATATTACCTCAGCAATCGGTCACCTGCGCCGAATAACTATTATTACTACCATTACCACTACTACAAATATATCTGTGACTAGTCTCCTCAGTAATAACACATATTTTCTCATTTTCAAGCGCCCTTATACTGCCGTTAATGAAGGCCTAATAGAGGAATAACAGAATCTTAGAAATGTTTGGAGCAACCATAAAGTTGGAAATGCAAAATTGAACGACATAATGCAGAGTAAAATAAATAAAACCATGATCATTTAGAACTTTCCTAAAGTTCTGTGACCAGCAAAAGCGAGTAGCAGAACAAATTATTGAAAGAACTAATATACGCTCAGGCTCATGTATTAAATGATAAAGTTTAGCTTTTTGTTTACTTGATAAATACAGTATACTAGCTATATATTTTATCCGACAATATCTAAGATATAGTAGATAAATTTAGGATTCTGCATCCGTTTTTTTCCTTGAATTATCATCACTTAAAAATATAGCGAAAGATAAATTTGGATAAAGGAAAATCAAGTCCAAGCCAATGGCGAAGACGCCGGGAACTAGTAAGATGTGGCGGCTATGGCGAACATTGAGGATAGCAAACTGCAGGCAGGGCCGGTATTCACAACGCTCTGACAAAGGTTACTCTTGGGAAATGGCACGTGTCCTACCAACAGAATCGCTTTGAGTGGTAAAATATCTACCGGTGATGATGAATGAATCGTAATACAGGAATTCAAGAGACTAAAAAAATCACTGTGACCGGGAGTCAAACTCAGATCCCTCAATAAGCACCGATCCTCAAATAATGTTCACCTTCCATATAAACCTTAGACACACAATTATCCGAGAGGCAAATATTTCGGGACGTATCTCTATTGCGATTTCCCACCCTGATACACGACTGACTGTAAGGTATAGGCTCATTATCATTCCTGCTGGTATATTAACATCGACGGAACTCGTAGGTACTCTAAGTCTTATCGCGTGCCAACCTCGACCTACTTAGCCTCACGTCCTTTCATCGACTGATTGGTGATTCCCGCATGAATATGTGCTCTCCGTGAGAGGCATGGATGGATGACGCTTAGTAGATAAGTGGGAGGATCTCGCATTTGCGCCTAATCCAGGTGCGGTGCAAGATAATACCTCAGACAATCAATCAATCCATGACTCCGACATCAATCACCAGCCGACCTTTAAGCGGCGACAGTAATCACGATGAGTCCCAATGGATTTTGATTGCTGATTGAGTATCGCTAATGGTACAGGAATATCGAATCAAATCCTATTCAATCGTACCCCATCGAAAGCCTTTTCTTATTCAACCACTGCATCAGTTGCAAGGTACCGTTGCATGTGCTGGGCACAGGTGAGCCTACTCCGCTCAAGTAATGCATATTTTTTGCTAGCAATTCTCGCTCAATTGGATTTTTTTCCTCTTTTGAATTCTCTCCTTTTGCAGTAGTAAAAAAATCCCCTTCGAAGTATAGAGCACCATTATGTTAACGATAAATAGCTGCACCGTCATCTCTGGTCACTAATACATAGAATCTATTTACATCTACATCTACACGATACCCTGCAAGCCACCGAGAGGGTGTGTGGTAGGGGGTGAAGATCACCAACCATGCACTATAAACATGCAAACAAGCAACTATATTGTCTCATGCCACTAGATTGTTAGTATCTATAGTATTTAAGGGGTTAAAACATGCATCATGTACTACAGACTACTCTAAAATAAATCCCCTACCTATTCCTTTGCTATGCTACCTATTCTGTTCCCTTATAGTACAAACATGTCATTTTGAATCTATCAGTACGACAATCTCTCTAATCTGGTCGAACCTGGCATAATACGCTGGTGTTTTTAATATGTGCCTAACATCTTCAGTAAAGCTATCCGAATGAAATTTCTCTAATAGATTTAATCTGTACTTTAACATACACTCTGATAATGATTCCCAACCTAATTCTTTTATTAATTCTGAAACACTACTCAACCTATCGTAACACCTTTTAACGAACTTAGCTGCTCTACGCTGCACACTGTCTTGTTCTCTGATCAAACCTAATTCATAAGGATCCCATACACTGGCTGTATATTCAAGGTGGGGCCTAACTAGGGAAAGGTAACATCGCTCTTTTGTCTTCTCATCACATTTCCCAAGTACTCTTTTTATAAATCCTAGCTTTCTCTTCGCTCGGCCGCATATTTCCCGGATGTTTGACGCAGAGAATGGTTTGACGCAGTTCTTCACTTCATTCAGCTGCCTGCATTTCTCTTAACCTTCACCTTAACGTCATTCTTCTTCTTTAAATCTTATACTTCATTCTCCGTGATGAGCTTTTAGCCACAAAGTGTGTCCCCTGGGTTGCGGTTGGTGGCTCGAGTTCTATAAATAGATATTAGCTACGAAGCAGGCGGTGATTTCACTCGTTGAATCGTGTGCAGTTAGCAGGGTAATTTGAGGTGGTCTGGTTGTTTTCTCTCTTAACGGAGATCTATCAAGTAATTCAGAAACCTGTGAAAAGGCCATGACTATAAAAAAAGTGATGAGAGGCCGCTCCGAATGTCACTAATAAGTTCCAGAATAGAAAAATTCCTGGATAATGAAACCTTGGCTTGTCGGGCGGATGAGCATGCCACTACACTACCATGGATTCATGATGCTAAAGCTAATTTTCGGGAATTCTGCAACGAAGTGGTCTGCACTTGCTCACAAAAATCTCAAGTTCTCTGTTGCATTCCCGGCCAGTATTAGGATGAACACTTGCAATGGGTCTCACCGCGTGGAGGAGAGGGTTAAAGGTTCATAGGGTAGAGATCACGATACTAAATAAGTGATTCGCATTCCATTGTAAAAGCTTTCGCAATTATTTAATGTCTATGGTAATGCAAATTGGAAGGCAATGGGTAATTACAGCATCATCACCACTTAAACCACAGGTATGTAACAGATTTTATTATTGAACTAACTTCTGGGTTAGATGAAATAATGTGAGCCCCTAATTTGGCTCAATTGAAAATGTCCAAAGACTAGAATATCCAAATGCCAAATTAAATTATGGAAAACAATTCATCAAGAAGGGAAGTTATGACCAGGGCTTTGAGTAATGTTCCTAAAAAAGGTATATAATGAGCTTGCAATGGTACGTAGGATTATAAATCCAAAGAACAGACCCACGGGAGGGATGATAGCAAATGCCTGAAGGATGTAAAGATGAAGTAGTTCAGGGAAATGAGAAATTGGAGTAACTAAGAGCGTTGAGAGCACATGTGTAGGAGAGAAGGTTTTTCGTGGAAATTAGGGGATGCATAGTAGGTGGATAGATGAAATAACTAGAGGAAAGGAGGTACTTCAGACGGTTACTAAAAGAAGAATATTAAGTGGGCGAGGAAGACGAAAAAAAATAATTCTTAATACAGATGGGATTAAGAGAGAACGAAAATACGCCAGTCTCGAGAGATATATTTTAGGGATGTTACCAGGATATAATAGAGATATAACACCAAAACATATTCTTGCTGGTAGAAAAGTAGCAATAATTATACATTATGTTAATCTCACAATTCAGGAACGAAAGAATCATATGTAAAAACAAATGCCTTAAAAAAGTCGTTCAACTTCTTCGCAGGTAACTTTTCATCACTTAACTAAATGAAGTTAAAGTAGCATTATTACTGTGCTCAGTTATATGTAAATACGATAATGTTCTTGATTGGAGTGATGAGGAGAGGTCTTTATTATCCTTCATGCATATACTGAATTCTAAATTTTCGAGCTCTTTTAGCAAACCTTTTCTCCAAAATGTCTCTAGAGTAACGGAGAGTAGGGAACATAAGATTCCCCCGCCGAAGAAATTTGACTAAAGGGGATGAGAGACCAACTCAGGCACGTAGGTATATCGTCCTCCCTATCATCTGTAGCCAGATCACGTCTATAAGCAAAAACATCAGCATCTCCTCCATAATTTTGGCTTCGGAGTACGTCGTGGATTCCTACCATAATTTTTTCCGAGGAAAAGATCGCAGATACTAGCGTAGCATCTGTGCGAGGAGAATATATTTTCCCTTTATATGCTAAGGACACGACTGTAAAGGGAGATGAGGAAATGGGGACTTGGCGATGAGGCTTCGTCTAACGATAGGTTTCCTTCCAGCCTCCATTACTTCCTTGGAAAGCATTAAAATAAGGAACCATCTGCATTCGATTGCTAGTGATAATACGATGTTTCCTACCAATTTTTAAGATTTTACTATTTTAAAATTTGGATCTGAGGTTTCCGCGGCGTTTCTCAACACTGGTAACGACTTTCGGGCGTCCGTAGTGTTGTTTCAAGGCGACGAAAGTTTCTCCAGCCAACCTGCTGGCGTCTTCAGGTCAGAAGTCAAAATTGGCCGTCTTATATTGGGGCTTGGGTGTCGTCGGTCGTCTCTGATTGGTCCTGTTAATCTTTTGGTCGCAAGTGGGCTCTGATTGGTCTTCGATTTTTAAAACTCTTTTCCAAGAGTTAGCCAGCGTGTAGCCATCTTCCCTGTTGTAATTCTCTGGCTGTTTCGTAATTTCTATTGCTTCTGGGATTAGCCTGGGGTAATAGCGGCTTGAACGCCCGAAAACCGTTACCGGTATTTTAAAACTTGCCTAAAGAGATGATAAAAATTCCACGAGAAGAAAATCGCACTGTTTCGCTTTCTGGCAACGGTAGGTGAATCAAGTTTTTGATTCACCGCGAGGAACAACGATTCCCAAAAACTACCGCGAAGACGCTTCGCAAAAGTTGGTTGAAATCCCTAGAACGCGCTTAGCGTTCTGGCTGCCTCCCCACTTCGAGGAGCGGGCTGTGTTCTGGGCGCGAGGGGAATATGTAACGCGGATGCTGATGCGGCAGGGCAACTTCGCACGGGGATGTACGGCCTCTTCGACAGCTGCGTCAGCGCATCGTCCCAATGCCGGCGCCATGGCCATCGAGCCACGTCCCCGTGAATGAGTAATGGAGCAACTTGCTCGCCGGTTGCTGACTCCAGCGGACTAAGCGGCCGCAAGCGTTTAAAAAGTAGCGCTCAATAAAGGGGACTGTTTTAGGTCGGCATAGGCGCCTCTGGACTTTAAAAAGTAAAGTTATTTTTATTTATCTAGGGGAAGCGACCGGCTGGTTGGTTATTCAGGGGAGGCGACCGATAGCTGAGGTCATTTGCGCCATTTAGGATAGGTATGTAATTGGGTAATGGTAGGAGTTTTCAGGAAACGGAGGAAGGGTGGAGAGAAACCCGGCGTCGGCATTAGCCTACTCTTAACGAAAGGCGCCAAGGGGACCACGGATTAACGTCCCATCCGACGGACGGAGTACTGAACTTGAAATGCCCTCCACTAGGCTCAAAGTGGGGACCGGTTTTCCACTGAAAAATCCGCCACTGCCGCGAATCGAACCTGCGCCCTTGGGATGGGAGGCCAGAACTCTAGCCACCACACCAACCCGATCCCCTAGAGACCAGCAACTGAAGCCATTTTCGCGATAGAGGATAGGTGGATAACTTATTAAAGGTTGGGGCTTTTAGAGAACGGAGGAAGGGGGGAAAGATACCCAGCATCTTCATTAGCCGAAAGACGCCAAAGGCACTACGCTGAGCTTAGCGTCTCATCCGACGGACGGAGAACTGGACTCGAATTGCTATCCCCATGACACTCAAGTAGGTACCGGTATATAGATGAAAAAGTCGCCAGTTCCAGGATACAAACCAGGGCCCTCTGGATGGGAGACCAGTACTATAGCCACCGCACCAACACAATCCCATTTAAGTATGTGGTGCTCGTCCAAAATGTGATTATATGTATTCTAGTATAGGGAATATATGTAACTAGGTACATATTAGTAAATGTACGTAATACATGTGATTGTGGATGAAATCGGTCGTGTTTTTACTATTAGAGAGTGGAATATACAAAGTTCTTATTGTCATTGGTAAATAGCTTTGACTATTTACAGCAATTGCGATAGCAGAATAACATTGGACCGGTCCAAGGCACAACATAAACTAGGAAGTGGACAATCTAATTTCAAAGTTAACAAGAGAAAAACTCTTAACTATAGAAAATGTACGCAATGCAATGATCATTCATATATTTTCCTGGATTTATTCCCTGTTTGATCATTATACCTAAATGCAAAACTTTTTCCAAAGCTCCTGCCTCCTTCCTCAGGTTGGCTGAAGTGAAGCCATCTTCTGGGTTAATATTTATTGGTACTATTGCACCTAAATTCCTCGCTAATAGATTCTCTGCGTGTCACAACGTCAGAGGAAAACGCAGGTGTCCCAGGGAAAGGAACTGGTCTCTCTACCCTGGAAGTATGAATTTCGCTGGCCAATGGCCTAGTCACCTATGTAATAGCCTACTCACCTATCAACCTTCAAACCAAATCAAAACCAACTTCGGGTTGAATACTTACATTTTATAATTGCACTTTTAGCTACGTTTATCAAGCTGGGGAAATAGCGGGCCTCTTTTGAAATTAAATTTGCTACTACCAAGTTGATGTTTTATGTTGGACCGGATAAATAGTATAATGCTATTGCTATTATTATAAATAGACCAAAATATTAACCATTAACAATAAAACTTTGTATATTCCACTCGTAGTGAAAACACGACCATTTTCATTCACAAGATGGCAGCATCAAGTCCTTCTCATACATTAATATTATTTGAACAGAGGGTGTTAATAATATACTCTTAATTAGTGAATTTATACATTTCTCCTAATGTAACAGAAAGATGACCTCTAACCCCTAACCTCCCTAGTGATAGCGTAACGTATCACCTGGCCCAACCCCTGCCCACCCGTAGCTTTGCGTAATATACTGTTGGATCCCAACCTTTATTTCATTCCCTTTCACATCATCGATGTTCAATCGATTGAAATACCTAACCAGATATAAACCACTGCATAGCAAACACTGAGGTTGTAAATTATAATCCAGACCATAAAAACGTGCTTCATTTCTAAGTCTCCACGACAAGTATTTATCTACATCTACACGATACCCTGCAAGCCACCGCGAGGGTGTGTGGCAGGGGGTGAAGATCACCAAGCATGCACTACTAACATGCAAACTAACAACTATATTGTCTCATGCAACTTGATTGTTAGTGTCTACAGTATTTAAGGGGTTAATACATGCATCATGCACTACAGACTAGTCTAAAATATTTCCCCTACCTATCCCTTTCCTATGCTGCCTATTATGTTCTCTTATAGTTCGGGGGAAAAATGCCATTTTGAATCTATCGGTACGACAATCTATCTCTCTAATCTTATTTATCTGGTCGAATCTAGCATAATACGCTGGTGTTTTTAATATGTGCCTAAAATCTTCAGTAAAGCTATCCGATTGAAATTTCTGCAATAGATTTAATCTGAACTTTAATCTACGCTCTGATAATGATTCCCACCCTAATTCTTTTATTAATTCTGATACACTACTCAACCTATCGTAACACCTTTTGACGAACCTAGCTGCTCTACGATGCACACTGTCTAGTTCTCTGATCAAACCTAATTCATTAGGATCCCATACACTGGCTGCATACTCAACGTGGGGCCTAACTAGTGAAAAGTAGCATCGCCCTTTTGTCTTCTCATCACATTTCCCATGTACTCTTTTTATAAATCCTAGCTTTCTCTTCGCTCGGACGCATATTCCCCGGATGTGTCTACCCCACGATAAATCTTTAGTGATTGTTTCACCTAAATATCTTACGGTTTCAACGTTTTCGATATTCGTGTTATTAATTCTATAGGATCGCTCTATCGAATTATTCCTCCTCCAAAACTTGATAGCTGCACACTTTTTAAGGTTAAGTTCTAACTGCCATTTGTCGCACCACTCTTGAATTGCATCTAAATCCTTGCTAAGTGATTTCCTGTCCTCTTCATTTGATATACCCCTGTACACCACCGCATCGTCTGCAAAAAGTCTAAGGTTACTACTAACTACGGTACCCAAATCGTTTATGCATAAAAGAAATAGAATCGGACTTACTACGCTACCCTGGGGAACTCCCGATGTGACTTCGATTGTGTCCGACATGATACATTTATAAATTGCATCTGTCCACGTGGCTCTTTTGGTAGTTCCCACATGCCTCGTTCACATAACCCAAAATGAAGTCAGCCTTCGAAAATCCTTTAAACCAAGTATGTTTTTGATAAGGAGAAAAAGAGAAAAAGACAATGTTAGAAATATACGCGTACGAACCTTTAAATCGATGAGTTTCCATATAGAAAAAATTAATCCCCCATGACCGGGACAAGAAACATCTATATAAAGATTCAACCAATCCACATGGAAGAAGGACACCTTGGTAACTTAGCTGGCACCTGGCTGGAAACAAGGGGTTTTCGGGTTCAGATTCCTTTGAAGATGAATGATTATTTTTCACTTTGGAAATTCTGCTATTAAATGTCTAAGCATCTAGTTCCGTTATCGCGGCTAGTTCATGACCCACGAGCCTTGCATCTGTTTTTTAACTGCTAGTGTTTTTTTAGATGACAAAATGAAGAGAATACCACAATCCAACACATTATTCCACAATTAAAACGAAAATCATGGATAATGATTTTCTGCGCAGACACGGAAGCTCAGTTTCTTGAGCGATAAATGTACGTTCTCCGAATAGCTTGGTGCCCAGAAGTGTGTGATATTCCAAGAACCCACAGCTGATGCCTTTGTGGAATCAGCTTGAAAGGTTTGCTTCTCGCAATTCCATCGCAGACAATTCCCGAAACCAAGTCGTTTGTCTTTGTACTTATTTTGGTAGCCAAAGTGTCGTGATTAACATCACTGGAGCCTCAAAAAAGGTATTAATTTCAAAGGCAAGGAGAGACTTTACGACTATAAAGATATAGGAAAATTATTTTCTAACAATCTGACAAGTTGCAAAGAGCATGGATCGCAATGTAATACGCCGCAAAATTATTTTGTCCAAAATCACGCCACGGAACATTTTCTTGGGTGCGGAATGCTATGAAACGAGAGCAAGTTTTTTCCTGCTTTCCCTTTTTATTCTGACTCACCAGATACTCACGAATTAACTGTGAAGTAATATTGTGCAATCAGCCAAAAAAAACTAGAATATCTATGTCTATAGAAATATATATTTGCTTCACAAACACTTAATCCCTTTTCAGGATCTCGTCCCTAAATTTATCATTTAATACTGAAAACAGTGGCCGAATCTGGTGGCGAGAATTGATTATTTATTATTAAATCCTCATCGACGTAATTTGAAGAATTGTTACCTTTGAACGAGATCTACGACGGAAATAATACGTTGCAGTACATTTCCATAACAAATAGCTTTTTAAATTGCAAGGAACACGATTAGTTTCGTCCGGGTCCCTTCCTGCTGCGAAGGTCGCAGATGAAGTCCAAAGCCGAGCGAGGGTGCGGATTAGGACGCTCGCTAGCAGCGACTGTCCTACTGGCCGACTACCCGAATAGGGTAGTTTCCTTCATCAAAGAAAATGGACTTCATTAATTGCGATTCGTGCCCTGCCATACATGTATTTATTTTACGCAAAAAGTTTGGACTTAGAAATCCCAGTTTACTAGAGAATTTAATATTAATTCGAAAAGGCTCTGAAATGGCGGGGTGCGCTGCCTTCTTGCTGACGTAACATGTATGTAGTTCGCGTTGTGAGGCATAGGGAAATTAGTCTCCTGAACTTGTATTTCAGGGCCCCTCAGCAGTGAATATGTTATAGTATTAACATGTGAAAACTATCAAAGTTCAAAAATGCCTCCCTGTTAAACATGGTATTATTGGTCGTTTTATAGGCTCAAGGACATCCTGCTCGTGTCTTCTACTACCGCGAAGCACGGCGTGAAGGTCGTGCGGCGATGGGCGAGCTTCACGGTATGCTTGTCTAAGGAATACTAACTGATTTGAAATGAATCAACTGCATAAATAATGTTAAATAAGTAAATAAAAGTTAATTATAATAAATTAACGGAATAAATATACCTCCGATATTAAGCTTTAACGGAGTGCAATGTTAACTTGGAAGCGTCCGCAGCATCACCTGGTGGCTGGTAGAAGAAATAGTTTGACGTCACACGTAAGATTAACCGGCATGCAATAGTTTGCCGTCCGTTTTCGCGCCATTAATTTTTTTCACTTTTGATTAATGAGGAAAAATACTTATAGTCATTTAAAAATCGAACGGCTTAAAATACGTACTCCAGAGGTTATAAACTTTCGATCAAGACAGTAAAAAAATAATAGAAAACCGGTATTTGCCCCCGAAGACTACCATAGACCTTTTTCAACTCATAGAGTATCAGATTAAACTATGTGCTATTTTTTGTATTAGGAAAACCTGAATTGGGAAGTATTTGAAGAGCTACGCAAAAAACATAGCCTGTATTATTCTTGCATAAATTGCACCGCGTACAATTTTTTTCTTGGAAGTTGAGGCAAGGAATTAGGGATCGAAATTTCGACTGTAAACTAAATTATGTCATAAAGATTTGCAAAATATGGGATGGTAACGAAGAAAATCATGGCATGACCTCTCTCCTCTCTTTGGAGATTACGAGGCTGGTTATCTTGCAGCTATCCTGACGTGACTATGATTGTCGTCAGGCAATGAAAAAAATTGTGGCAAAATACTGACTTATCAATTTTGTTATCAACGCATCTTTGAAACTCCTCGTCCGTTATTTCAAACGCCGGAAAGGACTATTTATTAAAAACCTTGTTATTCTCACAGAGGACTGAAGTTATACTGCGCCGAATCTTGAAATCAAACCGAAGAATGGTTTGAATGAGGAAAACGCCTAAAGGGCCTTTAGGCCCGCCGGCTAAGGGCGTCGAGTAAGTATACAGCAGACGAGATGTGTGCAGGCGACTCGGTCGACCGATTCTGCGGGAGCGATTTTGGAAGAAGGCCCAGCGATAGGAAGGAGGACTCCAGCCGAGAGAGGGGGTGGGGTTATTCGACGGACCGAGGGCGAGGAGGGGCATTCAATTTCTTCCGCGAACGCCGCAGGAGGGAAATATTTTGTTCTTCCCCCGAAAAAAGAATCCTACTTCTCGAAATCAATGAAATGAATCCACCATAAATCTTCAGCGATGGTAGATGGACCGCTTACTCAATGTCTCGCAGTGACAAAAGCCCTGACGACAGGAAAATATTCCGCTGAGGAATATTCTGTGCTCTTTAAATTCTCATCCCGTCTGGAGTTGAATGTAAAACTGAATAACATTTCCCAGTATCCTACGATTTGGCCCCTTTTCCTACGAGAACACGCCAATGCAATCAAATTTCTACATTAAAAAAACTATGTTCGTAGAAATTATAAAATTAGAAATAGTTATCGCTGTAAGATGAATATTTAAGATATGTAAACAATTCCATGGCTAAAAAAAAACGTTTTTAATCAGGCGTTTCTTGTCCCTAGTTATATAAGGGTGAAGTTCTAATAACGTTATATTCCGTAGAGAATAGTTTATTGACTTTGATGATATGCTATGGGTACTAGGAAAGCTGTTAAAATTTCATCTTGATTCATGACAAATTTTACCGTATATTGTACATACCTCCTGGCTATATACGGACAGGTACAGAAGATACAGTCCAATATCATCAATGTCAACTTCGCAATCAATTTTCTTCTTTATAACTCAGTCATTACGGCAAAGGGATATTATGTTATGAGAATTTTTTTCTCTTATACTAAGAAATGATAAAAAAATGAATGCAATGTTAAGTCAATGAAACAAATAAATAGATCTGTAACACCATGCATAGACCCTCCTAGGCTTGAGATATTTTGAACACGCTAACTTATTTTCATTACTAACATACTATATACAGAGTAATAACTGCATTAGTTATATAATAGGATATAGTATAAAACTTATTTAGGTAATCTATTGTCTGCAAGGTATTGTATCATAGTATTAATCAACTTGGTGGCGAGTATTCTTCTCACATTGTCTAAACGACTCTTGTATATCATCATCAAATGTATTCAAGGAAATAGCTAATTATCACAAAAGGATGAATTCTTTTACTTCAGTGGCACTTGCAATTTCAACATCATCGGTAAACAATCCTAAGATTGGTTTCACACAGCCATCCACTCGATTCTTCATATTTATATATTTCTATTTTTTCTATGTTTCTATTTTTGTCATCCTTCACAACTTTTAGGCTAGCCTTTTCCATTATTCCCGTTGGAAACGGCAGGTCTCATATGAGAAAGATGGAGCAAGTTGTGATGGTTGTAATAATTTAAACACTCAACATTAAAAAAAACTCATTATTTAATAACTTTTTATTTTATTTCATATACCTATTAAACGATAAAAAATCGACATATTTGTAGGGCATCCGCTCCATTTTTTTAGCAAGGTGATAAATAGGAGCAGAAATAAGACATATATTATTTATGTTGTAATGCAATTTAAAGTTTAATGTGGTAAAGACCTACACATTATTTTACTTTGGGGCATATGGACGTTACCCCATGGAAAGACCCCAACTATTGCAAATAGTGTGGGACCGAAAGAATTCATCTTGGCCAGAACATTTTTCGACTGTTGATCTTTCACAATTCTTTTCGTCCGGTAGAAAAAATTGACGGCATGTGAAAGAAGGTAGAGCTGTTGCCTGTCGCCTCGTAGGAAGGAAGAGGTCCTCGTCGGAGAACTCATACAAGCCCGACGCACCCGAAAAATGACCGGAGGCAGGGCTGCCACGTACGAAGAAAGGAGCCGACTACCTGACTGCGACCCGCCGGGTAAATGCATTCGGACAAGCGCAACACACCCAAGGCCGATATTAAAGGCATTCCCTGGGTGACGTTCTCGCTGGACCGGGAGGAAATATGGGGCATCCACCCTTCCAGACCTCACCCCCTTCCCGAAAGCAGCCAAAAAAAATCAACTCTGAAGGAATTCTGCTCGGAGAACTTCATGGCAGATAATGGAAAAGGAAGGGGCATTATTACATTTGCTCGAACTACACTGGCTCTTTCTTCCAATTATTTTTCGCCTTCGACTCATTATTGTCCACAGAATCTCATTGACATTAATTTAAATAGGATTCAATAATATTCATATTCGAGAAAATGAAATAAGACTCCTAACAGTCGGTAGAACCAAATATCTGCTGGAGATTTTCATTTTATAGCTGAATAAACCGCATAATCTCTTGGATTTAAGGAACTTAAAATAGGAATTCTTTTCTTTAGTCGTTTCTTATTTCATAAACAGATGCAATGAATTTTTAGACCTGGATAATCATAGTCTACTCACCTCATTTAAAGTTAATACACAATAAATAATTGTTTCCTATATCAAATGTTTATATGTCTTCTGTCACGGAAGAAAGAACGGGGAAATATTTTAAGATTGAATAGCAAAGATCTAAGGAAATAAAATGCTTCAAGGAGCAATTCATTGCGTAGATACATTGACATAGTTATCAAAGTCCTGGCGATTTTGACAAATCTCCGAGGAAAGGCTACCTTGGGGAAGACCATTCGAACAATTACATTGTGATGGAGAATATCTTACATGAATAGAATTCTCTTAGGGATTCCAATGCTTAATTTTGACCAATATAATATTTTGCAGCAAACGTCAAAAAAGTTCTTCTCATTACTGTTGAGGCTTCCGTGACGCATACTTTCACAATAAATGGTAAAGAAAATATCAATTCACCTGAATACGCCCCTTGGATAAGACTCTAAACTGTTATCATGAAAACAACCAACGCGATGGAGAGTCTCAAAAGTAATATGAAGCCATCAATTTCTTTCATAATTCTAGATGTTGTCAGGGTATATCTCAGTTTTAAAATTAATCACGTTCACAAACATTCCTATTATTTTATAAGGTGTCCCGTGGAATTGTCTGCTCTCGTTAGCGACAAATATGTATGCTTTCTTCGGAAAGTAGTATGAATGCGGTTCGCAGTGATTGCCTTGGCATCTCTTCGAGCAACTGCTAATTATCCAAAAATCTATCATCTATATAAATGAGGTAGAAACCAAATATCGACACCTTCCACCTGAAGACGAAGACAAGACAGTCGGCGAAGCTGTTGGCATCAAGCCAATTAATAAGGAATAAATCCCGGAATTATACAAAGAGCAGCAAACTAACGCCACGGAAGCCCTCAAGCTAACATTACAGAGAAGGACATCGCATGAACTAGAATAGAACATCTGATAGATGGTTCATTTTCGTTTGATAAACCTATGCGAATTATTATCAAATCACATCATTCAGCGATTGTATTAGATTAGTTAGATCGATTTCCGAATGAAACGCCAAACATTATAAATAATAAAATACCAACAGTTCCAAATATAAAATTTGGAGAGCAATTTGGAAAGAGTGTGGGTGGTAAATGAATGTTTGCGCACAAAGATTTGCTCTCGAGACGTGTCGCTGCGGAGAACCAAAATATGTTCACTTGCAGCTATTTCAATTTCTCATTCGATCGTCTTTTTTCCGTGGACCACAGTCCCTGGAGATGCAAGCAACCTCTTCCACTGGTGGAGAGGAGGGGAGGGGACTCTTATCAACCTTCCCCGGGCATTCAATAAAGTTGGAACGCTGCCGCTGGAATGTTCTGGAAGTCGCCGAGATGACCTTTAGAGATGCCACACGTTTTATCTCGCCCAAGAGCGGAAAACGCACCGCATACGCGGACCGATCTAATATATCTTCTTTCTCTTCTCGCAGATTATGTACTTTCCTTTTCCATGATACGGAGTTTGAGTGCTAGGGTCACGGACAGATATGATTTATTATTTAAGGATACCAGAATAAACCATGGAATGAACACCTACACTCCCCCACCATAACGCTCTGTAACATTCTCTATTTATAAGACCCACATACTAAATTACGTAATGCTAACGTGACCCCACTCTTTTCTGCAAAAGATGAAACACATACTCTAATTATTTATACCTTATTTATTTTCAATGTCACTGCTAATTTACTTCATCATTATCTGTATCATCATTACAATTTGATGATAGAATGAATGTTTGATGTAACTTTCTCTCAATGTAACGAAACACCCCTCCCAGATGATTAAGCATCGTTACGGTCACCTTAAACTTTTAGCGTAACGTAATTTATGAATGGTCCATTAAAGTATGGCTATGTTTTAATATTTGTATTTTTTAAATCAAATAAAGGGAAAATTTTTTGAGATTGGCATAAAAGGGACCCTCAAACTACTAGTAGCTATTTTTGAAATTCAAGCCGAGTTCCGAGCCGAGTTCAGAGGGTGATAATGAAGTGATAGAAGATCACTTGGTGATTGGAGATGTTATTAGGAAAGGTAGTGAGCGGGAACCTGAGGAAACCTTCCCTTGGGGTAGATTTGCACAAGTGGGAAAAAGGTGTAATTTGTCGGTGGTTTTGAACTTCAATGTTAAGCGGCATCACTGAAAAATAATTAACACCTTGCAGGATTTCTGGCTTTTCCGGTAAATGATGCTGATGAAGTTTTCTTAGGCTTGGTACCGGTCTGTAATGCATGGAGATTAATTCTTTCCTTAAGAGAGCCTTTCTACATGATCGGGTACAAAGGGTTGTTTTGGACAATGTTACTTCCCCGACAATTGAAGTCAATTCAGGTTTGCCACAAGATAGTGCGATAGGTCCACTCTTGTTTCTTCTGTACAATAATGATATCAATAAGGTGGTAAAGAGTAAGCTCCGTCTATTTTCCGATGACGCAGTAATGTACAGGGAAACTCTATGCCCAAACGATAAAGAATATTTAAGCGATGCTACAAGCAATTGAAAAATGGTGGGATATATGGCAGTTAGAATTAAATTTTTTAAAATGTTTGGTAATGAATTTTTGGAAAAAGAATTGTTCTCCTCCTAGCACTTACAAAATAAATAATAATAAATTAACGAAAGTTGAACGCATCAAATATCTTGGAATAAGATTGACACATTATCTTTCCTGGGGTAAACACATACGTGAAATAATGGGTCAAGGTAATCGTAAACTGGGATTCATCAAAAGAGTACTGGGTAAATGTGACGATCATGTACGAAAAAATTAGCTACTTTTCCCTCGTTAGGCCTCATTTTGAATACGCTTCCAGTATATGGGATCCATACGAAGTATGCCTAAATAATGAACTTCAACGTGTGCAGCGAAGATTGGCATGATTTGTAGAGGGACGGTATGACAACTATATTAGCGTAAACGGTCTATTAAATGAATTAAAATGGGAATGATTGTCAGATCGCTGGTTGAAATTTAGACTTAATCTCTTAAATGAATTCCTAGATAATAATAGCAAATATTCAACAGAGAAAAAAATCATTCGCCTTGACCGGTACTCGAACCCGAATCCCCTGATTTCCTGCCAGGTGCTCTACCAATTGAGCTACCAAGGCCTCCTATTTCTCCGTGGAAATTATAGAGCCTTAAAGTATTTTCCTAGATAGTATTTTCAGTGAAGACGTTAAAAATATTTTGCGAACTCCAAATTACAATGGTAGGCTGGACCATAGTCATAAAATTAGAGAAACTGATTGCCGAACTGACATTTTCATGCCCTTCTTTCCTCATACAATTAGGAATATGCATAGCTGTAAAAATACATACAATACGAGTGTATTTATGGATAGCATAAGTAGTTGCATTTTGGTATAAGGACTTTAAGCTAAACCAACTAATAGCATTTTTTTTGCATACTTGCTTTGCAGTTTTTTTCTTTTTTAAATGGTTAAGTTTAGACTATCATATTGTCACTAATCCTTTTTTACAAATGATATGCAGTGCGTGTTAATTGAGAATTCACACCCTGCCACACACCTTTATGGAGGCTTGCAGGGTATTATGTAGATGTAGATGAGATGATAACGAAGTCCGCTATCGAAACGAAAGCCGCAGCCGTTTTACTGACGCTGTGTCAATTCCGAGAAAATTTCACCATTACACGAATTTTGAAATTTTCTTTGAATGGAATCAGTAAAGTTGCCATAAAGATTAATTGCTAAGCCCAGTAAATACACAAAGTCAACTGAGTCATGCTTTTGCAAAGTCAAAAATATTTTCTACGAGCACGATACAATACAATTTATGCGATATTGTGGATAGTTCATTTTTATGGAATTGATTCAAAAGCCTAATTTTACTTATATTTTCCATAAAAAGGTTTCTGTTTATGCCATGTCTTGGGTTGTATGCGCAAAGGAGCGTGATGAACGAAATGAACATTTTTGTATTTTCCGAACAACGAAGACATTCGAGTGCATGCGTACTACCGAAACTGCAAAATATTAATGACACTCATTTCAAGCTTCAATAAAGCGTTCAAAGTATACTACTGCTACTATACTACTTCAAAGTATGAGTTCATGCCATGGTCGACGGTCAATAAAGTATACTAGCTTGAAATCATGCGCCGTTTGCGTGAAGAAATCCTACGAAAACGCCCAGAAGTGTGGCAAAAGAAATCGTTGAAAATGCACCACGATAATACTTCCGCTCACACCTCACTGCTTGGTTACGAATTTTTGGTTAAAAAGCCAACCTATATTTTGCCTCAGCCACCGTATTCGCCGGACACTCCCTATGCCCTCCTTACATTCCAGAGAACCATGAGAGGACGGACGACGTTTTGCCACTTTTGATCACATAATAACAAAATCGCTGTAAGAGTTGAACTCTGTACCGATAAGCGAGTTCCAGAAGTGCTTCAAAGTTCGTAAAAAAACTTAGCGTAGGTACCATATTTGAGGGGGATTGCTTGGAAGGAGACAAAATTGAATGCTGAATAACAAGTAAATATTCTTTAAGAAAAACGAATAATCCCGTTATTATTTTATCATGCCACGTATACTCGACGAATGCAGGCATTTATAGTATCAAATCATTATGTAGTGCTGTGAAGAGGCTAATGGAAATATCTAGTTAGTCAAGCATCACAAAAGAAAGATCGAAGACCGCAATAAATCTTACAAGAATGGAGACGTTTACTCGGAACCGCAATCGCAATTTTTTAAACGGAATCGTTAGATGGAATTGAGAAATGAATTTTAGTGAAAAAATTAATCTTGTAACCACAACCATTCACTCATAAATCAAAAATTAAAATAAGCAAAAGGTGACGCCCACCGAAAAAGCTGCTTTGATATCATAGAAAGAAAAACACGAGCCAAATCCACAAAAATAAACTTTACTACGACCCGGGTTTCACTGTATTACAGCATCGTCAGGTGTATTACAGCACCTGACGATGCTGTAATACAGTGAAACCCGGATCGTAGTAAAGTTTATTTTTGTGGATTTCGCTCGTGTTTTTCTTTCTGTGTTATCATGTTTCGCTTCCACTCCATATCTCCTGAATCTTCAGAATTTGCTTTGATATCATTGACGTCATTTTCCTCCCGTTCTTGACTGCTCTTATGGAAAGGGAAGGGAGTGGAGGGGGACTCTCGGAAGGTCTGCTCGCACAGATCCTGTCGCAATCGCTCCCATTGGGAGAGCCAGCTGTGTCCCCTCCTTTGCGATAAGGCAAAGTAGCTTCGCGGGCTCAGTTGTGATTGGACGAAGTCGATATACGTCAGAGGTTGCACCACGCCCACTTTTCCGAAAGGGTTAAAAAAATCAGTTTTTCGCCGCTTATAACTCGAGAAATTATTGACGGATCAAAAAACGGAAAAATTCGGTTCTTTTTATTTTATCAACTCTATCAGATTTGGCAATAAAAATACATGGTAAACGACCCCATTCTTTAATACAGTGCTGTCTTTAACAGTTAAGAATAATTCAACACTATGCACCCGCGCGCCGCATCACGTCACGAAATAAATACTCGGACGCCGACGCCAACATGTATCAAAACTGGTGCACAGATCTACGCCTCAGACACCTGGAGGAACGAGGCACGTCGCAAACACACTTCTCCACACGAAGATAGACACCAAGACGTAAACCGCTGAAGCACGCTTACGCGGATCGCCGTTTTCCTCGGTCGGGTATACTCGCTGCTGGGTATCACTGTAATCACTTCACTCCGTTCCAGCTTTGACGACCCCTCGTACGTGCATCTGCCGGGGAGCATTGGATATCTCGACTTTATCCTCCGATGTCCTCTGATATCAGTTAACTACGGGGATGCGGTTTGCAATCGCATCTTCCGACCCCCGTGTTCTGATGCTTTACCTTCCCACGCTACCACTCGGCCAGGCAAACCTACCTATCTCCCAGTTCACGGTCTGGTGCCTCCATTGAGACTTTCGTTGGGCGATTGACCCCCGGGTAGTTTGTCAAACACCAAGCCCCTTGTTACAGACGGGTGAGCCCTCGCAGTTCCTTTGGCACGCATAGTTTTAGATATCTCCCGCAAAGCCCCGTTTCAGAGATGTTCATGCCCTCTAGACTCGGTTTAAGTCAATTCCACAATCCCCTACCATTCCCAAGTAATGAGGATCTCTGAGAGATACGAATTAACATGGGCTTGAGAGAAACAAGAGGTGATAAATCAAGCATAAATGTAATCAAACATTCCAAATCACCGAATATCGCTGAACGAAAAGAGGTGATTAGAAAGATGCAGAATCTAACTCTAAATTCTAATAATTTATCTTCATAAAATAATAAATTTAAAAATGGAATAAATTTATATAGTAACAAAATTGCTTTGTAGTGATTGCACCAAAGCGAAAAATATTGAAGAATTTGAAGATGATTTCATGAATACCAACTGATAATTTCTAAGTTTCATGCAAATTTGAATTATTTTTTCCCTTTAGTCACTGATTGATGTAAAGTATAAAGTTGAGATAGGCTGAATCAATTCTCAGGCGTTTAGTTAAAAATGGCTGACAAAACTGTGCAGATAATAGAAAACCTACCTTTTTTCTGACTAGATGTACCTAAATATTTAGTTCACATATTTTTGTTGTAATTTTTATTATGCATTTAAATTAAAAATATCCTCAGTCTAACTATAAATTTACGGGTCCATATTAATCTAAACTGAGATATGTAGAACTCTCACAATTCACTAATAGCATTATGGCCTGTCATAAAAGCACTATGACCTTTCACTAGATTTGCTGGGGTAACTCGCAGGGTATGACGTAGACGTGGATATATTGGCTGCATATTTAAGGTGGGACCTATGGGATCCAAATGAATTAGTTTTGATAAGAGAGCTGGATAGCGCGCAGGCTAGAGAAGCTAGATTTTTAAAAAGTTATTACGATAGGTTTAGTGGTGCATCAGAATTAATGGATGAATTAGGTTTGGAATCATTAGTAGGTTAAAGTACAAATTAACTCTCTGACGTAAATTTAAAACGGATATCTTTACTGAAAATGTCAGATATATATTAAAAACCCCTATGTACTACGCTAGATTTTCCCGATAAATAAGATTAGAGAGATAGGTTGTCGTAACGATAGATTCAAAATGTCATTTTTCCAGGCGGTATAAGAGAACATAACAGGCAGCATTAAAAAAGAGATAGGTAGGTGAAATATTATTAGAGTAGTCTGAGGTGCATGACGCATGCATTAAAATTACTAACCCACGCATGATAGGTAATACAGAATATTAAGATCAATGCCATTATCATACTAATATATAAAAATGAAGTGGTGTCACTCTGTCTGCCAGTTCTAAGCTCGTTACGCAACTCCTCAAATACTAATAAACCGATTGAGCTGAAATTTTGTAGGATTCTAGTGTATAAACTAGAAGGTGCTAAATTTTATATAAAAGTTGAACCCGGGCTCAGGGCCCGGGTTCAATTAAGTATTTACATTGGTTTAAATTGACTTTTTCAATTTATGGCAGCGCAAGAGTTTTTTCAGTAAAATAAAGTAACTCAGTAAAATAGCTACATAATAATCGATTTCTTTCATTTTTCCTGTATTTAATGGACAAATGTTTAAAATATCTTATTCTTGTAACCGATTTACACTTTGTCGTCGTGGTTTGTGAGCAACGTGCAGTGACGTATTTATTACCTCTGAGGCCCCCGGCGGAATCTAGTATGAGGCCCCCAATGTTATAGTCTTTCAACCTGGAAGCTTGATATAGACTTTTCCTAGCTTATAAAGACAATACATGAGTGCAAATATATATATCACTATTAATACTCTGGTAGTAGGTGCCAGATTTCTTACTTACAATATTTACATTAAATTAAATAACTTCCTATATTTACATTAAAAACGTCTCCTCGTGACTCTCGAGAGGCCCCCAGTGCTTGCGAGGCCCCCGGCGGCCGCCGGGTACGCCATAAGGTAAATACGTCCATGGCAATGTGTAGTTTACGTTAAAATTTACTGGTTATTTTCGGTTCCTTTCCGAGCGTTGCTAAGGCCTTTCCAATTGCCTACTCCGAAATGAAAACAACGTTGATGCTTAAACAGTTCGTCGTAGATGGATGCCGTAAACGGCATTTTGCTTTTCGCGAGGATATACGAGGTAGGAAGGTACCTACTGAAGGCATTGCATTGGAATGAGTAAACAACTTTGGCACTTTTCCACAATGTATTTAAAATAATAAAATTACACAACACGTGTTTCGGCTTACTAAGCCATCATCAGGTGTACACTCATGTACGCTATTCGCTCATGTACTAATTGTACGCTATTCGTGAAGCAAGGTCAGCCATATTTTTCCGCACAAATATATGTGCTGAGTGCTAGCGCTACTCATGGGTTTATAAGGTTTGCTTTCGGTTAAAAATAGGAGTATTAAAATGAATGCTTCAGCGGTGTTCCAATTGTGATTGTTTTTATATTTTTTTTACGGATTTGTGAATTTGAACCGATCTGGGACATGAAGAGAAGAGATGTAACGCTTTCGAAATCGTCGTGGATGGAGATTGCTTCAGATTTGAGATAGTTTAACACAAACCAGGGAAAAAATTCAAATCCTAATGGAACATAATTTCTCAGGAAGTATCCGTTGGATGTTCATTAATGCCACTGCAATGATGCTAAAAGGTTCGAACCAAAGCGAACTCTTTTACTTACTCGAACTTGACTCGAACAGCACTCGTTTACTCGATTGAAATAATAATTCCAGAAATTACTTTTGTGCTAAAAGAGAGAAATTGATGATGGATTTAATACAAAAGCAGAGGTATTTCTCCAACCCCTGCCATCCAGTGGGAAGGCAATTATATTCAGCTAGCAACTTATTTCATATAACTCATAAGCCCATTTCAGAATACTTTTCATGCCTTCAATAAATGAAACCTAGAATACATTTACGAAAAATAAAATCCCATTTCTTGTACACATGATTTACAGCATCGAGATTTTTCCCACAAAATCCACCGGTAACTTACAAATCCTTATATCTGTTCTACCCGAGTTGCCCTGCCTTGCAACCCATTACAAGAACCTTATAGCGACGATGTAGGTCTTTTTAGAAAAACCCCTTTCCTGTATCCATTCATGTACTTTCTCGGCCACTCAGGACTGTATAAGACACCGAGGAGTATTGAACATGTCTCTAATAATTTTCTCTTAGAAGAACTGAAGGTTATAAAGAAATGTAAGTTGAGCAGTGTTTGAAATTATAACCTCATGATCTGTCACTGACGGTCCCCTTTAATTGTGATGGGAATTGCCCTGAAAGTGTAAGGGATCCCTACGGAATCGGTCTAAATAACGAACTTGAACGTGTGCAGCAATGATCGGCAAGATTTGTAAAGGGACGGTACGATAGCATTATTAGCGTAACCAGTCTATGAAATGAATTAAAATGGGAACTATTGTCAGATCGCAGGTCGAAATTTAGGCTTAATGTCCTAAATAAATTCAAGATAATATTTTCAGTGATGTCGTTAAAAATATTTTGCGAACCACAACTTAATATGGTAGACTGGACCATTATTGCAAAATTAGGGAAATTGATTGCCAAACTGACATATTCAAAATGTACTTTTTTCCTCGTACAATTAGAGATATGAATAACGGTAAATATATCCAATACGAGTGCAGCAATGGATAGCATAGGTAGTTGCATGCTGGTGTAAGGACTTGAAGGTAACCCAACTAACAGCACGTTTTTGCATGCGTATTTTGCTATTTTTATCTTTTTAAATATTGCAGTCTAGACTAAGATAGTAATACTAATCCTTTTAAAGGCATGATATGTAGCGCATGTTAGGTGAGAATTCACCCCCTACCATACACCTTTGAGGTGGCTTGCAGGGTATTATGTAGATGTAGATGTAGATGCATGCTCTTCCATGCTCTGATAATTTCAGGCTGAATGCTTTACTCAGGACGAGTACTAGCCTGTCTGATATGTTAAAGGCTGCAGATTGGAATCCCGCCATGAGCAAGAGTGTTGTACTAGTCTCAGAACTAAGTTTAGGATTGATTTAGATTAGACGGTACCGTATAACCTCAGAAGTTGGAGTAATTTTAAATCTAATTCTACCCTCTGAGGATGTTAACATATATACTCGGAACACACATTCTTTTCTCACCATTATTCATTGCCTAGGTTCAATTTCAATGAAATTTTTACAGAGTGATGTTTGTCCAAAAAAAATTCTTTGGCATCGAAATTTATCCTTTCTGCCACACATTTTTCTTTCTGCTGTATTAAATTCCTGACCTCCACACGCGCGCTCTCTGGAAGCAAATCCCTCGCAGTTAAGTGAAAAAAATCGTTCCCTCGAGTTGCATGGGGAGGATAACGGTATGAATATTGATGAATTTTGCGGGAATCATGAGCGTAGGCAACATCTACATGTGACCTTAAAACTCAAATGCGCCAGAGTTCAATGAGAATTCTTGCTTCAAACTGACTTCAGATGAAACTTTGCAGAGATCAGTTGAGAAAGTATATTTAGGTTTGCTTTTCCAGCATTTAAAATTATTTTTTTCTATATTTAATTAACTTAACTTAGAAAAAAGGAATTAAACATAAAATTGAAATGTACCGCTGAGGCAAATGTGCTAATATTTATCATTTATATATTAAAATGTCACCGGAACAGACTAAGTAAATTAAGAAAATATTGCCCTTAATTAGATAGAAACATAATAAGAACGCACTTTCCAATGAAAAATTTTGGCTTTTAAATTTCTAATAAAAAATATAAACTTTATAATAATCTGAATACAAACCAAGCTCGGTGCTATAAATAGATATTAGAATGTGACATTATAACATTTTTATATCCGTAAGTTTTTTTTAAAATAATAATAAATGAGATTAATAATTGCTGAAATCAAAATCGTTGGTACTGAACCTAAGAAATACTAAGATATTCCAGTCGTGATAAAAAATTTGAGAGATATTTGGTCAAACTAACTGAAATCAAGGAATATCAAAAGAGTTATCGGGAAATGTGACGAGAAAACAAAAGAGCAGAGTTAATTTTCACTTGTTAGGCCCCACTTAGAACACACTGTGAGTATGCGGGATACAGAAGAGGTAGGTAGCATCTCGGATTTGGAGAGTGTGCAATAAAACGCAGATGAGCTTGATAAAAGGTACTGCGGTAGGTTAGCAGTATTTCAAAATTATTAGAAGAATTATATTCGTAGTCACAATCGGAATACAGGTTGGAGTACACTTGCCATCCTTAAAGGCGGACACGTCCAAATTTATAGTAAATATAAAAAAATATATTGAAATAAAATATAATGAACGTAGGGTAGAGCGAAAACAAAATGAGAAAGATAGATAGCACTTGGCAAGTTCAAAATGCATTTTTCTCTACCTAAAATTGGGAAAAATAATAGATTTCATCGAAGCTACTAAGGGTATGAGATATAAGATATGAGAGGTAATGTACATTTTAGCCTTTTCCTTGCATGAGACTGGTCGTACATTATTTCATTTTTCATGAACTTCAGGCGACTTTAAATTCATTTAAACTGTCCATTCAAAGGGTGATGGGTTTTTATCAGTGGACAGCAAAAGATGATATTTCATTATCTAGGAGAGTTCAACGTGTGGGCTTAAGATGAGCAATTGAACCCGTAATTAACAAATAACCAAATATTTGTTTTCTAACCTACATTTATGGTGGCTTACAGGGAATTATGTTGATTGAAATGTAATTATTCCGACCTATTGCACTGTATAGACGCCCACCTTTGGCCACAGTGGTGGAAATTCTTAATGCTATTCCCCCTCTTTCCACTCATTTACCTGTAATTGTTTCTTTCAACTCTCAATTTCTTTAAAATCAGCGATTCTCGATAACCCATGTGAATCCGTGCATAAACTCGCCGTGGTCCCATCTTCACAAATGTGTTTGTCGTTTACATTCTGTTGAATGCTTAGAATATGGGGGTCTGGGTACTCGGATTAGTCAAAGTACGGTGGCACTCAAAGGGTTAAAAATCTTGCAAGTCAAAAACCGGAAATCGCCCTTAGCAATATTTATGGTATAAACAAAAAGAAATATTATCTGACTGAAAAAAATGAGTAATCACATGTCAAGTAGGTGGATCATATGTATCGATCTCCTGGACAAATTATGGGTTTTGACTGAAGTACCTGTAGATAATAGTGATAAGCTCTCTAACTACTTTGCCCATTAATTCTTGTTTATTTAACACTATCTAATGAGCAGCTTCGATCATGCCAGTTGTCCTTGCAGGCGAACCAGAGAACGAACAATGGGTGGAAGTTTAACGGTAAGATATTGGACATTTCTTTCAACACACGCGTACATTTTTCAAGGCTTGATTCAAAACTTCAGGTACATGTTCCGACGAGGTCCGGCAGTCAACTCTCCATCGAGTCAGAGCAATAGTGGACGATTTAACTTTATGGAATATCGACATCACTCAAATAAAAAATACAGTTTGTCTCATAGCGAAATGCTAAATTTGAATAAATTGAATATTGTTAAATTTGAAATGTGTTTTTATAATCCTGTGACGCTGGGTAAATTGCTGTTCAACTATATCGGAAGTTATTTTAACATAGATAAAAGTAGTTTATGTATGTTGAGTTGTGATACCCCTGGCTGTTATTACTTTTTTATTGGACAAACCGGAAGGAAAATTAACATTCGTACATCAGAAGAGTTGAAATCAATTGCAAATGGAGATCATAAGTCGATGCTTGTGGAACATTCAATTGATATTGATAATTCTTGCGATTTTACTCCAAAGATTTTACAGGTATCCGACAAGGGCATATAAAACTGGAATTCATAGAAAAAAATGAAATTGCATCATATTTTAATGTTCATAACGACGATGTTTTAAATTGTCTATTACATTCCAATCTCTCCCCTTTTATTCATTATCTGTTCCCCCACTATCATCTCCGTAGTTGGATAATTTGCCCATGACGTCCTAGTTACCAGTTGTTTGGTAGTTTACACCCTCTCATGGCCTTGCCTTTCCGCCCTCCCCTTCTCCTTGTTTACTGATCACCCCTCTTCTTTCTTTGAATTCCTTTTACCTCCACCTATCCCCTCCGTGTGCTCCTTACGTATTTTATTTATTTTTCATCGGGAATTCAGTAAAATACATTGCAATAGACTTTGTAGAGAATAGCAAAACAGACATAAAATCAAAAGAAAATGGTAATATTTTTACATTCATTAATTAATTTAAGGAATAAAATGCTTTGGAGATCAACCAGGAAGAAATGACCTTTTTAAAACGCTGACTGGTAAAACTTTTTGCTTGCGTAGGCAGAAGTTTAAAAAAGTGCAATTTTAAAATATTAAACGAATTTGATGACTTAGTCATTATGCATTGAGGTCAAACAAGATTATCTTTCCCACTAGTATTACGGAAATGGATATTTGCACCAGTTTCGTAGGAACTGAGGTTCACATTAGTACATACATAAAAATCCTGCAGAGAGTCATGATGCCAAAGCTGCAGGAATATTAGTGCTATGTTGGATAAGAGTGAGATATGATCCCGTTTGTCCTTTTTTGCAGAATAAATATATTTTTGGAGGCTGGGGCATGACCCGATAATTCGATTCCATTATTTAAAAGGCAATGAAATAAGGAAAAGTAAATGGTTCACATCAGTCACGTAGACAGAAATTTGCTTCGGGAGGGGGGGGGGGGCGTATGGCGTTGCGTATCTCTTCTCACTGGTAAAGTTCACTGCTTACCTTGTTATGAAGCAGTTAATTTGACCGGCACCAGAACAGAAGTTCAACGCATACATACATATCAGATTGAAAAGGACAATTATTAACCACACACGTTCATCAAACTAGCGATCACGTTTCAAGACATTTAACACGTGAATTATACGCAGTGTAATCCGGATTACTATCCAAGTTGAAATTAAAACAAAATTATTGGGAAACATTTCGGGGAGGGAGGGGACAGGGCTGAAGCCCCAGAAGTAGTCCTCAGAAATCTGAGCTTTTAATGTACGGAGCATATATAACCTCTAAGCTTGCATTCTGTGGTATTTTCCTCTTGATAATAATCTGAAGAGGTTGAAACTGGATGAGTGGACAGTAATAATAATAATATTCGTGTGGAACATAACATAGTTCATTTTATTTCTGAGTGGTCTCTGCCGACTGCCATTCCCACCGGCCGAGTTATCCTTTTCCGCTTTTTCGACACTCGACCTCCGCTTGACTTCGCTCCCCTCTTCCTCGGCCTCGTCTTGTTTTTTGCATTATTTACGCACGGAGGAACGTGGAGGAGGGGGAAGGGAGGACAAAAAATTTGAGTTGGGAGCGGGGTTAAGAAGGGTCAGGGTCTTAGGCGCATAATCGCCTTTACCCCTCCTCTCCTCGGCACAGAGGAAGGAGAACGGATGTGTGCATACATACATGGGCGAACTCTCCCCAGTTCGTACTTCCTCTCTCCATTTCCTCCCAAATGGACACCTGCAGGACACGGAAGTCATTTTTCCACCCCAGGAAAAGTGTCGCGAAATTTCCATCGACAGAATGCTAATACCGACAGGGCATATCCTCCGGGGGGTTTCCACATATCCAAAAAATAAATAAAAAATGAAGAATACAGTAGCCCTTTAGTTGCTTGCTTGCATGCTAGTAGTGCATGCTTGGCGACCTTCACCCCCTGCCACACACCCTAGCGGTGGCTTGCAGGGTATCGTGTAGATGTAGATGTAGATGTAGCGAAGAACGGGTTGTGCAAATGTGATAAAGTTGCTATGGAAACCGGGGAGATAACGTGGAAGAAACCCGCTTCCGCTCGGCTTCCCTTTTAGTTTTTCTTTTGAAATTTTATCAAATCGCCGCTTTTATTGATCAGTGCGACATCCGATTCCCTTTCGCCCTGGGCGTTTCAAGTGCTGGATTCGGCGATGAAAGCTACAATCTAGAATTCGACCCTGCGGGTATGCCAGCGGGATAGCATCTACCTCACAGAGCGCAATGCAGTGAGGAATTCGCTCAGTGAGAGCCTTCAGGTCCACGCATTACGATATTGATGGTATCGTATGGATCGGATAAGTGGACTCTGGGAAGAAATGAAGTGAATGGATTAGAGAGTTATTGGACGTGGAGTTAGAGGATAATGGGGAACATACGGTTGAACAATAAGAGGATGGACAATGAATGGTCGATCACTGTGAGTGAGGAAGGAAAGTTGTTGGCGGCATAGAACTAGCTGTTGCGGACAATGGGATAATGGCAACTGATACAGAGTGTGAGGTGATTTGGCAAGGAAGAAGGAGGAAAAAAATCATTCTGCAAAGTATGACGAGGAATAAAAAATTAGCTGATCTGAAGGAATAAAAAGGTCTACGATTAGGCCTTTTTATTCCTTCCGGACCGTATTAGACATGAAGTGCTAAGAAGAGTAAGAATATTTACCCAAAGCATGCTTATGGTATGCTTTGGGTAAATATTCTTAGTATACTTAAATATACCAAGGCCTATAGGCCTTGGTAACTAGGTTGGTACGGAACAGCTGCGTAGCCCAAAGGCGCGAATTTGAGGATCGTCATATTGAGATTAACAATTTCTGAAGTAATAGTTATTGCACAGAAGCCACGCATTTCCTGTCAAATGCTATTATTATCTTAACTATGACTATTTCTTAAGCTCCCCAGCAGTCGACTTTGCACTTTACCGGTTACCAAATAACCGTATACGAGCTGTCACGTTTTCAAAATAGTAAGCTGCGAATTGTCTCGTTATTAATTTTAGCGGTTACGAAGTGTCCGCTTACGAAAAGTCAGTGCAAAAACTACGGTTGCGAAATAGCCGGGTACGGAATGAAGTGAATCCCACCTCGCACATGAAAGATGTGCTTACTTTAAATTAAGTTTAGTACTTAATTTCTATCTCGCGATAAAACTTGAGCGGCTGTCAGCGTACGACCTAATATTACTACTAATTACTGCACAACTAAAGTTAGAAGAAATAATGAAAATAAAAATCTCAATGCAATGAAGAGACTCGATCACTAATAGCAGGGGATATTAGGTGCTTGTTGTAATGAAGATAATGGAGATGAAGAGGGAATATTCAAAGAGAAGAGATGATAAGAAAGACTTGTCATAACGTAAATTAGTGCCTCACTATGTTCGTTATTTATTGTTAGTGGTAAGTGTTGCGACGGAAAAAAAGAATCCTTGTACATATCTGTGCCAAAGTTGATGTAGATGTAACTATTATATTAGATGAACTTAAATGGAATCATTATTAGACCGTAGGTTGAAAATTAGACTTAGTAATCTCAACTAAATTGATTCCAAGACAATATTTTCCTTGATGCTGTTAAAAATATTTTGCGAACTACAGATTACAATAGACTGGACCGTGATCATAAAATTAGAGAAATTGATTGCCGAACTGGCAAATTCAAAATGCCCTTTTTTCCTCGTACAATTAGGAATATGAATAACTGTAAATATATACAATTTTATAAATCCAAATTTATAAATAGATATCATAGGTAGTTGAATGCTTATATAAGGACCTTAAGCTAACCCAACTAACAGCATGTTTTTGCATGTTTGCTTTTCTATTTTTACCTGTTTTTAAGCTGTGATATTTAAACTAGTATATTATTACTAATCCTTTCAATTCATGATATGTAATACATGTAACATAATTTGGTGTGAAATCATCCCCGACCACACACCTTTATGGTGGCTTGCAGGGTATTATGTAGATGTAGATGAAGTCTATATATGTCGTTTCATCACTCTCGTCTTGCCTACATCCAACGAGTGAGTTTAAATCCTCTGTGTCCCAAGTAAAACTACTGAAATGAGGTCTCGAATAAAGTTAAATCTAGCCTTGAATCGTCGCATTTCCATTGATTTCCATACAAAATTGCCAGCAAACAATGAGAAGCAAGATCTTTTCTCAGAAATTTTCCTCTATTTGAATATCTTATTTCGAGATTACGTTCGGTTCATGAATTGCACTTTTTAGAGTTAGGTCTCCAAATTTAAGTGGATATTTATGGAGCCTTACTGAAGAAGAATTCCATTCATCCTTGCCCTCTTATAATAAACTTTTCCACAGTATCTTGCATGTTGGAATGAGTATGCTGCATTAGAAATAGTTTCATAATTTTGCTAATGTCTGATAAGACGTGGCTTTCATTCCTACAGTTATTAGAGTTCACCTAGAATACCCTTTGAAGGACTTTTGGATTTACGCTCAAATCTATTTAAAATGTCATTAATTAGTCGCAATCGTGCTGTCTGTCATTAATAAAACACCAATGAGGACACATAGTCTTTCAAGAGGAAAATTTTGAAACGAAAGAGAGATAATAAATAACTGGAGTAGAGATGGGAATATAAATGTTACAGCATGAGAAGCACTTGCCAATGGTACGAGGATTTTTTTCGTGCATTACAAGGAAGGAAAGGTTCACTCAAAACTTTTCTCACTCAAGTTTTTGGCCGTACGCCCTATCTCGATATTTTGCTGCCATTTGAAGGACTGACTACTCCATGCAAACGAAAAAGAGATAAAAGAGGACGCGCCGCGGATTCTCTCGTTTTGGGTAAATTCCGAAAAAATAACAGTCCCCGAAAATGCATTACTTCGTCGTCCCTTGCCTTAATAATGAGATATTTTTCGATTCGTCGGTTCATTCGCGGGTAATGCCTTCGAGGGGAAAATTATTCGCCCGGAGTCGAGATATTTGAGGGAGAGATTGGTCACGTATTTAAATCCCCTACCATAATTCAAGGTACTTCCTTCTGGGCTCTGAATCAGACTAGTGTTATTCAACATTCATTGAAATCAGATTATTCAGAAAAATTGGGTAAAGGCACGAGAGGATGCTTTTCGAAATTATTTTTCACGTGAAGCATACGATGCACTTTTTATATACTTTTAAATTCTACATAAATAAATCATGTCCTATAAGGCCACTTATCCAGCTCTAGTGAAACCTACACCTGGCCAAAAACTACAATTGTGTCCGTAGTTAGCATTGGCTCTCTTCTACGATGCCATAACAACGCTCATTTCTGAATAAATGTTTGCTACAAACAGTGGAAAAATGGTAAAATAGAGGAATTAAAAACCCGAATTTTCGAAGAGCCTGAAACAACAAGTAACCGTAAATGGATGTGAAGGATAAAAATGAAAAGTAATAAATCTGGAAGCACATCTAAAGTGGACATGATATCTTTTAGTTTTCCCGATGTGAGACATCAGTGACCTCAACAACGATGGTATGGTTATTTGAAGCGTTGTGAACAGAAGGGATAAGGATTAAATGAGGGAAAACAAGAGTATTGGACGAGGCTGGCTAAGAAACAAAGTGAAATAGGAGAGAATGGTGATTACATCGCAACCCTTGGTCCACAAAATGATCAGTGCAACTATTAATTGAGATCAGCACTGCAATCAGAATCCTCCAAAATGGATATTCACTTGAAGAAAACTTTCTGGGAAACATTCGCTCTCAATCCAACACCTCTTTCGGCTTCCAAGGTTATCACATGTACATATGCATGGCTGATTTATGCTTTCATAGTTATATTAATTACTTCGAAGTAGGTAAAACACTCAGGATCAGTATTTGTTCGCGAAATTTACTACATTGTCAGCTACCGTATGTTTACTAAATCATTTATTTCAAAAACCAACACATTCCACGAAAGCAAACCTGTGACACTTCGCTCCTGTTTTATAATTCCCGGTCAAAGTTAACCGGCAGTTTCGGAGGGCGATATGCACCGATTGTTAAGCTTCTGTAAAGCACATCAGGCAGCTCAGAAATATCTCCGTAGGAGATCCAATTGAGGATCGTAACGCCATATCCTTCGAACACAGGTTACCCTTGTCATCCACCCATGTTTCATTTGTAATGGATTCTCCTGACTGTAAGACAATTTATTGATCACTTTTAAAAGTAAAAAAATACTCAACCCTTTCATATTTTAGTGCATATTCAGCAAAATATATGGGTTCATTAAGCTTATGGAGATTCTGTGCTACAAAGGGGATCGGTCACCTATTAAAAATGAAAAAAATCAAGTCCCTCTGAGATGCTTTTCATAGGAAACTTCCGTCGGCTTGTTCTTTGCAGTTGGCGCCGAGTGCGTAGGTCTTTTTGGGTCACAGCAGGTACCTAAACCTCTGCGTCTTTGGCCTCACATTGACAGCGACTACACCTACACCTACCGATCCTACCCTCGCTTCATCCCCCACGGACGCCACCATTTGCCACTAATTCCTCGAGGAATGAGGAGAGATACGAATTTAATGGAAGTAAATGGGGAAGGGAAAACATAGGAGAGTGACGCTGAGACAGAGATGGACAGCGAGGGATAAAAGGGAAAATGTTGGGAGATAGCACTGTGCGCCGGAACGAGAAAAAATATAATCCGTGAGACAGCCACTAGAAGGTGGTAGACGGCGGGCGGTATTAACCCCCACCCTCTATTCCCCCCTCCCCCCCCCCTATCTCCTGGCTCAGAGTTTGGCCACAGAAACATTAAAGGCTCTTTCTTCCGTCCCCAAGGGGTTGGTTGGGTGGGTGGTGAGATTCCAGACTACCACCCCCCTTCCCGCTTCTTTTTCTGTGAGGCCGACGGGGGTGGTCTGAGTCGAATGGGATGGAACGAGTGTCGTTCGCATTGCTGGGGAAGGGGACATTTCGTGGCAAGCCAGCTAAGGGAAGGGGGGAAGTGGGGAGGGGAAGACGGAAGGATGCATTTCTTTCGTATCCTTTGATCTTGGTCACATAAACGGTCCTCCCCTCCTTAATCGCCAAAGGATGGGAAGGAGATGGTTTTGTTGGAGTAGCAGAAGAATTAAGATTGTCATACACGTCAGGATATTTTTGCACTCGCCAAAAAAATACATTCGATACATGGAGCCACAGAGGCACAAAGTGTCTTCTCTGTCTCGAAGAACCGTTCTGTTTTCCCACAATCGATTTTCACTCATTTAGGTTTCAACTCTGGCCGATCAAGCTCTGAGTCTGTGCTAGGCACCACTTTGTGTACTCCTTGAAAACTTGGGGGCGAGCATTCTCAACGGGTGGTTTTATTCTGTTCTTACCAATGCGAATATCCAGGGCAAGGTCACATCGCCTCAGAAAGCTACTTTGATAGGAGAAACGCAATATCCACTACCACGACGAGATTCAAACACTTGGCCATTGAGTATCTAGTCGGCCCACTATCAACTCTGTCCGGTAGAATAGTTTGCGATGCTTATTTATTAATAAAATCGTGCATATTTTTACCAACTGTTCCACCGAATATCATTAGATAAGCTTAATTAAGCTGAATTGTCAGAAATTGGATTATAACTTTCCTCAGATGATTTTCAGCCATCACATAAATTTGAAAGTGTAAAAAATCTCTACATGGAGATGCCTAGATGAAAATGACGAGTAGAATCCCCTTCGAAAATGGTCGTTGATTTCACTAATGTGCTATTTCTGTGCTATTTGAAGGAAGGCTTATAAACACAACTTGACACACTATTACAATATTCGTACATGAAATGTAAGACTACTTACTCTAAGATATGAGAGAATGAGGTATTAGGGCACTGCCGACAACTATTTTGTCAATAATGTATCGTTAAGTTAACTCCTTGACGTCAATACCATTGGCGATATACGAACCTAGACAATCGGGTTTATCAGCAGACCTTTATCAATAATACTTCCCTACCCAGTAACCAAATTCTCATTCTATTGGATCGAAATACAAAATAACACTTTTAAATTCCTGTTGTTATCAGAGAATTTATGAATACAGGTTCTGAATGGATTGCCATCTTGTAGCTTTCTTCATTATCGTCAAATGTGTGAGCATAATGCTTGCCTTACCACCCCGAGTTCTAATCCACTGGTTTCACTAATGCAGGTATCAATCCCTCCCTTCCGTGCGAGTTGCCTAAAGGATTCCTTTCCAAGCCTCCCCAAAACGCACAGCCGGCTTCTCCTGCAGATGATGCCCATTTAGGCAGTGAATCAAATTGTGGTTACGAATTGGAATTTCAAGGAGCGCCGGCTCAATTGTCCTCATGCCTGGGACCAAAAAAAAAACAACTCTTTCCACGGATAAATCAATTCGAGGGTCCAAATTAAAAGCACTTCCATCAATTTCGGCGATACGGGGATGGCGAACAACGGGATTCCTCGAGGTTATTGCATTTGTATGGAAGGTGGGGGGGTTGGAGATTCGTTCTCGACGCTCCCAAAGCGGGGCGAGGTAGAGGGGCAGCGCAAGTGTACGGGCGGGGAGGGGGGTAGTCGCCTTCGTCCCTCCATACCTCCGCCCCCGCACCCCGAGCGCTTCTTCCGCAACCCTTGAGCGGCCGCGAAAGGAGCAGCCGCTTCTGCTTTTGTCATCGTCCTGCTACAACCCCCGCCTCCATTTATTTTTATGTGAATGGGACGCTCGGGGGTGGTCGGTGGCTGTATAGAGATGCTTCCCCTTTCATTCTTCTAACCACCGGCCGTGTATATATGTATGTCTCCCTCCCACTCTCTTTGTGAATACGCTCGCTTTTTTCTACCCCCCCTCCCCTAGGAGTGTCTCTTGTCCGTTTGTCTCTTTCCACCCTCCACCCTTCTACGATTCCATCCCTTGTATGCTTGCTGGCGCCGTGGCATGTGGATGACCACTGAGCCTGACAGACAGACCAACCGAATATTCAGTGAGTTTCTCCGAGTGACCTATGTCATATCTCTATACGAGTAAGCCTCCTCAGGGATATTAGGTGAATCAGGCGACAGCTCAATGAATAAAGTACCTGAGTGGATACATCTACATAATACCCTGCAAGCCACCACAAAGGTGTGTGGCAGGGGGTAATTTCTCACCAAACATGCACTACATATCAGGCATAAAAAAGGAATAGTATTAATTTACTAGCCAGAATTTCTGTATTTCAAAAAGATAGACATTGCAAGACAAACATGCAAAAACATTCTGTTAGTAGGGTTAGCTTTAAGTACTCATACCAACATGCAGCTACCAATGCTATCCATTGCTAATTTCTGATTGGACAAATTTACCGTTATTCGTATCTCTAATTGTACGAGGGAAAAAAGACATTTTGAATCTATCAGTTCGACAATCAATTTCTCTAATTTTTTGATTATGGTCTAGTCTGCCATAGTAAGTTGGGGTTCGCAAAATATTTTTAACGTCATCACTGAAAATATTGTCTTGGAATTAATTTAAGAGATTAAGTCTAAATTTCAACCTGCGATCTGATAATGATTCCCATTTTAATTCATTTAATAGACTGGTTACGGTAATATAATTATCGTATCGTCCCTTTACAAATCTTGCCGATCTTCGCTGCACACGTTCAAGTTGATTATTTAGACCGATTTCGTAGGTATCCCATACACTGGCAGCATATTCCAAATGAGGTCTAACAAGGGAAAAGTAGCTGATTTCTCGTACATGAATAGAGTATAGAGAGAGGTTTAGTTTTGAATAACTTCATACGGAGGGGTAGTGAAGGGTGCCCACGTGAAGGCAAAAATATATATTTTTGTTCGAAACATTTACTTCCGCTGTCTCAGGGTTATTGCTGCTATCAGAGGAGTGCCACCGAAGGTCGAGGTAATTGGCACTGTAAGGGAATCATGATTATATGTATACCAGGATATCATGTTTATATAACTGCTGCATAACCTTCTAGCTAATTCAGAGGTGAGTGACCTATCACCTGACATCACTAAGTTTGTTTTAGGTAATTATTAGTCATATTTAGTGGGGTGGGATGCAGAAACTTTTAGAAGCAGAGGAAATTGGGAAAGATACACGGTGTATAAGTTAGTCTACTTTCATAATTAAGCGTACACTCTTTTCTATTGAAAGGTGCAGGGTTGTTTATTTTAGCGTCCTATGCGAAGGACGTAATATTGCATTTGAAGTTCTATCCATTAAGCAATCAAATATGGACCGGATTTCTGCTTATAAGGCCGTAAACTCAGAGAATGGAATATAGAACCTCAGAATTGGTGGTTAGTCCTTTTACCACCATAATCGATTCCACTCCGACTCCTATTGCACCACCTATGAATTTATTATAACAAGAGAAAGAAAAAAGTGGACACATCGAGATGAAAACGAATTCTGGCGATGAATATGAATCCGTAACGGACGACATATCCGTTATATGAACACGAAATTCAATCTGCCTCAATTGAAATGAAATGTGTATCAACGTTTTCGATCATGAGAGACAGATAAATTGTGATTTCGAATTCGAATGATAGGCAATGGAGTTACGTGCATCAGATGCTCGAAAACAAATGACCCTTCCAAATCTCAAGTGCTGAAGAGCAGCGGAGCGGAAATAGGTTTTTCGCCAATGAGGAGCTTCTTAGTTCATGTGACTACTTGAAGGGCATCGGAGAGAGAAATAAACCGCTCGGGTAAAATACGCAAGTACAAGGTCACCTGTCCCTTACTCCCTTTCCCCAGTTCATCACCACGCGGTAAACCAACTTACATGGCCATTTTATAATCAGTTTCTGCAAATTTTAGTTATTTGATGAATTGAGCCGGCAATTTTTTCCTTTTGATTTATAATTCAGCGATTTCATAACATAAACAAATGAAAAATAATACACAAAAAACCGCCGAGAGGCGAATACAGCCATAATCAGGATAGTAATTTGAAAAGTATAGGAAAACATAAATGAACGGTAACACATTTGGTGTAGAAGGTGGAAATATGCTAGATTTCACCCGAAAGAAAATCGACTGAGCTGGGAAGTAGATACAGATCTTCCAATTTAATGGCCGACGTGTAGAACCACTACAACACCCATCCAAAGTATTGCCTCGGCGAAATCGGTATATATTGCCATAAGGGACATTAACAATCCGGATTCACAAACATAAATGTTTCGTTAACTTTCTCAACATCTTTATCGTGACATCTCCTTGTTAGTATACAACTCATCTAGCAATTTCTACTAAATGAATTCAAACTCCTGAAAAAATCATTAGTAAATATTATATTCCTTATGGACACTATTTGTCTTGTTCCGAGTACCCACATAACTGTCACGTTTCACTTATTAATTATTTGCTAGTTGATTCCGGTATACAATGATTGCTGATTATTCAATCTATGCCTATACAATCTAGTTTGGCTCATTACATTGGCTAACGCGACGATGTTAGTGATCAGCAAAGATCTGATTTCCTGAGAAGCTTGATCCATTCACGTCTCGGTAATGAACACTTCGATTATCTTGGATTGTGCTCCATAGATGCCGAGGTGCAACCACAGGTATGAGAAAGTCCAGAGGATCCACCTTCCTCCAGAAAATCAATGCTTTTACAGCAAAAGTTTCTATAAAATAGAAGCATACAACTCTTTTGTCCGTAAGTTAATTAAAAATGTCAATAACGTTCAATGGCTGTTCAGTTTAAATATTGAATATCAAGACACTGACAAGCCCCGTTCCGCTTAAGACTTCATTTTTCCTAGTTTACGACACCGCATCTAATCCATTTCTTTCGTCAAATATTTATCCTGAAGGTATTTGAAAATCCGAGGCGATGCGAGTGACGATAGTCGTTCAAAAACCAGTGAACCGTGAACTGTCTCTGTGAGCAAATGAGTTGAAGTGCCCCGCACGTGAATCGCCAACCTCATCCACCATTGTACGATAATGAGCGGACACGAAACCATTAAGTGGCGTAAGCGTTCGATTCGCCGCTGGGGATTGTAGAGTTGTGCAACCGCCAGCGGAGGAGAGACACGGATGGGGTAGGAGGAACGGTTGGGGGGTGAGCGATAGAGGAGGGGAGGGGAGCGGAGCCTTGCTTGCGGCTAGGCATCGTCGTCGTCTCGTCAATTTCCATGGCAACGTGGAAAATCCCTCGCTTGCAGCGGGAAAGGTCAAGGGGCAAATCGAAGGGAGGGTTTGTTCGCGTATGCACTCAAACGAGCCGGAAAGAGGGCGCTGGGAGCTGGGAGGGTGGAGGTGGTATCCCGGGTGTGGGTCGAAACGGATCACCGGACATCGGGAACACTCTGTGGCGGCATTATTTTTGGCGCGGGCCGTCGTCCATTGAGGTGGGCAGGTGCAAACCGCGACTCTGGGGGCAAGCCCCGTTGGGCTGCCGAAGTACTACACCACGACCCCGATTCATCGCAGGAACAAAGGGGTCAGAAAACGGGAGAGGGGCTGGGAAAGGGACTCCATTTATTCACCCTGTCATTTATATTAGTGATCTAACTCTAAAGATAGGTGTATATGGGTATGACAATTTAGCAAATGTAAACATTTCCACAGAGCTTTGACGTCACTTGTAGAAAACACCGGCATGAAATAGTTTGCCGTCGCGTATTCACGCCGTTGATATTTTTCACTTTTTGGCTAATTAGAAAAAAATGCTTTACGCCATTTTAAATTCAAACGGCAACTCGAATATCCAGCGGTTTTAAAATTTTGTTATACCAAAGAATACAGAGAAGATAGTTTAATCCTTTGCATATAAAGAGAAGAGAATACCTATCGTGTATGTAACTACTGTTGTTTACACGATATGTATTCTTTCTTAGCTCCAAATACTCCCCCCCACTTTCATAATTCCATGCAGACACATTTTCCCCTTCCTCGTCCCCGCTCACCTAACATATTCCTATCTATCACGTCCTTCAAAATATTTTCACTCTTTATTTTCCGTTACTTAGACTCTGCCCATTTAATTTTTCCTCTACTCTGCCACCCTACCCTATCGTCATTCCGAAAACTGTAGAACTCCCAATTGTATTTTCATATTACGGTAATATCTTACTTTGAAACATGATAGTGACATACGAGGTGTGTTCAAAAAGTAAGCTGACTTTATAATGTTTAGAAAAAAAATATTTATTTATTCTTCACTATTCAAGTTGTCCCCTTCAAAATAAATCCCCTCCAGATATAATACACTTGTGCCAACGCTTTTTCCAATCCTCGAACCAATTCTGATAAGCACTTTTTGGTATAGCCTCGAGCTCTTCCAGCGATGCAGTCTTTATCTCCTCAATCGTTGCAAATCTCCGTCCTTTCAGAGATCTATTCAGTTTTGGGAAGAGGAAAAAGTCGCTGGGGGCCAAATCCGGTGAATATGGTGGCTGAGACATGATTGTGGTGTTGTTTTCGGCCAAGAAATCTCTCATAAGCAACGATGAGTGAGCAGGTGCATTATCGTGATGCAAAAGCCATGAATTGTTTTTCCACAATTCCGAACGTTTTTTTCGTATTGCTTCTCGCAATCGGCGCATAACTTCAAGTTAATACTCCTTATTGATCGTACGACCTTGTAATAAGAACTCCTGATGCACTACGCCACGGAAATTGGAGAAAACAGTGAGCATAACCTTGACATTTAATCGAACTTGGCAAGCTTTTTTCGATCTTGGTTCTCCTGAGTACTTCCATTGGGACGATTGGGTTTTGCTTTCAACGTCATAACCATATGCCCATGATTCTTCACCAGTTATAATCCTTTTTAGCAAATCAGGATCACTATTGACGTCATTCAACAGCTCCTGAGTAATGGTCATGCGACGGATCTTCTGATCAAAATGAAGCAGTTTCGGGACAAACTCGCTGACACACGTCTCATGCCCAAAACATTAAATAAACTGGCATGGCACGAGCCAAACGATATGCCAACATTCTCAGCAACTTCTCTAATAGTGAATCGACGATTTTTCAAAACAATATTCTTCACTGCTTCAACGTTTTCATCTGTTGACGTTCTGGGGCATCCAGAGCGAGGTTTGTCATCGGCATCTTCTCGGCCATCTTGGAAGAGCTTGTACCACTTATAAACCTTTTTTTACTCAGAGCAGACTCACCGTTTGCCACTGACAACATTTCAAGTGTTTTGGAGCACTTATTTCCATTTTTTACACACAATTTGATGCAAATTTTTGATCCATTTTTTTTGATAGCAGAAAATCGCCGAGCACACTAAAACAAGTCTAACATTTGTATATGTCAATAACAAACTAAATATGCTATACTGCTGAAACTGTAAGTAAATATTTAGGACACGTGTACCAACACAATAAAACAAAAAAATCGAAAATAAAATGTATTTTTCCCTCGAAATTTGAAAAGACACCTACTTTTTCAACACATCTCGTATCTTGGAATTATGACGACCACAAGGGAGGAACGAATATTTGGAACGTTCCTCAATGGAGTTCATTTCTCTAATATTATGTGTGTGATTCAGTCTGCCGATATGGTGTCGGATTTTAATAATTCGCTCAATTTTGGAGGTAAACTCGAATGCCCCTTATTTATCATTCGCTGTACCCTTAAGCCACCCTAGACCATCCACTGGCTTATTATCTTTCAAGGAAAAGTAAAATAAATCAACGGTCAAATCGAACCATAAAAGGTAAGCGTAGTGGATATTTGTCCTATTCAAAATCAAAAGAACTTTTTCGAAATAATATTCACTGTCAAGGGATATTGTTCATAGAATAGATAGAAAAGTATATGATAACCACTAAATTTATTACTAAATATGTTCCCATATTCACCAGTCTTACTATCGTTGTATGTCATTATTACTAGTAGTAATTATACCGATTCGGAAAAATCTCGCAGTATTCCGGTTCGGATTTACCTTCCTATCAATTCTCACAAAGGCTATTATCCATAAATAACTTCTCCTTTCAGACAGCCTGCGGTTCTCTCTCACCTTTTTACATGCTCAGCTGGTCCTATCTTTTCCTTCCTACCGCTATCCCTAGTCGCTTGTACCAAGCGCTCCCTATGAATAAACCTCTCAATTCTAATCAAGCGAGTGTTTTTTTTATTAAGCCCCCAGGAGACGTAAGTTAATAAATACGCTCCTTCACTCGTTAAAACTCAAGCTTATTGTATTCAGTTTAAGAATGAAAAAACTATCACCATTTAAATTTAAAATTAAATCGAAGAGTGGTAAATTTCGTGCCCCAATTGAAATAAAAATATTTGTTGCTCAATATGAATTGGGATGGTTAGAGAAGAAGATCTCGCCCATTTCCTAAAAAAATTTTGAAAATTGCATCTCCATCTACGAAATTCCCTGCGATCCACCACCGAGGGTGTGTGGCAGGGGTGAAGATCACCAAACATATTCTATTGACATGCAAATACTACTACTAGACTACTACATGGAGATATGCTACATTACGTTTTAGAGGAGATGCAAACATTGCCATTTATAAATTTTATATCTCTTTCACTTTCCGTACTGAATAAAACATTGGAGTAAAAATAAACAATGGTGCATCGAATTCATCCAATTGGTATCTAAAGAAAATACTTCGTGAGTGAGAGAAATAAAGGGGCATGAAATGTCTTTGACACCGTCTATTAATCCTCATATAAAAAGACTAACTTAGCACAAAAGCTGACATACAAAGACTTAAAAATACATACCATTGAAGTTAATTACAATTTTGTATGAAAACAAGCCGAAATTCCCTCTGAAAACGGTATATATTAAATAAGTAATTTTCTAGAACAAGACTAGCATTAGGTTTAGAATTCTCGAGAGGATGACCCCTCATAAGGACTTGGAACAACGTTTCCTTATCTATAATCCCTATGCCTTCATCATAACGGTAGCGCTGATTATTGGTCATGCGATTCCTACTTACAATTATCTGATTAAACGTCACTCCATGGCATGGAAGTATTAGCTCGCTATCAACGTGTAATTAGGTTGTTTCCTTTTTAATTGGGGAATTAACTTCGATTTTGATCACAAGTTCCGTGGATTATTGTATAACTACTGTGCGTGAAAATTGGCCTCTTAAAGTCAAGTGTGGAAAAACCGACAGTTTTCGCACTTTTTTGAAGAATTAAGTTCCATCTGCCACCAGTTTTTTTTAATATTTCCATCCAATTTTGAATCTTCTGATGATTCACAGTCAATGATAGTAATTTTCATCACCACGGAAAATGGGGTATAGTTATATCACGACAAAAATTATCTTCGTGATAGTATGTTGCCAACACCGATTCACTTTCAATCAATATCCGAACAAAACCACAGCAAACGCTCAACGATCTTCCCACCGAAATATTTTTTTTGCTGAAAATTCCTCGCCAACATCCTTCATCCGGTGAAAATCTCAGATCGGTGTTGGAGGAGGATATATTAATTCAAATCCTTCCGACGTGCTGCGTGATACTTTGTATTTTATCCGCGGGATCGCTACCACTCCGCGGGCGCGAGGCAATTTTCGAAGTTTTGATGGGCTCGGAGGAGATTCAATCAAATACGTGCGACGAAAGTGCAAATAGACGTCGGGAAGCAGCAATATGCCCTCCCCACCACCTAGCCCCCCTCCCGAGGGAAGCAGGAACTCTTCTTCACTTCCGCGCGAACGAATCGTTCGTGACGACAAACGAAGGCGACCAAGGCGCATCGTCGGGGAAAATGTTTCGCGGGAACAATAATCACCTTTAATGGATTTGAGGCGTCTGCCCCGATCCCTAAACTGCACCCCGACGATCTCGCTTTAAGGTCATCAGAGCGGATACCAAGCGGCCCTCCCCTTAAAGTGGATGGATTTCACGCAGGCATTGCAGGCACGCAGGCAGGAGACTGATCCGGAATTTGTGCGTGCCCCAGATGTAGGGCTGGGCAATGCAGGAAATACTGAACCGGTTCTTGGTTCTGAAAAAAAAACAGTTTGAGATGGCGGTGTACCGGTTCAATAGGTCGAACCGGTGTTTTCTGCTGAACCGGTGTTTTCTGCAGAACCGGTGTTTTCTCCTGAACCGGTGTTTTCTACTGAACCGGTGTTTTCTTCTGTACCGGTGTTTTCTGCTGAACCGGTGTTTTCTCCTGAACCGGTGTTTTCTCCTGAACCGATATTTTCTGCTGAACCAGTGTTTTCTACTGCACCGGTGTTTTCTCCTGAACCGGTGTTTTCTCTAGAACCGGTGTTTTCTCTAGAACCGGTGTTTTCTGCTGAACCTGTGTTTTCTACTGAACCGGTGTTTTCTCCTGAACCGGTATTTTCTACTAAAACGGTATTTTCTACTAAAAAGTTGTTTTCTACTGAACCGTTTTTTCTACTGACTTTTTTTTCCTCGTGTACGGTTTTGTCATCCGGAAGGTATTTTTGCCAAAAATTTTATTTTACCTGTTTTTTTAAGACGTGTTTTTTCCTATAAGAGGATACTTCTTCTTAAAGCGGGCACGCTTTCCTAAACTGAACAGTAAAAAGTGAGAATTTTTGTGTCAGCCAATGGTTTTTATGCGAGGCATGGGCGTGCATGTGAATTGCCTTTTGTAATTGTAACAGCGATGAAATTCGCATTATTGTTGAAGGAAGATATTGAAAAATATCCATAGATTTTGTTCACTTGGCACAACGCGTTGCGTTGTTAAAACAACATTATTAAATGCCTTGATCAGCCTTGATAATGCTGTTCTAACAGCAAAACGCGTCGTGCTAAGTTACTAACTTATGCCTGGTGAATGAAAAGCTCTCTAGAGGCAGAGCGACTGGTGTCTGCCTACAGACGAAATCTCTCCAATTAAGATCTGATTTACGTGCTTCCAGAGAGTTGATATGTATAAAGTGGTTGATTGCTTTCGTCTGTGGCTCATAGTTACCTGTCTTTCTTAGTCAATATATCCCTTAACTTTCATCCAGGCAACGATTAAGGGGCGAGGGTGTGACTATGACCCCTTTTTTGAGACATTGTTAAAAATTTGCAGCCTGCAAACCGCCCGTAATTTTCTGGTGACTTTGGGTGTCACATTAATTTTGGCCTTAAGTAACCGTATTTTCCTTACATTTACCATTATTTAAATATTATTCATTTTAAAATATCTCAACCATCCTTTGGCATAAAATAATTCTTGGAAACAACTTACAATATTGAGCATTAATAATAAACGTCAAAATGTTTCAATTTCGTTTGTATTTGGCGCATTTTATGCTCGATAATTCCCATCCATGCATGCCCTCCGGACACGAATTTCGAGGCTGCCGTAAGCAGTTGCATTATTATCTCACTTCTAGCGCGTGGCAGGGGTATATATGAACTTGAAACAATGCTCCTTCCTCCACGAAGTCACCCAAACCAACATTCTACTGAATTTGATCTGCTTCTATCTGAATTCTACATTGGCTTAATAAAAATTGCTACTCACTAACCTGAAGGATTATTAAATCCATCTCTCATTCGTTGTAATCGTCGAAAAAACAAAATAATATGAAAAAAACGCAACATCCTGTTGAGTTAGGTATGTGACAATGCTTTACATGGACGAGTGCTCGCTCTCTAGCGGCTCAAGCAGACGACAGTCAGGCGAACAACTTATAGCACAGGAAAGTTCACAGGCGTGGTCGCCAGACACCCTGGCTGCGAGCAGAGACGGCGGCGTGAAAGCCGAGCAGCGAACGATCATCGGTGTTTCAGAACCGCTTCCCCGGTGCACCAGTTTTATTCCAACTTCTGAACCGCCCTGCCGGTTCTTCTGCCACCCCACCGAACCGGTGAACCGGAAAACCGCCTAGCCCTACCCAGATGGATCAAGAGTGAGGAGCGAATGGAGATGCCAGATATTAGAGCGAGGGGTTAGACATGTCTACCCAGGTTAAACACGTCACCGATATTTCTGGTTATCGTAAAGAGAAGCTAACTTGGGAAGTGATAACTGAGATGAGCATTGTTTTATCTTATCATAGGTTTCAAAACTGAACCAGAAATCGGAGGCGTCTCAGACCGGGAGGAACGCTGCAAGGGAGGGCATAGAAAGGTAGAAGTGCAGAAAATCCCGGCGACGGTATTGGCTGCTCTGAACATAATACGTCAAAACGACCATATATTTACACAGGTCCATCCGATAGACAGCGCAATGAACATCAAATGCTGTCGAAACGGCATCCAAGTGCGTCTATCGAAACGGATTCAAATGAAATTTTCCTTGTTTTCGAACTCTTGTCTCTAAGAATGGGGTGTACTCCCGCTATCCTTCCTGAGAATTTTTTTCAATTTAACCACTTCGGTCCTTTGGTCCACATATGTGGATAACCGGCTATGCGCCCATCACAGGGTATCTTTTTCCAGTTGAATATTGTGCCGATGTACCCATTTGTGAGCATAGCTGATTTTTAATTTTTCACCTAGGACGTGCCAATTTCATGCAACAGAATCTCTTTTAGCTTTCGTTTTCCAGAAATAAATATTGCGGTCACAAATAAAGTGAGCTACATTTCATCTATTTGTCCTTTTCTCTTGTTGCATTATTTCTGTTATTGTACAGAATAATTATACTTAAAGCGGTACTAGATTCATGCATTCATCAAATACTGTTTTATATCTCAAAGAACAACTGTACACTTATGGACTACAGTTATTTAAAAAAATAAAAACAAATTTTTTCACTATATAGGTACTTTTTGGAGTCGTATATGTGCTCAAAAGATGTGAGAAATTTCTTTTTATCATAGGCCAGGTATTCTCAGGACCGAAGAGGATAAAATATATTCAAGAATTACGAGAGTTTTACGGGCTTTTAGACAGGCTACGACAGAATAAAACATACTTAAAATATTGCGGCAGATAAAAGAGGAATAGATTGGAGAAACAAGAAACTGGTCTGAAATTATCAGTGGATAGAAAGAGAAAGCAAAAGTAGCTGACGAAAAATCATTTTGCTCAGTAATAAGTCCTTAACAAGGGGTTAGGTAAGGCTATACGCTATAACCGCTAATGTACAACATATATTCGAAGCAAATGGTGAGAGAGACGTAAGATGGGCTGGATGCAGGAGTTAAAATGAAAATTTATATAGCCGGTAAGGGTTGCGTATGATCAAATGATAGTCGGCCAGTCAGTCAAGGGTTTACAAGTGGTACCAAATACAAAACGATATGATATTAAAATCAGCCTTGAGAAAAGGAACGTGATTTTCGCGAAAAGTAAAGCCAGATCATATTCATAAGTAGGATGTTTCAAGCTAGAGCAGGCAGAGGAATTTACCTTCCTATTTGGTGTGTTCGTTGAAAAAGAGTAGCTAAACTAAAAATAGTAGCAGTAAAGCTCTAATGAAAATTGAGTCGGCGATAATGACATTCACTCGTAAGATAGACCTAATGACATTATCGTTGAATAGGAAATTAAACAAGAAAGGAATAGCCAGCAAAACAGCCCAGGCAAAGAGGGAATTCTATCAAAAGAAGAATCTATTTACAGCTGGAAATACAAGCGTAGAAGTAAAGAGACAATTCATCAGAACGTACATCTGGAGCATGTTTCTTTATGACAGCGAAGCATGGGCAATGACAGCAGCGGAAAAGAAAAGGGTGGAAGCATTCGAAATGTGGTGCTACAGAAGAATGATGAAGATTAAATGGATCGACCGAGTAAGAAACGAGGAAGTTCTAAGAAAAGTGGGAGAGTCTTCTGAATACACTAAGAAGAAAACAGGACAACTTGATAGGCCACATAATGAGAAAAGATGGCCTGATGAAAACAATCGTCGAGGGACAAGCGGACGGGAAGAATGGAAAAGGAAGGCCTCGTGCAAGATATATGGAACAAGTGATAAAGGATGTGAAAGAGAAGAATTATGTAAAGATGAAGAGATTAGCCGATAGAAGAACTCAGTAGAGAGCTGCGTCAAACCAATTTGAGGATTGATGGCTTATGATGATGAGGAAATTAAAGAAAAACACTGGTTAAAAACTTTACATCAAGTTTAATTTGTTTGCAAAATGTGCAATAACGGAGAGAGGAAGAAAATATACTGCCGGCTTTTGGAATGTTGGCATAGAGTAGGATGGAGAAGCCTTGGTGTATGGAAATGGAGAGAAAAAAAAGAAGTACCTGAATTAGGAGGAGAAAAAGCTGATTAGAGAAACTAAAAGGTAGTAAGTTTTGATGGGACGGATAATAAGGGATGAGGATATTTTAGCAACGCACAGTGGCAACGCAAAATCCCAAAGCGTGGCCAAAATAAACACCTCTTATTCCTACATCTTTAATACATTTGAAGGTTGTTACAATAGTTTTATAATCTGGTGAATTTAAATTCAATGTTATTTTTGTTGAATTCGCAAAATATAAAATTTCGTTAGAATAATGGGACAAATGGAAATAATGGGCCATCTGAGGATAGTTTGGTGAATCTCGTTTTGAGCTATATATCTCGACTGGGCAGTTTTGGGCAGTAGATAATATTAATATATAACACTTTAGTTAACATCTTCACCAATAACAGGGATCAAATATCTCGATACAACAACACCCAACAATGGCATTTTCATTAGCTACTGTAAATATATTTTTAGGTGTAATTCAAAATAAAACTTTCACTTGAACATTTGAAAAGTTAAAATAGTTACAATTTTTTAAACAATTTTTGAAATAATTTTATTTACAATTAATTTAAATTTATAATTTTGTAATAAATTAATTTTATTACATTCGTGTGTTGATTCCAACAAAAATTGAAGTAAGTAGGCACAATTACTACGTTGTAACGTTGAGGTGAGGTGGATCTTCGGCTCCCATGTTTACGCCCTTGGCACTTACAACCTGTAGTATCGTCTTTTCAACATTGAATTATTTGTAAAAGTGTATATTTACCTTGTCAAATGAATTTTATTGAAACTCAAGTATTAATCTATCCAACTTACGTTTAGAAAAGTACTAGCTAAAAACATTTTAAAAAAAATGTTGATCACCTTTTTGGGATTTCGCACCACTGTGAATCCTGATAAAGTGGAGAATGCTGCAAAAGTGTGTAAGAGGGAGGAGAAAAATTGGCAGTATGGAAGCAATTAAGAAGGGTAGAAGGAATGAGAGTTGACAAATAAAAAATTTTGCTAATCAAATGATGACCTTCTTCACGGGAATCTTTAGAAGATTTCATGCTCATTAGAACGGTGACGATGATAGTAATCTACACATCAGGAGGACACAAAGGGAGTGGAACAGAAATATTATCAACGGCTCAGCACGCCTACACCTGTGAATTTCTTTTGTCGCGCACCGCAAAGACTACGAGGCCGTCGAAAACAGAAGCGGCAATTAATTTCCAACGTAACAAGCCCAATTACATACTACATAATACTGCCAGAATGCAACGAACGCTCGGTTTTTAGATCACTTTATCAGAGCCAAACAATCATCATGCTTTAAATAGCATCAATTACAACCGCAGGTTACGATTTAGAGTGATTTAGAATAAATGAATCACATTTAGAATTAATAATCTGTTTTGCAACAAGTTAGTAATATGTTGAGTATTACTAATTACGACGGTGGATTTGATCACGAAAGTCTGGTAAGAGAGCCATTCTGATAGATGCTAGATAGATTTATGAGAAAATTAGTAAGACTGTCTTATTGATTGCCCATATTTTAGAGAGCAGTAAGGAATTGTAATGTGAGCGAATTATCATTAAAGTAAAGATATGTGAAATGTGGGCTGCATAGTTTTTTTTTAACTCTGGAAAACGTTGTCTCTTGTTCATAACTCTACTAAATCACTAGTCTTTTGTATGCACATCGAGAAAAATTCAGTATGAACTCAAACTAATGCGTAAGCCAAAAAACTAATTTTTGAGTCTTTGTAGTATCTCTGTGAAAGCAATTTCCCTCGCAAATCCATTGGATAATTAGTGTGCAAGGCGCAATTAGTGCTTGACCATTGCAGGGAAGAGCTGATTCGCACGACCCATCTGAATTCCTAACTAGCACGTTTTGTTCATAGGAAGTAATTTATCATTTCGCGCACAATGTTATGATATGCAGAAAGGTCATTCTGAAATTAAGTGGAAATGTGAGACCTTAAATTTTTTTTACTTTATTTAATTATTGATTTTATTTAATAAAATTTTAAGTAATAGTAAAATAGGAAAATTTCTAACAAAGTGTTCTAATAAACCGAATTTAACATATTTATAGCAGAAATAATTTGATTAAGCATCTAAATGTCACCTCCATGGGTGTCCCACGTTTTTACTAAAATAACTATGAGCAAAACTTTTTGTACTGAGTAAATTAATTTATTCAACCATTGCATAATTAATCAGTACCATTGCCTTAAAATTTGGGCTAAAAATAGGAAATTTGAGTTCTATTTGAGATAAATATAAAGATTGAAAGTTATGTCCCTAACGTTTGCATCACCTCCATGGGAAAATAGAAAACGTTCTATGAAACTCCATCAGGAAGCAGCACTAGTTTAAGTGGTTAACTTTCAGAAAGCCTTAGCAATCACTTAGCTTTTAGTACGTGTTTTCCTGAACAGTTAGTACATTTGGCCTATTTATTTCTGCTTTTAGGTGTAAAAGCATCGAGTTCTTTTAATGCCTGTCACCTCCATGTCGTCCATTATTTTAAAAATGATTAACAATATAAGAATTTCTTTAGTTGCATGGCTTGTTGTCATTAAGAAATGTCTTGAAATCAAAGCACACTGCTAAGAGAATTTTATGAGACGTTCAAACATGGTAAACTCTTGATTTTGTCAACTCCATGGGTGTCACCTCCGTGGGACCCATTGGACATGGAGGTCATCAGGGATCCATGGAGTTGACCGAATGTAATTCATAATAATTTCATTAAATAATTGTGATGCATAGTTCATTATTTATCAAGTTAAGGCTAGTTTTATACTATATAACAAGAACTTTTTCTCATTTTAAACTGAAATATAAGTATGTATATAGCTTATATCAGACTTGTTTTCAATGCCTCAATTGCATCCTTCCCTTAGATACTTTCCTTTCTATTAGTTTATTGTTCCTTTAATTATTTGTTCGTCTTACATATTTTAGTAAATTTTATCGGTAAGTCCCCCTATTAATTTCAGCTAGAAGCTTATTTCAAATGAGTCTGTCACCTCCGTGGAAATTTGTGTCACCTCCGTGTTTTGAGATAGTGTAAATTTCAGTTTATTTAGCTATTAACGTGTTCTTGACCTATTTTAAATGTTAGATCACTTAAGTACATTAAGTACAACATCATTGCATTAAAAAATAAATAAAATTTAATAATTGAAAAAATAAATTTTTTCGTTCGTAAATTTCCACTTAATTTCAGAATAACCCAGAAGTAGTCTAGCAATGTAGGTGCTCCATTGGTTAAAGCCAAATTGTACCATCTAAGTTAAGAGCTTAAATCTAGGACAGACGCAACATCTAAGCTTTGACGGGGATTCGAACCCCCAGACCTTTAGGCTACCAGGCCTACACTTTACTAACCGGGCTACCTTGGCCGACAGTTCTTAATATTAATATTCACCCTTTGGAACACAATGGAGGTGGCTAAAGGAGCACACTAGAATGGAAGCTGAAATTCGTGCAATAATGAGGAAAAAAATAACCGTGGAGAACGAATGCCTGCAACTTCACACACGGCGCGGCGTTTGTGCAAGCAATTTTCGTCGCAAATCCATCGGATAATTAGTAAGCAAGGCGCAATTAGTGCTTGGCCTTTACAGGAAATGCTGATCCGCAGCGTTGTTTTTATAGGAAATCTAAATCGAAGGAAATCTTCGAATACAAACGTGGGAACGCACATCGCTTCTGCTGTAAGCGCCTTCATTATCACCCCGGCAAAATTCATACAAATGACAAACTCTCAGCCATTTGAACACGGAACGGATTCGGAGAATTTAGGGAAGTAGGAGTCTTTCAAATTTGATATGTTTAGACATTATATTATATCTACCGGTAAAAGTAGGCTTAAATTGACGCGGGAACCTCTTGCAATATTCCCTTGCCAATGAGTCAAGTATTTTTCATACGGTCTACCTAGTTAGCTCAAATACTTCCATCACGCGTCTTATTATTCTGTCCAAACTGACTACTCCAGAACCTTTACACTGTCAATGTCAATTAATGTCAATAAATACTGACGAAGATAGTCAGCCTTGTAGTTCCTTATTCAAGAGCAGTTGGCGGTTAAACCATACTTTGTTTACGTCCTTACCGTGTGAGATTAAAATTCGGAGAAATAGAATGAATTCATTCTTGAAAATAGATTAGTGGCTGTAAACACATGGGCACATTCCTAACGTATTTTTGGAGTTTAAAAGACAGACAAACACGGCTGCGTGGGACAAAAGCAAGTAATATTTTTTCATTTTCAATGCATAGGAAAATCACTGAATTTATTGATGCCAGTGAACATTTAAACATCTGCAAGGCTGATTCATAAGAGTGATATTTACCTTTTATGGTAAAATCGCCTAACAGGACCAACATTAAGGGTGATCGCAAGATCACCCTTAAAAAAGATATAATAATACAGTAATGATGAACGGTAAGATAATGTGCGAAGACAATTGCATCAAAGCCGTTGGTACGAATCAATGAAGTTCAGAGTCCTTTACAAATTAATTCTTTGTTCATAGTATCTAGCGAAATTTCGTAACACGTGTTACTCCACAACCTTATAAATAACAAGCATTGATGATTATGGAGATGATTTGTGATCCTTGTTAACGGTGGCTCTAATTAAAAAGGTTCCCAACGAAAACACCGTCAACCATCACGTCTTTAAATGTCCCGACATCCCTCAAGCCATTCCTTCTCAAAAGTGGCGTGCTCCATTACCCGTATCAATAATTTCAGTTCCCCATGGATCAAAAGCTAGAAACGAAAGTTATTTTCCTCCATTTCGGCACACCAGACCTATGTGCGGTTTCTTGAGGAGTAAACGGTATTCCAATATGTTGGTTTTTAATTCAATGCTTTCCAATATTGATATTTCTGTACAAGCATATTAAAATTTTAATTTGAACACATGGGAGTTTTTATGCCAAATTTCATACTGGAATTCTGATTCAATATTTATCAATACAGAAATATTAAATACTGGCTTTCTGCATTAAATTCCTTCCAATTAAAAATATATAGATATCATAAATTAGATCAGAGCTCCTGATTAAACCTATTGCGACTTCACCGTACCCAGAGTATTATCAGGAATCTGTCATTCATCACGAGATGAAATGTATGTATTTACGCTAGAAAATCTCTCTCTGCGAGGGGAAAACGCAGTATTGTCAGTCTCCCGTGCTTCCAGTGATGGCTGAAATCCTGTCCTCACATATTATCCTAATTTTCTCTATGCGCAATTTGTTATCTGCAACCTTTTTGTTTGAATACAATATCAAAATACACATGTGAATCATTTCAACGATTTTTAATTACCCTGATAATTATTATCATTATCATCTATATATATTATTTATGTTGCCATCATCTCTTTCTCAACTAATACAAAGCCGATGACGAAGAATAAGGTATCAGTGATCTTCTGATATAATATACTTAATTTAGATTCAAACACATTGCAGATTTATCATTTAGAATTAAAAAAATTAATCAAAAGGGTAATGAAAAAAGGACTGTTAGGAAATAGACATGAGGTATATAAAGAACGAAGAAGAAAGAATATTTCTTGGCAGAAAACATGTATGCTGCATTTAATCGTGAAAATATTACTAATAAGAGATATTGCATATTATGAATTCGTTCACAATAATAAACTGGCTTTGCTATTTTGAATGTACGCTTCCAATTTAATTTCAACAACCCGACAAAAGACTAAATCATTATTTTGGGTGGGGGGAAGAGGGGGAGGTTGAAGTTGCGAATATTTTGCACACGTATACTGGTATTGAATTATCGATCACTGCTGAAGAGAAAAAATGAAAAACCAGCGTTTAAACGCTGTAATATTGAAACATTGACTCAAAATATACAAGGACTGATATTGAAGTAACCATCACAATCGATAACTCCTGATATCTGTTAGTGAATATTGACTTGAAACACCGCCCATCTCTAAGTGGGACGACTTCTGAATGAATCGGGTGATCCACAGGCGTCCTGCGGATGCTAGAGGCGCCTCCATGCCGGCCGGCGCGGAGGAGAAACGGCCGGAGGGAAGGGCGGCCGCCCATTGGCTGAGGAGAGATCGAATGAGAGGGGGGTGGGTACAGCCACGCGCGCGCCATCTTCCTCCTGCTGGCAGAAAGGAGGTGTGAAGCGACAGAGGAGCAGTCGGAACAGGAGGAAGACAAACGAAATGAGGCGAAAAGGAGGCGGGGACGGAATGGACTGATAAGAATGACAATCGAGCAGGAGAGATAAAATATGTGGAGCGTGACATTGATTGCATGGCTCCGAAAAGTGGTCCTTATGCCAGAGGAATATGTAGGAGAGGAAATTGGAGACTCTTGAGATGTGGGTGTGGAGAGAAATGGATAAGGTTAAGTGCATGAAGATGATGACGATTGAGGGATTTCGAGTTGTACTGAGAGGAAAAGCAATTGCTTGGAGAAATACGAAACGTTCAGCGTGGATGGAAGACGCTGTAAGTTATCGGCAAACTGAAACTGGAGATGGAGGGATTCATGTCCTGTAAACGCAGGAGGAAGAGAGGAGAAGAAAAGGGTAGAAATCACAAAGATATCAATGTTTGTAAAATACTTATGATGATACTAGGGATGGGATTTTAATAGAGTTAGGCTTTGGAGAATACTGTTCCCGGAAAAAACTTAATCGACGCCGTCATTAAACGAATATGTTGTAATACACAATCAGTGTAATCAGTGTGGCACAAAAAATATAACTACTTATAAAAGAGGCGATGATCAATGTTAAAATACGAAAACTTCAGGAAGTGTGCGAATATAACAAACGATTATTTGGGAAGCCGAGTAACGAACGATGGACTAAGCAAGAAAGAAATACTTTGTAGAATACCCCAGGCGAAAATGATATTTTATCAATGGAGAATATAGAATATCTACAGACAGCTGGAAATATAAGCGTGAAATTAAGGAGATATTTTACTGGAACATACATCTGAAGCATTCTCCCTTATGGCAGTGAGGAATGGATTATAACAGCAGCAGAGAAGTCAAGGCTGGAAGCATATGAAATGTAGCGCTACCGAAGGATGTAAAAGCTGAAATGGATCGACCGTTTGACAAAGGAAGTCTTGAGAAGAGTAGAAGAAAGAGTAAGAGAAGTCTGCTGAAAACCTTGAAAAGACGGGACAGCTAAATCGGCTATATCATGAGACACGATGGCCTAATGAAAGAAACTGTGGCGGGGAAAGTGAACGGAAAGAATGGCAAAGGAATTCCTTGTAGGAGATAGATAGAGTGCATGACATGTAGTGAAGGACGTGAAAGAGAAATATTATGCGAACATGAAGAGGTTAGCCGATAGAAAAATGCAGTGGGGAACTGTGTCAAACCTATCTTAGGATTGTTTACGTATGAAGAAGATGATAATGATTTAACATGTAACTGAGTTTAAGCATTATTTCAACTACGCCTACCGTCTTAGAGAACTAAAACTATGAGCGCCACTATAATCGTGAAAACATATCAGCATTTCTTAGCAATACATCATTATGCTCTTAATATGGTAACTTTAAACCATAATTTATTTTTTTAAACTTTGTATAAGCCTATCCTGGGTATAAGAATTGAAATTGAAGACTTCCGTAATACCTAGATACTAAAAAACCTATTTTATTATTTCTACGTCCAATTACTCTAATTCACTCATAATTTTTGAATTTGCAATGTAAAGGCTCAACCTTTTAAGTTAATGAGATGTCATGTCATGATGTATTAGTTTCTTAAAAAGGCTGAGAACAGAAAAACTTCGAGGAGTCGGGGAATTAAACGGAATGACATTAATACGTGCATTGCAGTTCCTCGTATCGTCCGCACGTCCAATTACTGTCATTTTCCCCGGAAAAAATACCGCCGTGGTGGATTTAGTATTATACAGACATAAAACTTCCATATTCTGATATTATTAAATAGGCACGCTTAAAGGCAAAAAATCTTTAAAAGGGCGAGTGAAAAATAATAAATGCCAATCGATAATAATAAGGTATCCCAGAGGTGAGTATAGGTGAAAGGGAATTGGCATCAAGGAATGGGAATATGTATGCATTGATTAGTAATCCGTCAATGTCTTTTTCATTCTCTTGTCTTGTGCGCATCTCCTCATTAGAGTTGAGGAATTCTCACATTGATTTTCACTTACCATTGTGCGTTACCATTGTGCGTTACCATTGACTGTTTATTTATTTAGTACGTTGATGTCAAAAAATTCTATCTCTTGTGTTCATGTTCAACTCTTCATCCTTTTTGTTTTTCAAGGGCCTACGGAATAAATCCCGGAATTATTTACGGAGATCGAACAGTAGCCATTGTTGCAAGAAAGCGGAAGAAATTCCGAGAATGTCCCAGTGGTTGCGGACGATAAGATGTAACAGAAGAAGTTTTTAGAGTATATGGTCTGCATTCCTCCGCCACTCCCAGAACAGACCTTGAAAACAATATGTTTGACGGATTTAATTATGAAATATCCACACACTCAAAGTGAAGTCATCAATGTTAGCAATTTGAGGTAAGAAATTGATCAATTTATAATAATCGCCTGCTCAGAATTACATTCGCATTCTGCAAGTGCAAACTGCCACTTTGACCATTACTTCCCAGATATGCGTTGCACCAACAACGCTCATAGGTATGGACACTAATAGAATGATACGTGCATGATTATGTTATGGAACAAGCATCTGTGTAAGTAAAAAATATGTATTATGTTTTAATATAAAAATTAAGAGCCTCAATCTTTAAAAAAATATTACTTCTTTATAAATGCAGAGTGAAAGTCATACATAATTTTCACCATATTCTATGAAAATGAAACTGGTCAGCAACTTACATAGGTACCTGATTAATGAACCTTCTGAGGTAGACAAAAAAAATCGTGTTCAACCGGAGGACTGGACTGGTCGGTGAGGGTATATTTCACCGACTAAAAAGGCCAATAGCGTATGAAATTCACACATCAAGGTAGCGGGGCCAATTCCTTTCCCTGGTCCGCTTACGATTTTCCGGAGAGATCTAGAATGCAGAAAAAAACTAAACTGGACATACACAAAGGCCTCTGAGGTATCAGGTACCTCAGAGAAATCGTCTCATCTGTAGTTTCTAGTGTGCCCCTCATCTAAACGAACTTCAATCCGGGCGGAAAGATAAAAGGGTGAGAATGGAAGGGAGGAGAGAAACCTGGCGTCGACATTAGTCTGCTCTTAACGAAAGCCGAGAGGGGACCATGGCTTAACGTCCTATCCGGCGGACGGAGTACTGAACTCGAAGTGCTTTGCTCATAGATTTCAAGCTGGAGTCCGTTTACCAATGAAATATTTTGCCACTGCCAGGATTCAAACCCTAGCCCACGGGTTGGGATGCCATTACACACGCCAATACACCAGCCCAATCCCTCCCGGTCAGTAGCCGAGAATTGCCTACCAGGCTACTACCCTCCTTTCCGATGCAATTGAGCAATATAATCGATACGGCCTACATTCAACTCTGGAAATGAGTTCACGAGGAATTTAAATAAAATAAGATTCTTGAAGTTCGGCATTGATGTTAGCTAGTAGTGAATAAGAATGAAGTGACCACTGAGAACAAAAGTATGAATTTACTATCAGACATGACGTTTTATGGAGATAATTCATGGCTTGTTATCGCCATATCTCTCACCGCATATCTAATCCACTCGCTTCGTGTCTGTCAGAAGCCTGTCTGCCAGTCTGTCTGTCAAAAGGCCTGTCGGCCAGATGGCTATCCACACATCCCACTTTGAGGCAACAAAGGCCGGTTATCCATGCCCTAATCGTCGAAAGGAACATGTCAAGTTTCATAAGGCTCAAAAAGGGAGAAGTGGGAATTCAAAAGTCAGAACTGATACTCAAAAGACTGGAAATGTACTGGTTTATCTTGAAAAGGAAATTTTACGGATTTAGTTTTGAAAAAAATTTTTTAGTGATAATAGCAGTAATTAGTATGTCTGCACTTTCCTAATTGAGATAAGTTATAAAGTCACTGCAAGTTTTGATACTAATGATTTAGATTTAAAACTAGGTCCGAAAGATTTGTGGGTGATTTTAGAAATTAACTTTTTTAAATTTGATAAAAAGGCATGATTGAATAGAAAAAAGATAGAATATGATTTTGGGAAAGGATGTAGAAATTGTAACAGATGTAAAGGAAATATGTAAAAGAACAGTTTTAGGATGCGACGAATTTTAGTGAGGAAGAAACTATATCAAGCTGACTTGCATTAGGGAAATGGATGTCTATGGGTGTAAGGTAGCACTTTAAAATAGAATACTTTATTGTTCATGAAAAAACATAACAATGGTAGTATAATCTGAATGAAGAGCCATCAAGACAATTCAAGTTACTCAAATTATGATGGTTCGAGGTGTTGGACCATATCAAACAGTAATAATAGTAACGTAAGTTTTAAGGTAAACCTGTAGTTATTTTTCTGCACATTTGCGGTAATTTACAGAGAGGACAAGCAAAAGTAACTTGTATCAACATGGATAAGGGCGCCGCAGATAGGTTCGACCATATTTATCCATACCATAATTATCCTTGTTCCCCAACGGGTATGAGCACTTCCATTCCACATCATCTCGTTGGATTAAAACCTCTTCTCTCGTTACGCACGCGACTAGATTAACGCCGAGACCAAGCCGGGATATTATCCAGAAGGCTGCGTGCTAGCGATTCATTTTAGCAGATAAACTCCAGCGAAAAACTCTGGGGATACAGCGGCAGAGATCAACATTGTTCACAGACAACGGAGTCCGACCTTCAATTTCATTTCGCTCGCTCTTTCACGCACAACGGAGGCTAACGCAAATTCGTACTCGCAATTAACTCGGAGAATATATCTTAGTCTTTTTGCTATTCGTAGCAGAAGCTAAAAATTACTCTTTTACCCAATTTTCGTGATAATACGTTTTCAAACGTCTCTTCAATTGCAAGTCAGAGATGTCATTGAGAGATTAACCAAATCATCATGCAACCAATTATTTCTGCTTGCTAATTCCTCGAAGCTATGGCGCATTTACGCGGGTATGCTGTAACAAGAAATGGATATGATATTCCATGATGAAAACCTGAATGAAACACGAAGTCATATCGAAAAAAAATAGGCAGCGTTATGAGTGAGAATTATGCACGTGCTGTTAATGAATAGAATACAATTATGGTCCAAGAGAACAAGGAAAAAATAAGGCCATATTCCAGGATTTAAAATTCCAGTAGTGTTGAATGAGTTGTTTAATTATGGCAAAGTAAAACCTTTTCCTTTAACTACAAAAACTCATTACCGAGGTACTTCATTTGATTCTATTCTCTTTGGTGTGAAGATATAGAACCAAAATGTTCGGGGAAAAACACAATCTTTTTGCACCAGAAACCAAGCCACTCATTAAATAATGAGTAAAATGAGAATTACTTGATTATGAATACCGTTCCCTTAAAATCTCGGTTCACAGCATTAATTTATTAAAGTCGAATTTTCATACATTTATAACATGTTCAGTTTAAATTGATCCTTCAGGTATTAAATAAGATGGTTAAATTTACTTTACGGTCAAGCATACTTTGCTCTAAAAGAGAGAGACATCCAAAGAACTGTAGACTTTTGTTTTTAATTGGTCCAACGACTAATCGCACTAACCCGTTCATCTCAATGCAGCAAAACACACATGTCCTATTAATAGGCGGGAGTCTAAGCCGTTTTTCCGGCGATGGTATTCACATCAGTAATGTGCCAGCCCGGGTAACCAAGAGTCGCGGGTTCGAATCCCGTTCAAGACATCAATATCGTGTTCGTCTAAGGTTTAAAAACTTTAGTTAGACGGTGCAAAGTAATCTTTCCCGTTCATCATCATTCATGGGTCTACAATCCTAAGATTGGTTTGATGAAGCCCTCCACTAGATTCTACCATCGACCAACCACTCCATAATAACGTCTTTTTTCATCCTCTTTTACATCCCTCACAACTTGTTCCTTATATCTCATACGAGGCCTGCCTTTTCCATTCTTCCCGTTCACTTTTCCCTCGACGATTGTCTTCAACAGGCCATCGTGTCTCAAGATGTGGCCCATTAAGTTGTCCCGTCTTCTTTTTAATGCTTTCAGTAGTATCTTCTCTCCCACTCTTCTTAACACTTCTTCGTTTGTCACTCGATAGATCCGTTTTATCTTCACCATTCTTCGGTAGCACCACATTTCAAATGGAGCTCCTAAAAACGTAAGCTTTCCCTTTGGAGCACCAAAAAACCAAGCCTACTAATACGCAACCAGTGACACTCGTGTTGCCGGGACGCGACGGTGCGTCATCGACCGCTGATTGTGGTGGTCTAACGTTAAGAGCTAAGGTTATGCGGCGCGATATGACCTGAGCAGTTGGAGCACCAATGACCCTAGTGAACTCTGCCGGAACAGAGAGTTTAATGTCGTCAATGCGGAATCGTATTGAACAGAGCTATCGTTCGAGAGCCTCGGATCGAAACGATCGCTGTCGATGCGGTGAAGAATTCGTCGGCCAAACACGAACGAGTGGAAAGATCGGGAGCACTAGGGGGTTTATCGGTGGCATAAGCAGCGGCATTCGTATCCGAGGATAGACACGTCCAACCTTATCAAAACCCATTTTCCCCAATTTTATCGGTAAGATAGGTAAGGTATCGATCATATTCCAAATTTATTAACAGTATATTCATACTATCCACGGAGAAAAAATAAGCATGCTGCGATTCGATGATGACATAGCACTCATAAAGAAATTACTTAAAAGGTGAAGTATGTGGATGGAGTAAAGGTTAAAGTAGTTAAAGGTTGAAGGTCATAATGGGAGGCAGAATGCTGACGAGGAAATGGAGTAAAAGAGGAATTGCTTTTATTGTATTGGGGAGAGTTAGGACATATTCGGTACTTAAAATTAAAATCGCTTACGGAAAGAGAGTTCGGAAGTGAAAAAAAAACTATATTGCCTGCAAAAGGTTAGCCTCAATGGGCAAACATCAATTATGTAATATTACCATATGGGTTTTAAAACCCTAATCACTCTGCTTTTCTCCGTCCGATTTCGCTGAAGGAATTGTTAATTTGTCGCATTTGTGTGGTATTGTAAATCAGATTCTTACTTTTTAATGATGTTCAGGCCAAATAAGATCGTGTTAATACAGATTTAAATTTTCCATATAATTTCCATATTTCCATGTAGTACACAGTTTGTGTAAAAACCAAGTAGCTGTGATTAAATCTGGACCTAGCTTAAAGAAGCAAGAATAAAGAAAGGAGTGAGACAAGGCTGTGCACTGTCTCCCGTAATTTTCAATGTTTACATCGAGAGAGCCATCAACGAAATCAAATAGAGGTCCTCTGGAGTGCATATCAACGGAGAAAAAATTAGCATACTGCGATTCGCTGATGACATAGCACTTGTAGCAGAGACAGATAGGGATCTGAACAAGATTCTAGTAACCATGGAAAGGACAATGGCTAGATACCAGCTGAAGATAAATAAAAATTAGACAAAAATATTGGCGTGCAACAAGAAAGAAGAGGCCAAAACCAATGTCAAACTAGGAAAACAAAAACTGGAAGAGGTGAAAGAGTTCTGTTACCTAGGAAGCCAATTAACCAACGATGGACGAAGCAAGAAAGAAATAGTAGAATAGCCCAGGCAAAGAGGGCATTCTATCAAAAGAAGAATCTACTTACAGCTGGAAATACAAGCGTAGAAGTAAGGAAACAGTTCATCAGAACATTCAACTGGATAATGTTTCTTTACGGCAGTGAGGCATGGAATATGAGAGCAGCGGAGAATAAAAGGGTGGAAGCATTAGAAATGTGATGCTACAGAAGAATGCTGAAGATTACATGGATCGACCGAGTAAGTAACGAGGAAATCCTAAGAAGAGTAGGAGAAAAGAGAAGTCTGCTGAAAACTCTAAAAAGAAGAAGGGACAACTTAATCGGTCATATCCTAAGACATGATGGCCTGATGAACACTATCGTCGAGGGAAAAGTGAACGAGATGATTGGAAAAGGCAGGCCTCGTATGAGATACATGGAACAGGTTGTGAAGAATGTAAAAGAAGAATTACGTCACAATGAAGAGGTTGGCCGATAGAAGAATCGAGTGGAAAGCTGCGTCATACCAATCCTAGGATTGTTGACCAATGATGATGATATTTATACACTAGATACGTATAAGTGTCATGGTGAGTAAAAATCAGCCTGTTTTTTAAATTCTTTCTTGGAGTAAATTTAGGTCAAACCTATGCAAAAAAAATGAAATTTGTTACAAACTTTCCTATGACCTTACAAACTTTCTAACGACACCCTTCACATATGTATCTCATATAAACCCAGTCTGCTGCACCTTGTTGAAAAATAGTGTACAAAGAAGTTTTTCAGGCGTTTACGCCATGCTTGTCTGCCTTTATTTCAGGGAAAAATTATATCTCTTAAAACAGGGAATGGTTTTTGTTCAAAAAGTTTGGCACTAAATATACACCAATTTTCATTGGGATATGAGAGAGCCAAGAAGGATATTTCCGAAAAATTCGTCGATTTAAAATGGTATGACCCACACGCGTAGCACGAAGACGACCGGGAAGGAAGGGGGTATAAGATTGAAAGACGGACGAGAGGAGCTTCCTTCCCCGGCGGCCGTTCTGCAGGTCTTTGGCGCTCGCCCAAGAAGCTTGGCTCGCCTCGACTTTGAAGGAGGAGTTGTTTGCAGTGGGAGGGAGGTGAGGAATGGGAGAGAGGGGTGTACGGCGGGAACAAGGGAGCTGTTAAGCGGCGGCTGGCTGCATATTTTTTCATTCCCCGCCCGTGGAACGGGGGCCGCGAGATGGGCAACGGCGTTTTCCAGCCCGTGTCACTTACTTCTCCGGGGCACGCGATACGGACACCGCCGCTGAGGAATCGACGATGTGCTGCTGGGTGAAAGGAGCGCGTTGTTTTCGCGAAGATCACACTCGTCGAGGCGCTCGAAATCTATAGCAGTGAGGAGAGCGGTCGCGTCGAAGGTCGAGAGGAGATCGTTTTATTCTCTTTGCATTTCGCTCAAATGCGATCGATTTGACGCCCTCCTATCTCGAGTTCTCGAGAGGAAATATTTCTAAGCCGGTGACGCGAGGGAGATAAAGTGGAGCTGCTCATGGCTGACCTTGGGAGGGAGGCTATTGGACGAGAGAGAGAGAGGGATAGCAACCCAATGGGAATTAGCATTGTGCAGCCTCACGGCCATCGCCTAGTGTAGTGGTTAGAATAGTTGCCTCTCACCCAGAGAGCCCGGTTTGAATCCCGACAGTGGATGATATTATTAAACTATTTGAGCGCTTTGAGGTGAGTATTCGAGTACAATACTCCGTCCGTCAGATGGCACGTTAGGCTGTGAACCTCTTGTGCCTTCCGTTCTTCTTCTCTAGTTGTCAACCCATCAGGATTGGTCGTCGACAGCTCTCCCCCTCTCTCTATCCTCTGCCATCCTCATAATTTCCAAAATCCGTCCGCATTCCATGGATTTATGAACTCCTCCATTATCTGCAACCAATTCTCAAATCTAGGTCTTCCCCTTTACCTTTTGGCTTTACACACACCTTTATGGTGGCTTGCATGGTATTATGTAAATGAAAATCCCTATTAAAATGATCTTCACAAATCCCTCATGCCACAGTAGATGACCTATACATCCATCCCGACTTCTTTTCATTTCTATAGGGTTCTGCACTTCTTTCACTTTTCTCAATAACTTTGGATTCGACACTCGCTCTGCCCAGCTTATTTTACACATCCTGCTATAGCACTACACCTAAAAAGCCTCTAAGTCTTTTCCTCTCCGCTTGTCTCACAGTCCTCGTCTCGCTGCCATACAGCAATGGTCTTAGGATCAGCTTTTTCCTCAAAAATATATTGACAGAGTTGGAAGTGAAGAGTTTTCTCTTATTGTTGAAAGCAATCCTTGCTCTGAGTATTATACACGGTATTTCTAACTTACTCTTTACATAAGAAGTTATTTGCTTCTAGGAAGTCGAACTCTCTCAATTGTTTCAGTAAGAGCAAAGGTGACCCCTGTATTTTCTTCACAGTTCCCCATTTGCCTTCCATTCCTATCCTTGTCCTTTCTCCCGGTTACAAGAACCCCTCACAGCGGGTACAGATTTAAAAACAAACCACAGATAGTCACTGGGAAGGCTAAGCGAAGTTTTTGTCGTTATATACATACATCTACTTCTACATCTACACGATACCATGCAAGCGACCGCGAGGGTGTGTGGCAGGGGGTGAAGATCGCCAAGTATGCACTACCGCCATGCAAACAAGCAACTACAGGGACTCATGAAACTAGATTGTTAGTATTTATAGTATTTAAGGGATTAATACATGCATCATGCACTACAGACTACACTAAAATATTTCCCCTACCTATCCCTTTGCTATGCTGCCTATTCTGTTCTCTTACAGTACGGGGGAAAAATACCATTTTGAATCTATCAGTACGACAATCTATCTCTCTAATCTTATTTATCTGGTCGAATCTAGCATGATACGCTTGTGTTTTTAATATGTGCCTAACATCTTCTGTAAAGCTATCCGATTGAAATTTCACTAATAGATTTAATCTGTACTTTAACCTACGCTCTGATAATTATTCCCACCCTAATTCTTGTATTAATTCTGATACACTACTCAACCTATCGTAACACCTTTTAACGAAGCTAGCTGCTCAACGCTGCACACTGTCTAGTTCTCTGATCAAACCTAAGGTGATCCTGATCATACCCTAGGTGGGGCCTCACTACTGAAAAGTAACATCACTCTTTTGTCTTCTCATCACAATTCCCAATTACTCTTTTTATAAATCCTAGCTTTCTCTTCACTCGGCCGCATATTTCCCAGATGTATTGGATTCCTGGCGCAAAGATATTGCAACCATTTTAATGAAAATTACTTCCCCCGGGGATCAGGTTGCTGTTCTGGCGGTAGAATGACCTTCCAATTCCGAGGGCCAGAGTCCTATCCAGGCAGTGGCAGCGATTTTTCATTATTACAGTGAAGAGTATTTTAAGTTTTACTCTATCCGTCGAATTGGACGTTAAGGTGTGGACTCCTTGTCGCCTTTTTTAGGGAGCAGGATAACACCGACGTGCTAATGACCTTAGTCGTCGATACACCCGTAAACCTAAACCTACTTATATCGACGACAGGTTTTTCTCCGTACTTTCTGTATTCCCTGGGAAATTCCTTCTTCTTCCCAATTGCTTTCAAGCCGAAACGAAGCAAGTGACCTAAACTATAACGACAAAGACTTCCCCCAAATAGCTATTAAAACTTTATTTCCGGATAAGTTTCTAGAAAGGAAATGAAACAAATGCCGAATATAGTTCTGTTTTTCATACCACCTAGATCACGCACAGGAGTAGTAAAGTTAAGTATGAAGTGTCCCAATAGATTAGCATATATCGCACCATCTGATGAATGGGCTTAATCCTAAGACCTACGCACGATCCATACCCACAGCGTGTGTCTATCCCACGACCTTTGAGTCTACAAACTGACGCATTACTGACCACCACCAGTCGGGCTGGCAACCCAACTGCACCGAAGATAATGCACCCACATTGAATTTCTGATTACTACCGACGTGTTATCCCCTGTTACATTTAAGTGATTACGTGTTACCGCCTAGGTTACATTTTATCGATGGGACAGTCCAAAAGAGTTCACATTAAAAAATACTAATTCCTGAAACACTCGTTAACGAGGCTAAAAAAGGGGGCAAAAATTAAAATTCACTGTACCAATCACTTATCACCCATAGTGTTCTGTCGAGGACTGTAATAAATTAGAACCGAAGAAAATTTGAATAACAGGTCATTAAACTGAATCCTACTGGCCATAAACTTAACGGCTAACTACTTGCTAATTGGAGCTACGGCCGCTTTATGCGGCGGGTTCCTCTGTTATACTTAAAAAAGAAATACACTTGAAAAACAGGCTTAATTATCTTCAAAACAGATGGAATGTAGAGTTTATAAAATGATAAAACAATAAAATGTGCCTATCAGGAAATTTGAAAGATGAGGTTTTTCTCCTATGATCAACTTTCCAAGACCAACCTAAACTAAAGATAGACGTAGCTAAATATCATTTACCTCCAAGATCTCATTACCCCCTTATTTTATTAGAAATTATCGTAGATGTCCCTATTCCCTATTCCTCTCTAGTGAGCAACAATATCTCCTCAATACTAGCAGAACGATTCTTCCGTTTACCTCGTTCACCCCATTGAGTTCAGTCCTTTCCTTATACTGTACTCAGTTCAGGACATTGAAAACAATTCTATAATATTGAATGCATACGTAATGGAATCAGTATGATTTTATTAATCGACTCTCGTCAATGTTTCCTTAATTTCAAATGCGGGAAATAAGGATGAAATTTGTGTAACTACCTGAAACTTCCACATTCAATGAGTGCATCTAATTTGGTTTAAAAGTTCAAACATATTGATTTTCGAGTCTTTTTCTTATGCAAAAAGGCAAATCTCTCTGACAAAATTTACATCCACGGCAGTGCGACAGTATCGGGAGCTTCATAGTGATGAGAACAATCCGTTACATTGCAGCAGATTGTGCTCCTCTATTTCTCTCGGGGATGTTCGATCGGAAAGATAGCCTCAATTCGGTCCACAATTTCCACAGACAACCATCGCGCTATCCACCACCCGCAGGTTGTACGAGAATGTCGATAGCCTATTGCGACCCGGCGACAGCGTTCGACTAAAGGCTGCGCGATAATCCGTTATATAGGTTATTTACATAGTATCGCTTCAAAGAGCAGAATATTCCAGGCGTCGAGAGAATTTTACCTGAAGAAAAAACTTCCAACTGTGACAAATATGGATAACACTTCATTAGATGACGTTAAAAATATTTGCGACCTCCAATTTACTAACTTACCATAGAAATAAAATTAGAGAAATTGATTGACGAACTACAAGATTCAAAATGTCCTTCTTTCCTCGTACAATCACGGATATGAATATCTGTAAATATATAAAAATATTATAAATGCAAGAGTATCAATGGATAGCATAAATAGTTGCATGTTGGTATAAGGATTTTAAGCTACCCCAACTAACACCATGTTTTTGCATGCCTACAATGCTACTTTTATCATTAACTTAAATTGTGAAGTTTAGACTATATAATTACTAATTCTTTTTATGCGTGATATGTAATGCATGTTTGGTGTGTATTCTCCCCCTGCCCCGCAACTTTATAGTAGCTTGCAGGGCATTATGTATATGTGTAGATGGAGAATCTATAGCATACCTTTACTTCAGTGATTAATTGGCAAAACAGCTATAGAAAATACAAGACCGAAAGCATTCAAAATGCGGTGACACCGAAGGATGGCTAGAATCATTTCCATAGACTGTATGACAAATGAATAATGCTAAGGAGGGAGCAATAAAGAACATATACTTATTTATCTTCTGAGATGATGGAGCAACCTCACCGAATGAGTGAGTCCGGATAGAATGAGATAGTCCGGATGAAAAAAAAGAGTACTGAGTCTGTCAAGGGAAAATTAAATGGAAAGAGTGGCAGATGAAGAATTTGGAATCATTGGAGCAATGAAAGATGTGAAAGAGAAAACTAAGTTGCTATGATGAGGTTAGCCGATCAAGTGGAAAACTGCACAAACGTGAAACTTATCTTAGGATTATCAATCAATGAATGATAGTGTTGAGGGATACAATGCGTTATCTTTCGACGACAAATTTCCAGCGAGGCGCTATAAAAAAAGATAGTAACCGAATAAAACCAAAATTTTTAACCAGAGAATTACTTTGGAGTAAAAGGTTTTTTCTAATAGAAGAAAGCTCATGGCAGGAAGAGGTAAATAATTCACTTTCATTGTTTGCTATTTCCTCGCGTTCCTTCGGTTTGTCTATTTCGGAAAAACCACCGCGACGTGGGGCATTCCATTTCCGAATATGTATTAAATTTTTAGATTTATTTTGGTGGAATCAAGTTGGAATAATTTGGAAATAATTTCACTTGGTAATACTCCACAGAAAGTTTTATATTACCTAAATAAGTTCTTGTTGATATCCCAATTGTATCCACATGCTTCTACTGTTCTACATGGAAAGTCTTTCCTAAAGTAATATACAGTTATTTATGCATGTATCTGTATGTTTGTATGTATCTGTATCTATGTGCAAGGTATCTATATTTGTGTATTATGTTGAAGGCCATTGTAAACTGGGTCAACAGCATCGAATTTTTCTTTTTTAATGGTGTCCCCACCTTCAGGCCGATAACTTGAGGGACACCCAGCTCCAATAATTTTCATTGTATGAGCTTGTTTTTAAAATTTTTCTTTTTCCGGAGCTATAAACATTCTAAATATCACTAAGTGACGTTATTTCCAAAACACTCCATTTCCGCCTCAACAAAAAATTCGGTTGAAACGCATTTGGACCAAAATTCTGGACCAATGAATTGAATTGGACCGCGGGGCACCGGCTTCACACAAGACGGTGCGATAAAACTTTAGCAGTTGGAGCAGCTGACTCTAAATTTCCACCCAAGTCTACTTCTGCGAGACATATATGATAGCATTCTCTCGCCTTCGAGTGAATGCTGCAGAGGGGGAAGATTCACGCCGACATATCTACATCTACACGATACCCTGCAAGCCACCGCGAGGGGGTGTGGCAGGGGGTGAAGATTGAAGATCACCAAGCATGCACTACTAGCATGCAAACAAGCAACTATATTGTCTCATGCAACTTGATTGTTAGTATCTATAGTATTTAAGGGGTTAATACATGCATCATGCACTACAGAATACTCTAAAATATTTCCCCTACTATCCCTTTGCTATGCAGCCTATTCTGTTCTCTTATGGTACGGGGAAAAACGCCATTTTGAATCTATCGGTACGACAATCTATCTTTCCAATCTTATTTATCTGGTTGAATCTAGCATAATACGCTGGATTTTTTAAATATGTGCCTAACATCTTCAATGAAGATGTTAGGCACATATTAAATTAGGCACATACTAATAGGCACATTAGATGTTAGGCTATCCGATTGAAATTTCTCTAATAGATTCAATCCGTACTTTAGGCTACGCTCTGATAATGATTCCCACCCTAGTTCTTTTATTAATTCTGAAACGCTACAAAACCCATCGTAACACCTTTTAACGAACCTAGCTGCTCTACGCTGCACACTGTGCACATATCTCAAGGTCCCGTGACCGACACGGCGTAGGACCGAGCAGACGTTGACCGTCCTGCATTCCGAGAGGCCAGCAGCACCATTCAGTGTCGGCTAGACACACAGAAACGGCAAGGCGCTCCCGAAGGAGAGCCGGAAGGCGCCAGGCTGCAAGGTCACATTCGCGACACCACTCACTGCCAAGGCTGTGCGGCCAGAAATGCGGGGGGGGGGGGGGGGAGGGGTGAGAGGAGTGGGGGGGAGCTAAGGAAAGGGAGGGAGGGCAGGAGGGGGAGGACTCTCGCGAGATGGACCCCTCCTGCCAGATCAAGAACTGCATACACGGGGAGTGCAGCTAGGGTTCCGTGGAACGCGTTTCTGTCTGTATATAATTATGTCAGAAGACATAATGGGGTCGTTTACCATATTTTTTATAGCCGAATATGATAGAGTTTGTAAAATAAAAAAGACACCTATTTTTCCTTTTTTTGATCCGTCAATTATTTCTCGAGCTATAGGCGGCGAAAAACTGATGTTTTTAACCCTTTCGGAAAAGTGGGGGTGGTGCAAACTCTGACGTATATCGACTTCGTCCAATCACACCTGAGCCCGCGAAGCTACTTTGCCTTATCGCAAAGGGAGGGACACAGCTGACTGCCAGTCGGAGCTGTTGCGACAGCATCTATGCGAGCAGACCTTCCGAGAATCCCTCTGCACTCCCTTCCCCTCCCCTAAAAGCAGCCAAGGACGGGAGGAAAATGACGTCAATGTTATCAGAGCAGCTTTTTCGGTGGGCGTCACCTTTTATTTATTGTGATTTTTGATTTATGAGTGAATGGTTGTGGTTAGAAGATTAATTTTTTCGCTAAATTTCTTTTTTCGTTTCCATCTAACAATTTCGTGCACAAAATTGCGATTTCGGTTCCGAGTAAACGCCCCCATTATATGTATAGACACACATATAACATACTCTCCTGAGATAATATAATTAATCAAATAAAAGTTGACTCACATGTAACTTATTTCCAATATTTCGGTAAACACCACCTCCTTTCTCAAAGACGGGGAAGACAAGAAGACAAAGATAAGACATAATTATATATACACACACACTTATAACATACCCTCCTGAGATGTTTGATGCCATTTTATAATGACAAAATAATAGAAAGATATTGCAATTTTCCACAGAAGTAAAATGAATTGCGACTATTTTCAATGTTACTACATTATTATCAAGTCTGGGTAGTATTGTCCCGCTACATTGTTAAATCTAAGTAGTAACATTGAAACTAGTCGCAATAAATTTTATTCTGTGGAAAATTGCAATATCTTTCTGTTAACATGGAACGTTTCCACAACGTCACACCTGAATCTGGTTTGTTTATTATAATGACATAAATTACGACTATTTACAATGGTACTACATCATTATCAAGTCTGGGTAGTATTGTCACGCTACATTGTTAAGTCAAAGTAGTAACATTGAAACTAGCCGCAATAAATTTTATTCTGTGGAAAATTACAATATCTTTCTGTTAACATGGAACGTTTCACAACGTCGCACGTGAATCTGGTTTGTTTATTATAATGACATAAAGTAATGAATGACGTAGCGCATTGAATCATGTATGTAGTGGGGAGTTCGAATGCTTATCATTTGGGTTCAGTGAATGCTAAAATAAATTGCTACAGAAAACATTGTTTCATCTCAACTTTTCCAAATGGGCGGGATGAAATGGCGTGCAAGAATGCAACTTTCCAACAGTGCTGCACCGCGACAACACTCATTGCCAAGGCTGTGCGGCCAGAAATGCGGGGGGAGGGGGGGGGGCGAGAGGAGTGGGGGGGAGCTAAGGAAAGGAAAGGAGGGTGGAAGGGGGAGGACTCACACGAGATGGGCCCCCCGGTCAAAGCAAGGACTGCATACACGGGGAGTGCAGCTCGGGTTCCGTGGTGTTGGCTGCTAAGCCGTCCGCTCGCGTCTATTTCCAACTACCCTCGTCTAATGTCTCTCGCTCGCGAAAGCTAAACGTTGACGTGACGCAACGCTCGCTGTAAATCCCCGGGGAAGAAGGGAAAGGTGTGAGAAGCGTGAGCGGTTTTTGTGCTGGGTGCCATCATTGTTTCTCTTTGCCACGCGTCGCTAAACCACTCCATCCAGCTCCCCCGCCCTCTCGGAGCTCAAGCCTCTTCCTCCCCCCCACACCTCCGTGGGAAGGCAATAAATTACTCTCTGGAATCGGTGCGGCAATGCATTGCCACTTGTGAGGTCTTTCTTCGACCTCAGTGTGCGTTCATCTCCAGGGATTGCCAATTGTCGAGTTGCAAGTTTGTCCGCTCAGACCGGGAGGAGAGTTGTGATGATGGTATTGGAACGAAAAGGAGGAATGGTGGGGGGAAGCCCGGTGATAGTAATGGGGGCGTTTACTCGGAACCGAAATCGCAATATTGTAGCCCGTTTCGGATTACTTTTCATGCCTTCAATAAATGAAACCTAGAATATATTTACGAAAAATAGTAATTCCATTTCTTGTACACATGATTTACAGCATCGAGATTTTTCCCACAAATTCCACCGGTGACTTGCAGGTCCTTATATCTGTTCTACCCGAGTGTCTCTGCCTTGCAACCCATTACAAGAAGTAGCGACGATGTAGGACTTTTAAGAAAAACCCCTTTCCTGTATCTATTCTTGTACTTTCTCGGCCATTCAGGACTGTATTAGGCACCGAGGGGTATTGAACTTGTCTCTAATAATTTTCTCTTAGAAGAACTGAAGGTTATAAAGAAATGTAAGTTGAGCAGTGTTTGAAATAATAATCTCATGATCTGTCAGTGACGGTCCCCTTTGATGAGGGCGTTTACTCGACACCGAAATCGCAATTTTGTGCACGAAATTGTTAGATGGGAACGAAAAAAAGACTTTTAGTGAAAAAATTTAATCTTCTGACCACAACCATTCATTCATAAATCAAAAATTAAAATAAGCAAAAGGTGACGCCCACCGAAATAATTGCTTTGATAACATTGACGTCAATTTCCTCCCATCCTTGACTGCTTTTCGAGGAAGGAAAGGGAGTGGAGGGGGGTTCTCGGAAGGCCTGCTCGCACAGATCCTGTCGCAATAGCTCCCATTGGGAGAGCCAGCTATGTCCCCCCCCTTTGCGAAAAGGCGAAGTAGCTTCGCGGGCACAGTTGCGATTGGACGAAGTCGATATACGTCAGAGGTTGCACCACGCCCGCTTTTCCGAAAGGGTTAAAAACATTAGCTTTTCGCCGCTTACAACTCGAAAAATAATTGACGGATGAAAAAAACGGAAAAACGTGTCTTTTTACTTTACAAACTCTATCAGATTCGGCAATAAAAAATATGTTAAACGACCCCATTGCCAAAATGTTTAATCCTATCATTCAGTAACTAACCACGGGAGGCTCCGGTTACTTGCATCATTTTAAGATGCATGAATACTAGGCAGGGAAAGCGATTTTGAGGGAATGGAGGAAGAGTGGAGAGAAACCCGGCATATTACTCAATCTACTCTTAAGGAAACGTCATTAGGGACCTGACCGAATATATACATAGCTGTTTCCAAATCTAATATAGGTACATATCTTGTAGATACGCTCTGCATAGCCGCGAAAGCTCGACTACTGACTAATTGTCGTACGCAGCTACACCCGAAAACATTATTGGCGCCATGGGGTTTAAGACTTAACCTTGACTCTTTTATCGACTGGACTGAAAGTGATCTCCGCACGACAATGAAGTGTGGAGTCGATAAAATAGTGGGTCTCAATCGTTTCAATAGACAAACTGAAGAAACACGATTTCGACGTACCGACTTCCCGCAGAATTCAGTTTTCAGAATTTTCCTCGAGATGATGATATTTCCTTTTTCCCACTCACCCACTTCAAAGGGCCGGGGTGATGTAATACTTAGAGAACTGAACTCCCATCACGAAACCCCGGTCCGAATCTGAGAGAGATTTTTCATTTAATGCCCATGCTTATGAGTTATACGGAGAGTACCTATGTCTAGTCCAGTATCCATTCCATCTAATACAACATAACACAGAGAATCGCCTTTGTCCCTTTCGTCCTGAAAAATACCTGGCCTATGAAAAAGTAATTTTCACACCTCTTTTGAGCACATATGGGACTACTGAAATTATATGGGAAAAAATATGTATTTTTGTTGAAATATTTGTAGTCTACAAGGGCAAAGTTGTTAGTTGAGAAATAGAAAAAAAAATGATGATCGCTTTAATATTAATGAATACCACCTTACCACCTTACGTATTAATAATATGTACATGAACGGAAAAAATGTAACATGAGCAAGGGATGAAACGTAGTTCACTTTTTTTGGCCGCCATTTTGATTTTTGATAAACGAAAGCCTAAAGAGTTCTCAATCGTCGACGGAGGAGTGAACAGGAAGATTGGAAAAGGCAGGCCTCGTATGAGAGACATGGAACAGGTTGTGAAGGTTATAAAAGAGAGGAGCTATGTCAATATGAACATGGTTGGCCGATAGAAGAATCGAGTGGAGGGCTGCGTCAAACCAATCCTAGGATTGTTGACCGATGATGATGATAAAGAGTTGTAGTGCATGAAATTGGAACTGTAAAGGCAGAAAATTCAAAATCAGATATGTTCACAGATATACATCAGCACTCTATTCTAGTCGATAAAGCTACCCTCTGAGGGGCGTAAAAGCGGTTGTCCATATATGTGGACAAAGGGGCCGAAGAGGATAAGTTTGCTATAACTATCGCCGGGTTTCTCTCCACTCTTTCCTACACTTCCACCGCTTCTAAAATATTTTTGCATACCCATCTATTCCTAATGGCGCAAATAATATCAGTTGTGGACCGCCACCGTAACAGCAAAAACCCATAGTGAGTAGTATTTTGTAATAGTCTGAAACCATCGAAATAAAAAAATGCTCCTAGCGTGAGTCCCTTTTTTTGCAGTAAGTGGGAGCGGGATGGAATTTAAGTTCTTATTCAAGGATAAATCCTCCTAATTTCCGGCAAGTTATCTATCTACATAATACCCTGCAAGCCACCATAAAGGTGTGTGGAAGGGGGTTATTTTTTTTACCAAACATTCACTACATATCATTCATAAAAAGGTATTCAGCCAATTGAACTACCGAGGCTTCCTTCTCCCCTGTGGACCTCTAATCAAGTGGTTCCACGTTTGAGTACCGTTCGAGATGCATTTTTTCTGTAGAATTTATGCTATTGTTCATGCTCTCACTCATGCTTCCAAAAGTATCAGAATTGCTGCTCTTTAACTTGCCAGTAGAGAGCATTGCTCCGTGCTCTTCAAATTTCCCTCAGAGTGGGGATAGACTCATCTTTGCATTTTCGCTCAGCGATTGACTCTATGCTCGCATCTGCCTCTCCCAAAAGCCAAGTAGGAGGAGCTTGAAAAAGTTACCTGAGGGAATTGATGGAAAAATAATTTAAAATCACGCCTGCAAAATTTCCTCCCATTAATTAGGCCCGGCATAATTTTGCAAGTCAGAGGGGGTCGACGGGAGGAGAGCGGAAACGACTGCCAGGAGTTTAAGAGAGAAGGGGAGTCGGTAAAAAGTTCAGGAGTGGATATGAAAGGGGCCAAAAAGAGAGTTGAATACCTTTCCCAGCTCACCTCCTAGATAATTAGAATTTCAACCGAGAATTCATCGCGGAAAGATCTCTTCATACTGTCTACTGGATTTCTTTGGAGGGGAAATGGAAAGCGAATGGAAAATTTCATCCGGAATTTTCAACTTGTTCGAATAAATGGAACAAACTAACAAGACTAGAATTGAATACAAAAATATCTGAGAAACTATGATACGTTATGCCAAGTTGCGATGTTTAGAGGCTGCTACTCTATTACCATTCCATAATACGTGCCCGAGAAATTTTCATATTCCTTAAATGGGCTAATAGAAAAGGCATGTTAAAAATTGTTCTGAAAAAGAGTTTATTTTGATCAGTGATAGAGGATTGTGACATTCAAAGATAAAATTACTAAATCGAGTAATCTGGAAACAACTGCTGTGATTTAAGTTTTGTTTCAAGAAGCCAAGCTAACACCGTTGTGTGGCCAATCGGAAGCATATTGTGATTCTACTTCTCTCTCGCGTTGCCACATTTTCATTGGCAAAAGAAAGTCTATGTTAAGTTGGTGCAAAGACCCATGTCATTTATCACCAGTGCATAATTACTACGTAAAATAATGCATAATTACTGTGCACAAATGGCCAGCGAAAAACACTTAAATAGGCCAGTCGTGGCAGTAAAGACGCACCCGCATTGCAAATAAGAAGACTCGATTCGAGTCCCGTGCCGGGAATGGATATCTTAAAATTAGCTGAGGAAATGGAGTCAGGCTCGACGTCTTGGATCACACCCATGATGGATAAAATGATTAATCACTTGATTAATTCAACTTGAGATTTTATTTATACGACCATAATTTCCACACACAGCGTTATCTTCAGGAGATGACATTCTCTTGATAGGTGGCTTCAATAAATTCATTAGCGGAACTAACGAAGTGATATATCGTTTTATCTTAAAATAAGTTTTGAATTGGTACAAACGCAGGGTTCGGAGAGACGGAAACCACCAGAATTCACTAACATGCAGAATATAAAGCATCGTTTCGGTTGCTGATTATATCAATATCATCTTCAACAAATGGTTGACATCGGGGAATAATCTACGAGACTGTCACTGCAAAAACGATTTCATGCTTTCTCCCAAGGGAAAGCAAACCAATAGGCAAAAAATAAATTATCGCTAACATTATTTCTCATGAGTATTGCACTTGCTATGTAAAGTTCGATAATAATAACAAATTGTGTGGTGTATGCAATAGCTGATGCTTGATTAAATTTTACCTTATAGATATAGAGAGTGATGGCTATTGAAATGATTTTATCACAGAAAAATGTTAGAATTTTTTAGTTCTGTTTAATTTCATTAATCTCATTTATAAACTAAATCAAAATGAGTTACAGGATAATTACAACAGTAATGAATCTGAATCCCTTCTAACGTCGTCTTCTTTAGTATTTCGTTAAAAAACTAACGACCGCAAGAGTTGAGCCGCGAAGCTAAATGATGGTAGAAAATTTGTGAACTGCAGAAGTAATGCGAAATTACACAAGCAAAATGTTAATAATCTCCCAGACGTCAAAATGGGCAGCTGTTTTGTAGAATCCTAACGTAATAGAAATACCTACTAACCATCTAGCTGCACGTGATTCTTATATCGAATAATCTTCCATGAAGTAGTAACATCGCAGCTCTTAGTTGCATGTAATTGTAAGTAGTGCTTGTTTAGTGATCTTCACCCCATACTACAAACCCTCTCGGTGGCTTGCAGGGTATACATCTACATCTACATAATACCCTGCAGGTGATGACCTGACACCATAGAGGTGTGTGGCAGGGGTTGAATTCTCACCAAACATGCACTACATATCATGCATAAAAAAGGATTAGTATTTATATACTGTTCTAAACTTCACTATTTAAACGAAGATAAAAATAGCAAAGCAAACATGCAAAAGCAAGCTGTTAGTTGGGTTACCTTTAAGTCCTCATAGCAACATGCAGCTACCAATGTTATCCATTCCTACACTCGTATTGGATATATTTACCGTTATTCATATCCCTGATTGCACGAGGATAAAAGGACATTTGAATCTGTCAGTTCGGCAATCAATTTTTCTAATTTTGTGATTATGGTCCAGTCTACCATAGTAAGATGGGGTGCGCAAAATATTTTTAACATCACTGAAAATATGGTCTTGGAATTTGTTTAAGAGATTAAGTCTAAATTTCAACCTGCTATCTGACAATGATTCCCAATTTAATTCATTTAATAGACTGGTTACGCTAATACAGTTATCGTATCGCCCCTTAACAAATCTTGCCGATCTTCGCTGCACTCGTTCAAGTTCATTATTTAGACCGATTTCGTAGGGATCCCATACACTGGCAGCATATTCCAAATGAGGTCTTCCTAGGGAAAAGTAGCTGATTTCTCGTACATGATCGTCACATTTACCCAGTACTCTTTTGACGAATCCCAGTTTACGATTCGCCTGACCCATTATTTCACGTATGTGTTTACCCCAGGAAAGATCATGTGTCAGTCACATTCCAAGATATTTAAGGGTATAATGTAGACATAGAGTCGACTGCGGCGGAAGAGAAGAGGCCGAAGCTGTAACGGTTGCAATTCTCATCAGAGGACCTACGGCGGCGGTAGGGGGTGATTATGAGTGGAGGGGGGAGGGACTTAGGATATCAGAAATGGATGCATTCGGGGAAACGGCTGTGATTAGGCACTCAAGTGAACGAGATAAAGCCCGAGTAGCGATTTCTACAGGGAGAATGAAGCGAATGCTAAGTGAACCAACCCTGACTGCTTGGACTCAACACTGCCAGAGGTCTCCCATCAACCGAATTGCCCTCTTCCCGTAGAAGGTAGGATATAACCATTCCTACTGGTGGGACACTGGGTACCAGAGTGAGGATCATGTGGCATTCGGCAGAGTACAGCTGGGCATTTTGGCCGTATCGAGTCATCACCAAAATAGCACTTTCCTACCAGGTGCTCAATGAAAATATAAATTAATGCGTTTGCGTCATTCGCCAAGTATTTGAATAGTTTAGTACTCTCATGAACGGTTCTGAATCCTCAGAGTGACATGCAGTAAGAAATATTGAAAAACAGGACAATATACACATTGCGAATTCACGAGAAAATCGCTAACAGTGAAATAAGTTGAATTAGACGAGCCGGAATTATATTCCATCAAATTTCTTAGTTACTACGTCACATACACACATAATTGACGTCTCTCTCTCTGAGATGTAGTTAAAGCCGTTATAAATAGCATTGAAACTTTTTTGTGTATGAATTCAAGATGGTCTAGTTGAACCAATGATTTTAAGACGATGAATAAACCTAAGATCGACCTTTAGAACCCTGGCTGGATTACAAACTCAATACCAAGATATTTATACCAATTAATTTCTGAAATCATATGCCAGATTGCATAGCAAGTTAATAAAAAAAAAATATAAAACTAACGCATTGGATCTAAACTTCGCGTCTTGGAACAAGATGATCATAATAAAATTAATTAAAAGAAAATTTGTATTTTGTTGTCTAAAATATTTTTCTATAGGTATTCACCGTGTTTTGACGCCGTACGACACTTTAAAAAGATAAAATCTAGAGAAAAAATATTACCTATAGAGAAGGAAAATTTGTGGGAAATATATTGAGTGTAGATGGCGAGCACCCGTAGATATGCTCGGTTAGATAGAGTGATCGGGGGAGAAATTGTGAGAGAATTGTAAGAGTGAATGTATTATCCACTAACGATCTAGGTTTTTCCAAATTGCCCCTCGCCTTTCACATTCTGCTACGGTTTCTTACCATATGATCGACCTAGAGTGGATGTTTCAGGGATGGTCTCCTATCCTGAGGACCCAGTTGCGAATCCAGTCAATGTCAGAGATTTTTAATTGCTATGCCGGTACCTACTTAAGTGTTGTGTGGAGAGCATCTGGAGTTCAGTACTTCGCCCGTTGGATGTGGCGGTACACTAAAGACCCTTTATACCTATTGTTAAGAGTAGGCTAATGCTGAAATATCCCTACCTTTCATACTTGCTCAACTTTCATAAATGGTGCAAATAACCTCAGCCACTGGTCGCCTCCCCTGAAAATACTGCAACATACATGGCTATACCCTACCATGAATACTCCATATTACTCCACATTACCATGAATACTGCACCATTTGCCTATTATGTATGTAAACGCTGTCTCAGGCGTGACGGATATAATTAATCAAATAAAAGTTGACTCACAAGTAACTTATTTCCATTATTTCGGTAAACACCACCTCCTTTCTCAAAGATGGGGAAGACAAGAAGACAAAGAGAAGACATAACTATATACACACACTTATAGCATACTCTCCTGAGATGCTTGATGCCATTTTATAATGACATAATAATAGAAAGATATTGCAATTTTCCACAGAAGTAAAATTTATTGCAACTATTTTCAATGTTACTGCATCATTATGAAGTCTAGGTAGTATTGTCATGCATAATTGCCAAGTCTAATTAGTAACATTGAAACCAGTCGCAATAAATTTTATTCTGTGGAAAATTGCAATATTTCTGTTAACATGGAACGTTTCCACAACGTCACACCTGAATCTGGTTTGTTCATTATAATGACATAAATAGCGACTATTTTCAATGTTACTACATCATTATCAAGTCTGGGTAGTATTGTCACGCATCATTGTCAAGTATAAGTAGCAAAATTGAAAATAGTCGCGATAAATTTTATTCTGTGGAAAATTGCAATATCTTTCTGTTAACATGGAACGTTTCCACAACGTCACACCTGAATCTGGTTTGTTTATTATAATGACATAAAGTGCTGAAGGACGTAGCACATTTAATCATGTATGTAGTGGGGAGTTCGAATGCTCTTCATTTGGGTTCTGAGAATGCTAAAATAAATTGCTACAGTAAACATTGTTTCATTTCAACTTTTCCTAATGGGCGGGATGGAATGGCGTGCAAGAATACAACTTTCCACCAGTGCTGCTTCGAGCACGCCTTCGACAGTGCCCTTTAAACTTTCCGAGGCACTCCGGGCACCCTCTCCGCACCTAACGATTCACAGAGTCACGCGGAGATCCGATAAATTCTTGACAGGATGCAGAGCGATGCGAAACGGCTCCGAGCTAGTTCAAAAGTCCAATTAAAATCGCCCCGAGGGTCGGGACGTTGGGGGGCCATCGGCGGGACCCTCCCTCTCAGGATAGAGGCCCCGTCGCACGTCCGGCCTTCTCGCCCCTGCACTCCCCCCCCCCCCACCACACCGACCCTCCACCCCCTCCATAAACAGGGTCAAGGATCCGCAACTCGGTGATGCGCAAGGCCTCGAGCAATTAGGAGAAATAATCTCAAAAAAAGTTCTCGAAGTGGCCATTAAGCAAACGTTGAACCGACTGCACCCGCGGGTAATGAGATGCCGAGGTTTAATTAATAGCCGCGAACTTCTTCGGTCGCTAAACGGGAGACGAAACAAAGGCGGTGATAGCAGTTGCAATATCGATTTAGTCTATGAGGGCAATTAATGATTTTTGCCTCCCTAAAAGTAAAAAAAAATGATTGTAAGCACCGTACTAAATGCCTGAGAAAAAACGAAGAGTTTGCACGATGGGAGTTTTTGATTAGAATATATTGCAGTGATCCGTTCGAGAACGAGTGACCCGTCTAACAAATTTTCCGGCTAACAGAGATGTTTTACTCCGTTAATGGAATATGAATTCACCTCACAAATGTTATTGCGGATGTAGGCGCTAGCATAAAGATTTAACTTTGATAATTAGGGAGATGACTAGTAAAAACATTGTGACCATATTTTCAGTTTCATAGTAAAAGTGTATAATATAATTTAGTGTCCTAGCATAGTATTCGTCAGTTCTTCATTCTATTTTTATATCCACTGGTGTAGCTCAGTTCAAAGCTATTGATCACTTTTTGTCTTTTTTATGCGCTTTTCACTCTTTCATAAAACTTAACTTTTAATAGTGGGCAGTATGTCAGGGGAAATCACATTTCGCGCAAATTGATTTCGGATAACGAATGTGATTACACCATGAATTAACCTCCCTTGCCGATGGATACCTCTATATACCCGAAAAATAAGAACAATGTACCATGTAAGCATTTGTTATTACCAAGTGATTATCTCAAGGTTTTACTTTTTCAAACCAGTCTGACGTATATCACTCGTTCTTCTCATTTTGGTTACTGAACGGGAAAGAAAGCACTCTTGTGATGAGGTAGTTTCTCGGCGCTAACATCTTCCAAATAGCGAAAAAGATGTTTAGCTGCAATCGACCTGTCCTCTATAAAGTCTAATAGAATCTCTTTTAACAATAAATCCTAGTTCAATTTTGTTTCCAAAGGTCTAATCTAGAAGACGCCGACTCCTTTACTGTAGGTCCAAAAGTCGAGCTGTTTGATTTCATCAGTTTTAATTTAACTAGCATATTTCTCAATAAATTATGCTTTCCTCCAAAAAATGTCATAGAACTTTGTAGATTTCAGTCTTAAATCGAAATCATGAAGGAGTAGAATCATTTGAATTTTAAATTGAGTTTCTATCCCATATACATTCCTGAAATAAATCAGTAATTAACAGTACTCTGATTTCTAACGATTCTCATATTGATAAAAAATTTTAGTGTATCCTACATGAGTCATACAAAAAGGGATGATAGAAAGGAAACAGAGCTGCGCGAAATCAATCATTCCCCATTTCAGCCAACCTCCAACTTATGAAGATGGATACAATTTATTTTTCCCAATTGTAATCACATTTTGTGTGCTGATTAGAGGGTTCCTACAAATTATTTTCCCCCTAAAATTATAATTATCAGAAAAACCTAGTTTTCTACTACATTAATGCTAATGATACTCGTCGAAATATTTCGCATTATTTGGTGAATATATCTATTGCTTCCGTGTACGTGGTATTCCAAATTAGAATCTCTGTCGATTCGAATCTGATACAAGCCCAAATTCTTGTGTTCAGTCCTCTCTTCTGTTATACTATCGATGATCCAGCCTTAGTTCGCTAAGAAAAACTTTATCAAGTAAAAATTCAAGGATAGAGGACTAGCCACAAAAAAGTTAATGGCATTAGCCGCTGCGATGTATGTACAACTGTAGAATTTCCAAAAAGAAAAAAATCATTTCTAATTTCAAATTTTCATATTTTGACAGATTCGTAAAAACTAATCTCCATTTTATTTTTTTAATCTCCTACTTTTTCCATAATCATTAGCAGCAAATATCCTGTGAAAGACCCTAATAGAATTAATTTATGTTTATGCATAATATTTTTCTCGTAGGTACTTCAAGGGCAGAATTTTCCCGGGGTAAATAAACATCACCATTATCAGTTACCTTGCCCGGGATTTGAACCAGGTCTACCCAAATTTGTTCCAGGTGCTTTAAAAATCCACAGTGAGGATGGACGTCTTGCTAACTTAATTGGTAAAAGGACCTGGCGTGAATTCAGGGGATATGGGTTCCTATCCCGGTCGAATTGAACAATTTGTATCTGCAAATATTCTGCTATTGTTTTTAAGTTCATTATTTTCGTAAGTCCAGGAATGATATTCTATAATTCTTAACTATTCTCAAGGCTTCCATTCTATCATGGGTAAAACAAAGGAATTCTGAAAACATTGATAATTTACGGAATATAAAATTTATTCGCTAAGAAAAAGAATCACTAAGTTCTATTTAAATGGATCATCAGGGTTTTTACGTAATAAAGGATCAATAACTTAATAATAACGGCAAAGAGAGAGGCAGGAAGGAACGAAGAATCATAAAAATGCAATAAAATGATATCTGTGTGAGGATTTAGATTGGAAGGCTGTTAACCAATCATGAATCACTATCGCACGAGACTTCATTTTACATGCGGACGTGGTAGCCAGATCAGAAATGTGCCATCCTAACCCAAGAGTCGTGCGCTCAAAACTCACCTGGAGATGTTTTTTTTTATGGTCTCAGGTTTAAGAACTTCGGTTAGAAGATGCAAGATAACGTTAGGCGTTGGAGTACCGAAAGTCCAAGGCTACTATTACGACTTGAACTTGCTCATATTCTAACATAATAACACGTAGCTCTAATAACTAAGTAATATGGTGCAATACATGACCCAGAACGCATATGATCAGCTTCCTATTGTTCTTAATTTTAGGCGTGGTCCTATTTTCATACTCTCTCGTAGTGAACCCGAGCAGCCGTTGAGCAATCACGTTCACTTTCGCTCACGCTATGTGATAAGCTGCTATCAGCAAAGCGAAAGACGACTGCGACCTAATAAATTCATGAGTGATATAAATACTTTGAGGGTAGTTCCGATCACATTAGACTCCTCGCTTACAAGCATACTTGGCCTTGTAGAGGATCAATCATCGTATTATACGCTATTTAAATCTGAATGATAAATGCCATATCACATATTCCATTTGTAATCGCCGGTTTCATTCCTGGCAAATCACCAAGAAGAAATAAGCACAGGCTGCACTTTTCACAAGGATTTCCATCCGCCATTCCTTCGAAAGAAACGCTGACAAGAGCAGAACTAACCGACATGCTTGTAGGTACGCACATTCGTTACCCACCCCATGGCGTTACACAACTCTCCTCTTACCCTTCCCGTGGACTAGTAAAGAGTAACTTTTGCCATTGCCGAGAGAGGGGAGGGGTTGCCTTGAGAACTAAAAATATAAGCAACGGCCTCCTCGGCTCTCAAGCACTTACGCAAGAGGACGCCGAGGACACAGGTCAGAAGGCTTTTCTTTTTCGAAGTAAATAAACAAGGAGACTCTTTGGTATTCAAAAAGGAACCGTTGGGGGAGGATAGGGAAGGACACGGGTGAAAGAGAATAAGAGAGCCAACTTCCCGACTCCATTCGCGAATAAGAGATGGGTAATTGGATAAATCTCAAAGGAATTGAAGCAATTAGAGCCTGGGAAGAATGCATGCATATTATGGTAAGCTGGTTAAATAAAATGGGCTTATCACGTTGAAACACCGGTACCCGTAAACCACCGGTCACCGAAGTTAAGCAACGCTGGGCCTGGACTGAGGTTGGATGGGTGTCCCTCCTCCGATTAGCGATTAAAAAATCGGGAATTTTCGGATTCATATTCACCAGATTAATCGGTTCTTGGTTCCAATCTGGTAAATAATAAAGAAGAAAAACTTTGTACTCGATCGGGTAACGTTTAAATTTCTCGCAGGAGTTCCAAATTATGAAAATTAACGATTTTAACAAATAAAAAAATATATATATCGAACTTCCAGGGGCATGTCGGTCTAGTAGGTGGGTGTTTCACACGAAAGGTGAGTTCACAGGGTTCCGGAAGTGGTATGGCATTAATAACGTCTTCATCCGATGGAAGTTGTGGCACAAGGAGGGGATAACCCTCCCCATGCCACAACTGGAGCATATATGATGGGAGTGCCAAGATTCCTCCTGTCAAGATCACACTTTGTCGTAGGCAATCTATTGAGCAGAGCATGAGTTTTTCTAAGGAGGAGAGTGAGGTGGATCTAGATGAAGGCAGTGAAGGCCGGAGCTCGGGAGGAGGCAAGGAGGTTGGAAGGGGGTGGGAGAATGATGTTGATGGGTCGACGAGAATGGGAAAAGTTTGATTGATTCATTGAAACCTCGGTGGAAAGCGGCGAGACTTAATCCACCGCAATTATCCTTCCTTCGTTATAGATCAGAAGAAACGACAACTCTTAAAGGAAAAGCGGATTGAAAACGTTAGCAAGGGGAAAAGCGTATCTTTTTGTAATTGTTTTGCATAATCAGAAATGTTTGTCTGAGAATTTTGTGGAATATGCTCAGCTATATATATAACTAATATCTTGAGACACACTGGCCTGATGAAGACTATCGTCGAGGGAAAAGTGAACGGGAATATTGGAAAAGGCAGGCCTCGCATGAGATACATGGAACAGGTTGTGAAGGATGTAAAAGAGAAGAATTATGTCACAATGAAAAGGTTGGCCGATAGAAGAATCGAGTGGAAATCTGCGTCAAACCAATCCCAGGATTGTTGACCATTGATGATGATGATGATATATAACTACGATGTAGGAGACTATTTAATAGGACAAAAATAATTTGAACTGAAATAAGTATTGACGAAGTTAAAAAAATAGAAATGGCTCATCCGTTATCATTTTCCAAACGAAATTAAATACCGACTCGAATATTCTGCTAAGATTCTCGGTTACATAAGAGATCATGAGAGAGGCAGTCTACAACATCAACGTCACACGGAAGTTCTTGATCGGATAAAATAAATGTGATATATTATTATTGATAAATGGTCACTTAAATGATTGTATTTAACAAACTTAGGATTCATTATTGCTCGGATCAATTTTATGAATCTCCGCTCGAAGTATATAACACCATATTTTAACTAATGCTACGAGATACTATGCATTTTTCATAAAAGTACACCAAATAAGATCCTCACGGGTGGTTCATTCTACAAAGATAATGGTAGAGTCAAGGTGTGGTCAATCTAGCTAATGCCATAAGGACCGTCAATAAATTAAGTACGCATATTACACAGGATGGAGAAGATGTGAATTGATAAATTAGTTCTTCCTGACTCTCTGGAGGTTGGTTATTGGGGTGTATGACTGGCAAAGAAAAATCAAAGGAGGGTCAAGTGTTCGATTATAGCATTACGAAGTTTGCCCTCCAATTTTCTGCTCAGGATATAATAAATTAAGTGATTAAGTAAACAGATCCTATATTGAATGATATGGTAGAAAAAAGAGAGTTTAAAAGTAAGGTATTCAGCAAATCAACAGTTACTAAGTTACAAAAAGAAACATGAAAAACAATGAACTGAGAAAGAATCAAGAGGTGAAGATTTGAAATGGATTTCTTAACCAAAGTCTTTGGAACAATTTAGTTTTAACTCATACGATACTGAAATAAGCAACGATTTTAAACTAGGGTTTGTACCTTACCAATCTTTGCTCTGGATCATTTTCCCTTCAATTTCCATGCGTGAGCAATAATTTTATGAATAATTCACTATATCCAAGATCGAAATAAAAACAAGGCATTCAGGGATAATACCATTTTGTTAGCGGCTTCATTGGGTTAGGGTGTTTACATCTGGCGCTATTTCGGAAAAAAGCCCCCACAAGGACCGACACAATCTTCACTGCGCCACCTCTGGCAGTAACTCGCAAAAATATCGCCCCGGGAAATGGGTGCGGGAAGCGGCTAAAAACACCCACTCACTTCAAAGTAACTGCGGAAAATTTTTAGGACCTCTGGGAACCCTTAGAGGGGGAGGGAGAAGGCGGGATTACTCGTGAGAAGGATAGGCAGGAAGGGTTGGTAAAAAATAAACTTGTAAAGTTAGGATGGGAAAGTGGGAATATATTGTGAACATCAAAGGACAGACACGTGATTATATTGGTGGAATGTAATGCCCTTACTTTGCACGCCTTCGATCCGGGAAAACGGATTCAGAAATTAAAGAAATACCTTATTACCTACATCTAAAGAGGACATAGTACCGAGTACCTTACATGTCATACATGTCTGCACGATGTGTGGCAAGGATTGAATTATAATCGAATCTCGCATTACGTAATTGCTCTAATAATTACATTTCTGCTGCATCCGCGATTAATATGAAATTTATTCGTGATAGGCCATACAGAATTCAATTTTTACAACATGGAGGGACATATGGATTTGGAGATAAATACTCTCATCCAAACTCCAAATAAAATTTTACTATTTGTACTTCCTTCAACATACATCGGCAGGTTGGATCATAAAGGCAGAATAATAGAGCTAGAAAAGGAGAGAGAGAGAGAGAGAGGGAAGAGAATTATGTCATTTTTTTCTCGTAACCCTAATTAATTAAACCGAAAAAAACAGCCAAATAATAAGGATGTTAAAAGCCGATTTGAAGCTTTTTTGCAGGTGATATAAGCTCAAATGAGTAAATTGCACAAGTGTAATATTTTTGTCTCCTTGCATCATTATCATCATAAGTCAGCAATCATAAGTGTGTTTTGATGCACCCTTCCACTCAATTCTGCTATGAACAAGCATATTAGGTATTAAAGCAATTCTTCTCTTTCACATCCTTCACAACATGATCCGTATATCTCCCCGTGGCCTTCATTTTCCAATCTTCCCGTTCACTTTTCCCTCGACGATTGCCTTCATCTGACCATGTACAAAAATATGGCCGATTAAGTTGCCCCGTATTCTTTCACTCTTCTTAAGACTTCTTTGTTTGCCACTCCGTCGATCAGTCTTATCTTCATCATTCCTCTGCGACATCACATTTCGAATGCTTCCAGCCTTGTCTTTTCCGCTTCTGTTATCGCCCATACCTCACTTCCATGAAGAAGAGTGCTCCAGAAGTTTGTTCTGACCAATTGTTTTCCTACTTCCACGCTTGTATTTCCAGCTTTAAGTAGATTCTCCTTTTTTTTACAATATCTTCTTCACCTGAACCACTTACTGTTTCCTTCTCGCTTCGCGCACCGAAGTTTTCCATTTTTGTCCCTTAAGGCAATTAAGATCGATATTTTCACATGTTTATTAATAAGTTTTGTAGTGCCTGGAATGCATACTGTTAATGGATAACCTCCATGAAAGTAGCATTAGTCTAATAGCGAAAGTAAGTAATTTAAGTGGGGTGATTTATAACCCCCTGCCACACGTATTTTTGGTTGCTTGCTGGGTATTGTTCAGATGTAAGATAAATATTTAGCGGGATTCTGGACATGAAATGTAAAAAAATTAGGTGCAATTCTACGGAAAGTGCATGTGCAATCCTGTGGGAGGAAGCGGTCAATTGCGTTCCGTTGAGGACTCTCTTCCTCATGGTCCCACGGTCCCGAATCATAACCGCAATCCATTTTTCGCCCCGTAAAACTTTGCCCACAAAGGGTAAACAGTCCAAGAGAACTTTTTCTCTCTTCTCATGCACCTGAAAACTTTCAGTGACTCGATAAGAACTGGCAGCGTTGCCAGCAATCGACTTTTAAAGTTAGCCATCAGCGGCCAAGACTTGCTCGAATACTTCGAATACTCGAATAAATCGAATACTCGTGGTGCTCGAGAAGTTCGTAAGGTTGGCCACTATCCAGCGAAAACCGATTCAACGTTATCACCTGAGCTGAAAAATAAGGGAAAAAAGTATTGACTTGACTTCTAACGAAGGCTCATCAACTGCAGAATAAATTTAATGACCATAATTCCTTGAACCATGTAGCGAGTTGTAAAAAAATACTTATTTTTATCACCCCGAAAAACTAAGTCCAATTTATGGTTAAAAAAATTCATAAGCAAATTTTCCCTCCTTTCTTAGAATTTAAATAATATTTTTTACTGTAATATGTACGTCGAAATGGTCTTAGAGATTACAGGAATATTTTCCTCGCTCTCGCACCGGTTATAGAATCACCGACTTGATGTTATTTACTGAGCTATTATGTACAAATTTCATCAAATAGCGGACTGATTTCAAGAAACCCTAGCGATGTAGCTGCCCGGGAAGCAAATTAGCGAAAATGTAGCCGGGGAATCAGGGATTGTTTGATAGAACCCTTACAACTCGAGGACAGCGAACGAGATTCTTAGAAAGGTACAGAGCACCTGCGGTTATATCTGAGTGGGGGCAGATTATTGGGTTTCCTCTCTAAATTTTCATGGACCAACATCCCGATCAAATAAGAAAAGACACCAAAATAGATTAATTGTAATATCATTTTTCCTAGCAGAACTCGCAACTAAAAAATAACAAGAGATAAAAAGATTGGCAATCTGTATGTAGCTTCGTCAAAATGCAAAGAGTCAAGCGTGATTTCCACCATATTGATCGATTATATATGGCGTATGGATGTCAAAAATGATAGCGCACAAACATGATTTATAGATCTTCGAAATTTTGTATTATTAAATCTTTGACTCCGAATAGATTCTTAAAATGTAGACTTCTGTCTTCACTGTTTGAGAGCCTTTTAAAAAAACAGAATTAGTAGGGTAGACCGGGGCAAGTTTACACACTGCTTATAGTTTACAAACTGTTGATCGGAGTGCAGCACTTGTTACATCAGGAGAGTCATTGGGACCACCATTTACGTTCATGTTAGTCTGCAGTCATAGAGGCGAGTGGCAACCCATAGAGAGCAGTATTTGTGATTTTTCTTTTAGTGTGTAAACTTTTACACCACAATGATGGTATTAATAACTTCTATACCATTAGATGTCCACAACTCATTATGGTTAATCCTGTTAGACTGTTCTTTTGCTGTTAATATAAGATAGTCAGTTGAATGCCTACCTCGTGAACCAAACTTATGGGTTACATTTTGTCGAAAATGTGCCGAGGGGGCATGTTTACACAAGGCACATGGGGCATGTATACACATTATTCAAATCGTGTAAACGTGCCCCATGCTTTTTAAACACTAGAACACCTGAACTCACCTGCATACTTAGAACGTCTGCGCCGTCATTTTTACTGAATTTGATAGATCATAGGGATTGTAGTTTAATTTTTATTATTTTCCAGACAATTTGAGGAACATTAGGTATATAAAGATTTTTCACTTCATAATGGACCGACCGATCCTTTCAAGATTTTAGCTGCGATCGTCTGCCCCAAGAAGGGGCAGAAATATTCTCAACTATTCATTCTTTTTTACCACCCATTCCTAATAATATTGCTGGAAGCGTACGTCAAAAGCGTAGCGCAAAAGTCTACCCTCTTGGGCTAATCGAGAAATTTCATGAGTGGATTGGTTTTCTGGGTTTTTAAAATGGCACAACTCTTTATAAATCAGGGCAACTCAATCTATTAGCATTGCAAGAGCTACGAGTTTCAATAGGACAAATATCGAGGCATTCTTAAAAAAATTGATGATTGTCATGTATCACCTTAAGAACGGGTCATCAGATATTTGGAATGCAGATGAAACTGGCGTGACTGCTGTTCACGAGCCTAATAGTTGGACTGAGAGGATTCCACGAAAACGGCAGAATCACATCCGCTGAAGGAGAGACTCTTGTCACAATGGCAACACCTGTAAATGCTGCTGGTTACAGTATGCCTCCATTCCTCGTGTTTCTCAGGGTAAATTGCCAGCCAAAATTCATTCGTGACGGCCCTGTTGGCTCTGAAGATGCCAACCCCTCATGTTGGATAGTCGAGAAAAATGTTTTTAATTTGTCAAACACTTGGTTCATCATGCTCGATGCTCCCCCGAGCGGCCATTCCTCTTCGATAGCAATTATTGGCACATCTCAATTGAAGAGCTAGATTTCTGCAAGATAATGGCGTAACACTTTTATTTTTCCCTCCCCATTGCAGCCACTAGTGTCAACCCTTGACAGGAGCGTATCTGTTAAGAAGCAATTAATTGGACGTGAAAGATGCGATGATTTACCACCACTTTAAAATATGTTTTAAGCCATCGTCTAAACATAATAGTGGAGACCCTAGTCCCGTATACTTATCCCAAAATTTGCACCACGAACGAACGGCTTTGGGCCAATGTAACGAGTTCTTCCTTTACGCACGAAATTTAAGCTTCCATGTGATTAATCGCCCAGCTAATCGTTATTGCACTTCATTCACTACCTAAGGAGTTGAGTGCAAACAAAAAAATCCAACTCGATCGTCAACAACCTATTAATTGCTAGGATTCCCCAGGCAGTTCGTTGCCGCTACATCTGCACCATCTAGTGAGAGAAATAAACTTCAAACTTGCGCGAACGCTTGTATCGGATTAGAACATGTTCTAATTTGCTCGCAAGCGTTCGCGCAGTGGCGCTGCCTGTCCTCGCAAGTCGTCGTTTTACACTGAGCAATATTTCTTGCGCAAGTGTTCTCGCAACAGCCTGCGCAGTATCAATGACCGTGTAAAACGGCCTTAAGTCTGACAGTAATTATTTGAAATCTGTACACAGGTTTTTCTTTTCCGAAATAAAAAAAGCCACCTGGGGTTCTGACAACGCATACCAGACCACCTTGAGGTTGCTTGCAGGACAAAACTTAAATTTAAGAGGAGGGGACACATTGGAAACTGCCTGGATCCTGCCGGGACGAAGGGAGCAGTGAACAAGGAACGAATGATTTATTGTGTATTTTTCCGATACGACTCGCCGGGGTGATGAGACTCCAAGGGGGAAGCGATATCACTTTCGCAGCGAGAGATGAGTGGGCCGTGTGTTGTCGAGGAAGGACGAGAAGAGGGGCGACTCTTTTGATTGGTGAGGGGATCGACAAAAGAAAGACGGACGCTGTTTACCTTTCTCTTTCGATCAGCCCTCGCCTTGAATGCTCGAATCCCTCGCGGGGGAAGGGATTGACCTTAGCGGATGGCCTTAGATACAGATGGGAGGGGGTTAAAAAAAGAATCTGAGGTGGCCTTAGTACAGCATCATCGGTTGCAACACGGAGGGCTCTCCCCTCCGTGCTAAAACTACCCTGGCAGAGGTAGAGAGAGAGAGAGAGCTCATCATCCCTTTCGTCCGATTGCAAATGAAGAAGGATCCTCATGCCTCACCCACCCCCTCTTGTATCCACCTCCCAACCCTCCTGGCTGATGATGACGAAGACCGCGTCTCTTGACGTCGATTATTTAGTGACCTCCCGCCAACTTACACGCCGCGTCTCCCAGGAAACGGCGGGCTGGGGCGAGGCTGACGGCTACTTTACACGAGCCTTTAAGGGGCTCGCTCTGAGGCAGCGGGCTGAATATTTCATCTCTGGCGTTAATTGGATTCGCTGGCGTTAAATCGTGGACAACGCGAGCGGTCAAGGCTTGCACAAGCATTCCAAAGGTTGGACGGACGGCACTGTGTCTCATTTGCGAAATACACATTTTCCTAATTGAATGACAAGAGCCTTCCTTTTTAGCTGCGGCGCGAAAATGTGGACATTAATATGCGTGAGAGGACGGGTAAGTGATGACTGGCGAATTTATTCTCTAATTACACGGAATGGCGCACCATACGAGGAAAAGGGTATCATTTGGATTATTTCTCATGTGCCAAAATGAATAATGCTTTGTGTGTACAGGTGAGTAAGGGCTGAGGTTCAATGAATCGGCATTGTGTAAGACTGGCTAATGGATGCTATATACATTTTCAAGCTTACGCTTGACGAGGTGGTCGGGTAGCTAGAGTAATGGTTTCCCATACGGGGAGCCCAGGTTCAAGTCCCGGAAACAGCAGATTTTTCAGTACAATCCCGGTCCCAACTTCGGAACCGTGAGGAGAGCACTTCTAGTTCAGCACTCTCTCCGTCGGACGGAACATTCTACTTTGGCCCCTTTCTCTAAACACTGACTATTGCCCACGCAGAGTTTCCAACATTCTCGGTAACGGTTCTTTTTCCGCTGAATTACTCACTTTTACCCTGCCTAAACGCCGTTTTACACGGTCATTGATACTGCGCAGACTGTTGCGAGAACACTTGCGCAAGAAATATTGCGCCGTGTAAAGCGACGACTTGCGAGGACAGGCAGCGCTACTGCGCGAACGCTTTCGAGCAAATTAGGACATGTTCTAATCTGATACATGTGTTCGCGCAAGTTTGAAGTTTATTTCTCTCAATAGATGGTACAGATGTAGCGGCAACGAACTGCCATGGAATTCTAGCAATTAATAGGTTGTTGACGATCGAGTTGGGTTTTTTGTTTGCAATTAACTTCTTAGGTAGTAAATAAAGAGCAATAATGAAGAGCTGGGCGATTCATCACGTGAAAGCTAAAATTTCGTGCGTAAAGGAGGAACCTGTTACCTTGGCCCACATCCGTTCGTTTGTGGTGCAAATATTGGGCTAAGTATATGGGACTAGGGTCTACACTATTATGTTTAAACTATGGCAAACATATGCTAAAGTGGTGGTAATTTATCGCATCTTTCACGTCCAATTTATTGCTACTTAACAGATCTTGACGTTATGCGATATAATGACGGTAATACCGCTACTGAATGGTATATTGTCACTGATATAATTCACCGACGATTGCACCGTGTAAAGCTGTCAGGCAAGCGTCCTCGCAATTTTCTACGTTACGGACTTTCGCAGACGACTGCTCAAACGGAATCAACATCAAATTGCGCGTTTCAATGACCGTGTAAAACGGCCTTAAGGCGTAAATAACAATATCTTTCGCTCACTTCCCGTATTAACAAAAAAATCGCTTGGTGACATAGCTCGCTGCACTAAAACTTCAATTATAGCTTTTTAACTATCCAATCGAGATTGCGAGATGCGGATGCGTGTGCACAAATGGGCTGTATCAATGGTTGTTCATCAAAATTTCAATTTTAGATTCGTGTAACTTGCCGATTCCCTCCGATGTAGGGATTTTACGGAGGGCGACAAGCCCTGGCTCCTGACCCAAGCTTCCGGTGCACTGATCCGGCTTTGTTCCGCGTTAGTGCCCCGTGGGGGGTGTATTGGCTAAAACCAGGGATTTAGGAACTTTATGGGACTTGACGTAATCTGGGGAGGCTAAGCTTCAAAGGGGAAAGTGACTTGTCCTCCTCGACCGGCGTGTCCCTAAGGGCTTAGGACACGGCAGACTGTTAAATGCTCATCGTCTCCGAAACTCAAGCCAAAGGCAAATGAAATAACTTATACTTCAGTCCCTTCTTCTCCTCAGTCTCCTTTTCTCCTCAGTCATTTCCTCCTCTCAATGAGAGAGGAAGAGAATGAAGAGAAGAAAGAGATACCTAACTACCAAATGGATTTATTTCGAGCTTAATATGATATACCTACTTCTCGGAACACGAATTTATTTATTAGTACTCTGCCAATTAAGGGAATTTTCTATGGAAATGAAATATTTTCTACGCCGTGAGACATCCTTTTTTCAATAGCAGAATTTCTTTGGTTGAAGTTCATAATTCTTGAGCCTTTTTTCACTTGAAGTTCTTTTTTTAATAGGCATAATTTCTTCCTGCTATTATGTCATCATAATGGACACTTTTCTACCTCTATCATCTCCTCCTTTCCTCAATTTACTTCATAATTTGTTCCTTCAAACCTCCATCGTCCCTTATTACTTGCTACAAATGTTCATATTAGCCGATGCACCCTCAGTTATTCCCTATTTCATCTAAATCATCTGAACGAATCTTATTATTCCTTTTTCCATCTAGATAATTTGCCATCTCTAAATTTCTCCAACCATCCGCCCCTCATCTCTTGTGTACGCGGCACTTCCTCGTACGTGTTCCTTTCCAGTAGCACTACATTTTCCACCTTTCTTCGACCCTTATCTCAAAAGGTGTCAATGAATTATCACCCTCCTTCCTTCTGCGTTTCTGAGCCAGACAATACCCATCTCTACATCAGGACCTTCACAAGTCTTTTTGTAACGTTCCTAATCAACGACACAGTCATTAATTCTCTCTTAACCGGGAGTACCCCTTACGCTAAAACAGCTCTCCTTCGAATACCACTGGTGCAGCACCCATTTTATTTACCTGTACGCTGCCGAAAGCCACATAGGGATAGGCATGGACATAAAGTGTAGTTACATACGTATATGATATATGTAAGTGAGGAATATGGGCCAAATAACAATTAATGCGCAGAGGAAAAACATACGGGATGCTGAGAGGAAGTCAGCAATGACAATTCAATCTTCAAATAAACCAGAAATCGGAGCAAAATGGTGCTATGTATTCCGTTATGACATTCTCACAGTGAAGATAAAGTTGTAGTATGAAATGTCTCGTCCGATATATCAAATATTTTTTAGCGAGGTCCCGAATAAGTCTCTACCACAGTGGGTATTTAATATCGCAAGAGTCCAGTGCAGGAAATGCATAATCGAAAACAAATTCACTCATCAATATGCACAGCAGCCCAAAAATTGATGAAAATGTTAATAAAAAGTTAAGAGTTTATCAAGAGCTTTATGTAGAGTAGTTGGCGTGTAGTCAGCCGCAACAATTTATCTTGGTGAATACGTTACTGAAATGAGGACGGGAGGAACGAACGGACAGAAAATCCCAAAATTAAACATAAAGATGACATCATTGGGTTATTTTTAGGGTATTTATACCTTCTTATAGGTACGTAAGTTTTATTTAAACGAAAAAAAATTTCTAAACAAAAAAAAGTCAGTACCTACTTAAATCGAAAAAATCTCCCGCATTATCCACAATAATGTAAAGTTACCTCCTTTCCAACTTTTTTATGATATATAAAAGATATATAAAATATATACAAAATTTTGATGATATATAAAATGTATACAAAACCATTTTACAACTGCTACGTAAACTATAGGCTTGATAACGTGGCAGATAAATTAACAAGAGTAATTAACTTAATTAAAAGGCGAATAAAATTTATCCAAATAGACGAGTATCTTATGAGATGATTTGTGTGAAGATGGTGAAGGTAAGGTGAGAGGGAAGGAGAACTAAGAAGGAAGTTCTGGGGGCAGGAAGAGAGGAAAATAATTCGAATGATGATTTCGAAAGAGACCGAGTAAATGACAGGAACAATTGAAAATAGACAATGAAGTACTGGAGGACGTCATTGAGCCAAGAATATTAGTTAGGCGGGGTGGAGGAAGAAGTCGTTATATAGAACTTTTCAGAGAATGAAGGAAGGGTGGAGAGAAACCAGACGGCATCAGTCCACACTTAACGAAGGGTGCCAAGGGATCTGCGGTTTAGTGTCCCATTCGACGGACGGAGCATTCTCCCCACATCATTTGAATATGGATCGGTATACCGCTGAAAAATCTTTGCCACTGCCGGGATTCAAAACCAGGCCCTCGGAATAGGAGGCCAGAACTCTAACAAGCATACTAACTCGATACCCACTGAGGAAGAAGAACGGAAAGATTGGATGTAATGTATAGAAGGAGGAAGAATGCTGAAGATAAGAAACGCATTATGTGAAACATGGATTGTGTGTGAAGTATGTCAAGTCTATCTGCATATACTGATAGCGATAGGATGCTGATAATAAAGGACTCCTACATTGGCGCTGCTGGCGGAATTCTCAGATATCTCGCCAGAGAACATTGAATCCGTCAATTCAAGCCCATCATAGCATTTGATGCTTTGTATGACGATAATTCTTCTTGTTTCATCTCTCCGTTCGATCTCCGGTGAGGTGACGGATTTAGCGCCGCTCAGAAAAAGCAGAGATGCTCGTCGGAAAGAAACGGAAACAGTTATAAGATTGCGAGCAGTGTGAGATAAGCGTATTTGTGGATACTGTGCTAGAAGAGAGGCAATACTCTCTCTCCCTCTTCAAGGCTTGAAGGACGCTTAAAAATAAAGAGCTGCAGGTTTGTACAAGTACCGGCAGGGTGGCTGAAGCGACGGAATGGAAAGATATTATCCTCTCTGCAGCAGCTTATGATTTGGAATCTGATCCTTTGGGTATCCTCTCCCGTACTAACAGAGGAATTTAGGAGAAAAAATCATGAATTAAATAAAGTGGAAAGACGAAGCTCCTTTTTTGTGGAAGGATACCATTGCGGCAATAAAATGTCTTAGTGACTTCCACACTTTTATTTAGGATTGTAGACCGGTTTCGGCAGTTACGCCATCATCACGTATAATGCAGTTGGACAGAACACAACCAGTATTTATACAGATCTTGGGGGTGGGGGGGAGAAGGGAGGGAAGGACAGGGAGGGGGGGGGGGGGGGTTAAGGGAAATTAAGGGAAACCGTCATGGGTTTGAGATCGAGTCGTTATGCAGGACGGAGGGGGGGGGGGGGGTTGTTAAAAGCAACCGTAACAAGGGCGATGGGTTAGGGAAGGTGAGGTCATTTAACAAATTGTCCGGGTCCGGGTTTCCGAGTGGAAGTCACTAAGACATTTTATTGCCGCAATGGTATCCTTCCACAAAATAGGAGCTTCGTCTTTCGACTTTATGTAATGGGGGCGTTTACTCGGAACCGAAATCGCAATTTTGTACACGAAATCGTTAGATGGAAACGAAAAACGAATTTTAGTGAAAAAATTAAGCTTCTAACCACAACCATTCACTCGTAAATCAAAAATGGAAATAAGCAAAAGGTGACGCCCACCGAAAATGCTGCTGTGATAACATTGACGTCATTTTCCTCCCGTCCTTGACTGCTTTCAGGGGAGGGGGAAGGGAGTGGAGGGGGGTTCTCGGAAGGTCTGCTCGCACAGATGCTGTCGAAATCGCTCCCATTTGCCGAGTCAGCTGTGTCCCCCCCATTGCGATAAGGCGAAGTAGCTTCGTGGGCTCAGTTGTGATTGGACGAAGTCGATATACGTCAGAGGTTGCACCAAACCCACTTTTCCGAAAGGGTTAAAAACATCAGTTTTTCGCCGCTTATAACTCGGGAAATAATCGTCGGATCAGAAAACGGAAAAATACGGATCCTTTTATTTTACAAACTCTATCAGATTCGGCAATAAAAAAAATATGGTAAACGACCCCATTCATGAATTTTTCTCCTAAATTCCTCTGTTATTACTGGAGAGGATACCCCAAGGATCAGATCCGAAATCATAGGCTGCTGCAGAGAGGATATTATCTATCCATTTCGTCGCTTCAGCCACCCTGCCGGTTTTTGTTTAACAAATACTGGTTGTGTTCTGTCCAACTGCATTGTACGTGATGATGGCGTAACTGCCGAAACCGGTCTACAATCCTAAATAAAAGTGTGGAAGTCACCAAGACATTTTATTGCCGCAAAAATGATGAAGACTGGATTTTTAAACTAATTTTTTTTTCAAACTATAATTAGTAGAGGTTTTTGTTAATTGGAAATCCATATATTTCCGGAACACGAGCGAAATTTTAATGAAATAGCGTACACAATTTGAGAGTTTTATGCGTGTATGAAAATTGTATCCGTACAGCTCGGGGCAATAAAAATAAAAGGCAACCCCATGCATGAGTGTTATTTTAAGAATAAATATGGAAAAGAGGGAGTAATGTGGATTTAAGATAACTCCTCGCACGCCCTCTTTTTTCTTCTTACTTCTTCTTCCAACCCATTCACAGCTCCACCATTTACCGACACGATTCTTTACCTCTCAAAGATGAGCGATCTCTAATTCCAGTCCCCTCATATTGGCGGATGCGAGATGTACGTGGATGAACGAAGAAACATCCTGGAACGAGGAAGAATTTTCGACAGAAACGGACGACGCCATTAAGGATCCAGAGATATCCGCCCCCTCACCCCTCAAAGTTTGTTTACGTTTTTAATAACACCACTCCACCCGCGGGATGATCATTTTTGTCTTCCTTTGTGACATGCCGCTTTTGGAAGTTCCGCATCCACTCCGGAACAAGAGAGCGCTCGCATGGCAGTAATTGGAAATCGCTCTGCGAAAGTCTGTGAGCGGTTCAGAGTCGAAAATTAGGTTCGAATGTCATAGAGACCGGATGGAGTGCACTTCACGAAGTACGTCGAGGAACGATTCGACCAAAAAACAAGTGAACGCAACAGCTATAAAAGGCATCCAATGCCATAGGATTTCTTCTTTGCCAAGTCGATTTCCAGACACATTTTCAACTAAAACTTTGCAGGGAGCCATTGATTTTCCCCCGACTACTTGCGAGAATTTTACTTTTCCATAGAAATCGTAACATATGGATTTAATGCAAAGTAGAATCTTTATAGACTACACAACCAAGGCCATTTTCAGTGAAAAATTTTATCGAATGATTCAAGGAGAAATTATCCGTAGTTTTCAAGTTCGAATCCACATTCATAGTCGCTTCGGACCGGGGGGAAAGGTACAAGGATGGGAATGGAAAGATGAAGAGTAAAGGTAGAGAGAAACCCGGCGTCGTCATTTACCTGATTTTAACGAAAGATGCCAAGGGGACATGAACGCAACCCATAAGAAAAAATATGAACGGTATATAAACTAGGAAAACAAAAAATCGAGGAAGTGGAAGAGTTCTGTTATCTAGGAAGCCGAGTAACCAACGATGGACGAAGTAAAAGAGAAATTGCCCAAGCGAAAAGGGCATTTTACCAGAAGAGGATTCTGCTTACAGCTACAAATACAAGCTTGGAAGTGAGGAAACATGTAATTAGAACATACATTCTGGAGCATTCTGTCATATGGCAGCGAAGCATGGACAATAATGGCAGCAAAGAAGTCAAGGCTGGAAGCATTTGAAATTTGGTGCTACCATAGAATGATGAAGATAATATGGATCGACCGAGTGACAAACGAAAAAGTCTTAAGAAGAGTGGGAGAAAAGAGATGTCTACTGAAAACCATAAAAAGAAGACGAGTCAACTTAATAGGCCACATCTTAAGACACGAAAGCCTGATGAAGACAATAGTCGAGGGAAAAGTGAACGGGAAGAATGGAAAAGGCAGGCCTCGCATTAGATATATGGAGAAAGTTGTGAAGGATGTAAAAGATAGGAGTTACTTCAATATGAAGAGGTTGGCCGATAGAAGAATCGTGTGGAGGACTGCGTCAAACCAATCCTAGAATTGTTGACCGATGATGATGATGATGATATTACTTTTAAACCCTGATCCAGAGGTGCAAATATAAAGCCAGGGGTGCAATCATTGTGATGAATTTATCGATCTTCCTACGGCTACGGTTTAATTTGTTTAAAAGTAGTCGGGTGAAATACACCCCGCTGCATATTTAATGAACGCCATGCTATCACATGGTATAGGCAGGTAAATATTTGTAATTTATAGATGTATCGGAGAGAGAAATAATTGACGCACCGGTGCCCTCTGTTGATTGCTGTTCAACCGTTCAATTATGTGGATGAATAATTTAACCTGCGTATTAAAAAATTTTAATTTTAATAAATCGTTTTAAATATCTCTAAAAGTAAATAGAAAATATTCAGAAATGAAGAGAGGCATGCTTCGTAATTAATAGCCCAATTCCCATTACTGAAATAGAGGAATATTGCGTATTTTTAATTAAGTTCAATCTGATTTTGACGTTAAAAAAACAAAAATAGGATATAGATCTGGAACACTTTTTCCCGCTTTTTGAGGTTTTGCAGACAGTTTGTAGACAAGAAAGCTAATAACGAGAGTGCATATTCACAATCGTTTGTCGAAAATATTTATTCCGACATCATGACAGAGGGTCAATGGAAACGTCAAGGTCGAGCAAAGCATTTGTAAGTTCTTCGAAAGGAACTTGGAAAGGTTTTGATTTCTCAAAAATATCAAAGACGTTCATCTCAGAAAAGGAGAGTCCGCAATGCATATGCTTGCCCTTGAGGGAATGCTTTGACTCACAACTTGCGTGGGAGAATTCAATGTTATTTAGCCGGATAGGAGTAAGGATGAATGAAGCGAATATCCCTGGCACCCATAAATGTTTTATGGACACTAGGAACAAGAAAAGAAAAGTAGAATAAATGACGAAAATGAAGTAATTAGGTCTCTCCATGGTTCAGAGATGAAATGACGCTGCTTTTGGCTGTACCTAGTGAAAGAGTGACGTCTTGTGCTTAGCTTTTTAATTTCACACAAGAAATGTTTCATTACTACTATGAATGTTATACCAGGCCGATATAACGCTTCAGTGTCGTCGTCAAGTGTCTAACTTAAGGTCTTGGAAAGGAGCCTTAAATATTACGCTCAGGGGCAAAGACACACTATGGGACAAGAATATAAGTCAGGGTCAGAAAGATGAAATATGCTGTTGAATGTCAACGTGGCTTTCGGGAAGATGAAAGGAAGGGGCGATACTTCTTGATAAACGTGAAGAAAGAGGATGGAAAGTGGCTTAGTTGTGGCGTGAAATGGTCGGCACAAAATAGAGGTGTAAAGTGGGCATTTAAGATTCATTAAATCCCTAACAAACCCCTCTACACTGATCCCACTTCAATCACATCATTAATCACAGCATCCACATCCTTTTTTCTAAAACGCCAAGTTTGTATTTTGAGCTAAAAAGAATTTTTTCTAATTTTACGGAATAATAGTAACAACCCTAAAAATATGATCATGTTCATGTCCGGTTATATTGTGAGTGATGGCCCTAAAAAAGGAGCTTACAACATCTTGACCTGCTAAAGTCTAAGACCTGCTATACTAAGTGTATGTTCGAGAAAAACTGAAATTTACCCAAACATGTTTCCAACCCTTATGCTGGCATACCTTGACAAATGAATTTGCACAATCACTGTACTATCGTTGTATAGTGAACTTAATTCGCTACGAAATTAGTCATTTCTACCTCCACAGTGATGCGTAGTAGAGGAATCACGTCACACGATCCAATGTCCGAAATCGCGTCATCGCTATAAATATATAGAAAACGCACCCTATTTTAATATCTAGAGAGAGTAAGTTGATACAACTGTGACAGTTGGTACTACTGCGCAGGTATGTAAAAAATACTACTCTTTCTATTAAATACTTAGGTATATGCAACTGAGAGGCACAATACCTGAGGAAAAAAGCTAGTGTGTTGTTACGGGACACGTGAAATGTTAGCTATAAATGACACTATTTATACAAAGTGATGATATAGATATTGATTAGTTAGTAATTTGCATATACATACATATAGTAACATTATATTATTTGCATATATTTGCTAGAGCATGCGATCAAAGTAGACAGTATCCGGAGTAGCATAGTGTAAAAGTATTTCAAGGATTAAAATTACATTTTGTGTACAAGTTTTACTATGCAATACCAGATAAATAACCCGTGTTTCAAAGCCTAAGGCGCTATTATCATGACATCTGAAGAGCGTTGAAATACGTGTTGTGTACGCAGAATTAACTGGTGCATAAAAATAATTGGGAAGTACAACTTGTGCAGTTTTATTTTAATCCTGGAGCAAGTGATATTACACCATATACAATATCGTGGATATAATGCGATACTGCTGATAGACACAGCAACGTCGATGTATCGACAAATTTGAGATGTGAAATACCAATACCGGAGTGCAGTTTTAAAATCCGCATACCGTAGAGGTCTAATCGAGAGTGTTAGCGTGGATGGGACACCTTAGCGGCTGCGAACGCCGAGATCAATTAATTATTTCAAGACTGCAATCGAAGGATAAGGGTGGGCGAGCATCAAGGTAAAGATGAAGGCCAAGAGGAAGGAAGGAGGAAGAGGAGAAGAGAGGGGATAGTAAGAGGTTGAGAGGAGAAGGAGGAGAAATTGGAACAAGGGCTCGAAATTAAAGAAAGGGAGCGGGGGATTGTCCCAGGATTGAGAGACTCGGAGCTGATAAAAGCCACTCGAGAGAGAGAGAGACGGGCACTGCAGTCATTCCTAGACGCGACTAGCGAGAAAGACATTAAAAGGAGTGGGCGAGATTGCATAAAAGGAAAAAAAGGGAGAGGAAGAGGGAAAGGTGAGGAAAACAAGTGACGCTCCACGCAACGGGAATGTTACCGTCGGCGCGAGCAATATCCATGAACCACTCAATCAGGCTCAATAACTTCCTCTTCAAAGTCATGCATCCGAGAATCAAAAGATTATACTCAACAATTAGCGGAGCATGCACCGAGGGCAAGGGAATTCGGACACTAAACAGGTGCGCACTCGAAGAAGTGTATTAGTTTCACAGCTGCAAAAGAGCCATTCCCAGTGCAGGAAAGGGAAAAGATGATGCAAGGAACGTAGAGAATAACTACCTTCATAATAAGTTGCCAGTAAAATTTATCTTAAATGACAGAATGAATGAATGACGGAATAAATACCTTCATAATAAGTTACTAGTAAAATTTATCTATGAAAACGATTGTAAAGAGTTCCAAAAGTGCGATATAACATTTTTTGTCCGTAAAGTACTTCACACAGAGAATCAACATGCGTCCCTTTTAATTTTCTGCTGGGCAAAGTTGTCAAAATTATAGAGAATAGGTTATTACCTATCGGTAATTCGAAATGAAATCGAAGGATATGAAATTCTACATTTTTTTGGCGAACATGAAAGTTTACTACCGAATACTTATCATAGATGTTTATAAAATATTGAAAAAATAGAAATTTACTTAAATAATGCATGGCCCAATGATTAATTCAGATAAGAGTATATAATTACATAGAAGACCTGGTGGTTTAATCACATTCATCGCATCAAAACAGCGGCTGTATCCAAACGTCTCCTTAATTAACTCTGCGTGCGTGCTAAATGAAGCCCTGCTATGATGAATTTTAATTAAAAGTGCCGCATACAGTGATAAATGGCATATTTACTTATTCATTCATTAATCGGGATTACTACAAAGTGCGTAAAGCATGCAAAAGAATGTTCCACACCAAAAATTCATATCGACCCAGGCGGTCGATATGAATTAGATCGATATGACTAATTTCTCAACTTTTTGGTGTTGCACTGAAGAGAAGAGCCATTTTCTCTCACTGTGTAATCCATCCAAATTCTGATTTTGCGAAATTGCTGATTCGCCCTTATATGCTTAAAAGCTACTTTATACTCAATTAAAGTTAATTTAGAAGAGAAAAATCCTCCTCGATGTGATGACTGTGACTGTCCTCTCAGTGTGCGACATATCCTGACGGGGTGTGACAAATACCGGGACACAAGTAACAGGCTAGGCATTAGCGGCGACCTAGAACACGTTCTAGGCAACGATTCTGATCGCCTATGCCATGTTATTACCTTTTTAAAAGAAACAAACCTCATGAGTAAAATCTAATTTATTGTCATAAACTGCACCTTTTATACTGCCTTTGATTTTTACTCTATATTTACATTTCTACATATTTATTGCTATAAATTAGATTGTGCGTGGTGCAAAATGACCATAGTTGTCGACGCACCCTATAAACCCAAATCTACTACTACTATTAAAGTTAATTTGTAATTTTTACCATAGTAAAAATCTGATAAGCGTGCAGATCACTAATATATAACACTGTCTGAACAGCAATGCATTTTGCTTGTTCCTTCCTCAGTCTTTCTTGGAACACATTGATGAAGGAGACAATTTTAAGCCTTGATGGTCAAAACAATTATTTTAACTTTCCCTCTGCTAATGATTTCTACATATCACATTTTCACAACAGTTATTTATGCCACATATCCTTCACACCACTCATATCATTCCCTAGGTAATCCAGTTATTCATTTGTTTTAATTTTATAGTTAATATTATCCTTTGAGGCAAGATGTAGCGATATTTTAACTCGTTCGACACCAGCTAAAACTATCAATTCCATATTCCATATTTCAGTATATTTCTCGACTTTTTGGTGTTACTTTGAGTAGCTGTGAAATAAATTTATTCCCCTATTGTTATTCACATACATCCCTAACACATCACAGACCACTAGAAGGTCGTCCTGATTTGAGAGATTCGATGAAGTACTAAGCCCAACAGTGCATGAAACTCACATGATGGGGTAAGGGTACCAGTTGCGCTCTTTGTGCCGCCTGTGGTTACCCCATGTGACAGAGAAGCGACAAAATCAATTAAGCTGCGAGTTAAGCTACCTATATTCGAAGATGCCTCCCGTCAATTTGAAACTGAGACCTACACTCAATTACTATCTTTTGTAGATACACTGCTTTAATTACTCAGGGGAACATGAAAAAGTAGGTTTTGAGAACATCAGAGTTCTGTTTCGTGCTAATACATGAAAACGAAAAAAAATGGTGTGAAGGTTATGTGACATAAATATAAACCTTACGAATATTCGGAGAGGAGAGTATGGTGGATAGAAGCAGACATAACCAAGATCGGAACTTAAGGCGCCAAGGGGCGCCACTGGTTCAGTAACCCAACGAACGATCAGAGAATTGAACTTGATGTCCTCTCCACACGCAAATTATGATTCGACCCTAGGCAGTAACGTCAGTAATGCTCTCCGTCTTCACAACCCGAAGGTCGCGGATTCAAATCCTGTCTCACGCATGTGGATTGTGTTTGTATTACGTGTACGGTAAGTTTGAAGTTATTGCTACGGAAACAATATAATTTTACACCTGCTTAAATTTATTATTTCTGCTGCTCTTGCGTTGGATCAACGGGTGCCTACTTCAAAAACTAAGCTATATTCAACGCCACTGACCTGTGAGAGGTATTAGGCTCTTCAACTAAATCATGTGCTGCGTTTTGTAACAGCCCGAGAAATGATGCCCAGCTATTGTGTGACCCGCAGCCATAGCAATTTACCAAACTCTGATTAAGGGTGGATATTGTCTTGGATGGCTGTGATAAGATAGACTTGCTGATACGACGGCTTGCTGGCTAATGGATAAGCCGACAAAGATCCAAGAATTTACTAACGTCTGTGATTAAGCTGTATGTAGTAGTTTCCGGATGATACGACGGCTTGCTGGCTAAAGGCTAAGCCGACAAAGATCCAAGAATTTACTTACGTCTGTGATTAAGCTGTATGTAGTAGTTTCCGGATGATACATCGCATTGAAACCTCAATCATTCACGGTCATTAGCCAAAATAATATCTTCTTGCAACTTAAGCTTCACACGTTTCAAATTCTTTATCCGTGGCACAAGTTTACGCTACGTTAGACGTATCGTAGTAGTCGTTCGTAATGACAACTGGGCAGTGCTTACCGAACAACCCCAAAACGCATTGCACAAATAATTCCTCTCACTACCTAGCTCTATGACTACACGGACGGAGTATTCGGATGGTGTTACGACGACCGTTCCGTGAGCACGGATGGAGTTCACGCCCTTCTGTCACCGTAATTAAGCGCTGGTGCACGTGGCATCACCACGTGCGGAGGGAGGGACGAGAGTGAGGTCACGGGAGGATGGGAGTGAAGTGGGGAGGCAAGCGAATGTTCGGTTTGCACCGTGCAGTTATGTCACTCGGGCAGTGACCCCAACACTCTGCTGAAAACCTCGCATGACCTCACATTTCGGCGGTGACGCTCCCAGCTACTAACGGAAAACGAATGCCTTCGTTATTTGTGTATCTCGATTATTCTGGCTCAGGCCTTGCAGAAAGCCGCGCATCACACTATCGAATGGTCCATTGGTTAGGAACAATTTCATGGGCGCATGGTGTAAATAATGTGGATAGGCCCATATTTATTACGTCAACTAACTACTTAACGAAACTACCTGTCATATATTTTTAGTTAAGTATTTCTAATACATTAAAATGGCTACCATGGCAATGTTTCGCTTTTAATTCTTTTACTCTCCTGCTTACGTTCGCTCGTAGGGGAGAACAGATGAGGAGGATCTTGAGTAAAGGTGCTGAGAAAAAAGAGAGAAGAGCCTGATACATTAGGGATTGGAAACATTGTGAATAATGAGAATTTGCTCTAAATAGCACCAAAATTGCAGATGAAAGTTCAGAAATTACCATAAAATTAACTAAAAATAATTGAATAAATATAGCCTGCATAGCACTTATATCCAAAGCCATTGTTTGGGAAGAGATGAGTTAAAAAAACAGGACTGGCTTAAAAAAAGCACAAACACAAAAAAACCGTTTTCGTATGTACTTTTTTTAACCACACTTTTCGTATGTACATTTTGAGTAAAATATTTTGATTATTAGTGTTTTTATTTTTTTCATTTTAAATTGATGCCAACAACATGTTAAATGTCTAAAAATAGGATATCGGGCTTAGATTAGAGCCACCAAGGGAATCCACTTGGTTACGGACGGTGATACAAATTCTAGATATAGAGGTTTGCTGTGAAATAAGGGAGCTGTGAAATAAGGGAGAAAATTCGTCGATAAACCAATCGTAGACGAAAAACGCCGGCATTCAGAGGTGGCATTGGTTTATCTTTGGGCATGATAGACCTTTCAAAGTAGCTTCAAAGGTAGCTTCAGATAACTAGCGATGAGCGAAGTAAGCTGAACATTTTCAGTAGAACATCCCAGGCGAAGAGGGCCTTCTTCTAAAAGAAGAATCCATTAACAAATGGGAATTCAAGCTTGTAAATAATGGGAACGTTCTATTTAGCTTACATCTTGAGCACGATTTTTCAAGCAGCAAGGCTAAGAACATAATAACAGCAGTAAAATAAAGGCAGGATGAATTCAAGATGAGGTGCTGCAGAGCAATGATGAGAAGATCAAATGCTTCGACCGGGTGGCAAGCGCAGAAGTGCTAAAAGGGTGGGAGAAAAAAGAAGTCTTCTTAAAACTTAGCAAAAAGACGACACAACTTATCCGGACTATATTTTGAGACATGATGGCCTGATGAAGACAATCCTCGAGGAACAAGTGAATGGGAACAATGGCAACGGAAGGAGGAAGTGATGAAGGCTGTGAAAGAGAAGAAATACGTAAATTTGAAGAGATTATCTAATATGAGAATCGAGTGGAGAGCTTCATCAAACCAATCAAAGGATTGTTGACTATGGTGATGATGAAGAATACGATTTCAGGAATTTGAACTGTTATAAATTCATTCCCAGCCAAATCAGAAGAGTGAGCATTGAATATTTTGGAAACATATTTGGAGACATTAAGGAAACATTTTTAGAGGGACACAAAATAAATTAATTTGGGTTCATTGGAATTAAGTCTGAGTACGATGAGAATGCGAGGAGAAACATTCATATTTCATCGTCCATTTTGACTCCTCTGATTACACTTCGTGTACTTAAATGATAGATGAGGCCGAAGAGATGTTTGAGCAAGTGTAACGAGGAACTAAAAGAAATATCGGATGTGCCTATTCAAATGTGTGGTGAGATTTTTCTGTTCATATTATGTTGAAAAAACACACTAAGCACCTCATCAATATTTTTCTGAAAACTGATCAATATACCCTTTGCAGGAATTAATGGGGCTAATCCTATCCGCTCACCTACTTTGGAGTTGAAGCTAGGAGATTAGCGGACATGGTCTCGGCATCAGACGTTCATTAAAAGAGGATTGTCACCATGTTAAAACTAGTTTCTTGAGAAATCTAGTGATCCTTAGAGAATGAATTTCTCCTAAAATTTAAATAAAAAATGAATGTGACTAACGAGGAATATGAATCTAACTACACGAACTTTTCTAATTTAGACAAATTTGCTTGGGGAACGGGAACACGGAAAATTGACTCTTTGAAATTGATTGAAGTTGGGGAAAAGAAAATATCAATAAACTATGTGGAACAGAGTGAGGGCCGAAATATATTGTAATTAAATATTTAGATTAAGGCTTTAAGAGTCTGAATCCTGGTATATAAGGTAGGAGTATTATTTATGAATAAAGGACGGTTTTCATTGTAGCGATATGAATATCAAAATTAAAACGCCATATTTTCATTACCATTCATTGAAGATAGTTTTTGTTCCTTAACCATGATAATGGGACATTAATTTTTTTTAAATATGAGAGACAGTTTGAATCATTTATCCCCATCTATAGATATTGCTAGACTTCAAAAGATAACACATCAGCAAACACATTACATCTCTTGCAGGAGGAAGGTGGGAGCAAATTGGCAAAACATCAATTTTAACGAATTATATGAAAAACAAGCAGGTAAAGGGTGAGGAGGACATAGTAACAGGCGGTGTGCTAATGAAGATTGTGCTCAAAGGGAGCATGTTGGGTGAGACGGGAGGAGAACACACACTGGACAGCATGGAAGGTGATAAATAATGTATGGAGCGGAAGATAAAAATAACATGAGGAGAAGGGAATGAAAGTTGACAGATGTAGAGCCAGAATTCCCCAACAGTGGCCGCTAGCACTTAGATAAAGCCCAAAAACCTGCATTGCTTCGATTTATAGATATTTTCCTATCGTTTAAAGTAGTTTTAGTGGAGTGTCCCTAATCTAAATTGCATTTTGTTTATTTATTGACTCCATATCTACGCTATTTACTCCTAAAATATGTATGTAAATGGGGGTAAGGTAAAGAGGTTGGTATGGAGCGTGGATTTATGTGGATCAGAGACGACGCTGAGGAGGGTTGAAGAGAGAAGCCTCGAAGCTTTTGGAATGTGTATGTGGAATAGTATGTAAAGATCAGGATGGGTAAAGAGGATGACGATTGAATGATGCCACACACTGTCGCAGTGGCTTCTAGGGTATTACGTATGCATATTTAAGCTTAGAGATTTTGCCACAATGGGAGACAAGACATCCATACAGTTGCTCCCAAATAGAGACCATGCTAATCATCCTTGCTGCCCAAACCTACGAACTGTGATTTTCGAGATAGTAGTTGTTTCTATTAAACCACATATTGGTGCAGGAAACGTAACTGACCTCCTCCTGCTAACCTGATATGCATATGAGATTCACTAGCCATTGGGCTTGGCGAGCTCTATCATTACCAGCGAGATACAGAATGAAAACACTACGCTTTCTGATCATAAGGAATAGGAACATTGAGAATAAAAGAGCGTTGAGGAAATAATTGGGAACTTTCATGAAAGGATTTGCTTGACTGCATTGGAGGTGTAGGCGTGCCTTGTATCCAAAATCTGGGATGGGAACTGATCTCTAAGCCCATCTGAATCCTCCTCCCATCATATATGGGAACGTGCTATAGCGCGTCCACGAAGGCGTCGTCTCACTATATAGGTATTCTAGCTAAGAAATGCCAATATTACCATTCACTTAAAGAGAAGGAATTGGGGAACGGTTCAACACCAGAGCAGCCAAGTAAGGCTAACACAGCCGAGTGTTGGGGGGAGGGAGATTGAGGAGAATAAGATAGGATTAGAGCTTAGCAGAATTTCTCAGGACTAAAGAAAGGCTGTGCGGGGAAGATAGTAGAGGTTTCAAAAAGAAAGGATCTCAAAATTATTCCTCTAGACCCAAGAATCATTATTGGCGCACAGAATGTATGGAGATACACACTGCATTATCAATTCAAACACGAACTTGAAATAGTTAAAATTAAACCAGAAGACATTTATACATATCTTCATGAAATACACCATATTTTTACAGTTACCACAGAGTATCTTAGTAGGATACGTAAAAGCACTGAAAAAATCTCCATGATGGGCAGCATTTGAGGGCCCGGGACCAGATCTATCCCAAGGACGCGGGAAGGTAATTATTCGCAAACATATTCGCAAGCAGTAAGAAAGATTTTACCCTGCTGCTTATGAGGAAAGTGGTCTGCAAAATCAATATGACGGAAACGCGTGAAAAACTTGGGCATGTAGGTGAGGTAAATGAGGTGGATGTAAAGGTCAAGTAAAACATGATGACCATATTAGAAGAGAGAGAGAGAGAATTCAGAGTATGACCAGTATTTCGGAGAAGAATGTTAGTAATAGTGAAAGAGGATTACGTAGTTAAAATTGATCAGGTGCCACTTTTCGTATAATGTAATCCGGTAGTGCTTATTACATTTGAGCTCAAGTAGCTGCTCTCTTGTGCTAACGATTATGCTCTTACCTTCATTTAAGCGTAAGCCTCAATTAGTTAACATTATATTCTAAGTATATATTTCTAAGCTCAAACACGCCACAAAAAAATCCAGATTCCTGAATTTCCAAAAATATTACTTCAAATATAGTTTAAAATATCAAAAATAATGTACTATAGCAAATATACCACGGAGAAAAAAATCATTCGCCTTGACCGGGACTCGAACCCGGACCCCCTGATATCCGGCCGAAGTCGGCTGCTTTGTGACATTGATATGTCTAGTAGTCCATGAACATCTTGTTCCTTTAGAGCTCTATAATTTCCACAGAGAAAAAGGACGCATTGGTGGCTCAACTGGTAGAGCACCTGGCCGGATATCAGGGGGTCCGGTTTTGAGTCCCGGTCAAGGCGAATGATTTTTTTCTCTGTGGAATATTTGCTATAGTGAAATTTCAGGGGATAACGCCACTAAAGTTTTCAGGCCTAGCACGTGATCTTTGAAAAATTAATGTATTTGGTGCTCTAAAAATAATGCTTTTAACTAATGATTTCCCTGTATTCGTATGATAATTATAGTATTGTACTATGTGTACGCTCACAATCATACACAGACACACGCATATATTAAATCAGAGACATCTTTAGAGGCCAGGGTTCAGGAAATACTTAAATTATTAGAGTAAATAAGTGCGCTGGAGGGCATCGATAAACAATGGAACAATCAATCGTGCACCGAAAAAATCAAAATGTATGCACAATCTAGTACCTGATAAAAGAATAGCACTGTAGACAGAAAAAAACATTAAAGAGGAAACCTTCATTGCATAAAGACTGAAGGCTTCCCAATTTCCATCAATGAATTTTGTTTACCCAGTCTGGGCTGGGGTATTTGGGAAACACAGAAAAAGAAATAACGTTCCTCCACTAAACCAAATGAAAGACAAACATTGCATGCATTCGGCTTTTGTGTCTCGATCCTTGACAACAGTCGCATTGTTTTGAATGAAGGAAATCTTTTGGATTCTTATTTTTGCCTTGACACCGGTCAAATGACTTGACTCCGGAGGGTGTTTTCCTGAAAACGCGCGAAAATCATTCAAGTCATGAGTAATTTCGTTCGGTTGCCTCAATCGGGAGTAAGACAATGACAAGAACTACTATGCGCTGTGTTTTAATTATTTTTCAATCGCGATGCCCTGACAAAAATTCAGGGATCCAATTGAGTTGAGCACATCAAATCATACTTAATAAAAATTAAATATATGTTTCATTAGACACTAGACCCCTTTAAACCAGGGGAATTAAAATGTGAAAATTTACAAATGATATTTTCTTCAATTATGGCAGAAATAGATCGGTAAAATTGGAAATTTTAGTGAATACCTTTAAAATAAGGATAAAAAATGGTTTGATGGAGAAGTTCATTTGAAATGTTTTTTGTTTTTGAGTGACTAGATTATTTTTTACTGGATTTCTGCATATTGCTGCTAAAGTCTACATGACATAATTCAGTGCACAATTAAACAAGAACTTCAAATTTAAATGGGAGATTACTCCAAGACATAAGTATGATAATTTTACTTGTGTTTGTAAGTAAATACGGCATTTTTATGTTATTTCATTTTCAATGAGAGAGAGAATAACCGCCCAGCCAGATACCGCATAAAATCAGTTTATACAAATTACTGATGTAAATTTCTGTTAGAAGGGCTACAAGGAATGGACTACAAGAAATTATTACAACAAATAATCATTATTTTTAAACTATAAACTCGGTTTTTGTGCAAATGATAATAAAAATATATATGAGGGGAGCTGGCACAAGCATGGAAAAGTGATGATTTGTAGCTTTTTTTTAGCTCATTTGCTAATGCAAGGAATAGAAATACGATAAATAGTAATAGCCGATTTATATTTTTTTCATTTCCTTGAGTACACATGCCGATAATGATGGAATGCCTTGCGTTCATCTTTATTCAAACTAACTCATCACCCAGTTTCAATAACTAGGTATTCTCAATTCATCGGGTATTGCTGCCCTCAAATTCATATGAACACTTCCAAAAGTAATTGAATTAAAATTTTACCCATGGTTTTGTTCATAAATGTGTACTCAACTTCCTTACAAGATTACGTTTGATGAGTTCGAGGTAAAAATAAGGTACAGAATTGTGCGAGGAAAATTGAGATTTATGAATAATATCAGCGAAAACCACGTTAGGAATTATATGAAAACTCAAAGGAATGTATTCGAACATTAATAATAAATTAATTTAAGAAAATTATATCAGTGGTAAAAAATAATATTTGGAGCATTAAGTTTGATGGAGAAAAATGATACGTAGGTGCAAAGAGAATATCTGCAATAAAATGTTGCAGCGAGGGATGACTTATTTCGCATATTTTTCTAGATTGAATTGGTACACGCATTACTTGCAGAGCACTCGACACACGAAACTACCCCTTTTAAAATCATTCTATGTAAATATAATGTTAAAAATGACGAGTATGGAGGAGGGAGATGAAAATACTATTAAAGCACTCGAGCTTCAGATTTTAATTTGATTTCAAGGCGCGGAATAAACTGAGAGGCCAAGCATGTAAAACAGTGGTGCCGAGAAAATGTATCACGCAAGGACCAAAGTGAATGGGTGCTCTTTTAAATGGAAGAGTATGGGATGAAAGGTGTGTGCGTTGGAAACATTTTTGGCCACCGATGTGACCGGAGGAGTGAAATATATAGCCCTCCGAGGCGCGGACACTTCTGAAGCTATGATGAAATATGGAGGGCGGAGGAGGTGATAAAAAAAGCAGGGCATTAATGGACGACGTACGATGGTGACAGCGTAAAAGATAAAAGCCGACGAAGGCGCGCAATTTAGGCCTCGACCCTTCCAGGTCGTCCGGCACCACTCCCCGCCAACTCCTAAACCTCGCAGAGGCGTGCTCAAATAACTCGAACACGATGTGCAACAACCAGAAAGTCGACAACCCTTCAGAATTGACGTCAAAAGAACATCTCTTTCAGAGACTCCAGCAAATGCCATCATACACCGAACCTCGTAAGATATTCCGAGCGTTGCTATAAGACCATTAATATTGCTGCTTTCCATCCTAGGAAATAAAGTTGGTACGTACTTATCTGCATCCTCTAAGGATCCTATCTGAAATATTTCAGCAAAAACTGAACTCAATGGCCGGTCGAGTGGTTCATTTATTGACAGCGAATACCAGCGTCACAGGAAAGATTTGAGGAAGGCACGAGTCGAAATATGTCAACAGGTCTGCTCTTTCATTTATCGTTTGGTTGGAGCACGACGTCATAGGCTTGATCAATAATTACGTGAACGTGTGAACATGTGAACGCTTTTAAAGGGGATAATGCGAAAACGTTTTCATATTCTAAGTAATAAAAGCGGAACAAAATAAAATTCAGGCTTCCATGCAAGCGCTAAGAGAATAAATAATGAAACGAACTGCATTGGACTTGTAAATATTAATATAATTAATATTGGTAATGACTTCAGGCCTTACTATGTAGAACCTCTCCATGATGAAATTGAGAATAAAAAAATATTGCATTTCGTAATGGTCTACTATAAAGGTTTATTGTTACGACCTGGGGTTCGTACACTTCGTGACATCTTCAGGCAGATGAGGATGTCATTAAGTGTACGAAACGGATTTTTCATTCTCAATTTCATAATATAATTAAGTTATTCTAAAAACATAAATGCATTAATTAAATATCCAAGTCGATTATCTACTTGTTTGGATACAAATAATAAAGTTATGAAATTATAAAATCTTGTGTGTACATGCTCCATGTTCATTAATTTTACAGACTAAATCACCTTAAGGTGTTTATTGAGCGCGTGTCAGGAGTTTTCTCATTTTGGGAATAAATTGTCTCCAGGAAATTGCTTTGTCCAGGAGAAGTTAATGACCGGCTCCGCGTAAAGTAGCCTAGCGCACTTGTGCTTGCGATATTTAGACAGGTCTGGTCATCCTGCGCCGTAAATTGTGTTCATTATAAATCAAGGTAGCTTGACGCAACATTTGTGTCCCTAGAGGCATTTGAACCTGCGATGCCGAGGATGTAAGAGGATTGGTTATCTCCTCTGGTAGGGAGGTCATCCTTCTCGACTTCGTTGCAAAATTACGCTAGTGCTTTGGGGAGAATCTGGAAAACACGGCACAAAAATATAAAAACACGTGAAGAAAGGACCCAATCAATATGATTTTATATAGTCCGCAACAAATCGAGTCAAAAAAAATTTTGATCGCGCAGCCACCGCAATGTCAGCAGCGCTGTAACGCAGAACCAATCAATGCTAACTTGGCCAACAATAGGTAAGCCTTAAATCACGGGCTCATATCCACGACTGGAAAGAATCTCAATTTTAATAAAAAATTCAGCGACTGAAAACGGACTAAAAAACAAACTATTATTTCACCGGTTGAAGAGATATTTCCCTTTTTAATTTCCGGCAACAATCAAAACGAAACAATAGAATGAGCTTGGCTATAGAACGAAGTTTTTACGCCAACAGGGATCGAGAAAATAACTTGGAAATTACAGCTGAGGAATGATATGGAAATCTTTCTTGCATGTAAAATTCTCATGTCAGGATCGTGTTTCAATCATCTGCTGACTACAATTCACTTGTACCTTCCAGACATAAACGTTTGGGCCCATCAATCTGATAGGATTAGTTTTTAAGGTATTACAACTGCTGATACTAAATTGCACCACGTAATAAAAACTTAATCCTGAAAGATACAAGTCATTCATGCTGGAGCCGGGACCGGCGCGTCACCGGCTACACCGGCTGAATAACTTCAATCGTATCCGGCATTACGCATTGGTAGAGCATTTTTAAATTTTAATTAAATTAATGCCTTAGGCGCAGAAACACGTGTTGTATACATATTGTGGGTGCATTAAAATGAGTGGACGCAAGAGGAACGTGGCGCTGCGTTTAAAACGTGCGAAGTTTAATTTTAATCCTTCAGAGGCTGGCCTTGCACCTTCTTCCGTCATACTATCATTCTGCTTAGGCATTCCTTATCACTTGTGGGACTTATCTAAATATCTAATATCCATCTAATATACTCCTAGTGTTATTGCTCAAACACACCTGGATGTTTCGGGCATCTACCATTTTTCATTTTACGATTATCTAGCTTTAGAGTTTGGAATTTCCCAAATATCAAGAAGCTAGTGCTGGTTGCACAGTAAAATAAGGAATATTCAGCAATATTAGGGAAAAATATACCCTATTATCCTGTCTTATCGATAAAAAATGATTGCGGAAAAATTTGAGCAATTCATGGGGAACATATTTTTCGTAACTTGGATGTATGTTATGTATGTTAGGGCTAGGTTTGCGAAAGATAAGCTCTAGGAAGCCCATGGGGTACTAGCAGAGATGAGTGACGTTGAAAATGGGTGGGGCATATGTGATGTGTGGAAAGAATAACGAAAATAGAATCTAAGTGAGCTTCTATGGGTGCAAATCGCCAGACTAACATAAAGGGGAAGGGAAGGAGGAAGCATATTTACTTCACCATGGGGAACAGTTCAAAAGTTTGAGTCGGAGATAATATAAATACTTACTACCTTTCCCGTCATAAATGACAGAAAAATTTCACTAGGCTACTAATTAAGTCGCCTTGTGCCGTAGTAAACTTATAAATTAGTAATCACTGGAGTGATAAGAGTTGTGTAATATTATTTTAAAGCAGCTTAAGAATAAAATACAAAGCAGAAAAATTAACGCAAATGGCGTGGTTTGGAACAGTGGAACAAAGTATTAAGAAGCATCTAAATTTAACGTTTTAATACTTAAAAATCCTATTTTATTTTTTGGAATACAAACTAGAAACTACAAGCAAAGCCAGCAGAATATTTTCTCTAATAATATAACAAGACTGGAAATTGGTTTACACAAAGTTCTGATAAGCTACTAGAACTAAATATTTACTGAGTGCAGTCATTAAGGTACCATTTATTTTATGGGCTTGTCTACTCATACATTCACATTGGATTCGAGTTTAATAATTGTTTTCGTCGAGGGTATAGTTTTCAAAAGCGTAAAATTTGAGCTGATATAAGTAGTTTTTATAAATACCTACGCAACTTTGGAACTAAAACTTTATTTCGTAGAAAAAAGATTTCTCGTGGTATATTCCTTCTTATGATGCTTGTTTCGTTTTTTACGAGTATGTTTCAATTTATTCCTGCGAAAGAGGAAAAGCCTACAATCGGTTAAAATAAACTCTATCTGCATTCCTTACGGAAGAATTTAGGGTCAACTGGAGTTGAACCAAGGATAGTTTTGGTGAAAAAACATTCAAAACCATCATGGATTCTTGAAGGTATCCCAAAAAATTCATGACTCCTATCTTATCAGAAAGTGCGTTAAAAAAATTTCAAAATTTCCTCAACTCATTTCTAATGGAGAGTTACTGGAATCGGATAACGTAATTAAAGAGACATAAGTAAAGAAGATAGAAGTAAACCCTTTGCCAGTTATTTTGCTACATTTTCATACGAGGCACGATGTTTTATAGTGAAGTATAAGATGCCCAAGTTTGAAACTTGGCAAATCATCAAATGGCATCAACCTGCAAAGTATGAACTACTTTTTATGCAACTAACTGTCTCGAGTTTAAATTCATGCTTTCCCCATGAGATAATGCGGTAAATTCGGTTTGGCAGCACGCAGCATTATATTCCTTACGAAAATTAAATTATTAATTACTTACCTACGAAAATGGCGTAAAAGCAGCAAGAAAAAGAATACGGTTAAAAATGTAATTATTACCACATAATATATTTTTGTGCTCCAATCCACAAAAATATTGATGAAATATATCAATATTTGGTAAAATTTTGCTGCTTCGTTAAGCCGTATATCTATTCAAAGCTGCATATGAAAACTCGTAACCGAACTGTACACAGAGCGTAGTGTCACATGGTTCCGAAAGTTGAAACCAATGAAAGAAGAGAGAGAGAGAGAGAGTGGATTGGAAGCTTTGGGGAGGTCACTCGGGAGAAGAATGGAGAAGAGCCCTGGCTGGGGAAAGAACAGAAGACAATGCGTCGGAAATGGTGGAGAAAGGAAATTAAATTAGCGGAAGCAATCAGAGGAGGGAGATAAAATAGGATAGGAGGAGATAGTGAAAGCCAATGGATGGATGGAACAGAGAAAGAGGGAGGAAATGGAGAATGCAAAGAGAAAAAATAGCTCTGGGTGCTCGAGAGTATGCGGCATCAGATACTGGTGGACTTAAAAATAGATTAAAGGGAAGCAAGACGTTATATAGAAAGGCGAGGGAAAGATGGCAAGGACAATGCATAAAGCAAACGCGAATATTTAAGCTTTGAAAGAAAACTCAAGTATTCCCTCAATACTTACGCATAGGCCTCTGTAAAAATATTTGAAACCGGAATTGATACATTGATGCGGATAAAATTCGTTAAGTGTAAGATCGGTAAGTTAGCACCGGTTAAGAAACAGTATCTGGGTCATTCAAGTATTTCATTTCCAAAGTAGACCACGTACTTAGGAAAATATATGAGGAAAATTAAAATTCATACAAAAGTATTAAAATTAACTATAAAAATAGACATGCGAAAAAACTGAAAAACTTCAAAAAGGTCGTTTTCATGCATTGTAAGTATTCGTCTTTCCTCACCTTTTCGGAGAGATAAAAAACATTAATTTTTTTTCTCCTTTTGAACTTCTCATGCCACTATATCTACATCTACATTATACCCTGCAAGCCACCATAAAGTTGTGTGGCAGGGGGTGAACTCTCACCAAACATGCACTACATATCATGCATAAAATTTGTAATTAAAAGTTAAAATAGCAAAGCAAAAACATGTTGTTAGTTGGGTTAACTTTAAGTCCTTATACCAACATGCAGCTACCGATGTTATCCATTGCTACACTCGTACTGGATACATTTACCGTTATTCATATCCCTAATAGTACGAGGAAAAAAGGACATTTTGAATCCGCCAGTTCGGCAATCATTTTCTCTAATTTTGTGATTATGGTCCAGTCTGCCATAGTAAGTTGGGGTCCGCAAAATATTTTTAACATCATCACTGAAAATATGGTCTTGGAATTTATTTAAGAGATTAAGTCTAAATTTCAACCTGCGATCTAACAATAATTCCCAATTTAATTCATTTAATAAACTGGTTACGCTAAAAAGGTTTTCGTACCGTCCCTTTACAAATCTTGCCGATCTTCGCTGAATACGTTCAAGTTCATTATTTAGGCCTATTTCGTAGGGATCCCATACACTGGCAGCATATTCCAAATGAGGTCTAACAAGGGAAAAGTAGCTGATTTCTCGCACATGATCGTCACATTTACCCAGTACTCTTTTGACGAATCCCAGTTTACGATTCTCTTGACCCATTATTTCACGTATGTGTTTACCCCAAGAAAGATCATTTGTCAGTCTTATTCCAAGTTATTTAATGGATTCCGCGTTTGTTAACTCATTATTACTTATTTTGTAAGTGCTAGGAGGAGAGCTATTATTTTTCCAAAAATTCATCACAAGAAATTTTTTAAAGTTTAATTCTAACTGCCATTAATCTCACCAATTTTCAATTGCTTGTAGGTCAATATTTAAATATTCTTTATCGTTTGGGCATAGAATTTCCCTGTATACTACTGCGTCATCGGCAAATAGACGAAGCTTACTTTGTACCACCTTATGGGTATGGTCATATCTAAAGTCTTCTCCAGGAATTCTAACCAGGGATCAACGCTCAGCAGACCGACATCCACTTCTACCACTCTAAAATAACAGTGGTTTTCGGATTTTAGAAACGCTTGGATGGGCTGCATTTCATTATGCAACGTAAAATGAAGCCGATAATCAACACAAAAATCATGCCCGAATAGGGATTTTGACCTGTGGCTTTTGGATTTCCCTACCAGACAATTACAGACCTGTCTTCCGCAGACAAGTGAAACTCAATGATACCACCTCCCGTCTCCGAGGGGCAATGGACGAGAGAAAACGTTTGTTTATTTTCGCAATGAAATTCGTGAAATTAAAAACGCGAAAGTCTGGAAATTAAATTCTGGGATGTATTGTGGCACAATGCGCGTTACAGTCGCTCTGGTGAAAATTTATTCGAGTGAAAGAGAGGGAGCTAATCTCAATTTTTTTTCGGTCAGTGCGTAATGTGGATCAGAAGGGAACTCAATCCACTACGGTAGGGGAATGTGCGAGTCGACAATGTTCATAACAAAAGGGAAGACAACAGTTGAGTACCGAAGCGTAAAATAAACATTTTTTAATCATTCGTTTCCGCCCTTCGAAATGTGTTATATCGGTTAATGTAAATCAAGTGCCAAGGGAAAAAGGCAGAAAAACTCAGACGGCGGAATGTAATGAAATGGAATACAAATTTAAAAAAAAACAAAAAAAACAATCATTTTTCCAACCGAATGCGTACAATTTTTTTAGCTGGAAATAACGCCTACAAATTTATTTAATACCAATAATCCGGGATGATTTTTTCCGTCGATTGAAGAGAATTAAATATAGAAAAAGATGACTGCTTTGTTGAATAATAAAAATTATATTCATATATAAATGAAGCCTATGCAGCAAAATAGGAAGTTCAACGACGAATGGATCTATGGATACTCATCATCATTGGTCAACAATCCTAGGATTGGTTTGACGCAGCTTTCCACTCGTTTCTTCTATCGGCCAACCTTTTCATTGTGACGTAATTCTTCTCTTTTACATTCTTCACGACCTGTTCCATGTATCTCATACGAGGCCTGCCTTTTCCAATCTTCCCGTTCACTTTTCCCTCGACGATAGTCTTCATCAGGCCATCGTGTCTCAAGATATGACCGATTAAGTTTTCCCTTCTTCTTTTTAGAGTTGTCAGCAGACTTCTCTTTTCTCCTACTCTTCTTAGCACTTCCTCGTTACTTACTCGGTCGATCCATTTAATCTTCAGCATTCTTCTGTAACACCACATTTCAAATGCTTCTACCCTTTTCTTCTCCGCTGCTGTCATCGTCCATGATTCACTGCCGTAAAGAAAAATGCTCCAGATGTATGTTCTGATGAACTGTTTTCTTACTTCTATGCTTGTATTTCCTGCTGTAAGTAGATTCTTCTTCTGAAAGAATGCCCGCTTTGCCTGGGCTATTCTACTCACTATTTCTTTCTTGCTTCGTCCATCGTTGGTTACTCTGCTTCCCAGGTAACAGAACTCTTTCACCTCTTCCAGTTTCTGTTTTCCTAGTTTAACGTTGGTTTTCGCCTCTTCTCTTTTGCTGCACACCAATATCTTAGTCTTCTTCTTATTGATCTCCAGCTGATATCTCGCCATAGTCCTTTCCAGGGTCGTTAGCATCTTATTCAGCTCCTTCTCTGTCTCTGCTATGAGAGCTATGTCATCAGCGAATCGTAGCATACTGATTGTTTCTCCGTGGATTTTCACTCCAGAACACTTCTCCTTGACTTCATTTATGGCTCTCTCGATGTAAACATTAAAAATTACGGGAGACAGTGCGCAGCCTTGTCTCACTCCTTTCCTTATTCTTGCCTCTTCACAGCTGGATCCAGATTTAATTACAGCAACTTGGTTTTTGTACAGACTGTGTATAATTCTTCGGTCATTGTAGGACACTCCAATTCCCTTCAGAATTCCAAGCATTGAATCCCAATCCACGTTGTCAAAGGCCTTCTCTAAATCCACAAATGCAATGAAGGTCGGTTTGTTCTTCTCCATTCTCTTCTCTATGAGTAGCCTAAGGGCCAATATTGCTTCCCTTGTACCCTTACTTTTCCTGAATCCGAATTGATCTTCATCCAGGAACTCCTCTGCTCTTCGTTCTATTCTTCTGTAGATGATCCTGGTCAGTATCTTTGATGCATGTGTCGTCAGGCTTATAGTCCTGAAATTTTCGCATTTCTCCGCTCTCTTCTTCTTGGGAATAGGAATGATGATGTTTTTCTCGAAGTCCCTTGGAATTTCCCCTGTTGAATACATGTCGCAGATGGTTTTGTAGAGATGAATTAATGTCTTCTCTCCTGCATTTTTAATTAGTTCTGCAGGGACATCATCAATACCTGAGGCCTTATTCATCCGAAGATCCCTTACTGCAGCGTCGAATTCCGATCTTAATATTGATGCCCCCATATCATCTATTTCCACTTCGCTTTCCTCTTCAATAGCTTTTGTGCTGAGATTTTTTCCATTGTATAGCTCTTCCAGATATTCTTTCCACCTCTTCACTTTGTCCTCGTTTTCAATCAAAATTCCTCCATTCTTGTCCCTTATGGCATTGCCTCTTGCGCTCCGTTCCTTGAAGTGGTTCCTCACTATGCTGTAGGCCGCTTCCACCTTTCCAAGTGCAAGGTTGCTTTGTACATCTTCGCAAAGATTTTTCAACCACAGCTCTCTAGCTTTCCTTGCTTTGCGACTTATTTCGTTCCTTATTCTTTTGTAGCAGAGCTGCCCTTCTTCAGTTTTCGCATTCTTGTACTTTCTTCTTTCTTCAATCAATTCTAAGACTTCCTCCGTGATCCATGGCTTCTTCTTGGCAACTTTTCTTCTTCCAAGAACTTCTTTTGCGGCTTCCTGTAGTCCACATTTAATGTTTTCCCAACGCTCTTCCACTGATTTCTCATTCAGGTTCTCTCCTATGTTGTTTCCCACTGCTTTTTGAAATGCCAACTGATGTTGAGCCTCCTTTAGTTTTTCTACTTGCCATATATTCTTCTTTGTTTTCTTCAATTTCTTGAATTTTAGATGGCATTTCATCATCACTAAATTATGGTCACTGTCGATGTCTGCCCCAGGGTAGCTTTTGCAGTCCTTCACTTGGTTTCTAAATCTCTGCTTCACTAAAATGTAGTCTATTTGGCATCTTCTTCTGTCTCCTGGCATTTTCCATGTGTATCTTCTGCGGTTGTGATTTTTAAACAATGTGTTGGCAACCACTAACTTATGTTGAGTGCAGAACTCTAGCAGCCTTTCTCCTCTTTCGTTTCGGTTTCCCAATCCGTATTTTCCAGTTATTCTTCCATCTTGACCTTCGCCGACGATAGCGTTCCAGTCCCCTAAAATAATTAGGTTTTCTTCTCCTCTTACCTGTTTTATAACTTCCGTGATATCTTCGTATACGTATTCCACTTCTTCATCTTCATAGTCAGTCGTAGGCATGTAAACCTGCACAACCACGGTATCTACAGGTTTGGTCTCGATCTTCACCATTATTATCCTTTCATTGTACTGCAGGAAGCTCTTCACACGCATTCCGGCGCTCTTTCTGAGCATGATCCCTACTCCCGCATTACCATTTAATGATCCTGTATGTATAATCCTGTAGCTTCCACTCCAAAAGTCTCCTTCTTCGGGCCACTTCATTTCGCTGATTCCTAATACGTCGAGGTCCATTCTTCGCATTTCTACCTTCAGGTTCTCCAGTCTTCCACAGGTCCGAAGCGATCTCACGTTCCATGTTCCTACCCTAAAAAGTGTATCACATTTGACTGATGTACTCTCTCGGGTAGTCCCCGCCCGGAGATCCGAATGGGGGACTATTTTACCTCCGGAATATTTTACTCGAGAGGGTGCCATCACGTCTTGATAATAAAGGAAAGAGTGGAGTAGCTGCGACTCCTCGGGATATTAATGTGGTGGTTTCCCCTTGCCTTCCACATCGCAGTACTACAGCCGTTAAAGTAAATGTTACCACGCCTGTAGTGAAATGAGTGTCGCTGTACCGACCACTGTGGTCTCCACCTTCACTCATGTGAAGAAGAGCTGCTGCCCTCTCCTCCGGGTGATGAGAAGCGTAATTATTGGCGGCCTCCCGTCGCCAAGTCACGGCATCTTCACAGGTTCTGTATTATTTAGAGGCCTATCTTACCCAGGGATAGACCAATACCCCCTCGGAATGCCGTCGCTTTTTGTCCACGACTGCTTATTCGACGAGTAAACTCGCTTATCTCGCAGCTAACCTCTATATCTAGAGGTCGACCCACCATCCGCAACCCGGTGGACGCACTCGGTGGCTTTAAGCTCAGCCGCGAGCTATGGATACTAAGCTTTCGAAATACTGAAAGAGTTTATCCAAGGGTACGTCTGCAGATTAACTAGATAGCCAACGTAAGGGTATGTGGCAGTGGCAGAACATGGATTGCCGGTGCACATATAATCCTGATGCCAGTTACTAGTTTCGTGGTTTTTACTGGTAAGCTAATTTAATTTATCTAATATAGATTCTATATATACAGTACAGGTTCTAATTTCTAGTTTATCTTGCGGAAGAGACAACCACAGATGATAAATTATTTATTGTGATTAAATGCCAAACAGGCCGAAAAATATTGAAAGTGAGTACTCTTAAGTGTGGTGCCTTTATAAAAATCCGTTTCTTTTATCATTGCTAGACACGTTTTACAAACTAAAGGATGCTTAGTTTCATTTTCACAGGGAAGCGTTTGTTGATAAAGACCGTAACTTATATTAGTGGCAACGAAGTGATGTTTAAATCGAAAGAGGTAGAAGGCGAACTGGAATTCACGAAGAGTAACTGGAGACAAAGATGATGAATTACCATAAGTAAGTTGGTGGCATTTAAAGGGAGGGTGATGGAATGGGAACGGAATTAGATAAGCAGAAATATTTTCAATGGAGATAATGAGACCTTCAGAAGCAAGGTGTGTATGACAAGAAATGTGGAACTTTTAGTCACGGTGATGTTTACGGAGAGATAAAATAAACATTGAGTAAAACACAGAGCTATATCTATCTACATAATACCCTGCAAGCCACCACAAAGGTGTGTGGCAGGGAGTGATTTCTCACCATACATGCACTACATATCATGCATAAAAAAGGATTAGTGTTTATGTACTGTCCTAAACTACAATATTTAAAAAAAGATAAAAATGGCAAAGTTATCTAAAGATCTTAAACGAGAAACGGTAGGATAAAGAGGACAATGAGAAGGGGACATTGAGAAGGGGTCATAGAGAAGGGTCATAGAGAAGAGAAGCAAATAGAGAATTACGAAAAATTTCAGTGGGAGACAAAAGTGGACGATATTGAGGATAGCTAATTAATTGTCAAGAGATGCACACAAAAGGAAGAGAGAATCGCATATTGGGAAAGATGACAGGGAAGTTGCCAGTTGCAGCACGGTCAGCTCGGGGTGGGATGACAGTTCTGTCCCCACCCGCATATTCCATATCCTTACTATCGCGATCGCGATGGCTTAACATGAGGATTGATTTACGGCCTACGCGAACTGGAGTCATGCCGAATGCAGGCGTAAACAACACATTCCTCCCACATTACACACTGCCTTGCTCAGCAGAGCCGCCAGACACAAAAGATATGCCCGCAGGGACACGAATCCCGATCGCGCGGGGAGGCATGTCCCCTCGGCCTCGTAATTAATGGGTCGCTGAACACACCCGCTGGCTTTCGACTCCAGGGGAAGTTCCCATCCTTGTTAAGCGCCTGAAAAACAACACACGAACGCCCCTTTTCGTCTCAACCACAACCTGATTTGATGTTCCAGTCTTCTTGCACAAATGTACATTGCTTTTGTTGGCCTCGGGCATATTCCAACCCGAGCATTCTTGGCATCGCCCTTTCGAGGGAGTAGAACATATCACACAGCCTCATCTTCCTATGTCGAATGCCTCTTGTAACTCATGGCGACCGAATTGGTCATCATGAGAGCCAGCTGAGCCATGAATGAACCATAGGGCCATATTCTGAATCTCAAATACTGTCTCACTTCTACTGCTTATGTCCTAAAATCTCTGCTTTGAGTCAAATTGGTGTGCAGATTACACCAGTAAAGTTTGTATTACCAGGCCAGTTACAATCCCATAAGAGCCCATAGTATACGACAAGGTATATAAGGACCTTGGTATACGATTCCATACATTAGAGTCACCACCCAAATGTGGGTCAATATATGTATAAACCCGCACCTATGTATTGAATCTAAGTCTCTGAATAATTCACCGGCTATGCATAGATTATGCATAAAAATGCAAAAAAAGAATTTAACTGCAATATTTGTGCCTGAAAAGCAAAATAATCACCACAAACTCAGAAATTAATTACGAAATCAAGTTGATATGAATATTATTTAATCAACTCTGAACGTAGAATCATATCCAACAAATTCTAACAACAATTCGAACTAATTAACAAAACTGCAACTTGAAAATCAGGTTTTCTGAAAAACTAGTTCATTATAGGGGTATACTTAAGTACATACATTTGGTTAGAAGAAATCCTAAGCATAGTGATAAAGTTCTTGATGTGGAAAGAATTAGTGAGTGCAAATAGGATCAGGGGAATAAGGAGAAGTTAAGGGTGGCCATCCGCTGCACATCGAAGTCGTCGGTAAAAGTTTTCCCGGTAGCAAAAACAAGCCTATTTGTTACTCTATGTAAAAATAGAACGAAATGGCACTCACTTCACTGGATCACAATTTTTGCTCAAAGACGTTTCACATTTCACCGATTGCTTAAGACAAACTAACCTTGAATCCCAGTGAAAGTCGAACAATAAGAATAATAGTTCCGCTTAATAATAAGTATTTAATAGGCTTAATCATCCTCTTAGTAATCGGTTTCTGCTTGCATCCAGCTTAGGCATAAATTTCTTGCAATACCTCGTGAAATCTAACAATAGGACGAATCCCACTCAATGAGTAACCGAAATTTGGATCCATAATGATGTCATCAACGAACGACTAATTTCACTCTATCGTAGCTATCACGAAATACTCATTTGTCAGCTGTTTACACTCGAGTACGGTACGTTATATCCACATTGAAATACCATGTGATTAGATATAAGGTCGAGAATGTGTTTTTAATTAAAAATTGAGCTAGTAAAATAAACAGAATACTTTAATTCTATTCACTGAATTGTCCCTCGCTGGATGTAAGGCGACAGTAGCGCCATATTATCGATGCTGTGTCGATATATTAACAAAATTTGTTCACATTTTTCAGTTTATAAATACTGATGAGATATATTTGGATTCTGTCGCTGGCTTGGTATGCTTTCACGCTGAGAAGAATCTGTATACAGCTTCGAACAATATCAAGGTGAATATTAAAACATTTTGAACTCGCGATGGAGATTTTATGACGTAAGCAGTAGAAAGACGAGCTCATGATCACTAAAATTCATTACTAATCGTATTAAAATCATTAATCACCGTCGTTAATGAATTATAAGGTATAATAATAATTGTCATGATCGGAAAATACTATTCTTAGCAAAAATATTAGAGGAAGTCACCGATAACTAAGGTTGTTTGTTTCGTTAGTGATACGCTTGGGGAGAGTTATTTAGGAAGTGCTAGAAGAGTGAAGAGGAAAGCATTTTTAGACTACTCTCAATGAATAGGGACTAGAACCCAAGATTTAACGCTCCATCCCACGGACAGAGTACTATGCTTAAAGACATCTCCACACATGTTTCAAATAAGGACCGGCATTTCAAAGAACAATCTGAACTGCTGTGACTCGAACCCAGATCTTATTTGAGACTTTTACTTTGAGACTTTGCCGGTCCTTATTTGAGACATGTGTGGAGAGGTCTATAAGCATAGTACTCTGTCCGTGGGATGGAGCGTTAAATCTTGGGTTCTAGGCGCTATTCATTGAGAGTAGTCTAAAAATGTTTTCCTCTTCACTCTTCTAGCACTTCCTTAATAACTCTTTGGGATGGAAGGCCAGTGTTGTAGCCGCCACACCAACCCAATCCCCCACAAAATACTTCCATTTTGTCCTAATTAAGTGTTTTAAGAGCGAAATGACTGCTCATTGAACGTATTTGGAAACAAATAATGGGCAGCCTTGAATTACGAGTGTTGGGAGGGAGACAGGTTAAAATTCGGGTGAATCCTCTAGGACATCATCGCCATTTCATTATTCCTAACATTGGTTTGGTGCAATACAATGTTCAATCATCTCTATTCGTAGCCCATTCGTAGCCTCTTCGGAGTACAGTATTATTGATCCCTACTAAATCGGTCTAAATAATGAACTTGAACGTGTGCAGCGAAGATCGGCAAGACTTGTAAAGGGACGGTACGATAACCTTATTAGCGGAACCAGTCTGTTAAATGAATAAAATTGGAAATCATTGTCAGATCGCAGGTTGAAATTTAGACTTAATCTCTTAAATAAATTCCAAGACCATATTTTCAGTGATGATGTTAAAAATATTTTACGAACCCCAACTTACCATGGTAGACTGGACCATAATCGCAAAATTAGAGAAATTGATTGCCGAACTGACATTCAAATGTCCTTTTTTCCTCGTACAATCAGGGATATGAATAACGGAAAATATATCCAATACGAGTTTGGAAATGGATAACATTGGTAGCTGCATGTTGCTATGAGGACTTAAAGGTAACCCAACTAACAGCTTGCTTTTGCATATTTGCGTTGCTATTTTTATCTTTTTTTAAATAGTGTAGTTTAGAGCAGTATATAAATACTAATCCTTTTTTATGTATGATATGTAGTGCATGTTTGGTGAGAATTCACCCCCTGCCACACACCTTTATGTTGGCTTGCATGGTATTATGTAGATGTACATGTATTCTCCTTCACGATTCCTGTTACATTATCAATGCATATCTCAAGAGGTCTTCCTTTTATTTTAACTTCACGATTATTTTCATAACACTATCTTGCCTCAAAGTGCGTCTTTATCGATATCTTCTCACACTCATAGCTGACTGACGGAATTTTCAACAGCATGCCTAGCCGAAGAATCAGCTTGAATGCTGCGGCATAGCACATTTTTCGCCTCTCCGTGTGTGCCATTAAGGAAATTCCTTCCTACGTGATCCCGTCACGTACGCGCGTCGCTGGGAAACTACGTGTGCGGTTTCGAGCGATGCTCTCGAAGATTAATACGGTTGAGACTGGAGGATGGTTGTAGCGGGAAAAAACCTTGCATTGGTGATGCAAGTGTATCGCACTTGTGGTATTTTCAACATTTTCTCTGGATAAAATATATTTTGCTCTAACAGAATTTAAACAAATTTTTCAGTGCTAGGAGATAAAATTTGCGGAGGAATGATTTTTCTTCAAATTACGTTGGGAAGGATTCACTAAGATAAAATCAATTCTCTAGATTACCTTATTTCATAGGTATTTATGTTATTAGATTATTACTAGAGTAGCAGGAAAATATGCCATATGAAATTTGCAAAAAAATATAGGTAGAAGCCTAAATATTATTAGTATCACCACTACATGGCAAAATTTACCCTTTCAGTTTCAAAATAAGTAGACTATGTGCCTGGAGAAACACAGTAGATACGGAAAGGAAGAGTTTTGATGAGATGATGAAGAATGAGATAATGTACGGAAAGTCACGAAATTGATACAAAAACTTATATCAGAATTTCGCACTGCACCTATCGATAAAAATATCTCGTATGGGGTCATTATGCAACCTTTAAATGCGAGGGGCGATTTCAAAAGTACCGGCCCAAGAATTAGCACTCCTTCAACTCCGTTATCACTTTCGGACGGAAAAAGAATAGAAGTGTGAAAGAAAAAGTTATGTGGAAAGATGGAGAAAATCAGATTAAAGCAAAGAAATAACGTAGAGATGCATGGTAGGGTACGGAAGGAAATCAGTAGTTCGAGAATGAAGACTAACAAGGGGAGTGTCCGAGTTTCTGGTCTAGGATTTTGACGAAATTTGCCAGGCCTTGTCCTTGATTCATTATTTACGAATCACCTCCCTTATAGGGTTATACATCCAATAACTTCATCAAAAATGAGTTTGGCATATTTTATTGCCAATATAAAACTTATAATTATTCATCTTTAATCAGTGCAGTTTACGTTAGGGGTGAAGTACTCGCTTCACAGTATCGACGTCCCTGGTTCGAGAGTCCCTGACTCCATTTTTTTCATCGCAGTTTCGTTGTACGATTATCCCTGGTTTTACCTATTTTTAACCTTTTTACCCGGGATGCATTCTATTTTATGTACTAACTACGTAATTTACTAAGATTACGTAATTAGTGCGTAACATAGTTAATTACGTTATTTACCTAAATCACGTAATTCGTACGTGGTAGTCTCGGAAATACGTCCGCATGCCCTGTCGTTTTTTTGTGTACGAACGGAAGAGCATGAAGTGTGATCGTGTTTGTGTGATTGTGATCATGAACTGTTTAAAGAAGATTAATTATTAGCTTTATATTGGCAATAAAATATTTCAAACTCATTTTTTTGATGTAGTTATTGGATATATAACTGTATATGGGAGGTGATTCGTAAATAATTAATCAAGGACTACCTACCTGGCAAATTTCGTCAAAATCCTAGACTCGAAACTCGGACACTCCCCTTGTAAGAGCTAATGCCACCTACTTCATTTAGGGCTGGTTGATCGTTGGGTGAAAGAGATGTTCAATGGAACTAAATGAGGGCTGAAGAAAATGAAATACCTTTAATGCCTTAAGTGGCCCGCTCTTCAACTACTCCGATCGATTAATGCACTGCATTGCAACGAAAATAAGAAAATATTTCGAGCAGTAATTTTTGGCCAATATAGTTTCGAATGGCCTCATTGCATTGCAACGAAAATAAGAAAATATTTCGAGCAGTAATTTTTGGCCAATATAGTTTCGAATGGCCTCATTGCATTGCAACGAAAATAAGAAAATATTTCGAGCAGTAATTTTTGGCCAATATAGTTTCGAATGGCCTCATTGCATTGCAACGAAAATAAGAAAATATTTCGAGCAGTAATTTTTGGCCAATATAGTTTCGAATGGCCTCATTGCATTGCAACGAAAATAAGAAAATATTTCGAGCAGTAATTTTTGGCCAATATAGTTTCGAATGGCCTCATTGCATTGCAACGAAAATAAGAAAATATTTCGAGCAGTAATTTTTGGCCAATATAGTTTCGAATGGCCTCATTGCATTGCAACGAAAATAAGAAAATATTTCGAGCAGTAATTTTTGGCCAATATAGTTTCGAATGGCCTCATTGCATTGCAACGAAAATAAGAAAATATTTCGAACAGTAATTTTTGGCCAATATAGTTTCGAATGGCCTCATTGCATTGCAACGAAAATAAGAAAATATTTCGAGCAGTAATTTTTGGCCAATATAGTTTCGAATGGCCTCATTGCATTGCAACGAAAATAAGAAAATATTTCGAGCAGTAATTTTTGGCCAATATAGTTTCGAATGGCCTCATTGCATTGCAACGAAAATAAGAAAATATTTCGAGCAGTAATTTTTGGCCAATATAGTTTCGAATGGCCTCATTGCATTGCAACGAAAATAAGAAAATATTTCGAACAGTAATTTTTGGCCAATATAGTTTCGAATGGCCTCATTGCATTGCAACGAAAATAAGAAAATATTTCGAGCAGTAATTTTTGGCCAATATAGTTTCGAATGGCCTCATTGCATTGCAACGAAAATAAGAAAATATTTCGAGCAGTAATTTTTGGCCAATATAGTTTCGAATGGCCTCATTGCATTGCAACGAAAATAAGAAAATATTTCGAGCAGTAATTTTTGGCCAATATAGTTTCGAATGGCCTCATTGCATTGCAACGAAAATAAGAAAATATTTCGAGCAGTAATTTTTGGCCAATATAGTTTCGAATGGCCTCATTGCATTGCAACGAAAATAAGAAAATATTTCGAGCAGTAATTTTTGGCCAATATAGTTTCGAATGGCCTCATTGCATTGCAACGAAAATAAGAAAATATTTCGAGCAGTAATTTTTGGCCAATATAGTTTCGAATGGCCTCATTGCATTGCAACGAAAATAAGAAAATATTTCGAGCAGTAATTTTTGGCCAATATAGTTTCGAATGGCCTCATTGCATTGCAACGAAAATAAGAAAATATTTCGAGCAGTAATTTTTGGCCAATATAGTTTCGAATGGCCTCATTGCATTGCAACGAAAATAAGAAAATATTTCGAGCAGTAATTTTTGGCCAATATAGTTTCGAATGGCCTCATTGCATTGCAACGAAAATAAGAAAATATTTCGAACAGTAATTTTTGGCCAATATAGTTTCGAATGGCCTCATTGCATTGCAACGAAAATAAGAAAATATTTCGAGCAGTAATTTTTGGCCAATATAGTTTCGAATGGCCTCATTGCATTGCAACGAAAATAAGAAAATATTTCGAGCAGTAATTTTTGGCCAATATAGTTTCGAATGGCCTCATTGCATTGCAACGAAAATAAGAAAATATTTCGAGCAGTAATTTTTGGCCAATATAGTTTCGAATGGCCTCATTGCATTGCAACGAAAATAAGAAAATATTTCGAGCAGTAATTTTTGGCCAATATAGTTTCGAATGGCCTCATTGCATTGCAACGAAAATAAGAAAATATTTCGAACAGTAATTTTTGGCCAATATAGTTTCGGATCGCATCGTACCGCACAACCAACCTTCGCACTCGTGTCAGTGCCAGGGTGGGTGGGGATTGTGAAGGGTTTTGTGGTGGAAACCGTTTGGAGGGGGTAACGGTAGGTGGGTGGGCGGAGGGAGGAGGATTAAGGACGAGAGACCCCTTCCCGTTCCACCCCCCCCCTGGACCAGACTCCAGCCACCGAGTTGGCGCCAGGAGTTAAATTGCCGGGAGTTGCGGGGACTGGCAAAAGGAAGGGGTGGAGGTGAGAGCTCGGGACGGAAGATATAGAGGCATTCATTCATAAATCTCCTTCATTATTCATCCGAGACGCATCTGGAGATGTAATGGCTTTCGCGACTGCGTGAAATGGATCGAGTTAGACACTCTCGCGCGTCGCGTTTTCCCGCGGAGGAAAATAAAAAGTAATACTTTTCTCACCTCACCCCAAAATGCGCGCCGCTCATTTTCGGAAATGGGGTGAAAGATTTTCTAACGTGGGAATTTTTTTTTGGAGGAAGAAAAATTTCAAAAGTAGACTAAGAAGTTATTCTGCAACATTACCTCAAATAATTCAAGATCGAGCAGTTGCGGGTAGTATGGTCAAATGCGCGTCCCAATATGACATCCTAAACATACTGAGTGCTATCCCGTTCCTCTTATGTTGGCCCCTATTTCTTCTGATTCTTTTTCCTTTACCAACAATACAAAATATTTCCAAATGGTCTACTCTACAATAATTTTCGTGATAAATTTAATAAACGCTCCTGCCATTAATTCTCTTCTGTTGGTAAAATCATATTTTAGCATGAATTGTATCGGTTTCACGCCGTTATTGGTCCGAAAGTCCCAAAAGTAATTGGATTGTCCCACATGCTCCAGCTGATGTCTTCTAACATATATTATTTACAATTACTCCTTGCGGGCAAAAATATTAATTAACTTTTTCAATAAAATAATTTTTAACACAATTGTTGCATTCAGGCACATCGCTTCGTTGGTTATATACTCGAAATAAAATGTTTTTCACTTAGGTTTTTTTATTTAAGGGCTATATTAAAAAGAGGTATGTTTTTTAATACAACAGTAGTGAAGGTAATTAATAAATTTACGTAAAATAGTATTGTATTACGTAAATGATAGTTCGAAAATGAATATTACACATTCGAAATATTTTTAACAGCTATTGACATCAATGAAATTTGCGATTCTAAATTTCGTCCTCAAATAATATCTTTCTCATAATGGACGAGCAAAAGAAAAGGTGCTAGTATTAGTGGTCATGTGCGGAAAACCGAAGCGGAAAGGGATACTAGCGTGGAAGCCTGGTGATATGGAGATAGGGGCACAGGATGTACGCCAGGACAGAAGTGTGTTGGGCATGTGCTCATGACGCTTATCTCTCGTGCGCTGAGTCACGGCCACATGATGAGGAATCGGTCGGCCACGTAAGTCGTTCTCGCCGATTTTTTCCCTCCGAAATCACATTTGTTCCGCAGCTGCCTCTGGTACAGTTGTGATTCCCACATTTTCTAAATGATCGTTCCACTAATGGGGATAGGGGGGGGGGGCGGAAACTATGTAGTATTGAGTAAATACAATGCGAAATTGCTACAGAAACTCATAGGCTAATCCAAAACTTTCAGTTAGAATATAGTTAATTATTGAAGCCAGTAACGAAACGGTGGCAGAATATAATAGTCCTGACACCGCTTGCGCATAGAAAATAAATATTTATGTTACTACAATGGTGTGCGGATAGAAGCTACAATCAAATGAATAGCAGCAATAGCAAAGATGATAGGAGCAACCCATACGATCAAATGAAGAACTCTATGGCACACTGAAAATCCCTTTCCATTATTAACTCTCTCACATTAATGTACAAACAAGGCTAATGGTTAATAATAACAATGTAATCTTTAGGCACTTAGCAAATGGAACAGTAACATCAGTTAAGAGTAATCATGCAAGTCCCATGAAGGCCGTTTTACACAAAGCTTGCCATTGCGCATATTTTATGTCTGGTGCATCAAGATATTCACGGATGTTTTAGTGGTCTGTTTCCGCACTAATAGGCGCTTCAGACCGGGAGGATAGGTATAAGGATAGGAATGAAAGGGATGGATCGAGATTTTTTTTATAATCGTTCATGGGTGTTTTCAAGTCTGTTTCCGCACTTATAGGCGCTTCAGACTGGGAGGTAAGGTTTAAGGATAGGAATGGAAGGGATGGGGCTGTCTTCAACTCGGGATATTTGCGCAGAGTGTAAAGGAACTAATTCTCAGGACCAAGTACCAGGCGCATGAACGACAAAAACGGTAAATGACCTCCGATTGTTTTTGTGCACCTAATTTCCACTGTTTCACACTGCATTAAGTTGCTCAATTTATTGATTCTAAACTAAGCGGCCTTCACACCAGCCCAAACGGTTGCAGGTACGGAAAATGCGAACTTTATGCAAACTTTAACTGTTATTTAAAACACGCATTCTACTGTGGCCTTGAATAGTGAAAAGAGTGTTAACATAGAACGTTCTGGAAGGAAATGGTGTGGAAAAACCCGCTAAATATGTATCCCGCTGTAAGCTGGGGCAAAACCTTTCTTTTCAAGGCCACGGGAGTTTTTCTCCCCTAGTTTATTCCTGCCATTATACTTGGGGAGATAAGTTTTTTTCAAGTTAATCCAGTCAACGTGCACCCAACTCTGGTCAATCAATGTTTCTCTCACTAAGTTCAAAAGGTACATAATCAGCAATGGTCATTCGATAACCCTTTTTGGATTTTATTGCGTTATTCTGTTGGCACTAACGAGGAGACGGAAAAAGCACACACCGTGAAAAGATGGTACCAGAGTTTCCACCCTGACTCATTTTCGGTACTTAACGAGTTAATATCAGTTTTGAAATTCTCACAATGTACCATAGGACACTCATAAAATATTTATCTTTCTCTCACGTGATGGATATTTAATTGTTTGTTTTCATGGACCGCTTGGTATTCAAGTACTTTTGTCCCCAATATGCTCTCCTTATTTACATCGCAAGACCATGAAGAAAAGGTTACTGGACGGTGAGATAACTAGACTACAATCTGGCCTCTCAACCCGAGGGCTTGGGCTCAAATCCTGGCAATGGCAGAACGCCTTATTGGTAATGGTGGTACTACTGGCTCATTTCGTTAGAAGCAGGCCTAAGACGAGCTTGGTTTCTTTCCTACCTTCCTCCCTAGATCCCTAGAGCACAATAGGAAGCATAACAAAGGGATAGGTAGGTGAAATTTTGTAGATTAGTCTGTAGCGCATGATGCATGCAATAACAACCAAAAATCCCTTTATTATTTGTAGATACTAACCATCTAGCTGTGTGTGGCCCATATTATTAGCATGTTTCCGTGTAGTACCCTATTTAGTTGCATGTCAATAGTGCATATTTGGTGATCTTCACCCCCTAGCACACACCCTAGCGGTGGCTTGCAGGGTATCGCGTAGATTTAGATGCAGATGCTCCCTTCCCTATTAATGCCAACCCCTACCTAATTAATTAGAGTGCCCTAGAATAACGTATAATATATGTAGGGTAAAGCAGAATAGTTATTAACTAGAAAAAGCTCAGTTGAGGAGAGCTTGGCATACATTCCTACAAGTACAATAATGTAAGTAATGAACTGAACCTTTCTCTGAGGTTAAGAATATTAGGGTTCAAAAATATACGCGAATTTACTTCACATTACAATATATATGTTCTTAAAAGAGGATTTTTTTTGTGTCCAATGGATAGATTTTCAAAGTAAACAATTGAAATGTAGAGAACATGCAACAGTTAGGGCTTTCCTACCATACCATTCTGAATCGGTCAAAATTAACTCTCGTCGGATTCAACAATGCATGGCCGAAAGCCATCAGCAGCAACCTCTTACCGCTAAGCAAGTATAAAAGAGCGCTGGGTATAAGTCTAGGCCAACGTTCCCCCTTCGCAATGGCCTTGATCCCTCCCACGTTCCATTGTCTTCATTCTCCGTTGCGATGACTTCCCTTAAAAGAACGCCAATTTCATCGAGGGATCGGTAATCGGAATCGCAAACTTTTGAACGCCATCCGAATGGAATCCTCGGAATATTTCCCATCCCTTCGTGAAGAAGGAGCCCACACCATGGTGCGGGGCACACGGAGTCCCCCGCATCCGCCGTAACTTTCTGAAGAGACGGTCATTAGGTCCTTAGGGGTCTGAGGAGTAGAACCCTCTTTATTTTACCAAGAAAAGACGCGAGGGAGCGGTGCCTTGGTCTTTTTGTGAGGCGGAGGAGGAGGGGGGCAGTGGGTAGGGGGGTGGGCGACCCCATTCGCCTGGATTGGTCGGGATGAAGGGAAAGGGGGAGGGGGTGGTGGAACGCCATTGCTCTTTGGGGGGGGGGGGGGGGCAGGGAACGTCGGTTTGGGGGGTGGGAGACGATAGGGGAGAATTACGGAGAGGGGCAGAGAATGGAGCCAAGTGGCGAGAATTAGGCCCCTTCCGAAAGGACCCTCGAACCAATTTGGAGAGGGAAAAAAATCAAGGGGAAGGAAGTAATATAAAAGGATGGTCGTGGAGGAAAAGACTATTTCCATTCACTATGGGTGGATATGCACTCGTTCGCGAAGGAACGCAGCTCTCTCGCAAGTTGCCCCGAGAACAAACGAAGCAATAAATATCAGCGGATCGTGTCGGTCACCGGAAATGACTCTTCCGTCAAGGTGCCGGGAATAACTCAAAATGACGGAACTACGTACAAGAGGAGGAGAACTTGAGAGGGACTCGAGTGCGTGCGAAGAGTGCGAGCGATTTCGTAGCCCCCTGGAGACTTAAGGGGGCGTTTGAAACACGATTGTCTCTCGACGTTTGTTTGATATGGAAAACTTCAGCCACCTCTCGTGTTGCGGGGAACGTTCCCCAGGCCCGTGGTATATTTAGGCGCGGAATTGCAACTGAAGAGGTCGGGGGAAGAGCCCGGAGTCAGCAACGGAAATTATCTGAGAGAACAAACGTTTTCCTGACGGGAAACGTTTTCCATCTTCTCCATTAACCAAGCTCTTTTCCACTCTGGTTTCAAACTTAATTCCATCAGATCGAGGAGTGATGAAGTTAATATACAGTTAGTAGGAATGTAACAGAGGATAGGTAATCGTGTTGAAGGGGATCAGGTTGGTGTGGTGGCTAGACTACTGGCCTCCGATCCCGTGGGACCGGGTTCGATTCCCGGCAGTGGCAGATTTTTCAGTGGAAAACCGGTCCCCACTTGAGTGCCTAGTGGAGGGCATTTCAAGTTCAGTACTCCGTCCGTCGGATTGGACGTAAAGCCGTGGTCCCCTTGGCGCCTTTCGTTAAGAGTATGCGAATGCCGACGCCGGGTTTCTCTCCAACCTTCCTACGTTTCCTGAAAACTCCTACCATTACCCATTTACCCACCTATCCTAAATGGCGCAAATGACCTCAGCTGTCGGTCGCCTCCCCTGAATAACCAACCAACCATAATCGTGTTGAAGCTTGCCGGATCGTTTTGCTGTATCTTCAAGGTGAATTCTATTAGGTTTATTATGCGAAGCCTCGCGATTTATCACGTACGAACTATGGCTGAATTCCACTTAATCTTCAATAAACTTTCATCAGCACTATTGATAATTCCAGTACTGTACAGTATCGTACTGTACAATATCATAAATATCATGCTGACGTGATAATCAATAAATTCAAATAGTTAACTTAATCTGTTATTTACTTTTAATCTTGCCTTAGTAGCCTTCATGGTCATTCGTACTAATCTTATAATTTTTTTGTAGAATGCTGTGCCCGTGAAGTCCATCCATTATTTATCTTATAACAAATATCCGATAAAAGTAATAATATGGGGAGGATTTGAGAAACGTATGATATCCATGAGGAGAGGGAGGGTGGTAAGAATACTAGCTACTGAGTTTTATTACTGGGCTGCCTTGGGGGCATCAGAAGTTCAGATTCTTGGTCGTCGGATGGAACGTTAAGCTGTGGTCCCTTTGGCACCCTTCGTTACGATCAGCCTAATGCCTCAGCCGAGTTTTTCTCCACCCTTCCTCCTTTCCCTCCCACTCCCAACAAAAAGAGAACGTTTTTAAGCTCACGATAATCAGCGCCAGACTTATTCATCGGGAACAAAGATAAGCATGCATAAATATTTGGTGAGGCATACGAGTTTAATCCACGACTGTCTTAGTCCATTTTATGCTAAATTATTTTAATCACAAGATATAAAAAACAAGGCAATATATTTAGTTTCGTTTTGGAGGTACTAGACTCTCTCCACAGGAGGGAAGTGGTTGGTTATAGCCCCCTTGATATCTTTTTGACTAAATGCACTCAGGCCAGAAACAAGTGGGTGATCAATCTCCACTTTCGTGACGCAGCCTCTATTTCTGTACATCGGACGTGAAGTGCTCTATCGTGACGCCTACCATTCCTATGGAGATGTGGGTGGAACACAGTCACAGACCACTGCAACCACATCCCTCCAGAGTCTGGAGAAGAGTAGTAATGCTGATTCAGAAGGGATTTTTGACTGTCTCGGAAGTGATTATTTGACGACCTCACTGTTAGAATTCATTATTTCTCCAAAAATGGAGATTATCATGATTAGGTTGTATGAAGAATGTTATTTTGGTTTAATAATTGTCCGATGACGGATTAGGCTTCTAAGGTTTTCCCAAATGTGCATGAACATGGATCCATGGAGCACTTATAAACAAACATTCAACCTGAATGGTCAGGAGAAACGAGAAAATAGTTTGCAATTAGTTGACCAATGTACATACTTTCAATAATTTAACAGCCACCGAAAAGCCAAGACAGACAGTATTTCAAATATGGTATTACAGAAGAATTACGAATATAATATATTGTAGCAAACCAAGAAGTCCTAAGAGGGAATAAAGGGTGATAGGGGTAAAAAATTAATAGAAAATACGGCACAATTTAATTAGACTCCTTAAATCACGTTGGCTCAATGAAGATAATCCTCGAGGGAGACGTGAATATGAAGAATGGAATAGGGAGGCCTTTACATAAGACTTTTACAGCTAGTAGTGAAGGATGTAAACGAGAAGGAATCTATAAATAGACAAATATAAAGAGTGAATAAATAACCATATTGTGGAAAAACAATGTTTCTTCATTGGTGACGAATCACATCTACGGAATACACCATAGAGTAAAAGTATGGAATGGTTATTGGATAGGAGGAAATGAATAGTGAACTTCGTTAAATCAACGTTAGGATTGATTACGAGTGATGATGATGATCCAAGAATTTATGAGTGTGTTTACAAATAATTGACGAGCCTCGGAAGGATATATTTGTTTTGTTCATTGTAATTGTCCAAGTCCAAGGTATTAAAGGCTCCCAAAAGAACATAGTCATACCCAGAGGAGGCGGCAGAATATTTGATACTTTGGAGAATAGCTATGCCAAACCAATCTTCGGATTGGTGGCTAGTTACAATGGTAAAATTAGGCTAATGTTTCAATTAATTTACTACGTTATATGAATTTGTTTTTAGTTATGTGCGTAAATATTAAACCTAATTCTTTTTCTATCAAAAAATTGAGTCACATACATATATAGGCAATGCATGTGCTGATTTCCCTCAATTGAAAACCTGCATTTAAACTCAACTAAGTAAATTTTAAAAGCTACTTTTTGATAGCAGTAGCCTCTTATCAGGTTATTGAGAAACAATACTAGAATTCTGGTATGTTTTTAGTTAGGCTCAGGTGACTCTCCGGTCACTGTATCCATTTCAGTAACGCACCTTCATAACCCATATGTCGTAGGTTCGAATCCCGCGTTGCGCATGGGTATTTTTGCAATAGGATTAAAATTATTCCTAAGTTAGGCTATTATTAATTTGCAGTTGTAGCATCTACAACCGAAACATGAAACTACTAGGGCGAATCAAGAAGAGAGAGAAAGACATCGATTATCACGACCGTGACATCGGCTGAAACACTTACTCTTCTATCTTTTCCGGAAGAGGAGGATGACCTCCACATCTCCCACCAAAGAGGACAGGCACGTGGAGGAAAGAGAAACATCGTTCGGGACACAATACGGAGAAGAAGGAGTGGACATACGGCCCGGTCGAGATAAGCGAAGGAACATAGGATTACCGACTAAGTCCGGGGAAATAAAGAAACAAAAAAATTGAGGGTAGGGGAAGGATCCAGATAACGTCGATAAAACCGATAGAAAGAGTGCACTTTTATCAGCTCCATTCCCCGTTTCCCTTGACGGAAATAGCGAGAGGCTCCGCGTTCGTCCTTTTTCCACCCGTCGATCTCAAAGGGGCGGAGGAGGAGGGAAGGACTCTTTGTGGGGGAGGTTCTTGCACTGACGCGCGGCTTTAAACATATATGCGTCGAGCGGGGTAACCTTTGGCCTTCGAACCGACTCCCAGACAATGGTAGAGGATGAGGGGAGAGGCAGGAAAAACGTGTGCGTCCGTACCCCTTCTCCCACTCGCCCGACGACACAAGTGATCACACACACCGAGGGAGAGGAAAAACGACGCTTTGCAACCACGAGCCACGGCTGACGAAAAAACTGCCCCTTCCCCTCCCCTTCAACGTCGCATGGTAACGAGGTGAGGTGGCGTATTTATAAAACTGTCCTCCCACTTGCAAAACCCTACCTCACACCTCTAGCCAGCCTTCACAAGCCTCTGCCCCCCCCCCCCTCCCTCTTACCACCCCCTCACACTCAGCCACCTTCCTCCACGTACAGCCCTCCTTCCACTCCTTGGGGCCAAGGACATGGTATGCAGTATGAAGGTTGGTTCTGTTCAACGCCCAGGACTGCGTCACATACGTGCGTGCGCCTAGGTATGTAAAGAACGGAAGGAGGAGAGTACAAAGTAGTAGCAGTCGTTCGGGTGAGGAAACTAACAGCTAAGGTCACTTACGCCATTTATGATAAGTGTGCCATTTTGGTAGGGGTAGGCATATTTGTAGTAGATTGTAGAGGCCAAGACTTTGTGGAATTTCATACTATTTAATGAAAAAGACAAACTTTAGCTATCCACAGGGTGGAAAAATTTATTCGACATGTTTCGCTACACTGTGGCATCTTCAGGAACATGTCAGTGACAGGACAGGATCTGACTCAGAAATTTTATCCGGAAAGGAATCTAGTTATTCTTATTTCAATCTGGACTTTACGAAGGCTTATTGGTGGAGATGGAATGTTTCAATATTTGGTAGGTACCCAGGTGCAAAACTTAGGTGATGTTACAATGCAAAGGTATGACTATCATTTCATGAAAGAGGTTTGAAAACTACAATTCCCACTCAAAATCAGGTCGGTATGGAAGCCTCCCACGTATGTGTCGGATTGCAGGCTAAAAGTTCTTTTCTGAGTGATAGAAATATATTCACTGAGGTATATGAGAACTGTAATTCGAAAAAGCAAATTTGGAAAATTCTTTTACTCTTATATTTGATATAGTAGCAATAAATGCTGATCTCAAAATTTTTTTTGTGATTTACTCAAGAAGCCTTACTGAAGTTACAAGAAGAAATCTTGGTAAAAAAGTGTCATAGAATAAATCAATGGAAGACATTCTATTTATTAAAATTACTTACGGCATAACCTTGCAGTCGCTAAGTCCAGAGGCTATTTCAGTACTGTAGTAATGGCTATCGGCTGTACCAATAAACATTTTTCGTCACCGTGATATTCCTCATTTATGGCAAGTCTTCTCTTCAAAATACCTCAAGAAATACCTAAATTTAGACCTAATTCCCTCGAAGGAGGCAGTGAGAGAGTGAATTTTCTTCAAGTATTGCATATTTACGGATGTGCAATATTCAATGAGCAGAAAATGATATGCAAATACATAATCAAAGCATGAATTATTCAATGAAATTATCTTTCATGGACTCTTATAGGCCGGTTGAAACATGACATAAATGTTGCAAAGGGTCCTAAGGACAGAAATGAGATAGTAGAGGCCAGAATAAAGAATACCATTGGCCTATACATGAGGTTTCTCCTACCTAGGTCGTTAATATTCTTGTGATAACATACCTAAAGACTTGAAATCGAGCTCTTAGAGGTGGAAGATTCTTCCAACTCATCACGAATTACGAAAACGGAGCAAAACAGCGACTGAACAGTGGAACAAAGCTACATTGGGATCTACTCCAGAGTACCGAATTTCAATTAGAGATCCAATTGGAAATATCCTCTTTTCCGTATTCTATTGTGCATACAAATCAAAATCCAACTATAATTAACACATCCAATCCAAGTCTATGTAACACAAGGCTGCCTTCCGCATCTCTAGCCATCTCTGTCAAGGGAAATGCCTTATAGAAAGTAAATAGTAGATCTAAAATTTTGAATGCCTCAGAACTTCACAAGTTTTGTCGAACGAAAGGTTACGAGGCCAGTCCCCTCATCAATGCGTGTGTCATCTAACGTTGGCTAGCATCCCTAACATTTATTCCATAAATCTTTTCCCTTACTTTCATCCTCATTTGTCCCGTTCATCTTCCTATCAAAATCATCACTAGTCATCAATTCCAAGATTGGGTGACGCAGGATTCAATCGGTTCTTCTATCAGCTTAATTCTACATATTTATGTAACTCTTCTCTTTTACATACTTCAATATTTGTATTTATTCTCGTTCACTTTTCCCTCGACGATTGCCTTCCTCTGGCTATCACATCTCACGTCACGTTGCGATTAGATATCGCGTCCTTTTGCAAGTAGTGAACACACATCTATATTTTCCCACTTTTACTTGGACTTCTTCATTTCTTATCGTAATCACTCTCTTTTAAACTTTCTTGACATTTATGCAGCTGTAATCACCCTCGCGTCACTGCTTTAATAAAGATACAAGTACTAACCTTGCTCTACTTGAAGACGATCTGTATGCTTCTTTGCAAGACGTAGCAGTCCCATCATTCCTCAGGCAGAATTACTTATCTACCGAGGGAAGACCATTGAGAAGTGACGACAATATATATCTCAAGGAAATGCATATAGCATAAAGGTTACTTGGAATAATGAGTAGAGTATAATTGCAAGTTAAAAATTATTGAATGAAAATCAGGTACCTTTTATTCGCCATATGTTCATGAAGAGAATCGAGCGTATTATAAAATGACTAGTTTAAAAAATGGAGCAACAGTTCAAGATTCTAGGCAATAGTCCTAAAAAATTATGACACGGTCGCCATTATTTTCTGTCCAAGTGTAACAGTCAATGCATTTCGGAATTATTTTTCTCTCAGAATACTTACCAAAATTCTTATTTTGACGGATTCATTCAGTTTCTTTTAGTTTATTTGTTTTTTTATTTCTGATAAATTTTCCGCCACAAATTATAAACCTATTTTTCATATCACCTTTTCATTTCGCAAATGTGACGGTCTGGATGATTCTTCGCGAATAAAATTTTGAATTACATTCCACTGATATTTAATTTCACGAGTCTATTCACCGCGGTCTACCTATTTTAAAAATCCAATATGATATCAATGCAATTTACCTTAGGCAAAAGCGACCAGAAAACCAGATTTTCGGAAAAGCAAAATCTAAACAGGTATATTAAAGCCGAAACCCTCCAGCTTCAAACGACCCACTTAAGGAAGAGTGATTCAGTTACGAGTCAACCTTCTTCAAGATTTTACCCAGAGTTCCCCATCGTGCCGGTGTGGCATACATCGTATATATACACATGTATGTAGGTACCTCCTGCTTTCTTATCTCAAGTCGTTAAATCACTTGGGTTCATGGCGGGAGGAAAATGAGAACAAAAGACGACCGCATTATGGTATCGACGAGGCGAGAAAATATAGCGCTCCATAACCATCCCGTAGCGGCACGGAGCCCAAATGACGGCAATGGCTTTATGGGGGTTGTTTTGATGAAATGTGGGTTCACTTAAGCATGAGAGGGGTGGGTGGGAGAGGGAGTAGGAGAACCATCGAAAAAGATGGGGACAGAGAAGAAAATCATGATTTTTATTTTCGGGACCGCGTCGGTTTTAAGTAACAAGTAGTATTTATGGACGAGGGCAAAAAATAAAATAATATTGGAACGTATCCGAGAGACGGGAGAGACATTGGATGGAGGGGAAAAAAAAAGATTCACCCATCATATTCATTGCCGATGGCAGCTGGTTTTTGAGGGGAGTTCATTCAAAAGCCCGAGAACTGGACGAAAAGACAGCACTCTCCGTGCCACGAATAATCGACGTTGATTAATAAATGAGCAACCGTTAATTTTCATTAACTCGGATACGTGTCATGCCCTTTTGTGTGCGTGGAAACATGTTTTATTAACGACAAAGTCACTCTCCGTGCGCACGGAGGCGGAAATTTCGGAGAGCTTTGCGTTTAATGAATTTATTAAATGCTGCGAAATGAAAAATATCACTTTTTCATTAAATTTTAATCGAGGAATTCTTTCAAATATCACGCTGCATTCCTCACTGAGCTGCCAATGCAATACGAGGAACAGTGATTTAGAAATGCACCGATCGCAGAGAGAAAAAATAATGGCTATTATTGATAATTCTTCATGTTTTCTCCTCCTGGAAACAGAGTTTAGCGTTACTATTTGGAAGGGAAAATGATTCCTCCGAGCAACAAGAATCATGCAATATAACCCTTAGTAAAGTTATCCTATAGAGCATATCATATTATATGCTTTCATTCCATTCCCTGCGGTATTTTTCACAGACTAAAAGAGTTCACCTGTAATGCTATTCATTGAAATATTTAAGGCATATCGTTGCCATTTACAAGAAGAGTTTTATTCTCAACTAAAGTTTAAACACTTTTAAACAGCAATTTGAAGGTTCTATTGAGATAACAGCGCAGAGATGACGAATATTTGAAGTGAAAAATTACCAAAATTTTTTATTAATACCTACATTCCATCAAAAGGGGGGCTTGTTTACATTTATTCACAGCAGCTTGCACTAGCGTGATCAATTATAAGGTAAGAGAGTAAAATTTTTATTGAAACCCATCAAATTTTGTTTGCTGGTTCAACTCAATTATCTTAATTAGTACGAAAAATTGTTCGGAAGATATTGAGAGCGATTCGCTAGGAGCGCCTATGGGGTCTGTGCCAGTGAAAATAATGGGAAACACCCGAAAGAATCCATGATCCTGCCTGTAATACCGACATGAAAACAACACAAGTAGACGTTTAACGAAGCCAAATCATAGTAATAGATAAAATCCATCCATACAAGTAAGAAATGTACTTCTATTCTTAATTCTTCAATCTTAACTCTATAGAAGGGTAGAGTTACATCATTACGTTTCGCACTAACTATTACTATGTGCATTAAAGATTGTGCTTGATGCCTTCCATTCAATTATTTTCATACTAGAGTTCAGATTAAATATAACGCATTAGTTCTTCCTAAAAAAAACATGCTGCTCAACCTAAGTTTTAAATATTTCGACACTGAAGTCATGTGTCATGAATTATAGTGACTCAATATTTTAAGTTATTTGTACAAATAATTTACATACTTTTATGAAGAAGATAAATATGATGTATGGTGATCTTCACCCCCTGCTTCACACCCTCGCGATGGCTTTCAGGTAGTTGCGTAGATGTGGATAAATTGGTGCTCATAAGGTAATGTATCCTACCGCCAACATCTATTGCTAAAACTTATCGAAAATAGGTAATTTTGAGAAATAGTCTTTTAAAATAATGCCTGTTTCAAAAGGTCTAAAACCAAAACTATTACGGGAGCGTCATACATTAAGGAGAGATATTGACCCCCTGCCATACACACTTATGGTGGCTTGCAGGGTATTAAGTAGATTAGATAAACTTATCAAGGATTATGTAAAGTTCAATTCCCATGTACGAGGCTCTTTTTCATATTACAAAAAATATTGATAACGTCCTGGGATTGCGTCATTCATTTTACCAGATGTTAAAAATAAATGATAAAAGCCAATGCGTCCCAAAAGAGAAATCTTACACATAGCCTAGTAAATGAATACGTCTAGCGAGGGAAGAGTAGAGCTTCTTTTCAGTCTGTTTGTGTTTTCATCTCGAAGCTGGGTTGACTATTTATCTACTTTGGGTGATTGAATATAGAAGGCAGTATATCAGCATTTTACAATAAAGGTATTCATTTACGTAACTATAGTTTCGAAAAGAAATTTTCCAAAAGTGACTCGAACGTCTTTTACCCTTCTTCAATGTCCTTCAATCTGCTACTAGTAATAAGTTTCCACGTGCTCAGTATCCTGCAACCATCTCTAGGTTTAGTGGCCGGAAGTGAATTTTACCCTAAAATGCAAGTATGTACATATAACTACATATTTGGTGAGTACGCCGAATGAAAAATGATGTTTGATAGATTCATACCAGGCACGTGCAAATAAATGATTAGTAACTGCCAAGGTTCACCACTATGCCCTTTATTTGAATGAGCATAAAGTTAGACTGAACGAAGCCTCGACGTTCTCGCAGGAACGTTAGTGGGCCCACGTGCTGGCTTTTGGCAGTGAACTTTAGGTACTTATATAAGTTTTCCCATTACTTCCACTACCTTTCCAAGTAACTCAGGTGAACGTGACTGAAATTTGAATGCAAAAGGAAGAATGAATGAACTTATAAGTAACTCATTTCAGTACGTATCTTGCTTCTATACTCGTGTTTTCCAATAACATCACTCAAAGTTCATAGATAGACGCATTTCCGCTAATTATGATTTCCACGAATGGGGGCGTTTACTCGGAACCGAAATCGCGATTTTGTATACGAAATCATTAGATGGTAATGAAAAAGGAATTTTAGTGAATAAATTAATCTTCTAACCACAACCATTAACTAATAAATAAAAATTAAAATAAGCAAAAGGTGACGCCCACCGAAAAAGCTGCTCTGATAACAATGACGTCATTTTCCTCCCGTCCTTAACTACTCTTATAGGAAGGGAAGGGAGTTCAGGGGGATTTTCGGAAGGTCTGCTCGCACAGATCCTGTCGCAACTGCTCCGATTGGCAGAGTCAGCTGTGTCCCCCCTTTGCGGTAAGGCGAAATAGCTTCGCGGGCTCAGTTGTATTGGACGAAGTCGATGACGTCAGATGTTGCACCACGCCCACTTTTTCGAAAGGGTTAAAAACATCAGTTTTTCACCGCTTATAACTCGAGAAATAATTGACGGATCAAAAAACGGAAAAACAGGTCTTTTTATTTTACAAATTCTATCATATTCGGCAATAAAAAAAATATGGTAAACGACCCATTGGTGTAAAGTATCTACCTGCAAAGGTGGTATTACTTCTCAACGTGATGCAGAAGACTGAGTTTAGATTGTTAATTTAGCTGGGCTACCTTCAGAATCTCGACTACAGTGTTACTTATACTGCTAACGTTATAGAATCTCTATTATTAGTTAAAGATTCTCCTCAATGTGATTCAAAGCGGTATAAAGCGGGGGAATAGAAACTTTGCAGAGTGAATCATCACACCAATTGGACTCGAAGTAGAGATTTTAATACGCGAGCAGTAGAAGCGACACTGAGTTGAGATTCTAATTAATACCCTAAACCAGTGTTTCCCAAACTGCGCACCGTGGAACCCTTGATTGTGCCCTAGCCCTGAGTGATTGATTATCAGTAGCCCAAGTTCTTTCCTACGATTTGTTGCTTTATAAATATATACCTTATTATTCATACTAGGGTTCACGTGTCGTGTATATTGCCCTCATAGAATATAAACAGGCTAAACCTAACATATCCTGGGAGTCCACATGAAAGTTATGCTTAAAAAAGGGTTCCGTGGATGAAACTGTTTGGGAACTACTGGCGTAAACAATAACTATTCATCACTCTCGAACTATACGCAATTTATATTAAAAACCTTGAGGCCAAAATGTTTACCAATCTCTCCTGGCAAAATCATATCCATGGAATCTCGAATAAAGTCTGTAAATTCTGTCATAACTAAAAATAAGTGAAGTCCCGTGGCCTGTCGAAATTAGGAAAAAATGAAAACAAATATTGTTTTTCAGCATTTTGATTATTGCCGTCTAGTTTACAATGATATTCTCGATGAACTTGATATTATACTTCGACGTTTTCTTAACTGCTATTTTAGATTTACTGACAACCTCCGGAGATATGTAAATATAACACCATACCTTAAGGATATCGGCTGGCTGTTTAAAAACGACGTAAACATTTTCTCACTGTCTTTCTCCATGCCAAATTTCGTTTTAAAAGTCCTGAATATTTATTTAATCTCTTTAAAACTCTTCCTAAAACCACCAATATCACAACTAGTTATGATGCCAACTTCACTTACTGCCCATCTCATCGGACAACATGTTTCCAAAGCTCTTTCCAGGTTGTATCTAGCCTCGAGTCTTCAGAATACCTTGCCTATTGAGGTTAAGGATATTAGAGCGATAAAAACTTTCAAGTCTAAAGTGTATAATATTCTAGTGCATACTACCCCCTCATAAATAAAATGCGATTTGTACTCATTTAATTCTTATATTATCTATGTTACGTTTATCATTTGTTATTGTATTCTTTTTGGTAATTATTGCATTTATCTGATTTTCATGTTTGTGATTTATTTCTCACAATGAGCTTAATAGTTTTTTTTTGCTATTCGTAATATATTTGGTATGTAATATGTACTCAAATTAAGTATTCATGTGTACGTCACTAGTTCTAATAACGAACGCAACTTAATTTTTTATTGATATTTGCAATTTATTTCATATTGTTGATATTGTTTTTCTTCTTAGAGGACATTTGTCCTAGAACAATAAAATATTTCAATTCAATTCGATCACAGCCTCTACATTAACCCTGGAATATCTTTAGTGAAGAATAATATGATGCATGGCATAAAATGGATTTGAGAATTAGACTTGAGTGTAAGATGGCATGATAAGACTAGAAGCTTTAGAAATGTGGCCGTAGAGGTGACTGGAAAAAGCGTGAGGGTCGGAAGAAAGGTCGAACGAAGAATTGTTGACCATGGTAGGGAGGAAAGAAGAAGTTTCCGCAAAGGAAGGACGAGTAGGCGCATGGAGCAGGTACGTAAGTAAGGAAAATGGAATGCTGAAGGCCGTTATCAAAGGTGGAAATAAGCAAGGTAAGGAAGGTATCGAAGGCTGGGATAGCGAGGAAGTGATATGTTGAAAGAGGAAAACTTTTTTTGGACAGTATGGGGAGAGAAAGTGCATCGATCAAAAGAGAGAAACAACTTAGGGAAGGAGCCATTCGTTCAATGAAATGGGAGTGCGAGTAGGAACACTCCATCAAAACCTACCCAACCGGAAGAAGACTATCAATCGATACGCATTAAAGAAACCGTAAGAGTTCTACAAAATTAGCTGTTTGCGTCTTTAAGTGTTTTTCTACCTCTAATTAAACAAATAAACGCAAAAGACATCGCTAATTTCCGTTTAGTGTTAGCAGAGAGGGAATAAAATTTTCTTGCCCTTGCTGCTGATAACAACATCGAAGTACATTTATTTTATTGTGATTAACGACGAATAGGCTGTTGATATAGTATGGCAAAACTTTCATGGTAGCGTGATGGCCATCATCATCATCAAGGGTCAACAATCCTAGGATTGGTTTGACGCAGCCCTCCACTCGATTCTTCTATCGGCCAACCTCTTTATATTAACGTAGTTCCTCTCTTTCACGTTCTTTACGACCTGTTCTATGTAACTCATACGAGGCCTGCCTTTTCCATCCTTCCCGCTCACTTTTCCTTCGACGATTGTCTTCATCAGGCCATCGTATCTTAAGATGTGGCCGATTAAGTGGTCCCGTCTTCTTTTTATAGTTTTCAGCAGTCTTCTCTTTTCTCCCACTCTTCTTAGAACTTCTTCATTTGTCACTCGGTCGATCCATTTTATCTTCATCATTCTTCGATAGCACCATATTTTGAATGCTTCCATCCTTTTCGTCTGACCATAAAGGATAAAAATAATAGATGACTAACCTCTCGTAATTTTGTGTACAGTTGTTAACCGTAATGACACGAGCCTGTTGCTGAGTTAGATGGTGTAGTGGTTAGAGTCGTCATTCTATGGTCCGAAGGTCCCAAGATATATTTCTAGTGATGGAGAATTTTTTTTGGGAAAAATTCTTGACAATTTCTTTCAGATTTTGTTCTGATCTTGTCAAAAAGTTTTTTTTTCTATGGTAGACTGGACCATAATCACAAAACTAGAGAAATTGATTGCCGAACTGACAGATTCAAAATGTCCTTTTTTCCTCGTACTATTAGGGATATGAATAACAGTAAAGATATCTAGTACGAGTGTAGCAATGGATAACATTGGTAGCTGCATGTTGGTATAAGGACTTAAAGCTAACTCAACTAACAGAATGTTTTTGCATGCATGCTTTGCTATTTTTATTTTTTTGAATAGCGTAGTTTTGAACAGTACCTATACAAGTACTAATCCTTTTTATGCATGTTATATAGTGCATGTTTGGTGAGAGTTCACCCCCTGCCACACACCTTTATGGTGGCTCTCAGGGTATTATGTAGATGTAGATGAACCATTCCGCACATCATATTTATTTTACGAGATTTTATAGGTGGTTACCCCACTGCAGAGTGATTTCTCAAAGTAGGTACCAAAGCAATGTTTTATTTATTCACATCCTTGGACAGTTGATAAATTACGGTCGGCTTTTCAACTTAGGGTCGCAAGAAATGAAGCGGTTGGAATAGCAGTCTGTTTGATTTGAACTCTTGTTTGCTCAATTTGACGAGCTCATCCACACCTTTACACGCCCTCGCGATTTCCCCCTCCAAGAAAACGCCTTATCTCACAAGTCAGCAATGAACACGACAGTACCTGGCTCAATGACAGGTTGCAATGGCGCACCAACCCATGTTCACACTGACTTTCCGCCTCCAGAATGTTATCTCAATCGAGAATTGAAGGCATAGGTTTGGCACGACTGAATATATTAGGAATGCATTGACGAACCCGCTAATCAGTATTCCCATTACAGTCTTTTCTAACAAATAAAAATAAAGTTTATTAAAGTTTAAGGGAATAATAAAAATGAAGTTTGATCTTTAGTAGCCGAAGTAGAGTAGTAGCCGAAAAAAAACAGCAAACAATTTACGAAGTTGATAAAGGCATTGCGCCGATCAACTCTTGAGAGACTTGTCAATTTGTGAGTCAATTATGGCTACATACAAAATTTGGTAACATCACTTTGCCCTCACATCCTGAGAATATTGAATCAATACGACTTAATGGAAAATCCACGTTTTAGTGCGATACATTACGGCTTTGAGAGGCCGATTAAAAAATGGTTTTGAAGCGCATTCAGAGAATGTTCTTCAAAATTCCATCGGGTATGAACATGAAGTTGGAAAAAAGGGAACCAAACGTGAATTCATATCAAAAGAGGTAATCCAATATCCAAAGAGATATTTCAACATCTCCTGGTCTCTACTCAAGTGCCGTGTGGAGAGGAATTTATGTTCACAGCACCGTCCGTCAAATGGGACGTCAATCCTTGAACCCCTTGGCACCTTTCGTTAAGAGCAGGCTAATGCCGCTTACCATCCTACCGGTCTCTACCCTTCCTGCGTTCTCATGATGGTCTGTACATCTTCACATTTGCCCACTTATCCTAAATCACGTAAACGATCCTTGACGTAGGTCGCGAACCCTGGAAAATTACTAATAGCATGATACTCTATCAAGACTTACCCAAACAGGTGGACGACTAATAGTATGATAGTCTAATTTCCTATTTGTACCTACTAGTTCGTAAATAAGGGCTTAGCTGTCGATCTTATCCTAAAAAAGACTAATAATGAAATCAGATCATCCCTCCTCCTAGCAACATAACTGTGGCCTATTTTGCACTGCCGCTCAAATGACCTCAGTTGTCTTACCTCTCCCACAATAGCAGCAGCAAACAAGTTGCAACAAGGAGGTCTGTTCCGGTAGTATGACCCCCGATAGGCATTGCCTAGGCGGTGTGTTGACGACGGGCAATCTAAACGAACCAATCAGCGGAAGGGAATTTTTTCAGGTGGGGTTGGTCGCTCGAACTTCAATTAGGAAGGTAACGCCACCAGGGGGGTTGTGTTTGAAACCGTCTAGATAATCTCGAATAGATAAACAAGGAGCCGTGTGTTATAAACACGCATGGTTCGCAAATTGGGTGTGTTAAATCCGCTGATTCATTGTTTACAATTGTGTTTTATCTCATCTGGGGGCTCTGTACTTGAGACACATGAGGAAAACTCAAGTGAAAACAATTAAACACGAAACACTATCGAGCGATTTGGACATAATAAATTTGCAAAACATTCGTGTTTGTACCACGTGAATCCTTGGTTACCTATTCGAGATTATTCCGACGGTTTCAAACACAACCCCTCAGCGGAGCTAAGAAACTTGGCGCTTTCACAATCCTCGCCAACTTCGTGACCTTCAAGAAACTTGCCGCTTTGGGCGGGGAACGGCTGATTGTGAGTTAGCCCGATCCCACATAATCTCCCGTACATCGGAAATCTTTGAGTAAGGTCGTGATATGAGGAGTGGTTTGTTATTGAGAGAGAGAGAGGGGGGTTGGTTAGTGGGGGAAAATTCCAGAATCGAACGCAAACACGATTAAAAACAAGAGTGCCCTCGGGATCCTACGCTCAGGGGAACAGTGAGCAGCGGATAAAGGCGGTCTCTTGCACGAATGCGATCAATGTGATACGATAGACCTATTCATTCCTCAAACAAATCAGAATTCAATTACGGTGAGACCCCTAACATTTGCGAATAATCTCTAAGGGGTCGTCGAATAATATCTCACCCATGTCATGTTCTCGAAGGCGAGGGTCAGATTAAAATGAAAATATAATATGGTAAAACATATAATGTCAATGAGATACTTTTTTTACGATTTAATTTATGCCACTATTTAACATATTTCAACAGTAAAATCAACAACGAAGTACTCAAAGTTACTGATTAGATAGATATGTAATATAGTAATGCAGTTTTAAAGATTATTTTCCCTCGACCGCATTATAATTTGAATTAACTATGTAGTTTATAAGTGATAATTTATGGTTAAGTGTAAATGCTTACGATATTTGAATTTATTTGTGGCATGTATCCACAAATATTTCTGTCATATAAACCAGTATCTGCCCCTTAAGATGATTGCTTGGAATTAGAGTTTGTATTCCGTGTGTACGTTTCTTCTTTACTGGATTAATTAATTAAACCACAATAAAACCAGCGAAACAGTCACAAATGTTGGTATAGTAAGGGTTTCTGAATTTACTAAATAAGAACACCGCTCGTATAGTCACTAACGCTATATAAGAATATGCCTGTTATAGAATCATCCCCTGCCACTCACTCTTGCAATGGCTTACAGACACTGCGAAGATGTAGATTTTCACATTAGTCACCGCTAAGGAGGATGGCAGAGGCCAGGGTGTTAGATCGACAGTCATTGAGGGAGACGTCCCATCGAGAAACAAAAGAGATGGGGAGAGCGTGCGTTTGGTGTACTTAGCTGTTATGAAGTTTCAATTATATTGTGAAGCGTTACGACGTGGGTTATGATTGACTTTAAGCATAGGAATAAGGAAAAACCTTTCGAAAATGAAAGAAGAATTCTCCCTCCTTCTCCGCAATCTTATGCCGGTGGTAAAAAGGGACTCGGAAGAACATCGAAACCGCAGATATCGACCTTCCGGAACATATCGAATCTCGCTAGAAAGTAATGCAAACTTACCTCAGTCATTTGGGAAACCAAGTGATTCTCTTCAAACGTCTGGCGAAACGTAAGTATCCTTGATAACGTCAAATTCGGTCTCTCGGACAAGAGAAGGAATCCTCCGAGAAGAATGAAATGGACGATGAAGAAAAGACAGCGATGCACAATATTCACACCACAGGAAGTAATATCCAACGGAAAAACTGGTGTAAGTAGCGAGGTATTAAAAAAAACGACACGCACAATGTGTAGGAGGCAGCCGAAGGAGATGAGCGGTGCACAACACAACATAAGAACACAAGTGTAGGAATACGGAGTTTTTAACTACGGCGCTTTCAGACGAAACCCGAAGGCTCACGAACCGACTGTCGGCGGGAGTGAGACGGCGGAGGAGGCGGTGGAGGGGTAGTGCGGAGAGGGAAGGGGTAGGATAGGAGGGGAGGGGGAAGGAGAAGTGTTGAACACAGGATGGCAGGAGAGGGAGAAAGTAGATAGAGGTTTGTTCTGCCCCCTGGGACGGAAATGGGTGGGGGCTTACGTACAGGACTTATTTAACTATGCTCATTCGAGGGAGATGGAGTGACGAGGTTTTTCCCACTCTTGCTAGTTGCAGTATAATTGTATCAAGGTTTTTCAATTACATAATAACGTTATAGTGCTACGGTAGCAGTGGAATTAGGTTTTACAATCATCCAACTTCTTAGTGAATATAGCATCATCTAACTAAACTTAATACATAGCTTGATCCTAAGACGAGCAGGTTACCAATGCCCGCGGTGGGATATGAACCCGCGACCTTTGGGTCACCAGACCAGTCATTTACATATCTAGAAACTGTGACAGACCACTTAAGTCTATTGCATAGTCAAATCTATCTAAGTACTGTGCTTTATTCTAAACAATTTTATTTCAGCAAATTTTTATCATTAAATTTTAGCCATTCCAAATTTCAAAAGAGCTTTTCTCTAAAACAATCGAATGTTACGCGCTCTCGCTCGAATTCTTTTCATTACACGGTAATCACTATGCCAAAATGCTCTGATATGTGACATAAGTACATTGAATTTGGAGTAAGACGAAAAACCTATGCGCGAACTTTGATTTGAATCCACGGCCTTTTCATTGCAAGGTCGACTACTCACATTCTGGAACAAAGATCGAATCCAGGCTAATGTTTCACCGGGAATTCCGTAATGATGTCTTGCGGGAAACGTTTGAAATCGGTCAACACAGATTTGTGTGGTGTTAAGAAGAGCGGTCATCAATCGGTGGTTAGGGATGGATTTGATCTTTGGTCATTATTTGCTTGATCACAGGGATACATTTACTATAGTATTGGATTGACTCGATTCTTATATTTTGTTAGGAGGCAGCATTCTTTGAAAAAAATGAACAATTCATAGTTGTGAGTTTATTGACCCGTAAGGTCCAAATGGTTGGAGACCGTTGGGTTGGAATAGGAATGTTCCATCCCGAGGACCCGGGTTCGAATGCCAGCAGAGCAGGATATTTTCCAGTGGCATGCCGATCCCTACGCGAGTGCTCTGTGGAGAGCTCTTGTCAGTTCATCCCTCCTTCCGTCGGGTTTCCATCCTTTCACCATACACTCCCGGATTCCTCTGAGAAATCCCTGTAAATTGCGGCATTTGGCTCACACTGGCTGGGAAGCTAGTACTTTATACACCACACCAGCTCGATGCCCAACACACCTCACATGGAAGCAGAATCGCTTTTCATTACGGGGTTGATTCTGATTAGACGGTTTAAAAATACATCCTCTTTAAAATCCAATAGTGGCATCGCGCTTCTCGAACTTTGCAACGAGCGGAAAATACCTATTCCGATTTACTGCTTGTGTTTTTTTCCTATCAATCAAGACTAGAGATTGAAAGCTATACAGAGACAGACAGAGAGAAAAAATTGACAGCCAAAAATGGAAATGACATCTTTTATTAGAGAGGAAAGAAGGATGAAATTCCCAAAGCACTTTCTGAAACTCTATTATCGCACAGGGCTCAGGGATGGCAACATTTAGTCAATATAGTATAGGCAATCTTAAGTTTTTCCTTAGCATTTTTGAGATTCGTCAATGCTTGGGGTTTGCCCGAGATACAAAATTTTGTCCCCAGAATAAGTCCTTTGAATTCCGATTTCAAAGCTAAAGATCCCGAGACTCTTGCTGCAGTGTAACGTCACGCTCCTTAAATTTGTTTGCTATGCATTTATTTTTATGGTTGCTATTTTCTTGCTGTTGAATAATGATCGGAGTCAGCTGAGAAAACCGAGAGAGGTGTAGCGGAAGGCAAAGAGATAATATTGATAATTTTCTCCCCACCCTTATCTTTACTAAATAAAGCGAACATACTACGATGTGTTTACCTTCATAATTTAGCGCTGACAAAACAACAAGACGCTATAGCAGCAATTGTAAGTATCGCGAAGGAATGGTGTGATCCATCAGAATCGGACAGGCGGAAGTTATCGAATTTCACATTGTTCAGCACGAATCGATTTAAAAACTTCACCAAATTTAAATCGTGATTTCGAGAACTTGGGTAGGAATGATTTTAAGTACCTAGGGTGCGGGAAGAGCATGAGCAGTATTGAAGAAGGGTTTGAGGCTGAATATGGTGTGAGAGCTGGTCACCCCGAAAGCACTTCGATTCCTCTTAACCACCCCATACTGGTAGGCACGATATTTGCTTCGGGGGGAGGGGCTAAGTCTAGTGCAGCGTAACTTGAAAAAAATCAGCCTCGCCCGTTCGGTACCGACGTGTTGCTAATCTCTCCCCTTAATTTTTAGTGTTTGGTATTTAGTTTCACAGTGTCTATTCCTATCTCTTCTCACTGGTAAAGTTCACTGCTTACATTGCTATGAAGCAGTTAATTTGACCGGCACCAAAACATAAGTTCAACGCATACATAAATATCAGAATATCTGTTTGAAAAGAATAACCTATTAATCACACACCTGCATCAAACTAGTGATCAAGTTTGAAGACACTTAACACGGAATTACACGCAGTGTAATCCAGATTATCATGCCCAGTTAAAATCAGAACAACAAAATTATTGGGACAAAATTTCGGGGGTGGGGGGAGGTTGGAGAGGGGTGGAGGGGCTGAAGCCCCAGAGTCCCCCCCTTTGCGATAAGGCGAAGTAGCTTCGCGGGCTCAGTTGTGATTGGACGAAATCGATGGCGTCAAAGGTTGCACCACGCCCACTTTTCCGAAAGGGTTAAAAAGATCAGTTTTCGCCGCTTTAACTCGAGAAATAATTGACGGATCAAAAAAATCCCCCCCTGGCTACGTGCCTTAATAGTGGGGCTCCTTAGGCTTTAGGTAAGGTGGAGAGGGCAAGGGGGATAGGGGACGAGGGGGGGATAGAGAGGCGATGGAAGAAAACCTGAGAGTGGATCTAGAAGTTCCTCTAGTCCACCCTTCCGCTGATAAAAAACAACATCGATTCACCCGGGGATAGTCTTGTTAAGAAAAAAACATTAGAGATGGGTCGTATGGCAGATTTATCGAATACGACTATTAAAATTCGAGAATTAAATCATGACTCGAATTTCAAGTACTATAATTACAATTGTCATGCAAAACGTTATACATTTTTTAATTTTAGAATTGTGGCTAGCGGTGACTAGTTTTGGTGCGTAATTTATGTTGAAAACGCAACAGTTTTGCCAGAATTCCATATTCTGAAAGTGTTGCCATTCTACCATAAATTACGAGGCAAACCCATCAACTGACTCTTTTATCTCCGCCACATTCTGGAGGCATATGTGATGTAGTTCATAAGAACGCAAATTGGGGCGTTTACTCGGACCCGAAATCGTAACTTTGAACACGAAATTGTTAGATGGAAACGATAAAACGAATTTTAGTGAAAAAATTAATCTTCTAACCACAACCATTCACTAATAAATAAAAAATTAAAATAAGCAAAAGCTGACGCACACCTAAGAAGCTGCTTTGATAATTGACGTCATTTTCCTCCCGTCCTTGACTGCTTTTAGCGGAAGGGAAGGGAGTGGAAGGGGGTTCTCGGAAGGTCTGCTTGCACAGACCCTGTCACAATTGCTCCCATTGGCAGAGGTAGCTGTGTTCCCCCCTTTGCGACAAGGCGAAGTAGCTTCGCGGGCTCAGTTGTGATTGGACGAAGTCAATGACGTCAGAGGTTGCACCATGCCCACTTTTCCGACAGGGTTAAAAACATCAGTTTTCGCGGCTTATAACTCGATAAATAATTGACGGATCAAAAAACGGAAAATACGAGTATTTTTATTTTACAAACTGTATCAGATCTGGTAATAAAAGAAATATGGTAAACGACCCCATTTTAGCTTGATTAGCATAACTATTCGAGATATCAAATATCGAATTCTTATAGGATATTTATTCCAGAATATCGAATACTTTCCAGTATTCGAGATATTTGAGTACCTACTAGCACATCTGTAAAAAAATATTTCCTGCAAGATTCTGGCGGGAATGGGACACGAAACCAGAGGAGGCTACAACCCCACTTCCTAGCTCTCCTTACGTAATCGTCTCCCATTCGCTCTGGAAATCCACGACATTCCGACCCGTTTGCCTCGAATTTCTCCTCCACTTTCCTCCTCCTATCTCCTGCCTCCATCTTCCAGTAGAAAGAACAAAAGAGGACGAAAATGACTCCCCAGACCACAACAGCTTGTTGCATCACCGGGTGACGTAGCCTGACTGGAAGCAACCCTCCCTCCCCAATCAGCTGACCGTGTGGGCGAAGTGGCCGGGAACATGGTTTCATTTTTTCGCTCTCGAGAATGTGTGGATCTTTCTTGAGGGGAGAGGATTGGGATGGGGATGTACTAGGCCTGCACGATATATCGATATATCGTAAAATATCGCGATATATTAATATATCGCGAATCCTATATTGAGTTTTTAAAATTGACGATATTATATCGGGGCACGATAAGATATCGAGGCACGATAAATATCATGATATCGCGTCCCGATAAAATATCACGATATCTATGCATGCACTGAACAATGCATGTTACTGAAAGTTACTTTTGGTAATCATCTAAAGTAAGATCACATGATTCTAGCAAGCCTAATAGTTTGTTTGTTTCAATATCTTTAGATCAGCGGACAATACATGCACTAATTTACAAACAGTTGTTTTCAGTTTTTTCCAAAATTTGAACATGACGTCACCTATAAACTATCAGACCACTGAAATTGAAAGAGAGAGTGAGAGAGAACTGCTGAGAATTTGAATTACCAGATAGCAGAATAGTAAGTTTTCAAACGTACTTGCTCCAGCTTATGCGAAGGCCAACTCAACGGCCGGTCTTTTTCCGATATCACAATCTTTTTTCGTGATATTTATCGTGATAATGTATCGTGGTATTTTATCGGGGCGCGATATCGTGCTATTTTATCGGGACGCGATATCATGATATTTTATCGCTAGATTTATCGCTATATTTATCGTGATATTTATCGCGATATTTATAGCGATATTTATCGTGCCCCGATATATTATCATGCCCCGACAAAATATCGTGTCCCGACAAAATATCGGGGCACGATAAGACGATATTTATCGTCACGATATGAGTTATCGTTATCGCCACCTTACGATATGCTAACATTATCGTATAGGGCGATATTGAATTATCAATATCGCCCATGCCTAGGATGCACCCAGTATTTTTTTTTGGGGGGGGAGGAGAGATGGAAGATGGTCACCGATAGGGGAGGGGGTCAACGAGACTCACTGAGGGCAGCATGCGACGCCGCGTCTGGCGAGGCGGGGAGGGTTTAAAGTGGCCTGGGGGTGGGTTGGGAATAAGGGAGGTGGCAGTCAAAGGGAGAATGAAGGGGAAGGAAGCGATGCAAGGGGAGGAGAGGAAGGCGGGGGGAAAGGAAGGGAGCCCGCTCCAACCTTCGGGAGCAATTCAGAACCCTAATTGGAGCAATCTATCTCTCTCCAGCGTCCAAAAATGCGTACATGTCTATCTCCCTCTTTTTCTCCTGCGCACTGTTGCCAAGTTGCTTCACAGGGTCGAGTGACACGCGAAATTCAACGGTGTCAAATGAACACTGTGCGAGGAAATAGGCATCTACTCAATTTTTAAAGCGTTGAAACTAATGCTTGGAGGGAACTAGCTTTACTGAAGATGCTAGGCACATATAAAAAAAAACAGCGTATTATGCTAGATTCTACCAGATAAATAACATTAGAGAGATAGACTGTCGTACTGATAGATTCAAAATGGAATTTTTCCCCCGTTCTATAAGAGAACAGAATAGGCAGCATAGCAAAAGGATAGGCAGGTGAAATATTTTAGAGTAGTCTGTAGTGCATGTTGATCGATTAACCCCTTAAACACTTAGATACTAACAATCTAGTTGCATGAGACTCCAGAGTTGCTTGTTTGCATGTTAGTAGTGCATGCTTGGTGATCTTCACCCCCTGCCACACACCCTCGCGGTGGCTTGTAGGGTATCGTGTAGATGTAGCTGTAGATGAACTAACCATATTACCACGCTACCTGTGAGAAAACTCTCCTGCGAATGAAGAAAATCCAAACTATTGTTCTAAAATTACATTCATGGAAGTACTATTGGAAATAATTATTGCGATATATTTGTATGAACGATGACACTTTTTGGGGAAATAAACAAGTATTTGTGATGTTTTCAAATGAAAAGTGCAAAACGATCACGCGGTTTAAAAACTAATAGCAAACAGAGAGAAAAGTAATGTTTTTAGGTCGCTCGCTTATATGCAGAATTTTCTATGGCAGAAGTAAGGATTGAGGAGTTACTTCAATCTCAAAGAACGCATTTCCACTTTTCACCGCCTTTTGGAAGAATTCGCTGACAAATTATGCTCCTGGGCCTCGGGCAAAGAAGGGAAATTAGTCAAGCAGGGGAATGTAGACAACACAACATAAATCACTCTCACGCGAATTAATATCGCGCAAGGAAAGAGAGGTTAAGAAAAAATATAAGAAACCACAGAGAATTTGTCGCAGTCATAGCCATATTGAGTTGTTCAAGTCATTGCTCAATAAGTTTCAATGGTCGAGATAATGGTTTTTCGGACAGGAATGTCATATTTGGTTCCTTTCGTGTATGTACTGAAAATTAACGTGTTCCAAGCATACTAGCTTGAATTACAACATTATTGGCGTTAATATAATAAGCATGTAATATTTCACCAAAACTGGGTTGAAACCCAGAAATATTATTGTCTCCGGATCCGTATTTCGTCCAACTTAGGCAAAAACCACGAGAGGAAATTCTGAGCACCAAAATGTGTTGATTTGTGGATCCCTATACTGGCTTCATATCACTTTTACGAATAAAACAAATTTGCATCCTGCCTTATTAGCTTTTCCGTTTTTAATTGGGACGATTGGGACGCACCTTTTCGTCCGTTCATGTAAGGTCACTAAATTGCGGTGATTATGGTAAATACGGGCCCCATCCTATTTTCGTAACCTTCGTTATTGCTACGAAAGCGATTTAATATTATTATTGACTAAGTGGGAAAAATACCTCAATGAATAAATAAGATCTGATAAAATCTTCCATAAATTTCATTGAAGTAACTCATCAGCTAGTATTTTATACCTGGCTAATCCTTCACTTAATCCTTCACTAACATGATTCTCTTATTACGAATTTACATACGCAGTGAATGTTAGGTGATGATCGACCTCTTTTCCCACTCGAGTTGGTTCACCGGCTATAGATGTAACGTACTTCCAATAATGACAATAGCTAACTGGTAACATAACCTCAGCATTCTTCACAATTTTTGTAGCGTGCGTTCACAGATCTGAATCCGAAGACATCGAGTGGCGAGGCTTTGAATAATCTTCCCGTAATATGAAGCTGAAAAATTATGCTGATACCATAAGATGATATTACGCTTCACACATATGGACCTATCGATGAAGGGTATTCGCTTCCAATTTTTGCATCAACTTAGCGGAATTTATGGAAAACCCTGAAGGGAATCACGAAGGCATGCGGTCGTCGATTGCACATCCTATTGCTTAAGATCCTAACTTCATAACAGAATGCTAATTTAGCTAAAATGACGTACAACCTCACGTGCAATACACTTGTGCATGTAACTGTTGTCCCAAAAGTAAATACGACGCGGTGAAACCCGAAAGATGCAGCCATCAAAGCTTCTTTTAAATAACATAACGCAAGACAAACTGCAATCTTACATTAAAATTTGCTACAAAATATTTAACATACCTGAGAGGGTTAAAACAATTCCTCTTCTGCGTTGCGCATTTTTCTCATAGGTACCGATATGAAATAAGAGGATTTCACATTTATTTCATAAACACACGAGCATGTGATTAGTAAGGAGGCTTTCGCGGTGATTTTCTGGCTTTTGTTTATTCGGTTGTTTTCCCGCGCTGATTCATTTTGAGGACTAGAGTTTCGCCGTAGATGTTAGCTGGAACGCCGGCGAAACTGTAGTTCTTAAAATGAATCAACACGGAAAAAACCGAGTGAGCAAAAATAATACGAGTATATATCCTTCTCTTACAATTATTCCCCATTAATTCCGAATAATTTCCTCATATTTTGCGATATAATGGCGTTCTCTTTGCTTATTACTACGTCTTTATTTTTACCTTGGCTTTATCCTACAGTATTCAATAACATAATTTAACCACCAACATAAACATATTAAGTACTATTCGTTTCACCTGACAGTACTCGTGATGTTTGAATGAATTGAATGAAGAACACCCATTAATATCGAATGCTTTCATTTGTCTTCAATTATTTTGACCTTCTCAAAATATTATACGCTTTGATGGGTATCCATAAAATATCCAGATGATTCAAACCAAGTCCATTTTTAAATACTACATATAGGTATACATTTAAGCTGAGCTTCACTTACATATGAGCTTAAAGCCACCAAGTGCATCCACCGGGTTTGGTTGGTGGGCCAACCTCTGGATATAGAGTTTCACCACAAAACAAGCGAGTTAACTCATCAAATAAGCAGTCATGGAAAAAATGCGACGGGGAGGCAGTGAACACAACACAAATTGGTGGTAGCAAACACATTGTTTAAAGGCCACAATGGAGAAGATATACCTGGAAAATGCCATGATAGAATGCCACTTACAATTAAAAAACTGGAGAAATTGATTGAGAACGTATGGCAATAGAAAAACTAAAGGAGACTCATCAACAGCTGCCGTTTCATAAAGCAGTGGAAAACAAGATAGAAAAAGATCTAGCTTTGAAATCAGTGGAACATGATGGGAGAATATCAAAATCGGGCGGCAGGAAGTCGCAAAAGAAGTTTTTGGGAGAAGAAAGTTGTTAAGGCGAAGCGATGAGGAATAACCGTAAAGCGAGAAAAGCAAGGGAAATGTGGATGAAGGATATATGCCAAGATGCATAAAACAAACTCGCACATGGAAATGTTGAAGTTGACTAATGGACGGTGGGGAATCACATCAAGGAACGGATGCAATACCATTAGAGATATGATTGCAGGACTCTTCATTGAACATGAGGATAAAGTGAAGAGTTGGAATTAATACTTTGAGCACATGTGCAATCTTCAAGCGAAAGTAATCGAACAGGAAAATGTGGTCGATGAGGATGATTTGGGAGCCTCAATCTCAAGATCGGAAATCGGCGCAGCTGTACATCTACACGATACCCTGCAAGCCACCGCGAGAGTTGTGGTAGGGTAAATGTGCAAATGGGTAAATATGGATTCTGTAATAGATGCTATTCATGCAGAACTGACTAAAATGCGGGAGAGAAGAGATTTACCCAAATGTACAAAACCATTAGCGACGTGCACTCTACAAAGAGATACCCACGGCCATTGAGAATGACGTCATCATCCCTACTGCCAAAAGAAGAGGGCCGGATATTATGAAAATTTTAGGACTTAGAGCTTGACGGCACAACTCTCGAATATACTAACCAGAATCATATATAGAAGAATAAAACGAAAAGCCAACGAGTTCCTGGATGAGGACTAATTTTGGTTCAGAAAAAACAAGGGCACAAGAGAAGGCATTTTGGCCCTCAGGCTTATAGAGCAAAGAATAAAGAAGAATCAACCGACGTTTTCTGCGTTTGTAGATTTTGAGAAGGCATTTGACAGCGTGAATTGGAACTTGATGCTGCGGATGTGGAAAGAAATTGGAATATCATACAATGATCGAAGACTTATCTACAGTTTGTATAAAATCCAGGAGCCTGTAATCAAATCAGGACCCAGCAGTAGAGAAGCAAGGATAAAGAAAAGAGTGAGACAAGGCTGTGCACTGCCTCCCGTAATTCAATGTCTACATCGAGAAAAAGCCATCGAAGAAGTCAAAGAAAAGTCTTTGGGAATATCTATCCATGGGGAGAAAATCAGCATGCTGCGATTTGCCGACGACATAGCAGTCATGTCAGAAGCAGAAGGAGACTCTAGGATACATGGAAAGGATAATGACCAAATATCACCTGAAGATCAATAAAAATAAAAATTAAGGTAGGCAACAGGAGAAAGAAGCCAGGAAAAATGTTAAACTCGGAAAACAAAAAATCGAGGAGGTGGAAGATGTCTGCTCCCTGAGATGCTGAGTAACTAGCGATGGATGAAATAAAAGAGAAATTGCCAGTAGAGTAGCCCAGGCGAAAAAGGGTATTTTACCAAAAGAAGATTCTGCTTACAGCTGCAAATACAAGAGTAGAAGTGAGGAATCATTTCATTAGAACATGCATCTGGAGCATGTTACTACATGGCAGAAAATCATCGATGATAACAGTAGCAGAGAAGACGAGGCTGGAAGCGTGTAGAATGTGGTGCCACCGAAGAATGATGAAGATAAAATGGATCAACCGAGTGACAAACGAAGGCGTCTTAAGAGGAGTGGGAGAAAAGAGAAGTCTACTGAAAACCCTAGAAAGAAGACGGGACAATTTACTCGGCCATATCTTAAGACACGATGGCCTGATGAAGACTCCGTTGAGGCAAAAGTGAACGAGAAGAAAGGAAAAGGCAGGTCTCATATAAGATATATGGAGCAATGTATGAAGGCTGTATAAGAGAGGAGTTACTTCAATAAGAAGAGGTTAGCCGAGAGAATATTCGAGTAAAGGGCTCCGTCAAACAGGATTTTTGACTGACGATGAAGGCATAGAGGTGTCATTCTCCTAAATTTAAAAGCAGAATCTCATTGGAAATTTCACAGAGTACTTCACCTCACTATGATGTTTTTAGGTCCTTCCCATCTAGTGCGATCACAATGCACGTGTGTATCAAGGACTAACTCAAAGCATATTCTGTAAACGATAGAGGAACAGGATCACCAAATCTGCGTGCAGATAAAGTTGAAATGGAATTTGATGATTAGAAGCATTCGATGAAATGTAATTCCCGCTTTTGAGTCATCAGAAATTCAATTTCCAAGGGACCGGAACCTTATAACGGTACTTAAGTTGGCGCTGGGGGTATCGAAGTAAAACGGCACGATTTGAATTTATCTTACTAGAGCTAATCGTTTGAAGCTTAAGACAGGTAGGTTAATTATCCTGTCTATTAATGTCTGTTTTGTGGGCAGACGTTCGTTCATGAGATTCCACTTCCATCGTGTGGTTTTCATTAATTACATGATAGGGACAGAGAGAGTATGCTTTCTAAAAGTAAAGGACTCAACCTAGGAGAAAATTAAAGGGGAAGGATGATTCCACTACCTAGACTACATTTCAGCTTTTGAAGAATTTAAGGCTTCGTACAGTCGTATTCGAAAGGTAAGTGAGTGAGTCAAAACATTTACTAATTTCGAATTCCAAGAGAAATATTTGAGACACTAAAATGCACGCATCGTTGAAGGAAATTTATGGAATACAAACCTTAACAGTATTGAACCTTTGGATGACCATAATTTGAATGCCGTTGAGTTTTTTTTTCCTAGAACACGTATTGACATACAATCGACATTTATCTGACTTGGCCTCGATCGCAGTACCATCATAAAATGTAACTAAATACGTTCAGAAACGGTTTAATTAGGAAATTGTATTCTGAATTAGCTGCAATATTATTTATTTCTATGTTGCAGTGATTAGCGTAAAGAAATAATGACGACCTCAATATAGCACGGAGTGTGAAAGAGAAGAATCAGGTTTATAGTTCAAACACTGAGAAACCGATTTGTCATAGATGAAATTGTGGTAAAAGTAAGGAAGTGCAAAGCGTGAGGAACTCACAAAGAGGGATTAGGGAAAGGTGAAGTGCCAGGATGTCACTGAGTTAGCCATTAATAGAGAAATTTACAAAGCTGCGGCTAACTAATATCAGGGCTGAATAAAAATAAAAATAATGACAGCCAATTGGCATTGATTTAGATATTAACAGATCCAATTAATTAGCCTAGGAGCGTGAGGGGATATTCTAGTTTAATACCACCTTAACTAGTTAGTAATGAAGAGTACCTATATTAAACAGATGAGAGAACCAAATATTAATTATGGCTGTGGGTATACGTTTAACTCAATTCATCAACCGAGTGAAATATAATGAATTGAAATTACTGCTAGTAACTGAAAATGAGCAACTTCCACAGAGAAAAACTTTTATATCGACCCGGTTTTGCTTTTTACAGCGTCTTCAGAAATTACTGCTTTTCCTACCTCTTTTGGAAGTAGAACCCTCCAGCTTTGGCATGGAAATTTAATCCCTGCTAGTTAGAAGATCCATAAAAAATAAAGCTGTTAGTCAACGGAAATATCCAGATCAGAAGGCACAGAATAAAACTTGTTCTTTATTAAAACGAGTGATAAAACTATTTAGGAAAATACGGCGAATGATCCGACGAAAATAGGCGGATAAATGATTAGGGGAATATATTTTTGCGAATTACTCAACAGAGCCTAGCACATTCCTGTGATTTTAACCCGTACTTGTAATACTTTGTTCTTACTGTAAGCAGCAGGGTCAATTACGAATTATTATTATTAATATAATGGGAGACACGTGTGTTTTAATCGACCCTAAGGTTCGAGTGATATCGTCCCTTGAATTGAGTCAGCGGCGAATAATGGCTTTGGTTTGAGCCGGGAGGGAATGTGATTTGGCGTGGGAGGAACCGTGGATTGGATTTGGAGAGAAGGTATGCGAAGAAGCGCTTGGGGGAGGGGAGAGGGGGTTGGTAGAGTGGTATAGGGAGGCGGTGGGGTGGAAATGTGGGCGGGAAAGCGGAGAATTGGGAAGATAGGATAATGGGGATGTCATTCTGTTTTGGGTCCCCTGGTTTGGCCGTCGGCCTACACCAGATCCCCTACACCACTCTTCCCTCTCCCCTCCCCGTCAAAACTCCACCGAATACCACCCTCTCCTCTCAACCGTCCTACCCCTTCAACCCGCCCCTTTGTCCCCCGCCATGGACCGTGTGCATCACGGCCCTCCTACACGGTCTCCCGGGCGCACAATGGAGCAGGGCCGGCGATTCAGGGGGGGCAGGGTCGCGAGAGACCACAAACTGTCGCCCGGACTAACAGCACGCAGGCCGCGGATTCAGAGCCCTGCCTTCCTGCCGGCGGGATTTTTCGAAATAGCGGACGGCACTGATTTTCGGTCTACGATGTGTGTGACAATCGGTTTGGGATGTCCTCCTCGTTTTCTGTTTGTTCGGAACGGACGTGGGGAGAACGGGGATGATGGGGCGTTATACACGCGGGGATTGTCGGTGGGGAGCCATCTCTTCGCTGCGTCCGAGCCAGGCGAGCCACGCTATCTTTCCCATTAATCAAGCAAGGATACCTCCGGAAGTTACGTGAATGGCGTCATCGTATGACGACGTAAATTGCCCAGTTGACGTCGAGACCAGGAAAGACAAGGGTATGGATACCTATGAGGAGATGTGCTGTGATGCGCAACGATAAGTAGAACTCACATGCTAAGCAGAAGTAAAGTTCCCAGCACAAAACGGGGTCCAATTGTGACTCCAAAGAATAGAATCTAAAAATTTAAACTCAGTTTTGTAGATGTTTATGTCATTATGTTTCGTAAGATACAGTTATTTGAGGTGGTATTAATATGCGTTGGTTTTCTCAAGGTAAGGTCGTAAAAATAAAAACAACAATTCTTCACCAACGTTTCGGAATTTAATTATTCCATCATCAGCCCTATAAAAATATAGACTGAAGGTCAACATCGACAATACAATTCAGTACAACTCTATTTCAAAATTTAAAATGGTATATAAAAACAAATCAACACTTGAATTACCTCAGAATAACATTGAATTCATTAACCAAACTTCATACAGCAATTTTGGTACCATTTTTTCGGATTCCCCATGATTTTGGCACGACAAGTGCTGATTTGTTTTGATATACCATTTTAAATTTTGGCAAAATGAGTTGTACTGAATTGAATTGCTGATATTGACCTTAAGTATATATATTTAGAGTGCTGATGATGGAAAATTAAATTCCGAAACGTCGGTGAAGAATTGTTGTGTTTTATTTTTACGACCTTCACCTCGAGCAACCCATTGCTTATTAATGGAGGTCAATATTGTGAGCAATGGGTTGTATTAATATTTAACAAGTAGATAGGGTGTTTGTTCTCTTGGGAAATTAATGTTTTTTACTTAATTCGATACTCTTGATACTAATTTGTTACAAAAATATAAAAATAAATCCTCTCATATGCTGATTTTATTCCTCATTGTGTTTTAAGTGGCAATATAAAAATTGGGATGTAAGGTTCTACAATGGATTAGGATTGTATGCACCGTCCAAAGTAAGACAGACACAACATCCATCCCCCTCAGATGCCCTGCGTCCGGCACGAAAAATTAATTTTAACTCTGGCAATATTCCACGAATTCAATATTTTACAAATGAGCTTCACAATGTAATATCCCAGTTCCTCACATTTTGAGTTAAAGACAAAGACGTGGGATTCATTTTCTTCTTCGCAGCGGCCTGTGAAAAACTAGTCATTCTATTTTTGGACCATTAGGTCAGGGCTAAGGATGCTTGTTTCATGCACCTTGACTTGGAACAGATCTCCTATTATTTTTTAGAGAAGGCATCTATTGTTCTTAAGTTAAAAATAAAAGCTAGATTTTTTCTCTAAGCATTTGTTTCTTACACTAGTTACCAGGATAAATATTTTCGTATTTTTTGGCTGAATGCAGCCAATGGCTTTAAAAAGGAGAGGAATGTTTAAAATCATGTTTAGCCATGATTTTCTCACTCATCAATTTATTGAATGAAGGGTAGAATATATTGGAGAAAATAATCACTGCACATACCGAGCAGCAAAAATTCACCAAGCTAGGTGAAATCAGAAAAGAGTACACCACTTTTCAGTAATTGGGGAAGTATTATAACCTAACTATGAAAATCAAGCCTTATTTAAATAGGAATGAATTATAGGCAGCAGTATTGCCAGAATGTTTCGCTCGCAAATATTAGATGTTACCTACAGCAAAAGGTGACGTGGAATTCTCAACCAAAGGAACTTCTCGCTAAGATATGTTCTATGATTTAGGAATTTGCATCACCAAAGAAGTGTTGGGCATCAACTCGCCGATTTCTGACGATTAAGTATAGTGACCACGATTTTTATTAGAATGATAGTGATGAGGAGAGAATAAACCCTTTGTTTAGTTGCTTAAAGATTAGATTTCGTAAAAATTAAGATTCCAAATTAAATATGAATTAATCGCCCATCATCTCCTGGGGTTTTTCAAAATAAAGTAAGTATTAGTTAAAAAGGCGAAGAAAACCAAGAGGTGAGATGGTAGACAGGATAGAATTATAAAATCAATGGAGGAAGTGAGATGAGAATTATAGTGTTAGCATTATTTTTTCATAATTTTATCACCAAAGAGATCACGAACATGACGAGTTTTTGGATGTAGGACGCGAAAAAAACCAACTGCTCTAAAATATGCATGTCAAGACGATATGGAAGTCCTAAAGATTAAAAAAAAAGTTTGAAATCTGAATAGAGATGAATAAAGTAGCGAAGACTATCGATGAATCACACGCAGACAAATGGGCGATTTGGCAAAGCCTCAAAGGAGACTGAGGAGGTGATTTAATAATTACGTGCATTTCAGGGTTCATTTCGTGCCGCATCCTCGCGACGAAGGAGAAGAATTTTCACTTTGATTACGGACCGTTACTAACACACAATGCGCCTGCAATTTCTCATTTTCTGCGACCTGTGAAGCCTTTCAGGTGAGCATGAGAACTTTTGGCGCCGTACATTAATCTCATATTCTGGATTTCCTTCATTTAATGGGGAAAATGAGAAATTTTCTCCTACTTTTACTCATTTATGCAGGTAAAAAGTTACAAGAATCCAGAGGAAGGAAAAGGGCAAGGAAGTCGCTGATGCCGGCATAAATAGAGAACATTTTTTCTGGACGGTTATTTGAGTTAACGGCCACCCATGCCTTCTTCTTCTTTCGATTTGGCTAAACGTTGGCTCAACTGATTCTTTTTTATCTTTCCTTTCCTATTTTCCAATCTGTATTCAATTTCTTGCTTCTCTTTCTATTTCCGTAACCAGTCCATTTCTGCCCCGTCCTTGATTTTTCTCCTACAAAGGTTCGGAAACTTACCATTTGGCTTAGTGATGGAAAAATGTCGGTCAAAATCGATTTTTCGAGCAATCGATTTTTAATCGAAATGAAAAGCTCGACTTTTCAGCAAAAATCGAAATTTGAACCAAAAGATCGATTAATCGAAAAAGTCTACCGTTCATTTTTGAAAAAAATTCAGTTGTTACAAAAGCATGTTTATTATTCATTTGAAAAACGCTCATAATACATATTTGAATAGTATAAAAAAATCCCTAAAAATGTACTTAGAAAACATTCTTGAATTATTAGTCGTAAAAATTTACAATTTACTCTAATGTGGATCACCGCTTGGAACCATTCGGCTTCACTAAATTTTTTTAAGAAAGATCAACTGATTGAGATGCTTTCTTGATGATCTAGGGCGTACCTTTCCAATTTTACCGGCCTTAGAGAAAAATCTTTCACATGGGACGGATGACGTTATCATACTACACTCTGATCGCGAAACGGTACGTGTTGGTGTATTCACCCTTTATCTCCTCCCAGACTTCCAGAGGATTGGGGTTGACTTTCCTATCGACGGGTGGCCTGTTGAGGTATTGCCTAACTTCTACTGGCATCTACTTCTAACAAGAAGTGACCTCAGTGGCAGTTCATCAAGAACCTCTACTGACTACTACGCGCTGCTGAGATGAAACGAAATGGTCACGATCGAAGTTGAAAAATCGATTTTGGATCGAAACTCGAAGATCATGGCTTGATCTCGATTTCCTCGATCTTTGACTATTAAAACTCGATTTCCGATTTTAATCGAAATCGATTTTTGCATCACTAGTGGTGTGTCACGGTACTTCATGTTCTCCCTACTGATTTCTCTCATTTCGTACAAATTTTCTCCCACTTCATGAACCATGCACCATTTTTCTTACTACCTTGAGAGTATAAGTTCACTTTACACCCGCATTAAAATAGACCTAAAAATGAAATAAGATATTTGTATGGTCACCAAAGTATCTTTACGCTAAATATTACCCTGCCCTAAATAAGAAGTATTTGACAGAAAGTACATTCATTGCCTATTAGCTTCGGAGGTTCATCCCTTAAATCCTCAAGCGCCCAAACTCTCTGAATATTTACTTCGAATCATTGCGATACTTGCACGGAAAATGAATAATTAAGTGATCCATGAACCATGTTTTACATTATCAGGTTTGCATATTCTCCAAGAAAATCATTTACAATAGTCAATCAATTAGTTATGTATCTTTCATATTTTGTAAAAACAGATACCTTACCCATTGCCTGATAACAGATATGTACTAAAATTTGATTGTCCTGGGCCGTACCTGAGACATACAGTAACCTATTACCTTCGCGGATATTTAGAGAAAATGTTATGATAATAAGTTGTGAAATATGTGAAGTATGTCAAGTACCTTGCAGTCTCAACGAAATTTATTTTATAATTTCGTTTTCTTCCTATCCGTTTAGCGAAAAACGGAAACGGCTGGAAAATATCTTGATGAAACAGGAAAATATCGGATAATAGGTGGATGTGATTTAAAGATATTTGAGGTCATTAAAAAAAATAATCACAGCATTAAGATAAGCATCGAGTGATTGCAATCTGAAATAAAACAGCGCTTTTGTAATAACTAACTTGCTCATAGATAGGGTGGGATGCAGAAACGCGAGAATGCAAGTTCGGCATGGTTGAATGGGGCGTTTACTCGAAACCGAAATCGCAAGTTTATACACAAAATCGTTAGATGGAAACAAAAAAAAAGAATTTTAGTGAAAAAATTAATTTTCTAACCACAACCATTCACTCAAATCAAAAATTGAAATAAGAAAAAGGTGACGCCCACCGAAAATGCTGCTGTGATAACACTGACGTCATTTTCCTCACGTCCTTGACTGCTTTTAGGGGAAGGGAAGGGAGTGGAGGGGGGTTCTCGGAAGGTTTGCTCGCACAGATGCTGTCGCAGCTGTCCTATTGGCAGAATCAGCTGTGTCCCCCCCCCATTGCGATAAGGCAAAGTAGCTTCGCGGGCTCAGTTGTGATTGAACGAAGTCGTTATACGTCAGAGGTTGCACCACGCCCACTTTTCCGAAAGGGTTAAAAACATCAATTTTTCGCCGATTATAACTCGACAAATAATTGACGGCTCAAAAAACGGAAAAATACGGGCCTTTTTATTTTGCAAACTCAGATTCAGCAATTAAAAAAATATGGTAAACGACCCCATTGAAGAACATTATTCTTACAGAAGGGTTGAAATGTTCCTATAAAAAGAAAGCCTCTGCAGAAGAATTGAGCGGAAAATTATTTAATGTCAAATGTTTCTTTGAAATGCCTAAGGGTTTGTCGAATTTAAAGGCTTGAATTAGTTGCATCAACTAATATACCCATCCCTCGAAAACAAAATAATCTTCATTTCATCATCTAATTCCATAATTTTATCATTTGTAATAAAATACCAAAAGGTTTATGGATGAGAAGCGAAATGAAATATTTCATTAAATTAATAGGATATAGAAAATGGTGGAACATTGCTCTTTTATTCAAGACACCGAGAGTATCGGCTTCTAAACTCTAAAAACATTTTGTGTTTAAAAAACGAGATTAATTTCCATATGCATTCGAAAATATGACAGCTCTGGATGCCCGAGAAAGATTTTACAAACGAAAATATATAGAGGAGCATTAAAAGGATATACATGAAAAATGTAACTGCCGAGTGATAAGTATGATTTCTCTGAATACGATGTGAGCATCGGAACCGGAGATGAAGGGTAGGCAGAGAAGGAGCTTGTAAATATTTAGGATCGTATTAATTGTTGAGAGTGGCACTAATTGTAAACCACCGTTTTATCTACGATTTGCGTATTTGGGCTGGGACATGACTTCTTAAAAGTGGAATTCTGTAAATTTTTTACTGTTAAAAATAATGACCAATAATAGATAACTGATCATCCAACGAAAGCGGATTTAGTGGAAAAGGAACTCAACGCATGTTACATTATTCAGATGGTTAAACCATGGCTTATGAAGAACGACCTCATATTTCAAAGTTTTTTTGAGAAGAATTTTACAATTCCTGAGCATTAAAGATAAGTTATGAGATGAAGACTAGTGTACGACACTTCATTATTAGTATTCGTTAAAAAAAAGGTTTATCGTAGTTAAAGTTTCCCATGCATTAAGTAAAATTTACTTAATGCATGTAACTTAAGATTTTGAGCATTACAAAACTTTGTTATCATCAACTACATGCATAGGATGCGATATGTGTTTATTTACATGTAATATTATTTTCAGTTTTTGGTATGTTTACGTATATTGATATTGTTACCATCCTCTGATTCAAATATTTATTAAAGCACAAAAATATCAAAGACTTCGGCAAGGTTTTTATTTCGAAACATTCATCGTTCAGTTCTTTCATGCAGCGATAATGTATGGAATTAATCACCTTCTTGACGAAGTTTTTAATTCATTCCTTGTGGCTAAGAATCATCAATCATTTGTAATAAATTAATAATAAATTATTTAGTAGTTGTAGCTATTCGGGGAAGTTGACGGGGAGGTAAAGAAAAAAAGAAGAAATTAGCTGCCAACGCTGTACAATGGCTACCTGGCATAAAGCATGCAAGGAAATGTACCATTATTGCAGATTTAGTATCACATTTAAATGCAATTCCGTTGATTCTCTGTGGACAAATCTGTTTGAAAGCCACACTGAGGTAAAGAACCAATTAGCATTGCACTTGACCTAGTTCGCTATAATTAACTCAGTCGAATCCTACGCAAGCATGAAATTAACAAGATAACAAACACCATGCATTAACCATTTGTTTGAGCACTTTTCCTCTGTCAGTTGTTGAATGTATTCGCTTATCAAGGGATGAACAAAACAGAAGTGGAATGCGATGTAAATCATGATGCCGAGAGGAGTGTGTTAAATACCTCTTGGGTTTTAACGATCACGAGAGCTCGTCAAAAGTATCGACATAATTACTGTTGACATAATTACTGTTGATCTACTGAAATTGCTCATAGTATCGTGTTTTCTTACCTTGAAAGAGAGGATCTAGGACTTATCAAACATCTTAATAATAGCGTGATGTTTTAATTTTAATATTTTTATTGCGCTAAGAAGAGATGCATCGTTAAGGCCTTTTCTGAAATTTCGTGTACTCCTACGTATCACCTACGAGTGCCATTGCTGTCCGAGCTGTTAGGACAGCTACTTGAAATCGTGCAAAGATTAAGGAACTTGCGTTATTGATAACGATAATGTGATAGAATGGTTTATGATCTCACCCCTAATTCTCCATAATTAGCCCTGGTTCTTGTTCATTATCTCCTCAATTGCTTTCTCAAAAAAATGTTACATAACTCATTGTTGATTTCAAAAAGTGACAATAACATGACTCATTAGCTCCTATTTCTGTTTATTCTAAAAAAGATATATCATATATCCTGTAATATTATCATGGATTCACAGTTACTTGAAGCTGTCATCGAAATCTTCCAAACAGTAGGCACCGAGCCCTCAGCATTAAATATTTGGAGACTTTGCATTCTCTTCACGGTATTTCTTTTATGAAGCTAACAACACGATTTTATGACCTAATTCTGAGATTATTGGTGGGTTGATATTTATGCCTGATGGAAAGTTGAGAGATATGGTTTCGCTTCTCCGTATACTCAAATGATTTTTACAGAGCAGAGATTTCTGTACATCGTTCCCCAGTTTACGTTGCCAATACGCGATGCCACGTGGAAATTAATGTCTTCTGGAGAAGCTGAAAAGCCTAATGCGCTCCGAAGAACAAGGGTTGAGGTATAAAAGCAGATTGCGATGAAGCAGCGCATAACAATATTAATCACTCGATTTTGGCGAGGGGAACAGAATTTCCGAGCTTCGCTTGTGATGCAGAACTGGAAGAATAGGACTGGAAACAAGTGAGGGCGAAGCGATCTGAATGCAAAAGATTTAAAGCGATCAAAAACGGGAATGGTTTGGAATGGCTGTAATTTTCGGCAGCCGTCAATTGAGGGCTAGCCTCACAAATTCGCCGCACTGGGCACAACGGCGCGTGTCCAGGAATCCAAAGGGGGGAGGAGGGCGATGCACTTTATTCGACCTTTCCCGAAATTTAGTGCCGTGGGAATCACACTATTCCGTCGGGGCCGCCCGATCCATTCCGAGCGGAAGGAATAACAATTCATCGCCGCGGGAAAAGGGTCATTTCAGGGCCCCCGGACCTCTCTCATATCTATTTCATTTGATTTTCCACTCTCTCAATAAGTTCCTTTGACTCGCATTTTAGGCACATCCGCAAACAGACGAATCAGACGTGTCGTGGCGTAAGAAATAATTCAGCTAGGAAACCCATCAGAGGTACTATTATTATTCCGACTGATGTGATTGTGTGATTTAAGGCATGTTCACTAATTGGAAGAAAATATTATGCAATAATATATATCTTAACGTGAATGGTATTAGAATGGGGTCGTTTACCATATTTATTTATTGCGGCATTTGATAGCTTTTGTAAAATCAAAAGACCAGTATTTTTCCGTCTTTTGATCCGTCAATTACTTCTCAAGTTATATGCGGCGAAAATCTGATGTTTTTAACTCTTTCGGAAAAGTGGGCGTGGTGCAACCCCTGACGTCATAGATTTCGTCCAATCATAACTGAGCCCGCAAAGCTACTTCGCCTTATCGCAAAGGGGGACACACAGCTGACTCTACCAATAGGAGCGATTACGACATGATCTGTTCGAGCAGACCTTCCGAGAACCCCCGTCCACTCCCTTCCCTTCCCCTAAAAGCAGTCAAGGACGGGAGGAAAATGACGTCAATGTTATCACAGCAGCCTTTTCGGTGGACGCCACCGTTTGCTTATTTTAATTTTTGATTTACGAGTGAATGGTTGTGGTTAGAAAATTAATTTTTTCTCTAAAATTCGTTTTTCGTATCTACATAACAATTTCGCGTACAAAATTGCGATTTCGGTTCCGAGTAAACGCCCCCATTCTGGTTAGAAGCCTCGGGATCAAATGCTGACCTTGATATCCTAGACTGTAACGTCCTGACTTGATAGCCGAATGGTCGAGGGCTCGGATCCTACCTTTCACATGCATGCTACCTGTTTTAAGATTAAGCGTAGTACTCAGTTAGGTTAGAGGTGGCGGTATTAGCTTAGCAGTGGGAGTACATTAAAATTTATTGGTAAGTTGAATTCCAGACATCTTTTTTATTAAATATATGGATGATTTTTTCGGAGTTTAGGTCCTTTTTTTGAAAATGAAAAATATTTAACCTTTTGTTTCGTAAACAAATTCACCATTTTCGAAACGTCGGCCAATAGTTAAATATTTTTCATTTTCAAAACAAGGACCTAAACTCCCGAAACATCATCCATATATATTTATTAAAATTTATCATTATTAACCGGATTCACATCAAGTTGAAGCCTCTTTGGTTATCTCCAGGTAAACCCTAGCTTTCCAGGATTGATTTCCCAGGAATTAAAACTTTCCAGGAAACCATAGATGACCCAGGGGATGTATATATCTGTACCCTGATGTAATACATGTAACCTCTGTGGCTTGAACTTATATGCAAACTTCAATAATTATGCATATCTCTCTATCTTAATGTTGGGTTATGGAGAGCTTAATTTGGTCAGTAACCAGTGAGACAGGTAGGATTACGTTGGAAAGGAATATAGTTACCGAATTATGCCGTATATATTTTTAAATACACTTTGGAGTGACACGGGAATACAAAGAATTCTATGAAAAATATGGGTATAATGATTCATTTAATCCTGAATTTAATACGCGTATCACTCATATTCTTTTACGGACGGTGTAAATGCGGAATTTTCAGTGGGAAACATTGATAAACTTTCGAATAATCATTATACATTTTACGCAGTAAATTATTTAACTATCAGAGCACTTACTCCGGTATTTAACTGAAGCTTCGATTTTTGTGTATTTATTTCCAATGGCTGTACTAGGTTCTTTTTTATTACATTATTCTCTATTATTTTCCCCTGCTGATTCTCCCTAATATTGTTACCTTCACTGCTAAATATATTATGCTACTTGTATAAGAAGCCGAAGAATCTCTTTTATTAAGCAGAGTGCTATAAATACTGTTCCATTTTTCGTGTTTCCACAGACTCCTCCGTGGTCTTGTCTATGGTTTCAGTTAGTCCTAAACGTCAACTTCAAATACCAGTTTAGGATAATTTAGAACCAAACAAATCATTCCCATTTCCTTTTAATAATCTGTTGCATATCCACATAATTCACTCTTATCATGTCTTTTAATTTGCTACCGCATATTATTCGAAAAGTTGGAAAGGAGTAGACTTGGAACACAGGAGAAGTCATAAACCTAATTGACAAAAGAAAAAAATACAGGAATGCAGCAACTTAAAAATGGCACATTTGCTGTAAAAGAATAAAAATTTAACGAAGGTAAAAAGCGAGAAAAGCTGAATAAATGAGGATTAAGATGCAAGCGACTTCGTAAGAAGCCGAGTAACCAACGACGGACGAAGCAAGAAATAAAGAGTCCGCAGAATAGCCCAGGCGAAGAGAGCATTCTATCAAAAGAAGAATCTACTTACCACTAGAAATAAAAGTGTAGAAGTAATGAAACAATTCATCAGAACATGTATCTGGAGCGTGTTTCTTTATGGCAGCGAAGCATTGACAATGACAGCAGCGAAAAAGAAAAGGGTGGAAGCATTGGAAATGTGGTGGTACAGAAGAGTGATGAATATTAAATGGATAGACGGAGTAAGTAACGAGGAAGTTTTAAGAAGAGTGGGAGAAAAGAGAAGTCTTCTGAATACCCTAAGAAGAAGACGGGACAACTTGATCGGCCACATCATGAGACATGATGGCCTGATGAAGACGATCGTCGTGAGACAAGTGGAAGGGAAGAATGGCAAAGGAAGGCCTCGTGAAAGATATATGGAACAAGTGATAAAGGATGTGAAAGGGAAGAATTATGTACAGATGAAGAGATTAGCCGATAGAAGAACTCAGTGGAGAAACCAATCTGAGGATTGATGACTTTGATGATGATGACGTTGCAGAGAAAATTTGGAATAAAACCTTGGGAGAATGGGAGCTTGAACGGGAATATGTCCTCTGGAGGTAATACTCCCTCATAGCTGAAGATATTAGAGGAAAACGACGCCGGAGTCTCCTGTAGATCCGGCCGAAAGCGTCTGTGAACGTAACACCGGTTATGGACGTGGATAAGTAGGTACATATATAAGCTCATGAAAAGAAGCATAAGCATACCTACTTATGCTACGTTATACGTAAAAAATTATTCCGAAATGTTTAATACACCAGCAACAAATAATGCTAAAAGTATATATTTTAATAATTTTTCATGATATCCACGGGGAGAATTAAAGTTTTATAACAAACTCCTTCTTCGATGACAAACGCATTATTCGATAAAAACATGACTCATATTTATACCATTTGTGGAGTAAAAAGGCAATGATTCGTGCAAATCCTGCGAATCCATCCAAATGCCATTCCATCTACAGTTGACATGCGGAATAATACGGACGAAGTATATAATGTGGCAGCACAGGAGAGGAAATTTCGGAGAAGTGAAGAAAAATTCGGAAAGGAAATCGAGTGGGAGAAGGCTTGAGATGAGGGTAAGGAGAAGACTTAAGAAGGTTAATTGGATGGATAGGAAGGCAAATGAAGTTTAAATTTTGGTAGGGAGGATGAAAGTTGTAGAAAGAAAATGTTGGTAACAGAAGTGGATTTGAAAATTGAGAAAGGTAAAAGGTTACCTGAATAGTGCAAGCCAGTGGTTTGCCAAGACAGTCCGTGGTTTGATTCCCGGTCCAGAAAATCTTTTTACTCTGGCAACTTTCAACAAGCGTACTGTACCTACTTAATGGACACATAAAATCTTACAATATAAGTGGATGAAGAAAATACTGATTGGAAATGGAATAATAAAGAGGATGATAACAGGGAGAATTCGAAGATGGAACGCTGAAGCGGATGGAAAGAAAAACAAAAAAATCATATATTACTTATTGCAAGAGTGGATCTTTTGGAAATGAGGATATAGAGATTCTAAGAGTATATGGCACATTTAATATTGCAACAGTTGTGGGCGTAACTTTGTGAAAATCAATCAAGGTGGACATCAGTTTAACATGGATTAGTTACCGAGTTACTCGAAGTTGTTACACGTAACATCTTACACGTATAATGTTACGCAGTTACGAAACCATGGTTGGGAAAAATATTTAAAAGTGGGAAAAACGTACAATTCCTTCAAATCTCGCCCGCTATCATTTTGTTCGTTTAATAATTAATAGGGACCGGGAAAAATCACATGTCGCGATAAACGCGAGTTTTCTGTAAAAATTTGGGATTAAAGCGAAATATCTGAGAATTTAGTAAATGAGCGAAAAATATGCGAAATGGGGTTATGGACACAAAACAGTAGGAAATGTCAATAAAAATATCTTTAAATGTTTTTCTTTTTGGAATATTTCATTTTTATCCATTAAAACTATGATTATTAACATATGAAAATATAAAATTAGCATATTTTCAACTCAAACGTTATAAAACGAATATATGAAATGGTTATACCATGCAATGAGCAGAGGAGCGTTGTTGCGCATTTTTTTTCGCCTTGTCAGTAAAAAAAAGTGTTATTACAGGTTACTACAAAACAATACTCATTAAAACTTGTTTTACACTGTGAAAATCACAAATTGAATAAATAAAATTATTTTGTTGAGGAATGTTTGAAGTTGGATAACTGCTTTCGCTGGTCGGCCAGCAATGCAACTCAATATTATCATGTGGTTTATGTTATCCTTAATTACTCCGGAACATAAATTTCATTTTACTGGGCAATGGATGCGAATTACAATATTTTCGGATGACTCAAGGGTTCCCGGGTTTCTTCCTCGTTGATTCATCTTTCTGGACGTCAGTTTCATCGGCATTCCAGACGCCATCTTTAGGTCCGAAGACCGCGTCCCATCAAATGTCCTTTGCATTCTTTGTATACATATATATCCTATATCTTCTTGCTATATATTTCTCATATCTAATTTTCTATACTTAGGACCTGAATATGCCGTCTGGAATGCCGACGCAACTCGTCCAGTAGCATGAACCAACCCTCGGAAACCCACGAGTCTTCTTATAACTAGAATATTTTCAACTTAGGCGTAAATACAATTTGTGCATTCTCATGATGCAACCCGCACTGATGTAAGGAAACATCGGATTACCGTTTCTACGATAGATACAATGATGAAAAATCGAGATGTGATTTAGAAACATGTTAGACATACACATACTAATAATGTGGACAGTGGGAGATTTTTATCGCACTATACGACAGTTATGAATGATAGTACAGAGATCTGCCGAAGAAAATAAAATATCAAGAAATCTTGGTATGAAGGAATGCCAACATGAAAAGTGGTTTTTAAGTTCTAGATCGTCAAATATCGCCTTGATTGGCTTCGTCATAAGGGAAAAGGCGTTACACAATTTATAAATTTGGGATTATGGACTTGACATATAGTTGGTTGAGTTGGTGAAAACATTGGTAGAAATATATTGCAAAAAATAAATCAGGACAGCTCTATACTTTAAGAAATAATTAATAATATAGCCCTAATTCAGTTTATCAGTGTTTCTTATTTTTATATTTATTCTATATTGTTAAAATATGCTTATAAAACTGATAATTGTCCTTATCCAACTATTTGCATTTTCCAGCAATTTACACTCTTTTCTAGCGGTCCCTTGAAAAGTGTAAATAAGGGGTTTTACTGTATACGTATTTAGGAGTTTCGCTTGGGGAAGAGGGGACGCAATACTATTACTGTCTTTGAATAGTTCAAACATACAGTGGTAATGGACTTTATACTTTCGATAGGAAAATGATTATTTGTAAGCATCGCAATGTAAGAGTTGTGTAGGAGAAAAAACATCATCGTGAAGCATATAGACAGTGACAAGCACATTAAGGCTCTCATGGCACAAATTAAATTTTCACAGAAAATGCCAAGACAACTGTTGATTTTTCGAAATTTCTGGAGGGTTCATCCTATCCCCACGGAACATGTCCTGTACCCAAAGCTGAAATCAATTGTATTGAGCTTCAGGCCGTACTTGAATGGCATATTGGAAAAAAGACTTCAGCTGCTCAGAAAGATTTTATGTGGTTGAGAGTGCACCGATAAAAGATAAATTCAGGTGTGTAGCTTTTAAAGGTAAAGATAAACTTGTCAAAAGTATAGTCAAGTCAAAAGTATAAAATCAAACAACCCTTCTGATGTTGTGGAGAAGGCTTTTTACCCAAGCAGGTGTGAATACCTTACAATAGAAGAATTTTGCCGTGGCTGCAGGGTACTGAAAAGCACGTTACGTGAGGAGATAGAGAAACCTACAAACAGATAAGTCAATTTAATTTTAATTTTTCTCTCAATGAAGGATGAACATCCGAAGTTCTCTAGTAGCCATTCAAACAGTGTATACACCTACTAATAATGTGGACAGTGAGAGCTTTTTTTCGCCCTATAAGACAGTTGTGAAAGACAGAGGAGCAAATTTAAAAGATGATAATGTTTTTTTGTAGCATGTCACTTGATTCGATTCCAAGTCCACATAAACTGTAAATAAATAGCCATTTAAACGTTTCCCATCTTTTTACTTGCTCAAGTTCACCTTCCCATAGCAAAGGGATAGGTAGGGGAAATATTTAGAGTAGTCTGTAGTGCATGATGCATGTACTAATCCCTTAGATTCTATAGATACATACAATCTAGTTGCGTGAGACCCTATAGTTGCTTGTTTGCATGTCAATAGTGCATGCCTTGGTGATATTCACCCCCTGCCACACACCCTTACGGTGGCTTGCAGGGTATCGCGTAGATGTAGCTGTTGATGTTCCCCAAAACTGGCTTGGTTTTTATGCAGGTACTTGAACCTGGAAACAATCTTTGATATGATCACTAGTAATTGGCATGAAGTTGTATTGGATTCTAAAATAAATCAGCCGTAAACTAGATGACAATTTTTTAAATAGTCATTTTTTTCTAAAGTAAATTAGCTACCAAATTCGTGACGGTTTTTAAAACTCATTTTCTCATTATAAAAAAATTGTTATGGTGTCATTAATTTGTCATAATAGGGATTGCATGAGTTTAAACAAACTAAATGTATGAAGTAATGATATATATAATTCGAGGTTATTCAATGATAAAAAAATAAATGCTAATTTCAGGAAAGTAAATGCTAATTTCGTAAAAAATAGATGCTAATTTCGTAAAAAATAGATGCTAATTTGGGAAAATATAGACGCTATTTTTTCCGGACCCTAATAATTAATTAAATGAAGTGAACCAGAAATGGCCGGGAAGGTAGTTAAGGAAGAAGAAAGGAAAGGAAGAAAGAAAGGAAGAGAAAGGCAAGCAAGCCTGTCAATGCCGTTAGCATATGGTTGTTGGGGAAGAATATCGATTCTAAAGCAATTGTTTCACTACTGTACACGCACATTATGAATAGCTGCTACGCCAAAATACTCATTTCTATCTCCAAAACTAAAAATTCTTTTCCCTATTCTCGAATTCCATAAATGAAGTCAAGGAGAAGTGTTCTGGAGTGAACATCCACGGAGAAACAATCAGTATGCTACGATTCGCTGATGACATAGCTCTCATAGCAGAGACAGAGAAGGAGCTGAATAAGATGCTAACAACCATGGAAAGAACTATGGCCAGATATCAGCTGAAGATCAATAAGAAGAAGACTAAGATATTGGTGTGCAGCAAAAGAGAAGAGGCGAAAACAAACGTTAAACTAGGAAAACAGAAACTGGAAGAGGTGAAAGAGTTCTGTTACCTGGGAAGCAGAGTAACCAACGATGGACGAAGCAAGACAGAAATAGTGAGTAGAATAGCCCAGGCAAAGAGGGCATTCTTTCAAAAGAAGAATCTACTTACAGCAGGAAATACAAGCATAGAAGTAAGGAAACAGTTCATCAGAACATACATCTGGAGCATTTTTCTTTACGGCAGTGAATCATGGACGATGACAGGAGCGGAGAAGAAAAGGGTAGAAGCATTTGAAATGTGGTGTTACAGAAGAATGCTTAAGATTAAATGGATCGACCGAGTAAGTAACGAGGACGTGCTAAGAAGAGTAGGAGAAAAGAGAAGTCTGCTGACAACTCTAAAAAGAAGAAGGGAAAACTTAATCGGCCATATCTTGAGACACGACGGCCTGATGAAGACTATCGTCGAGGGAAAAGTGAACGGGAAGATTGGAAAAGGCAGGCCTCTTATGAGATATATGGAACAAGTTGTGAAGAGTGTAAAAGAGAAGAATTACGTCACAATGAAAAGGTTGGCCGAAAGAAGAATCGAGTGGAAAGCTGCGTCAAACCAATCCTAGGATTGTTGACCAATGATGATGATGATGATTCTCGAATTGTCAACTTCCACCTCTTTTGAATTTCCTCACCAACATATTTTCTTCCCCATCCATATACAACACCTCTCATTTCAAAATTCAAACTTTATAATTTACTCTTATATCGCCTACCAAATGGAGCAATTATTTTTTTCCCAAGGCTATGCTTTAGAAAGATGCAAGTTTCTCAGCGTTCTAACCCAAAGCTATATACTTAAGTTAAGAGGGCTTTGTATTGAATAATACGGAATATCATTTAGTAACCTAGTCGCTTTCAGTACGCATTAAAGGCGTGATACTTCATTGAGGCGGAATTGAAAGATTAGGGGGCCTTACCATCAACACTGTGGGGACGGAACCAAAATTGGATAATTAACGTAAAATGGAAGGATTTGGAAACAGAGGAGTGGAAAGTGGAACTATTGCTTCCGAATATCATCTATAAGCAATTTTTAACAGTCTTAGGGGTAGTGCAGCTTTATTAGAGAGTCAAAAACCAAAGTGTACGACGTAGAACTCATAAAATGCAATGAAATTTATATGCTGCATGATAACTGTTGTCGATTGTAACAAGCCTTTCATGTGTACGATAAGTGCAGGGCTGCAGTGTAGGTGATGGCCGTTTCATAGCATCGTGGATAGCGATGGTAATAGCGACCCTTTCGGATTCATATGGGAATATGTAAATGACTCTTGGATAAGGCGAAGAAACGGGTGCAAAACTATCGCATTGGGATTACACTCGGCCAGACAATTCCAGAAAATAATGATAGGGGGTTGGTTAGAAAAAAAATGATGTTAAGTTTATGCCTCTCTCATCATCAGCATATCCTTAAATATGGCGAGACAGATTTCATCCTGGACAGGATCAAGAGTAACGACGACGTCTATTCTCCCCCTCTCCTCCTCTTTGTCGTGAGCAGCATGAATGACACTATCACTGCGGGGATATCAGCGAATTGAGGGCGGGGAACGTGGCGGAAGTCCGGATCGGAAAAAACGGAGTCCGCTCGCTGCGGCTCAGAACTCCACAATCGTCTTCTTTCTAGGTGCTTTGCGATAAAAAGAATAAAAGGTCTGTGAAATATCGTCACATCCTCTGATGGTATCCTCTAATAGGCAGGTAATGCGGCAAAACGTCACAAGGAAAGACAATTCTTTCCTAAAGTGACCGGAATGATGTCTTCGTTACCGTCAGGTAATAACTAATTATTGGAGTAATTTAAATACCTTTATCAAGATATAAACGTCAATATTACAGCTTTTGGAAAATAAAAAGGGACTTATATAATAAATATACTACAAAACCAAGTTCTGAAATTGAAATAAAAAATATTTTGCATAAAGATCCAGGTTCGAGTTCCGGTTATGATATATTTTTCAAGTGGTTTACCGTTCTCAACTTGAGTCTCCTGTAAAAAACATGTCCAAAAAGGTGGAAAAAGATGATAAAAGCTTTATATCAACATTATTTAAGGTCATACTTCCTGAATATTCGGTTCCAGTAAACAAAAATCTTAAAATTTGACCCTTTTTTAAAACGCTTGTGCTGATAAACACCAATATTTTTAGGGCAAAAATTGAGCACTTAATAAGCATGTATCGGTTAATTCTCATGAAAAGTTTTCATGGATAAAACAGATTATAAATAAGCCCTTACTGTAAACTAAATGCATAAAATATACATTTTGAAAAATCCACCCTATAGTTTTGGATTTGAAATATCTGAGAAATATCGACTCGTACCCATAATTCAGTATCTCAAAATAAATTTGTTTCCATGATCAGCTAATCGATGACGGAATAGCTTACCGCAAATTTGTTTGGAGAGTAACGAGCACGTGATCAATGGTAAAGATTACGTGAATAACAGCTTGAGGGGAGATTTTTTTTGAGCCAAGAATGGGCAAACTGAGAAACAAAAAATAACGAGATTTTCATACAGAGAACTACAATCCATCACCAGCGATAAGAACGAAGAAATTCTATCATAAAGGAAAGAATATAGAGATAAAGTTATTAATTGAGAATATGAGTGAGACCATAGCCTGCGATTCTGGGCACTAATGAAGAATGAATCGGCGTATTTAAATGAGCTGTGTAAATGATAGCTATGAACAAGTTTCTAATTAGATTTTTTAATTAATTTTCTAAACAAATTCATCGGAAACAGGAAAACGCTGCAACGTGAAACTTGAAATATTAGGGTTAAATTATTAAATTTCATAATAGGTTTCCCACTCACAATTTGTGAATGCATAACACTTCTTTTTCTTCATAGGTAAACATGAAGTTGAAATTTTAGTGTCAGGGTATATTCCTAAAAATGCCAATTATAATCAGGAGTCAATTAATATTAGGAAGGTTTACATACCAAAATTATAATTTCACGCAAAGAAACAAATTTCTTGGAACTGCTTTTCATGAATACTTGGAGGAAATTAAATAATAATAGATGTGGCAATAACTACTTATCTAAAATCTGTTGCTATTTATTTATTATATGAATGGCATAAAGTACAGCCTAATAACAAGAGTTATGAAATCTACAACCAGTTTTGACCATCCTAATAACGTAACAACCTAGAAATCAACTTGAATGTTTTCGAAGCTGAAGCTGCAATCCTCAAAAGCAGCGATTTTTGAGTCAGTTACACCTGGCGAGGTTGCAAATTCTACCGAAATTCTGGAAACGAGCAACAATATGATTGTAAAGTGCAAAGTAAGAGCAAGAAATTTGATTTTTCCGAATATCTCCGGCCGGCATTACAAGTGGATGATCGGAATAGTTTGCCCCACCGAAAATAAACGCGCAAAAAATACTGTCTGGATGCACGATGCGACGCGTCGCGACGCTAGGATACGCGCGCACTATTCCCATGGCCCGACCCTCATTTTCGGGGAGGGCTTAAAATTACTCGGATCCGTTCAACATTGCATGCTCCACCCTTCCTCTTTGTGTACCCTTTTGCCTACAAGGCGCTCATTCGAATTACCCGTAGATCTAGCTCAAAGAGGAGCGGACTCCGATGCTAGAACAGCACGAAGCAGGTCTCCGCGACAAGCGGGCATACGTGAAAAAAAACAATCGCCTCGTAATACGCGAAAAAAGACCCCACTCCAGTAAACGCAGGACAGAAAAAAAAAATTAAGGGACAAAAAGGAAAGGATCCCACTTTCCCCTTCCCCCCTGCACCATCCGGTCCATGGCACAAAAAATACCGGAAAGGACAACAGGGAGATGAGCAGCGACCATGCATTTATTTTCGGAGCCCGCAACAAAATAATACGGCTCCTCACACACAAACTCTCTCTCTCAGCCTCTCTCGTACACATGTGTTGCTCTGCTACGAGATTTTCCCTTCGACGAACTCGGACAAAACTGAGCCACATTTAAATCGGAGCTCGAGCCGCACAAAAACCAGGGAGATATGAATGCGAAATGGGACCGAATAATAAAAAAAATGCACGAAAAAACTTGGAATCCATTCCTACAGCTTGACATTGTTATGTACACTGGTCCGTTCGTGGATGCCCTTTCAGTGGGTTTAGTACAGGGATGGAGTTAGTTCCAAGGGAATGGAAGGGAGAGAAAGAGAGTTTCGGGGCAAGGCAGGGGGATTGGATGAAGGATGAGTTCGTGGAGGAAGAATGGGGTGGGGAGAGGAAGCGGCGATAAATGGTGGAGACGAAAGATGAGGGCGTATGGAGGGGGGTGAGAGGTCCGAACGCGCCAAAACAGGGAAGAACAGGACGAGATAGGGAGGGGGGGGAGAAGTTCCTCATCCACAATCTCTTCTGACCCTTTGCACTTCGCCTTATCTTCCATCTTCACCTACCCTTTCTCGCCTCACTCTCTTCTCCACCTCTCCTTCCACATCCTCATTCCATTCTCCTCGCTTTGAGCTGTAGGAGGGAAAATGCTGACCCACCCTCGCTCGGATTCTACCGTTGAATTGCACACCTCAAATTGTACGCCTAATAGATTGTTAAGACATTGATGGGGTCTTTTACCTGATTTATTATTGCCAAAATTGCCAAGTTTGTAAATTCCAAATGCCCGTATTTTACCGTTCTTCGATCCCTCAATTAGCTCTCGAGTGATAAGCGGCGAAAAACTGATGTCTTTAACTCTTTCGGAAAGGTAGACGTTCAAAGGACTCCTACGCCTAATCGTAAACTGGGTTTCATCAAAAGAGTATTGGGTAAATGTGACGATCATGTACGAGAAATCAGCTACTATTCCCTCGTTAGACCTCATTTGGAATATGCTGCCAGTGTATGGGATCCCTACGAAATCGGTCTAAGTAATGAACTTGAACGTGTGCAGCGAAGATCGGCAATATTTGTAAAGGGACGATACGATAATTATATTAGCGTAACCAATCTATTAAATGAATTGGAATGGGAATCATTGTCAGATCGCAGGTTGAAATTTAGACTTAATCTCTTAAACAAATTCCAAGGCAATATTTTCAGTGATGATGTTAAAAATATTTTACGAACCCCAACTTACTATGGCAGACTGGACCATAATCATAAAATTAGAGAAATTGATTGCCGAACTGACCGATTCAAAATGTCCTTTTTCCCTCGTACAATTAGAGATACGAATTATAAATATGTCCTATCGGAGAGTAGCAATGAATAGCATTGGTAGCTGCATGTTGGTATGGGTACTTAAAGCTAACCCTACTAACAGAATGTTTTTGCATGTTTGCTTTGCAATTTCTATCTTTTTTAAATAGTGTAGTTCTGACTAGTATATAAATACTATCCCTTTTTTATGTATGATATGTAGTGCATGTTTAGTGAGAAATCGCCCCCTGCCACTCACCCTTGTGGTGGCCTGCAGGGTAGTATGTAGATGTAGATGTACGTCATCCACTTCGTACAATCATAACTGAGACCGCGAAGCTCCTTCGCCCAATCACAATGGGGGACACAGCTGAATCTGCAAATGGAAGTGGTTGCGACAGGATCTGCGCGAGCAGACCTTCCGCCCCCACCTCCACTCCCCTCCCTTTCCTACGTAACAGTCAAGGACGGGAGGTGGATGACGTAGATATCCTTAATGCAACTCGTTCTGTAGGCGTCACCTTTTGCTCATTTTAATATTTGATTTACTAGTGAATGGCTCTGGTTAGAAGATTATTTTTTTCACTGAAATTCAATTTTCGTTTCCTTCCAATGATTTCCTGTACAAAATAGCGACTTCGGTTCCGATTAAACGCCTCAATTGTTCACGTAGAAGCTCAAACACAAGTGGCAAAGAAAGCTGATATGCTTAAAAATAACAACAAAATCTATCATATTCAGGGAGCGCGCCAATGATACGGATTTCTTTCCCTTGATCGTTAGTTAGAGGACCTTCTCCTTCCCATTCTCTGAATACATAATAGGGTCCGTGAATGAAATTTTTATTTTGAAGGAAATATTTCAATTTCTTATAGAAATGATCGTAGGTGGCGGATAGGGTGTTTTTAGATTGAAAAATCGGTGCAAAATCGATATTTTTATTTTAAAAATGAACTCTCAGGTAATCTTCCGAAAATCATGAGCAAACGATACATACCGATATCAATCGATATTATTCACTTCAAGATCTTTTAGTTATTGAAAAACATCGTTTCGGGTGTTCTATAACCTTTGTTAGCTCATCTCGGCACTTAACAAAATTTGAAGCAATATTTGTTCCATTTCCCCTTTTCTAGCTCATTTCGTTCCATGCTCACCGGCGAGAAACCAGAACGCTGACATCTAAGTAGTTGTCCTATCAAAGCGGCGGAATATTTTAGGAATTGAAAATGAGAAATTTTGCCGTTAGAAATCTACCTAAACGGTCTTGGAAAATGTTTGTGCACATACTTCACAAATATTTTTAAGCATGTTATTAGAGAGAACAATTAAAAAAGGCTCATGAGTGGATCCTATTGAACCGAAATTCATTTCAGTGAATTAGGGATCGGCGTGTGGCTTTCAATCAAACGGACATATTAAACGTTACAACCCATTATACCTTCATTGAATTAGTCGAGCTTAGTTATGTCTCAAAATTGCTGACGTAACAGTAGCAATAGGCAGTCCATTTTGCACTGAATAGTTCGAAGTTTACTGTTTTGCAGAATTTCAAAGAAGCAGAAATGTTAATACATTGAAAAAGATTCGTAAGAGAGGGAGTGAAAAATTCCGCCGCGTAGTGAAATGAAAGCTTTTACCATTTCAGATGCTTCCAATTTCCGAATAGCAAAATCTTGACGGACAGTATTCACGTAAGGCTTTGATATTCACGCATAAAACTATTACACAGGCTTTGAAAACCAGGTAATGACATTTTCATAGATTTGTTGCCAACGATCATACTATTAGCCTAGGCTTCGAAGTCAATTAGATTGCGTACTAAGAAATTCAAGCGATAATGAAAGTTTTGGAAAGCTTCATGAATATACGCTCTTAGCTAAGGGACGTGCGGCGTAGAAAAACGAAAGAAGGTTTTTAATGTTTCTATTTATGTTATCAGACCCTTTTCTCTCATGCATGCAAGCATTCATTGTCGCAACCTACTTCTCTAATTGAAGTTGTTTACCCCACATCTCATGTTCAATAGAATTCTGAACTCTTATGAATAGCGGAAGACCATCACAACGATATGCATACACGCTACACCCTGCGTCCAATAAGAGCACTTAAAAATATATAAGTAAAATAAAGTACAGTTTTCAGAGCTAAAATCAATACGCAAGTAAAAAAGTGGGTTCTGGAATAAACTTTAGTAAACTAAAGCTAAGGATTCTAATTATAACAAATATTTTCAAGTGTTTTGACCGAATTATTGTCTTAAAACATTAAAATATGTATGATTACGTTGCGAAATGAATCGGTGAGAGGATTTAACTTGAGCAAAATTTCCATGTTAATGGACATTGATTCTTCAAAGTCGACTTAGGAGTGGACTGAATATACTTCTAATTAATTACCATTGACGGCTGTTTAGCTAAAATAGAAGTACACCGACATGTAATCTTATATCAAAACCTCCGCCAATGATTTGGAATCTACTGCAGTATGACTGTATATAAGGGATATCTTCGCAGGAAGGAAGTTATTAGGGTGCGGATCACAAATTCAACACGCTTAATTAAAAAACTTCGCCTCCGAGTAATAAACACATCGTCGGAGGAACCCGTCGTGCTGGAAATGCTCAAGACCCGCCAGCCCCCTCCATCCATCTGGCTGCGTTCAACAGACCGCATGAACCCTTGGCGTTCTCCACCGCGACGCCCTCTCACGCCTTTTACCCCAACTCGTGGGCCCCTCCCTCCCAGGCAACTCTCCGAGGTCCTCTCGCTTCCCTGCTCTCTTCCTCTTCCTGCCTTTTAAGCATCCCCGCCCTTCTATCTGCATCCCTCATCTCCCTCCTCCAGCTCTGTTCCAGCTAGTCATCTCCAGCCGCGACGAAGCATCTCCGAAACTCGCATTATCTCCAAGTTCCCACCCCATACACTTCAGGATCCGAGCGCAGAAGGAAGGAGAATGGCCTTCACGCGCCCACCTCCGTAAAGTAATCGTTTTTCCTCACACACGCAATAATGAACTCTCTGTGCGGGCAATGCGTCCATTTTCCCATAGCCGAAACTCGTGGACATGAGTAAGTAAGTAAGTGAGTAAACTTTTATTGAAAAACATTACAAAATACTGAATTCATTACAATAAGAGAATAAGAAAGCTGGGTTGCCTCAAAGGAGAATCTGTGCTGAAGCAACCTTCATAATTGTATAATTCATCGCTAACGTTTATATTTTTTCACACAAAAGTGATAGTAGAAAGTGAAAGTTTCATAAAAAAGTAACAATAATAACAATAAACAATAAATGCCTTTTACATCTGAATCATTACCAATATGAGTATAACTACAGAACAACGAGTATTTTTTTTTACAAGGAGAAAACCAAAATATGATGACATCAAAAGAATCTTGCAACATTATCATTAGCATGACATTTTGAAGTGTTAAGAAAATATACAATGAATAATCTGGGTTAAAAATCGGAGGAAAATTGATATCAATATATTTTAGAGATAGATTTGGTCGCTGCAGTTATAAAATTTATCATAGTTATAACAATAATTTGATAAGACGGTACAGAAAACATCTACGCCACATTATTAAGGCCAATTTCGTGCATTAAAACCACATGGCCATCGAACGCCGGAAAGAAAAAGGCAAATTCTTAAGCACAGTTGGGTTCAAGTCGTTTCAAAGAAGCTTAGTCCTACATAACTACAAAACTCCATCATATGTTTTCAATCCTTTGGTCGTGTGAAATCTGAGATGAGAGCGAAGTCTATGAAAGAAAAGTAGTCTTCTGGGATAGAAGTTGCCTATCTTCTCTAATTACCGACTACTCCGTTGGCTCAAAGTCTGAATTAGATTTCTCTACTTTTTGCTATCTAAACATCCATGGTATTTCTTCCCTGCCGTCCGTCCGTGCCCTTACGTTGTATGTATTCTTTTCTTTGAAACGTGACTATTTTTTGCCCAAACTTTAACAGTAGTGATGCTGGCAGTATTAGCCAAATTTCAACTGTCCACCCATTATTTATTTGCCGATGTGTCCCTTTATTAATTGGAAAAAACATTTTATTAGGGTGATTTGTATTAGGTACGCACCAAATCATCTGTGGATGAGCATCTCACGTTGAATTGACCTAACGAGATAGGCGAATTAAATTATTTTGGTCGTCACGGTCCGGATGCTAAGCATTTTCCCTAAAACCTCTGGGATGTTCATCATTAGGATTTCCTCGAAGTCATTTTGTCTCTGCATGGCCTCCTACTTTTATCAAATTTCCCCTCTTCCGCTCCCTTCATTATATACTCACAGGTTCAATCGTTTATCAGTATTCCTCGTCCCTATGACGAAGTCAGCTTCTTGTCCTCGGTGACCTTTACCCTCTCCATTCCCCTCCTCCGCCGCAAGAAATCTTTTCCCTTCTATCACCCCATTCCCTGTCGTCATCCAACGTCGGGAACATGAGTGAAACAGGATTAGTTTGGGAGCAGGACGCCATTTGCACGGGGGAAGGACTTGAAACGCGGGGGTGGTGGCTCAAAGAGAGATAGAGGGGGGGTACCGCTCATCGCCTCGAGCCATAGCAAATGGATGATGTTGCAGCTTAGAGATGGAGGAGTCCTTTGACGCATTTCACCTAGGCGACTGTCGTTGAAGGATTACAGCGAAATGTGCGCGAAGCCAAGTGTGGTATAGTAAAGCGGTAATCCGGATTAATGTGATTTCCGTTTCCCCACGGTTTTCACTAGGTTTTCATAGATGGTTTTCTTCAATCTTTTTTTTACACCGAGGACAACATTATGCACACGGGAGATTTACACTTTAGTGATGGTGCGTGGAAGGATGAATGCTTCCAACTGGGCCCAGGGTCGCGTCATGGCAGTTATATCAATGGAATTTCCTCTTGGAAGTTCAGTAGTTACTCCGACCGTCGGATGAGACGTTAAATTGTGAACCCTCTAGGGCCTTTCCTTAAGGGGGTGTTCATTAATCACGTGAGGAGATGAAGGGGAGGAGGGGGTGAGTAAAATATCATGAAGCATCGTGTAGTGGAAAAAGGGGGGGTGTCTCTTGATGAAATACTTGTATTTTTATCATTTAGACCAGGGTTAGGCAAATGGTTGATACGGAAGACCTTACTCCTATCCCTTATAAACTACTTATAATTGTTGAAGAATCATAAATATAGTTTTGTAAATAAGGAAAATGAATATATATTATAGCTTCATTTCTAAATAGTGGTTTTTAACACAAAGCGCTGCAATAAGTTTGCATTAGGAAATTGTACATTTACAGGTTTATTAAATTATAGCATTATATGCTGTAAGAAATGAAACTTCAATAGTTTCACTTTCAATTTTTCTTCAGATGCACACATACAAACACTGAAAGAGCCTCATGTAGCTCGCAAGCTGTAGTTTGTCGACACTTCATCTAGAAGAACACACCTAGTTTAAGTTATCTTTATGCGTCGTTCAAGCAGGAAGATATTTTTCTCCTTGTTTATTTTGATAAGGCACCTTTTTTTGTCCATTCACGTCGAAAATAATCCATCTTATAAGTTTGAGCATCCCCTCCTTGGAGGAGAGATATTCGGAGAAGAGCCTATCACGCCCTCTCTCGCCGCTTTCCATTTCACTGTAGGTGCATCGCACCAGAATTAATTTACCGTTGTTCTCAGCTTTCCTGCATATACTCCATTTATTATCTTTTGTTTTAAGTGCTTATTTGAATTGTTTTATTACTTACCTTATTATTTAAGTATGTGTAGTTATTGAAATACCACCGAACATCACGACAAGGAGGGGTCAGAAGGTGACTCCAAGGTAATATCCATCACATGATTAATGGACGCCCCCAAAGAGCAAGCTAATACCAACGCTACCATTCCCATCTCACCTAACATTCCGTTTATTCCAATCCACACCATTTCCCCCAGTCATACGCGCCGTTAAGTGCGAGACAAACTTTAAATCACCGATGCAATTACAGATGAAATACCGATTATATAACGTGTTGAGAGCATTTTAGGATCAGTACTTCATCCGTTGAATGCCACTTTTATCTTTTAAGAGGCTACAGCAATTTAACCTCATAGACTAGTGAAATGTAGGGAGAGTAGTCCTTAGTAATTCTGAAATAAGACTGTTAGAATTTACTTATTAGAAACTTCGAAGTAGTATTAATAATAATTACAGAAGGATGAATTAAATCTAGATTTTAATTTTTTTCCAGGGGAATCAAATACATTAATAACGCTCTAAAATAGCCCTCGGGAGATTAACAGTCACCAATGTTATGGCATTTGAGCACGATTTCTTGTTTTCTGTTTCACTGTTTTTCACTGATGTTTTAATACGCATGCAACCTCCATAAGTGTCATATAAAACTCAATATTTTGAGGGACCTAATCCTTCCTCATTCTGGCTTTATTGTCACCCCTTGTAGCATGCATGTAGTTCCTCCAGTATTCTAACCTCCTTGATCTGTTATAGATACATAAACACTCCTAGTAGCTTATCTCATAAAATTACAAATAAAGGGATTTTTACAAATGCCTAACTAATTTATACGTATCATATTACTGTGTAGATGTTAACCACGAAGATACACTAGCCTTTGTGATGCATAACTTAAACATTTAGTCGATAAAGCAGTAATTATAGACTTCAAAACTTCCAGAAAAGCCAAGGTTTACGAGGTTATATAAATCCGTGTTATCAGATCATATCGTATAGTAAATTATAAGATTGAGATTTCAAGAGGAGTTTTCCATTACACCTATTATTTTTTTAAGGAAGGGGGCAAATATTTATCAGCATGCAATCCATCTGAAACGAACACGATTCATTCTTTACCCTCGTGTATTAAAACAACCTTAGTTTTTATCACGAAGTGAGTTAAATAATACTCCGCATGCAGTTCATCGTAAAAGCAAATGACAATTTTTCCATAAAGAAGCAGCCTGCTACCACAATTCTTGTTTTAAAAAGATATATTAGTAGATAAGAGGCTTTCGAGGCACTTAAGATATTTTTCTGGGATTGGAATGCTTATTAAATATGATTTATGTTTATCATGCAGCGAAAACTATTATGGCCAGCACGGTCCGTTAGCTACCATTCAGTAAAAGGCCTCTTAGGGTACGTTTTACGCGCTTCAGGGTAAATATAACGCGGTTTATAAAATCCCGGGAGAGAGAAAAAAGTGAAAAAAATCGAGATGATGGAAAATTTGTTTGCTCGTGCAAGGGATGAGGGTACATTTTCCGATTCTGTGCCATTAAGCAGTAGGTGGCTATAAAAATAAAAATGATCAAGGGCATGATAAAGCGAACGTGACAGAGTTGCTTAAAAGAGCCGGCGAGAAGGTCTCTCTCTCCTGTGTCACGAAACAACTAGCCTATCACGTGACGTTTTCTCGCAAGATTAGACGCGGGTGAATCAACTGGGGGGAAAAATCTGGCTGGTGCGATCAAAGAAGAATTTTATATGGAAACCTTTGATCTCTTCCTAGAAAAACTCATGGCCCAGTCATAGCTGCTATGCCCAAGATTTCGAATAATATATTCATAATATACCTATGACGCCGCTTGCAAAAATTCCCAGCTAATAGAATCCAATTGCCTTACTTTTCTTTCTAACTTATGAATAATCCCTCTCACTGAATCTGATAAAATCACATTTATGGCATTAATGAGTTTGTAATTCTCCTAGGCGGAAGTAAAAATTGAAGCTGAATTTAATATCTCTTTTATTTCCACTTTGTAGAATTATCACTTTGATCTGGTGATGCTGAAGGAAATTAGTTAGTTTTGTGGATAGTTAGACCTTTTGAAACTCTACACAAAATCCTGCAAAACGAAATAAACACGTACGTATGATTGAGGTGAAAGAATATGTGAGAATAAATACCACTGTAATGGCCCTTTTTACCATACCTAATGTTTTAATTTTCAATTCTATTTTATCAAAATTTACCAAGAAGTTATAGTTATTTTCTCTTTTTTTCTACCGGTTAGTGTGTGTTTTAAAGGTTATTTACACTCTACTTAGTTATTTCTGAATAATACTTTTCCCTTACACTTTCTTCCTTCATATAGACTGACTTCATTCCCCCTCCCAAATCCCTCAAAATGGCATTTAGTTTCCATCCTCTTCTCGAAACACATGATTCGAGAAATTATATCTAGTGTTCCCTTAATATTTATTTCCAAGAAATAATTTAATTAGACTGCAAAACTTATTAATAACATCCAAAACGTTTGTTACAAGATCAAAATATGCACGAACTCTTTAGATATATAATTCCAACTAAATTATACATAATCCAAGATTTAAAAGATGTGAAGGAATTTTCTCTGTAGAAGTATGATTTAGGACTGATTTTGGGAACTGGCAGCTCCTCAAATATAATCCAAGAATAGGAAACGCATGCCGTTTACACATTCATTATCTATAAAATATGGGATATAGCAATAATTATTATGAAAATAGTTGTTGAGGTCGAAAATTCCATGGGATTGCCTGGAATTCCATGGTGATTGGGAAAATTAGTTCATTGACACGCGGCCCTCATGGCTAAAATAAATCACTCAAAACTTTTCTCAAACCTTGTACTCACTTACTACACACTTTAGAATAATTATTGCGCCGCTCCTGAAATGGTACTTGTACCACACCTGAAGATTTTAGTGTGGCGAAACATGATGCAGTAAAATATTTTAACTTGTGGAAGTTTTACTTTACTAGTTTCCCGTCCAACAGTTCTTGCTCAGTTTATATTTGCACTTCATGATCGTCACTCAGACAAATTGCAATTAAGTGTCCAATTAATGATTATTTATTGACGGAAATTATCACAGGTACCTTGCAGTCCATCTTCCATCAAACGTAAAATGGTGGGAGGTAATACACTTTAACATGAACCATCATCATCATCATTAGTCATCAATCCTCAGATTGGTTTGACGCAGCTTTACACTGGGTTCTTTTATCGGCCAATCTCTTCATACTTACGTATTTATTCTCTTTCACACCCTTCATCATTTGTTCCATATATCTCACTCAAGGCCTTCATTTGCCATTCTTCCCATCCACTTGTGCTTCAACGATTGTCTTCATCAGGCCATCGTGTCTTAAGATATGGCCGATTAAGTTATTTCGTCTTCTTCTTAGAGTTTTCAACAGGCTTCTCTTTTCTCCCACTCCTCTTAAGACTTCTTCGTTTGTCACTCGGTCGATCCATTTTATCTTCATCATTCTTCTGTAGCACCACATTTCGAATGCTTCCACCCTTTTCTTCTCCGTTGCTGTCATCGTCCATGCTTCACTGCCGAAGAAACATGCTCCAGATGTACGTTCTGATGAATTGTTTCCTTACTTCTATTCTTGTATTGAGCCAACACTATTATAATCCAAATATCTAATCTAATAGGTGAATTCGCGTATTAATTGATCTCGGGGATGATTAAGGTGAACGGGTGATGGAGCTCTCGCCCTGCTGATCTACTTGATCGATACGCTAGGAGATCAGTTTTTGGTCGAAGGCACAACTTTCATGGGGTTTTCTTCCCTTTTATCCTATTTGTGAAATGTTATGTGCAGTGAACATTTTCGGTGGATAAGCTACACATTGAGACAACGGAGGATTTTCTGAATAAAGTCTCGTTTAACGAAAAAAAATCCAAATAAAATTACGTATTAACTTTCCAATGCTCGTTCTTAACAGTGCAAAATTTAACATCCACCGGTAGTTGAGTTCTCGATGCTTTTGCGGTGTAGTGTTGCTTTAATTATTTTGAATTTTTATTCTTAAAGAAGCTGGCAGTATAGTAACCTACGAGAGGTCAGGATAGGATTTCATGAACCTACTTGTATAAAAACTATCTCTACCTCCTAACCCGTCTGAATATTTAGCCTCCATTTTACCATTTTTATTTCAGTATGCGTCATTTATCCCATCATGCAGTGCAAAATCCTATCCCATTCCTCTCTTGACCTCTCTTTCTCTGCATTCTGCTGAATATTGCCTTAATAACCTTACTACTCGTTATTAGTGTTCATTTTGATCCAATAAGTATACCTCCTAGCTTAATCTTCATTCTCGCATCTCAGACGCTATCGTTTAGCCCTTAGATATCGTTTTCCTAAATTAATTTGGCATTTGGATATTCTAGTCTTCGGACACTTTCAATTAAGCCAAATTAGAAGCTCACATTATTTCATCTCCAGATTAAATGTTGAGTGGCACTTATTACTATTCTTTATATTAATATATTATATTCATATTCATATTAATAAATTAATATCAATAATACTAATTTAATTGTTTAATAATATAATTTAAATTTATATTATCAATAATATTATTTTATATTCTTTGTAAAACTTTCATTAATGTAGCAAATTAGCAAAATCATCTTTCGCCAAAGCAATTCTTTTACTTATACCATTGGAATTCCGTCCACCACATTCATCCACACGGCCACCCATGGGCCTGAAATCATCGGCTTGTTCTAGTTTAAGGTTAATGGTTTCTGGAATTTGCTTGTATTCATTATGAATGATGGGATAAACTTTGTAATTCCACAATAATTTTATTTCACATGGTTTCGACGGTTAACCTAAGATGACGTTAGCCGTCGAATACTATGGTCGTGAAATAAAATTATTATGAAATTACGAAGTTTATCCTATCATTCATAATTGCGCTATTTTATTTCAAAGTATTCTTATGTTTAAATTGCAATAGTTCATTCACAAAGACTCTCACTGTGCCATCCCAATTCGATAGCAAAACCTAGGAATTAATCGTTATCGCTTGCTATAATCAAAAGATAAAACTGTATCGCCATGCACCAGCAAGCAATAGAGGCATTGGTCCCCCATCCCTTCCATTCCTATCCTTATACCTTTCCTCCCGGTCTGAAGCGCCTATTTGTGCGGAAACAGACTTGAAAACACCCATGAAAAAAGCAATAGAGTTTTCATTTACTCGATTTGGACTCGCTTGTGACCACGCAGGTGCTACCTATGCTCGCGCGTGCGATCTAAATAGTTTTACCCGAGCTTCGTGCTTGCCAGCGTGTCCCCATCAGATTGGAAATTGAAGCAAGGCCGTGTTTTCTCGACTCGGAGAAGACTTGCATGGGCAGAGCTGCATTTGGATGGGCTGATGCACCGTGGAAGCGCGTGCCTTACCCACCGCGAGCGACTCGTGGATTCGGGACTTGCGAGGGACTCTTATCACGGAGGAAGGGGAAGGTGGAGCTAGGGGCGTGAGAGGAAAGAAAAACAAAAGTCGGTCGGAGCACGCACGGCCGCACTGCCATCGATCGGGAGGCCTTGTGTCGGCGTCGGCGATGAGAGAGAGAGAGCGAGGAAGAGAGAAATTGCCCCGAAGCGCAAGGGGCAGCAGTCGGCTGAGAAAGGGCGACCAAATTGTTTTCGACGGTTATTAGGCGATTTAGTAGCTTTCCTAAGGGCCAAAGTGTGACTATGCCATACAATATGATATCCATTTTTTATTTAGTTCCTTCTAAAACTTATCATCATCATCCACCATAAATCCAAAGATTGGTTGCCGCAGCTCTCAACTCGGTTCTCGTATAAGCTAATCTAATAGTAGGGTCATTCCGTACCATTTCACCATATTTTTAAATAGTTTTTGTAGCACCATTTCAGAAAAAAATCAAATTTAACACACTTACTACTACATGTCTGTAAGGCACAAAACCAATTTTTGTTAATTTATTTTCCTCAAGGACTAACGGGGCAGCGAAAGTCACAGCGCACTTTAAAAATGACACTTTCAGCGAGTATCGGTAATTAGAGTTACTCGGAAACTATAGGTGTAATAGAATGGTTTAAATGCCATTTTGATGGTAATAAATTGAGCTTTCATTTGGAATAGTTTTTAATAACCTTACTATGTAACATCTATGAGAACGATGAGTACCAAGTTTTGATACTAATTGCTGTACAACGTTTGCTATTTATTTTCTTACAGAAGGGTAGTGATCACAAGGTCTATTTTTTGTTATAGTATATTTGGGGGAGTTATTAAAAATTTGAAATCTTCAGTATAATAAGCTATTAAGAATGCACTAAAAATTTGGAGTATGTGTTTTGGCTCGTTTGGAAGTTACACCAAACTGAATTTGCAAAAAATTTTCTCTCGCTCACTTTGTAGAAGCAATATATAGATTGATGCATTAAAATAGTTCTTACCTGGATTGCCGGGTTGGCTCGGTGGTTAAAGTACTGACCGAATCGAATCCTGACAGTGGAAGATAATTTTCAGTGGTAATTTGGCCCCTACTTTTGCAGTTTTGCAGAGAACATTCGAGTACAGTACCTACTCCGTCCGTCGGATGAGACGTAAAGCCGTGGCCCCCTTGGCGCCTTTTCGTTACGAGCAGGCTAAAGCCGACGCTGAGTTTCTCTCCACATGTCTTCCTTTCCATTCCACTCCTATTCTTATGCCTTTCCTCTCGATCTGAAGCGCCTATTAATGCGGATGCATACTTAAAATCACAGGTGAACGAAATCTTGCCTTTTAGATTCTTCACATGTTCTTATATGCATATAATGCCAGGCCATACTTTCTTACTCTTTCCCTTTTACTTGTATTTCAGTGATTTTCTTCACCAGACCAACATGACTCAAGATGTAACCGATTATGTTGTCCTGTCATCTTTGAACCTTTTCAGAAGATTTCACTTCTATCTCTTTTTTTAGGCATTATTCTTTCGTTCCTTCTCGCCATATTGGTAATTTCATCTTATAACTTCTTCTGTAGCGCCACATTTAGAATGCTTCCAGTCTTGAATTCATCGCTGCTGTTATTGTCCATGCCTCACTTCCGTACCCTTTGTGAAGTAAATTTTCAATAGAGTACCTACACAGTGAACGAAGCCTTTCGACCGAAAGAAAAACCTACTTTCAACTAAAAATAGTAGCTTGGTAATAAGGGTATTCTTTCTTCGAACTGAATTTGGAGCACGCTTCTTTATAGAAGTGAGACATGGACGATAAAAGCTTCGGAGAATTCAAGACTCGACGTATTCGAAAAGAGGTGCTACAAAAGATAAAAGAGATGGAACGAGTGACAAATGAATAAGTCCTAAGAAGAGTGGGAGAAAAGAGAAATATGATGAAAACTTTTCATAGAAGGGAGAAAAACTTACTCGGCCATAACTTGTGACATGATTGCCTAATGAAGACAGTCATCCAGGGAAAAGTGAACGGAAAGAATGGAAAAGGAAGGCCTCGTAATAAGTGTATGTACCTATGAAGCGAGCAATGAAGGATACGAAATTGAAAAATTTTAGAAATATGAAGATGCTAGTCGATGGAAAAAACGTGTGAAGAGTTGTGTCTAACTAATGACATCTTTGAATTGATGACTGGCCGTCGTAAAATGATGATGAACCTATCGTATTACCTCCTCCTAAAGATCTTGTTGGCTTTTGGTTTACGTGAAATTGCTTTGTAAACATTTTCTCCACATTTGCCGGGTTTTCTTCGCGTTAATTGGCTTGTAAGAACAGCTGCATTACCTTTCACCTGAACATGCTGATTGGAGTATTGGAGAAATTGAAGGAACCGTAAGAGAAATTACCGAATTCACAATGTCTCCAGAAATATGTATCTACTTCCTACTGAAACAATCGACGGACATGGTAAAAATCCGGAAGAAATGATTATAAAGATCCTACTAACCTATATAGTAACGAAACCATATTATCACCATTTTATTTTCTACCTACGCAAATTACTCGTAAATCAATTATTTGATATATCGCCTGTATTAAACACCAAATTCATGAAATTAAAACACAATAAATCTTATCACCAAAGACAAAAATATAAACAAGCGCATATTAAAACCAACATAAAAAGAATAAAATTCAATAATATAAAGACTAATTGCAAAATTAAAAGCCAAATCGCTTGAATAAATATAAAAGAAATGTTGCAAGGAATACGATAGTTTTTTTGCAGTTAATCAAATAAAGCGATAGAAATGTCTTATCATAAAAACACTAGAATGGATTGGGACAGTATAAAAAATGGTTCTTTCATTGAATTAAAAAAAATAGGACGAAATAATATTTCCTTGGAAACTTTGGTATGTGGCTAGAATTCCAACTTTCCATCCCGAGACGCCGAGTTTAAATCTAATTTAAATAAAGAAAGAAGTAGAGATATTTTGGTTAACCTGCCTCCATTTCAGAACTGTGAGAAGGGCATTAAAGGTTCAGTAGCCCGACTGTTGAATGGGACAGGGAACTGCTTGGCGCCTTAATTTTTTGTGTAGACTAATGCCGACGCAGGGTTCACTCTATCCTTCTTCACATTCTTTTGAACAAGGCCTAACTGTAGACAGTTACATACATATATTTCACAGCACTAATGACCTCAGCAGAGGGTCATTGGAGTACCTAATATACCTACGACTACTATCGCTGAGCCTAAGTGAGATTGGAAGAGGAAGGAAAATAAGTCCTCTTGCGTCAAATATTTTGAGATAAAATTTAAGAAGTATGCCCTGGGTAAATAAGATATTTTTTCCAATGTAAATTATATTAATTAATAATGGAGCGAAAAAAACAGTTTTAAAATCCAATAATACAAACATTAAATTATTAGAAATTTTCTCCAAAGTACTGTGGCGCTAGAATAAAAAAGTATGTCATATTATTTAAGAATATGAGTCACAACTAAGTAATTAAAACTAAAAAACTCCATTCATATGTAAATATAGAATATATTTACTATTTACTATTATCTAATAATTCCAATACAGGAATAAATACGCTCCTTATAGAAGAAAATACATTTATAGCTTTTTTTTGTGTAACAGAATTAAGAAACCGTAAGTTAAGCCTACCATGCTGTCCGGTAGATTTCGAAATGCCCAACTGAGTACTAACTTAGGTCATGCTGGAGTAAATTAACTCGGAGGTCTCATCGGAGGATATAATTCACTTGAAAGGAATGCATTCAGTGTAGGGGAAATGTTGCCCCGCAAAGCCTTATGTTAGAATTGGGTTTCGTGTCTAGGAAAAATAACGGAGGCAGAATGGGAGCAGATCCGTAAAAAAACATAACGATTCTGCACCAAAAGGAGGATAAGTGAACAAAAAGGAATCTCCTGGAATGCGAGCCTAATTGGAGCACTCGACTGAGGCGTCAATTTATCATCGTCGCTCGCCGTTCGCGACACGAAAAGTGTTTCAGAGCAACGCGCCGTGCAGAAAATTTTCAAGCGAGGAGATCTCGATGCCTCTCTCCCCAGAAACAGTAATTTTTTTTTCAGCACGAGGAATCAACAAAAGAGCAGAGATTCCCGAATTCAGCCTTCAAAAGGAGTGAATGGATGGCGTGATCCAGCAAATGGTAGTCCGGGGTGCCGGTGCACTGAGATGGCAATGACAACGAGTGAAATGTTGGGTCGAGTCGGACGGGACGAAGGCAGGAGAGGGAACTTTTTGAGTTGCAGTCTGCGCGGAATGGGTGAAAATTTTTGAGCGCGGGACTCGAAAAGAACAGGCGTTGATATGAAGGAGCGAAGGTAGTATTCAACTGAGAAAAAAAATGAAGATCGATTGACACTATAAATGCGTGGGTAATGTCTGCAAAGAACGACTGGTCCCAGCCAATTACGCACGCCGAGAAAATTAAGCAAGTGAAATCCAGTTCATGAAAGTTGCTAGGTGCAAGAGTTGGGAAAAGAATGACATAGATACGTAAAAATATTAAGTTCTTGTAGACATAAATATATTAAGATAGATGGATGTTGCAAGAATTTAAATATAGTGAATTCATTAAAGGATCTTCTGAGGTGGAATAATATCTCAAATGTTGAATGTTACCTACAAGCATTATAAAACCTGGAAATTACTCCCTGGATTAAGGCTGTGTTTTTTATCTAACGTCAACTTTGGAGGTTAGTGTTACAGCGTTAATGGGAGTCGAGAAATACACCTCACCATTTTCAATGTCGGGTGGCTCTAGTTAATAGTGGATGAAAAAGGTCTAAAAATTACATGCAGATAATTAAAACAATCAGATTCACCAAAATCATGCAATGATTTAGAACTTAGGCAGTATATAATTGTCACTCGGTGGGTCAATGTTGTCACTTACACTAATTGACGATAGGGTTTCAATCCTAGGGGTTAATTGGGAGGATTGGATACGGATTGTGATTCGGATAAACATATGGATCATCGGGGAAAATATCGTTAAAAACATAAATATACTTGTAGTTATGAAGATCTAGTCGTCAGATACAGTTTGATGAAAGCAGGTACAGTTTGAAAAATACATCAGGCGAACCGCCTTAAAATTTTTCACGGACCGATCAGAACTTTATGAAAATTGAGGTTGACTTACTATCAATTGGAATAAATTCACAAATTAAATTTCTCATCATCTCGGAAAGAAATTTAAAAAATATCGTAAGATTGGGTGACCAATTAAGGCTCAATCTTTGTGTGCCTTTCAACGATTGGAGAGTACAGCTGTAGCTCCAGTCAGTGTTCAGTAAATTACTTCTTCAGGTACTCTTCTAGAAGTTACCCGTGAATGCGACCGACAGCGCTGAGCCATTTAGGTTAGGAGGCTAATCATAGGACACGCGTAGGGTTTTTTCATGGAAAGAAGGTAGGTTGGAAAGAAATCCCGCGTCGGCATTCTCTTACTCTTATCGATTAGCACTAAGGGACGCATTTTATTGAACCATCTGACGGATCAGGTAAAAAAAAAACATGTTTCAACCCGTAGTTTAGTTTTGATAGGTGAGGTAGAGCTCACCCCGTACTAAGCCATTTGGCGAGTGTGAAATTCACACACTCATGGTAGGGAGCCCAGTTCCTTTCCCTGGGCCACCTGCGTTTTTCTACGAAATACTGACTCACGGAAAATCGAATCGTGAGGATTTTAGGTGCGGGTGTCCTGAAAGGTTTCTGCCCAGGATATGAACGAATTAGTGTTCAACCCGAAGGTTGGTTTGTGACTGGTGAGTGTAGAGCTTAACTCTATTTAAGCTGTACTAAGGACGGAGTAATTAACTAGGGTTAATCTCCGCATATCATTCATGCTGAGACAGGCACATATGTGAAAATCCCTACCACAGCCGGGATTTGAACTTAAATCCTCGTGATAGGAAGCCAGTACAACTAGCAGTCACAACAACCCGACCCCATTACTTTCCACAATGAGCTTTCAATACTTGACTCATTGAAACGTTTCATTCTAAGCAACTTTATCGTTTGTTTTTTCACGGGAAAGGGAAGAACGTCCAACATTTCACTTCATTCACTTATTCAACAGCATTTACTCCCTTGGTAAATCTGCTTGTAAAAAAAGTAAGTCACCATGTGGCACTTGAAAAAGCTAGTGTTATTCTAAATAATGTTTATACGTAAAGATACATAAATATCCCTTAAAGAATTTTAATAGTTTTTAAAACCAAACTGCAGGTTTTCCAAGCAGATTTAGTGAACTAAGTGATCACACGAGGTGAGATGTCAGTCCAATGATAAAATAGAAAAACTATGTGCTCCTTATGTAAGGATAGTAATTACCGTTTGTTGACCAATCAATATAGTGAAAATCTATCAACGCTTTGATTATCAGCGATATATGCTCAAATAGAAAAATAAATAACCATTCATTTACATCCTCATCCTATGATTCTGGAGATATGTGGAGGATATGAAAACCATGTAACCATCAAATTCGACTAGTTCAAACACAAAAGTTAATGATGCGTCCATCAAAAGTCGATTTGGCTCTTGAAATGATGATTATAACATACGGATAGATATCTAACAAATAAACTGACATTAGTAATACAGAAATTGAAAATTATATGCTTACCGATAGGAGTAATTATCCTCGTTAGTTTTCTCATCGGATACTCTGTGAGGATTTAGGAAGCAACTCAGTTACGCACATTTCAGAAATGAAACACCCACACACATATTGGCCGGAATGGGAGGCTAGTAATTAATCATTTGCTCCAAAATTAGGGATGAGTGGCCCGTGAAAATCGAGAACTCAGTGCTACATTTGATCTCATGCGATGATACCAATCACGTGCTTTTACGGGCGATGTCCGGGAAATTTTCTTAAAATCACGTCTTCTCCACGTATTAGACAGTCATGAGTTGTAAATGATACTGTCAGACCGATAGGTTCTAGGAATCTCTTTTGTACCGATCTCTTCGCAATCGAATGTCGAAAACAGGGAATTTATCGCATTGAAAGCCACCTCAAACATTTTTCTCTTATCTTATGCTGTTGGTAGCCATTCCCATCTTGAATCAATACCTTGCAGTACTTTGGACACTGTTATATTATACATGCATAGATGGTGCAGTTTGTGATTACCTGGTTACGCTTATCTGCATTTTTTTGTTTTCGGATTGTACCTACAAAAAATAAAAAATATGCATCACAAAAAATAAACTCAATAGTTTTGAATGCTCTTGTTAAATGTATAACAGTCACTTGTTTATCCATTAGAATATATGTTAGCAACCGTAATATTCCTTGAATAAAATGCATTTATATTATATAATAGGAACTAAGTAAACTTCGTGAAACGTGCTAAAAATGTGGTAGTCGTATTACTTTGTGGTCCCTTATATTTCTCATGTATCTTTTAGTGTATCTTACTGATTGCGAAGAATAAAGTAAATTTTGATATGTGTGATTAATTGATTAGCGTGCCCTGGTTCCCAAGCCGTCGTGCCAGAGAGAGCAGATGGATCGAAGGTACAAAGAGGGCGAGTACATTTCGCAAGAGAATGAGAGCCTTAAAAACGAGAAAAAAGGAATGAACACGTCCACAAATGATCCAGAATCGAAGATGGCACTGAGCTATGAGATTGGAGAGGCGTAAGGAGGAGGGGGAGTAGCGTGGCGGGACATGGTGACAAAGGGCTATCGGAAAGTGAAGAAAAAGGAAAGGAACTCCCCTTCCGTGTCTCCGTAAGATAGGTGGGCGATGCAAAGCAGCGCTGGCAAAAAAGAAGAATGTGCCATGGAAATTACTCTAAGAGGAAGAAGCGCTCTTTGTTTTCCGAGAAACAATGAGCGCATGAGCTTATTTCATAGTTATTCCACTCAGAGTAGGGTTAGTTAATAATAAAAAATCCTATTCTTTTTATTGAAAAAACTAATTTGAAATCTTTTTGGTTAATACAGAATAATGAGGAAGATAAAATGCACTGGCTGAGTGACAATAGAAGTCCTGAGAATAGTGCTCGGAAGGAGAAGTCTCCTGAAAACTATAAGAATAAGACATGATAACTAACTCTGACAGATCTTTAGGCATGGTGGTTTGGTGAAGAATAGGTCGACGAAACGCAAAGTGGTAAAATGGTGAAGGAGGGACTCGATTGATATATTTAGAGCAAGTAGTGTAGGTTGCGAAAGGGAATAATTATATACACCTACATGTACGCAATACCCTCCAAGCCACCGCGAGGGTGGTTGGCAGGGGGTGAAGACCAACAAGCATGCACTATTGACATGCAGACAAGCCACTACATGGAAACAAGGTAGATAATAGGTTCACATGCAGCTACAAGGCTAATATCCACATAGCTATAAAGGGATTGGTTTTTAATACATGTATCATGCACTACAGTCTTCTCTAGTAATATTTCAGCTACCTATCCCTTTGCTATGCTGCCTTTTGCGTTCTCTTATAGTAGGGGGGGAAATGACATTTTGAATCTATCGGCATGACAATACATCTTTCTAATCTTATTTATCCGGTCGATCTAGCATAATGCGCGGGGGTTTTTGATGCATAAATTTGAAGAGATTAACTGAGAGAATAATAGAGTCGAGAGCTGCGTCAAATCAATATAGTTAAGGTTGGCTAATTATTATGAAAATTTATTTGATAAACAACAAGATATGGCACTTATTCCACAGGTTTTATTAGAGGTACAACGCGTTTCAGCGGTTAAGCCATCATCAGGTACTGATGATGGCTTAACCGCTGAAACGCGTTGTACCTCTAATAAAACCTGTGGAATAAGTGCCATATCTTGTTGTTTATCATGATATCATTCCACTACGTCTCGCCGGACACAGTTACGTTCATTCGAAAATTTATTTCTTAACGCTCTTGTTGCCACTAATGCTACTGGCTAGGATGCGTGCTCACACATCATGTGCAGGATTATTCCAAGCGTATCTCAGACTATGGGCTAGTTTATGTTTGGCTGCCTCTTACAAAGAATTTATTTACCAATTGTTATTTCTTAAGGCCGTTGTACACGGTACAATTTCTTGTACAAGAACTTGTACAATAAATTGAACGGCGAGATTGGACCAAGATATTGTACAAGAAGTTGGTTCACGGTCGTACACGATCAAAGATTTTCATGCAATTTGTGCGCCAATAACATGCGCAGATATCGTTTTCTGTCCAACAGCGGAATCGCGATATCCAATGACGATAGTATTTTGACAATACTGCCATAGTTACTAGCTTACAATGATTTGCTACCATTATCCTCATAAAATGAAATTTTACGAATACTAATTGGTTACTTGCACTCTTTCATCGACTCATGAAACCCATCATTTATTTTCCAAACAGCATGTTTTCGCTCGTTGCATATATTTATTTTTGGTTCAATAACGTCATCTTAATTTCATTGAGGTTTAATGTTTCCCAGTGTGTCCAACTCATCTTTTGAGAAATAAAACACTTCCAACGCGATCGACGAATATCACAATATGGAAGCAACAAAGAATATCATAATATGGAAGCAAAAAGGATATCACGATATGTACAACAAAAAAGGAAGTTTCGCCATGCTTATAGGAATAAAAGTGATCGCAAACAGAACACCAACCTTACGAATACTAAACGAACGCATCACTACCGTCACATGTCATGCGCAGAAGCTACTGAGTGGATCTTGGACGGTTTCATCCAATAATATAGAGCATGATCTAATTTCTTGTACAAGAAATTGTACGAACCCCTCGTACACGATACAATTTGCGCATTGTACAAGTTCTTGTACAAGAAATTGTACCGTGTACAACGGCCTTTAAACAACTATTTAGCGACGTTTACCTTTGTACGGCATTATGTACGATGCCAAGGACAAGGCGATTTCATTCATTGGGTATTATCATGCAGTCTGATGCATGAAGAGATGAATGAACGCAATGAAAAGTTCACCAAATATAGCAACGAATAGCAAGTAAAACATCCAAAATGCAGAAAAAAACCTCTTTTGTATTTGGAATGTAGATTTTCGCAGCGAAATCCATCATCGTCAGAGGATTTCGGGTGCAGCTGCGTATAACGCGTTTTCAGTGTGCGAGCTTTCGCGGCCATTGCAGGAAGCATCATCAGGCAATGATGTCCATCATCTTTTGTAGTTCCACGCATTCATCTATTATTTGAGCGCATGCAATATTTCACGAATTAATGGTACTTCAAGTTGTTGTTAAATTGCTTTGTATAAAACTGATATGACCATACTATATACCACGGAGAATTTTAACGTTGACATTGAAAATCTATCATTATAGGAAGGCTACCTTCATAATGATACAGACTGATCACTTCCACTAGTCGTCCCCTTGTGCTGCTTCTGTACATGTGATGAACGGATGAGTATTGATATTTGTACGTAACTTTCGTTAGACTTCATTTCTTCTGCACAGAGTGATTCCTAACTCTCAATATTTGACTAAGACATTCCTGTCATCCGTTTTGCCCCTTTGATGTAGTGATTTTCCTGCAATAACATTTTTTAGAATATCATTGACTTTAGATAATGCTTTCGTCAACATTTTTCAAACTCTTGGACGGTCATCCAAAAGCTTCTCCTCTTCCTCTTAATGGAAAACATCCCCTTCTTTTTTCTTCTGTCCCATAATTTTAGCTAGTCCATGTCCCTTCAGGCAGGTCAAAGTCTTCGTCCTCGCACAACATCAAAATTTAGAATTCAAAGAACTCCAAGCTCCATAACAAACCTTTCAAAAACCCTCTCTTTACATTTTTACTTAGGCTCCTATCATGGCCTCGTGGAAGAAAAGGTAAAAGGATTGATCACCAAGGAATATGATAAAAGTGAAAGACGTGGGGAAGATTAAGCATGGGCGTTAATCATTTTCAAAACAAATTTATCCTCTGCCGTAGTATCAAGAGCCGTAGAATAAACACAGCTTAATTATGACTCAACCCGATTTTCCGTATCTTGACCAAATTTTCCTGCCCGTACGTCCGAGAGGGAGAAAGCACGAGTTTTTACACCCGGATAATCGAGATTTCCCTCGCTGAGGACCGAATAAAAGAAAAAGGGTAAGGATGCCTCGTGGAACCCTGTAATTGTACTCAATTTCCGTTCTCCTTCCGACACTTTTTTAAAACTCTTTTTTGAACGTTTTTTCATTCGAAAAATAAAAAGTGTCAACAATCCCTTTCAATTAAGATTATGTCTCTTTTCATCCCTCTCCTCTTTGACCCTCCCCCCACTCACACTCCGTGGACTTAACGCCCACCCTTGGCCTAAATATGCATGGAGGTGGCGAGCGGAAGAGTTTGAGCAGGAGCCAGGGAGAGAGTTGAGATGGAAGGGTTCCCCCCGTCTCGCTTCCCGAGACCTAATTTCACGCTCCAAACTCGTCGAATGTTTGATTATGAGAGGGGGAATAAAAAGGACCGAGACGGATCCGGCAACTTCCCCGCGGAAGTTATTCCTCGACCGTAAAGCTTCCTCTGGCGGGGGCGAAATAATAAAATTCGCGACTTGAATTACACCGTCAGGGGTCTCCCTCCCTCCCTCTCGTGAGAAAGGGTGCAGTAAGGGTGTGGAAGGGAATTTTTCTCCAACTTATCCACTCCGGGGGCATAAGAGAACACTCCAGTTCGCTGCCCAGCAATGTTGCAACTCCTTCACTCTCTCTCTCTCTCCATCGTTCTTCATCTCTGTCTCTCTCCCTTCCGATGGCTTCACGACGACCTCGCAGCGTTCTCGACCACCGCCACCCAATTCGGGCAGTTAAGGGGAACGATTGCATTCCATCTCCCCCTGCCATAAGTTCGGCACTCCGACGGGACACTTGAACGACCTATTCGGAACTTCTGGGAGAATGGCGATCGACTATTCATCGGAGGAAAGTATTCAGTGTCAGTTTCCGATTCAGCGGAGTGGATCCTTGGGGTGAGACGTGGTTGAATAGTCAGAGATTCATCCCTTTTTTTTAGAAAAGAGGTGCCTTTTGAAGATAAATCGTCTGTAGTGAACGGGAATCGTCAACACAAAAACTATAAATTCAAAAACTTCAGCAAATCTACCCTTACGGCGTACAAAACTAAGTTTGGTCTTAATCGTTGATCGGAATTTCTATTCTTGGTGAGGAAAGTGACAGCTGACGTAATTTTGGCATTAAGGATGATAGAGTTTATATGCGCAGATATGATTGTTGGGAACTTCGGAGTGCGGAAAATAAAACTACAATTCTTGTGGAAAAATAAGTCAAAAATTGATGCTGTAGTTGGAACACATTTCTTACTTTGGTAACATTTTAGGCGAATATAGACGCTGAATCGTGGAATGTGTATTTGTTATACTGTTCGGATTAGATTTGTTTGGACTAAGTAGCTGCATCAACAGGACATAAGGGGGCGTTTACCATATTTTTTATTGCCGAATCTGATAGAGTTTGCAAAATAAAAAGACCCGTATTTTCCGTTTTTTTGATCCGTTAATTATTTCTCGATTTATAAACGGCGAAACTCTGATGTTTTTAAACCTTTCGAAAAAGTGGGTGTGATGCAACCCCTGACGTATATCGCCTTCATCCATTCACAACTGAGCCCGCGAAGCTAATTTGCCTTATCGCGATGGGGGGGGGGGGACACAGCTGACTCGGCCAATACGAGCAGTTGCGACAGCATCTGTGAGAGCAGACCTTCCGAGAATCCCCCTCCACTCCCTTCTCCTCCCCTAAATGCAGTCAAGGACGAGAGGAAAATGACGTCAAGGTTACCACAGCAGCATTTTCGGGGGGCGTCACCTTTTGCTTATTTAAATTTTTGATTTAAGAGTGAATGGTTGTAGTTAGAAGATTATTTTTTCACTCAAATTCTTTTTTCGTTTCCATCTAATGATTTCGTGTAAAAAATTGCGATTTCGGTTCCGAGTAGGACGACTCATTTAGGACGACATCCTCGGGAGAAGAGATAAAGTTTGTGAAGAGCTTGATATGGGTGTGTGTTTGTACGAGACCTCGTAGATATGGACCTCAGACTCGTAGGTAAGATGACGAGTAGAGATTGGTAGTTTTAGAATTGTAAGTGCGGAGGAGAATAAAAAAAGCATGATGGATGGCAAGTGAAGGAGAGGGGTAGGGAAGGAGAGGAAAGGAGGGCGAATGAGGAAGTACTGTGCATGAGAGAGCAGGGAAAATTACTGTTGGTATGATCATTCGCCACTCATAACGTTTTCCCCAAAAACATCACCATTGGTGAAATTACTAGTGTTGACGGAATATTCTCCGTAACGATTATGGTTGAATGTCATGTAGAGGAAAGAATTAATCATATTATTCTTACGAAATTCTCAAAGATAAGCATGGTATACACTACTCAACCTTCAGATCCCTGCATTGGGTAATACCATGTCTTCAACATTTATACTTTCCAGTTATAAGAACAAGGAACGTAAATACCTGATGTTGGTAATATCGAATTGGCCCTAAGTAATTGGGGGAGTGGGTCACAGTAACCGGTGTTATGCTTATTATTCAAGATGCTGAAGCAGAAAAACAATATTCCCCCACGTGTAATACTTTATAGGTTTTGTCAGAGTTCGACGAATTTTCACTCTCCAAACTGCTAAGTAACGCGCTGTGATAATTTTAGAAACAAAATTACTTGAGCGAGGATAACTTTGGGCGAAACTGAAAGCTATGATTTTGGATTCACTCATCCGTCCCTGCGCATTTTTAGTTATTTTCAGGGTTCAAAGAAAGACTCAATTGAGTCCATATGTACTTTTATGGAGAAATGTTTTCCTTCCTTTCATAAATTTGATTCTTAATAAATCTATCCTTTTCCAGAATTCCGTAAATGTGCTTCAATTAACCAGGGTCCGACTTCATTTCAGGAAAATTGAAGAGTTTTCCTTTTTATGGCTTTGAGAGCGCAGCAACTCCACGAGACAGTGACTGGTTAATGGGAGGTGAGCAGCGAGCATGTTTTGAATTATAAAAACTTTACGTGTTGTTGTGGAGTGCCCAACTGTAAAAAGTGAAAAGGCCTTGTCTTTGGCGAGGGTGAAAACAGATTAGGCTGGCGGAAAAAAGCTCCTTGCCGAGGTCACTTTTCTACCCTTGCGCTTTTATAGGTCAGTGGTCACAGAATTGGACAACCAGGAGTGGAGGCCTTGGCAGAACAAAGTTTCTGCCAATGAGAAATGATTTGAGAAGAAAATTTCTCCCTTGCGTGCAAACCCTTACAATCTTAGAACATTGCAGACCGGGCATTTCTTTCGTATCTTTCCTTAACGGCCTAGCATTGTCTCTTTTTTGCACACAGCTAATAAATTATGTATATCTCATCAACTTTATGAAACATTTGGATTGAAGATTCAGAATAGGTGAAATAAAGCAGGAGCTTATTGGTTGATTAATAATTTGCAAGGCATTCACAAAATTATTTTTTTCCAAACTGCATCTGCAATACAGTGGCAAACTGCATGTAAAACCGAGTGCACTCGTGACCCGTCCTTAACAGCTGGCACGCACTCCTGATCGGCCCGCAATGTGTTAAACTTTCCCGTGAAAAACAACCTAACAACCCGCGAGAAACGAAGCAGAAGAACCTTGAGCGTAATGAAACACGAGGTTAAAAAATAAATATGCGAAGAAGTAGCCCTTGGAGGACTGTCTTTATGGTGCGTTTGGCGTACTCTTTTGAGTGAAAGTTTCTCGAGTCCCACCGGGTCAAAGGCTCATCTCTGCCGACATTTCGGAAAACGACTCGTTTTCCATCTTCAGGGCTGTGATATGCCGTGTCAAATTTGGTGGGTTTATATATATTCTACCAAGACGTCAAGTGTCACCTAATTGGCGGAAATCCTGGCTTGACTCCATGAGCTCTCCTATTGGCTGGTCGTTCTGCCTCATGCTCCGGACGCATTTCAAAATCGGCCTCCATGTGTTGCTGAGGTGGAATCCAGCGTCCAGATTAAAATTATTCCTATTGAGGCGGATCTCTATGGCCTCCTTGATCAGCCGGTCCCAATGGTCTCGAGAGTGGGATAGTAATTTTGTTTTGCCCCACAAAATTGCAAGGTCGTTAAGGATGCTGTGTTCTGCCACTGCCGACATTTCAGGTTGCATCAAACGGAAATGTCTCCGGTGTTCTTTTAATTTCGTCTCAATGGTCCGGCTAGTCTCTCCCACATAGACTTTACCGCACTTGCATGGGACCTGGTAGACTCCCAGTGTCTTCAGGCCAATTGGGTCCTTTGCCTTTATCATCTGGTCTCTAATTTTTGGTGGTGGTAGATTTATTGTTTTTATTGTGTAACGCCGCAGTATGTGATGAATGTGTAAAAAAATGTGAAAAACTTATTCGGTAGCTCTATAAATAATTTATCTACATCTACATAATACCCTGCAAGCCACCATAAAGGTGTGTGGCAGGGGGTAAACTCTCACCAAACATGCACTTCATAACATGCATAAAAAAAGGATTAGTACTTATTTGGTACTGTTCAAAACTACGCTATTTAAAATAAAAATAGCACAGCATACACGCAAAAACATGCTGTTAGTTGGGTTAGCTATAAGTCCTTATACCAACATGCAGCTACCAATGTTATCCATTGCTACTCTCGTACTGGATATATTTACCGTTAATCATATCCCTAATAGTACGAGGAAAAAAGGACATTTTGAATCTGCCAGTTCGGCAATCAATTTCTCTAATTTTGTGATTATGGTCCAGTCTACCATAGTTAGTTGAGGTCCGCAAAATATTTTTAACATCATCACTGAAAATATGGTCTTCGAATTTATTTAAGAGATTAAGTCTTAATTTCAACCTGCGATCTGACAATGATTCCCAATTTAATTCATTTAATAGACTGGTTACGCTAGTAAGGTTATCATACCGTCCCTTTACAAATCTTGCCGATCTTCGCTGCACACGTTCAAGTTCGTTATTTGGACCGATTTCGTAGGGATCCCATTCACTGGCAGCATACTACAAATGAGGTCTTACAAGGGAAAAGTAGCTGATTTCTCGTACATGATCGTCACATTTACCCAGTACTCTTTTGACGAATCCCAGTTTACGATTCGCTTGACCCATTATTTCACGTATGTTTACCCCAGGAAAGATCATGTGTCAGTCTTATTTCAATATATTTAATGGATTCCACGTTTGTTAGTTCATTATTATTTATTTTGTAAGTGCAAGGAGGAGAGCTATTCTTTTTCCAAAAATTCATTACAAGACATTTTTTAAAAGTTTAATTCTAACTGCCATGTATCACACCAAGTTTCAATTGCTTGTAGGTCAATATTTAAATATTCTTTATCGTTTGGACATAGAATTTCCCTGCATAATACTGCGTCATTGGCAAATAGACGAAGTTTACTTTTTACCACCATATGGATATCAAAGATGGATAATTATTTTGCTATGAACCAACTGAGTTGATCCTCGCTCACTAATGGTTGGTAACTCGTTCATTTTAGATCCGTTTCGGCCACGGGTGCACTGCTGTTAAAAAGGGATTTTAAAATTAATATTTCGAGGTGACCTTTAATCTGCTTCTGTAGTCCTTAAACGAGCAAATATCACGCCAAAATGAGTTATAACCAGGTTAAATCTTTTACTTTGACGGGTTGGCAGCCCTGTTCGTTACGCTACCATCCCGAATCCTGGGGTTAACATCCGAGAGAGTCCACGTGGTAAGCTGAATGATTTTCTGTAATTAAAGGACAGCAACTCGAATCCTACTTTCACGCTGTCTTAACTTAACGCTCTAGCTATCGACAACCCACATCTTTATTAGAGAAAAATTCTAACAATACCCATCCACACAACTAGTAATATCGGCTGAGGTAAGTAATGTGGTTCTCCAGGTGGAATCCGAAGAATAGCGATCACGTTTTTTCTCTCCTAAGTCCTGTAGAAAAATGACAAGAACTCGAATTCGCTTTATGTGGATCCATGATCGAGCCTCTACCATTCCTGGGAGGGTACGTACTGATCATCATCATTGGTCAACAATTCTAGGATTGGTTTGACGCAGCTTTCCACTCGATTCTACTATCGGCCAACCTTTTCATTGTGACATAATTCTTCTCTTTTACAACCTTCACAACCTGTTCCATATAACTCATAGGAGGCCTGCCTTTTCCAATCTTCCCGTCCACTTTTCCCTCGGCGATAGTCTTCATCAGGCCATCGTGTCTCAGGATTTGGTCGATTAAGTTGTCCCTTCTTCTTTTTAGAGTTGTCAGCAGACCTCTTTTTTCCTACTCTTCTTAGCACTTCCTCGTTACTTACTCTATCGATCCATTTAATCTTCAGCTTTCTTCTGTAGCACCACATTTCAAATGCTTCTACCCTTTTCTTCTCCAAAAATTGGCGACGGAGAGTCTCGAACCAGGGACGTCGACATTGTGAAGCGAGTAGTTTACCCCTAACCCAAACTGCACTTTACTCGCACTGCACTACTACGTACTGATAGTCAATATATATTGCTCTATTTGCCCAAACGAGTTAATTTCAAACACCTTCGGCTGCGATCTGCCTTACCAACCATGGCGTTCTTCGGGTTTAACAGTGTGATGGAGTGCATTTTAGATATTGCGCATTGTTAAGGAGGGGCTATTATTTGTATACACCCGATAGTAGATCCATTCGGTCCGTCGCTAACCTGTGAAATAAAACTGAGGATCCCTTTTCTAGACTGGGCGGTGCCAACCCCTGTTTTTCTCCACCTTTCAACTAATTCCTAAATAAATGCCATTCATAGATAACTGGCGATTCTGAATGATTCAATTAGCTTCAGTTGCTGGATGCCTTTTTCAATACCCACTGCAGTGTCATAATAACCGTCGTAATAAATCTACAAGCAACCTACACAAGAATATGCAGTAAGAGTGAGGGCATTGTGGGTGAGTTTTCCTTACCCTGCTCAAAAAGTTTATCTTTTGAGGAACATGGTCAAGAAGAGCATTTAGTTACATCATGATTAAACATTTTGTCTCTGTCAGTGAACAAATCTATGATTTTTTCTTTCTTTCTTTATTTTTTAATGGCTATCATCCTCATATGCGGAAGACATATCCTTTGCCTGTGATTCATTATTTTTATTAACGACAAATTTTTTTGATTTACGAATTACAGCTCATCCAATTACAATCGCTAAACGAAAAGCAAATATATTTTCATTATGTGCTAGATCACAATAAAAGGAACGAGTTTACTGCAAATATCATCGCTAAGCTGTCCAGATTGTGACCACAAGTGCATAAGTAAATCTATACTACAGATGATTTTCCATAAATGCCATGAAAATGGAAGGGGTTCAATAAATCCCGATTTAAATTTGAAACATTTTTACATTAATAATGCGGAATCATAGAATTCCGCTCGTAAATATGAATGCGCTAATTTTTCAATATGGATATGCAGAATTAAAATAAATATAAATGGTAGTATAATTAATGACAGTGGACAGTGAATAAAACGTGAAAAAATCGAATATATACAGTATTATCAATGGTAGGATCTAGATTAGGTAATAATTCCTGCGATGACTAAACAGCACAATTTATTTTTATCTTCCTCAAAAGACGCATTTGGAATACACTCACGGCGTTCTGCAGATTGAAAAAAAAAGGAAATCCCGTAGCTGCAAGGGAATAGTATATTACCTACATCCTTTCATCGAAGTTACCCCTTTGAGTCCACACCCACGTCACCTGGCTTTGTGTGGATCTCACCCTAAGTGGATACATCAGCGCGTTGCATTATGAATTGGGGGCAAACTTTAACGAACGACACCTTTTGGGGAAATACACTCGTGCGTGCCGGCATTCTGACGGGGCAGGCGCTGAAGAGACGCGTTCCGATGCCTGGCTGTACTCTTGTTCACGCGCTTCTTGTCAAGAGATTAGTTGACGGGTTCGTGGGTTACTGAATCACGAGACGCAGGCATGAGGGAAAATACTCGTTGACGTCTTACCAAAGGAATGAAGGGAAGGGTGCAAGGAAGACACCCTTTTTTGTCACATGGCTCCGAATTCAGAATTGATACGGCGTAAATAAGTTTCGCTCGTGTCACATGTACGTCAGATACCAGCTGAAGATAAATAAGAAGAAGACTAAGATATTGGCGTGCAGCAAGAAAGAAGAGGACAAAACCAATGTCAAACTAGGAAATCATAAACTTGAAGAGGTGAAAGAGTCCTGTTACCTAGGAAGCCAGTAACCAACGATGGACGAAGCAAGAACAAATGGTAAGTAGAATAGCCCAGGCAAAGAGGGAATTCTATCAAAAGAAGAATCTAAATCAAAAGAAGAAATGGTTGGAAGCATTCGAAATGTGGTGCTACCGAAGAATGCTAAAGATTAAACGGATCAACTGAGTAAGTACGAGGAAGTCCTAAGAAGAGTCGGAGAAAATAGAAGTCTGCTGAAAATTCTAGAAAGAAGAAGGGACAACTTACTCAGCCATATCTTGAGACATGATGGCCTGATAAAGACTATCGTTGAGGGAAAAGTGAACGGGAATATTGGAAAAGGCAGGCCTCCTATGAGATACATGGAACAGGTTGTGAAAGATGTAAAAGAGAAGAATTACGTCACAATGAAAAGGTTGGCCGATAGAAGAATCGAGTGGAAAGCTGTGTCAAAGCAACCCAAGGATTGTTGAGCTATGACGATGATGACATGTTACATAGGAAAATTAAGAAAGCTTTATTAAAATTCCATCCAAAGACGCTATACCGTGATTGAAAAAATAAAAGGAAACAATGCAGCGCATGGATGCTAGTAAAATTCTTGTCATAACTTCTGTATATTATATTAAGGCATTATGAAGGAAAATGGTATTTCGTAATTACAAAAATAGAAGAAAAATTACCTCCGTGAAAGAGGATTTTTTTCGAAAGGAAACTATGAAGAAAGGAGTGTGGTAACAAGACGTTACAAAAAGACTGGTAAAGAGCCCTGATCTGAAGTGTGGAATTGCATGACGCATTTTGGTGGGAAGAGGATTAAAACTTTGGCAGGTCTTGATGTACAACTACATAGTAGGCTACAATAAGGATAAGTGGAATGGACGGAAAGAAAGCGAAAGTGTTTAAAGTTAAGCAAGGAATGAAAGTTTATTGAGAAAATTAGGATGAGGCAGAATAAAAGGATGGAACGTGTGGCAAGTAAGATGGATGAAAGATGTGACAGAAGAGAGTATAGGTTGGTGGAGAAGAGGGAGAATTTAAGAAAAGGCTGTTTCGATGGAAGGATGAATAACAGAATGTTTACGGAGCTGAGGAAGAATATCATCATGAAAATAGGTAGATATTGGAAAGAAGGAATTTTGAGAAGTACTTCGAGGTATTTCATGCCGATATAAACCTAATAATGTAACACCAAATAAAAGATAAATTTTCAGACTTTTCTCAGTGGAATTCATTCATTATAACGGCTAAAGAAAACACTGCGATTGCACATGATAAATTTATTTAACATGCGATCACAATATCGACCTGCATAGAAGAGAATTGGGATGGTCTGGAGGCCAGAATAATGGCTTCCCGTTCCGAGGGACTGTGTTCGAGAGGAAGAATGGGGGCGTTTATTCGGAACCGAAATCGCAATTTTGTACACAAACTCATTAATGGAAACAAAAAAAGAAGTTAAGTGAAAAAATTAATCTTCTAGCCACAACCATTCACTCATAAATCCAAAATTAAAATAAGCAAAAGGTGACGCCCGCCGAAAAAGCTGCTGTGATAACATTGACGTCATTTTTCTCCCGTCCTTGACTGCTTTTCGTGGAAGCGAAGGGAGTGGAGGGGGGTTCTCGGAAGGTCTGCTCGCACAGATGCTGTCGCAACTGTCCTATTGGCAGAGTCGGCTGTGTCCCCCCCATTGCGATACGACAATGTAGCTTCGCGGGCTCAGTTGCGATTGGACGGAGTCGTTATACGTCAGAGGTTGCACCACGCCCACTTTTCCGAAAGGGTTAAAAACATCAGTTTTTCGCCGCTTATAACTCGATAAATAACTGACGGATCAAAAAACGGAGAAATGCGGGTCTTTTTATTTTTCAAACTATCAGATTTGGCAATAAGAAAATTATGGTAAACGACCCCATTCAGTACCTACTTGATTGCTCCGTGGGGAGCATTTCAAGCTCTGTACCGACCGATGGATGCGACGTTGAACCGTTCACCCTTTGAAATCTTTTGCTATCAACTGGCTAGTGCGTGTTTATTTGCACCTTTTCTTCATCGCCCACTAAATTTATGCCTCTCCCAAAACACCCACTTATCCTCCTCCATGGTGCAGTCCGAAGCTTCCTAAGTCCACACGTGAACCAAGAGAAAATCGAAATGACTTCAAATTCATCATCATTTGTTTTTGATTTTTCAAATCCTTGCCTAAAAGTATATTCGGGATTTGATTGTGCCTCTGAGCGAGAAGAAAGATGTAAGGACGGGAAAGGAAAGGAGGGGACAAGAAGATGGAAGGATGGACCCGGTATGGGCAATGATCTGGTCTTAACCAAGGTGCCTATGGGACGGCAGTGTACCTTGGCATGTTCTCCACACGGTATCCGAGTAAGGGTTTCAATGAAATTTCTACCGTGTTTCGGACCACGTTAAATATATCCTGGTGTCTACACATGATAATAAACCCATGATCATGTTTCAAAAACGTAATTTCTATGAAAAATATTCTTATTTTTATCAGTTTATTTTCTCCACCACCAACAGAACAGTAATAAGAATAATTTTCAAAGTCTTGTGGTGGCGACTTCATTTCAAATTTTTGCACGTAAGATTCGAAACAGTTCTCCGTTTGCCTTCTCTAGCGAATCACCACCGCAGTCTCAAAATATCTCTTACGGCTTTGCAACTATGAAGCAGTATTTTAATCACACTGAGCTCCGACTGAACTGAATTATTCCGGTTGTTTGTACCTATCTCAATTGAATATTCACCTCATAATGAGACGAAGCTCCCCTTTGCGAGTGGTCTCCTACGTAGAGCCCAACTCCCAGCTCTCCATTCCCCCCCAAGAGCGGCAACGCTGATGCAGGAATGCACCATCTCATTCACGCCTTCCATAATTCCTCAGCCTCTTGTGCTTTTCAGAAGGGACGAGGTATTTAATTAAAAATAAGCTCATTCCTATGCCGCGCCGCAATACTGCAGGCTTTCGATAACGGCCCGCGGATAAGTGAATTTATAATCGGAATGCGTCTTCATTATGCAAGGATGTGCACCAGGGGGACTGGGTGATAAGATCACCATGGGTGAAGATCGCTGGCCTCAGTTGACGCTAAGACTTATTAGGAAATGCAATCGCGGGAAGTTAGCCGCGCGATGGCTATGCAACAAACATCCTTCGTTGCCTCAGCCCGCTGGGTTCATCTTTCAAAAGGACTAAGAAAATTCCTCAGGGTACGATTATTGAAATTCTCGGAAAGTAATCGCGAAAAGATTCATTATTCAGAAGGCGCATTATCCTCTTTTGGAACGTGAAACTACGAGCCTGCTGTAGTAATGAGCATTTATTTTGGGTGCTAAAATTATCTTCCGCCTTTGGGGGAACATAATATCACGATTTAAATAACGGAAATTATTCTCTAATCTTCCAAAACACCCACTTCAACACTGCAGTCCGAAGCTTCCTAAGTCCATACGTGAACCAAGAGAAAATCTAAATGACTTCAAATTCATCATAATTTGTTTTTGATTTTTCAATTGAATATTCCCTATTACACTTCGTCGCGGGTTTTTTGCACTTCGAGGCGTTCGTACACATCGGCTATTGTCAGCAGCTACCAGATGGCAAACTGGCACAAAGTTATACGCGCACTAAAGATCACCCTCTCCGTGGTTGTTTGCGGAAAAATTAATTTCTCGTCAGTGACGAAGGACTACCTACGCACAAACCTTTTAGTGATTCCTTCACGCGAATTTCGGGGGGCCACGTCAAGGAACACTGATTAGGGTTATCTACAATAACTCCTTCTGAGGGTGTTTAGGGGAAGGTAAACTTGTCACTCAGGGTTAAACTTACAACGAAAAGAGTCAAACATAACAGGCTGAGGACTCTTATCAAGTCAGGTAAGGGAATAAAGGGAAATTACGTGGAGTGTGAGGCAAATACTTGTATTTCTTGGGCGGTAAAAATTCTCTATCCTTCCTCATGACTTTGGGTGCATTAAAAATTACGAATATTGGAGTTTTCCTTTCGTTAGTAACGTTGTAAAACCGTAGAGAATCAGCTTATCAACAATAAGCAGTTCAGAATTAGAATGGAATGAACAGATAGGAATGCTAACGTTGGGAAAAAGAGTATGATATTTTGAGAGGAGGTCGGAGACTTCTTAAGCATCAACACTGTTTGAGCATTTCGATTCTTTAGAATGCATATTAATTAAAAGGCATATTTCACAGGAAAAGATGAGTAGATTTGCATTGGTAAAAGGAGTGTTTGCGAATAGCAGGTGGATATCATAGGTACATAGGTAGATAGGAGGCTAGAGAAATTATGACAATGTATAAGTCATAAACCTAAGTGTGGGGAGCAAGAATGAGAAGTTAGAGACCTTTCTGAGACGAGAATGAGGAGTAGGATGGAGAGGAAGACGTACGAAGAAGTGAACGATACGTGGGACGACGAAATCTTTCCGAAGGAAATCACGAGAGGGAGCGATGTGAATCTTCATGTTGTCAGGAAGCGATGGGATGTGAAATGAGATAATTGTGAGTGAAGCGCTGCCTTATCGGAGGAAGGAGGGAAAGACTGTAGGTTTCCATGGTGGTATGCGGATCTGGGAACGAAATCATGATAAATTGCAGGTTACATCGTTTTCCAGATACTTCTATAGTTCATTTTGATTACACCTAGTAATTTACGAAAACTCTTTAGGCAAAAGTCATTTTCAGAGATACATTTTCCTTCTTCTGCATTAACAGCAGCTGACATTCTTTGGGTGGATGTTGAGATAAATATCTTTGATAATCTCTATTTCTCATTTCATTGCAGCCCATATTCGTCTTACGGAAATGCCATATAAAAATCACAAGCGGCGTACTCCGGTCATTTTCGTGGTCCTCACTGCATGTATATTACCATGTAAATTACCTTTATTTAAAAGTTGTTTCATTATTGAAAATAAAACCCTAGTATTGAAAATTTTAAATTTTAGAGCAATTTTTCGAGCAGAATCTCGTCGAGACATATTCCCTGCCTCATAAATATGGGTACATTATACAAAAAGGAAGTCCTCTGGCTTGACTTGGTGGAAACGCATTATATTAGCAAACAGGAAAAATCACTTCATAAGATTCCACAAAATTTTTGTTACTGTAACACCGACCCAGGTTTCGATTGTATACCAATAATCTTCAAAGTAAGCGCGGAGAGTCAGCGAGCAACTTATAAACCTGCAAAGGTGTTCAAGTGATCCATGGGTTGGGGCTACAATGGGAAATGGGGGGGAACAGGATGGGGGAGGTCAGTTATTAGTTGTGACTTGGCCGGAGGAGGGAGGGTTAAGAAGATGGGTCAAGGTGGGGAGGAGAGAAAAGGTAAGGTCAGGAAGGGAGAGTTGGAAAGGAAAATATATTCATTTAACAGATGTACGCTATTTTCGGTAGCAGACGTTATCTCCAACTGTTTGAGGGTTCAACTTTTTGACCTTTGCACTGGGTGTGGAGCACTTTGGGGATGAAGTCACGGGAGTGGTCTTCTTCAATGAGGTGTTTGGCAAATTGGGAGCTAAAATCCCCTTTTCTTAAACAGTTTTTGTGTTCTTTCACAAAGGTGCGAATAGCTGATCCGGTTTGACTGATGTAAGAGGCATCACAGTTATTACGTTATTAGCACGTATACACCATTTCTGTCTGAGGCACCATATTTGCACTTGGAATTGAAAATTTAAAAAAAATTGTGGAATCTCGCAAAGTGGTTTTTCCTATTTGTTACTATGCGTACATTATTTTACGCCCCACAAAATTGTCAAATATACAATGAAAGTTGAAGAAAATACACAGAGAAAATGTCAGGTGACAGAAGATGATTTCAAATTGTCTACATTTTAGTGAAGCAGAGATTTAAAAACCAAGTGAAGGACTACAAAAGCTACCCTTGGGCAGACGTCGTGAGTGACTATAATTTAGTGATAATGAAATGCAATCTAAAGTTCAAGAAATTGAAGAAATCAAAGAAGAATATATGGCAAGTAGAAAAACTGAAGGAGGCTCAACATCAGCTGGCATTTCAGAAAGCAGTGGAAAACAACATAGGAGAGGACCTGAATGAGAAATCAGTGGAAAAACGTTGGGAAAACATCAATTGTGGATAACAGGAAGCAGCAAAAGAAGTTCTTGGAATAAGAAAAGTTTCCAAGAATAAGCCATGGATCACAGAGGAAGTCTTAAATTTGATTAAAAAAAGAAGGAATTACAAGAATACGAAAACTGAAGAAGGACAGCTTTGCTAAAAAAGAATAAGGAACGAAATAAGTCGCAAAGCCAGGAAAGATAGAGAGATGCGGGTGAAGAATCTATGCGAAGATGTACAAAACAACCTTGAATTTGAAAAGATGGAAGCTGCCTATATGATAGTGAGGAACCACTTCAAAAGAAGAAACCCAAGATGCAATATCATAAGGAAAAAGAACGGAGAAATTTTGATTGAAAATGAAGACAAAGTGAAGAGATGGAAAGAATATCTGGAAGTTATACAACGGAAACAATCTCAGCACAAAAGCTATCGAGGAGGAATAAGAAGTGGAAAAGGGTGATATGGGAGCATTAATATTATATTCCGAATTCGACGCTGCAGTAAGGGACTTTCGGATAATAAAGCGTCTGATATTGATGATGTTCCTGCATAACTAATTAATTGCACGGGAGAAGACATTATCCCATCTTTACAAGACGATCTGCGAAATGTACTCAACAGGAGAAATACCCAGGGACTTCGAGAAAAACATCATAATTCCTATTCCCAAAAAGAAGAGAGAGAAGAAATGCGAAAATTTTAGGACTATAAGCCAGACGACACATGCATCGAAGATATTGGCTAAGATCATCTAAAGAAGAATAGAACGAAAAGCAGAGGAGAGTTCCTGGATGAAGATAAATTCGGATTCAGGAAAAGTAAGGGCACAAGGGAAGAAATATTGGCCTTTAGGCTGCTCATAGAGAAGAGAATGGAGAAGAACAAGCCTACGTTCATTGAATTTGTGGATTTAGAGAGGGCTTTTGATAACGGGGATTGGGATTCGATGAATGGAATTCTGAAGGGAATTGGAGTGTCCTACAATGACCGAAGAATTATCCACAGGCTGTATAAAAACCAAGTAGTTGTGATTAAATCTGGACCCAGCTTGGAAGAGGCAAGAATAAGGAAAGGAATGACACAAGGTTGTGCACTGTCTCCCAAAATTTTTAATGTTTACATCGAGAGAGCCATCAATGAAATGAAAGAGAAGTCTTCTGGAGTGACTATTCACGGAGAAAAAATAAGCATGCTGCGGTTCGCTGATGACAGCATTCTTAGCTTGGAGATGAATCTGAACAAGATTCTAGTAACCATGGAAAGGACAATGGCCAGATATCAGCTGAAGATAAATAAGAAGATGACTAAGATATTGGTGTGCCTCAAGAAAGAAGAGGCGAAAACCAATGTCAAAGTAGGATAACAAAAACTTGAAGAGGTGACAGAGTTCTGCTACCTTGGAAGCCGAGTAACCAACGATGGACGAAGCAAGAAAGAAATAGTAAGTAGAAAAGCCCAGGCAAAGAGGGCATTCTTTCAAAAGAAGAATCTACTTACAGCTGGAAATACAAGCGTAGAAGTAAGGAAACAGTTCATCTAAGCATACATCTGGAGCATGTTTCTTTACGGCAGTGAGGCATGGACGATGAGAGCAGCGGAGAAGAGAAGGGTGGAAGCATTCGAAATGTGGTGCTACAGAAGAATGCTGAAGATTAAATGGATCGACCGAGTAAGTAACGAGGAAGTGCTAAGATGAGTGGGAGAAAATATGTCTTCTGAATGCCCTAAGAAGAAGACGGGACAACATAATCGGCCATATCTTGAGAAACGATGGCCTGATGAAGACTATCGTCGAGGAAAAAGTGAATGGGAAGATTGGAAAAGGCAGGCCTCGTATGAGATACATGGAAGAGGTTGTGAAGGATATGAAAGAGAAGAATTGCGTCACAATGAAAAGGTTGGCCGACAGAAGAATAGAGTGGAAAGCTGCGTCAAACCAATCCTAGGATTGTTGAACAATATTTGATGATGATGACTCTGAAAGTATTTCAAATTTAGAGAAACGGATGAATTAGGAGAAAATGAACTTAATACGTGACCAGAGTCTATGCATGGTAATCTAATGTTTGTCACATTATGCAAGTAGAGGAAGATTGCATAACTTCACGATATAAATTATTGATTTCATAATTTTAAAATTACACAGGTAGTTGTGAAAAAAATCCTTTCCTTTTATGTTCAAAATTTAAGGTAAATGATTACTTTTTGCCGAAAATATTGCGGATACAGCCTCTGGGAACCCTCTGGGATTTATACACATACTCATTCTTAGAATCATTATTCCTTCTCTAACCAAATAAAAACTACATTTCTCATGAATTAACTTCACCTAGTGTATCTGTAAATGGAGGAACAGATTTCGTATTTCAGAAGTATACACAAAAGATGATTTCTGTAAGGGGAGCTGGTGGCATAAGGCATAAATATATCTATCTCATTCCCTTTCCATTCTGGATCGGTAAATGAAATCCAGAGGTCAGTATTTTAAAAACCGTGATGGTTCACGGAAAAATGCTCCTCGTTCCTCACAATAGAAAGGTATGCTTTTTTCTCTAACTCTGTACCCTCACTTTTACCTAGATAATCATGACTTACGAGCAGTTCTTATTGCCTAATGGGGTCAGTAATTGTTACTGATATTGTTTACGCAAAAACTGCTTCAAAACAATCCTAGGATTCGTTCCATCGTATCAGGCTCAACTAGGTGGAATTTGAATTACGTAAATGAAATACTAACTTTACTAATGCTTACTAATTATTACTATATTTACTAATAACTAACTGACACCATCAGGTACCTGATGATGACACCGATGTGTCGAAATATGTCTTACCAAGAAAATAAATCTGTGGAAGGAAACAAAGTTAGTATTTCATTTACGACAATCCTAGGATTGTTGACCCATGGCAATCAAAGAAAAACCGGAAGGCTGGTATACTGGCAAGTGTTCCATTGATATTGGGAAAATTGGATATTAGCTGAGGAATAATTAATATTAAAGCTTGCTGGTAGAAGGGAGTTATAAAGAAACAAGAAAGAGAGAGGAGAAGAATTAGAATTTTATTCGGTAATAAGTTGCTGATGAAATTAGAATAAAAATTGTTGAGATACACTTTGTTCAAAGCTTTTATGTTACCTGCAAGTGTTTTATATGTGCTTGGAATGTTCAATAGCCAGCTGTGAATGTGAATGAATGGTGTACTTCCTTCACCTTTGAACTTTGGTAGTCTATGTTTTGTTAGTATATGCACCTATGCCCGCCCAAAAATGCCCGTTTAGAAATAAGCCGTGCGAGTCACGAGACCCAGTGGGGAGAGACCATGCAAAAGAAATTCATGAACTAATTCAAAAGTAGTCCACCACTGAACTATCTTGAGCATACATCCATAGAATGTTCATTGAATGTTCAAGTGTGAACTATTCATTTGAAACTGTTCATAGATCGTTCATTGAATGTTCAAGTGTGAACTATTGATTTGAGGCTGTTCATAGATCGTTCATTTCCAGTCCACGAAGTATTATTCAAAAATGCACCCATGCTAGGTTAACCTCAAATGGCAATTTAAGAACACTTTAGTAATATTACATATATCGGTTAGGCATGAAAATTGTAGTAAAGCCATTGCAGGGTAATACATTAGTAATATTTGAAAATTGTGAGCAGTAACGATGTCTATCTATTTACTCACCGCAGTGAATTAATAGGCTATGTTCAACCGGAACGTATCAGCACCTCGTTATTACCAACCTCATCCTCTCCCCATCCCTTCCTATCCTTATACATTTCCTCCCGGTCTGAAGCGCCTATTAGTGCGGAAACAGACTTGAAAACACCATCTATAATTACCAAGCTCATTTTTGCAGATCCATTTCTGTAGAACGTATCTGGGCTCATTAATTTTAATTACAGGATTCCTTTAAGAATTAAGAAATTCTACAAGAAAATGGTTTCACGAGAATATCTTCTTATAATATACCTTCATGCTTCGTATGTTATTCATTCAGAAACAGTTCAGCCGCAATTCATTCAAGTTAAACATCCTTTGAACATTCTATGAAGTATTCCAATGAATGTTCTTTGCACTATCTGTGAGTGCCATTTGAACGTTCATTGAATGTCCTTCTCGAATAATCTTTGAACGTTCAAATAGTCTTGACTGAACGTTCTTTGAACATCTTTTGGACAATTAATTCCCCACTGGGGAGGGAGAGGTAGCCATCGTTGAGTCTCGATTGAGTCTCCCTCTTCGCTCCCCTCCCACACCTCCTTCGCTGGTCTGCGATTCGGTTCATGCGGTGTTAAGTCTGTTCCCCGGTGCAGACTAAGTACAGCCAAAAATCCAACTCCCTATCTTTCTCGTCCTCTCTTCCCGTTTCATATATCCCCCTCCTCAACCCATACCATCACTCGGAGACACCTCGCCTTCTCCTTCCTTTCTTTGCTTGGCTTACGATCAAACTCCCGGCCTATCCATTGAAGCTAAGTTATTTTCTATGGAAAAAAGTTAACAATTTTCTCAGTGTCGTCCTAACCTTCTTCCCATTGTCTCAGGTCACGGAAAATTGCTATTTTCATTTATTTGTGAAAAATCAGGAATTAAAACTATTTCCCTTTTTTTAATTGTTGGCTGACTGATGATGACGATGCTTCGAAGTGATACATGGTCAATACATTCAGGTAAAGCGATTGCAATGAAATATACGAATTGCAATGAAATATATGAATACGCTACCTCATTCATTGTACTCGTACTAAGAAGTAGCACACAGAAGTATTGGAAGCAAACAGAAGTATTGGAATCTTATACTATCAAGTTGCGGATTTTGGACATGACATGTTTTCACATTAGCGACTACAAAAAGTATCATTCCAATCTTTCCCGCTCAGCGGGCGAATACTCACCCTCCTTGGCGGCAGCAGACGCTGTTTCGGCTGGAACTCTCACCATAAGTGGTGATCAAGAGGGCAGTGGGTGGTTACCTCCATTTAGCAAATTTATGAAGTATCACCAAGGGTTTCAGTCACTGGACTTGTTGCATAAATGACACTCTTTACGTATTAAAACCCTCAACACAATTCGCATACGTATGCACACATAAATAAAAACATTCTTCCCGAAAAAGCGAATCGTTCACCCGAGGTTGTACGTAAGAATTGTTATCACACTTCGAATAAATCACTTCGGCAGTAACAATCGAGCAGCAACAATCTTCTTTCTTGGATTTCAGTGTATGCATCAGCCGATTTTCAGCATACTACACGCAAGTTCACCACAGGTACGTCGTTCCTAGTCAACTTCGAGAGCTTCAGTGTCGAAGACTGGAGGTGGCCCTAGAAATTTTCCCCTGACGGTGACGAGACGGGGTACTAGGTAAAATGCTCTCAAGGCCATCTATAGTAGGGCCGCATTTGAATGACTAGTGTGGCGGCTTCGTATAGTTCGTCTCTCCTTCCCCTCTCTTAACTCTCCACGGCTTTACCTCATGGTGCTTGGGCATGTGGCCCCAGTGTTGCCAAATCGCGCCAAGAATAAGGAAGGATACATGAGAACGACATTTTAGAGGTGGAGACTCAGCAATGCTGAACGTGAATTGAGATTTCAAGGGAGAAGGAACTGGATAATCTGAGGGGAATATGGTAAAAACTTGATAATAAAAGTTCTGTGAAAAGACATAAATATCAGCGTAAAAGCAATATAAAATAGTAATAACTAAATGAAAAGGAGCAATATGACTTCTCGTTAAAAGACTGGAAGGTAGGATTACGCGATTCTGTAAAAGGTATGCAATAATTATCGCCTTCAGTCTTAAACTACGGATAAGACATTCGTAAGGTGCCGCAGAAATAGATATCCTTCAAATGAAGGGTTTTCCTGCAAAATTTCCCGTCTGCAGCAAAAACCAAAATAGACGAGCAGTAACAACCAGACACAATACTCACCAGGCACGCAACAGGACCCAACATAGACAACAAATACCGGGCAAAATCAGATCATAAAACCAAGGGGAAAAAAGGGCACATTAAAACGCGAATCAAGAGGCCATGGAAATTCTTTAACGGCAGACAATTTAAAACTGGGACCGGTGAGTGAATAATGGAATCCCGTGACTTATAGAATTGAATAAATAACTTCAACCACTTACATTCTTTTTCGTTCCGCCGAGCCACATAAAAAATGAATGACAAATCACAATTTCTTCGGTAAATATTACTCATGAAGATGCCACCATACTTGCTCCACCAAGCAGGCAGAAAAATAGGCAAGGAAATAACGGTAGCAAATGAGGGAATGAGGTAAGCTCAACCAACCCTTAGAAAGGCAATGAATTTGAAGGTGATCTATTTTGACGAAACATGTGAAATACATATATTTCTTTCGATCAATTGTTACGTTCCCTTCGTTAATGAGAACAATATTGAGGATATAGCACCGTACTGATGGATGCTAGACGTTCTTCATACGAACAATAAGTTATCATAATGGGCCACATAGTAAGAGCTAGAGGAAATATAGGTAGAATAGTGTAGGACGCGTAAGAAAAACGTACTTATATCTACTTTACATTCTAACAGCAAGCTTACTCACCCATTAGGAGCTTATGAACGCATTATATTCAAGTAAATGAGTAACGACGAAAATATATCCAATAAAAACTATTATGTTTCGCAGATTCTACGCGATTGTTAGACAAGAATTAAGCGGGTTTAGGTTAAAAGGTCATGAACATAGTGTTTGCGTAGCTAATATGTTTATCTTATTAATATCGGTCATATATATGTATAACAGATCATATTTGATTCACCAACTGCCAGGCACCCTTTGAATGACTTTTAGGGTTTAAAATATTATCTCGTACGGGTCCGCTCTTATGTTGTGCGCCCTTATGGGTGGAAGAACTTTAGGGTCGGGACTTAAGTCGCTCTACAGCTATCCCCAGGATGTTCTTCCGTAAAAGAAACGCTACAGGGAACAGGTAGCGAGTATGGGTGCGGAGTAGGGCTGTGCAATACTACAATATATCGACTACGATATTAGATATGTACTTGATATCGTGACGCGATATTAAAACGGCAGGTAACGCGATATTCCGAAATCACGATATCAATCGTTATTCGATCTCATGTTTTTTTATTTTAGCAATATCATTTTACAGTTCTTCCTGCCTGCTGCTAGGGAGGGGAAGTTGACGCTACAAGTGACAAAATGGACCCCGAAGATGCCTCTGTCATGGGTTTCCTAACTATATATGCCGCTTCCGTCTTCTCAGTAATACAAGAAAAAGCGGAGTTGAAGCGTCACAACTCGTAGAGCGAATATGTTCAATTACATCAGGAGTAGCTTTGTGTAAGTGGTGAATATCCGATGAATAAGGTATGGTATTCCACCAAGTTAGCAGGGGATACCAACATTGCCCGCTGCAATCAACACTTTTTGGCGGTAACATGTAAAAATTCATAGCTAACATAATGTAATTACAAACTGATACAATCAGAATTGAGTGATTGACCATCACCACTTGATTGCCATTAAGGACCAAAGACGGGCACTTACTTCAAACAATATCTTTTAAAAATATACCTAAGGCAAATAAAAAATGCAAATGAACATATATGAGCATCAAATTGTACATCCTATCAGAGGCATTTTTTCAATGAAATCGGTGGACCTTACTTGAAGCTCTGGCTCCTCAAACCGATTCACTAAACTTTTTTTTACGGAAAATAGTTCTAATAGTTCTAATATCTAACCTCTACCACCCCGCAATATCATGTGCAAATCAAAGGCTGCAATTGTTTTACTGATGATTGACCATCCGCAAATCCATAAGGCGTAATGAGTTAATCCCGTATTTCCACTTATACTTACTTTACCACCTATGTATCTCAAAACTTCCTTTCGAATGCACACTGAAACAAAATGACCAAACCTCTACCCCCTGCATTTTAAATCAACCCCTTGAAATGTCTTCTTATAGTCTACAAGAACAAAGGCATAAAGGCGTAAAATATTTTTATCCTTTTCGCATTACTTCTATTGCAATAACCGTTCTCACCACTCCACTGAAGCCAAAATGATAATGATTACAGTTGAGCAATAAGGAATGTAATGGGGGCGTTTACTCGGGACCGAAATCACAATTTTTTATGCGAAATTGTTAGATAGAAACAAAAAACAGAATTTTAATGAAAAAATTAATCTTCTAACCACAACCATTCACTAATATCTTCAAAAATTAAAATAAGCAAAGGGTGACGCCCACCGAAGGATTTACTTCGAAAACATAGACGTCATTTTCCTCCCGTCCTTGACTGCTTTTAGAGGAAGGGAAGGGAGTGGAGGGGGGCTCCCGGAAGGTCTGCTCGCACAGATCCTGTCGTAAACGCTCCTGTTTGCAGAGTCAGCTGTGTTCCCCTCTTTGCGATAAGGCAATGTAGCTTCGCGGGCTCAGTTGTGATTGGAAGAATTCAATGACGTCAGAGGTTGCACCACGCCCACTTTTCCGAAAGGGTTAAAAACATCAGTTTTTCGCCACTTACAACTCGAGAAATAATTGACGGATCAAATAACGGAAAAATTTGGGTCTGTTTATTTTACAAACTCTATCAGATTCGGCAATAGAAAAATATGGTAAATGACCCCATTAGCTTACAGTAAATCCATGTTTTTTCGCACTCTAACCAGTCAATGACTGAAAAAAATTTCTAGGTCTCTGACACTCAAGTAATAGAAAATGGTAATGTGGTCGTCTATGATCCGCAGGTGCGCTGTGAAAAACATCTAACAGAGGAGTATAAGACCTCATTAGGAAGGAGAGAAAGATGAATGGTGTGTAAGAACGATACAATAAAAAGGAATAAAGAAGAGGATGGCTCATTTGAAATCATTAAAAATAATTAAATGGGAGGGAAAAGATAAGTAAGATAAAGAGAATTTACGTTATTAATGGGAGGGGAGTTAGTTCCGTAGAGCCCTATATGACGATATCCCGATATGTCGATATCACGATATCCTATTTACCCTGATATCCTGATCCTGACGATATCTCACGATATTTCCGATTTATATCGCGATGCTGATATGCCGACGATGCTGCAATATCATATTGATATCGTAGTGCGATATTCAAAACTGCATTAACACCTACACATAACAGTCTCCTTAGCGTCAGAGTAATGATTTTCGCTTCAAAAAGCGAGCCGACTTTGTCAACAGTTCTCATAAGTATAATGCCGATCCTAGAAGAAACTTTGTTCCCGAATGCAGAGATACAGGATCATAAAATTTTTCACATGGCTGGTAGTACTCCATTAAACTCTATAGAAAAAAAAACAAATAGCCAAGCGCTAAGCAAATGGGAAAGAACTCCTTCTAGCTTTACTTAGCCGTTTGCGCCGAAGAATGTTGATGAAATAGACCTCCTTGAAGTTTCTTCTTTGCCGGATGAGCGCATGGGACGTCGGCTGGGACGCCTTCATTAAGCTGATTGCGCTGCAGGGTTGGATGCAAGGGCAGCGTAAGAGTGGTTGGGGGAGCCTTGATCCGCAGTGCTTCTTCTCACGCCAGCCTCTCTCTGCCTCGAGCAAAGCAGGTACCTTGAGCTCCGGAGAGCGAGAGGCATGAAAGAATTCGAGGAAGCCGGAAAAGACGCGCGCGGACCGGACGACGGCGTGTACGGACTTGAGTTGAAAGGTCGAGATCGACATTAGCTCGAGTCGCGAGTGCCAACTACTCTTGAGGTTCGCTCGGGAATGCCAAGGCACGGTTGACAACGTTCTGATGAAAAGTGACTACTGCGCTGACCGGCCGAGGGAATGACCATAGCCATGTATAGGTTGACTGCGGAAGGCTCCAACTCATGAATCTCCGTCATGAGACCGTAAATGGTTTTCACCTGCTCTCAGGGTATTTCCTGTCCTTCAAGGTGAAATATAATTGTAATTTATCTACGACCGCAGCGGATGCTTAAATTTTGTCCTTAAAAATCTAGCGTGCATACTATAATTAACTAGTTTTCCATTTATGCGACGATGGAGGAGAAATTATACACGTAAATAAGTGTATGATTCATATATGATTTATGCATACAGAAATATGTGCATAATTTATATATACATACGTATATAATTTATGCATACATATATATTTCCATTTCCTATGGTAAATAAATTGAAACTCGTTATTTCTCTTCAATTTGTACAATTCCTCTCATTCAAGCGTTTTAAAATAGGTTTAACCTAATAGGGAATACATGGCTAGGGTTCGGTAATAAGTTGGTAAGGAATGCATTCCTTTCCCCTCATTTAATATCAGAGGTATTAACTCTCTTCTCCCATTTCCCTTCTCCATTGGAACATGACTTTTTATTTTTCATACCCGACATAATTCGATAAGTATTAAGTTTTCCAATATTTCGAAGCCCTACAGAAGTCTATGAAACGTTTATGATATAGTTTACAGTTGATATATTAAGATAATTTGAATTTTGGGCTCGTGAGGTGGGTAGGCTTGTCTATACATGCCATAAAAGTGAATGTTTCCTCCCAAATCCTTTTTTTTTCTGCAAATGTAAAGCCACATTGGATCTCAGTTGCATACTTTTCACTCCCATTCAACCTTTTTTGATTCCTTCCTGTTTCCAGATGTTATATTACCCAGAGAATCTATTTCAATTCTTTTCCAATGGTATTACAAATACACCATTATGTTTAAAAAAAAATATTTTCGCCCTCATTAACAATCTAAACACTCATATAACAACTCACTCTATAACTCACTATAAAATTTCTTCCCAAACTTCAAAATACGGCAAGGATACGTAATAAATTATGTTGTATCCCCCATTTCATTTCCTATTTTAAAATCCTTAAATTTTGATTTGCAATATTTCATGCGATACTTCTCAAACAAACAGTTGATTACAGATTTATATTATGATATTTACGAAGAAACATTGAAAGTAAGTCAGAGTTCTTGAATTATTCGGACAAAATAAGAAAAATATGAATTTATGTCTTTCGTTAGGGCAGGAAAAGCTCCTGGTTAACGCTGCGGTTACCTGGTAACACTACAAAATGGATTAATGCGCCTCACTGATTTTTGAGGGAGAAGGTACGGGTATCCAACAGGTTGTCACAAAGAAAGAAATCGTTCTTACGGCACCCAAGTTATGATAAAGTAGTCGTTGGAAACTTGCCAAGATACTATGTCATGCATTTGATCTATAAAACTTTAGTGATACCGAGGATAGAGGTAGGAAACCACTATTTGTGTACTAATTGTTGCCAGTGCCAACATCCTAACTTGAAATATTGTATGGGGAAAATAATTGGGAAAATTAATGGAAATAATGGAATGGGCCTGAATGACACTGCAACTATTTGAATTGCTTGACTGATTATAAACAACTTTCCGATCCCTAGTTTCTAGAATGCTTTTGAGTGAGTGAATAGAGTGGACCTATAGCAGCCTCATATAAAAATATGAAGACCATAGTGAAAACGCAAAATTAAATTGGTCGAAAGACAGTTGATTTCTGGGATGAGAAAAACGATGGCAAATTAATTAAATTAAAGGAAATTATCATAATTAGCTCATTCAGTTTTTGTGTTGACTGTAGACACTCGAAGATAAATTAGAAGAAAACTTTTTTCAGTCTTCATTGAAATATTTTCTCTACCACTCTGTTTTAAAGGAAGAGAGAGAGGAAAAATCGGTCGCCACATGATGAAATTGAGGCTCTATTTCTCAAAATGAAACGCTTATATATTTTATCATAAAATTACGTAATTAAAAGCTGTCTCTACTATTTGATTACTTTCAGTTAAAAAAATACAAGAAAATGAAAAAAAAGCTATAAGCTATATCCGTTACGGAATATTTTCACAAAATTCATGAATAATTGGATTTGAGGGAAAAATATTAACTTTTAAATCTACAAATAGACCAAGGGGAAACAAAAGGGCAAAAAAATATCCATTCAAATGCCCTGCTCTCGAAAGAATTGCATAATTATTCATATTTTCTGAGAAAAATAAAATTACAAAGCACTTAAAATATACTGCAGATATTTAAGGTAGATAGTTTTTTCTGATGATATTAAACATTTTTACAATCGTAGTTTTCAGGGTTTTCAGTATGGATTTTTTAAGGAACCTACCAAAATGGTGGGTGATTAGCATTATAAAGAGATAAAAATTTGGGCAGAGAGGTTTTCAAATTTCATTCCTTCAGCGAAAATTAAGACACAGTAAGAGATAAATCAAAATTACCCAGAAGATAACAATAGTAGTTAATGAAGACTAGATTTTTAGACATGTCTGCATGGACATTTTAATTCAAACGCAGACGCATAATTATCTCCTTTCTTATTTTGTGCGTAAGCTAAATATATTCATAAGATTTTTGCAGCACGTATCCAGCATAATAATATTTTGAAATTGGAGTTTCTGGTGTACACCTCCGTTGTAGCTTGAAGAGAAAAATGAGATTTTGGCTTCTTGTAAAATTAGCTTCATAACTTCCTAGTAATTTCCTAAAAGTACCATTTGACCAATGGTAGTGATGAAGTGGTTTTACTGGATTCCTCTCAATGTTTTATCATCTTCCGATGAGTATCGCAAACTGGTAAAATGGAAAACATTAATAAAAAATATCTCCCGTACGTTTTTTTCTTGCAGTCCAAAAGTGCAGCATCATAATTTCATTTTATGGGACGCAGAAAATGCGCGCAGTGTTCGTAAAACGATGATTAATTTACTAATGCAAGAATGATGGTAGGAATGACGGACATAGCGATAATTCACGGAGATGAACCACTGGTCACTCCGGTAAATGAACTATTACATTTCACTGCGATGCATTAGCTTAAGCTGGACATTCTAATATTTCTTCCCTGATTATGCGTAGATGAAACTACATGGATACCATTATGGCAACGAAAGCGACTTCTGTAACCAAGCATTGAAGCGATCTCGGCAGTTACTGCCGACTCAGACGTAATGAGTTGAAGGCCGGTAAGATAGGCGCCAGAGAGAGCTCCCAAGAAGACTGAAAGCTAATAAATCATTTGGGCACCCCAAGGTCGAGGGTGAGTATCTTTTTCGTTACCAAGAGCGAGGCGAGAAGTAGAGACGGTTCTAGTTGAGGGGTAGTGGTTCTATCTGTTATTTCCGAAGCGTGCTCCTAAGCCACTGAGAATAGATTCAAATAATGATTGAATCTACACTGAAGACGCATTTCATGGTAAATTAGTTGTATTGGTGTCAACAATACTTGTACTGCTCCAAAGCTTTTTAATGATAGATAATAAATAGACGTAATATTTAGTACTCGAGAGAAATAATGTTTCTTGTCGAAGAAAAGGGGAGATATCAATTTGGAGAGTCGATTTTAGGAAAAATGTGAAAAAAAATGTATCAGACCTTCCTGAAATAAGCAGATAGGGAATATTTGATGAGATTCTCTGCTTTGGTGGAAGCCATAAAAATGGCATTAAGAAATAATATTTTCAGATAATTCTATTAGAGAAAGGCACGCCTGCCAGCGACAGGATTGACACAATGTGTATTCAAGTGCCACGATATGAATGCAATGTTTACGATCCACTTTTGCACGCTAAATAGTACAGCAGGGTGAAGCAATCAAGGTGCCTTATAATAAATCTGGGCTTGAAGGTCCAATATGTCATCGTGGAACATTTGCTACAGGCAGTTAATTGATGTGTATACATGCCACAAAATACTGTTTTCATCACATTTATTAGAAATTTACGACATGATAAGTCTATTTATCAAGAGAAGTTGTAATCATCATGTGAATTAATTAATTTATGTATGGATGTGGTTAATATTGATATCACTGTGTAATAGGTAATTGATATAACTATGTGATACATATAACTATCTCTAAAATTGTTACTTGTTTTGCATTGTTCTATAGTTTAATGTATATAGACTATGTAAATTAGTTTATATTTTATTGAGCATACTTTTTGTGTCTATTTCAATGCCCATACATATTTCTATATAAATATTTATATGCTGTAAAATAGACTGCTGCTGAACACAGCGTAATAAATTGATGGCAACCCCAATACAGGTTTCCTTAGGGAGCTTTAAAAAAAACCTGTTGATAATATTGTATGATTTTGTGAGTGAAATAAAATATATTATTATTATATGCAAAATTATAATTGGGTATGTAATTAAAATTTATAATGCAGTGGTTGGAGACCCTAAATGTATTTGAATATTGATCTTAATTATTACAGCTGCCGTGTTGCGCCATTCTAATTATTCCGGCAAAAAAAAATGTTTTCATTTTGTGAATAGGAAGAGAAATACCTACTACTAATGAAGTTACCATCAGGTAGGAACGCATAAGAATCACAAACAGCGGGAAGTTGATACTCTAAAAAACATTCGCATGATATGAAATTCAATTAAAGTGCATCGGCTGATATCTTCCAGAAGCTCATCAAAGGTGTATCGGACACAGGCGAGTATAGGTACTACGTAGTTCATGCATCCGTACTGAAGCAGATGGTAGCGTGATTATCGCGCTCGGTCACTTCTGAATGCAATGTCTCCGACTCCGGTCTAATTTCCATTGCTAGGACGATAAGCCCGTGCTTCCTAATCGGAGTCTAATGTCCACTCGCGTGCGCGTGGCCTATTTGCCTCGCGAATTTGGATTTCGTGCCGAGAGAGCACCCAGAATGCAGCTCTATTGGGTCCGTGTAAAATTACACATGGCCTAACTGCAGCAGGGTCGCGAGCTTCCGGTAAATCCACGAGCCGAAGGGAAGTAAATTCTTTTCATTATGCACAACGTGACGCCCGGCGTGCATGATACATGTGCTCGCCCTCTACCCCAGATTAATTGGACTGCAGCACGAGCTTGCCCTTCGCTAGCCCATTACGTGAGTTCTCTTACATGCATAATAATGAATAATTTAGGCAGATTAATGAAGAATGTTTGAGAACAAATGAAAACTACTTCACGAAATGCTATACGTGAAGAATAGCATCCACTCTCTATACCGCAAAACTTATCCCTATTATAATTTCTGCAATATGAGAAAAGTGACGCGTATGTATCGTATAAAATATAAATCATTGAGGGAAATATAGCAGATTGAAACATTGAAACATACTTTCGTAAACATGGGGAATGCTTACAATATTTCACCTAAATTCTCTAATGGAAATCACTTTTTGATTAAATAAAGGAAAACAACTATTAAAATCTGATTTCATACACGGAGGGTACTTTTTAGCACAGTGAAATACACAGAAAGAGGAAATTTGATATCAGTTGGGCCAATTTGAAAATGTGGCACGTAGTCGAAAAAGTACGTAAACTTGCACGTACGTAAAGTAGTGCTAATGAATAAGTAAAGTAATAAAATAAATAAAAATAAATAAAATTAAATCGTAAGCAAAGTTTTCCGAAACTTTGGAATCCAAAAATGATTTTAATACTTAAATATGCGTAGGTATCATAAAGAGTTGCTTTTGTTCTCTTTTATAAACCATTTCAGAAATTTCTATCGAATGACATCGGTATGATACGAGGCACAAATATTTTTAAAGCATTTGAATGCTCTCAATGGGGAGTAGGTTTATTCATTCGTCCATTATTGGCGTATGATCCAGATTTGCATGTGTGGTTATTTTTTCAGTAAAAAACGACTGAGCTTAGATGATCTCCTGATTATTTTTCAGGTGTCATCAAAAGTTTTCGTTTTTAAAATCTGGTAGAGAGCATCTGATTTCCTAAATATATTATTTCCATCTCCTCTCTGTTATGTAAAATATGAGTCCAAGAAAAAAAGATAAAGAGCTCTATTGTACACTCTAAGTTACAAGAGCACGCTCCAAATCTCACCTTTAGACTGGGTTCAAACTTTGGAGATATTTCACCAAAACTCCTATTTTTCTGCCGAGAGAAGAACATTCATGGGTTGCCAGAAGTAGGCTGTCTGTTGAGCCTGAAATCCTAACTAAGCTGAGATCTAAATTGCTCCTTTTGTTAAAAAAAAACAAATAGGTACCGACGCCGGATTTCTGTCCGTCCATCCTGTCCAGTGATAAGTCATCATCATCATGGGCCCAATCGATCAGCCCTCCAATCGATTCTTCTATTGGCCAACCTCTTCATATTTATGTAGCTCCTCTCTTTTTCATCCTTCACAATTTGCTCCATATACCTCATACGAGGCCTGCCTTTTCCGTTCTTCTTCTATCATAGTATCAGGTATCATAGTAAACAGGTATCATAGTATCAGGTATCAGGTATCTTGGTATCACAGGTATCATAGTAAAATTGAAAAAAGTGTCTACCAATCAATGACCCCACAAATGTATAATGTATGTCTAACAATGCATGTCATACCGTAGCATAATGGTCGCTAAAAACTGCGAAAAAATTAAAGATGAGAATGCATGCCTAATCAGTTATCAGCTATGACGATAGGAAATATAAACGTGGATGAAATACAATGTAACAAATCAAACTCAAAATAGTAGGTAATTGAAATTATCTGAATTGTCTGGCGGTCAGGGAACTTGAAATTATGCTTCAGCCTTATTAGATGAAATAAATAATTTTTTAACAGAGTGTAGAAACCAACTGAGGAAAATGAGAGGCAGACGTGAAACTTCATATATAGTGGGAACTGTCTTCAATTTAGCCCTCATAATTACCTTCTTCATTGCTCCAGGACTTCCTCAACAGCATATGCGATTAATGGCCTAATGGTAGTTATTGATACACAGGATGTATCCATTTTCACGCACCGATTTTAATTGAAAAGCTAGAACTTGAGTACATCGAAAGCAAGCTTAAGCTTCTCCTATTTACGAAATAATACCTCAATAATCATACATCTAAGGAATCCGCAGGGATTCGCTTATAAAGCCACCCGATTGCCAATTACATTCCCCATTCCGAGGAGCATCGATTACACATCAACTAGAGCTTGGGATATGATGTTCATTCACATGCTAGTGTTACACTACACTAGTATCCGAAATTAGAGGATCTTTTTATATTCTGAGTATTCCATGCATTTGGATAATTGGTGCAGTAATACAGCTCTTGTATGAATTACGTTTCCATATTTTCCACTGCAGTATTTCCTACTCCCTCTCCACATATTTCATGACACCTTTTCCTTCTCTTACTCACCATCAAGTATTCAAACTTCAATCATGGCCTCCAGCGTTCAATTGTCTCTAATTATCACTTCTGCTCAGCTGCTCTGCCTTCCCCTAATTCCGCACATAATTCTTTTCTCCACCCACCTTCACCCCATTATACTCTACAATTTTCCATTCATTGTATTATTCGATCATTATGCTGCTTCCATTCTCCTCCACACTAAACTTTTTCTGGCTTACAATATTTTCTCGTCATCTTCCCATAAAGTTCATGTCTCAGATCCCTATAAAGCCAAGCTACACATCAAGATATACATCAACAACCTTTAAACCCCTGCTTCAACTCCTCTTCATCAGTACTCTTCTGTTGTGACTACTTTGCCAAAACATTAAAAATCCCAACATTGTAACTACTGCTTCTTTCCTCCACCGATATGATACTAAGATAACGAAACTCTTCCACTTATTCTAGCTGTTGCAATCCTCAATCATGCCCTGTTTTCCTTTTTCTTTTCCTAAGTGAATCTCGTGGCTGAAGTTTTCTTGTGATTAATCTTCATCACAGACCCATCATACTAGGTTTGTCTTTATAGCAGAGGATGACTCTAAGCGAACCACCCAATGATGACTGAGGGAAGAGGTGAGGAGATTGGTATGGTTGATATAGCGGTTTTTGTACTGGACTCCCAACCCGAAGACTTTGACTCGAATCCCGGCCGTGACAGAGGTTTCTTTAGCATCATAATGGTCACTACATGCCCACGTGAGTGCCTTGTGGAGAGGAATTCGAGCGCAGAAATGCGTCCGTTACATACAGAAGGATATAGATAATACTTCAGAGTAAGTGGCATTCAAAGCAAATTGCCCTAGAAATGACTTACGAAATACGGGACACGGGTTATTTTATATAACTCGTGATATATTTTATTACACCATGAAGTCTGGGCCAAAGATATGTTTAAAATTTGCTTACCTCCTTTTAGCCTCCTTACATCTCCGTAGATGCCTCTCTCCAACAGAAAGTTTTAATTGAGTCGAATGAAAATGCTATTCGCGGAATTGAATAAAATACTTAAGTTGTTCTCAGTTAAACAGAGAAACATAGTAGGAGAGCTAAATGGAATATGATAGCCCTTTTAGCTAATTGGAACATCTTAGACAAAACATCGCTCATGGTCGACAATGTGCACCCGAATATCAATTTTGCACTCAGCTCAGCAACACAACAAAAGAAATTAATTTTCTTTTTAAGAATTAAGGTTTTTCAGTTATGTTCAATCAGTTTTAAGTAGGTATATACTGGTGTCCCCGAGAGGGGAGCAAAAAAGAAATTTGGAAAGAAAAAAATGCAGAATAACTGGTTACCTTACTGCGACCACCACTGATTTGTTTACATGAGGGCTCGTACTTATTTATGTATCATGTGAGATATCTTGATCCTAATATTTCAGACCCACATGCTACTACCTGAAACACGAATGAAACATTTAGTTGAATAGGAGCGAAAAAGGTTTCCCTCTAGGGTCCAAAACAGGGGTACTAATACCTTCCTCACTTTACCTTTGCATACCCCATTCATATTTATAATTGTTATTATCAGTGTTCTACCAGTCTAGGTAGCTTTAGATAGAGATGAAAATTCTTTAACTTATGATGTTCTACGTTAGTTCCGCACAATGAAATCTATCAATTCTATCAATCCGTCCCGATCGCTCGTTCGTCTCCTCCTTCTGTCCCACAAACCCAACATAATTACTTCCACCACCTCCTACAAAACATCCCCACTCCATAAAACCCGTTTCTTTAACTCAATTCATCTTTCCGTGATTTACTCAATCAACTTCCTTTCCCCCACCCTTTCCACTCCTTCCTTTTCCTCCAGATCTTCCACATTCATCCTCTTACTCACACTCCTGACCCTCTCCAACCCTTTCCACACTCACATCTAAAAACTCTTGCCGTAACTTTTTCAACCTTTTCCCACCCACGCCTAAAGAGCGTATTTACATTCTTTCATCTCAAAGTGCATATTCAGGAGCCTTGCTTCATTTTAAACTTTGAAGACCAGTTTTATTATATATCTGCTTAACGAGCCCGTCATCTTACGAGTTTCTTACGAGCCAATTTCACTTTTTCCAATGCGATTTCTCTTCGAACTTCGCAGCTGATTTTTTCATCAAAGCTTGCTGCACTTTTGTAGCTTGTAAAATGCCACTGCTAAATTTTATTTCACCCTTTAACTCATTTATTTTTTGTTTTGTTGCTATATACAAATGTAATATTGTTTGTAAGGTTTAAGTCTACTGGCTATCCAGCTCTGGAAATCATTCCTGAGCCTGACTTAATCATCGTTCCCCCTACTTTTACTCCTGCATTCAGCTCATCCAATTCTACTGAATATAAGTTAAGCACTTACAACCATTGATTAAATCTAACTGTGATGCGATTCCAGTACATTTATTATCAAACCCTTAACTTGAATGGTTAAAAAATAATGATAAAGAAATGAAAGACGCGAAAATTACTGTGATATTTATTAATTTTTTTGAAGTTTTAGTATTGCTTTTCACCTTGATAACAAATAAAATTATGGCATAGCCTTGCAGAGCAGATGGTCGCTATTTGGGTAAGTCCGTAGGCGCCTCGAGGTAAGAAGAAACACACTGTAAATGGAGGAAACAAAGAAAAAGACGATAACCGTGCACCTGCAGTGGTGCTTAGGGGAAGGGGTAGATGGAGAGAAGGAATCTTGTGGGAAAGGGGAGAGGATGGAAAAGGTTAGGGGAAGATGAGAGGAGAGGGAAGGAAGATAGAGGGCAGGGGGGTAAGGAAGAAGACGCGCGAGATGCGAATGCAAAAAGGGTCAGGGTTGATGGCTCTGGAAAGGCGGGAGAGGGGGTGGGGAGTGGCGGAAGGGTTGTAAGGGGGCTTAGGGGGGTGGCGGGAATTGAGATTGGGCGAGAGGCGAGTCGTGGAGGAGGAAGTCTGGATGGAGGGCGTGTTCGGAGGGGAGGACTGCGGAGATGCGTTCAGAAGTGCGGAGAGGGAGTGGGGGAGGAAAGGGTTGTGAAGGGATTCGGTCGGCTGGGATGGAGGAGGAGGATGAACCCATGAAAAAGGTCGCGTCGGCTGCATTTGCACGAGTGCTCTCGTGGGGGTGGAGAGAAAGGCGGCCGGGGGGAGTTGAAACAAGGGCTGCGGGTGGAGAAGTGAGTGGGGAGGGGTGGGAGACGAGAAGGTGAAAGGGAGGGGTACATGGAGGGGGGGGGTGAGAGAGAGAGGGAAAGGAATCCTCTTGCTTCGGGGACGATGCCTCTTGGGATGACGAGGAAACTTTTCAGAGCCGCATAAAGCATCGCAAACCATTCTCGGGATGAGCAATATTGGAATTTGTTCTAATGCGGCAGAAGAGGTGAAAAGTAATAGAAACCCATCATGATATATTACTCGACTACCAAAGAAGAGGTTCTACCGCTAATAATTATTTCCTATCACTTAATACAATGACGACATCTTTTTTTTGAAATCGGAAATAAACGGCAAATACGCATTTCAAGTCTGCAAGTTTTTGTTTTACAGTATGAAATAATGCCAACATCATGAAGCATGGTGCACCATAGAAGCACATATTTGCAACCCCAAACTAATGGAAGTTAAATTTCAAATATTAATTGATGTTTACCCGGCGTTGTCATAAGCCTGCCGTTAAGGAAAAGCACAGTGATAAATGTGCAGATTGAACGATTATGTATGCAGGGTACATGCGTAAATATGTCTGCTATTTATTTCGAAATTGTGGACAGCCACTCTTACGACGGGTTTTATGGCCATTCCTATATCCTGGCACACAATCTCACATATTGCCATCATCATCATCACCAGTCATAAATCCTCAGATTGGTTTTGACGCAGCTCTCCACTGAGTTCTTCTATCGGCTTATCTCTTGATATTTATTTCTTCTCTTTCACATCCTTCATCACTTGTTCCATATATCTCACACGAGGCCTTCCTTTGCCATTCTTCCCATCCACTTGTCCTTCAATGACTGTCTTCATGAGGGCACCGTGTCTTAAGATATGGCCGATTAAGTTATCCCGTCTTCTTCTTAGAGTTTTCAGCAGGCTTCTCTTTTCTCCCACTCCTCTTAATACTTCTTCGTTTGTCACTCGGTCGATCCATTTTACCTTCATCATTCTTCTGTAGCACAACATTTCGAATACATATTGCCATACCACCATATACGTATGGTTTGTAACGGCACCAAAGGGTATTGGAATCAGATTCGTTTTACTGATTGCTGAGGATAATGTATGAAAAATAATTGCAGCAAAATAATCGAATCCTTAATTCTTCAGAGAGTGATTGTAAGTATTTAAATTTAATTTAAAACTTTTTCTCATCTCTATTTTTTAGCCTGTACCTGCGCTTACAGGGAATTTAGATCAGGAGGAAGTGGACGAGAATTGGAGTGGAAGGGTGGAGAGAAACCCAGCGCGGCGTCGACATTTACCTGCTCTAAACGAAAGGCACCAAGAGGACCACGACTTCTCGTTCCATTTAACACGGACGAACAGTGCATTGATTTAAGAGCTCTCCACAAAAACGTAATTGAGGGCCGGTTTACCAAAAAAGCACGTCAACCACTGCCAAGCTTTGAACGCCGACCAAGTACGCTAAATTTGCCGGAGAATTTTGCCCGAGAGATTCAGGAAAAAAAATATTTTACGTAGTACTTGTAAAGTTGTAGGCAAATAAACGCTAATGAGGTCGTTTACCATCTTTTTTTAATTGACCAATCTGATAAGAGTTTGTAAAATAAAAAGACCCATATCTTTCCGTTTTTCGATCCGTCAATTATTTCTCGAGTTATAAGCGGCGAAAAACTGATGTTTTTAACCCTTTCGGAAAAGTGGGCGTGGTACAATCTCTGACGTATATCGACTTCGTCCAATCACAACTGAGCCCGTGAAGCTACTTTGCCCTATCGCAATGGGGGGGACACAGCTGACTCTGCCAATAGGAGCGATTGCGACAGCATCTGTGCGAGCAAACCTTCCGAGAAACCCCTCCACTCCCTTCCCCTAAAAGCAGTCAAGGACGGGAGGAAAATGACGTCAATGGTATCACTTCAGCTTTTTCGGTGGGCGTCACCTTCTGCTTATTTTGTGGGCGTATGGTTGTGGTTAGAAGATTAATTTTTTCACTAAAATTCCTTTATCGTTTCCATCTAACGATTTCGTGCACAAAATTGCGATTTCGGTTCCGAGTAAACGCTCCCATTGTCAATTTAGGAATTACAAAGGTTCGGTATCTAACGTTCTCTGCATTTAAATGCCTTCAATCAACAATGAATTACTAGTTATAACTAATAGTAGCACTGCAAGAGGAGCGCGATTGCGCGCCCTGGGCCTCGATCATGAATCTTCATAACGCGTGCGCTAGCGTTACCGTTATTTATCGATTAAACTTATTTCAGAAAGAACGTGATATCCATTCTTCATATTTCGTATAGAACTTCAAATCGCTTATTACAATCAGGGGAGCGAATTTTATAGACGATTATTGTTAACCCTACGCTACTCTAGGGGTAAGCGTTAACGATAATGGTTGCGATAACGCGAAAGGTAGATCCGTGATTCCACACCTGGTTCCCTAAGGGTTAATAATCTAAAACTAATCGCCGGTTTTAGGATCTTCCTGAATAAAAATATTTCCGCTTGGGGACTTCCTAAGGGAAAAATCTAAGGTTTATGACTCTTCAAATGGCGGTAGATCTGAGTTGAAGGGATCTGAATGCATAAATCTCAGGGCATCAGTAAGGCACAAGGAATCCCGCACTCAGGAGACGGAACATGCCCGAAAACATAGACCTTAAATAAGGTTATAGACCTTGAGTTATATACCTGTTTTAGGCCCGAAAAGGCACTTTACGTTTCGTGCCGTACCTGGGAGGCACCTGAACTCGGAGTCCAAGCCTTTGAGGCGTTGAAGGAGACCCAACCCTTCACCACTGGTGGTTTATAGCACCAACTGACCAGTCACACTATAGTTTATAACTTCTTAAATTTAAACATAAATCACAAAGCTATGTTCGTCTTTGTGTTGCACTAGTCACGCTGATGAAAATGGGTTTTTCGTCGCAGTCAAACGATAGAAATTAACCAATTTACATGCTTTAGTAATTTAATGTACATCAATCTGGCTTGGCATACTAATGAAAGTGAAATGTTTAGTATATATCGTATAACTGTGTTTAACAAACCATTTTCATCAACGTGAATAGTACAACACAAAGATGAACATAATTGTGCGATTTATGTTTAACTTTAAGAAGTTATAAACTATAGTGAGACAGGTCAGGTGGTGCTATAAACCACCCGCGGTGAAGGGTTCGGTCTCATTCAAAGCCGAGGCTTGGACTCCGAGTTCGGGTGCCTCCCAGGTACGGCACGAAACGTAACCTGGCTTTCCGGGTCACATCCCTGGCGAAGAGAGACAGGGCATGCCATCTACCGCCCCGGTTGGCTTTCTCGTGCGTTCGTGTGTGCGTGCGTGCGTAGGAGACGCTATTGAGGAAGGGGAAGGATGAGGCTGAAGGAAGCGGATTGAATGCCGGCCGGAATGCAAATAGCATTCTGCAATGAAGCGGCGAAACGAGGGGAGGGGCAATCATGAATCCAACTCGGCCTTGAGACAAGAGCTGCGGGCTCCCACTCTCCAGAACCGCACGCTCCCATCTTAGAATGTTTCCTTCGCGGCGATGCACTCAGGAAATGCAAAGGAAAAAAGAATCGTTGCTGCAACAGCCAGTAAAATGCGCTGCGGATGGATAATGCAATTCTTAATGCAGCATGCAAATAAAGTGTGGAATGCCATATGGAACTTCACCTTTGAGTCCCTCTTCATGTATTTTCATCTAGTGCTGTTCCTGGAGCCTATGGAGTGGTCGAGTTGCTAAAGCACCGGCCTACTATCTTGAGGGCCCAGGTTCGAGTCTTGACAATGGCTCAGAGGTTTTAATGGTTTACCTGTCTTTATTTGGGTACTGTTCGGATCACTTTCAAGTTCAGCGATCCATCCGTCATTTGGGACGTTAAACCGTGGCTCCCATTCCTTTAGATCAGTCCTAATGCTAGGAATCATGTTTCTCTCCACACTTTTTCTCTTCTCTAAAATATTACCATCTCTACCCAATTGCCAAATTATCCAAAATGACGTAGATGGTCTTAAAGTGCAGTGGAAGAACTAACACTTCTTCTGGAGTCTTTCTGCCTTGGATAATTGGTAGCATCACTTGTGGAAAGATGGGGAAAAAGAACCATTAGTTTTTAATATTTGAGTAACTAATAGATCACCATTGCTCTTAAGAAGTGTAAACTCGGTCCTATATTGCCTATAAATATGCAGTACCTGTTCATAATTCCTCGGATTGAATAAATTCCTCTGATTTCATAAATTCATTCTTCGGCACTGCTAAGCTGACACAGTATAAAGTCGATAATCCGGATTATCTGCGACCGGACCCCTTCTGGATTATCAAATTGTGCGAATTTTTTTAATCAACCAATAAAATGGCCGTTTGACGTTTTCAATTCAAAACAAAATTGTTAATATCCTTCATAATTCACTCTGGTGGTAACAGAAGTGGAGCAGATGGATACAACCATTGAGGTAAAACCGTCAAGTAAAAAAATGCTGTGAAATGTTATATAAGTAAATTACATTATCAATACTGAGTCTATAGCATATACAGATATAATACAAGTATTTACTTAACCTGATTTATTTCGCCAGAATCGAGTCCAGATTATCGACGGTCTAAATTTTTCAAGTCCGAATTATTGATGCTCTATTCTAATTGGTGTATTACCTTTGTAGAATTGTAAAAAAACAAAATACAAATAGTATTTCTTATTAATGCACAGTATATTTTTCAGTTTCTACCAGTTTTAAAGATACCATTGTCGTGAGGCCTTAATTATATATTTATTCGAATTTTTCTCCATAAAGAGCAGAATTAAAGAAGTGGTGAGGATTGGGAAGTGGAAATACTAATAAAATACGTATAACATGAACATGTTGCTGGATTGGAAGGTTAAAAGTAATCAACGGAACAAAGGATGTATTTGTTGACAATGCAGCATTTACTATGATCACTATGAGAGAATGGTATTATTTTTGCCAAGGATTTAAGGGATGCCCTTTTTTACGCACATTTCCATCCATATTATCGTGCTAACGTTCATGAGTAAAGTAAAAACGATGACTTTCTAATGTTGCCATTTGAGAGAACTGTGCGTGAATAATCGCATAATATGAACACATTGATGGCGAATTAGGATCTAATCTGGAGAACAAAGTGGTGAATAAGGAGATAATTTTCCGTCCGCGCACTTCGCGGTGCCAGGTTAAACATCAAGAAACCTGGAACAGGGTTAGTGCGTTGGCTGGGGTACCAGTGGCTTCCAATTTCGAGGGCCTGGGTTCGTGGCTATGGTGGAGCTTTCTCGGTCTCTAGAATACCGAGAGATATATTCTCACCCTAGGATAGCGAGTGGAGATAATTTAAATTCCATAGATTGCAATATAAAGCCGTTGAAACCCTGAAAACTTCCGAAAATATATGACAAATACCAGGGCAAGTTTACCCCCACCAAGCCTCATGTATCCTGGCATATGGCTTTCACCCACATCTTTAACTCCCCACCCTTGTCCGCCTTAATTGTGTTTTATTGCGAAACGGATATAAAAGCAAAGTACACAGTCAGAAAATTAATAAATCACCGTCGTTAGCCTGCGAATACTTTCCAAGTGAACTGATTCACGTTTTACTTATTAGTACGTGGAGTGAGAATGCAATAACCCGAACGTTCAACAGCGAAATAGGTGGTGATGAGTTATCCAGCAATGCATCTTCTCAGTTATAGGTTCCAAAAACCAATTTATTTTTGCAATTGATATTTTAACTAGAAAATTACTAAAATGGTACACATTTTTTATTTTAAGCAGCAATTTTCACTGATTCATATCTAAAAGGGAATGATTATGTTAAGTGAAAAGAGGCCGTTTTCATAGACATGGGGTTGAGTTTTGGGCTATTACTCCGGAGGTACCAAGTTTGACCAGTGATGCATTAGTACACGTCCAGTTAAAACCATTCTGTGTGATTTTACGGGAAACCTTTTTGGAATAACAAGAAACTATTAGTTTTTATAAGCTGTCACAAATCTGCTTTCGGATGGAAAAATGGTTGATTGGAGCAAAGAATATTGCTGCCATGCAGTGTAACTATCAAATCAATGGATACTAATAATGGCAACTACCTATGCAAGTAGAAGCATCATCATTCACTGAATCCAGAGGTGTTGCTCGTATCTCAGTGACGCCAAATACTCGTAAATAGGTGAAGATGTTTCACAGATAGGTTTCTCCGTGAAAATAATAACTCTCTTCCAAGTATGTTCACCCACTTCACCCCCTGCCACACACCTTTGCGATGGCTCGCAGGTTATTACGTAGATGCAGATTGCTTGTTCAATGGCAGTAATTGAAGCACACTCATCATGCAACATTTTATTCTATTCTCAGCACAGTAATACACGCGCCGTATTCTTTCCATGCATTAGGTAATACGGAATTCATTAATTAATTTCATTGCAAAGACCAATGACGCAAAAATAACATATGTATACATTGAGAGAATATTTGGTTAGATTACTTTAACCCTTCAGGTAGGATACGAAAATTAAAAAACAATTGTAGGAGAGCATCGCTTTAGATGATTAAATTACTAAATTACTCGTATTGCTCTTAAATGAGAAGAAAGAAGTTTATTGAAGTTTACATGAATTCTAGAGACAAGCAGGTATGTATATCAGATGACTGTATCAAGTTAAAGTTAAATTGTACGTACAAATTGTTAGGGCAGGTACATTTCTACTCCAGCGCATTATAAATTAGCACTCACCACTGGAAAATGCTCTGCAATATTAGTGAGACATCGACGATAACAGTCACTGAAAAGTACCTACAGTTTGGATACGTATGAAATGTTTTGTCAATGAGAAATGGTGAAGATATGATAGTTATATGGAGTAAAATACAAATATGTGCTGACTAGGGATATCACATCGACATCGATGCATCGGACTACTCGATGTTTTTTTGCCGATACATCGAAAACATCGAGTGATAAGATAATCGATGGAACATCGACTCGATGTTTTCAAAACACTCAACATCGCAGCGATGTTTTATGAAACGAGCGGTATAATAAATGTTTTTGGTTGACCAATAATTCATTTTTCTGATTATCATAAGCCTTTTAAGACTACGAACGAACCTTCCCTAATTACGCCATATATCGTTCGCGTGTAGGGAAACAAGTGAAGGTATAAAATCGTTCATTTTTTCATCCCAGTTTTGCCTTCCAAGATCATGATCCGCCATGCCTACATCAGTAACTTCTGAAAGAATTGTATAAGCTTTCAACTTGGTGGTACAAGATAACAGGAGTAGGTTGGGGTCGCTGCATATTAAGCAAAGAGTGTTCCTTACCGATACTGGGAGGTTTAATCGTTTTAAACCCACTTTTTTTCAATTTGTTTTTTTTTTTACTACCAAGCTAAGAATATTTTTAGGGAACAGGTAAACCCGCTTTATTGTGTTATTTGTTGTATTGTGTTTATTTATCTTTATTTCATTATGAAACAGTGATATGTTTTCTATGTTTAAAGAAATCAATGGAAAAATATTTGCATATTATTTGTCAATATTTTACTAAATAAGGTCCGATTTCCGAATAATTTTCAAAATTGCAAGTTATTAAGAAGATGCAAAATTTCTGATGCATTATACTTAATACATAATATCGCTATGATAATACCTAACCTCAGATATGAAGGCATAGAAACTCGATGCATCGATGTTTTTTGTCGATGAGTAATGAGTGAGTGGTGAATACTTTTATAAACATCGAAACATTGACCACTCGATGTTTTTTAGCCGATGTGGCATCCCTACAAAGTGGAAGGAAAGACATGTCAAATGATAGAAATGATGCATAGAAACTCGATGCATCGATGTTTTTTGTCGATGAATAATGAGTGAGTGGTGAATACTTTTATAAACATCGAAACATTGACCACTCGATGTTTTTTAGCCGATGTGGCATCCCTACAAAGTGGAAGGAAAGACATGTCAAATGATAACTTTTAAAAGAGGACGAAATAACCTTAACGGTCCTGTCACTAGACATTCTGTTCTGATGACATCAGTAAGTACTCGATGAAGGATTTGACATGAAGAATGACAGAGGAATGCCTCAAGTAAATGTTTGAGAGGCTGTTGAATAGAGAGATTCATGGGTAAATACTACGACGTAGAATTCCCGACCACAGCACTAATAATAATACTATCCGTAAAATGACATTCACTAATTCATCTCATTTTTTCATTCGTTTTTTAGGTGATTCAGTTTTTCCACTCAACCCTTTTTGACAGTTGGTGATCATGATATCCTTACAATATGAGCTTGAGATGGTTGAAAAAAGTAATGTGTAGATGCAGGAGAAAATTATCCGTATGTAACCCGCGTCCATCACTGATTGTAACGTCCTCTGTTTGCTGCGAACGCAGTTGGTGTTCAAATCAAACGTTACCGCATCAATGCCTTCTAAAACCCACCACTGACTCTACACTGAACGTTCGGCGATGGCGTTGAACGTGCAGATTCGACAAATTTCGTCGGAGATTTACGTGAAAAATCATTTGCCATTTAAAATGTAGAAAGCCCTCCCAACGTCGGCCCGTCGTATAATCTGGAAAAAGGAGAGGGATTGTTGGCGGAGCCAGAAACCGTTCGACTTGACGAATAAATCACTCCCCAAAGGCCTCATTGCTGCAGATCCAAGAAAAGGACGTGTGGATATAGTGGGGGGGAGGGATGGCGCCAAAAGGAAAGAAAGAAAAGGCATAAGGATGAATGGCTGAATCTGAAGAAATGCCGTTGCGAAAGCCTACATGGGAGTAAAAAAAATGAATATTTTAAGAAAAAGTCCCGCATCTCGAAGAATAGTCTTTGAAATTAAAACTGAAAGTCATGTTGTGCCTGAATTAAATTCTGAATAAAAAAATCATGGTGGTATAATGACGGTGATAGAGTGAGTGTGTTATGGAGAAAGTTTTTATTCTTTTAGCCGGGGCTGTTAACACTAGGACGCCCGGACTTCTCGACATCATTCAACGCCCAAAAGGGGTCATTTTGACCCCCGGTAATCATTAAGTTAATTTTTCACAAGGCATTTATATTTTTACATTTTTAGTGTTTTTTCATTAAATAATGCCCTAGTTCTTCACATGTATCGATTTTATCAGCTCATTACAGCAATGTTTTTCTCAATATAACTATTTATTGAAATATCAACTTTGAGAGTTGGAATCATTTTCTCGTTTTCCTTCAATTTCATTTTTTCTTGCCTAAAATGTTGACACTCAGTAAACAACAAATGTCACTTACTTTATTTAAACGTATTTATTTGTTGTTTTTGCGATGTGCACTGTTTTATGATGAATGCTTTGTCCTGCCAAAATTAAAAATACCATCTGAAAAAATGTAAAAAAAATTGAGTAGCCTAATGAAAAAAGTTTTCATCATCGTCAGTATTTCAATCCTATGATTGGTTTACTGCAGCCCTCCATTATGCCCTATTTAGTGTTAATTGCCTAACGCCCTGGTATATTTTCTCTTTCACGTCCTGCTTTATTTGCTCCAGATACTTGCCCCTTGGTCTTCCTTGTGGGACCTTCCCTTCAATCTTCCCCTCAATTATATTTCTAACTAATTCATTGTGTCTCAAGGTATGTCCATCTTCATCTGCTCTTCTGCACACCTCTTCATTCCTCACTATATCAGCCAATTTAATCTTCAACATTCTCCTCGAGCACCATGTTTCGAAGGCTTCAATTCTTCGCTGGCCTGCTTTCCCGATTTTCCATGTCTCTGATCCATACAGTACTACGATCCATACGATAAAGTGCTTCCTTGTTTGCAGCCGTAGGTTCTTTGAGCTCAGTAGCTGTCTCTTCTTCATAAACGCCTCCTTATCTTGTGCTATTCTGCACATGATCTCCGTGGAGCTTCTTCAATTCCAAGTGATAGTGCTACCGAGGTACGTGAAGTACTCCACTTCTTCCAAAGTCACTCCTCCAATTGTGGTATTTGCCCTTGATTCTCTCTTCCGCACACTAGGGTTTTAGTTTCCTATTAGTATTGCTCTTATTATATTATTGAAGTACTTAGTCAGGGATACTTGCAAGTTCCCTCGACTTTCTGCTACAACTGCGATGTCATCAGCAAACCAGAGCATGTTTAATTCTTCGCCATTCACCTTGATGCCCTTGATACCAATTTCCTCTGCGTCTCTTATTGCTTCTCCCAGGTATATAAATATATATTGAATAACACTGGGGAGAGGTTTGAATCATTCTCTGACTCCTTCATTTATTTTGGCTTCTATCTCCCTTCCGTCTTTTATTTGCATTGTGGTGACCTGGTTCTTGTAGAGCCAGTAGATTTTTCTTCTATCCTTGTAATCCATTTGAATGGCTTCCAGTATCTTGAATATTTTGATCTAATCCACGTTGTCAAAGGCCTGTTCCAAGTCCACGAATGCCACATACAACAGCTTGTTACGTGTATCATTTTCTCGGCCAGTATCCTTCAGCTGAGTATTGCCTCCCTAGCTCCTTGGTTTTTCCTGAATCCGAATTGATTTTCCGAAAGATTCCCTTCGATATTCCCTTCCATTTTTCTGCTAATAATCTGAGTAAGTATTTTCGATGTGTGTAACACCAGGCTAAAGGTTCTGTGTTCTTCGCATTTCCTGCTAATTTCACTCTTCTGGAAATTCTCTGGTGGCCTTCCACTGTCATAGCTATCTCTGATTATTCCAAGGAGGGTATCTTTTGCTTTGACCCCGAGTGCCTTGAAAATAGTGAATGAATATTATATCAAATAGTGAGCTTACTTTTAGATCCACCCTTCCTAGTGTCTCTACTGACAATGAGTTCATCAAATGGGTACTTATCGTCACATTCTGAGGATTCTGTTTATTGTTCACAAGTTTCAAATGTCAGCTTGCCGTTGGATTTGTCAAATGAACACTCTCCACCATTGACTAATCTTATGCAGCTCAACAAGAATGTCAGCAGAACATTATGCTGTTATTTGAGAAATTTTTAATCACAGCTATCTTCAAAACACCGATCACACTGCAAATTCATCCCGCGAAGCCACGAACAATGGACAAGAAATACACGAACTTGACTTGCTGTCACTGTGAGAACGAGTTCAAAGTTTGAGGCTTTACTTTGTGGAACCACTCAATTAGAAAAGAAAAACCACTTTTTACATTCCACACAAAGGTTTTATTATTTTCTACAATATATGTCATTATCGATTTTGATAATGACATATATTGTCTAAACTGTAATAGAAACCAATAAAACCTTTATGTGGAATGTGCAAAGTGGTTTTTCTTTTTCAATAAAAGAACGAGTTTTATTCTCCACTCGTCATCCGAAGAGAAATAATTAGATTTGGAGTCAACTCAGTTGATAAATTCGTGCGAAACGGGTAAACAAAATTGTATTCTCCTCACATCACAGAGATTGACGATGTATGATGATATCAACAAAGTAATTACTAAATAATCCACATGTAAGCAGAACGAAAAGTGAGGACGTGATGGGGAAAGGAAACAAAACTTTTTTGTAAACTGATACGAACTTGGAAGATACGTAACCGAATGAAAAAGATAAGACGAGAGAGCAGTGAACACATATGCAGCAGAATTATACAAAAATGGAAATAAAAAAGGACCTTTAGCAGAGATAAAGCGCGCAAATGAACGCTTGGGTCAAAATGACCCCACTTGGGCGTTCAAGGTAAAATATGATTTAACTCCTCAATGGATTATTTTAGGAAGGTAAAAATTTATGCCAGTGAACACCTATTAAAAATATTAAAAGTCACGAGAAGAAATTCTGTTCTCTTAAAAAATGAGATCAAAAAATAAATTTAAAAACACGAAGGGGTCAAAATGACCCCTCTGGGCGTTCTAGTGTTAAAGACTAACGAGGAATCAATACCATGACCAAGCTGCATGTTGCTACAATTCTTAACAGTCCACACTTAACAATTCCACTTGGATAGTAGAGCGTGGTAAATTACTAAATTGTAAGACCATTGTTCATGTTGATGTTTATCTTTAACACAGTTCAGAGTATCAACATCAGCAATTGGTTCATGCTCCGATACTTGAAGAAAGGGTCCTTTTTTTAAACCGTACAGCACAGCAAAATGAATTGTAGCCTGTTATAGAAACGATGGAAATAAACTATTCAACACAAACATTTGATTGTGTGTGTGTGTCGGCAATTAAATTTGGGAATCATTAAATCTTGGTGTGAATGATACAAAGTCTATTTCTTACAATTGTTACTCCTCATTATAACTTCTTGTAACATAGGGCAGAAACAGTCTTCTCCTTAACCCAGCGTAACATGCTAACATTTGGATGGCCAAATTAAGTATTATTTCCACTTAATAATATTAGTTACACGTACCGATTCTGCTCTCTAGCAGGGATATCATGCAGGAAGCGGTGAGTGGAGGGAAATGGGGGCGGGAGGTAGAGAGACCGTGTGGAGAGGCATTGTGGGAAGGGGAGGGCATTGGCAAGGTCAGAGAATGGAATCCGCCGTCAAAAAGACACGTGCAGATTGCGAAGAGTAATGCTTGCCACTCTTCCCCTCCCTCCCTCTCTCCCTTGCTCCTCCATCCCCAACTCATGGAGTTGGGGTGGGCAGGAACAGTTATGTTGGGGATTACGCTGCGGCAAGAGATGAAGGAGAGAGGAGGGGCAGACTGCATGCGAAAGGAAGAGATAGATGGGAGAGGGAAAGGTGTGAATAAGAAACGAAGGAAAAAAAATAACAGGCGGATGGGAGCCTTATCTTGCCCAGGAACGAATCCACACCGGGGAATTTGGTGATTTTCCCTCGATATTTTACACTAACCCTTATCATACAGCTAGGTAGTCGATACCAAGACGAAGGTATTATTCTGCCACCTGCTGTGAGCTTCATATACCATCTTTGAACGAAACATTTGATATTGTACACCAATTTCTCCACTATAAATTCGCTGATTCTCGACTTAAGCAAAATTTTTAGCATATCTAAAAATTGCTAAAAATATCTACACTCCTACTATCCAAGAGCTGAATAAGTATTGCTGCGTGGAAGCAGAATATCCATCAATGAAGCTAGACAAAAATATTAAGTACAATGCAACAGACAAAGACTGCCATCTTCTTACCGCTAGAAATGATGGCAGCATCGGAGTCGAGACCAGAAACATTCACTAACACATAATTTGGTTTTTAGATGACTATTGAAGATGAAATGTACAAACATACTAAAAAAAATTCCTAAGGAGCGTGGGATGAAAAAAGTCTGATGTGAACTTTTTTGAAAGAGAAATCGGACTGACGATGTTGATGACGTGATGAAGCCAAAGATCATCGAAATCCTAGAAAAATAAAGCTTGTTCCAGTAGAAATATTGCAAGAAAATTAAAACGAAGCCCAATGAACAACCGTTTTGCTTCAATTCCCGGAAATTTAAGACCAGAGAGCAATAATCTCAAATAATAAGGATAATCATCTTCAGAATGCTTGCAAGGCCGTGGAGCTGCTTTTATGCGGACAGCTGCTTAAAAAGAAACTGCAATGAAAAGGGAGTCCTGAAGTATTAAAAATCAATTAATTGATCTTTGTAAAAATATTCAGTGAGAGATCATTGTATTTGGCTTTAAAATAACGGCTATAAAATGTTTGGAAAAGATTTTAATATAATGGCTTTCAACGCAAGGAGGGCAACTGAAATCCGTTACCAAAGGTGTTTTATTCACCAAAAACTTTATTCCTGACTATTGTCCTTTGGAATTCAAAGATAACCTCTCTATACTCTCGTCATTTTATTAAGGGTGTTGATTCGGTATCTTCAACGAATGCCATAGCTTGCGAATCCAAATTTAAGCATTATTTTTCGATTTTTTTGAAGATCTAATGCGAATTTCTATTACGTATAATTTCTATTATCCTTTTTTCATCATCATCATGGGTCAAAAATCAATTTGTTCAACGCATCCCTCCACTTGATTCTTCTCTCGGCCAACCTCTTCGTACTGACGTAATTGTTCTCTTTTACATCCTTCACAACCTGTTTCATGTATCTCATCTAGCGGTCAACCCACCATCCGCAATCCGGTGGACCTACTCGGTAGCTTTCGGCTAGACAGTCCCGATTTTCATAACAGTGTCCCATTGTCTTACAAAAGAATACGGGGACGCTCAATATTCCCGCTTTCGCAAAATCCTGCTTGTATATCCCTAGTGATAATTGCCGTAGCGGAGGAATGGTTGATAATCAATTTTTCTTTTCGATTTCGGAAATAAAATATGGAAGCCAATTGAATTATGACTGCATTTCCGGTGTTTCCGTTTTGTGCTCAACTTTAAACCAGCGAGGCAATTTTCTCCTAATTTCAACCGTGTAGTTGAGCCTATTAGTGAAAAAATGCCAAAACGAAAATGTACTTTTAACGATGATCTACAAAGGAAATACAGAATCATCAAGAAAACCATGTCGGATAGCGATGTGCGTTGTGAAGTTTGTAATGTGGGTTTTAGTGTTGCACGTGGTGGCTTATTTCATTGTAAAAGGCATTTAAACGCAAGTCGACATAATTTACAAGCACCTTGTGCAAGTTCAAGTAAGACAATTACAGGATTTTTCAAGAGCTCAATTCCGACGTTAAAGGTACTTGAGGTGGCAGCTATCGAGGATGTATGGGTTTATCACACTATGATGCACAATCATACTTTCCGATCAAACCACTGTTCATCGAAAGTAGCACAAAAAATGTCTCGGAAAAAAGTCTTCGTGTGGGCTTATGAAATGTGAAGCAATACCGATAAACTTTTTTTCTGATTTTACCCAGCAACAACTAAATGAACAGTTGAATGATGTTGAAAGAATGCTTCGTTATCAACTGATGCTTGAAACCTCGGTGAAACAATTTATTTATTATTTTCAATCATGGTACGTTTATTTACACCATAAGAAGGCACATAAGCTTTTGGAACTGCAGTCTCAGAAAGGGGAAATAGCGGACTTAGTGGCAACGCATTTGGAAGACGTTATTACAAGTTATAATTTAAATGGTAACTCTCTTTAAGGGGTAACTCTAACACAAACTTAGGAAAGGGACGAACAATATTTACAAGAAATAGATGTGCATGTTGGAAAGGGATCTGGTTGGTATAGGAGACGGTGCACACATCTACATAATATCTACATCTACATAATACCCTGCAAGCCACCATAAAGGTGTGTGGCAGGGGCACAGGGGCACACAGGGGCAGGGGCACGCAGCCCCTGGTGCACATAGTGCGCACCAGGGGCTGCGTGGGTGCTCAGGGGCCCGGGCCGCTGCACGTCCAGAGGGGCCCGGTTTTTGAGACCCCCCCCTTTAAAAAAAAATTGTGGGTTAAAAATGCGTATCAGGTCGTTAAGGGCAAAAGGTTTGCAAAGAATATGTAAGCGATATAAAAAATTTCGCTGCGACAAACGTCTCATTTTCGACGCAAAAGGGCCCGGGTGCGAATCCCCGCCTTCCCACACTGACCCCGCCGCCCCTGGTGTGCACCGCATAGATAGTAACGTGCACCGCATCTATGCTTAGTGTGCACCACATACAATTCAAACTTCCTGGTGGTGTGATCACTTCAACGATCTTGATATTTTTCAGTGGTTTTTGCTGGAAAAGTTCCAGCCTGGTGAGATGTAGGTATGTACATAGCAATGTGGACTTAATTACCACAAAAGGATATTCCCTAGGTGATGATACAGTTCTCTATGATAAATTTAGTTTTTTGTTGAGTTATATGACCGATGATAAAGAAACTATATGGAATGATACTAAGCTGCCTGTAAACTACCCATGGGTTGAGATATTTCTGTTTCTTAAATCAAAGATTGTCAGGCACGCAAGTATGGTTTGAATTATGCAATATGTACTACTCTGTCTGGCACAAATGCACCTGTAGAAAGAGTATTTTCACTAGTTGGCAGAAAGTGGACACCATAAAGAATCAGTATACAAAATGGAACAGAATCAGATGTCGCTGCATATTCTAAAAGCTGTACTGATAACTAAGTGAATTTCACACAGAAATGTATTGAATTTTTATGATATCTTAATATTAAATCCCTCGGATGAGATACATAGTACATGTTGTGAAGGATGTAAAAGAGAAGAATGACGTCGGTATGTAGAGGATGGCCAATAGAAGAATCGAGTGGAGAACTGCGTCAAACCAATCCTAGGATTGTTGACTGATGATGATGAATATGAAATGCCAGCTAACTAAAACGAATTTCAGCCCCAGAGTAATACTTCATGTGAATAACTAAGTAGCATATCACTGGATTTATAAATACGTGACAGATTGTGATGCATTAAAAAAGACCTTTTGAACAGCAATTTACACGTCTCTCTTTTGGATACATAACACGTACGAACAAAGTGTATATATACTGAAAACTATGGTTATACAATAAAATAATTAAGCTGGGAGAACTGGGGGGGTGGGTAGGGAGGTTTGGGGCGATTGGGGGGGGGGGAGTTGGGGGATAAGGGAACGGGATTGGAATTAAGGCCCCTGGACTGTTCGCCTCTGATGAAAGGACAGACCAACTGTTCTCAGGGGTGGCTAAGGGGGCTCGTAGCACTGGGAGCCCCTGCCCGGGCCTAACGTTGCTTAATTTCAGTGTGAAGTCGAGAACAACTGACAAGAGGGGGTCAACCTAATCAATTAGTCGATCGAGTTGGTATGGTGGCTTCACTGGCACTGATCTCCGATTCTGAGGAATACCGGCGGTTGCAGAAAATATGCATCGGGAAATGGACCTCTCATTGAATGCTTTCGGGAGACAACAGGGAGTGCAGTACTTTGTTCAACGCATTGGACGTAAACATGTTTTCCCCTTGGTGCAACCTTGGTTCATAATTAAACTGCTGATTTCAGATGTCGGATGGAGACTTTGACATTCCTGATTCCAGCTGCACTACAGTTGCTTGAAGATTACCAAGGTTTATGTGCCCACATGAGAAGAAAATTAGTTTTGCGGAAGAAACAACGAAAACTTGCATTTTCATCTGACAAACGGAAGGTTTGGAGAATTGAACGCTTCAGATACAGCGTGAAAGCTTCACAACATAAACAGGTGACGATATGATCAAATTCCACAATTTACTTCTTCATGAACACAAAAAAGTGTGTTAGAATTTAGTGGACAGCCACATCATTTATTTAAAATTTATCTCCATAGTAACCTCCGGTTGGAACCCTTTTCAGTGAAATACTACTTTACGGGCATAGCACAAATAATACTGAGCCTGCACTTTGTATGGCTTCAATAAATATTTGATCTACCTATTCACATATTGTTCTGGAAAATAACCAGTGAAATAAATATTTTCAATATGTTTAAGAATAGATTTTGCATCCATCAACTGATATGCTAGCTGTAAATATTGGTTAGGTGTGTCTTCAATTACGAATGATGTTGGGGAATAACTTTGATGACAAGCGTGAATGTCAAATCTTCAAGTATCACATCTTACTCTACCATTAATGAAGTTATTTACCAATGCAAATTTTACTACACTTTAAGGCATTAGTAATTAAAGTTAGTCACATAAGGGACAAAAATATTTCGATAAATTGATATTATATGCAAAAATCTAAAAATATTTGTTTTCAATTTATGAAATTGCATACTGACGCTTCAAAGTATTTTTCTATTGTCAGCACACAAATGGTGGACATCGTCAACAACAGTAACAAAATGTCTTGAAAGCAGCAAACAGTCAAATTGGTCTCAAAAGTCCTCCTCCTCTCAGTGGAGTATCCTTTGGCACACCTTAATGCGGGAATCATCTCCAAGAAACATGAGATTCCAATCCTTATATCTTCTCGAGTCACTCAAGAAGACTCATGGTTTTCAAGGATGTCAACAAAGCAAAATTATTTTCTTGAAACCTACTTTGAGAATGGTTAATTCTTCCTACATTGAAGTTGCGTTATATTCCGGGATACAATCAGTCCCTTCCACATAAATGTAACTGGAATTAAAGGTATTTGTGCTCCTCAGCGACAGTTTATTCAATCGATGAAAATAGTACCCTGAATGTATATAAGGGAAGGTCCTAGAACACTTCTGATGTTTACTATTTTTGATCTTACACATAACCAGTCGAAAAGAACGCTATTTGATATTTTCAATGGCAAAATAGAATCAGCAGAACTTATTCCCATCTTCTCCTCGCTCCTTGATCTCCTTCAACATCCGCTTTGTGTAACGAGTCTCCAACCACATACAAGGGAACTCTCCTGTTTTAAATATTCTCCTTCTCTCGAACCGGTGTCATCTCCGAATCGCAAATACCCTGATGTCTTGTGGCCTTGCAGCCTTTGGCGTACTATAAATAAAAATTCGATGATGAGCCTGGTACACTCCTGTCGGGTTCAATCCGAACCCAAGTGAACGCCGAACGCTTGATTCTCCTCAGAATGAAAGGTAGTATGTGAGTGGTTTTCCTTCATATGCCATTGAATCATACTAGCCGTTAGCACATTTATGCCTGGTTAGATGATTGGAAAACATATAATTAATTGAATCATCTCCAAGAATCTTTATATCTTCTCAAGTCACTGAAGAAGGGATTTGGTTTACATGAATGTCACCATACAAGATTCTTTACTTGAAGCGAACTCTAAGGATGGAGAATTCTACCTTCCTTAAAATAATGGATATCGTCATTCTTATGCAATTAAATGGAACTGCATTGAAAATTATACGTTCGCCTCGGTGACAGTCAATTGATTAATTCGATTAAATGACTACCCTGAGTGATTATAAAGGACATTTATAATGCCCATTGTTTTTGATCTTACAGATGACAAGTGGAAAAAAACGCCATTTTATATTGTCAATGACAAAATTAGATCAGCAGTTGTTCTATTTCTAATTGCTTCACTCTCTTCACTCTTTCCTTGCTCTTCTTCAACGATTCTTAAGTATCATACGTCTCCAATCACATACAAGGGAAGTCTTCTGTCTCAAGTATTCTTCTTCTCTCCAACAGGTGTCATCTCCGAATTAGTGTGAATTTCACAGCCTTCGGCCAAAAACAAAGAAAAATTCTATGATGAGCCTTGTATGAGCCTATGACGAGATTGTAGATTTCTATTGGATTCAATCAAAGCTCCTACTTCAGGGTCTCTGCCGGGATCAAACGATACACAGTAAATGCGAAAAATAAATTCTTCTAAATAGCAGAACTCAAATGGCACACATTGTCAATAAGAGTAACAGAATGTAAGAAAGCAGCAAAACTGGTCACAAAATTCCTCCATCTCTGAGTGAAATATCTGTTGGTATACCTTAATGCGAGAATCACCTCTAGGGATGCCACATCGGCTAAAAAACATCGAGTGGTCAATGTTTCGATGTTTATAAAAGTACTCACCACTCACTCATTATTCATCGATAAAAAACATCGATGTTTCGATGTATCGAGTTTTTATGCCTTCATATCCGAGGTTAGGTGTTATCATAGAGGTATTAGGTATTATGCATCAGAAATTTTGCATCTTCTTAAAAACTTGCAATTTTGAAAATTATTCGGAAATCGGAAGATAATTACTAAACTATTGACAAGTAATCCGCAAATATTTTTCCATTGAATTTATTTTTAAATATAGTTAACATATCACTGTTCCATAATCAAATAAAGATAAATAAACATAATAATAATAATAATAATAATAAAAGGTCTTTATTGGGGCGAGATTGAGACAAAACTGTCCCTTCTGCCATCTAACCCCTCGTCAAAATAAATATATAAAAGAAATAGTGGTCAATACTTAAAACAATTACAATCCGATGTTAAAAAAAAAGAAGTAAAGAATACACTTATAGGAATCGAATAATGATAAATTAACACAAAAGAAATATACATACACAATATATCAATATTACATATCTAATAGTGTGTGAGAGAATTTACAATGTGGGAAAAACGTGAGGATTATTATGCTTACATCCTTTACGCAAAAACCCACTGCAGGAAAACACCCACACAAGAAGGGGGGTGTGAAAAACCTGCGAAATCCTACTGACAGTAAAGCTAGTGTTTAAGAATAACTCAAATATAATAGCATGTACATAGGAAAATAAGTATATTATAATGAAATTCAAGAAAAGATAAATACAAAAGGTAGGGAGAAAAAAAATAGAAAAAAAATACAGCAAAAAACAAATAACACAATTAAGTAGGTGTACCTGTTCTCTAAAAATATTCTAAGCTTGGTAGTATAAGAAAAATAAAATTGAAAAACAGTGGGTTTAAAACGTTTAAACCTACCAGTATCGGTAAGGAACACTCTTTGCTTAATATGCAGCGACCCCAATCTGTTCCTGTTATCTTGTACCACCAAGTTGAGAGCTGATACAATCCTCTCAGAAGGTACTGATGTAGACATGGCGGATCTTGTTCTTGAAAGGCAACACTGGGATGAAAAATAAATTATTGGTCAACCAAAAACATTTATTATACCGCTCGTTTCCTAGAACATCGCTGCGATGTTGAGTGTTTTGAAAACATCGAGTCGATGTTCCATCGATTGTCTTACCACTCGATGTTTCCGATGTATCGGCAAAAAAACATCGAGTAGTCCGATACATCGATGTCGATGTGTCATCCCTAATCACCTCCAAGAACGTTGGGACTTTTGATCCCTTGTAATGATGACTTGATGATTACTTTTAAGAAAAGAGAGGTTTCTCTGAAACCACAATAGCTGAATACACGGTACCGTTAAAAAAAATATTCAAACCATTCCTAGACAGCGTTCACCAGATTTTTATGGAAATATTGATATCTCAATCAACATATAATCTTACATAGGTGAATGCTGGCACTTAAATCAGGAATAACGATTGCAAGGAATGAAAACTACTGTAGAAGAAAAATTGATAATACCAGTAAGATCAATGTTATTCGTCAATTCCTCAGCGTCTGTGGACAGCGGTATCATCAATCAAGAGAAGCTCTGTTCCTCGATGAAACTTGTCAAGGCTATCAACTGAGAAGAAATTTACCAAGGAATGATTTGGCTACGTTAGTCTCCGCCGAAAGATAAGATTGGTTGTATTAGTTGTGTTAAAGCGAAGAAAAAAAAAATAATTTTTACTTTCTTTTGCGTAATTTAAACGCTTTCCCGCGATTAATGCTAGGAATGAAATTATCACTGGATATCGAGTTATAAGAACTCCACCTTATGCTTTATTTCAATCATGGTTCAAAACTTGTAAAATTCAAATTTCCCTTCGGACACATTCTCATCCCTTATGGTTAGAGAGATACCAGACAATCCAAATACCCACTAGCATTAGCTACATCTTAGAATGGAAATGGATTCAAGGGAGTTTCTCATTTTTATCGAAGCTATAATATGAATATGAGGCTACTGATTTCTACTTCCTTCCTAACCTCTCGTTGTCTCCTTTTTTTCGGGAATGATTTATTGAGACTGTTACCATCATTTTAAATGACTCTCTTCAACTGGAGGTTTACTCCTAATTGAAAATCTAATCATCAGGAAATTTATCAAAAAGAAAAGCTCTTCTTTTCGCATCGAGTTCTTCAGATCAGATCATAACCGTGAACTGCGACTCCATATGCCATGTCCTCTGTTCCAGCCACCCCTAACATTACGACACTCTCGTCTGCAGTCGAGTACGCCCTGTCCATGACTTTCGAAATGTTTTCGAATTATGCCGTCCCTGCCCTAGTAGCCACTGCTATCACCGACCAGACTCAGTATTCACCTTGCGCGGGTCAGTCAGGCACGCTCACGAGTCACATCCAGTAAATGTTCGTGCATGTGGAGTAGGTTACCATACCTACATCTATTTAGCACCGCTTCACTTTCGTTGGCATAATTTACTGAATTACACATCCGAGAAACATGAGGTTGAGCCATGAGAAAAATAGGATTTATTAAAAAGTTACACGCTGAATAATCAGAAGACAAAAGAACGATGTATGGAATCCGAATGAATCAGGTTTGATCAGAGAACTAGACAGTGTGCTACGTAGAGCACTAGTTATGTTAAAAGGTGTAGCGATAAGTTTAGTAGTGCAGCAGAATTAATGCAAAAGTTGGGAATCACTCCATATTCTATCAGATAAAATTAGAGAAATATGTACTCGTAGCGAAGGATTCAAAAAATTAAAATGTCATTTTCCCCTGCACTAAAAGAGATCACAATGTCAGCATAGCAAAGGAATAGGGAGGTGAAATATTGTTAGAGTATAGCCGGAAGCCTATCTGTGTTATTGTTAGAGTATCATGTAGAGCACGATGCATCTATTAAAAACCAATGTTCCCTTTCCTACGATGCAGATACTAACCATCTTGCTGCATTAGACCTATTTCTCTTTTTCAGTTGTGACGTTTAGACTAGAAAATAATTAGTAATCCATTTTTTGCATGATATGTAATTCACGTTTGGAGTAAGTTCACCTCCTGCCACACACCTTTACGGAGGTATTCAGGGTATTGTGTGGATGCAGATGCACCTACAAACAAGGAAACGTCGTCTCAAAGACATCGAATTCGATTTCCTCCCTTTTCCTTAGCCTTAACCATGCTCAGTCTTGTCACAACACTATTTCATCCTTCGCATAGATTTAGAGACGGTTTAGAGTACGTAATAAATTCCCACAGAAGCAAAAGACTAGGAGATCATTGTCAGCATTAAAATAAGGATCAGCGTAACTACGAGATTATTGGTAGGTTTTTGGACAAAATATTAGGCATTCATAAATTATTAAGCAATGGTTGGTAGTTAACCAATATTCCAGGGGTTAGCAGAATGCTCAATTTTGACTGCTCTGAGATCTGGTCACTCTAGATATATAGCACATCAAGCGGATGTCACAGCAGTAACTGCTGCGCGCAAACGCTCATTTAGAGAGAAAACTGTGAGGAGAGGCCAAGGGCATACAACACGATGACGTTATCGAAGGTTGTCAAAACTGAAACATTCTAAGCGATATGCCACGTTTCGAAATAACTACGCACCCGCTCGGGAAAAACGGTTCAATCAATGATAATCACCTCCCGGACATGAGCATTTACATTTCACCTACATCCTCAATATACCCTGCAAGCCATCAAAGGTGAGTGGCACGGGTTGAATTCAAATCAATCATTCTATATATTTTATGCTTAAATAAGATCAGGAAATATATTCAAGTATAAACTATAAATTTAAGAAATATTAAAATTGCATAGCAAGAATGCAAAATCATGCTGTTAGTTGTGTTAGCTTCAAGTCCTTATACCAACATGGAGAATCTGCCGGTTCGGCTAACTTCAAATTTTTCTATTTCTAATTTTCTAAGTTCTAATTTTATGATCATGGCACAGCCTACGATAGAGTTAAGAGGTATCAAAAAATTTTTAACGTCATCAGTGAAAATATTGGATGGAATTTGGTCAAGGGATTCTGTTTAAAATGTAACATACGGTTTGATAATAATCCCCATTTTTTATTCATCAAATACACTGATTACGTAAATATAGTATTCATACTGTCTCTTTACAAATCATGCCGATCTACGCTGCACTCGCTCCAGTTCCTTAATTGAGCCTATTTCATCATCATCATCATCATCATTGGTCAACAATCCTAGCATTGGTTTGACGCAGTCCTCCACTCGATTCTTCTATCGGCCAAACTCTTCATATTAACGTAGTTTCTCCTTTCACTCTCCTTTACGACCTGTTCTATATAACTGATACGAGGCCTGCCATTTCCAATCTTCCCGTCCACTTTTCCCTCGACGATAGTCTTCATCAGGCCATCGTGTCTCAAGATATGACCGATTAAAATGCCCGTTCTTCTTTTTAGAGTTGTCAGCAGACTTCGCTTTTCTCCTACTCTTCTTAGGATTTCCTCGTTACTCACTCGGTCGATCCATTTAATCTTCAACATTCTTCTGTAGCACCACATTTCGAATGCTTCTACTCTATTCTTCTCCGCTGCTGTCATACTCCATGCCTCACTGCCGTAAAGAAACATGCTCCAAATGTATGTTATGATGAACTGTTTCCTTACTTCTACGCTTGTATTTCCAGCTGTAAGTAGATTCTCCTTTTAATAGAACGCCCTTTTTGCCTGGGGTATTCTATTAACTAGATTCTTCTAGATTTCTTGGCTACTCTACCAACTCTTTCTTTCTTGCTTCGCCCTTCGTTGGTTACTCGGCTTCCTAGGTAACAGAACTCTTTCACCTCTTCAAGTTTTTTTTCTCCTAGTTTGATTTTGGTTTTGGCCTCTTCTTTCTTGCTGCACACCAATACCTTAGTTTTCTTCTTATTGGTCTTCAGCTGATATCTGGCCATTGTCCTTCCCATGGTTACTAGAATCTTGTTCAGGTCCCTCTCTGTTTCTTCTATGAGTGCTATGTCATCAGCGAATCGCAGCATGCTGATAGTTTCTCCGTGGATACTGACGCCAGAAGCCTTCTCTTTGATTTCATTGATGGCTCACTCAGTGTAAATTTAATAGATGTACAATTTTTAAGTTGCCCGTTAACCTTTCTGGGTCTCTTCCACGGGAAAATAATCACAGCCTGGTACGTTCAGCACTTTAGACATACGTGGAAATAATGAATAATCATAAAACATATTCTCCTGTAACTATTGGTATTCCAATTCATTAAACTGAACTAAACAAAACAGGAAAAATTGGTACTTTCACGACCCGGGTTTCACCGCATTATGGTCAGTTGAAAATTAATTTTTAAGTATTTGATTTTTCTGCTTCAGTTATAATCTGCACCTCACTGTCTTCTTTCAACTAACTTTCAAGTGTTATATGCTCAATTTATCTAACCCTCCTATATCATCATTAATTAATCAAGAATTTTATTAATATTATTATACAGAGGTGATTATTCAATCCAGTTCCTCATTTGAAAAAAGCCCAAATCAACGCTGCTTTAAAGAACAACTGTATTTCTTATTTTTCGATTTTAATTAACACATTTTTACAGAAACTGCAATAATTTCTTCTAACCTCTCATTCACCCCAAAGCATTACCCGTAAACTTGGATAATAATAATCCTTCAAAATCATAATGCTTCTAGGGACCTACAGCTTCTACAGTTAACCCTGATTAACTTAGCAGTGTTCCCTTGTATAGTAAGCAAAGAAAGAAAAAATGTCATGAGCCCACGTGGAAGCCACAATTAATAAGCATTGGAATTATTTGAATACTACGCGTGATGTTAATCCATGATTGTTTTCACAGTGTTTTGGAGTACTTGATTGTGAAATGTTACTATTTAATAATTACTTTCGGGATAAGGCATATTAGGATGAGTTTATCGAATGCTAAAAAATGTTGATCTCCAGGAGCGGTTATTTTATTATTTATTCAAGTATCAACAATTCATAAAACCTATAATATTATCTTTTAAATTCCAAATTTCATGAGATATAATTGAAAAGAAATTACTGACAGTCTTAGCACGCAAGGAATGCAGATGGAGGTAACAACACTGACCCAAAATGGTTGCTGTAGCGTGATAGCAACCGTTGCTACAATATCGGTCCACTCCATCATTCCAGGAGAATTCAAGGAGACTGGTGACGGAATATTTATTCGCGTGGTTTATTGAGTTTGGAGCTGTGGAGAAATGGGAGCAAGACTGTGTAAGTAATAATTATCTTTCTTTCCAACGTTTTATTACTATGAATTCCATGACGACCATGGATTTTTTTAATTTATCTGTAAAAGAAATTTTGTCCAATACTTGGTGGCTAAAGAATGCATTAATTATGAATAATCGCCGGCACGACTAAATAAACAGTACTGGTAGTACAACGCTCTGATTTTACCAGTTTCCGTAAACTGTACGTATTTATGAATTAACAATAGGTGTATGACAAAATATTACTGGTGTAACATTGATTGCAATACTGCTTAAAAATAATAAAACAGGTAAGAGGAGAAGAAAACCTAATTATTTTAGGATATTGGAACGCTGTCGTCGGCGAAGGTCAAGATGGAAGAATTACTGGAAAATATGGATTGGGAAACTGGAATGTAAGAGGAGAAAGACTACTGGAGTTCTGCACACATCATAAGTTAGTGGTTACTAATATATTGTTTAAATCGCAACCGAAGAAGATACACGAAGAGGATGCCATCTTAAGTTCACGAAATTGAACAAAACAGTGAAAAAAATTTGGCAAGGAAAAAAACTGAAGGAGACTCAAACTCAGCAGGCATTTCAGAAAGCAGTAGCAATGTACATAGGAGAGGACCTGACTGAGAAGCCAGTAGAAGAGCTTTGGGAAAACTTTAAATTGTGACTACAATAGGCCGTATAGGTCTTAGAAGAAGACATGTTGCCAGAAGAAGCCATGTATCACGAATGAAGTCTAAAACCTGATTGAATAAAGAAGATTAAACAAAATACGAAAACAGAAGATGGGCAGCTTTGCTATAAAAGAATAAGGAACGAAGCAAGAGGCAAAGCCAGGAAAGTTAGAGAAATGTTTATGTTTACTATAGGATAGAGAGGAACCACTTCAAGGAACGGAGCGCAAGATGAAATGCTAAAGAGACAATAATGGAGAAATTTTAATTGAAAATTAAGACAAAGTGAAGAGGTGAAAGGAATATCTGGAGTTATGAAACGGAAACAATCTCAACACGAATATAATGGAAGAGGAAAGCGAAGTCGAAAACGATGATATGGGAGCATCATTATTAAGATCGGAATTCAACGCAGCAGTATAGGACCTTCGGATTAAATTATGCAGGAGAAAAAATATTAACCCATCTCTACAAAACCATCTGCGACATGTATTAAACAAGAGAAATACCTAGGGACTTCGAGAAATACATCATAATTCCTATTCTCAAAAAGAAGAGAGCGGAGAAATGCGAAAATTCTGGACTATAAGCCTGACGACACATGCATCGAAGATATTGACAGGGATCATCTACATAAGAATATAACGAAAAGCAGAATGGATAAAGATCAATTTGGATTCAGGAAAGTAAGGGTACAAGAGAAGCAATATTGGCCCACATGCTGCCTGCCGTAATTATTAATGTTTACATCGAGAGTGCCATAAATGGAATCAAGGGAAATTGCTCTGGACTTAAAATCAGCGGAGAAACACTCCGCATGCTACAATTTGCTAATGACATAGCAGAGACAGAGAAGGATCTGAAAAAGATGCTAAAAACCATGGAGAGTACAATGGCGAGGCAACAGCTGGACGAAGCAAGAAAGAAAGAGTCAGACAGAGTAGCCCAGGCAAAGGAGGCATTCTATCTAGTGAAGATTCTACTTACAGCTCTGTAAATACCAGTTTAGAAGTAAGGTGGCAATTCTTGACACCGTATATCTGGAGCATGTTTCTTTACAGCAGAAAGGAATGTAGTATGACAGCAGCGGAGAAGAAAAGGGTGGAACATTCGAAATATGGAGCTACCGTAGGAAGATGAAGATAAAATCGATCGATTGATTGAAATATGAAGAAGTCTAAAAAAGGGTGGGAGAAAAGAGAAGTCTGTGGAAAACTATAAGAAGAAGACGACCATATCTTAAGGCACGATGGCCTGATGAAGACAATCGTCGAAGGAAGAGTGAACGGGAAAAACAAAAAATGCAGACCTCGTATGAGTTATGAGGAACAGGTAGTGAAGGACGTGAAAGAGAGGAGCTACGTTAATATGAAGAGATTGTCAAATAGAAGAGTAGAGTGGAGGGCTGCGTCAAACCAATCCTAGGAGTGTTGACCCTTGACGATGATACTGCTTATGTAATTTACGCTCTTTGCATAATAAATTAAGGCAAAATCATTGCTCTGGAAGCAAATCAAAGTAAGGAAATACTTTTCTACGAGTTAGTCATCAATTTGTCCTTGCCATTGTTTATTTCATATTGACATTATCATTGGTGGAGTTAGTAGTAACCCAGATGATTCCCAACCCCCGGAGGTAAAGAAAGAAAACTCTTAAGAGAACTGTTCAATATCATCCGTACTTACTCTGGTGACTTCATATCATTCGTAATAGGGATGGTCGGATCGAATCTGCCGGATCCATAGATACGCAGATCCTTATTTCACTCGGATCCGTATACGGATCCAAAGACACTGTAAAATCGGATCCGGATGGTAAATTTTAAATTTTCTCGGCCTAGCGATTGATCCGCCCCATGAATACGGTACGGTATATATTCGCAAGGAGAGGTTGTGCTACTATGGTTTAGAAATTAGACAAAAATCTTTCCATGCAACCAGAAGCCAAAAAAAGGAAGGTAAAGTGTAGGTACTGTGCGTAGCAATTCTTATCGCAGCTCAACTCTTTCTTTCAGTCATTACATCAAAAAAATATGAACTCTAATTTTCAACCCTTACATCTGAGTACTCAATTTCTAAACTTATATTGTTTAAACTCATCATCATCGGTCAACCATCCTAGGATTGTTTAAATGCAGCTCTCCACTCATTTCTTCTATTGGCCAACTTGACGTAGCTCCTCTCTTTTACATCCTTCACAACTTGATCCATATGCCTCATAAGAGGCCGGCCATTTCCATTCTACCTGTTAATTTTCCCTCGACGGGTGTTTTTATCAGGCCATCGTGTCTTATGGTGTGGCCTAATAAGTTATCCCGTCTTCATTTTAAGGTTTTTGCTAGACGTCTCTTTTCTCCCACTCTTCTAAGTCTTCTTCGTTTGTCACTGGATCGATCCATTATATTTTCATCATTTTTCGGATTTTTTGTTTTCCTAGTTAACATTGGTCCTGACTTCCTTTCTCTTACTGCATAAAATTACCTTAGTTTTCTTTTAATTGATCTTCAGAAGATATCTGGTCATTGTTCTCTCCATATTTACCAGTCCCTTCTTTAAATCTCCTTCTGTTTCCGCCAAGACGGAGAATCGTTGCATGCTGATTTTATCCCCGTGAATATTCACTCTCGGAGAATTTTCTTTGACTACTTGGAATCCTTTATAGATGTGGAAAACATATAAATTGAACAATAGTGGACAGGGAATAATACAGGAGACAGTACATATCCTTGCCTCACACCTTTTTTAATCTTGCTTCTGTACTGCTGGGTCCAGATTTGATTATGGTCACTTGGTTTTTATACAAGCTGTGATTAACTCTTTGGCAATTGTATGATACTACAAATTATTTCAGAATCAATAGTATCATGATACAATCAAAGTTGTCAAATGCCTTCTCCAAATTTACAAATGCTACAAATTTCGGTAGATTCTTTTTTATTCTCTTCTATAGAAGTGTCTGAGGGCCAAAATCGCTTCTCTTGTGCCCTTATCTCTTCTGAACCCGAATTGGTCCTCATCCAGGAATTCCTCAGGTTTTCGTTCTATTCTTCTATAGATGATACTCGTAATTAACTTCGAGGCATGTGTCGTCAGGCTTATGGTCCTAAAATGTTCACAGTTCTCAGCCCTCTTCTTTTTGGCAAGGGGGTTGATGATGTTCTTATGAAAGCCCGCGGGTATCTCTCTTGTAGAGTACATGTCGCAGATGGTTTTGTACAGCTGAATAAATGTCTTCTTTCAGGCATTTATAATTAGTTAGCCAGGAATATTATCCATTCCCGAAGCACTGTTTGTCCTCAAATCCCTTATAGCCTCGTCAAATTCTGATCTTATGGACTTTAGTTTCCTCTTCGAATAGTTCCGTCCTAAGATATCTTCCATTGTAAATCTCTTCCAAGTATTCCCTCCATCTCTTCTCTTTATCCTCATGTTCAATTAAGAGTTCTCCATTCTTGTCCATGATGCTGTTACATCTTGCAGCCCGTTCCTTGAAGTGATTTCTCTCCATCCTGTAGGTAATTTCTACATATCCATTTGCGAGGTTCAAAATTGTACATCTTCGCATAGATCATTCATCCACCTTTCCCTTGCTTTTCTCGCTTTACGGTTTATTTCATTCCTGATTCATATGTAGCGAATATTCATATCTTCAGTTTTCACATTTTTATATTTTCTTCTCTCTTCAATTATAAATCTTCTCATGGAAGCCATAGCTTTATATTGACAACTTTTCTTCTCCCCAAAGCATCTCTTGCTGCTTTCTATAGTCCGATTTTGATGTTCTATCATCTCTTTTCCACTGATTTTACAATCAAATCCTCTTCTATTTTGTTTTCCACAGCCTGTTGAAAGGCCAGTCTTTGTTGAGGTTTGTTTAGTTTCTCTACTTGCCATATGCTCTTCATTGATTTCTTCAGTTTCTTGAGTTTTCATTGGCATTTCATCATCACTAAAGTAGTAGTCACTGTCTATAGCTGCTCCCGGGTAGCTTTTGCAGTACTTCACCTGGATTCTGAACCTCACCTTCATTAAAATGTGGCTTCTTCGCCTGTCTCCGTGCATTTTCTAGGCAAATCTTCTCCGTTTGTGGTTTTTAAACAATGTGTTTGCCTCCACCAACTTGTGTTGTGTGCAGAATTCTATAAGTCTTTCTCCTTCTAATTTCGAATCCCAAGCCACATTTTCCGGTTATTTTTCCATCTTTAACTTCGCCAACGACAGCGTTCCAATCCCCTCAAATAATTAAGTTTTCTTTTCTTTTACGTGCTCTATTACTTCCGTGATATCCTCATAGACGTCTTCCAATTCTTCATCTTCATAGTCTGACCTTGGCAAGTATACCTGTCCCGAAATGGTGTCTGTTGGCTTGATCTCAATCTTCACTATTATTATAATTTCACTGTACTGCAGGAAGCTCTTCACCCGTAGTCCTACACTCTTCCTGAGCATGATGCGTACTCCAGCGTAATTGTTGTCCGCCTCCCATCGCCAAATCACGGCATCTTTTCAAGTTCCTGCATTATTCAAAGACCTATCATAACCATGACAGACCAATACCACATCGGATTGCAACATTTTGTCCAAGACTGCTTATTCGACTAGTTAACTCGCTTATCTCGCAGCTACCCTCTGTATCTAGAGGTCGACACCCCACCCGCAACCCGGTGACGCACTTGGTGGCTTTAAGCTCAGCCCCAAGATTGTTTAGACTGGAGTTAAAAACATACCACCCTAAAATTAGGTATGGTCAGGTCGGATCCAAAATCATATCCGATAATTCTCTACTAAAATCATATCCGGAAAGAGTATAAATTCAGATCCGGATCGGAGATTTTAAAATTTCGCGGCTTAGAGTTAAATGGGCCCCACGAATGGAATGTAGATACAGTAGGTACTGACAAGGATAGGTTTCGTAAATATTTTTTTTTAAATTCACCGCTCCTAACTTTTATAGCCCTTTGAATTGAAATTCCTCGTAGAAAATTTATGTTAATCATAGTGAGCAACATACAAACACTCCATGGTCATTACTTTTTAAATTTCAATTTATTTCAATAAATATTTTCCGCATTCGCCTTTACTCTTGGTCTCCTTGATACATTGAAGATAAATAAAATTCCCATGTCTACTCGACATTAGTCAAGGATTTACTCAATTTCAGTTGTTAAAATTAAAATGTGCCTGAATAATACCAATATATTCAATGTATAGAGCAAAGGTTAGGAGATTTTCCATAGAGATATAATTCAAGAACAGCTAGATTGATATAATACATTACAATAGTGCTTCTTCCGTCACTCAGAAATTGAGGATGTACCAGGGAGCTCATAAAGAAAAATTCATCTCACATTGATTTTTTACTATACTAAAAAATGACCAGAACTTCCTTCAAAACCATGTTTCCATATGTGAGAACTGATAATACAACATGCAAGAGAAATAGGCATGCTAGCTAGGATTTGTGATGCCTTTACTGATTTACGTCCAAACGCACCAATTAATGGAGAGTTGCTATTACAAGTTTCAATGTCTGGGCCGAAAAAGAAAAAAATTTAACTTTCAAAGTCAATAAGTGTTTTTTCTATGCTTCAGTCCACTATACATCAGTGTGAACTCTGCCCCGGAATACAGTCTATACTCTATTCCTAAGGTCAGACTAGCGGCCACTTGACAAAAGTACATTATCAGATATTTCATGTAAAATTTATAAGTCAACAAATTAACAGAAAAAAATCTGTCGTTAGTGTATAATTTGTCATCAGTGAAGGTGATTGGAAAAATATTTGACTGCGGAATTAAATCTGCTGAAAGGTTGAATTAACGTTACGATGCATTTTTGAGTAATTCATTAGTGAATCCATTTAATAAAAGTTCAAAAAGTGAGTATCCATGTACATAGGTTGGAAATTAAGGATATTAACATATTGAATACAAATTCTGAAAGAAAAATTGAAAACAGCGATAGGAATCGAACATTACCAGCAGTGTACTACCCCACTCTGCTATTGTCAGCTTTCGCAAATTCGGAGAATGAAGGCTACCCGCAAGACATTATACTTTTTTTTCGCAAACCCAATGGCCTATGGAGAAAAAAAACGAAATGCATTTTTCTTTATTTGCTACTAGTTGCATGCTAAAAGATTCATCTCATTTTGTGATCGAAGTTACACAATCTCTCCTTCAGAGTAAGAGGATATCCTTTTAAGTGACGGGAATAGAACGTTTCTTATCACCTAGCAACTATAAATAGTGTTTATAAACAACTTTTTGAGTTGGTTAATGCCCATGCAAAGTTTCATTAAGATCGGCCTGATAGCTTTAAAACGGTGGCGTGTCAAAGTTCCCAAGTCGCTGTACGAGATGGAATTAAGTCATGAACAGTACCGCACGATAATTTCTATCGTGCGGTCTAATCTATAACTTTTTACGAAGCCTCACCCAGCAAGAATGCGTCGCAGAACTTTTTGTTGTTTTTTGTGAAGAAGCACCATCACCATCAAAGACAACCGTTTATCGCTGGTATGCAGAGTTTCAGCGAGGACGCTCTAGCCTCAGTGACGAACCGCGTGAAGGGCGACCAAAAACCGCCGTCACTCAAGAAAACGTGGTTGCTGTACGTAACATGGTTCTGGAAGATCGTCATGTTACATACCGTGAGATTCAGGCATCATTGGACATCTCAGGGACCTCAGTTCAAAAGATCTTACACGAAGAGTTAGGTGTTAAAAAATTGGTTTCCCGCTGGATACCGCACCTCCTCAAAGAAGAACAGAAAGCAGCTAGAGTCAAATGGTGTCGAAATACTCTGCAACGATTCAACTCAGGAGCATCAAAGCACGTTCACAACATCGTAAGTGGTGATGAATCATGGATCTATAGCTATGAGCCTGAATCAAAACGCCAATCTTCAGTATGGGTCTTCCAAAGTGAACTCAAACCGACAAAAGTTGTTCGCTCTCGCAGCGTTGCCAAGAAAATGGTCACATCGTACGTAGCCAAATCAGGGCATGTAGCGACGATTGCTCTTGAAAATCAAAGAACAGTGAATGCTCAATGGTATACGACATTTTGCTTGCCAGAAGTGATTGCCGAGCTTCGGAAAGATAACCCAAATCGACGCATTACGTTCCATCACGACAATGCAAGCTCACACACCGCTCGAGTCACAAAGTCGTTTTTGGAACATCAAAACGTTGAAGTTCTTGATCATCCTCCATACAGCCCGGACTTAAGCCCCAATGATTTTTTCACATTCCACAGAATCAAGAATATGATACGAGGAAAGCGCTTCCAGATGTCTGAAGAAGCGGTCGATGCCTACAAAACAGCCATTTTGAGTACTCCTACTTCGGAATGGAATAAATGCTATAACGACTGGTTCCATCGAATGCAAAAGTGCATTGACTATCGCGGAGAGTACTTTGAAAAACAATAAAAAAATTGCGTTATTGTACCTCTTACAGTTTTCTTCATTCCCGACACTTAAAAGGCTACCCTCGTATGACTTGAACAGGTTCAATTATCGTGTAATATTTTTTCATCTCATAAATTGAATTCCCGGATATTTAACAAATGGAATCTCCTAATTGCATTAAAATTTTATTTTGTGGTTCTAAAAAAGAAATTCAAGTATTTGATTTAGAAAAGCAACCCACAATGGAAGAAATTAAGGTAAACCCATTCTGCACGGAATTTAAAATAGGTTTTTGATTAGTTTAAAGAAGGTAATGTTTAATGAGTATGTGATAAGGAAAGTGGACTTTATTTAGGAAGTTATAATATATGATGCATCTGCAATTCATGATCCAGGAAAATATTATCCACATAGATGTAAAGAATTTGATTTTTTTCTACATTGAATTTAACTGTTTTTGTATAAATACTATTTTTTCTGTTTTTACTGTACCTATTAAATATCTAGAATTAGAAGTGAAATGAAATTAAAATCCAGTAGGTGAATCTAAGATCCAAAATTGAGAAAAAAGTCAAAAACTTATCCTAGGATCCGGTTCAGAATACGGATAAGAAGAAAAACCTGGATCCATCCATATAATTCGTTGTGAATATTTTAACATATCATTTTTCGCTTTTATCCGCTACAACAAAGTTTTCCATATAATGTTAATTTCTTGAAGTTTTCACCTGAAAAAAATTCGTGAACAAATTGAACTTTGAAGAAAAATTTAATTTCTTATCAGAAAATCACAAAACTCATACGAACAGGGTTTATCCATCACTACAGGTTGAACACCTTTCGATGACTCACTACATTATACTTCTACATGGATTATTAAAAAAGTTATTTAGTCCTCCTTCTATTCTGTGGAGAAAAATTGTGTACCTTGCACACTGTAATACACTGATATGTACGGTTCTACTATAATGAATACGATAATCCTATATTATAACAATTTTTGTGTAAACAGCTTTAATGATAGCCAAGGAATTCCCACTTTCGATAAATATTATAGAGTGACTTTCACTTGGAAGAAAGTTTGATAGATGCGCTCGAGAATACAGTATGAATGTAGCAGAGGAGTCAGAATCATAAACATTTGATCATGCCTACACTAGTATATATGTGACGACTTTCGTCTCTCTTCCTCAGGTTGCTGCGTTAGAAGTAAGGAGGAGGAGGAGGAAGAGGAGGTGGTGATGGGGTTGGGTGGGGGTCGGGTTGGGTTGGGTGAGGGTTGGGCAGGGGTGGGCGGGATTGGGTTGGGTGGGGTTGGGGTGGGCGAGGGTGGGGTTGGGGAGGGTGAAGGGGTGGGGGGTAGGGTAGGGGAGGACAACGACCAAAATTCTTTGTATTTCAATGGGGAAATTCTGGGGTGAAACGCGGAAGGTGACGATGAATCCGATGAAAATTCTATGCTGGGGTTTGTCGGGGAAATTTTGGGGGGAAACGGTAACGCGGAAGGTGACGATGATTCTGATCAAAATTCTATGTTGGGTGTCGTGGGCAGGGGTGGGTAGGGTAGGGTGGGGTGGGGTTGGGTGGGGTTGGGGTGAGCGAGGGTGGGGTTGGGGAGGGTGAAGGGGTGGGGGGTTGGGTAGGGGAGGATTACGACCAAAATTCTTTGTATTTCGATGGAGAAATTTTGGGGGAAAACGATAACGCGGAAGGTGACGCTGAATCTGATCAAAATTCTATGTTGGGGTTTGTCGGGGAAATTTTGGGGGGAAATAATAACGCGGAAGGTGACGATGAATCTGATCAAAATTCTATGTTGGGTGTTGTCGGCGAAATTTTGGGGGTTGATGCGATTGATGTTAATGCGGAAAGTGACGATGAAGAACAAAATTCTCTGTTAGGTTTTGTTGGTATCATTTTGGGGGGTGACGAAAATTAGGAAGTGGATGAAATTGAGGGGGAGCAAAATTTCGAAGATAGAGATTGGCTCGCGATGGGGGATGGGGGTTTCGATCAAGAAAATTTCGAAATTTTCGTAGAGGGCATAGAAATAGAAGTGGAGGGAGTGATACATTTTGGTGGGGTGGTTGGAGGCGGGGCGGGAGGGGAGGGTGGGGTTGGGGGGGAGGGTGGGATGGGAGGGGAGGGTGGGGAGGGTGGGGTGGGAGGGGTTGATTTGAGGGCTGGGGGGGATGGGTAAGGGAGGGTTGGGGTGGGTTGTGGGGAGGAGGGGGGGTGTGGTGGGTGGGTGGGGTGGGGCATGGGTGACAGCCCATGCCCCGGCCCAACGTTCCTTAATTTCTGTATTCTCTCGAGAACAACTGACAAGAGGGGGCCAACCCAATCATTTAGTCCATCGGGTAGGTGTGGTGGCTTCCGCACTGATCTCCGATTCCGAGGAATATCGGCAATTGCAGAAAACATGCATCGAGAATCAGACCAGCACTTCAATACTTTCGGGAGGCAACAGGGAGTAAAGTACTTGGTTCAACGCATTGGACGTAAAAATGTTGTCTTCTTGGCGCAGTCTTGCTTCATAATTGAAACTCCTGATTACTGATGTCGTAAGCAGACTTTGACATTCCTGACTCCAGCTGCTCTACAGGTCTTGAAGATTACCAAGGTTTATGTGCCCACATGAGCAGAAAATTAGTTTTGCGGAAGAAACAATGAAAAACTTGCATTTTCATCTAATTAACGAATAGTTTGGAGAATTGAACGTTTCAGATACAGCGTGAAAGATTCACATTATAAACAGGTATGATCAAATTCCACAATTTCTTTCCCATTGTAAACAAAAACCTTGTGTTACAATTAAGTGGACTCTTACATCATTTATTCATGTTTTATCTCAATGGTGTGCACAAATTGGAAGCCTTTTCAGTGAAATAATACGTTACGGGAATAGCACAAATAATACTGAGCCTAAAAATCGTATGGCTTCAAAAAAAATTTTATCTACCTCTTCACATATTGTTCTGGAACATAACAAGTGAAATAAATATTTTCAAATGTTTAGGAATAGATCTTTTGCACAGCAACGGCTGCTGTACATATTAGTTAAGCTTGCTGTAAATATATCTAGACGTAAATATTAGTTGGGTTAGGGTGGAATTACGAATGATGTGGGGAACTACTTCGATCACAGGCGTAAATATCACACATAAAAGTAAAACGCCTTACTCTACCATTTAGGTTGATATTAACATGATGCAAATTTTTATAACATTCTAAGGCTTAAGTAATTACATAGGGCGAAAAAATATTTTGTAAATTGATATTATGCATAAAAAATTAAACATATTATTTTTTAATTTTATGAAATCGAATTCTTACCCGTAACACTCTTTTTCTATTGCCAGCTCACAAAAGGCGGATATCGTCAACAATAGTAAAAAAATGTCTTGAAAGCAAAAAAAACAGTAAAATTAGTCACCAATACCTCCTCCACAAATGCTAGTAATCGTCAACAACAGTAACAAAATGTCTTGAATGCAGCAAACAGTCAAATTGCTCATCAAACTCGTCCCCCTCTCAGCAGACTGCAAAATTGTTCTCAAAACCTACCCAAAGTGGAATATAATTAGGCACACCCTTATGCGGGAATCATCTCCAAGAAACCTGGGATTCCGATCCTTATATCATCTCGAGTCACTCATATGGTTTTCATGGATCTAAACAAAGCAATATTATTTCCTTGAAACCTATTTTGAAAATGGTTAATTCTTCCTACATTGAAGTTGCTTTCTATTCCGGGATAACATCAGTCCCTTCCACGCAAATGTAACTGGAATTAAAGGTATTTGTGCTCCTCAGCGAAAGTTTACTCAATCGATGAAAATAGTACCCTGAATGTATATAAGGGAATGTCCCACATCACTTCTGATGTTTGATATTTTTGATCTTACAGATGACCAGTCGAAAAGAAAGCTTTTGATATTTTCAATGGCAAAATAGAATCAGCAGAAGTTTTTCCCATCTTCTCCTGGCTCCAAGCTCTCCTTCAGCAACCGCTACGTGTCACAAGTTTTCAACCACATACAAGGGATCTCTCCTGTTTTAAATATTCTCCTTTTCTCCAACCGGTGTCATCTCCGAATCGGAAATGGCCTGATGTCTTGTGGCCTTGCAGCCTTCGGCGTACAATAAAGAAAAATTCGATGATGAGCCTGGTTCACTCCTGTCGGGTTCAATCCGAACCCAAGTGAATACCGGACGCTTGATTTTCTTCAAAATGAAAGGTATGCGAGTGCTTTTCCTCCATATGCCATTGTAACATACTAACAATTATCACATTTATGCCTGGGTGGATGATTGGAAAACATGTAAATAATTAATTTCGGAATCTTTTCATATATTTTAAAAATGCTCTACTTCAGGGTTTCCTCTGGGATCCAATAATTCTCAGTAATTGCGAAAAATAAACTCTTTTAAATAGCATAACACAAATGGCACGTATCGCCAACAAGATTATCAATTTATATTGAAACTAGTAATCAGCAAAACTGGTCACAAAACCTTTCCTCCTCACAGTTGAACCTCTTTTAGTATACTGTAATACGGGAATCATTCTTATTATTCTATTCTTCTATAATCTTCTTATTATTTATCTTCAGCTGATATCTGGCCTTTGTCCTTTCCATGGTTATCAGCATCTTATTCAGATCTCTATCTGTCTCTGCTATGAGTGCTATGTCATCTGCGAATCTTAGCATGCTAATTTTTTTTCTCCATGGATATTAACCCAAGAAGACTTCTCTTCGATTTAATTGATGGCTCTCCCGATATAAACATTAAAAATTACTGGAGACAGTGCGCAGCCTTGTCTCACTCTTTTCCTTATTCTTGCTTCAATCGTTAATGGTGAATTTCTTTATTTGAATACCGACTTGTACCTCATCGAATTTTCCTTTTTAAAAGAGAAATAACTTCATTATAAGTTCTAATGTTGCGATGCTCCATTACTAATGTCTTTTTTAAAAATTGAAAATTGTTGATTTTTTCACAGGAAATGAAGAGCATTCTATTAATGCTAAACACATTTTAGAAGTGTATAGTTCAATGCTTAAATAATTTATTTTTCCAATTCTCAACAAATTACAAATATTCCTAACTGCTCGATCATTTTGGTAGGGTCTCGCGTCAGGACTCTAGTCAGTGATACTTAGCTGTTTTCGGATCAAGGTCATTGACATCATTCTAAAGAAAAAGAAAACATTTTTCGAGTAGTTCAGAATTCGAAATGGAGTGCGTAAAGCTTTCCTAGGAACAATCTATCTCTTCAAATTTGATGCACCTAGTATTCCCTTTAAATGTACTATCTTCTTTTCCTTCTTTAAATAATGTAGGAAATACTAGTATAACTCGTTGACACTTTTATTTCTGATTTATTGATTTCTATCTGAAACTCCAGCCTACCTACTAGTGATATTTTTCGTGGAAATCTGCCGACCATGGGACCGATTGCAATCAGACTACCACCCAATCAGTTAAGGAATAATAGCCCGTGTGCTTACTCTTAAATCTGACTTAACATCTACATCTACATAATGCCCTGTGAGCCACCTCAAGGGTGTTTGGAAGGGGGAAACGGTCGTACTATTGTTAACGGTCGAACGGTCGTTTTTTATTTTGTTTTCGTGAGTTCTACGGTATCTATTGGTATAAAATAGGGAAGTTAGGGATATTTTTAGGTACCCGCCCACTTTCCGGGGAGAATGGCCCAACCAATCCAAGTTGGCGGGAACCCGCCAAATGAAATTTTTACCCGCCAGCAGAGCCCCTCAACCCACCCAATTGGTGGGAACGCACACAATCTGGCATCACTGTTGGCGTCCACTAACTTATGTTGTGTTCAGAACTCCAGCAGCCTTTCTCCTCTTTCGTTTCGGTTTCCCAATCCGTATTTTCGAGTTATTCTTCCATCTTGACATTCGCCAACGATAGCGTTACAGTCTCCTAAAATAATTAGGTTTTCTTCACCTCTTTCCTGTTGTATAACTTCGGTGATGCCTTCGATTAACATGAAGTTTGACATCTATATGTTTATTTCGATGCTGAGACTAAAGCATTTGTCATTTTTATTGAAAACTAGCTGAACCCGGCAGACTTTGTCCTGCCAGTGTATATTTATTTCATCTTTATACAGAGTCATCGAAAACGTTGCTCGTGACTTCATTTGTCAATTACCGGAGAAATAATTATTTTCGAGGCATCAATATGAAATGAATGCGTGATTGAGCAGCACCTGTCCGAATTTGATGTCAGTGTTGATGTTGAAGTCACTTCAGCATGTCAGCCAGCATCTTTACAGAAAATTCAACAAATGTAGGCCTACCCGTACGTTTGATTTCATGCCTCTGTTGTATTATGTAAGCATGCAATTTAAGACTTCATATATAATTTTGAATAGTTATTTTAGCAATGCCAAGTTCCAAACATCGTCGAGAAATGGACATCTTAGGGCTTCGTATATATGACTTTCTCAATCGCTCAACATTCTCTTCCGACGCGAAAATGTCAGGCTTCGCTAGTAGTAGTAGTATTTTAAAGCCGGTATCCGACAACTAAGGTCATTTGCGCCAAGGGAAACTGTACAGAGAAGGATGGAGGGACACCTGGTGTCGGCATTAGCATACTCTTGCGAACGGCGCCAAGGGGTCCACAGTTTAACGTCTCATCCGACAGACGGTGTACTGTACTTGAAATGCCCCCAGCTTCACTCGAGGTCATTTCAAAATATATACACTTGACGTGGATAGTTACTCAATCAGCATAATAATAACAGTTATGCATAGTTATTTATCATGGGTAAATGTTTAAATTGAAGTTTTTCTTAATTGTCAATGCCCTATTTTTAAATTTCCCATTGCAAATTGATATATATATTTTTAATAGCTGTACCTGTCCACGCGTTCCGGTGGCTCAGTCTGATTAAATGGAAAATAAAGAAAAGGGAAATCACTCGTTTTTAATATGTTAAGATAGATATAAATATAAAAAAGTCAGAATTTAATGTCAACCAAATGACTTATTTTCTCCCATTGAATTTGAAATCACACGATTCTCAAGGTGTTATATGTGCATTTCGATTTCGATTGCAAGATCGATGTTTAAGTATAATCAAAGAAAAGAAATGCCTTGTTCCTATTTCTTTGCTGTGGCATCAATATTTTTTGTTAATGCAACGTTGTATGATGCACGACATTTTTTGTTTTGTTGCTTGTCGCGTAAACAAACAAAGCTGATGATTTTCCGACACGGGAACAGGCGACATACAATTGACCATGCGAGAAGCATGGATTTTCAAGGTTAATGCCGCAAATACTCAATGACTGCCCTTGCGATTTGTTTATTGTCATTGCGAATGCAAGCCGCACTGGAAACTGCAAGCGTTTGAAGTCGAATGGCATGTCGGTTGGAATCATTGGGATGCGTGGTATCAAAACGTCTTCTCCTTTGTACTTTCCTTTAAGAATTGTTGCTTCGATGACGTTGTTAGACAGTTTTTTCACCGCAAGCCGGGTGCCATTACAAAGACGTGGTTGGTTGATATTCCGCAACATTATGATTACCGATCCGACTTTTAATTGGAGATTGTGAGGTGGAAATCCGGGCAATTTCAGTGAGTTTAAAAATTCGAGAGTTGACGACATCATCTTGGGTAGTAACGGAATCCATCGATTTGTACGTCATCAATTCGCCAGGAATTTCGCTTTGAATCTTTAAATTCAATTCGTCTACATCAATGTTTTTCGCAGCCAATATAGCACGTTCGCTCAACCAAACATGATTTTTGTAATTTTGAGCAATTTTTGGGAACACTTTTCGGATGAGTTCGGTCTTTGATTCGTTGAACTGGCAAAAATCGACGGGGAACGTAATGCAGCCAGTGGGAGTGTCAATGGGTACTTTTCCATTTCCAATGTCCAGCAATTGTTCAGCAAATACTTCTCCAGATTCGTCTTTCTGCAACTCGACACGCATGTTTGTGCCTAATTTGAGAGTCTTGACGTGTTTCCACAAAACGGACGACATCAAACATCCATTTAGTTCATCGGCTGGCGTTGACCGTGGAATCACTGGCAATGTTTGGCGAAAGTCACCTGACAACAGAATCATCGCACCACCAAACAGATTTCGGTTGTTTCTTAAATCTTGCAGCGTTCGGTCTAATGCCTCTAAAGATTTTTTATGTGCCATCGTACATTCATCCTACACGATCAATTTGCATTGCTGCAAAACTTTGGCCATTGCACAGTTCTTTCAGTTCATTGCACGTTGGAGTTTCATTGATATGTATATTCAATGGTAACTTGAGTGCTGAATGAGCTGTTCGACCGCCTTCCAACAACATAGCAGCAATTCTTGATGAAGCAAGTGCAAGTGCAATTTCATTCTGCGATCGAATCGTTGCCAAAATCAATGAGATCAAAAAAAGTTTTTCCAGTTCCACCGGGAGTGTCCAAGAAGAAAACTCCGCTAGTTCCATCACCCACAACATTCATGAGAGTGTCATACCTACGCATTTTTTTGCTGCCGAGTCAAAAGCGGAAAGCGCGTTCGAACTGATTCTCTCAATGCATGGCAGTCATATTGTTTTTCCAGTTTCAACTCTTGATTGAATGCGTCGTGCATCGGACGATTGGGCACTGTCATGCCTAATTGAGATAATATCATGTTTGATATCATCAGGCACATGTCCTCAATTAATATAAATGCCTCGTTGTGAATTTCTTTGCTCAATTGCAAATCCGGATTTGATGCTCTATTACGCATTTGATGCTAAATATCATCGGACATGTCATCTTTGTCTTTGTTCCACAAATCAACGGGTTTAGATGGAAAGCATACTGAGATGATAATTGAAAACAATGTTCGTATTTGATGAGAATTTGACGAAATCACAGCATCTCTGAGGGTGTTATCCCAATGATTATCATTCTAGAGTAATTTTAATCGTTGACAGGCTTCTCTAAATGTACCACACAATTCACCATTAACAGTTCCTATATGTTGCAATGATTCTGGGTCACGAACGTTGACTAATAGCAAACGCAAATAGAAACACTCGTCGTTGCTTGGATGAACTGTTTAAATGCGGCCTAATGCATCAGTGGAAAATACATGTGGGTAACCTGGAACTGGGTTTCCTTTTTTCCGTCGTTGAAATTGCTTTGACGATTGATTCCAAGTATAATATTTTGGCATTTCGGAGTATAGCAGCGTTCTGGCGAAGTCATCAATCTGGCACATTTAAAAAAAATTGGTCAATGTTGTAGATGGCGGTCGATTAACTCGTTCTAACGCGTTCTCTGTAATGAAGTATACTCATTGACCATTTTCCAGATGCACGGCCAAGTGAACAACAGTGGGATGTCTTTCATGAATGGCGAATGAAAAAATTCGCCAAATTGCCTCGTTACTGCTAACATGGCGGCCCATTTGATATTGAGTGACTTCATCGTTGAAATTCTCCGCACCTACTCCAATCACAGCCATGTCACTTCCTTTAGTCACGCACTTGCAGATATATTTTATGGATTTCACGGAATTACGAAATTCGACGTTAATGTGCGCTTTGAATGTGTTCGAGAGTAATGGCGAATACGGAACAATCCAACGATTATCGACTTCAATGTCCTGTTGATTTACTTTAACAGTTGCCGATCTTCCATTTTCCGCAGGCGATCGACGGCGATACAGTGGTTAACCATTATTTCCGGTAGTTGTTTCTGCTACTAATTCTCGCGGATAACGCTTCAAACATTTTCCGTCGGCCATGCACGGAGAATTGTTATTTAATATTCCACAGGGGCCGTGAATCATGTTCTTAATAACAACCTCGTGCAATTTCCGCTGATATCACACCATCTTATCTTTTCAATCAACCAAATAAGAATAAGTGCGTGTGGTAATCCGCGTTTCTGCCACTCCACTGAATACATCCAGCAGCGTGTCTCGCCGAACACGTGATGCTTCACAATGAAATCAGTGATGTCGATTTCTGTTTGAAGACTCTCGCGGTGATGTCATGGCGATCGATGGGTGATTGGCCAGGGAATAACTCTTGTCGAATTTTTATCCATTGCGGATTGCACGTGAATGTGATGAACACATCTGGTGTCCCGTAATGGCGAACATACGACATTGCATCTTGAGCGTATTCATGTAGATGTCGTGGACTTCCGAGGTACGTTGCTGGGAGAATCGTCATTCGGCCGACATTCTGTGCGTTTCCGTCAGAATTTATGGCATCTCGAAGGTGAATATACTCTTCGGAACGGAGTTTTGTCTGGTTCAATCTGATGAATGTCAGTCGCTCAGTTTCAGTTTTGACGTACATATCGACAGCATATTGATGAAATAGACGCCGACATTTCAAGATGTGATTGTCCTCATTTTAACGAACCATCAGTCGATATGAATAATAGTTCATGAACTTACTTTTTTGTTTGTTTCAGCGCCTGTAAATGAATTTTTGTGTCAATGAAATGATTTAATGTTATAATATAATAAAGAAATATAGATGTGCTATTTACCTGTAAGTATCTTCTTGATCGAAAAATGATAACCGTCTTCATCTGCCAAAATATTATGGAATATTGTAATGCATCATATGAACAGTGAGTTTCGTACACACGCTGCAGCTGATCGTTCCGCCGATGTAGAACGATATCACGGCATTCCAAATTTTCACCAACGATGACAGTGGTGACCTCATTAATGGTTGGTGCATTGAAACGTCTTGCGTGTTCTCCGGCAGGCGTCTTATCGGCTCTGATTATAATTTTGTGATTATCAGATGGCATATGGTCCAGTGCGGTTTTGAACAAAGTAATCAATTCATTATGTCGATGAAAAAAACTTTGCAGTTGTTCCACAATTGGTCTTTTAACCGAAATGTTTTGTGCACAACGCTGATCTACTTCTTGTGGTGAATTTCCCATGAAATGATCCTGCAGAAATTTATAGACTGTATCCAACGGCAGCAATAGCGAACCTGCTCGATGATATATTTGTCCTTGAATCTGTAAACGTTATATATAAAAATGGTAATAATATTGTTGTAGAAGAATTGTGTAGTGTAGAAGTGTCGAATAATTTGTAAGATTATCGGAATATAAATAAAGGTTTTGCAATTACCTTGAAATGTGCAGCGCCAAATGAAGTCATCTGGAAGCAACTGTTGTATTTCTGGATTTGTGTCAGAAAATGTGCGGTATCTTTTTCTCTCCCTGAAACCAATGAGCGCAATGGCTCTGGTGGAGGGACCAATGGAGTCAATTTTACTTGTCCGCTTGCACAACACAATCCGAGGGGTTCTTTTCTGTATTTCAATGCCTTACAATATAGGCACACAACACTCATTGATCTAATAGCACCGTATTGTTCTGCACTGAAATCAATTGCCACGTTGCAACGGAACGCAGCTCGATGAGTCGACCGATGATGTCTCATTCGATGCATATCATCTTCGTTTGCCTTTTCTCTTCCTTCTTGTCTGCGTGATGAACGTGATTGTGATAATCGATTCCGTTCCACTTCATTTCGTTCTTCGCGTTGCTCTGAAATTCGCTTAGAGCGAAAATTCCTTTGATTTATAGCATTGCGATGTCTGCGACTATAAATCTTCGTTCTTATTGGGGACATTTCAATGCGATTAAGGGTCCCGTGCACTTTTTGAAATCTCCAAATTCTTGGTTGCTACAACAATAATAAAAGAATCATTATTTATAGCCCTCTTGCACAAAATGCGGTGTTTGTTTACATCAGAAATGGATCGGAGACAACAATGAAAGACCCATTTATAAGAGCCAAAAAAATCGTTAAAATTGCGTAATTAATCGTTAACTGGATGATGCATCATAAAAACATCGAAAGAATAAGATAGTTCAGAATTTCGACATTCCGATGAAGGAAAAATAAAAGCTATCGGTACAAATTGAAGTATTTTAATGAACGAAATATGAAAGCACTGTACCGTGAAAAATATAAAACTCCGTGTAATCTTATGGGAAAAATTGTAAATGTAATTTAAAATTCATGTATTATTCCTACACTATATATTATAACCCGTTTAACGTCCCGTAACGGGGATGAACAAATAGTAAAGATTTCAAAGAAATCGATCCAGCCATTATCCAAGTAAACCGCTTAACAACAAAATGCGCAATCCATTTTTATTTATAAGAATAAATATGTTTCAACTTTTTTCTAATTTGTAAAAAAAATTGTTCGCCTTCTTCAGGGAAGAGTAGATGCAAGGGTAGAAAACAGGTCTTCATTTTACTGGAATCATCCACTTGAGCAGCATTGTCATCAAAATATATTTGTGTTTGTAATTACTTTGTCAGGAGGTGCCATTCAGACCCCATTTACGGGATTAAACTAGAAAATAGATCTTTGGCTATTAAAATTTAGAGGAGTACCTCGGACTCCAATTTGAAAATTCGTTAAGCTGAATATTTCAGTAATGCGTTGTGATCCACTTCTACAAAGTATAGTTTTATGTTCATCCTGAAAGATAATCGAGCGTTTTTGCTAAAATATTTGTAGTATGGTGGTTATGAATGGCAATGGTTGCCCAAAACTGAATTACGGATGATAAAGAGCGAATTAACAGATAACTTTCTTTCTACTATCATGGCACTATCTTGTTATGTTTACAGCTGTAAAGGTTCGAATACTTTTGCTGTACGGTATTGCTTGCCTTGACATTGAGGCCTGGAGTAATATTCTTAATCACAGTAGCTGCAACCACATCTCCGATTTCACGATACTTTCTAGCGGCATATGCGACTTTATCAGCGCAAGATGTGGCAGAGCCCACACATTCCGTCCTTCGTCTTTTTTGATGATCACTCTAAGATAAGAACCATCTTATGCTCCTGCCACTGCTGCTGCTACACTGTGCGTTGAAGATATGCAGGTGTCTTTGGAAATAAAGCTGGTAAAGGTAAGAATTTATCAAGCCAATAACCATTAACTATCAAAAATACCTTTTCAACAAGGCTCGATATCTCCCACCGAGCATGAAATTCGTAAAACAATTTTTGGATGACAATTCGTCCATCGTCCACCATTCTGTAGTGAAAATTATACTTTTCAATCAAGTTGCCTCCGAGAACTGCACAAAAATTGCCATTCATATCATTTAAGTGCACTTTAAATAATCTAAAAATTTCCAGCTTTGAAAATCCATTCAGCCCCTCTGTCATATTAGCATACGTGAAATCTATACTAGTCTATTCACAAAATTTTTATTTATGTAAATATATACGCACAAACATTAATAAGTAGTTACTCTAAAAGCCATATTATGCTTGAAAAGCATACCGACTAACGTAAAACGTTAAAAATCCACACAATCGTTGCACAATCATATAGCAAAAACGTTATATGCATTCTACTAACAATTAAACCTAGGTATCTAATTTTATAAATATTCTGAAGTGTGTACGTAAATGCTAATTAACAACAATAATGTCACTACATAAATATAATACGGTTACAAATCATGCAAACTAATGTAAAAGCAAGAAATAATACATCTCTGAGTATTCATATCACAAAAACTTAAAATTCATGCACTTAAAAATATAAATAATTATTTGAATTAATATTCTCTACTTTGTTTAGAACTGCATAAATAAAAAACATGAATAGTTAGGTACTCAAAGTAATTTTTACTTAAAAAGTGTACAAAATATTTTAAATGAAAAAATAATGCACAGATTAGTTGTGCATTCATATAGAATCATCATCATCATCATTGGTCAACGATCCTAGGATATGTTTGACGCAGCTTTCCATTCGATTCTTCCATCGGCCAACCTTTTATTGTGACGTAATTCTTCTCTTTTGCCTTTTCACAACCTGTTCCATGCATCTCATACGAGGTCAACCTTTTCCACTTTTCCCAGTTCACTTTTCCCTTAAGATATGACCGATTAAGAGGTCTCTTCTTTTTTTAGATTTGTCAGCAGACTGTTCTTTTCTCCAACTCTTCTTAGGACATCCTCGTTACCTACGCGGTCGATCCATTTGATCTTCATCATTCTTCTGTAGCACCACATTTCAAATGTTTCCACCCTTTTCTTCTCCACCGCTGTCATCATTCATGCCTCATTGTCGTGAAGAAATAAGCTCCAGAATTATGCTCTGATGAAATTCTTCCTTACTTCTACGCTTGTATTTCCAGCTGTAAGTACATCCTTCTTTTGATAGAATGCCCTCTTTACCTGTGCTATTCTACTAACTATTTCTTTCTTTTTACGTCCATCGTTTGTTACTCGGCTTCCTAGGTATCAGAACTCTTTCACCTCTACAAGTATTTGTTTTCCTATTTTGACATTGTTTTTGGCCCCTTGTTTCTTGCTGCACGCCATTGTCTTCTCCTTACTTATTTTTACTGATATCTGCCCATTGTCCTTTCCAATGTTACTAGAATCTTGATCAAAACCCTCTCTGTCTCTGCTTTGAGTGCCTTGTGATCAGCGAATCGCAGCATGCTTATTTTTTCTCCGTGGATAGTCATTCCAGAAGACTTCTCTTTCATTCCATTCCATTACTCGGCTTCCTAGGTAACAGAACTCTTTCACCTCATCAAGTTTTTCTTTTCCTATTTTGACAATGTTTTTGGCCCCTTGTTTCTTGCTGCACACCAATATTATACTTATCTATTTTAATAAATCTATAAATAATATCCTATTTATTTTTAGCTGATATCTGCCCATTGTCTCTGCCATTGTTACTAGATTCTTGTTCAGGTCACCCTCTGACTCCGCTATGAGTGCTTTGTCAGCAGCGAATCGCAGCATTCTTATTTTTTCTCCGTGGACAGTGACTCCTCATTACTTTACTTTGATTTCATTGTTGGCTCTTTCGATGTAAACATTAAAAATTACAGGAGACAGTGCACAACCTTGTCTCACTCCTTCCCTTGTTCTTGCCTCTTCACAGCTGGGTCCAGATTTAATCACAGCTACTTAGTTTTTGTACAGAATATGTATAATTCTTCGGTCATTATAGGACACTCTAATTCCCTTCAGGATTCCAAGCATTGAATCCCAATCCACCTGAACCAACTCCTTCTCCAATCCACCAATGAAGAACGTCTGCTAATTCTTCTCCATTATCTTCTCTATTAGAAGCCTAAGGGCCAATATTGCTTCCCTTCCTGAATCCTAATTGATCTTCATCCAAGAATTCCTCAGCTTTTCTTTCTATTCTTCTGTAGTTGATCATGTTCAGTATCTTCGATTGCATGTGTCGTGAGGCTTATAGCCCTAAAATCTTTGCATTTCTCCGCTCTCTTCTTCTTGGGAATAGGATTGTAACGTTTTTCTCGATTTCACTTAATTTTTCTCTCATTGAGTACATGTCGCAGATAGTTTTTTAAAGATGAATAAATGTCTTCTCTACGGTATGTTATTTTTAGTTCTGCAGGAACATCATCAATGCCAGAAGCCTTATTCATCCGAAGGTCCCTTACTTCAGCGTCGAATTCCGATCTTAATATAGATGCCCCCATATCATTCTAATCTACTTCGCTTTCCTGTTCAAAAGCTATTGTGCTGAGATTTTTTCCGTCGTATTACTATTCCAGACATTCTTCACTTAGCCATCGCTTTTACTCAGAATTCTCCATTCTTGTCCATTATGGCATTGCATCTTGCGATCCGTTCCTTGAAGTGGTTCCTCACTATCCTGTAGGCTGATTCTACCTTTTGTCGCAAAGCTGCCCTTCTTCAGTTTTCGCATTCTTGTACTTTCTTCTTTTTTCATTCAAGTCTAACAATAAGTCTTCCTTCGTGATCCATGGCTTATATCGGCAACGTTTCTTATTCCAAGAATTTCTTTTGCGGCTTCCTGTATTCCACATTTAATGTTTTCCCAATGGCCTTCCACTGATTTCTCATTCATTTTCTCTCGTATATTGTTTCCCACTGTTTTTTGATATGCCACCAGATCTTGAGCATATTTTAATTTTTCTACTTGTCATATATTTTTCTTTGTTTTCTTTAATTTCTTGAAATTTAGGTGGTATTTCATCATTACTAAATTATGGTAACGGTCTATGTCTGTTTATCTTTAGTTTAGTGTAAAAATCCGAAAATCAGATATAATACTATGTTTTACCTACTGTGTTAGCGCTTACACGCATTGGTCCCAATCAATTATTATTAATAACAATTGTTGTTGCAGAAATTAGCATTAAATTTTTTTTATTTGACAGCTAAGGTCATCGAAAATAAGTTGAGTTGTTACGACTAACAAATCCACAGGAAAATTATAAGTTTTGCTTTTGGATTAATGATTTTTAATAGACATTTTCACATTTTCGAAACGTAATATTTTTGCAAATTGAAATTATTTAAATGAAACATGCTACTCAATATTTAATTTATTGAACTCTAATACCTTTTTCCTAATGAGTCCATTTATCATAATAGAATTTGAATAACAACACGATTTCCGCATGATTCTGAAATTTTCATTGAAAATATGTTGACCTCAGTCGATGCACTTGGTACGTGCCCAGTGCTTACTTAAACAATGTTTATATTTAACTGGTGCTCGTTTAGCATTTAATCTAAGGCCACTCAAGGATACTCAGGTATCACATTAGACAACCTATCGCTCAAAATTTCCTAAATAGTAATTTTTTTTTCTCGCCACCACCACATATCGGGGGTCCTGTGACAATGTGCTCTGTGTCCTCGGTTCCTGCCACCCCTGGTAAATCGACACTCTTGTCTGCAGTCGAGTACGTCCTGTCCATGGCTTTCAAAATATTTTCGGTTCAGGTCTTCTCTGCTCTACTAGCCACCGCTATCACCGACCAGACTCAGTATTCACCTTGCCCGGGTCAGTCAGGCATGCTCGCGAGTCACATCTAGTAAATTTTCGTGGAGTAGGTTACAGTACCTACATGCATTTAGCACCACTTCACTTTTGTTGGCATAATTTACTGATTTACACACATGTGAAACATGAGGTTGAGCCATGAGAAAGCTAGGATTTATTAAAAAGTTACTCGATGAATGTGATCAGAAGAAAAAGAACGATGCTAATTTTCACTAGTGAGGCCCCACCTTGAATATGTAGCCAATGTATGGAAGCCGAATGAATTAGATTTGATCAGAGAACTAGACAGTGTGCTGCCTAGAACAGCTTGTTTTGTTAAAAGTTGTAGCGATAAGTTTCGTAGCGTAGCAGAATCAATGTAAAAATCCCTCCGTATTTCGCAAGACAATAAAGATTAGAGAAATAGATTGTCGCACCGAAAGAAACAAAATGTCAATTTTCCCCCGCACTAAAAAAGGAAACAATGGGTGCATAGGAAAGGAATAGGGAGGTGAAATATTGATAGAGTAAAGCCAGAAGACTACCTATGTTATAACTTGTGTATTCTGTAGAGCACGATGCATGTATTAAAAATCAATGATCCCTTTATAACCTGGTTGATACTTAGCATCTAGCTACATTAGACCCTATTATTTTATTTAAGTTGTTAAGTTTAGACTAGAAAATAATTTTATGCCTGATATGTAAAACACGTTCAGAGTATATTCACACCTCCTGATACACACCTTGACGGTGGCTTGAAGGGTACTATGTGGATGTAGATGGATCGACAGCCAAGGAAACGTCGCACAGTGGGCTGAAAAGGAAAGAAAATTGCCCAACTTCAAAAAGTGATTTTTTAGCCAGGAAGCTGAAACTTTGCATAAATATTATCAAGATACCAGTGTAAGGCATTTTCTTAGAGTTCAACATTTAACAATTTTCAAGAGGTCAAAATTGCACAATATTCGCAAAAATGGCCTACACTCAATTTTCTCACGAGATCTTCAAAATCAAGCCCTTGCTTAACCTTTAAGGGTAAAGAATTGGAATAAAAGGTGATGTATTTGGAAGAAAAAGTTTTTCATCTTTCTTTTCATGTAGTCTACTTACATTGTCATTATTATTTACCAAATATATTACACCAAGTGGCGGACCAAGTCATTTTGGGTTATTTTTTTAATATATGTAGAGTAAAGTAAATAGCACCGCTGAGCACCACGGAGTAACTTGCATTGGGAAACTCTACAATGCTTTCATAGTTGGATTCCGATGAGTTATGCTGCGATCGTTAGCGACGCCGAATTTGACATCAGTTTTTTGATTGCGCTGTCGAGTCAGCGCCAACACACCTGACATGACATTATGCTACTTTTCGAAGACCTATACTGGTGAAAGCAAAATCACCCTAAAGATACGACTTTAAAGGCCGAGAAAGCTTGGTCTACAAGGCGACAAACGTTACTGCTCCCGACAATGACTAATGCACACATATACACTGGCTCTTTGAGAGTCGCATAAAAATAACTAGCAATCTAGCAATAGGGCATCTTCCTCTGACATAGCTGTAGGCATCAGGTCATTTTTTTCCACTTCGAAAGTGTTATTCTCAACCTAGTTGGTGTGGTTCTAGTAATGTCTTTGAGGAGCTTGGATGCTGCTTCATCTTCCTTTTATCTTAAACCCATAGGGGCCTGGAATGAAAGAGTTGCCGCAGGAGAAGACAATGTCAGACTTCCTGTTTTCTTTCTTTTTGATCTTTCGCTGCTAGTGTGAAAACATTTCTCCGGGTGCCCAGAAGTGCCTAATAAGTGTTGCGACGGAAGCATAAATTTGATATTTCTAATGATTCAAAGTACAAGGTTATTTCTTAATAATCTTAAATTTCTCGGATATACTTGCTGGGCGGCGTTGAAGTCCCTGGAGAATTTTGCATAAAATGTTCGAGAAAAACAGCATCCACCTTCTGCCATTCGCCATAGCGCATAAAAAATCTCTCGTTTTTCCGTAAGCTTCGTATCCACTGCAACGCATATTTATTATGAAAGAACCTGTAAAATTACTAAATAATTTTGTCAAGTAATCACTAAAAACCTTTAAAACTTAATTTTTTACTTCCAAATAAACCTATTGGCAAGACAATTTAACATGTACTTTGTCATCATAAGAAATGACGTATTTTTCACTCCCATTAGTATTTTTATGCATTTCTAAACTTGTGATTACCAATTGAAGCATTTTCTTCATTCATCAACACCATCAACTCCTTAAAGAGGGCCGAAACTATTAGCTTAAGGGGGTTCTATACCTCCGCAGAAAACGGCTCTGCAGACCCTTGCGAGATCGAAGATAACGAGTTTAATATAAGTCGCAGAGCTGATCGGGTTTCACTGATCGTTAGATTAAGGATCAATGTGAGCGGCTATTTGAACAGAATTTTCATTAGCAGTACTCATTAAAGAGCTTCAGGCACTGAAAATCGTAAAAATAGCCTGATTTCAACTTTTTTTCCTTTGACATTGAAACCGTAATGGAAACATGTGTTCAATTATCCGCTGGGATTCATCCTTCTCTTCTACTATTATATCAAACTCAAAGACCTTAGGTGCATACTAAAGTTGCTATTTATTATTTTCCGAACCATGTTTTCACTATTTTACGTGCTAAAAATCTTTCGTTCCGTGGCGCTGCTCTAGTCCCCCCCCACTCCCGCTAACGTCACCCTCCACCTCCTGGCTCCTTATCTCTCATTCCAAGGCCACGTCCGAGCCACTTCGCCTCCCTCCGGCCCCTTGTCGAAAGCCAGAGCTCTCAGACCGAGCGAGCTCAGCAAGGATATTTTTTTCATTAGCAGGCAGGCACGTAGCCAGAAATTTGCTTCGGGGGGGGGCTAAGTTTAGCACGTTTAGCCTAACTTCAATTCAGCCTTGCCCGTCGGTACCGACATGAAACAAATGTCTTCCTTCATTTTCAGTGCTCGGTATTTGCTTTCACAGTGCCCATTCCTATCTGTTTTCTCTGGTTTAGCTCACTGTTTATCCTGTCATGAAGCAGTTAATTTAACCGGCCCCAGAACAGAAGTTCAAATCATGCATACATATCAGATTACTACAGATACATACATATCAGATTGGTAGATTAAATAGTGGGTCGATAAAATAATTATCGGGGAAAATTCTAGCTGAAAAAGAGCACCAGGAGAGAAATAGATTGGGAGAAATAATTTCAGTCATAGTAGTGAATTGTCGTAGTTTAAGAAATAAAGTAGCCGAATTTCACCACCTCATAAAAAGTACTGATGCTGATATAATCGTACGCACAGAAAGATGGCTTTCGAAGGACATATCAGATATGAAGTATTCCCTAAGTGTTTTACCGTATACAGAAAGGATAGAGTAAGCAGAAACGAAGGAGTATTATTTATAGCTGTGAAGGACCCGTATGTTAGTAGAAGAAAACTTATTTCAGAGCGAAGTGTAGTAAGTATTTGGTGTTCCGTTAAAAGTAAAAGTAGTGACGCAAAAAAAAGATATATGTAGGTGCATATTACAGGCCACCGGATGCAGACATCAATTCTATAATGGAACTAGAGTCAGAGATAGGAACATTGATTTCTCGGAACAAATACAGAGGAATAATAGTAGGCGGAGACTTCAATCTCCCTTCGATAGACTGGAATACGTGTAGTTTTATAACAGGAGGTAAGGATAAGTAACTCTGCGAATCACTGTTGAACACCTTTACGTCACATTTTTTACATCTACTTCTACATAATACTCTGCAAGCCAACATAAAGGTGTGTGGTAAGTGGTGAATTCTCATCAAACATGCACTACATATCATGCATAAAAAAAGGAATAGTACTCGTATAGGTACTGTTCAAAACTACGCTATTTAAAAAAAGATAAAAATAGCGAAGCATACATTCAAAAACATGCCGTTAGTTGGGTTAGCTATAAGTCCTTATACCAACATGCAGGTACCAATGTTATCCATTGCTACACTCGTACTGGATATATTTACCTGAGTCACCTGAGGGTTTGGAAAATGCCAATACTTTAAAAGCCTTCTTCCAAAGCGTATTCAACTCATCGTCACACATCGCAGTGGAACCTCCGCCGAAAATATTCAGTGAGCAAATGCCCGAATTAAAAATTTCAGGTCGCGGAATAGAGCAGCAGTTAAAAAACATTAGTATAAACAAATCACCAGGTCCCGATCAAATTCCTTCCCGGGTATATAAAACATTAGCTTCTGAAATAGCCCCCTATCTAGAAATAATATTCAATAAAACACTAAAGAACCGCACAGTACCTACGCAGGGATTGGAAAGTAGCTAACATTACACCTATTTTTGAAAGCGGTGATAGGAAAGAACCTAGTAACTACAGACCCATTTCACTCACGTTAATCTCTTGCAAAGTATTTGAGCACATTGTAGTCAGTACAATCATGGGGCATTTGGATATCAGGGATTGCTCATAAACAGACAACGTGTGTTCCGGAAAGGTAGATCCTGCGAGACACAATAAGCTTTATTTGTACACGATATTTTAGTCAACGGTGAAAACAGTACTGAAGTTCATGCGATAGATTTAAGATTTTAAAAATGCATTCGATAAAGTACCACATGATAAATTAATCTTGAAATTAGAGAGTTTTGGTTTAAATAATGACGTTGTGTGTTGGATAAAAGAATTCTTAAGTGGGCGAGAGCAGAGGGTTGTCATAGATGGTATCATGTCAGACACAATCAAAGTCACATCGGGAGTTCCCCAGGGTAGCGTAGTTAGTTTTACGCTTAGACTTTTTGCAGACGATACTATAGTGCGCAGGGGTATATCAGAAGAAGACAGGAAGCAAGGATTTAGATATAATTCAAGACATGGAGGAGGAATAATTCTATAGAGCGATCCTATAAAATTAATAACACGAAGGTCGAAAGCGTTGAAACCATAAGGTATTTAGGTGAAACAATCACTAAAGATTTATCGTGGGGAAGACACATCCGGGAAATATGCGGCCGAGCGAAGAGAAAGCTAGGATTTATAAAAAGAGTACTTGGGAAATGTGACGAGAAGACAAAATAGCGATGTTACTTTTCACTTAGCACATGAAATATAAGCAGTTTAATCCGGATTATCATGCCCAGTTAAAATCAGAACGATAAAATTTCTTGGAAAAAGTTTCGGGTCCCCCTCCGTATCGCCTGGGAAATTCGGGGCCCCAGGCCCTGTTCTCGAAAGTAAATTGAGAAAAGTTAATTGAGGTAAAATAGTTAAAATGGGGAGCTTGTGTTCAATAAGCTGACAGTAAAACGCAGAATAATGGTCACCTGGTCCGACCGAGTAACCATTTACCGTGAAATTTAATATTTCCTTTTTAATGCATTAGAATGGATCTACAGTAACTGGATTACTCGTGCAAACTATTGTACTATTTAGGATCGGAAAAAATTGCTTCCAACACATATTGGATAAAAGTACAGGGGGTTGACTCCTTCAAGCACCAATCTTGTTTATGTAAGTAATGCTAAATGGAAGCGTATTTTACGTTTACGTCCGAATTGGAAAAAATCCGAATCTTACGAATAAAATCAACATTTTCGTAGAACTGCAGTTTAGTTTTTCTCGTATATTTCAAAAAAATATCGGAGACATTTCATCCCTCTGAAACTGCGGCACTGCGATTCAATAACTTTTGAAAGGCCAATTTACAAACGTAAATTCCTGCTTGACTTCAAGTGATACCACTGAAGAGACAAAGGAAGGAGACAGCTTATGAGCCTTCTAGAAGAAAAATGTTTGATATAAGACACCGTTTCACTTCTCTGTTAGCTCTGGGAAATAATGCACCATTTAGCTGCAAATACTGCAGTATATGTGCGAAATGCAGAACTATGAAAACACAGGCCAAACAGCATATGTGCTTCAAGAATTGGAACAAGTCCTCGACGGAAATGGAAGCCGACATAATTGTCGAGGGATTTAAAACAAGAGTAGAGATGCACAATTTGAAGTACCACCGGCTTATATGCGATATAATATGATGTGCTTGTCATGAATCTTATAAATGGGTGTTGTGTAATTAGTTTTATCTTTCTTCACGCAAATACGATAAAATTTCCATTTAATTCGTAGGGGATGGCGACAGCAGTGCTACCAAGAAATTGGCCGAACTTCTTCCCTACGGCGTTGATCTCCCTGTCATTAAAATAGATTGCACCAATCACTTGCCGCGATATTGTTGTAAGAGGTGGAGAGAAATAGCTAAGGAAGCAAACTCCACAGAAACAAGATAGACAATATTAAGGCGATGGACCGAAGGATGCTAAGAAACATGCATGGAATTAAATAATGGACCGCAAATGACACAATATATGAAAAAGCTACAATTGACCCACTAGAAAAAATAATAACAAATCAAAGTACGAAATACTACAAAACGATAGAAAACAGTGAAAACACAGCTATGGAATGTGCAGCCTTAAATAAAAACAATCCAATTGACAGTTTCCATAGACCGAATGATATTTTAATGAATAATTAAAGATCCTAGTCGGTTCCGGGATTAAAATGACACATATAATAAGCCAGTTTTTGGCATACTATGAAATAAAGTCACCCTAGGGTGACGAGCCATCAGTCAGTCAGTTTTATTTCATTGAATTACTGATGCTCAATTTTCTTTTTTAAGATTCTCTCTTTGGACTTTTCATCTATCGAATAAATATAATTTACCGTAGTCCATAAAAAGTTTTGCTCCAGTTCACACTTACAATGACGTTGTGTTTTAGTTTTTTCTCGATCCCATTTAATTTCTGGACAAACTTTAGACGGAGTTACACTCGTATTTGAAAAATCTTGCAATAAAGAAATTAGGTTTTAGAGAAGCATTTTACTTCTGTACTGAAAATAAATAGCCCCGAATATTTTACCTGGTAGCGAGAGTGGACTAAATCAAATCCCACTTATAGACAAGTTACGTTCGTGTTAGGTGAGTAGCAAAGATAAGCGGATAGCTAAGATGAGGAAGACGAATGAATCACTCGTAAACAAAGATTCCCTCGGCTTTCGTCCAAGGGGTCGAGTGACGACGTGTGACGCAATAGGCGATAAGGAACATTTGGACCGGTGGTCACTCATTGGTGACTGAATAAATAAGCCACTCCCCAAACACCCCTCAAAGATGACCCCCTCCTCCCAGTAAAGTTACCCATCCCACTGAAACTGAAGCGGCGACTCTCGGAACTAACCCCCGTGGCGGTTACTCAAGAGATATTGGTTTGGTATAGAACAGCCTTAAGGAGGAAAATGGGGAGCATAATTTTAGGCACACTCGAAAAGAAAAAAATATTCGAAAAAATGATTTGACATAACATTAAGGATTCTGCAATGATATTGATGTTTTACTTTTCGAAGCAATTGAATACAAAAAATAACCCTACAATCGTCATAATAAATGAACCATTTAAAGAATAGACATTAGCATAATTATATAAAAAAATTGTTTTATTGCGTATCGTATTTTTTCTATTTTTCTGTAACAATATTTTCTCTTTCCACTTATTTTTCCTTGTGTCTCATTCTCCACTTCTTCCGCTAGCATTTATACTGTTTTCAATTTGGCCATCATAAACGAAATGGTAACTATCATTAGAGCTATGCTAATATAAGCTTTAATGCAGATTGTACAAATGTCGGATAGGGGGGACGATGGAGAGCGGAAGCGCTTTAAGCATGAGATTTATAATTTAGTCCAAAAACCCTGATAAAGTCATTGCCCTGTATTCTATGCTATCGATCATTAGGAATGAGAGGAGTAATGGAATGCGGAGAGATAATCCTGCAGTGTCTTTATCTAGGTCGATAACGTCACATACTCTAGTCTCGATTCGAATTTCAACTTGGCTGCTGGTGTCGAAATTGTCATAAGATTAGTGATAGCTAGATGGCTTGATATTTAAATTTCTCCCTCCCCGTTAAGAGTTTTCAATTGGCTACGTACTAACAACATCGGTGGATGTAATGTAGTCAATATTGTGTGTAACTGGAAATTGTCCTTAAATATATTGACTCATTTTAACTGCACCAACATATGCATGAAATATTAATTGATTTTTGGATAGTAACAAATGCGCATACCATTGATAAATATTATACCACGGGGTACCTGGCGATGCATATATGGTAATATCAAATGATATACGCTATTAGCACTCCTAATAGAGTACACAAACCTTGAAAAAGTGAGGAATATTGAAGTGGTTAGGAAGGTATCCACACCACTTGGAGTTGTAGAGAGAATTTCGAGAGACTCAATCCAGAGACGCCAACACGAGTGACATCCTAGATGACGTTTCCAAAAGCTTTTGATTCACACCACTGCAAAAATGAAACTGAACACTCCAGTGCATTTCTTTGGAGGCTAGAAATCGTTCTCTCCAAAGTATATATAGCGTAAAGGGATCCGTGGTGTCATTAAACGGACCCTTCGCCGAGCGCCCAGCCGCAGTGCTGGGGGCGGGGGAGTTTGGGCAATGCGACACCAGCTGTGGGTTGGTGGTCTCCAAGAGACAATAATCCTGTGTGCACTTGCATCTTAGACCCCTAAAATGGTTTAAGATATGCATGCTGTCTCCGTTAAAAGTGTAAGTATTCGTCGGTGGGCAATGTCAAGTTGGTAAGAAGGGAAACTCCAAAGGTGCACCCGAAAAAAGCATGTTTCGAAGCCTCCTAGACTACTCCAAGTGATAAAATACATAATTTTCTCCGCGTTTTCTTCAAAATGTAATACATAGATTATCATTTCAAGGTTTGTATCTAAAATATCAATAGCGGCGTGGATACTGCTGCATTCCACACTTCCACACACTTGCAGGTGGGTTGGACCAGCCTCGACCGCGCGATCGAAAAATAAATGTGAAATTCGCCGTCGCAAGCATTCGCAGCATAACTCATCGGTATCACACTAAGGAAGATTTGTAGAGTTATCCAATATAAGTTACTCCGTGATGGTCGGCTTTGCAATTTACTTTCTCTTTACATATGATCCATAAAAGTTCAGCAAGGGATTGATTTTGAAGCATTCGTGAGCTAATTGAGTGTACATTATTGTTGCGAAATTTGTGTATTGACAACATGCAAATTGTTGAGGCATCTCAAATATATCGAATTCAATTTCCTTCCTTTTCCTTAGACCTCACCATGCTCAGTCGTGTCAGAGCACTATTTCATCCTATGGACAGCCTTTGAGACGGTTATGAGTACGTAATACTTTCCCACGGAGGCAAAAGACCTTTACTTTATAATTAGGGCATTAGGGCATCTATCTTTGTTGGTAATTGAATTATTGGCGATAGTGGATAATTCCATTTCTTCAGTCTTTGTAGCCGTTTCGAACCAAGGTTAAAAGGAATATACAATAAACAACGCTAGAATAGACATATTTCTGTAAACAGCGTGACTATCATGCATATAGTAAAATTTATCGAACAGAATCTCAACGAGTCTGATGTTTTTAACCGAACACTATGTCGGATCTTAGAATTTACCTACTGCTTAGTGTATATTATCAAACTCTTACGACTATCGAATTGTTTCAATAACTTCAGCCGAAATGTTTCCCGTTTGCAAGTCAATTCTTAACTACCAAACATTTCAATAATCGGATACCAAATCGTTCAGTAAATTTCATCTATCGAAGGGTTATTTTCATTGAAAATGTAATAATTTATATCGAAAACTGTCCTATCAAACATGTTCAGTTTTATCTGGCAAACTCTTTTTTCCGTGTAGTATTTCACAGCCAGCATAAGGATAACTATTAGCACAACTGCGAGATCATTGGTTGGTTTTTGGACAGAATTCTAGGCATTCATAAATTATTAAGCAATGGTGTGGAGATTGCCAAAATTCCAAGATTTACCAGAATGTCCCATTTTGCCTGATCAGAGAGCTGATAAATTTAGATATGTAGCACATCAAGCGGATGTCATAGCAGTAAATGCTGCGCGTAATACTGCTGATTTAGAGAGGAAACTGAAAGGAGAGGCCAAGGGCAAAAAACACGATAGCGTTACCGAAGGTGGTCAAAACTGAAAAATTGTCAGCGATAAGACACGTTTCGAAGTTACTACACACCCGCTCGGGAAAAACGGTTCAGTCACCTCCCTGACATGAGCACTTACATTTCACCTACGCCGATAATATACTCTGCAAGCCAGGAAAGGTGAGTGGCACGGGATGTTTTCAAACAAATCATTCTATACCTATATTTACGCTTAAATTGGATCAGTAACGATATTCGAGTATAGTATAGTAATAGTAAGCATGCAAAATCACGCTGTTAGTTGTGTTAGCTATAAGTCCTTATACAAACATACCTATGATATCCACTGATACACTTCTATTTACACAATTGGAGATATTTACAGGTGTTCCTATCACTAATTCTACGAGGAAATAGGGACATTTTGAATCTTCCGGTTCGGCAAACTATATTTCTAATTTTATGATCATGGTCCAGTCTACTATAGAAATGTTAGAGTTCGCAAAATATTGTAAACGTCATCAGTGAAAATATTGGATGAAATGTATATAATGGATTTCGTCTAAAATTCGGTCTGATAAAGATTCCCATTTTATATTAATCAAATAGACTGATTACGCTAATAAAGTTTTCATAACGACCCTTTGCAAGTGATGCCAACTATCGTAGCACTCGCTCCAGTTCCTAATTGAGCTGATTTCTTAAGGATCCCATAAATTGGCAGTGTTTTCAAAATGAGGTCTAAGAAGTGAAAATAGCTAATTCCTCGTACTTGACCGTCACATTTTCCAAGCACTCTTTTCATGAATCCCAGCTTACGGTTACCTTTACACACTATTTCACGTGTTTTCCTCCTCAACGACTGCTTATTTACTTCTTCTACTGCACTGACCCCCTGACCGGAGGAAGTCCTCCCAGAACAACCACCGCTACCGAAGCACGCAGAACGTGCACGGAGGAGATGGACGATATTACATCTACAGTGTACATTGTACACAATACGCTGCAAGCCAATGTAAGGGTGTGTAGAGGGGGTGAATATCACCAAAACATGCACTATTGGTGTGCAATTAGGCTACTAGTTCGGAGGTTCGTCACGGTAGTTCTTCAAAGGCTCAATAGCTGAACCATTTTTAAGTTGCCCTATAAAATTATTGGGTCTCTTCCACGGCCTTACAGCATGGTACGTTCAGCACTTCAGACACACGTTGAAGTAATGAATAATCATAAAACATGTACTCCTGTAACTGTTGGTATTCCAATTATTTAAACTGAAAAAAACGAAACACAGAAAATATTGGCACTATCATGAACCGGGTTTCATCGCGTGAGCATTATCATCAGGCAAAAATTTATTTTTTAGTAGGTATTTGATTTTTCAGCTTCTGTTGTTATCCACACCTCACTGTCATCTTTTTACCAAGTGTTTAGTGATATTTTTTCTATATATCTAACCCTCCAAAATCATCATTAGTATTCATTAATAAATCAAGAATTATATTATAATTATACAGAGTTGATTACTCAATCCAGTTCCTCATTTGAAAAAAAAGCTAGAATCTAAATCAACGCTGCTTTTATGAGCAACTGTATTTCATATTTGTTGGTTTTATTTAAGATATTTTTACAAAAACAGCAATTATTTCTGCCACCCTCTCATTCACCCCAATACCTTACCCGTAAATGTACATAATAACAACCCTTCAAAATGATAATGCCTCTCGGGATAGAGTTAACCCTAATTCACTTTGCTGTGTTACCTTGTATAGCAAGAAAGGAAAAGATTGTCACGAGCCCACGTGGAACCCACCATTAATAAGCATAGGAATTATTTGAATACTACGCGTGATGTTGATTCTTGATTGTATCTCAGTGTTTTGGAGTGATTTAAATTTAAAATATTGCTATTTAATTATTATTTTTAGGAAAAGACATTTGAGGTAAAGGTTAATCGAATGCTAATAAATGATGATCTCGAAGAGCGGTTATTTGATTATTTATTCAAGTATCAGCAAGTCATAAAACCTACAATATTATCTTTTAAATTCCAAATTTCATGAGAAATAATCGAAAAAAAATTACTAACAGAGTTATCACGCAAGGAAGACATAAGGAGACAACAACAATGACCCTAATTGATTGCCGTAGCGTGATAGCACCCGTTGCTATGGTATTGGTCCACTCCATCATTCCTGGAGAATTCAAGGAGACTGGTGACGGAATATTTATTCGCGTGGTTTATTGAGTTTGGAGCTGTGGAGAAATGGGAGGAAGACTGTGTAAGTAATAATTATCTTTCTTTCCAACGTTTTATCACTATAAATTCCATGACGACCATGGATTTTTTAAAATTTATCTGTAAAATAAATTATGTCCAATACTTGGTGGCTAAAGAATGCATTAATTATGACTAATTGCCGGCACGACTAAATAAACAGTACTGGTAGTACAACGCTCTGATTTTACCAGTTTCCGTGAATGTGCATATTTATGAATTATCAATAGTTGTATGACAAAATATTATTGGTGTAACATTGATTGCAATACTGCTTATAAGTAATAAAACTGGTAAGAGCAGAAGAAAACCTAATTATTTTAGGAGATTGGAACGCTGTCGTCGGCGAAGGTCAAGATGGAAGAATGACTGGAAAATATGGATTAAGAAATTGAAACGAAAAAGGAGAAAGACTCCTGGAATTCTGCACACAAAATAAGTTAATGGTTACTAATATATTGTTTAAAGATCGCAACCGAAGAAATACACGAGGAGGATGGCAATTCTAGTTCAAGAAATTGAAGAAAACTGTGAAAACAATTTGGCAAAAAAAAATGTGAAGGAGACTCAATATCAGCTGGCATTTCAGAAAGCAGTAGCAATTAACATAGGAGAGGACCTTACTGAGATACCAGTAGAAGAGCGTTGGGAAATTTTCAAAATATGGAATACAGGAGACCGCAAAAGAAGGTCTTGGAAGAAGACAAGTTGCCATGAAGAAGCCATGTATCACGAATGAAGTCTTTAACCTGATTGAATAAAGAAGAATGTAAAAAATGCGAAAACACAAGATGGTTAACTTTGCTATAAATGAAAAAGGAACGAAGCACGTGAAAAGCCAGGAGAGCTAGGGAAATGTTTATGTTTCCTATAGGGTAGTGAGGAACCACTTCAAACCACTTCAAATGCGCAGGATGAAATGTTTAAGAGACAAAGATGGAGACATTTAATTGAAAATTAAGACAAGTGAAGGGATGAAAAGAATATCTGGAGTTATGATGGAGTCGAAAACGATGATATGGGATCATCAATATTATGATCGGAAAATAACGCAGCTGTATAGGATCTTCGGATGAACAAGGCCTCTTGAATTGATAATATTCCTGGAGAATTAATAAATTATGCAGGAGAGAAAAGAGTAACCCGTCTCTACAGAACCATCTGCGACATGTATCAAACAGGAGAAATACCTAGGGAATTTGGAAAAAACATCATAATTCCTATTCCCAAAAAGAAGAGAGCGGAGAAATGCGAAAGTTTTAGGACTATAAGCCTGACGAAACATGAATCGAAGATATTGACAGGGATCATCCACATAAGTTTAGAACGAGAAGCAGAATGGATGAAGTTCAATTCGGATTCAGGAAAAATAAACGTAGAAGAGTAGCAATATTGGCCCTCATGCTGTCTCCCGTAATTATTAATGTTTACATCGAGAGTGCAACAAATGAAATCAAGGGAAAGAGCCCTGGAGTTCAAATCCACGGAAAAACACTCCGCATGATACAATTCGCTAATGACATAAGAGAGACAGAAAATGATCTGAAAAAGATGCTAAAAACCATGGAAAGGACAATGGCGAGGCAAGAGCTGGACGAAGCAAGAAAGAAAGAGTCAGCGGAAATGCCTAGGTATAGGAGGCATTCTATCTAGTGAAGATTCTACTTACATAAGAGAGACAGAAAAGGATCTGAAAAAGATGCTAAAAACCATGGAAAGGACAATGGCGAGGTAACAGCTGGACGAAGCAAGAAAGAAAGAGTCAGCGGAAATGCCTAGGTATAGGAGGCATTCTATCTAGTGAAGATTCTACTTACAGCCCTGCAAATACCAGTTTAGAAGTAAGGTGGCCATCGCCAATTCATGACACCGTATATCTGGAGCATGTTTGTTTACAGCAGGGAGGAATGGAAAAAGACAGCATCGGAGAAGAAAAGGGTGGACCATTCGAAATATGGAGCTACCGTAGGAAGATGATAAAATCGATCGATCGAATGAAATGTGAAGAAGTCTAAAAAAAGGTGGGAGAAAAGAGAAGTCTACGGAAAACTATAAGAAGAAAACGGCCATAGCTTAAGGCACGATGACCTGATGAAGACAACCGTCGAAGGAAGAGTGAACGGGAAAAACAAAAAATGCAGACCTCGTATGAGTTATGAGGAACAGGTAGTGAAGGACGTGAAAGAGAGGAGCAACGTTAATATGAAGAGATTGTAAAATGGAAGAGTAGAGTGGAGGGCTGCGTCAAACCAATGCTAGGATTGTTGACCCTTGACGATGATACTGCTTATGTAATTTACGCTCTTTGCATAATAAATTAAGGCAAAATCATTGCTCTGGAAGCATATCAAAGTAAGGAAATACTTTTCTACGAGTTAGTCATCAATTTGTCCTTGCCATTGTTTATTTCATATTGACATTATCATTGGTGGAGTTAGTAGTAACCCAGATGATTCCCAACCCCCGGAGGTAAAAATAGAAAACTCATCACAGAATAGGTTGAAATCATCCGTACTTACTCTGGTGACTTCATACCATACGTAATAGGGATGGTCGGGTCGGATCTTCCGGATCCGAAGATACGCCGATCTTCAATTTCACTCGGATCCGTATCCAGATCCAAAGACATTGTAAAATCGCATCCGAATGGTAAATTTTAAATTTTCGCCGCCTAGCGATCGAACCGCCCCATGAATACAGTTACGGCATATATTCGCAAGGAGAGGTTGTGCAAGCATGATTTAGAAATTGGATCCATCCATTACTAATTCGCTGTGAATATTTTAACATATCATTTTCCGTTTTCATCCGCTGCAACAAAGTTTTCGATATAATGTCAATTTCTTCCGTTTTTCACGGCAAATGTATTCGTGAACAATATGAACTTTGAAGAAAAATTTAATTTCTTATCAGAAAATCACAAAACTCATACGATCAGAGTTTATCCATCACTACAGGTTGAATACCTTTCGATGACTCACTACATTATACTTCTACATGGATTATTAAAAAAAAGTTCGCTAGACATCCTTCTATTGAGTGGAGAAAAAATATTTACCTTGCACACTGCAATACGGTGATATCTACTGTTCTACTATAATGAATACGATAATCCTATATTATAACAATTTTTGTGTAAATAGCTTTAATGATAGCCAAGAAATTCTCACTTTCGATAAATATTATAGAGTGGCTTTCACTTGGGGGAAAAATTGAACATAGCATTTACATTGTTTCTGATCTATTATAAAAAATAATAAATTAATGTATTCGAAGTTTTTATAAAATAAGTTAATAAGTACATTGATATATTAGTTAAACATCACCATTTATTAAATATAATTTTTGCATAATTTTGTATGGAGATCACAATATTTACACTTAGTCATCAAATGATAATCAACTGTTTGCATAGATGCGCTTGGGAATACAATATGAATGTTGCAGAGGTGTCAGAATCATAAACATTTGATCATGCCTACACTAGTATATATGTGACGACTTTCGTCTCTCTTCCTCAGGTTGCTGCGTTAGAAGTAAGGAGGAGGAGGAGGAAGAGGAGGTGGTGATGGGGTTGGGTGAGGGTCGGGTTGGGTTGGGAGAGGGTTGGGAAGGGGTGGGCGGGATTGGGTTGGGTGGGGTTGGGGTGGGCGAGGGAGGGGATGGGGAGGGTGAAGGGGTGGGGGGTAGGGTAGGGGAGGACAACGACCAAAATTCTTTGTATTTCAATGGGGAAATTTTGGGGGGACACGCGGAAGGTGACGATGAATCCGATGAAAATTCTATGTTGGGGTTTGTCGGGGAAATTTTGGGGGGAAACGGTAACGCGGAAGGTGACGACGATTCTGATCAAAATTCTTTGTTGGGTGCTGTGGGCGAAATTTTGGGGGGTGATGCGATTGATGTTGATGCGGAAGGTGACGATGATGGACAAAATTCCCTGTTGGGCTTTGTGGGTAACATTTTGGGGGGGGATGAAAATTTGGAAATGGGTGAAAATGAGGGGGAGCAAAATTTCGAAGATAGGGATTGGCTTGCGATGGGGGATGGGGGTTTCGACCAAGAAAATTTTGAACTTTTCGTAGAGGGAATCGAAGTGGAGGTGGAGGGAGTAATAAATTTTGGTGGGGTGGTTGGGGGCGGGGCGGGAGGGGAGGGTGGGGTTGGGGGGGAGGGTGGGATGGGAGGGGAGGGTGGGGAGGGTGGGGTGGGAGGGGTTGATTTGAGGGCTGGGGGGGATGGGTAAGGGAGGGTTGGGGTGGGTTGTGGGGAGGAGGGGGGGTTGGTGGGTGGGTGGGGTGGGGATTGGTGGGGATGGGTGACAGCCCATGCCCCGGCCCAACGTTCCTTAATTTCTGTATTCTCTCGAGAACAACTGACAAGAGGGGGCCAACCCAATCATTTTGTCGATCGGGTAGGTGTGGTGGCTTCCGCACTGATCTCCGATTCCGTGGAATATCGGCAATTGCAGAAAACATGCATCGAGAATCAGACCAGCACTTCAATACTTTCGGGAGACAACAGGGAGTAAAGTACTTGGTTCAACGCATTGGACGTAAAAATGTTGTCGCCTTGGCGCAACCTTGGTTCATAAATGAAACTCCTGATAACTGATGTCGGATGCAAACTTTGACAATCCTGACTCCAGCTGCACAAAAGTGTCTTGAAGATTATCAAGATTTATGTGCACACATGAGCACAAAATCAGTGTTTCGGAATAACCAACGATAATCTTGCAATTTCATCGAAAAAACGGACAGTTTGAAAGATTAAACGCTATGGATACAGCGTGAAAGCTTCACATCATAAGCAGGTAACTATATGATTAAATTCTACAATTTCCTTCTCTTAGAACCAAAAAGAGGTGTGTACTTATTAAGTGGATTGCCACAAGAATCCTTTTTAGTGAAATAATACTTTACGGGAATAGTCAAATATGATTGAGCCTGAGCATGGTATGGCTTCAATCAATATTTGATCTACCTCTTCACATATTTTTCTGTAATTTAACAAGTGAAAAAAATGTCATTATTTTTAAGAATAGATTTTGTATGGAACAACTCCTGCTGTAGATATTAGTTACAGCTTGCTGTGAATATAGCTAGATGTAAATATTAGTTACGTGTGTCCGGAATTACGAATAACGAGGAGTGCTACTTTGAACACAAGCGTCTTTGGTCACAGGCGTTAAATGACACACTTTCAAGTATCACGTCCTAATCTACCATTTTGAAGTTATAAACCTGATGCAAATTTTTATTATACTTGTAGTATTTAATATTAATATTATGTTCAAAAAATGAAAAATATTTTGTTTCAATTTTATGAAATCTCATACTTATCATAACACTCTTTTTCTATTGTCAGAACTCAAATGGCGCACATCGTCAACAATAGTAACAAAATGTCTTGAAAACAGCAAACAGTCGAATCAGTCACAAAACTCGTACCCCTCTCAGCAAACAGCAAAAATGTTGTCAAAACGCACCAAAAGTGGAATATCATTTGGCACACCCTTATCCGAGAATCATCTCCAAGAAATCTGGGATTCTAATCCTGACATCTTCTCGAGTCACTCAGGAAGACATATGGTTTTCAAGGATGTCAACAAAGAATAATTATTTCCCTGAAACCTATTTTGAGAACGGTTAATTCATCCGATATTGAAGTTGCTTTCTATTCCGGGATAAAATAAGTCCCTTCCTCACCAAGGAATCTGGAAATAAAGGTATTTGTGCTCCTCAGCGAAAATTTATTCAATCGATGAAATTAACACCCTTAATGTTTAAAAAGCACGGTCCCACAACAATTCTTATGCTCACTGTTTTTGATCTTACAGATGACCAGTCAAAATGAAGGCTATTTGATATTTTCATCTGAAAAATATGATCATCAGAACTTATTCCCATCTTCTCCTCGCTCCTTGCTCACCTTCAACGACCCCTTCGTGTCACGAGTCTCCAACCACATACAAGGGAACTCTCCTGTTTCAAATATTCTCCTTTTCTCCAACCGGTGTCATCTCCGAATCAGAATGAACCGAATGTCTTTTGGCCTTGCAGCCTTCGGTGTTCAATTAAGAAAAATTGGATGATGAGCCTGGTACTCTCCTGTCGGGTTCAATCCGAAGCAAAGTGAACGCTGGACGCCTGATTCTCCTCAGAATGAAAGGTTTGCGAGTGCTTTCCCAGCAGATGCCATTGTAATGTACTAGCCATTATCACAATTATGCCTGGTTGGATGATTGGAAAACATGTAATTAATTAATGTCGGAATCTTTTCATTGAGTTTAAGAATTCTCTAATTCAGGGTCTCATCTGGGATCTAATAATTCACAGTAACAGTGAAAAATAAACTCTTAAATAGCATAACACAAATGGCACGCATCGCCAACAAGATTATTAATTTGTATTGAAACTAGTAAACAGCAAAACTGGTCACAAAACCTTTTTCTCCTCACAGTCGAATCTCGGTTTGTATACTGTAATGCGGGAATCATCTCTAAGAAAGTTGGGACTCCAATATTTTTATCTTCTCAAGTCACTGAAGACGGAATTGGTTTTCTTGGATTTCACAATACCAGGATTCTTTCCGTGTAGCCAACTCTAAGAATAGAGAATTCTACCTATCTTGATATAAAGTATACCGTCATTCCCATGTAATTTAATGAAACTGCATTGAATATTATCCGCGTTCCTCAGTGACAGTCAAATGATTAAATCGATTAAAAGAATTTGCCTGATTGTTTATAAAGGACATTTATAATATTTACTGTTTTTGGTCTTACAGATGACAAGTGGAAAAAAACGCCAGATCATATTTTCAATGACAAAATTTGATCACCAATAATTGTTCCTATCTGCTCCTCTCTCCTCGCTCCCTGCTCTCCTTCAACGCCTTCGTATCACCTTTCTTGAATCAAAAAAAAGCGATGTCCTCTGTAGTAAATATTCTCCTGCTCTCCAACCTCTGTCATCTACGAATCAGAGAGAATCCTGCAGCCTTCGGCTAACAACAAAGAAAAATTCTATGATGAGCCTTGTAGACTTCTGTCGGGTTCAATCAAAGCTTCAGTGAATGCCAGACGCATGGCTTTCCTCGGGATGAACGGTATGAGTTCTTTTCCTTCACACGTCATTATAAAATACTAGCCGTTTATTCCTAATGCCTAGTTTCATAATTTTAGTATGTATTGTTATTGCATGTCAGAATCTTGTCATATTTTTAAAGATTGCTCTACTTCAAGGTCTCATCCGGTATCTTAACATACACAATATTTGCGAAAAATAAATGCCTCTAAACAACAGAACACAAAGGTACACATTATCAACTAGAGTAAGAAATTGTATTGAAAGAAGTGAACAGCATAATTGGTCACAAAACCTCTCCTACTCTCAGTGGATATTAAGTAACGGCTCCCTACTAGAGCAACGCATAGATACAAAATATCTTTTCGTTTACCTAAATATGGGAATGGGTGTTTTTACTCGGAACTGAAATCTCAATTTTGTACACGAAATCGTTAGATGGAAACGAAAAAAGAATTTTAGTGAAAAAATAATCTTCTACTACAACCATTCACTCAAAAATAAAAAATGTAAATAAGCAAAAGGTGACGCGAAAACGCTGCTGTTGTAACCTTGACGTCATTTTCCTCTCGACCTTGACTGCTTTTAGAGGGGGAGAAGTGAGTGGAGGGGGATTCTCGGAAGGTGTTTCGCACAGATGCTGTCTCAGTTGCTCGTATTGGCCGAATCAGCTGTGTCCCCCACCCCCCCCCATTGCGATAAGGCAAAGTAGCTTCGCGGGCTCAGTTGTGATTGGATTGGTTATCAGAGGTTGCCCCACGCCCACTTTTTCGAAAGGGTTAAAAACATCAGTTTTTCGCCGCCTATAACTCGAGAAATAATTGACGGATCAAAAAACGGAAAAATACCGGTCTTTTTATTTTAAAAACTCTGGTGTGTAAAAAAATATGGTGAACGACCTTATTGCCTCCAAGAATGCTGGGACCTTTGATGATTTCTAATGATGACTTGAAGAGTACTTACAAAATACGAGAGTTTTCTTTTAGGCACCACAATACTGAATAAACGGTACCGTTAATAAAATGTTGAAACCATTCTTAAACAACGTTTACCAGATATCCTGATCCGGAAGTGCTGATATCCTAAGCGATATTTACTCTGTTATAGGTGAACTTTGACACTTAATAAGGGAATGACGATTGCGAGGAATGAAAACTACCGTAGAAGTATAATTGATTCAACCTGTATGCTCAACGAAATTCGTCAATTCATCAGCGGCTGTGGACAGCGGCATCTGCGATCGAGAGAAGAGAGGTTCCTCGATGATACCTCCTGAGTCTATCAACTGAGAAGACCAAGAACACCAAGGAATGATTTTGTTATGTTAGACTCCGTCGAACGTGAAGATCGGTTTTATTTGTTGTAATAAAGCGAACGAAAACAATTTGTCGATTGATTATCTTATTTTTATCCGAGAACCGCGGATTAATTTTCACTTCATTTGACATAATTTAAACTCTTTCCCACGATTGCAGCTTTTCTCTGGCTTTCGATATGAAAACTCCACCGATTTTTATTTCAATCATTGTTCATCATCATCATCAATGGTCGACAATCCTAGGATTGAATTCACGGAGATTTCAACTCCATTCTTATATCAGCCAACCTTTTCATTTTGTCGTAATTCATGTTTTTTACATCCTTCACAACCTGTTCCATGTATTTTATACGAGGACTGTCTTTTCTATTATTACCTTTCTCTATTCCCTCGACGGTAGTCATCATGTCTCATGATATGACCGATTAAGTTTTCCCTTTGTCTTTGTAGAGATGTCAGCAGACTTCTCTTTTCTCCTACTCTCCTAGCACTTCCTCATTACGTACTCGGTCGATCCATTTAGTCTTCAGCATTCTTCTGTAGCTCCATATTTCTAATGATTCAACCATTTTTTACTCCGCTGCTGTCATCGTCCATGCTTCACTACCGTTAAGAAACATTCTCCAGATGTATTTTCTGTTCACAACCCTCACTGTCTCTGCTATAAGTGCTATGTCATCAGCGATTCGCAGCATGCTTATTTATTCTCCGAGGATAGTCACTCCAGTAGACTTCTCTTTCTTTCATTGATGGCTCTCTCGATGTAAATATTAAAAATTTCGGGAGACAGTGAACAACGTTTTCTCACTCCTTCCTTTTTTCTTGCCTCTTCCAAGCTGGGTCCAGATTTAATTACAGCTACTTGGTTTTGATACAGCCTGTGGATAACTCTTCGGTCATTGTAGGACACTCCAATTCCCTTCAGGATTTCAAGCAGTGAATCCCAATCCACGTTGTCAAAAGCCTTCTCTAAATCCACAAATGCTCTAAACCTCGGCTTGTTCTTCTCCATTCTCTTCTCTATGAGCAAACGAAGGGTCAATATTGCTTCCCTTGTACCCTTACTTTTCCTGATTCCGAATTTTTCTTCATCCAGGAACACCTCAGCTTTTCGTTATATTCTTCTGTAGAGTATACTGGTCAGTTTCTTCAATGAGTGTGTCGTCAGGCTTATAGTCCCTAAACTTTCGCATTTCTCCGCTCTGTTCTTCTTGGGAATAGGTATGATGACGTTTTTCTCGAAGTCCCTTGGTATTTCTCCTGTTTTGTACACGTGGCAGATTGGTTTGTAAAGATGAGTTAACGAGGGTTTTAATGTCTTCTCTTCGGAATTTTCAATTAGTTCTGCAGTAAAATCATCAATACCATAAGCCTTATTCATCCGAGGGTCCCTTACTGCAGCGTCAAATTCAGATCTTAATATTGATGCTCCCATATCACCCTTTTCCACTACGCATTCCTCTTCAATAGCTTTTGTACTGAGAATTTTTCCGTTCTGTTACCCTTCCAGACATTCTTTCCATCTCTTTACTTTGTCCTCGTTGACAATCAAAAATTCCCCATTCATGTCCCGTATGGCATTGCACCTTGCGCTGCGTTCCTTAAAGTGGCTCCTTACTAACCTGTAGGCAGATTCTACCTACTTCACTGGTCACTGGTCCATCATGGTCACTGTCCATGTCTGTCCCAGGGTAGCTTTTGCAGTCCTTTACTTCGTTTCTAAATCTCTTCTTCACTAAAATGTAGCCTATTTGGCATTTCTTCTCTCTCCTGGAATTTTCTACGAGTCTCTTCTTCGGTTGTGATTTTCAAGTAATATGTTGGCGACCAGTGGTGGCAGATTTTTTTACCCTCAACCAGCCCAAACACCGCTCTTAACCTATCCCAATCCCTCTCATTTCTCGCCGTACACCAAGATTTAAACAAATGTTAATGAAAAAGACCAGTTGTTCTAATTTCGATATAAAAATTTATATATGATATGCTAAAATGTTCAATTCCTATTTATTTTGTCTCATCAAAGGAACAAACATTTTTGAAACATTACGAGCAAAGTTGACCAAAATGTTAACTATTGCAAGAGTTTTAGTGTTTTGAAAATCAACTATTCGCATTTTTAATGATATCTATACATGCGACTTGTTTATGGTGATCATCATCAAGACATCAATCCTCAGATTGGCGTGATACAGCTCACTACTAAGTTCTTCTATCGGTTAATCTCTTCATATTTATGTAATTCTTCTCTTTCACATCCTTTATCACGTGTTCCATATATCTTGCACCAGGCTTTCTTTCGCCATTCTTGTCCCTCGACGATTGTCCTTATCACGCCATCATGGTTCATGAGTTGGCAGATCAAGTTCTCCCGTATTCTTCTCAGGATGTTCAGAAGACTTCTCTTTTTTCCGATTCTTCTAAGAACTTCCTCGTTACTTACCTGGTGGATCCATTTAATTTTCACCATTCTGCTGTAGCATCACATTTCGAATGCTTTCACCCTTTTCTTTTCCGCTGCTGTCATTGTCCATTCTTCGCTGCCATAAATAAACACGCTCCAGATGTACGTTCTGATGAATTCTTTCCTTAATTCTACGCTTGTAATTCTAGCGGTAAGTAGACTCTTCTTTTGATAGAATGCCCTTTCGCCTGGGATATTCTGCTTACTACTTCTTGCTTCGTCCGTCGTTCGGTACTTGGCTTCCAAGGTAACATAACTCTTTCACCTCTTCCAGCTTATGTTTTCGTAGTTTAAATTTGGTTTAGGCCTCTTCTCTCTTGCTGCACACCAGTATCTTAGTCTTCTTATTATTTATCTTCAGCTGATATCTGGCCATTGTCCTTTCCATGGTTATCAGCATCTTATTCAGATCTCTATCTGTCTCTGCTCTGAGCGCTATGTCATCTGCGAATCTCAGCATGGTAATTTTTTTCTCCATGGATATTAACCCCAGAAGACTTCTGTTTGATTTAATTCAAGGCTCTCCCGATATAAACATTAAAAATTTCTGGAGACAGTGCGCAAGCCTTGTCTCCATGTTTTCCTTATTCTTGCCTCAATCGTTAATGGAGAATTTCTTTATTTGAATACCGACTTTTACCTTATCGAATTTTGCTTTTTAAATGGGGAATAACTTCATTATAAGTTCTAATGTTGCAATGCTCCATTACTAATGTATTTTTTTTAAATTGAAAATTGTTGATTTTTTCACAGGAAATGAAGAGCATTCTATTAATACTAAACTTAATTTGGAAGTGCTTAAATCAATGCTTAAATAATTTAATTTTCCAATTCTCAGCAAATTACAAATATTCCTAACTGCTCGATCATGTTGGTAGGGTCTCGCGTCAGGACTCTAGTCAGTGATACTTAGCTGTTTTCGGATCAAGGTCATTGACATCATTCCAAAGAAAAAGAAAACATTTTTCGAGTAGTTCAGAATTCGAAATGGAGTGCGTAAAGCTTTCCTTGGAACAATCTATCTCTTCAAATGTGATGCACCTAGTATTCCCTTTGTATTTACTATCTTCTTTACCTTCTTTAAATAATGTAGGAAATACTAGTATAACTCGTTGACACTTATTTATTTCTGATTTATTGATTTCTCTCTGAACCTCCAGCCTACCTGCTAGTGATATTTTTCGCGGAAATCTGCCGACCACTTAATATTTTTATGCATTTGTAAACTTGTGGTCACCAATTGAAGCATGTTATTCATTCGTCAACACCATCAACCCCTAAAAGAGGATCGAAACTATTAGCTTGAAGAGAAAAATGGGGCGCACAATTTTAGGCACACTCAAAAAGAAAAAAATATTCGAAAAAGCGAATTGACATAATATTAAGGATTCTGCAATGATATTGATGTTTGAAGCAATTGAATTCAAAAAATAACCCTATAAAAATCATAATAAATGAACCATTTAGAGAAGAGACATTAGCTTTATTATATAAATAAATTTTTTATTGCGTATCACATTTTTATTATTTTTCTGTAATCATGTTTTCACTTTCCCCTTATTTAGCCTTGTGTCTCATTCTCCACTTCTTCCGCTAGCATTTATACTGTTTTCGATTTGGCCATCATAAACGAAATAGTAACTATCGTTAGAGCTATGCTAATATACGCTTTCATGCAGATTGTTCATCCATCGGCTAGGGGACAATGGAGAGCGGAATCGCTTTAAGCACGAGATTTATTATTTAGTGAAAACACCCTGATAAAGTCATTAACCTGTATTCTATTCTGTCGATCACTAGGAATGAGAGGAGTAATAGAATGCGCAGCGATAACATGTGGCGTCTTTATCCAGGTCGATAACGTCACATACTCAAGTCTCGATTCGAATTTCAACTTGCTGCTGGTGTCGATATTGTCATAAGATCAGTGATAGCTAGATGGTTAAATTTCTCCCTCCCCGTTAAGAGTTCTCAATATGCTACGTAATAACTGGATAGGTGGATGTAATGTAGTCAGTATTGTGTGCAACTGGAAATTGTCCTTTAATATATTGACTCATTGTAACTGCACCAACACATGCATGTAAAATTCAATGTTTTTTGGATAGAAACAAATGCGCAAACCATTTATAAATATTACACCACGGGGCACCGGGCCGATGCATATATGATAATATCAAATCATATACGCTATTAGCACTTCTAATAGAGTACACAAACTTTGAAAAAGTGAGGAATCTTGAAGTGGTTAGGAAGGTATCCACACTTGGAGTTGTAGAGAGAATTTCGAGAGACCCAATCCACCATTCATTCACACCACTGCAAAAATGAAACTGAACACTCCAGTGCAGTTCTTTGGAGACTAAAAAGCGTCCTCTCCAAAGTATAAACAGCGTAAAGGGATCCGCGGTGTCATAAAATGGACCCTTCGCCGAACGCCCAACCGCAGTGCTGGGGGCGGGGGAGTTTGGGCCGTGCAACACAAGCTGTGGGTTGGTGGCCTCCAAGAGGCAATAATCCTGTGTGCACCTGCATCTTAGACCCCTAAAATGGTTTAAGGAATGCATGCTGTCTCCGTTAAAATTGTAAGTATTCCTCGGTAGGCGATGTCAAGTTGGTAAGAAGAGGAACTCAAAAGGCGCACCCGAGAAAAGCAGTGTTTCGATGACTCCTAGACTTCTCCGCGTGTTAAAATAATAAATTTTTTCGTGTTTCCTTCAAAATATAATGCATGGATGATATTTTCAATGTTTGTATCTCTAAAATATCAATAGCGGTGTGGATACTGCTACATTGCACACTTCCACACACTTGCAGGTGGGTTGGACCAGCCTCGACCGCGCGATCGAAAAATAAATGTGGCGTTTTATTTCGTCATTCGGCGTCGCAAACATGAGCAGCATAACTCATCGGTATCACACTTAGAAAGATTTGTAGAGTTTTCCATTATAATTTACTCCGTGATGGTTGGGGTTGCAATTTACTTTCTCTCTACGTGTGATCCATAACAGTTCAGCAAGGGATTGATTTTGAATCGTGAGCTAATTGAGTGTAGATTATTGTTGGGAAATTTGTGCAATGACAACGTGCCAATTGTTGAGGCATCTCAAATATATAGAATTCAATTTCCTTCCTTTTCCTTAGACCTCACCATGTTCAGTCGTGTCAGAGCACTATTTCATCCTATGGACAGCCTTCGAGACGGTTATAAGTACGTAATACTTTCCCACAGAGGCAAAAGACATTTACTTTATAATTTGGGCATTAGGGCATCTATCTTTGTTGGTAGCTGAATTATTGGCGATAGTGGCTAATTCCATTTTTCTTCAGTCTTTGTAGCCGTTTCGAACCGAGGTTAAATAGGAATATTCAATAAACAATGCTAGAAAAGACACATTTCTGTAAACAGGGCGACTATCATTAATATGGTAAAATTTATCGAACAGAATCTCAACGGGTATGATGCTTTTCACCAAACACTATGTCGGATCTTAGAATTTACCTAAAGCTTGGTGAATATCGTCAAACTCTTACGACAATCGAATTGTTTCAGTAACTTAAGCCGTAATGTTTCCCGTTTTCAAGTCAATTCTTAACTACCGAAATTTTCAATAATCGGTTACCAAATCGTTCATTAATTTCATCTATCGCATGGTTATTCTTATTGAAAATGTAATAATTTATATCGAAAAATGTCCTATCAAACATGTTCGGTTTTATCCTGCAAACTATTTTTTCCGTGTAGGATGTCACAGTCAGCATTAGGATAACTATTAGCATAACTGCGAGATGAATTGGTTGGTTTTTGGACAGAATTCTAGGAATTCGTATTTATTAATCAATGGTGTGTAGATCTCGCGGCTGAGCTTAAAGCCACCGAGTGCGTCCACTGGGTTGCGGATGGTGGGTCGACCTCTAGATATAGAGGTTACCTGCGAGATAAGCGAGTTTACTCGTCGAATAAGCAGTCGTGGACAAAAAGCGACGGCATTCCGAGGGCGTATTGGTCTATCCTTGGGTAAGGTAGGCCTTAAATAATACAGAACCTGTGAAGATACCGTGACTTGGCGATGGAGGCCGCCAACAATTGCGCTTCCCATCACCCGGAGGAGAGGGCAGCAGCTCTTCTTCACATGAGTGAAGGTGGAGACCACAGTGGTCGGTACAGCGACACTCATTTCACTACAGGCGTGGTAACATTTACATTAACTGCTGTAGTACTGCGATGTGGAAGGCAAGGGGAAACCACCACATTACCATCCCGAGGAGTCGCAGCTACTCCACTCTTTCCTTTATTATCAAGACGTGATGGCACCCTCTCGAGTAAAATATTCCGGAGGTAAAATAGTCCCCCATTCGGATCTCCGGGCGGGGACTACCCGAGAGAGTACATCAGTCAAGTGTGATACTCATTTTAGGGTAGGAACGTGGAACGTGCGATCACTTCGGACCTGCGGAAGACTGGAGAACCTGAAGGTGGAAATGCGGAGAATGGACCTCGACGTATTGGGAATTAGTGAAATGAGATGGCCCGAAGAAGGAGACTTTCGGAGTGGAAGTTATAGAATTATTCACACCGGATCACTGAATGGTAACGCTGGAGTAGGCATAATGCTCAGGAAGAGTGCGGGACTGCGTGTGAAGAGCTTCCTGCAATACAGTGAAAGGATTGTGATGGTTAAAATTGAAACTAAGCCTAGAGATACCATTGTGGTGCAAGTTTACATGCCTACGTCGGACTACGAAGATGAAGAAGTGGAAGACGTCTACGAAGATATCACTGAAGTAATAAAACAGATAAGAGGAGAAGAAAACCTAATTATTTTAGGAGACTGGAACGCTGCCGTCGGCGAAGGACAAGATGGAAGAAATACTGGAAAATATGGATTGGGAAAACGAAACGAAAGAGGAGAAAGACTGCTGGAGTTCTGCGCACAACATAAGTTAGTGGTTACTAATACATTGTTTAAAAATCACAACCGAAGAAAATACACATGGAAGATGCCAGGAGACAGAGGAAGATTTCAAATAGACTACATTTTAGTGAAGCAGAGGTGAAGGATTGCAAAAGCTACCCGGGTGCAGACATCGACAGCGACCATAATTTAGTGATGATGAAATGCCATCTAAAATTCAAGAGAGTGAAGAAAACAGTAAAAAACATTTGGCAAGTAGAAAAACTAAAGGAGACTCAAAATCAGCTGGAATTTCAAAAAGCAGTAGAAAACAACATAGGAGAGGACCTGACTGAGAAACCAGTAGAAGAGCGTTGGGAAAACATTAAATGTGGACTACAAAAAGCCGCAAAAGAAGTTCTTGGAAGAAGAAAAGTTGTTAAGAAGAAACCATGGATCACGGAAGAAGTCTTATTGCTGATTGAAGAAAGAAGAAAGTACAAGAATGCGAAAACTGAAGAAGGACAGCTTTGCTACAAAACAATAAGGAACGAAGTAAGTCGCAAAGCCAGGAAAGCTAGAGAAATGTGGATGACCAATCTGTGCGAAGATGTACAAAACAACCTTACCATTGGAAAGGTGGAAGCTAGCTATAGGATAGTGAGGAACCACTTCAAGGAACGGAGCGCAAGATGCAATGCTATAAGGGACAAAAATGGACAACTTTTGATTGAAAATGAAGACAAAGTGAAGAGATGGAAAGAATATCTCGAAGAGTTATACAACGGGAACGACCTCAGCAAGAAAGTGATTGAAGAGGAAAGCGAAGTCGAGAAGGATGATATGGGAGCATCAATATTGAGATCGGAATGGACGCAGCAGTAAGGGACCTTCGGATGAACAAGGCTTCTGGAATTGATGATATACCCGCAGAGGTGATAAGGAATGCAGGAGAGAGGACATTGGCCCAACTTTATAATGTCATCTGCGACATGTACTCAACAGGAGAAATACCCAGGGACTTCGAGAAAAACATCATCATTCCTATTCCCAAAAAGAAGAGAGCAGAGAAATGCGAAAATTTTAGGACTATAAGCCTGACGACACATGCATCGAAGATATTGACAAGGATCATCTACAGAAGAATAGAACGAAAAGCAGAGGAGTTCCTGGATGAAGATCAATTCGGATTCAGGAAAAGTAAGGGTACAAGAGAAGCAATATTAGCCCTTAGGCTGCTTATAGAGAAGAGAATGGAGAAGAACAAACCGACCTTCATTGCATTTGTGGATTTAGAGAAGGCTTTCGACAACGTGGATTGGAATTCAATGCTTGATATTCTGAAAGGAATTGGAGTTTCCTACAATGATCGAAGAATTATCCACAGTCTGTATAAAATCCAAGTAGCTGTGATTAAATCTGGACCCAGCTGTGAAGAAGCAAGAATAAGGAAAGGAGTGAGACAAGGCTGTGCACTGTCTCCCGTAATTTTTAATGTTTACATTGAGAGAGCCATCAATGAAGTCAAGGAGAAGTGTTCTGGAGTGAACATCCACGGAGAAACAAACAGCATGCTACTATTCGCTGATGACATAGCTCTCATAGCAGAGACAGAGAAGGAGCTGAATAAGATGCTAACAACCATGGAAAGGACAATGACCAGACATCAGTTGAAGATCAATAAGAAGAAAACTAAGATATTGGTGTGCAGCAAAAGAGAAGAGGCCAAAACCAACGTTAAACTAGGAAAACAGAAACTGGAAGAGGTGAAATAGTTCTGTTACCTGGGAAGCAGAGTAACCAACGATGGACGAAGCAAGAAAGAAATATTGAGTAGAATAGCCCAGGAAAAGAGGGCATTCTATCAAAAGAAGAATCTACTAACAGCTGGAAATACAAGCTTGGAAGTAAGGAAGCAATTCATTAAAACGTATGTCTGGAGCATGTTCCTTTATGGCAGTGAGGCATGGACGATGACAGCAGCGGAGAAGAAAAGGGTGGAAGCATTCGAAATATGGTGCTATCGACGAATGATGAAGATAAAATGGATCCACCGAGTGACAAATGAAGAAGTCCTAAGAAGAGTGGGAGAAAAGAGAAGTGTACTGAAAACTATAAAAAGAAGACGGGACAACCTAATCGGCCATATCTTAAGACACGGTGGCCTGATGAAGACAATCGTCGAGGGAAAAGTGAACGGGAAAAATGGAAGAGGCAGGCCTCGTATGAGTTACATGGAGCAGGTTGTAAAGGACGTGAAAGAGAGGAACTACGTTGGTATGAAGAGGTTGGCCGATAGAAGAATCGAGTGGAGGGCTGCGTCAAACCAATCCTAGGATTGTTGACCCTTGATGATGATGGTGTGTAGATTGCCAAAATTCCAAGATCTACCAGAATTCCCCATTTTGCCTGATCAGAGACCTGATCACTTTAGATATGTAGCACATCAAGCGGATTACATAGCAGTAAATGCTGCGCGCAAATGCTGATTTAGAGAGGAAACTCTGTGGAGAGGCCAAGGGCGAACAACACGATAGCGTTACCGAAGGTGGTCAAAACTGAAAAATTCTCAGCGAGAAGACACGTTTCGAAGTTAATACACACCCGCTCAGTAAAAACGGTAGAGTCACCTCCCTGAAATGAGCACTTACATTTCACCTACATCGAGAATATACTCTGCAAGCCAGGAAAGGTGAGTGGCAACGGGATGTTTTACAATCAATCCTATATATTTTGTGCTTAAATCGGATCAGTAACTATATTCGAGTATAGTATAGTAATAGTAAGCATGCAAAATCACGCTGTTAGTTGTGTTAGCTACAAGTCCTTATACAAACATACCTATGATATCCACTGATACACTTCTATTTACACAATTGGAGATATTTACAGGTGTTCCTATCTCTAATTGTACGAGGAAATAATGCCATTTTGAATCTTCCGGTTCGGCAAACTATATTTCTAACTTCATGATAATGGTCCAGTCTACCATAGGAAGTTAGAGTTCGTAAACATTTGTAAACGTCATCTGTGAAAATATTGGATGAAATATATATAATGGATTTCGTCTAAAATTCGGTCTGATAAAGATTCTCGTTTTATGTTAATCAAATAGACTGATTACGCCAATATAGCTTTCATACCGTCCCTTTACAAGTGATGCCGACTATCATAGCACTCGCTCCAATTCCTTAATTGAGTTTATTTCTTAAGGATCCCATAAATTGGCAGTGTTTTCAAAATGAGGTCTAAGAAGTGAAAATAGCTAATTCCTCGTACTTGATCGTCACATTTTTCAAGCACTCTTTTCATGAATCCCAGCATACGGTTACCTGTACACATTATTTCACGTGATTTCCTCCTTAACGACTGTTTATTTACTTCTTCTACTGCACTGACCCTCTGATCGGAGGAAGTCCTCCCAGAACAACCACCGCTACCGAAGCACGCAGAACGTGCACGGAGGAGATGGACGATATTACTTCTACAGTGTACATTGTACACAATACGCTGTAAGCCAATGTGAGGGTGTGTAGAGCGGGTGAATATCACCAAAACATGCACTATTGACGTGCAATTAGGCTACTAGTTCGGAGGGTCGTCAAGGTAGTTCTTCAAAGGCTCAATAGCTGAACCATTTTTAAGTTGCCCTATAAAATTATTGGGTCTCTTCCACGGCCTTACAGCCTAGTACTTTCAGCACTTCAAACACACGTTGAAGTAATGAATAATCATAAAACATGTACTCCTGTAACTGTTGGTATTCCAATTATTTAAACTGAAATAAACAGAACACATAAAATATTGGTACTATCACGACCCAGGTTTCATCGCGAGATCATTATCGTCAGGCGAAAATTTATTTTTTAGTAGGTATTTGATTTTTCAGCTTCTGTTGTTATCCACACCTCACTGTCATCTTTTTACCAAGTGTGGAGTGATATTTTTTCAATATATCTAACCCTCCAAAATCATCATTAGTATTCATTAATAAATCAAGAATTATATTATAATTATACAGAGTTGATTACTCAATCCAGTTCCTCATTTGAAAAAAAAGCTAGAATCTAAATCAACGCTGCTTTTATGAGCAACTGTATTTCATATTTGTTGGTTTAAATTACGATATTTTTATAGAAACAGCAAGTATTTCTGCCGAACTTTCATTTAACCCAAAGCCGTACTCGTAAATATGCATAATAATAATCCTTCAAAATGATAATGCCTCCCGAGATAGAGTTAACCCTAATTTATTTAGCAGTCATACCTTGTATAGCAAGAAAGGAAAATGTGCCACGAGCCCACGTGGAACCCACCATTAATAAGCATAGGACTTATTTGCATATTACGCGTGATGATGATTGTATCTCAGTGTTTTGGAGTGCTTTAAATTTAAAATATTACTATTTAATTATTACTTTTAGGATAAGGCATTTGAGGTAAAGTTTAATCGAATGCTAATAAATGATGATCTCGAAGAGCGGTTATTTGATTATTTATTCAAGTATCAGCAAGTCATAAAACCTACAATATTATCTTTTAAATTCCAAATTTCATGAGAAATAATCGAAAAAAAAATTACTAACAGAGTTATCACGCAAGGAAGACATAAGGAGACAACAACAATGACACCCTAATTGATTGCCGTAGCGTGATAGCACCCGTTGCTATGGTATTGGTCCACTCCATCATTCCTGGAGAATTCAAGGAGACTGGTGACGGAACATTTATTCGCGTGGTTTGTTGAGTTTGGAGCTGTGGAGAAATGGGAGCAAGACTGTGTAAGTAATAATTATCTTTCTTTCCAACGTTTTATCACTACGAATTCCATGACGACCATGGATTTTTTAATTTATCTGTAAAAGAAATTTTGTCCAAAACATGGTGGTTAAGGAATGCATTAATTATGACTAATCGCCTGCATGACTAAATTAACAGTACTGGTAGTAAAACGCTCTGATTTTACCAGTTTCCGTGAACTGTACGTATTTATGAATTATCAATAGATGTATGACAAAAGATTATTGGTGTAACATTGATTGCAATACTGCTTATAAGTAATAAAACAGGTAAGAGCAGAAGAAAACCTAATTATTATAGGAGATTGGAACGCTGTCGACGGCGAAGGTCAAGATAGAAGAATGACTAGAAAATATGGATTGGGAAATTGAAACGAAAGAGGAGAAAGACTCCTGGAGTTCTGCACACAACATAAATTAGTGGTTACTAATATATTGTGTAAAGATCGCAATCGAAGAAATACACGAGGAGGATGACAATTCTATTTCAAGAAATTGAAGAAAACTGTGAAAAAAATTTTGCAAAGAAAAGATGTAAAGGACACTCAACATCAGCTGGCATTTCAGAAAGCAGTAGGAATTAACATAGGAGAGGACCTGACTGAGATACCAGTAGAAGGGCGTTGGGAAAATTTTAAATATGGAATACAGGAGGCCGCAAAAAAAGGTCTTGGAAGAAGAAAAGTTGCCATGAAGAAGCCATGTATCACGGATGGAGTCTTTAACCTGATTGAATAAAGAAGAATGTACATAATGCGAAAAAACAAGATGTTTAGCTTTGCTATAAAAGAATAAGGAACGAAGCAAGTCGAAAGGCCAGGAGAGCTAGAGAATTATTAATGTTTACATCGAGAGTGCAACAAATGAAATCAAGGGAAAGTGCCCTGGAATTCAAATCCATGGAGAAACACTCCGCATGATACAATTCGCTAATGACATAACAGAGACAGAGAAGGATCTGAAAAAGATGCTAAAAACAATGAAAAGTACAATGGCGAGGCAACAGCTGGACGAAGCAAGAAAGAAAGAGTCAGCAGAAATGCTTAGGTATAGGAGACATTCTATCTAGTGAAGATTCTACTTACAGCCCTGCAAATACCAGTTTAGAAGTAAGGTGGCAATTCATGACACCGTATATCTGGAGCAGGTTTCTTTACAGCAGGGAGGAATGGATGAAGACAGCATCGGAGTAGAAAAGGGTGGAACATTCGAAATATGGAGCTACCGTAGGAAGATGATAAAATCGATCGATCGAATGACATGTGAAGAAGTCTAAAAAAGGGTGGGAGAAAAGAGAAATCTGCACATATATCTGCATATATATTCCATATAGCATAGCTCCAGAAATACGCACTTGTGAAATATTTTCTCACTTCCACGCTTGTATATTCAGCTCTAAGCGGAATCTTCTTCTGGTAAAATGACCGTTTCGCTTGAGCAATTCTACTGGAAATTTCTCTTTTACTTCGTCGTTCGCTGGTTACTCGGCTTCCCAGGCATAAGAACTCTTCCACAACCCGCGATTTTTTGTTTTCCTATCTTAACATTGGTCCTGACTTATTTTCTCGTATTGCATATAAATACCTTAGTTTTCCTTAAATTGATCATTAGAAGATATCTGGACATAGTTTTCGCCATATTTCGTAGGGCCTTCTTTATATCTCCTTCTGTTCCGCCAAGACTGCCCATTTGTCGGCGAATTGTAGCATACTAATTTTCTCCCCGTGGATATTCACTCCCTGAGAATTATCTATGACTACTTGGAATGCTTTATAGATGTGGAAAGGATATAAATTGAACAATAGTGGACATGGAATAATACGGGAGACAGTACATATCCTTGCCTCACTTCTTTTTTTATCTTGTTTTATGCTCGTGGAATACTGATCTTAAGATTGGAGCTCCCAAATTATTCTTATCGACTTTAGTTTCCTCTTCTAATAGGTCCGCTCTAAGATTGCTTCCATTGAACAATTCTTCCAAATATTACTTCCATCTCTTCACTTACCCTCATGTTCAATTAAGTGTTCTCCATCTTGTCACTTATGCAGTTACGTGTTGCAGCTCGTTCTTTGAAATGAATTCTCCCCATCCCTAGTCAAAAAACACATTTCCATTAGCGAGGTTTAAAATGGTACATCTTCGCATAGATCATTCATCCACATATCCCTTGATTTTGTCACTTTACAGTTTACTTCCTAATTCATTTGTAGTGCATATGCCTATCTTCAGTTTTCACATTTTATATTATCTTCTCTCTCCAATTATAAATCTTCTCATGGAAGCCTTATCTTTAAATTGAACACTTTTCTTCCCCCCAAAGCTTCTTTTGCTGCTTTCTGTAGTCCGATTTTGATCTTGTGTTATCTCTTTTCTACTGATTTCAAAGATAATCCTCATATTTTTTTTCCACAACCTTCTTAAAGGTCAGCCTTGTGGAGGTTTATTTAGTTTCTCTACTTGCCACATGCTCTTCATTGATTTCTTAAGTTTCTTAAATTTTAATTGGCATTTCATCATCAACAAGTAGTAGTCACTTTCAATAGCTGCTCCCTGTCAGCTTTTGCAGTTCTTCACCTGGATTCTGAACCTCACCTTCACTGAAATTGTTGCTTCTTTTTCTGTCTCCGGGAATTTTCTAGGTAAATCTTCTCTGTTTGTGGTTTTTAAACAATATGTTTGCCACCACCCAGTTGTTGTGTTGTGTGCAGAATTCTATAAGTCTTCCTCCCTCTAATTTCGATTTCCGAAGCCACATTTTCCGGTTATTTTTCCATCTTTGCCTTCGACAACGACAGCGTTCCAATCTGTACATATTAAATGTCTAGAATTAGAAGTGAAATGAAATTAAAATCCAGTAGTTGTATCTTAGATCCAAAACTGAAACAAAAGTCAAAAACTTATGCCAGGATCCGGTTCAGAATACGGATACGAAGAAAAACCTGGATCCATCCATTACTAATTCGTTGTGAATATTTCAACATATCATTTTCCGTTTTCATCCCCTGCAACAAAGTTTTCTATATACTTAATGTTAATTTCTTTTATTTTTCACGGCAAATTTATTCGTGAAGAATATGAACTTTTAAGAAATATTTAATTTCTTATCAGAAAATCACAAAACTCATACGACGGGAAAAAATGACCATAGCAATTACATTGTTTCTGATCTATTATAAAAAATAATAAATTAATGTATTCGAAGTTTTTGTATTATAAGTTAATATGTACATTGATATATTAGTTAAACATCACCATTTATCAAAATAATTTTTGCATAATTTTGTAAAGCGATCACAATATTTACACTTAGTCATCAAATGATAATCAACTGTTTGCATAGATGCGCTCGAGAATACAATATGAATGTTGCAGAGGATGTTAGAATCATAAACATTTGATCATGCCTACACTAGTATATATGTGACGACTTTCGTCTCTCTTCCTCAGGTTGCTGCGTGAGAAGTAAGGAGGAGGAGGAGGAAGAGGAGGTGGTGATGGGGTTGGGTGAGGGTCGGGTTGGGTTGGGAGAGGGTTGGGAAGGGGTGGGCGGGATTGGGTTGGGTGGGGTTGGGGTGGGCGAGGGTGGGGATGGGGAGGGTGAAGGGGTGGGGGGTAGGGTAGGGGAGGACAACGACCAAAATTCTTTGTATTTCAATGGCGAAATTTTGGGGGGACACGCGGAAGGTGACGATGAATCCGATGAAAATTCTATGTTGGGGTTTGTCGGGGAAATTTTGGGGGGAAACGTTAACGCGGAAGGTGACGATGATTCTGATCAAAATTCTTTGTTGGGTGTTGTGGGCGAAATTTTGGGGGGTGATGCGATTGATGTTGATGCGGAAGGTGACGATGATGAACAAAATTCCCTGTTGGGCTTTGTGGGTAACATTTTGGGGGGCGATGAAAATTTGGAAATGGGTGAAAATGAGGGGGAGCAAAATTTCGAAGATAGGGATTGGCTTGCGATGGGGGATGGGGGTTTCGACCAAGAAAATTTTGAACTTTTCGTAGAGGGAATCGAAGTGGAGGTGGAGGGAGGAATAAATTTTGGTGGGGTGGTTGGGGGCGGGGCGGGAGGGGAGGGTGGGGTTGGGGGGGAGGGTGGGATGGGAGGGGAGGGTGGGGAGGGTGGGGTGGGAGGGGTTGATTTGAGGGCTGGGGGGGATGGGTAAGGGAGGGTTGGGGTGGGTTGTGGGGAGGAGGGGGGGTGTGGTGGGTGGGTGGGGTGGGGCATGGGTGACAGCCCATGCCCCGGCCCAACGTTCCTTAATTTCTGTATTCTCTGTATATCTCGAGAACAAGTGACAAGAGGGGGCCAACCCAGTCATTTAGTCCATCGGGTAGGTGTGGTGGCTTCCGTACTGATCTCCGATTCCGAGGAATATCGGCAGTTGCAGAAAACATGCATCGAGAATCTGACAAGCACTTCAATACTTTCGGGAGACAACAGGGAGTGAAGTACTTGGTTCAACGCATTGGACGTAAAAATGTTGTCCCCTTGGCGCAACCTTGGTTCATAAATGAAACTCCTGATTACTGATGTCGGATGCAAACTTTGACATTCCTGACGCCAGCTGCACAAAAGTTTCTTGAAGATTATCAAGATTTATGTGCACACATGAGCACAAAATCAGTGTTTCGGAATAACCAACGAGAATCTTGCATTTTCATCGAAAAAACGGACAGTTTGAAATATTAAACGCCATAGATACATCGTGAAAGCTTCACATCATAAGCAGGTAACTATATGATTAAATTCTACAATTACCTTCTCTTAGAGCAAAAAAGACGTGTGTAATTATTAAGTGGATTGCCAAAAGAATCCTATTTAGTGATATAATACTTTACGGGAATAGTCAAATATGATTGAGCCTGAGCATGGTATGGCTTCAATAAATATTTGATCTAACTCTTTACATATTTTTCTGTAATATAACAAGTGAAATAAATGTTGTCAATATTAAGAATAGATTTTGTATGGAACAACTGCTGAAGATTTTAGTTACAGCTTGCTGTGAATATAGCTAGATGTAAATATTAGTTACGTGTGTCCGGAATCACGAATAATGAGGAGTGCTACTTTGAACACAAGCGTTTTTGGTCACAGGCGTTAAATGACACACTTTCAAGTATCGCGTCCTAATCTACCATTTTGAAGTTATAAACCTGATGCAAATTTTTATTACACTTGTAGATGTTAATATTATGTTCAAAAAATGAAAAATATTTTTTTTCCATTTTATGAAATCTCATACCTATTCATAACACACTTTTTCTATTGTCAGAACTCAAATGGCGGACATCGTCAACAATAGTAAAAAAATGTCTTGAAAGCAAAAAACAGCAAAATTGGTCACCAATCCCCTCCTCCACAAATGCTAGTAATCGTCAACAACAGTAACAAAATGTCTTGAAAGCAGCAAACAGTCGAATCAGTCACAAATCTCGTACCCCTCTCAGCAAACAGTAAAATTGTTGTCAAAACGCACCCAAAGTGGAATATCATTTGGCTCACCATTATGCGGGAATCATCTCCAAGAAACCTGGGATTCTAATCCTGACATCTTCTCGAGTCACTCAGGAAGACATATGGTTTTCAAGGATGTCAACAAAGAAATATTATTTCCCTGAAACCTATTTTGAGAACGGTTAATTCATCCGATATTGAAGTTGCTTTCTATTCCGGGATAAAATAAGTCCCTTCCTCACAAATGAAGCTGGAATTAAAGGTATTTGTGCTCCTCAGCGAAAATTTATTCAATCGATGAAATTGACACCCTTAATGTTTAAAAAGGACGGTCCCACAACAATTCTTATGTTCACTGCTTTTGATCTTACAGATGACCAGTCAAAAAGAAGGCTATTTGATATTTTCAACGGAAAAATAGAATCAGCAGAACTTATTCCCATTTTCTCCTCGCTCCTTGCTCACCTTCAACGACCCCATCGTGTCACGAGTCTCCAACTACATACAAGGGAACTCTCCTGTTTCAAATATTCTCCTTTTCTCCAACCGGTGTCATCTCCGAATCAGAATGAACCGAATGTCTTGTGGCCTTGAAGCCTTCGATGTTCAATTAAGAAAAATTGGATGATGAGCCTGGTACTCTCCTGTCGGGTTCAATCCGAAGCAAAGTGAACGCTGGACGCCTGATTCTCCTCAGAATGAAAGGTTTGCGAGTGCTTTCCCAGCAGATGCCATTGTAATGTACTAGCCATTTTCACAATTATGCCTGGTTGGATGATTGGAAAAGTGGTAATTAATTAATGTCGGAATCTTTTCATTGATTTTAATAATTCTCTACTTCAGGGTCTCATCTGGGATCTAATAATTCACAGTAAGTGTGAAAAATAAACTCTTAAATAGCGTAACGCAAATGGCACGCATCGCCAACAAGTTTATTAATTTGGATTGAAACTAGTAAACAGCAAAACTGGTCACAAAACCTTTTTCTCCTCACAGTTGAATCTCGGTTAGTATACTGTAATGCGGGAATCATCTCTAAGAAAGTTGGGACTCCAATATTTTTATCTTCTCAAGTCACTGAAGACGGAATTGGTTTTCTTGGATTTCACAATACCAGGATTCTTTCCGTGTATCAACTCTAAGAATAGAGAAGTTTACCTATCTTGATATAAAGTATACCGTCATTGCCATGTAATTTAATGAAACTGCATTGAATATTATCCGCGCTCCTCAGTGACAGTCAAATGATTAAATCGATTAAAAGAATTGCCCTGATTGTTTATAAAGGACATTTATAATATTTACTGTTTTTGGTCTTACAGATGGCAAGTGGAAAAAAACGCCAGATCATATTTTCAATGACAAAATTTGATCACCAGTATTTGTTCCTATCTGCTCCTCTCTCCTCGCTCCCTGCTCTCCTTCAACGCCTTCGTATCACCTTTCTTGAAACAAAAAAAAAGCGATGTCCTCTGTAGTAAATATTCTCCTGCTCTCCAACCTCTGTCATCTCCGAATCAGAGTGAATCCTGCAGCCTTCGGGTAACAACAAAGAAAAATTCTATGATGAGCCTTGTAGACTTCTGTCGGGTTCAATCAAAGCTTCAGTGAATGCCAGACGCATGGCTTTCCTCGGGATGAACGGTATGAGTTCTTTTCCTTCACACGTCATTATAAAATACTAGCCGTTTATTCCTAATGCCTAGTTTCATAATTTTAGTATGTATTGTTCTTGCATGTCAGAATCTTGTCATATTTTTAAAGATTGCTCTACTTAGGGTCTCATTCGGTATCTAAACATACACAGTAATTGCAAAAAATAAATGCCTCTAAGGAACAGAACACAAAGGTACACATTATGAACTAGAGTAAGAAATTGTCTTGAAAGAAGTGAACACCATAATTGGTCACAAAACCTCTCCTACTCTCAGTGGATATTAAGTAACGGCTCCCCACTAGATCAACGCATAGATACAAAATATCTTTTCGTTTACCTAAATATGGGAATGGGTGTGTTTACTCGGAACTGAAATCTCAATTTTGTACACGAAATCGTTAGATGGAAACGAAAAAAGAATTTTAGTGAAAAAATAATCTTCTAACTACAATCATTCACTCATAAATCAGAAATGTAAATAAGCAAAAGGTGACGCCCACCGAAAATGCTGCTGTGGTAACCTTGACGTCATTTCCTCTCGTCCTTGACTGCTTTTAGGGGAGGAGAAGGGTGTGGAGGGGGATTCTCGGAAGGTGTGCTCTCACAGATGCTGTCGCAACTGCTCGTATTGGCCGAGTCAGCTGTGTCCTCCCCCCCCTCCCATTGCGATAAGGTAAAGTAGCTTCGCGGGCTCAGTTGTGATTGCACGAAGTCAATATACGTCAGAGGTTGCGCCACGCCCACTTTTCCGAAAGGGTTAAAAACATCAGTTTTTCGCCGCCTATAACTCGAGAAATAATTGACGGATCATAAAACGGAAATATACCGGTCTTTTTATTTTAAAAACTCTATCAGATTCCGCAATAAAAATATGGTGAACGACCTTATTGCCTCCAAGAATGCTGGGACCTTTGATGATTTCTAATGATGACTTGAAGAGTACTTCCAAAACACGAGAGTTTTCTTTTAGGCACCACAATAACTGAATAAACGGTACCGTTAATAAAATGTTGAAACCATTCCTAAACAGCGTTTACCAGATATCCTGATCCGGAAGTACTGATATTCTAAGCGATATTTACTCTGTTATAGGTGAACTTTGACACTTAATAAGGGAATGACGATTGCGAGGAATGAAAACTACCGTAGAAGAATAATTGATTCAACCTGTATGCTCAACGAAATTCGTCAATTCCTCAGCGGCTGTGGACAGCGGCATCTTCGATCGAGAGAAGAGAGGTTCCTCGATGATACCTCCTGAGGCTATCAACTGAGAAGACCAAGAACACAAAGGAATGATTTTGTTATGTTAGACTCCGGCGAAAGTGAAGATCGGTTTTATTTGTTGTAATAAAGCGAACGAAAACAATTTGTCGACTGATTATCCAATTTTAATCCGAGAACCGCGGATTAATTTTCACTTCATTTGACATAATTTAAACTCTTTCCCACGATTGCAGCTTTTCTCTGGCTGTCGATATAAAAACTCCACCGTATGTTTTATTTCAATCATTGTTCATCATCATCATCAATGGTCGACAATCCTAGGAGTGAAATTCACGCAGCTTTCAACTCCATTCTTATATCAGCCAATCTTTTCATTTTGTCGTAATTCTTGCCTTTTACATGCTTCACAACCTGTTCCATGTATCTTATACGAGGCCTGCCTTTTCTATTATTACCTTAAACTTTTCCCTCGACGATAGTCTACATCATGTCTCATGATATGACCGATTAAGTGTTCCCTTGGTCTTTGTAGAGATGTCAGCAGACTTCTCTTTTCTCCTACTCTCCTAGCACTTCCTCATTACGTACTCGGTCGATCCATTTAGTCTTCAGCATTCTTCTGTAGCTCCATATTTCTAATGATTCCACCATTTTTTACTCCGCTGCTGTCATCGTCCATGCTTCACTACCGTTAAGAAACATTCTCCAGATGTATGTTCTGTTCACAACCCTCACTGTCTCTGCTATAAGTCCTATTTCATCAGCGATTCGCAGCATGCTTATTTATTCTCCGTGGATTGTCACTCCAGTAGACTTCTCTTTCTTTCATTGATGGCTCTCTCGATGTAAATATTAAAAATTTCGGGTGAGAGTGAACAACGTTTTCTCACTCCTTTCTTTTTTCTTGCCTCTTCCAAGCTGGGTCCAGATTTAATTACATCTACTTGGTTTTGATACAGCCTGTGGATAACTCTTCGGTCATTGTAGGACACTTCAATTCCCTTCAGGATTTCAAGCATTGAATCCCAATCTACGTTGTCAAAAGCCTTCTCTAAATCCACAAATGCTCTAAACCTCGGCTTGTTCTTCTCCATTCTCTTCTCTATGAGCAAACGAAGGGCCAATATTGCTTCCCTTGTACCCTTACTTTTCCTGATTCCGAATTTTTCTTCATCCAGGAACACCTCAGCTTTTCCTTATATTGTTCTGTAGAGTATACTGGTCAGTTTCTTCGATGATGTGTCGTTAGGCTTATAGTCCCTAAACTTTCGCATTTCTCCGCTCTGTTCTTCTTGAAAATAGGCATGATGACGTTTTTCTCGAAGTCCCTTGGTATTTCTCCTGTTTTGTACATGTAGCAGATTGGTTTGTAAAGATGAGTTAACGAGGGTTTTAATGTCTTCTCTTCGGAATTTTCAATTAGTTCTGCAGTAAAATCATCAATACCATAAGCCTTATTCATCCGAGGGTCCCTTACTGCAGCGTCAAATTCAGATCTTAATATTGATGCTCCCATATCACCCTTTTCCACTACGCATTCCTCTTCAATAGCTTTTGTACTGAGAATTTTTCCGTTCTGTTAACCTTCCAGACATTCTTTCCATCTCTTTACTTTGTCCTCGTTAACAAAAAAAATTCTCCATTCTTGTCCCGTATGGCATTGCACCTTGCGCTGCGTTCCTTAAAGTGGTTCCTTGCTAACCTGTAGGCAGATTCTACCTACTTCACTGGTCACTGGTCCATCATGGTCACTGTCCATGTCTGTCCCAGGGTAGCTTTTGCAGTCCTTTACTTCGTTTCTAAATCTCTTCTTCACTAAAATGTAGTCTATTCGGCATTTCTTCTCTCTCCTGGAATTTTCTACGAGTCTCTTCTTCGGTTGTGATTTTCAAGTAATATGTTGGCGACCAGTGGTGGCAGATTTTTTTACCCTCAACCAGCCCAAACACCGCTCTTAACCCATCCCAATCCCTTTCATTTCTCGCCGTACACCAAGATTTAAACAAATGTTAATGAAAAAGACCAGTTGTTCTAATTTCGATATAAAAATTTAATTATGATATGCTAAAATGTTCAATTCCTATTTATTTTGTCTCATCAAAGGAACAAACATTTTTGAAACATTACGAGCAAAGTTGACCAAAATGTCAACTATTGCAAGAGTTTTAGTGTTTTGAAAATCAACTATTCGCATTTTTAATGATTTCTATACATGCGACTTGTTTATGGTGATCATCATCAAGACATCAATCCTCAGATTGGCGTGATACAGCTCACTACTAAGTTCTTCTATCGGTTAATCTCTTCATATTTATGTAATTCTTCTCTTTCACATCCTTTATCACGTGTTCCATATATCTTGCACCAGGCTTTCTTTCGCCATTCTTGTCCCTCGACGATTGTCCTTATCACGCCATCATGGTTCATGAGTTGGCAGATCAAGTTCTCCCGTATTCTTCTCAGGATGTTCAGAAGACTTCTCTTTTTTCCGATTCTTCTAAGAACTTCCTCGTTACTTACCTGGTGGATCCATTTAATTTTCACCATTCTGCTGTAGCATCACATTTCGAATGCTTTCACCCTTTTCTTTTCCGCTGCTGTCATTGTCCATGCTTCGCTGCCATAAATAAACACGCTCCAGATGTACGTTCTGATGAATTGTTTCCTTAATTCTACGCTTGTAATTCTAGCGGTAAGTAGACTCTTCTTTTGATAGAATGCCCTTTCGCCTGGGATATTCTGCTTACTACTTCTTGCTTCGTCCGTCGTTCGGTACTTGGCTTCCAAGGTAACATAACTCTTTCACCTCTTCATGCTTATGTTTTCGTAGTTTAAATTTGGTTTAGGCCTCTTCTCTCTTGCTGCACACCAGTATCTTAGTCTTCTTATTATTTATCTTCAGCTGATATCTGGCCATTGTCCTTTCCATGGTTATCAGCATCTTATTCAGATCTCTATCTGTCTCTGCTATGAGCGCTATGTCATCTGCGAATCTCAGCATGTTAATTTTTTTCTCCATGGATATTAACCCCAGAAGACTTCTGTTTGATTTAATTCAAGGCTCTCCCGATATAAACATTAAAAATTACTGGAGACAGTGCGCAAGCCTTGTCTCCATGTTTTCCTTATTCTTGCCTCAATCGTTAATTGAGAGTTTCTTTATTTGAATACCGACTTTTACCTTATCGAATTTTCCTTTTTAAATGGGGAATAACTTCATTATAAGTTCTAATGTTGCAATGCTCCATTATTAATGTCTTTTTTAAAAATTGAAAATCGTTGATTTTTCCACAGGAAATGAAGAGCATTCCATTAATACTAAACATAATTTGGAAGTGCTTAAATCAATGCTTAAATAATTTAAATTTCCAATTCTCAATAAATTACAAATATTCCTAACTGCTCGATCATGTTGGTAGGGTTTCGCGTCAGGACTCTAGTCAGTGATACTTAGCTGTTTTTGGATCAAGGTCATTGACATCATTCAAAAGAAAAAGAAAACATTTTTCGAGTAGTTCAGAATTCGAAATGGAGTGCGTAAAGCTTTCCTTGGAACAATCTATCTCTTCAAATTTGATGCACCTAGTATTCCCTTTGAATTTACTATCTTCTTTTCCTTCTTTAAATAATGTAGGAAATACTACTATAACTCGTTGACACTTTTATTTCTGATTTATTGATTTCTCTCTGCAACTCCAGCCTACCTACTAGTGATATTTTTCGCGGAAATCTGCCGACCACTTAATATTTTTATGCATTTGTAAACTTGTGGTCACCAATTGAAGCATGTTATTCATTCGTCAACACCATCAACCCCTAAAAGAGGGTCGAAACTATTAGCTTGAAGAGAAAAATGGGGCGCACAATTTTAGGCACACTCAAAAAGAAAAAAATATTCGAAAAAGCGAATTGACATAATATTAAGGATTCTGCAATGATATTGATGTATTGATGTTTGAAGCAATTGAATTAAAAAAATAACCCTATAAAAATTATAATAAATGAACCATTTAGAGAAGAGACATTAGCTTTATTATATAAATAAATTTTTTATTGCGTATCACATTTTTATTATTTTTCTGTAATCATGTTTTCACTTTCCCCTTATTTAGCCTTGTGTCTCATTCTCCACTTCTTCCGCTAGCATTTATACTGTTTTCGATTTGGCCATCATAAACGAAATAGTAACTATCGTTAGAGCTATGCTAATATACGCTTTCATGCAGATTGTTCATTCATCGGCTAGGGGACAATGGAGAGCGGAATCGCTTTAAGCACGAGATTTATTATTTAGTGAAAACACCCTGATAAAGTCATTAACCTGTATTCTATACTGTCGATCACTAGGAATGAGAGGAGTAATAGAAAGCGCAGAGATAACATGTGGCGTCTTTTTCCAGGTCGATAACGTCACATACTCAAGTCTCGATTCGAATTTCAACTTGCTGCTGGTGTCGATATTGTCATATGATCAGTGATAGCTAGATGGTTAAATTTCTCCCTCCCCGTTAAGAGTTCTCAATATGCTACGTAATAAGTAGATAGGTGGATGTAATGTAGTCAGTATTGTGTGTAACTGGAAATTGTCCTTAAATATATTGACTCATTGTAACTGCACCAACACATGCATGTAAAATTCAATGTTTTTTGGATAGAAACAAATGCGCAAACCATTTATAAATATTACACCACGGGGCACCAGGCCGATGCATATATGATAATATCAAATCATATACGCTATTAGCACTTCTAATAGAGTACACAAACTTTGAAAAAGTGAGGAATCTTGAAGTGGTTAGGTAGGTATCCACACTTGGAGTTGTAGAGAGAATTTCGAGAGGCCCAATCCACCATTCATTCACACCACTGCAAAAATGAAACTGAACACTCCAGTGCAGTTCTTTGGAGACTAGAAAGCGTCCTCTCCAAAGTATAAACAGCGTAAAGGGATCCGCGGTGTCATAAAATGCACCCTTCGCCGGACGCCCAACCGCAGTGCTGGGGGCGGGGGAGTTTGGGCCGTGCAACACAAGCTGTGGGTTGGTGGCCTCCAAGAGACAATAATCCTGTGTGCACCTGCATCTTAGACCCCTAAAATGGTTTAAGGAATGCATGCTGTCTCAATTAAAAGTGTAAGTATTCGTCGGTAGGCGATGTCAAGTTGGTAAGAAGAGTAACTCAAAAGGTGCACCCGAGAAATGCATTGTTTCGATGACTCCTAGACTTCTCCGCGTGTTAAAATAATAAATTTTTTCGTGTTTCCTTCAAAATATAATGCATGGATGATATTTTCAATGTTTGTGTCTCTAAAATATCAATAGCGGTGTGAATACTGTTACATTGCACACTTCCACACACTTGCAGGTTGGTTGAACCAGCGTCGATCGCGCGATCGAATAATAAATGTGGCGTTTTATTTCGTCATTCGGCGTCGCAAACATTAGCAGCATAACTCATCGGTATCACACTTAGAAAGATTTGTAGAGTTTTCCATTATAATTTACTCCGTGATGGTTGGGGTTGCAATTTACTTTCTCTCTACGTGTGATCCATAAAAGTTCAGCAAGGGATTAATTTTGAAGCATTCGTGACCTAATTGAGTGTAGATTATTGTTGCGAAATTTGTGCATTGACAACATGCAAATTGTTGAGTCATCTCAAATATATCGAATTAAATTTCCTTCCTTTTCCTTAGACCTCACCATGTTCAGTCGTGCCAGAGCACTATTTCATCCTATGGACAGCCTTCGAGACGGTTATAAGTACGTAATACTTTCCCACAGAGGCAAAAGACATTTACTTTATAATTTGGGCATTAGGGCATCCATTTTTGTTGGTAGCTGTATTATTGGCGATAGTGGATAATTCCATTTCTTCAGTCTTTGTAGCCGTTTCGAACCGAGGTTAAATAGGAATATTCAATAAACAATGCTAGAAAAGACACATTTCTGTAAACAGGGCGACTATCATTAATATGGTAAAATTTATCGAACAGAATCTCAACGAGTCTGATGCTTTTCACCAAACACTATGTCGGATCTTAGAATTTACCTAAAGCTTGGTGAATATCATCAAACTCTTACGACAATCGAATTGTTTCAGTAACTTAAGCCGTAATGTTTCCCGTTTTCAAGTCAATTCTTAACTACCGAAATTTTCAATAATCGGTTACCAAATCGTTCATTAATTTCATCTATCGCATGGTTATTCTTATTGAAAATGTAATAATTTATATCGAAAAATATCCTATCAAACATGTTCGATTTTATCTGGCAAACTATTTTTTCCGTGTAGGATGTCACAGTCAGCATAAGGATAACTATTAGCATAACTGCGAGATGAATTGGTTGGTTTTTGGACAGAATTCTGGGAATTCGTAAATTATTAATCAATGGTGTGTAGTTTGCCAAAATTCCAAGATTTACCAGAATGTCCCATTTTGCCTGATCAGAGACCTGATCAATTTAGATATGTAGCACATCAAGCGAATGTCATAGCAGTAAATGCTGCGCGCAAATGCTGATTTAGAGAGGAAACTGTGAGGAGAGCCAAGGGCAAACAACACGATAGCGTTACCGAAGGTGGTCAAAACTGAAAAATTCTCAGCGAGAAGACACGTTTCGAAGTGACTACACACCCGCTCAGGAAAAACGGTAGAGTCACCTCCCTGAAATGAGCACTTACATTTCACCTACATCGATAATATACTCTGCAAGCCAGGAAAGGTGAGTGGCAACGGGATGTTTTACAATCAACCCTATATATTTTGTGCTTAAATCGGAACAGTAACTATATTCGAGTATAGTATAGTAATAGTAAGTATGCAAAATCACGCTGTTAGTTGTTTAGCTACAAGTCCTTATACAAACATACCTATGATATCCACTGATACACTTCTATTTACACAATTGGAGATATTTACAGGTGTTCCTATCTCTAATTGTACGAGGAAATAATGCCATTTTGAATCTTCCGGTTCGGCAAACTAAATTTCTAATTTCATGATAATGGTCCAGTCTACCATAGGAAGTTAGAGTTCGTAAAGTATTTTAAACGTCATCAGTGAAAATATTGGATGTAATATATATAATGGATTTCGTCTAAAATTCGGTCTGATAAAGATTCTCGTTTTATATTAATCAAAAAGACTGATAACGCCAATATAGTTTTCATACCGTCCCTTTACAAGTGATGCCGACTATCATAGCACTCGCTCCAATTCCTTAATTGAGCTTATTTCTTAAGGATCCCATAAATTGGCAGTGTTTTACAAATGAGGTCTAAGAAGTGAAAATAGCTAATTCCTCGTACTTGATCGTCACATTTTCCAAGCACTCTTTTCATGAATCCCAGCTTACGGTTACCTTTACACATTATTTCACGTGTTTTCCTCCTCAGCGACTGCTTATTTACTTCTTCTACTGCACTGACCCCCTGACCGGAGGAAGTCCTCCCTAAGAAATCACCGCTACCGAAGCACGCAAAACGTGCATGGAGGAGATGGGCGATATTACATCTACAGTGTACATTTTACACAATACTCTGCAAGCCAATGTGAGTGTGTGTAGAAGAGGTGAATATCGCCAAAGAATGCACTATTAACGTGCAACTAGGCTTATAGTTCGGAGGTTCGTCACGATAGTTGCTCAAAGGCTCAATAGATGAATAATTTTTAAGTTGCCCGCTAAAATTATTGGGTCTCTTCCACGGCCTTACAGCCTGGTACGTTCAGCACTTCAGACACACGTTGAAGTAATGAATAATCATAAAACATGTACTCCTGTAACTGTTGGCATTCCAATTATTTAATCTGAAATAAACAAAACACATAAAATATTGGTACTATCACGACCCAGGTTTCATCGCGTGAGCATTATCGTCAGGCGAAAATTTTTTTTTTAGTAGGTATTTGAGTTTTCAGCTTTTGTTGTTATCCACACCTCACTGTCCTCTTTTTACTAACTGTGGAGTGATATTTTTTCAATTTGTCTAACCCTCCTAAATCATCATTAGCATTCAATATTAAATCAAGAATTATATTATAATTATACAGAGTTGATTACTCAATCCAGTTCCTCATTTGAAAAAAAAGCTAGAATCTAAATCAACGCTGCTTTTATGAGCAACTGTTTTTCATATTTGTTGGCTTAATTTAAGATATTTTTATAGAAACAGCAAGTATTTCTGCCAACCTTTCATTTAGCCCAAAGCCTTAACCGTAAATATGCATAATAATAATCCTTCAAAAAGATAATGCCTCTCTACAATTCTACAATTACCTTCTCTTAGAACAAAAAAGACGTGTGTACTTATTAAGTGGATTGCCAAAAGAATCCTTTTTAGTGAAATAATACTTTACGGGAATAGTCAAATATGATTGAGCCTGAGCATGGTATGGCTTCAATAAATATTTGATCTACCTCTTCACATATTTTTCTGTAATATAACAAGTGAAATAAATGTTGTCAATTTTAAGAATAGATTTTGTATGGAACAACTCCTGCTGTAGATATTAGTTACAGCTTGCTGTGAATATAGCTAGATGTAAATATTAGTTACGTGTGTCCGGAATCACGAATAATGAGGAGTGCTACTTTGAACACAAGCGTCTTTGGTCACAGGCGTTAAATGACACACTTTCAAGTATCACGTCCTAATCTACCATTTTGAAGTTATAAACCTGATGCAAATTTTTATTACACTTGTAGTCATTAATATTATGTTCAAAAAATGAAAAATATTTTTTTCAATTTTATGAAATCTCATACTTATTCATAACACTCTTTTTCTATTATCAGAACTCAAATGGCGGACATCGTCAACAATAGTAAAAAAATGTCTTGAAAGCAAAAAACAGCAAAATTGGTCACCAATCCCCTCCTCCACAAATGCTAGTAATCGTCAACAACAGTAACAAAATGTCTTGAAGGCAGCAAACAGTCGAATTAGTCACAAATCTCGTACCCCTCTCAGCAAACAGTAAAATTGTTGTCAAAACGCACCCAAAGTGGAATATCATTTGGCACACCATTATGCGGGAATCATCTCCATGAAACCTGGGATTCTAATCCTGACATCTTCTCGAGTCACTCAGGAAGACATATGGTTTTCAAGGATGTCAACAAAGAATAATTATTTCCCTGAAACATATTTTGAGAACGGTTAATTCATCCGATATTGAAGTTTCTTTCTATTCCGGGATAAATTAAGTCCCTTCCTCACAAATGAAGCTGGAATTAAAGGTATTTGTGTTCTTCAGCGAAAATATATTCAATCGATGAAATAAACACCCTTTATGTTTATAAAGGACGGTCCCACAACAATTCTTATGTTCACTGTTTTTGATCTTACAGATGACCAGTCGAAAAGAACGCTATTTGATATTTTCATCGGAAAAATATGATCATCAGAACTTATTCCCATTTTCTCCTCGCTCCTTGCTCACCTTCGTGTCACGAGTCTCCAACCACATACAAGGGAACTCTCCTGTTTCAAATATTCTCCTTTTCTCCAACCGGTGTCATATCCGAATCAGAATGAACCGAATGTCTTGTGGCCTTACAGCTTTCGGCGTTCAATTAAGGAAAATTCGATGATGAGCCTGGTACTCTCCGGTCTGGTTCAATCCGAAGCAAAGTGAACGCTGGACGCCTGATTCTCCTCAGAATGAAAGGTTTGTGAGGGCTTTCCCAGCAGATGCCATTGTAATGTACTAGCCATTATCACAATTATGCCTGGTTGGATGATTGGAAAACATGTAATTAATTAATGTCGGAATCTTTTCATTGATTTTAAGAATTCTCTAATTCAGGGTCTCATCTTGGATCTAATAATTCACAGTAAGTGTGAAAAATAAACTCTTAAATAGCGTAACGCAAATGGCACGCATCGCCAACAAGATTATTAATTTGGATTGAAACTAGTAAACAGCAAAACTGGTCACAAAACCTTTTTCTCCTCACAGTTGAATCTCGGTTAGTATACTGTAATGCGGGAATCATCTCTAAGAAAGTTGGGACTCCAATATTTTTATCTTCTCAAGTCACTGAAGACGGAATTGGTTTTCTTGGATTTCACAATACCAGGATTCTTTCCGTGTATCAACTCTAAGAATAGAGAAGTTTACCTATCTTGATAAAAAGTATACCGTCATTGCCATGTAATTTAATGAAACTGCATTGAATATTATCCGCGCTCCTCAGTGACAGTCAAATGATTAAATCGATTAAAAGAATTGCCCTGATTGTTTATAACGGACATTTATAATATTTACTGTTTTTGGTCTTACAGATGACAAGTGGAAAAAATGGCCAGATCATATTTTCAATGACAAAATTTGATCACCAGTATTTGTTCCTATCTGCTCCTCTCTCCTCGCTCCCTGCTCTCCTTCAACGCCTTCGTATCACCTTTCTTGAATCAAAAAAAAGCGATGTCCTCTGTAGTAAATATTCTCCTGCTCTCCAACCTCTGTCATCTCCGAATCAGAGTGAATCCTGCAGCCTTCGGCTAACAACAAAGAAAAATTCTATGATGAGCCTTGTAGACTTCTGTCGGGTTCAATCAAAGCTTCAGTGAATGCCAGACGCATGGCTTTCCTCGGGATGAACGGTATGAGTTCTTTTCCTTCACACGTCATTATAAAATACTAGCCGTTTATTCCTAATGCCTAGTTTCATAATTTTAGTATGTATTGTTCTTGCATGTCAGAATCTTGTCATATTTTTAAAGATTGCTCTACTTAGGGTCTCATTCGGTATCTAAACATACACAGTAATTGCAAAAAATAAATGCCCCTAAGGAACAGAACACAAAGGTACACATTATGAACTAGAGTAAGAAATTGTCTTGAAAGAAGTGAACACCATAATTGGTCACAAAACCTCTCCTACTCTCAGTGGATATTAAGTAACGGCTCCCCACTAGATCAACGCATAGATACAAAATATCTTTTCGTTTACCTAAATATGGGAATGGGTGTGTTTACTCGGAACTGAAATCTCAATTTTGTACACGAAATCGTTAGATGGAAACGAAAAAAGAATTTTAGTGAAAAAATAATCTTCTAACTACAATCATTCACTCATAAATCAGAAATGTAAATAAGCAAAAGGTGACGCCCACCGAAAATGCTGCTGTGGTAACCTTGACGTCATTTCCTCTCGTCCTTGACTGCTTTTAGGGGAGGAGAAGGGTGTGGAGGGGGATTCTCGGAAGGTGTGCTCTCACAGATGCTGTCGCAACTGCTCGTATTGGCCGAGTCAGCTGTGTCCTCCCCCCCCTCCCATTGCGATAAGGTAAAGTAGCTTCGCGGGCTCAGTTGTGATTGCACGAAGTCAATATACGTCAGAGGTTGCGCCACGCCCACTTTTCCGAAAGGGTTAAAAACATCAGTTTTTCGCCGCCTATAACTCGAGAAATAATTGACGGATCATAAAACGGAAATATACCGGTCTTTTTATTTTAAAAACTCTATCAGATTCCGCAATAAAAATATGGTGAACGACCTTATTGCCTCCAAGAATGCTGGGACCTTTGATGATTTCTAATGATGACTTGAAGAGTACTTCCAAAACACGAGAGTTTTCTTTTAGGCACCACAATAACTGAATAAACGGTACCGTTAATAAAATGTTGAAACCATTCCTAAACAGCGTTTACCAGATATCCTGATCCGGAAGTACTGATATTCTAAGCGATATTTACTCTGTTATAGGTGAACTTTGACACTTAATAAGGGAATGACGATTGCGAGGAATGAAAACTACCGTAGAAGAATAATTGATTCAACCTGTATGCTCAACGAAATTCGTCAATTCCTCAGCGGCTGTGGACAGCGGCATCTTCGATCGAGAGAAGAGAGGTTCCTCGATGATACCTCCTGAGGCTATCAACTGAGAAGACCAAGAACACAAAGGAATGATTTTGTTATGTTAGACTCCGGCGAAAGTGAAGATCGGTTTTATTTGTTGTAATAAAGCGAACGAAAACAATTTGTCGACTGATTATCCAATTTTAATCCGAGAACCGCGGATTAATTTTCACTTCATTTGACATAATTTAAACTCTTTCCCACGATTGCAGCTTTTCTCTGGCTGTCGATATAAAAACTCCACCGTATGTTTTATTTCAATCATTGTTCATCATCATCATCAATGGTCGACAATCCTAGGAGTGAAATTCACGCAGCTTTCAACTCCATTCTTATATCAGCCAATCTTTTCATTTTGTCGTAATTCTTGCCTTTTACATGCTTCACAACCTGTTCCATGTATCTTATACGAGGCCTGCCTTTTCTATTATTACCTTAAACTTTTCCCTCGACGATAGTCTACATCATGTCTCATGATATGACCGATTAAGTGTTCCCTTGGTCTTTGTAGAGATGTCAGCAGACTTCTCTTTTCTCCTACTCTCCTAGCACTTCCTCATTACGTACTCGGTCGATCCATTTAGTCTTCAGCATTCTTCTGTAGCTCCATATTTCTAATGATTCCACCATTTTTTACTCCGCTGCTGTCATCGTCCATGCTTCACTACCGTTAAGAAACATTCTCCAGATGTATGTTCTGTTCACAACCCTCACTGTCTCTGCTATAAGTCCTATTTCATCAGCGATTCGCAGCATGCTTATTTATTCTCCGTGGATTGTCACTCCAGTAGACTTCTCTTTCTTTCATTGATGGCTCTCTCGATGTAAATATTAAAAATTTCGGGTGAGAGTGAACAACGTTTTCTCACTCCTTTCTTTTTTCTTGCCTCTTCCAAGCTGGGTCCAGATTTAATTACATCTACTTGGTTTTGATACAGCCTGTGGATAACTCTTCGGTCATTGTAGGACACTTCAATTCCCTTCAGGATTTCAAGCATTGAATCCCAATCTACGTTGTCAAAAGCCTTCTCTAAATCCACAAATGCTCTAAACCTCGGCTTGTTCTTCTCCATTCTCTTCTCTATGAGCAAACGAAGGGCCAATATTGCTTCCCTTGTACCCTTACTTTTCCTGATTCCGAATTTTTCTTCATCCAGGAACACCTCAGCTTTTCCTTATATTGTTCTGTAGAGTATACTGGTCAGTTTCTTCGATGATGTGTCGTTAGGCTTATAGTCCCTAAACTTTCGCATTTCTCCGCTCTGTTCTTCTTGAAAATAGGCATGATGACGTTTTTCTCGAAGTCCCTTGGTATTTCTCCTGTTTTGTACATGTAGCAGATTGGTTTGTAAAGATGAGTTAACGAGGGTTTTAATGTCTTCTCTTCGGAATTTTCAATTAGTTCTGCAGTAAAATCATCAATACCATAAGCCTTATTCATCCGAGGGTCCCTTACTGCAGCGTCAAATTCAGATCTTAATATTGATGCTCCCATATCACCCTTTTCCACTACGCATTCCTCTTCAATAGCTTTTGTACTGAGAATTTTTCCGTTCTGTTAACCTTCCAGACATTCTTTCCATCTCTTTACTTTGTCCTCGTTAACAAAAAAAATTCTCCATTCTTGTCCCGTATGGCATTGCACCTTGCGCTGCGTTCCTTAAAGTGGTTCCTTGCTAACCTGTAGGCAGATTCTACCTACTTCACTGGTCACTGGTCCATCATGGTCACTGTCCATGTCTGTCCCAGGGTAGCTTTTGCAGTCCTTTACTTCGTTTCTAAATCTCTTCTTCACTAAAATGTAGTCTATTCGGCATTTCTTCTCTCTCCTGGAATTTTCTACGAGTCTCTTCTTCGGTTGTGATTTTCAAGTAATATGTTGGCGACCAGTGGTGGCAGATTTTTTTACCCTCAACCAGCCCAAACACCGCTCTTAACCCATCCCAATCCCTTTCATTTCTCGCCGTACACCAAGATTTAAACAAATGTTAATGAAAAAGACCAGTTGTTCTAATTTCGATATAAAAATTTAATTATGATATGCTAAAATGTTCAATTCCTATTTATTTTGTCTCATCAAAGGAACAAACATTTTTGAAACATTACGAGCAAAGTTGACCAAAATGTCAACTATTGCAAGAGTTTTAGTGTTTTGAAAATCAACTATTCGCATTTTTAATGATTTCTATACATGCGACTTGTTTATGGTGATCATCATCAAGACATCAATCCTCAGATTGGCGTGATACAGCTCACTACTAAGTTCTTCTATCGGTTAATCTCTTCATATTTATGTAATTCTTCTCTTTCACATCCTTTATCACGTGTTCCATATATCTTGCACCAGGCTTTCTTTCGCCATTCTTGTCCCTCGACGATTGTCCTCATCACGCCATCATGTCTCATGAGTTGGCAGATCAAGTTCTCCCGTCTTCTTCTTAGGATGTTCAGAAGACTTCTCTTTTCTCCGATTCTTCTTAGAACTTCCTCGTTACTTACCTGGTGGATCCATTTAATTTTCACCATTCTGCTGTAGCATCACATTTCGAATGCTTTCACCCTTTTCTTTTCCGCTGCTGTCATTGTCCATGCTTCGCTGCCATAAATAAACACGCTCCAGATGTACGTTCTGATGAATTGTTTCCTTAATTCTACGCTTGTAATTCTAGCGGTAAGTAGACTCTTCTTTTGATGGAATGCCCTTTCACCTGGGATATTCTGCTTACTACTTCTTGCTTCGTCCGTCGTTCGGTACTTGGCTTCCAAGTTAACATAACTCTTTCACCTCTTCCAGCTTATGTTTTCGTAGTTTAAATTTGGTTAAGGCCTCTTCTCTCTTGCTGCACACCAGTATCTTAGTCTTCTTATTATTTATCTTCAACTGATATCTGGCCATTGTCCTTTCCATGGTTATCAGTATCTTATTCAGATCTCTATCTATCTCTGCTATGAGCGCTATGTCATCTGCGAATCTCAGCATGTTAATTTTTTCTCCATGGATATTAACCCCAGAAGACTTCTCTTTGATTTAATTCAAGGCTCTCCCGATATAAACATTAAAAATTACTGGAGACAATGCGCAAGCCTTGTCTCCATCTTTTCTTTATTCTTGCCTCAATCGTTAATGGTGAATATCTTTATTTGAATACTGACTTTTACCTTGTCGAATTTTCCTTTTTAAATGGAGAATAACCTCACTATAAGTTCTAAAGTTGCAATGCTCCATTACTAATGTCTTTTTTAAAAAACGGATATCGTTGATATTTCCACAGGAAATGAAGAGCATTCTATTAATACTAAACATAATTTGGAAGTGCTTAAATCAATGCTTAAATAATTTAATTTTCCAATTCTCAATAAATGACAAATATTCCTAACTGCTCGATCATGTTGGTAGGGTCTCGCGTCAGGACTCTAGTCAGTGATACTTAGCTGTTTTCGGATCAAGGTCATTGACATCATTCAAAAGAAAAAGAAAACATTTTTCGAGTAGTTCAGAATTCGAATTGGAGTGCGTAAAGCTTTCCTTGGAACAATCTATCTCTTCAAATGTGATGCACCTAGTATTCCCTTTGTATTTACTATCTTCTTTACCTTCTTTAAATAATGTAGGAAATACTAGTATAACTCGTTGACACTTATTTATTCATGATTTATTGATTTCTCTCTGCAACTCCAGCCTACCTACTAGTGATATTTTTCGTGGAAATCTGCCGACCACTTAATATTTTTATGCACTTGTAAACTTGTGGTCACCAATTGAAGCATGTTATTCATTTGTCAACACCATCAACCCCTAAAAGAGGGTCGAAACTATTAGCTTGAAGAGAAAAATGGGGCGCACAATTTTAGGCACACTCAAAAAGAAAAAAATATTCGAAAAAGCGAATTGACATAATATTAAGGATTCTGCAATGATATTGATGTATTGATGTTTGAAGCAATTGAATTAAAAAAATAACCCTATAAAAATCATAATAAATGAACCATTTAGAGAAGAGACATTAGCTTTATTATATAAATAAATTTTTTATTGCGTATCACATTTTTATTATTTTTCTGTAATCATGTTTTCACTTTCCCCTTATTTTGCATTGTGTCTCATTCTCCACTTCTTCCGCTAGCATTTATACTGTTTTCGATTTGGCCATCATAAACGAAATAGTAACTATCGTTAGAGCTATGCTAATATACGCTTTCATGCAGATTGTTCATTCATCGGCTAGGGGACAATGGAGAACGGAATCGCTTTAAGCACGAGATTTATTATTTAGTGAAAACACCCTGATAAAGTCATTGTCCCTGTATTCTATTCTGTCGATCACTAGGAATGAGAGGAGTAATAGAATGCGCAGAGATAACATGTGGCGTCTTTATCCAGGTCGATAACGTCACATACTCAAGTCTCGATTCGAATTTCAACTTGCTGCTGGTGTCGATATTGTCATAAGATCAGTGATAGCTAGATGGTTAAATTTCTCCCTCCCCGTTAAGAGTTCTCAATATGCTACGTAATAAGTAGATAGGTGGATGTAATGTAGTCAGTATTGTGTGTAACTGGAAATTGTCCTTTAATATATTGACTCATTGTAACTGCACCAACACATGCATGTAAAATTCAATGTTTTTTGGATAGAAACAAATGCGCAAACCATTTATAAATATTACACCACGGGGCACCGGGCCGATGCATATATGATAATATCAAATCATATACGCTATTAGCACTTCTAATAGAGTACACAAACTTTGAAAAAGTGAGGAATCGAAGTGGTTAGGAAGGTATCCACACTTGGAGTTGTAGAGAGAATTTCGAGAGACCCAATCCACCATTCATTCACACCACTGCAAAAATGAAACTGAACACTCCAGTGCAGTTCTTTGGAGACTAGAAAGCGTCCTCTCCAAAGTATAAACAGCGTAAAGGGATCCGCGGTGTCATAAAATGCACCCTTCGCCGAACGCCCAACCGCAGTGATGGGGGCAGGGGAGTTTGGGCCGTGCAACACAAGCTGTGGGTTGGTGGCCTCCAAGAGACAATAATCCTGTGTGCACCTGCATCTTAGACCCCTAAAATGGTTTGAGGAATGCTTGCTGTCTCCGTTAAAAGTGTAAGTATTCGTCGGTAGGCGATGTCAAGTTGGTAAGAAGAGGAACTCAAAAGGCGCACCCGAGAAAAGCAGTGTTTCGATGACTCCTATACTTCTCCACGTGTTAAAATAAGAAATTTTTTCGTGTTTCCTTCAAAATATAATGCATGGATGATATTTTCAATGTTTGTATCTCTAAAATATCAATAGCGGTGTGGATACTGCTACATTGCACACTTCCACACACTTGCAGGTGGGTTGGACCAGCCTCGATTGCGCGATCGAAAAATAAATGTGGCGTTTTATTTCGTCATTCGGCGTCGCAAACATTAGCAGCATAACTCATCGGTATCACACTTAGAAAGATTTGTAGAGTTTTCCATTATAATTTACTCCGTGATGGTTGGGGTTGCAATTTACTTTCTCTCTACGTGTGATCCATAACAGTTCAGCAAGGGATTGATTTTGAAGCATTCGTGAGCTAATTGAGTGTAGATTATTGTTGCGAAATTTGTGCAATGACAACATGCCAATTGTTCAGGCATCTCAAATATATAGAATTCAATTTCCTTCCTTTTCCTTAGACCTCACCATGTTCAGTCGCGTCAGAGCACTATTTCATCCTATGGACAGCCTTCGAGACGGTTATAAGTACGTAATACTTTCCCACAGAGGCAAAAGACATTTACTTTATAATTAGGGCATTAGGGCATCTATCTTTGTTGGTAGCTGAATTATTGGCGATAGTGGATAATTCCATTTCTTCAGTCTTTGTAGCCGTTTCGAACCGAGGTTAAATAGGAATATTCAATAAACAATGCTAGAAAAGACACATTTCTGTAAACAGGGCGACTATCATTAATATGGTAAAATTTATCGAACAGAATCTCAACGAGTATGATGCTTTTCACCAAACACTATGTCGGATCTTAGAATTTACCTAAAGCTTGGTGAATATCATCAAACTCTTACGACAATCGAATTGTTTCAGTAACTTAAGCCGTAATATTTCCCGTTTTCAAGTCAATTCTTAACTACCGAAATTTTCAATAATCGGTTACCAAATCGTTCATTAATTTCATCTATCGCATGGTTATTCTTATTGAAAATGTAATAATTTTTATCGAAAAATGTCCTATCAAACATGTTCGGTTTTATCTGGCAAACTATTTTTTCCGTGTAGGATGTCACAGTCAGCATTAGGATAACTATTAGCATAACTGCGAGATGAATTGGTTGGTTTTTGGACAGAATTCTAGGAATTCGTATATTATGAATCAATGGTGTGTAGATCTCGCGGCTGAGCTTAAAGCCACCGAGTGCGTCCACTGGGTTGCGGATGGTGGGTCGACCTCTAGATATAGAGGTTACCTGCGAGATAAGCGAGTTTACTCGTCGAATAAGCAGTCGTGGACAAAAAGCGACGGCATTCCGAGGGCGTATTGGTCTATCCTTGGGTAAGGTAGGCCTTAAATAATACAGAACCTGTGAAGATGCCGTGACTTGGCGATGGAGGCCGCCAACAATTACGCTTCTCATCACCCGGAGGAGAGGGCAGCAGCTCTTCTTCACATGAGTGAAGGTGGAGACCACAGTGGTCGGTACAGCGACACTCATTTCACTACAGGCGTGGTAAGATTTACTTTAACGGCTGTAGTACTGCGATGTGGAAGGCAAGGGGAAACCACCACATTATAATCCCGAGGAGTCGCAGCTACTCCACTCTTTCCTTTATTATCAAGACGTGATGGCACCCTCTCGAGTAAAATATTCCGGAGGTAAAATAGTCCCCCATTCGGATCTCCGGGCGGGGACTACCCGAGAGAGTACATCAGTCAAGTGTGATACTCATTTTAGGGTAGGAACGTGGAACGTGCGATCACTTCGGACCTGCGGAAGACTGGAGAACCTGAAGGTGGAAATGCGGAGAATGGACCTCGACGTATTGGGAATTAGTGAAATGAGATGGCCCGAAGAAGGAGACTTTCGGAGTGGAAGTTATAGAATTATTCACACCGGATCACTGAATGGTAACGCTGGAGTAGGCATAATGCTCAGGAAGAGTGCGGGACTGCGTGTGAAGAGCTTCCTGCAATACAGTGAAAGGATTGTGATGGTTAAAATTGAAACTAAGCCTAGAGATACCATTGTGGTGCAAGTTTACATGCCTACGTCGGACTACGAAGATGAAGAAGTGGAAGACGTCTACGAAGATATCACTGAAGTAATAAAACAGGTAAGAGGAGAAGAAAACCTAATTATTTTAGGAGACTGGAACGCTGTCGTCGGCGAAGGACAAGATGGAAGAAAAACTGGAAAATATGGATTGGGAAAACGAAACGAAAGAGGAGAAAGACTGCTGGAGTTCTGCGCACAACATAAGTTAGTGGTTACTAATACATTGTTTAAAAATCACAACCGAAGAAAATACACATGGAAGATGCCAGGAGACAGAGGAAGATTTCAAATAGACTACATTTTAGTGAAGCAGAGGTGAAGGATTGCAAAAGCTACCCGGGTGCAGACATCGATAGCGACCATAATTTAGTGATGATGAAATGCCATCTAAAATTCAAGAGAGTGAAGAAAACAGTAAAAAACATTTGGCAAGTAGAAAAACTAAAGGAGACTCAAAATCAGCTGGAATTTCAAAAAGCAGTAGAAAACAACATAGGAGAGGACCTGACTGAGAAACCAGTAGAAGAGCGTTGGGAAAACATTAAATGTGGACTACAAAAAGCCGCAAAAGAAGTTCTTGGAAGAAGAAAAGTTGTTAAGAAGAAACCATGGATCACGGAAGAAGTCTTATTGCTGATTGAAGAAAGAAGAAAGTACAAGAATGCGAAAACTGAAGAAGGACAGCTTTGCTACAAAACAATAAGGAACGAAGTAAGTCGCAAAGCCAGGAAAGCTAGAGAAATGTGGATGACCAATCTGTGCGAAGATGTACAAAACAACCTTACCATTGGAAAGGTGGAAGCTAGCTATAGGATAGTGAGGAACCACTTCAAGGAACGGAGCGCAAGATGCAATGCTATAAGGGACAAAAATGGACAACTTTTGATTGAAAATGAAGACAAAGTGAAGAGATGGAAAGAATATCTCGAAGAGTTATACAACGGGAACGACCTCAGCAAGAAAGTGATTGAAGAGGAAAGCGAAGTCGAGAAGGATGATATGGGAGCATCAATATTGAGATCGGAATTCGACGCAGCAGTAAGGGACCTTCGGATGAACAAGGCTTCTGGAATTGATGATATACCCGCAGAGGTGATAAGGAATGCAGGAGAGAGGACATTAGCCCAACTTTATAATGTCATCTGCGACATGTACTCAACAGGAGAAATACCCAGGGACTTCGAGAAAAACATCATCATTCCTATTCCCAAAAAGAAGAGAGCAGAGAAATGCGAAAATTTTAGGACTATAAGCCTGACGACACATGCATCGAAGATATTGACAAGGATCATCTACAGAAGAATAGAACGAAAAGCAGAGGAGTTCCTGGATGAAGATCAATTCGGATTCAGGAAAAGTAAGGGTACAAGAGAAGCAATATTAGCCCTTAGGCTGCTTATAGAGAAGAGAATGGAGAAGAACAAACCGACCTTCATTGCATTTGTGGATTTAGAGAAGGCTTTCGACAACGTGGATTGGAATTCAATGCTTGATATTCTGAAAGGAATTGGAGTTTCCTACAATGATCGAAGAATTATCCACAGTCTGTATAAAATCCAAGTAGCTGTGATTAAATCTGGACCCAGCTGTGAAGAAGCAAGAATAAGGAAAGGAGTGAGACAAGGCTGTGCACTGTCTCCCGTAATTTTTAATGTTTACATTGAGAGAGCCATCAATGAAGTCAAGGAGAAGTGTTCTGGAGTGAACATCCACGGAGAAACAATCAGCATGCTACGATTCGCTGATGACATAGCTCTCATAGCAGAGACAGAGATGGAGCTGAATAAGATGCTAACAACCATGGAAAGGACAATGACCAGACATCAGTTGAAGATCAATAAGAAGAAAACTAAGATATTGGTGTGCAGCAAAAGAGAAGAGGCCAAAACCAACGTTAAACTAGGAAAACAGAAACTGGAAGAGGTGAAAGAGTTCTGTTACCTGGGAAGCAGAGTAACAACGATGGACGAAGCAAGAAAGAAATATTGAATAGAATAGCCCAGGAAAAGAGGGCATTCTATCAAAAGAAGAATCTACTAACAGCTGGAAATACAAGCTTGGAAGTAAGGAAGCAATTCATTAAACGTATATCTGGAGCATTTTCCTTTATGGCAGTGAGGCATGGACGATGACAGCAGCGGAAAAGAAAAGGGTGGAAGCATTCGAAATATGGTGCTATCGACGAATGATGAAGATAAAATGGATCGACCGAGTGACAAATGAAGAAGTCCTAAGAAGAGTGGGAGAAAAGAGAAGTCTACTGAAAGCTATAAAAAGAAGACGGGACAACCTAATCGGCCATATCTTAAGACACGATGGCCTGATGAAGACAATTGTCGAGGGAAAAGTGACCGGGAAAAATGGAAGAGGCAGGCCTCGTATGAGTTACATGGAGCAGGTCGTAAAGGACGTGAAAGAGAGGAACTACGTTGGTATGAAGAGGTTGGCCGATAGAAGAATCGAGTGGAGGGCTGCGTCACACCAATCCTAGGATTGTTGACCCTTGATGATGATGGTGTGTAGATTGCCAAAATTCCAAGATCTACCAGAATTTCCCATTTTGCCTGATCAGAGACCTGATCACTTTAGATATGTAGCACATCAAGCGGATTACATAGCAGTAAATGCTGCGCGCAAATGCTGATTTAGAGAGGAAACTGTGTGGAGAGGCCAAGGGCGAACAACACGATAGCGTTACCGAAGGTGGTCAAAACTGAAAAATTCTCAGCGATAAGACACGTTTCGAAGTTAATACACACCCGCTCAGTAAAAACGGTAGAGTCACCTCCCTGAAATGAGCACTTACATTTCACCTACATCGAGAATATACTCTGCAAGCCAGGAAAGGTTAGTGGCACGGGATGTTTTCAAACCAATCATTCTATATATTTTATGCTTAAATTGGGTCAGTAACAATATTCGAGTATAGTATAGTAATAGTAAGCATGCAAAATCACGCTGTTAGTTGTGTTAGCTACAAATCCTTATACAAACATGCCTATGCTATCCACTGATACACTTCTATTTACACAATTGGAGATATTTACAGGTGTTCCTATCTCTAATTGTACGAGGAAATAATGCCATTTTGAATCTTCCGGTTCGGCAAACTATATTTCTATCTTCATGATAATGGTCCAGTCTAACATAGGAAGTTAGAGTTCGTAAACATTTGTAAACGTCATCAGTGAAATTATTGGATGAAATATATATAATGGATTTCGTCTAAAATTCGGTCTGATAAAGATTCTCGTTTTATGTTAATCAAATAGACTGATTACGCCAATATAGCTTTCATACCGTCCCTTTACAAGTGATGCCGACTATCATAGCACTCGCTCCAATTCCTTAATTGAGCTTATTTCTTAAGGATCCCATAAATTGGCAGTGTTTTCAAAATGAGGTCTAAGAAGTGAAAATAGCTAATTCCTCGTACTTGATCGTCTCATTTTCCAAGCATCTTTTCATGAATCCCAGCTTACGGTTACCTGTACACATTATTTCACGTGTTTTCCTCCTTAACGACTGCTTATTTACTTCTTCTACTGCACTGACCCTCTGATCGGAGGAAGTCCTCCCAGAACAACCACCGCTACCGAAGCACGCAGAACGTGCACGGAGGAGATGGACGATATTACTTCTACAGTGTACATTGTACACAATACGCTGCAAGTCAATGTGAGGGTGTTTAGAGCGGGTGAATATCACCAAAACATGCACTATTGACGTGCAAATAGGCTACTAGTTCGGAGGGTCGTCACGGTAGTAGTTCAAAGGCTCAATAGCTGAACCATTTTTAAGTTGCCCTATAAAATTATCGGGTCTCTTCCACGGCCTTACAGCCTGGTACGTTCAGCACTTCAAACACACGTTGAAGTAATGAATAATCATAAAATATGTACTCCTGTAACTGTTGGTATTCCAATTATTTAAACTGAAATAAACAAAACATAAAATATTGGAACTATTACGACCCAGGTTTAATCGCGTGAGCATTATCGTCAGGCGAAAATTTATTTTTTAGTAGGTATTTGATTTTTCAGCTTCTGTTGTTATCCACACCTCACTGTCCTCTTTTTACTAATTGTGGAGTGATATTTTTTCAATTTGTCTAACCCTCCTAAATCATCATTAGTATTCAATAATAAATCAAGAATTATATTATAATTTTTCAGAGTTGAGTACTCAATCCAGTTCCTCATTTGAAAAAAAAGCTAGAATCTAAATCAACGCTGCTTTTATGAGCAACTGTATCTCATATTTGTTGGTTTAAATTAAGATATTTTTATAGAACAGCAAGTATTTCTGCCGACCTTTCATTTAACCCAAAGCCTTAACCGTAAATATGCATAATAATAATCCTTCAAAATGATAATGCCTCTCGAGATAGAGTTAACCCTAATTTATTTAGCAGTGTTACCGTGTATAGCAAGCAAGGAAAAAAATGCCACGAGCCCACGTGGAACCCACCATTAATAAGCATAGGACTTATTTGCATATTACGCGTGATGTTGATTGTATCTCAGTGTTTTGGAGTGCTTTATATTTAAAATATTACTATTTAATTATTACTTTTAGGATAAGGCATTTGAGGTCAAGTGTAATCGAATGCTAATAAATGATGAATTCGAAGAGCGGTTATTTGATTATTTATTCAAGTATCAACAAGTCATAAAACCTACAATATTATGTTTTAAATTCAAAATTTCATGAGAAATAATTGTAAAGAAATTACTAACAGAGTTATCACGTAAGAAAGACATATGAAGGTAACAACAATGACCCTAAATCATTGCCGTAGCGTGATAGCAACCGTTTCTATGGTATCGGTTCACTAACAATTCCAGGAGAATTGAAGGAGACATCCTGTAATTTGGCCTCGTTCATATTTGAGCTTTGGAGCTGTGGAGAAATGGGAGGAAGACTGTGTAAGTAATAATTATCTTTCTTTCCAACGTTTTATCACTATAAATTCCATGACGACCATGGATTTTTTAAAATTTATCTGTAAAATAAATTATGTCCAATACTTGGTGGCTAAAGAATGCATTAATTATGACTAATCGCCGGCACGACTAAATTAACAGTACTGGTAGTACAACGCTCTGATTTTACCAGTTTCCGTGAACTGTGCGTATTTATGAATTAACAATAGGTGTATGACAAAATATTATTGGTGTAACATTGATTGCAATACTGCTTATAAGTAATAAAACAGGTAAGAGGAGAAGAAAACCTAATTATTTTAGGAGATTGGAACGCTGTCGTCGGCGAAGGTCAAGATAGAAGAATGACTGGTAAATATGGATTGGGAAATCGAAACGAAAAAGGAGAAAGACTCCTGGAATTCTGCACACAAAATAAGTTAATGGTTACTAATATATTGTTTAAAGATCGCAACCGAAGAAATACACGAGGAGGATGACAATTCTAGTTCAAGAAATTGAAGAAAACTGTGAAAACAATTTGGCAAAGAAAAAATGTGAAGGAGACTCAATATCAGCTGGCATTTCAGAAAGCAATAGCAATGAACATAGGAGAGGACCTGACTGAGATACCAGTAGAAGAGCGTTGGGACAATTTTAAATATGGAATACAGGAGGCCGCAAAAGAAGGTCTTGGAAGAAGACAAGTTGCCATGAAGAAGCCATGTATCACGAATGAAGTCTTTAACCTGATTGAATAAAGAAGAATGTACAAAATGCGAAAACAGAAGATGGTTAGCTTTGCTATAAAAGAATAAGGAACGAAGCAAGTCGAAAAGCCAGGAGAGCTAGAGAAATATTTATGTTTCCTATAGGGTAGTGAGGAACCACTTCAAGGAACGGAGCGCAGGATGAAATGTTTAAGAGACAATGATGGAGAAATTTAATTGAAAATAAAATAAATTGAAGGGATGAAAAGAATATCTGGAGTTATGATGGAGTCGAAAACGATGATATGGGATCATCAATCTTATGATCGGAAAAGAACGCAACTGTATAGGATCTTCAGATGATTAAGGCCTCGTGAATTGCTAATATTCCTGCAGAATTAATAAATTATGCAGGAGATAAAACATTAACCCGTCTCTACAGAACCATCTGCGACATGTATTAAACAGGAAAAATACCTAGGGAATTTGAAAAAAACATCATAATTCCTATTCCCAAAAAGAAGAGAGCGGAGAAATGCGAAAATATTAGGACTCTAAGCCTGACTACACATGAATTGGAGATATTGACAGGGATCATCTACATAAGTTTAGAACGAAAAGCAGAATGGATGGAGATCAATTTGGATTCAGGAAAAGTAAGGGTAAAGAGAAGCAATATTGGCCCTCATGCTGTATCCCGTAATTATTAATGTTTACATCGAGAGTGCCATAAATGAAGTCAAGGGAAAGTATTCTGGAATTATAATCCACGGAGAAACACTCCGCATTCTACAATTTGCTAATGACATAGCAGAGACAGAGAAGGATCTGAAAAAGATGCTAAAAACCATGGAAAGTACAATGGCGAGGCCACAGCTGGACGAAGCAAGAAAGAAAGAGTCAGACAGAGTAGCCCAGGCAAAGGAGGCATTCTATCTAGTGAAGATTCTAGTTACAGCTCTGTAAATACCAGTTTAGAAGTAAGGTGGCAATTCATGACACCGTATATCTGGAGCATGTTTCTTTACAGCAGGGAGGAATGGATGAAGACAGCATCGGAGAAGAAAAGGGTGGAACATTCGAAATAAGGAGCTACCGTAAGAAGATGAAGATAAAATCGATCGATCGAGTGACATATGAAGAAGTCTGCGGAAAAATATAAGAAGAAGACGGCCATATCTTAAGGCACGATGACCTGATGTAGACAACCGTCGAAGGAAGAGTGAACGGGATAAACAAAAAATGCAGACCTTGTATGAGTTATGAGTAACAGGTGGTGAAGGACGTGAAAGAGAGGAGCAACGTTAATATGAAGAGATTGTAAAATAGAAGAGTAGAGTGGAGGGCTGGGTCAAACCAATGCTAGGATTGTTGACCCTTGACGATGATACCGCTTATGTAATTTACTCTCTTTGCATAATCAATTAGGCAAAATCATTGCTCTGGAAGCATATCAAAGTAAGGAAATACTTTTCTACGAGTTAGTCATCAATTTGTGCTTGCCATTGTTTATTTCATATTGACATTACCGTTGGTGGAGTTAACAATAATAGAGGTTATTCCCAACCCCCGGAGGTAAAAAAAGAAAACTCATCAGAGTATAGGTTGAAATCATCCGTACTTACTCTGGTGACTTCATATCATACGTAATAGGGATGGTCGGGTCGGATCTGCCGGATCCGAAGATACGCCAATCTTCAATAGCATATCTCCAGAAATACGCGCTTGTGAAATATTTTCTCAATTCCACGCTTGTATATTCAGCTCTAAGCGGAATCTTCTTCTGGTAAAATGACCATTTTGCTTGAGCAATTCTACTGGAAATTTTTCTTTTACTTCGAGGTTCCCTGGTTACTCGGCTTCCCAGGTAAAAGAACTCTTCCACAACCCGCGGAATAATACGGGAGACGGTACATATCCTTGCCTCACTACTTTTTTTATCTTGTTTTATGCTCCTGGAATACTGATCTTAAGATTGGAGCTCCTAAATTATTCTTATCGACTTTAGTTTCCTCTTCTAATAGGTCCGCTCTAAGATTGCTTCCATTGTACAATTCTTCCAAATATTACTGCCATCTCTTCACTTACCCCCATGTTCAATTAAGAGTTCTCTATCTTGTCACTTATGCAGTCACGTCTTGCAGCCCGTTCCTTGAAGTGAATTCTCCCCATCTCTGGTCAATAACCACGTTTCCATTAGCGAGGTTTGAAATGGTACATCTTCGCATAGATCATTCATCCACATGTCCGTTGATTTTGTCACTTTACAGTTTACTTCCTAATTCATTTCTAGTGAATATGACTATCTTCAGTTTTCACATTTTTATATTTACTTCTCTCGCAATAATAAATCTTCTCATGGAATCCTTATCTTTAAATCGAACACTTTTCTTCTCCCCAAAGCTTCTTTTGCTGCATTCTGTAGTCCGATTTTGATGTTCTATTATCACTTTTCCACTAATTTCAAAGATAATCCTCTTATCTTTTGTTTTCCACATCCTTCTGAAAGGTCAGCCTTGCTGAGGTTTATTAAGTTTCTCTACTTGCCACATGCTCTTCATTGATTTCTTCAGTTTCTTGAGTTTTAGTTGGCATTTCATCATCAACAAGTAGTCACCTTCAATAGCTGCTCCCAGTTAACTTTTGCAGTTCTTCACCTGGATTCTGAATCTCACCTTCATTGAAATGTGGCTTCTTCTTCTGTCTCCGGGAATTTTCTAGGTAAATCCTCTCCGTTTGTGGTTTTTAAACAAGGTGTTTGCCACCACCCAGTTGTTGTGTTGTGTGCAGAATTCTTTTAGTCTTCGTCCCTCTAATTTCGAATTCCGAAGCGACATTTTCCGGTTATTTTTCCATCTTTGCCTTCGACAACGACAGCGTTCCAATCTGTAATATTAAAAGGCTAGAATTAGAGGTGAAATGAAAATAAAATCCAGTAGGTGTATCTAAGATCCAAAACTGAAACAAAAGTCGAAACCTTATACCGGGATCCGGTTCAGAATACGGATACGAAGAAAAACCTGGATCCATCCATTACTAATTTGTAGTGAATATTTCAACATATCATTTTCCGTTTTCATCCCCTGCAACAAAGTTTTCTATATACTTAATGTTAATTTCTTTTATTTTTCACGGCAAATTTATTCGTGAAGAATATGAACTTTTAAGAAATATTTAATTTCTTATCAGAAAAGCAAAAAACTTATACGATCAGGTTTTATCCATCATTACAGGTTGAATACCTTTCGATGACTCACTACATTATACTTCTACATGGATTATTAAAAAAAAGTTGGCTTGTTATCCTTCTATTGTGTGGAGAAAAAATATTTACCTTGCATAAGGCAATACTGTGATATCTACGATTCTACTATAATGAATACGATAATCCTATATTATAACAATTTTTGTGTAAATAGCTTTAATGATAGCCAAGAAATTCTCACTTTCGATAAATATTATAGAATGGCTTTCACTTTGGGGAAGAATTGACCATAGCAATTACATTGTTTCTGATCTATTATAAAAAATAATAAATTATTGTATTCGAAGTGTTTATAAAATAAGTTAATAAGTACATTGATATATTAGTTAAACATCACCATTTATTAAATATAATTTTTGCATAATTTTGTATAGAGATCACAATATTTACACTTAGTCATCAAATGATAATCAACTGTTTGCATAGATGCGCTTGGGAATACAATATGAATGTTGCAGAGGTGTCAGAATCATAAACATTTGATCATGCCTACACTAGTATATATGTGACGACTTTCGTCTCTCTTCCTCAGGTTGCTGCGTGAGAAGTAAGGAGGAGGAGGAGGAGGAAGTGATGGAGTTGGGTGAGAGTCGGGTTGGGTTGGGAGAGGGTTGGGAAGGGGTGGGCGGGATTGGGTTGGGTGGGGTTGGGGTGGGCGAGGGTGGGGTTGGGGAGGGTGAAGGGGCGAGGGGTGGGGTAGGGGAGGACAACGAGCAAAATTCTTTGTATTTCAATGGGGAAATTTTGGGGGGACACGCGGAAGGTGACGATGAATCCGATGAAAATTCTATGTTGGGGTTTGTCGGGGAAATTTTGGGGGGAAACGGTAACGCGGAAGGTGACGATGATTCTGATCAAAATTCTTTGTTGGGTGCTGTGGGCGAAATTTTGGGGGGTGATGCGATTGATGTTGATGCGGAAGGTGACGATGATGGACAAAATTCCCTGTTGGGCTTTGTGGGTAACATTTTGGGGGGGGATGAAAATTTGGAAATGGGTGAAAATGAGGGGGAGCAAAATTTCGAAGATAGGGATTGGCTTGCGATGGGGGATGGGGGTTTCGACCAAGAAAATTTTGAACTTTTCGTAGAGGGAATCGAAGTGGAGGTGGAGGGAGTAATAAATTTTGGTGGGGTGGTTGGGGGCGGGGCGGGAGGGGAGGGTGGGGTTGGGGGGGAGGGTGGGATGGGAGGGGAGGGTGGGGAGGGTGGGGTGGGAGGGGTTGATTTGAGGGCTGGGGGGGATGGGTAAGGGAGGGTTGGGGTGGGTTGTGGGGAGGAGGGGGGGTTGGTGGGTGGGTGGGGTGGGGCATGGGTGACAGCCCATGCCCCGGCCCAACGTTCCTTAATTTCTGTATTCTCTCGAGAACAACTGACAAGAGGGGGCCAACCCAATCATTTTGTCGATCGGGTAGGTGTGGTGGCTTCCGCACTGATCTCCGATTCCGTGGAATATCGGCAATTGCAGAAAACATGCATCGAGAATCAGACCAGCACTTCAATACTTTCGGGAGACAACAGGGAGTAAAGTACTTGGTTCAACGCATTGGACGTAAAAATGTTGTCGCCTTGGCGCAACCTTGGTTCATAAATGAAACTCCTGATAACTGATGTCGGATGCAAACTTTGACAATCCTGACTCCAGCTGCACAAAAGTGTCTTGAAGATTATCAAGATTTATGTGCACACATGAGCACAAAATCAGTGTTTCGGAATAACCAACGATAATCTTGCAATTTCATCGAAAAAACGGACAGTTTGAAAGATTAAACGCTATGGATACAGCGTGAAAGCTTCACATCATAAGCAGGTAACTATATGATTAAATTCTACAATTTCCTTCTCTTAGAACCAAAAAGAGGTGTGTACTTATTAAGTGGATTGCCACAAGAATCCTTTTTAGTGAAATAATACTTTACGGGAATAGTCAAATATGATTGAGCCTGAGCATGGTATGGCTTCAATCAATATTTGATCTACCTCTTCACATATTTTTCTGTAATTTAACAAGTGAAAAAAATGTTGTCATTATTTTTAAGAATAGATTTTGTATGGAACAACTCCTGCTGTAGATATTAGTTACAGCTTGCTGTGAATATAGCTAGATGTAAATATTAGTTACGTGTGTCCGGAATTACGAATAACGAGGAGTGCTACTTTGAACACAAGCGTCTTTGGTCACAGGCGTTAAATGACACACTTTCAAGTATCACGTCCTAATCTACCATTTTGAAGTTATAAACCTGATGCAAATTTTTATTATACTTGTAGTATTTAATATTAATATTATGTTCAAAAAATGAAAAATATTTTGTTTCAATTTTATGAAATCTCATACTTATTCATAACACACTTTTTCTATTGTCAGAACTCAAATGGCGGACATCGTCAACAATAGTAAAAAAATGTCTTGAAAGCAAAAAACAGCAAAATTGGTCACCAATCCCCTCCTCCACAAATGCTAGTAATCGTCAACAACAGTAACAAAATGTCTTGAAAGCAGCAAACAGTCGAATCAGTCACAAATCTCGTACCCCTCTCAGCAAACAGTAAAATTGTTGTCAAAACGCACCCAAAGTGGAATATCATTTGGCACACCATTATGCGGGAATCATCTCCAAGAAACCTGGGATTCTAATCCTGACATCTTCTCGAGTCACTCAGGAAGACATATGGTTTTCAAGGATGTCAACAAAGAAATATTATTTCCCTGAAACCTATTTTGAGAACGGTTAATTCATCCGATATTGAAGTTGCTTTCTATTCCGGGATAAAATAAGTCCCTTCCTCACAAATGAAGCTGGAATTAAAGGTATTTGTGCTCCTCAGCGAAAATTTATTCAATCGATGAAATTAACACCCTTAATGTTTATAAAGGACGGTCCCACAACAATTCTTATGTTCACTGTTTTTGATCTTATAGATGACCAGTCGAAGAGAACGCTATTTGATATTTTCAACGGAAAAATAGAATCAGCAGAACTTATTCCCATTTTCTCCTCGCTCCTTGCTCACCTTCAACGACCCCATCGTGTCACGAGTCTCCAACCACATACAAGGGAACTCTCCTGTTTCAAATATTCTCCTTTTCTCCAACCGGTGTCATCTCCAAATCAAAATGAACCGAATGTCTTGTGGCATTGCAGCCTTCGGCGTACAACAAAGAAAAATTCGATGATGAGCCTGGTACTCTCCTGTCGGGTTCAATCCGAACCAAAGTGAACGCCGGTCGCTTGATTTTCCTCAGAATGAAAGGTATGCGAGTGCTTTTCCTTCATATGTCATTGTAACGTACAAGCCATTATCATATTTTTATGCGTGGTTGGATGATTGGAGAATATGTAATTAATTAATGTCGGAATCTTTTCATTGATTTTAAGAATTCTCCACTTCAGGGTCTCCTCTGGGATCTAATAATATACAGTAATTGCGAAAAATAAACTCTTTTAAATGGCATAACACAAATGGCACGTATCGCAAACAAGATTATTAATTTCTATTAAAACTAGTAAACTGCAAAACTGGTCTCAAATCCTTTCCTCCTCACAGTTGACCCTCCTTTAGCACACTGTAATGCGGGAATCTTCTGTAAGAACGTTTGTAATCCACTGCTCTCAAAACCTTTTTATTATATTAAAAAAGGTTTGTGACCTTAAATATTTTTATCTTCTCAAGTCACTCAAGAAGAATTTGGTTTTCTTGGATTTCACCGTATAAAGATACTATCCCTAAGTCAACTCCAAGGATGGAGAATTCTACCTACCTTAAAAAAACGTATACCGTCATTCCCATGAAATTAAATGAAACTGCATTGAAAATTATACGTGCGCCTCAGTGAGAGTCAAATGATTAAATCGATTCAACGTATTACCCTGAGTAACTATAAAGAACATTTATAATATTTCTTGTTTTTGTCCTTACAGATGACAAGTGGAAAAATACGCCAGCTTATATTTTCAATGACAAAATTTGATCAGCAGAAATCGTTCCTATCTGTTCCTCTCTCCTCGCTCCCTGCTCTCCTTCAACGCCTTGTATCCCCTTTCTTCCATCACAAACAAGGGATGTCGTCTGTAGTAAATATTCACCTGCTCTTCAACCACTGCCTTCTCCAAATTGAGATTGAACCGTGCAGCCTCCGGCCAACAATAAAGAATTGTTGTGCATTGTAGAATTATGTTTGGTTCAATCGAAGCTAAAGTAAACGCCAGATACATGGCTTTCCTCGGGATGAACGGTATGAGTTCTTTTCCTTCATACGTCATTATAAAATACTAGCCATTTATTCCTAATGCCTAGTATCATAATTTGACTATGTATTGTTATTGCATGTCAGTATCTTTTCAATGTCTTTTAAGATTGCTCTACTTCAGGGTTCAGCCGGGATCTAACAATACACATTATTGCGAAAAATAAATTCTTCTAAAGAACAGAACGCAAATGGCACACATTATCAACTAGAGTAAGAAATTGTCTTGAAAGTAGGAAACAGCATAAATGGTCACAATATCTCTCCTCCTCTCAGTGTACATTAAGGTAAGGCTCCCATATTAAGGTAAACGAAAATATATTTCCGATTACCATAATATGGATATCACCTCCAAGAATGTTGGGACCTTTGATTTCTTCCAATAATGACTTGATGATTACTTCTAGAATACCAGAATTTTCTTCGGAACCACAATAACTGAATAAACGGTGCCGTTTATAAATATATTTAAACCTATCCTAGACAGCGTTTACCAGATTTTATGGAAATACTGATATCCTAGTCGACATATACTCTGTTATAGGTGGACGCTGACACTTAATAAAGGAAGAACGATTGCATGGAATGAAAACTACCGTAGAAGAATAATTGATTCAACCTGTATGCTCAACGTAATTCGTCAATTCCTCAGCGGCTGTGGACAGCGGCATCTTCAATCAAGAGAAGCTCCATTCCTCGATGACACCTCCTGAGGCTATCAACTGAGAAGACCAAGAACACCAAGGAATGATTTTGTTTTGTTAGTCTCCGTCGAAAGTGAAGATCGGTTTTATTTGTTGCAATAAAGTGAACGAAACCAACTTGTCGATTGATTATCTTATTTTTATCCGAGAACTGTGGATTCATTTTCACTTTATTTGACATAATTTGAAAGATTTCCCACGATTGCACACTGTAAAAAGTTGATCTGATTTTCAGTGCGATCTGAATTTAAGCGCTGTCTGGTTGTAAGGCAGGAACACGGATTTAAGGTACGGAAGAGGCAGGAACATGGATGGTTGGTACAGGAGCAGTTGAGCAGGAAGCAGAGGAAGCAGGATTCTGGATGGTCTGATTTTCAGCCGTTCACCTGCCTTATTTTTAGACAAGATATTACTGCTGAAATTCAACATACCCTGTCTTAAAATTGTTGCATCTGAAATTCAGATCGCTTTTGTACCTTAAAATCAGATCTACTTTTTACAGTGCAGCTTATCACTGGCTGTCGAGTTATAAAAACTCCACCGTATGTTTTATTTCAATCCTTGGTCATCATCATCATCATCAATGGTCAAAAATCCTACGATTGTTTTCACGCAGCTTTCACGTCGATTCTTATATCAGCCAACCTTTTCATTTTGACGTAAGTCTTGTCTTTTACATCCTCCACAACCTGTTCCATGTATCTTATACGAGGCCTGCCTTTTCTAAAATTTCCTTTCACTTTTCCCTCGACTATAGTCTTCATCAGGCTATCATGTCTCATGATATCACCGATAAAGTTGACCCTTTTTCTTTGTAGAGAGGTCAGCAGACTTCTCTTTTCTCCTACTCTCCTAGGTTTTCCTCATTACTTACTAGGTCGATCCATTTAATCTTCAGCATTCTTCTGTATATATTTCTAATGTTTCCACCCCTTTTTTTATCCGTTGCTGTCATCGTATATTTTTCACTACCGTAAAGAAACATGCTCCAGATATATGTTCTGTTGAACAGTTTCCTTACTTCTACGCTTGTATTTCACGCTGTAACTAGATTCTTCTAGATTCCTGGGCTACTCTACTAACTATTTCGTTACTTTAATGCGGGAATCATCTCTAAGGACGTCGGTACTGAGAATTCTACCTACCTTTAAATAAAGTATACCGTCATTCCCATGGAATTAAATGAAATTGCATTGAAAATTATACGTGCGCCTCTGTGACACTCAATTAATTAAATGGATTAAACGACGCCAGACGCATGGCTCTCCTCGGGATGAACGGTATGTGAGTCCTTTTCCTCCGTACGTCATTTAGATACTAGCCATTTATTCCTTATGCCTAGTTTCATAATTTGACTACTTATGTTATTGCATGTCATAATCTTTTCATTGCTTTTTAAGATTTCTCTACTTCTGGGTCTCAGCCGGGATCTAACAATACACCTTAATTGCGAAAATAAATGCTTCTAAATAGCAGAACACAAATGGCACACATTGTCAACAATGGTGATAAAATGTTTTGAAAGCAGTAAACAGCAAATTTGGTTACAAAACCTCTCCACCCCTAAGTGGAATATCTGTAGCTATACCGTAGTACGAGAATCATCTCCTGGAACGTTGGGAATTTTGATGACTTCTTATGATGGCTTGATGATTATTTATAAAAAACGAGAGTTTTATTTGAAACTACAGTAACTGAATAAACGGTACCATTAGTAAAAATATTAAAACCATTTTTAGACACCGTTCACCAGATTATGATGGAATTACTGATTTCTAATGAACATATACTCTGTCATAGGTGAACGCTGGCACTTATATCATGAATAGCGATTGTAAGGAATGAAATCTACCGTAGAAGAAAAATTGATGCAACCTGTATGTTCAACGTAATTCTTCAATTCCTCAGCGGCTGTGAACAGCGGCATCTTCAATCAAGAGAAGCTCTGTTCCTCGATGATACCTCAATAGGCTATCAACTGAAGATACCAAGAATACCAAGGAATGATTTTGTTATGTTAGACTCCGTCGAAAGTGAAGATTGGTTTTATTAGTTGTAATAAAGCTAACGAGACTAATTTGTCGATTGACTATCTTCTTTTTATCCGAGAACCGTGGATTCAATTTCTCCCTCTTTGACATAATTTAAACTATTTCCAGCGATTGCGGCTAGGAATGAAATTATCACAGGCTGTCGAGTTATAAAAACTCCACCGTGTGCATTAATTCAATCATAGTTCATCATCATCATCATCATCATTGGTCAACAATCCTAGGATTGGTTTGACGCAGCTTTCCACTCGATTCTTCTATCTGCCAACCTTTTCAATGTGACGTAATTCTTCTCTTTTACATTCTTAACAACCTGTTCCATGTATCTCATACGAGGCCTGCCTTTTCCAATCTTCCCGTTCACTTTTCCCTCGACGATAGTCTTCATCAGGCCATCGTGTCTCAACATATGACCGAATAAGTTTTCCCTTCTTCTTTTAAGAATTGTCAGCAGACTTCTCTTTTCTCCTACTCTTCTTAGCACTTCCTCGTTACTTACTCGGTCGATCCATTTAATCTTCAGCATTCTTCTGTAGCACTACATTTCAAATGCTTCTACCCTTTTCTTCTCCGCTCCTGCCATCGTCCATGATTCACTGCCGTAAAGAAAAATGCTCCAGATGTATGTTCTAATGAACTGTTTCCTTACTTCTATGCTTGTATTTCCTGCTGTAAGCAGATTCTTCTTTTGAAAGAATGCCCTCTTTGCCTGGGCTATTCTACTCACTATTTCTTTCTTGCTTCGTCCATCGTTGGTTACTCTGCTTCCCAGGTAACAGAACTGTTTTGCCTCTTCAAGTTTTTGTTTTCCTAGTTTGACATTGGTTTTCGCCTCTTCTTTCTTGCTGCACACCAATATCTTAGTCTTCTTCTTATTTATCTTCAGCTGAAATCTGGAAATAGTCCTTTCCATGGTTGTTAGCATCTTATTCAGCTCCTTCTCTGTCTCTGTTATGTCATCAGCGAATCGTAGCATACTGATTGTTTCTCTGTGGATGTTCACTCCAGAACACTTCTCCTTGACTTCATTTATGGCTCTCTCGATGTAAACATTAAAAAATACGGGAGACAGTGCGTAGCCTTGTCTTACTCCTTTATTTATTCTTGCCTCTTCACAGCTAGGTCCAGATTTAATCACAACAACTTGGTTTTTGTACAGACTGTGTATAATTCTTCGGTCATTGTAGGAAACTCCAATTCCTTTCAGAATATCAAGCATTGAATTCCAGTCCCCGTTGTCAAAGGCCTTCTCTCATAGTTCATAACTTTTAAAATTCCATTTTTTTGGGACACATTTTAGGCATTTATGGGTAGAGTGACAACAGACAATGCAAATGCCAGCTACCATTATCTATATCGTAGAATGGAAATGGATTCAAGTGAGTTACTCATTTTTATCGAAGCTATGAGATGAATAATGAAGGAACTGAGTTATATATCCTTCCTAACCTCTCGTTGTACCCTATATTTTTTTCGGGAATGATATATTAAGATTGTTACCACCATTTTAATTGACTCTCATCAACTGGAAGTTTACACCATATTGTTAATGTTTTTGCAATAAATGGTCAGGAAATTCATCTAATAGAAAATCTCTTCTGATCGCATTGAGTTCCTCAGGTCGTAATCGTAAAACTGCGACTCTATACACCATTTCCTCTGTTCCAGTCACCCCTAACATGACGACACTCTTGCCTGCAGTCGAGTACGTCCTGTCAATAACTTTCGTGATATTTTCGTGTTAGGTCGTTCTGGTGTACTAGCCACTACTCTCACCGACAAGACTCCGTATTCACCTTTCCCGGGTCAGTCAGTCACTATCGCGAGTAGCATCAAGTAAATTTTCGTGCAAGTGGAGTAGGTTACCACACCTACACCTATTTTGAACCGCTTCACTTTCGTTGACGTAATTTACTGATTTAAACATCAGGGAAACATCCTCGTCAACGAGGATAAAAGAACACAAAGCTTGCTTTCGTAACCACAAAGACACTTCCCAATTCACCAATCACATATTACAACACAAACACAGCAGTAATTTTGCACCGGACATATTGCACGTTGAAAATAATGGCTCCAAGCTGGATGGTCTCGAGGAAATAGAAATTTAAATCTGTGTAAATTCCAAATCTTGTGAGGTTTTGAATGAATTACTATATCTATCCCGCTCCCCTCTCTTAAACCTCCCTTTCTCCCCGAAATCAAACTCTTACGCCTCGATCACTCCCCAGGCGGGACTCTAAACCACCCCCGAGCAAGCACACTATCTTATATCACCACCCTCACCCGACCTGTCAATCCTCGGTCACTTTCCCTCTCCCACCCTCTCTGCGACTCCATTCGTCCCCAACCCCGACTTCCACCAGACCTGACCTCCGCCACCTCTGAAAACACCCTAATTCATCACGTTCACCCTACCGGCCAATCCGTGGACACTTCCTCTCTTCCCCCCTCCCCCCACTGCCCTCCGACCCCGTTCCTTCTCCCCCCCCTCATGACTTTCACCATACATAAGGTTGATGCAGTATTTTGTACACCAACCTGAAGATGCTGCGCCGCAGCGAAACCATGCTCGTGTCGAAATAAAAATTTGTGGAATTGCAACTTTAGTTTTTCTCTCCCCCATCATGGAAAAATTCCACCAAGTTACCCCGGAAACAGTTTCTTATATAAGTTTAGAGAAATAGATTGCCGTAATATCAACCAATAATATCAAATAATTCTTTTTCCATTTAAATTTAATTCAGTTTACTGTTTTCTCCTTCTTTGTGTCTGGCCTAAAATAAAGTAAAATCTTGAAAAAAATAAGACACATGCGGCATTGCAATGATTGTGTTAATTAAAAACAAAAATAGTTACCTATTTAAAATGGCGATTTCATGTCATTTATATAATTAAAGCTAAGGGAGATTATGCCAAGAGATTGGATATTTGAAAGCAAAAAAAAATCCTGGTGAATCATTTAGGAGTAGAAATGACCACAAAATTATTTCGCGGATTAACTCTTTTAGATGAGTCAAAGACTGAGTCACTTTCATGTTTCACTGGGTATCTGATTTTTTTCTAAGGAAAAGAGATGTTAGGTGCGAGAATAATTATTATCAGGCTTGTTCTCCTACCTAGGATTACGGAATATAATTTTGGAAAATAGCATGGGATGTATCCCTGGAGCAAAGCAACCGACTTCCGCTGAAGTTATTTTAAAAGTTTTGGCTGTAAATCTACTATACATGAATTCAACTTTAATGCATGCTTTTGCTGAACTTTTTCGTTTTCGACAATCAATGGCTGAAAGTCACTTGATTCCATTAGAAATATTGCATTTCATGCACTGACCAGGGAATGACGATTCCGAGATTTACCCGTTACACCGAAATCCAGACGGAAAGCATTATTTTTCATCTGGACAACAGTAAATGGCTGAATTTGTGTATGTTTGGCTCTGAAACCCATGCCACTGGTAAACTGGAGTTTTTCCATCCGGTTTTCCATTCCGCGACTGATTCTGGCGTCGATGCAGCAGCCACTACAGCTGTTATGCATTTTTTACTCCAAGCGGCATCGGAGCGCCGTGCGCTTTTGGATTTTATGGGGCTAATTTCGATGCCATCCCGTCCGAGAGAAGCGTTAGGCAGGGGACAACACCGTGCGGGGATAAATATTTTCTTTTCCTAATCCAACAAAAAAAGGCCTGGTGCCAAGCCAAACAAATTAGATTATGTCAATGATATATATCAGAGAGGCGCTATTCGTCGCAGTCGTGAGCTCGCAGTTTTGATAGCAATAAATCGTGCGTTAATTGATAAAATATAAGATGCCCGGATTAAATAAATGAGGGTAATATGCAACAAAAAATACTGAATTTGGGATGTGGAATACAATCACGAAAGTGGACCCTATTTCAGTGCCATTTTTCTGCTGCACAGGTAATCAAGAGCACTAAGTCTGTGTGCTTAAAGCGTCGTAGCAATATTGCTTCCCAGTGAGACATTTTCTAAACTGAAACTACTTGTGCCTAATATTTGGAGCTTGAACTGGTAATCTATTGGCATACTTTGAGTTGCCAAGGTAACGATTTACCCATCCACCCTGCCGGTGTATTGAATCTTTTGCGTTGCTCCCCTGTTTTTAATCATTCTTTAAGGAAGAATTTGCACAAAAAGGACCATTCGCATGAAATACCTGCATCAAGACCCAACCCTACCCTTCCTAAGTAAAATGAATCAGAAGAAATCACCTGATTGTGAGATATAATACCATATTGATAGAAAAGTGGCAGATGGTACTAAAATACAACGAGCTTCTTTCATATCTGTACAGCATGTTCACCATTTTATGATTTAACATTACATCTACGCCTGGACATAAATCAGGAAATGGCAAAATAGGGTCCTAAATGGTTATAGCTGAAGTCCATCAGGTGATGGAAGGTTATATTGTGGAATTAGAATGGCATTAATCGTTGGATATGAATACATGGAACACAAGCACATAAAAGCTGGGTAGTACATATCCTCAAGGAGATGTCCAATTGTCTAAAAAAAAATAGCATGTCATCGGTAAAAATCATACCCACAAATAAAATCCGGCTAACACTCATGCCGGAGAATGTTGTATTCTTATAGCATTATCCATGGTTCTGTGGACTCCTTGACAACAATACTCTTCGGGAATCATCCGGTAATCCTCCGTGTCATTTAGATGACTCGGTGGTCTAATATTCTGGGCTTTAGCCTACTTCTCGTGACATTATGAATAACAGTAATTTGCAATTTGACTAAGTGGCACGCGTGCTCAGAGGCGGCCCAGTTTTATCTTGCCGTCGGTGATAAAACGCATTTTGGCAAGATCTGTCGCTTTGGCAGTCCATGATGTGGGTATGAGACATATGATAATGTAAAAAAAGATACGTTAATTTTTATCCATTTGCCAACTCTAACGTCCCCGAACATTCTAAAGTGACTTCCATGTTTTGTACAAAAGGCAGACCAGATAGACATGCTGGTATCGCGCCCACTAGGTAACCCAGACGTTGCGGATTCGAATCTCGCCTCCAACTAGAATATCATGCTTGTCTTAGGTTTTAAATTAGGAGTAAATTAAGTAAGACGATGCGGTAATCAATCGGAGCACCTTAAAACCTATTTCTGCTACTACGTATTTATTCTACATTTCCTAACTCTTTCCCTCATCTTGGAATGCTCACTTGAAAGTTTATTCATCCAACGTTTTTGACCCACCATTACTGGCGTGAACTTCACTTACCTACCTGAAGATGCAACAAAGACAAAACTGTTCACAAGCAAATAGAATAAACACGGCAGGACACCCGGAAGACGAACATTATCTAATATTTTAGCTATTTGCGGACAGATAGCAACAATGCCATGCAATTTATTGCGAAAATGGCTCTGTTCCCTGACTCTTTCTGGAAAATCTAGTCACAAATAGCATGATTGATTGCACACTCTTAATAAGCGTCACTAATGTAGCTTCTCACTGGAATGAATGTTTCTGTATTTCTCCCAAAAACACATATTTCAAAATGAAGCTACACTTTAGCATTTGAACGTAGAGCAGACGAAATATATCCAAACCCAAGGCTTAAGTTGGAAAGTGATCTTAGCCAACAGAAAGAGGAATAGAACGTCATTTGTTTTAAATTCCGGCGTCCAGACTCATGACGTCAGGACCCTAGACCGTATGAATAAAGAATATTGCCACTTGTCGAAGGGTGAAGGATGATTTTAAATCCTTAAATCTCCGATCCTCTGAGAGGTCGATATCCTCACAGACGATTAATCCATCCACCAAAACTTCTCCCCACCCCATTGACAGACTTATCCTCTTTCATCTCCGGCTTCAATTCAAAACCACTTTAAGAGGTTCGTTCCTCCCGAACCTCCCCCTTCTCATTCTGTGGCCACGTCTCATATTAATATGATCCCATGTTTTTGGTATCTACTACATCTAAACGGCAAAGCTTACGTAATTCGATTCATTTATAGCATTAATCATCATTGTTGATATCACGACACAATCGATGTCATCCTTATGAAATATATTCCATTCAATATGCACGAAGATGATCGAAAATCCAGATGAATGACGTCAGTGAAAAATACGAAATGGAAGATATCATTCACGCAGTTAATATGGCATAAAGAGCGCTAAATTCTCTTATCGCGGTCGACTTGGAGATGTGGACGAAGTAGTCATGGTTAGACCTCGATTAAACCAAAAATACAATATTGCTGGATTTACGCCACTGTGTTCAAAATGCGAAATATGAATAGATTAAAAAAAATTAAATATGGAAAGTTGTCGTGAAGGACGAGTGGCTAGAAAGTTGGGCCAATGACTCAATGCCCCAGGTTCAAAAACGAGAGATGCCTCTCTAGAAAAATCTAGCTTAACCCAAGCTAAGTGATTTAGGGGTCAACAGATTTTCCAGGGTAATCACATCTGGAGCTTATATAGAGAATTGTTGTCTTCACTATTTTGCGTGAATTTCATGCTGCACTTGAAATTTGAAGAGCCCTGACTCACAATGCAAATTGACGAACAATGTGGAATGCAATGAAAACAATCAGTTCACATTACAAGTTCCACACGATTTAATAAACAATTTATACCCCTTTTCAACAGACATTAGTCATCTTCAGATACAGTAGCTTTTTTCTTGGCCACAATACGTAAATAACAGCAACACGGGCTTACGCAGAATCACAGGTGATGAAGGAAGAGATAGAAACAGATAGACCGTCAGAGGATAGGGGTAGGGTAAAAGTGCAGTAAGGGAACATTTTTGGAGGACGAGGAAAATCAAGTTGCTCCCATACTTATGAGAGATTTTTTTCATTGGTATTTCAAGGTTTCACAAAGTAACGCCTGAAAATGTTCAATTTAAGATGCGAGTACAGGTTTTGAGGGTGAGTACTGGATAAGCTGCTCAAAGCCTATTTTTCCCTATGCACTCGCTAATAATCGCTCCGTCGTTACTGGTCGTGCCCGAATTCGCCAATTAGCTGTCCCCCCCTGCCCCCTTCGTAGTGAGAAAGGCATTTTATAGTGTGTCCGAATTCGTAGGCATCAGTCTAGTCACCGAATTTAGTCATGTAATGTTACCGCCAGCAAAGTGAGCATATGTACACCCTTTTGTGACGCCAAATAGCCATCCCATAATGCTCAGCAATTTATACTGTCATATCCAAATTTCTTCACCAAACCGGCTACTTCTGCAACAGATCTGTTCCTATACATTTTATGATATTCACAAAGTAGGTGGAGTACATTGTACTTGTATGTAATCATGGATTAGCATGAAAGTTTGAGATCTTTGAAGAAAAATTGTGTTATTATAATAGACAGAGCATTATATTACTTAAATCAACTGAGTGAAAGGTGATTGCTGTCCAGAATGTCTGGAAATACAGCCTTTGTTAAATTAGACGGAGGAAAAAAATGGCAAAATGTCTTCCCTCTACATCGAGTATTAGATAAAAAAATAATCTATTAGCAATCACTGCCTATGCTCGAGGTTAAGACGTGGCACGTGCTGGGAAAATAATTTTTATTGCCAAACAGAATTTCTCCGGGAATCATCTGTTTAACTACAAAAAATTATTACTAGAACGAAAGTGCTTAAAATGACCGCTGGTAAAGGATCAGGATTCAGGTTATTGCTACTCATTTGTTTCAAAGTACCATTATTACGCCGTAGGTTGCAAAACTGTAGATTTCGTCCGAATTCATGCTCCCGTTAGCCATAGATAGTTAGCCATAGCCATAGTTTAGGCATCTTCAAATGGCTAATGGAAAATGGCTAATAGGGTCGTTTACCATATTTTTGATTGCCGGATCTAATAGAGTTTGTAAAATAAAAAGACGTATTTTTTCGTTTTTTGATCTGTCAATTATTTCCAGTTATAAGCGGCGAAAAACTGATGTTTTTAATCCTTTAGGAAAAGTTGGCGTGGTGCAATCTCTGACGTGATTGACTTCGTGCAATCACAACTGAGCCCGCTAAGCTACATAGCCTTATCGCAATGGGGGGAGGGGGGACACAGCTCTCTCAGCCAATAGGAGCAGTTGCGACAGCATCTGTTCGAGCCGACCTTCTGAGAACCCCCCTCCACTCCCTTCCCCTAAAAGCAGTCAAGGACGGGATGAAAATGACGTCAATATTATCAAAGCAGCTGTTTCGGTGGGCGTCAACTTCTGCTTATTTTAATTTTTTGATTTATGAGTGAATGGTTGTGATTAGAAGATTGTTTCACTAAAATTCGTTTTTCGTTTCCATCCAACAATTTCGTGATCAAATTTGCGATTTCGGTTCCGAGTAAACGCCCCCATTCCTAACGGTTGATGAATTCGGACACAGTTATTGTCGCTTTATCTTGGCTACATCGGATGTCTTTCCTACTGTAGGTAGACCTTTTGAACTGAGATTCCGACTCCCCCAGTCCGCGTGACGATTCGGTGGGAGTGGGGAGGCTGCCTTCGACTAGTTCCGTGCGTAGCCGTAAGAAAGAAAGGAAGAAAAGCATTTCGCGCATACTCGCACGCTTGCTTCGGACATTTTGGCACGTCCTCGCGGAGGCGTGACTCTGTTGCGTGCCTGGGGGTGACGGCGCGCCGTGCCGAGCATTCCTCCTCCTCCATTCTTCCCGGAGACCCCATTCGATCACTCCGTCTCGCGAGACCAAACACGGAAACGTAGTTCCTAAATTTCTTTGGTCGTCTGAGGCGAAGACCCTTCCCGCTTTGAGAGATGCGAGTATGCTGATGGCGGTTCTCACCGTGAATGGGTTACGTCAGCGGCGTCCAACTTATGGCCCACGGATTAGTGACGGGTTATATATAGTGTTTTCATATTCATCGAGAATAAATGGGGTAAATCTAGGTCTACATAATACCATGAAAACCACCGCAAGGGTGTGTGGCAGCGGGCGAACCATTACCTGACATGCATTATATCCATAGAATGCTTACTACCATGCATCCAAATATAATACCCCGTTTAAACACTACTTACACAGAACCAAGAGTCAAAATACTGCCTCCCTGAAGAAAATATTAAGCATGCAGTTACGAGACACATGACATGCTACCAATAAATGACTATATATTGTTTGTTATTAAAAAGTAATAGGTATAAGAGTTTTGAATTACGTAGTAATTTCTACAATTACATTTAGTTTTAAAAATATGTATATTTTCTACCATACATGAGTTAGTAGTGCTAAAACATGTCTAAATCACATTCAGACATTTTATCGTCAGTTAAAAATGAATTACCTATACACAAAGTATTCAATAAATGGACAGTTATACTATTTATAGGGGTGTGCATTTGGGGTTTGGGAGTAAAGAAGAATGTAGTTAAGGTAAAATAGGCGTTGGTAACATCTTGCTCTTAACAAAAGGCGGCAAGAGATCCATCCTTACGACTCAACGAAGAGTGTATTGAACTTCTATACTCTCCACATGAAATTGAGGGATGCAAGTTTGCTGACGACGGTTCTCGCCGTGAATGGGTTACGGCAAATTATTCTGTATTCTTGTATTATAACCGTTACCTTACTCTACCTCACTTTGCATATCTGCACTCTATACTTTTGTTCAAAATGGCTCAAAAGATACCTAACAAATAGGTCACAACGTGTTTTCATTAATAATCATTACCTTGATTTTATATATATTACCTCTGGGGTACCTCAGCGTTCATTCTTAGGCCCTGTATTGTTTTTGGTACATATTAATGACCTCTGTTGCCATGACTTTCGTGGTCAGGTACTGCCTTTGCGGATGATTTTGCACTATGTTATAGTAATTTTACATGGGAACGTATACGATATGATATGCAAAATGACTTAAATTACCTAAGACTATGGCTTTTTCATAACAAATGATCTATGAATGTACAGAAAACTATGTATATAGAAAACTATATACACAGAAAACTATACATACAGAAAACTATACGTACAGACAACTATGTCATTCTTCAATATTATTTTCCAACCTTTTGTTATGTCGATTTATACATATTTTTTGTGTACATATATTTAATTTTTATATTTATATATTTTTATTACGCCTTGCTTTTGATTGTACAGTATTTGGTTATAGGTTACAGGTTTTCCTCTTGTAAGCTAATTAAAGCTGAAGTTTTTTCATTCATTGTATAATTATATGTATGAGTTTGAGCATTAAAAAAATTATCTATCTACCTATCTATCTAAATACGAGTGGGCATTCCCACGTAATATATTCGGGATTTGAAAAAAGTATTGGTGGTGGAGTTAAGCCAGTGATATTAGCACCCATGATATTACTTTAATTTCGCAGAATTATGCTATCTGCTGTTGGTTAATAAATGTATTATACGCTAACCTTGTTCTGACACTATAACAATCAAAACAAGTATTAAATACATAAATCGAAATTAAGTTCCATCTCATTCACATATAATGTCGATTCGGGACCAAATAATTCGACGATTAGGCTGTACTTATGATAATTGTACCATAGAATAGGCAATAATACCTGTAAAATGTACGTGCGAAAAATTGTCCCTCGCATTGCTTCAAGATATTACGTATGTGTTAGGTACATACATACGGCTTATTTACTCCATGGAAGGCAGTTCTAGTAGGCTTTTGGGGACGTATCCGTCGTTATGGCTTAATTGAGCCTTCAGTAATTGTAAATTATTTTGGCTCAAAAAGAGTCATGCCTAATTTTGTTTATGGACTTGGATATTTCTCACGAAGTAATCTAAAAAAGGAATTATGAGTTAGTTTGTTGACAAGGAAAACTCATCTAAGGATGAAAATATTTAATCCCATGCGTTCAGTACTTGTGTTCAATCTATGGTGCCAGCTAAAATATCTGGAAATTAAATTTTCAACCAAACACATAAAAATCTGGCATGTCCTAAAAAGTCAACCTTTCTGAGGTAGCGAAGTTAGTAAAGTGTGAGTCATGCAGCCAAGAGGTCGTGCTTTCGACCTTCTTCAAGCATTGGCGTTATGTTAAAATTGGGAATGATTTAAACTATAGACGATAAAATTGGCATTTGTAATAAATTTAGACCTGCGCTACTATCCGATGGACAACAAGGTTTAAAAAAAATAAGCATTTCGGTGGAAAACTACCGAGTCATTGAAATCTATTGAAAAAACTATTAAGTCGTTGAAATGGTAGTAAAAAATGTGAATATTGAGTGAACATTAATATATTCGTTATCAAATGAATATAACCAGATAGATTGGTAATGTTATCTTGGAAATAAACACCACAAAAACCTACGGGTTTAAATGAAAACAAATGACCTACGCGGAAAAAATAGCCGTCGACATGAAGCGTAAACGTTCGGTTAACAAAAAATTGATGAACATGGCTCGACCTATGCATAGGAGAGTGACTTGCAAATTCAATTATTTTCCATCGAGTACGCCAGAGCTTGTTTGTAATCACGATCATGAATATTTTAGCCTCGCAACATGCTGGTAGACGAAGATATGCAACATGATTTTCAGTCAGAAAAGGATTGCATTCAGCGGCAAGAGGTTCAGTGCCCTAAAGGCCAAGAACCCCAAAGAAATATTCTCTCACTCGGTCTCTCGGGCCGGAGATCAATATTATTCATCGCAGCCGATCCTCCGATTTGGGTAGCTGTCTTAACGCTTGAATAATTCAAAGAGGCTCACCACATGGCAATTCCATCTTTATCCTCCTTAATGCCTGATACTGCCGTTTTGAAGTCCTTACACCTTCAGACTGAGGGATATAATTAATTTACCTCCAGAAACCTACGGCTTACGGTCGTTTCGAAATTTTACCCGAGACTGATAAGAAGTATACTTACCTATATGTATTTGCCACTCCCAGAGGGGAACATTGGTTAACGAGTGGAACGAAAACTCTTAAGAACCAGAGGAACGCTTCGGGACTGAATACCCTCTGGGAAAAGCAAACATCCCGCAGTTTGCCGAGAAAATAGCTATTATGGCAGTAAAAAAACTAAATTTAATAAAATATCTATATTCAATAAATAACGAAGTGCGCGATTAATCCTGCCATTTTGATGCAACACACGCAGGTACAAACCTCAAATGGCTGTCACCACCATTAGTGACTTGAATATATGGAATCCTGAGGAAACCAATAGAATGCCTAAATGTTTTTGAGGTACTGTAGTAATCCCGTTAATATAGATTCGGCTTCCTGTATTCGGGTGACTTAGCGTGAAGTATTTAGAAGTATTAAGAGTATTAAAATGACAATAAAACAATACGTTTCCCTTGAATTCATTCAGGTACTTTAGCACTCATATATTCGTCATGTACCTATGTATTCATAACTCGGGTACTAATATACCAGCAAATGAGTTAACACGCAGCACTCTATAGAGACGCTTTTATTACCTGGAAATAGTCGAATATCTCCCGCCAGGGCTTTCTGCTAGGAATGGAATCTTCTCACAATGGAAATACAGACTTGGAGGCAAAACGAAAAAACTTTTACGAGCAAGAGAGCATGCCACTTCATGGTATGGAATATGAAAGAAGCAGAAAATACAACACTGTAAACTCTTTGAAATGTCGCACTAATGGAGAATAATGAAGATCAAACGAACAGACAAGGTAAGAAACGAACACCTTTATGAGTACCTACCTACCTAGGGTAAATAAAGAACTGATGCAACATAAAGGTAGGAAAAAATAAAAATCCTTCCGGTATTCAGCACTTCGTTGAAAGAATCCTAAAATTAATCTCAATCCAGATGTAATCAGACGCTTTCCACGCATCCCATTGCATCTCGAAAACATTAGCCATAAAATCCGTCCTGGACCAATTCATGGATATAAAAATATTCTTGGCAAGATAATTTTGCCTAAAATATTTATGCATTAGGAACACCGCATTTCTAAATTAAAGTAACCAACCTGTTGGAGTAACATCTGTGCTGTCGGATAAAACTAAATGGAACCTGTCATTGAGCGCTTCGATTACTATACGTTTGCGGAATATTGTGGAAATTTTCAGGATTATTTTCATCAATGCCAGATTAGGGTGGTCCTTATTTTTAAATTTTCGTTAATTTATTTTGAGACACCCCCCAAATTTGTTCCGTAAGGTTTGAAAATAAATATTGAGAAATATTATTGCAATCGGATAACGGGAAAAAGTGCCGCATCGCACTTAAAATTTTGAAATTTTGGTATTTTTGGCTGTTTTTCGGACATAACTGGCGATATAGGAACTCTCGGATTTTTATGTTGCTTTTCTGTTATTTACAACGATTTGTTAGACATTTGTGGTGTATCAGCTCGAATATCTTTAAATTCTGTCCGTTGGTTTCCGAGATACAGCCCCAAGAGTGAGCTCGTCCTGTCCCGCCTTCTCGCGCCAACGCTCGAACGCCTGCCGTGAGTCGCGTGTTGCATCACATTTCTTCTTTAAAGAACAATGAAACCAATATATAGCCTATTCTGGAAGATATTATACACTGTTCACTTTGTGAACTTAAAATCTGGCAAGTTTATAGTATATACTTCAATCTATTGATACACTATAAAGTCTTGAAAACTAAAGTTTTTTTTTTGTACTTACCTATATGTCGGAGATGAACTTATTGGCGAGACTAAAGCTTTCGTGTTGTATACATAGCTATAGCTACGGCTCCCAAAAACCGAAGGCTTGTCATGCTTTTCTTGGACTGTATCTCGGAAACCAAAGGACATAATTTGAAGATATTTGAGTTGATACACCAAAATGTCTAACGAATCGTTGTAAATAACAGAAAAGCAACAGAAAAATCCGAGAGCTCCAATATCGCCAGTTATGTCCGAAAAACAGCCAAAATTACCAAAATTTCAATATTTCAAGTGCGATGCGGCACGTTTTCCCGCTATCCGATTGCAATAATATTTCTCAATATTTATTTTCTAACCATACGGAACAAATGTGGGAGGTATCCCAAAAGAAATTAACGAAAAAAGAGTTTTGCCAAAAATAAGGACCTCCCTAATGCTAGATAGAGTAGGCACAGCAATGTCAGATATTATCTAATCATCCAACTTTTGATATTAACTCGCAGCACCACGAGGCATTCTTTCTAGACCAAATCCCGGGACCGCTCGTAGTAGCCAAGTCGATAACCTGCTGGCTAGGCTTCCCAGTGGTCGCGGGTTTGAGTCCCGTCCATGATGTTATGATAGTCCTAGGGTCATTCGTTAGACGGTATGATATAACCTAAGCCAATATAGCATCCAAAATGTAAACTACCATGCCGGATTTCCTAGTGAGGCGCCGATATTCCTGCAAATTGGATTATTGTGTCGTAATGTTAAGAAAATATTAACATCTAATATAACTGAATCACTTATAGCCTGCAATTTATTTGAGAGGTGAAGAAATTAATGCATAAAATAGCATAAAAATGCCACAGAAAGGACAGAGGAAAATAAATTAGACTCATCTACATGGAAAATGGAAAAGTGGATACAAATTTCGGGAAAAGCCTTCCTAGCTGCAACTTAATGTGCTAGAATACTGAAAGACTTAGAATGAATGATTCAGCAGAAGATTAAAAGTTAAGAACACCGCCATTTATTGGAAGCAAAATAGATCTTCTTTATTAGCAATTAAATTCATGTTACATTTACGATAAATCTGATAGCGATCCATCGATTCGATTAACGCTAGTAATCGAAATTACACAACTTAAACTCCAACATGGGCCTGCAACATCCCGGACCCATTTTCATTGACTATTAAAAAAAAAATTACCCTTAATCTCTTTAGAAAGCAATTAAAACTTGTAAAGGATTCGACAGTAATTAAAGAAAACAAAAGATAGAGACTCTATCCCCTATAAAATGAGAAGCAAATTCAATTAAGTTCCTGAACTATAGAGCTTCTAAGTTCTTTGTTGTCTTCTTAGCATGAAAGAAACTAACAGAATTCGATAGCATGTTGTAAACTCACCATGTTATTTGAAGTGATACCATATGTTAGCCTTCCACTTAATACTTGAATGAGATTATTATCATTAGTTAACTGTTGGCTAACCTAGGATTAGATGGATACACAATTGTCATACCCTCCCTTATCTTTCATGCTATATTATTTAGCTCCCAGATTAAAGATTTAGATCCCAGCTCCTGGGATTAGATTTAAAAAAAGTGTTGTTATATTTGAATGCCTGTCTTTCCAACGAGCATTTCATGCTAAATGCCTTAAATTCTTGGATCAGGAACATGTTAGCTGTTTCACTGTTGCGATTAACAATAAGATATAATTTACAATCCTTTGTGTCTAACGTTTAGGGTTGGTAATGATACGCATAAAATTTTTTCGGCACAACCGATATTTCACGTCATCTAATTTATTTCAGTATACTTTCAGCCTCTCATCATTCCACCGAAGCGGTCTGCAGTTCCCCCCCTACACTTATGAGTATTCTTTCCTCTATCACCTCCTTGAAAGCATTATTACTCGTTCTATCCACTCACTCCGTAATCTTATTCATTCAATTAGTGACCTTTCCTATTCTACCATTGCATTCCAATATAAAATAAAGCTAACAAAAACTCATCGCCCAAACTAATAAAGATTTAATCTTATAAAAATCGTTAAATACTGTTCCAAGGAAAATATATAGAGAAATTACAGCAATTCAAACACTTTAACGTAACATTCAGTAGGTAGTTTCAACTAGAGCGTATTATTTACGTGAAGGTAGGTACTCCTTACTTTCGGTACATTGCCAAAAGTCAAGAGTGACAACGCCTAAGTTTTCAGTAATAGCCGGACGTAAATCATTGACGAGGTGAAATGAAATTTTTCATGCGGAATAGCGCGTCGTCGAGTTAATAAGCACCCGAACGGGGTAAAAGTTGAGCAATGCCCATAAAAATCATCTCCAAATTTAAATCTCAACTTGAGCATGCTACGTCGTCGACGGTGTGAGATATGATCCTCGCGTGCACTGCCGTCGCAATTCCCCTGGTGATTCGTCACGGATCGGTGCAGAGAGCACGGGACAGCCACCGAATGCGGTGGCGCCCGTTCTACTTACCGCAGAGCATTTGAATATTTGAAATTTTCGCTTGGCGTGAGCTATGGTTAGATTCTGGGACGTTTTGAAGCGGAGGAATGGTTTCGGAGGAAACAAAGCAGGATCGTTTTTCGCCCCGTTGTTCGCGGGTACGGGAGTGAAAATGGAAAAATTGGACGGAGAATTATCTATCTTGCTAGATAGTTGAAGGTTTGACGGGGAGAACTTCCATGCTCAAAAATAATAATCGCACCTAAGCGCCATTGGAGGATCTAGTTAGCGGTATGGATGGTAACCTTATGGTAATTTACCGCAGTATATTAAATTAAGCCCACATAACGCTTGTCTTTATTTTGAATCAATGGGATTCACACCGAAAAACAAACATTATCAACGTTTCCTAAAACTTAGAAATTAGCACTTAAATAACTGAGATGTAACTCCGGTAGAGGAGTGCTGTTAGTAATTTATTATTGTGTTGGATCTTGGCGGTTGCTCAAAGTCATTACCTGAATATCTTACCTATTCCTTTTACCCATACTAAACTGCCTGTACTTACCTGAACTGCCATTAATTTATCTAATACATTTCCATCCGATCAAGTTTAAAAAACCATGCATTAAGGGAGGTTAAGATTTTGAAAACCCAACTGCCACATTTTGATAAGGATATTTAAGTCTGGAGTGAAAATTGCAATAAAGTTAACTCAAAAGCCCTTGATTTCAAAAAGCAGTTCGATAAAGTGCTCCACTACAAATAACTCACGATATCAGGATTGATAAATCGGATGTTTTAATTACGTAGACATCTGTTTTGATGGCATTGGCTTATATTTGTTACACTCATATAAAATATTCTTCAAGGAAGCGTGCTAAGCTCATTTTTTTCATTGCCTAGGCATGTTAAGGAAGACTTTAATGGTAAGCTATTTGCTCTTGTCACCTTAGTGTATAGACGAATTCATAGCGAAAATGATCAGTGTAAACTTAAACTTTTACTGATTTGGAGACAGTGCAAGATGATACCAATAACTGATAACTCAAACTATATTATAATAAATGTATTTTAATGAACTTTTGAAAAAATGTTATTCCATTTCCCTCTGGTATTTTATCCACCAACTTCTCTCTTCCGTCGCAGTCTCTTGGTGTTGTTAGGCATCTTAACTAATTCTTCATGCAACCACTCTCTACATTTTCCAATCACCAATTATTTTCGTTAGTAGAAGCTAGGAGTGGCTGCGTTTGGTTTCAAATAGCCTTTCCTTTATGTATTCCTTTTGTAAAGCCATCATTTAGAGAGCCAACCGTCACCGCAATGGAGTGCAAGGTCTTTTCCAGACCTTGAATACCAAATAATTCCAGAATCTACCAAAATAATTCAAGAAATTATTTTGGTAGAAACGCACTTTAGTTCTTTGCTGGTAACATCCTAAAGTATAGCTCCACGAATCATCGACACCTGGACATTATTCTGCCACATCAAGATTGTAGTCTTTGGAGGAGAATGGATAATAGTTGCTAATAAAATAATTTTAAAAAATTATTTAATGGAACCCAGTCAAAAATAGTTAGGATATCTATGGTGCCAACGAATATTAAGACGAAGACATTTCGATACGTAGAATAAAAGAGAAATAGAATAGAAAAACGTACGGTCATTTCTGCTGATATTCCCGACATTCTGGGAAACGTGAAGCAGGAAGCATTTTCAGAACACGAAGGGCATTCGTGAAGCCATAAAAATTGCTTTATTCTCTACGATTTTGGTACCGCTCCTCATGGTTTAAGGGCGGATCCACGGAAACCAGAACCTCTTGATACGCCCAACTTACTCGTGGAATGCACTCGGGGAGGCCAAGGAGGAGTTTGTTGTAGGAGGAAGGAGGTTAGGGGTCGGAAACTCCTGCATCTATTCTTGCAATTAATCACTTTGCTCGGGAAGGAGTCCGAGGGTTGGAGACCTCCACTTCCAGCGAGGGTATAGGATGTGAGACTCTTGAAGGGAGGATTTTCGTGCAAGATTAATACGTCCCTCCAACACTCGCTCCCTCTCTCTCTCTTTCATGCTGCCAGGGATTCCGCTCAGGACGGAAGGGAATCGTCTTTATATGGCGAGGTGTCAGAGGAAGGGCACAAACACACGGACATATGCCACTCGTGCTGACGCCATAGTTTATGCGACTGCATTCATAATTTGCGGAAATGTCCTCCTCGGACTTGCACGGTGATCTTTCGCCGCTCAACGCCCTGGCCTAACTTAGGACAATGGATGGCCTTCGCGTCTGGTGTGCATTCCATCCTCCCCTTCCACACACCTCTCCAATTCATTTGAGAGATAGGAAGGTGGAAGGGGTGGACGTCTTCAGAGTCCTCAGATCTTGTCACAACATAATTCTCACTCGCGGCAATGCGACACGTCGGAAAACATGGCGCTAGTTCCAGGCTGACTTCGAACCTACGGTCAACGGTAAACTTGCTGTTCACTGGGATGCTAATTATTGGAGATCCAATTTCAGATATCTTACCTGAGCTAAACCGCGAAATTGGTGAGCAAGGTGAGTCAAAATCTCCAACGAGTTTGGGTCCGGCAGATGCAGGGCATAAGTCTTTTCCTTATTCTTCTATGAATATTTCTTTGCACTCTTTTCAGCAGCACTTTGCCAAAAAAATTACTCATTCGCGAGAGACTCGGTTGTTTAAACATATCACTGTTTCCAAGAATATGATTTGGTGAGATTTGAAATGAATCAACATTTCACTATGCTTATATTTTTTTCAAAGCTTACATAATTTATGTTGAAATAACCAAATTAATATTTGTATGCAATGTCTGTATTCAAATTTATTGACATGCTTGTCAAGTGTGTTGGTTTCATAGATTGCCGTTTACATATATAATAAGTCCATTAAATTTCTTTAAAAAAATGTTTGTTTGCGTCCAAAAATGCATGTTGGGCTCATTTTATTCTAACTATAAAGAAAATGTTTTCTATCTGAACCGTACTCGAAAGTGAATCAATAGAAACACCTATGAAATAAATGAATTTCCACCTAAAATAACTGATAATCAATTGTCGGGGGCATGCTGGATAACTATCAACCGATAAAAACTTCCTGGTGTTAAGAGCCATGAAGCAGGGTATATATCCAAGCTATCTTTAATTTGTACGAAATTCAGCTTAATATTTCTTGCAGCCAAGATTACATCTATCGTGTAAAATGCAATTGTTTCGTTTTAAATTCAAAAATATCCCATGGTTTGAAGCATAATATAAATTTTGAATACTGAGTTCAGCGCCATATTACCTATTTATATTAAAACTAATTGCTAAGAATATCTTTGCAATCAGATTTGTTGCTAATAGGAGTATCTAAATTTTTCTCCGATAGACCATATCCTGCATCGCATATAAACAGTTTGCATATTTCATAAGCCATTTTTGGCCAAATGGACAAATCCTAACAGGAGACAATAACTCATAAAGTAAGGAATCTGCTAGGGAGGTCACGAAAGCCGCAACAAAACGAGTCGGACCCTCGTTACGAATTTACTATTCTAATTCCGTCGTCCATTATAATGCGCACGTGAAGCAGGAGCGGTGACGGACAAATGGAGGAGAAATGGAATTCCGACGGAAAAACACGGCAGTCTGCTTTCGCATTGGGATGGGGGAAACTTTAAAACCAGGTCCTCGTGAAACGAAAGAATGGATATTCCGGGCCTAATGACCGCACGAATGTCCGCCAGCCCTTGCAGCGCGCATCGTCCATCAACATCGGAGGAAATTTCACGTCACTCGGAGAGGAGCCGCAGGTTTTAAAAACGATGATTAATTGTGGTGAGGGGGTGAGTTAGGAAGCCCTTTTAAGGGGGAAGGGCCACGGAATTCTCTCCCGTTCCCAAAAATCACTTCTTTCCCTTCATCAAGCTCACCCTGTGGACGAGTCGTCAGAGGCGATCCAAGGTCCTGGAGCAGAGAGAGAGAGAGAGAGAGAGAGAGACTTAGGGGTGGACGAGAAGACTGGATGAGAAAGAGAATCACATGAAATGAACTGAAAGCAAGAGCAACTTGCGGGTAGATGCTTGACGTTTCATTCCATTATCATCACGGGTGGGAAAACATTGCGGTTAATTACAAAGCAGATTTTTTTCCCAGCATCCCCCACTGTCATGAGGAAGAAGGATTAGCTTCCAGACTCATTCTCATGCAAAATTATGGAAATAGATTTAGAAATAATTTTAATTGAATTGTTGCCCGCACAAAAAGGATTTTTTTCAGAGAAAGAAGAAATGTTAGAGAGAAAAAGAGTCAGAATTAATTGTGCGTGGGGACTACTGTTTATCGAGTTCTATTCGAAGCGAAGGGGTAGTAAATTTAAGTGCTTTCTGCACAGCACTCAAACCGCGACCATTATGATCCTGAAAATGTGCCACTCCCAGGGTTTGAACCAGAGCTCTCGGAATATAAGGCTAATGCATAAACGACGACAACAATCCGGCCCCCACAATGGCTTTACTTTCTAGAATGCTTGTTCAACAAATTTGGCTGGAGGAAACTAAGAGGAGGCAGATAAGTTGGATGGATTCAGTATTTAAAGGTGATGGTTGATTGGAGACTAAAATTGATTGATTGTAGGAATTCGGGAAGGAAGAGCAAGGAAGTGAGTAGGCTTTTTGTATGAAATGAAGGGAAGTGGGACATGTACTGAACTACGGAAGGAAACAGTGTAGGAAAAGAAATGTTCATAAATGGTCACGAGAGTTGAAGTGGTACATGATATTCTAAACTAACTAGTTGAACACTACTATCAAAAAGGTCGCTGCTACTCATACTCCCCACCTCTTCTTCTCTCCTGACCCTCCTAGTACTTCTACAAAACTCTGCAATGAAAGTGCAACTTTTATCCGATATGTGCTCTCAAAATTTACCTCCCGGTAGGAATCACATGCAATATCACTCAAGCTATAACAGTAGGTACCAATAACACCAGCAAATGTCTCTCATCACAACTATGCATTTCAAAACATGAAAAGGTGGTGTAAATATGGCAGTAGTACAAATGAAATAATACTGTTAAGTGGAAGTTTGCACTCTCACGGAAGAAAATATGTCATTGGAGAAAAACGATATGGTTACTTGGGAGGAAATATATGAAGGTTGAATAACTGGTAAATTACTTATGCACCTAAAAGCATTCCTTAAATAAAATGAATGACCCCAATTGATGCGCTATAAATAGCAAAACATTTATGGAAGAACAGAATCATTTTATTCCTTCGCTTTTTGCAGGTAAAAGAATATTATGAGAATGTCAGGCGGTGACGATAATGAGCAGCGACCATGGGGAGGACTTAGCTGATAGATGTTCAATTCCAGATGTATCTAGCGGAAACAACTTTTTGAGAAAACCTCACATCATCCGCGACCTTAGAATCACTTAATAATGAGTGTCGTAAAAGTCAGCTCGTCAACCAATCTTCGCAACCTATAAATGAAGGCAGTAAAATTTACTACCCGCAGACCGTCCTACCTTCGCCTCGAACTCACCTTCGTATCCCTCCTCGACTGGAATGCTTATATGGAATATTCTCGCGGAAGGGATTACTGCACCCTATTCTTCTCTCACTTGTATAACGTTTCTTCGGACTTAAGAGCATACGAGAGTTCAGTCCGAAAAAAATTCCCATTTTTAAAGACGAATCACACAGCCAGAATGAAGGGATGCTGTACTGATTTTCTGTGAGAAAATAGCTCAGTGATCTCCAGGGTAAGAAAGAAGTATGGAGGAGAGAGGGAGATTAATGTTGTGAGGAAAGGAAGAGGCCTGACGCTCGTCAGGGGAATATCACGGAGTAGGAGGGAAAAATACGAAAGTGCGAAAGAAATGAGGAGGAAAATGGTTGAAGGAAAAGTACCCGATGTCTCCACCATCTCCATCCTACCATCCCATCTCCAAAACGAATTAAATTTTATCTTCCTTAATGAGCCCAAAAGGATGTACGTAGTTTTCGAGTTATAGCGGAAGAGGCGATGGCAGAAGTTCTTCCTTTCCTTCCTGACATTTGGGGAATGAGGAAAATAAATAAAGCCGAGCGTTCATCAGCGCCAACTAATTGTAATGAATGAAAAATCGTAACAGCAGAAATTCAAAAAGAATTGAGCAGTGCTAATTAAAATAATTTCAGTAACTTGTTTTCTTTTCGATAATGGGAGGAAACAGATTGAGAGAAGTGGAAATGTAAAGATGCAGTACATAAAAATATGAATTAAAACTTTTAATTTCTTTGCTCTACCAAAGGTATACTTCATATATTTTTTATAACAAAATGTTTCAAAACTATAATTACATACCTAGAAATAACTCTCTCTAATCAATTGGCCATTCCCTGAAGAAACAGAAAAATTTTGAGAAAAGATCGACATCGGCCATAAATGTAATAAAATCTCAGTATGGACACCGAAGTCGTTAACTTTATCATTTGGAAAGCTTTCCCTTTATTTTAAATGAAAGATAATTAACTCATTATAAACCATCCAAGAAATTAATTATGAGTCAAACCTCACCGACACAGTCCCGATGTCCTATTTTAGCAAGTTGCAAATGGAAATTCAAAAGTTATATAGCTGGTGTATAACTTCAGCTCCTAAATCCACTCGTAAAATTAAGCCTCTAACGTATTTTGACGCTCAAAATCTGGATGAAGACTTATAGAAGAAAAAAACATTTTATTCCCTCATTTTGTCCAAACCTCATCTCACGGTCGTGAATACTTTTGGCTGGGGTAATTGACTAGTTGCTGGTTGAGAGAGTGGGGTGTGTACGTTTTTGGCAACATATCCAGTTTTGCTGGGTACATAGAAAGGCGTTAGAGTGTGGGCTACTCTTAATATATTAATGCAGAATTATATATGTTGATTTCTACAATATACTGCGTATAAAATTGCCCCGTACTTTAGCTATAATAGTTAAAGTACGGGGCAATGGCGTAGCCGCACTTACTTGTCCTACTCCTTATGTTTTCCGTAAGTTCATGTTATTCCCACACATTTCGTAGGTTTTGATTTCTTGGCATTTTCTTCCCTTAAAATGCTATTTTAACATATGTGTTTAAGTTTTCTTCGCAGCGGTTGAATTATCTGATCGGATTTTTGTGATGTTTCGGCTTTTTTCGCTGACTTTGATAAATTGCTACTTTTCTCTCCACACAATATTATACCTACGTAAATACTTTAAACTGAACGATTTCAAAGAAACTGTTAAAATTGCATGCACCACATATCTTTGTACTGATTTTAAAGACGTATTAACGCCAAAAGAAAAGGCACTTGTTGTGGACAGCATAAAGATGGGTAAGTTAGCCGATTGGAAATATGAAATGGCTTGGGGAAAAAGCCATAAAAGGAGTGAAGTGAAGAAATGGGCACAGGAATTTCCGTGAAAAACTACCCTAACCTTCTCAAGAACATGATTTTGGTATTTTACCTTGAAAAACACTTTGTTCTAAGGTTTTTAATCCCTGTGCGAAGGCTTTTTGATGAATGAATAATAAGGAAAAAGGAAGAAGATAGAGAGAGGTAGGATTTAAATAAGCTGATTTGAGTAGAGTAAGCAAACTTCATCATAAACTACACTAGCTAAAACAGATCAAAGGAATGATAAATATGTTGAAGTATGATTTTAGATAAAGATTGGATAGTTTCATGCTTTTTAAGGCACCATACTTCCATCAAGTATTCTCGTGACGAAGTCGACAGTCATGAATGCCTAGTAAAATAAACCTATAGTGGATTTATTGACCTGTAAGACTGGTTTCCATCATCTTCCTCCATTAATGAGCATATTGTTTTCACTGCTGTCTCTACCCCACCATTGTCGCCGTTATATAACAGTAACCACTATTTATAAGTACATACAGTACCTGTACTATTATCATGAGGATTCTTTTTGAAAATAATTGCTGTCTGCTCAGTGTAGCGGTGAGTTAATGCATTGCTTTTACAATCTTGCCACCACACTAAATGGCATTTGAGTAAATACCTAGGCATGATTTCTTCTAACTATTCCGTTCAATAGTGGTTTTCAATGGGCCAACGGCGTTTCTATTTCAAAGAATTAGAGTTGCTTTTTCATTTAGAAAAAGGTTCTTCTCAGAGAGAGAAAAAAAAAGATACGATAGGGTGTGAAAAAACCTGAGAGCGTGAAATGCTAAACTATCCAGATATGGAATGCGGACAGGGACCATTTGGAGGCCAATTCCGATTCCCCTCGAGGATTTCCGTCTATTTTTTGCACTCTGTCCGACTTCCGCGTAGGATGAGGAATGTCGAGGAGGTAGCGGCACTCGAGATGGCAAAAATGCCACTAAAGCGCTCTCTGAATTCCTAAAGGGTTGGCACGGTTGAGTGCTCACGTCATAAATAAGTCGATGCAAAATGTGTCGCTGGACTACACTTCATCTTCTGGAATTCTGAAACGTTAGCCACTCCTTTGTGCATTCGATGACGAGGAGCCATACAAGGATTATCATAAATTTGTCTCAATAATTAAGTATCCAATGCGTTCTTCGATGCCGACCTCAGCTTTGATAGTGACTGTGTTAATTATCTTTATCAATGGCACACTTAGAGACCGATAGCAAAATAAGACGTGTTAAATCAGGCTTGATATAAAATATGATGTGTTTAAATACATTACAACACATAATGGGGGTTAATCACTTTCATTAAGAAAATGAAACGATATAATATTTTTAATTGGATATTACGAAAACTGTCTATGAGATTCTTCGTGAACATAATATAGCAAAGGATTATTAGAAATTATGGGTTAAATTTGTTTAGGGAATAAACCAAAGAATTTTTTGAAGTAGCACATATAATCACAGACTCTGGCCTTAAGTTCTGCTTTCCATTCCTTAAATGATTCAGCCAGTTTTTGGGTGTCTAGCATAAGTAAAACTACATTTGTTCAACAAATTACTACTTGGGTATTTTTTATCTTTCAAACATGTTCTAATTACAATTCATATTTGGAATAAATCGGGGATAGGGATGTTTACTCGTGGCTGAGCTGAAAGCCACCGAGGAGTGCGTCCACCGGGTTGCGGATGGTGGCTCGACCTCTAGATATAGAGGTTAGCTGCGAGATAAGCGAGTCTACTCGTCGAATAAGCAGTCGTGGACAAAAAGCGACGGCATTCCGAGGGGGTGTTGGTCTATCTCTGGGTAAGGTAGGCCTCTAAATAATACAGAACCTGTGAAGATGCCGTGATTTTGTGACGGGAAGCCGCCAATAATAATGCTTATCATCACCTGGAGGAGAGGGCAACAGCTCTCCTTCATATGAGTGAAGGTGGAGACCACAGTGGTCGGTACAGCGACACTCATTTCACTATAGTCGTGGTAACATTTACTTTAACGGCTGTAGTACTGCAATGTGGAAGGCAAAGGGAAACCACCAAATTATTATCCCGAGGAGTCACAGCTACTCCACTCTTTTCTTTCTTATCAAGACGAGATGGAACCCTCTCGAGTAAAATATTCCGGAGGTAAAATAGTCCCCCATTCAGATCTCCGGGCGGGGACTACTCGAGAGAGTACATCAGTCATGTGTGACAAACTTTTTAGGGTAGGAACATGGTATGTGAGATCCCTTCGGACCTGTGGAAGACTGGAGAACCGCGAGAAATGCAAAGAATGGACCTCGACATATTAGGAATAAGCGAAATGAAGTGGCCCGAAGAAGGAGACTTTTGGAATGGAAGCTACAGGATTATACATACGGGATCATTAAATGGTGATGCTAGAGTACGGATCATACTCAGAAAAAGCGCCGGAATGCTTGTGAAGAGCTTTCTGCAGTACAATAAAAGGATAACAATGATTAAGGTCAAAACCAAACCTGTAGATACCGTAGTTGTGCAGGTTTATATGCCTACTACGGACTATGAAGATGAAGAAGTGGAAGATGTCTATGAAGATATCACTGAAGTTATAAAACAGGTAAGAGGAGAAGAAAACCTAATCATTTTAGGAGACTGGAACGCTATCGTCGGCGAAGGTCAAGATGGAAGAATAACTGGAAAATACCGCTTGGGAATCGAAAGAGGAGAAAGACTGATGGAATTGTGCTCACAACATAAGTTAGTTGTCGCCAACACATTGTTTAAAAATCACAACCGAAGAAAATACTAGTGGAAAATGCCAGAAGGTAGAAGAAGATGTCAAATAGACTACATTTTAATGAAGCAGAGATTTAGAAACCAAGCGAAGGACTGCAAAAGCTACCCTGGGGCAGACATCGACAGTGACCATAATTTAGTGATGATGAAATGCCATCTAAAGTTCAAGAAATTGAAGAAAACAAAGAAAAATATATGGCAAGTAGAAAAATTAAAGGAGGCTCATCATCAGCTGGAATTACAAAAAACAGTAGGAAACAACATATAAGAGGGTTTGACTGAGAAATCAATAGATGAGCGTTGGGAAAACATTAAATGTGGACAACAGGAAGCCGCAAAAGAAGTTCTTGGAAGAAGAAAAGTTGCCAAGAAGAAGCCATGGGTCACGGAGGATGTCTTAGGCTTGATTGAAGAAAAAAGAAAGTACATGAATGCGAAAACTGAAGAGGGGCAGCTTAGCTACAAAAGAATAAGTAACGAAATAACTCGCAAAGACAGGAAAGCTAGAGAGATGTGGATGAAGAATCTATTCGAAGATGTACAAAGCAACCTTGCACTTGAAAAGGTGGACGCTGCCTACAGGATAGTTAGGAACCACTTCAAAGAACGGAGCACAAGATGCAATGCCATAAGGGACAAGAATAGAGAAATTTTGATTGAAAACGAGGACTAAGTGAGGAGATGGAAAGAAAATCTGGAAGAGTTATACAACGGAAAAAATCTCAGCACAAAAGCTATTGAAGAGGAAAGCAAAGTGGAAAAGGATGAAATGGGAGAATCAATATTAAGATCGGAATTCGACGCTGCAGTAAGGGATCTTTGGACAAGGCTTCTGGTATTAATAATGTCCCTGCAGAAATAATTAAAAATGCAGGAGAGAAGACATAACCCTTCTCTACAAAACCATCTTCGACATGTATTCAACAGGAGAAATTCCAAGTGACTTCTATACCTATAGCCCTCGTCTACCATTCCTTGAGTCGCGGGTTCGAGGCCCTCTAGGGTCAGATTTTAACCACCCCGAGCATGCCTGTGTATAGAATTATACACAGTCTGTACAAAAACCAAGTTGCTGTGATTAACTCTGGATCCAGCGAAAGAAAAAATGGCAATTTTCCACAAGAATAAAGATATTTAATTTGACCGGTTTCGGTGTACAACACCATCGTCAGGTGAAAATTAAATCTCAATCTCAAACATCGGTATATATACAATTTGCAGTGAGGGAAGGGAAAGGTTGAAAGGGGGGGGGTAGGTGGAGGGGAAGTATGGAGGGGTTGGAGGGAACAAGGGTTGAGAATTGAGAAGGGGGTGAAAGGAGGTGGGTGTTGATGGGTAAAACCAAGCAAGATGGCGACCTGGGGATGGCCCAGGTCGTAAAGGGTCTTCGGGAAGTCCGTGCCCAGAGATCCCGTGAAGTCCACTTTTGGAAGGGGTGAAGCGGTCCGGGCGTTGGCATCCCCCGGAGCGTCGATTTCTTCGTGTTAAGGGGGGATTAGCTCCTTGGGGGAACTGGTGTATTCTTCCAGATAGTATGAGGGCGTGGGGGCGGGGGGGGAAGTGGGCGGCTGGGGGGTCCGGTGTTTAGGGTTGCGGCAGCCCTTCTGAAGAGTGTCCGACTCGTGGGAAGGTGATGGAGAGGAGGGGGGAGGGGGACGAAAGAAATTGAACGTCATTGAGAAGATTCTGCTTCATGTTCCTACTTTGAATAATTTCCACTTGCTCCATGGCGTCCACTTTCTTTCCTTTTTCCACTGTGTGGAGCACGTTGAATTTAAAGTCACTAAGGTGGTTCGTATCCATGAGGTGTTTCGCGAATAACGAAGTTTCATTCCCAGAGACGTAGCACTTTTTGTGTTCACTGATACGGGTGGAGAAACTCCTCCCGGTCTGGCCGATGTATTTGGCTCCACAATCACACTTGATCTCATAAACCCCGCACTTTTTGGAATCTTCTATTGGATCTTTATTAACACAGAGGGCTTTTTGTAGGTTTGTGGGGGTGTAGAATGACACTTTGAACTTGTCTTTAGGGAACTTGTTGGCTATTTTGTGGGAAATTTGGTTGTGGAAGGGAATTTGGAATTTTCTTTCGCTATGATATTCCACCAAATCAAGCCTGAAACAACTACCTTTATCTGGATCCAGCTGTGAAGAGGCAAGAATAAGGAAAGGAGTGAGACAAGGCTGTCTCTGTCTCCCGTAATTTTTAACGTTTACATCGAGAGAGCCATGTATCGGTTATTTGTCATCGAACTCGAGGTAAAATTGCCACATGAGCTGTATTCGGGTTCATGGAAGTTGAAAAAAATTCTGATATGGTTTTCATAATGGCTACTCATAGAGAAGAGAATGGAGATATTCATGGTAACGAATAAAATAATAAAACTTTTAGTCAATTCCACACTGTTTATATATCCGACCTAGGTTTCAACAAATATTTGTCATTCTCAAGGTAAATTTGTGTCTGTGTAACAGCCTTATATATACACCAGGTCGTTGGGGTGGGGGGGGGGGGGGATAGGGAGAGGAGAAAAAGGAAGCGGAAGGAGGGGGATGAGTAGGGATTTGGTAAATGACGGTTAAAAAGGGAAGGGGGGGGGGGTTAGGTGAATAAGAAGGGGGGGAAATGACCTTAGCTGAAAGAGAGTAGTATGGGTATGAATCAGCTAGGAAGGGGGATTTTAAGGAGGGGTGAGTGGGTAGGGAACATATAGTCATTGCATAATCGTTCTTTATCCGGGCTATTCACAATCTCAAATTGTTCCAAAAGTTCAATTTCAGCCCTTTGTTACACATATGTAAAATCTTGGGTTTAAAATCACTAAAATGGCCCATTTCACATAAATGTTTTGACAACCCAGATTTGTCGTCATGATTAATAAAACACTGTTTATGTTCCTTGATGCAAGTAGAAACCTTTCTACCAGTTTGGCCAATGTATATCTTGTCACAGTCTAAGCACTTTAGCATATACACACCACTCCTGTCCAATTCATCAGTTCGATCTTTTGAATTAAACAAAAGTTTACCGATGGTCGTTGGATTGTAAACAGATAATCTCATAGTGTCTTTAGGAATTATCTTACATAGTTTGTTGTTAGCTGATATAAGAGAATGGAGAAGAACAAACCGACCTTCATTGCATTTTTGGATTTGGAGAAGGCCTTTGACAACGGGGACTGGAATTCAATGCTTGATATTCTGAAAGGAATTGGAGTTTCCTACAATGACCGAAGAATTATACACAGTCTGTACAAAAACCAAGTTGTTGTGATTAAATCTGGACCTAGCTGTGAAGAGGCAAGAATAAATAAAGGAGTAAGACAAGGCTACGCACTGTCTCCCGTATTTTTTAATGTTTACATCGAGAGAGCCATAAATGAAGTCAAGGAGAAGTGTTCTGGAGTGAACATCCACAGAGAAACAATCAGTATGCTACGATTCGCTGATGACATAACAGAGACAGAGAAGGAGCTGAATAAGATGCTAACAACCATGGAAAGGACTATTTCCAGATTTCAGCTGAAGATAAATAAGAAGAAGACTAAGATATTGGTGTGCAGCAAGAAAGAAGAGGCGAAAACCAATGTCAAACTAGGAAAACAAAAACTTGAAGAGGCAAAACAGTTCTGTTATCTAGGAAGCCGAGTAACCAACGATGGACGAAGCAAGAAAGAAATAGTTAGTAGAATAACCCAGGCTAAGAGGGCATTCTTTCAAAAGAAGAACCTACTTACAGCAGGAAATACAGACATAGAAGTAAGGAAACAGTTCATCAGAACATACATCTGGAGCATTTTTATTTACGGCAGTGAATCATGGACGATGACAGCAGCGGAGAAGAAAAGGGTAGAAGAATTTGAAATGTGGTGCAACAGAAGAATGCTGAAGATTAAATGGATCGAACGAGTAAGTAACGAGGAAGTACTAAGAATAGTCGGAGAAAAGAGAAGTCTGCTGACTACTCTAAAAAGAAGAAGGGACAACTCAATCCGCCAGATCTTGAGACACGATGGCCTGATGAAGACTATCGTCGAGGGAAAGATGAACGGGATGATTGGTAAAGGCATGCCTTGTATGAGATACATGGAACAGGTTGAGAAGAATGTAAAAGAGAAGAATTACGTCACAATGAAAAGGTTGGCCGATAGAAGAATCGAGTGGAAAGCTGCGTCAAACCAATCCTAGGATTGTTGACCAATGATGATGATGAATGGCATGTATATGCGGAGATCCCACCGCATAGTCAATTGAATTTTCATGAAGTGTGGTCCTACTGTGTTTTCGGCTTACTTGAATAATTATTAAAATATACACTTAATGACCCATGATTACCACTCCAGCCACCTTAATGACATTAGTTGGGGGCACACCTTAAAAGAGGAGGCATTGTGCGCCTCTGATTAATCAGAATGGGGGCGTTTACTCGCAACCGAAATCGTAATTTTGTACAGGAAATCGTTGGTTTTGCCATCCGGCGGACGCAGTACTGAACTGAGTTGCCATCACACCAACCCGATCCCCTTTAATTTGAAAATTACCTTGAAAAGTTGCCAAGGGAAAAATATTCCGTGGACCGGGAATCAAACCACGAACCTTTAGCTTTCCGGGTCAATACGCAGATCACCATCTTACCCAGGGTTTTATTTACCCAGCATTAATTTTTAGGAGGAACTTATAGGAGCTAGATCAAGTAAGTGTGTTCAACTTTGATGTGCACATCAGCAATATAAAATCTTACAGTGGTTGCTCATCGCCCTCTGCGATGATTTACGAAATCTATCCTCGTAGACAGTGAAGCACAGCTGTTTACTCAGAACCGAAATCGCAATTTTTCACACGAAATTGTTGGATGGACAAAAAAAATAATTTTATTGAAAAAAATAATCTTCTAGCCACAACCATACACTCATAAATCAAAAATTAAAATAAGCAAAAGGTGACGCCCACCGAAAAAGCTGCTGTGATAACATTGACGTCATTTTCCTTCCATCCTTGACTGCTTTTCAAGGAAGGGAAGGGAGTGGAGGGGAGTTCTCTGAAGGTCTGCTCGCACAGATGCTGTCGCAACTCCTCCTATTGGCAGAGCCATCTGTGTCCCCCCAAGGCGACAAGGCGAAGTAGCTTCGCGGGCTCAGTTGTGATTGGACGAAGTCGATACACGTCAGAGGTTGCACCACGCCCACTTTTCCGAAAGGGTTAAAAACATCGGTTTTTCGCCGCTTATAACTCGAGAAATAATTGACGGATCAAAACACGGAAAAATAAGAGTATTTTTATTTTGCAAACTCTATCAGATTCGGAAATAAAAAAATATGTTAAACGACCTCATTCGGTAGTTGTGGACTTGATTTCTTTTTGCTCTAAAGGAGATAGTCATGTTGTACCGTCTAGTTAGGCAGTCGAAATTACATGACTTGAGTTCGATCATTGACCTCTATAACGGGTGCGATCGTTATTTAGTAATTTCGCTTTGGAAAGCCAAAGCTTGATGACAGTTCCGCAAGTTTCCCCCGACACTTTAGATACTCAATTTCAGTTGGCATAGATGGTCATTAGGATGGCTACTCTGAGTGGTGCGTTTCTAGGTGAGTTCGTGTAATTGATCACTATGGTGACAAACCAAATGAAGAATCGATGTTCACCTTTTATTCCGTAAAGCTACCATAAAAGGCAACACAACCACTTCATTTCCAATTTTTCCAGCAAAAACTGGATTCCGGCATTTTTTAAAACTAACTAACGATACTAACCGTAAGCCCTAAAATATTGTTAATACGCAATAATGTTGAAAAATTAAACAGCACATATATCAATGAGTGGACAGTTACCATGCCAAATTTTAACTTCCAGGATAAAAAATCCATTTTTGGAATTTTGGCCACCTTTTTTAGATTGTAGCCCACTTTGTAGCATTCTTATGTCTTACACGTGCTATATAAACTCTCTACTATCATTATTAAACAAAAATTCTCGATACTAGGAGTATTAATGTTGGAGACGTAAACCTGTCCAACGCCAACATACCATAACAACTGCGAGGGGCTTATTACGAGACTTCCCAAACCCGGAATTCAACAATATGTTTTTATCTAAAAAATTCGTAGCTGCCGGCATTCAAGAGGAATGACAGTTTATATCGCTCATAATGCATATAGCCATACATTGTGGCATACAAGATAATGAACTTGGATGCCTTTTTGGTCAATTTGATTTTGATAATATACAAGGACACACTGCAGCGAAGACATAGAGATTTCTGACCATTGATTAACGAGGCATTAACAACTAACGAGGCTTTCCTAAGGGTTGAGTCGATGAATATCCATAACATAAATTTAGGTAGTACCCAGAGAACCACCAAAGGGTGTTTGGCATGGGATGAATCCAATGCAGTTATTCATTCACTTAACGTACGCCATCCTATTGTTGGTAACAACAAAGCCGTTCTTACAGTTCAGTCTACTAACTTCATGGAAACAAAGCAGCGACACGCGAAGCTTCGCTCACCTCATTTCATTCCAACTCTCCAGTCTGCTTTGCGGCAGGGTATTTACGAACTTCCTCCTCGCAGTATGAGCGTAACTGGAATAGTATAATTCATGAAGTCGCAGCCATATTAGGTAACCCGTTCTGCGCACTCCTCTTTGCTATGACCTACAATGGAGAGAGAATGAAGGATGAAATGTGAAGTAAGTTCAGAGCTTGTTTCTTTCAAAGGAGTGTTTACCGAACCTAAGAGTTGGGAACAAGTATTTTCACCGATGGGAAGATAAATGTTTGATGAACTCCCAAAGACAAATATTAATTCGAAATATACTCACTAGGTATAATATGTCAATTCTCTTCTATTGGCAATGAAGAGTACTATTAGCCCTTTATCTTACAGCACTTTCACTTCTGACAATTCTGGAGAGATAACCATGGCAGAGTTTCTAATTGAAGAATATCTCAAGGAGGTAAAATTACATAACGAGTAACCGTCTCAATTCATTTGAACTAAATTCTCGTAACTTAATTCTGCTGTAATGATTTATAGGTACAGCGATAATGAAACGAAATTTAATTTAATAAAGTACTTTAACATTTCTCCTTAGATTTCACTGATGTACATGGCTACACAGCATGCCATTTTTCCCGATGTAATTTAAAAAAATGTTTCTGGGAAGTAGCTTGGAAAAGCTAGGTCTACCATCCTATTAATTAAAAATAAGGATGTACCCAGTTAACTTACTAACTGAATGCTCATGTGTTACAGCAACAAAGTCGTTAATTGCAAGGGCGAAAATAGAAAACGGGGAAAACAGTATATTTTAATTTTTAATAATTTTTGAAATAAAATTCATTTATCGCACTGAAAATGCAAATTTTAAGAGAGAATGTAGGAATTTAAATTCGTTTGCCTCTGTGTCATGCCTCTCATAATTTTATTATTATCACAAAGTTCATCATTAATCAATGCCGTGAGTTCTTCCTTTTTTCCTCACCAAATTATTCAATATGACCAGAGAAATCATTTAAAATCCACGTAGCCATAACTCAGAATATTTTGATTACCCTATTAGCCATGGTAGAATGTAACTCGGTTGTGATGAGTACACCATTACTCGTGGAGTGAGTACTCAATAACTCAATACTCAGTAACTCAATGGATCTCACAGCATACTGATGTTATTTTATCAAGCCTGTACCCATATTTGTATGATGCATATAATGTTGACCGACATTAACTACGGCTGCCACAGGAATCTATTTTGTTGCCATATTTTTAGCCGCAACCTCTCCCCGAAGTCATAAATTCGTCAATGTTACCGAATATGCGAGATGGGTGAATAACAGGAAAAATATGTTAATTCGATGCTTTCTACTTACTGAATCGGTGCTTTCTATATACCGAAATTACATCATAGCACCACAATCGTACAATGCCTCTTTCATTCACATCAATATAAGCTTCCGACCGTTTTTACGGACTAAATATTTTTCTTCTCTCGGGTTTTGTGAATCCCATCATATTTACCAAATAAAATATCTTAGGTATTCTCCAAGCCCTATTTCTGCCACTAGCCAACTGAACACTGCATTCTAAAAGGTTATATTATATGCTGGTTGAAGGTGCCAGGTACCTTATGAGATTTACTGGTCACAGTAAATGTAAAAATAACAAATTGCATTCTTAGGCAATATTATAATTCTGTTTTCTTTATCACTTGATGGCCACAATGCATCATTTCGGTTATAAGTCCCAACATTTACTTTCTTATCCATTGCGTTTATCTGTTCAAGCTACACTTTGAATTTTAAATATTCATGCTGTTAAAAGCAGCTTTGAGAGGTCACCGGGCTAACTTAACAGAATTAAATAAACAGAATTCTGTTTATAAACAGAATTCTGTTTATTTACATTTGCAAATAAATGTTGAGTGTACGTGATTTTTAAGCAAGTTCGTCACAATTTTTTACCAACCCTGCGGGGAGAGGGTTTAACCCCTCTCGCTGTAGCCCTGGTATGACAAAGCATAAATGTATACTTGGGCATGAAACACAATCAATTAAAATAAAATTACTATGACTAGCGAATGCGGTCGCAAACATTTTGGTTCAGTATTTTAAATGCATTACCCCCTTCCATTTTGGAAACTGCTCATCTCAGCGAACATTCGAAAGTATAGAGAATTGTGTTTTTCCTAAGCAAGGAGGATTAAGGAAATGTTTTGTTTCTAAGAATGCCAGGGTGGCAATCCAGGAGATTTAGGAGTCGAATATATTTAAATTTATCCTACCTAAAATCCATTTTTAAAGAGTGTATGTCCCTCTTATTTCCTTTATTGTAACACGTTAAATAAATCAATCTTTCCTCTTTCCTTTCTGAGGTTGGAAAAATTCTAAATCTTCCCACTCTAGGGACGAATTTGTGAAAATTTTGCAAGCACGATTTCCTCTTAGGCATATTTCTTGTCTATTTATGTCTTTCTCTCGATCTAGTTCGCCATTTGAATCAAGATTTTATCCTTACAAAATACCCGCCGGCTCGAACTGCCAATGGAGCCACAAAGTCCAAGGGGAAAACGAATAGTATCACTCAGCTATTCGCTCAATGAAGATGCCTCCGCAAAGGTATCGGTTTCAGTCTTTGCGTAACATCGCCGAGAAGAGCTGCAGAATATAACCCCGCATCTTTTTTTCCACTGCGAAATAATAAATATTCATTAACGAACGTATAAAAACGGAGAGGGGAAGAAAAAAAGAAAGGGAAAAGTGGAGCGGTGGTGGCGTGGGTGGGACGGAGCGGTCTGCCGACTCCGTGAGGGAAATGCTAAACTGCCGGAGGCCGCCGCTGCCCCTTGGTCGCCGGGGACCTCTCGGAAAATAAACGGACCGGTGTGGCCGGAAAACATTGGCCTAATTAAGTTTTCAATTTACGGCACCCGTCTTTGCAGTCTCGAATATCCCACCGCATTAATCTGAATTCGTTAAGGGGAACGGTTCTTTTTGTGAGGCGAATCGGTTGATCCGAGTCGAGCTCCCTATTGTTCCATGTCACGTATCGCTCGCTTCCATTCTCATTGACGAAATGGGGAGACAAACAAAAATCAGTGCGATATTTTTTGAAAAACATTTTTGCCGAAGTTTTGCGACCCTGAAGGCATGATTCGGGAACAAAATGATCGTTGATGTATCAAGTGATTTTATGTTTTCAGAGAGTGAGTTCAGTATCGTACCGGTCTGGTTACAGAAAGGAAGCGGGTTTGAATGGCATTTCACATTTGATATTCTGTTTGTCAAAGGTTTGTTGTTTACCAAAATATTTGGGATATGATCTTAGTATTTGGAATACTTTACAGCCTGATTCTCCACCCTTCCGAGAAAGACCTCTGCTCCAAATATTTTGGTGTGGCATGCAGATAACAGAAATGTGTACTGGTCATGCTAATATTTGATTCTCTTCGCATTTATGATATTATTAATGCCTATGCATGGAAAACAACATTGAAAACATAAAAGATAAAAAGATGATAAATATGGAAACTCATAGGCTTTGAAGTATCTATTTTCACAATAATAAGAAAAGATAAAATAGGATAATATAATAATGATAAAAGAATAAAAATACCCAAAGAGAAATGAAAATGAATGGGGGAAATTACGTTGGCGTCACATTTTTAAATAATAAGTAGGAATATGCGATGCATATATAAAAAGTATTACATTCTCTACTGCATAAATGATGATTGGCAATTAATTAATATTGCAGATTAGGGGAAAATATCTATATCAACTGGGAAGCAAAAAACACAATTCATTTGCATAATATATTATATCGGCGGATCCAATATGCTGCGTTGTTGAAACTTGATCGCAAATATCAAAATAACTCCTATTAAATTTAATGATATAGTGGTAAAGTTTCAGTAGGAACGAACGAGATTCTGCACAGCATCTAGCTTCCCATATTGAACACGTGCGGTTCCACTACTGTCAACAAAACGCCAGCATTTTCAAAGAAGGAGAAGAATAAAGGTGGTTTTTCATATTAATGATGCGGGAAATAATTAATGAGATAATTTTGTTGCCTAATTTCAAAGTGATGAATTTTATATTCGAGGAAAATTCCCTCCCAGGGGAAATAAATATTTGAGTCGACAAAATGAAAAAAATGTTTAAGTTGAATTCTCAGTGGTCGCGGTTGTAGGGAGCGGAGGAGATGGTGATGAATTTTAACCCGCTCGTGTCCGGAAAGGAAAAAAAATGTGACCTCAAGACAACGTGAAATTCCAGTCGGAAGGGCGTGCGTTCTTGCAGCGCTGCCTTTGCAAATATCTCAAATATGATTTTGAAATGAAGCACGATCTCTCCACCCTAATTAAATTTCTTGCAATTTAATGAAGACAACGACTGGCGTAACGATGACGGATACACCGCAAATATTTCCAACTCATTCACCTCGATCTTTGTTATTCACGGTGCGTCACGGCCGTCATATATAAACGACATTACATTTTACACTTAAAATTACAGCTAATTCAACTGAGGGTCTTTTTGGCCATAGCGGATGGATAATAATTACGATATAGTAATGATTTTTGATAACGTATCAAAGTCTGTGCCAGTTATAACCCATGGCGGAATTCATTATGCATGTATATTACATATTTATTTATATTTATTTATTTATTTATTATTAACCCAAAACAACAAAGAAAGTCTATACATCGGGCTTTTTAACAACTACCCATTAAAAAAACACAGACATCCATGCCCCAGGAATTTAAAATCCTCCCTGGCCGGGATTCAAACCCGCGACCCTGGGATAGACAATTGACGGTTTCACCCCGCCACCGCCGGGGCCAAAAGAAATTGATTACGGTATGTAAAATTTCCTCAAAAAATAAATTATGGATATTAACGTTAAATGTCTATAATAAAAATTGCTAATAGATAATACGCTCCAATAATTGCAAAAGAATCAGTGGGAAACCAAAGGAATTCGTATTCCGTGGCGACCAGAGAATTTATTGAGACAATCAAATTAAGGTATCTTTTAAAGTTTTGCTTGTTTGCTTGGTGCATGCAGGAGAGGTTTGCGATTAAAGAAGGAAAAGAGATTACCCACACCTTTGCGTTTAATTTTTGGATGACCTTCTGACGACTCAGTTTAGAATTTTTTAATTTCTTTTAGAGTACCCAGCTATTTTTCGAGGTGACATCCAATATATTGAAAAACAGATGAACAGGCCATCTCCTTGGATTTGATCGGGTGGAAATTCACGGCATTTGCATTCTATAAAATCAACTCCCACATTTTTTGCAGTAAAACGGTATGGATTCTGGTTCTATTTCATTAGTGCTGAAAATTTTGACATCTGAGTGCATTGTACTTAATAAAAGCACATACTTTTTCTTTTTTCGTAATAATTTGTGAGAAAATGTTCAACATTCTTCTGTAGTACCACATTTCGAATGCTTTCACCCTTTTCTTCTCCTCTGCAGTCATCACCCATGCATCACTGCCGAAAAGAAATGCTCCGGATTTACGTTATGATGAATTGTTTCTGGTGGATCAATGAAAAATAATTTTTCCATGTAACATTCATGCCTGAATTCCTGTACTACTACGTTACTTAATGTTAAAAATTCATTCAACCAACGCTTGATTTGATGGCCTCTCTTCATCTTTCATACAATATGGAAATGCATTTAGACAGCATTTAGATTTAGTTTTTGCTTACGAAATATTTTACTTGGTTCTGAATTTGTCCGCTTTCTTTCATGTATACTGTGGACAAGGACACCTACATGTCAATGGATAAAACTTCCAAGTCTGAGAAGTAAAACAAAATTCACATGTCCAATGCTTTTGAATACGAATCTCCCTCGAATCGAATCGCAAATATTTTATTATAGTCAAGAATCGATCCCAAGGTATGCGATAGTCATTATTTTTTATTTTGTGAGATAACTACAATGTTTGTTGCTCACATATGTTTAATTTGCTCAAAAAATTAACATTTGAATGGCATAGCAAAAACATTGTTCCTTGGCTGGAAAAATAAAAAGTTGCTGAGTAAAACTCTTCCCTTTTAATCGAGACTAATGTTAATTTATTCACGTTGTGTCACAGTAAGTATAACAGAAAATTATTAAAGATGCAGGTTGATTTCTAAGGAAGTAAATGCCTTCAATCTTTCCATCTTTTGCTTAGTATAAAAGCACGGACAATTTTGGCCACGGCCACTTTCGGAAATATATCGTCTGAATAAACATCATATTAGGTATAAAATAAAACCTACGTAGCAAATATTCATTTCCTCTCTTTCGGTAGTAAAATAAATTAAATTCGTTAGCAGGAAATCACTGTATGCCGGGAAAAATAGAAATATATCTCGGCTAAAATTAAATCAAAGGAGTCTCTGAGGACAGTACAAGTAAGCGTAATATGAATATGTGTTTAAACTGAAAATTAAGGAATCATTTTTCTCAATTCGTAGTTGGTTTCATTATCTAATGGATATACTTTGGTAACGAGCATGTAAAATAGGTACGGATTTTCTAACTTAGCAAATTTTATTTTTAAAATTAAATATATTAAGATGCAATGTCCACAATCCAGTTTAGTGCCTGAAAGCGTCAATCAGAACATGGCACTTTTTGTTCCGACGGAAGTTTGCTAACATCAAGGAATATTAAGAAAAAATGAAATCACAAGTACACGGTCGAACAAGAGGTATGTTTTATTCTGTTTCTTTTTCACACAATTGAGATTTACTCGTAACTATTAACATAAAAGTGACCTTGGACTAAAATGATTCAAAAATTACTCATTTTATTTGAATGAACACTTGAGTACTTGGGAATTTTTACACCTTTTTTCAGATTTAAAAATATTCCAAATATTTACCGAGGTGATTGAGAAATTAATGACATGAGTACTCGAAAAAGAAGATTTCAATGGCACGATTTTTTGTGAAAGAACGAAGCGGGAGACATGAATTTAAAAAAGAGATTCCCATTGAAAAAAACGATTATGAGTGACAAAGAGCTTCTTCCAAATACATTCGCACCCTCGGAAAAGGAACCCATTGCTGTAAGATTCCCATAATATTTAACCAGACGTCTGTGGAATGTTTTTTTCATCGCTCTTTATCTTCAATTCTCGTCGAGTTTTCACTCCGTACTGTGGTGCGCGATTTGCTCTAAAAATTAATACGTGCCTTCGATTCAATTTAACGGCTGCAGAAAGCGAATTATACGGACACCAACGCAGAGTATATACGGTCGGTCCATCGGTTTGGCGGTGGAAAAAAAGGGCCGGTAGTGCCGTGGGTAATGAATTAGTCGACCGGGGGGGACAAAGGAGCGTTGAGACTCCGCCTCTTTAAATCAGGATGTGGATTCAATATGCCTTCGCCTCTCGTCTGCGTCAGTCACCCTTCGCGCCATTGCGAAAAATCTGCCCGTTCCCGGTTTATCGCACGTTCTATCGCGGCTCACCCTTCCCCCCTTCCCTTAAACCCACCCCATTCACTTGCACGCAGCGTCAAATGGAACATGGCGAAGCCCTCGGCATCAATTTCGGCCAGAATCCGCCTTCCGTCAATCTGTTGTTCCTCGTCCCCAATTTCCATCGCTGCAAGGGCTCTCCCACCGAAATCGCCTTTAAAGTGAACCACAAATGCAAGTCGCGTCGAAAGTGTTATTTTTTCTTTTCCTCCTCGCACAAATACGCCTTCGTTCAAATGATGTTAGTTTTCAACTTTTCAGCAAATATACGTTTCTCTTCCACGTTTGGAATGGCTATTTTTAAAGCCACCCCAAGAGCCAATAATGAAAGCCACGAGCATCAAATGTAGTGATATCCCTGTTATTTACGAAGCCAATACATTACGAAATAATAACATATTATATCTGTAAGGGATTGAACGATATGCTATCCTCAATTTTAGGAATAAAACGAATCAATTCCTGCCGCGTGGATCAATTAATCCTCAAAATAATTTGAATAAATTTTTAGGTTACTATTGGTTTCTTTTAAGATGCTTCCAGTGCTAAAATGGTGATGAACTGTCAAATCTAAGTTAACCCTAAGTTTAGTTCTGAGGTATCTTATACCAGAGGCGAGATATTTATCGGCAATACTTGGCTAGCCAGGTCGAGGAGTCACCAACCTGACTATCATGGCCTGATGGCATCAGATATTTGACTAAATATACGCATATCGATTGAGTTCCCTTGTGAATATGATTGTAATCAGTTATAGTTGCGTAAAGTGCATCAACTGTATGTTTAAATTCCTTGCATATACTAACCATTTAATCATTATTATTAATTAGTAAAATTATTTGTATTTTTAGCAGATTTTCAAGAGCAAGCGCAAATAAACGTATTCTCGAAGCGTGATACATAGTTACTTCAATGTTTGACGCCTAGATTGTATATAAAGTTTCTTATAAGAATCATATTACTTATCTACTGAAAAGTATAATGCAAATCATTTAATATATTTTCTACAACCTTAACCCTTGAATCTTCATTGAAACTTTTACATCAAGATATATCAGATCGACTCCTTGAATACCGAACCAGTTAGACCATAATTTACAGTTCGTTAATATGCTATACAACTATTGTATTAAAATTCATAAACTGTTTAAATTCTCATCGTAATTATCTGTACACAACATCCAAATGCGGTGAAAGTAACGAAGCAAAGTAGCGTGAAATACATTGAAAATCTTTATAATGCAAAATATCAAAACACACTGAAGACATGGATCGTGCACATAAATACTGAAATTCAACAATTTCTGAGAATTAGCGATTGCTCGCCTGCCAAATAAAAATGTTGAAAGCGAAAAGAAAAGTCAATATTGGAAGTAAATTCGAGTTGAAATTTGCAGTCTGGTGACTTTTACCATCAACAGTGCTGAATTTCATGCGCAATATAGTTTACATTTATTGCATGGGCCACCTTAGTTTCTTATATTTTTATTTATATTTAAAAAAACTTGACATCTGTTAATGTAGTATAGTTTTGATGTGTGGGCAAAATTTCCGAATAAAGCTATGGTATGTCAGACCCAAAGTACAAACCCATGAGTTAAGCAGCAACTCAAGTGTAAAATGTTACGGACTATTTATAAACATGGGTACTACATGTTGGAAGTTTCTAGCTACTCTTTTCATTACTGCAGGTGCTAGTATTCATTTCTTACTATCAGACTGCAGAGCCAATAGCATGAGATTGTGGAAACAGTGTTCCATTAACGTTTTCATCAGGGTATTCGTGTAAATCATATTTTGAGGCCAAGTGTCGTTCCTGTAAAGAGCGGTTGAAAAATTTTCGTGAACTACTGGAAAAAGTGTAATTTTATTACTGCACAATAAACATAACTTTCAAACAGATAGTAATTTGTAACAGCGTGCTATAATTACAAAGGCATATTATAAAGCTTAACTTATCGGTGAATGGCGCACCAATATAATGAATCAAAATTGCAAGAGACGTTTGATTAGATTCAAAAATTTTATCACGGCATGACATTTACCCGTCATTTAATAAAAATTATTTTAGTAGCTGTTGGGTGACATTATTTTACCTTGTCTCTTCTTTTGTATAACATCAAGACTAATGTTATTCTGCATTTTAAATGTAATTCGAAAAAATATTTGAATTCCGTGCGGAATCCTTTGACAGAGTCACATGTTTTTTCATCAACGTGCGGTCTCTTGAATTTTGTGGAGCAAAAAAAAGGACTGTGGACCGTGTTCCAAAAATTGAAACGAATATATTTCATTGCAGTTTATTATATTCTCTACCGAGGGACGTTTAAAGTTGAAACGATGGAATTCTGTCCTTTCCCTTTACATCCCTGTTTTAATTTCTTCCCAATTACACCCTCTTCCTTCTCATTCGCCCCTCGTTCCACTTGGCAATTATGTTCTCTCTCACTTTCTTCCGCCTTCGCGTAATTCCCTTTCCTTCCACCTCCACCACAAGCTTCCCTCCCCTCCACTAACCCGATTACCACTCCTCCTCTCAATTCCCTGGATCCAGCCTTGATTCAAAAATTCTTCTCTCTTCCTTTGCCTCAATCTTGCCCCTTTGTGTGCCAATGCAAAATTCTACTTCTTCCAGACCTTAAATTCTCCCCTCAATTCTGGTTCCAAGACGTTAAGCGGAGGGCAACGAGTTAAATTCATTGGTATCTTGAAATATCCCTTTCGTTTCCTCCTATAGAACCTAATTCTATGCCACGGACGTAAAATATTTCAGAAAATACGTGATTGTCTTCAGAGTTATATATTTTTTACGCAACTGTAATTTTCGGCAACACTAGTTTCCATTAAGATTGTACTATTCAAACCCCCTCCCCTGAATAATGTTCCTTAAAACAATTATAGTAAGGGAAGTACTATCGCACGCTGATTACAGACGTTATTAGTAATTAAAACGATATAATAAACGCATTCAAATGTTGGCTATTTTTTTCTGGATCATTATAATTTCTGTAATGGCTTAATGAGACAGGTATTTTTCTATTAGTTACGTCTTGAAGGAACAGCGTCAAATATTGGATTCCGTTTAAGGTTGCTCAAAGCATTATTACGATTAGAACCTTAAAATATCTATGCAATTAAGTCATGTTCGTACATATTCACTACATAGAGAAAAGGGAAGGATTTCAATGAATTCTATTGTACGGCAGATCGGTAGATCTCAGCCTCAATATAATTAGCATAGTGCCCGAATAGAGAAATGGTTAAAGTATACAGTCCAAAAATATCATTTTTTAAAATTAAAGTCTCTTGAAATGAAATTTATTGCTGTAGACATTCAAATCTGGATGTATATGAAAACTCACATCCTTGAATTCCAATGTAGGACAGTAGAGGACCGTTCTTCGACATGTCCTCAATTAATTTCATCTTGGACTTGAATTCCAATTTGAAATTAATTGTGGACGTCAAAGAACGGCTTGCTACAGGTTTGCCGGATTTCTTTCCTTTCCTTCCTCCATTTCCTGAAAAATTCCAACCCTACCCAATTTCCAATTATTTATAAATGGCGCCATGACCTTGACTTCCGTATTCGTCCCCCGAATGAATAGCGAAATATTTCAAATAAGTGCTGCCATGAAGGAATGCTATCACAGTGTGTCTGTATCCGGAGTGTGCCATTCATTTCACATGAGGTGAAATGAGTGGCAAAGTGGATTCCGATCCGTTTGGAATACTTTATTCCATAACAATAACAGACAGAACACCATTCAACAGATAACATATATCGTAGCGAACTTCACATTGTTTAACATTAGTGGCATGTCTCACATTGATTCGGTACACCGAATTCCAACAGCAACTTATATCGAATGACACACACACACATACGCTGACACGGAAGAATACCTTGGCCTCGCCACACACACTTCCGTCAGTCGCTTGTTATTCAATTTCCCGCTAGCTGTGGCACACCGGTCTGCATGAGAAATTGCTAATTCAATTATCCTGTTAAAACAAATTTATATTTATTCTCAATATTATGGCTATGCATTGCCCTTATCGACACAATTACTCGTCTTCCAAGTAAAGAATATTGGGATATGTTCAGCAGCGTAATGCAAAGAGAGGGAAAAGGGTGGTGTCAACGAAAACCCATGATTGAAAATAAGAATCAACTTTGTAATTTTCCACACGTTTTTAATAACCAACCGGTTTCAGCACTCAACTTAACTCCATAGAATAAATAGGAACTTCAACTCAACTCAAAACTCAACAACAAGATTTGTGACCAGAGTAAAAGAACATGAGAAGTGCGTTAGATACTGTGATGAGACTTCAATGTACGCTAAACATCTACTAGAGACTGGACACCGGGGAAACTTCAAGTCCTCGAGACCTCAAGTCTTACACTTCCAGGATAAAGGTTTTAAACTTGACTTTTTGGAGCAATTCGAAATTGTAGAACGACGGTGCTCACCCGATATTTTGCTTTTCAATGATTTGACGGATTTCAAATGTTCCCCGTTGACCACTTGCTCTGGTGTACCCCATTATTCGCCACAATGTGAACAATGACCTAGCCTCCAATACATATTCCTCTTACGCCTGCAATGTAGCCCCATGCCACACTTCCTTTCCATCTTAACCTCCAACCAGTTTATACCTAAGCGTTCCCTCAAATTTCCTTCCCCTTCCTAAAGAGACATTACCCCCCACCAGTGCACTATTTAAGGCCTTTCCAATGCTGAAAAATTTTAGTCCCTGATGATGACACGTGAGTGTTGAAACCGGTTGGTTATTAAACACATGTGGAAAATTACAAAGTTGATTCTTATTTTCAATCATGGAAAAATTCCTCAATGTGACGGCCGAAGTCGTTTCATCGAAGGAAAATCCAGTTTTGGCTCTCGTTGATAAATCTTCAAAACGTGCTCCAACTGCCTTGAGGCGATAATTTTGACATCGGATTCCTTACAAGGCGAATGCGCGATTCCGGAATGGGAACGCAAAGTAGAACAAAGACGCCCCTCCCTTTGTTGACTAATGCCTTCCTTTACCTTTCCATCCAACCCCGTCAAAACGCCGGACGTATAAACGCGATCAATATCCTTCCTCATCTTCAATGCAAACCGGAAGGAGACTCCGGAAATTGAACGGAAATATTTTCCAGCCAAAGGGGAAAAGGATTTGGCTGCCACAGCAAACCCTTTTCCTATCCAAGCTAAACGCTCACAAGGATAGTTGACTCAGAACAGGTGGTTGTCTAGGAATATTTCCTTAATCATGGCTCTATGATCCTTGTTACTGACCTTCAGCGGAATTTCGATGGATCACACATTGGGGATATGCTGTGATTGATCATACCAGAATATTAGGGTTTATTATAAGAGGGAAGAGAAATTAGTGAAAGATGACCAGAAGAGAAAATTGCAATGTTACATTTCACTAGCTATACCCCTCCTAGAATATACAACAGCGGGGTTTTGGGATTCAAACGGTGATAAGAATCATGCATAATAGCAGTTCAAGCTCAATTAATTGGTGATGTATTTATTCTCTTTATGATTGTCATTTATTTATTTTGTTTATTCCATTTAGCAGTGCAATAAAAAATAAATGTTTTAATGAGGACTGGTGGCGTTTTACTGGTGGTGTTTGTCTGGACTATGACGGCGCATTAGATAAAGAAAATTCTGAGAAAAGAATAGAATAACAAAGATAGACATTTGTTTACTTATGCCATACTTTCAGGAATAGCAAATAGGAACCAAAACAGAAAAGGAAAATAGTTCATAAACTTCACCCCATTAGTAATTATAAATTTTAAATGTATGTGCTTACAATATGAATGCGTTTCCAATGGTTGACACATAAGGAAAACATCTTAATGCTATATAAATAAGCCTTAAATTAGGTGGAAGATTAGCGACTAAAATCTCTTTGCAAACACGGTCAGTGGATATTTCCCAAAACACGGAGGCTCAATGAAAAAAGGTTAGATTATACGGAAAAATATTCTGAGTGGTCTGAGAGTACTTACCTAGTTCCCCTTTATAATCGCCCGATCCTCAGGTTTCAGCCATAAACTCTCTGATTGTCTGTCGGTTTATACGTCCTATTCACCACCGATTTCCAACGTTCAGCTATTCAGCCATCCTTCGGATAAGAAAGAAAATATAAGAGCACCTAAATTGATCCAGGAAGATGTTTGATAGAGAGTGTCATTTCCTCTTTGGTCACATGGGATGAATGTGTCTAAGCCCACGCCAAAAAATGAAGCTCAAATCACTTCATTTGCGTAATACAAACATTTGCGCCATTAAAAACAGAAGCATTGTGTAAGGGAGCGACTATATATTAAATAGGTATCGTTTAAGAGGGGTTTGATTTGATGGGCGTAATGATGTACTTTTTACACGTAGTTCCAGTCTACAACACCATTGAGAGAAATATGGATTAAACATTTCTTAAGAAATAAATACGGTAATTATCAAGCATGTCAATTTTATCGTTCATAAAAGAAAATGGGCTCATTATAAATTTTATGCTATTTAAAAGAGGTTTTACAAAAGATCATGACAGGTGACAGGAGGGTAAAAAGAGTAAATCAGCGTTACATCTATGGGTGACCCAAAGACATTCTTTAACAAGCTAAGTTAATCGAAAATTTCCGGATTTTCTCCACTTCATAGCCAATGCTGAAGCTAGTCTTAATACATTAAATATATGAAAATTAAAATTATGAGATCCTGGAGGGAGAAGAAGGCAACATATAGAAGAAAATTTAAATTGGTTAATTAAAGGAAAATAGTTATCCTGAAAGTATAAGGACATCGGGTAGAAGACTTACGACTTACTGGCTACTTTAGTAGCAAATTGGATGAAGGTGAGCATTGTAGTAATGAAGTAAGGAGGAGAATTGCTTAGCTAATAATGCATTTCCAACAAAAAAGATCACTTGAAAAGACCCACTGAGCACAGATGTAAAAAAAAACTCCAGTGAAAACCTCGATATTGAATGTGGCTTTGTATGGATATGGGACATGGAATCGAGGGAAAGATGACAGAAAATGACAAAGGATGATTGAAAGCTCAAAAGATTTGAACATGGAAGAGGAATAAAAGGGACAATAGAATACTAAAGACCTTTTACCATGGTAGAACGCTGGGAAATCAAGGAAGAAATATACATGATATTCTAGATACTTTAAGAGATGTAGGAAAGATGCCGCTTCAAAGAAATAAATCGCGAATCCATGAGAACATCACCAGAAGAAAGCAGCACTAATAAGAGTTGGGAATCTTCATCAAAACCTACCTTAACTTGTTGACGAAAATGAACAACCAGGCGTTCACATTATCCGCTCTTGAAGAAAAGCGCCAGCGGTGCTGAAATGTAACGTCCCATCCGATGGATTGGGTACTGCACTTCAAGTGTTCCCCACAGGGAACTAAATTTGGAACTGAAAAAGCATTGAATGATTAATTTTAGGTTATTAATATTTCTCAATTACTATTACTCATTATACCTTGCATAAGTTAAGGAAGCACAAGAGTACTTAATAATAGTAGTACTTAGTGAACCTAGAACTCATGCACGCTAAATCTTCTCAACACTCCCACAAAACATTAGCTCAAGTCACAGCAGAGAGTGCATAGAAATATTTTAATCATGTTTTGAATTTATGGATGGAAAACTCAAGGGTTACGTCCGCAACAGTGATATTTTCATTATTTTCCATTTGATAACTTATATCGGTGGCAGTACTAATTACCTATATTCAGGCATAATATTTACCAGCTGGATGTACTTAATAGAAAGCAATTATTTGCTTTCACACATATATAACAACAAAGATGATCACAAACACTTGCCACCAGGTATTATGAAGAGAAAGGTATTTTGAACCTATTCTCTAGAATATACTCCGCCATAACTCACGGTTGAAGAGTTGAAGCGTTTTTAAATTGTTTTGACCAAATCTTTATTGAAGAAATAATTTGAACCGAAACTGCTCTAAACCCATAGCTAAAATAGCAAATATTTTCATCTTCACTTTCCTAGAAGCAAAAGACGACCATGAAGAAAAATAATTACAATTTTGCAAAATGTTTCAAATTTGCATTGTCGAATGGAGAATTTTAGAACAATGATGAATGCTATCGTAAGAAATAGGATATTCGGAGGCGATTACACTATCGCCTCAATAATGAAAACAACTTTACGAAGCAGGTACACTGACGGGAAATTAAAACTTCAGTATTTTCCGTACCTGAATCTACACATCTACTCATCTGCATCGAATTCAGAAGCGTTGCCAGCAAACCGATAATAGCTAAGTCCTTCGTTCTTACCCAATAAATCAATAGTTCAACATGTCACTTGGGTACATTCAATCAGGTGCTCCCTGACGCATAACTTAAAATATAAATTTTCCATTAAAATTCTTGCCATTGGAACATGCTTTAATTCCGCATTTGTTACCTAGTCGAATTCACTATCGGACCAACAAGATGACAGATGCAACAGGGAAAATCACGGCTGAAATGCATTTCTTCCTCAATTCTCTTTTTCACTGATATTGCGGTAAATCGAATCTTATTTTTTTACCCTCACTGTTTGAATTTTATTAAAATTACTTGGCAAAAAAAGAAGGCATGCAGCGGCGGAATTTGAGGACGATAAATTCCGATAATCACGGTGCAATGGAAAATGACGCGGGGTAGCGAAGATAGTGGTAATAAATAAAGATGCCTCGCATTATTTCGGATTATTAAAACAATACGGATTTGGATTCTTAAAGAAAGATTCTTAGAGATGATATTATATCCGTGATTAACATAGCCCCAATATTTATTCCCGCTTAAGAAATATTGGAATTCCTCCCTCCCCACTAACTTTGTGCTCGCCAACATACATTGTGGAAGGTATTACTTTATAATATTTATTTAAACCAATACGTGAATGGTTCCTAATTCATATTTTATTTTAATATCATATTTTATCATATTTGTATTCCAATTACAGGTTTCCTACTTATAAAAATAGGTAGTTTTGGAAAGTGTTGAAATCATCTCCGGTATAAATACTTCACGCCTTCATTAAGTCCTTTTTCTAACTTTTGTGAATTTGATTGCAGGCGTAATAAAAAACCTTTATTTTAAGTCGTGTGTACCTAATTTTTCAAAAGCCACACTTCCATCCCCTATCGTATATAATGTTTTCTCATTGGTGTGTCTCGGTATCCAGATGAGTTTTCGTATCCTTCGCCAAATCCACATCTCAATAGCCTACAACTTCCATTTTTCATAAGGGCTAACTTTCTGAAACATACACCACAGTACTCAAATTCTGAGTTTTGCATGATTATTAATATTATTATTATTCTACCGGTGAAGGTAGGTTTAAATGGAAATTTAATTCCTCCTACCCCCTAAATTTCACACGATGTCCCTCTTCAGCCCCTCATACCTCCTGCCACCCATTATTCCATCCAAGGTGCCCATTTTTCTCCTCCCTCTTCCCCGCTTACCCAACGCTCTTCCCTCAATCACCTCCTTCAAAACACCATCTCCTTCTATTACCTTTTCCATCCACACCTTCTGCATTCTCCTAATTTCATCTATCAAATTTCATTCCTCTCCTACCTATTCTTGTCCTTCATCGTTCGTCTTCCTTTCGACCCACTTTACTTTCTCCGTCATTCTTCACACCCACATCTCAAAAGCTCTAAGTCTATTTTCATCTTCTTTTCGCAAAGCCCACGTTTCCGCCCCGTAGAGCAACGCTCCGTATTAAACTTTTCACTAGTCTTTTCTTCACTTCTCTACTCAACGCCCCTGTCATTAGTTCACGCCTACGAGTAAAAGCTTCTATTGCCAATTCAATTCTTCTTCTCACTTCAATTCTGCTATACCCTTTTTCTTCCAACACACTACCTAGATAGCTAAATTGCTCTACCTGCTGTATGGTTATGCATAATGTTTCGTAAGATTAGGAAAAAAACTACAGGGTGATTTTCTCTTGTTTTCTCATATACTGAGAGATCACCACTTGAGAGTACATAGATTTCATGACTTGTATAATGACACTGATGATCATTGATTAAAAACACCTTCTATAGGTTTTGAAATTAAAGATAGATTATCGACCGATAACTCGAAGTTTTCCTGTTTATTGGTATTCCTGTTGGCACACGTGGTCCGTTAGACCGTAACGTGCGACAAACACAACCAAAAAAAAGGTTTAATAAAAAAGAAAAGGGGATAAAGAGAGAAAATCATGAATGGGAGATGGGAAGGAAAAAATGAGGATAGGCGCTTACCGGAGGATGATTACGGCAGCTCCGAAAACGTAGGAGACGAAAACTCTCGAAATGTCCTCCCTTGGCCGAAGTACTGATTGTTTCCTCGACCAGCATTAGAAGATGACTGGCGATGCGCCAGGTTTTTCTCCCCCTCCTTCTCCTCACGAACTTACCTCACTAGCGCCACAAGGAAAGGTAAGGAAAGTTGGGAAGGGAATTCAAATAAAGAAAACACCTAATGCCTTTACGCGCGAACATACCGCCGCCCCCGTCAATTTCCCAGAAATTAACTATTACTTAATTGAGCAGTAGGTGAAGAGACGGAACGTACGAGAGAAATGGCAAGATATGGAGAAAGTATACAAATATTCTACGAAAAAAAATAAAATAGACATTCTTGCCGATTGGGACGCTCTCGCAAAGGAATAGGCCCTAAACAAGTGAGGTGAAGGAACTAAAGTTACTTTTCACTCTCAGAGGCCCATCAGAGAGACTTAAAGGGGAATATAGGTCGGGCCATGGAAGGGTGATTAATGCGAAGAAAGGAAAAAGGTTCTAACTCTAAACCAAAACAACGAGAGCGGCTCGACCGGCTAAATATAAATTTGAAGAAGATAAAATAACTTATTGTGATGTTGGTAATGACACCAACTTCACAATCGGTATCGTTAGAGTAGCTGATGAAGTTTTTCATTTCGCAACCCTAACAACGCCTCCTGAGTCGGGATGGACTTTGATAACTCTTCCCATTTTCCAAAGGGAAGGTGGAAGATTGGAATCTCGCAACAGAACTAAATCACCAATTTTGACGTTCCCGATTTCTCGCGTCCATATAGCCCGCTGTTGCAAAGTGTGCAAATAATATTGAGATCACCGTCTCCAAAAATGTTGATACACTTGCTCAATGAGTTTCCATCGAGTGGGCAGACGCATCGCATCTCCCGAAATACTCTCTGGCAAACCTATCAGAGGACGACCAACAAGAAAATGACCAGGAGTCAAACAATCTATCTCTTCAGGATCGGATGACTTCGGTGTCAGAGGTAGTGAATTTAACACGGCTTCAATTTTAAAAAAAGTGTAGAAAACTCTTCGAAATTTAAAATTTGGCCGTGGAGAAATATGCGTAAATGATATTTTATGGACTTGATTCCTGCCTCCCATAGTCCGCCAAAATGCGGAGCGGATGGTGGGTTGAATTTCCATTTGATTCCAGACTCCGGATAGACTGATGTCAGTGCTGCTTTACGGGAGGAGGATCTTATCAACCGATATGGTTCTGTTAAACATTGATCCGCCCCGACGAAATTAGTTCCACAATCGGAATAGATGATACTAGGAATTCCTTGCCGCACTATGAAGCGTTGGAACGCCGCAATGAATGCAGGACAGTGGACAACGAGGTTACTAATTCTAAATTAACCACTTTGGTTCCAAAACAATTAAATAAACATAAATAAAACGACTTTCCAATGGGTGAATTCCGTCTAGTACTTAACTTGCACGAAAATCCTCCTCCATAATCCACACCTACGCGGGAAAAGGGTCTCTGTGGCACAACCCTATGCTTAGGCAGATCTGGCAATCGGTTGTAGCGTCATGCCCCGATATCGCGAGGATACCAAGGGGGCCACCCACGGCTTAACGTCCTATCAAATGGAAAGAGTACTTACTCAGCTTCAAATTGCTCTCCACTTAGCACACCGGTATACTAATGAAAGAGCGTTACCACTTCCGCTATTCGAACCCAGCCACTCAGGCTAGGAGGCCAGTATTCCAGCCACCACTATACCCGTGCCCCATTATTTTCTCCTGAATGTGCTCATTGTGCCTCTTTAAAAGAGGCTTATCTCTATTGTTTCTCCCTTTTATTCTTCTTCCTCTCATCATCATCATCATTGGTCAACAATCCTAGGATTGGTTTGACGCAGCTTTCACCTCGATTCTTCTATCGGCCAACCTTTTCATTGTGACGTAATTCTTATCTTTTACATCCTTCACCATCTGTTCCATGTATTTCATACGAGGCCTGCCTTTTCCAATTTCCCGTTCACTTTTCGCTCGACGATATTCTTCATCAGGCCATCATGTCTCAAGATATGGCCGATTAAGTTGTCCCTTGAGCATACAACACATTTCAGAATTTCCGACCGAACAACTGAACTTGCAGACAATATCCAAAATTGTCTGGAAACCAATGCCTCCACAGCGCGAGGACCGCCGTGGAGCGATACCAAATGATAATATCGCACTGTCAAACGTGATAAGTCTTTGGAGAGCAAAATAGGGTGTTTAATATATGATGACAGAGAAGAATGTGAGAGTCTACCACCCACCCTAAGAATTCCAGGGGGTTCTAAATATGGACGAAGTCGTGCCAAACTGGGATGAATGTGCGGCCCCCCCTTTGGATTAATTCAATTGCCTTTTGAAAATGATGATCCTGATCCACTTTTACTAATTGAATCAGAGCCTGTGACCATTCTGATCCCGATATAATAAAATCATTTGGAGATGGTTTCCCCTTAACTGAAGCGATGAATCTCAGAACATACGCGAACGATCGAACCAATTTAATGTAAGACGAGAATCTATTCATCCAGGTCAGAAAATTCTCCTGCCTGACAAGACTCACTATAGAATTGATTGGTTTCAATTCTGTTAATGAAGATAATTTTAGGCCCAAGCCACTTTCTACGGGCCATTTATCTTCCGACCACTGTAGAAAAGAGGGCCCTTCCCAGAATAATGTGGAGTCTTGGAATTGGCGAGGTGAAATACTCCGCGAAGCACGATCTGCTGGACTTGGTGCGGAGTTGATATGATGCCATATGGAACGTGTAAAATAATCATTGATAATTGAATCTCTGTTGGCAACAAACATTTTTAACTTATACAAAGATGTCTTCAGCCAAGCTAATTCAATGCTGGAATCTGTCCAGGCAACAGTACGCGAAATGTGAATTCGATCTTTTAGAGTATTGAGGAAACGATGAAGTAATTTAGCGAGTAACAGCGCAGCTAAAAGCTCTAACTTTGGGATGGTGATTGGTTTAATTGGAGCCACTCTTGTCTTAGCTGCCAAGAAACTGACTTTTAGTTCACCACTAGTAGTTAAGACGCGTACATACACTACCGAAGCATAACCCTTTTCAAACGCTTCGCAAAAACCAACGACCTGATTTTCCTGCGCGATCGGGGAAAATGCCTACCTAGGAATGCGGATTTTGGTAAGCAATGGAATCTTCGACACGAATTCTTTCATCTCAGTCTAGCGGATTCAGGAGTGAATCATCCCAACCAATTTTCAAAGTCCAAAGGGACTGCAAAAAATATTTTGCCCAAAAAACGACTGGAGCAGCACCACCAATTGGGTCGAATATTCTCGCAATACTTGACAAAATCATCCTCTTAGTATTGGCAGAAGGATCAAACTCAACATGATAAGAAAATATATCAGATTTAGGGGCCCAAGACATTCCTAATACCTTCAGTGACGCAAATTCTGATGCTTCAAATTGTATAGTGGCTTCACACTCCTCTTTCGGAAAATTAATAATAGTTCATCAGAGTTGCTTGCCCATTTGCCCAATGGGAATCCTCCTAAAGAAAGTAATTCGATGAGCTGTTACTTCAAGACCAAAGCATCCGAAATTGAATTGGCTCCCGTAACAATATCGTCAACATACATGTCCCGAAGAAGAGATAGAGCGGCCAAAGGAAATTTTTCTCCTTCGTCACTCGCTAATTGATGAAGAGTGCGGATGGCAAGATAAGGAGCAGAGACAAGAAATTGTACCTTACTCCATATGTCACGGTATTTAATTCGAACTCTTGAAGGGCTTGAGAGGAATCTTCTCGCCACAAAATGTGCTGAAAGCCACGGTGTTCAGGAGATATTAATATTTGGCGATACATTTTGGAAATGCCCGTAATGAACGCAATTAAGTGCGTTCGGAATCCCACTAACAAATCAAAAATATCATTTTGAAGCTTGGGACCGGTGAGCAATGCATCGTTAAGTGAATTGCCATTCGAAGAGCGAGAGGGGGTTGTCAGGAATTAAGGGTTGTTTTCGAAGCATCGAAAACAACCCTTAATTTCTGACCTTGAGGGGTGGATTTATGAACTAAATGATGAGGAAGATAATAAAACCCTGCTGATGAAGCAATTGACATATGGCCGAGACTCTCATACTCTTTCAAAAATTTACAATAACTGGCCTTTAACCTTGGTCTCTGTGAAAATTAACGTTCCATGCCCATACACCTCTTTGCAGCCTGGGAATAAGATTCTCCCAGAGACGGTGGTTCGTTTTTGAATGGCAAGGAAACGATATATCTTCCCGAGGCATTCCTTCGATGAGTTTTCGTAAACAACTCCTCACATTTAACCTCATCAATATTTTGAGCGACTTGAACCATGGATTCCTCTAATTTCCAAAACCTTTTTAGTTGATTAACCAGAGGAATTTCCTAAAACACATAAAGAGGTTTCATAAGAAGGAGCTTTTTGAGAACTATTCAAAATATTTCCCATCAAGTTCCATCCAACAAGGAATCGATTAGAATTAATTTACAATTTTCTAAAGTTTTCCGCCCCCCCAAGGAAAACCTTAGGGAATAAATCCATTCCCTAAATAAAATCTACTAAATTCGGTTTGTCGAATTCCGGATCCGCTAAATGAAGATGAGGAATGCTGCTTCGAATAAAAGGCGGAAGTGGAATTGGTGGAAGCTCCGAAGTTAGCTGGGATAGGATTACAGCCTTGGTATTCAATACCGGCAAAGAAGTGTGAGTCGGCGAAAGCGATAAAGCAGAGCAACCTTCCGGCCGCCTCAGAGGGGTTTGAGACAACCCAAAAAGAGATCCATGATAAGGTAACACGGGTAGACTCAACCGCCAAACCGCTGCCGAGGAAATAGCAGACACTTGACTCCCAGGGTCAACCATTATTCGAAGAGGAACGGTTATCCCGTGATTATTACGGACATGAACAACTGCCGTTCCGAGAACGGTCAAGTGCGTCGGTTGGCAGCTAACACAAGACGCAAGAGCAGAGGAGGGTATCTGCGCCTGTGAAGGCGGGAGAGACTCGGCCGTTGACTCGGCGAGAATGACGACGGAATGGAAGGGCGATTAATTTGCTCCGAATTTTGTTCCGAGTGCAACGTTGTATTGTGATATCTGTTGCAAATAGTACATCACATATCCCTCTGCTGACAACCCGGATCCCAATGACCTGGCTTCAAACGATCAAGACAAAGTTTTCTCGATCGTACAAAAGCCGCACGATTAGCGATGGTCATCTCGAGATATTAAGGACAAGAGAATGAATGGATGAGCATAGAGAACAGCGTTGGATAACTCGTTGCCCTTTCTCTTTCAAGGAGTGCGTATCGCCGACAGAGGTCGGCATTAGAACTCTTGCCGTTGGCGGAGACTTGCGCGAAACGGAGGCTTTCGGATTAGGGCCATACGACGTTTGTAAAACCTTGATCCTTTTCTTGACGAAACTCAAAAGTTGAGTAACAGAGGGAAAAGGCTCATTACTCAATGTCTCTTCAAAGAGGGCAAGAGTTTCTGCGTCAACCACACGAGCAGCTATTCTAAATAATATAAATTCCCCTAAATCAGGAATATTTAAAGTTTTCAGAGCAGCATGAATTTCAGAAAAAGTATTAACAAATTGTTGCATTACCGACAATGACCCCGAAGAAGAAACGAAAAATTCCAGAACTTTGTCTAGATAATCGAATCCCAGAATTCGAGGATTGTCATAATGCTCGCATGACTCCTTCCATGCTGTACAATAATGGGCTTCGCCAAATGGGGCTGAAGCGATAAGCGCTGAGGCCTTTCCTTGAAGAGCTGCCTTCAAATAGGAGAATTTCTCCACCGATGCAATGTCGGTTCTATCATGCACCACAGACTTGAACAAATCACGGAATCCAACCCAATCCGAAAAAGCCCATGAAAATCGAGGCGATTCGGTAGTGGGAAGGCGCGACTTTTTATTTTGCGTGGATAAATTATCCGCAGGCGTACGCTCATTTGTGGCGGAAGGATTCACTGCTCGACGGGAAATGGAAAGACTAAAATAAAACTTTTCTTCCACCTCTTCGCCCACACGCATATCCTCCGCACAGACATTGCCTTGATTACAGTTATGGCAATATTCAAAGATCTTATCCTGAGCCTCGAGGAATCCTGAATAAACGGTTTCCAATTGGGAGCAGCGAATTAGAAAGATCTCCAGCTTAGGATGACTTAACATGCCCGATCCGGAGCTGTCAAGCTCCTTAGCAAGAGAAAAAGCTGCACCCACAGTGCAACGAAACTGATCGCGTTTGAAACGCAATAACTTCAGCTGCGAATCGAATTGTTCCCGAGGAAACGCTCCCTTCTTTTTCGCCCCTTCACCTTCAGGCATGGCCGAATGAAATAATTAAATGAAACACCCGAAAAGAAAATAAACCTTCTCGCAATAATTGTCCCGGGTTTCGGCACCAGAAAATGAGGGCACACGTGGTCCGTTAGACCGTGACGTGCGACAAACGCAACCAAAAAAAATGTTCAATAATAAAAAATAAAAGGGGATAAAGAGGAAAAGCCATGAATGGGAGATGGGAAGGAAAAAATGAGGATAGGCGCTTACCGGAGGATGAATACGGTAGCTCCGAAAATGTAGGAGACGAAAACTCTCGAAATGTCCTCCCTTGGTGGAAGCACTGATTGTTTCCTCGACTAGCATTGGAAGACGACTGGCGATGCGCCGGGTTTTTCTCCCCCTCCTCCTCCTCACGAACTTACCTCACTAGCGCCACAAGGGAAGGTAAGGGAAGTTGGGAAGGGAATTCAAATAAAACACCTAATGCGCTTACGCGCGAACAATTCCTGTTCATATTTTTCGAACCCTATTTTGTTACGCATTGTTTTCAATTGAGAAAAACCAATTATTGCTGCGGTGAATTGACACGAGAACACCAAAATCCTTGTTTTTCTACTTTTCCTATGACTGCCGTCTATCTGTTCTCCCTTCTGCTCCACTGGCTTCCGTCTCCTTCCTAATTATCGTCACTTCATGTTTACATTATGGGTGCATGTCGAACGCCATTAGTTTGATGCAACTGAATTTTTACGAAGTTGGTTAAATGAAGAGCATGACTGTTACATGAATGTTCTTCAAATCCTATCATTAAATTGGTCTTGCTGAATCAAATACCACCTAAGTTCGGCCTTCACTTTTCCAATCACTTCCCATTTTTCGCTGGTGCGTGATGCTTGAGCATATCTCCAGGTCTCTGAGAAATCACGAATGCTTCTCTATTCTTCTCATCTCCTTCTATATTCATATAATCACCTAGATAGATCACCTTTATGGAATCGAGGTGAATGATTCCTCCCGTTTTTCATCGCACCTCACTTTTTGAAGTGAAAGTACCTCTATTCACCTTCCCTATTATAGCCACTCTTGGATCTGTGCTCTTCCACCAACACCAACTCCTTGTTCTTAGTTTAGTTCTCTAATTTACACTTCTATTTCTATCTTATTGGGGCATATATAGGGAAGAACTGACACGCATTATGAGAAAAAGTGTTCAATTGTTATTCAGGATGTCTAGGATGATTGATAGGAGTTGCGGGATGAACACTACATTGACTAAAACCTGCTCTCAACTTTGTGATCGAAAGTGTTACAGCGCTCTAGTTTACTGCGCGTACAAGGGAAATTCTATTTTTACTACACCGAAATGCCGTTCCATACCCTTTATACATGATTGTGTTTAAAATTTTCCTCACATTCTGTCAAGCATTTTCTAGACACTTCTAGATATATTAATGATTTTGTTCAGTTAGAAATGCTGCTTTGTGAACAGTTGTGAACAATTCAATCAATATAATGCAATGCATTTTTATTTGAAGAGCAAATCGATTACCGAGATAAGCGTATATGATCCTGTTCGGAATTTGTAACTGAATATTGGAAAATATTTGCCGACAAAACGGAGAACTTTCTTGGGAATTCAGCAAGCTTGGAACTTCAATATAAGGCCAATCAATTCAAGACCGCAAGAACCTTCACCTAGAAACTGCAAGACTGCTATTGAATTCAAATAGCAGAGCTTCAAGCCATTCTGGTAAAATAACAGCATGAAAACGGCACGTGAATGGCCAGTTGAATGACATGATATATCCATGACATCTCCTCGCCACACACCCTCGCGGTGGCTTGCAGGGTATCGTGTAGATGTAGATGTATGTACATGTATGGGAAAGCGAAAATTGAAAAATACGATGCGATTCCTTGCTTTCATTAATTTTCATACCCTCTTATAGGCATTCCTTACTATGTGCCCTAGCCATTCTTAGGATACTCTTTACGAGTACGTCTACATATTATCCCGCATATGCAGGGTGATATGTGTCAGGGGGTGAATCCACCGTAGCTGACATTAGCTATATATCAGTTGACAATAGGATTATGAGCAACTTTATTTCTGATTTCACTGCTAAGGTAAATGAATGAGTGTGGAACTGCAGAGAAAAACTTACAATTTACATACGAAAATAATCAGCTGCCCCCGGAGGGCAGTGTGGCAGGGAAGAATCTCCAATAGTCATGCAATTCCGAGTCATAGACTAGCGTATTTTGAGTACATATTTGTTGGCGTTTTACTTTAGACAAACTAGCTTAGGACTCAGGAAACAAAAAAGCAGCTTCTCACTGAAATACACCTCCTAACATAAATCTTGTGCACTCTATTTCTGAGATATATCTTGTACCTACTCAGAAAATAAGACAGCTTGAGCTTGACTGAATATGCCCAAAGACCTCAGCTGGAGCTTACGGCTAGCAGCCCAGTGTTGTACTAACTGGGGTACCACGCTGCCAAAACATAAAATAACTAGTATACGAAATCAAATTAATTTCTACCTGGTATATCTAACCATAATTATTATTGTACTCATATAAGCACGTTGATTTTTTCTTGCAGTGAATGGCTGATGAAAAAACAGCTCTCAAACAGGCGTCGAAAACTTTTCCTTAACTGACAGACTTTAGCTAACCCATTCTTAGTGAAAATCACAGTTAAATCGTTATAGATCTCAGTTGATCACAGCAAATCACAGTTACGGCGATATTTTTAGATTGTAAAAAGGCATTCGATTTCCTATTTCCTAGTTCCTATTTCTTTATTACATAAACGATTTGGGTACCGTAGTTAGTAGTAAGCTTAGACTTTTTGCAGACGATGCGGTAGTGTATAGGGGTATATCAAAAGAAGAAGACAGGAAATCGCTTAGCAAGGATTTAAATGCAATTCATGAGTGGTGCGACAAATGGCAGTTAGAACTTAATCTTAAAAGGCGTGTAGTTATCAATTTTTGGAGAAGGAATAATTCGATAGAGCGATCCTATAAAATTAGTAACACGAAGATCGAAAGTGTAGAAACCATAAGGTAATTAGGTGCAACAATCACTAAAGATTTATCGTGGGGAAGACACATCCGGGAAATATGCGGCCGAGCGAAGAGAAAGCTAGGATTTATAAAAAGAGTACTTGGGAAATGTGATGAGAAGACAAAAGAGCGATGTTACTTTTCACTAGTTAGGCCCCACCTTGAGTACGCAGCCAGTGTATGGGATCCGAATTAATTAGGTTTGATCAGAGAACTAGACAGTGTGCAGCGTAGAGCAGCTAGGTTCGTTAAAAGGTGTTACGATAGGTTGAGTAGTGTTTCAGAATTAATAAAAAAATTATGGTGAGAATCATTATCAGAGCGTAGGTTAAAGTACAGATTAAATCTATTAATTTCAATCGGATAGCTTTACTGAAGATGTTAGGCACATATTAAAAACACCAGCGTTTTATGCTAGATACGACCAGATAAATAAGATTAGAGAAATAGATTTTCGTACTGATAGATTCAAAATAGCATTTCCCCCGTACTATAAGAGAACAGAATAGGCAGCATAGCAAAAGGATAGGTAGGTGAAATATTTTAGAGTAGTCTGTAGTGCATGATGCATGCATTAACCCCTTAAATACTATAGATACTAACAATCTAGTTGCATGAGACCCTATAGTTGCTTGTTTGCATGTCAGTAGTGCATGCTTGGTGATCTTCACACCCTGCCACACACCCTAGCGGTGGCTTGCAGGGTATCGTGTAGATTTAGATATATATGTTATTATCAGCCTTCCCCAAGTCCTCCTCCACCCTCATAGTTTCCCGACAGCCACCCTCTCCATACATGAACCCCATCCTACTCAGTGCTCTTCCTCATGGTCCTCGTATACACTGCGTCGTAGATGGAGGTGATTCATTGATTTCCTGGCTGCTATTGGGGGGCGCAGTAGCTGCTTTTCGACGGAGTACGAGAGAGAGAGAGAGAGCGAGGAGAGGATTTTGACGAGAAGGGTGAGCGGTGGCGTGGGTGGAGTGGAGAACACCCTTCGCTACGTTTTACGGGACGTACGGACGAGATCGTAAATTTGCGAGCAGTTACGTCACGTGACCGTGTCGGCGATCCGTTTCCTCCACGTGAAGGGAGAGGGAGGCGTGGGAGGTTGATATTCCCTTCTGCATGAGAGTGGGTGAGCGCTTGCGTGGGACGAGGTTATGCGGTCATGAACATGGCACAGTTGCCTAGTAATCTGCCGGGAATAACCCTTCACGGATATTTTTTCCATGGCTCTATTTCGATCCTATGCACGCATATTTTTATGACCAAAACGCTTTAGGATTGCTATCTAAATATTCTCCTAACATCTTGTTTCACCCCGTAAGTTTAATAGGATACTATCATAAGTACTGTAATGGCAAGGCTTAACCCGTTTCAGCAAAAATTCTTGTTTGAACCGCAACTTACTATAAAATCATGAATGAAAAGGACTGAACTACCAATTCAAATTGTACCAACATCTTGTTGTGGTCTTTGTGCTGGACAGACAACGCCCTTTTTCGCTTTTCTGTGCGGTAGCGTTCCCAGCGTTTTCGAAATAATTATCATTTTTGGTCGAGTTCATGGAAAATTGTGCCGTAGTTTAAGTTAAAAGTTCGACAATATGCCTATAAATGTGTTGGAAGTCATTTAAGTGACCTGACAAAGATATAATTCGATAATAATGACGCCGTTATTCCACACGCCAATAAGTGGCCATGAATTAGCAGCGCGCCGAGCAACGAGAAATGGCGCCTGCCTTTCACTTGGCCAATCTCTCCCAATACAGTGCCTCTAGTTAATTGATTGCTGTTGATATTTTTATGTTAAAGTATTTCCTTTTAAAGGCGTGGTGTTTGTTTTTTGTTGCTCATTTTTGTTTGTTGTGTCATTGTTTCTGGTGTGGATGCACCCCCTGCCACACACCCTCGAGGTGGCTTGCAGGGTATGTCGTAGATAGATAGATATAGATGAAGTCAAGTATTGAACGGTGAATTTCGCCAAATGTATTTGTGGATTCTCTCATTAATTTCGGTAATGCAGTGCTCTTTGGCTGCAAAACAAGATGGAAAATGCGATTACACTACTCAAAGGAAAAATGAAGCTTGCCCTTGATATTTGGAAGATGTTGCCAGATAACGATAAAATGCCTGAGTCATTAAAAAGTTAAGAAATCTCCAGTGTTGACTGTTTTCAAGTTTTAGTATTCTGTTCAGAGATTGTATTTTTCGGTCATAGGAGCCTAATATACAGAGTGTCCCATTGATCGTGTGTCATTTCTAACCTGTAATTTTAGACACTTCCTTTTGAGCCACAAGGATGAAATTTGGTACCTGGCTAGAAAAAGGATGTAAGTTTTGTTGAGTCTAAGCAAAATATGAAAAATATGACCTTTTGACCCCAGAAATAGGGTCCAACCTAAAATCCAAATTTTGCCTTATGGGCTTTCAATGTTAAAATATTCGAAGTACAAAAAAGGTGGAATTATTTAGCGAAACTTTCGACAAATAGGTTTTTGGACACGAAGAACACGATGGAAAAACTATTGAGGTCAGAAATTGCAACTGTGACCCCTGAAAGGTCACAGTCAAGGTCACAGGGGTTACAAAAAATGAATCACCGCTTCAAACCGGTCGAATCATAGGTTTAAAAAGGTGCCAAGGTCGATTTTAAGGTCTTCATGTCCCTCTTTTCATCTCATGACCTTCAAGGGTAACTCAGAGGCCAAAGGTCACAGGGATGAAAAAAATGAATCCAGGCTACAAACGTGTCGAGTCATAGGTTTAAAAAGGTGTCAATGTCGATGGAAAGGTCATAAGATTCCTCTTTTCATCCCTTGACCTTCTAGGGTAACTCTGGGGTCAAAGGTCACAGTGATTACAAAAGGGGAAACGAGGCTACAAAACTTTCGAATCATAGGTTTAAGAAGATGACAAGGTGGATTTTAAGGTCTTCAGATCCCTCTTTTCATCTCCTTACCATCAAGGGTAACTCAGAGGTCAAAGGTCATAGGGATGGAAAAAGAGAATCCAGGCTACAAACGTGTCGAATCATAGGTTTAAAAAGGTGCCAATGTCGATGGAAAGCTCATCAGATCCCTCTTTTCATCCCTTGACCTTTTAGGGTTACTCAGGGGTCAGAGGTAAAAATGGTGAGAAAACTTGAAATGAGGCTAGAAACGTATCGAATCCTATGTTTGAAAAGGTGCCAAGGTTGTAAGGTCTTCTGATCCCTTTTTTCTTTCCTTGACCTTCAAGGGTGACTCAGGGGTCAAAGGCCCTTGGAGTGACAAATTTCGAAACGGGGCTACAACGAAGCATTTGTTTAAATAGTGCTTAACACGATGGTAAAATCCCTCCAGGAAGTCTCTAACCTTGAACGGTTGGGCAGGGGTCAAAGTCCACCAGGTGTAGTGAAAAAAACATTTTCGGGCATTGAATAAATAAAGAAAGAAATTACAACGTGTGTAGAGTCCATATCTCCGAATATGCTGGAAGACACATTCACACACGCTTTTATCGGGCAAATTCAATTGTGCCTGGCATGGAATATCGGGTACGTAGAATGAATAAAAATTGATTTTCATTCTTACTGCTTCGATATTTTAATTTTAAATTTTAATAATGAAAATTTTTTGGATAACACTTAAAATACTTTTTTAAATAAAACGTATGGTAAGTATTTTTAATTGAATAAAAGTAATTAACTTGAAATTACACTTGAATTTTTTCATTGATTAATAAACTCTAAATCAACGACTACCATATGACCCAGATGGTTAAAGGGATGGAAGTTGGGGTCTGAATATCTTAACATTTACTATGGCAGCCTAAATAATGTCATTCATATTATGTGTTTCACGTCTTGGCATATTTTACATCTGTGACCAATAAACTCAGTGTAGCCCTTTGAGGTCAGGGGACAACTAATAGGACCAAGTAACTCCATCTAATTCTTCACCCTTTCGAAGCTAGAATTCGACGCGTCTATTTCCCTAAATCTAGGATACACCTAGTGACCTTTTGCCCTTTCCCAACCATTCAATGTCAGATAATTCCTGGAGGGACTTTACCATCGTATTGGGCACTATTTGAAACCTATGATTCGATACGTTTAGCCTAATTTCACTTTTTGTCACCTTTTTGACCTTTGACCCCCTGAGTAACCCTAAAAGGTCAAGGGATGAAAAGAGGGATCTGATGAGCTTTCCATCGACATTGGCACCTTTTTAAACCTATGATTCGACACGTTTGTAGCCTGGATTCTCTTTTTCCATCCCTATGACCTTTGACCTCTGAGTTACCCTTGAAGGTCATGAGATGAAAAGAGGGATATGAAGACCTTGAAATCGACCTTGGCACCTTTTTAAACCTATCATTCGACAGGTTTGAAGCGGCGATTCATTTTTTGTAACCCCTGTGACCTTGACTGTGACCTTTCAGGGGTCACAGTTGCAATTTCTGACCTCAATAGTTCTTCCATCGTGTTCTTCGTGTCCAAAAACCTACTAGTGGAAAGTTTCGATAAATAATTCCATCTTTTTTGTACTTCGAATATTTTAACATTGAAAGCCCATAAGGCAAAATTTGGATTTTAGGTTGGACCCTATTTTTGGGGTCAAAAGGTCATATTTTTCTTATTTTGCTTACACTCAACAAAACTTACATCCTTTTTCTGGCCAGGTACCAAATTTCATCTTTGTGGCTCGAATGGAAGTGTCTAAAATTACAGGTTAGAAATGACACACGATCAATGGGACACTCTGTATAAGCATTCCTAACGATAACGATTTTTTTCGGCTATTATTACGATAATTTACCCTTTTACTGTAAGTGTTCTACCAATATTAGTAAGATTGTAGATGGTACGTCCTTCTTTCTCTTCCTCACATTTGTTCGTTATCTCTTATTCTAAACAACTTTATGGCCTAAAATCCGTTTTAATTGTTTGTACCCTCCGCCAATATACCACCGAGAGCACCTATTAAATTACAAGAGTGCGGGAGATGGAATGGGTACTCAAGAGATCTTCGCATACAATGAAACAGGCTCACTTTGGAAGGAAGAAGATGAGAGAGAAGAAAAATAGATAAAACGGCAGAAGGAGGGTGGAGTAAAGGGTTGTGAAATAACAGCGCAAATCTCAATATGGTCCACCAGACAATAGTCTTGGCTTCCCTCTTCCTCGCTAGTTTCACAATCTATTGACATTTTGGTAATTTAATTTAGCTAGAGTCTGGTCTTTTGAGATAATATGTTCCTGCCGTCCAAGATGATCAGGTCGATATGACAGGGCAATTAAAATATGGGTAACGATGTTATCATATATTGTAACGATTGGTGTAAAGATTGAGTGTGGAAATAGAATATCATGCCAATAGTTGGAGCACCTTAATACCTAAATCTCCATTTGATCTTCGTCGATAAATTTATCTGCCGTTGATGCAATGTACAGGGAAACGATTGACAATGCACCAGGTTAATATGCTCAATTAAAGGTAGGTAGGTTGCGGGACATAGGTTATACATACATAAACGTTAAGAGAATGGAAAAAGATATGATAAAAGCCCGGCGTCAGCTATACCCTGATATTTTCCGAAAATATTTCCGCTGTAAACTACATAAGGGGTCCACAATTTAACGTCCCAGGCGACGGACCTAGTAATGACGCTGAACATGTGTCCTTAAGGCACTCAAGTTCAGGCAGGAGATTCACTGAACAAAATCTACAACTTCCGTATATTGAGGTCCGATCCTCCTAATGGGAAGTAACTAACATATCAACCCGGTCCTAAAGTCTACTACGATCTCGGAAAGGGGTTAATGTCAATTTCAATATCACTTATCCATCTACCCCATGTACTTGACGAGTATTTTTCAAGGACAATCCAATTCCGTACTACCATGAAAATGTTCACGATGCTAACGTGCCCCGAACATAACAATACTAAAAATCAGACGCATGTATTGCAGGATTTAAGGATGAAAGAGCAGCTCCAGGGTAGTATTGCATGCGAATGATTAAATTAAACCTCACACTCTCGGAAATTTAATTATACAAGTCGAAACACAATACTGTCCATTAAGTAAAGTGAAGCCAATTTTGAAGCCTGTATGGAGGAATTATATGGCATATGCATAATTCCTATAGAATATGTATTATTTTGGAGTGTTAGGGCGATATACGCATACATCTTTCAATTGTTTCTTTTAATTAATCAATCAGACCGGGAAAATGACAGATTTAATCAGTAACTTATCAAATGGTCTACTTCTGGTGACTTAATTTAAAAATAAAACTTAAATTCAGTTTTTAGAAAAATATGTGTGTATTGGGGCATCACAATTAAGGCTAGAAGCTTTCATATTACACTAAGTGATGTGATAGTTGATAATAAGCTTTAAAAATTTTAATAATCTGTATGATTATGGATATTCCGAATCCTTAAAGCTGTTGAAGGACATAAAATTTACAGGAAATGTTAATAACGCGGGATGATGATCAAAGTATTCCTTCAAACCCAATTGACAGAAATTATTACATCATACATCTAACCAATAGCATTTCATTCACGCATTACTCTGATTAAGAATGAGTAGAGGAGGAGGTCTTGCTTTTATTTTAGATTTTATCTTGCTAATTTAATTTGCGAATGGTCAATCATTATTTATATCGTCATAAAAATTACTACATGAAACCAATAGTTGGTTAAAGGATGTAAGGACAAAAATAATGATATTTTTATTGAGACAAAAGTTGATGGATGTATTTACGAAGGTGAGGGTAAAATAAATTTAATTAAGTAGTCAGTTAAACCAAGTAGTGTCATAGGAGAAAACTGTACGTGGAAAAATTTATGTTTATCGTGTAGGTATTTTAAAAATAACTGGTACATAAATTTATATGATTATTTCTTAGTGAAATCCAATTAATTCTATTAAGAGTAATGTCTCTTTAATTATCTCTGAATGTTTCACCACCCAATCCCTACTATCCCCAGAGTCCTCTAGATAGTTTTAAAACACTACGTCATAGTTTATTATTGGCAATCTAGAGAACTCTGACTATCCCTACCCAACCACGCCACCCAATCCATATCTCGATATTATCTGGATATGAGAGGAAGTCGTATGAAGAATACTATATACTTATGTTCGGAGAGGAAAATATAATATTGAGGAGGGAAATCAGGAGGCCACAGAAGTGGATGGTGGAGATTTTTCAGAGGAAGCGTATGTTGAAGAGAGATAAAGAAGGAAGGATATTAGATTTGATATTGCAGTGGATGATAGAGGCCAAGACTTTGTGGAATTCCATAACGTAGGATGAAAGGTAAAAACTTTAGCGCTCCACAGGTTAAAGAAATTTATTACATGTTTTAATTCACTGAATTCACTTCAATTCCCTTCACTGATCCTGATGATGCTTCAGTGAAGTGAAACATGTCATAATTAACCTCTTTAACTTGTGGAACGCTAAATTTTTTACATTTCATCCTATATTAGATATTCTCTAGATTTATGGATAGATGGGGATGGATGTTAGACTAGACACATATTAGATAATGAATGAAAATGAGAGAAAAAATGTGTATTGCATGGCAGGAAGATGGACAGAAGATATTATGTTAAAATGTCGATGGGTTACTTCTGAACGCAGGATATTGTCACTGTTACCACATCTTTGATGATTTTTAATCGCATGGAAATGAACAATTTTCTATGACTGCTCTCTCCCCCACATTGAAATCTTGAAAGAGTGATTAGGCAAACTATAATCTTCAGCTGTGTCCTTTCCCCATTATTTGGTGCAGTCAAAGTTATTAGAATAAAATTGTGCAGTTTGGCCATCACATATTTTATATCTATGCAGGGGGACACCTATCATTTCCAACGGGGTTTGCGTTTGAAACCGTCGGCACTACCTCGAATAGGTAACCAAGGAGTCACGTGGTATAACACGAATGGTTTGCAAATTTAATGTGCCTGAATCTCTCGATACAATATCATTAATTGTTTTCACTTGAGTTTTTCTCATCTGTCTCGACTATAGAGCCCCCAGATGAGATAAAACGCAAGTGTAAACAATGAATGAGGTTGTAATCAGCGGTTTTAACACACCAAGTTTGCGAATCATTCACGTTTATGCTGCGTGATTACTCGGTTACCTCTTCGAAATGATCCCGATGATTTCAAACCCAACCCCCCAGGCCAAAAAATGGAAATATCAAACGCTGAAATTCCCATTGTTGCACCGTGCACCACATATAATGGACTAAAGATGGCAATTAATTTTGCCCGTTTCCGATGATAAAGTCCATGAAATTGAAGTCATTTTTGCTTGTCCTCCAGCTAATATGATGAGCTTAAACGATACACTATGCGTTGTGTTAAATTAATGGATGATGGCGATACTTTGTGGAAATTACGAACGTTAAACATGGAAAATGAAAAAAACTTTGTACTTTCCACACAGCTTTATCAAAGTATTTTCATGTACATGTGGAAAGTACAAAGTTTGTTCCATTTACCATGTTTAACTATGTGTTCTGGTGTCTTGATTGTTGAAATTGCTTTCCTTACAAATATATTATGAGCATTATACACACAACTGCAGTGAGATTCATAAGGCGTGATTCCCTATTAATGAGCTTCATTAATATAACTATTATTTATAGCTGTATTAATGGGTAAAATTTTAAAAGTAACCTACATTATTCACATGAGAGACGAGAAAATTGAAATAGTAGGATGATATTAGAATAAAAAATTAAAATATTAGGTAATAGCTTATACACTAATGATCAACATCGAGTTTAAAGTTGATTTGAAGCAAATTGAAGCAAAAAATATACCACTGGTAATTTTAAATCTGTTGGACGCAGGAATATATTACTCATTCATGTAAAGTAGTCATGAGACAGGCATTCTTATTTGAAATTTGTCGGCTACCCATGACACGCATTTATTTATGGTTTCTGTGAAAGGGATGTTTGAAGAGCCCTGAGAGATAATATAATTCCAGCTAGTTTTTAATACACTTAATTGCATTTATTATCATTTTAATGTCACATTTGAAGCAGTTTAAAAATGGATGAAGTAGTAAATTGATACTGTATAATTGGCGAAACGATGATGCTATTACCTTATGAATGTAAAAATATATAGGTTAATGGAATGGATGGAACTTAAATATGCAGAAAAACAAAAGAGAAATTGAAGTCACAGATCACACTTACTAATAAAAAACGATCCATTTTATCTAAAACACCATCGATTGTGAAGTGCGTAATTTATGATCTAAAAAATGGGATATTTTTCCAGAGCAGGCTCCCTTTTCGGTATTACATTCCTTTTTTCTTTCGCTATTTTCCTCGTCAGCGTAGCTTGTGTTCCATTTCTCTTCATTCCAGGTAAATGCCGAGCATTTTCTTTTCCCCTAAACACCCTATTCCCCAACTCACCTTATAAACTACCCTGGTGGTATTTAGTATCTCATTAATTCTAATTACTTTCTCTATCTGCCTTTTCACCTCTTCAAATTCCTCGTCTCTTTTTTCTTTTTTCCTTGCTATGCTTCACTGTTCACCGCCTGTTCATTATCACCTACATTCTTCTCCTGACCTCACTTTGAACAACTATAACAGCGATTTTACCAAGAACTCTTCATCAAATTCCTCTCTAATGGATTCATGAAATCATGAATGAATAGGTAAATAAAGTAATGAATTATTTTTAGAGAAATAGCATTTAAACTTTGCTTCTAAAAAGATTTACAATTATATTTTTGGCAGGAGTTTTTGAGGCTGAATTTGTGTGGAATCAATAATGCCAAGCTCTCCACCATCCATATTGCCGTCTCCCCGAATTTTTTTGGAGGTAAGAAAAAGGGGAAAAAGCACTAATTTAAGAAAATGAGTCCAGGAACTGGAGGGCGTAGATACGTGGGAGGAGTGAGAGAGGAAATTTGAGCGGGAGAGAATTTAGGAGGAAGAGGAGGATGAAGAGTGGGAGGGAAGGGAGTAACAAAGAGCAAGAGGGGGAGGGTGAAGGGAAAGGAGATGGATGGAAGGGAGTGGGGGAGGTGAGGTAGGTACTCACAAGGCCTCGGTGTATATTAAAACAGACGCTCACTTTGGAAAGGAAGTGAAGAGAGAGAAGGAAAACAGATGAAATGCTTGTGAATAAACCGCGCAAAAATCGATAGGGCACACTGGTAAGGGATTAGGAAAGAAAGTAAGGGGCGGGCCAAAGAGTTTCCGCATACGAGAGGTGGGGACCAGGAGGAAGAATATTCTAACGCTAGCACACGGAATAAGTGACGAGATACGGGTAGCAGTAGACACGGTGCTGCACGAATGGTAATCATATTTGCAGCAGTGTTTAATCCCTGGTTTAACCTCGAGGTCGGTTTGACCTCTGAGGGTAGAGCTCACAAAATATTTCGAACTTTGTGACGAACCTTGACTTGTGAAATTCACAACAGTTAGCATAGCGGTAGTTTTATTCGATGAATCACTTGTGGTTTCCCAGATAAACCTGATAACCTAGTAAATCATACCCATTGTATGCTGTATTGCAGCTGTGCTTGCCCGTAGTTATCTCTCCCAGATTGGAACCCGGGATCTCCGGCAAGTGTTCAAAAATTTCATTAAACCTACTATGCCATATTAATTACGGTTAAAATATATATTTTTTATCAGAATTATTGTACAAAAAATTCTATTGGGCACGGTACGGTTAGGGCATAAAAATTTCATACCATTTTCGTACAATTCCATAACATATTCATTTCCCCCATCAAGTCATATTTTGTAAACAAGATCTCCGAAGTACACATGAATTTTCACCTTTCTTTTCTGAATCGAAAGTTTTTCATCTCTTTAATAAGAATTCAAGTTTTAATTCGAATGCTATAACTAGAAAACTGAAAATAATAGTTATAAAATACATAGAAACGTGTCTACTATCCATCATCATCATCGGTCAATAATGCTAGGATTGGTTTCACGCAGCCCTCTACTCGATTATTCTATCAGCCAACCTCTTCATATTGACGTGGCTCCTCTCTTTTACATTCTTCACAACTTGCTCCATATACCTCATACGAGGCCTGCCTTTTCCATTCTTCCGTTCACTTTTCCCTCGACGATTGTCTTCATCAGGCCATCGTGTCTTAAGATATGTGTCTTTTTATGAATGTCTTTTTATTTGATTGTGTAGCTATCTTGTTCTTTATTACGCCGCAAATGACCCCAGCAAAAAGATTTATGAGTAGAGTATGGAGCAGCTCAAGAAGGGAAGCAACTAATCATGAGCTACTTCCTTTTCTTAAAACAATGCCTTCATACTCTTATTACGGAAATTTATAATCAAGAGACGCAGATATTTACGCAAGTAAGAAGGGAATAAAAGCTAACAGAGCATTTATTCCTTCAAAATAAACTTCCACGTGATATCCCACTACTCCTGTTATGCAAGTAACGATGAATATATCCATATATAATAACGACCTATGGTTGTTTCCGTAGTCTTTAGTGATGGAAAATTGTAATATTTGAAACTAAACACGGCTAAACGTTCGCCGAATTACACTGGATATCATACTTTTTCTACAAAAATACATATATTTCCCAAGAGCTTAGAAGAAATCATCACATACACGTTAGTAACATAGTTATGAAAAACATAAATTCCCTATTTTGGCAATACTTGAAAGAGGAACTCCTTTTTCCTTACAGAGTTCTTCAGGGTACCTGCAGACGCTGTAGACAGATTTCTACCCCACACTACATCAGCAGAAGAGACACAAGCGACATAACATGGAAGATCAACTGTCAGACCGAGATTACAAGCATTCATTTTTCTTCAGCAAAGTACACAACTCAAGTAAAGTGTAATTTATTAAAAAATTGCGAACGACACTTCGTTAGCATTACTCAGTCTTTTTTATACCTTTCATTCTTGTTTTTGCAGCATGGCATTTTCAAGTCTGGATAATTGCCACGCTGCGATGTGGTGGCTCGCAAAGGGGAATGTATGTGTATCTACAAATGAAGTACGTACGAGATAATTACGGAATGAAATAAAAATTATAGAGTACACGTTAGGCAATATGACCGCTATAAGAAAGATGTATCCTCTGAAAGATGTCTTCGCTCTTAGGCATGTTCATCGGAAGGTCTAGATTTCATTACCTGAAGACAAGGATACCTGGAAGCGTATATGTATTTGTTAAGTAATAAATAGTCAACCTTAATCACCACAGGTCAGTTATCAACCCAAAAACTGGTTTAACGAAATTTTCCAATCAGTTCTCCTACAAGCTAATCTCTTTATTCACATTATTCATCTCTTTTACATCCCACACTACTTGATCCAAAAATTTCATTCGAGGAATTTTTCTGCCACTCTTTCCATCGAGTTTTCCCTCGAAGATTTTCTCAGCCAGAATATCTGGTCTCAATAATCTTGTCCCGTCATCATTTTAAAGTTTTCATGTCTTGAAAAAACGTTTTTCCCTTCTTCATTTATTACTCATTCGATCCATTTTATCTTCGTTATGCTTCAAAGAATATTTGACAAATTTCTAGGTTCGAGCTTGGTGGGATGAATGGGGTTGTTTACCCTTTTTTATTGCCGAATATGGTAGAGTTTGTAAAATAGAAAGACCCGTATTTTTCTGGTTTTTGATCCGTTAATTAGTTCTCGAGCTATAAGAGGCGAAATACTGATGCTTTTAACCCTTTCGGAAAAGTGAGTGTGTTGCAACCTCTGACGTCATTGACATCGCCCAATCACAACTGAGCCCGCGAAGCTACTTCGCCTTATCGCAAAGGGGGGGGGGGCATAGTTGGCTCTTCCAATGGGAGCGATTGCGACAGGATCTGTGCGAGCAGACCTTCCGAGAACCCCACTACACTCCCTTCCCTTCCCCTAAGAGCAGTCAAGGACGGGAGGAAAATCTCGTCAATGTAATCACAGCAGCTTTTTCTGTGGGCGTAACCTTTTGCTAATTTTAATTTTTGATTTATGAGTGAATGGTTGTGGTTAGAAGATTAATTTTTTCATTAAAATTCCTTTTTCGTTTCATCTAAAAATTTCGTACCCAAAAATTGCGATTTCGGTTCCGAGTAAACGCCCCCATTAAATCAGTTAGAATATAATGGTAGCGGAGATAGATTGAGTCAAGGGAAAATTTCGTGATCGAACCAATGTTGACGAAGAGAGTTCAAACCGGCAGTTGTGAGGAAATTATTGGAAGGGGGAGAGAGCGGTGGGAAGTAATGCTTTCTAAGGAGAGGATGAGAGAATGAATGGATTTAGAGAAGACGGCGAGTGACGAACGACGGTGGTAACCACGTGTTTGTGGTTAGTGAGGGTGTGGGGAGATGCGGGAGACTGTGGTGAACGGGAGGAAGGTCGTAGGAAGGTGGAGCGTATGGCGTTAAATTAAGACGGTGTAGATTTGCGAAAGGAAGGCGAGGACGTTCGAAGGAGACGGGCTGGAGAAGTGAGACATATGCTGAAGGAAGGCGTGGGAGAGGAAAAAAAACGAATGACGGAAAGTCTAACCGATATTATGGGATAGCGGTGCTTTAAGAACCTTCTCATACCAGGCAAAAGGGTGGACAAAGGAGAGAAAAAGTAATTAATCTGGATAGAATTGAGAACACCGCGCAAGTTTTGGAGTTCTGCGAAAGTTGGTACTCGAGAATCAAGGCAGTAAACGAACTGTTGGTAAATTTAACACGTTGGCACTCTAGAAAAATTAAATCTGCGTGAGACTGAAAAGTGGCGACTTTTATTGTGCCAGTGTGATTATTTCAGATGCCATCACATTCATTCTGCATTTTATTTTATTTTTTAAATAATATCCATGAATACCTGCTGTCAAATCGTTGTTACTGACATTTCGAGGACCTGAAAATAATGGTATCCACCCGATATCTTTAACGTACTAACTGAATAATTGTATTTCAATAGAAGAGGGCACGTTTGGAGCATATTATATTTGTATTCTTTGCTACTAGGCTAAAATAGGATTAAATAATCAAAATAATTTTTACTGCTTTAAGAATATCATAAAGCCTTTGATACCTGCAATTTCATGTCGAGCAATCATTCTTAAAGTCAGCAGTAACATCTTAGCAATGATTTTTGCTGACCTGTATCGTAACTTTATCAAAGACGGATATCAAAAAGAACACTATGGATGGAAGAAACACTACTAGTTTAAATAGTAGAATAGATTAAGCTATGATACCTTCCATTTTGAAAAGAATGATACTGCGTTAAAAAGATGAAAACTAGGAAGCATTGCGCGAAAATCTTCGCATGGAGTGAGACACTCTGTTGTTCAGAGACCAGAACCATCGGAAAAGAAGATGAGTAAGGAATTCCTTTGAGATCTGGTCCGTTCATGAGATTATAGCCAAGATTAAAAACAAACGTGCTTACTTTTAGCAAATTCAAGTTAGCAAACTATCAACAAAAAACCCTTAACGGAGTTTCCCCCTTGATAGGGTGAAGGGGACTGATCTTTTCTTGATGTAAATCTTGTTTTGGTCCAACGAGCGGGTGACTCCGTTAAGATATTTCGTCCCTAGTTCACAATTCGTAGCCTTACTCATTTTTCAATGAACATTCCATTATTTACAAATATTCACTAATTACTCAGTTCTCTTAGGATACTTAGTAAGTATACTAGCCGGGTAAAATGTCAACATTTATGTGAAAGTACAATTACCAACCCTTATTAAATCTTTCAGTTTAGTGTGGATGAATTTGGCTTATATCTTCTTCATGTACGATTCTGTCGTGTGATCGTAACTTCATCCTAGTGCTAAAACTTTCTATATTGATGACAGAATGCAAATGCATGCCATCAGATAGTTCACACTTCTATCATTTATTCAAGAGCGAATCATTTTACTTTGTAGGATGCTGAAGAATAAATGGTTGGATAACATGAGAAATGAAGAAGTATGCAGATGAGTATAGGAAGAAAGGTCCATGTGGAGTACAGTACGACAGGGAAGAAGCAGGTGGATTGGAAATACCCATGGAATGGAATCCATGGTGACCCAATGAAATCCATTGGGTCACGATGGATTTGGACACCACGTGGCCACAATGGACGCCACGAGGAATATCGAGGTCCTAATGAAGACAGATTAAGACTAAGAAGATGTTTGTGAGATAGAAAAGAATAGCGTGATATGGAGGGCTCCAGCCAACCAATCATAGGACTGGAAAACAGTGACGGTCAATATGTATGACAAATTATATGAAGGAATAAAAAATATAATTTATCCTTTTTTTTATAATAGAACCCTCATTAAATAAACGCCAAGATTAAATAACAAACTAACACAGAAAAGTACAATTTAATACTCACAAGTAATGCAAAACTTTTGTTTGACAATGTCAGTATAGTTTCGCATAAAAATATAATAGAAATGCCTGGGTTCAGTTGCATCGACTAAGACCACCAACACATTTTTTCACCTCATTCCTCCAAAATATAGTACTTATTCTTTCTTCTCCACGTGATCCAATAATTTTAATTTCAGCTTCGTCCAACTTAACTGTTTTTCAGCGGTGTATATTTGCTTACAACAACACAAAGAGATTCTAATATTCTTTAAATTTGTTATAAGATCGTATTATATTCGCCTGATCTAACAACTAAACATAAGAAATTATTTCGGCATTATTTCGGCAAGGAACTCCTCGGTCGCTGTCTGTGGGTCGCTAAAAGTAAAATTATGGAATACGATAATTATATTAAGCTTTTCCAAATGACTGTGAATTTATTGCTCTAAACTTCACCGAATATGCGTCAGGCACTTTTTACGAGTGAGTGAAGACGATGAATTGAATTTCAGAAACAAGGAGAGAAAAAATGTATAACCAAGCTTCTTTGGAGTCATTTTTCATAATTAGAAGGAAATTTATCTGAAACACACCAAGGAGATTGTTATCTCCTTGCCATCCAAAAGATCAGGTGACGGAGCTTCATTAAATGAGGAAATGCCAGCGCCGAAGGCAGGTAACTTAAAAATGAAATAAATTCCTGTTAAGAAAAATGTTTTCCCCGTAAAGTAGAAGAAAGATATTTGTCAAGAAACATCACTTGAATTTGTTGTGAATGTTAAATTAAACGTATTAAAATAGATTGTACTTCCATACTCGGATATTTAAACATAATTCCTATTACTTTTTACATTACTATAATACTATTGTGTAATCTTGCAACTGCAACCTTCAGTTCAGCTTCAGTAAAAAATCTTACCGTAACACTAGGTAGACAATATTAAGCTAATATTCCATCCTTATCACAAGTAATGAGATGGAAATGAAAATTGGTTGTCATAACACAAGTCTATTATCAGCAAAGTGTTTTTAAGATGTGTTTGTTTTCAACCCGTGATACAATCATGATGAAATGGTAATGACGGAAATAAACGAGGCGGGTATTACAGTTGGAGAAAAGTAAGGTCACGGGAGGAAATTTTCCGGCTGGACGATGAAGATAATGAGGAGCAATGCCATCCAGGCTCTTGACTCTGATGTGATGGAGAGATTAAGGTAAAGGAACGGGAGGACATAAAAGATGGGCACGTAATATGGTAAAAATTGAGAACGTAAGCACTCTCCGTTGAAAAATGAAATAGCGTACCTACCAATAAATAAAACGCAGTACTTGTAAATTTTCATTTATTTGAAACGGAAAATGGTTCTGTGCAATAGGAAAAATGGTGTGTGATTAGCTCATATGAGAACCGGTATTATTATTTCGATAATTCTTTTCTCCCTTTTACCTTGCACACAATTTATTCGAAAAAAAATAGGTATATGGACCACTCACGACTTGGTATATGATGATTTATTGAGTTTACTCATCCTCGTGCAAAGGAGAAAAACTTTCTATGCAGGTAATTTCATTGAAAATCGTGAATGAATTTAGAATAGAAACGTCCTTCCTACCACCTTCACGTCTTTTCCGGTGACGTTCGCGCCACGTCAGAAGTGAAGAGGCGTAGGAAATTACCCGACACGCCTTCCCGGAATCGAAAATTAACTTACCTTGCCGATGTCCACGAAGAATTTTCGGTGCGGAAAGAGAAAACGTGTACCTGTGGGGGAGGCGTTATACCCACGTTACGGGGATGGCCAAACACAAGCGATTCCGAAAAATTCTTGTCACCGGCAAAGTAACACATTGAAGCATTCATTCACAATCCCACTCTGCTCTCCCTCTCCTAAAGGCATTTAATGAGATCCTCATTACTTTTATTGATTTAGCTCTACTGTGAGCTCACTGGTTTGGTCTAAAGGATCAAGGAAAACTATGCCTAAATACAGATGTTCCCATGAGGTTGGACCATGGGTTTTGAGACGAAAGTAGGCACTAACCCTGCCCCTCACAGCAGTTTAAAAATTATTCGAGAGCCAAAAATATATTTTGATGCCAAGGAAAATTTGAAGTACTTACCTACTATTTCAACTAGGTGAAATAATAATTGCTCTTATATGATATATATAAAATATATATCATATAAATAAAAGCACAGCTATTTACTCAGAACCGAAATCGCAATTTTGTACACGAAATTGTTAGATGGAAACGAAAAAAGAATTTTAGTGAAAACAATAATGTTCTAACTACAACCATACACTCATAAATCAAAAAATAAAATAAGCAAAAGGTGGCGCCCACCGAAAAAGCTGCTGTGATCACATTAACGTCATTTTCCTCCCGTCCTTGACTGCTTTTCAAGGAAGGGAAGGGAGTAGAGGGGAGTTCTCGGAAGGCCTGTTGTGTCCCCCCCATTGCAAAGAGGCGAAGTAGCTTCGCGGGCTCGGTTGTGATTGGACGAAGTCGATATACGACAGAGGTTGCACCACACCCACTCTTCCGAAAAGGTGAAAAACATGTTTTTCGCCGCTTATAACTCGAGAAATAATCGACGGATGAAAACGCGGAAAAAACGTGTCTTTTTATTTCACAAACTCTATCATATTCGGTAATGAAAAATATCGTAAACGATCTCAATCCGCCTTGCGTGTGCCATCGTTGATGGGCCGTAATTGAGACGAATAAGACCTATGAGAATGATATGCTTCCTGAGCATAAGGGCAACATAAAATCTTCCAGTGTCAGCATTGATAACCAGTGTTGAAGATGTTGTAGTTAAGCCATCCTAATTTTTCCTATTTTAGAAATCATATTGCCGTTGCTTCGGAAGTCTCTTATTATCGATTTCATTTTTCGACCCTCACCCGTAGGCGCTGACCACCTATCCGCCTCGTGTGACTCGTATGCTAAGCTGTAGGCACACTCTCTCCCAGTGCGGTCACTTATCCGCAAGGAGCAAACTTGGAGCTCAAAGCGGTGGTCGTCTTAGCCCGACAGAGACATCGTCTCCACGCCTCTTGGTTGACTGAGGGGAACGGGTTCGGAAGTGCAGTTGAGCGGTGGGGAGCGAAGTTGAAAAAGGAAAATTTCAGACCCGGATGGGATGGGGAGCAGGAGAGGGGGGGAGGAGGGACATGTCGAGGAGTGTGGAGAGGCGGCAATGCGGTAAAGGTGATTTGGGGCGGTGGGGGGAGGCGAGGTGGAATGGAAAGAGAGATCAATGAAGCGATGCTATCTTTCTGTAATGCGGGGAGCGAACGAACGGTTTCCACGCGGTGGACATTCTGAGGCGATGCGAACTTCCATGTGGAGAAATAGCATCCTTCGTGGGCGTAAACTATAAGACATTTCCGGGATTATTGTGGTTTAAGGTTGAGTCAGGAGTCGCAAGGATGGTACTATGATATAGCTGATAACTTCAGGCTTAACTATGCGATACCTTTCCATAACGGAAAATAAAATAATGTAACTTTGTTGTTTAAATTTATATTTAATATTAACTTTATATTTAAATAGGCACGACCCGAGTTTCATAACGTAGTTACACCCTCAGATGACTGATAATCACCCAACTGATCGCACCCAATTTGTTATAAGAGATCTGTTCAAAAAATACGCGGGCTCTTTGAATTGCCCGCCTCCGTTTGGTTAAAGGGAAATCCACTTTGTGTCGCTAGATTTGTACATACCTATCAGCTGATAATAACACGGATTTTCTATTGGAGATATCTTCATTTGTTGATTATCAACGCGGTTTTTAGTGAAGTGCGATTGATTTGTTTGTCCTGGCCTGAAGGAGCGAATACTTGCTGTGAAATTTTGTGCAAAACTCAGAAAATCTGCGACTAAAACATTTGCTATGCTCCACACGGCTTACGGTGATATTTCTATGAAGCGTACGGTATTTTTTAAGTGGCATGAACGTTTTTAGGGTGATCGACAGTCGATCTAATACGATGAGTGCCCTGGACGTCCTCCCAAGTCAACTGACAACCCACGGGTCGACAAAATCAACACCTTGGTGCGAGCAAGTCGACGTCTGACCGTCTGGGAACTTGCTGAAGAGTGTGAGATATCAGTTGGATCTTGTTAACAATTTTGACTGAAACATAGAAGGTGCACCGCGTTGCTGCGAAATTTGTGACACGCATGTTGACGGGCGACCAGAAAGTCAATCTCGTCCAGGTTTGTGAGGAATTGCTTGATCATTCAGAAGAAGATGAAAACTTCTTGTCAAGGATCATAACAGGCTTCCCCACCTCCCTGCTCAACTGATCTTGCTCCTAGTGACTTTTTCTTGTTCCACAAACTCAAAAGACCCTTGAAATGACGAATATTTGAGACGATTCCCGAGATTAAGGCAAATGCGACGGAGGGCTTAAGGACATCACAAAAGTAGTGTACCAGGACTGTTTCTACAAGTGGAACCACCGTTGGGATAAGTGTGTTAGATAGGGAAGAGAGTACTTTAAAGGGAATCCAGACACGTAACTTCTAATTAAAGTACATTTTGTTTTATGATGTCAGTCCGCGTATTTTTTGAACAGACCTCGTATAAAGAAGATGCATGCATGATCAGTCACCTGAAGATGTAACTACGTTATGAAACCCGGGTCGTGCATATTTAAATATAAAGTGAACCTAACAGTTTCATTCTTTTATTTTCCATAATACTATGATGTTGAAGGCAGGAAAAGTAATACTGCCAGCCCACACTAAGGTCTGGGTACGAATCTCGGCAGATATTTCCTTTGCCGTGTGGAAACCAGTTCAAGTTTAGCATTCCGTCCTAAAGACGGACATAGAACCTTTTGCAGTTAAGAGCCGACTCTGAAAATAGTTCAAAGTTATGGTTAAGATTTGGATAGTGGTTTTTCGATGATTTAAGCATGTCTGCATGAATAATTCATGCATGTGATCCATGCTCATAGTGTTTCTCAAGTACTTCTTTGCACGTTGGAGGGATCAAATTTGTGGTGGGTGTACCGTATGACACTTGTAGCAAAATAACATTTAGTTATTAGTTAATCAGGGGAGGCGACTGACAGCTGAGGTCATTTGCGTCATATAGGATAGGTGGGTAACTGGGTAACGGTAGGAACATTTCAGGTTATGGAGGAAGGGTGGAGAGAAACCCAGCGTCGGCAGTAGCCTATACTTAACGACAGGCGCCAAGGGAACCATGGCTTAACGTCCCATCCGACGGACGGAGAACTACACCTGAAATGCCCTCCAATAGGCACTTAAGTAGGGACCGGTTCAAACCCGGGCCCTAGGGATGGGGGGCCAGTACACTAACCACCACACCAACCCGATCTCCTTATATGTCTTCACTCAGTTTTCTGAGAAGAGCGGATGACCTAGGAACAACTGATGGGAGATTTATCGGATTTTGCAATTGTGACAGGCAGAGTAGACATGCCTGCCGTCTAGTAATGCATCGGATTTTATTTTCCTTGAAAAGAAACGACAGGGCGAGGAATACGTGCGTATTCTTGCTCACCAAGATCAATTAAGCAGTTCATTCCGTCTGGAAATCGTGATCCACCCCCCTCACAAGATGGGAAGCGATAATTAAGAATTAATTGCACCCGTCCTCTACTGCTGTAGGTTATTTTTTAAGCTAATGACTCACACGTACGCATTGAGTAGCTCAGCATATATTTCAGTAACTCTTTCCATAAATACAGTCCTATGAGCCTTTTGTGAAATACTGCTGGAAGACAACCAACTGAGAACAATGCAGTCCGTTACGTTGGGATTCTCACCACGATCAATCCATGAGGAACATAAGAAGATCTCTCTTAGTTGATGAATATTTACAAATTGAGTAGAAGGAAAACTTGAACAATAAAACTGAAATTGCCGTGGTTTTGAAGTTGTAGGCGGAAGAAGAAACTTCAAGTACGTCAGTCGAAAAAAGTGATAAAACTTCGAGGATATAACAATAGTATATTAACCTAAATTTCACTGTCACAAAAAGACCCTCAAATCAGTTTTACCTATCCATGTGGGGTTGATTAAGTTGAAACATACCACTGATAAAACAAAATAGGATGTCATGAGATTTTGGTAAAAACGACTTCCACTCAATGAATAACTTTATGCCATCTATAATATCAACCAGATAGGAACGAATCTCTCAGTATTGTTCATACTATCCACGGACAGATTTTCATACGCATATTCAATGCATAGGCCACATTTCATTCCCTCATTTTTTCACTGAAAAATTGACCCGATATCATATTGCGAAATTTTAAAAAATATAAGAAGTTGGAGGCTAAAAAATAGCTTCAGATCAAAGTATGGGTACATATACTCCACCTATGGATTGAATTAATATTTTCAGGCATTGTATATCACAAATGATGCTGAAACAATCCATTTAATCTACGGTAGTAATCTCAGAAAAAAAATTTATTACGAAAGCCAAATCAGGACATATTTTCATCACATCATGACAAGCACCTTTCTGAAAAGTAAGGGATTTAAATGTATACCAAGAAGGGTAGTTAGCGGTTTCAGTACCAGCACCATTGAAAATAATCCTATAATGGAAGTTTTGGAACAATTTTGTTTCAACGACCACAATCCACTTGAGAACATTCGTAGCTATTTCTTTACCCAAAATCTAGCTGCGCTCATCACTATGTGCTACTTTAATTTTAATTTTTTGTCTATTTTCGGCCGCTATCCTCCATTTTTCAATCACTAATTTCGAGAATCATTTATTTAATTTCTTCTTCCATCATCTGCTTCAACCTTCCCTATTCCTATTAATCTTCGTCTCCAACTATACTTTGAAGTACTTTTCTTCTGTCTAGCTAAAAACGAAATGCGTGAACAAATAAATTGATTGCATTACAATAAATAAGAGCACAAATTTCGAAACAAATTTATCTACTTTTAACATGTGATTTTCACTGTTGATATGAAATTTCATTATCATTCAGAATGGTACATCAAGAGTTGCTTTTAAAACGCGACGCATAAATCCATTTTGGGAAACCAATATCTCTGTATGAATACGAAATTCAAAAGGTGAATTATCATTATTAAATTATTATCACAATAATATAATGCGACTCTCATGTAACTGAAAGAGGATACTTTTATGGATTTCCACAACAGATTACATTCACTCTAATTGAACAAATATATAATCGTTGCCATGGAAGATGTGAAATTTATTCTATGCATGGAAAATATTTGTTCTCTGAACAGAACGTGCATTAAGAGGGCTTTTTCCCTTTCTGTCATCCTATGGAAATCTGTGGCTAAATGCATTTGAATAAATCAGGTATTGTTGCCAACTGATAGCGTCTCTCGTTTATTTCCACTAAGTAAGCCTTTCACGAGAATCTGGCAAAGTCGACGGTTAGACAAGGAAAAATAATTGCTAATTATTTGAGGGAAGGAAAAGAGAACGAAAATGTTTTTACTTTCAAAATCAACGGTTATATATGTGAAAATCAGTTTAGAAAAGAACGTGGTGAAAGTTAAACGCGGTTGCATTATCAACAAAAATTCCCTCAGCCGCAATATCAGTATCAGCGTAACTCTCAGCTTCGTACGCACATACATATAATCCTATACCCTCCTGCTATTCTTTGAACAACTCTACATTTGTTTTATCCATAGTTCTTACTTTTTTATGTAAAAAAACTTAACCACAAGGCACACAAAATCCCTGATATTTATGCCAATTATGTTATTTCGATTAAATGAGCATCAGTGCACGTTTAAACGAATTTGCGTTTCTGAAGATGCGTATGAGCACATAAATGCAAAGCACAGAATGCATTCTTCTACTGAGTAGGTACATTACCGTAAATGAAAACCAGTACGTAAATCACTGAATAAGCACTAGGTATCTTAAAATATTTTCACCTCTCGTTTAAATTAGAAAAATATTTTATTCTTCGATTTCTGCAATTGAGAAAAATATTTTGCATCACAATATATGTTCGGTTTACATCATTTTTCCTTAAGAAAGGAAGAATTTGATAAGAACTGACACCTGGAGCATGCTTCTTTACGGCAGTGAAGCATGGAATATAATAGCAGGAGGAAGGTCAAGGCTGGACATTCAACATGCGGTGCTATAGAAGAACGACGAAATTAAAATGGATCGACTGAGTGACTAAGAGGTCCTAAGAATAGTGGGAGATAAGGGTGTCCCGCTGAATAGCATTAAAAAGAAGACAGGGAAATTAAATCGGCCATATCTTGAGATATGATATCTGGATGAAAATAATCGTCAAGAGAAAGTGAATGGGATGAATTGAAAAGGAAGCCCTTGTATGAGATATATGGGCCAAGTAGTGAAGGATATATGGATACAAAAAAATAATTATTCACGTATGAAGAAGTTGACTGATGTGAGGATCGAGTGGGGAGCTGCTCCAGATCAATCGCTCTACCCATTCATTCTTCTTCATCATTATTCTGTAGCACCTAATTTCGAATGCTTCCAGCCTTGAGTTCTCTGCAGCTGCAATCACCCATGCCTCATTGACAAAAATATTTATTATACGGATATGAGCTCTAGTGAAGATTTTCTTACTTTCAAGCTTGTATTCTTTATTGTTATTAGATTCTTTTATTCGGAAAATTGCGTCTTCTCATGGTTATCATGCTTCTAGGGCTATTTCCTTATTTCCTTCTAAGGCCATTTGCTTATATTTGGCTTTCCAGGTAGTTATTCCAATTGTTTTTTTCCGGAGTTTATCATTCATCTTAGCCTCTGCTCTTCTACTCATATGGCTCCAAGGATGTCTCCGAACGTAAGAGACGTTACAGACAGGGATGATAGGCAAAAGGATGAAAATGAAAGGTTTAAGAAGCTTGCTCATAGCGATAGGTGTTGAGGTGACCACGAATTAATGTCTCATTCAACGGACGGAGAACTGAATACAATGAGATCTCGACATACCCCTAAAGTAAGGCGGGATTACCAATGAAAAATACCAACTATTTTTCGTATTCGAACCGAGATTTAATTACAGCCCTTTTGATGGGAGGCCATTACTCTGCCCTCTTCACAAACCCGACAGTCTGCTCTTTACTGCATGTATTACCAAGTCTTCCAAATGCAACTTAGCCCTCGAAAAAAAATACCAATTTTTCTTGCCAAACTTTTTTTTTCAAACAAATTTTTCTTGTTCGAAGACCCTGGAATTCATTAAGAAAGAAGAAATGACTTGGATCCCAACAGCTCAAGCCGCAGCAGTACATCATCAATAATTGGCCACTTCCCCCACTGGGATTGTACAAACAGGGAGCGTCATATTTTGAGCAAACCATTACGCACCAGCACCAGAGCTTTTATTTCTGCAGAGAGATGGTGGATGGAGCAATTGACGAAGCGATTCCACAGCTGAATTAGCATGGAAATTATGGTAATCGCCTTAAAAGCTGCCAGGGAAAATACCTTCAGCCGAAACTTAAAATCAAAACGAAATATGGTGCTGATGAGGAGGCACCGCAGTTGGGACGACAAAAGATAAGACTCGTTGTTATTGAGTGAGATGTGGAGCATAGGTCCTTTTGGCGTTTTTAATATACATCAAATACCTTAACAAATGAAGAAAAATATCCCCAAAGCCGTACTCTTAAAGGGACAAAGGAATAAAAAGGGAGAAGAGGGGGAAGGAAGGAGTATATACAAAGCAAGGGAGTTCTCAATCACATGTACAAAATCAAGCATACAAAGACATTTAAATGGCAGTAAATGACACATTCGCACACTCACAATGTTTCAAACAACCGTAACGCTCAAATTAAGGAAATAAAGGTAAAAATAAAAACAAACAGTGACTCACACAATCACTCTCTCACTCAGATTTGTATACAAAATACAGTCACCTTCGTGAGTTCAATCACACACTTAAGCAGGGATTACGAGGATTTCTCCAACGCCAGTGACCCTTCATTCGCACAAGATAAAAATTAAATAAACGTGGGGGAGAGTAAATTGAATAGAATACAAAGAAAAACAAATAGCCAAAGTAAGTAAAATAAAATTGATAGTAATTTTCAAGCACTCATTCACGTGGGCTTGCATACGATACACAGTCACCCTCGTGATTCTCATTCACACACACAATGATGCAGGGTTCAGGGACTTTTACCACAATCACGTACTCGGGTTTGTACATTCACAGCGTACAGTCACTCTCGTGAATAACATTCACAGACACAATCAGGGTTTACGAGGAAACTCCTACGCCAGTGACCCGTCACACATACAGGGAAAGGAGTAGATGGGGAAAATATGCCCATATGCCCAACGTCTTTTGCTATTACAATGAATATCAAAGTATGCATAGTAAGTGAATGGAACAAATGATTAGTGACAATAAGACTCACTGGAAGGCTTAAATAAAACATGGTAAGTAAGCGTAGAAAAGGGAACAAAAGAAAATATTTTAGATGTAGTGTAAATAGATTTAGAGCATAATCAACTGAAGAGGCAAAATTTTGCAGAGTGTATGGGTTTGAAAAAAAGAGTGAAAAAGAAATCCGAAAAGACTATATGTTTTTCATCAAAATCTGCTAAAACTGGCCGAATGCCAAAGATTGTAGTTTGGAATAGGTTTACATGGTTATGATGTAAACACCGAAATGACAAAGGCCCAAAAGAACCTCTGCTCCACAGACATTACTACTGAAACCTGAAGTAGGCAACAACGTTTTTGTTCAGCAATCGATAAACTTCTTTAACGATATTTATTTTGCTGAAATCGGTTCACCAACAATCAAATGTTTACATATGCAATGCAAGTGCAATGTTTACATACAAACACGACATTTGTTTAGCACTAATGCTTCTTGGCTTAACAGGAGTGATTTTTAAACACCTTATATGTTTATGAATTGCCAGCACAAAACATAATCCTCTTTATCTCGTTATCCTCGTTAGTTTTTCCAGAACTGGTAAGAAGTATCAGAGTTACTAAACGTCAGCTTTACATGCATGCATTGCAAGAACTTCTTTGCATATCAACCGGATGCAGTAATAGGGGGGGTCGTTTAAGTATGGTTTCATTAGGTTGGTGAGTTTGGAAGAAAAATATTTATGATCAATATTGTGAGGCTGGGTACGTTTATCTTATGTGCGATGCATTCTAAGGAAGAAAAAGGATAACAATCCTAAGATGGCTGGGGAAGAGCGCCATTTGCCACTATTTTTTTTTACACTTTTCAGAAAGTCTGATTGCCACCCCTCAAAATCGTCTTTCCTACAAGACCAAGCTTAGGAGCTGCCTAACACCATGCTCCGTAGTCAGGGACACCACTATAAAAGAATGGGACATTGCCTTAAGAAATGGACAAATATCTTGATGCGTCTTCGCTGCAAATAAAATTGCGTTTATGCCCGGGTTTTTCGAAGGGGATCCAGCGGGCTTATCCCTATACCATACACCCTATCCACTCCGATCAATGGGATAGCGGTAATTTTCTCGCCTTGAAGACGGAGTGCTCTTGGAGACGGGAGGCGCTTCGGATATAAAATAGAATGGCGGCGACGTATTGCATCGATATATTTCTCGTGGGAGGAGAGCTGCGAGGATTACGAGGGATAACACTCGGAGTACGTCCTGGGGATTCGGAAGGAGCAACCGTCGAAAACCGGCGAAACATTTGACACGGGAGCAATTCCTCTCATCCCCCGACGTATTCGCGGTTACCACGGCCGGCGGAAAGAGAAGACGGTGCGGAACTGGTGGAAGGAGGGAGAGAGGGAGATATTCTGTAAGGTGGAGCATTGTTGTGCGAGAGGGTAAGGAGGAAGAGGGTTACCGACTGGAGCATTTTGACCCGGAGACTCCGGGCCAAATAATGTTTCTTCCGTCTCAGGATTACAATCTTTGAGGCTCAAGAGTAAAGCAACAAAATGCAAGCATTCCAATTACGCTATTATTAAATAGTTAATACGGCATTTAAAATCAGAAAAGGTTGAGGTAAATGGTTTAATTCAACTGTTAGGTTTTTTAGAGGGGAAAATCTTTGTCAAAATATTTCACTTCTTTGTGACGTTTGTGACACATAGGACTCAGGGTGACTACTCTTAAACAAACTAGACACAGCTTCATAAACTGGGATAATGTGTAAATAATACCTATGAAATAAAATTTATAATACTTACCAATACTAAAAGGTAATTGTTCATAATATTTAAATATGCCAAGATCGCCTAGCTCATGCATCTGACTCTCACTATTGTTACCGTGTTGTAATTTTGGCGTTCTTAGTGAAATTGTTGAAATCGTGCGAACTAATGGCGCTACTAGCATCTCCACTAATGTACACTCCACCTGGGGGGTTATTTTGTAATCTCACTTTAGTGAGAATACGTCATAAAATGTCACTTTTTCGTAGATAAACTCCGCCACCCAGGCGGCGTGACCATCTTCGGATCTCAAGCGGTGAACTGCCGGTCATGTCTGGTCTTTTAGACGATTCATCCGCTCTGATCCGTATCTTTCGTCTCTTGATCCGTTTCATTATCTCCGCCTGCCATTAGTTCCCATCTCATCTTCATAAAGAACGTGAAATGGAGCCACCATCGTTTCCACTTCAAGCTTGAGTTGGGAAAAAAGCAAGAGTGAGAAAGATACAAACGATTTTAAATTGTATTTTTGGAATTTGCACAAGGTTTATTTATTCAAAGTAGATGAGATAGGCAACAGAAAGCGCTACCGACAGAAGCTTCGACAATTCACGAACCGTTCGTGAGCCGATCATTAAGAGAGCGAAACGGATCTCCCGCCTTCCCGCAAAGAGTCATTAAAATAGGTGAGATTACAAAATAACCCCCCTGTACGGTGAGAAGGAAGACTTGAAAATCTACCTTTTGCGCACTTAATTTTTGCTTTTCTGCTATAATAGTTTACAAAGTATGATTACATGCGTACGTAGTTAGTGAACGGAAGTAGGCATCGGTTTGATGGTGGAAACGCGAGATGCCGTGAAGTGGTGTCGCTCCTAGCTCCAAGGTAGATTAAACTTAATCGTGCTGATCCCTACTTTCTGCTACCAAAAACCCCGAGAAAAGATCCAAGTGGCAGCGAGCTCTATGAAGAGAAGGCCTAGATTAAATCGTCCTCTTAATCATTCTAGAACTAATATACAGCTAAAATTTGTAACACTGAAAAAAATGCTACTTATTCAGAACGTCGGATTTAAGACCAAAATATCCGGGTTGAAAAGATCTTAAAGTTGGTAATCCTAGGAAGGAGACAGCCCAAAGTGACAGTCGGAGTACTTCCGAGTAATACCTAAAAATGGTCGACGCGTCACGACGGCAGTTCCACCTACCGCCTTCACCGGGAGGTGGAGGAAACGGGAATCCACCGGCAGCCGCTGACTTGCATTGCCGTTCCGCGGGATTTTCTCATTTCCGAGCGCCGGAGTGCATCGTGGGGATAAGGCATTCCCCTCTCGTCAATTGCTCTTGCTTCCTGCCGCCGCCGCTTTCGTTAAGTGCGAATGTGATCCGGCCTCTCTCTCTCCTCTGTGCGGGGTTGAATAATGGTGCGATCTTATGAATCTGCGGCCGGAAAGTTTCGACTCCGGTAACCGTGAGGCAGTGGTAGAAAATATTGGCGGAAGAAGTAATACGAGGCGATAGTCTTTTTTTTCCAGGGAGTGATGGGAGGAAGGACGTGGATCGAGCCGGGATGAGGGAGGAAGGCGCTTTATGTGCTGTGAATGACGAATGGAGGTAAGCCTAAGTGAGAAGAGAAAGAAATATGGGGTTCAAACACAAATTCCTTTTTGGGTGCATCCGACAGGGTAGGTTATAGGCTAAATTTTCTAATACAGAATTAGTTAAAATTCCAGAATTGTTGCAACAATATTTAATCAAGCATATTCGTTAATCATCGATTTCAAGATTAGAATGGCTCAGTAATGACTATTGGTAACCCCCAGCATTTCTATCTTGATGCAGTGAAAATTAATAGTCACCTATTCTGCTTTGCACCATTCACTGCTCTGCTCCTGCTCTGCGTCTGCTCCATTAATCTCTCATGAGAGGCCTTACTTAGCCTTTCGATCCAGTTTCAAATGGTAATGCAACAGTATCTTGGTTGAAAATACCATCTCACTGCATAATCAATATATCAGAAGCAAATATAGCATTCTAATCTTGCCAGCACTACCTAAGGCTTCCACAATTAAGGTAACCTTTGATTTCAAATTGGCTCCCCGTATAATTGATATTGCTACTATTGTTATCGTCATCATCAACACGCACCATCCTTTAGATTAATTGACGCAAATCTCCACTCGATTCTTCTATCAGGTAACCTTTTCATATTTACATATTTCTTGTCTTTCACATCCTTCGTCACTTGTTCTATATATTTCATACTGAAGACTTCCTTTGTTATTATTCCTGCTCACTTGCGGTTCGACGATTGGTTATATCGGTCCATCTTATCTCATGATATACCGATTACGTTGCCCATATTCTTAGTGTTAACAAAATAATTCTCTTGTTTTCCCACTCTTCTTAGGAATTCCACGTTACTCACTCGATACATCCATTTATGTCCATCACTCTTCTGTAACGCCTCATTTCAAATGCGTCCGTCCTTGACTTCTCTGCAGATGCTACACTGCCACAAAGGAAATTGCTCCGGCTGTAAGTTCTGAGGGTTTTTTCCCCACTTCCACGTTTCCATTGTTTTCGTAACTGACTAAAGTTGCTTACGTACCGTCACACCGTATGCATTAACAACCCTTCATGTATTAAAAAAGTAGTGAATGAAATATGAGAATCGAAGACTAATCACAGAAATAGCAGGCAAGTACTATTGGCAGAATTTCTGCATTATATAAATACATTTTTAAATAAGTTTTCTTTTATTCAACATAAACATAATTAAATACTGCTTGACCAGTAGCTTGAGCGGTATTCAATTATATTTACGTGGAATAGAACAAAGTATAGTTATATTTATACATACTCACAGACTAAAGTATGTAACTGTACGAAATATGCACCAATCAAACTATTATATACCACCAATTTTGGAATGTAAAATGAGGTTATATCCGGCGTATTTTTTTATTTGTGCTAAAATTTTATTCTTGCAATTAAAACTTATCTCAACAGTTTAAGCAACTTTAAATCTTAGGTTATATAAATAAAGAAGTAAATTAAATAACAATATCTCAATACTGACGTCTGTATACAGATACATGTATCCATCAATCCGTCCATATCGTGGAAATTTTACCATGTTGACTGAGTGATTACGTGGAAATTATTGATTGTTGAAACATGGAGGGATATCATAGCAGTACAAAGTGAAGCCTTCAGGTAGAACAGACTTCAGAGAAGCTGTAGTAGAACGGGGTGGATATCGGGGGATGGAGATATGAGAGGGTGGGAAGAGAAGAGGATCATGATGTGGGATAACTTGAGGAGGGGAGAGAATTGGCAAATGCATGTGAGTGCGATGTCCAAGATATAAGGGAATGCTCGCTGTTGTGTGGATTTTATGGGCCCTCGGAGAGGGAAAAGGATCTCCATTCCGGGGGAAGGAGCGCTTTCAAAATCCCACGGAAGGATGGGAGGATACGCCGTTTCTCGGCTAACGTCGCCGTTCCTTTCCCTCACAATTCGCGCTATCTGTATCGTACAGGCAATTCAAGGAAAGTGCAGCGATATTACCAAAATAAAATGCACAGAAAATACTCTGGTGCAAAACATGAAATTTCTGATGGATGTGTGAGTGATACTAGCTCAAAAACAGAGGCCTCTATTGCTGAATAGGACACTGAATGCGAACGAAATATATTCAGGAAAATATGGAAGAAAATTTACTTGCACATTGGCATAGTAAATGAAATTGTTCTCTCAACAGAGATTCGGTTACTGTAAGTTCATCCCCAAAATGTTGAGTCCATAGATATTATACTCTATATACTTACCTATAAGGCTGTTAATCTTAACCTAGAAAGAGGGTGCCTGAGGTGTTAATGACATAGAAGTCGAAGGACCCATAACAATAATGCTACCTACCTACTCTCAACAGGGAACCCAAATAATACTCATTAATTAAGTGACAGAAGTATTTTATTCCTTATAAATATTGAGGTAATCAGAGTAATTAAATCTATTCTATCATGCAAGGGTAGTCTAATCGAAACATAGTCGTCCTTATTGAGATAATGTTCTTCAATTTACTCTTTTATTTATATAACCTAAGATTTAAAATTACTTTAACTGCTGAGGTAATATTGCACAGGATATTCTAGCATAGTCATTGGTCCCTAGATCTTTGGGTTGGCGGGCTGACCTTGAATAATATACGCCGATATTCTTTATGTCTTACTAAAACATAACTGAGACATCCACATTCAGGGGAAGGTGGACGTTGCCCACAGGATGGTGAGTAATTACTTCAAGGGACGGGCCACAGTATACATACAATGCTATAAGAGAATGGAGAGTAGAACATTTGAGGAAAAAAATAAAGTGATTAGGTGGAAGGAATAAATAGAGCAATCACTCAGCGGGAGAAATCTCAGAGCAAAGGTAATCAAATACGTATAATATATTGGAAAGGATAATAAGGGAGATTCAATCATTCATTCTACAATATCATCTGCGAATGCACTCAAAAGGAGAGATACTCATGGGCCTCGAGAAGTCCTTGAATGAAGATCAATTTGTAGATGAAAATAAAGAGAATGAGGATGCTTATAGAGAAGAGAATAGAGAAGGAGCTACCGACGTTCACTTTGTTTTTGCGGATTTCAATAAGCCTTATGACAACGTGTATCAGAATAAAATACTTGGAATTTAGAAGAAATTGAGTCCCCTACAACAACAGAATAATTAATCCCAGTTTTATAATTACAATTAGCTGTGGTTAAATCTGTCGACGAACAAAACAGGGTTAAGAAAGGTGTGAGAGCAGATTATTCACTGTGTTTCATAATTTTTAATACTTATAGCGAGAAAATTATCAAACAAATCAAAAAAATATTTTGGGATTAATATTCACGGCGAAAAATTAGAATACCTTGTTTCACCGATGGCATAGTGGTCACGGTATGGACAGAAAAATAAATAAGGAATCCATTCAACCTAGAAAAGAAAAACGACAGTCACCATTTGAAGGTCAATAAAGAGAAAAGAAAGGTAATGGTGTACAGAAGAAGAGAATAGGTCAGGATTAATGTTAAACTCGGGTAAGAGAAGCTAGAAAAGTTGAAAAAGGTGCTGTTTGGGAAGCCGAGTTACCAGCGACGGAATAAACAAAACTTTTGCTGTGGCACATGCAAAGAGCGTGTTCTGCCGAAAGAATAACCTACTTCCGAAAAACAATGTTGGAAGTCAGGAAACGCTTCTTTCCCTAGGGGAAGTGAATGGGAAGATTCGAACAGAAGATTTCACAAGCGATATATGGAGCAAGTAGTGAAGTGAACTGTGAGGAGAATTACGTAAATATGATAAGGGTACCTGATTGGAGAATCAATTGGAGAGCTAAGGTCAAAAAATTCTACGACTGTTGACCCATGATTATGATTATGGAAGAATGCAACTAATGGTTAAGCTATAAGAAGTGTAAAAATCTTACGTAATTGCTCTGCAAATGAAGAAGTGAAGAATCATCGTGCGGGGCATCAGACAAGTAGCTTTATCGAGAAAGTGTTTGAGACAAAAGTGAAGGAAATAACGCAAAGATAGTGAGCGCAGATGAGACACTTGAAGGATGATAATGAAATATATTTGATGAGAAATCGAGAGTAAAATAATTACACTTTGTGATGATCGAATATAAATGATTATTAGTACGACCCGGGTTTCGTTCACTTAGTGACTTCATAATGTCAATTTTGTTCTCGATTTCACCATGGAAAGACTGCACATAATAAATCCTGAAGTCATTACCACTATTTGATGAGGTTAGCTAATTGAATGATCGCCTGAAGAGCCGCTCCCAAGCAACAGGAGTTCTGAGCCATTAATGGTTCAGTTACCGTACTCCACTTCATAAAATTTCTTATTTCATTAATCATGGTTGCAAACAATAATTGATAATTGTTATTAAAAGTAATTTCCAAGTAGTGCTGATGTCTCGTCATACTCTTCATTAATTTTTTTTTCAAATAGCTTCGTTTCTTCGAATTACTATTGGAAATGACAATATTAATAAATTACATAGTAGGGTGGATTATTAAGGAGAATGGTTAAAATATGGTCGTCAAGAAGGGAGAGAACCACGATATTTGGAAAGAATAGAGAACATTTGATTGGAAGAAAATGTGTTATTGGGCATAAAAGGCGAATGGGGATGACTGGGCAATAGTATATCAGATAATATAATATGTGAAAGAGTTATGGGGATAAAATGAGAAAGAAAAAGGAGATTTGACATTTTGATCAGAATGTGTTTGACAGGTGAGACAGAAAGGGCGAAAGTGGTGTGGTGTGACAGTATCTGCTGTGGACTTTTCCGGCGATTAGTCCATGCCCGCCAGTCAGAAACTTTTCCAAGACCTATCCAACTAAATTTAGATCTAAAGGTCTTTGAACACTCGAAAAACTTATGAGATTGGTTGCAAATGGTCAAAGAGAGTATACCAGAGCGTTATTTTCTTTATGACTGGCATCTTTGTCGTCTGTGCTAGAAAAAATAATAACGTCCAACTAGCACGAAACAAACAGGAGGGTATTGTTTTTTTATATGTACTACAATAACTCAGAGATGAAATTTCGTTGAAAATTGGTAAAGGAAAAGGTCTTCTGGCATGGAAGAGTACTCAAGGGGCTTTGATTTTCTACGAAAATTCACTAACCACCCCGTTCAGTTTCCCAATTTCAAAAGGGATTCAGTAGCCTCGTAAGCTATTACCCTTCATCAAGGATAACACTCAGAAAAGGGTTCCATGGCAGACTACGGCTTCAAAGAAGGCTCTTTCATTGAATGTGTTTCAATACCTTAAACAAAACCAGTAAGCTACTCCAATTACTTCACTAGCATGACTGCTAAGGTTCGAGGGCCTTAAAAAGTGTCGACGGAAAAAAGTCTCATTAACTAGGATTTGAACAAGTGCTATTTTGACGGGTGTTTCATCCTTTATATTCTTGCGGAATTTCTTTTTTTATTTTTAATATGTTGCGTGCGTTTTATATATAGCTTCAGCTCTTCCTTCTTATCTTCAAACGTAAATATGGCATAAACAAAATATTTAAGGCGCCAATCTTGTGAAAGTGTTTTACATGGGTACTATTAGGAGAGAAAAAGCAGTATATTTTCCACAGTTTTATTTAAAAATACCAAAATTTGGCTAATATACTAACCCAAACAAAATAACCAACGATGGATGAAGCAAGAAAGAAATGTCAATTAGAATATCCCAGTTGAGAAGGTTCTTTAAAGGTAAGAAAAATCTATTTACAGTTGAAAATAAGAAAAAACTTTATTATAACTTATAGCTTGAGCATGCTTCTGTAAGGTAGTAAAGCGTAAACGATAACAGCAGAAAAAAGGACTGGAAAAACTGATAACTGACGAAAAAAAATGGATAGAACGAGTATCAAACGAAGAAGACCTAGAAGACTGAGAGAAAATGGAAATCTAATAAAAAATTCAGAGAAGACGAGATAAATAAGAATGATTACGGCAGTAAAAGAGACGCATTATGCAAATATGGAGAGGAAAACTGATAGGAGATTGAATAAAGACTCAACTAAGGATTGATGACTGGTGATGTTGATGACTTCCTAGAGCATTTTGGTTGAATTTAAATCCTACCAGCTCCTTAATCTCCACGGATGGATATTATTTTTATTAAGAGCTTGTTTTATAACAACAGATTTTTTGCAAAGCTCCTCACACCTCCCCCATTCTCCCAAAGGTCAACCTCCTCACCCACTCCCTCTACCTCCCTCGCTGCAAATTTGCTTCCACAATTATCCCACTTCAACCAATTATCCCCCTCCTCCACTGCTTGATTTTGGAACTATACACAAGGGTCAGCTTCTATGTATTCTCCCGTACCTGACTAAGATGCTCAAGCCTCGAAACTCGTGTAGTGGTACTCTATTTTATTGTGGTTTGTAGAAGTCGTATCATCATCGTAACTCAATAACCCTTAGATTGTTTTGACGCATCTCACCATTCTATTCTCCTGTTAGCTAATATCTTCATATTTACATATCTCTTCTCTTTCACATCCTTCATTACTTTTTCATTGTGTCTCACACGAGACCTTCCATTGCTATTCTTTCCCTTCACTTGTCCCTCGACAATTGTCTTAATCAGTCCATAATTTCTCATGACAAAGCCGATTAAGTTGTCTCGTCTTCTTCTTATTTTTTTCCTCTCCCACTCTTGTTCGGACCACTTTGTTAGTCATACGCATTATGCAGTCATAATAAATACAAAACAAAACAGACAGATGACGGAAACATAGAAACACGAAAAGTAGACACAACAGTTTGTACGTTTCCGCGGACATATCACCTTTATCAACAGAAGAGGGTTGACTACCGTTGGCCGCTGACTGAGTCCCCTTCGTGAGTGAAAGAGTGGAGGATGGGTAAGAATGGATACAGGAGTTGGGTGGGAGACAGTGGCCGAGGTAAGGAAGTGGTGGCCTCTAGTGGGAAATATTCAAACCTGGCCCTTGATACTCTGTTTCTCCCCAGATACGGGCCAACTCACGAGATGTCACCTCAATACTAGTAGCAATTTCAGAAAGAACCTCTACTATGGCAAGGGAAAAACAATTGTCGAAAGTCTGATTGTGGTGGGCATTATGTTTGGGGATAGGTTCATGGAATGGAGGAATTTTGGTGGAATGCCGGTGGTTGTTTATCCTAATAGCTAATGGTATAGTGCACTCTCCAATGTAGAAGGAGGGGCAGAAATTGCAGGAGAGGCGATAAACTACGTTGGTAGAAGTGCAGGAGGGTGTAGAAGAGGATTTGTTGAGGACCGATGAGGAGGCTGAGTGGAGTAGAACGCAGCATTTTCATCTCGAGCGTTTGAAAGGTGAAGAGAAAGAGAAAGGAAGGGGAGCATGTTGAAGAGTGGGTCGGGTGTATCTAAGAATATTCCTAAGATCGGAAGCTTTTTTAAGTGTTACGGAAGGGCAGGCGGGAAGGAGACGTGTTGTAGTTTGGTTGGTGTTTTAGTCTTCTTTGGTATTACTTTCTCATTTTACTTTGGAATTACTCTTTGGCCTTCTCAATTTGCAGTAAATTCGCAGTGAAACTTCATTTCCAATGGAGATGCAATATGGGAAATCCTCGGTGGAGCTATGAACCGCGCATTTTCCACTCAAGCCAATGAAGCGCCGAGCCGTGACATGATTCAAGAGGAATTATCCGGGGGAGAAATCACAGGATGTCGAATCATTTCGCGGATACAGGCAGGTTCATCGTGGAGGGAGGGGGTTGCGAAAATGAGGCTGGGAGTAAGTTTTTAATGAGGAATTAATAATGGTGGACCAAAGGCGCAGGTTGACGGAAAGCGTTGGGGTTGGGTGGGTGGGTAGGCGGGGTTGTGATGTGGGAGTCGGGGATAGGGTTGAAATGAGAGACAGGGCCATATTCAGAATCTCAACTACAGTCTTGCATCTCTTACTTAGTCTCTACTTCAAGTCCAATTGGTCTGCAGATTCACCCTGCAAAGTTGGCATTGGCGATAAAAAGGAAGACCTCAGGCTTTACTTGGTGGAACCGCAAGATTGCAGCAAGGAGGAAAAAACCACTTTTTTAAGAATCCACGTATTTTTTGGCATTACCACACTCTATACAGCTTCAAACAATATCGAGGGGAATCGGTATACCCGGTATCGGCCTCTTAACACAGATTTTATGACGTAGTCAGTAGAAGTGAGACTGCGTGATAATACTCCTTGAAACGACCGAGGATGGATGATTTTCTTTGCATGGAAACCTTGAGGTATAGAAATGTGAAAATTAGATAGTTGGACAGAAGAATTTTAAACTCTCAATATCTATCTCTAAGTCTCGCATAAAAATTTATCTCTAGATGGTTTTCTAGAGATAAAGGGGTATCAGAATAGTGCGGTGCCTGGAGTTCGGGCAAAATATCCAAAGGGCACAGATGATTGTGATTGTGATTATGATTGTGGCCGTACCGTTTTTAGAATCTCAACTCAGTTCTTAGCGTCACGCTGAGAAGTAATACCACCTTTGCAGATGGAAAATATAGACCAATTGGACTCGTTGCAGGATATTTCAAGCCTGCCGCGTGAACAGCGGTGAAATTAACATGGATTGAACCCAGGGTTGAATATTTTCCACTAGCGGTGACATTAACATGAGAAAAAATTCACCTGGACCTGAATTTAAAAAAAATTGCTATTGGAATTAAGGATCCTGGGTAGCGTAGTGGTCTGCGCAGTGGCCCGGAAAGCCAAAGATCCGAGGTTCGATTCCCGGTTCAGGAGAATTATTTCTCATGGCCATTCATGTGGAAATTTGACTCGTTTTGACTTTGGGACGTATGCAGTAGAAGCGAGACTCTAGTTGAGATTCTAAATATGGCACAGAGTGACGGCGCGTATCCTCTTGTTCGCAGATGTGTGTCTCTGGGCTGATTCGACATTGATCCCGAGGGGACTTGACGGCGCGGCGCCGTCAAAAGCACCCGTAGCCGCACCTAGCAGCGCCGATCCACCCCTGCGGTGAGAGAAACCCTCGACTAAGACCAACGCCCCCCTCTCCCTCTTACACCCATTTGGAAAGATTCTAATTCCGGAACTCAGACCATCTCCTGCCAGCATTCAAATAACGGTATTGGTCGAAAAGGCCTGAATGTCGTCGAGCATGTAACTTTATTACTCTTTATGGCTCGCGACGTACATTGCTGTTATAAAAAAATGTCAACGAGCACATTTTATGACCAGATTATATTCATATTTTGGGAAATTTGATGGCATATTAACGCGAAGGTTAACGCAAAAATGTATACTCAGAGTTATATTCGTTGTTGCATAGGCAATTGTCCAGAGAAAAGTGAATGGGAAAAGAGGAAAAAATACTTTGTACAAGATAATTGCATTGAATGTTGAAAAATAGAGTAATTAAATACAATTACAGAGATGCGCTGATAGAAAAATTGAGTTAGTTAAAGTATAGCGTAATATGTCATATACAATCCATAGGTTCTAATAATTTAGAGCTCATTTTAGATTTCAATGCTTATACATAATAATTAGGTACCATAAGCATTGAATCAGGTGAACATAAGCATTTGAATCCGAGCCGTGCTTTTAATTTTTGGACCTTGTGGATTGTCAATTTACGCTATAGGTATAGATGAAATTTCACAATGCTACACCGAATCACATTTTTTTCAGTTCAAATACATGTATTTTGGTAATATTTTAAACAGTATTATTTTAATAGGATTACAACAAGGTTATTTTTACGTCACATTGAAATTTCATGAATGATACGTATCATCCGTTTCAGCCGATCGGAAGGCCGAAACACCAAAGAGAACTGATATGTGTTGCGCAGTGTTGAAATCTCACCACGGGTCTCTCTCAGTCTGCAAACAGTCAAATCCGCTCATCTCCCGAACTGCGACTCCTAATTCGTATGGCGAACGTTTGAATTCCACCGTACGAGAGGCGGATGAAAGGGCCGCAGAATCGACGGTGGCGCCCTCAGAGGGAGCGGTGACACTCTTTCGCGTATCCGCTCTGCAGGATAGATATTTGTGCAGTCAGAAATGTCTCCCCGGACGATTGAGGCTTGCAAGTTGGATGGGTGGCGTCGGATTGGAATGAAAAACTGGACTGGGGACGCCACTCCTGGCGTACCTGTGATGTGGACCGATGCTAACAGGATGAATGATTGCCGAGGTTGTTAGTGAGATTTTATTTAAAGAGTTAACCGGTGAAGATATCTGAAACACCTTTAACGTAGAAGTTAGAGGCCATCCGAATGTTTTTGGTGCTCTTGTAATGGATAAAATTTGATTCATTGCTTTTTAATCTACATCTACATCTACGTAATACCCTGCGAGCCACCACGAGGGTGTGTGGCAGGGGGTGAAGATCACCAAACATGCACTATTGACATGAAACTAGGATATGTAATGGAGACGTGCTAGATAATAGTCTCACGTCCTGCTAGATTGTTGTCATCTGCGAAATAAGAAACGGATTATTGACTGTTATTACTTACATCACGCACTAAAACTACTCTAACTATATTTCACCTACCCTTTCCTACGCTGCCTATTTTTATCTCTTATGGGACGCGGGAAAAATTACATTTCAAATCTATTGATATGACAATCTATCTCTTTAATCTTGTTAAGCTGATCAAACCTAGCATAATATGCAGGGATTCTTAACATATATCTAATGTCAATTGTGAACAAATTGGTTTCGAATTTACTTAAAGGGTTTAACCTAATTTTTAACCTGCGTTTTGATATTAATTCCCATCCTAGTTCTTCTATTAAACTCGTAACACTTATACAATTATCATAACGGCCTTTAACAAATCTAGCGGAACCCCTTTGCACACGCTCTAATTCTTTTATCATACCTTCCTCGTACGGATCCCATGTACTAGCGGCATATTCTAATTGCGTTAATATACTAATAACATATTAATGCGTGATTATACCCTTTGAAACGACCAAGGTGGATGATTTTCACTATATGGAAATCTTTCAGTATAGAAATGTGAAAAAAAGATTGTTGGACAGAGCAATTTTAACCCCTCAACATCTATCTCTAGGTCTCACATAAAAATTTATCTGTAGATGGTTGATATAATAATATTGAAATTCTAGTAAAAACTGGGTGTCTGATTAGTGTGGTGCCTAGATTTCGGGCTAACTATCCTAAGGGCAGAGATTATCATTGTTGTCACGGTCCCTATAAGGTAGAAGGTGTGGGTACGGTATTAAAGGATAAAGTGTTTTGAAAGACGTGATTTGGGAAAAAACTTTGGGTAAGAGGAATAGAAGGAGAAGAATTCTTGAGAGAATGATGAGAGAAAGGGGGTATAAGGGGCTGAACAGAGACATCGTTTGAAATGTAGAGGTTGTCTAAAGAATACAATGTCCATCCAGACCTACCTTTACCGGTAGGAAAATAATACTTATAAATAAATAAAAAATCACGGTCCCCACTTGGTGGTGTGTGAAAGCACTCCAAGTACAATATTCAGTCCGTTGAATCAGATGTTGAACTGTGAACCCCCTGGCGCCTTATTTTAAGAGTAGTTAAAATCCCAATGCCTGGTTTTGCAATATCCTTTCACCGTTTCATGAAACAATCTTCCGATAGTCAATTACCTAACTATATTACAAGACGTATATGGTTTTAGCTGTCAGACAATTCCTTAGAAAAACTTTAACTAGAGAAATCATAAATGCAAGATCTAAGGTCATGGAAACATTGAAAATAATGATTAAAAACAAGAGTAATCTACAATAGCGATCAGAATTTTTTTAAGAGGTTGTCAAAGGTTGTACTCAAAATTTAAATCAATTTATACACCGATAGACATTAAGGTAGGAGAAGAAAATGACAGCAAGTCCAACTTACTGTAGTACGGACTTCAGTAGGATATTTCACTTGCTTTACGAGATGTTTCGGATGAAAAGATGTCTTTTCGCTGCAAGAATTTCCGTATTTAAGCAAATATCGAATCTTACGGAATAACGAGCACTTTATTCAGTATACCATGAAAGGAAGAAAATCGAAGTTTGTCAAAATTACTCTTGGGGCCACCGAGTTCCATATTCTAAAAAAAACTTTATATTCTCGAAGCTTTAGGAAATTATTTTACTCCCAAATTACTTAATCTTTAGAGACAAGAGGCCAAAAAATGAATTTTCATCACTCCCATACTAAAAAGGAAGGCATCAAGTTTTGTAAATTCCAAAAGTCATCCTTATTGAGCTCGTAAAGAGAGGACTGCCTTCATGACCATAAGAAGCTCTCGCAGGGCCCGTAAATATAATGTACCCTGCAGAGACACACCAAAAGCGATAAGGGAAAATGGATATTTTATACTTGAGGGAAAAATGTACATAATTTTAAATTTAATTCAGCTCTTAACTGATAGTGACTCTCCCCTAGCAAGTCTTTCATCCTGTTTCCTCCCTGAATCTCACATAAATCTACTGTAAATTAGAAGTAAATATTTTCTGCTTGAGACTTGAGAAGCGACGAAGTTTTACATGAAAGTACAAAAACAAAGGCAATATCTCTGTCGAGAAATTACGGGTGTGAGGTTTCTTTTTGAAGCCACCAGACGCATTTGTGTCTGACCATGGATAATTTTCTAGTGTTAACGACAAAATTATTTCATTCCTACAACTTGTTCATCACAAAACGCCGGTGCGCATAAATGCGAGGGTTTGCTATAAATAATTTTATGGCTCTATCAATAAAGTAACTTCTTTTGATTGCCCTGTTGTTCGTAAGAATTTTATAATGTCTCAGTGATGCATATAAATCTCAGAAGGGATTCCAAATTCTAGAAACGTTCTATTTTTTAACGTGAATTACCAATGACATAATTATGATTAAGTAATGAAAATCAAAGAAAGGTTGTTAAGAACTGTCATATGCGAATGAAATTATTTTCAAGATCAACTTGAGCACTCATAAATGGATTCAAAATGCTGTTATTGGAGAAATAAAACTAATACCACCGTTTTTGTGGAAGGATAGTCTACGAATTTCGTTTCAGCATCAGCGAAGCATAATAATAATCTGGTATTCTGGAGATTGTTGGAGTCTCAAAAATATCAGAGGAGATTACTAGTTTCAGTGAAAAATATGTCATTTCTGCTGAAAAACGCCCGTCACTTCAAACCGGTCGTTTACGCTTCAGCTTTGCTATAGAAAGTCATGGGCTTAAATGCCACTTCATGAATGGATGTTACATTGATAAAGCCTCCGTGGTTTGCAGCAGCTGAAAAACGTATTCCATTTCTACACTAATGACTGTTTCACACATAATGCGAAGGTAGATGAACTAAAAATATTTCCAAAAATAGTGGCCTCGACAAAAATATTACATAATAAGTCATAGTTTCATTACCTGATCAGTAAGAAAATGTACAATGTTGAAATTATCTTAAATTGCTATAAAACCTTGCTTACGGGAATCAGAACACGAAATATCGCCTAAATAAGGTGAATTAGTGCAAAGTATTCAATTCAAATAAATTGAAGATACTTCGTTTTTCAGTGGAAACAAATTAGGTGTTAATTAGCTAGGTAAATTTAGGAGATACAATAGACTGCTTTTACGGTGTTTAATGCATCGGATGGGAAGTCTTACCCGTTCTAATTCCACGCTCTGGGGGTAACGGGGGAAATTAAAGACGAAACCCGCATTCCGCCTGAGGATACTGCTCAAAGATGTGTCAAACATTTTATTCTTTTGCCTGTGGATATGCCAAACCTTTTATTCTTTTATAGCAGCTTCAAGAAGAGATTCTGCTAGGGTAGTGATAGGCAAACTTTTTAAAGAGGGAAAGGCCAAAGGAAAGGAAAAAAACTTTAGGTGGGCCAATATAATTTATTACAAAGTAAAAATGATACATTTTAAAAATTTCTTGTGCTTTTTGTTTTACCAAGTCATATTTATGACTGAAAGATTATGAAAGAGAATGCGATAAATGAAACTGCGATTGCATTTCTAAAAATTTCTTATAATTTGGATCAAACTGGGATTAGGAGTAATGCCGCACGGGCCGGATAGAACGTTTCAGGGGGCCACATCTGACCCGCGGGCCGTAGTTTGCCCATCACTGTCCTAGGGGAATGAACAGAACAGTAAGGGAGGTCGATTTTGTAGGGAAGGTGAGAAAAGATAACCCCAGGGTCGATCCAGGGTGGAAGATTCCATTGCTAGAGGATAAATAGCATCTATAATCCCAGTGTGTATACCTCCAAAACTAATTTGTACTTAAATGCGAGCATTAATATTAGTTAATATTTTAAAATAATGCATAGTAATAAAGCATTCGAAATATATTGCTACCGAAGAATGATGAAGATGAAATGGATCGACCGAGTGACAAATGAAGTTTTAAGAAGAGTGAGAGAAAAGAGAAGTCTGCTGAAAACTATAAAAAGAAGACGTGACAGCCTAATCGGCCACATCTTAAGACACGACGGCCTGATGAAGATAATCGTCGAGAGAAGAGTGAACGGGAAGAACGGAAAAGGCAGGCCTCGGGTGAGTTACATAGAACAGGTCGTAAAGGACGTGAAAGAGAGCAGCTACGTTAATATGAAGAGGTTGGCCGATAGAAGAATGGAGTGGAGGACTGCGTCAAACCAATCCTAGAATTGTTGACCCATGATGATGATGACATGATAATAAATATGTATTTTAAAGTACATGAGTAATTAATGTAACTAAAAAAATGACAATGCTGAGACATTGAATCCTCGGTTCTGAATCTAACGAGTTATAATGGGAGAGTTTACTAGGAACCGAAATCGCACTTTTATTCACGAAATTGTTAGATGGAAACGAAAATGAATTTCAGTGAAAAAAAATAATCTCCCAACCAGAGCCTTCCGCTCATAAGTCAAAAATTAAAATATATAATATAATATAATATATAATAAATTTATTGTCGTAGACCAATATTGGCCTTTTAGGCGTACAGTACAGTGTAAACTGCGAATAATATTCAATTGCAATTCAAGATTATGCTAATACAATACAATCAATTATGATAATTATAACATCATAATGATATCACAATAAAATAAGCAAATGGTGACGCCCACCGAACGAGCAGCGTTAAGGATATCTACGTCATCCACCTCCCGTCCTTGACTGTGTTTGGGAAGGACGTAGGGAGGGGGAGCGGAGGCGGGGAGGGGAATCTGCCTGAAAAGATACTGCCCCGTCTTAAAAATAACAAAAAAAACTGAACAGTAAAATATTTTCGTTTTCATTTTGGTGTGCTGATATTAATTTCCTTATTCACAAATTACGATGTAATCGAATATGTACCTAATGCCTTTCAAAATAATCCAAATGGAGTCTAACAACCACTGCCATAGGCATTGTCAGCTGTGTGTCCCCCATTTTGATTGAGCGAAGGAACAGCGCAGTCTCAGTTGTAATTGGACAAAGTGGATGACGTACGTGTCCTTTGGGCGCCCACTTTACCGAAAATGGTAAACACATCACTTTTTCGCTGCTTATAACTCGCGAACGACTCAACTCGACGGATTGAAGAACAGAAAAATACGGGTATTTTCACTATACAAACGCTCAGATTCAACTGTAAAAATATCTACCATCTAAGTAAATAATCTAAACCGGCGATAAATCTACTCCATTGTTGTTGCTTGGGGGAGGCAACCGAGAGCTACAGTTTTTGGCGTGGTTTAATAATAGGAAAGTAATTGGGTGGGAGAAAGAAATTTTTAGTGAATGGATGGAAGGTGGAACGAAAAGCGAAGCACGCAATTGCCTGCTCTTAACGAAAGGGGCCAAGGGCTTAATGGCTTAACGCTCCATTCGACGGCTCAGTACTAAACTTGAAGTGTCCTCCGCAAAGCACTTAAATAGAAACCGATGTGACGATGAAAAATCTCTGCCACTCTCAAAACTAAACCCTCTTGATACAAGTCAGTACTATAGTCACCACGGAAACCGAGTTTATTAATAGATTTCATTTTTCAAATTCGTATCTCTCACTGTTTTGATATTACTGATTTTTTCAATTTTTCCTGACAGAAAGAAAAAAAAAACATGTGAGAAATTTTATTTAAACTCATTGGTGAAAGATATAAGCTGGTAGGAGAGGAAACTACTCTCACTTAAGACTAGTTGTATTAAGACTAATTTGATGGGTCTATGACATATAATTATACTCTCCACAACACTATTTCCATTAGTTGGCACGCTAGGTTGGACTCCAATGAGTGACGAAAAAGTTTATTTTTCGATATCATTTCCTGCGCCGTATACTGCCGTAGATTTTCTCAACGTATTCACAATCCTGAAGCTTCAGTTACTGATTTTACAGGAGTTACATGCAATTCTTTTGGGTATATATTAATTTTTTTCGGGCCAAAAGCAGAACATTAGTACAAAATAGGGTACCCCAACTTTTTTGTTATTAGAGAAAATATTTCCAAACACGTATTGAAAACCAGCATGTCAATGATTATCTGTTTTAAGAAACTCATTATGTTTCATTCCTCAAGGCTACTGCAAAATGTTCTGTACCTCTTTATTTCTAAGATTTTCAGGAAAAACTGGATTCAGGAAAAACTGAACTGCATATATTGTTCAATTTTAAGGTCTTAAAATACGTCTAAACTGGAATTTTGAAAAATGAAACCACAAGTACATGCACCAATTAAAAGAAAGTCATCATACCATATATCAGCTTTCAGACTTAAAAAATCCATTCCAGGGATGTCGGCCGGTTTTTTCGACTCCAGCCCACTGCGTGTAGGCTTTAATTGTTCCACAAGGGACTTGCGACTGCAAGGAAAATCAGCCCCCTGGGCGACGCAATGGTAGGATTTGACCGTGGTATTATAAACATCTGCTTCCGAATAGAAATGATTGAGAAACTATCGTAGGCAGTCGGTACCCTCATTGGCTGGTCGATTGCGAACTCGACTCAAATTCGAAGTTCAACCGTACGCGTATGGAATGCAAATTGCTCTTTAAAGAGAGAGAGAGAGAGATCATCGAGTGCCCAGGTCTATTCGCGTGGAAAAGATCTCACGCTTCAGGGAAGGAGGGGGAGTCTTGTTAGCCCATAGGAAGAAGTCAGAATGGGGAAAGCATAAAAGGTAGAAATAATGGAAATGGAGTTGGGGGAGTAGGTGGAAGGAGTGGAGAAAGGTCAGGGAGGGCGAGAGAGAGAGAGAAAGAAAGGAATGAGTGGAAATGCGGCAGTATTCATGATGAGAATAAGAGGAGGAAAAATGAGCATGCTATTCATGTTGGGGGAGGGGGACGGAGACGCGGAGCAAAAGGAAGGAGAACATGGGGAAGGAAGGTGAAGAGTCTTTTGTGTCCGGAGGGAAGAGTGGGAAGGCAAGAGATGAGGTCAGAATGGAGGACAACCAACAGGAAAGGAAATGAGGTAATGGAGCGGGAAGAAAGGTGAAAGGCAGGAAAAAGGGTGATAAGCAGTCCTTTGGCATTGAGCGTAAGAACAGTTTGTTGAAACGGCGGCAGATCGCAAGTTTCCATAGCATGCATAAAGTTATCTCCCCGCATCCAGCCGTAAGCCTTACGTTTCCTTAAATTATCCAGGAAATTTAGTTGCTACAAAATATTTTCCGCGTCAGACCAACCTGAGGGTTGGTGACTATTGATGATGATGATGAAAATATTTTCCAATTAATGGTCGTTGTCATCTTTTAGTGAGTGATCTACTCACCTATTTGATGTCTGAAATGTTTACAACTAAAATTCTCCATATATAATCATTGCAATGCACAAGAGACATTCATAATAGATGTAAAATCTTTTAAATATCAATTATATTGATATATTAGTGGTGAGCTACATCTAACCACTTATTATCAAAATATTATGCTATGATATAAACTAATAAAAATTACAGCATTGAGAAATGCATACAAGCTTGTGACATTGAATTTTGTAAGATATAATTTGAGAGATATTTTCAATTCGTAAATAGCATTAAATGCGTATGCTTAACCATAAAGAGAATAAACATGATGTTAATTTAATGACACTGATTGCCTATTCACATGTTTTCGATGGAATATAACTCCGAGAGATTCATAAGGCCAAGCAAAGAGCTTAAATGGTGGACAAGCAATTTTTTGAAAACTGCTTCACTTTAGAGTTCACCTTCACAGTGAAGGAGGGTTGCAAGGTTAGAGACCGCCATACCACAAACCCAGAAGACCTGTGCAATTTTATCAAAGCTTGAGGAGGGGAGGATAGATGTGCAGTTAATTTTTGAAGAATATCTGCGGTTGCTAAGAAATAATCTGTGGCCCAAACCTTTGAATTTGAACCCAGAATCTGCGGTTAGAAGTCCAGTACTGAAGTCCAAGTTTACAGACCACCATGATGCCTTTATTGAATAGGTTGAAATAATCATGTGCGGATTTTATAAGAAAATATTTTTTATGGATTTCCATAAAATATTTCAGTAGCTTAGGCAACGTTTCTCGGTCTTCATCTCGTTCATTTCTCCAGGCACTCTAAAACGTTGCGTCTACCTGAACGTTACCTTGTCCCGAAATTAAAATATCAGGAACAAAGATACCTATGTAGTTGAGTTCCGCAAGTCCTACCCTTTCTGATCTAATGTTGGTTTGTAATCAATAAATCATGGCTATTGAGGTGTCCCATTATTGATGAAACAAACATATTTGTACTCTATAAGTTTCCATGATAAAATGCTTGTGTTATTGGCCTATAATTACATGGGTGTTCCCTATCGCCGCTATTAAAAATTGGCCTTACGCTAGCTATCTTCCAATCGTTTGGAACTACACATTATTCGAGGGATTTGTTAAACACTACTTTAAGATACGGAGCCAATTTGGATGCTAATTCTTCGTACACGCGAGCTGGGATTTCATCGGAACCGGAGGACATGCTCGGGCTAAAGTTTTCTTTAGTACGGATTTGAGTTCGCTACAAGAAATAACGATCGGAGACATTGGTTTCTGGAATTGGTCTGGCATGGCTTCATGCAACTACGCTTAGATTGATTAAAAACGCACTGAAAAAATCAATTCAACAAATACACCTTATATAAATTGGAGATTGCCTTTTCGTTTTTTAAAGAATAAACCGTTGAATTTTAGTTCCCTTTACTTTCCGAACTTATGAGAAAATGCTTTCGGATTTCCCTCTAGTTGTTCTCCTAGTAATCTTCTCATGAATTCAATAAACTTTTTTATAGGCTGTTTTTGTGGTTGCTTTACAATTTTTACATTGTTCAACAACATTGTTTTGATCGTTACTAGCCACATTTTCTATTAATTTTTTATTTCACGTGTCTAACTCGTTGGCATTTATAGCATTTTCTAGCATCCATGTTTCTTGACTCCCAATTTTCCCTCATATACTTGAGGGGTATATATTTGCTGACAAATGGTCACCTGATTTTGAGGAACATTTTCCGTGAACTCTCGGATTACTATTTTTGCTGAAGTCCTCAAAAATTTCATGCTTAAATTCGTTAAAATCCGATCATTTAAAAGTAAAATATTTAATATTACTTTAAAATTATTTTCGGTACAATCGAAAGTTTTGACGGTACCTACCTACTGCTGAGCCTCTTGTAAATTGTTCGTAACCGGTTCATTAATATAGGCCCTTCGAAATTCACAAGGGATATGAATCCTTGGGGTTCTGAAACTAATATCACCTTTGCCATCGTAACATAATACAATAGTTTTAATGCGGCTGGTGGATTGTAAGGATATTGTATCTGCAGGAAAATCGCAATATTTTACAATATAATTGGCATATATCACTTGCTAGCTTTGGCTAGCGACTCCTCTCAAAGTTGAAGAAATACTGGCTAAGAAGATAGGCCTGGATTATAACATTTCCATTTTCTTTAATTCATTATCTTTCCCAGAGCCATTGAATACACTTTTATGAACAAAACAATGAAATGATATTTAAATAACATTTCCATGGGAAAAAATGGAATAGGATAGGCCTTAGGACCCTTAGGATACGTCTTTTATCAATTTTATCACTCATACCACCTACATTTTTCTATTGTTTCATCTCGTCATTCATAGCCATTAAACTTGAAATAAGAAAAAAACTAAATTGAAATATTCCAAATGATACCCTTTCTACCAGGAAAAAACAGAAATTCTGACATATACATGACACAATCCTCTGGTACAGATTACATAGTCAGAAAATGGAGAAAGAAAAACCTGCACGTCACTATGACACGAGATCCTTGTTAATCATATTTAACAACACTAAACAGGTGACAAAAAAGTGCCGTCATCGCAAAATATGACATCACATTCACGTAGAGAGCACATGAGAATCAAACTAGAGTCAGAAGAGCTTTTTACTGAAAGGCATGCATATTTTTCAATGGAACTGGGAATGTCAGATTATTTAGATTAAAAGTTGGCATTATCAGCAATAAATAAAGATACAATCGATACGGAGATACAAAGACATAAGCAATATAAATGAAAAATGTAGCATAAAACGTTTTTCTAAAAAGTGAAAAAGGATGATACTTCCTGGAAATGTTGCAGAAATAACCGTAACGACTGGGTTAGACCACTAATTTGGCGAAAGAAAAGACTTGATGGAAATGAATACATTTCTATCAAGCCTTACGCGGGTAACTTCCATGTTTCATCACGTACATATAAAATACCCGATGCTGTTGCCAGACACCAATGTTTTATAAAAAAGTAATTTTTCAGAATTATTTTTTATAAAAAAATGGTAAATAAAAATATCCTCGAGATCTCAGGTTTTTTGAACGGAATCTGATGGAAACACTGTATTTATGGAGTGGAACATTGTTTGGAAAGGAAATACGAATTGAGAGAAGAAATGTCGGGATATGAAGAAGTATAAAGGAAGAAATAACGTCAATCGCATGAGAATGGGCCATGAAAAACAGACGCGGAAGCCATTAAAAAAATGCTTGATAGTGACTTGAAAGGAAAAAATAAAGAATGCGAAAGTTGAAAATAATTACAAAATTGTAGGTTGCAAATTATGAACCCATTAGGGGTGATTACGGTGATGAACGAAAGGTTTTTAATGAGCTTATTAAGAGCATAATATGAAAGTTTTGCCAGAAGGCTGGCTACCCAGAAATAATCATTAATATCCTTCGAACACCAGAAAATGCTTTTTGCGTTCTAAATGACCAAAATGAAGTAGAAGAAAAAATGGCGTTCAAATTTCTAAAGATCATCAAAGGATGAACGTTAGAAATCTCAATAAAGCGGGGTTTAAGTAGAATTTAAAAATCAATCAAAGGTTTTTTTAAAAGTCATTTTTAAGGGTGAGGATAGAGCTGCTCTACTTCTAAACCCATCAGGCAGTGACAGAAGTACAAACACCTAATACGGGAAGCTCCTTCCCCTGATTGCCGTTACCCAAATTATACCTCGTTGCCAAAGAGTCACAGCAGTCATAGTTAGGCGGCCACAGTTCTGACAACCTAGGACCTCATATATAGTCTCTGAAGACTGCATTTTTCCAACTAGTGCCCTTGATCACCATCCAATTACGGGAGGTTTGAAAGCTATGCATTACAGAGAAGTACACATGGTGATCATTCACTGATTACGATGTCTAAAAGTGACTGAGATACTGCTGTTGATTGACCAACTCAGAATTATAATGGTCGACAGAGCAGATGGCATTGCTCGTATCCTGGCAAGTGATGAATTTCATTTCTCCCTAATTCGCTCTTAGATGAGCTTTGAGAGTTCAAACAAGAGAATGTATGGGCCGAGGAGGCCGTTTGCCAGCGTTAAAGATGGATAATGGAAAAAAAAGTACCATCAAATGATTGAATATAGTTTGCTGAAAATGTCCCACGAATGAACCTGAAGGACTGAAATGTAAATAAGATATTCAAAATTACTGAGCAATTAAAGGTAAAATGTAGCAAAGAATGGGCACTATAAACGGAGATGGGATAGAATATAGACTATGGAATGAATGAAAGTGTAATGCATTTCTTATCGTTTTAATGTACCAATCTGAGGACACCACCCTTTTTGGAAGCTGTGGATTCCATGAGATTTTACCTCACAATCTAAATTAGAAGCCGATGAATTTAAAGCATGAAACACTTGAAACAATGAAAAGAGAGGAAAATATTCTTAAATTGATACCTTATGCGCTAATAAACTAAGTTGAAACTTACGTTAATATTAGTGAGTTGTGGATGATTGAAACAAAAGAAATAATGGACAGCACGGCTTTGATAGTCATAAAAATATTGTTCAATTAATGGCTCACACCATGATATCAGTGAAAAATCATAGCTTTATCCTTCGCTGCTCAGTGCTCATACTGCGGCTACATAGAACATTTATGCCAATGAATCAATACCACTTTTAAAGAGACATTTTTAGAGAGAAAAAACGGATAGGTAAACTGAAGTTGTTAGGTATTAAGAACCCCTACCTACTATGCTGGATTTGCCTAGGTATATAAGATTAGAGAGGTAGATTGTCATTCCGATGGATTCAATATTTTATTTTCTCATGTTCCATTAGAGAACATAAGAGGCATGATAGTAAAGGAATAGGTAAGCGATATATTGATAACCTAGTCTGGAGTGCATAATACGTTTTAACATTACTGAACCATACATGCTAGGTAAATACTGATAAATACAATTAGAGAAATATGTTAAAAATCAGTAATCCCTTCGTTATTATGTGCATACTAAATACATGTGACGCTATTATCTAACATTTTTCCATGAAGTTGTATCATGTAGCCCTTGGGTGCATGTCGGTAGTACTTATTAGGTTAAAATCACCCCTGCCACACACCCTAGCGGGGGGGGGGGGGGGGGGTGGGGGGGGGGACTCGCTGAGTATTGCATAGCAGTAAATAAAATTCCCTTAATCATAAAACAAAAATCACTTTTACAGTATGCATAATTTCATGCAGCCTTATCCCTGAAATTTTTTATACCTCTGTCCTTTCTATCATGATCATGCATCAAATAAAATCATTTCTACTCAACCTATGTTGTCCTTTGAAAAGGAAATATTTTTTATACACCTTCCCACTTGTAAATCATGAAAATCAGGACATATGAAATGTATAGGCATACTAATTACAGATCTATTACCATTCCACATGAGCATAAAATATGTATATGCTTGATGTCAACTGCAGCACTTTAGTGTAAGTAAAAGCAACCATTGACTAATTTTAACACTATCGAGATCACAAATGGAAACGGATGAATTCCATGGCTATGGAATAATGCATGCGGGTTTTGGAGTATTAGATTTGTACTGGGTGCCTGGAGTTCATATTTGCTGATGGATGACTAATTTTATTTATTGCTCCCACAACTCGGTATCCCTGTACGATAATTTTTTAGGCATTAGTGGATGAATTAGGTATTATTAAATTGGTCAGCAAACGTCTATAATTTTATGCAAATGTACGCATCTCGCCGCAATATAAAAGATTTTGGAAATTAAGTGTACAGAGCTAATCGATATATCATGATTTTATTGAGGACCCAACTTTAAAGAACAACCAAATCTTTAGCTAACACTATACTTCGACTTGAAAACGGCACATCAACGTTACCCCACTCTGGTGTTACACCTTACTACAGAAACAATAATCATAATACTGTCACGTCCACGTGACAATACCTTTTAAAAAACGTTGGCAAAAGATGCCGATAATCATGAGTATTTGAGTTGATTTCGCAAAGTTACATGCTTTTTCTTTCGTGAAAAAGCGAAGGTATTTTGGAAAATCATTATGAATGACTAATTAATAGGCAACGAGAAATTAAATGAGGGAGAATAATTATGTATCTATACGTTTTTAATAGTTGTTATATATACTGTTGTATCTATATGTTATACTTATGCATATACCTATATTATGTGTTAATGTCCTGATGCGATTCAAGGTCATTGGTGAGAATAAACATTTCTAATAAAGTTACACAAAAGACGACCGGTTGGCGAAGAGTTGGATGGAAGAAGAGTTGAGTGAGTTGGCAGAGGGGATCAAGAACGCGGAGGAAATAGGTAGGAAGTTATGCCTACAGATCTTCGAAGTACGTACGATTCGAGTTTTCCGGTGGATTCATCGCGCTCAGGAGAGAAGCGTTAGAATTCGGAGAGGAAGAAAAAAGTGCCAAGGAAGAGCATTGCACCTCCCGGACGAGGGGGAAAAAATAGAAGGATCCGATTCCATTCAGGTTCCTGAACTTTGCGTGTCCCACACTAGGCGTCCCACGCACTCGTCGCGAGAGAAAAGAGAGGGTCTCGGAGCACTGGAGGACTTTGAGGGTTGAAGGGAATTTCTGCTGGGATGGGGAAGAGAACGCCAAAAAATATATATATACCAGGGACCCCCGAAATTTTCGAAAAGGGCCCTCTCCGCGGAACGACTGAAACTCTCGCGTACGTAGTTTAAAAATGAATCCGCGAAATTTTATTCACTCCGCCACTCCATCTGCGAGCATTCCCGGGCTTCATGGGTAAAAAATACGTCTCCCCTTCCCCTTCCCCGCCCCGCCATACGCGCTGCAGAAAATATGACTAACGCCGGGAAAGAGAGGAAAGGAAATGTGCATATGAGGATTGCGAGTGCACGGCAGTTTTCGACGGTGAACGTTATCAGGGCCTCGTAATGGAATCGCGGGCGTCGGTGTCAGTGACAGGGACAGCAGGGCCAGGGGGAGAGATAGGGGTGGGGACGGTGGTTTGACAGACAGACAGACAGGGTTCGGTAAAAACTTCGCCGTCCCTCCAGGACCCCGCGATGAATCCCAATTCGAATAAGTGAATGCTGAGAACCCCATTGGGGAAATTGTACCAGTTATTAACATTTCTAAAATGTAAACTGGCACCAAATACTACCAACTACGGGAAACTGACACGTGCGCGGAATAATTCAGATGTGCGATGAATACGTGCTGATGAATCTTTTTCCGGAGAAAATGACCGGCGAAAAAACCAGACTGGCTGGAGAGAAATGTATTTCTAGGAATAAATGGAAAAAAATTAACATGATTATGAATAAAATGACTTGAATGAAATGGTAAATGAAAATGACTTCGTTGTGGGACGCTATAGCGAATTTAAATTTGGAATGAGGTGGCAATCGGGTTGATGCCGTGGAAAGGCGTCATTTCGGGGGCTCTTATCCCAGGGATCTGGATTAGAAACCCTTTAACAGCAGTTTTTTTCAGTGGTATCCGGTCAGTACTTCAGAGCTGTGTGGAGAGCACTTCAAGTATTTATCTGTGGGAGGAAAAGTGGGAACTGTGGATGGGAATTATAACCGTGGATCATTTTGCTTTATTTGCTAATAATCGGTCAATCCCCTTACCGTAATTCTCTGCACTATTCCGGCTCCGCTCACAGAATTCCCATCTCTTTCCAAAGGCCACCGATAGTCTATGGTGTTCAAATCCTCGACCTTCTTTGACTCCGTTTTGCCGCCCAATACGTTTCCTAGGAGATGTAGGAAAGGAAATCGAATGTAAAAGACAAGGAGAATTTTTACGACATTAATCAATATATCTTTTAATAATTAATATATTTAATAATATTCAATAAAACACTAAAGAACCACACAGTACCCAAGGATTGGAAAGTAGCTAACATTACACCTATATTTAAAAGCGGTGATAGGGAAGAACCTAGTAACTACAGACCCATTTCACTCACGTCAATCTCTTGTAAGATATTTGAGCACATAGTAGTCAGTTCGATCATGGGGCATTTGGATAGTCAGGGATTACTCATAAACAGCCAGCATGGGTTCCGGAAAGGTAGATCTTGCGAGACACAATTAGCTTTATTCGTACACGATATTTTAGTCCACGGCGAAAGCAGTACTGAAGTTGATGCGATATTTTTAGATTTTAAAAAGGCTTTCGATAAAGTTCCTCATGACAAATTAATCTTGAAGTTAGAGAGTTTTGGTATAAATAAAGACGTTGTATGTTGGGTAAAAGAATTCTTAAGTGGGCGAGAGCAGAGGGTTGTCATAGATGGTATCATGTCGGACACAATCGAAGTCACATCGGGAGTTCCCCAGGGTAGCGTAGTAGGTCCGCTTCTATTTCTTTTATACATAAACGATTTGGGTACCGTAGTTAGTAGTAACCTTAGACTTTTTGCAGACGATGCGGTGGTGTACAGGGGTATATCAAGCGAAGAGGACACGAAATCACTTAGCAAGGATTTAGATGCAATTCAAGAGTGGTGCGACAAATGGCAGTTAGAACTCAACCTTAAAAAGTGTGTAGCTATCAATTTTTGGAGGGAAATAATTCGATAGAGCGATCCTATAGAATTAATAACACGAAGATCGAAAACGTTGAAACCGTAAGATATTTAGGTGTAACAATCACTAAAGATTTATCGTGGGGAAGACACATAAGGGAAATATGCGGCCGAGCGAAGAGAAAGCTAGGATTTATAAAAAGAGTACTTGGGAAATGTGATGAGAAGACAAAAGAGCGATGCTACTTTTCACTAGTTAGGCCCCACCTTGAGTATGCAGCCAGTGTATGGGATCCTAATGAATTAGGTTTGATGAGAGAACTAGACAGTGTGCAGCGTAGAGCAGCTAGGTTCGTCAAAAGGTGTTACGATAGGTTGAGTAGTGTATCAGAATTAATACAAGAATTAGGGTGGGAATCATTATCAGAGCGTAGATTCAAGTTCAGATTTAATCTATTGCAGAAATTTCAATCGGATAGCTTTACTGAAGATGTTAGGCACATATTGAAAACACCAGCGTATTATGCTAGATTCGACCAGATAAATAAGATTAGAGAGATAGATTGTCGTACAGATAGATTCAAAATGGCATTTTTCCCCCGTACTATAAGAGAACAGAATAGGCAGCATAGGAAAGGGATAGGTAGGGGAAATATTTTAGAGTATTCTGTAGTGCATGATGCATGTATTAACCCCTCAAATACTATAGATACTAACAATCTAGTTGCATGAGACCCTTTAGTTGCTTGCTTGCATGCTAGTAGTGAATGCTTGGTGACCTTCACCCCCTGCCACACACCCTCGCGGTGGCTTGCAGGGTATCGTGTAGATGTAGATGTAGATCTTTTCCTGCTAGTTATTATCGGAAAACTCAGCAAAATTTCATATGAATCTCTGAATGATCAACGGGAAGATAAGTGAATATTTAAGGCAATACATGTATTATCAATTTATATCAATATCCTGTATTTATCATTATAGTTCTTTAGTCGTAGGAATGAAGGTTGAAATTGAAACACTGCAATTTCCACACAAAGTTTTATTGTCCACGACCATGGTTTCGTTGCAAGGCAACATCATCAGATGTCCTTCCTTCCCTTCATTCAACCTTCATTCCCACGATGAAAGATTTCCGAAGTGTTAAGCCTGAAACTATTAGCTATGAAACTATTAACTATAATTCTTTAGATTCTTCTTCATAGGTTTTTCAATATGCCGTAATTGTAATTACTTCAACTGTCTCTTCCGTGGGAGTAAATACACTGTCATAAAACACGGATAAAAATAATCTTATAATTCTGTGTATGCACCATGACATTGTGAAGTAAGTTCTTGTGCTTTCCCGGAGCATTAACTGCGTAAATTCTTCTCGGGTCTTCATCCGGGTTAGATTTTCCACCTCCGCAGACATTTCGATGACCGACTCGCTCATCATCTTTAGGGCATATGGCCGACGCGTCGCGACGTTTCGATAAGCGAGTCGGTAATCGAAACGTCGACGAGGATGGAGAACCTAACCCGAATGAAGACTCGAAAAGAATTGACGCATCATGACATTGTGCTTACTATGAAATGCAGTGTTTTGGGGCTGAAATATCCCAAATAAATGAATTACAGCTCGTGAAAAGCGCACAAAAACATGATTCTAGCTATTCTTTCTCATGATCCCATCGTAATTGCTGCATTTTTTCTTTCAAACTATTTTGTTTGGATTTATTAAACAATCTTGAATATCCATTTTTGGTGATTAGTTATGCAATTCAAAAATTGAAACAAATTTGGATTATTTTCCAGATTAGGACTAGCAACGGAAGCACACTAATGTTAGAAAGAAAGAAAAGAGAATTTCAGCACTAACTTACATTTCTGGGGTTTCTTTGAGGCAATTATATGGGATTGATGCCGTTTAGTTAATGCTACCTTATTAATAAATTTATACGCATATCTATTCACGATTACGTGAAGTAACAGGTAACTCCAATCACAGTAATCAACGAGAAACTTAAAAATCTTTTTATATTTTTGAAAGCATTGTGCAGTCTGAGTTCAACATCCTGAATTCACCAAACTGCTTGGACGGCAAAACTATGCGTTGCATAAAATTCCGGCTACTGTAAATAGACTGTTAACTCACCAAATAGCTACAGCCAAGGAATCAATTATCCAAACCCACACATATCAGAGGAAATCACAGTAAATATACAAGAACGTTTAGAGAGAATAAAAAAAAAATAATTTTCAAAGTTGTCAAATAATGAAGAGTTATTCTGGAGATTATTATTATCCTCAAATCTATTGATTTTCACCAGGCTTGTCCAAAGAAAATGAGATTATCTTACCAGTTGAAGTAAAAAGTCGTCTAGCCCTGGCCAGGCGGCCATGAGTCTGATATAGTAATGTTGGACGAAATATTAAATAATTATTTATTTCGTTAACTTTACAGGATGAGAGGATATAAGTAGTTTGAATCCATTTTCAACCCGATACTTACTCCCGTAAGATATTTTAAAATGTTTGAGAAATCATATCTCTTTTAGAATCTGGTGTTTTACCGGCGTATGATCTGAATGTGGATCTCCTCTGGGGAATGGTCCCGGACCTATGAAGTTCGTGACCCGGTAGATATCCCGAGAGCTTTAAATTCAATATTTCTTTTAAATACAAAAAACAGAGATGCAAGAAAAGTAAAATCAAATTTGAATTCAGCAGGTCAAAAACCTAGGTATTCAATCAATACAGTCCGTAAGTTCATTGATATTACAAATATGTTAATTTTGACCTGTTTTTTTATTTTAGGCCACTGTGCACCATAGATAGTATGTTTTTAAGTTGTCTCCAAAAACAATTTTCTTCTGCTATGGCCATACCTTCTGACAGTCTTACCCCATCTACACTCCCTTGAGTCTTCCTTCCTCGTCATGGATTACCCAATATTCTCCCTCAACTAATAATTTACTCCTGCCATTACCTCCCAATATTCCCTTAATTTGATCTGATTCTTTCTATTCCCTTCGTCAATTTAATTCCCCGGCACGGCCAGGTTTAAGCTCTCTTTCCGTATCTGTCTTTTCATTATCCTTAATCAGACATTTCTCCTCCAAACCCACCACAGAAACATTCAGACTATATCTATTCCACTTCGGTAGAAACTTAAAGTTCTATTTTGTATAACGTTAACAACCATTTATCCTTTCTCTCCTTTAAATACCTGACCAAAGTATTATTATGGTAATGATATTTCGGGGGCGTCCAGAGAGTGTGTGAACGGAGTGACGGACTGCGCCGCCCCTGGCCGCACGTGGGCCGGCCATCGGTACGGTTCACACGCCCCTGGACGTCCTAGGGAGCCACCACCCCTCTCCACCCCTTTCGGGACTCCGAGGTTGGAGTGACCGATTTCCTTGGGTGACGGAGAGGCGTTGAGACAAAGGAGTGAAGCGACCGGCCAGGATGGGTCATCCTGGACCGCGGGTCAGTGTCTCAACGCCTCTTTGGACACCCAGGAAGGTCGCCACCCCTTCACCACCCCCTGCCTCCTTCACCAATCCCTGCCACCCACTCTCACCACCCCCTGCTCACCCATTTCCATCCGTTGCACCCCTATTTTACCACCCATGCACCCCTTTTCGCCACCCCCTGCACCTAAAAATCGGGTGTATAAGGAGAAAACGGAAAGGCCCAAGGGAGTTCATCCTTACCCTGCACCCCGGCTCTGTCGGCCTCGAGCACGACAAGCCTTCCCCGCTCCTCGGCTAGTCGGCAACCGCAAGACTGCCCTTCCCAAACTCGCTACCCCGCTCCTCGGCTAGTCGGTAAACGCAAGACTGCCATACACCCTGCACCCTCGGCCCCCGGCTTTGTCGGCAAGAGCGCGACTGCCATCTACCCTGCAACCTTCGCCCCGGCCTAGTCGGCAAGAGCACGACTGCCATACACCCTTCACCCTCCGCCCCCGGCCTAGTCAGCAAGAGTGCGACTGCCATCCGCCCTGCACCCTCCGCACCCGGCCTAGTCGGCGAGAACGCAAGACTGCCACCAGCTTCCCTCCCCTTCGACCCGACGCCGCCTTGGTTAATGTAAGTGCCAATAACCTTGTATGTGAAATGAGCATGAGCAATAAAGCTCCCCTAAGGCCAACCAGTATGTTATTTCTACCCCTAATGTCCCGACGACATTATCAAAGTTGCCCTTATTGTCATACACGCTTCCACAATCATTGAAAAACTTCGCCGTATATCTATTTCTGTTAATAAATTCATTTCATTAGATTATCAAATCAAGGTAATTGTACTACTTAATCTATTTCTTTTGACCTTAAATATTAATCCAGTGATTCCATTTATGAGGAAAGTCATAGCCTTTATGTACTTATAGTTTTTTCCCTGCCTTCCGTGACTCGAATTCGCTGAGATGCTCCCATGTGATAGGGTTCGATCAAAGGACTTAGAGCTGAGATACGGATGAGTTTTAGCTGTTTCAATGTTCATAGATTTCGGTTTTCATTAATTACTTAACGTATTGCATCTATCTTATTTTCACCTGTTTTTTTACATTTTTATTTGCATTAATACACTTCGATGTATTGAATAGTAAGTTTTTCACCGTATTGTTTTTATGTGGATCGATATGCTTTCTGAAATTCATCTTCAGAATCTTCTTAACGTATTTAATGATATATGTTGGTGATAAAAACGCATAGTAAAAAATACACACGGAAAATGACGAATGATCTCATTGGATCATTTACGTTTGCCTACTACACAACAATTAGTCTTTTGCACTTTTGGTTAGTGCTAGTTAAAAATTTACTTTCAAAAATATTAATTTGAATTCCTTTAGGATGAACGTAGCTCAATGAATATCTTTCGATTGGTATCAAAAACGCTTCAAAATTATAGACATGACTCATACTATTATTTTTTAGTCCTATTGTACGTGAAAAGACAAAGTGTGGATGGAAATAGGGATGGTGTTTTGAAAGAAATGATTGAGGGAAGAACGTGTGGTAAGCGGGGTAGAGGGAGGAGAAGAACGGGTAGCTTGGGTAGAATGATGGAAGGCAGTAGATATGAGGGGTTGAAGAGGGCCATTGGGACGAAATTTAGGGGTAGAAAAAATTAAATGTACATTTAGACTTACTAGTAGAAAACTAAATAATAATAAAATAATAATTACACTCGACACCCACGACATAAAAGCGGTATGTTTTTTTAAGAGCGAAAAGGCAGCGGTGTATGAATTTATGTTGGAATATTTATTACAGTAAATAAGATAATGTTTACCGACAGAATATGTGCCAATAATATGAAAATTCAGAGGATATGAAGCTAAAAATAGGTTGAAATAATGGATTGGATTCATGTCTCGTTCATACTTGAAATGAATATCATACACGTTGAATTATTTCCAATTAGCTCTATGCACGCTTTCCTGCACGTGTATTTTTCGTCTCCACACTTAAATTAATTACTTTTGACTGAGACTAAGATGGTAAAGTGGGACACAGGATAAATAATAGGAAAAAAAAGAGAATAGAAGAAAAGAACGCAGAAGTTGGGGAGATTGGGGACAGGAGGTGGAGGTCGATGCAGTTTAGTAAATGGCGGCCACTTAAGTGGGAATACTCGTTCATCAATCAATCGATGATATATCGAAGTTTGTTTTTCCGTAACTGCGCAACTGCTAAGTGCACTCAAAAAATAAACGCAGACTCTCAGATTCCATTTAATTGGCAAGACTATCGACTTCGAAAGTATCTTCAGAGTGTAAATAATTGGGCTTCATAGCTATTTTTTTGGAACAATTGAAGTTTCATTCATGTATCAAGCCGAGAAAGAGAAGATCCATCCATGCCCTCATTGCCAGCCAATTATGAAGCTACGTATAATAAAAATCTAATTAATTAATTGTAGCGAAAAGTACCTCCTTTAATTGTACTGTTCCTGCAATAGTAATCCAGAGGAATTTCAAAGGCAGCAATAAAATGTTCCATTCTCGAATTTCACATTAGTACGCGGTATCTTAAAGCTAAATACAAAGCAACAAACAATCAATGAAGAAAGTGGGATGTTATTCGGCACATTAAATGGAGCGGAATATTATGAAAACAAATTATTTGTTGACTCCTTAGAGATGAGCTAGCTATACATTTCCACTTTTTAGGGAATAAATAACTTTTATTTGAAAATGAATAGTTATTACTATTAAATAAAAAAACTCACCAAACAAGCTAGATAGTTAAATTTTAAAAATATTATGAACATATTCCATATAAAAGTGCATGCATAACATTTATATCAGCAATGTATATTTTAAAACAGCTACAAAAATATGCACATAAGTAAATTTGTATATGAGGCATACGATTACAGATTATTCGAATATCAACTAAATTTTCGTTTTAATAAGTAGTTTAAAAGCCTAATAACACGGAAATAACGGCCTGACTGAATTCGCTAGTCATTTTGTTGGATTTGAATCACTAGTTATAACTAAAAGGATAATGTGTACTACAATTTGACAAATTTTGCTGGCAATATGCTAATTTGATTGCTAATTGAAATCATCTTAAGAACTAACGAAGGTAAGATAAGGGATACGCGATTAATAATAGAGACTATCGATATATAACCGTAGTTCCTGGTGGACTATTTTTTTAAGATTTTGCAGAAATTATAGTAGTTTTCATCACCATGTGATAATTGAATTGACAAGTCTTGTGCTCTGAATGATTTTTTTCGTTGGTCCAATGGTCTCATAAAAGGTACTTACTGATCTCATAACAGAGATAATCTACGCATCAGGGTTTGAAATACACTCCATAAATAAAGTTATTGTACTAAAATAGAAACCATTACAAATGATTAGCGAAAATTCTATGACTTCTATCATAACATTAGACAATAATCATTGAATTGATTGAAAATTCTATGTTCCTGGAGAATTATTACGATAAAGTCACGGACTCAAGTATCACGCTTCATTTATCTACTAGTTTTGAGTGGAAGCATTCTTAGGTTTTAGTTGCTCCCAAGGCAAATGTGTCGCACCTTCTTGTCTAAGAAATGAATCCCAGGACAAAAATCATCCATGCCCCTGAGCACGATAGGACATTTTCGGCCGTAGAATGTTAAGTAGTCAGCTTACACCCTCTACACAAGTCCATTACACAGAATGTGAATAAAAGTTGTGGAAATACAAATGGCTTGCGAAAGAAATACAAACTAAATCATATAAAGTTATGCAAGCATTTCGACATTAGTTTGCTAAAGAAGAGGAGCTAACTGTATAGCTATTAAATGGTGAAAATATTTATTTACAGGGTATATGGAAAGTGATAATTTTCTTGATACATATTCCATTTGATGCACCAAAAAAGGTATCGCTTTGGCAACTTTTCAAGAATAATTCCTTCCATGGCATCGTAGGTGAGATGCTAGTGTTTTATTATCTAAGAATTGCATTTCAATCAGCAGTAAAACTAATATAAGGGCTACATGGAGAGTTGGCGTAGATCCTCATATTATGATAACTTCTCATGTCAAAGAAATCATTATAAAGTATCTGCATTCACCTTTTCTTTGAAAAATATAGACGGACCTAAATTTAACATGATAAGCAACCCTAAATCTCAATATGGATATGAGACGAAAAGATAATTGACGAAAATGAGCGCAAATGCGTCTTCAGTATTTTTTTGCACAGCACATTAGAATAAGTGGAAAAATACATCTTCAAAGGAAATAAAATCACTTCAGAATCTCGTCCAAACAACTGTGCTCCGAGCGCGAAGGTGAGGTTGTTCTTCGCCGACTCAGAACGACGCAAATTCTCGTTGCAGCTCCAACTTTGTTTTCTTCTCCTTCCTCAATCGTCTTTCTCCAATCGACCTTCTCTTATCCACCCCAACGAAAAAACAGAGTCGTTCCATTACGAACCAGAGTGAGGGAAAGATAGAGTGTTTTCTGGCTCGGGACAAGGAAAAAATCGCCGCTTCCCTTCCCACCTTCCCTTATCTCCTATTTCAGCTCTTCCAAAACTCCTCCATTTCACCTAGATCCATCTATTTTGTCTATTTAATCATTTCTTGCCTCTCACAACTTGCTGTTAAGTTAGACTCGATGGCACCCCTGAGCAAACTTTCTCACCCCTTCATCTTCCCCTATCCCTCTCCACAAAAGGCTGACTGAGTTCAGAAAATGAAGACTGACTTCCTTGCAAGCCAACTCAAGGGTGTGTGGCAGGTGGTGAGTTGTGATCAAACATGCACTACATGCATGCACTAAATTTTACTTATACCTACAACCTAAGTAGAGATTTCTAGTAATGTCATTCGTGACAAACTACGAATTCTACTCTTCATACAACATGCAAAAATATACTATACTTTATACGGTTACTCCGGTTGATTAATGAGCTAGCGTAACAACTTGAGAGTTAGTGTCTTTGTCTCGGAATTGAGCCTAATTAGGTTGGTGATGAGATATTTAATTTCATCAGTTGGAACCCTTGAGTTGTAATTTCACTGCCATACCTGTATCTACTGACTTCCTTGCAAGCCAACTCAAGGGTGTGTGGCAGGTGGTGAGTAGCCATCAAACATGCACTACATGCATGCACTAAATTTTACTTCTATTTACAATCTAAGGAGAGATTTCAAGTAATGTCATTCGCCTCAAACTACGAATTCTACTCTTCATACAACATGCAAAATCATATTTGAGAAGTACCTACTAAGAACATCCACCAACCATACGCATTATTATTTCATGCAGACGAGCTTCAATCCTAAAATATCCAGAAGCTTAACATTATCTGTATTTGTTTTATTAATCTGTATTTGCCTAACGTGTGCAATTCCGTTTTCACCACTCTTGGTTGCTCTAGTAGACGAATTAGGTTTTTAATAGCCCCAACAGCACGGCTATCATATGTATATATTCTGGCGTGACTTAACATTAGGCAAAACCTAAGCCAAACATAATACCCCATGGCGAGGTGGTATTAGAACCCACAACCTGTCGGTTCCCAGGTAGAGATGGGCAACTCGGTAAATTACCGCAGTAATATTCGTAAATTACCGTGGATTTTTCGTAAATTACCAACACGCCTGAAAATTACCGTTATAAAAGGTAATTTTCAGAAAATTTCTTCCTCACGAATAAACAATTGTAATGGGTGATATTATAAATTGAGTAATTTAAATGATTTTGTTTAAATTGTATCCGTGATTAATTCAGAGTAAAATAACACATGCACATTACGCAGATGTATGTCTTTGGAACGAAAATTTCTTATGGTGTGACAAACGAGAGGCCAATTGCGTGTTGCTGCCAACTTCGTTATATTTTTTTAATGAGTTATAATAGATAAACGTCGTGATATGTTTGATATAAGCGTCGGAATTTATATCTCAATACTATTTGATTTCGTTTTGAGTCCTCTGATAAGGATTTGCAGCTCAAAACTTAAAATTACCGGAAAATTACGGTAATTTTAGAAAATTACCTGAATTGAAAATTAGGGTGATTTACCCATCTCTATTCCCAGGTGGCGCGTCATGGACCTGACGAACCTGTTCATTTCCGTCCTCAATATAAAATACAGTTTCGGCACCCAGTGTCATTTAAATGATTTTAAGTGCCAGGAATGGAGGCATTTATTAAGTTTGGAACATGAACCAAGAGTCATTCCAAAATGAGGAGCATAAAACATGTTCACTGGCTTAAGTGACGACGGAGACTTTATCTGGGATATAACCACGGTGTGAACTCTGTGCGAGTTCCTCCGTGCCCATCTTCGGCTCTGCAGTAGGGAGCTTCTGACGGCATTCCCACACGCAGCCCGGCAATCCTCCCTCATCATCCCTCACCCCTCTTCCCCCCTTAACCCTCCGCGTCATACCTCTCCCTCCGAAACAGAAACCGATCCCCAGCGTTGACCGCCAACTCCACCGCCTCGGACATTCGACCGCAAGCGGTATAGAGAGGGCGCCATATATCCCACAGCCGCCAACGTGAGTTGCCCACCGTTCGGTAGCCCAAGTAACAGGAGGGAAAGGAGAAGGGGAAGCAAGCCAGCGTCAACATTTTACGACTCAACTGTCTTTTTTGATTTGCAAATGCAGCAGCCCACTGCATCCATTTTTTTAACCCCGTCGCTCGTAAAATTACTTCGGCAAAAAACTTGTTACACAAGTGCTGAATCTTCTATCTAATTGAAAACCACTTTGAGGGCTATTCTAGTGTGAATTTCGGTGTGAGCGATGGAAAAAATGCATCCGGTTTCTTGCACTTATATTTAAAAGATGATGAGTCATATGAATATTCGCACTGGTAGACTACTTTCAGGCTTCTGGTGTCAATTTCACAGATGATAGTAGGTAATAATTTCGCCAGCCGTGATAGATTCGGGCACAATATGGGCGCAGAAATGACAAGGATTTCTACAATCCTAGTAGACAGAATTGAACTCCACGAAAACTGCTTACCTCACTCTAAGAGAGCGTTTACTTTAATTACTAGTTCCAACTTTGTAAAACAAAAATATATATATGATAATTTTTAATTCGCTAAAATAATAATTTTAATTTTTTTTGATATGAGAGACTTGATATAATTACTAATTCTTTTTATGCATGATATGCAATACATGTTTGGTGTGAATTCACCCCCTGCCACACACCATTATGGTGGCTTGCAGGGTATTGTGTAGGTATAAATGGAGTAGAATCGGAAAAAGGAAATATTTACTGAATCGTCACTGAAGATTGCCATTATCAAAGATCAGTGCCCCACATTGTTATGTTTAAATGAGAAAAAGAGATTGGGGCTTTACATATCGGACGACCCTTTTTAAGACACCCAATGCAGAAAAAATAAATTCGGTAAATGCGTCATTCGTAAGGCTCGTAAGGCTAAGTTAAATACCCTATGGTACTCTGATATAATATCATTTCGTGCCACTAATGCAGTTGTAAATGAATATACTGAATCTTATTCAATGAGGCTATGTCATTTGCAAGAGGAATAAAATATAGGTTAAATTTAAGAAAATGTCTTTCATTAGTGTCTGTATCAAACTATCAAAGCTTTAACCAAAAGCCATTTAAAACTGAAAGCTGATAAATGGTATTCTGGTATTTATGTATCTATTCTCTGCAGACTCTCTACACCAAACGTGCCAAGAATAGGAAAAACTCCATTCATTCATGTGTCATAATTTTTATACTTAAACATAAGAAACTTACGTGATATTAATTTTCGTTTCGGTCTGCTACCGTACTGAGTAGTGAGAAAAAAACCCTGTATCCAAATAATTTATGCTTTTTTCTGAGTAATATTTAGTTACAAATAAAACATTTCGGGACACAGAAATACAACATCCTTGTAGTAGCAAGTCCTCCTACGAGAGGTGTATAACGTGCACATGAAAATTTATCGCCTCATAGTACGACAAATATTGATCGAAGGGCTCTAACGTGGATAATACAAAGTTCAAACATATATAACAAAGATACAAATACAACAAAGATAGTACAAATACAAATCTTTGACTATTGCTGAGCAAACAGGAAATTTAATTCTGCTTTTAAGCATCAGTATTTTGCTTCCCATCTCTATTTTCATGACTCTTTGTTCCGTGCCCGATGTGATCTTGTGAGTGAACATTTACTCGTGTGCGCAGCTGCATTTACTTGCTCACCGAAGTACCCGGAGGGAGAGTAAAATGAGTGAGTGTGATCAAGCGCTCAAAGGAAAAATTGTGCAATAGGCTTACGACTCCGAAAACATGAGTATTTAAGCGGTTTTGGATCAGCACCAGAGAGTCACGCAACAACCACATGCGAACTTCCCCACTCCGATATCCGAGCAAAAAGCCCCTTTGGGCGCGGCAAACCTATTGCAACTGGAATTCGAGGGTACCCCAGCATATTTTCAGCGGTATTAGAGGCGTTTAGTCTGAGTTCCGACTGATGAGTTACGACCGCATAAATGAAAAAAAAAGAAAACTTCTCCTAACTGCTGCTTCCCGGGTTAACAGATAGCGCATTCGCGGAGGCTGAGCAGAAGCGAAAATATCCAGTGCGGGATGATATTCGCCCAACTGATGGTATGTACATTGATCATAACTGCATCCCTTAATCTACTTCTTCATTGCAAGAAACACTGCAGCAGGCCGTGATTATTTACGCTTGAGCTGATTCAAGAAACTTAAAACTTTTATCTCTCCTCGTACTGGGTTTGTAAGCACTCAATTGTTTCACGGAAGTCATAAATAAACTACTCTTAATCACTGCCGAGTTTAACCGAGTTCAGCCAGAGGAATGTGTTTAACGAGTACTCGGTAATATCCTCATATTACTCTTTTATTTTCTCTTGGATAAATTTAAGTTCAGTGGCACGGATATCAGGAGGAAAAATTATATTGCTCATGGAAGCATTCACATAAAAAGAAGGGATTATAGAGTGAATCCTTTACGAGCGATATAAAATAGTACGCAAAACTCTAAGATATTTGGTTTTGCATGCTTTTGAAATATGATCCTAACGAAATGATGATGAGTGGAAAACGGAGGTCTTCAAGATATAGGTAAGTGTCGAGAGGAATGCAGAGAATCATATGGCTAGAAGAGAACATGAATAAGAAAGCAGGATAGTACATTGGGGGAAAGAAAAGTCGAGTTGCATTTCCAGGCTCTCTTGACTTTATCAAAAAAGCTGGTTAAATTCTCATATGGATGGCTTTAAGCTCAAGAGCAGGTGGGTGTCGTACACAGCGCAAACAAGCGATCTAATCCTACATTACTCGATTGTTTTAGTGTTTGCAATACCGATCGATGGAAAACTTCAATTGGCTGATTCCACAATGCTCAAAAGCTTTAAATATATCTTTCTATAGATATTTTGTTCTTCGCTTCGTAGATTTTCTGCCTCCTATATCCCCATTTATAAATGAAGTTAGCAACTATTGCAGGTGAGCCCGTTAATGCGGCAGGTGAAATTTATTCTTGTAAGTATCTTAAACGAAAATCGGTTTCATGGTGCGGACATCAGGAGGAGAATTGCGCTGGACGAGGAATCATTCACGACATAGAGGGAATTAATGAGGGAATCCTATGAGAGACATAGAAAAAATGCTAATCATAACTTTAATATGGACAACTCTATTTGACATCTCTTGTTTCGTGATGGAGACAAATACTGACGTGGGAGAAACAGAATTTTACCGAAGCTGCAGTAACGCTATTCGATGACAATAAGTAAATGATTTACTTTGGGGATCTAACCGTGTTTTAGGCAATGAGATTTTGCACCGTTAAATTAATGACACTGGTAAAATAAAATCAATTACTCCAGGATTGGTATTATCTGTAAGGTCTTGTAGTGGATCAATCGTCGGAAAATTCAACATTATTAAAGTAGTTCTTACCTGGATAAATATGACAGATAGGTAGAATCTCCGAATCCACAAGACCAAAAAAAGCTTTTCACGAAAAGAGCAATCTATAGGACGGTTTTGAATACGTGAAATAAGACACGTGATAGTTTATAGTCCTATTGATAAAATAAAATTTGCTTTTTTGTTATCAAATACCTTATTACTTTTGTTTACCTAAGCATTCATTAATATTTATTGCAGAATGGCGGAAAGAATGGTGATTCCAAATCAATATCGTGCTAAAAGAATTAATTTTCCAAATACGTGGGAAATTGGAGAATGCCGGTAATGTACGTTGAAAAACAATGGAAGAATAGGATGCGTTGACCTGAGGTCACCACCCGCTAACGAGACGGAAGACTTGGATGGCGGATCTCGGGGCTTAACACTCTCCTTACGAGATGCGGGAAACGATAAAAGCAGGTAAGAATTATTTCCAGCCAAGTATATCCCGTTATTCAGCAGCAAAAATATTCCAAAGATAACTTGCTCGACCACCGCTTGCTGGTAGAACTAGAAGTTTCTTCAGAGGCTTGTGCATTCCGGGATGAAACCTGAACAATTTGTTTTTGACGCTTGCGCCTTAACATACCTTAACTTAGAGAGTGGAGATGTAAGATTATAGTACTGATTTGATTATTTTAATAATCAAATCAGTACTAAAAAACAAATATGGTTACTATACTCAAAAATGAAATAGAAAATGATACTATATATCATAAAATCCATGCTGAAATAGAGAGAACGAAAGGCGTTTCTCATATTATGGGTGATACCTTATCTATCTGCTACCGATAATGCACGTTTTTCTCAAGAAGTAAACCAGCGTTTCAAAGAAGTATATCATATAATATAAGTTGATAATGTCAATACTCTATTTCACAAGTTTTTAACACAAATTATGTGAGTTATTTAAAAGGCAGATGGTTTTATATTCCTTAAGCAGCCTTTGCGCTACGTAATAGCTATTTCTTTGGATATACTTATTCTCAATCCAAACATAGAATCATTCAAAGTAATATATTTGCTGTAATATCTCTTTAATTACATATGGGAGTATAGCAATGCTCCCAGACACAATCCTCCTTTAAAAAAAAGGTTGCTTGAAGTTAAATTTCATTTAAGAATGAAAAATATTTTTGAGTGTAGGCGTAACGCCCGCCAATTGCCGCGGCGTTAGGCTCGCGGCCGACAGTGTCTCTTGGCACTCTGGTATCTTCAGATCTCAGCACAGTCTCTTTTATCTTCGTCTCACCAAATTCAACCATTTACATACTCTTAAATCCCTTTTTCCCGTGCCATTTAACAAATTCTTCTCGTACATGTGACCAGTAAAAGTGAAGCATGCTATTTTACGGCAGTAAGGAAGATGGACCACAACAGCTTAAGAAAAGTGATGGCCGGAAGCAGCATGAATGCGCTGTTACAAAAGAAATATGAAGATAAAACAGAAAAATTTGAGCGTCAGACGAAGATCTCAGAAAAACTGGGCAAAAAGTGAAGCATGATGAAAACTTAAAAAGAACATTATCAGTTTTATCTTGAGATATGATTGTCTAATGGAGACATCGTCAAAAGAAAAGTCAGTAGAATTTTAAAATAATGTTTTTATTTGGAGCAGGATGGATGCAAAGTAGTAGAATTATGTAATTTTGAAGAGGTCAGCAGTTTGATGAATCGAGTGGATAGCTACGTTAAATCAATGCGAGGTTTGATGCTTAATTATGATAACACTATATCAACAGTGCATCGTTATACAACAAAACGTGGTGTATATTGTTGACCACAGAGACTCCAGAATTATTTTTCCATCCCAAAACTCGAGACCGCAATAAAAGTCACTGATACCCATAACATTGCACCTTCCCTTTGATCTAATTTCGCATTTCTTACTTTGTGAATCAGTTTTCACTCTATACCGTTTTTTCATGATTTGTGGCTAAAGGAAACAACGCATGGATCGATTACTGGTTTTAATGATGACAACAGTCTTGTACGATAATTTCTCACAACCATTTGTTTTATATCGGTACTACTTTGCATAACTACAAGAAAATGGTCGTGCTAGATAATAGTATCGTAATTCTGGTACTACAATCTGAATTAATCCGTGTTCCACTGCTGAAATGAAGTCCAATTCAAGAGAAGGAGGGACCCAAAAGAACGACATCGGTTCCAAGCGAACATAAAAACTATGCATACAACAGTAAGTCGTAAAAAAGATCGCTACTCTGGTAGCCTATTATTAGAGTGGGAAATTCTTAGAAGTGAAAAATAACACTTAAGGGAACCGGTGTTAGTTATGTCCCAAAGAAGTTTTTATCACTCTGAGTTTTTGAGCTAAGATTCGACCATGAATGCAACGAAAGGGATGATTGAAATTTCAGAGGTGGCAGCGGGGAATAAAGACGGGGAAATGACGTTGCTCTACTGGTTATTATTGGCAAAGTTCCTGATTCAACCGGGGGCAAGCAGGCCTGCCATGACCCCATTTCCCAACTTCCCTAATATGGAATAGAAGGTGCATAAGGGAGATTGATGGTGGTATTCATTTGTGTTCTGAAACCGAGGCTGGCAACCACTGAAAAGATGAATGGAAATTTAAAGTTTTCCATCCAGTATACTGCCTTTCCTCATTCCTTTCTACTCCCCAGTTAGTATCAGTCTCGCACCTGTTGCAATCAAAAACATCCAATATTAGGATTTGTCATTAGCTGTCGTCCACCTCCAATTTTTCCACGCCTTCGATCATTCACTTGTTTAGTGTTCCTTGCAATAAATATTTAAACAATCGCTTCAAATTTTATTCATTACCAATATTACGCTGCATTTCATGTGCTACTCTTCACGTAAATGTTCTCGTTAAAACTGATGCCTTAAACTCCACATATGGTTTCTCAAATTCATGTCTAAAATCCATAGGTCATGTAGCTATTTTGGAAGCGAATTTGTTTTCTTATACCCCTTTACTCTATTCTGACAACTAATCTTTTTTGGGCAAAATCACTACTTTTACGTAGAAACTTCTTGATGTGTCGGTATAGCCTCACTATTGCATAGCAGTAAACTCATACATAGCATTTTAATAGATTTATCACAAATCCCTATCTGGTACCTCAGCTCATTACACGCTGCAATTATTTACTTACATAAAGCTCAAAACACCTGAGATCCATTAAGTACCTACTGTTCCTTCTCACTTCAATCAGTGTCATGTCCATTGCACAAGAATTGCATTAATATCCAGTGTTTTCATTGTCCGCGTTACATACTTGTGTTGAACATTTCTTAACTTTTTATAAATTATTAACTTCAACTTATCCATGAATGGATAAGTATCACAGTCCCCCGATTGGAAATATTATTTCCAACCATTTTATATACTGACACACCAAATTGTAATTTTCGCCCTGGATTATGAAACAGTAGCTACGTATTTGTGTATCTGGAGCATGCTCAACGCTTTCTATAGAACTGCAAAATTAATATTTCCTTTAATTTATTTAATCGCCGCACATGGTTGTAAAATATAAAGGGTGATTATGATCTCTACGAACTAGGTATACATAAGTAAAGGCTACACTATACCACTTCACCTTTCTAACTTCTCTCAACGCATAAGAAAAATCATTCCATTTTAAGTATGTTCGTCTTTTATGCATTTTAATAAGCACGTGTGCAGCTAAAGCTTCCACTGCTCTTCCAATCCAGTATGCCTTATTTGTGGCATAAAATTCACTAATAGACATGAAACTATTTACGCTTCACCACTTACACCAAAGCAAAAGTTTTTTCCTCTGTACACGTTCCTTTCAAATAAAAGAAACTTAGGATTTCTTTCGATTGTTACATTTTTATATAAGCTATAGTTGTTTTATAGCTGATTGCTATAGCTTTTTCGATAGATCCGTCATTTCAAAGCGTTTCGTTTTACAATTCACTCCTATCTCTAATTTTCCTCTCAGCTGAAGGTATGTGGACGCAAGAATGGGGAGAGCAATCGATTGATTGAGTATGAGGGCTTCGATAATCATTTAGTTATAGCATTGACTGCGGTCAATAAGCCAGTGGATGTGGATCATATCGCCAAACCATACTTGCCAAACGGTAGCTTGATCTTCTGATATTTCTGACGTGCGTCTTTCAAATATTAATCCGAAAATTCTACTTAGGAACGGTACCTATATTATTATACGCCTCGGAGAAAAGATTCACCCACCAATAATTTGTTTACTCAGCTTGACCAAATTTTCCTGGGCTGTTTAAGATTTTTTTCATCAGCGGAGATATACATGCTTTTGCTCAGTACCAGTAGTGTTGAAATTTATTTTCACAAACTGCTCTCTATTTTTAGGCGGACAATATATTTCGGCCAAGCGTATTGGCTGGCTCTATATTTGAGAATTCAAATGCGATTTATAGCGCCTCAAATACAGCTTACTAAAGAGATGATAAACAACTTTCAATGACAAGTATCATTCCACTACGTCTCGCCGGACACAGTTACTAAAGAGATGCCAGAAATCTAATAGACAACATGGTTAATAGAAACTAAAAATAAGCGATTATCGCAATGGAGTTTGGTGGAAGTGAGTGGTAATAAGTTATAAGTACGTTCCCACTGATTATTTCCATTTATTACTCCGAGTGTTTACTAGTTAGATCAGTTATAAAAATTCATGTAACTAACCAACAAACAGTTATGTTATTTTATATAACAAACGCAAGCAAAAGACTAAATTTACACCTTCCACGCAAGTAGTAGTTGAATAGCTAAAGGATAGATTAACAATCGAAGACTTGAGAAATTATGGTTAAGAACATTTAAGAAATCGAATAATTAAGAAATGGAAGGCTCATTATGCTAGAAGTAGGTATGCAACGGCGGGCTTTCCCCAGTCAGTATGCATGTAAAATGCAGCAACAGCTAAGTTTGCCTTTTTTATATGAAGTGCTAAGGAAAGCATACTATCATTCAAAACATTGGAAGTGTAACTCACAAGTTAATTCACTCTCCTAGAAGAGTATAAATTTATCCCATTTTTTTATACTTACCAAACTCATTGAAATAATTCATGTGAAAAGTTGATGATAAAAGATGTGTATGATAAATTGGTCAAATTTTACACATAAAACATTTTCTGACATTTTAAAACACATAAATTTTATGGGAAAAAATTTAAGAGTCAACTCAAAACAATTGAAATAGATGAAACTAGTTGACGTCAGGAGAGAACAAACTGTACGTCACAGCGCAATTTGCAATTTTATTGGAAAATACACATTATGAATTCATGCGAAGACTAGAAGTTATTTATTTCACTAGGAATAATGTTAGTGAATCTTATAAATCAATCGTCTGATCGTAGTAACTTCAGCTCGTGATTTTCATTCCACTATGCAGTAAACGCTACCGGGGTCTACCTCTATTCTTCCCCATCAATTTTATCTCCGTTACATTACTAAGAAAATTGTTACTCGGTATTAAATGACCAAATATTTGGGAGTTTTCTGAAGTGGATTGCTAGGAGGAATATTCTCCTTTTATGTACTTCTATTAGTATTATTTCATTAGTTTTCCTGACAGTCCAACTTATTTTTGTAATTCTTCTTTAATTTCTGAAACAAGCAGGGTTTTTTTTTCTATTGACACAAGGTTCATGCACTACTGCCCTACGTAAGCACGTTCCACATGAAGTTATAAATATTTTCCTTTAACTGAGATATGACTGTCTACTAACAGATTAGGTGCATTTACTGTAAAACGCTTGTTCGTCCATTACTATTATACTCTTCATGTCCCTGATATTTTATTTTCATTTGTCAATTCACTGCCAGGGTAATACAATTTCTTAGCTTTCCCTATAGCATATTAATTTATTTCTCGCTTTGATGGTATTGCTGGTCATTTTAAAGGCATCTATTAGTAATATAATAATAAAAAAATAAGCTACAATGTCATGAGCAATCTGGGTACTGTAGATGTGATTTCCATTTACCTTTATGACCTTGATTTTATTTTTGCTAATATAATCAAGAAAATATCAGGCAAGACGTGATGAGACTTATGTACTATCGAATTCATCAAGAGAGCAAGCACCGCGCTGAAATCAAGAAAATAAATGATAATATTTAGCTGAGTCAGAGTCAGTCACTGGTAATTCAATATTAATATACTGACATAAATAATGAGCTGGGCCTCAGCTTAAACATCAAAGTGGAAAACAAATATCGTGCAATATTATGTGGTGCCGACATTAGGTAACATATACGGCGATAGATCGAGCTGCTATATTCTTCCAAAATATTTAAATATTTAAGGAAATATTTACGATAAAACTGGTAGCGTCAAAGCAGCATTTACTAGAATACATGTTAAATTATATTTTTGGAACCACGTTTTGTTAAGTACGATTTGTTTTATTTTAGTTTACTTCTAAACCCTTTGTTTAGGTATTAAATTCCAGTTATAAAGTTTTTATTTTAGATATTTTTGTCTTATGTTGATGAAAGTTAAAATAGCTGATAAATCTGTTATTTACCGTCTTCTGTTACATTCATGATATTCTCCTCGATAAAATGCTGAAACCATGTCACAAAAGGCCAATACAAGCGTATTTAAGGTAAAAATTTGAGATATAAATGGATCCAATTAGTTTAGCTGTTTGAGCGATTCCTCTGACAAGTACATTGCATCATATATAAAGCCAATTTTAGCGCATGTAATGACCGCACATAAGCTGAATGTGTTCAAGCATATTCCATTTATAACTCAGGTACTTTACCGTACACGACACGATTTCTCGAGTAGAACTGGTCAGATGATCGCTAGCAATGAAACAGTCAAATGCTCGATTCCTGATCAAAGGAGTATTATTAGTGTAGAAAAGGCTTGTACATCACACTTTGTCTACCTTGTCCGATGAGGGAGAGGAGTACATCACACAGACTCAGGAACTTCCCACACCAATGCATTGGGCACCATTGGAGCGCCCGTATAGGCATTAGCACCAGAGTTCCATTCCTTTTCATACACGCCGAGCCGAGCTCAAAGTTCGACATCTCGAGGCCGTATTTCCCCATGCAGGTAGCTTCCCGAATATTAGGCAAAGATTTCCGCAGGGGAACGTTATTGAGGTTCCAATTAAGGTAAAGTGCCGCCAAGTCGAGGACCTGGTCGGGAGTCTCCCCCCATATTTTAGCGAGGCATTCTCGCATCCCGGCCACTTCTTTCCCTCTCCTCACCGAAGGCCCCATTTCGACCTCTCCCTCACACCCGTCTGGCCCTGGCACATAAAAGATGAGGGAAGAGGCGAGAGAAGAGGTCTTTCCGGAAGAGTGTGGGATCAGGAGAAGATGGGAAGGGGGAATTGAGAAGAGGAGACGGAGTCTGAGAGGGGACCCAAGTGGGTGCGAGGGTAAATGTTGATAGGCTTCCTCACGCTATCCATAAGTGGTAGTCTACACCTACAAGTCACCAAGCGAGCCAACGCAATGGTGCATGTCAAGAGGTGTTAGGTCTTCAGCGGTGAAAATGAATTTTTATGAATAAGAAAATAATATTTTTTTTCTCTACTCTTTTAAACTTACATTATCGATCTCTTTAATAATATCGCTCCGGTATTTCTTGTTGATGAGGTGTGGGTTTTAAAAATATTCTTACACAGTCAACATTGAACCTGCGTGCATTTAGTTTATCTTATAACTTTAGGCTTGTGAGCAACTATTTCGTCTCTAAAGAGGTTTCCTCCCAATAACCGCGCGACAATTAAAATTTTTATTGTTGTTAAATTGGTTGTATTATAATATTATAGTTCAATTATTAACACCTTGTATTGATTGCTAAGATTTCTAAGATTTTCGATGCTTAGACAGCTACTCATTTCTAATATTAATATTACCCTGTTGATGTGTTAATGAGACTATGTAAATGTTTTTATGTAGGTATATGTTTCAAGGGACAATAAAGTCCTGGAACTAATAAATATATTTATCCACAATTTATGCACTTTCATAGGAATTTGTGATAAGCGTTATGATAGAAGTTTGGGACAGTTTGTGGAGATTGTATGCTGGAGAAACTGAGGTTGTCTATGGAACCAGAAAAGAGATGGAGAATGGAGAGGGGACGGGAGTAAGGAGGGAGAGGCTGTGGAAGAATATCGCCGAGAATGAACTTTTTCGCCAACCCGGAAGACCCGGGACCTCAACGGCTGTAATCTCTCGGCCGAAGATGGCAAAGGTGCGGTGTCCCGAATGAGGAAGGGGTGGCAAACGGATTATTTATCGCGCAGACGTGCGAGGAAAGAAGATTCTCGGGAGCCATTTCCTCATCAACCCCCGCCCCTCCCCGTAGCGGAAAGAGGGATGCGTAAAAGTGAGGTTTCCATCCTAATATTGGCCATTGGGTGCGTACGTCTACTGGTAGAATAAACTTTCTTAAAGCTAACCGCAACCGATAACCATAATGTATTGGGGCGATTGAGTCATCGGGCCGCTTATGTCGGCATGTTCCTCCCTCGTTGTCTCCGCTGGCGACTATAATGCCATAAATTCCGAAACAGCGATGTGGAACAGGTGGAACGATTGGATCATTACGATATCTGGAACACTAAATTAGGTCTGCAAAGCAACAGCTCTGAGAGGGAGGAACTCTGAAACATACAAGTTCTCTTTCCTGGGGGTTATTTATTATTTTGTCACGTTGAGGGTACGGATAATGAAGCTGAATCTGCCAAATATATTTTTTGCTGAACACTGGAAATATGATAATACTCCCTCAAAGAGATGCCTAGTCAACAAATCCAGTTGATGCTAATTATGCTTACTAAGACGATGGAAGCATAATTCGGAAAGTTGTTTTGCTTCGAATAATGTTTTTAAAATTCTCCTAAACACCATATTTGATATTTTTTGTTAATTGATGTGAACAATAATTTAGTTTAAAATCCTTAAATTGTGCTCACTGTCATCTTATGAAACATTTAAGAACATGAATTAATACATTAGAAACAGCCAAGTAAAAAGCTCATAAATCAGTCTCTAACTATGCAAATAGTTCTAGTTAGCTAGTTCTATTTATATCGAGAAACGGTTGAAGCAGAAAGAGAAATTCTGATTTTCTTAAAGAAATATCATGAAGTATAATCAGAAACAGGAGGGAAGTGTCCAGAGGAGTTGAGACATGTTTTTGAAAACGAATTGTCAACAGAAAAAGGCTAAAGAAACAGACCCGGGGACTAAATATTTGATATAAACACTCAATAGAAAAATTGAACTGCGATTATTTCTGTTTTGATAATGTTAGTTCCCTTTGCCTGCATTTAAAAAAAGACAATTTCAATAGCAAGAGATTCTTAGTAAGTTCTTGAAAAGAACATGATACATTTTTTTCGGAGATGAATCACGAAAGAGGATAAAATTGTTGGATTGCAGAAATTGTTGGATTTAAGCATGGCAGAGTTTTATCTCGTGCTTGCCTCTTAATGTGCCACCTCACGAAGCGGAGAGAATCTCATCCCAACCAAAGCACGGGTAGGCCGATGTAGATATGAGATGAAGAAAGACCATTCATTTCGACCGCCGTACCGAGACTTCTCCGTTATGTTTTCCCGGAGTGCATGCAGACGAAATGCCACTCTCCGGATGTGAGCTGGCGCGGTGGTTAGTTAGAATGCCTAGAAGAAGCGAGAGCACTTCCATCTCATAGCGAAGGACTCAGCGTGAACCTCTTGTGAGACGAGAGGAGTAATTTTTTCCAAGCGCTGCAAATTATACGTCAAGACACGGGGCCTCTACTGAAGGCAACACAGGGTTGCCGCTCAGCTGTATTATCATGTTTAAGAGAGTGGCAGATCCTAAATGCACTGCTTCCACCCCAATGCGGAATTATTATGTCAGTTGCCTCCTTGAAGCACAGGAAATAAGCCTTCCTTAATCTGAGCGAAGAACGTTGAAATAACTCAAGGTTGCCTCAAGAAACCAGCAGGGGTAATTAATGCTAGTAGAGAATATAATCTGTTTTGAGAGGGTAATACGAAATATCAAATTTCAGGCAATTAGGGTTATTGGTCAAGCTAGTATGTTTTTCTCATAATAGCTCCCAGGAAAATTTACAATAGTAAATAATGCCCGAAAAAAACAGACGAAAACGTGTTGGCATTGTAGAAGACAGTAGATATATTGCGTAGACCACAGAGGAGATGTGTAAAAAATCGGGGAGTTGGACTGATCATGCCCTCTGTAGAGATAAATGATTTGCAGGATATGAACACCTGTTATCCATTGACGCCAAAACAGATGATTAATTGAGTAGAATGATGATCTTCACACAGAGGTCAAACTGCATTTATTGACTTAAATAATACTAAAAGAGTTTTCTAGAATGTTACAAATGGGTTACCACCGTTGTTTGTTTCCTCTAAATTTGCATATGAAAAACGCCTAAATGGATTTCCTCCTTGATCTTTCTGGAATTAATATTAGGATATTATGTTTTCAATCATATTTTATAAGCCCATCCAAAAGTATAACTTAATTTCGTTGCTTCCTAAATGTACACCTATCTAAAAATAGCAAATAATTATTTTTAATAATGCCACCTACACTCCAGATCGACTATATCAATATATTTTCAAATGAATTTTGATTATACACTATGATGCTTCTTCTTAAGTTTATTCGGTTTTCATCAGAATTGGCCAATAACATAAGAACGTTTAAGCAATGGATTTACACGAAAGTTGGAGTTAAAGAAGAGCTACCGGAGCAACAAAATTGGTCATGAATCGTTCCAATTTCAATTTACGTGTAACAATGTCACCGAATAGACACTAAATTGCGTACACCTCGCTCAAAATATTTGTAATACATATAAAATTATAGATTTCAATCAATAAAAATAGAACATTTTTTCTCAGCTTGAACTCTACATCAATCACTATGAGTTACTCATAGATCTTCAAATTCAGTGAATTGGCATATGCGTTTGACTTAGCTTACAGTTACTACAGCCACTACGTGGTCATCGGCACGAACGGCCGGTGAATGACCGTACTTGCTGGAAGTGGTCAAGAAGTCAGAGGCCGAACAGGAGAGGTGTTGACCTCTCATGAGACCTCTCTCCTCCGACCGTTGAAACACAACGCGGAAGAGACGGTGCGAAAGAATAAAATAAAAGAAATGCGTTATGCATGCTTTTAGGAGAGAAGAATGCCATCCTTCGCCGAGAGATGATTTCCCTCGAAAATACGACCATTGACTTGCCGTACCTCTCCTCGTTTACCGTTAAAGAGATTCCCAGGGGAGTCGGCGAATGCTTTAAACCGGAGGATATAACGTAGCATCAAAGATGTTTCATACACCTTGCGGCCAATTCCCCATATTATTCGGATGACCCTATCGATCCCACCCATCTTTATTATTCTGTATACGCATCTGTGTCTTATACACGCATATTTTAATCTTCACCCTTCATGTATTTATGAGGGGGGTGAGAATCGCTGGTGAAAGAAATCACCGAGAAGTTTAGTTATCAAGCGGAACGGAAACATTTCTTGAGAGCTGATAGAGGACCGTGATAGAATAAAAATGAGCCGACATTTTTTAGACCATATTTCCCAGACCTATGCATAGTTGTGTAGGAGATATAGTATTTGTTTATGCCTCGTACGTTCGTGAACTATCGGGAGCTGAAAAATGGAGGTGTTTATGGATAAAAATGAATTTGGGTAGGAACACATTGTAATCTGGCAACCTGAATCCTAATTCCGTTTTACGCATTATGAGCCATAACTTATTATCCGGCATAGCTAAAACAATGAAACTTTTAAATAATTTTCATGACAATGGAGCACCTTTGAGGGGAATTATTCTGCAAATTATAGGCCGGAAAGATGTTAAAAAAAAACCTCTCAGATATGCGAATAAATACACCCAGTCATGAATGAAAAACAACTTGGGGAGAAATGCTTCACGGAGTTTTATGCCTGAATTGTCAAAACGTTTTTTCAGGTTTTGTATACGGATCTTCAACGTAAAATCTAAAGTGAAAAAAATCGCGGGATAGTAATATAGTGAAGCGGAAAATTTTCAGTCCTTGATTATAAGTCAGAATATTGTTTAAAATAGAGGTATAAAATTTCCTTTTGTTGAAAAATGAGAAACTGTGCACGTCTATCCTATTTCAAACCATTCAAAGAGTTGAAATAGAATCATGGGATAAAAAAATAAAAGCTTTTCCTCTTGTCATTCACAATTATAATGTAAGACAAGCTAAACTAGGGAACTTCAACACACTATTAATGCATCGAAAGCTAAAATAAAATTCCAAAAATGGACTTCACCGCAATAGCTCTTATTCTTTATCCTTGCCACTTGTCCGTGCGAATGAGAGAGAGTTTTTTCTGAATTAATACTCCTTAACTGAAGGGATATTTTTGTATAGAATATAATTACACACGAAATAACTTTTAACTGGATCCATATCGAAAACTAACATAAGGAAAGGCATAATATGACTCCTGTTAATTCATATTCGGCTTTATCTTAGAATTTGAATGTGTGGCAGCTAAGTTTGTGAAATAATACTATGATCAGTGTCTCCAAATTCTCATTGCTCGTTAATAAGTAAGCAATCTACGTTGATCAACCAGACGTTGATGTATAGTCAGCTTGGAGAAGTTTAGACATTTTTTTCTAATGCTGGTAAAACATCTACTGGTCTCGCCTCATAGAATATACAATAATTTGAGTTAGAGAATTTAACCCTTTGAGTGCCACCGATTTTTAGGTGGGTATTCCCAGAAGTGCCACGGGTATTTTGCTAATTTTGTAGGCCTTTAATCAAAAAATCATTATTTGTTTATTTGTTGCTATTTTTACATGATTTCTTCTGCATTTGAAAGTTAATACTTTCTTCCAAATTAATATGAAAATAAATCAGCTGAATTTTTTCAATGACATGCAATTGTTATAGTTTAATTTGGAATTTACAGATGTGATATATTTTATTTCTCAATTTTGACCAATAAATCGAGATATAATATCAACTTTAAAGAAATAAACCATCGATAAATATAAAAGATTATTATTTTTCTAGGAATTGATCATATAATATCCAAGGAATTTGCACGAATTTTCAATATATATTCGATTGAGTAACACAATGCAAATTGCATAAAATCCAGGGGAAATTATCAAAATTATTGGAGGTATATAATGTGAATATTTTCGCAGACAAGAGAATATTTGGATGTGAAAACGTTACGAAACATGGTATCTGAATAATAATAACAAGAATTTAAGTCTGTTATTGCTTACAAAATGATAACAATTGCATTACAAATTATTGAAAATATATACTCATACATACTTAGAAAACGATGACAACATTACAAACCCTATTCCAAATCAAATAACTAATTTTCATATTATTCATAAATGTGATGAGAGACACAAATTCCAAGTAGACCTTATTTACATTTCATGCAGTTCTAGATCTGTGGACAGGACCACGGCCTTTCCTACTGCATACAGCACACACTTTTTCCCTCCGCCCTGAAAGTTTCCTTATCCCATATATTTCTGGCGATACTGTCCTAGGAGTTGACTGACTGGGATTATTCCATCTAAGTAACCATTCACTCGCAATGCTATCTATTATTTCTGAAAAACTGCACTCTTGATATTTTTTTCAGGATTGTTTGATTTGTAAGTATTATAAGCATGTTTAGCACCATTTTAGAAATTACATTGCAGACCATTTTCTTCCAGTATGTCAAATAATTTTCTCTAATCTAAATACACGTACAACATAATATCCGAAGAATAAATGCCTCCCATGTATCATTGTACTCATTGTACTGCTCAATGATTTGTGGACTTTCCTTTGGAAATTCTTGACCCTTGCGAATGACTGAATTGCTTTTGGCTATCGAGTTGGTGGAAAGTAACAAAGCTGGATTTTTTTGTGATTTCTTTTCTCGATACCCAAGAATAAGAAGCTCTTCACTTCTAAAACACTTTTTCTTACCAATACTAAAAGTTTTATTTGAGAGGTTGAGGTACCATGGTCCAGAATGCGTTGGTAAAAAGAGGTTGAAGTACAGGATTGGAGAAGATTTTGGTGGCGGAAGATGTTTGGGACCAGGAGTTTCCAGGAATTCAAAATGTGGAGGAGGGAGTGAATCACAATTGTCCTGAACCTCAATGAATTCTGCAGAATGATCACGACTTCCACTTTCACGTTCATCAGAACTGACGCTATCATTGCTATACCCAATAATTGCCGGTCTCTTCTTAGGAAGGATTATCACGCTTTCATCTGAGTCTGATAACACTTCCCCTTCACTAGTGTCTCGACGAAAATGGGCGCTGTCTTCACTTTCTACAGATTCGTTGTCATTACTTAGTGAATTTATGTATTCAGCTAATCTGTCATCGTCAACACCAGGTGAAAATTCATTTCTAGAAGTTGACGCCATTTATTAGGTAAAAGACTTCACTTTCAAAAAGCCACTAGTGAAATTTCAATGTGTAAACAACAACAAGAGATGCACAATAGGATTTAATTCTTTCCCGGCGAATTATTTTCGTAAAGTCTTCTCGGGCTTTCCACCGGGTTAAATATTGGTATAACACCAACGTTTCAACGGACGACTCGTCCATCGTCTTCAGGGTGAGTGAGTAAATTAAAGCCGTTGAGGCGTATCTATAAACGATTGCAACAATCAGGTTACTCCTGATTGGCCGGAAGGATCTTCGAAATTTGGATAAGGAGGAGTTCTATCGTTTTTTATTTTATATAAAATGGGATTCCACGAATTGCTAATTTTATAGCCTGTGTCTCTATTAAAATTATTTTTGTTTAGCCGGATCTCAATGGCCTCCTTAGCAAGCCTGTCCCAGAAGTTGTCCGAACGGCAGATTAATTTTGCGCTATCCCATTTTATCCTGTGGTCCCGAGTAATACTATGTTCCGCCACAGCAGACTTATCAGGTTGTCCAAGCCTAAACAGCCTAGTACAACCGCCTGCCTACATCAAAGTCTATCACTCCTCATTTCGACCACAAACGTGTTGTGATTAATTTAACCAATGAAAATTTCAACGAGGCAACCTTTACGGCCTTATCAAAGGGACTTAACTTTGCTCCAGCACCCAAAACCATCCCATATTTAGACTTTGTGGGAGGAATAGAACAGGCTGTTCGTAAACTTCCTGGGGATTTGGCCGAAGAAGTACGAGCCGAAGTATCCTATGTTTTGGGTAGGGCCGTCCCACCAAGACCTAATCTATCCAGAGAGGAACAATCTGCCATCCGGGCCCTTCGTAGGAACACAGAAGTTACCATCTTGCCAGCAGACAAGGGAAACGCCACCGTTATCTTGAAGACCGAAGACTATCGAAATAAAATGCGAGATATTTTACAAGACCGTGCTTACCGGAAATTGCCTCGAGATCCCACAGAAGCGGTTACAAGAAAAACGATTTCCTTCATCAAGAAGTCTGGTTTACCACCTGAAGATACAAGGAATCTACGACCTGAGGCTCCTGTTCCCCCCAGGCTTTATGGGCTACCTAAAATCCATAAGGAAGGAGTGCCGTTACGACCTATAGTTAGTTCTATCGCTTCGCCCACTTATAACTTGGCTAAATATTTAACAGGGATCCTCTCTCCGCATGTTGGTCTTTGTGAACACCACGTCAAAAACTCAGCCGACTTTGTGAAGATCCTTGATGTTATTCAAGTGAAAGACACAGACATTTTGGTCAGTTTAGATATTGTGTCCCTCTTTACTCGGGTGCCACTCACTGACACCATTGAGTTGCTGAAGAATATTTTTGACGACAACACGGTCAAATTGTTCCATCACGCACTGACGTCTACATATTTCAAATACAATGGCGAATATTTTGAACAAACGGACGGAGTTCCTATGGGATCCCCTCTGTCTCCAGCAATCGCAAATTTTTATATGGAATATTTTGAAGCGAAGGCACTTTCCACAGCTCCTCTACGTCCAAGGTATTTTTTCCGATATGTGGATGATACCTTTCTCATTTGGCCCCATGGGTCTGATGCTTTAATGAAGTTTTTTAGCCATATGAACAACCAACATGAAAACATACAGTTTACAATGGAGATAGAAAATAACGGCAAAATTCCATTTCTCGATATCTTGATCCATCGGAAGAGTAATGGCGGCCTGGGACATAGAGTATACCGCAAGCCGACGCACACAGATCTATATCTGAATGCTCGCAGCCATCACCACCCCTCCCACAAAGCAGCGGTACTATCAACCTTAGTACACCGTGCCAAAGCCATAGCTGACACCGAGAGTCTTCCTGATGAGTTGAGTTATCTGAAGACAACTTTCTGGAAAAATGGATACAGCGACCGGCACATTTCTTCAGCAATTAAAAGAACCTTCAATGCTCGTGAGTCGGAAGAGGCTGAAAAGTCAAAACCTGTAGCCAGGGCCGTTTTGCCGTATTTGTCAACAGTCTCTACCAAGATCTCGAGAATTCTCAAGAGATATAACATAGATACGGTCCATAAGCCAATAAGTAAACTGAGAGACCAACTAGTTAAGGTGAAGGACCCCGTAGGCCTAATGACCCCTGGTGTCTACCAGATTTCTTGCGAATGTGGCCAAGTCTACGTAGGGGAGACTGGTAGAACGATTGCCACCAGGCTTAAGGAACATCGGAGGCATTTTAGGCTTGGACAACCTGATAAGTCTGCTGTGGCGGAACATAGTATTACTCGGGACCACAGGATAAAATGGGATAGCGCAAAATTAATCTGCCGTTCGGACAACTTCTGGGACAGGCTTGCTAAGGAGGCCATTGAGATCCGGCTAAACAAAAATAATTTTAATAGAGACACAGGCTATAAAATTAGCAATTCGTGGAATCCCATTTTATATAAAATAAAAAACGATAGAACTCCTCCTTATCCAAATTTCGAAGATCCTTCCGGCCAATCAGGAGTAACCTGATTGTTGCAATCGTTTATAGATACGCCTCAACGGCTTTAATTTACTCACTCACCCTGAAGACGATGGACGAGTCGTCCGTTGAAACGTTGGTGTTATACCAATATTTAACCCGGTGGAAAGCCCGAGAAGACTTTACGAAAAGAGATGCACACATTGAATTTTTTATGCATAGCATCATCTTTCTATAACTACTGCCGCATCTACTGTGATAATGAGGTTGACAATCGGAGCCACATTGCTGACTCAACACCCCAGCTGACTCAACGCACCAGCTGCGAGAGATAGCATGATAGGAGTTACGTAGTATCTTTTCGTCTGCCTTTCATAGCTAAAAATCAACGACTTGATCGCAGTGAAACAGCAACAAATTATCTCATCAGAAGCGACATAGCAGAGATGTCTAGCCTAAAGTGTTTTTGCTATGTCACGAATCGTTCGCAAAACGAACGAGAATGCGATGTACTTCGTAGATAATAAAATGTTTCTAAGCATATAAAAAAATAAGAACACACCAAACATAATGTCTCCGACATAAATACAAAGTTCAAAACATTAGAAGAAAGTCAATTGGTTTTAGGCTAACAAACAATGTAGTTACCAAAGTGTCGCACCAGAAGCAGTTTCGTAAGAACCAAATGTGGCGCTCGGAAAATTCAATCCGACATACAGTTATTTAAATTACCAAAGCTGTTGATCATTTCCATTAACAATTAAAATTATTGTTCTACGTAGTTACTAAAAGATCATTCTTGTATTATATACAATTTACAAGAGTTAAAGATTGAGAAAAACATTGTTTTAACAGGTCTCCTCATAGACGACGATATATCGTCGTTGGCACTTCTGGCACATTCTGCTAACGACGATATATCGTCGTGTGGCACTCAAAGGGTTAAATTACTGAGAGCTGAAAAATGGAGGTGTTTATGGATAAAAATGAATTTGGGTGGGGACACATTGTAATCTGGCAACCTGAATCCTAATTCCGTTTTACTCATTATGACCCATAACTCATTATCCTGCATAGCTAAAACAATGAAAATTTTAAATAATTTTCATGTCAATGGAGCCTCGCCTTATAGAATACACAATAATTTGAGTTAGAGAGGAAGAATTTATGAAATAGAGATATTTCGTTCATTTTTGTAAGTATATTAAGAAGAAATCGCAGTTGTAGCTTAAAGTATTGAGGAAATTATTAGTTAGGATAAGTAATGAGTCTCTCTCGATTAAGATACCTAAATGGGACTAACTATTCAACGCAGTAGTGGGACTGTTTCCAATACTTGCCCAAATACTTGGCATAAAACATAAAATATTAGCATATTATCAGTGCAGAGCCTGCCGCTTGTGCTGTAATTTTTAAGTTAGAGGTTTTTATTGCAAGTGAAACTAATTGCGAGTGCAGGTGTAAGGTGCAAGTTGGCAATATAGACTGTCGATACTGCTACTAACGGTAGATGTGTGCTCGACAGTAATTTATGCATTGTTGCACAAGTACCTCCTTATGGTTGTTTCGTAATGCTTGAGAGGAAGGCCACCAGGTGTCGTGGCCTACGCTTTGCTACTCTAAAAATGAAGAATGGGGCAACCCCTCACTTTTTGGGGGACTTCAGGAGTGCAAGTAGTGAGTTCGTAGCGAGCTGACGGCCGGAACAAGGACAGGACAAGAGGAGGACTATTTGCTGTGGCCTATGATAAGCAGGGAGCGATACTGTGACGTTCTCTCTCAACTTTCAAAAAAATACAGTCCACTTAATTTGGGGGCAGTAATTAACCCTTAATAGGTCCGGCGGTATATTGGGACGGGAGAGGTCGCGCACGGTAGGGATGTCACATCGACATCGATATATCGGACTACTCGATGTTTTCTTGCCGATGCATCGAAAACATCGAGTGGTGAGATAATCGATGGAATATCGACTCGATGTTTTCAAAACACTCAACATCGCAGCGATGTTTTAGGAAACGAGCGGTATAATAAATGTTTTTGGTTGACCCATTATTCATTTTTCTGATTATCATAAGCCTTTCAAGAATACGAACGAACCTTCCCTAATTACGCCATCTATCGTTCGCGTGTAGGGAAACAAGTGAAGGTGTAAAATCGTTCATGTTTTCATCCCAGTGTTGAATTTCAAGAACATGATCCGCCATGCCTACATCAGTACCGTCTGAGAGGATTGTACCAGATCTCAAATTGGTGGTACAAGATATCAGGAGTAGGTTGGGGTCGCTGCATATTAAGCAAAGAGTGTTCTTTACCGATACTGGGAGGTTTAAACGTTTTAAACCCACTGTTTTTCAATTTGATTTTTTTTATACTAGGTACCAAGCTTAGAATATTTTTAGGGAACAGGTACACCCACTTTATTGTGTTATTTGTTTTTTGTTGTATTATGTTTATTTATTTTTATTTCATTATGAAACAGTGATACGTTTTCTGTTTAAAAACCAATTCAATGGAATAATATTTGCGTATTATTTATCAATATTTTACTAAATAAGGTCCGATTTCCGAATAATTTTCAAAATTACAAGTTTTTAAGAAGATACAAAATTTCTGATGCATAATACCTAATACATAATACCTCTATGATAATACCTAACCTCGGAATGATGGCATAAAAACTCGATACATCGAAACATCGATGTTTTTTGTCGATGAATAATGAGTGAGTGGTGAGTACTTTTATAAACATCGAAACATTGCCCACTCGATGTTTTTTAGCTGATGTGGCATCCCTAGCGCACGGTCTAAAAGACCGTGTATAATAAAGTGGGCAATGCACGTTCTTTTTATCCAAATTAAGGATTACTGGAAGCGTAATTGTGATTAATAATATAGATACTTGATGAAAAATAAATAAAATAATGATTTGATTGTTATAAAATAACTATGCGATATTTTTATAATTCATTATGATTTACATAAGACATACGAGCTACGGAAAACTTAGGATAGCAAGTGTAACTAAAAAGAAAGTAAATATATACCTACATTTAAATTAACATCAATTTTAACATTTGTTAATACTATAGATATCATTATGGACAATATGATATCATATAGTAGCAATCCCTCTGCGAAAGATTAACAGTAAGATATCGTGCCTAGAGATGAAACAGTAACGCTATCTCTCGGTAATAGTTAGAAACTAACGACCGACAGTATTAAAAAATAAATTACGCCGCATTCCAGTGCAAACAGTACTAATATTTTGTCAAATGGTAGAATTAGGTTTAGAAGTAAGGTACTGAAAAGAATGGACAAGCAAAGAAGACCACTATTAAATTTTTGCATTTAAAAGAATCAACACGGTCTTTAAGACCGTGCGCGACCTCTTAAGGGTTAATTACTGCTAAAGGCAATACGTGTATATCGCGTAGACAACGGTTTCTTGGATGGTTCTATGGCAATATAACTGCAGATTATGTGTCTGTTTCACATTCAAAGTTATCATGATAATTAAGCTTCTGAAGTGATTTATGGAAAGTTAGGCGGATATTTTTTCCAAATTGACTATAGGTATAATTTGTTAAGTACTCAATGAATTTTACGTCAAATATCTGCGCATCAAACTTACTACTAATATATCAGAAGGATTTTGATGTACTTGCTTTCACTTAAATTCAGTCGCTCTGGGTGGTTTAAGGAATATGATTGGCAACACCACGCCACCGTGTCAACGTAAAATATATCCCCCTCAGGAAAGCGTTTTCCAATACTGACACCTGTGAGTGATGTTGATAAATTATCCCGGAGAGTGACAAATGACATGCGGATACCGTAATGTTTGAAAGACGCTTAGAGTGGTCTCCGTAACTTCAGATCTTTTGAGCTACACTGATTTAAATTCTTGATTCGACCTTACCACGCATACTAAATCAATACATGAATGAGGGTAAATGACAGGTCTTGGATGGGAGGGTAAAATTTCTGAAATCGGTTCAGAGCAAATGTGACAACGATATACTCATTAGAGCTGGATGGTTTTATCAGCTTAGTATATTCATAAAAAAATCGATGGATAAATGAAGTTTAAAGGTACATAAATATTAAACTATTTGCCTAAAGAGAGGAGAAACTCAATTAAAATTACATATTTCTTACACCGGCAGGAGAGTGTTGGTTGCTTTCAATTTTTGAAATAATGAGCATAGCTGTATTAGTACGGAAGTTCATTGAGTACGGTAATAAATATTCCAGGAAAAACACGCATTGTGAATGTGGCTCAGATAATACTGTCTTCATTCGTCCATTTAGGTATTAGGCTGAAAAGACTTAGGTATTCTTACAGACAGTAAATTAAATTTTTCCCAACACATACAAACCATCAAGTCCAAAGCAATATCCATCTTACGACTACTCTATCGTTTCACTGAATTAAATGACCCACAAGCCCTTCGGAACTTCTTTTCTTCTATCGTTCTTCCAATTCTTACTTATTCCTGCCCCATCTGGCCTATCTCTCCTCAAACCAATCTCTCATCTCTGGAATGTGTCTGTAATTTCTTTACTAAAATAGTTAAAAATAGATTACCGCATCTCCGTAATATGTCCACCTATATTATTCTCTCCTCCCTCTTCATACCTAATATTAGCACCCTTAGACTCACAGCAGATTCAAAACTAATTTATAGCATTCTCAATTCCACCATCGACTGCCTCGATTTGCCTTCCTTTGTCAACTTCAAAGTTCCATCCCGCCCCACCCGTTCTCATCCTTTACTTCATGTGCCCACTCCCAGACTTTCGATTACCAAACGTTCTCTGTTCTTCCGTCTCTCCTCGCTATTGAACTCCCTCCCACAACACATTGATCCCTTTGCACTCCCAATTAAATCGTTCATTAGATTTTCTATTTCGCATCTGTCCCCAGAATAACCTTCCCTACTATTTGTTTCCTGATACTTTTTTTTTATTATTTTTTTTCTTGAATATGTTATAAAATTTATGTACTGTTATTGGCCATTATAAAATGGCATCATCGCTGTATGTGGTTTTCTTTCCTTAAAGTAAAAATAAAATAAAAAAATAAAAAATAAAACGTTTCTATAGAGTTGATGAACGAGAATGAATGTAATAATAATTAATATTCTTTCTTACTAGTCTTTATTGGGGCGAAATTACGGCAATGATGTCCATTCTGCCATCTAACCCCTCGTAAAAATAAACACATAAAACATGTAATGGTCGATACCTAAATCAATTACAATCTGAGGTTTAAAAAAATTAAAGAATAAAACTTCAACGAATTAAAGAATGATGAATGAAAAATAAGATAATCGACTAAGGTAGCAGTCAATTTCTTTCATTGAAAGGAACAAAAAGTGAGTTTAACCTGAATATATGGACTTAGTATTGTCTATATAATATATAGTATTTAGTACGGAGATATTTTTCACGACCACAAACAAATCTAACGAACAAATTATTTAAAAAAATTCGAATCTCAGCAATAAAAAGTTTTCATGAACTAAATATTTTATCGTTTACAATATTGTTTTATTAAAATGACCGTTTATAATTTCAAAAGCTGGAAGCACAAGTCTGATGATGAATGTGGATTATGATATATACATGAAACATATTGGGTAATTTATCTTCCAATGCCAGTATATAGAGTTATAATTCTCATAACACACCTAAAATTCTGAATTAACTGTCCAGCTTTATAATCATTTGTGTGCGTGTAATATGTCACTACCCGCTTGAAAGAAATTCACTGCATTGCGCTTAAAAGCATGAGGTCGGAATATCTCTTTATGGCTCTACAAATATATGTTTCATATCGTTTAGAGAGAAAGCAGCACTACTACAACAGAATACAATAACTTCATAAATTAAATCTCAATGTGTGAGAGGGAACCTTAGGAACTGGATTGGACCCATGAAATGTTCCGGAAAGGGTACCTAAAGGCGTTGCCCGCTGAAATTTCACTGCATCAGAAATTCCGGTCCAAGTGAATGATTTCTTTTATTTTATTTCTGCTTAGGCACATTTCATATTTGTAAAACTGGTTTTTGACGGAAAAATCGCCACAGTACGTCATACTGTGAATATAGTTGCGCGTAGGTGTAATTTATCGTAAAATAAAGAATTTATCCAAGAATTTCAAAAATTTGCGAAGAACTGGAAGTTTTTTACTGGAATTTAAATGATAAATTCTTGATCAAGCACTTTAAATCCTGGAATTTTTCTTTGTCATATCCCCCCTGGAGTTTCTATTACCATCACAGGCATGTTGCTCAATAAAGATACGCTTAAATGAAAACAGTTGACAAAGTAGAACACGATAAAACTCTTCATTTTGTTCATTAATCATCCTTCTGTTATAACCCTTACTCAGTATTATCTCTTATTACACATTATCGTCCACCTCCACAATTCCCTTTTTAACTTTTTCCTCACCCCTTCCCCTTGATATTTTCATTCATCATTAATTTCTATTCAATCTCAAATCATCTTTACACTGCCCAGCCAATTTTTGCTCTTGATTGTGGTCTTGTTAACCACTTAGCACGTCGTGCGACACCAAACTCTTCACCAATATTTTCTCGACGTTTCTACTCTGATTCAAGCAAGGAGTTTTTCTTATTGGACGAGACTTTCTTTCACCTTTAACTATGAAAATAATAGTGCAGGTAGGAAATATTTCATCAATACCTACTCTAACCGGTGAAAAAAAATCAATCCATTCTTCACTATATGTCAATTTCTGTCTTAGAAAATGCTAAGTGGTTCTATTGCATACAATAGGAAAATATTAGTTCGTATCGGCATTCACTTCGTTGAAACGGTTGATATCCATGTTGAATAAAAAGATGAATGCTACACATGTGAAAATTGTACCATTGATCTTTTTATTTAACATGGAATTAGGAAAACAGTGTTCAAGCAATTCTTGGGCCACTTCATGGTCTGCATGAATAATAAAATATTCATAGTCATATCATAAGTATAGATAAAAATGTCTTTACACCACTAAGAAAAGGTATTCAATTGCACTTTACCTTTTAGCTTAAACTCAGTGAACGTAGACATAATGCATCATACTAGATTGACCGTTTCCAGGTTCCGTTTGAAACATTACCTAATGATGCTCACAATTTTTTTTCATGCAAGAGCAAGAGACATTTGAGAAATTGACAAACCTAAAAAAAGCGCGTGTGATTTATCGGATATTTGAAAGAAATACTGCACCAAATCCTCATGGGCGAATGCTGGTGCTCATTATAGGTATTAAGATCAGAGATATATCGATCCGGAATCAACGAATAAGCAGAAAACGAGGCTAAACATCCCACAAGTGTTGATGCACGATGGTCACTGTTATGCTCAATCTCCGAGGAAATTATATTGATCGAAAAATATCCCTCCTCATATGTAATTACAGCGAAAATTTAAATAGGCGGAGTACATCACACCTCACCTCTTGCGACTACGTCCCCTCACTTTGGAGTGAAACCTGATTCTGCCGTCAGATTTGCACATTATAGACAGCTTTTGGTGCATGGAGTCACGGTGCTATGCGGCTCTTCTAGCGTAAAGGCCTGCAGGTACGTATTGATGGCCACGTGTGGGGAAACGGTTCACTGGAGGAAAATCTCGTGGTTAGCTTGCTGAGGGGAGGAAGGGCAGACATGCAAGGGAGTGGAGAAGTGGCCGACTGCTTAAATAATTCATAATTCATAAAAGTCGGGCGGCGTTTCAGGGAGGCGTGCCGAATGGCTAGGTGCCAACGAGGGTGAAGACCCTGGCATCATTCCAAACACCAACAGGCCAAGTCAAAAATTCTCCTTATAAATACGACCTTAAGGAATCCAGTTTTAAGCAAAAGGCGGCCGAGATTCCGGGAAATTGTCGCCTTAAACTTAGATAGAGGCGGGTCCATCTTTTGGATAATCGGACAAGAGGCCTGGGATCATGCTGTAAAATTAGTCGCTGCGGCGAGGAAAGAGAAAATGAAATTTTAAATTTTAGGTCGCCAAGATTATGCAGAGTGATAAAACGCGTGTAACTTGGAGAAGGACATCTGAATAGCTTCCCAAGAATTGAAACGGTTAAATAAATTTTGTTACACAAACCTTGAATTAGTAAAATAAACTAATAAAGTATCACCACGATAGTATTATAAGGTGAAATATTGATTTCTTGTTTTCTTCTTCTCTCCAAGGCTGTTTCTGTTTTACTCTGCTTGAAAGTTTGCTGTAGGTATTCCTAGCATGTGCTTTTAAAAATACAATCAAAAATCACAAATGGGAATGGTATGACCAGTGAAGCAAAATTTTTATGAAATTCAGGACACGTGCTTTACTATCGATACATTTAGTGTATACAGCTTTGAATTATTCCCAATTACTTAACAGGTCATACTTATTAAAATAAATTTAACTATTTTTAATATTTTACTGATCGAAGTTCATTATAAGAGCCATTGTAGGGGGATTTATTGCGCTCTGGAATGGGTATGGTGCACATTAATTTTTGAAGCTAAGTTGATACCAAAGTTATTTGCATTCTTCACATGTAGAATGAACGAATAGCAAATATTATAGAAACTATTTATGCAGTAGGAAAGACTAATGAGCTCAAGAATCCTGTTTCTGGCTGTCATTTCGATTTTTCTGCATGTAAACAATTAATTTGTAATTCATTATATACTAATGCAAATTGATATAACCCATATCAGAGCTTGAAAGGCACACTGATATGTAAAACGATGGTGGAATGCGTTTGGGACACTTGAAAGGATCATGGAAACGGAGATTGAAGAACCTATAGCCTTACATACACAAAATTCTTCGACTAAGTAGCATTTATTGATAATAGAATAAGTGGAAATAATAAGTAAAATTTTGTCCTAGAGTAAATGAAAGAAATAGTTTTTCCACATTCCAAGTTATCGCATTATTGTAACGATAGTTAAAGAAATGCCTCATAAATTGGAACATGGGTAATCTTTGGAATATTGCGGTATAATTCCGGTATAATATAAATATTTCCTAAATTAAGTAAACATGGGAATTATAAACATATTTTTCTGTTGAAATGGGAAATTCAATAAACCTATACAACAGAACAAAATTTCATTGCCTTTACAAATAATGGAAAGGAGTTTGGTCCCCTCGTACTACACATTATACGGCAGTACCTCTATGAAATTCAATGAATTGATTAAACAACTAGAGAGTGCGAATGCTATCAGTTTGGTAAGACAGCAGTCATGGCACCAAAGTTTTTCAATAAAAAAAATTTCATGGATTCCTACAATCATTGAAGAAATTATTGTGTGCGCTTGTTAATGAAGGTGGAATGGTGCGTAAGAACACATGGCAAATCGACCCTGTAGCAGATGCTGCTGAGGGAACTACGGGAGTAATTTCAGTAACGTACACGATATGAGTCGCAGGTTTCTCGGTTATCCGTACCACAGACGTTCCACAGTACATGAAACAATAGGGCCCGGAAGAGTGGGAGTGAAAGAGAGAGAGAGAGAGAAAGGAGGAGAGTAGACGACGTGGGTGGAGGGAACGAAATGACATCTTCTCCGCTCGTCTACGTGGGGTATTAAAATCGAGGCAGAGAGTAAAGGCGCACGGGAGATAGGAAGACTTGAGCCCGCCACGGAGGGGAGGAAGCAGCGGGGGAGGTCTCGATTTTCACGGAAACGTGCATGCAGTCCCGACTCCAGACTGCCGTCTTTTGTGTGTCGGGAGGCAAGGAAGGTGGCAACGTTAAGGGGTCGGGACCGGAGTCATTAAGTCCCTCGGTCCCGCTCACGTAATGTGACCTGGGACTGCGACGCTCAACTCCCTTCATCTGCGAACACAAACACGCACACCCACACACGTTCCCCGCTCACGACTGCTCGAACGCCCATTTACCCTCACCCTTTCCCCACCCAATACCCCCGTGAATGTACACTCATACACGTAACCCACCCTTACGAGTCAATACAATCACCATAGCCGATGAGAAAGCGCAAGGAGGCCCTTTCATAGCGACAGACGATGGCCACTAGTCCCATAACATTGAATCGGTCACCCTCATCTGATAACGAACGCATTTTGCATCCACGTATCAATTTTTCTTTAATTTTTGGACAAACATCTCTCCTTCCTCGTCAATCCACATGGTTATGTTCTATCTTCATCTTTCTTTACCCATGTTTGCAGCTCCATCAAACGCAAAAGATGCTTCGAAGTTTCAAGTAACTCGGTTTTTTAGGTTCTTCGATGTATAAAAGGAATGATTAATTTTAAACTATTGACTCCAAATGTTGCACGTACCCTTATGAATTGCAGAAATAAAGGTAAACGACGACTTAATAAATTAATTTCCTCAATAGGTTTATTACAGTAAATAAAGTATTTACAAATTTGAGCATTGGGAGCTTATCAGAAACATTGAAATCACAAAAAAAAGAAAATACTAATACATATATTGCATCGCCGTCAATGACATTTGCGTTTGGATACAAATGTTTTTTGATTACGCATCTCATTTAAGGCTATTTATCATTACGAGTAACTTTATATCATGGCTTATTGGACAGTTCGTTTATTTTAATCCAGAATCTTATCTCAACATTTTCATCATTTATAACAATTAAACCGATGAAAGCTTTGACATAAAAAACAAAGCATTTTTAAAAATGTATCTGTGCTTGCTGAAACCCACAGAATTGGTTGACCACTACTCTGAATTACCAATAATCTATGAGGAGCAATAAACTACGAAGGAATAATTGGGTAGGGTAAACATTCATTAATGCCTTATGCATACTCTTGTCTAATCTTGACTCAAAAATTCTTTAAATTCCAATTTGAATAAAAGAGCAAGAAACCAGCTTGGTTATATGCTTCATAATAATATATATACAGATTGTATACAATATACGCTTATCCAAAACTGAGTGGCAGCAGAATTTTACTCCTGACTACAGAACTCACTACTGACTTCAAAGTGATTAAATTATTAGAAATCACGTTTTAATGGACAAAAGTGAACTTGTGGAAGTATAAAAGCATAGCATGTCGGTATATATCGTATTAGGCAATGTAGAGCTGAGTATACAATGACAAAGAAAATGCCGTAGGATTTTTGCAATTGATCTGACTTGCATATAAAACGGAAGCAAATTGCCATCCCGCCGTCAGTGGCCATCTCAACCTCACAGCCTGACACAAAATTTTCCTATTTATATTTCACATACCTATTCAGTTAAATTACTCGCATGTATAAACAATTCCATAAAGAGTATATATTAAGAGTACACGTGTTATTTAATGATTATCTTGTGAAGGAGATTTAAAATGTATGCAGAAAATATCACTTCCGCCAAGGAATTGGAAGCCAGGGACTCACTGAATGATGCAAACTGTGAAAATATACGTATACGTCAATCCCAACTGACTCGTTTTTTTCCGATTTCCCATTCATCCTCATATTTCATTACTCGTCCATCTGATATCCCCTACCAAACGTTCTTATGGTGGATTGTACTTACATAATATATCTACACGGGTGAGAAATCGGCTTTGAACTTGAGGTCTAAACCTAAATGCATGAATATTTTCCACCACTCATCTACCGGGATGGAAAATATTCACCACCAAAGCCTGTCGCGTCGAGTCCCCGCAGGAAGAAGGGAAATCTCTCGTGGTCCATCCAGCCCCTGGCCAAGCCCAGCATCCGACATCCCAGGCCATTCTCGTAATCTGGATCTCTCACTCCCCGCGCGCTATGAACGGATCCTCGCATGCGGCAAAAACGACCTTACAACACCTCAAGCGGCTTAAGCCGTAACTCTTGAGAAAGCAGCCGACCCAGTCGGTCCTCCTCTTTATTGCTCCCTTCCTGGTGCGCGGGCCTCCATTACTATGGGCCTCTCGAAACGTAGGTACAGTCCTTTAGTAATATACATCCCGATCTAAACCTTCGTCTCCATACTTATTGCCGATGATATTAAGGTCTTCAATAAAGTGAGTAGAGTTGATGATTGTCTAATTGCAAGAAGATTTGGACAATCTGATTAAATTGTCTTATGAAAAAAAAATTATTTTAATGTAGAGAAATGTTACCGATTGACATCTTGATTTCAAGAAAGCCTTCGACACTGTTAATCATGGTATTTTGGTCAGGAATCTCCACTACATTGGTATAACTGGTACTTTGCTAAATTGGCTATCGTCATACTCAACTGATCGAAAACAATATGTAACCTATAACAAACGTAAATCTGATGAGTATTCTGTAAATTCAGGGGTTCCACAAGGATCTAATTTAGGACCTCTCTTATTATTAATTTTTGTGAATGATTTACCCCTATCGTTACAACACTCTCAATGCTTAACGTTTGCCGATGATATTAAGGTCTTCAAAAAAGTGAGTAGAGTTGATGACTGTCTAAAATTGCAAGAAGATTTGGACAATCTGATTAACTGGTCTTATGAAAACAAAATTTATTTTAATGTAGAGAAATGTTACCGGCTGACATACTCTACGAAGAAGATTAATGTCAATTATGAATACGGAATGGAAGGTTTATCATTAAAGCAGGTACATCAAATAAATGACTTAGGGGTTATATTTGATTCTTCTATGTCTTTTGCTCCACATATCCTTGACATAGCTCTCTCAGCTCAAGGGATATTGGATTTTGTAATCCGAATGTGTAAGTACTCTGAGTCTGAGAAATCTATCAAAATGCTGTATTACTCAGATGTAAATTGGAGTAGGCTTCTATAGTGTGGAATCTTCACTGTAAGAACAATGTTCAAATATTGGAGAGGGTTTAAAAAAGGTTTTTGCGCTATCTATACTATACCCAATATAATGTTTATCCAATACATGAAAATTATGGTTGCTACGAAACCTTGGTAAAGGTGTTAGATTTTCAAATTTTGCAAAAAAGAAGAACCATGCGTGATCTATCTTACGCATATAATTTACTTAATACTGGATAAAATAGTGGCTTAATTAGCAAAATTAATTTCGTAGTGCCTAGTAACAATGTTAGGTTAAAAAGGAAATTTAAGTTTAGCATGGTAAAGTCAAATTACTGTGAAAACTCACCACTGAATAGAATGTGCCGATCATTTAACATGTACTGTGAAAAAATTGATTTATGCCAACAAAGAAGTCTCTTGTGTTAATTGATATATGATATAGTTTCTAGATATGTTTCGAGATTCCTGTAAAATTCAATTGATTCCAATGTGTTTTATATCTTTTGTTTTGCTTTGTTTACCCTGTAATTATTTTGTTGGGCAAGTGTTAAACTCTATAAAAAAAAAAATAAATAAATACCTTCTTCGCTTCGTCGACCCATTTCTTTCCTCCTTTCCTTTCACGGAAACTCACCCAAAAAACACACGCTAGTGTAAATCCACCTGCCGTCCCTCTACTCGACGATATCCTCCCCATATTTATCACTCCGCCCCCAGCCTCGAAGGGGAAATCCTGGATGTGTGAGGGAGGGTGCAGGGGGAAAGGATTACGGGTAGGGAAAGCAGTTTGGGGGTTGGGAGGGGATTTCTGGTCGCAGATGGAGCGGTGAGCGTGGTGAAGGCTGCTCGGCGATGAAAAGCAAAGAGTCGATAGAGTCAATCGATTCCTCGACTTGAATCGCAAGCTCCTCCCCTCGTATCCGCTCGCCAAAATATGAGCATTGACCGTACTCGAATAGGGGAATCAGATTTCCGACCGGGTTCCACCCGAAATTTTCCGCCATGCTGAAAATTATCCATTCAAACGTTCACCTGAACAGAGGTCCTTGAATCTGAAATCTGAATTGAGGTTCTGAAATCAGTGCTTGTAACTGCTTCCGAATCATATCAGCAATATGCGTATTATCTTCATGAAACTTTGCAAAAAATACTTTTAACATAGCAACTGGACGCCATGTTGTAATACGACAATCCGACAAAGTCGCGGAAATGGAAATAAGAATGGTTAGTCTTTTCGGAGCATTAACGCAGGAAAAAATTTGGTGAGATCTGATTTAACAACGTGGTGGATGGCCCGTTGACACGGTATTTTACGCATTTTACGGATGTGTCATCAATAAAATCAATCCTAATCTACAAAACTTGCAATATTTTAAGAGCTGGCTTCATTGGTGGCAATAGAAGGACCTATTTCATTATGCATTTCAGATGCAATCTATTCCATGACCTCGTCATATGACGAGGTCATGGAATAGATTGCATCATAACAGCATTAAATTAAGGTAAATATTTATATTTCACTTTTTTGGGGCACCAAAGTGCGGAGCAAAAATACTGTTGAAATAAATAAATAAAACAGGGAATAATAATTTAACACATTAAAATTACATTTAAAACACTTCGTATAAATGCCATAGAAATACTTTATTACCCGATAGATTTCAACGCACAGGTTTTATTTTCAAGGGCTATTGGTCAACCTTAGAAAACATGGACTATTTATAATTCATTCGGGGTTAGGGGGATGGGACTCAAATAGAAGGGGGAGAGGATTTGAGATCGAAGGTGAAGAGGGGGGGGGGAGGGGAGGAAGGTAAACTGCATTAAGGTCGATAGTGAGAGTACCATTGGAGGCAGGAGTCTTCCGGAGTTTGGGTGTGGAAAACAATTCAGTTTTCAAAGTGGTTAAAAACATAGGTGAGCCTTTACAAATCAGTAAGGTAATATAGAATTCATAATTTACTGTGCACAGATTCAAGCGCTATAATTCACAATCCAGCTGTGAAGAGGCAAGAATAAACGAACAAGTGAGACAAGGATGTGAATTATCTCCCGTAATGTTGAATATATTCAATGAGAGAGCCATCAATGAAATCCAAGAAAAGTCTTCTGGGTTGAATATTCACGGAGAAGAAATTAGGATGCTGCGATTCGCTGACGACATAGCACTCATAGCAGAGATAGAGAAGGAGCTGAATAAGATGCTAACAACCATGGAAGGGACAATGACTAGACATCAGATAAAGATCAAGAAGAAGAAGATTAAGATATTGGTGTGCAGTAAGAGAGAAGAGGCCAAAACCAACTTTAAACTAGGGAAGCAAAAACTGGAAGAGGTGAAAGAGTTCTGTTACCTGGGAAGCCGAGTAACTAACGATGAACGAAGCAAGAAAAGAATAGTCAGTAGAATACCTCAGGCAAAGAGGGAATTCTATTAAAAGAAGTACATACTTACATCTGGAAATACACGCATAGAAGTAAGCGGTCATTCCACTTCAGTTCACCCAGCCCAAGACATCCACTGACTCAAAATTTTATGAAATTTTTGTTAGTAGCTACTATTACCAATTTACATGCAGTACCCAAGTAAAATATTTTCCGCACTCATCCTCATTGTAAGATATGAAGGGCAACAGTTTGGGAAGTTTGCTCAGAATTGTCGTTAGTGGGATTCAAATTTCAGAGTATAGGGAACAGGGTAAAAAATCATTTCCCAGTAGCCAATTAACATATCACCATGAAGTTTGTATCTCTTGTCCATGTAAGTAGGTAATATTTCAAAAAATATTTTTATTATCATTGCATAGATATGCTAGCCACTGCTTTATCATTAGTTGTTAATTAACCAAGTTTTTTAACTCAAAAACATTACTTCATATTTCTACAATATCACCCTATGGCAGAGCAGTTAACTCATCCAATTTTTTATTGCACCTAAATACGTGCTCTAATTGAATGTGAAATAAAAATGGTTGTGTTTTGACTGACACTGGGAATATTTCAGGTTTTACTCTTTTTCTGACTCGGTGAGGGGGATTTTGTACTCACATTATCCATATCGTAAGTATGATCTTATCCAAATGCATACCTTTATGAGGCAATATTTGAATAATGGTCAGTGAATGAAAGGCCTGGCGTCTAACAATAATATTTGGCTTGCGGAAACCGAAGGGCAAAGAGCACAAATGTTTAAGCAACTGCGAATGAATGAACTGTAGTCACACACGTCAGCGGTCTTTGAATATGGAAGATTATTAATGCGACATTCAAGTACGTTTGGAGCGATTATTACAAATGTTTTCTGAAATGACAAATAGTCACAACCTCTTTTCCATTTTTTTTCATCCATCACACATGCAATGCTTAGAAGAAGAATAATTCCTATACCAGTAGTTTTGGCATTTTGGTTAAGTACACACATACGAAGAAAGTTGTAACCTTGCCATATAAAGTCCTATGAGGCTTCAAAATCTAAGAATTAGATTATGAGAGGAGAATAAAGAGTAGAGAGATCCATAAATTATTGATGATTCTTTAGTGAATCTATTACTTGATATCCGATAACAACTGAGCTGATGAACGCTGTTTCTGCTTTTTAAGTGCATATTAGTTGTTATATTGGTTGCCCGAAATAGTCAAAAAGCCAGATAGCCAAGCTTAGATGAGTCAAATATTTTGATAGAGTAAATGATGAGGGCAACTAATGAGAAAATCCAAATAGTACGTCAAATTTGGGGTAATTTACAGGAAAAAAATACTAGAAATTTTCAATAACGCTCAAGCACTTTAATTAAGAATATATTCTTAAGATCTTTTCCCTGATCAAACTGGTGTATCGGCTAGAGAAATAGCCTCTCAATCCGGGGATCCCGTCTGGAATTCCGTAAGCGTAATATAGTTTTTAATGCTAAGCCTGCCCTTGAACTTACCTACCCTTACTTAAACGCCTTGTGGAGAATATTCGAGTTCACTATTCCGTCCATTGGATGGAACTTTAAGCCGTCGTGCTCACGACATATTTCGTTAATAGTGGACTAATACCGACGCCGGGTTTCCCTTCATCCTTCCTCCATACCCATACATTCGGATCTTTGAACCATTTTATGCTCATTCCATGCTCATTCCACTAGCAATTATTTTTAAAGACACTTTTGGGTGATGGTGCACACTGGAATACCGCATAGTGATAGTTACATATTATCTCCATCTCAGAAACAACCTGCATAGTGTAATAATTTACGCCATTTTTGCTCTAGGATTCTGCCATCCCTGTCAATCATAAAAATTCATACATATGTTTTGCATTCCTTCCCTAGTAAGGCCTCGTTTAGGCCTCAGCTGATCGCAATGGGGCATCAGATTCATTAGGTGTAAATTGGGATGCATACAATCCAGGATATCACCACAAACCGCTTTGTTTTTATCCTAGTATACAATATGTATTTTGGAATGAAAACTAGAAAAAAACTAGATACAAGTTCGTCATAAAAAAAATAGGGAACCAAATAGAAATCTGGGATCAAACTATTTGAAAAAATGCCTTAAAGAGGATGAAACGAACTGAAATAAACGGAATTAATTTTAACCAAAAAATATAAAATAAACTCCTTAAGATTGGTGACAATTATAATCAATAAAATCAACCCCAATATACAAAATTTGCAATATTTTAAGAGCTGGCTTCATTGGTGGCAATAAAATGACCTATTTTATTATGAACTTGAAAATTCATTCTACGATCATACCTGATCTTTTGCATGAAGTATCTTTCTTCTAGTTTATTGATCAAACGATGAATTTAATTGTTCTTCATCACATTTTAGCCTAGTTGCCAATTAATAGTGCTGAGAATTTGTCATTCATAAAAACTGAAGTTAGGAAACGAAAATTAATGATCTGGAACTTTGAAATTCGTATATATTGTTTATTTACTAGGATATACCTTTTAAAAATATTTTTATCGCCCTTTCAGATAATTTTATATAATACGGAGTTTTGGGAAAGAAGAAGATTTATTTTTACTGAAAAGGAGTCTAACCAAATAAAATAAAACAAGGAAGGAAACTAAAAAAAGAAAGAAAAAAACAAAGGAAATTGATATATACTGAGTAACGTAACACCGCTACGCCAAGAGATCGAACTCGTAAAATGGTTAGGTTTTCTTTAAAATATGAACAATCATTCGTAAAATATTCAAAACTAGTACCATCTGCTTATTTTATGGCAAAAATGTTCATTAAAAAGTGTATCAGAACTGAGTCACCTGCCGAATTCATTATTTAGTGAATATATTTTAATCTCGACTGAAGTATATAGTGTTGTTTCTATCAAACACAAAAATAGCAGATAACATATTTTTTATTTAGCATTAATTTACCAGCGGATGGACGTTTCGTGCATTGTTTTTAAAAATATAACTATTCTTTCAACTATACATACCCATTAATGAGATTCTAAATTAAGTTTTATTTTTTAATATGATTCTGATTCCTAATTCCCTTTTTACGAATTCATATTACTGGGCTTTAGTCCAAGCTCAATATTTAACTATATGTATTTTTTATACATTGAAATACAAAGTCGGCAAGCATTCATATTAATCTCATTATTTACACGTTTACAGTTTGTTTACACTGTTATATTGCTTTTAGCCTTCTCGCGAAATGAATTCATGCATTCAGTTTTTATCTATGCACATGGGACGCTGGTACTTTGAAGCGAGGTGTTTTATAGACCAACAGTATTTGATCAAAGTAATGGATACAAAACCGTATTACACCATTTTAAAATTCGCTACAATAAATAAAATTGGGAAACTCCGATACATCTATTTTGAGTTCGAATCAAAAGAGTACGAAAACTCAATATTCGAGGTACGGCCGCTATTTGGTGGGGAAAGGTATTTTGGTACTTACTTTGGAATTCATAATGGTTGGCTTAGTGGAAATATCCTTTTGGTCTAGCACATAAGTAACATGTGGTGCGTATGAAAATGTGTCAAGTATTCAGAGTGTCGTATTAAATTCTCTTCAAGTAGTCAGCTGGGGTATCCGAAACTGTTACGACGGTATTTAATAGTACGAACCTTGCCTTCGCCTCCAAATGCTTTCACCTGCTTAAGCGGTTTGTTAGGGCCAAAAAATAGCTCCTTCCTTGTTATTGCAAGGACTTATTATTTTCTTGCTTGTAATCTCGATTTGAGAGCTCCTATTGCCTTCTAAGCATGAACAAAACCATGGGGATGTCAATTAAGTTATTTCAAATAGCTGGGATATATGAGGTCAATACACATTGGGCTATTACACCTGGACTACTAAGAGATCGCATTTAATATTGAAATAAACTCAACTACAGTCCATAGTTTATTATTTTTCTAAAATTAATATCAAATTTTGAAGCACTTGGCAGAGAATAAATGTCTAGCTCTTCAATCAAGCTGCAACATCTGCCAATGTTTTGTCCACTTTAAAGGTGAGAAACGGAATTTCATGCAACATTGTCTTAATGTATTCGAAATTACTATTTACTTATTTTATAAAGAGACCTTAAAGCAGTATCAACACACCAATAGGAATTAATACTCAGCTATGATGTATAAAATACCTCGAAGTACACAAAATAAGTGCTTGTTGGTAATATTTAAGTGACTGTAGAGAAGTAGAAAATTGTATTCATGAATGTAAGGTACACTTTGATGGAAAGCAATCCGTATTTCGGAATATGATTTTTACTTATTCTAATGTAAAGACAATTAAAACTGAGGCAGAATACTTCTTGTAGCAACAGATCGCCTCATTAAGACGAGTAAATACGACACGCGAGTAAATTTGACATTTTGCACCAAAATTGACCAGCATTAACCATTGATTTCGCAGAGTGGGGTCATTTACCATATGTTTATATTGCCGAATATGATAGAGTTTGTAAAATAAAAAGACCCGTATTTTTTCGTTTTATGATCAGTAAATTATTTCTCGAGTTATAAGAGGCGAAAAACTTATGTTTTTAACCCTTTCGGAAAAGTGGGTGTGGTGCAACCTCTGACGCATAACGACTTCGTCCAATCACAACTGAGCCCGCGAAGCAACTTCGCCTTATCGCAAAGGGGGGAAACAGTTGCCTCTCCCAATGGGAGCGATTGCAACAGGATCTGTGCAAGCAGATCTTCCGAGCACCCCCCTCCACTCCCTTCCCTTCCCCTAAGAGCAGTCAAGGATTGGAGGAAAATGACGTCCATGTTATCAAAGCAGCTTTTTCGGTGAGCGTCATCTTTTGCTTCTTTTAATTTTTGATTTATGAGTGAATGTTTGTGGTTAGAAGATTATTTTTTTCAATAAAATTCTTTCTTCGTTTGCATTTAGCGATTTCATGCACAAAATTGTGGTTTCTGTTCCAAGTAAACGCACCCATTGGGTAAAAGGACGTTAGGTCCTCAAGAAATGAAACGGAGCCCGTATTCATTGAACAAAATTACAATGAAAAGATATTTGTCTGTTGTGAGTCTCTCCTTCCTTCGAGCAAGTGATCTGGCAAAATGAAATTGCCCAAAGGCGACCAAAATCAAAAGTATTCGAGAAATGGAAATGAAAGATCCAAGAGTGTGGATTCAATCATCAACGTACACTTAAGATACTGTGTTATTACCCCTCCAATCTCAGTGTTCATTTGAGCATTATTGAACGTATTCGTTACCATCTGTTTCTCTCTTTACCTTCTCATCCTACGCGATTTCATCACTGCACCGAAATAGACTCCATGCGAAGTCTCCATTTTATTTTCCGCTCTACTTTTAGGGTAGCACGATGAAGCTTAATGAAAACTCAACTATTGGGGCACAGAAAAAAGAATCGACTCAGTTCCCAGCAGAACGATAAAGGAATCAGTATCCATTTTGACGAGAATTGAAATCAGTCCTCATTTTCAATTTGTACATTTCATGTATTTTCCCCTTGATTGAAACAATCTTCTTCAAGAATTCCTCATCATGCGCTTCGCAGACCTTTCCTACACTTAAAGAAAGGTAGGAATGACTGCAAATTCGGCACTTGCCAGAGGAATAGTAGTTCATCTTTAATTAAATGAAGCCTTTCGATAAAAACCTCACTAAATGAAAGTATTTTAATCCGGCCATGCTAGCTTCAAAAGAAGAAAATTGAAACTAATACTTTATTGTAATTGGTGATTTTGTTATACTTTTATGTAATTAGTGAGAATTGTAACAACATTTCTAGGTGCGCCAGGTATAAATTTACTTTTGATTACGTTATTGATAATTTATAAAAATGTATTCAATTCATAAGTTTCAGTTCAACTCAGGTACAAACATTCACTCAACAAACAACATGCTACGCATAAGTGGTGCCGTGGTTTCCAATTGCTATATTTAGGAGAAGAAAATTATTGAATATAGCAATACCATAGCTCATACTTCAGAGTAATTTAAAGATCAAAATTATTTCCTAATTAATTTAAGTGAATTTTCTTGTTTGATGTAATTTTCGATAAATTTTCATAGATATGACACCCTGTGCTTCTTTTAAGTCTCTTTTTAATTTCCCCCGTGGTACTTCTTTTCCTATCTTACCCAGAACATATCCTTTAATTATTTTTGCTGTTTGTCGTATCTATGATGCGGCTAACATAATGTAATGCACTTATTAATATAATATCTATATGCCTTCTTCGATGCTATACTTCTCCTTAGATTTAATAGTTATTTTGAACTGCCTAGGTGGTGTTAGTGATGCTTTATCGCAACCATATTTTCATTTATTTTAAACTCCTTTCTTCAATCATGAGCTTCCATGGATGTTTTCAAGTCCTATTCCGCACTAATAGGCGCGTCATACCGGGAGAACAGGTATAAGGATAGGAATGGAAGGGATGGGGCCATTTGCACTACATTACATATATATATATAAAATTTGTAAACTTCCTTCTTTGTTCATTTTATAATTTAGATGATGAAGTTTCATTATTTTTGATTTGTTATTCCTCTAGGAATATGGAACAAAAATTTAAGATTATATTTCTCTCATTCAGTGAGATGATAGAGGAAAATATTCCTTTTCGGGAATAAAACCACGGCCCCTTGGTTTGCTGTTATAAGAAGCAGATCACTACGCCACCAAGCATATCTAATACAAACCATGGTGTAATTAAAATTCAGCGAAGCGTAATTTAATCTTGAATGCTGAAAATCAATTACTCTATTTACCGGCCGAACAAAAATACGCAGTTTATTCTGATTCCAGCGGCAATTATTTTTGTAGACGAGAATACTCTCATATTAAAAATGTTTCATTAAATATTATGGGCACAAATAAATATTTCTTGAACGACCTGTAATATAATCAGCAATTATTATTTATAATAAAGCTTCTTATTATTTTATAACCAACCTAAATTGGATATGGAGTCTTGAATTTTGAAAAATTAGGGAGGAAAATGTCAATTAAGGCATTTTAGTCCATAATTGACTGGTGTATGCTAATGAAAACGGAAAAAAAGCTGACGGATCCTTAGATAATTAAATCTAAAATTAAAATTTCAAAAAAACACTTCAAACTACTGAAATTAGATTGCTTAGCTGGAAAATCGCGGTAACAGTCGCAACGATATAACAATTTTGGATTGAGGTTAGAAATTTATATGGATGATAAACACTCATCGTAATAGAAGTTCATTCTATGACGATTTTTTTCCGCGACCATATCAAAGAATTTTTAAATTAATTTGAGGACTTCTAGAAATAATAACTTTCAATGGTTGTCATTCTAAAAGATGATCCACAGGTAAACACACCAGCTTATATCGACATTACCGGGATTTAGTTGGCTTTTTTTGGGCAACAATAGAATAGTGAAGGAAAACCGGGCGTTGCATTTTTCTACTCCTAGAACAACCACCAAGTGCTACATCACCCACCCAATTGCAACACTCAAATATACCTCCAAATGGACAAAGTACTGCACTTAAAATGCTCTCCGCAAGTTGGGCCCGATATATCAATTGAAAAAGAAAAACCTCTGAACTTCCAGAAATCTCAAATGGGCCATTGAGATTAGGAGTTAGTTACCTGCTACAGCATACGAAACACATGATCAGTTACAAGAAATATAAATACAGTCAAAACCAAATGTTTGGTGGCAAATGATTACGTAAGGCTTATTTATTACGCACATCCATATGCCAGTCATAGTTGAAGGAAAATCTTTCCTATGTATCTAAAAAAATCATTAGCATTAAAATATATAGCACTTCCTGTCAGCCGTAAATACGATGAGATTATGAATTGTGGTCGTAAGTGAGGATATGAATTGTGAGTACATGAGCAGATAGGGTAAATAATTAATTATAATTGTTTTTCGCAATCTTTTAATGATGGATTGCTTAACGTACATTAATGAGGTTGGAATTATCCCTGGCTAAAACGCACTTTCGCAATTTATTGTAGTAATATACTGATGTACTGTATTATTTACATAAGCGGGGCTTGGCAATACAATAAAATTCATTTCAGCACTTATGTTCGAAAATGTAGGGTAGCCTTACACTTCATCCACTAGGAAAATGAGCAGTTAGATGCACTTCATCACATCGTTGTATTAAAAAGTATGTAATTTCAGAATGAAAATACCACTTTTAGTCTACCAGAATATGAAATATACACGTTGAAGCAATTTAATTGCCACCACTTTCTAAGATTTAATTTTCGGAAAAAATTTACCCAAACGTTTTCTTTAATTAGGCCACTGCTGGTGAAGGGGTTTCATTAATTTTCAATTGAATTGGCTGGAAAAGAGGGAAAGCATAAAATACGAAACTTCTAAGATAGAAGTACCCGATAGAAATTGAGATTACACATTTCTTGCATGTGAAAACGGCCTCATGTTAGCCGAAAATATAAGTTGCGAATTGTTGGTGGGATTATATTAGAAGATGTACTCTACAATATCACTGGGTATTATGTATTATTGTCCTTTTAGGTTTGTGTGAGACAAAGTTGAGCAACCATAACACCAATGTTGTTAAAGAGTTCAATAACGGTCTCTTAAAAGCAATCTATAGACACAAAAGATTTAATAATTCTTCAGTGGTTGAAATAATACGATATTAATTAAGCAATAAGTCTAACTACTGCATGAAACCAAAAGTCAAAGGCAGGAGATCCTGATTAGAGAAGGGGGAAATGAAAGGGTGAAGGTGCTGAAAATCGCAATCAAAGGCAAAGTCAGCGCGAAATATAAAGGTACTATTGAAAATGAAGCGAGTGATGAAATTAATTCTGCTCAACGAGGCGTAAATATGAGCATCTTTATTCTTAAAAGCTTATCCTTTTAATCAGACGCTTCGAATGGATCCCTTAGAACGTGAAATTAAGAATTATGTACTTGGTAGTGGGGAATGCGCTCGAGGTAATTTCCAAACTTTCCCTTATTTCCCGCGAGAAGGCAAAGAGTTAGGATAATCCAGTCGGGCCTTAGGAGGGAAAGGAGGTGGATGGGAGTGGTAGGAAGGGGGGGTTTCTCCAATGGAGAAAGACGTCGTTACTCAGTTTCCCAAGGAGATTTTCGCGTTCCGACGCTAACTCACCGCCAAACCTCAATCTCCCTGCTGCACACGACGAGGCGTAACATTCGAATTTCGAACTCAAAGTCAAAATCAGCGATCCCCAGTGTTTGTTTTCACACGAGGATTAGCGGCGGAAAGGATTACTCTGATTCACTTTATTAGTGACCATTGAATTGGAGATATTTCACCATGGCAACAGGTAATCCTTTTCATCATTGCTCAGAATAAAAAAAAACTGTAAGATCGTTTGTATTCGGTGAAAAAAGGAGCCAATCAAACACGCACTCCTCAAAATTCCTCAGAGTATAAGAAAAGGATACTTAAATATCTAGTTACTCGTGTACAATAACACTGATCCTATATAGGACAGACATAATAAGAAATGTTTTCACCAATTCAACAAAAGATTCATACTCTTTGTACTTATAATTCACAAATTCTAGAACACCTTAACTTTGCGGATCTCAATATAAATTTAAAGCATTTTAAAGCGATTCAAAAATTTTTAAAGTGTCTATAAATCTATATGAATGATTGAAGCGTTTTTAACTTAACTGATAGAAACATCTAGCCAGAAATTGTGGGTTTGAGTCCCAGTCAAGGTGAATGACGTGTTTTTCTGTGACAATTATGCCAGATTTCACAGTCGTTTAGTTAACTACGCGACGTTACAAGAAAGGGGGACAGATGATACGAATACCGAATGGAAGTTCTACGAATCATGTTGTAGGTGTTCTATTCTCGAGACCACTTAATAGTAGCCAGGTAGGTAAAATGTGCCTGTTCATGAAAAGGTAATGGTTTTGAAACCCACCTCTGATATGCATGTTAAAATTAATAAATATACGTCACTATGTTAAAATATTAAATATTTATGTAAAATAAAATAGGAACGCACAATTTTCCATATTGTGAATGTGGTTTGTGTTGGATATAGAGTTCAAGCTTAGAGTAATGAGAGACGGTAATTTACGAAGATGTAAATATGATAACCCAGTGTTTTTGGGGCACTTGAAATCAAAATTTAACCATTGCTCTTGCCCTTGATTGAACATTTTAATTTTGGATGCCATAGGCCAACTAGTAATTATGATCTACCGCGATGTACCATACTGACCGTAAACCACGGTCGAAGGCTACTTTTCTAAAACCATTGCATAGCATTCCTATTGCATTTTTGATACAATATTGGGTCATGGTAGCCAAAAGTGAATAGGCACCCAAACTTCGAAGAACACACAGATTAAACTTAACAACCCGTGTTGAATGCTTCAGCTAATTTGATACTGTAACTTGAATTATTTTATTAATAACAACAGTCTTTTAAAGGAAAATGAATGCCAGCACCTTAAAAATTATGAATATAGGCATCCATTCCAAGCGATTCGTTGGTAACAAGACAGCGATAACAGAAGGAACTTTAAAATCAGATCAGAGACGCATGAAAAACTATGAGACAGGTGATGCTGCCAAAGTGTTGATCAAGTCTTGGATTGGCCTCACTCTTATAACCTGAGGATAAACATTTCTTACGTTGTATCCACACCAAATGAATCCCAATTCAGAAGTACCTTACATTATTTGGGACCAAAAATAGCTTGCCACAGAGAATGCAAGTCAGCAAAAACTTCAAAACTTTTTTGAAGCAGGTGAAACTCAGCTATTTAGTAAAGATAACATGATTATGGAGCTAATTTAGAGTTGTTGGCAATATTTATCCTTTATCTGTATAAATTTGGCATTCACATATAAAGTATTCTTTTTCTAACTGGAGACAATTGCTTTATGAGAATGTATGCTAGTATTCATGCATATTTTGAAGGTGACCCCACCATTAGGCAAATGTCTTATGGTTCACCGAAAGAACCAGACTGTATATATTTATTGTGCTGTGCATAAAATTTTGGAGCAATGAACGTATTATTATTAAATTATCAGTGTAGACCAGCATGAACAACGCCAATATAGTTTTGGAAAGTTAAAAAATCGGGAAAATACACATACCAGGATGGCTAGTACGACATTTTCATGGATGAATTGATGATAACGTTTGCATCAAAATATGTGTTCATGTTTTTATAATTAAACCAATGTGTATTAAAAATCTATTAGCATAGGTACTTTTCCAATGCTATTCCATTTTTAACTCCTGTAAATATGATGAACCATTAAACTATTCAACTTTTACTGTATCTTCCACCTTAAGGTACGCCAGACGGTTTGCAAGCGTGATAAATTTCAGTATCCAGCCTGAATTTTTCTCTTCCCTTCGAACCAAAGCACCAGCCTCCGCGAAATGGGTTTCCCCCTCCCCCGAGGAAACGAAGAGTTCTAAGACCTCGCATACTTTAAAAACCATTGCTGCCTCCACAACACATTTCGGTTTCACGATAGTGCAGGAGCGTTACATCATTCCTGAAGCAACGAGCATATCCGGCTTCGGGCCGAAATTAATAATGATGAAAGGAACAGAGGCACTCATTTGCGGGATATTTCTCCCCACTATCAGGGACTACCATGTCAAAAAGCTCCTCTCGAGAAGTTGCCTGGAATATTAAGGACGGTGCGAAAGGAGGCCAAGAGAAGGGGTTGAAAGAGTGAAAAGGAGGGGTTGGCGGACGGTGGAAAAGAGCAAAACTTGAAAATTCCCACGGCAGGACTCATCCATTCTCTCGCCTCTCCCTCTCTTCCATTCTCTCAAGGAGTGAAAATAAGGAGGGTGGCGCCTCACTCACAAAAGGAGGAGGCGGAGAGGAAATGAGGGACGATGAGGAGGGGGGAGGAGGAATAAATTTCAAAAAGTTGAGAGCACGAGGGTGTGTGGGTGGAGGCAGAAGTGGGAGGGTGTTTCGGAAGATTAATAATCTTTTCGGGTAAGGCTGTTGGGCAAAGAAAGAGAAAGCGAGGACAAAAAAGGGGGTTGGATGGGGATTTAAGGGGTTTGGGGAGGTGGTCATATGAGTGGCTTCGGCAACAACCAACTAAGGAGATTCCACTAACTAATGCCTACTGCGAATGCCAGGTGCAACATCCCACTACCTCATTTCCCTCCATTTCCAACCCCCAATCCTTAAATTTAACCTTAAACTATTCATAATCAACAGCCTGTGCGGAAGTTTGATCCGTAACATCCAATTCTCTAATCATTCACGCACGTTAAAAAATTTATTAAAAATGTTTTCTTTTTTAAAAACTGTTTTAATTTTTCGAAGTAATTATTTCTTTCGCTCACCATTGTGAATCACAGATATTATGGAATTCATAGGAGAGTGAGCCACTTGCATTACATTGAGTCATTCGTAGTGATTTCAATTTTCATTTGGAATTAAAACGATCAATTTTGTTGCCATCTTGTTTAAAAAAAAAATGATGATTTCAAACCCTAAACGTCATTTTGATGCATGCAATGTTGCAGAGTTAATATGATTTCAGTGTAGCAGAAGATAAAGAGGACTTCAGCAAATAAAGTGGCTTTATTTAGGGGCCTGTTCTAGCCAGTGCAGTGAATGTGAGTCCATATTTTTTCCCTTTTTGATATTCATGAGGAAGAACACGGGGTACCCAAAAAACAAAGGAGAGTAGGGGAGGGAGTGGCAAATTTGAATGGCTCGGATTTTCGGCGGAGAGGGATATTTAAGGTGGCGACATTTCAAATCCATATAAATGGGGGACTTACCTCCTTCATCTTGTAATTTTCCATCTTCAACTTTTTCAGCGCACATGGGCTACCTGCGTTATTCTTGAACAGACGGATCTTCTTGTTGGGATTGAAATAGATTGACTCCACATTTTTCACCAGTGTGTGTGTTTAAATCGTTTCATTTTCCATTCCATCGTAACGATTTAATTCGAGTGAGTACCTAGCTACTTACTGAAATTAATCTGAAACGACTTAAACACACTCCTCCTGGAGAAGCGTGTATGTAGATGTGGATATAGCAGGCTATTGGATATCTTTGACTCCAGAGAGAGGAGCAGAAGGTGAAATCAATACTGAACTAAGATAACCAAGGCTTGAATAGGTGGACGACTAGTGGTGGAAGGTGGAAAGTTTGGAAATCAAACTACCAGCGATGAAAAAAGTAAAAAGGAAATTTCTGTAGTCGAACAGGGCATCTACCAGAAAACAGCATTTACCAGGGCTGAAACTTAAGGCCCGGAAGTAGGAAAACTATATAATATGTAATGTTTTAGCATGTTCATCTACTTCTGTGAGTAATGAACAACAACTCTCTTAGGAAAATCAAGGGGGTAAACGTTTTAAGCACGGAGCTATATGATAACAATGAATATAATAGTCAAATGGATATCGGAGTAAAGCAATAAAACGGTTTAAAGGAGGCCATAGAAAAATCAGCATGAACATACGGGAGTGAAGGCGGGGCAAACTTATTTTACATATCTTGAAATATGATTTCCTTCTAAAGACGAGCGTAGACAGGAGAGTGATTGGGAAATATGGCCAAGAAAGATGGATATAAAATAGAAGAAATGAAAGCTGATCCAAATCAAACTTGGGATTCATCGCCAGTGAAGATGGTGATTGCAATTTCTATAAATTATATATTATGTCGCTTCACTTTGTCGTACTCAGCACTAATACACTTACTCGATCAATTTTTTAGTTGTTTACATTTTTTAATTATTAAATGAAACAAAGTCATTAGAAATATTCCCACCAAAAAGTTTAATTTGACTGCTCCTATTGTTATTTAACTTCTGTGAGCAATGAACAATAACTTCCTTCGAAAAAGCAAGAGGGAAATGTTTCAACATTTGAAAGGCGGTGCTACATGAAAGTCATGACTATCATAGTTCAGTGGCGTAAAGCAACAAAAAGATTTAAAGGTTGGTTGGTTATTCAGAGAAGGCAACCGACAGCTAAGGTCATTTGCGCCATTTAGGATAGGTGGGTAATTGCGTAATGGTAGGAGTTTTCAGGGAACAGAGGAAGGGTGGAGAGAAACTCAGCGTCGGCATTAGCCAACTCTTAACGAAATGCGCTAAGGGGACCACGGCTTAACGTCCCATCCGACGGACGGAGTACTGAACTTGAAATGTCCTCCGACAGGCACTCAAGTGGGGATCGGTTTTCCACTGAAAAATCCGCCACTACCGGGAATCGAACCCGGGCCCTGGGATTGGAGTCCAATACTATAGCCCCTACACCAACTAAATCTCCCGGTTTAAAGAAGGCTATGGAAAAATACATCATGAAAATTTCGACTGTTACAGGCCAATCTCAGTGAGAACATGCACATATCTCTATGACACCAAATATACGTTTGATTTAATCATGCTTTTTCACCAACTCCACATTACTTACTGAGTACCTATCCTCCCTGTAACCTTTTGTCCCTACAAGAATTCCCGTCCCGTAAAGCAATTCTCGGATTAAATTTCAAATATGTCGACAGCCAATTTGGACCTCCGACCTCCGCTTCCTAAGTGCTCCGTTGACTGCACGCTTTAAAACGCAGTCTCAGAAATTTTTATTTCCTTCGTAATAAATGTCCTCTTTCTGTCCGAAAAATGGTTTATTATGCTTTGGTACATTTGAAGTTGGATTATGGGCTTACTTGTTGGGGCGGAGCTTATTTTAGTACTATCAAGACAGCCTATTTCGTGCAGAAAAGAATAGTAAGACTTATATCACTTAAAAAACGTTATGAACACTCCCGTCCTTTGTTTATTGAGCTAAACATACTCCCGCTGAGATATATGTACTGCTTTAAAGTGTTAAAAATGTTCTAACTGTGAAGTGGATATAGTACAAAATTATTTGGGAATAATAAGATGCTTAATAATCGAAGGGGTTTCAGGGTCCCTATGCCTAAACCGAATTTAACGCTGTATAAAAGGAGTTTTGTGTATATGGGACCAAAATTGTATAATATCCTGCCTAATATGATCAAAGAAACTACTTGTTTTAATAAATATCAAAATTGATTTATAAATGGCTATTAACTACTGATAACATTGAAATGTTATTGTAAAGGGTATACGTTTTGTGTAAAATGTGTGTGATTTATGCTGTAAGTAATATTTGTTGTAATCCTATGTTTTATTTTGGTCTGAAATTCTGGCTCCTATGGTATCAATTTTTTTCTTATCTTTTTAAACACTACATTCCTTTTTCTCGTTTTTATTATGCACTGAGTCAATTGGTTCTATGTTGTTCATTTCCGGTTACTTATTCGAAAGTTAACTTAGTCACAGGCTTATTGCCTTATAGGCTAACTCACTTCCCTCAACGGCAATAATAACTGCATAAAAATATGTATGGAAGAAATAAAATTATTATTATTATTATTATTTTAAACACGCGAAGGCACACGTGCGAAGGAGGTAGTCATCTGGGACAGGGCCGAGATGGGGCAAGAGACGGAAATCCCCGACGGGGCATCGCCACCACCCCTGGAACATCAGAGGCCGAGGAGAGTCCATTAATCTTTGGGGCCGACTGCCGATGTAATTATGGGAGGATAGGGGAGGGGCATCGGCGATAGATTATTACCACTCCTCCGCTATCAGAAAATAAATGGACCCGTAGCATTTTCATCTTCCAGAGGGAAGCGCCGGAAGAGAATTGAGTCCAAAGATCTACATCCGGGAAAATCCCAAAAGTTGGTGCTCACCAAGACTTTAGCACGATTGATCAGCTCTTTTTCGGTTTCGTATCTTTCTAATCTTATTTAAGCAGGGTTAAGTTTTAATTTTAATTTTGGGATTTGTTCTTCACAATCGTAATAGCCTATGGCTGTTTACTTCATTCCACCTCAGTGAAATCTATTAATTCTGTCCATCCCTTACAGCTTTGATATTCCTCTTTCAAAAATTCGTAAAATGTATGTACATTAAAATTTAATATAATGCAGTAAAAATAATAAGAATCACGGAAGTTAGTGAAATTAGTGAGTTGAATAAAACTTTAAGGAATATAAGTACCATGATAAGTACCCTACCAAGTAAGTAAGTGAAGGAAATTTAAACCTTAAAATGTCGCGCACGGTCTAATAGATCGCGCAGATTGCTTTAACTGAATTAATTTAACTTTGGTCATCAATTGATGCATGTATTTTCAGTACTTTATCATTAAATTATTCGTTCTGTAGGGAAAAATAATACGACTACCAATGAAGGAATAGCGATCTGGTTAACTATTCATCAACCAAGGTCGTTTACTTCTTAGCCGTAACCGGAAGGTGTCACTACCGTTTCATAACTTTTAGCACAGTATCCTCCTTTAAATATTTCGCAGAGGGATGGCTACTTAACCATTTCATTATGTGGTATGGTGTTGTTACAATTAGGCTCTGAATAGTTTATTTGTGCTTCATTTGATACCCATGTAGTTCTTTGGACAAAAGTCGAAGCACCCACTGGAAATATCAGGGGGGTGGCTGGTTGATTATTTCTTCCCATTTACGTTTTTTCATGAGCTCTCGGGTGTTTTTTTCTGATTTGGAGTTTATAATTTTTGCTGTGCATGCAAGAGTGCGGCTTACTTTGTTGTTTCTTTGGGTAAGAATAAGGCTTATCTATGTGTGCTTCTTTTTCTCTTGCAATCTTTTTGTGTTTGGCCGTGTGGCCACGATAGTGAAAAAAGGTTCGGAGACGCCTCAGCACTCATGTGCTGAGGCGTCTCCGAACTTGGTTGAGTGGAGTTTGATCTTTCAGCTACCTGTGTCTCATTTGTATCAGTGAAGTATTCATTTTCGTAGGCCCCTAAAATCCTAATTTCCAATGCTATAACCACAGATAGTCGATGAAAAAATGATACGTTGGTAACTACCCTCTACGGCTAATTACAGTTTGATATTCCTATTTTCTGCCGAAATGTGTTCGTCACACATTTTTGCTAAAAAAGAGCAGCAACTATAGTGAATATGTTTTCCCTCACAATTTTCCACGTTCTAGTTTATGAGTAAATAAGCTGAAAGATCAAGGATCCTTTTGGGAAGAGGAGAGCAAAGGAAATCATTTCGTTCGATGATTCAGATGAGGTGTTCCTCGTTTCTAAATGGAAAAAATAATTAAATAAAATTTAATTAAAACGCAAATGTCAATTTTCGCCTTTGTGCCTTGCTATTGGGACTTATATATTCGTTCGTCAAGCAGAAATACACATTTTGAAAAACTGTGGCAACATTAATGATACGGGTGAAAAAACGTTTCAAGAATAAGTTACAACTATATACTCACAGCCTGCTCATATGACCGACGGTCGTGGCATTGCGAATGTTTGGCTGTGAAATAATGGGGAAACTTCCTTGTTGTTCTGCCATTCTAAAATCACCCAGGGATACAAAATTGACGGATACATGGAAAATAGTTGAAAAAAGTATAAAAATAAAAATTGTTCCGCAAATAGACTAACACAAATAAAAATATTCATGACTATGCATGAATCCTATATGCCAAGTGGAGTAGGCAGCCGTATTCAAACGTATTTATGGTGATTCAAAAAGCAATATTAGCAGGCATAATTTCATTGACTAGCTAATAATTTGAAGTTCAATTATATCTGAGGAATGTAGATCATATCTTCTCAGAACACATGTTGAAATGTGCATTTTTGTGCACATCTGCCTAAAATTGTAAATACCTAATATAAAGAAATTGGGGTTTTGTACAACTCCGTATGACCCCATATCCCATTCCTTCAACGCCGACATTATGGCCCATCAGCATTTAAAATGGCCTCAACGGCATCATCTCGGAGGGGTAAGCCAAATATAAGTAATCCTGGAAACTAAAGTAACATGATAATCTAGCATCCAAGCTAGTTCAAAAATCATTCATTGATACAGATCACTGAAACAAACAACAAAACTATTTTATATATTATCCATGCTCCATCTACTTCTTGGCTACGGATAATTCGGCCTTGGTTCTTTCACTGCAACCTTTTTATCAAGATTCTCAAGAGTCCTGTCTCAACTCTCACTGGATGATTAGGAATCCAGAGGCTTACAGATGCCATTTCAACACATCTGCTGAGCATAGTATTATCCATCCACCGATTCTTTGGCTCCCTCAATAATCAACCATTACACCGCTATTATAATGCCCTGTTAACTGACGCTTAAAATATAAACGTATGCAGTACGCTTTGACCCATAAATTTTAAGACTGCCCAAAATTCCTAATCCTTGTACTTACTATTAAATCCAACAGTTCAACCATCATAAAAACCAATTAGCTATGATTAAAGCAGGACCCAGCTGTGAAGAAGTAAGAATAAAGGAAGGAGTGAGACAAGGCTGTTTACTGTCTCCTGTATTTTTCAATGTTTACATCGAGAGAGCCATCAAAGAGAAGTCTTATGGACTGCACATCCACGGAGAAAAAATTATCATGCTGCGATTCGCTGATGACATAGCACTCGTAGCAGAGACAGAGAAGAATCTAAATTAAAATCTAATAACAATGGAAAGGCCAATGGCCAGATATCATTTGAAGGTCAATAAGAATAAAACTAAGATATTGGTGTAATGCAAAAGAGAAGAGGCCAAAACCAACTTTAAACTAGGGGAGAAAAAACTGGAAGAGGTGAAAGAGTTCTGTTACCTGGGAAGTCGAGTAACCAACAATGAACGAAGCTAGAAAGAAATAGTGAGTAGAATAGTCCAGGCAAAGAGGGCATTCTGTCAAAAGAAGAATCTACTAACAGCTGGAAATACAAGCTTGGAAGTAAGGAAGCAATTCATCAAAACGTAAATCTGGAGCATGTTCCTTTACGACGGTGAGGAATAGACGATGACAGCAGCGGAGAAGAAAAGGGTGGAAGTATTCGAAATATGGTGCTACAGAAGAACGATGAAGATAAAATGGATCGACCGAGTGACAAACGAAGAAGTCTTAAGAAGATTGGGAGAAAAGAAAAGCCTGCTGAAAACTCTAAGAAACAGACGGTATAACTTAATCGGCCATATCTTAAGACACGATGGCCTGATGAAAACAATCATCGAGGGAAAAGTGAACGGGAAAAATGGAAGAGCCAGGCCTCGTATGAGCCGCGTCAGCATCGATGACAGCAGCGGAGAAGAAAAGGGTGGAAGCATTCGAAATATGGTGCTATCGAAGAATGATGAAGATAAAATGGATCGACCGGGTGACAAATGTAGAAGCCATCAGAAGAGTGGGAGAAAAGAAAAGCCTGCTGAAAACTCTAAGAAACAGACGGTATAACTTAATCGGTCATATCTTAAGTCACGATGCCCTAAAGAAGACAATCGTTGAAGGACATATGGACGGGAAGAATGGCAAAGGAAGGCCTCGAGTGAGATATATGGAACAAGTGATAAAGGATGTGAAAGAGAAGAAATACGTAAATTTGGAGAGATTAGCCGATAGAAGAACTCAGAGGACAGCTGCGTCAAACCAATCTTAGGATTGATTACTTATGATGATGAGTTCAACCGTATTCATACACGCCTTAGATGTCTAACATATGATGGAAACATGAAGCACAAATGTAACCCAAAATATCATTCAGCTCGATGATTACAATCTCAGCCCGAGTTAATCCAGTAAGCTCTAAGGATTAAATAACCCGGGAATATAAGATACTGTAGCATATTACAATAAATGTACCCGGGAAAAGTTATCACTTTCATTTTACCATTCATTCTCTTAAAATAATATTTTTTTAGTGAAACGCAAAAAATCTCCCTCTACCCAACTTCTTGAAGCTGCGTATTGTTTACGCTACTCAACCCTGCTCTCATATCCTTGGTTCTCTAATCTGGTCGAGCATATTGGAAGCTGAAGGGAATTCACGGCAGAAGAGTAATGTGACAGCAACCTCTTTTCATGAAAATTTGACGAGAGCCTGGAGGCTGACGGAGCCCTATTCTTACACGCGACGTCAATGGATTCCTTCAATAAGTTCACAAGCCAAGATACTCACTCTGGAGGAACCATCAGACGCGGAACTTGTTTAAAAGGAATGCAAGACTGGATGAGTGCGTTCTACGAGTGGATAAATAGTGAACATGTCTACTGTAAGGATCTGGTCATTAGAAAATGAATTAAAAATGCAGTCAGCATTATTATCTTCTATGGAATGAAATGGGTTCGTGATTTCCTACTATTCCTGATCTACTATCTATATTATGCTATAACAAATGCTACGGTTTTTACTGTTTGCAATAGCTAAAGTAATCCTCCCTCTAGAGCCTCCCATACCATAGGTCCGAGTTTGATATATTGCATAGGGATATTTTTCAGAGATACCGGTGTTCAATTCTCCTAAATCAGATCATTCAGCCATGGTTTCTTGAGTCGCCCTCGTCTTTTTCTACCTTCCGTATCCCAGATAACATCTTTTTTCGGGAAAAATTTTTTCCGACCTTCTCTGGAGGTGGCCCCCAAACTTATTTCACTCTTTGTTTTATATAATTCACCTTATTTTGGCCTTCAGTACAATCTTTCAACCTCATCATTCTTACATACTCTCCATTAATTAACTTACTATATGTACTCTAGTATCCTCCTTGCTCATGTACAGCACCATAAATGTTTCATCAAACATTTACTTCAAACCTCTTTATCATTCCTCCTCCAATTCTAAAATCCTCCAATATTTTCCATTGTTTTGCCCATTCCTCTTCAATCAATTCCTCTGTCACTGTTTTCCTCTTATTTTTGCTGCCAATTAAATTCACATATCCGTCTTACGGATTCCTTCCTCTACTAGATACCAATACAGTGTCATCAGCATATGCCATGCCATACAGCATTCCAGTAATAGTGTACAATGTCGATAGCAAGTTCAATATCTCTCATATCAGATGTGAAATGAAAGCGTGGACCCATTGAGGCTCTTTTTTGGAGTAGGAAAATGATGGTGCCGGGTTTCTATACCCCCTTGTTTTCTCCCGAAACGGCTGCACTACCCAAAGTACTCAACTATTCTACATGCCTGACACGAAGGTATCTGTCGGTCGATTTTCCTGATTGAAACTACAACAGCTATAATCTATAGAAGCCAGGGGTGGAATTTTTATTCTGTCTCGTACTTTAATTGGTAGGTGATTGAGAAATACTGGATGAGAGTCTCAATGTCATCTTCACTCAATTATGAACGAGAGTTCCAAAAAATTCCAATGTCGTACGTTCTTTGCAACGGATACATTGTCGTACTCGATATGACCTTAACGTGGCATGCTGGTAGGCACTGGGATTTAATTAAATTATCGCAATCATCGTCTGTATTCAAATCCGGGAACTGGAAGTTGCAAATCAACTCGGGGCCAAAATCGTCAGCATGTGCGTTGGTTTCAAATAGAAGCTACGCCAATGCACATCGGAATGGGTTCTACGTCCTAAATTTATTTGTTTTTCAAAAGCTACTTAGGATCAAGTCCTCCCCGTGGTGCTTCAACCAGTGTTATCAATGATCAGAACACATTATCAGGCTGGAAAATGATGGAAAATTTCATTTTACAAATTAAAGTAGTTCCAGGAAAGAACACGTTGAAGAGCATTCATTCAATTTGATAAAGTAGACTATGGTATACGAAAGAGGCTAAGGAGGAAACTATTTTATTTAAAATATCGGCAGCTACGTGAAAAATATTCTAATTTTAATGTACAGAAAATATAAAAAAGAGTAAAATAGTGTGCACTCTTTGACCCACCCGTTTCTTATAATATTACCTTGAAAAAATCACAAACTTTTGCTCCATCGGTAATCCATGTCATGGATTTACCTGGCTCTAGAGTAAAATATATAAGGTGTCAAGTACCTCCATACACTAAATAAAAAGGATATATTTTAATATTTCCTCAAATTTATTTAAAACGTGCAACAAACGTCAGAAAACTGGGTTGGAATAAAAAAATTCTTTTGAAAGAAAGTGACAAGAGTCTCCTTTGATGTCTGTAAAGATGGCGTCCTGAGGTACCTATTTTTAGCCCAGGGGGCAGAACCTTTACCCCTCACCATACGAAAGGAGGACACACTAACGTTCCATTTAATACCACGAACCAAGGCCGCATTTGCTTTGCCTGAACGTTATTTTCAAAAACTCTCCGTGTTGAATGTGACTCCCAAAGAGACCACTCGGATATAAAAGCGAGAAAACACGCAAAGGTTTAGTGCTACATGAGTTGAGAAATAATGAGATCACACAGATCACCTTGGAACCGGTGTTCTTGAAGACAGGTCCCAAAATAAAGACAAATGGGACAAAATAAATGAAACTCTTGCACTTCTAGGAGGAAAAACAAGCAATTCTAAGGTCTCATTAGTAGGAGGGAAAATGGAAGAAGGCGGTGGGAAGTGCGCAAAAAAGGAAAGAAGAAAAAAGTTATTACGAATGCTAGAGGAGAGGAAGTTGCGCGCACTCGCCGTCTTTTGTCATTTCCATGACTAACCCGAAAATGTTGAACACTTTTCAGGTCCCTTTGCGCAAAATCCTAGCGGGTTGAGGCGGATCTGCGGGAACAATGAAATAGTGACGCCTCCCCCCGAGGGAATTGGAAGGAGAGAAAGGAGGATGTATGAATGCCTGCGGGGATGGATGAAGAGAAGGCTGCGGTAATCACATTCGAATGCTGGAGGAAAAGGTGAACATATATAAATGGGGAAGTGTATTTCTCTGGAGACGAAAGATAAATATGAAGGAAAAGGCACTTTCCGCACACCTTTCACTGCACGGTTCAGAAATGGTCGCTTTCCCGATTAATATTTCATACATCGTGTAAGGTTAATGGAGTGTAATGCAGTGAATGATGGAAAGAGAATTTCGCTAGCACCAGCCGATGAGAAGTGAACTGATACCTTGTATGTTCTCATTAGCAAACTGGCATCTAGGACCCTCCATCATATTGCAATCATAATTTCACCATTGGTGAACATGATGAGAAAAATATTTTAGAGAACAAAAGCATTAAGTTCCATTGCTGCATTATAGAAACATTTATGCTGTTAGATGCATAAAATATACAAATGAAATATATAGGCAAATATTTTCACAGAGGTATTGAATTTTTGTGTATTAAATAAATATTAAACGTTGCTCACAATTTATTTTCACTTTCTTTTTTATATAAGTTTTAACATTCTCATTCTATAAATTACTCCATCCTCTTCGTTTACTCCCATAAGAAATAACAAAAACTTTTGGAGTTTCTAACAAACTCGAATAATTTTTGCATACGTAAAAGAGGCACATATTTCGCGTAGAAAACTTTATTCACCTGAACCACAACTCAAACCTGGAAACACCTAATTTAATGTCAGCTGCTGTTCAGTTAACTGACTTAGTTCGTGTCTAGGTCAAGATGAATACTTTTTTCTCCACTGATATGCTATCTTCTATTGTGAATATTGTCGGGTAATTCCAATCAGGTTTTTTCTTGCTAGTTTGCATCTTTAAAGATTTCATAGAAATGATAGTGAACAATAAATGGCGAATATATTTATCTTTACCACTGCGTTCTTAATAACATCCAGTATTCCATTAGATATTACTACAAACTAGTAATAAATCTACTGTAACTCTACTGTATTTTCCTTCAATGTAGACTCTACCTTTAACATTCAATTGTGGATAAGAGTTAATGTGACCTAAATGTTGTTGTGAAAGATACTTAATCTTATGCTTTCTTTATTTCAGTGGCCAACAACATCACTTTGGTCTTCTAGCTATACTAAAGGTTCACAGAGGATGAGATGGAATTAATTAAGGAATAAAATTTGCCATTTTATTAAATAAAGAAAAAGTAATTTGGCACATTGGATTCTGTATAAATGGTAGAAGAAAGCATCACGTGCTAAAGGAAAGGGCTGTGTAAAGCCAAAGGATTATGGCGGACAAGTGTGAATGGATTAAATATATCCATGTCATGCTTAATTTATTTATGCCCGAAAATGTGTCCTTAGACTACATACAGGATGAGGAAGGAAATTTTTTACTTGAATATTTCAATTTATTCAATTATATTCTTTTTTATTCGTTATTCCATGATGAACGAAATATTCCAAGCTTTTGAGGCTTCTTAAATTTATTTGGCCTTCTCTTATGATATTCCACATAACATGATATTTTTGAGGTGTATTGAACATTAAAATTTCAAAATCACGTTTTAACAACGGGAAAGCCGGCTCCTAAAAACACGGAAAAATAATATTTAATTTTACGATATAAGCTTAAACGTTATGATGATATTGATTTTATTGACATTAAAAGATCGATACACAAACGCTCATTTCTAATACCCTATAAACCAATCATAACTTATTTGAAAAGGCAAGGAAATGAGAAATAATATGATAATTTCCCCTGAAGACATAATTGATAAGAATTTATGGTATTATTTATTGTCATGTGTGAATAAAACACTATTTTTATTAGAAAATAGTTACCTTGATTAATAGTTACTTGATTTTGGTAATAAAAAAGGGCTCATATAATGACACCATGGGTTTTTACTATCCAGAGACTCACTTATTTATATTAAATGTTACATTATAGATTTTGATGTATTTGACATACCATGATAGGTACGCAAAATATATCTTGATCTTTGGCAGAAAATATTCAGTTATGACTGATTGCAAGTTTGTAATTATTTGAACTTGTGCAAGTTTCCCCAAAATCTTTGCTGTATTCAAATGATGACAGTCTTTATTTAAGAAAAATATTTTTTACAATAGAATCTCAGGATTTCATCTATATTTACTTATTACTCTGCAGGCCATCATAAAGAAGTGTGGCGGGGGTGTGGAGGATGGGAATACCATGACACTTTCTTATTATACATATTTCAACGTGGGAAAACAACGTTTTTCGAATTATATTTATTTAATTGAACCGTAGAGAGACACGGAGTATATAATTGACGACTATGTTAGATATAATTAAGAAATATCCTTCATAGACTTATATTTCACCAGTTAAATTGCACCAGAATGTTAGAAGAAGAAATCCAGGGATAAGAAGTGGAGTGAAAGTGTCTGCAAACAAAAGAGATGAAAAGGTAATGCTAAGTCACTTTTAAACTCCCTCCACTCACGCTAATTACACCAATTTTACGCACCGTTAGGATCGGTGGTGAGTCAATTCAGCTCAAAGGTCACCCTATTAAAGTTAAATGCCGAGTGTGAAGACGGCGTTTTGGTATTTAATACCAATTACATATCCAAGAAGTGTTGGCAGAACACACAGTCATGAAATAGAAAAGTCAACACACTAGCCGCGGCACCTAAGTGATAGCCCATCAGTAATTTTGAATACACTCCTACGATCATGGAACACAGTGAAGTCATAGTATTGAAGGTCCAGCCGAAGCCGAAAAAGCTGAAACAATACAATGTAATGGAATAAAAAAAATATTTTAAGTTTAGGATCATTGATTTTTAAATTAGGGGTGGTGGTACCTAGTGGGTGGAGTGCTACAGACCAGAGGACCCCAGGTTCTTATCCCGGGCAGAGACTTTCTGGACAATCTCACCAAATATCCTCGCGATTCTATTCTCTGTACCTACGTCCAAACTCCGTAACAGATCACAGGTAGCTCAGGGGAAGGAATTGGCCCCCCTACCCTGAATATGTAAATTTCATACGCCAATACCTTAGTGCGGGGCTATCTCTACTCTCACCTATCAAGTAAGCCCTCACGTTGAAAACTGATAAAGAGAGCTTTTAAATTACATGGATTTTACTTCATACCAATGTTATAAATTTTCCCTAAAAATAAAGTACATATATCGTGTGTTAATTTAAATTTAAATGGTATTTTACAGGAAATTACTCGATGGAGTACAAATACTTTGCTTAAATTATTCTTCCCTGTTTGCAAATATAAACTACAAATATCAATGCCTTCAACTATATAAGACACAATAACAGTAATTTCTGACGCATGAAAATGACATGAGGTAAAAGAATTCCTGGAAATTCTAAGACAAGAAGTCAATTACGAGAATATCTGGAGTAAATGCCATACTGCAGGCTAAGTTTGGTTAGTAAAGTGCATAGCAGTGAGGAAAGGATGCGTTGGCAGAATGGGTTCAGGGAAGATTCAATGAGAACCGAACACTTGAAGATAAACTGATGATGATGAATAACACTCAAAGAGAGCTACCAGTCTTATAATGGCATTGTAAGAGAATCTTTCTGTTAGAATGATGGACATGCCCTATAAAAACAAGTGTAGAACATGATCAAAGCATTTTTTCGGTCTTTTTTCATCATTATCACCAGCTCAATACATAAAATTATAAGTACAAAACTAACAATTTTCAATACAACATCAGTTATTGTAGCCAAGATACCTAACACCAGCATTATTGTGTAATTCAATACAGTTAATTGATAATTTGCAATTTTCCTGACAAACGGGTCAATGGAACTACAATTGTACAAAATGCACATCAATATAAGTCAGTTATATTTAGCATTTAGCGGGTTGAATCACTGAGGGAGAGTGAATGCATTATAATTTTTGTGCGCAGAGATATTATGGAAATTTCAGTGCTCAGTATTAGATATTCACGCATTTTTGTTTTGAAGGATTATTATGCGTATTAGTATTGAATGTATCAAGATAAATGTACCTAAAGTATTTATATCATTTCATTTGGAAATAAAACACATTTAAAATAACATTAATGCAAAGCCTTAATTTTCGAAAGTGATAAAACACACCGAAAAAAGAACAAATTTTCCCCGGTTTGGATTTCATTTTGATTACACGTGACATGATTATCAGATTTGCATTTGAAGTACTCCTTTTCTCATATCCTTATACATTCTACTGGTTCTTCGTTGATATAACCATCTCTTCCAACCCAATCCTTTCTAATTTGCTCCTTCAACAATATTTTTATCTACTCCGCTGGAGTTTTTTCATTTCATTGCGTCCAGCAGTACAAAAGGCGGAAAAAAACTCGGAGGACTTGGCTCTTCAACATCACTCTGCAGAATTCTTCATTCCATACCCTCGACTTTTCTCATGTCACTAAAATATTTAATGTGCCATTTAAAAATTAGGAGAGAAATCCTTGCACTTAAAAGAAGAGGAAATATGCGTCTTTATGTGATGAAAATTATCCATCGCAAGGGTATATGGGTAGGAGGGGGTATGTATCACCAGCCATGATGGTAGCATTTTAATGAAAAAGAATGTGAGGAAAAAATAGGAAAGAATAATGAAGCATGAGGTATGTCCAGCACTCCGGTAACAACTTGTTCCTTTAAAGCCTCACAGTTCTACAGTTCCACAGTCCTAAATTTCCACAGAGAAAAAGGACGACTAGGTAGCTCAACTGGTAAGAGCACCAAACACTAATCAGGAAGTCCGAGTTCGAGTCCCGGTCAAGGCGAATGAATTTTTTCTATGTGGAATGTTTGCTATTGTGCGATATCAGCGGTTAACGACACTAACGTTTATATGGCTAGTTCGTGAACTTTGAATATGTTATAAAGATGACTTTGTTTGCAATTTAGTCGTTTATATTGCATACAAGCGAAACATGGTAGTTCTAATGTATCATATGAGGGAATTTGCCTAGGGAACAGCATAAATGGAGGCAGTGAAAGGGTGGGAATATACTACTCGAGAGAAGTGAAAGGAGACCTGAGATTAAATCTCGTGAGGAAGAGAGGGAGAGAGAGAGAGAGAAAGGGACAAAAATCAAATGCAAATGAATGGATCGCTGGGAGAGAGACGGCGTTCACTTCTGTGGCGCCCTCACCCCACCACCTTACCATCCCTCGCAGCATCAAGCACACGCACCGAACCCATTCCTCTGCACCTTCATGCCATCCCTTCCTCCCCCACTATTTATCCTTCCTGACGGGCTTAAGGGCCTGCGGGGGCCAGGGGCGGGAGATGCAAACACTCACGCGGCCCCGCAGTCATTTTGAGAGCGGAGGGAAACAGACGAGCGCTAATCCCGCAGAGAGAGGCGCGGAGAACTGCAGCTGAATGCGTGGCCGAAGGAAAACAGGGAGAATGAGAAGAATGAGCCGCGAAACGAAATTATTCAACGGTGATTGCGGAAAAGGGTGCTAATCTCCTTCCTCGACGTCTTCCACGTAACTGGGATCCTGGCTGAGCTTCGGTAAACAAGGATATTTGAATCTCTGTCCGGAAGCTGCTGAGCAAGATCTGAGAAGGATGGGCATAAAAAGAATACGTTTGAATATGTTCCTTTGTGGAATAATTATAGTTGTGTTCAACCCGAAGGTAGGTCTGGTTGGTAAGGGTAGAGCTTACCAAATACGCAGTCTAATGACGTGTGAAATTCAGACATCAGGGGGAGAGGTGCACAAACAGATGTCAAAAAACCTTTATGCCTTTCCTCAGAAAGACCTGTACGCGTAAAATATTTGTGTCATTCCATGCCAAATCGACCAGGTGATAGGCCTTAGGGTCACCGATTTTGACCAAATTTGGCATAACGGCTCCATGCGATAAAAATATGAATACACACAAAGTCCTTTTGCAAAAAACGTAACCGTTTCCGAAATATTGCAACGCTCTGGTATTGCAACTTTGCAAAATTCGAATTTTGCAAAATTACTACACATTTTACGGTATATCTCAGAGAATATTTGAGCTACAGACAAGAATAAGGACGGACTTAATTTAAAATAATTGAATTGAATAAATTTAATTTATATTGTAAAATATAAGCAATTTTATAAAGTTCATAACAATTTTTAAGTTTCAAATTGACTTTTGACAATGTACCTAAAACTTCGATTTTGCTCATTTTTTTAATGTTGCAGACACAACAATCCTATACAAACTAAAACTAAAAAGTTTGCCAGGGGTAATATATCATTTAAGAAAGAAAAATATTTTTGAGTGGGGGCGTGACAGCCGCCGGTGACCGCGGCGCCCGCCTACCGGCCGACCGTAAGGTACTCTGGTGTCTTCAGATCTCTGTAACTTTCTCATTCATCATCACACCAATTTTTATCCGTATACCAACTCTTTTCCCGTGCATGTCGCAATTTGTTTCACCCAGGTGTGACCACAGCCTAAGAATCTATGAAGAGAGGCTCCTGACCTTATAACGGTTGGCCTCTGAGAACAATAGGCAACCATTGCCTTGTATTCGGCTTCCAATACTACTGATTGTTTTTGCGCTTTTTTAAATTGATATTTACTTGATCTAAAGAATGTTTAGCTATATAAGATGTTTTATCCAACGATTTCAGTCTTGTTCAAACTACTACGGAATTATTTCCTTCCTGGACGCAACAACTTCCAGTTTTCTTATCAAGACTTCATTAGTCCTTTCTTTCGTGGCACTAATACATGCCTCTTGCTAAGACCCTTGAGATGTATTTCCTAAAGTAACACTGTATGATGGTGCAGATGCGCCCTAAACGTTTCTCTGGTAGTTGTCCTCGGAGGCATACACTGATTATTATTAACCCAGCCAACTATTACTGACCTATTACCTACTTAAGCCATCTTTTTCGCCTTGCTGAATTTTCTCACACCCACTTTACATGGCGAAAAACGTTTCAAACTTGGAGAGAACTTGGGCAAATTTCTGTACCTTAACAACTCATATTAAGTTTCTAAAAATTTTCTGCGGGGTTTTCCCCGAGGATATTATGTGAGTACGAAGGCATGAATATATTGCTCGTATACAAATTATATATTACTTGGAAGTCAGAGACAACCTGAAATCATATGAAGTTTACTTCGTGGGCGATTATTTCAACAAATTTTCATTTCTGTAACAAGATTCAGTAAAAGGAGTGCACTAGAGTAACTACAAGAGTTCATTCGATTACATGTTGCAATAGAAATATAAACGATCGAGTGTGTGCTCCTCAGTGTAGTTATTATTTCAGATTGTATGGAGCATAACGCCATATTTCAAAGGACGCTGCTCTATAGTGTAACAAGTGTACTACACCTACTGAAAAAGTTTACTTTTTCGACGTTGCGAGGACTCAATATAAGAACCACTACAAAAAGTTGAAATCGTTGCATCGCCAAGATTTTGGAGTCGATGTTGAACGGAATTTCTATACCACATCTCAGGGAAAGGATACAAGTAATGGATTTAAAGGGACACTGCCAAAGACAAAACACACGTTTCAGTCTGAAGCTCAATTATAAGAAACAAATTCAGAATCTTGAGGTACTGTAATTTATTCTTTTTTCAATTTAATTTGTCACTTTGTCTCACACAATACAACAAATATAAACAGTATCATAATAAATTACCCTCACAATGTATCACTTTCACTCTTGGTATCTTCAGGCTCAATTTTTACAGGCCATAGATCACTTCACGAGCCACTTCACTTTTCACTCTCACATAAAATATAACAAGTACCCTCTTAAAATAAGTACCTACATAATAGTGGGGAGTGGACCGCTTTATCCCTCTAGTTTATCTGGAGTTCCTAGCTGAGGCGATCCCCGTCTCCTTGGTTAATCCTGGCTTCTCCGCCACCTTCCTTTTCTCTCTTGTTAGACTTAGTCGCCACTTTTCACTTCACTGTTGTCAGACCATCAGACTAGAAGCTAGACGCCCCTTCACTGTTCTTAGACTATCAGACTCGCCTAGAAGACCACTTCCCTCTTCTTGGACTATCAGCCTCCCTAGCCGCCCCGTCTCTCTCTTCGTCCCTCTTTATATAGGCACAACCTAATTGTTAACGCTCGGCCAAAATTAGTCTCCCTCCGTCCTGCCGCGAGTTCAACAATACCTTGCGAGACAATTTCTATTCTTGGGAATGCATCTCCCGAATGACCTGAACCACCAGGCTCAATGACAAATTGGCCATTGTCGAGGCCGACGCCATATTTCCCTATGTCTCCGTATAAATATTCTGTACAAAAACCAACATGGCGGCTCCCAAACTCCCCAGCATGCCATGGCTAAAAATTGATACGTTACATCTGCCCCGTCGAAAGCAAATATTATATCCTATAAGATTTTCTTTCGAAGCCTCTAATTAAAATAAAGCGTCGCCCCGGCGCCTCTAAAGATCGTTCTACCCCTGAAATTGTTCCACATCCACTATGGCTACATACATTCATAAAATACAATAAATGCAATTATACCCTTCTTTAAAACATCACCTTTACCTTTAAAACATAACATACCAATATTCAAAACAAATGTCATATGCCCTCTTCAAATTTAACATCTTTAAAATAAGTTATACATTTTACATAAAACCTTGGGTCATATGTAATTTTCAAATGTACATAATTTAAACATGCAAGTGCGTAACCATCAATAAAATAGTTTCAGGTAATCAAAGGAATCACACTTTGCTACACATCAAACATAAAATCTCCTTCACCTTTAAAGTTATACATTATAACTGTCAGCCTCATCATATTGAGTCCAAATGTTCATTCACCCAGCTGACTTCACTTAAACACCAATTTAGTAACCGTAGGTCCACTCCCTCACAGCACAAATACAAAGTTTTAATCACAAGCCCTTACTTTGTTACACCTCTGCGACCTTGCGATAAAATGTGTACAAATGGCGCGGTAAATCTGTGTCTGCCGACGCTTGCTTACAATGTAACTAGTAAATCGCATGACTCGGCTCTTATTTTCTTACGTTCTCAGTCCTTTCTCAACTGTGCTTGCGCGATGTTCTGTGTGGAGTTGGTTTCTTGTGCGTTTTGTTGTGAGTGCAGTGATTTCTACGTATGGTTTCATGTGGGATACATGGAAAGTTCCTCGTTCCGTTCCTGTTTCCATGTTTTTTAGCACGAAAGTGGCCCTTCCCCGTGATTCAGCAATTATAAATGGTCCCTCATATAGTGGCATGAAACCTTGGCAAATCTTCTTCTCCTTATCAGATGAAGGATTTGTGCGTAATAGAACTCGATCTCCTATCTCGAAGTTTTTCCCTCTCTTGTGAGTTTTCTTTGAGTGTCGCTCACTCCTTTTCTGCCCCTTAGTGATGATTCTACTACGGATTCTTTCAACTAACCCTGGAATATCTTCCTCTTCTTGGGTGATGTCTGCCATCAGACAAGGTAAGTCGTCCTCAAAATTGAGATAACACTTCTTTACTTCCTTTCCACGTACGTAATCAAGTGCTCTGACTAATGCGTTACTGCTAATTGCACAGCCAAACGGCCCTCTAGTAAATTGGTATATAAATCCTTCAAAGTAAACTGCACAATACTTCCGAGAATCTCGATGTAGTTGAATTTGGTAGAAGCTTTGCGTGAGATCTAAAGATGTCATGTATTTTACGTTAGCACAATCTTGAAATATTTCTTGAGGCGTTCTTGAAGTAGCGTAATCCGGCTTCATCATCTTATTCACCGCCCTTGCATCCAGACATAGCCTTATTGAGCCATCCTGCTTCGGTAAACATATCAGGGGTGATACATATCGTGATGTACTCTTTTCTATGAGTCCCTGCTCCAACAGCTGATTAATAGCGTGGCGTGCCTTCGCACGGTAATTTAGCGGTACATTGTAACTTTTCCCGTGGAACTCCTCGTCACCTTTTATCTCCACCTTATAATAATACCCCTCTATTTTTCCGGGCGTATTTCTGAAAATCTCCTTCTCCTTATAAATAATACCCGCTAATTCTCTAAACTCCTTCTCCTGTAAATCGCTGATGCTTCTCATGCTGTTGTGGATTTCCTCCATAGAAACTGTATCTTCTCTCTCCTCATATTGCCCCTGTTTAATTGCCATTATTAGCTTCTGTGACGACTCCGTAGGCATTCCGAATCTTCTTTCTTCTATCTTCCGCCCTTGCCTCAGGATTATGGTGCTTTCATTATAATTAATCTCCGCTTTCAGCATCTCTAATGTATCCGTGCCCAATATTAACGGCTTCACTAGATTAGGTATGATGGTGCAATTAATTACTACATCAATCTTCCCTATGTTTATTGTGGGAAAGATTTGTTTACTAATTCTTCCGCTCCTCCTACCTATTGCTCCGATCACCTGAATTCCCCGTATTGGTACCTCTAAGTACCTTTGAATACCTCTGGATTCTCCGTAAATGTGTTCTCATTCAGACATGTGATTTCTGAACCGGTGTCCACTAGTGCCTTAAACTTCCGCCCCCCTATTTCCACTACAATTTCCGGACACTTGTTTTCTTCATGCGATCCGTGTTCCTTTTCTTCTTCGGTCAAATCTTCGGGTATGCATAATATATTCCTGACTTCCTTGTCGTATTTGCTCCTGTCTCCTCCATTGCTTTCTTCGGTCCCCATTTCTCTGGCTAATGTCGTGTCGGGACTGCCTGCACGACTTGCCCCTTCGCGTTTCCCTGCTCTTCATGCCTTTCTTCACTACTCCCGGAGTTTTCCACAATCATCGTGCGGATGTTTGCATTCTCCCTGGGTGGTCTTTCTTCGTAACTCCGTCCATCCATTTGTTCTCGGCTGCTGTACCGTCTCATCGGAGATGTCTGCCTCTGCTTGCCGGATGGATTAGGTTGATATCTATTACCATTTTGATTCTGAGGTGGTGGGTTGTATCCACGGCCTCTAAAATCATTGCTCCTTCCCTCTGTTCCTGTCCATCTTCTTTGGCTCTCTTCCTTCGTCTCCTGTATCGGCTGCGGCACCACCCTATCGTATCGGCTGAGCAATGACAATAATCGTGGGATGGTGTTTATTTGCTGCGATATGATTGCCGTGTTGACCTCCGGACCAAAATGATGCTCCAACCTATAGATTATTTCCTCGTCCTCCATCGGTGGCCTTAGTTCCTTTGCAGTGCTTATTCGGGATGTTGCGTATTCCACTCGGCTGATATTCCCTCGTTCAACGTACCGGCCGGAATCTAGCGTCCTCCGAACTTCCATCTGCTGCTCACGCCCCCAATACTGCATCATAAACAGCTGTGTGAACTGCTCTACGTCTTCTAGTAGATGTGAGATAGCGGTAAACCATTCGCCTGCAGATCCCGTCAGACCTTGTCTTACGATTTTCAGCATTTCGTTGGAGGATAATTGGTACATGGCTTGGTATTCCTCCAGCTCACTGATGTATCGCATAGGCCTAGCTCCTCTCCTACCGTCAAAATATGGAATCTTCATCATCACTCCCGGTGATTGAATTGCGGTTGAGTTACGCGAACACTGCAGCCTTATCTTTTCCGCTTCACTCTGCGCTATCATTCGTACTTTTCCTGGCAGTTCCGACTCTTCCTTAAATTTTTCTGCGGTCAGCAGCTGCATCCTATCTTCATTCTCCTTCATCTTTTCTGTGATATTCCTCACTTCCTCACGCGTTTCTATCGCCAAGCTTTCATAATCCTTTAGCCTTTCCTTGACATTATATAAATCCTTCCGTGTTTCCGCCGCTATACTTTGGACATTATTATTCGCCTCCTCGCGGACAGCTTCTATCTCTGCGCGCCTTTCTGCTTTTTCCTCTTCTATCCGCGTATTCATCCTAACTTCTGCTCCTTTCAGCTGTTCCGCCTGCTCCCTCAAGATTGTTCTTAACAGCTCCGCCTGCTCCTTCTGTCTTCTTTCTTCTCTCCGTCTTCTCTCTTCTTCTCGTTCCCTTTTCTCCTTGATTTTCTCTTCCTTCAACCAAGCGCATAAATCCATCGTTGTTGGAGTCCTGTCTTCGACCTCGAAATTGTGAGATTCAATGTCTACTCCCTGTTCCTCGAGAGCAGATCTAAGCCTACCGACCAATTCATTTTTAACTCCTTCGGTGCCTAACCCTAGTTTCTTCAATTCCTCCTGCACCTCGGCCTTCTTCAACTCGAACAGACTTTTACTTGCTCGAAACATCTTATACAATTACACCGTTACTACTAACACTTAATCTGTAGTAATTTTCCCGATGTCTAATTTTCTCTCGCGTTCGCTAACGTGAACACTTCCTACTCTGCACCTCTCAGGTTCTCCTCGTGGTATCTATTAAACGTAGCCTATCACACAACCCCGTACGTCTAATATTTTATCGTGCCCCACGTTGGGCGCCATAAATGTAATTTATTCTTTTTTCAATTTAATTTGTCACTTTGTCTCACACAATACAACAAATATAAACAGTATCATAATAAATTACCCTCACAATGTATCACTTTCACTCTTGGTATCTTCAGGCTCAATTTTTACAGGCCATAGATCACTTCACGAGCCACTTCACTTTTCACTCTCACATAAAATATAACAAGTACCCTCTTAAAATAAGTACCTACATAATAGTGGGGAGTGGACCGCTTTATCCCTCTAGTTTATCTGGAGTTCCTAGCTGAGGCGATCCCCGTCTCCTTGGTTAATCCTGGCTTCTCCGCCACCTTCCTTTTCTCTCTTGTTAGACTTAGTCGCCACTTTTCACTTCACTGTTGTCAGACCATCAGACTAGAAGCTAGACGCCCCTTCACTGTTCTTAGACTATCAGACTCGCCTAGAAGACCACTTCCCTCTTCTTGGACTATCAGCCTCCCTAGCCGCCCCGTCTCTCTCTTCGTCCCTCTTTATATAGGCACAACCTAATTGTTAACGCTCGGCCAAAATTAGTCTCCCTCCGTCCTGCCGCGAGTTCAACAATACCTTGCGAGACAATTTCTATTCTTGGGAATGCATCTCCCGAATGACCTGAACCACCAGGCTCAATGACAAATTGGCCATTGTCGAGGCCGACGCCATATTTCCCTATGTCTCCGTATAAATATTCTGTACAAAAACCAACATGGCGGCTCCCCAACTCCCCAGCATGCCATGGCTAAAAATTGATACGTTACAGTACTTGACAAATGGGCCACATCGAACGTGAAAGGAGTTCAACACTTAGGAAAAATTCGAGTTTGTAGCCAACGAGCAAGTGAAGGAGGAAAGAGGAGTCTGACGAGAAGATTCCGAGATACACCTGCCGTGGAGTGCATTCATACCTACCGTACGGCTATTCACAATCTAAGGAAGACTTGCTGTTGAAGTACCTTTCTCAGTAATCCGAAAATAAAATTTTCAATTTTTTGGTACAAATAGGATTGGGAGAGTTTGGAGGAGAACGTAGGTTTTTGAAGGTAAAGCAAGAAGCTTAGTGAATTTCTGATGTGAAATTGTATATTGAAAGATTAATTTAAACGATTGTATTTTACTTCCATCCTTTAATTCTGCTGCAAGGAGGAAACCAAAATCAGAAATCAATATGACAGAGCAGTATGGTATCAGGTTAAACGGAGACGACATTGATAAATATCCCTTCCATTTTTACAGCACGCATTAATATTGTGATTATTAAGAACTTTCATAATGTAAGGGATACGTTGACTATAACATAAAATGTACATGAAGGGTTTGCAAAAGATGTCGTTAAAAATTTCTTATGGCAACTTTCTGATACTGTTCAAGTAAACTGTATGTAAAGGTAAAAAAAGGAACTTAAGTCTTTAGAATGCGAATGGTGTTTAAAGATGTGAATAATTTCTATTTTACTTAATTAGGAGAGATAAAAATAATATTTTCAACTCATATAAAATTAAATGTGAAACTAATTCCATTGCCTCACGTAACATAATTCATTTTTTCACCGATTCCGTAGACTTACATCACTCGTATGTGTACTGTCATGCTGGGAAAATGTTTAAAACATTAGTTAAAAAGTATCCAATTTAATTTATGGGTACGGGAGCAAAGCTATTGGATGTCAGGGTGTTGCCCTAGCCTGGAAGACTATCGTATGCGAAGAGAAACGAAATATCCGTTTAGATGTTATGGGTAGCGCTCTGCCTTCCCCGTTGTTTTCCCTTAGAGTAAAATTCAAATGGGAGATGGTGGGCGACGGAATAGTACACTCGTTTCTTTGAAAAAAGAACCGAGAGTGAGGTTTCGGAGAATATGCTAAAAGAGTATGTATGGAGAGTAGTACTAGAAGCCGAGGACGGGACAAGTTTTGTCAATAGTTCTCTGAGGCCAGGTGGCGCTCTTCATAGATTCTAAGGCTCTGGTCACACCTGGGCGAAGCAAATAGCGATATGCACGGGCAAAGAGTTGGTTACGGTTAAAAATTGGTGATAAGAAGATGAATGAGAAAGTTACAGAGACCTGAAGACACCAGAGTACCATAGCGGCGCCGTTACGTGACCGGCGGGCGTCACCCCTTCACTCAAAAATATTTTTCTTTCTTAAATGAAGTATTACTTTTGGCAAACTTTTTTTGTTTGTAGAGGAAAGTTGCGTCTACAATATTTGAAAAAAATGAGCGAAATCAAAAGTGTAGGTACAATGCCAAAAATCGATTTGAAATTTTAAAATTGTTATAAATTTTATAAAATTGGATATATTTAACAATATAATCCCTTATTATATTTATCCAATGCTTTTAAAATAAGCCCTTAATCACGTGTGTACCTTAAATAGTCTCTAAGATGTACCGTGAAATGTGTAGTAATTTTGTAAAATTCGAATTTTGCCACGTTTCAATACTTCGGAAACGGCTTTGGGGTTTTCATTTTCTTATTAAATGGAGCCATTATGCCAAATTTGGTCAAAATCTGTGACCCTAAGGGTCATTTTTGCCGATTTTGTTGCCGAATTGACATGGAATGACCCTATATTTTGGATTAGGTGCTTAAGATGTTCAAAGGCCTCTCGCAGTTTCAATTCCGAGATCTCCAGTCGGTAGCCTTATGATCTACCCATTAGGACACCACGCTGTTCAATTGATTTATGCGCTTGCAAATTAATTACTCTGCGTGTCCTTGATAGCGATACCCACCCATCCGTTCAAATTCTCCTGCCCATTGTAACAAACCGTGAAAACAGCGAATAGTATTTTCACATTATTACCAATATATGTCAATATTCATACCTACATCCTGATGGTTTACAAAAATACTTGAGAAAACTTAAAAATAAAGTCATAAATTCGGTCAACACAACGATTATTCTGAAAGAAACCTACAATCATAGGTAAATGCAAAAGCGTCATTTGAGGAAATGCAGAAATTTACACGTAGTTGATAACAAAGAAGAGCTCATGAAATTTAGAATAAGCATTTGCTAGAGTTACACCTTCCTTTGCAGCAATAAATGTTGAAAAATGAAAACATTATCTGAAACAATAAACGTAGAAACATGAGAATATTATTGGGAAAATTTACGCCCGATAGCATTAATAGCAGGAAAAATGTTTGCATAATTTCCATCTATTTTTACTACAGAACTATGTATAAATGTTATGCCTGGCAAGGAGGAGCCACATCAAAAAAACCGCATAGCATGTAGAGACGTAATGGATGGTATATTTTTACCACATTCAAGTTATTTTGGTGCCAGTCTGCGACGAGTTCATTTTCAAAGCCGTGAAATGCAAGGATCATAAATCATATGCTGTAATATAATTTCAAATATTTTCTGCATCTGAGCAATTCATTTAATGCAAAGAATATGAATTCATAAAATATTACATTTTTTAGCTTTTAGCTTGCTTATCATAATCCTAAAAATTCACGCCTAGAATCATCATCATTTGTTATTGAGTATTACATCATATACCCAGCCCGCTCTAGGAGGTCCATACCCAAAATCTTCAGATGCACTCTGCTGAAATCGGTATGGCCAACGGGGACAAAGGATCTCGTATCCCGAAGAAAAGGATAGGCATAGGATCTAGCATATGCATAGTAAGAATCGATAGGGGATAAAGTGCGAATAGACAGGGATAAGATTGGGGTTACTACCATTCCCAAATGTTTTATGATTACATCACTAAAAACATATATAAACTCTTTTAGTTCAAACTTAACTTTCTCTTGGCTGTATTATATTAATTTTTTTACTCTTAGCTGATAAAAGATGATTTTAAGTCATTCATATTCGAAAGGCTCTATGTTGTATCACCGAGTTGTATGGATAGATGAGAGATCAGTTATAGAGTAGGTACCTCACAGGTCCTTGTTATACCATACCTATACCATGTGCCAGCTAGGGACCCATTTATTATGATGTATAAGTGTATTGGTTCTACATTTTTTTTAATACAACTGGATTAACAAAGCGTTTTACTGAGCCTTTTCCTTCCGTATATTCTTGGAATCATATTTCATGTCGTTATCGCATCCCACTCTTATGGTTCTGAATTTCTCCTCCGCGTACACACAATCCGAAGAACGATTAAAAAGCAAGAGGTTCTATTATGATAATGAGAAAAGGAGCTCCTCATCTTCATGGATATCAAGATGTCTGTGCCAGACGTAAGCACTTTTTCTATTCAAATAGATATCTTCACAAACAGTGATCTCAGCCCCTTGACGTATCTCGGAGCAGTAAAGTCCTATTAAGTGAAGTTCACAGATTACCTACCATCTGCTGGATGTCACTTGCATCGTGCACTCAAATATCAAATCCAGTGACACATATATCTCATGCAAGTAAGGCACATAAATACATATAACGTACTTTTTAGCCCGGAAAGGAACTATCCTGACCCATGACATCGCGCATTATTAGAGCAAAAGAAATACTAGATGTTATACATTACTTCAACTCGGTATCAGCGAGGGATGAAATGCATAAGATTTTCCTGATATGTCGTTTAAGCATTATAATTATTATTTAAATTTATATTATTCAATAAATATTTAAATCGACTAGAAGTAAAGTAGAATACGAGTCTGGAAATCTAACCACAAAAAAATAAATCTCTTATCGAGTAAGAAGCACGGAAGAGTAAAAATAATGCGGAAGGACGATATCTATCATGTGAGATTTATGCACCATTGCTGAGTTGTGACTGAGTTCACCCCACTCAGATACTGTTCCGTCGCATTTCTTTTGTGCCCCCAATCAGCAGGCCCAGAAAGCGTCCCTCGGATGTACGAGGGCGCTAATTACCCCTTTCCACGGGTAAAGGGTACGCCGGGAAGGCCCAGGGACCATGCAGTACAATGCCTCTCCCCCTTTCGGGGAAACCCAGGGAATATTCCTTTGGGAGGGCAATGCCCCTTCCTCCCCCGTAACCCTTCCAGGAATTGACACCTCGCAGCTGCTGGTGTAAGGAGACGCTTGCTCGGACATCGGCGGCGCGGTGGAAGGCAGCCGTCCTCTGGCTCCCACTTGGAGCACACGCCATTGTAAACCTTTTAAAATTATCGTACTTGGAACTAAAACTATTAAACTACCGATCTGGCATTCATTTAAATAGTCGATCATAATTAAGTTTACGACCGACGGGGTCTCCATCGCCGATAGCCGCCAGCTTTACAACCTCGTGGTTCGCGCGAGCGAAAATAAATACCCGCGGAATAAATACAGCTATCCTCATTTAAATATTCGCACGATACACGCCTTCTATAAAATACATTAATCTTCGACGTGCCACATGCCGAATCAACCGATATAGTCCCTCAATAAAAGCGTAATGGGTGCACTGTTATTTCTGCATTTAAATTTATTTGTACCAACAGTGATTTGAACAACCTATCCACAACCTCCGTTAAGCAAATAGGTGACAAACGGCTTAGTGCTCTTCAACTGGTCGATTTTCCGGCGGAGAGCGAAATTGAAGGTGAACGCGGACATCAATTTGTATCAAAATTATGGGTAGAAATGAAATTCTTTTTGCAAAATTACCATCACCCATAAATTAAGAATATAATTACCAAAGTGAATCAGAGCAGTGAAGTTGGTGTGCATCACTGAGGCTAGAATGTACAGGAGGAGGAATTGCTGTGCTAGCCTATGGGTAACAATGAAGCCAGTATAGTAGTACTTGAAAACGAATAGGCCTCGATTAATCCTTACAAAACATTACGTTTTACTTCCTACAAAGACTTTATTCGTATTGAAGCATTTCATTGCCATGAAAGTCGATGGAAAGGGAACAAACACTATGAATAACACTGTAAATTTGTTTATTCACGACCCAGGTTTCAACAGTTTATTTCACATTCAGATCTACTGTTGGCACCTAGGTCGTGAATAAATAACTTTACAGTCTTATTTAATTACAGCCCTGACACCGTACAGTTTGTGCAATGGAGGTTAAACCTTATTAATAAAATTGGTTCGAATATAACCGATTTAAACCACATATTTAGCGCAGGTAGGCTTGCTGGCGCACTTTTCTGTGTTTCTTTGATTAATTAAAAAATACATTCAATTGTTCATCTTAAGTTTTACCGTTTGCAAAAATAATTCAGCCATACGAGTATCGTGAGATTCAAGCCCACATGCTCGTACCTACCAAGATGGACATGGGAATTGAAAATCAACTGCCATGCCCCCCCCAGTGCATTATAACCACCTTGGTATGCACTAACATAGGTTAAAATACCTAATTTAGTTGTTTGCAAGTATTCTCAATTAAGAATTAATCTCCTGCTGATATTTAACACGGGAAGGCACACTAAAGATGTTAGATATATATTAAGAACCCCAGAAGGTTATGCTGGATTTGATCAGATAAATAAAATTAGAGAGACAAATTGGCTCATCCATAGATTTTAAATGTTATTTTTATCGCCTGCCTTAAAAAATATAACAGGCAGCATAGCAAAGGTATGTGAAATATTGTTAGAGCAATCTATATTGAATGATGCACGTTTTAGCATTACTGACCCAGGGAAATACAAATGAATATATCTAGAGAAATACCTTTACAACCAATAATCGCTTCATCATTATATATATACTAACCATGTAGGTGCACGTGACCTTCATATCTACAACGACTCCATGAAATAGGAGTATTGTGGCTCTTAGTTGCATATAGGTATATAGTGCATGTTTTGTGATATTAACCACCCGACATGCAACCTCAATGTGGCTCGTAGGGTATTACGTAGATGTAGATGCATGAAGGCCCTCGTTCACATCACGAACAACGCTCATGGGGTGAGCAAGGTTATCCGCTCACTTGCATGCAAATACATGCAAATGAGTGCGCTGAGATTTGAGAAAACGCATTGGAATGATAAAAATGCGGAAGAGTAAATTGCGTCGGGATGAAGAGGGAAGGAGGAGTGGTGAGATGGAGTAATTTGAACGAAAAAAAAAATATCCAAATTCACTTCTCGTAGTGATACCGCTTCGGAGTCGGCAGCGAGCGATGAAAGACGCAGTAATGGGAACCATCATGACCTGGCCAACAGCCAATGTAATCCTCGTTTTGCCTCGCATATCTCTCGCTCATGCAGGCACTCCAAGCCGGCGCCACATAGCTCCTTGGTCTGACGCTGACGCGCTTCGAAAAGAAAGGCTTCGATGCGCAGGGTTAAGGATATAAATGATAGTTGTGGATGCAGGATAGGAAAGGAAAATGGAGATGATCCTGGAGCAGTAGCTTGGATTCTAACCAGACCCACATACCCCCATATCTACATGCTATAGCTAATACTTTTGAAAAATATCCAAATTACAAACTGCCAAATTATCATAACTAGAGAGCAAAAACGATCCTTTTTTTAATTGCCAATTAATTTAATTTGTTGCTGTATTTATCGGCGTCAATGAACCACTTTTGAGTGGTGATTGTTTTAAATTGACATACTGTTGACAAGCGCAGTAAAAATCGTGGTCATAAAAAATTCTCGATAAAAAATTTTAGGGTGTCATCAGAAGAAGGCCATTAAAATTCTACTTACGTAGGATTGAACGGCCGAATTTTTGTTGCAGATTTTATTTAAGTATTTTCATCATAAATATTATAACTGTGGCTATGGAGATATTATCCTTCGCACAAAACCTAGGATAAAGTGATAAAAAAATTATACTTAAAACTGTGTTTCTCAAGTACGGTAAACAGATCCCATCATTGGATCCCACAGAAACAAAAAAAATTAAAAGAGGTCTTTACTTCCTTTGAAACCCAGGATATCCAATCAGAAGCCCTATATTTAATGGACTATCATGTCATCCTGCATAACATACACCATATAAATCCCCGGTAAAATTAATTTCTCTCTAATATACATATATTGACTGATTTGAAATTGATAATTGAAAAGATAATTTGATTGACTTTTAGACTTATGTTCAAAGAAGAGGGGCAGAAAAGTATTCTGATTTTTACTGTAAAGAGAAGGAATGGCATTATCATAGGAGAGCATGCATAACTTGAGTGAAACATTCTTTCTTTTATGGAGGTATTCATTTCAGAATCAATCAGCCCAATAGTTAACCCTATTTGCCTGCACTACTGAATAGTTTACCATTCAAACCGGAGTAAAGACTAAATAGGCTAATTCCATTAAGGATCTAGTTCCACATGGTTTATTGTATTTTTTTAATCCTGATCCCAGCTGGAGTTGTTCCTCCCTGAAGCATGTACCTACGTAATGGGGGCGTTTACTCGGAACCGAAATCGCAAATTTGTACACGAAATCGTTAGATGGAAACGAAAAAAGAAATTTAGTGAAAAAATTAATCTTCTAACCACAACCGTTCAGTCATAAATCAAAAATTAAAATAAGCAAAAGGTGACGCCCACCGAAAATGCTACTGTGATAACATTGACGTCATTTTCCTCCCGTCCTTGTCTGCTTTTAGGGGAGGGGAAGGGAGTGAACATGGATTCTCGGAAGGTCTGCTCGCACAGATGCTGTCGCAGTAGCTCCGATTGGCCGAGTCAGCTGTTTCCCCCCATTGCGATAAGGCAAAGTAGCTTCGCGGGCTCAGTTGTGATTGGACGAAGTCGATATACGTCAGAGGTTGCACCACACCCATTTTTCCGAAAGGGTTAAAAACATCAGTTTTTCGCCGCTTATAACTCGGGAAATAATTGACGGATCAAAAAACGGAAAAATACGGGTCTTTTTATTTTACAAACTCTATCAGATTCGGAAATAAAAAAAAATTGGTAAACGACCCCATTTCCCTAAAGCCGTGGCTAGAATTTAGGAACAAGGGAATTCTTAAAAAATTGGACATTGCGACGCGGAATACAAACTTATTTACAATTTTATTTCACTATTCTCCATTTTTTCATTTAAATTGAATATAAGTAGGTATATACTCTGAGCACAAATCAAGGAAGGCAAAGAGACTTCGTATAATAACTCGAAAAGGTCATCGAACTAAACATATTAATTCTTGCACTAAAACGAGATGGAATTCGGAGTTCGTCGGGGCCTTTGTTAAGAACAAATGTAAGGATACAAGTGTTTTCACGACAAGAATTGAGCAACAGACTTTAAAGTACATATCAATTTCCAAAGACGATTCTGTCTCTTCCAACCCTTCCACTCACCCCTCCTCTCCTATCGTTGATAATACTCCCACCTCATCTACGAATTAATGCATTATGGACATGCTTTGCAGTATTTTCACCTGATGATGTTGTTATGCAACAAATCCTATGGTATTAGAAAATAAACGCTAAGTGGAAAAATGAAAACGCTGGTTATTTCATAATTAAATTGTTCCATACAGATACGTCTAGTAACATTGAAAATATCAGTAGTCAATGTTAAACATGGGCATAAGAGAGTCGTAATTCAACTTAGGTATGTCCTGACGAACATTGTGCACCAGCCCATTTTAGTAGGTAGTGGCAACTGACAGCTGAAATCATTTGCACTATTACAAAGTGGTGAATGAATGTGAGCCGATTGGATTTCTAATGAGATGAATGCAAGGATAGGAGTAAGCTGGCATCAGATTTGACTATTCTAAACGAAAAACATAAAAATTGGGGCAGCACTAAAAAAAATCCATCAGAAAAGAGGAGTACTAAAGGGGAATTCATCTCCATGTACTTCGGTAGTTCAGTTAGAAATCCTAATGAGGCTGGGATAAAAATTATTTACATGGTAAATAGGACGGTAGTAAATATGTACTCTAATAAGTGGGCCAAACACATCAATTTGATCTCCGAGTAAGTTAATTTCGTAACTTTTAACACAACTGTTATATTTTGCCATTGAAATATTTGTAGGGGAAATTACACTTCTTTCTATATCTTTTAAATTTGTCTTATCATGTACACTACAGGCATTAGTTAATGTTAAATACAGACTGTTGATGTGAATTGCGAATTAAAGTATTTTACTTGGGACCTGTCATGATATCATCTTGATGGACTTAAGTAATTCGAAACAAAGTCATTCCTAAGAATATCCGGCGCAGTTGGGCTTCCTTTTTTATCGCGGTAGGATAATAGGCATGATGCGCAATCAGTGTAACTTATCCATTCCAGCACAACTTGCTTCATACACCAAATTGCCAATGTGGTCTTGAAGTAATTAACCAAATCTTTCGAGAAAATTACACCACCGAATCCAGCAAAAGACGTATTCATTGTCTACTGAAAGATTTAGTACTATTGATTGACTAATAATAGCCCTGTGGTTTCATATAAACAAGCTGGAAATGTAGTCTCCACTACCGATGCCGAAAGTCAGTCTTTTGATCGAGTATTCTTTTTGAACAATTATTCAACATCAGCGTGAACGCTATATAGAGACAATATCATCCACCTAAGCCAGAATTAGAACAAGTATTCTTGGATATCAATCAGGGTAAATTTGCGAAGCTACTGAAGCTTTCTACATAACTCCTATAGATAGATTAACGGTCTTAATGTGATGTAGTGTGAAGAAGGCTTGAATTCTCGGTAATGAAATTTTTTGAATTAATAATTAAGTTATGTATATTACCTTAGCAAGTGCAAATCTCAGATTACGAGAATTTAAAATATTAAGGTTTCGCTATTTTTATTTGTTATTACAATTAATTTTCAGTGATGAATAATACATAACACCTGCATGTAATAATAAGAATAAAATAAGAATGCAGTGACTCCATAAATGAATTCTATTTGTTATTGACAACATCTATTCCTCATCATTATAATGTTATTACAGTTTGTAAATCATTACGATGGTTCAATAAAAAATAGGGTTCTGTTTATTGAATTTAAGAGATGCTCTTTTTAAACAGAAAAACATCCTTTACTGTAACTTTATTCTAAAGATTATGGACTACGGACCATGGATTACGGAAAGGTAACCTGTAATTTCATTATAAGCTTAAAGTACATCATCCTAGCCGAGCCGAAGTTTTGTTATGGAGCTTCACATCTAAAACGACAATATGCCGTCTTATTCTCTCAACGTTACTTTTTAACGATCCTGGCTCATTTCATTCTATCAGCAGGGGTACGATTATTTTTAGATAGGAACCATTATAAACTGGTTCCTATCAAGAGAGGCGTATAAAGCGCTTCCTCTTCCATGCTTCATCAATCGGGTTGGATGTAAAATATTGCAGTCCTTAGTGCATTTGTTTGAATAGACTAATACTGACTTTGGCTTCCTCTTTGCCCTTGCCCTTTCCCTATAAATACTGCATATATTCCGCCTCCTAGCAACACTTAATAGATAAATTAACTTAGGTGCAAGTCGTCTAGTCTACTGGAACACTTAGCTGATTTCACAAAGTACTCAGGAGGTCAACATGATTAATAGAGTACATATTCCTTAGACTCCATGGAAGGCCATCAGAACATTTGACAGTGTATCACTACCTAATCATTTGTGAACTGAAGGTGCTTACTGAAGACAGATGACAAGAGAGGAAGAGAAAAAATATTGGTAATCCACGAAAAATGAAGGAAAATGCTATGAAATGGAGATGAAAATGATATACTTCAACAATATAAAATGACATGTTGAATGAGAATCATACTCTAAAGGAAAAAATACCTTTAATATAATAGGTAATAATACAGTTCCATGGTCACCATAATGTATTGCTGGAAGAAGTCATCCCATCCCATTATTTTATCTCCATGTAAAGGAAATTCAAAACATTCCATACCGAAAGATATACGCCACCAAACGAGCCCTTAAAATCATGACCTTAACAGCCTATGTAGCATTCCATGGAATTCATCATATGACGCCCTATATCATGGCACTTTGTTTTGAATTGAAATATTCCACGTGGAAGTCAAGTAAGCTATAGTAAATAAACTGATCCCATAGCTTGGGAATATAAACCGATCTTTCCCAGGCTGAAAACTCGACCCATCGCAGTATTGTTGCATAATTTTTGAAGCTGGAATTAACGGATTCTATGGAAAGGAATTCTAAGTAATTAAAGGATATATTATCGTAGCGCAGAGCAGCTGTCTCCCAGACTCCGGTCCAAGTTCCTATATGCTAAAAGATTTGGCAAGACAATTGAATTGTGGTTGACGCGTACTCTGAGCTGCGCGTTGGGTTATTGCTATTTCTGCGAAATAGTAGTGACTGCGTACATTGATACGCGTTGACTTTGACCCCAAAATACATCCTGACTTCGAGATACTCTGCTTATAAACAAGAAAAATCAGCCTGCATCTACTGATTCTTGGTAATCTCCATCCCGGTATATGGGGCACCAGGGCTGAGTTCAAATTGCGATGGAGAAGTAATTTCATTGCATCGCAATCTCCATTGCATTTACAGTCAAGTTCTAATAGAGAAGATACGCAGCAGCGAAATTGCATCGTGTGAGGACAATTGGTACATCCTACGAATTGGAGGCATATTACCTGGTCTGTATGGAAAGGAGAAATAGTCCCATATTATTCAAATGAAGAGCACCAATGGTAAGTGAAGATAAATTTAGAGGTGGAAAATTAATAAAAACGCGATTAAATTTGCTTTTATTGTAGCCCATGACCAAGGTACATTGGTAAAAGTAAACTTATCAAAATAAATGAATGAATTAGAGGAAGAAATTTAATGCCGCTCATAAATAGAATATATCAAATGTCAGTGTAAGAAACATTCAAAAGTCAATAAAAGTCATTTAAAATATACCGATGTATTTCTAAAACGTGAAAATTGTACACTAAGGAAAATAAACAGAATATGCCAATCCAACCTCAGTGAAAATGTAATAGACAAATTCTCGTGGACAGAAATGACGTACGATTCCGGCGTATTCCATAAAAATAATTCCTCTTCCCCCAGAACCTTGTCTATCCCGAAAAAAGAGATAAGTACGTAGTGTGAAATAACCGAATTGATCACTCCTGAGTCGATAAAATGCAAATATGGGAAAGAATATAAACATGGATGACTACTGTACTCTATTATGGCCATTTTTTTGCTTTTGCCGAGGCCAAAGAAAATTTAGTGCGGTACTTACGACTGGTCATGTACTTAAATTTATACTTTGAGTAGAAGGATCAGTCAAGAAGCCTTACAAAAATAAATTCAAAGTTTTATTTTCAAAATGTTTTTGGTTAAAACCTCTGCCATTTAAGATACTAAAAATCAAATAACTTATATATTAAATGTGCTTGCGTGTTCCTTACATCTCCACTTTCTCCTATTAACCAAATGTTTTGTTTTGCTCCATGAAATGACCAATATTCAGAAATTGGTAGCTGAAATAAATGGGAGGAAATAAATCCGTTCATAACTAATCACCCATCGAGGATCCTTCAGTTTTTCATATTATCAATATTACTAGACTCTTTCTGAACATCCTTTTCCATTTCCACATCTCAGTACCCTCCAATTCTCTTTCCACTAGAATAATAGCAAATATTGCTGATTCTAAGACTGTCTGAAACTTGCCTTGGACCAGAGGAAGTGGTTTTTAAGGATATATTTGGGTGCAGCTGAGGGAACGGTGGAAAATAACTCGGTGACTGGCTCCCTGGGGCTCATAATTTTAAATCCCAATCAACGGAGGATGCAGTTATCTTATTTTCACTCGGCATGTGCAGACTATAAAATTTTATGAACGAAACTCGAACTCGAGACCTATGCGTGAGAAGTGAGAATACTCGACACACTGCATCCAATTGTGTACCCGCTTACATAAGCACTTCAGACGGGGAGGAAAACTATAAGATAGGAATGGGATGGTTGGGAGGACAGTTGGAGAGAAACCCGTTGCTGGCACTAGTGTACTCTTATAGACGACACCAAGGGGACCAAGGGTTAACGTCCCATACGACGGACGGAGTACTGCACTCTAATGCTTTCCCCACAGCACTTAAACATCCTCCGAATTCGCCTCTGGCCTCTGGGTGAAAGGCCAGTAATCCAACCGGCACACCAATAGGACCGCATGGGGTCCCGAGATAAACCACAATAACTATTATTATCAAATAAATAGATACTGCTTCTCGTGCATTCCAAAAGTTGATTTATGTGTACAATCTATTTCGGCCGTCAGACCATCATCAGGTACAAATATAGTGCAAAGTATTTGTACCTGAAGATGGTTTGATGGCCAAAGCCGGTTTTACATATAAAACAACACGTAGCATTAACAAGAAGCAGCCTTTGTTTTATTTATTATGGAAAGATTCCCCAAATTAATACCAAATCACTACGTTTGATAATAATAATTATGATTATTACGATATTACTATTACTACGGATATTAATATTCCGCAGAAGAAATTAGTGAAAATGAGACACGAGAATATGTCTTTCTAATTATAGCGCGAGTTAAACATTCAAATTTGGCTTGCATTTTTAATTCACAATCAATTATTTAGGAAACAGTTTCCTCACTATACATCATATGGTGAAAGAGCTGGTACAGATTTTACAGCAGTAACTTCCGTACCATCCTATGATATATTTAACAGGATTCTAAGCGGTAAACTTGCCTCGGAGACTACAGTGTCTCCTGCAGCGGCAGCCAAGTTCCGAGGACATCGATATCTAGGACGAGGAGACATTCATGAGGACCGTGTTTAACGCTAAGTCACTCAGATGGCTTATTACATCACGATGCCGCATGCACGAGCGCGATATATATTCGGAGCCTGTTGGACCGTGAGCATGCCTGTGCATAGAGCTTGTTGTACCCGGAGTTAGTCACCACGGTAGTGGGGAACATCAAATGTGTCCCCACACAGATGAAAAGAGCACACCATGGCAACTATGAATCAAAATCTCGACTCTGGCTTTGTGCCATGGCCATGCATCGGATGAGCTTAACTTCAGATTAGCGGGATCGCCCATCACCAGGACCGCGCACGTCTTTCTCACAACAAATGCATCTGGGTGGTCATGAAGATTTAATGCATTTATCAGGACTAGCAACTTACAGAAATGTATAATTGAAGAGGATACAACGGGGAATATTCAGGTAATTTGTTTCTCGTGTAGGTTTTTAATGGTGTAGGTACTTGATGACAAATTTTCGAATGCGAACGTTGATAATTGTGAATGCGAAATTTCGATGAGAAAAAAATTTAAATATGCAAGGAGAAAATTTTTTCCCCAACCCCAAAGATTATTAAACGATACTGAAATATTCCCGAAAATTAACGAAAGTCACGTGACCTTAAACGTCTTCTGAAAGTTCAGTTCAAGTTCAAAATGTGTTTATTGCCAGAATAACGCTGCATAAAATTAATACTTTAGTTTTAAAAAAATCAAATAAAAATAGTGGACTGCCCCTGTTTAGAATATATTCCTCTTCAGGGCACTGTGATCTTTGTTTGTAGAGTCTTCGGCTTTGAGTTTAGCATTGCAATCTTTTCGTCGGGAGGGGCATTCGCCCGCGCACGAGGGGAAACCCGCAAAACCCTTGTGGGACCACCGGACTTCGCTGCACGGTATACGTTCCATACTGCTACGGAAACAGACGTTTATTTCAGAAGAAAACGAAGAAAATATTTAGTTTAGAGGTTCTTATCCGTTTCTTGATCGAAAAATGGCTAAATATGGATTTAAAACAGCTATATCACTTGTAAATATTTAATATTAATTTTATATAACTTTGTTAACACAAATAGTTAGTTATTCAAGGGATAAGAATCGTTATTTTCAATCTAATCAAATTCTTTCCGTATAAATTGAGATACATTTAACCTAGTGATGTCCTATTTGTATCATATAAAAATAGAATCTGATTCATAGTCAGTATTTGTTTATTGAAAGTGCGTGGTTTTTTTTCTTTCTGAAAGAAAATCTCACTAAAAAAATAAAATGCTTTATCCTATTCAAAGTATTAAAAATCAGTATCAACCTATTCAGTCTTTTTAATACATAGTTCAAACTTTCGGTAAAGTCACTGAAGGTTGCAACTTTATTCTTGGCATCCATCCAAGTACAATCCAAGTACAATCCAACAACATGCCTTTGGTGACTCCTTCATGGTGGCATCTTTCTTAAAATAAAACCAATTGCTTTGTCTTAGAAGAGATTCTTTGGAGTGAAAACAGGGAACTATATTGGTGTTATATAATTTATGGACGTTCGCTCATAACGACCCATACTTCTTGAATAAAAAAGTCGAAACACATTAGTTTACTGCATTAAGCAGTTGAGATGAACCTAAAAGTTTTCACCAAGTATTGATTACACAACCTTCCTCCACGTAAAACAGATAAACAACCCCCATAGTGATACCATGCCGCCAATTAATGCGATGACGTCGCGTTTTTAAGCTGCCGAAAACCTACAAATTTTAAAAAGTAATTTCTTGAAAAACACTCAATTCTTCAGCAAAATTTCCACCAAGCACATTTTGGTTGTGAAACTCCAAATTCAAAGAGTTATAAAAATAGTGCATATTCCCCAGTAGGGTGCTCTCGTGCACAACGAATCAGGCCATACGCGTTTGCTAGGCCGACTCTATTTTATATGGCTTTCAATATGTGTTCTATGATTTTCAGTAAAAAATTATAGCCAACGATGACTTGGTGTATTAAAACCAGTAATAGATAGCATTCAGTAAGTGCATATAAATTGGAGAAAGTGAACATTTTATGGCAAGGAAAAATTTTAAATGCAAATTCACAAGTGTAGAGGCACAATAAAGTCTATATGCCGAGAGCCGGAAGAAAATAGCTAAGAAAATATTTCGGTGAATGAGGATAATAAGAAGCCCATGATATTTTGAAAAGTTTCTACGTTTTTCACTAGGAGTAGGTACTTTTAGCGTAACTATTAGGTTAGTGGATAACATATTATTGAGGTGTCTTTGCCTAATTTTTGTGTGCTACTGTTTTAATTTAGGGGATGCATTTGCCTAATACTGTGAATACCTGGATGGATGCCAAGAATAAGTTTGCAGCCTTCGGTAACTTTATCGAAATTTTGGGGTATGTATTAAATACACTGAATAGGTTAATACTTATTTTCAATACTTTGAATACGATAAAGCATGTTAATTTTTTTAGTGGAATTGTCTTTCAGAAAGGATAAAAACACGTATTTTCGATAAACAAATACTGACTATGAATCGGATTCTATTTTTATATGGTACCAATAGGACATCACTAGGTTAAATTTATCTCAAGTTACATGGAAAGAATTTGATTAGATTGAAAATAACGATTCTTATCCCTTGAATAACTAGCTATTTGTATTAACAAAGTTATATAAAATTAAAATTAAATATTTACCAGTGATTTACCTTTTTTTCAGATCTCACTTAGATTGATAAATTTTTCTTTCGTATTTCATTTGTGCATTTTCCCCACTAAATGGCTGTACGACCTTTTAGGAAGAGCAGAGCTTAAAGTCACGCTACGAAGAAAAGAAATTCGTTCGTGTAGGCGGCGACATCCCGTACAGATAGCACCCTCCTTCCAATGTTTGCCACTTAATGACCATAATCTTTTAATGCTGATGACTGACTTCCAAAGCAGAGGTAGCAAGATGTGAACTACTCAATCACACTTTCTCGCGAACATTCTATCTTTCATCATATCTCTCACATCACATCTCAGCTGCGTCAAACCAATCTGAGGATTGATGAAAAATGATGATGAAACGTGAATAACACTGACTGAATGTGATGAAAGAGGAAGTGAAAATAGTTGCAATGCTGGCAAAATAATTACGGTGAAAATTCAAACTCTGTGTTTTACCAATACCCACTTCTTAAATGCCCTAAAATTATTTCCTAACATTTTGGAATCAATTACTTTAAAGTGTAATTGAACTTGAAAAATGAGCAACTTCCACAGAGCAAAATGTTTATTGCTACAGGGTTTTGCTTTTTACAGCATCTTCGCGAAACCAGGTTGCAATAAACATTTATCTCTGCGTAAGTTGCACATTTTTTTAAGTCCAGTTAAATTCCGTTTCCTCCTTAACACGCCTGAAACCTCAGAATTTGTTAGAGTGTAATCCTTTTTCCTCCGTCCCTTTAACCACACTCGGTCTCGTGAAAAAAGATTCTCCACTGCCTATCGCACGACCACCAGCATTAATGTTTAATAAGGCCCAGTCTAATGACAAGTAAAATCAGTCAAATGCCAAAGAAAGTGAAAAAGGAACCATGCATTGTTTAGTGAAATGAAAGAAGCATGATTACTTTTAATATTGGTCTTATACCTATATAAGGCTAACATAACTTAATACATATTGAAAAAAAATACAAAATATTACCCAAATAAACATGCTTATCAAATATTCACGCAATTTATGGAAATTTATATCAGTCCTATCAATGGAAATATTTCAAGAGAAGAAATTAATGTTGCTTCAGCAGGCATTATAAATATCATTAAGGTGATAAATGCTTGAATGAAAGGTGAGGAACAACGAAAGAATGGATGCTATTTTGTAAAATTTTGAGTAAAGTACTGACAAAGGATGATTAGTAATTCATTTCCTTGCTATACCCGTTTACTATTGACTGAAAAAAATGTGCACAGAAAACTTCCAAAGGAAATAATTGGAAATTTTAAATATATATAGAGAGAAAGAGCTGATCACGTATTAAGTCATTATACACCCAAATAAAATAATTTCTGACCGAGATTGTACGACAGAAAATGCCTTTAAAAAATATTGTGTAACATCTTTCATAGCTTTAAACTGCATCAAGCATGCATGGGGATGGCATTAAAGAAAAATAATTAGATTATAGTCAAAATATTGGATTATAATTTAGGCATCAAGATCTTAAGTAAAAATTATACCGTAGTCCGCATATGATTGAATAGAGACACCAAGTCAGAGCTTGTGGAACCAAATTTTAAATATATTTGCTTATTCGTATAAATAATAAAAATTAATTACATTCTTCAAAAACTAGGAAAACGCAGATCCTAGAGGTCCGCTACGAATGAAGAGTACTTCTGTTTCTATTCCTGAATTGCATTATATCTATTCTTATGTATAACTGCAGATTGAAAAATCAAATGGAAAATATTTATTTATTTGAAAAAGTCCCCAAAAACGGCACTAAGGCTACTAACAATGGTGGACACATATACAAATGGTGGACACAAATATAGCCCAAGATGAGCCCAAGTACACCTTAAGGTTTGATTTCTTTCAGTAGTTGGGTGGAATTACAAGGAAAAAGTACAACAACGTGTTAAGAATAATAGAGTTACGAGAAAATGTATTATTTTTAAGAGGAGCAGGTGTAACTATTTCAAAATGAGTGATCGATGAGGAGTTATTGTAAGAAATATCATCATAAGAAACCTTATATTGTAAAAAGTACACTAGAAAACTGAGGATGGTACTGTATTGTCATTGCACACGCAATACCTTACGTTCTGCTGATCATTAAGCTGTGAAGTATAAACAATCCCATTACGAATCCTTGTAGATTCCAGTACAAACAAATTCACGCGGCATTAGTTATATTTGCAAAAATGGGGTTGGTATGTACATCGTGCAGAGTAACAAATATATTCCACCTCCAAATTCATTTTCCACATTCGTTTATGTCACTCGCATTTTCTATTAGCTCGAATGCGCATTGGAGAACATACAAGCAGAAGGACGGTCTCCTCAAGATCCCGAGTGGGCCGTTTCAAAGCGTAGCTCAGGCTTTTAGCGACGCCAACCATTCATCTGGGATCCTCATCAAGTGCAGGGAAGGGCTTTGTGGGCGTGGGTGTCTCGGGAGCGAAAATATCAAAACATCTTTGAAGGTCAAGGGTCAAAGAATATGAGTAAGGAGAAGCCGTTCGCAGGAATAGTGGGCTCAATCCGGAGAGAAGACATGGCGAAAAAAATGATACGCAGGGTTTCACCACCACCTTTATCCTTTTCCTCAAAAACATCCTTCCAATATTAAATGGCAGTATTGTGTATCACGTTATTTTTGGAGCTTTGGTATTTTTAGCAGCACAACACTAAGCACCGAGCGTTATTGCTACGTTAAAACCATGGTTCTGAAGTTCAAAAATATATTTATATCAAACGTATTCGTTTCTTTCTTTAGACCTGTGTGAAACTTAAATATATTGCAAATATTCATGTTTCTCTACTTATACCTCCCGTCCCGCTCCACGCATTGGCATTCCCAAACGTTGCATATGAAGAATTAACAAGTATATTTACTTTTACTATTGAAGATATAGGTACAATCTCTTCATTAGATTATTATTATGAAAACATGTGCAGAATCAGAGGCGACTGAATCATGACAACCTCACTAATAGATAATTAACTCTCAAAATGCAAGATCTTATGACGGTATCCCAGAGCATTTACAGATACATTCAGCAACAGCTAACTTACATATAAGGATAGAGAATACTATTACAGATCAGCATTCTCAATTATAATATAACAAAAACCTTACAGCCGGGTACATGTATTATGGAGAGAACTCAAAGGTCTAATGAATGACTGAAGTCGGATGTTTTCTTTGCTTGAATTCCGTAAGAATGGCGCTTAACGAATGCATCGTTTCTGGAGAAACGAAATATTAGAAAAAATATATCCACGATGCGTATTAATGTATTACCACCCGACGCTTGGAATCAAGTGACTTTTTTCGACCACAAAAAATTAAATACATGAACAACAATGACATGAATAAATGATAGATTCAACGCTCAAAAAATATAATATTGAGAAATTGTCCCTTATTGAGCCAAGATACAAACGTAAAAATAATGAGGAAAAAAAATTTACACGAAGATCTCTTTTCAAAAATTTCTCGGTAAGTCCAACAAAACGAAGAGAATACTATTAGGCAGTGATATACTACAATAATATCTTTAGCAATGCATATTCAGGTACGCATCAACCAACCCGATCCTTGTCGCGGCCCAACAAACGCGGGTGACGGATTGGAAATTCAAATGAATTTCCCGATTTTTCCACTAAAACGGTCTGATCCTTTTCCATAAGTTGAATTGTCTGCATGGCTTCGGCCCTTGGAAACCAAAGGTCTGCGTCGGAAGGCTCATTCATCACCCATTCCCCCACAAAAAAAGCTGGCCCATCCAAAACAGTTCCCGCGCGCATGGTAAACTTGCACGCGCGCTCAAAATTCCCGCGCTCTCGTCAACACCACGCGAATGATGTGGACCTCATGGAAAGGAAGCCGTGGTGCGTGCAACAATATGGCGTTCATGTGTCGATGTAGCTCCTGCCGTGTAGGAAGCCCACCGATACCCATTATTAATTACCCAGTTGCTCACGGGAAAAGTCTTGACTCTTAAATTTCCCAAAATATTCGTCAGCTGTCAAATTACTAGTTTTCCTCGGATGCTAATTAATTATTATGACCCCACACTATATAAAATAGATCAGACCTCAAAGATAAGTTTAGGTAAACAAACTGCATCACAGATGAATTCTGATATTCCTTTCCCTACGCACAATCAGTGACCATAATAACATCGAGGCACGGAACACCAAAATTCCTTCGTAAACATTACTTCCCACAACATAAAAATACAATCATACCTAACATGTACTTCTCCCAATAATTAATATATGTTAAATAAATAGATCAGAGTTGAGATTAAGATTTGGATGGTGGATTTTTGATGATTTAAGCATGCCTGCAAGATCCATTAATGCAAGTGATGCATACTCATAGTGTTTCTCAAGTACTTCCTTGCATGTTGAAGGAATACAATTTGTGGAACGTGTACCGTATGACATTTGTAGGAAAATAACATTTAGTTATTCGTTATTCAACGGAGGCGACCAACAGCTGAGGTCATTTATGCCATATAAAATAGGTAGGTAACTGGGTAATGGTAGGAACATTTCAGGTTATGGAGGAAGGGTGGAGAGAAACCCGGCGCCGGCAGTAGCCTAATCTTAACGAAAAGCACCAAGGGGACCACAGCTTAACGTCCTATCAGACGGACGGAGTGCTGAACCTGAAATTCCGTCCACTAGGCACTCAAGTAGGGACCGAATTTCCACTGAAAAATCCACTACTGCCGGGATTTAAACCCGGGACTAGGGATGGGAGGCCAGTGCTCTTGCCCCCACACCTACCCGATTGCCAAAAATGGCATTTCAATAGGGTACAATAAACATCTGGGTCATTTCATGTTAAATCGATCAGGTGATTGCCCTTAGGGTCACCGATTTTGGCTAAATTTGGCATACCGGCTCCATTTGATAATAAAATGAAAACCCCTAAGCCGTTTTGCTAAATACGCACTCGTTTACCGAAATATTGGAATGTTGCAAAATTCGAATTTTGCAAAGGTACTACACATTTTACGATAAATCTCCAAAACTACAAAGCTTCAGACGTGCTTAAGGGCTTAATTTAAAACCCTTGAATTGTAAAAATACAATATGTGAGTACATTGTAAAATATAAACAATTTTATAAAGTTCATAACAATTTTAAAGTTTCAAATTGTATGCTGCTAAAATGTGGTGAGAAGATGAATGAGAAAGTTACAGAGATCTGAAGACACCAGAGTACCATACGGTCGGCCGATAGGCAGGCTCCGCGGTGACCGGCGGGCGACACCCCTTCACTCAAAAATATTTTTCTTTCTTAAATGAAATATTACCTCTGAAAAATTTTTTTAATTTATAGAGGAGGGTTCTGTCTACAAATTATATAAAAATGAGTAGAATCGAAGGCACAGGTACAGGTCAAAAATCAATTTTAATCTTTAAAATTGTTATAAACTTTATAAAAAATTTTAAATTTCATAATATAATCCCTTATTGTTTTTTTCAATTCAAGGAGTTTCCAACAAGTCTTTAATCACGTCTGTAACTTTAAAAGTCTTGGTGATATATCGTGAAATGTGTAGTAACTTTTGCAAAATTCGAATTTTGCAACGTTGCAACGTTTTGGAAACGAGCGGGTATTTAAAAAAACGCCTACACAATTTTCATTTTATTACCAAATGGAGCCTTTATGCCCAATTTGGTTAAAATCCGTGACACTAAGGGTCATGTTTGCCTATTTTCTGGTCGAATTGACGTGGAATGACCCATATTATATGTCAAGTATACTCACCCATATGAGAACAGTAATACCTCAGGTGTCTGCTAATCTGTCCGGTAGATGAGGGAAGATCCACCATGTGCTGAACCAAACGCCAACTGCAATTCGAACATCAACGTAAGTGGTCCACTTTGCCAACGCTGATGTTACAGAAAGATCTAATACCTAGGTACATAGCTTGGATTTAGCTAAATACATTTTTATGCTTCTTCCGGAATCAATTTCTGCAATTTTCACAAGTAGCCCGATATTTAACTAAGAGGTGTACCAAGTCCGTGGGCGTACCACACCGTGTGATACAAAGATAAGTCACTTACAATTGAGGCGAGATCAGGCTGGATATTCACCCACCCTACCATCTTTTACCTTTCAGTATAATTAGTTTATTCAAAGGCGTCACATAAGTTATGAAGTGGAATTATAAAAACTATAATATATTAGATGCACTAGAGAACAGATGTATTCCCACATTTATGAAGGCGAGTAAGGACAAAAGAACCATTTCCTTAACTTAAAAACACCTTTTCTCTTCAGGTAAATGCTCAAGCAGTGGTAAAAGGGGTGTGAAAAAAGTTTTAACCTTATCGTAACAACTTGAAGGACATTCATCAGAAGTAATTGTTATTTTTCATGCATAATTACTTGAACACAATCACCATATCTGCATTACAGAACCTAACTCATGGTCAAGTGTATTGTGCTACGTGGAAAAGACGTAACAGTGCATAAAGATCTCCAGGGAGGATATTATTTTCCATCAAGTTGTACTTTAAGCAGAGTGGAGTGGCATCCTTGTATTCGATTTCGGTAAAGGTGCGTTTTCAGGTTATTCAATTCATTCACAAAAATACTTTCCGTCTGTTTAAGCTGGCGTTTATACAGAAGATAAACAAGAAAAAATTATATGAAGCGATGTTCTCATTTTGCATACTGATTATCTCATTATTGTCACTTTCGCATGCAGTAGCGTACCAAGGGGGGGGGTCAAAAGGGGTGGCCGCCCCGGGCGCCGTAAAGGGAGGGGGCGCCAAAATTGAAAAACATCTTTTTTTCATTCATTCAATCATCGGACGCCAAGTTGCCTTGGTACACCACTGCTCGCATGTGTCCATCGATTTTAATGATGCCAAATTTATGATCAAATTATTGTAAAAAATTTGGATTTATCATGCACGTAATGGTTAGAAAGGATTGACATGCTTGTGTATGGCCGATACTATAGAGTACGTATGATTTATATATTATAGGCACTCCATTCTGATACTAATAACATTTTAATTGACAATCTGCTCTTCGGTTTGTTTGAGGAAGCGTAGCTTTCTATGGTTGACAGGTCTAATCGTCGTCAGAAGTGAAGAACAGAAATTGGTGGCACTACTACAGTAGAGATGTTGGTAAGGAAAAGAATTGAGTGCTGAAAAAGAAGGCAAATGAGGACGTGTTGACCGTGGTTTGAAAGGAAATGAGTCTACTAGGAAAAGTTATAAGTAGACAACTAAGGACGTTTTGAGAGGAAAGGAAAGACTGGAGGTGAAAGATTGCGGAAGTAGAAGAATTCACCAAACGCGGAAAATTGAAGGGAAAAATGGACTACTTTAATGAGAGTGGAAACTATGAAGATTTAAAGACATACCTGTGTAATTTATGAAATATGAAATGGATAGGGGAGGGACAAGAAAAATGGTAGGGACTACATAATACCGACTTTTGACAAACCCCTTAAGAATAGCCAATATATTAGGCATCTATATTTTGCTACGAGCCGATAAAAGATTTTGCATATTTCTTCAGTGCCGAGGACTGAAAAACGTATACATTTGTTCGAAAAATCCTTTACTTTAAGTACTTTTCCTCGCAACGGTATTCAAATATTCATCCCGGAAAATAATATCGGGAAGTTCGTCTGCTTTTTAACTCAAATGGCATAATAACCCACGTAAATGGAATTTTTAGGATAATGTAACTCGCATTATAGCAAAATGGTGGTAAGAAACTCTCTCAGTCAGTCGTAGCTATATGGTTTACCACCATGTGATTTGTAACTATGTACCTAATCATGTTGTGATTTGCTAAAGGTATTTAAATTCTAATCTCATAATTCCATATGATACTTCAGTTTGTTATTCCTGAAAAATAGCGTATAATATCATCTCATGGGCCTGAAAACTTTTTTACACCAATGATCAAGGAAATAGATGAATCATCCTACCTAGGAACTGAATCCACCAGGAATCAGTACCTGCGGTAAATATTTCCCAAAAAACACGCTAGGCCGTGAAAGATTAGCATAATCACATTCTTACACTTCATTGCCGCACAGACTATGCCACAGTAGTCCTTGCCAAGGAAGAAGACGACCAGAAGATTAGAGGCTTCTTATCAGTAGGCACCAGCTGTCACGTTAACAAAAGCCCAATTACAGCTCTCTTCCAATGCCCAGCAGAGAGGACGGCTTAGTGGCTAAATTTGTAACCTGAGCCGGGCTTAGATGCTTCTTTTCATACCCGATAGCGCTCCTTAGCCTTTGAAAATAAATGTCATCAGTGGCTCGTTTTCGGAGAAGATAAGGGTCGATAGCATAGCTTTTTCGATTCAGAGTTTATGATAAAGGAATGTTCTACTAATTAGTTCCCCAGAATCTAAAGGTTCAAGAATTGCATTTTTCTTGGACTTCCATTATATAAATGTGGAGAAATTGATTCCCACGTTTTACTAGTATTTTGTAAAATATTATTTAACCTAATTTGCCAAATAAATATACTATATTCCTGAGAAGTAAACACCTGGCATCTCCAACAAAATACCCCTCTAATAAAGAATCTTTTTCTTACCGAGTTTCAATTTTATTAATTCAATCTCACGCTTTTTACGCTTTTACGCTCAGGGTTTTTACGCGGTGACTTTCACATTGATTATTTTATCTTAGATTTATAATGATTTTGTACTTAGTTTTGTGGTACTCATTGTCAGTGTTATCCTCTGCCTCTGAACTCCTGCAATCTGAAATCCTAAGCTATAAAATCCGATAATGCCAACAATATTATGTTTAGATCTACCACAAGATCAACAACCACTGTTAATTTCACATTTCTAAAGATGTACTCGAAATTTCTTTTGGTGATGGAATATGAACTCATGTACGGAGATAATGTTCGGTTTATACAACCATATATTACATGATGGCTTTCGCAAATACTTTAATCTGTATTTGCTCAAGAGTTACCTACATAGTATCGCATTTTAATATCATTGTACTTTTCAAAATAAGTTTATATTCCCCCAACTTGTTTCAGCGCATCAGATTGTCGATAAAAATGCAATTAAGGCTGGAGGATAATGAAGTTGGGCAAGACTCGGGCTTCGTGAATTTTTGCATGAAAAATTCTTTACGCACCATTGAAGTGTCTATAACCTCATGAGAATAGTTCACTCCACTACATATGAAAGAAATTAAAAAATTGAGTAAGATATTTTAACATAAATGAGTGAGATTTCTCACTGAAATTTCCATTTATATCTATCAGAATCGATTTTCACTTGCAGACTTTCAATGTTTCAATACCGTTATCAATAAGGACGGTATTTAGGAATGTGAATAACATATCGATATATTTAACAGATGTATCCTAAGTCAGGAAAGCGAAGAAGGATGATATAGGAGCATCAATATTGAGATCGGAATTCGACACAGCAGTAAGGGGCCTTCGGATGAATAAGGCTTCTGGATTTGATGATATACCCACAGACCTGATAAGGAATTCGGGTGAGAGGACATTGGCCCATCAGTACAAGGCCATCTGCGACATGTACACACCAAGAGAAATACACAGGGACTTAGAGAAAAACATCATCATTCCTATTCCCAAAAATAAGAGAGCGGTGAAATGCGAAACAATAAGGACTATACGCCTGACGAAACATACATCGAAGATATTGACAAGGATCAGCTACAGAAGAATAGAACGAAAAACAGAGGAGTTTCTGGAAGAAGAACAATTCGGGTTAAGGAAAAGTAAAGGTAAAAGAGAAGGAATATTGGCCCCTAGGCTACTTATAGAGAAGAGAATGGAAAAGAATAAACCGATCTTCATTGCATTTGTGGATTTAGAGAAAACTTTTGATAACGTGAATACAAATTTAATGCTTGGATCTCCGAAAGGAATTGGAGTATCGTGCAATGACCGAAGAATTATCCACAGTTTGTGCAAAAACCAAGTAGCTGTGATTAATCCTGGACCCAGCTGTGAAGAAGCAAGAATAAGGAAAGGAGTATAACAAGGCTGTTCACTGTCCCCCGTAATTTTTAATGTTTACATCGAGAGAGCCATCAATGAGGTCAAGGAGAAGTGTTCTGGAGTGAATATCCACGGAGAAACAATCAGCATGCTATGATTTGCTGATGACATAGCTCTCATAGCAGAGACAGAGAAGGATCTGAATAAGATGCAAACAACCATGGAAAGGACAATGGCCAGTTATCATCTGAAGGTCAATAAGAAGAAAACTAAGATATTGGTATGTAGTAAGAGAGAGGAGGGCAAAACCAACGTTATACTAGGAAAACAGAAACTGGAAGAGTTCTGTTACCTGGGATGCAGAGTAACCAACGATGGACGAAGCAAGAAAAAAATAGTGAGTAGAATAGCCCAGGCAAAGAGAGCATTCTATCAAAAGATGAATCTACTAACAGCTGGAAATACAAGCTTGGAAGTAAGGAAGCAATTCATTAAAACGTATATCTGGAGCATGTTCCTTTATGGCAGTAAGGCATGGACGATGACAGCAGCGGAGAAGAAAAGGGTGGAAGCATTCGAAATATGGTGCTATCGACGAATGATGAAGATAAAATGGATCGACCGAGTGACAAATGAAGAAGTCCTAAGAAGAGTGGGAGAAAATAGAAGTCTACTGAAAACTATAAAAAGAAGACGGGACAACTTAATCGGCCATATCTTAAGACACGATGACCTGATGAAGACAATCGTCGAGGGAAAAGTGAACGGGAAGAATGGAAAAGGCAGGCCTCGTATGAGATATTAGGAGAGTGTTGTGAAGGATGTAAAAGAGAGTAGGTAGCTACGTCAATATGAAGAGTTTGGCCGATAGAAGAATCGAGTGGAGGGCAGCGTCAAACTATACCTAGGGTTGTTGACCCTTGATGATAATCCTAAGTCAAAGTCACGTATTTTCCAATATGTATTTACACAAACAGCTGGCAATTATAGATCGATTACTGAAATCAGTAGAATGTAGAATCGAAATACCCTTCGTGTCAACACTCAAGTTCATTAAGATTTCAATTTCAGAAACGTCTCTAATGTTTACTAGAATATATTTTTTATGTAGAAATATGGAACTATTTTCAAAAATCTGGTTCCGGCATCAGAAATTCTTCAGGAGAGATAGCGCCATAGCGGTCCTTCTCAAAGCAAGGTAGGTACTTCAGATCCGGAGAACTGAAGAAGAGGAAGTTATATCTATGATGAGAGCAAAAACAGTACAATAAGGAACGCATGTGTTTAGAATAGCGTGGAATACGAGAAAAGAGAAACATATTAACCTTGAAAGAACTTGAATTTTGTAAACTAAAAGGGTCTTGGTGGACTATATATGAATAACTAGCATTGAAGATACGTATGTGTGGCGTGTGAAAGTAATATAGCAGGTAAAAATTGTGATCCTAAACGGAAAATTTAGGGATATGGTATGCCCAGCGTGTGAAAAAAACTGCTTAATGATGCAAAAGCACATACATTTCTCGCAGTGCCATGTAAGTTTCTATTCCGTGAGGTGAAAATAAGTGTAGAAATTAACCATCATTATGAATGGTTTGAAGTAATATTGGATTATTTCCAAAGGATAAGCGTTAAAATGTTGATAATGTAATGCAGTGTTTGGCAAAAGAGGAAAAACGAAACGTGGACGGGGAGTATGGCCTGGATACAATAAATGGAGGCGGGACCAATGATGCTGAATTTTGCCAGAGCGACTTTGTAATAACCAACGCCTCTTTCAAACAACGTCTTTGGCAAGCAGATTCATAAAGGCCTCCAGAAATTACCGTGTGGTATTTAAGAGTCTACTTTTTATGTTTAAGCTTTGATTTAATAACAGAATTGTTCATAGTCATGAATTTTATGAGATTCCAAGCATTAATGCCCAATATAAATGAATGACATAAATATGATAATAAAGAAAAGCACAAAGTACATGGACGCAAATATAGGAAAAGAATTCATACTTAGAAAATTGAGTCATTAAGTCATCATAATATTTAAGTAGTACGGAGTAAAAAAAAAAGGTTTTGCAGCGAGTGGAATAGCATTGTGAGAATTGAATGTAAATTATAGGGGTGGGCCTTCTGTTGCCCCCTGGCACTTAGGCCTCTTTAGATCCATTTTGCCAACCCACATTTAACCAACCCGCCACTCGCAGACAGGGGACAAGAGCACAGCCGTAGAGATATGGAGGAGGGTCACCCATCCAACCTCTGTCCGGGCCCAAAGTTACTTAACTTCGGTGATCTCACGGGAACCGTAATGCCAACGTGGCTACGCCCTTGCCCTTGAGAGAGTTAAAGGCGATTACTAAGATAGGGAGATGAGATTTGGATAGGGTACATATTTATGGGACATTTCTGAATGTCTGCATGAGCCATTTATATATATTTACCGCATAATAAAATGATAATGATATTGTAATCTCCCACTGACAATGAGTGTTACTGTGTGAATTGTACATTTTAGGTGATTACTCACTTCGTTCCTCATGACCTGGAGGTGTCTTGCAGGACACTCCGTAAATCAATTGTAGAAGTAGAAACTATGGAAACTCTTTAAAGGTGCGTTTACACGTAGCAGTTCACTGCTATGACAGTCAACTGCTAACAACTGTTCAGCCCCACTCGCATGTGTAAATAGTAACTGCGATGCGAGTTCATGTCGATATTGGATACATGTCGAACACTATCGATCATAGTTCGAGCTATTAGCAACGTTGAAGCCCGTCTACTTTCCAGCAGAAAAATATCCAACACAATCGCAACAATCGCCAACGGAAAGCAATACACGAAGGAATTTGGATATATTAACAAGGATATCCCTCCCAAAAGGGGAGATTCTACTCTTTAAAGAATGGGAACAAAAGATAATTTTCAATGGAATTTATTACTTGAAGAATTTCATGAAAATTTAAGCTCTATTTAAAATTTATAGCTCTATCCAAAAATTTAATCACTATTGAAATAAAACTCTTTTTATTTGTTATGGCAACGCCTAAATAGCGGCATTAAGCTGCATAAAAGGTGGTGCAGACGCATCATAGCATTAGCGATACAGATATATCGCGCATCTCGTGACTGTCATAGATGTCAACTGCTACGTGTAAACGCACCTTAACAGGGGTTATGAAAATATATCGATATAACTCAAAGTGTGAAGTGTACAACTTCAGGAAATACTGAGAGGTATGCTCTACTTTTATGGTTAAGCTTTGGTTTGATACTTTAATGAGACTCGAGTTTGCCAACTGGTATACTTAACTTTATTAGTGCGAAGATGATTATAAATATGGAACTGTAAGAAAGCGAAGGAAATAAATAGGGATTTTCATTTATTTACAAAGTGGGAAAATCATGCGTCAAGAGAAAAATATTTGAAAATATTAAAATAAAGAGTTAAAAGGCAGATGAAACGCCATAAAATGAATAGTGCCTTGTTAGGCCATTTAATGGAGAAACACCAGCTTAAGAGTTATGAAAACCACTACGCAGTGAAGTGAAGAAATTTCAAAAAGTCGCAAAACGATGTAATTTGATTTGATTAAATAGAGCAAGTTTTTTTTCACATTCACCTCACCATTTTTATTTTAGGACAACACATATTACGTGGAGCAAACGGCGTTTTCAAGTCCTAAAGGCCGACAGACTCAGAGCATTGGATGCAGAATTATTGACGCACATTAAATTTCTCTTCCATTTCTTTAAGTTTTTCCCGAGCGGAATGCCAATGAATCTCCTTCCCCTATTCGCCAAAAGGACATATTCGGCATAAATTTTTCCTCCGGCTTCCCTCGCCAAATAGTTTGCCGAACGCTTGCAAAGGGAGCCAGAGCGTCAAACCAACTACACCGTAGACAGAGGAGCGTTGGATGGAGGGTGGGGTCAGAGAGCAAAAGGAAGTGGACCGATTCAGGCCGTCCGCTCACGTATCGAAAGAATCAATTCCACACTTGCTCCCTCACCCTCTGCATTCGGCCATCCATTAAACCCACTCTCCTATCTCCCCATCTCTCTTTCACTCTTCTTACCTTCCTCAACGCCATTTCCTCTTATTCCCTCTCTCCGTCTCTCCTTTTTCTTCATTGGTTTTCTTTCGCCTCTACTCATTTCTCACTCCATACCTTCTACGTCCAAATCGACCAACCCCCGTTGCATTAACCAAGGATGCATTTTTGCATTAAAAGCGGGAAGACATTAGAATTGGTAGGTTATTTGAGGAGGCGACCGACAGCTGAGGTCATTTGCGCCATTTAAAGTAGCTGGGATATTGGGTTATAGAAGGAGTTTTCGGGGAACGGAGGAAGGGTGGAGAGAAACCCGGCGTCGGAATTAGCCAACTCTTAACGACAGGCGCCAAGGGGACCACGACTTAACGTCCCATCCGACGGATGGAGTACTAAACTTGAAATGCTCTCCACTAAGCATTCCAAGTGGGCACCGGTTTTCCACTGAAAAATCCACCACTGCCGGGAATCGAACCCGGGCCCTCTGGATGGGAGGTCAGTACTCTGGCCACCACATCAACCCCCAAGACATTAGAATGTCACCTTCAGATTCTTCTTAAATTTGTAAATACGCAACTAATTTTGAAAACTCTGGGATTGAAAATCCAACAAATTTCTACAAGTTTCAGAAAAAAAACTTAAGAGAGCATTGAAAAGCGTGTTGGGAAAAAGCACTACTATCATTTATTCAACGTCTCCAAATCGTGAAAAAAAGAATTCATGCAATAACCCCTCTCGGTTGATCGAGATGCTAAGTGAAGACCAAGACAGAATCTGGAATAATATAATAATGCTCAATTAATTTAAATCACTGTCTATTATAAATTAAAAATACTTTAATGCACATTATGACAACCAGTAAAATGAATACAGCATTTAAACCAGGCAATAATTCTCCTTGCGATTCAAAAGACCGGAAAAATGTAGAGAAAATAAATTTATTCGTCACGAATAGATCGTTTTTATGTGATGGAATGGAAGGAAATGAAGATTTAAACCTCGATGGAGCAAAATAAATAGATTAAAAATATCCAGGATGATACGTGATGAATATGACATTCAATTATTAAAACAGATGAAAAATGTCTCTTTGATTTCAATGGTAAAAATTCTGCCGAAATTGCGTAAAGACAGCATAAAAATTTGCATCGTGGCGTTTTAACTACGTTATTGTAGAGAACTCCCAGTGGTAATCTTTCCTTTATTTTTATTTAAGCTTCCACTCATTTTAGTCTATTAATCAGCATTTTCCAGCACCAACATTTTGAGTGATTGGCAGTTTTAGTTGAATAGTAAATGGGATTCTATGGTGCAAATATGTAGATTATGCCGTGTTTAAAACTTTGTAGCTTTCCTAAACATACTTTGGAATATTTGTTAAATTTTTTATGGCATCAAACCTTAATATTTATTACGAATAATAAATCAGTAAAATTTCAGTATTCCATGCAATCAGGTAAACCATGCTGGTTTGGTCATTTCATATTTGTAGTAATTGCATCATTCATATTTTGAAAAACCTAAAAAATATCAGAAACCTAGCCGAAACGATAGTATAGTGACCGTTTATCTGTGCTCAGGATAGGAAATGTATCTACTGTAAGTGATATTCTGGCCAATATCTTTTTACAAAATTTTACTTACTGGGTTCCGCGTCACCTATAAACATACTTTTTTTTATTCCCTGCAATTCTGGCCCATGACCACAAATCTCGCTTCTCCCATACATTTCTACCACCTCTTTACTAATATTTACTGTGACAGGCATCAATACGGACGAAAATGGTAAGTGAATTTAGGGAATATTCAATAACTCTCAGGGATTACGATTTCGCGGTCTCGATATCCGAAAGTTACAAAATCTTGCGGAAACCCTATTCTTGTCTCTGATTAGCTCCATAAAATTTACATAACTTACATCCTTAAGATAGAAACTTTACATCCTTAAGATGGAAAATTGTTTTCTCCGAAGGACTTTTAGTTTCTCTTGAGAGCACGCCAAGAAACACAGGCGGATATATTCTTAAAAGAAGAGGGAACCGTTACTGCGGTTCATATGAAGGAGAATAATTAGTTAGTTAAATGTACAGAGATAGATAGAAATTAACAGTAATCAATAGGCAACATATTTCTTTTTGAGGTTAAAAATTGTGCCTCCGGGAAATGGTATCATTTTTGCTTCATTGAGAATTAGCAAGAAGGACAAATCTCCCATGTATTTTCATGCTTTTCATGCTTAAAGCAATATAATATTTTTAATCAAATTTTCCATTTGTGCAAGTGGAAATGTCGTAATGATAGGCATTCAATGCGCAAAAATTTTAAGATGTTATTTTTAAGCGTACTTTCAAAAAACTAAAATTCTATAAGGAAGTAAAGTTTTCATGATTGGAAATATGTTTTTTTTGAAAATTGGAGGCAGTCAGGGCAAAACTACCCGTTTTCCCATTTTTTTCATGTGAAATGACCCATAGGGATTTAAATACAGTTTAAACTATGGAGCTGCAGAAAATCAATACTCTGATATAATCAACCGTTCAAAATCATTCTATTTACTGTGATAACCTGAGAATTTGGTTAGTACAGTTAGTCATCTTTTTGAATAATTCTCGATTTTTCCTTCCAGGTTAACCTGCCAAAGAGCCGGAATACTGCGAGATATTATGCTTCCAAGGTTTATGTTGGGTACCCATAATGTTTCCTGTACTACTTCAATTAGTAGTCATATGGAGCACCACGATCTCTATAAGCTACCATGCCCTGTGATTGACTGCATTTCGTTGTTTTCGCTCGTCCTCAGGGACAAGTGATGGAAAAAAGGAGGGGAGTCCCTATCATTGGAGCTATTGCTGAAAATGATCATTTTGGATGAGGGATTTTCTGCGGTAATTTGAGTCATGATTGACGTCATACCTTGACTTCAAAAGTTACTGTGTGACTCGGGTTTAACAAAGTGATTCCACATGTGTAGAGAGTAAAGCGCAGGTCGTTTTGGAACTTACTTTCTGGAAGTTGGTTGTCCCTGGCATGGGTACATAGTTTCCTCTCTGAGTTAATGAAAACATGACTCGTGGAGGTGCCATCGAACGAGACCCAAATGACGCATGAGTCCCCGGATTTCATCTCACTGGAACGGACGGAAGCTCCTCGCGCTCTGATACATATCTCGCCCGTGATTGAAGAAGGAGAGTGTACTCCTCATTTCCTGACCGCACAACCATCTCTCTCTCCCTCTCAGCAGCCTCCTAAAACGCCGTTTTATCACTCCCATCCTGCATAAGCCGCACGGTGTCACCCAACAGATGGCGCATAAACTCGGGACGATTCCCGCCCCACGTGGTCCTAAAGCCTCGCGGTGCAACATAACAGGCAACCGTCATCTCTCTTGCATGAATGGACCCTCTGAAGTAAATTCACGGGAAAGGTCCGCTGCAGATGTCATTGTTTAAAGGCGGGTGTGCACCATCGGGAAATATCATGTGAGATGGGTTGTAATAGATTCAAGCATCGTTGAAAAACACCCCAGGCCTTCGAAATTAGAGTTAGAGAGGATATTAGGCTGGGGACGCAGCTATTTCCGGCTTTAACAAGATGCCCATACAGTAACCAAGTTTGAGGATGAATCACCTCATTGCTACAAAAATGCTGCTGATTTCACTCGCAACTGCCAAGATACGTAAACCTTAAAATTGTTCCATCACAATCATATTTCTCTTAAGCACGTTATGAAAATTATTCTTCCAATGTTAATGATAGAATTTTATATAGGAAAAAGTCCAACGAATATAAAAAAGGTGGTAGCTTTCATCCTTTAATACATAATAGATCACGACTGGTTTTATCCACATACGGGCGTCATCCTGTGGAGGATATACTCTTGCGGATGAAACGCCTTGTGTTTTAATATTAAATTGTGGAACAAGTTTATTGTATTCATCGACCTTGAATTTCCACAAGATTAGGCGTAACTTCTTACAGGAGAATATTTATTTTGCCATAAATAATTCAATGGCACATCATTAGAGAAGCTACTGCCATGAAATGCCTCCAATGTGTCGCATTGGGTATTATTTTTCTCTCGTTGAGTTGTATTTCTAACGGAACTAACGCGATTAAATCACGATAAAAGGTGACATAAAGATGCGCAAAATGTTATTAGTATCTGAAAAACTATGCATATTTCTCACTTACATAAGTAACATAAATCCTGTGTAGATAAGTTTTACAGTAAAAAACCAAAATTTCTTCTGATCATATTTCAGATTTTTACTCCGCAATTTGGAAACACAATGACATATACTTAATTGCTACGAAAAAAATTTTAATTCCGGTTGAGAACGCATGATAAAGATGTAATGTAGGCCACATCATTTTTCATCAACTAATAACTTATTTTTATGACCATAGGAATCACCGACTTATTTTTATCCCTTCTCAGCGTTCGTATGTCCCCAAAAAAATTGTCAACATTTTTATATTAATTAAAAAAGTTTCCCTAGGGTTTTCACATGTACATGTATTATGCATGAACTTTTATGGTTAACTCTTATACTTAAGTGTGACGTTTATCATAAAATTGATCGTCCCCTTAGCAAATTATAAAAATGTACCTTATGAGATACCATCAAAATACTGTAGATATATCTTGCTCAAATATATTAGTTATTCAGTTGAATCCTTGCACTGGTTCACAAAAATCTATGAGATGAACAAATTTCATTCTCCACTATAAAGAAGAATATAAACGTACACGTTTTTTTGTTAATACAACATTTATATGTGACTTTGCGAAAGATAAAACCTTTAAAATAATAAAATCAATAATATAAAAATAAAATCGTATACAAAGGCTAAGGGTATATATTTACAGGAAAGGAGAAGAATATTTTAATTTTATATATCGTGATGTACTCAATTCCCCGAAAATAGTAAGTTATATCATAGGGAACCATTCTATAATTTTATTTCAAGTTCTTGGTGAGTGCATGTAATAAAATAACCGAATGGTCGCCTTCCACACTAGAACTGCATCACGCAGTTCCTTACTCACATTCTCGGGGAAAAATTATTCCACGCAGCAATTTATAGGTTTCGTGGGCATGCAGGAAGCCTGTACTAGGATATGAAAATATCCCAACTCGTACGAGATCATCCACCGTACATAAAACGCAAGGATCGTGCATTCCTTGCAGAACAGCCTTTTGAAATAGGTTCCTCATTTTATGAATCATTTTAAGCACTGTAGGAGAGCATGCAGAGCCCAAAAGCATACGAGCCTCGTAAAAAATAGGATCAAATTAGTAATGTCAACCTGCAATAAAATATTTGGAACGCAGGAAAAGGGTCTAACCTGGTGTGCGATAACTTAATAAAATATCCAAACTTATTTCACTGACTCATCATAAGATTGTTCTAAGACAATGGTATGTAAGTATACTTATGGGTCTTCTGTCTTTGATCCCTATTGGTCAAAGACGGAATATTTCCCCAAAACAGGAGAAAAGTCAGAAGCAATTAGAATATACATAATGATTTATAAATATCTGTAATGGATAATTGACGATTAAACTGCAGCACCAGTTATTTTTCCATGTATTAATCTAAATTGTGATTATTTCGTGAATATAAGTATATAGGCACACGCTGATACGTATATGTTAAAAATGGGTACCGTGGCTAGGGGCTGACTAATTTTCCCTAGCCATCAAACAGAATAATAAATTAGACTCATTAGCTCCATAAGAATGAAGCAAATAAATGATGTATTTATGAATATGATTAGATGCCCATAAGCAGTATAGGAGAAAACAATTCCTATTTTGTTTTCAAACGTAGTTAAACAAAGTGTATGAGTTTATACATTCCATTTATTGGTAAAGTAATAACGCTTTCCACCTATCTGCAGTGCAGGAAAATATGTATAATTACACAAATTTTGAAATAAAACGCCTTTTTTTTCCAATCAGTACTGTAGTAGATGGCAATGATTTTTATATAAACCACAAATAACGATACAGCAAAAAAGGGTTTAAAACTTACCACAACTGTTATTCAAGCCTGCTTCCAATACCTCCTAAGCCTACTTCCACTTGTGTCCTTGGCTTTAAAATTTACAGTCCAATTCGCCACTCTTGTTTGATATATCATTAATATTCTAAACTCAATTAAAATACATGCAATAGGATATTAGTTTGGGTAAATATTGATGCAAAAAACTTAAGAAAATCTCTTCACCACTACAGCAAAGGAATCCAATCACTACAATTATTCGTTAAACAATTGACCGTTGTTTTCACCAGTATTAAATACTGCGTTACCAGACATAGTTAAGTAATGCAATATTTCAGATTTCTCTTAGCTAAAAATTAAGATTGAAATTCTTATTAAGCTAAATATAAAGCAATTATTGTTTCAAGGGAAATATTGGACTATTATTCTATGTTGCATTATTTTTGATTAAAAACCACTCGAGAAGTAGTGAATCCAAAATTCATCGGTATCACAAACTGTATAATGTAATATCTTCACGTAGAATTTTTTAAATATTACAAAGCGTGAAGTATTTACGTCGATTTTTTAAAGTTTTCGTCCTCAGCTATTCAATATTTACCGCTCATAAAAATTAAATAGAATTGCATGTAGAGTAGATATCATTATATTTGGTCCCAGTCTACTCATTTATTATTATTTGTTGCTCACAAAGATCATTCACCTGCCATCATCGAAAGCCAACAGTATTGAGATTGGTTTGACACTCTTCTATTATCGATTTTCATATCAGCGAATATGTTTTAATTCTCACAATTGTTTCTTTTACATCTTTTCTTTCATGTCTCCACTTAAATATTTTTCTCTTCAATCAGAAAAGAAGAGAACAAGGCAACTACTATAATTTTATATCACTAGGTACAGGAGACTCGTTTAGACTTGTGCTTAAATAGGGAACAAGAGAAAAAAGAACTAGCATGTGTAAGTAGAGTGGATCAAGTCACTACAATCGTCTTCTCAGAAGAAGAGCTGCATTCAAAAGTTACATTAATTAAAGCAAAAATCATCATATGTAATTGAAACAGGGGACGAGGATATATATTTTGCAGTGAAAACTGAGCCCTGGATGGGTTATTTTGCCGTTCCTTTTGTGTCTATTTGTGCCTATCTGCATATCTAAAGCAACGTTGAAAAGAACGAAAGACTCTGTAAAAGGAAGTGCCTTCACATCAGGCATACATCACCGCCGCATATGCTATCATTACATCAATTATAACTATTGTACGAGCTGTGCTGTAAAATGAAGCTATTTGCTGATCAGATCCCGATCAATCCCGATCAATCAGTCGTGCCAAATTACATTATCAAAAAAGAACGGATTCTGGAAATGTGAAAGCGAGTATCGTCAATTCTTTTCATTTCGTTGAAAAAAGAGTTCGCCATTAGGTTAATTGTAATACGGATTTTTACATTACCGAATGATAGCAGATAATTATAGAGTACTTCATCATTCAATAATACTGAAGCCAAGCTCCCCACAATTCTAGACAATGGATTCCAAACCACATTCATTATAAACCCCATCACCGACAAAATAACTGAACAATCAACGCCATTTATCTAATCTTTCATGTCATGCCATTTTGTTATTTCCTGCCAGGCTCAGCCACATGTGCAATTAAAAATTAAATTAGAGTGCAGAAAATTATCGCTTAAAATATTGAAGAACAGCATTAGAGGCGTCGCAGAATCCTATTGATATGATTTAGGATTATTGATCTGATAATGCTGAGTTATATAGATACGTTTCATTTAAGAATTTAGAACTCTTCTGTGCGAATGATGAAATATCAGTCAACTATTTCAATGGTAAAACGCAAGTAGAGAATTTTATAGGCTGATTTCACTGGCTTTAAAACTTCTCAAGAGGTATTAACCATTCTAACAATAAGTGGTCGAAATCATATTGAAATATAAATATAATATCATCAATAATATAAATATAATAAAATCATTTTGAAAATATATTTGGATTCGATTACAAATTTAACATATTTACCTATATTTAAAAATTTGAAAAGGTTTTCTGGAAGGCAATACAAATAAAGCAGGTATTGTTAATTTTAGTTTGCTGAGATGTGATCTTCAAAACAATGATCTCTTCGTTTAACATTGTATCTAACTAACGTAGTTCAAATCAAAAGATTTACACAGAGGAGATGCGACTTCTGAAGATTTTTCGGAATTCTCTTTTAACACAATTCTACTGGTGTAAAGACGGATAGTTAAAATATTAGTAGAATATGCGGTCACATATCCAAAACTATGCATGTTAAGTAGTAGATAACTCCAGAGGGTGCCTACCGTGAATTTTTATTCACAAATCATCTAATAGATGATACACAAATTGCAGGATAGAGTGACAATGGGTTCACTGATATCTGAGGTATTTGAAAACTAGATATTATTTTGAAAAATAAACCTCTTATATAATGTCAAAACATCGAAGGAACTTTTTAAATTGTAAACTTAGTTTTAAGACAGAAATTTCGCCGGGGATCTCACTGAAAGTTCACTTTTATTGCTGTTTGAGAGCCAAACGATATCGCTTATGGGCAGTAAATCTCGGAATAGTGGGCTTTCAAGTGACACTTGATACGTATTTTTCTTACGCGGTATAACTCGGTAACCCCAAACGGCAGTCTCACATCGCCACAGCCCTGAAAGGCTCCCACTAAGTGTTTAGGATCCTCAGCAATCACGCAACCTAAAACACGCTTTAGGTTGCGCGATTTCTGCAAGGATATATACCTTGCAGAATATGTATATAAATATATTCCCTGCTTCCTTACTAGCGTTTCAGATGTTTTAATCCTCAACTCAATAATATGAAATATTAATGCATAAAGTAAACTGAAGCATTGATGTGATTCACTGCTTAATATCGTTCCCTACTTGAATGCTGTGTGAAGAACACTTCATGTTCAGTACCCCATCCGCCGAATATGACGTAGAACAGTGGATCCCTTGGCGCCTTTCGTTAAGAGCAGGGTAAGGCCGACGCCAAGTTTGTTACCTCCCTTCCTCTGTTCCCTGAAAATTTCTACATTTACCCAAATACCCTTGGAGCTCTAATGGCCCCAACAACTTTAGCTGTTGGTCGTCTACCCAGAATGACTGCTGCTACCAACACAGTTGCCACCCCAAAGAACATTAACAATAGATAAAAATATATGTCTTTGTAATGTTGTGCCCTAAATGGATGCCCAAATAAACACCTTGCTGTGTTTTTTTTGGCATCCCACAACATGGGCCAAAAATAAATCTGTTTCATTATTCCATACGCTTTTAATTTCATTTGAGCTAACTGACTGTGAGATTGCAATAAATTAGGACCTACTATCTTGTTGAGGGATTGGTACTAAGTATGAGGACGTAGGAACATTATTTAAATCTGTTCCGATGATAAAATAATGTTTTAAAGGATGCTTTATGCCCTTTTCCGACCCTTATAAGCGTTTCTTTTCCTATGCTATTTCTCTCTAGGCTAGTTCAGACTCCTCCCTAATTATTTCGAATCGATATCACCAAGGATTTATGCCATATTCTCTTCTATTGCAGAATGTAGTATGATGCTGTCCGGATAACTGATTAATTTAACTTGTTTCCCTCTTGCACTCCTATTTTTATGCATACGTTAGCCTTCCTTTTCCTAAAGATTCGAAAACGTTTAATGATGCTAATAGCCAAGGGTAAAATTGACATAACGGTAACGAAACGACACGTCAATACCCCTGTATTTATTTTTATTGCCTTCTCTCAAAATTATTAGAGAGTGCTTGTATGCATGTCTTGTAAGCACTGTCTCATATAAATACAGAATTGTATTGAATATATTGTCTATGCATTATATATTTAATGAAATGGACTGAATTGTGCCAGTTATATGAAAACTATTTCTTCCAAAGTGTTTTCAGCATCTCGTAATTTGTCAGATATCCTACACAATTGTTTACTTTGTTTATCGTGGCACGAGACCTTACAACCTAGTAATCGTTTACACTCAAACCTCGCCTACCATCCTAGACCTAAAAAAACGCTTTGGTAAATCACAGTAAGGAGGATCTTTGGTTAAGGAAATTGGTGAAATAATTTGTCCTGCAAATTAATCAACGAAGTTTTAAAGCCTCTCTTATGAATGTGGTGAAGAACTAAAACATTTCTCATAAAGTGAAGTTTCGCAGCAAGAGACATGATTGGATGACCTTAGGCCAATAAAAGATTTCAATTTAGAATCTAATTCTTATCAATAGTTAACAATCATTATTATCGTGGGCTTTGGCCCATTAATAGCGTTAAAAAGCTGAGTACCGTAATTACTTGGATACGGTATATTTGCATTCGGTGATAATGGGAAGAGGAACATTCCTATACTTAAATTTTCATAAACGTCAGGCAAACTTTCGCGAAGTTCTAAGTAAAACTGCAAGCTCTACCTTGTTCCCTTGGGTAATTGAGATTATTATTTGTTGAATTTCCTTTTCTTAGAAAGGGATTTCTCCCTTTCGGTGAGTACATATTTGTTGTGAACATTGTGATTAACACGTATCGCAAAATATTTCGTGTAAACCTGCACGCCCACTTGCTGAATCATAGAAGAGCATTAGATTTCCATTCGGTTTCTTTGCCTTCACCAAGATGAGTGTACTCCAAATTGGATGTATCTTCTAAAGTTTGCGAATATGTCCGAACGGACTGGAGACTGGGAGCCGGATTGGAACTTGACTCTGGGGGAACTTGTTCATGCATATTAATCGACAGAAGGGAGTCATCCCCCCAATCAGACCTCCTGCCGAGCGGGTACACGAAACGAAGAACAGTAGGGGGCTGAAGTGTGATTTTTGCGAGTCACGTAGGTATATGCCCTCTCTCCTTAGCGTGCAACACTTGGCAACTGCGCCACTTCATCACGGAGACGATGATAAAGCAAAGTCTTAAACAAATCTTCCCAACTATCAGCAGCAGCTATGGATGCCACTCCAGTGAGTGTTTATCCTTCTCAACTGCCTCTGCAGATGCTTCATTCGCACGAGAGGAAAAATTGCGACTGTGTTTAGCCGGCTTCTTCAGCATATTCTGGTAAAAGTATCCCTCTTTCTCTTTACCATTCCAAATTAACTAATCATAGTAATGGTTACCCTCACAACCCCACTATTAATTTACAGTTGAATCCGTGGTGTATTCAGAAAATGTGATTTTTCCTCGATAATATAATGCCAGCTGTTTACCCATTTGTGGATGCAAAATTTCAGACGAACGAATGTGCTCACTGCTTTTTTTTAGGGAACCTCTCAATTTTCAAAAACTAGTGTATTCATACTTATGTTACAAGTATTGCTTAAAAACACGCGGTTAATATACATGCACGTGACAATATTCTAGAATGTGTTTCCCTTTAGCACCTTTTAAGAATATATACTGCCCCTGATTGAAGCTGTAGAATATATCAATCGAGTAAAGCTGAGCTTATTACACAAGTTTTGATACTATACGTGTGAGGTACTCGTATTAAAATATCTTGCCTCGTCGTGTTACAGAATCTCAGCGTGGTATAATAAGTTAAGGGTTTCAACTTTGGAACTTCACGAGAAAAACAGATCACCTAGTTTTTCTGCCTTAAAACTTAAAAATACTTAAATAGTCTCATGGGCGCAAAATTAATAAATAAGACATTAAACGACTTACAGTTTGGTAAGAAACATGCATTAGTACTTTTGAAAATTTTCGAACTCGCAAATAATTGGAAGATATCATAAATTTATCTAGAATATTCCCGTTGGATGAAAGTACAGACCATCCTGACAACTGCTAAATATCAGCAGAATTTAAATAAAACCATTATCTGTGTGTATACTAATTGTTTTATCAATATTAGTTTTCTGTAATCGGTTTTGCACTCTTTTACTGGCATTTAAGCATAAGGTAATACATATTAGATTATATAACTCTATGTAATCTCTGTGGAATTTTACTAACAAGTGACAACTATTAGATTTTGGGTTGTGCAAAATTACCTCAGCAGTCGACGCACCCAATAAAATTTAAAACTACTACTACTATTAACATTTAAATTAAATATTTATTACATTTCCTAATGGTTACACGTGAAAAGAGAAGCTCTGAATACATTTTCGAAGTAACTAAAGTGAGGGCGCGATGGTATATTTCCGTAAATTTCGTCTTTGCCCCTTCGTTATGCGCCCGGCAAGTTCCTGGCACGGACGGTGACGGCAGCACATTCGCCCACCTCTGGCTTGCACAAATCTCTCTTTGGAGACCGTCACGTTGCGGAACCGGGTTAAATCACTGTGGACGACTTTGGAAGTGACTGGGGAGAGACGGAAGGCACGAGCTCGTATAACATAACTAACATCCTGGACCAGATTCTCTTGAATTATCGATGGTTGCCGATCGCGCAGGTGTTGCCAACCCCACCGCCCATGTTCCTGTCGAATAATGAATGATTTACAGCTACTTCCCTCGCTACTTCATCCTCGACAGCTTTTCTGGGTTGCAGGCAGGCCGACCGAGCGCTTGTCCAAGTCGATACACAGGCATCGCTTGTTGCATCAATTATTTAACCGATTTCTATCCCTTTGTAAGTGTGACGAAAATGGTCAAAGATCCCATCAAGGGCAAAATGCATATATTTAATAAAAATACACATTTTCTCTCCAATTTAAGGTAAAAATATTACCCAGGCATAGAAGTCTTTTAGATCTGATTCTGAGAGATTAATTCTCGGTGGATAACAAGGAATCCAGCAAATCAGCATCTTAATAATTGTTTGACTTTTGTCAAGAGACCATTATGTTTTGTCAAATGCCTCAAATGTTTTAGCAATGATTTCCATTGGTCTGTAAAATTCTCCAAGCACTCATTCAGTGGTCATACGCTTGGTACTTAAGAAAGAGCAATGTCCTGAAAACAAGTTTTTTTGTCAACACTTGGCAATTTGCACAGACATGCAATTACATCTTATTTATAGTTTCCAATTTTTTGCAAAAATTTGCAAAAAAAACGCTTTAATTTTCTTTTTTACGATTAACTTAGTAACTCCAGTAAGTTCAAAGGATTAAGGCTTAACTATGTGGAAATCCACAGTGACAGAGAAAAATAACAATGTATATTTGATTCATGAATTTATTCACGGTACAACTAGTTTCAGCGATTCTACGCCATCATCACCAGGTACCTCGTCTCGTTGGTAACGCCAATGCAGGACATTTGTTTTCCAAGGCGGTACCTATATTCCTTGCAGATCATATAAATTAAATGCATGTGTAATTATGAATATATATGTATGAATATGAGGAATAAAATATATTAATATTATCATTTCCTGTTACCGAATGTCAGCATTTGTTTTGGTACCCATCTTTTATGATATAGGCTGATATAAGTTTTTTAAGGACCTAGTGCACAGAGTTAGCAAATAAAGCACATGAGAGAGAGGCAACGACTGAATTGCAAACACCAGAAAAGGGAGAACAGCAAGCTACCTAAATTTATCGTATGGTTAACATTCATGAATAAATTATTATGTATGTTTTCAGAAACGTAGAAGTGTGGAAGATTAAAAATAGTCTTGGGGCGTGATTTTTAAAATCATTAGAATATCGCATTGTATTCTTTTTGCTCGGGAATTTCTTCCCCTTATCTCCTGCCATTTTACGCACAATTTTAGGAACCCTTCCCAGTAGTTGCGTAATTCAAAGCACATTTTTTGTTGTGGAAAACCCAAGAAGATATTCTACAATTAGTTCGCCGGAAAACCTTCAATCTTATTTCACATTTTTTGTTATAGACCAATTGAAAAACAGAACATATCTTAATCTTCTGACTTTCAAAAAAATTGAACAATCAGTAAAATAATGGCTACTACACACATTAATTAAATGTAGTTCACTCTACAAAAAACTCAAAAATTCAAGGCAAATATAAGTAATATATTGCAGCCATTATCCAGGTTTACGCGCTTGTAAGTCAAACCGTTAATTTACAAATCAGAAAACGCACATTTCGAGTCACTGAACTTGAGGAAAGTATGTACAATGATAAAGGAAATAAAAATAATAAAATAAAGTGTCTTATGGGATAAAAAGTATATGGGCACTAGAATAAAGATCATTTCCGCATTATGGGTACATAAAGCGAGCTATGAATGAAATATCAATGGTGGTTTATGCCGAGGGTACTTTGCATGGTATCCCGCTTGTCAAAAATTTTGTGCCTATAAACCTATTCCGTCAATAAGAATTTGGGTCCTAGACGTTTAGGAGAAATTATTTGTTACAGCAATGAAATCAAAATTTAAATTCGGATGCAATTAATAAAACACGGTTTTCTTGATATCCATTAGGAGGGTAATTCAAATAGATCTTGAAGGCATATTCGTATACAGCTAAACTCTGATGCATGCTTGGAACAAACTAATAATAGACACCGCATAGTCAGAATTAATTACCCGTAATTATTTCAAGTCTATTATAATGAACTAGCTCGATTCATAGCAGGAGACAAATGATCGGGTCTTTTATTGGTACTAATGATCAAACTATATGCTGCCTTGAATTACAAACTGGTTAACCATCGTACGTTTGAAGTTTAAATGTAAAAACAGGATGTATACTGCCCCTCTACGTTTATTGAAGCAAGATATAAATGAAAACTTGGCGGTTAATAGCTCTTAATTATGCCTTTGAGAGCACGGAGTCAGCTAATACTTTCACATCTGAGCTAATACAATACTAATTAAAATTATCTAGGTCTGCGGCATGCCATGGATATGACTAATGCGTCAATAGGGTAATTTCACCGAGGTCGCTAAATGGAAGGCTAATAATTCCGGTTTGAGAGGAAAGGATACTATTACCCATTACATTCATTTCAGATTGACATATGAGCCTATTTCATTGTAGGTAACTCATATGTTCATAAGTTCATATGAGCCTATTCATTAAAAACCACAAGGCTAGTTGCTGAATTTCAAATGAATAACTCAAGGAGTCTCCTTATTCCATTCTCTTCTCAGCTATTTTGCCTACCATACACTTCCATCATTTATAGCCTAACTGGCTTTACCCAGAAACCTATGTTCAGTATACAATAATTATAAATCAGAATGGACTGTCACGCCGATTCACCATTCACCATTATTTCTGAGGCACTATTTTATTGGGAATTATTTTCAATGATATGAAGCCTACTAAAACTGATCGGTCTCTTAACTGTCCTTTCCCGAAAATTTCAATTCATCTGATCGTCTTACCTTTTCTCCTTACAAGACACTGCAACGATTTTCTTCCATCTTAAGCTGCCCAGCAGCTGCTAATCCTTTCCTGGTTTTTGAAATAAATATTCTCCGACGACCCTTCTCACTAAACAACAATTCTTTCACAAGACTTTCCAAGACACAATTGCTCCTTGTCAGTTTTCAAGTGACTTGTCCACCTCCTTGAAACAGCACGTAGGAATGGAAATGTGATATTTAATTTTCAACTTCATTATCACAGAAATCATTTTACGAGAGCAGACAAAGGTACTCAACACCCTAGTACATCTGTGGAACTTGGTTCCTCCAGCTTGTTCCAAATTCAAATGGTTTCTTCAGGATTCCGAATACTGATGGCACTAATAGTAGTGATAGCCATGTGAGGGAAGTGAGCAGACTAGATATCGGATGTAAACATTAATATTCATCCAGAAGCCTCGGTATCCATTGAGGAACTTGACAAGTTTTGTTAAGACCCTCATAGTTAGGCATATTTAACCACATATTTGATCAATGTTCTCAAGTAGTTTTCCATGTACTCATCCGATCAATCATGTACTCCTAGAGATATTCATACGCTAATCAAGGCAATCACGTCTTATACAGATATACAAAAACATACCAGTGAACACATACGGCAAGCTATGGGGAATTACCTTGAGTTTAGCGTAGTAAATGCGAATTTCCTACATTATGTAATGGCGGTCTGCTGTTGTTCTTGCTCACTTGCCCGTACATAATGGGTTCACATTAAAGAAGCGACATGGTACACATTTTCTTTCTTTTCCAAGTCAACTTTTACCTCTCCCTCTATCCTTTTTAGAAACATATGACACACTCCTATTGTAAATTACCTTGATTTTGACATAGTTAATCTGCATTTCAATACCTTTTACTACTGCTGCGTCTTTTTTTTTTATTGTTAACTGTCTGGAATAGGTTCCATTAAACAAAGATCACGACAAACAATTTTTTTCTTTCCACCTTTGACTTCTCCCTTTATTCTTCCTCACAAGTCCAACTTTCTCAGGCTCGCGTCGCATCAACTCCGCGCTACTTACTTGATATTTCATTCATTGCTCGCATTATGTACCCATAATCCGGAATTGAACTTTATTCTAGTGCCCACATACTTTTTATTCCATAAGGCACACTATTTTATTATTGTTATTCCCTTTACCCTTGTACTTTCTTCAAGTTCTAAGTTCAAGCACTCGAAATTTGCGTTTTCTTAACTAAGGATGATTTGTAAATTAACAGTTCGACTTTCAAGCGCGTAAACCTGGATAATGGCTGCAATATATTACTTATATTTGCCTTGAATTTTTGAGTTTAATGAAGAGTGAACTACATTTAATAAATATTTATTGTAGCCATTATTTTACTAATTGTTCAAGTCTTTTGAAAGTCAGAAGCTTAAGATAGTTCTGTTTTTCAATCCGTCCATAACAAAAAATGTGAAATAAGATTGAAGGTTTTCCGGCGAACTAATTGTAGTATATCTTCTCGGGTTTTCTACAACAAAAAATGCTTTGAATCACACAACTACTGGGAAGGGTTCCTAAAGTTGCGCGTAAAATGGCAAGAGATAAAGGGAAGAAATTCCTGAGTAAAAAGGATACAAAGCGATACTCTAATGATTTTAAAAATCACGCTCAAAGACTATATTTTATCATCCAGACTTCTTCGTCTCTGAAAACATACGTAATAATTTATTCATGAATGTGAACCATACGATAAATTTAGGTAGCCTACTGTTCCCCCTTTTATGGTTTTAGCCACTATTTTACTAACTGTGACAAATAAAATAATATTCTCCAATGGCCGTAAAATTGGCAACCCTCGTCAAGAACAAATGCTGTGTTGGTTTGCGGGAGGGTCAATTCTTCAGCAGTGACACAACCACAGACACACACACTCAACCCAATCTGGATCCTTTACAGGGCTGATGGGACCCTGGTCAGGATGCCTGGGTTATGAACGCAAACACACTCTCAAGCACTCGGAAAATCACACTCAAATGGGCACACCTACTGGGAGAATAGAGCTCAAAAAGAGGGTAGTTAATGTTGGAAAGGAAGGACAAAAACGAGGATGTGCGTTGGATACGCGTATTTCGGCCACAAGGTGGCCCTCTTCAGCGAGCTGAAGGGAGAGCACTTGCAACACAGGGTTTTAAGTTTCAGGTTGACAGGCTGTAGTTGGTCTCTGCTGTGGAATTGATCCTCCCCGCAAACCAACACAGCATTTGTCCTTGACGAGGGTGACAATTTTACGGCAATTGGGGAATTTCATTTTATTTGTCACTTTTATAGGCCGTAGAGCTCATCTCCTCATATTTGAATTTTACTAATTGTTCAATTTTTTGAAAGTCAGAAGATTAAGATATGTTCCGCTTTCCAATCGGTCCATAAGAAAAACTGTGAAATACGATCGAATGTTTTACCGGCGAACTATTTGTAGAAAATTCCTCGGGTTTTCCACCGGTTTATCCATGGTCATGGACAGGTGACGAATCAGCAGTAGGGAGGGGAAGACGAGGATTAATACTGTGGAGCAGACCCTCCCTCTAATGTTGTCTGGGAGCGGGAGAGCGCTCTTGCGAAGGCCTCGCGTTCCGCCGCCGCATGCCTCCGCTCCAACAATAGATGCTGTGCGCGTACGTGTGCCAGGGTGGAGTAGTAGAAATTTGCAAAGGGGGATCAAGAAGGGGAGTGGGGGGTATCGAGAGAGGGTGCCCCCTTCCATCCCCACCCACCACTTGTAGTGTCGATAGACGACGACGAGTCCAAGCCGGGAGGACATCCCGGCGCTTCTGGCCTTCAACCGCCGCTCCCTTCCACACGTGTCGCCGAGTCCCTCTTCTTTCTCTCTTGCTGAGCTCGTTCCTTGCTCAGCCAACTCTCGCAACATCTCGCAGAAACAACCAGACTGCTGCCATGGGGTTGAGTGTTGATTTGAGCGCTTGCATTGCTATCGCTGATCCAAAATGTTAGTATTTCTGTAATCAAAATCTCTTTTCATGAGCTGTTGCGAAGCCCATTGCGATGAGTAAAGTATCGATAAATAGTATTTTTTTCTAGCTTCTCACATCGCATAATAACTTTCCGTAACAATACTTTTTTTGTTTGTAATTTAAGTTAAAAGACAAATCCGTAAGTATACAACGTAACATTAATGACTTCATGGGGACGTTGTGAAAATATCAATCGATGAAGAAAGGATTATTATCGGCCGGAAACACATATGTTTTTTATTAGAGTAATTAAACAACTAATGAGATCTTTTAGATTGTAGCTATGCACGTTCATATAAGTTTGTATACACACTACCCTAACTATTTCATCCACAACACAGCAAAAGACTAAATCATTTTTTTGAGGGTGGCTGGGGGGTGGGGGGGGAGTTGAATGTGCAAAAGCTCCAGAAGTTTTGATCGTTTAAATAAATATTTAAAATAAAAAAAAATTAGGATTGCCCAAAAATATGCACTAAGATGGAAGAAAAAACTATCAGATGACTTTTTTTAGGCTAATGATAACAAAGCATCAGCCCAAACATTGATTTGAAGTAGTTCTCGACTCTATTCTCAGTACACAGCCTTCATCATACTTAAGTATTTACTCGCTTTTTAGATCACCACGATATATCTCATACATAGGCTCCCTTTTCCATTCTTCATTTCCCTTTGACCTCAAAGACTACTTTCATCACATTTTCATGTCTCAAGATACGGACCAATTAGTTTGTGCTATCTCCCAGTTGAAAGTTCTAGCAGAACTTTCTTTTCTCCCACTCCTCTCAAAACTATCCTTTGTCACTCGATGTATCCATTTAACTGTCACCACTCTACAATAACATTATCACTTGAATGCTTAAAATTTTGACTACGTAACGGCTGTCATCGTGTATGCCTCGATTACAGAGAGGAACTTCAGTTGTAAGTTATGATATACTGTTTTTTTATAACACGTTTGTATATACTCCTTCCTTCCCCCTCTCCACCTTTTGATTCCTCTGCCCCATCAAGAGTACGGATTTGGAGACATTTTTCTTCCTTTGTATAACAAGTTTATTATTTCATCTGTATTAAGTCATCATTTTTTCGTTAGAATAACCTCTCCTCTCTTCCAATAACTATTCTCCTTTTGCTTCTTTCTTTTGGGATATTTCTGCTTCTTGGAAAGTAAGACTATGACCTCTAAAACATTTTGTCTTTTACTTCACACGATGAACTTAAATATGCTTTAGAACGTTCAAAAAATACTACGGAGGAGACATTTTAAAGTGAAATCTAAGATTCTTCTGCGGTCCCCACTTGAGTACATACTTGAGTATCTATTTATATTAATCCTTTTCACCGATGCACCGTAAGGGCTTGTGGCAAGGTGTAGAACGCCACCAGCCGTAAATATGGCATTAACCTAAATAAGAGAGAAACTTTAGAAATAACTATGAATATGATTCCAACTCCTTGTAGAAGTCAGGCTTTTGTTTGACTAGTAGATATGCATTTTGTGAGTGAAAAACAAATTCTTGTACCCTTCGCTCCGACAATTGATTTCTCTAACATTGTCATTCCTATCTGTCCTGATTTAGTATGGGGGTAGAAAAATGACTAAAGTTTCTTATTAGAATTCATTTGAATAGAATGTTTCTAGAAACTATAATCTTGGGAACACACTTTAAGACGAGGTTTTTTTAAAACTAAGCCCGTTAAATATCCAAGTGTTGTACCCTATGCATGTTCATACGAATTTGTAATTAATTAGTTATAAATAAAATAGCTAGTGACTGTTTATACGATTAGTAATAATGCATGTATGGTATAGCTTTTTAGTGATAGAGTCATATACTACTTCCCTAAATGCTTCCTAATTTCAATTAGAAATACAAAGATTCAGCTAACGAGGGTTAGTAAAGCTAAGAACGTTTTTTTGGACGCAATGCAGGGTATAAAACTACTTGATTAAGACCTATAAATTCCCTTATTATGTTGGCGTTAATGATCTCTCTTTGTCCGGAGAAAAAAAATATCGCACCTACCTACGTTTGTAAATATAAACTTAATAAAAAAAATAAATGGAGGCTTGATCAAATACGCGAGTGCTCTCAATGAATCTCTAAGGTTATCAAAAGGCATATCAGTTTCAAGTATACTTTAAAGATTAATTTAAATTCATACCAGCAGCCAGGGTTGGCTTTCGGTCGCATAGTATAGATCTCACAGCAAGTTCAGACGCAGACATCATTTTCAATTCAATCTTTCTCAAAACCCGTTCTGATATATTTTCTGTGACATAGGCTAGGAAGGAAAATTCTTGCTGAACGCTATTTGTAGGACCAAATCAAGTCCTAATAGGCAGCATAGCAAAGGGATAGGTAGGGGAAACATTTTAGAGTAGTCTGTAGTGCATGATTCATGTATTGATCCCTTAAATACTATTGATACTAACAATCTAGTTGTATGAGACCCTATAGTTGCTTGTTTACATGTCGGTAGTGCATGCTTGGTGATCTTCACCCCTTGCCACACACCATCGCTGTGGCTTGCAGGGTATCTTGTAGATGTAGATGTAGAAGTTACTTTGGAGAGGATTCTTAAAAATCCAATAAATTACCACTGCCAAATTTCGATCAGATTTTCCACCATTAGTTGGAAATAAAATAATATAGAAACGAAGACATTAATTAAGAGATTCTGAATTCCTACTTAGCATGACATTGAGTCAGTAGTAAGTATTCTTAGCTATCTTTGCGGATCATAATTTCAAATTACAATAAAATATGAAGCAATGGAAATCTTAAATGACACCTCAGTCACAAGGAGGAAAATTGATATGTGGTTTGACATGGCAGGATATCAGTGCGAAAATTTACATCGTCATTTCTCTCAGGGCGAGAAATTGTTTCATACCGTAATTTTGACCACACTGATCCGCACCAAATAGTACGGCACAGCCACCCTTGTCTCCCTAGCAGTGTGTTCCGAAGGGATGACCGCAGGGTATTACGCCCAAGGCGATCGTAGGGGAAGCAGGCTGCAACGCGAGTGGGGGACACGATCTGGAGAGAAAGGGAAGAGACTGAGGGATCGAGAAAAAATCCTCCCTCCTTCCCACTGACCTTCGAACGTAAGGAGGAGGGGGGAGTGGGAGGAAATGAAGAAGGAGTAGGAGGAAGAAGGAGAGGACTTTGCTAGGACTTTGCGATCGCTCCGCCGAGATAAGAAAGCCAATGTTTCCGAGCTTGTGCGCGAGAGGTGCGATGCGAATCAGGAATTAACCCGGCGCGCGTGTTGAGGCTCTCCGAAAGAAAGGCGCGGTGGGATAAGGGTGGACGCATGAACGAAGAGAGAGCCCTGGGTGTATAGGCTGGCGGGAAATGAGAAATGGACGGCAAGGAGCGGAAGGGATGAGAGAGAAAGCATTACTTTGGAAATTACGTTTTGCAGCAGTTGATGAGAATTAAAAGTAATTGGAAACTGAGACATCTCTTCAGGGACGGAAATTCAACGGGAAGAGCGTCTTCCAAACCGCGCTTTTTATTCAAAAGTGCCAAAAAGTTAAATTGTTTGATTTTGATGTGATAATATTATTATTGAGCTTTATGAATTCGAATTGAGCTTTATTTTATTCGAATGAATGATAAAAATATTACTTTTTGAAAAACAATTCCATACTCTTCATGTATTAGAGTTTTGAATTGGAGCCAATTCAGTCTTCCATACATCTACCAAAAAAAATAATTACTTTCATAACCCATCCCAATTTTCATACTATTCCTCGTCCAAACACGGCTTGAAGCAGGACTGGGATTTAACAAGCGAGTTGTGGGCAAATACTTCAATGAGAAAGTAAAAGAAAGATGTACGTTTTTTACTCTTAAGAGATTACCTAGAGCTTGACGGATTATGGATCCAATAAATAAAGATTTATCTCGGTAACGAACAAGATACCAATTAAACAGTTAGCTTTGTAACAAACTCTTATGAAGGTGCAAAAAGTGTCACTAATGAAAAAGGTAAGTTTGTAAATTCTTGAGACTAGAAGGCGAAACATTAAAGTTAGAAAAATCCACATCTCGTAAATTTGAATCTAACACTGCAGACATATTTATACTCCCACTCTATATTAGCTGGGTACCAAGCTCGCATCATTTCTCTCGCGCCTTTGTGGGAAACGGCATAAATAAGGTGTCAGCATAAACAATGAGGCTAGGAAATTCTGGAGGAGGCATCGCAGCTGATTTGAAAAGCAAGCGGCCTTCTTGGCAGGTACGGGCATACGGGCTTGCTGCTTGAGATACTGGTACGGATGAAGTTAGTTTTCCTGTGGTAAAAATAGTAGCATTATGAATAATGGAATGCATTATAATTTTTTTTTTAATTTTCTTCTTCTATTAAAAATGAAAATTTTAAATTATTTTTATTTTTCTTTTTAAAATAAACGGAGAAAAGATTGCAAGCACACCAAAAATCTTCAAGTATGTATTTTAAACAGGTTAAGTTCTAAGCAGTTTTAGTAATAACATTGGCCTAGTGAAGTTAGTTTTCGTGCGAAAAAATTGCAGTATTATGAATAATGGACTGAAATATTAAAATTCTATTTTTTAAATTTAATTCTTCTATTAAAATGAAAATTTAAAAATAATTTTTATTTTTCGCTTTTAAAATAAACAGAGAATAGTGTGCAAGCACACCAAAAATCTTCAAGTATGTAATTTAAACAGGTTATGTTCGAAGCAGTTTTAGTAATAACATTGGCTCACACGGTGATAAAATGCATCAATGGCTCCCCCTTACGCACCCATAGATATATTAACTAATACCCCTGAGATGAAATTTAGGTACGTCTTCATCGTTAATTATACTTTAATCCTACAGTCTCCATAAGAAACCGTGCAAAACACAGTGTTTTGTGCGGGGTAGGTGGAGTCTAATCTTTCCCACGCACCCCCATTCTGGCTTCATTTTTGCCCATAAGCTAAGATTCCATTACCTCCTCCCGTACAATCTAACCTCTTTGAACATCAACAACTCTCATTTCTGGAAATTAACAGAAAACGTGTGGACGTCCGGTGAGGTGTAAGGTCACTGCTTCGTCAGCCAAGAAATAGTATCGCCCCTCGTTGGGTGAAATTATATCATCTTGGTCTTAGACTCTTATCTCCAACCTAAAACTTGATTTTTTTATAATTAAACGTCATGGAAGGTAACCATCAAATCGCCACGGTTAATTGGATTCGCATTAAAAGAGTTCTATTATCATAAAAATTGATTAATGACGATATTATTTTCACTTGTACCTTCACTTTTACCTCAACGTTGTGTACGTGTTAAATGGCCTTCGCAAGTAGTGCAGGAGAAAATTTCTGGCACAAAATTCAGGCTTTAAAGTTTAGTGCTGTCGCATGCTTAAGCACGATCGTGTTGATGTGCACGATAAGACTTAAGGTTAATTGTCACTCGATTCAAAACATTGCGTGAGGCTGAGCTCGAATAAAATCCAGGTTAAAACTATGATACCAACGTGCCGTCGAAGCCTAATGCGCAATTCCCTTTGGCTTGAGTTAACGGATATTAAACGTGTATGCCGAGTGAATTTCTATTTCTAACATTGGCAAATTTTCAATTCATCAGTTCCTCTGCTAAGCAAGATTCTTATTTTTTCTTTTGAAATAAAGTGGTTAATAGTGTCTATAGAAATATTTCCGTCCCAAATCAATTTAAAGACTTGAAATAAACCATAAAATACGTCGCTTCATCTCTTTTTTCAGAGTGTTATATACCTCAGTTTCACATTTCTCCCCGTATCAAGCATTCCATTGCCATTTTGTTAAATCATTCCAATTCAAGTACAAAAATATTAATTCTCATCATTGTAATATTTGTCATATTCTTTGAGGTGGATGGAATTTCTGCACACGATAAAAATACACCATATTTTAATGCGATGGCAGATATGCAATACGTATTTTTTACGACGTGTCAGTGAAAAAAAATTGATTTGACTTCTCGGAACTGAACGAGACGCTAAACTCTTCGCGATAGCTCCCAGAATAGAATCATTTTGCGCGTGAGACTAAGGGGGCTGAATCGCTTGACCTTTGCTGGAGGGTGATGGTGAAACCATACCTCACTTAGCCAGCCAGATATCACACACCCACGCGAACCCCCCCTACGTTCTCCTGCGACCGCGCCACCCCCGCAGATCCCTAATTCTCGCCCCTCACTCGGACAGTATTTCCCGCAGCCAACCTCGCCTGGATAATACGCTTTTCCCGCCTTCGGGAAGCGGCGCTGCGATCAAAGGGCGATGAACAATTCATCATCCGTCCCCCTCAATGCACACGCCCTATCCCATCTCCTCTTCTCTTTCTCACCGGCCAGTCTCCCTCACATCCTGAGGTGCCCTCATCCTCCAAGGGTCAGGAGGCAACGTAGTGCCGGAGGCCTTCCTTATCTTCCTCCCTCCTCCCATCCTCCTACCGGAGAGTCACGCCTCTCTTACTCGAGCGCGTGTTTGAAACACAGAAAAAAGAAAGATGCGAGCTAGAGTCTATCATCTATCTTTTGCTACGGCTCCTTTGGTCGCCCCGAGGAGTATGCATCTCTTTGCCGTCGTATGTCATTGGAGGATATCCTGCGCAAATCTTCCCACGTTTCGCATCCTCTCTCTCCCCCTCTGTTTCATTCAGATCCTTTCCCTCCTCACATCTCTACACATCCTCCTTCCCCACCGCTCCAATCCCTTTGCCTTTCCAACCGCAAGAATATATTCTTCTGGAGAAACCCCAAGGAGTTCGAACGACTCCAGGATGAAAGGCGGGGCTTGGCTGTTTCCTTCCCCCTTCAGGTTAAGCAAGAGAATAATCAAAGAGGCATTTACGTTTTAATGACTGAATCTAAGATGTTTAGAACGCATTTATCGGGTCATTTCCCCTATCTTATCCATGATGCGTCTCATCTATTTTCTCATTTTCTGACGATGAATTATTTAACGCTAGTCCCCAGGTCTTCCCTTAATTTAAAATGTGACGGTAAGGGTTGCCTTTTCTTGTGTACTTTTAGCGAAAGTTGAATAGTAATGTGAAATTCAGAATACAGAGTTTCGTTTAAACGCTTACATATTTAAATACTGCTAACTTACGAACGCTCGAAGATGTATGTTAATGAATCAATTTATTTATAGAAATGATAGAAAAATCCATAAATTTTAATTAATTTGAATACAAGATCAATTTAGTGTCATTTATAGGCAATATCTCACGTGTCTCTCAACAGCATGTCTATTATTTTTCTCAATGTGGTAACATTGTGCCTTTCAGTACCTTCGCGGTGGCATGCAGGGTTTTATCCAAAAGTTGATGAAATGTGTTAAAGGGCCACGCTTTTACGCCCGTTCGATTTAGATGGGAGTTAAAAAATACTTTCTCCCGATGTTCTTTAGTTCCTCATACTTCCTACCTCACATCCTTTCATCCAAACTTCCTATTTCCCCCCATCCCCTGCCCGCTCACCTAACATTCTTCCCTCCATCACGCCCTTATCACCCGTTCTACCCACTCACTCTGTCATCTTCTAATTTCATCAATCAGCTTCCTTTCCAACCTTCTGCTGTCTCCAGCCTATCCTCGTCCTTTCTTTCTGAACGCCTTTTCTTCTACATCCTTCTCTACACCCACACCTCAGTGTCGGCATCATTTTCATTTTCTTTCCTTGTTGCCTATATTATTTGCCTCATACGATGAAACGATTTATATTCGACTCATCATCATTATTATCATCATGCCTCTAAGCAGAGATCCTGTCATCAGTTCTTTTCCACGAGTTTACACCCCCTCTTGATCCACTCCCTCTTACTCCTGCAGCATTTCAAAAACTCTAGGTCTATTTCCATATTTTTTCCTTACAGCCCGTGTCTCCGTGCCACACAGTTTCAATCTCAAAATGAGACTTATCACTCGTCTATTCTTTTAAGTCCATCTCAACAACCATGTCATTAATTCTCTCTCACGAGTGATCGCCTCTTTGGCCAGCACAATCAATCTTCTGGCTTAAATACTCTTATGCCCCTTTTCTTTCAATATATTACACAGGTAGCAAGATTGCTTCACCTAGCTTGTGACCTCCAACGTTTGTTTTTAAAATTGCCCTTTATTCCTTGGAAACTCTAATTGCTTCAATGTTATTGTAATTTACCTTTTCCCTACCTTTTACACAATTATAGTAATGAGTGAAGTGCAGTTTGTAAGACCATGGCTGACTTTCTTTAGCATAGCTATCCGCAACCCTCACTGACTTTATCATATTTCCCACTGCAGCTATTCGTAAACTTGGCTCAACGTTTGAAGTTCAGTAAAAGATTAGGTAAAAGTTTAATGTTAGAACAGGGGGTTATCCGGCCTTTTAAACTTGTATTCAAGTTGAGAGAGAGAGTGTAGTTGCATGGGTAGAAAACTTTTGTGATACGTGAGGGAGATAGAAAGATAGTCATCAAAAAGGAAAAAGTCATTGGTATAGGAGTAATGAAAGTTTTAGAGAAAGTTCTAAATGGACGTAAAAGTAGATGATGGCACTACAAAACCAGTATAACAATGGAAGTTGTGGGTTTCCTTACAGCTTCTATTTATGTAAGAGTGGTTTTATGATCTTCATCTTTGTCAAGTTTTTTTTAATAGTTTGGGCGCTTAAATAAATGATGAGGTGTAATAAAATAGTCTTTGACTACTGTGTTTTAACGGTTCTCCGGAATGTAAGAACTTTTCCGATGCGGTTCCAGGCATTTAGCAATATACTTACGCTCAAAATATTAGAAATATATTCGGATTTAAATTCAAAATAACAGCAAATATACATTCAGGATACACAAAATTCACATTCAAAGTATCTGGAAAATAGTCGGCATGCTGTTCAACATGACAATAAAAAATATTAGATTACACAGTTGTTAGGTAGGACAACATCAACAATCGGTCTCTTAGACAGGAATTTCTTCTGTAAGTGGAGGAATAATGTTGTAAATTGAGCCATCGGGATGCTCTTCAAGCACAGAAAAATGGCATGAAAGTTTTCACAAAAAAATGGGGAAAAAACGTATTTGCCTCTTTATACTATACACATTTTTTAGCCAAGTAGCTTGATCCTTGGACATCAATTATGACACCCGTGCACACCTCCGCAATAGTGAAAAAAAATGAATACAAAGGGGGCTTACTTGCTCAGAATTTAGACAAGAGCTCGTGGCAAACATCCGCGAGCATTTGTATGAGTGAGTCAAGCTGTTCGGTCGGGCTGACGGGAGGGGCATGAGGCATCTCTTGCCTGGAACGTGACATGATGATAAAATTCAAGGCATGCCTTTGGCAGTCTACGCGGAGAAAAATAGCGCCGCAATATTGCGAGAGACTTTTTCCCGCGCTAAATTTAGCATCGTGTCAAGGGAACACTGCTTCCGATTAAACTTAACTAATTTCAGAAGCAAGTGAACGGTGCACACCAGAAACAAGCTACACCTAGGAATACTTAATTGCGCATGAGGGACAAAGATATTTCTACCACGTGGAGCGGATACTTCTCAAGTATGATATTTCTCACTTAACTATGCTCTGAGAAAAATACTCACGGGGAAATGGCACGAGAAATATGCTAAGGGAGCATGGAATCAGAAATAAAATAAGCTTATGCTGAAATAATGTCAACGCTGAGCTCTAGGACCTGAAGAGAACTTTAAACAACAAACATAAAAGTTATTTAATGCTAAATTAGAGAAGAAAAGCCGTAAAATCGTGTTTCATTCCGACTTGAGGATTTTCTTCGCTCTGAGATATGGTACGTATGTCTCAAACGTATAAAATTAATTTCTCCCAATGATCAAATCATTTTATCCCCAAGGGTAATTTTGCATAATGCCTTTGTAACATTTTTGTGCTATACTACAATGTGCCTTAGGTAAAAATGAAAACTCTTTTCTTTAACCATATTAAAATTTTCCGCCATTGTGTTGGCCAGCCAGCATCCAATTAGTGTCAATTTTGACTCTATAATGCTTCACATCTAAATTTAGGAATAATTAACAGGCTTCAGCGTCTTCCAAGACCTTAATATGGCTTTACAATGTGGGATACGATTGGACAAGCGTTTTCTCTGCCTGGAAATGAAAATCCAAAAATCCATGGAATCACGGGTGAGCTTCACACACCTTCTCAGGAGACTTAATTTATCTCTCAGGAGATGTAATTCGACGCCATAAGACATTAAAATATGCTATTGAAAAACTCACTTAGTTTCGTTTTGTCACTGAAAAAAATGATGTCAATACTTATATTTTGTTCTGTAGAATGTGACCCTATAAACCAACATAGGGTATAATAAAATTCGGGGTGATCACCATATGTTATAAACATTGTATTAGGAGTATTACAATATGACAGCAGGTAAAAGTAGGGGGCTACCTTTAAGAGTATTTTATGGAAGATCGTTTACTTGTATGGGGTCGTTTACCATATATGGTTTACTACCGAATCTGATAGTATTTGAAAAACAAAAAGACTCGCATTTTATGGTTCTTCGAACCTTCAATTAGCTTTCGAGGTATAAGCGGCGAAAAACTGATGCTTTTAACACTTTCGGAAAAGTGGACGTGCAAAGGACTTGTACGTCATCCACTTCGTCCAATCACAACTGAGACCGCGAAGCTCCTTCGCTAAATCGCAATGGGAGACACACAGCTGAGTCTGCCAATGGAAGTGGTTGCGACAGGATCTGTGTGAGCAGACCTTCCGCAACCACCTCGCCTCCCCTCAAACAGTCAAGGACGAGAGGTGGATGACGTAGATATCCTTAACGCAGCTCGCTCCTTGGGCGCCACATTTTGCTTATTTTAATTTATCATTTACTAGCTAACAGTTCCCGTGGAAATTCAAGTGAGAAAAATCAAATGACGCTTATAATTAGTACTAAGAAATTTAAACATATATTGTTAAGGGACGAAACCCAGCTTGGATTTTGGTGCTATCTTTCGCTCTAAGTCTGAATCTGAACCGTAAATTTATTATGAACCAATGTTGATACATAAATACTTTCAGTAATTGAACATGCAGTTTAACAATAATCGGAATAGTATTCCAAACCTTCCAGGCTAGAACGAGGCCAAGCAAAAATCAAATACTTGGGAATGCAAAAATACTTGAAGCAAAAATACTTGGGAAGGATAGGTCCTTGGAAAAAAAATTGTTTTCTCTGGCCGTTTGTATGGATTATTAGTGCATTAATTCTCTAACTTCATTGCATTGGAGACCATAAACTTCCTACGGATACGTAATTATACTTTTATTCCACTTAGGGTACATTCTATTCTTATAATCTAGTACAAATTTAACATATTTATACCAATTCGTTTGGATCTGATATATTTATACTCTGCACCGTTTATTTTATCTATATTATTATTAATTTTTTCGGACTCACTACTAATCTTCGTTAGACTACATACAGGTTCCTCATCATCTCTGTCCATCTCAAGTGACGACAAATTCGTAAACGTTTCAGCTCTCTTCCATATATATCAGTTCGGTTCTACTGGACAAATGTGGAAATAAATCCGTAAAATATTCAAAACTTTGACCCTGGGAAGCCTTTGTTAAAATTTGGGTTTACCGAATTTAAACTGGCTTGATACGTGAGTAGCAATAGTAGAAAGGCCGTATAATTGAAATGGCCGATCTAGCTACACGAAATAGTCGCAGTGCCTCATTTCGTATCTTCCAATACCCTCGGGTAAACCACAATGCAGGTTATGACATTTCTTTGGGACGCATAGGTTAAGTGGTTTAAGGATCATCATTATTTGGATGCAGCAATGTAAATGGCCTTGGCAACGCTCCTATATAGAACAGAAAGAAACTAAAACTTTCAACGTAAATTTCACAATATACAAAGACATCAAGGGCAAAGTGCAAATTGGATGAAAAAATAATAAATTTAAAAATATTTCCCGTAAAATACAAAATTAATGAAATATACCGATTAACATTTCGTTATTTTACTGAACGAAAGAAAAAAAATCTTGTGCTTTCATGAATTGAAAAAGTCAATTCAAACCAATTTTAAATACGTAATTGGCGCCAGGAATTGAACCCGGGCCCTGAGCCTTTTTTATATAGCCTATAGCACCTTCTACTGTAAACGTTAGAATCCTTCAAAATTTCAGCTCAATCGGTTCAGTAGTTTTTGAGGAGATGCGTAACAAACAGAACGGACAGACAGACACCACAACATTTTTATATATTACGAGTATGTTTAGTTTTTTTACACGAATGCAACGAGTATGATGGCTCTGGTTAGAAGATAACGTTTTCAATGAAAATAATTTTTTTTCCATCTAAAGATTTAGAGCACAAAAGAGCGATTTCGGTTCAGAGTAAACGACATATTTTAGGTTGTCTCTTTATGGGTGCGATTGTTATAGTGTTCGGGTTGGAGGGTGTATTTTCGAAATATATATTACTAGCGGAAGTTGCCCGTTGATTCTCAACGGGAGGGATAGGACCAGTAAATGATCAAGTAGGGTATATGTGAAAAAGTTGTGATTTTTCGGGAGATATTCTTACACAACTTCTAAAATTAATTTAAATTTCACAATTAAAATTTTCCATACCGTCAATTTATTTTCCTCCTGGTGTTTCGCATTGCAACTTAGTTATCGATCGTCCCTTGATGCCTTCGTGGCATTATAAGGCTGCAATTATATTAAAGTAGATGTAAATTTCAAATTTTAGATGGCAAACGGAGAAATCTACACATTTATACCGGTGCTATGTTATTAAGGATGAAGCAAGAAGATTAAATGATATAAATTAATACTCACCAATACATATAAAAAAACGATTTCGGTCAATAAGAGCCTATAATGTAACCAGCAGCACAGAATCAAATTCAGGTACACAGACGAACAGCAGTAGTGATAATAATCAGCATTAATTCAAATTAATAATTCAAAGGAATAATTATAGAAGCACAAAGGAACGTTTCAGTCGACAAACCATGCAAAAGTTATTTATAAACAAAGCCTTCGGTCGACATGGTAAAAAAAGTAAAATTTCAAAAAGTTCCGCAGAAATATTAAAATTTCCCGTAATTTGAACCAAAATCAGTATATCTTTCGACTAGTGTGCCTCTCAAGTTTTTGCAGTGAATATTTCTAATTTAAATTAACAAATGAAATAATTGCCTCAAGCCATAAGATATTTACGTGTATATCTAATGGGAACTCTTTGACTCGTCTGGGATCGAGCCGAAGGCTGTTATATAATTGGAAAGTAGCGCATTAACTGCGCAAAGCTTTTTTTTTTAACTTCAAAGTTTAAACGCCGTACTTCGTTCGGTTCCCGAGTTTTACTTTACCTTTATCTACTTTATAATGCTTCAATCCCTTTTATCGTTAAAGGGATAGGGCTGATTAAACAGAAAAAAATCACCAGAAACGGTAATGTTTTGCTGAAATACCAGTAATATTGATCCGAAATTAGAATTCGACGATAATAATAAGAATATATATATTGAATTATCTTTCTGCTGTTGTGAGTCTCAAGTTTATGCAATAGGTATTTCTAATTAAACTTTGGAAATTAAAAAATGGCTGCAAGATATAAGAAAACCGTTCACATGTATTTCTAATGGAAACTCTTTTGACTCGACTGGGGTCAAACTGAGGACCATTAGTTGCAAGAAAAGTAGCCTATTGTCTGTCCGAGGATGACATTTATGAAACCTTAAAGTTTCAAAGCTGTGCTACGCATGCTTCTCGAGTTTTAGCCGAACATATTTACATACATGTATTCTTCTTTGTATTTAAGATAGAATGAGGTGGTTTCCACGCATGATGGAAACTTCATACATTAGTCTTCACATGTACGACATACAAGCATGTGTAAATACTTATCGTCGAAATTTCACTGCATGGATAACATGTAACCGCAAATATCTGAATAATTATTGCGCTTTCTATCACACATGATGGTAGTTAGAAAATTAGAAGCTCTAATTATGTCTGGAGGGTCTGGAGCTACATTGTTTCCCGGGAATTTTTTTTTATGTTAACAGCAATACGCTTCTCATAATCGCTCATTGTGATCATCATCATTAATATACTTGTATACCTATTTAACTACCCAATGTTAATGATTCTCCATAATAAATGTAATGAGAGTAATTTTGAAACATTATTTTAACGCACTTTCCACTAAGATCGACTCCTGAAATTTCCAAATTCGTTAATAAACCTATCGTATGATAGTCATGGATATTATTTCTACAAATTTATAATTGGTTAGATTACAGATGACCCGAAATGTATCCAAAAGATTAAGAAAAAAACATTACAATATGTAAAGATTATTTTGATCGATTGCAGCCTTTCATCTTTTTGAGGATACGTAATTCTTATATATATTAGCAGCAATATTCCCATAAAAAATGAAGGAATATTAAAATAAAGAAAATATTATTGGCGTCATTTTTTGTATTTGTCTAAAACTTGTGTAAAAGCTGATAAAAACTACCAATATTTGATGAAATATCTCTCTTGGTTTGGTTGACTCTCAAGCGAATGCGTGGGAAAAACGTTCCCATAAAAATAAATGGGAAAGACTAACTGCATTCATTACCACTCTACAATAAGACAAACCATTAATGAACTCTGAAAATGTAATTTTAGAGAATTTTATTCAAGGCTTTATGAACTTTTGAGGGATGGATGAGGACCTTTTTTTTCTTTTTTTTTAATCACAAATTTCAGTTGATCAAAAGATACTTAGATTGAGCATCGATGCTTAGCAATCTCATAATCGTATTTTGATTTGTATGAAAAGTGTTATGCATGAAATAACAGTTGTAGGATATCGTGATCTATTAGGGATTAATGTCATATGGCTAATACAGATGAAATGAAGATGTCGCATGCGTTCTTTGGAGAGTTACATTTTCCTAAATAGCACATATAAGTGTTTTAAGGCAGCTGTTATACATATACTGTTTTATTTTGGTGCTGTTTACATAAATATAATTGTACTTGATTGCATTATTGGTAAAAATCTGGGGGTGGCTTTACACTGCAAATATACTGCCATCATTAAGGCAGTAATAATCTTGACTAATTTCCTATCCCGTCAAAATTGATGGAAATATTTTATTAATGTTCTTATTATATTTATAATATTTGTCGTAGCAAGATAATATATTTGGATTAAAAGCCATTTCCATATGGGGTAGCATTATTTTCAAGCCGCATCGGAAATAAAATCCGGAGCATAGAAACTAATGTAAGTGGCGAGAATTTGCAACATTTTCAGCATTAGGAAATATCGCAACTCAATGTTTGGCTACTTAACAATTCCATCTTCTTCTTTGGAATACCAGTAACCAAAGAAAATCGACCCATCAGATCTTTTCTGCTGATAAAATAATGAGAATCGAAATTGTCTGTGACTTAATTCAAGCCTCAGTTTCATAATTACGATATCCATTGCTAAGGGTGGTATTTTGAAACAGTTCAAATTTTCATTGGTTCGAATGAATTCGATGCATTCCTTTTCAACCAGGATAGATAAGGTTAACCGTATACCTGTCTCTTATTACCAAAATCCGTGCAATGACCTGCTGGGTACTCTATAGATGTAGCTGTACATGAAGGCAGAAGGAATCGAGTCCCCCAAGAAGTTGCGAAGGAATTACACCGATAGTCATTAGGGCAGCAATCGATAATTTCACTGACAAACCTCTGTGGGCGCAGTGCAGGCACTCAACATCGGTGCACAATCAGTTAGCGCACCCGGGAGACCTTCAGCGGTGTGCCACGTTCTAAACCCACAAAAAAAAACTTCCCAAATCTGGAAATGTGAACGCAAAATCTCTTTGCCAGCATCGCCCGCAACATGTCAACCATTTAATTCGCGCGGGAAGGCGAAATCGTGGAAGTTTTCTTTCAGAAAGTCACTCGGAACGCAATGCGAGTTCGTCTCTTTCTCGCTCGTGGTGAGAGGAGGAGGTGTTGGGAGTTCTGCGGAGGGTGTAGGAAGGAGGCTGGAGGGGGGTCCCTCGCTCTCTGGTGCTTCCCCTCCCTCTCCACATCAACTCGAGCACTCACGCACACAGCAGAGGCAACAGCAGGCAGTCGAGAGCGCGTTGCTTCTTCCAACTTCCTCACTGCAGTGCGCCAAGATCATTAGGCGCGACGCCACAGCCCTGTCGGAGAAAGGGTCTCTGCTGCAGGGGGAGGAGGCGCGTGCAATTTGGGCGAACTTTTAGGAACTCTTTCATTCCTCTGTGCTCCCATTTCTCCCTCCCTCCCGTCCACCCCCTCCCCATATTCACCCTTCACCTCTATCCCATATCCTAATTAATTTTTCTCCTACCTACACCTTCTATCCTCCAGTTCCTACCTTTCCCACCCTCTCTGGCCATTCCGTACCTACTCACTCTTCTAGCCGACGTGGCTGCCTGCTGCTTGACGCATATACGTTAAATTAAGTGACTGGGATTAAATTTTGGGTAGCTTGATGAAAAATGAAAAGACTTGAAAAACGCTTTCGGGGTCTGAAGTCAACGCGTTTATCATTTGAAGTTGAGGAAATTAAAATCACAATTTTATGCCTGTTTTTTTACCTTCTTGGATTTGGAGCTAGGTAGTAGAAGTAGTAGTAGAAATGCTTTTGACTAACTTTTACATATTAAGCCAAATAGAGCTCTCACTTAATTCTTAAGACAAATGCAAGTAACAGGTGTGAATCGAACCCGCGACTTTTGCGTTCACAGGCCAGCACACTGCCGACTAGTCTTAAAAATTCACCGCTACAGACAGGTACATAAATATATTGCAAGTGTAAAATAACATTGATACCTTAAGACCTTATGCTTGGAAAAAAGTTCTGAAAACCTCATTTTTTCTTTGAGGGCTACCAGTCTTTTCACATTGCAACAATTTAATGTTTTTAGAGAGAAAGTTCTTGCCACCGGTATCAATGCAAATTATTGTAAGTCAAGGTTGGTATAGCTTTCAAAATACGCCCACAATGCCCAACATTAACAGAAGTTTATCGAGGTTTATGTCATAGTATGAAAGCTTGGTGAAAAATGTTGAAGATCGATAGTGATGGTAAAATGGAAATAGAGAAATGTACGGAAGAGGCAAGGAAGAGAGTCCTATGTGGAGTGCAATACGACAGAGAAGAACCAGTGCATGCCCAGTGCAACCACTTGGAACTCGAGACCTGCTTTGAAACTAGGATATCGCTTTCAATACCGAATGAATTGCAAGTAGTGTATCATTATCCATTCATCAATTACTATCAATTCAATACAAATTACTATCAATTTAACGCAAACACCTAATGCTTTGCCAGGACCTTCATATCCGAAAGGTAGATGGACATTATGACGTCAGTGTATATTGACATGGGCTATATTGATACTGATAATTTTCTAATCAGCGTTAAGTGCCATCCTTGTTATTGCATGTTTGTCGTATAAATATCGCACGTACAATTTATTCCATATATTTACAATGAGGGACATTTTTGGCAAAGTTTGCACCACATTATGCACACATCAATTTGAACCGTTATTTGACAATAAAAACCAACAAGTATTAAAATGGACAGAAAAACATGAACGATGTATTTTTCACGCACTTTATAAAATTACCAAACCATACCGGTTTCGATTAGGAATTCAATAAAATGTGTGAAAAACTCAATTTGTTCAATTTTTTCTGTTAGTGTGTATCTTTTTCACAAAGTGTCACCAGATTCAATTCGATTTATTAAAATGGAGTCCCAGAGATACATAGCCAAATATTAGATTCTAGTTGGCATTTATTTTAGTAAAAATAGGCTTTAGTCACACTGTTCACGAAAAGCATGGAATTATTTATCTTAGAATTTGCTCACCAGTGTTTATCAATATTACAGACTTTCTACTTTATGATAGGTACATGTGTAATATGAAAGTCCATTCCCTGTATCAGTAAATCCTTGTCTTTAATTTTTTATTTCCTTTAGCCTTTTAATAATATGTATATATCACCAAGCTCTTCCCATTATCTTTTGCCTCAATGATTATTTTCTTGGAATCATGGTAGTTGAATAAGCAAAAACATTGTCCCTTCTCTGCAGGCGATTCGAAAATCACTTTTCCTCGTACACTTCTTTTTCTATTGTCTTCAGCAGCATTTCGGTCTATTCATATAATGGCCATTCTCTTTTAGTAACACTATTTTTCATTTGTTTCCTTTCCAATATTAGTCTGCCCTACAGTTGTTACTGCTCACGACTTTCTCACACAAACAAACATTATTCAGATGCATGAGGAAACCGGTCATAGGTTAGTACTTCCTTAATATTGGTTCAAATTCATTTTCACGCAGATAAAACCCAATGGTGCATCGATCTCTTATCATTTAGATCACTAAGACGTCTTACACGTGGAGTGGAGTTAGGAACTCCAGTCTTAAGGCACTCAAAGTAAGGTTTCTTGAAAATTTCTACAGTTAGACCCCATCTCAACCTAAGGGAGGTGTTTGAAATTAGAACAAAATTTTCCTTAAAGTGAAATAAGACGGCAATGTAAATTGAAGAATTCGTCAGGGACGTAAAATATTTGGTAAAATCCACTTTTATTCTCTTTCTAAGGAGCACGGAAACGAGTTCTTCTGCCGAAGACATGTTCTTTATTTAAGTCTGCTCTCAAGAAAAAAATAATTACTTAGAAACATGTTGTGCACTGAATAAATTTCAGTTTTACCACTTTTACAGTTGGAAAAATTTCGACGGACTCTTTCCGAAGGGAAAATAATATTGTGAATGCATAAAAATACTGTTATACTAAATAACCAAGCTGTCTATCAATAAACAAAATTAAAAGTGAAAGGAAGCTGAGAGTTCAGAGAATATTTTTAAATGTTTTTACTAAGAAAATGAAAAAAAACACGCTACGTGCGACAGAGACCTAGTGGCTGTTGTGGCAATCCTGTAATCCCTGGGGCAAAGGTACTAAATATTATTCGGTTCGCCCGCTTCTTCCTCTCCCCCCATTTTTCCTTCCCCCCGCACTAACCTCTCACACCCCACCATGGGCACCCAGCCTCATCTCACTTTCGAGTCCTCACCATTCCACGCGCACCAATCCAGCACCTCCTCCCCCCTCCCCCCACCCCCTCCGCACCGACAAAAACCTTCCTCCTCCCATCGATTTTTTGCTTCCCATTCTCTTTCCGCATGTTTGCACTCCAAAGCCGAGGAATCAAAGCGCATTGCTACATCCATCCCTTCTGCTCCGTTCCCTCTTACTCCGAGGACCTCAAAACATTTTCCAAAGCGAAAGCGCCCCTTGTCGCTCGTTCCTGGAGGCCGATAACGAATTATAGAAGGCTGATGGAAACTCTCACGCCCTACCAGTGGAGCTACAAGATGCATTAACATGAGGGATGGACCCTAAGAGAAAGGGGTCGGAAAAGAATAGCTCAGAGGCTAGTTATGATGAACGCATACTCTAACGGGCGTAATGGAGGAATTGGATAAATGGGTGATAGAGGATTTAGATGAGAAAGAAAGGGAAAAAACTATTTAAGACTTAAATTTTTCGGACGCACGAATGTGATACTAAACAACATCAACACCTTCTAAACTGTAGCTAAAGAAGACTACTTATTTTTCAACCTATGCCTTTCAAAATTATTTGGACTTCTTTCTCGAGGAGTGAAACACAATACCAATGTCTTATAAACGTAAAATTCCGAAGAACATGAAGACCTGAGGCTATTTAAAGTCAATGAATTTACTCAGCGGGTAAAAAGACAAATAAATATTCAGGTGACGATGAATGAAAGAAAAGAGAAAGGAAAGAAGTTGGCAGCGAAACATTTAACAAGGATTTACGGTTTATTGGGCAGGTGGAAAGTAGGATATCGTGCTCAGGTAATTTTTAATGAGTTAAAGTTTAAGTCTTTTCACCAAGTTGAATTTTTTTTATGTGCATAAATTTTTGAAAAAAAAAGTTGCTGTGTGTTCCATGACATTTCAAGGATAAGCTAAGTTTTCTTGTCATGATTACGAAAATGCTAAAATATTCCTGCATTTTCAAACTTTTTCTCCCAATTAGACAAAAATAAAGATACTAACATTCTCGTATTTTTTCATTCTGAAGTGTTCATACAGCTCTTGACATTTACAGGGCACAAACGAGACATCACACTTCAGCGGACCTAAAGAAGCCAGCAGAAGTTGGCCGAGGTATCGACGTTAAAATGAACAAACAGCTATAGAACATATCTCTATTTAAAATAAATGTGTTCTAATGTTTAAGAATTTCTATATATTTGCCGATTAAATTATTTATTTTATATTCTTAACTGTTTGATGGTAGTAATTCAATAAAAGTTCGCCTCACTCTTGATCTCTTTCTAACGTCAAAACCTGTTGAGACCACGGTCGTAGAGGAGGTTGAGACTAAAGAATCAACTGCATATTTCTACGAAGTAGTGTGTATTGAGTTGTTTTCAAAGAAATGAAAATAAGATGATGTAAAGTTGTAAAGCCACCAAATTTTCCCTACGAAAAGCTCCATCGCACGTCATATAATGGAAAAATCGAAGTAACATATCGAAGTAATCAGTGTCTAACCTGGGATTGACTTTAGTACAACTGCTCCGTAGGATAAACATTTTTCATAGCATCAGAAAATACCGCTTAAGGTCTTGCGAGTTCCTCCCGAGTTTCTCAATTCAGATCCCCAACCGCATAACAGAAAACGTGGTTCCTTTTTATCAACCCTCTTGCTACCCACCCTTGACCGAAAGATCTCCAATCTACCACCTGCCACGCTACTTCAATAACCTCATTTCTCTCTCTCCTGAAGAAGAGTCTCACCGTCAGTTCTGTGGCATCTCTATCCATCAAATTGGTTTCGATCGACAAATCAGACCAAGCCGGTGTACCAGGGTCCTATTTTTTTGCCCGAAACTTTTTTCCAAACGTGTTTAATCAAAACGTTTCACGAAATAGATATGGGGTGTACCACGGCGCAGTATTTTGGATCAAAAATACTGCGCCGGTAAGTTTTTTTTCACAATTTCACAGGGTCAGCCCGACAGAGACTATTTTTTAATGTTTTTACTAAGAAAATGAAAAAGAAAACACGTTATGTGCGACAGAGACCTAGGATGGCTGTTGTGGCAATGTTGTAATCCCTGGTGCAAAGGTACTAAATATTATCCGGTTCGTCCGCGTCATCCTTTTCCGCCCATTTTTGCATAATTCTTCCTGCAAGAACGTTTCTTCGCAGAATAAACATTCCCATAACGTATATATAACGGTCCCTATCAATAATGAACTAACGAAATACAAAATATGAGCACGCAATGAAAATAGCTGCCAAAACCAAATTTAATAAATCCGCAACAATGAGGTTGTTTACCATATATTTAATTCCGAATCCGATAGAGTAATTAAAATAAAGAGACCCTAATTTTTCCGTTCTTCGGTCTGTCAATTAGTTCTCGAGTTAAAAGCGGTGAAAAACTGATGTTTTTAACCCTTTCGGAAGAGTGGGCGCGAAGGACTTTTACGTCATCTACTTCGTCCAATCACAACCACGAATCTCCTTCGCCATATCACAGTGAGGGACACACAGCTGACTCTTACAATGGAAGTGGTTGCGACAGGATTTGCGAGCAGACCTACCGCCCACACCTCCACTCCCCTCCCTTTCCCTCAAAACAGTCAAGGACGGAAGGTGTATCACGTAGTAATCCTTATTGCATCTCGTTCGGAGGGCGTCACCTTATGCTTATTTTATATTTTGATTTATGAGTGACCTACTCTGGTTATAAATTTAATTTTTTTCACTATAACTCATTTTTCGTTTTCATCTAGCAATTTCGTGTACAAAATAGTAATTTCGGTTCCAAGAAAACGCGCCCATTGTATTTCAGCCATTGAAATCGCGCACCTGTCTGAATCAAATTAAGTTTCTGTAAACAAATCAAGCATTACGTACGACGGTACATAAATTCATTTTTACATGCAGTCAATAACTACAATACCTGCCTTAGGGCTTCATAAACACGTCAGCCCCATCTGTTCCGTAATCGCAACACTTAAATCCAAAGAACTCAAATCAAATCACTCTCAAATAAGTGAATAACAACGCTCACTATTTTGTAAGTCTGTGATTGGATGGTTCCGTACACTTGGATGGGAATTTAGAGCAGATTTTATATGTTTGATCCTTAAATTCTGTACAAACCTTTCACCGAAGTCCATTTGGATTCAATTATATTTACCGTATCACACGGTTAAAATCAATTTTATCCAATTTCTTTAATAAAATTGCGTAAAAATTAGTTCTTGAGACACTGTCTCAAGAATTTTTTTTTTCCTATCGCCAAGTGACTTGGATTAAACTTATTTCATCCACATTGCATGTAACGACTTCAATACTTTAATATCACCCTTCAACGCGATGATGTATCTGTACATAATTATTCCGTATTATCAGCTATTCCGTTATTGGAGCATTATTGGAGCATCTCGTAAGAGTTGGCTAACGCCGATGCTTGATTTCTCTCCATTCTTCCTCCGTTCCCCGAGAACCGACCTTTACCCAGTGATCCACCTATCCTCTGTGGTGCAAATGTCCTCAGGTGTCAACGTATTCTCCAAATAACAACAACAACGGATTTCCAGCATGCACGATAAGAGCCAATTCACCAATAAGGTTAATTCGCATTTAAGCATCCTATATGAAGAGATAAAATAGACTACCAGCCTGGTAAATCACCAATAAAACTGCGGTCAGAGAATTGGAAACTCAGTCTAAATTTGGACAACAATGAAGAACACATTACCTCATATTTATATTTATCCTAAATTATAATTGGTGGTGTCTCCAATGAGAATATTAAATATATACCATCCATTTATTATTATAGACCTTTCTAGAAATATGCTTTTCGATACTCAACACAATTTGCAGGGAGATTTTTTTCTATTTCAATTAAGAATACAGGTAACTCCTATCAATATCTTTTTTAATCGAATACTTCTATTACTCTATTGTGTAGACTATTAGGCATTTCCTTGCATTTCCCTACTCCTACACTGTACTCTGTTAGGCTTTTCCCTACATTCTATGTACCTATCTGTAAACCCTCTCCCAGGGTGTTTGGACACCAGAATCTAATCTGGTCCATGCAAAATAAATTAATGTCAATATCTTAGCTTTATCTTTAGATTAGATCACCAGATCGTTTACTTTTTTTGCCTTTTTGAATCAAAAGTTTCAGGTGGAGCTCCAGGAGATGCTTAGGTCTATCTATCTTCCTTGAGGCATAATACTCACGATGGGTGTATGGAAGTACTAATAGTAAGGCATATATAAAGAAAGGAAAAATTAATATAAAAAGCTGCAGACTATATCATTTATATAATTAATTAAAACATAAAAGATATTTAAAGAAATATCGAGTAGGTTGTACTTGGAAAGCAAGAAAGATCAAGATGGTACCTATGGCTAGTAGATATATCGATTATACTGCTTCCTAAATATCATTCGTCTGCTCCTCTTCTTTTACAACTTTTGGCCAGATGTTTCGAGGTTTTAAAAAGATAGTGAATCTCTTTTTTGTACATTAGTAGCCTACAATCCTAAGATTGGTTTGACGTAGCTATCTACTGGGTTCTCATATGGGCTAACCTCTTCATATTCGCATAATTATTCTCTTTCACATCCTCCTCTGTCGCTATTAATGCTAATGTTAACTATGTAACGATCTATCTGATAGACAATGCACAGCCATCAAAGTTATCCAACATCGTAGAAAACGTGCAGAATATATAGAATCCATATCAAAGGATGGTCAATGTTGGTCAGACCTTGTAAAATCGGGACTTGTTGAACCTATTTTTCGATACGCAGATGTAATTTTCGGTGACTCGAACGAAAATATTGGAGCGGTCGGCGAAGCTTGAAACTCGATATGACACACACAGCCAGACCTTATCCTTGCTCAAACGTCGCGTCGTCGTCACAAAGGTTGCGAGGACCCAAGGGCCCCCCAGAGAGGACGTAACGTGGCGAAGGGAGAGGGGGAAGGAGAAAAGGGTTCATTTTTCTGAGCACATCGGTCAGGCGAGAGTGGGCTCCCTTGTTCTGCCCCCACGCTCCCTCTCTTTCTCTCCCTCCCTCTCTCTCTCTCTCCCTTTCTCTCTATCCCTTTCATTCCTTTGCCTCCTGAAACCATGGACCATTATCCTTCCCTCCTCCCTCCCGCGGAATATGCCCGGCCTTCGGGTCCAAGGATCTCCTTCGGAGAAGAGGGATAAGGGAGTGGATGAAAAGACCACCGAAACCACTGGGGCAGGGATGAGATGCAGAGAGAGAAGGAGGACTGCGTTGGCTGAATAAAGGGACTCTGTTGCCGAACGAGAAAATCCCAGTCGGAGGGATTGATGGGTGGCTTTAAGAAGTTCGTATCGTTACCGTCCAAGCAAAAAAAATCACTCTTGTTTTACTTAACCCGTTTATAAAAATATCCTGCAACTGTTTAAAATTCAATTGAAATTTAAATAAATGGGAATATTGAGCTCAGAAAATTATTTGCTTTCCTGTTCGCCGAGTATAAATTTAAAAATAGTAAGATATAAATTATTTATTTATTCAAAACTAATTCCCTGTCAGAAATAAAAAAGTAAAATGGAAAAATAGGGTTCCATGGAAATAATTATACTAAAATCACACTCGACTGTTCGAAACATCATCATGACCTTCCATCACGATCGTAGAATACTTCTTAGATCGTTCCCTTCTACATCTACATAATACCCTGCAAGCCACCGCTAAGGTGTGTGGCAGGGGGTGATTTCTCACCAAACATTCACTACATATCATGCATAAAAAAGGAATAGTATTAATATACTAGTCAGAAATTCACTATTTAAAAAAGATAGGAAGTGCAAAGCAAACATGCAAAAACATTCTGTTAGTCCCTTCACCCAACCTATGCTTATGTGACGCAGTTCTCCACTTCATTCTCAATCAAAAAACCAATTCTTATTCTTATTTGCTTTTTCTTCATCATTCACCACTACTATATGTATATATGTTCTATATGTATTCATATCTATGAGAAGTCTTTCTTTCCCACCCTTCCCGTTCACTTGTTCCTCAAGAAAAAGCAGATTAAGCTGTTTCGTCTTCTCATCAAAGTTTTCAGCCGGCTCATCTTTTCTCCAATATCCTTAGCACTACTTTGGTAGTCTCTCGTTATACCCATTTTATCTCCATCATTCTTTTATGACAAAATTTTTAAAGCATTCAAGAATTAATTCCTCCGCGGCTGTATTCGTCCAAATCTCAAAGCCAAGTAGAACTGGACATGGGGAGTGATTTCATAGAATACATAAATAGAATAGGAAGCTGAGATGCTGGGGATTTACAACAGATCAGTCAACCAGATTGGGTAACGCACACAATTGAAGGATGTTTGAAGTTAAAGGCTTGGAGGTTTGACTATGCAGAAAAATCGAGAGTAGAAGGTATGTACATTTATTTAAATCATAATATCTTGCTTAAAATCGGGTAAAAGAAGTAGGTGGAGAAGGTCAAAAACTACCTGGGAGGCAGAAAGACAAATAAAGAATGTAGAAGGCGAGGGTAACGTGAATTTTCTCAGCACAGAAGAAGATAATTGAGAGAGACCGTTGGTCGCATGTGGCAGGAAGCTAATTGTTTTTCCATATACATATTTAATTGATTTATCTAAACTCTGTAATCCAATTATTTATGTGAAAAAACTAAATCATAATTAATTTTATTGCAACCTTATTTCAAGACAAGAAACAAACATGTTAAATGAAAGCATTTAAAATGAGATATTAGAGAGCCAAATTTATCAATATACACTTCATAATTTATATATTCTAAACACTGGGCCCTAGCCCTCAAATGCCGGAGTAGGTAGGAGAAGGGAAGTTAAATGTGTAAATTACAGACAGCAAGGTCTCCAACATAAATTCTTTTTAGTATCTTTATTTAAGAGCAATAATTTATAGAAAATACTGTACTTGCGTGGTACAAGGTTCTACTACCATGTTTCATGAACTTGGTTTTGAGTGATGACTGTGAATGAATTGACATTATCACTTTGGCGCTAAACAAGTCCGTTGTATTGTATTATACCTTTTGCAAGTTCACTTGGAGCGGCAAAGGTGATTTTAGTCGAAAGTTGACCAACGCCGATTTTGGCCTTTTCTTGGGCATCCTCTCCACCTCTCGCAGTTAATTATTCTACGGAATGAGAATCTGGCGTACTCGATGAACACCTTTGCAGTGTGCTGGCTTCGTTTGATCGACGCTCGGAAGTTCACAGTATGAGAGCGATTAATTAATCAGTTACGGCTCCCTACTGCGGAATCTTGTCGAAAGGGGGTAGCAGTGGCTGGAAGTGAGGTTTGTTGCGCAGTTCCGCCTTCAAAGTCTGTTTTGTGTTTTAATGATCGCCGGAAATCATAACTATATTCTACTAATATGCTTTGGTTGAAGAAAAATTTTGATTCTATTAATAATTGTTGATTTTCATTGTGTTAGTCATCAAAATAAAAAACCATCACCAGCGTTTCGTCTGCGGGTATCCTTAATCTCTCGCTCCAGTGATAGGATATGCTGATCCCCATCCCTTCCGTCCCTATTCTTATACCTTTACTCCCGGTCTGAAGCGCCTTTTAGTGTGGAAACAGACTTGAAAACACCCATGATATTCTGATCGGCAAGGATTTAGGGGCATACTATGGTTGAATGGTAACCCGTCCATCGTAAGATTGTTGCTCATCCTTCAAGCATGGAAAACCTTCAGCGGATTACAAATCGACTCATCTTCAACTCATACGATTTATCTGAGCTGGCGAAAGGTTGACATAGGCACAGTGCTTTTACATTAACAAATCATTTCTCTAAGTCGAGGAAATAATTGTGATATTGCGCTACGACCAACTTTGACTCAATTCAAATGTAGGTTGTACAAATCACATCCTAACATTTGATTGTCTAAAAATAATTGCTTCGACAGTGAGTGTAAAGTAATTCTAATTGTGAGTTACATGGTTTACATTTAAATCTTGAAGTGGGAGAATTAGGATTCATAGAGCCTGAGGACTGATAGAAGATAAGAAGTGATAAAGATGAATTTGAGGTGGCACAAGTTTTTGGTTTCCTCTTGCTACCACACGGGTGTCATTAGGAAAGGATTTGACTGCATGCATTTCTCGAGACGTTTTGCTTAGTAATTGGTGAACTCTAAGTGAACCATTTAAACTAATATTCGTGTATAGTACTGTAATAACCATGGAAAATATTCCCAATAAATGTTCCCTCTCCCGCTTTCATTACCAGCACCAGTAATCAACAATCCAAAGATAATTCAGAGTAGCTCTCCACTCAATTCTTTTATCGGCTAACCTTTGCGTGATGATATAATTCTTCTTTTTTATATCCACAAAATGACTTCATTTATATCATACTAGGTTTCTCCTTTCTATTCTTCCCATCCGTTCAACTCAACCCTTCATCAGATCATCATTTAAAAAAACTGATATTTACTTGCGATTTTTTTAAATTTTTGGTAAGTTTTTATCTTCTTCCAGAACTTTTTTGTTCCCTATATGGTCATTATAAGATATTTTAATTCTTTTTCCAACATTTAAATGAATCATAAATTTTTTTTGAGAAACTATCACGTTCAAAATACGGTCCACACCAGTGCTTTTTCCGTACTTTTTCGGAATAAAACTTCGCGTATTGCATGTGTGTTCCATGCCTTCTGAGAGTCCACTTGATTTATGCGGCTAGAAATCCTAGTACACTGGTGAAAACTACGTACCTAATAAAGTAGTCCATGCAAGTATTATCCCCAGCCATTGATTAATTGAAATACGAATCCTGTTTTCCTTATATGAAATAATGAGAACTTCTAATTTGGCTTAATTGAAAATGTCCGAAGACTAGAAAATCCAAATGCCAAATTAATTATGGAAAACGATATCTCCTATCATCCAGGACCAGACTGACCAGCATGACACCCCAGGGAGGATATCGGCCTACTATCAGAGCTACTAAAATCAGAGATCAATTTTCTGCATATGTTAACTCTGTTTGCGCGTTTCCATGGCAAACCAACTCTGTAGAAAATGGTGGTTGTTAAACGCATATTCATAGTTAATAGTGCCTTCATGAAGTACAGTGGTTGATTTCTTATTATTCTTAGATCTTTGTGATCCCTTGATCCAAGGCTGTCTCGATATACAGGCCTGATGCATGGGACAAAAAATTTCTGTTACGTAGTGAAAAAAATCTGAACGATAGATGTTTCTCAATCGTTTCCCCGGCTTTTTTATGTGACTTTTATTGTTGATATTTGTATGTTCATGGTTGGGAGTGTAACGTGCAATTTTAATCGTATGTACTAGCGTTTCATTTCTTATTTTGTGCAATATTATATATCTTTCTTTATGGTTTGGAATTCTAAGACGGTGAAATGCATGGCGAAGTTTCATGGCCTTTTGACTTTTCAACGCTGAATTGATTTCGGAGGTTAGGAATTTTGAGTCACATTCTTTTTCATTCGTGCTTGGCCTCATGCATGAACTGCTTCTCTTGCTCTTCTTAGAGACTCAGCACGAAGATATTTATTGCGATAGTTCCGATTACAAACTTCATATAAACCAGTTTCTACTCTATAACTCAGTTTCGATAATCACCACAACTTGATCCCTAGTCCTAGGATTTGCACTCATTTTTAAACACAATATCGACCATACAATGCTATCAAATGCAGAACCTTTATTTTGAACACGTGATGCAAAGATGATTGGCCGGCAACAATAGCCATCAGCAAAACACGAAAGGAAAATAGCACCGAACCTAAACTAAAAATCAAGCAAGCGAGCCGTCAGGGCAGCCCGCAGCAGTCAGCGTCTCTAGCAAGCGAGCACGCACGGCACCCATCAGCACTCCACAAAATAAATCCATCCGGGAAAAACGCACCGTGTGAACCGGGCTTAAATCATTCAGATAAGTATGAACTAATATATAAATCTTGGAGTTTCATGTTTTTGAAGTGCTGTGTCAGGCATAAGAGGATTTTGAGGATTATGTTTGGATTAGAATTTCACTGATTTTTAGCAGGGTGGAGAGGAAAATTTATAAAAAAGGAAGAAAGTGATAGGTATAATTCAGATATAGCACAGGTTAAACATATTACTGTCTAAATTGCTATAGAAGGCTACAAATGTTCCACGACGATAATTTATCCAGCAAAGACCTGAATTAGTGAAACACGTGTGATGATAATAAACCTGATCTATTCCTATCATTGAACAGTAAAACGACGATATTTTTGATATCATTGACTAGAATTAATCAATGAATTAATATTACATCCATATGTTTTGATTTTCTTCTCCGTATCAATAAATAGTTTAGCAAAACGGAGTAATGACAACAAATAGATTTTTAAAAGAATTTCTGAAGAACAGTTGTCGCTGTGGTTAACATGCCTTCAGGAACACTGTGAATTGCTCAGAAACGGAGGTCATGGGTAGGCTAGCTATTAATAAAACATTGCATATTCCCTGCCAAATATAGACACTGTGCATTTAACGCACATGGAGGGACTATGAAATGCGTATTATAGAGTGAAAGAGAAAATCAATGACTGCAAATAATACGTATTCATTCAGTGTATAGTCACCCGAAACCGATTAGTAATTGTAATCATTAATGACTGAAGCCTTATTGTTCTACAACATATCATAAAAATGATACAACCTCAGTTTAGAATGAATTGAAATTAATGAAAGATTAATACGGATGTCGTCACAAAAACACCTAATGTTACACATCAATGTGGTAAACTGAGTTTTCCTTTCGTTAAGGCATAAATAAAATAATGTCCAGCTCTCACAGAAAACAAAAGCGCCCGGTTTTGATTGACAACATACGCCTATTTTCAAATTAAGAATTATAGACTGGTGACGCCAAACAATGGCTTATGTTTTTAGAATAGATTAGAACATTAGACGTGATGAAATATTTGGAAGTTTAGTAATTTCATGCTTGTTCCCTTTGAAAAACATTTGCTTGGACATGAGTGAAAAGCTTATAAAGTGAGGAAGAAAAGTGGGATACATAATTGAGATTATTTAATTTGAGTATTATTCTCATAGAACCTTGAAATGCGCGATCATCAGAATGCAGATTTAATATTTTGTAATGTTGCCTTTTTTTGGGTCACCACGCCCATCCATGCCCTCGATATTTGAGCAACCCAAAACGTTGTTTCTCTGCGTAAGAATCACTAGGTAAAAACCATCTCCTTTTCTCCTTGTGTTTTCTGCCGTTGATTTCCACCAAGAGTCAACGAAGTTAGTACGGAATTTGGAGATTGTGGGAAATGGTCTCCTTAGTGGATAGTGATTATAGGTCAATTTGGCCCTTAGAAGTCGCTGAAAGCCTGTGCAATACCCAAAGTTCGTATTCAGCGAAAAACGTAATTTACCACGCTCACTGTGTGGACCAGCTCTTGAAATTGGTAGTACGTTAAATGGCCTACAACACCACTCATATTGTTTTACTCAAACTATGTAATTCATCCTAATGTCCGCGTTTTATTTTACATCACAAATAACTCCACTAGTTTGGGAAAAAAAGTAACAGCTAAAACTTTTATTTTTATTGAAATTAGAGTTCTTGGATGTATCTCAGTAAACTTTTTAGACCATTTGGTATATATCTGTGTGCTAGGGGCTCTGAAAATGAATTAAGTCTGGCTTATTTAAACATGGGGATTGCCGCACCATTGAAGTTTAACAGTGACCATGTTGTTAGACAAACTTATCACCAATACCTTTCTCCGTTTTCCTTAAAAATTTAATTGGCTTCATGCTTTATTCATATTTGGTCAACCAGAAATATTGCCGTCCCACCTTCATCCCCTCGATCGATGCTATTCCTCGTTCGCCGAAGAGGCAGGAGGAGAAAATTCGGTAATGGCATGGGGTCGTGCGTTACACGTTAATCTCTCACGCATAAATTTCACACCAGTCCAGGGACTGCAAATCGTCGCGAGCGCGCTATAAATATGAATGCTCGGTCCGCGTACGAGATAGGAGGTTATGCTCGTTAAAGTGAAACGCTTAAACTTAAAAATTAAAAAAAAATCACGGGAATGAGGATATATGGACACGCCTACCTACGAGGTCAGAATTTGATGGGCGCGGCAATAAAAAACCAATTAGTCGACTCAAAGGGAGAATGAATAATTTACAATTGCATCCACCCGTGAGTTATGCAAGTCTGCACCACCTTTGTGCTAAAAAACAACAACCGAACGCTCCCATAGGGGCAACAATGCGATCGTCGCAAGTAATTTTCAGAAGGCCCGACGAAAATCGCTCATACGAGGGAGACGGATTCGCTTTAGCCATTTTGGTGGGAGAAAACGCACTTGCTACAGTAGCAGACTTGGCTGAAAAAGGGAAATGAAGTTTTGTGCTGTAATTTATCGTTTGCTACTGCAAAAGACTTTGGTCTGCACTAAACGTGGACGTTGTGATACCGTCTCCAAGAAAATAAGCCCGCAGCACTACTTACCGAATTGGAGGGAGGGAGAATCAGCCCGCTTTCCTAAATTCATACACTCTTTCTCCCCTCCTTATTTATTAATTCCTCTCTCTGATTCCGTAAAAATTCCACTGAGGGAAGAACACATTATCGTGGGCTCAGGAACTCAAAGAGATCGAGAGAGAAAATTAATAACTCTAATTTTCCATGTAGCTCTCTCTGGTTCCTGTTTAACAATAAGTATTTAGCTTGATCTCCTACCTAACTATCGTATCTTTACAATCATTTCATATCCGTTTTCTCTAACAGGAATACCAGGTTATCAATTGATTTCGTGTTTTTTTATTGTTTATCTTCCTTAGATACTAAAAGTGAAGTTATTAATTTAGATATCAATTCAATCAAATGAATTTATAATAAAAATGCAGTACCTAATACGGCTCTCACCTCTTGTGGGAAAGGCTAGCAAAAACAACCTTTTTCAAACAGTTCGTTGAAATTCTGAATGGCCTTCAAATGCTTACACATCAACCTTTTCCATAATCAAATATTAGCCACTTACGTCAAGACCATTAATGTTTCTTTTGATCACTGAAATTAACTACTTTCACTTTCTGGCAGTTGGTGAAATGGCGTATTACTAATGAAATCCCAGCTTTTGAAGCTGAATATCTCATTACACGTGTCATACACTCCATACATCCTTTTTACTCCATACATCCTTTTTTCTCCATATACCCATCATCGCTTATTTATGATTTTTGAATCTTGCTTTAGGTTTTGTATTTCATGTCTTGTTTAAATATAGCAACTTTTTATTACATTGATGAAAACGTTTTTGTTTTTTTAGTAAAGCTTCGTAAAAAACATGCAATGGAGCTGACACTATATATAGAAACGTCCTTCACTAATTACACCCCTGTAGACTCTTTCTGTCTCATATATGAAGGAAATTAGTTTGAGGGAATCTGATGTGGTCACTCAGATATAATGAATCCTTCACTATTATTCAAACTGATTAGTAATTGGCTTAAAGCCTGTAACCAAAATTGGTTACTGGAAATTCAAAAACCGGAAAACGCCAAAGATTGAGCAGGGAAAAGTTAAAGCTAAGTCTGCTAAATAATAATGTTCTCAATATTTTGGCAAACAAACTTTTCCAATGAAAATTTCACCAGAGCAACCGGTGATCTTCACCCCCTGACACACACCCTCGTTGTGGCTTGCAGGGTATATTTTGCTTTTTGATTTTGATTGATATTTTATTTGGTTTGATTTTACTGTGATCTTGATTAAAAATAATTATAGCCCAACTGAGACTTTTGATGCACAGAGGTTTAATAAAAAGCATTTTTTGGAAAAATGCAGCCCACAAGAGATACAGTTACTGAGAGGAGAAGATTATTGAGGACAATATGACACGGGAGACGTCTATTTACTTTCAGAAAGGTCGACGAACTGTTCGTCCATATCACACCCTCTACGTATCATCACATTATGACTTTGGATTACTTTTGGCCTTTACGAGGGAACACCTCTCAAAATCTACGTGCATTGACCGCACCCGATTATGTTAGCAACGGGAGAGAAGCATTAGTGGCGAGGAGAGCATTAGCACCCTTGGTCTGGCGTGAGTGTAAGTCTCAGACCTATTTATTCTTGAGTGCTTTTGCAACAGTATTCTGTAGTGGCTTAGGAACTAGTGAAATGATATAAATGAGGTTTGTCTGGGCTACACTGAACGAAGAAAACAACTCTACTGCTGTAGGCGTTAGATGTTTTCCAAGAGAGTAAGATAACAAACTACATTTACTTTGTGCTCCTGGTCAAAGCTGATCCTGATTGTCATCATTTTGCCATAATGTTGCATCAATGATAATTGTGTAAATCGAAAGCCTTGCGTTGGGCGAAATCGATTTAAATAAGAAATTTACAAAAATTATTTCAAACGTTTCTTAAATTTTTGATCATTTGCAAATAATATATGGCTGTAAAAATACTCAAAGGGAAATTCTTCAGCATTTCAAATAAGATATATTTCAGAAGGTATATCATTGACACCTTCATAATGAACTCACAAAAAAATTGACAGTTTGATTAAATGCGGATGAATAAAGCGCCAATGACTGAAGCTTAAACTTATAGCTGGAACAACGTTAGCAAAATAAGTAAGGATTTCGATGCAAAACAATGCTCTCTTCATTATATTTACTTATAAGTGGATCCACTCAGCACATATAACCACTTAAATAAAGGATTTTGCATTCAGTTTAATCAGTAAACCTTTACCAAATGAGACAAAAAATTATAATTGCTTCCATACATGATTTAGCTCTTGACGAAGCATGAAAGGTTGGGCTCTCCACTCTCATTTGGCCACGTTTAGAGCGTATCGCAAATATTAAGTTACACGTATGAATGGAAGATCTCGCATAGAACTATGGAGCAAGTTGTTAAGGAAGTGAAAGAGAATAATTGAAGAGGTTAGAAGAGAAATATGAAGAGGTTAGAGAATGGGAGAATTGAGTGGACAGCTACGTAAAACCAATCCTTAGATTGTTGATCCATGATGATGATGATGTAGTTGCATCAATAAGTAATCAGCAATCATCTCGTTATTTAGAGCAAACTTTTATACGAAATTTGAGTAATACTGTACATCTCATTCTCGTAGCCAATTAAGAAATAACTTTTCAGTGTCCTATAATTAGTCATTTACCCCTGGAAATAGTAAATTCATATAATACCATTTTCTTATTTCAAAACAACATTTACTGTTCCCCGCGATGGTTAACCTTCTCGGTTAACCAGGTTTTTTTTTAAAGCTATTTAGGATTTGAATGGTTCCGACGAACCGTTTCAAGCTGTGATTTTGCAAGAGCCATACCAGGTGTGGGGAATATTTGGGTTGAGACTTTGGTGAAAGGTGATATGTCAAGCGTTTAGTTCGGATCAGCTGAAGAAAATTAATCTGTAATCCTCTATGAATATTACCACTCCTTAGAGTGAACCCAAGACTTAGTGGCCACTGCAAACAATACCACCATGTTCCTTTGCGAAAAATATTGTGTACAGTAGCGTCATCATCAATTTTGCTATCCAAGCTTCCGCGGCCACCAGAAGATTCATCATCTGGAAGAAAACAACGACTGCCCCTCCACTGTAGGCAAATAGCACTCAAAACAAAAGAAATAAAGCTAAGATATTACAATTTCATCTCTCAAAACGGCTTTGAACACTGAGATGCTTAGAAGAGCATTTTCAGAAAATGATTTTTAGAAAATATCCTAGAAAATATTACGAGTACCCCTCCGCATTAATCGGAAGTGAAGAGGGAAAATCTCAAACACTTTCAAGGGCAAAAAACGGAGATAGGAGAAGAATCCTCATGGTACCGTAAATAATAACCCAATGACTGACAATGACAATAAATAATGACCCACTGACCTTTGATAAAGTGTGGAAAACTAAGAGAAAACTATAATTTTCCAAGCCGCCTCGGAGTCCACAACACAATGTTCTATCCAGTAAGTGGAATACTGGACTTAGTTCTCTTCGTGTGGCATACCCGTAGGGACGGGCTTTACACTAATATTTCTACTTTCACCGGAATTTGAACCGGAAGACTACTCCAGAAAAATTCATGGCTTAATGGAGGCCTAAAAAGGTTTACTTAGTTAATATAATTACTTGAAATTTAGGAATGCAAATAATAGACTCTGATTGTATAATTTAAAGGCATAATTCACCACTCATTACTGATACATTTATGGGAATATCAGTCATATACCTGTTTACATTATTATCGTAACTCTATTGAAATTATATTCAATCATATGATGCTTCGGACGAGAAGGTAGCACGCCGAGAGATGAAGAATTTCACGCTTATTTGTAAAAAAAAAAGTATGATTCATCGATGAGGCCATGGAGTGGAATTTAGAGCAATATGATTCATTGCAGACCATACCCAAATTTAATTATCACTCCTGGTTACCCTGAGGTGGAATATATACAGCTTCTAGCAGCTATCGCTGCATAGTTATGTCCCATAAATGGTGGTTCCAACTGTCAAACTCCACGATCGTGAACAACACGTGAAACCGAAGCCATGGAAATAAACAACAACCGATTTGCATATGCGGCCACCACACTGTAAATAGGTTGACATTTTCCTAGTTGATGCACTGATCATGGAGAGGCAAAAACGCAATCATAGTCGAGATATGCATCGTCATGGCAGTCGATGTAAAATCGTTTCAAAGTGGCATGCCATAGAACTGACGTATATCCATGATTGTCTGGGCATTTTTCGAGGTGCCTTCTGCAAATAATGACGATTTTATACTCGGAACTTGCCTATGACATTATTGGATAAGGGGAAATATCAATAGAATTTGAACTATTTTTCGTTAAACTTACGAGTCATTCAACGCAATCATGGTGCATTTATGGCTTCACAGATGTCTACATTCAAGTAGTTTCAAAAATGGTGAATAGTGAGATGGAATTCGTTGCGTTTAGATCTAAAGAGGCAGCTGTGAATATAAAATACAAACGTACATTTTCGAGATTTTCAAAGGTTTTCTCCCGGATTTTTCAACGATCTGGCATTTCACGATTGCCGTAAGAAGAAAAATGGCGAGGTTTTTGCGAAGGGTATCCTATTTGCTCATAATGAAGTCAGGATCTTAAATAAATACACACATTATATGTGTTAAAGTGAGCTCTATCTCCTACCGAGGAGTCAACACTGCTCTTACCCAACCCGAAACGTTGTGAAAGCAATATGCACCCATTTTGAGTTGCAACCGTCATAATACGCACCCGCCTATTATTAGATGCATAAACTATATAACACAAACTACATAATACGCAAACACTATAAGACGTGGTGCTGGAGGAGAATGATGAAGATTAAATGGACAGATAAAGTGAGGAACGAAGAGGTGTAGAGAAGAGTAGATGAAGAGAGGACAATATGGAAAACCCTACGGCAGAAAAAAAGCAGCTGTATTGGACGTACCTTGAGACACGATGAATAAGTTATAAATATAATAGAATGGAAGATTGAAGGGAAAGTCCCGCGAGGAAGACCAAGGGACAAATATATAGGACAAATAAAGAAAGACATGAAAGAGAAAACATACCAGGTCGTAAGGAAATTAACACTGAATAGAGCAGAATGGAGGGCTGCAGTAAACCAATCCTAGAATTAAAATACTGATGATGATGACTATAAGACGCATTTATTCTCACTCGCTCTCCAACTATAACACGCTCACGCACAAACTATAACATGCAAAGACTCATGCAGAGGATAGCTAACTAGCCGCGAATGCCTTAGCGGAGTAACCCGCTGATAATGCACAATTGATGAATTTTTCCCTTGTGGAAATTCATCCACTGTAAGACTCATCCTTTACAAACCAATACCCAAGCACAATAATAGCACACAAAATAAGGCCCACTATAAGGCACTTGCGCTACAACACGTAGGTACTATAAGATGCGCCAAGTATAACACGAATCTACGATAAAATACACCCAAAATTATACCAACTAAATAAAATAATTTCCTTATTTTTATGTAGAGTATGCTCCTTGTTTTGAGAGAATGGCATTTGTTGATACTATCACAAATGCCATCAATCCGCCGTCCAGTATAAGAAAAATAACTGTGCAAACGTGAAGAATGAGCCTTACATTCTGCCCATAAGAACCACCCCATTAGGACACTGACCTGGTTTCTTAACTCTAGGACTATAACGACCCAAATAAATATACGATAGTCTAAACTACATGTTTTAATCCATGAATAATGCAAACATAATTTAATGATGACTTTTCAGGAAAAAATATGAGAGATGTATGTTCGCAATAGAATAAAGCCAGTGGAATTCACAATTTTCATTCCCCTTATTAGTTCGCATTAGATACCTACAAACGTCTGAAATACGTGTCTCTCCATTTGGCTATGCCACTGTTGTCAGGGACTTGTCTAAATTCTCATAGAGTGAAGGTGATTATGTTAGCTATTTTTCTACGCAAATTTGACGCACTATTTATTCAAAAACGAGAATATTTCGCTGAATACATTTAATAATTAGGGATTAGCTTGAAAATTTGAAGAGAAAAATAGCGACAAGAAAAGATAAACCAATAAAATAAATTGCTTTCTCTTCGCTAGCCTGAATTTCAAGGGATGGAGCTTATTTGAGATGCAATGGTTCCGTTAAATAATTAGAATATAACATTATATATTAATTTATCGTAGCCTCTTGGAATTTTTATGACTGCGATTTTTAGCATCATCCTAGTATCATTATCATAGTATTGGTAGTTGAGGAGTTAAGCCAAAACAATCTTGGTAACATTAATTTCGATGATATAACTGGTTAATTAATAATTTGTTTTGGACGTATATTTCGTGGGCGTTAAATATTGCGTATCTTTAAAACATCAAATGGTGTTTCTCAAATTTTCTTCGCAACTGGCGTTATTAAGATGACTCGAGCAAGTTACCCATGTATAGTGATGGCCGATGCAAACCAATGTAAAATAAAAGGAAGGCCTTACCTGAAAATCGTTCTTTCTAAGACAATGTCGGAAGAACCAGCGATGAATATGCTTGAAAATACCCGTGGCTGATGTTGATGTTTGAATCTCGCCATTCAGGAGAGAAAAATGCCCATTGGAAAGGTCGGGGTCAACATGTGGTCACATCCAACGTTCCTGGAAGGAGAGGAAGAGCAGAGAATGGGTCATCTCAACTCGAGGCATCCGATTTCTGAAACGATAGCGTCAATGGCGGCGATAGAGTGAGTGGCCACTTGTTTCCATGGCCTGGTCATTGTCTGCGAGAAGAGAACCGTCAGCCATCCGGAAGCTTCATGCAAGAATTACGCTATACTTACTTCAAAAACGGACGTTGATTCAAGAAATAGTAAACAGTGCTATAATTTCTCAGTGACACGTTACCGTAAGTTTATAATGAGCCTTATCATCATTGCCGTATAAATCGACCTTATTGACGTTAATTATCGATAGCATATGTGACTGTGATCAAATATAATTAGAGAAATTATAATTATTCATTCTGAACAAAATATATTTGCCAAAAATGGTGCCTAAGAGTAGAAGTAGGCCAATATCATAATGGACAATAAAATTCATCTCGTGTACATGTAGTTCTATTAAAGCACGAAGTACGAACTTCTAGGGCTCTCTTCAGGAGTTGATTTTGTTAGCGGCAATATTGATGATAAATATTGACACTAAATAAATCGATATCCGGGTTGATTTTACCTGATCCAACCAATTTGAACCCAAGCCACATAGCGTGGATGTAAATTATTATATTGAGTAGAATTTCTTGTGGTGTTTTTGGGTCAATAAAAATGTATTCACCTACATCCATTCACAAAGGGTGGAAATACGGATAACGCTAACAAACGGCCTTTTTTCTCAACAATTTTATTATTTGATCTAAAGCTAATTAAATGATAATTTCACACCTTACTTGGTGGAATTCCTTGATATTAGGAATAGAAGAATTAACCCTGCAGTTCCACATGGTTAAAAGATTTATTGACACGACCAGTTTCGCCGCAGAGCAGCGTAACAGCTGCAAGTTTATTATTTACTTGGTAGCTTTTTAAACCAATGAAATAGAAATTGTTTCTCTGCTAGATTTAATCGGTTTGATTCAATTGATTGAAGTTAAGTACTCTAAAGTTACATTTCTAAGATCACGATCTACGATTACTAAGAGCAGCAAAAATCCGCTGCGGATGATTTACCCGTGTGTCATTTTTTCAGAGAAATCACACATTTGAAAAAGCCGTCAAAAACTTCCAATCTGCGGAATACTCCGTGAAGCTATTTTTTCCGTCGATCGTCTATCCCATGTACGGCCCTGCACCCTCTTTCCGACGCAGGGGGGAGAGAGGGGGAGAGACGAGGGTCGTCGCACGGCGTCGTCTTCGGAGGATGTTGGGGAATGGCAATCGATGATCGGACGAAGAGAGAAAGGCGTCTTCCTTGAATGGGCGAAGTGCGTCGTTGGTCAATCTTCGTGCGTGGGGAACCGCAGATAAGGAACGTGCCCTCTCACTCCGTTTCGAGAAATGTGAAAGGATATGGGAGGGTACTCAGGATCAATGCCTAAGCGACTTATGACTTTGGTCCTAAAAACTTTTAAACATTTCATGACTATTGCCTCGGGCAGGAGCGCTCATCCCCATTCCATCATGCCAAGTGTAAGAATTCCTCTCGACATCTTAAGCTTTTGTCACTGCTCCACACCCTTTGGATTGGTAAACTCTTACCCAAGCGCCAATATACCACATTGACTAATCCGCATAAAAACTCTGAATGTTCTATGTAGTACAAAAATTCAAAATTCTGCAGAGAGGTCCCTAGTAAGTACTAGGGATAGGTCACCAGCATAGTATAAATTTTGTTCCTTTATGATAGCACAAACAAACTGCTTAAGTGTCTGCTAAAAATCTGTAAAGATGATTCTTTTTCATTTAATTGTCTTTGAAATAGTGTATTATATGACAAATTATACATGTATGAGTTGTTTTACAATTACTTCAAATTATACTTATTGTTAATGTAATTTACGGTTCCAATCACATTTTAGTTGCATTGTTCAGAATAATAATTTTTCCATCAAAGAATATTACTGCACAAGTAGAAAGAACTATTCATTCAGTAAGATTTAAGGACAAAAAAAAACATTTTAGGGGGGTGCATACCTAAGGTAACATTCAGGTTCCGGGTTTTCGATACTATGTATACTGCTACAAGACGTTAAGTTCATGCTTCTACTAACGCTAGAAAGATGACACTTTGTTGCAAATGTTGACAAGGCTTGATGGAATCAGGGGACCATCAGTATAGTGCGCCAAAGAAGAACATGTTTTATGCTTTTGCTGATTGCGATGATTCCATACAAGATATATGCATAGAAAGGCAAGGTTTCATAGATAAAAAGTTACCCTGGGTCATAAATGTTTTTATGGTTTGATATTTACCCTTATATCCAAGGACTAATCCCAAAGTATGGGAGATTTTGCCTCTATTTTCTCTAATTTTATTCATTTTTCTCTCCTTCGTGCTAAGCATCAAGCCTTATAGGAAACATTTTTCACATTGCGACATTTTGTCTAGCATCAATTTTTGAATACTGGAAATTTTCAACTCAACACTAGCAGACGCAGCGAGGCAAAACCGAACGTCTGAACACGCATTTTTAGCTGATGTACCCACCCCCTTTAAGTTTCAAAGTTCGTTGGGGATGCGTAAAAATTGTATTTTTATTAGATATAATCTACATTATTTTCAGTCGCAGTAATAAAAACTAATATCTAAATCAGGAAAATTAATAGGCATATCCAAGCAGGTGAAATTCAACACGGATATGAATTTACAAGAATTTGAAAGAGGCTTTTAATCATATAACCATTTAAACAAACAATTTTGCATTCGGAATGAAATACTTTTTATTAGTTAAAGTGAGGCACTAAATATATTGAGATGTGAAAATGTGTAAATTATGTGTTATCATGCTTGAGAAAATCTAAGTTGGAAAGGCTACATTTATAAGTGTCTGGAACTAGTTTTATGCCGCAAAAGGAGGATGGAGGAAAAAAAGCACTAGAGATCGTTTATAAAGTTAATGTCATACAAGAGAATAAAAGGTTCACAAATGAAGTAACAAGTAGAGCTTAGTATCTTCGTTAGTTTCGATCCTCATACCCTCTCACTCAGTGATTCAACCCTAAGGTTGGTTTTGACAAGTGAGAGTAGAGCTCACCCGTTATTAAGCCAATGGCGTGTTAAATTCACACATTCAGGGTATAGGGTCTAGTTCCTTTCCCTGGGCCACCTTCGATTTCCTACGAAGTTCTGACACTCAGAAAACCGAATCGCTATGATTCTAGCTGGAATGTTCAGGGTCCAGTGGCTCCTGCCCGGGATTTGAACCCAGGACCCTCCGGTCATTAGCTCAGTGCTATACCCACTAGGCCACCACTAGCCCCTAACCTCATACCGTCCCTATACAATAGAACAGGCATAAAGGGTCACCAAAGCTACTTTTATTGGATAACACAACTGGCTACCAACAGCGCTTATTGCCGGCGTAACGCGAGACTTCAGCAGATCAATAATAAGAAGATAAAAACTTCCCCCAAAACCCTTCCCACATAGAAACCTGGAAGATTTATATCTCCACAATTGGCGTGAGTGAGTCTTCAAACTCTTAGGCGTAAAAACTCTCACTGTTTTTCCCCCCACCAGGCCTCATCCTCCACCTTCGACTGCAGCCAAAAAACACTCGCGGTCGAGAGCCAATCGCCGGAAAGAACCACGCGCCAGTTGCCAAAAAATGATATGAGAAAAAAGATGAGGAGTTTAAGAGGACAATGCAGTGCCACGCCCCAAATCTGTTTCCCGCCAAGAAAAAAATCGAGAGGTAGGCTGGAGAATGCTTGGGATGGAAGAGGATGATCATGGGGAGGGAAATTCAATTTGGGTTCCGGGCTTTGTCAAGGGAAGAATATAGGTTCTCCCGCCTTAATTTCCGGCTCTCCTTCCTCCCCCTCTTATTCCTGCTCGCTTCCACTCTCTCCTATTACCCCTATTCCCTTCCCTCCACCCTCCAAAATGCGCCCCCACCTAACGCCTTCCTCACCACTATCCTCCAACCCCTCCCTCCGAGTTCATCTCTTTCATTCCACTTTTCCCGTAAACCACCAGAAGGGGTGGGGTTGGGTTGGGTGTTGGTGAGCACAAGAGAGGGTTGAGAGGAATAGTGAGAGGAGGAGAGTTAGTGTGGGGGGCACACCCGAAACCAGGAAGGGCTCAGAATTCGCGTGACGTAATTAATTGAGCACTCCCGTCGGTGAAAGCCACGGAGTGAGTGGATGAATCGATCGGTCGAATCGAACGTGGTCTCCGAGAGGTTGAATGCGGCGACGAGAAGATGATGGGGAGAAGCGCATGGTGAATGGGGTAGTTGGACGGTTTTCGGGAGATGGGGGCGGGAAGTGGATATGGAGGGGATGGCACTTATGGCATCCGATACGACTTGGTGATTCCGGTTCCATTTATTTTTATTTCCGGCAGCGCGAAACGAATCAAAATTTTAGGCTCCACGCGAGAGGGGGATGGTTTCTCGGGAACATAAAAAGGCATCTGGCATGCCAGCGAATGAGGTGCTTCTTTTAATATTTTGCGAATGGAGGCCGGATGGAACCAATAAGCTTAAAGAGTGAACGATCATATGTGACTTGCGTTATACTATAGAGACGACCCCTCCCTTTAGTGTACACCTAATGGACTGCTAAAGTGGGTGATTCTGAAGTATTGTGACATCTTTAAATCATCAATTCTAAGAAATTTTTCCAAAAACCCAATTTGCGAGACAAACGGATAATAGCATTCAACGCGATAACGTCAATATTTATTGAGAAAATTATCAATAATCAATATTTATTGAGAAAAAAGAGTCTAGTCTCGGTCATTTATTGTTGGAATTGTATTTTTTTCGTAGTCATCATTCAATACATAATGGAGTGTGCTTTTCTTTTGTCTTTGTTGACCGCAACAATTGGTTGTCATTGATGGTGTACTTAAATGGAGCTCTTGTCTGAATAAAATCGTTTTTGAGCAGTCAATACGTACGAAATTATGTTTCCAACATTCATGAAAAATAACATATTCATTCGGATATATAAGATGACTCAATTTCCTCATACAAATTTGCTGGAGGTCTGATTACATATTTTAAAAAATAATATTTCCTTATGGTACTAAATATATTTTTATAAAATGAACATTTATTTTACTCTATTCGTTTCTTCGACTTGAAGAAAATTGACGGAAAAACTCGAAACATATTTTTCACACGTTTAATTGAGTTACTAAACCCTACCAGTTTCGACACTCTCGTGTCATTATCAACGGTATTTACTCCCTTGATAACGACACGAAAGCGTCGAAATTGATAGGGTTTAGGAACTCAATAAAATATAAAAATACATCGTTAAAGTTTTTCTGCCAGTATGTCACTTTTCACAAGTATGCCTGATTCCATTCGATTTATTGAAAAAAATTTTAACACTTGAGATTTCCTAGCGTTAAATTTTCCCCTGTGGCTCTTTATCAATATTATTCCTCAATGCAAGCAACTTCATTAACTTATACTGGACTAGTGGCCATTTCCTATATTTATAGCGGTATTTCCACGGATATTTTTATGAAGCGAGGGGAATTCAGCAATAGTGGGGCTTCCAATCTGAAATGCTTTTTCATCCAATATAGACTCTTCTGAGTTTTATAACTCATGGTATTAACGTAAACGTAAGATATTCCTTTGCATGATTAATCCATCTCCATGGTTTTAGATTAAGGCCAAAATTGCATTAAAAATTAAGGTAAAATTCTATTCCAACGCGTTTTAATCACTTTATTACACCCAGTTTTTTCCCCTGCATACTTTTGTTATCAGAGCGATCAGCTCGAAAGGGAAGGGCTTCACCTCAATAATGAAAAAACGACTCATACCTACAACTTCAATAACGCATACTTTCCATTGCGAATGCTGCCTAAATACTGCGTTTAAACTCCTTGAATTTTTTTCTTTCCAACTTATAAGTACGGCCCCCAACCCACACAAATATATTAGGGGTGTGATGAATAAAAGAGATGGGGTACGCAGGTAACTTATTCCATACGACGAAACCTTTCATTGAGTTAGGGTTGGCTTACGGTCTTAAAAAACGGGATTACCCTGAATTTTTTCATCGACCACAGCACCCTAGCTTTTAACGTCAAAATACGCCATTTCAAATTGATGAGTAATATTTAATCAAAATATCTCCAAACATTTGTTCTGTGCATATTTTTACCTTTAAATTAATTACTTCTAACATTTAACTCTCGCAGAATTTCAAAATAGTGACATGATAACACAATTAGAAGTTGATAAGATTAGATTAAATTGATTGGATTAAAAATGATAGCTGAAAAAAATATTTTGCTACACAAAAAAAGAATCCGAACTGTGAAGTCTGAAAACTCATAAGGCTGTAACCGCTTTTTGGTCCTGAAAAATGTTTTGCGTAAACTATTGCGAAATAACTTATTAAATATCTCCTTGCCTAGTAGAAAATGAAGCTTAATATGTTCATGCTTTAAATATTGTTCCACTGGGGTGAGAAAAATAGTTAGATAACTCCATAATAAATATTGGCATATAGTTTGGTCACCGACAAGTATTGTCTATCTTTCAGAATAATGTTTAACTACAAATTAATTTTTCTGAATTCAAGGATTGAAAATTGGCCATGAAATGCAATAACAGAGCTATGCAATTTGACGTACAATAGCAGAATTTGCACATAAAAGGAATCATTCACCTTGACCGGGATTCGAACCCAGTTTTCCCAATTTGCACCAGGGAATTCAGAAACTTTACCGGTTTATGTAGCTTAAATGACTAAAGTACCTGGCAAAAATTTCCCAAATTCAAGGGGCAATCCTGGTGAATCTGAATGAATTTTTTATGTGGCCATTTTACTTATATTCCTGAAGACAAATTCCATTTTTGGTTAGACTGTGATAAATAGACACAATTTTTCTACTAGTGTGAAATTAAAGTTTCTTTGTAATAACTTCTTAATATCGAATATTTTATTTTGATATGCCAAAAACATTTTTCGGAATATTTGTTGGCTTTAATAATTTATTATACCTTAAAAAGTGAATCTAAATCATTTAACTGTGCCATAACTGTAACAATATGGAATTATATGTAAATTATTGATAAAAAAATTAAAAATGAAATAAAATATATCAAGTATTAAATGCTCTTAACCATTAAATAACCACCTTTTACCGAAAATAATGCTTCCTCTATGATAAATTTCGCGTTTTCAAAAACAAGCATTACAAAACATATGCATTATCATTTATCAAATAACAAGTATTTTATAGATAATAATTTGGAAACTTACAATTTCCTTGAAACAGCGTTAACTCTGTAAATATCGTCAAATTTGATATGAATGTGCAACTGCAATTTTTTGGTTGGCCGAAGGTAGAACGGGAGGCAGAGAAGAACATTGGGTTGAGGGATTGGCTGACCGGATGCCTGGTTTTGAATTCGGGAGCGGTCTCTGGTCCCACCCAGCTTAAATCGCTCAGCTGTATTTTTTGTGGAGTCATTTGAACTTACCAGAAAACCAAAGATTGCAGTTTGAGAGGGTAACTGGCTTCCCTACTCTGATTCGTCGTAATGTAACAATAATTTGCAGCTTATGCTATTCCTCAAAGATTATTCTAAAGCTTTTTGATGAGTGCCAATATCATCACCAGTTTAGAACCAGATGATTTGATCATTCATCAATACACGTCTCGTTTCAAAAAAAACTCTTGGAAAAGTAAACATTTTAAAACTTTTGTTGCATTATTATCCACAGTTTCTACAATACGACATTTTTTACCTAAATCCGTGAACTAATTTGTGATTTTCATTAGCCGTCGGGTATAGTACTTAGTTATTTCTACCCTCACCAATTCGGTTCACTCTCGTGTTGAAGAAAACGATTCATACATATCTAAGGTGAACTGAAGTGTCCTGTTAGGCAGAAAACTCTCCAAAACGTGACACCTTACGGTGAGAGTTTGGCCATACCAATCAGGTAAAAAGTAAACTATCATTTCATGCACATTTTTCATGTAGATGAAGTTGTTGTAAGCCTTTTGAAAAAGATGCAGTGTGAAGTTCATACATGAATTTATGAAAGCAATTGAAGTTAACATGATCACAGTGCATTTAAAAAAGAACGACATGGTCTCAATTGGGTCACCATTTTGAAGTACTATAAAAACTCATACAAGCGGCACGAAATTAGTTTACCTACTGATCGATTTATCTGCACAGAGCACAAAAAATATTTCTCTCTAAGCAAACATCCATTCACGTTGCAGCTGAAATGCATTCACCGAGCCTGAGGTACTGTAATGGACTCTTGATCGCATTGCATCACCGTGCAATTCGTCATGAGTGAGTCTATAATCCGTTTCATGAGAGGAAATTGAAAAACTCGAATTGTACTACGAAAAGGTTTGTGATTAGATCATTTGGAAATGGATTATTACGAGAAAGATTCATCCTCTGCACTACGCAGCCATGCGCCGAATAAAATGTAACAGCCGCTCGGGAAGCAATCAGTAGGTACTTTGAAAAATTTCCTCGGGTTGCCTACTTGCCTACCGGGTAAGGGCGTCCATTTGGCCGAAATGGCCGGCATGAATTTCTTACCGAATTGCCCAAATGTTTTTATATCTCGTCATGAAATTTATTTGACTTGATATCTCCCTGTATCTTATATCATATCCGTGTTTGAATACTCCTTCTAAGAATACAATTAATTGTTTCAGGCTTGAATATGTGGACGTCATCCTTCAAGGGGAGATTGAAAAAAAATACATCTCATTCTCCCCTTGACTCCTACTATGACATGAACATCAAATGATTTAAATGGCCTGATTTTTTCAAATGTATACTTCGATGATATTTTCACCTTAATTCTCTCTCAATATTTACTGTACCGATAAAATCAGTAATCCACACACCTTTCGAAACCTAATATGTTTTTTTCTTCCTAGAATTTATCCATTGATTCTTAGAATTGTCATAGACTTCGACAATTGCCTCCTTCTCATGTTCCAAGTCCATATATCAGTGGTACTATTTGGGCATGATTTACATCAACATATATTTTATTTCTTCCACACTAATTATTTAAAACCCTTATCTTACATTTTGCGTATTATAGTATAGTAACTACACGCTCCTTCCTCTTACGTAAATTACGATTTTCATCAGAGGTTTGCTGAACCCCACTTTCAGTCCAAACTTCCCAAAGTGAATATTTCCGCTCTAAATTTCTTGTATTATGCTTTAATGTTTATTTTCCTAGTCCCTAATCAATCGCATTTTGCCCCAGCCTGTTTTAATAATGCCCAAAGCTCTTACTTAAGTGAACTCACAAAGATTTGTGTTGACTGAAAATACCCCTGATGCAGGGCACTTCACCGTCCCAAACTCTATTGATCAAGTTCATAAAAATAATCTCAGATGCATAAAGGGAAGTGATTGATTATCTGTTCCCCTCCCCAATAGTGTATTCACATGACACCATGACTTGAATGGACATCTCTTCACGCAAAACTCTTGATTGCGGTCGCCTTATTGAGAAACGGAGCTATGACCCAGCTAGTGTAGCACCACATTTCTCACCGTAGGATGCAGGCTCTTCCATCTTAACAAGAGTGGGCGCATCGAATAGTTCAGCTAAATAACGTAAGCCAGCGAAAGGAGAGATTTTAAACAAGTTATTTCCAAAGTATGTAAGGTTTCCACCACAATTTATAGTGTCACTTTGCCTCTAGTAGTTGACCTGAATAAGGAATTGACAATTAATTTCCCTTATCAAAACTGAACAATGGTAAAAAAAATGAAATAACGCTCCAGAATTTTGAAATGTAAAAAAATACGGAGCTTGCTTAAATGAGAACAACCTGACAATAGCATACGCCTTATTTTATAAAACTCATGAAGTGGTCTTATCCATTTGGCAACGGATAAGACCACTTTAATTCCTTATTTACCAATATCTCTATTTCTCTCTTGACTCATTGACTATACTAAATATTAAAATTAGTTTCAGTGGTCAAGAATGTTGAAGTCCAGTCAAGATTTTAAGTCTATCACCAACTATTCTCAGCTCTAAACGATAACTTCGAGCGTAGCAATAAAATGGCGGATATTCTGGTGAAATTACATTCAGCAATTACTTAAATATTATCTCGGTTTCTTCAAAGTTTTAATAGAATTCCTGATAGCAGTTGTTTAAATTTGATACAGTTAGGTGTAAACTTATAATGAGTACCATTCATTTTATTATGAGCACTACTAACATTTATTAATGAGATGTGTGCCAGAAATAATTGATAAAAGTCAAAACCATACAAGGTTTTTAAAAAATCAAGGGATTTAAAACCAACCTTCCTAGTAATTCGTGAAAGAATGGTTATTTCATCATATACATGTATATGGCCTATTTAAAGTCCTTAACCTCAAAAGATCTTAAGCCTAAATAGAAAAGTTTGTAACCTGAAATCATTGTCTCTCTCGATTAATCGAAAATTGTTAGATTACCATAAACATTAAATGGCCCGTAAAATATGTGTAAGACAAATAAGGTCAAGAGTTCATAGCAAGAGAAAATAAAAGCATCGGCGAATCAGCTGAAAAAGGGGACTTCACAGCCTTTTAATGTCGCAGGGCGCTATTATTTTTTTATCGCAACGAACCAAACTTGTTCAAAAAGGTACATTCTCTTCTGTGTACGTGTAGTTTTTCATCCCCTGTTTTGCACCAGACACTTTTTCAGTGCATATGCTAGATTATTTATCATGCCAGAGTAAAATATGGTTTCAATTCATCTACATCTACACGATACCCTGCAAGCCACCGCGAGGGTGTGTGGCAGAGGGAGGGCAGGGGGGCGATTAATTTACTATAAATGATTTGACTGGAAGTTGATAAATATCTAATAAAATAAAAACTTTTATTTCATATAACGAGGGAATTTCATCGAACGTATGTTTTAGAAAAGGGAAAACGTAATGCGGCAGCATTTTAGTGGTCAAGAAATATTTTATTAGTTTCAAAACTGAATTAGATAACGATGCGGAGAGTTTGTTTCGCACGGGATTTTCGCTTGTTTTTGCGATTGAACACACGCATGGTTACATTTGGGGGTAGCATATCACAACGTGAAATGCACGACTCATTGACTCATGTTTACTGTACTAATCCGGGCGAAGATTTTCTCCGTCTACAATGAGCGGATTTCATCACAATCCATTTTTGCGAGCAGTTGCTCGGTTCCTGTTAATTATGCCGCACGCAACACCTTACATCCTGATGCTACGTAAAATCGCCGGGTGAAATAAGTCGATCGCTAACCCCGCTGGGGCATCATGGGATATCTTAGTCAAAAATTTAACGAAGGTGCGAAATAGTGTCAACGGTCCCGCAGTGCGTGCGGTTCCGCTGCCGACCCACGCAGTCCCGGAATAATTCAATTCCGAGTGGCGGAGCGCAGAGCCCGTGGGAGCTGCTGGCATTTCGACAAGAGGAGTAACCAGCCCAATGCGATGCCGACCACATCAATCCCCTTGGCCTTATTAGTTCGACAATGGACCGATGCGGTTTCAAAGGCCAATATCGCCTTCCCCCGCAACGGCGATGCCTGCGGCGAATATGGTCCACGTTCTCATCCCATGGCTGCCTGGCCACATAGTCGCCTGGATGATAGTATTAATTAACATGGCCAAACACGAGAGGGCAGTGGAGAGGAAAACTACATGCGACACATTTGTAATGAAATTTTTCCATTCACTAATACTGGCAATAAAAATGGTATACTCCACAAATAATAATCATACAGGGATAAAGATAGAGGGAGAGTTTAAAAAGTCGATAAATTTTGTGATTGACCAAATTTTAGTTAGCCAGGCAGCCACTGCCCCCACAAAGAATACTATATGCGTTAAATAAAACTACGAAAAATACACGAATATCATAATCCTCCAAAAAAGTACTAAAACAGTGACAAATAAAAAATAAGTATAACGGGTAAAATCAAAAATGGTTAGATTTCACCCACTAATGTTGAAATGTCTTACCTACAAATATCGAAACCAGAATTATTTCCTGATGGAAGTCGTTGCAATCGATAGGTCAATTAAAAAGTCTTAAATGGAGGTGCATCCCCCCTCCCTTTATTTGTACGGTGATTAACGCAGGGAAAACATGGCCATCATCGCATTTGTCACTTATTTTAAAAATGACTTCATTACATTAAAAAGTGGGAGGTACAAGATAGAGCAGTCGGAGCAATTAACTATACTTTACTTGAGGAATAGGTTTATTGCAGTAGCATAGTTCAAATCAGAATCGCGTTGGCGAAGAAGGAGTTCACTCGCAGAAGAGTAGTAAGGACAGCCGTTGAGTAGGGACGTTAAGAAATTACGAGAAAAATATGGAATGTCACCATATATAACTGTTGTATGGCGCCTAAAAATGGACTTTTGAGGAGTAATGGGGTAAATACTCAGCAATTTTTATTCGTGGGTCTAGAGAAAAATAGAGGAGGTGAGATGAGCTGAAATATAGGTGAACCAAGAAGGGAAAATGACGGTAGGAGAAACAAGGAAGTTGATTGAAGACATTGAATTTTGAAGGCGGAATGAAAATTTGAAATGGGTAATTAGGTGAAAGTGTGTTTTGAAAGCATTGCTAGAGGAGATAAGTATGAATATGAGCACTAGATAGTGAAGAAATGGTATTTTTGGTTGAAATATGTGGAGTAGGAATAATGAGGCACCAAAAAAGGATTATATGAAAGGTAGAAGCCGTGAGAAGAATCTAAACGCCCAGCTAAACCTACACTGACCAGCAGTACACTATAATAACCATCACCAGCATAAATCCAAACATGAGTTTTATGCAGCTTTTCAATAGATTTTATATCTTCTCCTTCTCACCAGTTGCACCATTGCATAACTTACGAAGTGCTTATTTCTCATTCACTCTGCCTCAACGGCGGCACTCGTGAGGTTCTCTTCACTCTGCTCTAAAAAAAGGTTGCTCCGTCATTGTTTCAGAAATGTCGTGACATTTATTCCTCTCACTCTACAGAGTGAGTTCTTCATTAGCTACTTGTTCCGTCATATCACCCTCAAAACTCAGCATTAACATCGTATTTCAATAGCTTTCTACCTGGAATCTGTAGCAAAGGTAGAAAATAATTACTCTTGAAAATTGGAAGGTCTTGGATTTCGGGGAAATTCTGTGGTAAATAGTAAATAGAATGATCACTTGGTAAGATTCCACAAATTTATTTCTCACCGACCTAGGTTTGGATTGTTTAACAATCATTATCAAGGTAAGCGCGGAGAGTCGATGAGCTTATTATATACCCACAAGGTGTTCACGTGATCCATGGGTTGGGGCAACAATGGGAAAAGGGGGGGAGCAGTAACTAGTTGTGACTTGGCCGGATGAGAGGGGAGGGTTAAGGAGATGAGTCAAGTTCGGGAGGAGAGAAAAGGTAAGGTCAGGAAGGGAGAGTTGGAAGGGAACATATATTCATTCAACAAATGTACATTATTTCTGGTAGCAGACGTTATCTCCAACTGTTCGAGGAAGTCAACTTGTGGCCTTTGCACTGGGTATAGAGCATTTTGGGGATGAATTCTGCTGTATAATTTTGATTTTTTTGAATATGCTTACAAGTAGATGTAGGATAATTGTTCAGGTCAATTAAGAAAAGTTAAACATAGGCATCAGGGATATCTTGAATACTAAGACCTAATGGAACATCATCGCTGCAAAAGCCTTTAACGAAATTTTCCCCTTATTGTGTACATAATTCTTATCATGAAGCATGCTCAAAGTCATACATTTATTATGAAAAGGAGAACGGAGGAATCCATTCTTATTAGAAAGGGTCCCTTTATGTCCGAAATTATGTAAAATTTCCATGTGACGGCTCTCTCCAACCTTAGTACACATGCACATGTGCTAATGCTTGGGAATTTACTTATTTAGCAGGCTGACCAGCTACTTGGGAAGCGTGTATCCTAAGCGCTCTAAGAAGAAGAACCTAAACGAGGTCAAGCACTTTCAGAGAGGACGGGGTCTTTGACCAACCGTTATACTCGCTGCGAGGGGGACGATGGTGGCTTATCCGCCGAACTCTGTCGGCGTAATTGGCCTGAATAAATAACCGGAACACCGTACTAACTGACCCCTCAACATTGAAGAAGGTGCTCGATAAAAAAGACTACTTATGATTTGTGGCTTAATGTGGTACTACAAAACTGAAGGCACAAGACACAAAGGACGATTTGCCAGTCGGAGTCAGGGTGACGGGGAATCCTGCATATCTGCAGCTCTCCTGAGCGTTGTGTGAAAGGCCTGTGTGCAATGAAACGTCGCATCGCTCCCCACCAGTCGCCGGCTATCAGAGGGTTGAGCCGCATATCGGCTCGAGAGCCTCTGACCGTGGATCATATGGACTCGTCTGAAAGGGTCTAGCTCGGTTCCGTTATATTTCACGGTGGTTTAAACCCTGCTGGCGAGCGCGCTCACGGGATCTCGTGTGAAAGGGGTCTAGAGTTGCCTTTTGTTCCCTGTTTGCAAGTAAGAAAATATCTTGGGAACACTAAGGACGAGTGTGACAGTGATGCCAGATTGGGCGGGTTCCCGCCAATTGGGCGGGTTGAGGGTGTTTGCTGATGGGTAAAATTTTCCTTTGGCGGGTTTCCGCCAACTTGGGCTGGTTGGGCCAACCTCCCCGGAGTGGGTACCTAAAAAATCCTTTACTTACCAGTTTTATACCGATACGAAAAACTCACGAAAACGTTAGAATAAACAGTAGTTCGACCGTTAACAATAGTACGACCGCACTGTAGGCGGAAATAAAAAAAATAGTCGAAAATCATATCTTCCCTATTTTTATAGATAGTACGACGAAGTCTTCACGACTATTTTTTTAGGCTTCTAAACATAATAATTACGATATTTTGCCAAAATAATGATCCGAGGCATTTTTTAAACAAAATAGTGGGGACTGAAAAATCCTGAAATTGACTTGGCGTACCGCTACAGCATAGAGGGATTATATTATTTTAATAAATGCTTTGAATGAAAAAGTAAGCAGTATCAAACGTATTTTCATTTTTTTCGACAAAATATTACATATTTAATACATTATTTTTTATATTTTTTATAAACAATATCAATGTAATAATTGATTAACAGAAGGCATTAGGGTCTGCGTTTGATCTGGTTACATAGGTACACTAGAAAGAACTTCAGAATTTTTTAAAATCTTGAAGCGGATAATGGATAAAAATAAAACATTAACAATATTTATGACAAGTATTTCAACCCGAAAAATTAATTCATCAACCCATTATAATTTTTCATTGGATTCCAAATCATCACTGTCCTCATCCGAAGTTGGCTTCTCCATAACAAGAAAATCTCGTGTTTCTTTCGAAACGTTTCTTTTTAAATCTTTTGAAATAAAACTTCCAAATATTAGAGGATCCGAAGTTAGGCGGAGCCTTTGGAAAAGATGCTCCATTTCAGTCAAACGAGAAAATTTTCTCGTAAGGTGTGCTCGGTCGGAAATCTTACCCTTTCATAACTAAGGTAAAGCTTTTGTCCACATTTTTAGGCGGTCTTGCGAAGTATTTTATATTGCAATTTTGTTAAATTGCAACCAAAAATTAACGAAAGAGCTTCCTCTGGGGTCTACTCATTTTGAGGTATAGGCATTGACCCTCATTATTTTAAATTTTGTTTTCCTTGGGTGGCGGTTGTTGTAGTTATTTCAGTTCATATTTTCGCTGCCACGTCATTCCCTTCGGAGCGCAATGTCAAGGGTGTGGCTAGCGATAGAGCTGCTGCTGATGCTTTCTCTCTTAAATCTGCTACTTTCCTTCTTTTAGTTCTATCACTAGACCTCTCAAAATATTTTTAGGCCTTCCTTTGCCACTTAAGTCAGAAGAACCTGAAACTAGATTGCAATAACAACGCTAAAGTGTCTTGGAGTAAAATACAGCCAATGGAAAAACGTTAACCAATGATTAACACCAACCTGAGCTTGGATATCTAACCGGATATTTATACATGTCCGCTGGGAACGGTACACCTTTCTCTAACTAACAGCGAGACTTTTGTTTAAACCTGTTGTTAGTACTGTTATTCATCCCATTTTTATAAGTATGAATTGAAAAAATTTTCGTTCGTGGCATTCGTCAACATTTCCTTCATTTCCATGTCTTTTCCAAGGTTTAACTTACAATGATTATATTGCAAGGTTAATTTTCTTTAGGAATACACCGAATTTCGACTTTCATTGAAAACAATGAAATGCATTTCTTTTCGGGTTACTTTCATGGGGTCAATTATTTTCTTATATAGAATGTCAACAATCTGAATCACTGAAGAAACCAATCAAAATTATAATGAAATTTCCTGCGTAATGCACACACAATCACTGAGATATTCGTCTAGGAAAACTTACCTCATATTCGATCCCTAGTATCCTCTAGTTCGGCCTCTACGTTGAGATTTCACGATCTGGGAAAATTGAACTTCAGGGAAGAGTTGATTTTTTTTTGTTTTTGGCTTCCGTTAAGAAGCACTGAGATCCTTTCGCATTCACGACGAAAATCCGACTAATTCGCTCAGTAAAATCGTGGCAAAGAGAATTTTTCAAACAATTGGAAACAATCATTTGGAGAAAAACCCATGGGAGCTACTTCGTAGAATTCGTCCGTGCACGTGTCTAAGAGAAGCGATCCACACAAGTGCAAAAACTCTTTTTCAGACCGAGACAATAAAGCAATAAGAGGCATTTCCAGAAACGAATAGCAAAGCATCGAATGCCATCTTTACCAACACTCAGCCGTACAGAGAGTAAGACTCTCAAACGCTAGATAAAAATCAAAAGACTGAGGCAGGGTTATCGGCGTGCACAAAGGGGTTTACCGCGGTCGGCCGGTTAGTGACCGCGGCCACTGCTGTACCCTTCCCTTGTTCGAAGGTTTGAGCGGCTGATTGTTAAAAGGTTCAGGAATATGTTGAAAGCAAAAATGTGAGTGCAGAATGGTAAAAATTGGGTTTTCCAAAGATGAGAAAATATTACCCTGCAGCCCTTCATGAGACAAGCTTCCGACTTGCCGGTGCACGCGTTGAACCTTGCAAATGTTATGTTTCTAATTAAAATCGTAATGTGGTCATTGAAAAAAATGGAACAATAAGGCATACATAGAGTGAATAATTTAAACTGATGTGGAAACCACGAGTGTTGTCTAATTTTTTTTTTAGTAATCCTTAACTGTAACAAATTCTGAAAGAATTCCCGTATCACAGCTCCGCGCCACGCTGTTGGACCTCTGTGTACATTACTTGATCGGAGAGATGGGGGGAGAGGGGGACAGATTGGGGCAGGATTTTTCTGTTGAACATTTAAGTTGACATTTTGCTTTATAATTTGGCATAAATATCTTTATCGCTAGAGACCGCTAACACAGTGTTTCTTTCTACTTTATGGTAAACAAAACGTGAAATATAGCATATTTTAATTGTTTAACAAAAAATACCAAAAAATCTAATTTTTCACTATAGGTGATTTAAAAAAATACATTATTATTATGTTGGTATGCTTAAAAATTACGTGTCTTACATTAAAACGCAGCATCAGCAAAATTCTTCCGTCAGTTTCCGTCACAAAAAAGGGAGAATAATTTTTCGATCATTTTTATGAACTTCACAGACGTCTGCTAGTCTAAAAAAGGCCCTTAGCAATAAAATTCTTTCAGTATTTTGAACAATGATTTTTGCATATTCAGAAAATATGCCTAATAGTTTTTTCGGAAATAAAATGTGAAAAAAATCATTTTTTTCCAGGTTTTCACTTCCAACAACCCCAAATTTCCTATCTACTTCGAAACTATACAGAGGTTTCCCAAGCGTCCCCATTAGTAGATACTCAACCTTACTAGTTTGAAGGAAAAGGCATCTGCATAGCGTCACTATTAACAACCGTGCAGGTATTTTGGTTCACAACTATACATTGAAGACGGAAAATCTTATTCTGCAAGCGTAGAGATTTCTCGAGTTCCATTCTGCGGCCGCGCCATTTCCCCTGCGGCTCAACAGAGCCTGCACGCAATAAATCGCTCAGCCGAGAGCCCATTTTGGAAAACAAATGGGTAAAGTTTGGCTGAGCTCATAAGAATGTACTGAAAGAAACCGCACACAAAACTCTAAATGCCACTCACATCACCACAGTTCAAAACAGATTTAATTTGTAAACGGAAAAATTACAATTGAATGAGAATTCATATACCTACTTCTACTTACAATTCGATAAAGTGATAAATATTGTAGGACAACTCTCGGAACGTACAGAGTTCCATAAAGTGGACTGACGTTAATGCCTAAAATGTTTACATACCGTAAAATTAGGTAGATAGGGACATAAAGAGTCATGCTAAATATTATCCCCATGATAGTTAACGCGCAAAATAATATGAATTTGATTTCAAGGCTTTAAAACGTCCCTCAAATCAATTTCAAGTGTTATTAAAAAAAGTATTCAATACTACAAGAATAAAACGTTGATTGAATAAGTTACGTTCCGTTTAATGTTAAGGATAAATCTATTATTCACGTTATAAATCAAGGTACTTTCAATTCAGCAGGCTACTAAATTTTATTCCGTCAGAGGAAGAAAAGAAGTGCTGATATAAACAGAAAATGGGTTACTGTGGTTAGCTACTAAGTGTTTCCTAGAAAATATGTTGGAGACATGAATACCAAGTACTTTATCCATAAAATCATTCGTCAATTCATTGGGCCTTGTCGGGTAAGTAAGGTACGAAGATAGAATAAAGTGTTATGTTTTGTAGGGGATACAAATTTTACTCTCAAGAGAGGATACTGGCAATGTTTTTGCTACCGCATACGCGACAAACACCTGCCACACAATGCCACCTACTACAATCCCTTGAGTTGGCATGTAGAATACTCAGTAGATACAGGCATATACATGAGTGTGATTGCAAGCAGGAAACAGACGATTGAGTATTCAAAGTTTGCATTGGTATTTTCACTTTTCCCGGCAATAACTTTGCACTCAAAATTCATTGTGTGCATTGCGATAACTTTCACGAGCCCCTCTAAAACAGTCAATTTAATTAAAATTATCTTACCTATGAGGTTGGCTCTAGAAATATTTTTTTAACGCATAATAAAATCCAAAACTAACGAAAAATCGTACGTAATAAAAGTACGTAATAAAACTCCTACCGTCACTATCCATCGCAAAATGTAACTACCGGAACGAATTTCCTCAAACACTTCCATTCTGTGAGAAAGTGTGCCCTTACATCTTACACGGGAGTGGAAACATTCAAAGCCATTGAGTATGTAAACTACGCCGCGAAATTTATCGAACAATTAGCTCTTACCAAGACCGTAAACAGCATCCCCGGCGCTGAGGAGACTGAGACGAAGTCCAAAATTTGACTGCGCACAGCGAACTAGGACGGAAGACAAATATGAACCTCAAAATTAGCAAGGAAAGTCTGAAGGCTTTGTTCTGGTCTTCTCCGTAAAACCCTGAAGCAGGGAGCCTAGCCTCTCCCACGGCAGGAAGGAGATGAAAGGTTGAGGGGAGATATACCAAGTGTGGGAAGAGGGTATGAAGGAAGGTTGTGGGTGGCAGAGCAAAGGAAGGAAACGAAGAGGGTGTACGGAAGGAAGAGATGAAAGGGAAGGGGAGTGGTGTGTCTGTGTGCAGAGGTGGAGTTAGCTGTTGCGGAGATTCATTGAGTTTCCACCGCCTCAGAGACATCGATGTCCACGTCATGCTGGAGGTTAAACAAGCAATGTTATCCTTAAGCCTGAAAGGAGAATTTTGTAACACCTGCTATTGACAAGGAGTCTCTAAAGGTCAGACGTGTACTACTCGAAAAACATTTGTTGATGAAGTTGGTGACACCCACGCAAGCAACGTCAAAGTTACTCTGGGAAACAAAATCAACCTATAATGGTCATCCTCTACCTCTCTTGCAGTCTTGAAAATTAATTATTAACGGATGGAAAGAAGTCCCTCTATACAGATGAAATACTGTAGCTTTAAGTTCATAGACGCTGGTGATTTACATAGTGAGTTAAATGAACTGGCTCATAACAAGATTGAAATGAAGGTAAAGGCTCAGAACAACCTCATAATTAAATGATATACAAAGCAACACATCAGAACTGTTTCTTGCGACAGTAAAAAAACAGTCTTCATTTCGCTCAGCCAGATCAATAAAAGTAAAAATTGCTTGCAGCGTTTTGATTTAAAAACAATAAAATTTGGACGAATTAAAATAAGATGAGAATCAACACTTCGCATTTTAATATAAAGGCATAGGAAATAGCAAGTTCTTATTTGAACTAGTCAATATAAAATATGATTGCAGAAATCAACCATGGAAGTCAAAAATAATTAGTGTCCTGAGTATTTATAGCCTTTGCAAATAAACTAACATCTATATAAAACTTTTAGGGAGATGTGAGTATTTAGTTCAAACTTTTACGGCGAAATTCTCTATTAATGAACTTTTATTTATTCACGTGATGAAAATCAATTTCATCTATATTTCAATATACGAACTAATATTAATTTTCAAACACCACCGATAATATCCAAACAGAAGCAAGTATTCAGAGTAAAATTTTTATCAACGGGCTATAAACCGAATAGGTAACGTTAATGAGTTAAGAGCTGAACCGGCATCTAGATGTACATATTAAACCATCGAATTGCAGCATTAAATATTAATTTTTAGATTGAGAACAAAAATTTCAAAATACTTATTTTGCTTAAATTACAAATCTACCTCGATGTTTGTAGTAATATTCAAACAAATATCAGAATTGAGTGCATGGTTATCGTATTAGGCAGTGTTTAAACTGGGCCCGAGCCTGGAGCTTCCTCAATCTCAAAAACATTTCCCAAATGTCGACATGAGATTTCATTTTTAACGAAATTTTTTAAACGCTACGGTGAAGGGTAACCCTAAATACAATTAAATCCTCGTGAGCCCAACATTCAATGTTGAACAAAAAGAGAAAATCAAAACCGAAACAGAATTATTTGTATTTACGAGACGATACTTTCGATAACGCCCCTAGCAGCAGACTCTATGCCTATCCACCCTCTAGCCTATGATTAAGATCGGGGACTCTTTCTTATGACGACCTCCATACGCCTCAGAAAATTTGAAATAATCGCCATAGAAATATAATCATGTAACTATGCAGCGTTAACTACCCTAATGTAGGTGAACATCTGATTTCACATTGCAGTAGCCGCTTAGCGCGAATACTTCTAATAACGTACTTAAAATTACAATATTTTAGCAACCTTATTGCAGCAGCAGGAGAAACCCACCGCATGAGAATCCTCGGTTTAAATATGAATAAGGATACTGAGAAAAATAAATATTTGAATGATAATTATTCATTCCACCACTGTTTAGAATTGAAGGGCATATGTCAAGGATCTTTTCAGTATATTCCTGACTATTGTCCAAGGTTTGTCAATTAACAGGCGTACGATCCGAATGCAGTGTTTTATTGACTTAAAAGTTAATGCACGTAGATTTTATGGGAATTAGTTTTAAGTATATGGCTGGGTATTTAAAATAATATCTCAATTTATTTCTTACATCTGGCATTTAAATAACAATTTATAAAGTCTGCGTTTGTTGCGCAAGTATACAACAAGGATTTTTTTCATATTTGCGCATTTACGCATTTCGCGTTGAATGAATTATTTTACTGGATGAGGCATTAGTTGGTGCTTAATTTCGCTTAATAAGATTATGGCATCAATCCCTGTGCATTGAGTTATTTTTATCACTAGCACTATCACTATTTTGCTGAAGAAAAAATTAGCAGATTAGCTGAAACATGATACCTTTTTCTAAATTAAAAATAGAAGAAAGAAATTAAAGTGATATCCCTATTGAACTAAGCCCTAGATAATATAGCACCATTCGTTCACAGCCCATACATTTATTTCATGTTAATGCCACTCATAGACGAATTCAAACTCAGATAAGGCGATAATTAAAAAAATGGGAATATTTGCAACACTTTCAGTTAAGATCAGACCATAATGTTGCGGACAGACTGAAACACGCAATCATTTCCATGGAATTTATCAGTATTATCTCAATTTATTTTTTAGATCTGATTTTCAAATAACAGTTTAAAATTATTCCCTTTGGATAATATCATATTTTAATAAATCATAAAAGGGAAATAAAATCAAATTGATATGACAAATTCAATTAGTGACAGGGGAAAGAACCCATTTTTTATCGATGAACTTTTATTTTTATGAAATAGGAGCTATATTGCATCCGTATTACATTTTCTGATTCCTTTTAAACAAATGCCGACATTGCAACAGTCGCATAGACTTAAATATCAAATCAGAGGAAAGTTTTAGGCACACACCCATGAAATTATTATAAAGAAAAACCTTATAAGTAACCATTTCAACTCATTCTGTATTTCTCTTCACGTATGTAATATGTGCAACTCCACGGGGAAAAATTGGTGATGCCTCGCTACTTGAATGAAACACATCTTATTAGGCCACTGGGGAATTCATCCGCGGCGAATATTTCACCCGTTTTGCACCCTACGCAAGCCACGTCAGGTTCCTAATTCTTGACGGCAGAACTTGGCAGCCTACCTACCTCTCCGCTTAACATCACTCCAGCCATCCCACCGCAAGCTGTCTCGGGACAGCGCGCGGAGGAATTCCGCCGAGGCCAAATACCGCCTTCTGGAGAGAGGGAGAGGAGGAAAAAAAACACCGGCTCCTTCAGTGCCGAGGAGACGCCAAGCTGGAAGACAAACTGGGGAGACGGCGCGTTTATAAGGTGCGTTCACCTCAGGCCCCTCCGCGCCGACAGGAATCACTATTCCCAGTCTCCTCATAGTCGAGTGCGTAAGCTCAGATCCCCTCATCTCGCCCAAGTCTCGAGGCAAGAGAGTGCCTTCCGAGACTGCAGAACAAGACGCTTTAATCTTTTCTTCTCTGCCCACATTGAAGCCAATCTTTTTTTGTACAGCCTAAAAAGATTTGGGGAATCGAGGGAGAAAAATAGCTCCCAAAATGTAAACCATACGTTGGGACTTTTTTGTAGGCCCGACCACTCGGCAGAATGCTACACTACGTAAGATTTCTTCATCGTTAAATAAATTTTAAAAAGAATATCCAGTATACCCCTGCAAAGGTGTTAGTTAGGGGGTGATGATACAATAGCCATACACTTTTGACGAATAAAGCATTGTAATTTTAGGTGCAACTCTCAGGGTTAAGACTCATCTAAGTTCACCAAGTGAACATGGCTGTTTAACATGTAATTAAGTTGAAATCAGGGATCACCAAAGTGTTCAATATTAATACCAAGTTAATCAGTTGAGGTTAATTTGAGCTAGGGATTCGAAGGAGAAAAGTACATTCATTATGTAATACTTACCTAAGTTATAATATTTAATAAAGATATGGAAACATTATCATCAAAAATAAAAATAGGCCTATGATATTTTATGTCATTTGAGCTAAAATGTCATCAGAAAATATGAAGCATGATTCGGAAATATTTTTCGTTAATTGCTATAAAAAGTTAATTTTTATGCAGGTAAAATATTGAATTACTATTATTATCACTTATTTTCTGAATTTAATTTTCAGTTCTTCGAAACGACTAATAAAATGAGTGCTTCGCTCAAAGAAAATGCATAATCTCAGCTTGAAGGACAAGGTGGCTTGAAGGGTTCCACTGTATAAGAATTGTGCACCCCTGATTCAACTTAATAACGTAAGGGACAGACACTATTAAGTTAATAAGGTAAATTAAGTAACACGAAGTACAAGTAGATTTTCAAAAAATAATTACACAATGCGTTGTTCGGGTTTGGTCAGACTTGCAATAAAAATGTGTATTATTTATCCTAAGTATCTCTATCAATTCCACATTTTAATATATTATTAACGCCCTGTCTATCGATTGGGTGCGGAAAAACTGCATGTAAACCACTCTTGCTCAACATATATATATTCATATATCATTATGATCTAACATATATATTTTGCTGAGTTGTTTACATATTTTTCATCTATTTAGTATGGATATCCGACACAATTTTCTTCTCGAATTTCATTCTCATGAAAATCGTTTTCCAACTATATAATGAGTGACACCACATAATATACAGTGACACTCGATAATATTCAATCATCTCTCAGAAGGGCATAAAGAATCCCATTTCTATCGCGATCAACTGGGATCAATAAAAAGAGTGAACTAATTCGTGTGTTAAGTATGCATCCTCAATTATTGGCGCTTCAGGCCAAAGACAAGGTCTAAGGATGGGAATGGAAGGGAATGCCTACCGATGGGGTACTGAACTCGAATGCTCTCCGTATTGAAGTCAAGTAGGAGCCAATAAAAAATGTCTTACACAGATTCAAACCCGCCTCCATCAGGTGAGAAGCCAGTACTCTAGCCACCACAGTCTGCCGAACAACTCCTAATTCAAATAATTCCAACCAATTAAAATATGTCAGGTGAATGAATTTAGGTTGTTTCTCTTAGTCTCTTAATAAGACAAGTTTAAAATTTGATGAAAAGACTGGAATTGGAGAGGCATTTTTGGATTAATACTGGTTAAGTTGTGTGTCAGAGAGACATTCATGTGGAGCTAGAACTTCAATGTAGGTGAACGACACAAAGTGTAGGGCACATTTTTATCTGTTTCATTAATGCCGAAGAGTTTGATAGCTGAAATACCAGAATTAAAATAATCTCTTATACAAACCTAACAAACAAACCTCTAACAAACGGCCTGAAATTATGTTGCTTGTTCCATTTCAAAAGAGTTTCTTCTACGCCTGAAACAATTGTCACTCAACATTAATTCATAGAATTAATTGTACTGATTGTATCTATTTGCAATTACCAATTTTTCAATCAAAATTATGAAACTTATCCAATATGCAAGTCAATAAATATATGTATGGATTTATAGTTTCAATAAATAAAAATACTGGAGTCACAGGTATCAAAATATAATCAATTAAACAAAGAGAGAAAATTTCTAATGAAATTATTTTCCGAAATTTCGGTGGTAGGGAAAAGAGAGGAAGAACATGCGGCCATCCTAGTGTGTCATCGCGGTAAATCTTCTGTAAAAGAAAACAAATTGCCTGAGGAGAGACTGGGTAATGAGGTTGGGACAGATTTTGCCAAGGGAGGGCTCTATTCTCTTCCCTCCGTTCCCTCCTCTGCACCTCTAATAATAATATCTGCCTCCATCTTTGCCAACCCTGGGGGCTTATACTCGAAAGTATGTATACGAGTTACCGTTCGTATGGCTCTCGTTCGCACGGCGGAATCCGTATGGGACTCGTACGAATGGAAGATCGGTATGCTCGAGGCACATGCGGATCCGACCGCGCGATGGAACACGGCTTTCGTACGACACTATGAGGCAACGTTGGTCTACGTTGCTATGCGAGAGGCCACAGCCAATCACAGCCTTGATTCACTTATTTGCCGCGAACTTCATAATGCTGTTCGTCTCTATGCATTCTGAAACAATGCATTTTCAACAACCTCCACTTCCACCACCACTTTCAAGATGGAAGTAACATCGTTTATGGTAAAAATTCCAAAGATCAGCGAGGAACAAAAGCTCATTTTGTTGGAGTTTGTGGAAGGTCAGTAGAGATTTTTTTACATTTTTAAGTATTTTCGCTTCATCTTATTACTGATAATCGAGAAGGTACTCTAAGGAAAGGAGTCAGTTCCCTTATCAAATCAGCTGCTATGTCCTTAGGCATTCTATACAGTCTTCTAAATCTGTTATCTTCCAAATAAAATGAAGAAATCCTTACTCGCAATACGCAGATTCGCTGAGGTCTTTCCTCTTGTAAATTAGCTTCTTCGTGATTGAGTAGAAGAATACGAAACATCGCAGCTGTCATACTGTCTCTCAACTCCTCCGTTCGTATACCAACTTGTCCGGTCTCGGGCGTACGAGCTGAAGGGCCATTCGAATTCACCCGCTCCGCGCTTCGAGCATACCGATTTCCTCCGCCGTGCGAGTTGGTACCACGTAACTCGCACGAAATTGCTCTTTCGTATACGAACAGAATTTCGAGCATAGGCCCCCTGCCCTAGTTTCCATATCGGCCTCTCCACTACTCTAAGTATCATAATCATTCCTCCTAATCCTGTGCCACTTCACACAATTCCAAATTTGACAAATATTATGGAGTGTGCATACTTGTCTCTCTCCCCACTTCAGCCTCCCCTCTACAACTTGAACAGGTGCTTATTTGAATATTCCATCCTTTTTATTTGCCTGGCCTGAACAGACAACAGGATTTTCACGTAATTTTCCTTCCTTCCCCTCTTTCTTTACGTCCCCAACATCAATTGTTTTCTCGATATGCTACTCCCTTTTGCACCCTTCATTCATCTTCTCTCCCTTGTGAAAGATTGCAGGACACTAAAATATTTTAAAATCATTTCATGTGACTGCCTCCCTCTCGTAGTTCATTTTCTCTCGCCAGTGGTTCTAGTATTTGAGTGATAAACTAAGAAGTAGTGAGAAGAGTGTGAGAAAAGAGAAGTATTTTGAAAACTGTAACAAAGAGGATAACTTAATAAGCCTAACGTAGGGACACTCATTCAGGGAAAAGTAAATGAGAAGAATTGCATACAAAAGTCTCGAACGAGAATTATAGAGCAAATAGTTCTGAGTATAAAAGAAAATACATTTGTAATTAATAGGAATTTAATTAGGTGATGAGTGAGTCAAACCAATGTAAAAATTCATCTACATCTACACGATACCCTGCAAGCGAGGGTGAGTGGCAGGGGGTGAAGATCACCAAGCATGCACTACTAACATGCAAACAAGCAACTATATTGTCTCATGAAACTTGATTGTTAGTATCTATAGTATTTAAGGGGTTAATGCATGCATCATACACTACAGAATACTCTAAAATATTTTCCCTACCTATCCTTTTGCTATGCTATCCTGCCTATTCTGTTCTCTTATAATACGGGGGAAAATGCCATTTTTAATCTATCGGTACGACAATCTATCTCTCTAATCTTATTTATCTGGTCGAATCTAGCATAATACGCTGGTTTTTTTTAATATGTGCCAAAAATCTTCAGTAAAGCTATCCGATAGAAAATTCTCTAATAGATTCAATCTGTACTTAAAACTACGCTCTGATAATGATTCCCACCCTAATTCTTCTATTAATTCTGAAACGCTACTCAACCTATCGTAACACCTTTTAACGAACCTAGGTGCTCTGCGCTGCACACTGTCTAGTTCTCTGATTAACCCTAATTCATTAGGATCCCATACACTGGCTGCATACATCTTCTGTAAAGGATTGTGGGCTAGTGACGAGATTATCATTTTTTATGCGTCTCTCTCGATTTTTGCGTGTTTAATATACCCTGTTCCAAGCATCTGTGTGTGAAATGATTCCAACACCACTTTTATAAGAAGTAATAATATTTGATTCGCAAATCTACGCAACAGAAAATATGAAAAACTCGCCTCTAAACTGGAAAAGAAAACAGGTCAAGAGAACAACCCATTGCCGGGTAAATGAAACCCAGCCTACGTTGCTGGCGCCGAGCGGAACAAGGGGGAGAAACGGCGAAATTTCCAGAAGTCATGAAAAGAACCGTGGATGTAACTCATCGACGCGGCCCGCACGTTGGTTTTGCGCGGCAGGGGCCAATTGGAACGAACGGGCGACCGAGAACATTAATTCCTCGGGAATACCGCCATCCCCTCCGCGGGAACGAACCCCGTCGTCGCCCGGCTCGTAAATTTTACAGGCACGTGCATTCCCATTACGAGCTTTCGTCCGAAATTCGCTTTGCGAATCATTTTGAAGCTCGCGAGATCCTGTTCTATGTGATCGCCGACGCTAATCCGGTGACGCTCAATGCGCCACTGTGGGCAAAGCCCTTGGACGAGCTCGTGCCCAATGAGGTCGTGAGGTCCGACAGAATGAACGCTCCACATCTAATATGCGTAGTACCATGAAACTGCAATGAGACAATGCATTCTATGAGTAATGTATTACAGGAATATGATTGGAGTGGTGGAAAGAATCATATGATCGGCGCAAAGCCACACCTTGGCTAAAGAAGTTGTTTTCGCTGCTTTACCGATTCGGCTAACGTATTCTTCAGTGAATGCTGAAGCCATAAAAATATAGCTTCGAAAATATAGGAGAAAAATAGGAAAAAATTGGCAGTAAGCAGCAAGAAATTTGCAAGTGGAGATACCAAGACCATTGTTCAACTCGGAAAGATAAGCTAAATGATGTGAGTATTGCTTTCTTGTAGGTCTTCCGTACTCTTCAATACAATATTTACAATGAGATAGCCATCAATTACATAAAGGAGGAATATTTAGGAGTGAATATCTACTGGGAGAAAATCAGCTTGCTGCGATTTGCGTATGAGAAAAAAATGACAAAAGATGTCTGCTGAAATCTGCAAAAATAGCGGTACAACTTTATCGGCCATATTTTGATACATGGCCCGTGCTGTTTAAATACGTAACGATTGATATGCATATATAAAAATGTACAGCAAACTAGGCTACCTACATTATGCCTACTCTTTCAGTTATTATAATTTCCAATATTGTATATTTATGTCGCGGAGAGAAAAACATTTTAAATAGACCTTCACGGAGGTATTTCTCGTTAATTTTCCACCGATGCGAACGAACGTAATGCTTGGATATTTTATCCATCCGTTGAAGAGCTCTTCAGTGAGGAAATGAAAAACAAATTTAAATAACGATATTAATATGGTATTTGTGATCGAAAAGCTACAATACGTGTGGACACTTATGACCTCCCTCTACCTTCACCCGACGAAAAACATTAAACCATTTAAATTAGGATTATAGCACCATAAAATTTACATGCATCAATTTTTTGCCTCAATTTCGCCATGAAAATACTTTAAAATTACTCTTGCCACGCCCACAAGGTGAAATGTATTTCAGTCAATATATTTTATATTACTACTAACTTCAATAACTGATTCCTTTTACAGGAAAAGAATAATGTTCAGAGATTTGAGCAGAACTTTCGTGAGAAAAGGCTTTGTCTATTTATTTTATTTTTACAGTGGATCAACCGAAGAAAGGAAGTAAGAGAACTCTGTACGAAACTTTAATTACCATGCACCACTGTACATACAAAGTAGGTACTGTGGGTGAATTATAAAAAAATATTATGACGATGAAAGAAGGCAATAATTCAGAATGAAAACAAAATAATAACACCAAGTCAGATCGTAAGACGGAGACCAAAACTGGAGAGAAAGGCACGAAAGGGGAAAAAAACGATGAAAGGTAAATTATGGTTTCGGATTTTTCTACAGAATTTTTAAGCCCCTGGAGTATGACGTTTTCGATATCCAATCAAAACAACCTTCCAAACAGTAAGTTATTTAATAGTAGGCATTTAACTTAAAAGTACGCTACCTAGTACCTAAGACATCATTAATTGATGTACATCAACTGAAAATATTTCATCGTAATTATATTTTAACCCGTAATCAACGACGAAGAATTTTACTTCTCATCTAGTTGTCTCCACTTATGTAACCGAAGCATGAGCCCCTTTCTGAACAAAATTAAAAAAAAAATAGTTGCCCCAATTCTGGCTAAGATATTGGATCGGGCGTTTATTAGAATTGGCACCATCTCATGTACTCTTTCCACGTTTCGAAACTCCAAAGAGAAGGAAACAGTTTTTTAATCGGAGGAAGGGTATGGTCGACGAATATTGCAGCCCAACTTCGCGAAAAGGAGTCCAACACGGAAATGGAACACACAAAGACATGAAGAAACGAGGAAAAAACTCAAAATATCGATCTAATACCGTCTTCCACACATTCCCACTTCTTGGCTCCTTCTGAAGCCCCGAAGGTGAACATTTGAGTCATGTGTACTAAAGCAACGCCCCAAAAATCTCTCGGTGAATGGATCCGGATTTCTGCGGGAAAAGACTATTTTAGATGGATTTTTCATACCAGCATGGCCTTTCCGTTTCAAGGAAAATCGCATAATCCCCCAGTAATGATTCTTGCATATTCCACTGCAGTAAAAATGCCCCAACTTTAATCTTGCCCTCAGCTGCATTTGCAATTCATTTCCTTAATGCCTTAAGCTGTCTTCTATTAATGTATCTGTAATATTTTCTCTACCTATACTCCTTACACAAAAGCTCCTTTTGCTGGCGCTATATTACTATTTTAAACGTCCGAAATGCATTTTCCATTCTGTCCTTTTTGAGAAGGCTTCGTGTCATACAGAATGTTGAAATTAAATTTCTTCCGTAGGTGTCTTCTGCTCTGGTCCATATTACTCGGATACAGTTTAGCCGTTGAAGGAGCCATCGTAAAGATACGCAGAAAACAAACCAGAAATAACCATGCGGCATATTAAGTTTTCCTCCCGTTTCAGTAGGCATGAATTTCATGTTACTGTAGCCCAAAATGCTTAAGAATCATTCAATTTATAGCTCAAAACATAACATGACTTTTGAGAGATTGATTGTATTACACAGGCTATGGATGGCTAAGAGTGAGTTTAACCTTACTTTTAGACGTAACAACCAAATAATTTTAATTTAAAAAAAGCCCCAATAGTTAATAAATCGTCTGAATTGCAAGTTTGCGCAAGTACTTATAACAAACTCAAGAGAAAAATTTCCCCTCAACTTAAAAGAAAGTGAGATAATAATATTTAACCGCAAATCTCCAAAATATATTTTCGAACAACCCTCAGAGTGGAGAGTTAGCAGCCACAGCATTTCAATAAATCTTATGATATTAGTAAATCAGGCATGCACTCGGCCATGGAAACATCACCACGCGCATGAGATAATACACTTGCCTATACATGCATATGAAGGAATCCCATTGGATAATTTTGGCCATGATATTTCCTAAATCTCCATGCTGCCTTTAATATCCACTTCATCTTCCCCCTTTGAGAAGCTATTGAACATACATTCACTCTGAAAACAACGCATAAACCTGCGACTTCCATTGAAGATTTGACTCTTCATTTTTTAATCATCTTCTGTTAAGACGGTTGGACTTTCCCGCCGGTTGGGTCACGCTAGTGATTTGTTTGGTTGGCGGGCGGACCCTTGTTGGGTAGACTGGACGGAGGTGGGTTGTGGGGAGACTGGTACAGTCCACTGTTGAACGTGAGGGGTGCCGGAAGTTGTGATTGAGAAGGCAATAAAATTATTTCTGCACACCTGAACATCTTCAGTGATTGAGGTCATTCATTTATTGCCTCTATTCTTACCTTATTTTTCTCTTCAAGTTGGCTTATTTACTACCCCTTCGATACAGTTCATTTGACCTCCTCCTAACTTACAGATAATTTCATTTTCAATAAAGACCTTCAGCGGCCACATTTGGCTTTGTTCTGGTTTCATCTCCCTTCATTCAATTGCTGTCAGTTTCCTCACCAATCACATTCAACACCTCATTATTCATCCATTATTCGTCCATCGCACTTTCTCCATTCTCCTCCACATCCACATTTTGAAGTGTCTAATCTCCTCTCTTCATCCTTCCCTAGTATCCCAGTGCCACATCCATACACTACCCTACACCTCATCACAAATCCTGTCTTTACGTCTTTACTCACGTTTATCCTCATAATTTCTTTCGTTTTGGAACACATCTCTTTATCTACATCAATTTTTCTTCTACCATGATTGCTACTGCCTTCTTTCCAATTAAAATGTATGTACGACCCAAGTAACAAAACTAATACTGCTATTTCAACCGGGTTTCACTGCTGTAAAATTAACTTATACCTACACTTCCACGAAAATCTCACAGTTTTAGTTTCTTGTGATTTGATCTGCAATTATAGGAATGTAAAAATTGAAGATGATATTCAATCGTCCAAAACAGGTTGTGTTAAAAATACCACACGTGTAAATATTTAGCCTTGTTTTGAAGACTCGCTGAATTTCCAGTAGTATAACCGAAATAGGGAGAGAGCAAATTTTCCACGTCACATAGCATTATTTAAGTCCACCACCGGAATGCTCACACACAAGACTTGGCTGCGAATCGCACAGCTCTTCACTCAGGTGGCTGTCGTCCCATACAGTACAATAGATTCCCCACATCGCCCCGACGCGATGAATTAGGCTCATGAGCAATCCCATTTTTCCCTCACCGAGCTGCGGAAAGTCTCGTTAGGGACGTTAAATCACCTCCCAAACGGAAGGGACGGCATTGAAATGCTTCCTTTCCACTCATTAATCCCGCTCACGACCCCAGACAATGGAAGGCCACCCCAATGGCGGAGGAGGGTCTCAGTAGAGCGTGGATACGCACTTCCAGCGCGGAATCAATTCCTCGTGCGGTCGATGTTACGGGAGCCATCGGCCAAAGGGATGAGGAGGGGTGGTTTGTGGAAAGGAAGAGAGAGGCATAATGAAGAGATGCGTGGGTGTTTGGGTGTAGGAGGAGGGGCGGAGGTGGGAATGCAGCAAAAAGGAGCATCAGGGTGATGACCGGGCGAGCAGCCAGGGTACGGACCCTTAAAAGAGGACTCAGGAAGCAGGTGACGCTTCTCCGTGGGGAAACGAACGCGGTCGCTGGTAATATAGAGTTGGTCGAAGCAGAGGGGGTGAGGTGGGTGGGGGGGGGTGAGATGGGTGGGGTGGGGGTGAGATTGAGTATTCCAGGTGAGGGAGGGTGCGGGAGCGGTCAGGGGCACGTAATGGCGCGCGAAGATTGGTTGTGGAAGGACCGGCCGGGCGTTGCGGGTGTGTTGCAATTACTCCGCTGTACAGAACGCGGTCGGAAGAGGATGCTGGGATCCACACAATCACACTTAGCTCTCTTCGCGCGTTCCCCTGATCGACTTATTGCATGGAATAAGCTGAAATAAATAGGGTACGCTCATTTTGCCTGATATCCAATCAGGCGCTTGACATCCAAAATTGTCAAGAAAAATTCTAGCCAATTATCTCTGAAAATTACGTTTTCCTCTTCTGATGGTTCTTATTCTAGTATCACGGTTATAAGCATATAAAGCCTCTGTAGTCACGTTTAGGTGGGTGGGTTGGTGTATTCGCTAGAGTACAGGTCTCTCACTAACGTTCTAATCCTGGCAGTGGAAGATATGTTTCCTTGGTACTTTTTCGAGTTTTCGAGTTCAGTACACCACACGTCGTTTGGGACGTTATGCCGTGATCCACTAGGCGCTTTTTGCTAGGAGCAGGTTAATACCGACACCAGGTTTCTCTCCATTCTTCCTCCTTGACCTTCTGTTCCTATCCTTGTACCTTCCCTCCCGGTCTCACCCGGCTTATTCAATGAGTTATGCAATGTATGATTTTTATAAAGCGCACATTTTTCAAGGGGGATGATAGTGCTTTGCTCATGTTCAAATGTAAACCATTTAATCTGCATAAACTTCCCATAGGTTGTACTGCAAGGTTTGGTTACGCCAGAGTTCTCTGGATTGCCAAATAATAACTATTAAGTGAGGGAGTAGGGTTCATAATGCCGTATAGAGGACCTTGTGATTACGTAAGGAACTATTGCCCATGTTTTGCTAGTCTTTAACCAACCTCCATGCAGTGCTCACTCTAGTTAGTAAATGTACTATTATCCTAACAGTATAGTTCTTAAATAAGTTATTAAAAATCATAAAAATATTTGTTGTTTCGTATATTTTTCCTCACTTTGGAAAAATAAACGATTTTACCAACTTAGCAATTAAAGTACTTATGGCTAAACATATTTAAGAAAAAGCAATAACCAAATACAAAGTAAAGCATAAAGATGCTTTATCTTGTGAAAGGGATTTCCCCTTTGCAATAGAGAGGAAGGAGATGTATGTGAATTTTATGTGGCGCAAGCGAAGCTCATGCGTCGCTTGCGCCAAGTGTTTCTCCGGGATCAATCGTAGAGAAAGCTTTTCGTACGCTCCCGTTTTATAGCTCACTCTTGTCTTCATGAAACAACGTGTATTCTCACCCCACTAACAACCACAACGATTTCACGCATATATCCTCCACGAATATTTCTTCAGTGAATTCGGAGAGAAGGATAATTCATGGAGCATGAGAACTCCGAGAATAACCACTACGCCCCCAAGAGCTGAAAATGACCCTGAATTTACAAAAATGCTATCTTATTTTCGGCCACCAAGCTTACCTCATTTCTGGAACATCGATATTTTCTCTTGGAGAAGGCACACGGAGGATATTTAAGAATTTTTTCGTTGCTGATATGGCAGCGCAGGGTTCAGATACCAATAATATTTCTACCTCCGGGGGTTCTCCAGAACTGGGTGGCACTTTGATTTAGTAGCAGCAGCAATGCGTTTTTAAGTTCTCCATATAATACGGTTTTATCGTACAGGTTTACCCAACAGGTTCAAAAGCATTATTTTTAAGACTTTGACAAGTTCAACGCCCTTGACGAGATTCGAAACCACGACATATTAATTGCCAGGCTGATGTGTTATCATTCTGGATACCTCAACATGCTCCTTTATTGGTGCGATTTGATTAGACAGAGAGCACTGGTCCCTCATCTCCTCGATTCTTTTCATATGCCACACTCTTACTGGGCATCAGTTTTACTGACCTTTTCATCCACCCCCCAAAATTTGGATTTTTAGTGAAGAATTAATGGAATATGCCAAAAATACCTATGGGTAGCATCTCTTTGGTATTAATTCACTCTGTGGCAGGTAAGGTAGTTGTCAAGTGCTAAATTCAACTACATCTACGCGATTCCCTGCAAGCCACCGCAAGGGGGTCTGGCAGGGGATGAAGATCACCAAGCATGCACTATAAAGATGCAAACAAGCAACTATATTGTCTCATGAAACTAGATTGTTAGTATCTATAGTATTTAATGGATTAATACATGCATTATGCACTGCAGAATACTCTAAAATATTTCCCCTACCTATTCCTTTGCTATGCTGCCTCTTATGTTCTCTTATAGCACGGGGGAAAAATGCCACTTTGAATCTATCAGTACGATAATCTTTATCTCTAATTTTATTTATCTGGTCGAATCTAGCATAATACGCTGGTGTGTTTAATAGCTGCCTAACATATTCAGTAAAGCTATCCCATTGGAATTTCTCTAATAGATTTATAGAACGTACAGATTATAATCTGTACGTTAACCTACGTTCTGATAATGATTTCCACCCTAATTCTTGTATTAATTCTGATACACTACCCAACCTATCATTACACCTTTTAACGAACCTAGCTGCTCTACGCTGCACACTGTCTAGTTCTCAATAGGTGAAGATAAAACGCGAACCAAAAGTAAAGAACGGTGACAGACATGGGTAGTGGGGATATTATGTGGAAGCAGTGCATTGGAGGGGACAGAATCGGTGGGGAAAGAGCCGTGAGGGGTTGGAGGAGTGGGAACAGAAGTGGCGAGGGACGAGTTTTTTCGAACGGTTGTCACCGCTTGCCACGGGTCAATACGCGGCTATCCTCTCGTCTCCCAATCCCTAATCCCCCGGCACACTTCCAGTTCTGTTAGGTCACAGGGCCAGAGATTTTCCACACTACGAGTGCTGCGTTACATTCGAATAACCATCTACGGAAGCCAATTTCAGATTACTAGGATGGCGGGCTTCCATTGAATTCAAACAAACTTTGCACTTCTTCACATCCTCCCACAGCTCTTTAAGGCTTTTTTCCCTACCTTGCTGTGCTTTTCTTGTATCTTACCGCACTCTACAATATCCATTGACTTCAAGCAAGTCCAAATCTATTATCTTAGTATTTATTCGCTTCCATTTTTATCCTCTACAGGCAATAAAATCTCTATCGCGATTAGTTTAACAGAAGCAAATAGATTAATCAGCCACGTTGAAACTTTCTCTGTAAAGTACTTTTCTTATACTTCTTTCACTCAACCAAGAAATACTTTTCTTAAAAAAGTCCTTTCTACACATCGTAGAGTAAGCCTTTTTAAATTCACTACTCTTGAATACTTAAGATCGCCATAGGCAACAAATTTTTACTTTTTGTGTGACTCAGATCTCCATGTGTGTGTGGGTCCTTTTACCCTTAAATGAAGGAAATTCATTGGTCCATTCAATTGCCTTGATTTGCTTTTGTGGACGGAGAATTGATATTTTATGCCTTTATGTTTGTTTCCCTATTTTTTTAAACCAAGTTTTCTCCGAACTGCCAAAGAATTCTCTATTGCCTAGGAGGCAGGAGTGAGCTTTATTTTTTATTACACCATTTCATGCAAAAAAACCCTCTTTTCATAATTATTTGTGCTTTTTCCGCTAAACAAACGCTTAACGCAGTCTTAAAATACGAATATACACAAAAATACGTTTATCGGGTACAATACGCTTTCACTAGCATCTACTATGGATTTTACCCTGCAATGATCGTACTTGTGGACTTATACCATACACCAACCTCTAAATAACGTATAATGCCGATATAAGTATGCCATAAGCGGAATTTCTCCGACGCAAACTTGGGGTTAGCAATCGGAAGAAGCATTAAAGTATAAATTATCACTGTTGTAACCTCGTAAGCAAATAAGGGTCATTGTACCAAAGATTTAACATTTTTTTACCGTAATAGAAATGAGTCACACAGGAAGTGTTGAGTCATAAAAACCATGTTGACCACTGTGTTTTTGAGCAAGTTGTGGTTCGTTTTCTGAAATTTTTCTAAAACAGTAGGTATGTATATGTACTATTGGTTTCCATCCATGCCGTTTTTTCTTATTTGGTGGAAACGTATAGAACAAACTTAATTGTGCTATGTTTTATTTGCATCCAGACCCGACGAGAATTCTACCCTTTATTCCTAGTTTTACGCTATCACCCGCCATAGCAATACATGGTTGATATTATTTTTACCGTAAATAAGAATATTCTCTGAGGAGATTACTGTCTGATTTCACCGGTTCACTTTATTTGCCACGATTTGGTGTTGATGGCCAAAATCGTGCAATGACATACACGTGAAATGTATGAGAAATATATTATATTCTAAGTATCAAGACATAATTACGTGAGCCTTTTATTTATACTTTTGTGTTATCTCTGGATTATGGACAAAACTTTTGGCTTGATCGTCTTTAAGGGACTGTCCATAAATTACGTAATGCGATAGTGGTGGGGAAGGATAGGGCCTACTGATGCGATGTGCACACTATCAACAGAGACGTGGTAATAACGTTGGGAAAATGATGCGTTGCAAATTTATTTCTTACTTTATTTCATTTACTACTTCCAATAATAGTGATGATGCTCATATGATTTGCGTAGTAACATATAATAGCATCAAGGGGGTCAACAATCCTAGGATTGTTCAGACGAAGCTTTCCACTTGATTCTTCTATCGGCAAACCTCTTCATAATAACGTGGTTCCTCTCTTTCACGTAATTTACGACCTGTTCTATGTAACTCATACGAGGCTTGCCTTTTCCATTCTTCCCATTCACTTTTCCTTCGACGATTGTGTTCATCAGGTCATCGTGTCTTAAGATGTGGCCGATTAAGTTGCCCCGTCTTCTTTTTATAGTTTTCAGCAGACTTCCCTTTCCTTCCACTCTTCTTAGGACTTCTTCATTTGTCACTCGTTCGATCCATTTTATCTTCATCATTCTTCGGTAGCACCACATTCCAAATGCTTCCAGTCTGGACTTCTCAGCTGATGTTATTGTCCATGCTTCGCTGCCATATCGTAGAATGCTCCAGATGTATGTTCTAACGAAATGTTTCCTCACTTCAACGCTTGTATTTGCAGCTATAAGCAGAATCTTCTTCTGGTAAAATGCCCTTTTTGCTTGGGCAATTCTACTGGCAATTTTTCTTTTACTTTGTCCATCGCTGGTTACTCGGCTTCCCAGATAGCAGAACTCTTCCACCTCCTCGATGATTTTTGTTTTCCTTGTTTTTTTCCTACTGCATTCAAATACCTTACTTTTATTTTTATTGATATTCAGATGATATCTGGTCATTGTTCTTTACAGCACGCAAACTGAGAGCTGTTTCCAAATACAAGTCGCATATTGTCTTGAACTCCAAAATCAACTTGATTCCAGCAAAGATGAGAGAGTTTGCGAAGCTATGAGGCTCACAAGTCTAAATCCACCGGTTAGGGAGCAGTAAAATTGAACCTTAAAACTGCTAGAATTGCTAGGGTCACGTTGAAATATCAATCGCTGTGGCTGCCAATATTTTTCCCTTCCGTTCCCTTCGTCTGTACGTGCCCTTCAACCGTACCATTTATCAATGAGTCAGCCCTTAAAAAGAAAAGAAACTAATGTAGCATTGGAGATTGGGCAAAAGTGAAGGGATGATACAAATGTCTATTAATTAGGCGTGCGGTAGCTAATTCAGTAAACAATATTAACAAGTGAGGAACGTTGCGTTCCTGCTTTAAATCATTCCTGATTCCTTAGATTATGATAGTAGGACATGATTTCCTTCCCAAGATAAAGGACTACATCTTATATGTCCATCAGCTAAAGATTATGGTAAACTCACATGAATAGTAATGCCTTGGGATGCTTAGCAACAACGCTGGCTGTTTCTGTCAAAGTATATCTTCCGATATTTTAGAGATTGGTTGGGCTGTTGACGCAGGAATCACGTATATAACGTTTAATGGATTAGCTAAGCGTAGGCATATGAACTTCCTAGCCTAATATTTAATGAGAGGTCATTACACAGACATTTTTAATGCTGGAATTATTCCAATGCCATAAAGCAATTGGCGGGTAGGACATTCTTCCCTTCTATAGGACAATGCAAATGAATTTGGGAAATTCGGAAAACTAAAATTACTATAAAAAAAACGTAGTATCCATAATGATTAAAGAGAAGCATCATTCACAGTCTGTGACGTTCTAAATACCTTAATCCCTAAGGAAGATACACGTAGGCATTATTAAGGGAAAAAATGAGAAAATGGCAGCAGGGTTGGAACTCGAAAGAAAGCGACTCATCACTGATGGGTGCAGTGTAAACAATGTGACGAAACTTATTTATAGATAGCTGAGAAGAGTCAAAACAAATGTTTTTTTTTGTATTCAAAACCCGGTGTTGAAAATGAATATGACTCCTACAAATATTTTTTCTGATGAAAATCACACCTTGTAAAAATTCAATATACAAGAATAGATGGCAGCAGTGTAACTACATCGCGAATATTTATTGCATAAACCTATTTCACAAAAATAGATCTTTGCTTCCACACTTCGCAGCAAAAGTGAATAGGGATATTTAGTGTCAAAGAGATTTTTGGAGTGCTTTAAAAGGCCATACTGAAAAATTACGAAAATGAGAGAACTTACGTCATTCTTATTTTACATAAACAAATAAAATTGCTTATAAAATAAAAATATTGTATCACAAGGGTAAAAATACATTTTAAAGAACAGTATAAATCATTCAATTATGTTGGTTGGCTATCAACTTGGTATTTAGTTTATATTTATTATAACAAATATCCTCAGAATTAACAGTTATATATTCTCTGTAATTTTTTTATTTTAATTTAGCTCCGTAATTAACTGTAGTAGATAATATAATTTAAAAGAAGATTATGAATCTACCTTTACTGCTGACTTTCAATCATTCATGCGCCCATTAAGCATGAAAACAAGTATTAAAGTTCACGCTTCATGACACATAATAAGGGAGCGAGAGATTTTGATGGAACATTTCTTTCATGATCAATATGGTTTACTGCGAGCTACTTAGATCTTTTTGGGGTTTAATTCGACCTAATATGATACCTGAGATTTAGCAGCATTGAATTGAAGGGACTAACTAAGTAAATATTTAAAAAAATTCAGAATGGGTAGCACTTCATTATAAAACGTCGTATCTAAAAATATTGAATATAGATAGCTAATGGGAAAATATTCCAAAGTTGTTATTGCTAAATTATATAAAACTCAGAGTAAGTTTGGCAGTGATTTCATCTGTTGAAGGCACTATTTGCTAGAGCAAATGATGCGCGTCACAAAGCAAATAAATTGATGAAAAAGGAAAATAGAATTCTGAAGGAAGATAAAATTAGTAATTTCTTGGTTTTATGAATCATGCATGAAGTAGGTACTAATCACTATCCGATTGATTGCGTAACGTTATCCATTCTCTCACCGCATGCATTCATCAATTTATTCACCAATTTAATTAATTAATTATCATACTTAAATCTATATGATATTGCAATGAAATTTTGAATTGAAACTTAGGGTCACTTAATGGCTTCATTTTTTCCTAGCTACTACAAATTGCCCTGATTGATGAAAACTAACAGTGCTGAATTGTAAGCTCACTATACCTAGCAACACTTTAATGCTCGATTTATTCGTGTGATATAATAGTTATTTTTATATAAATCAACTTCTAAAGCGCTCACCTTGATGAACCTTAAAAACTCTAGTTATAACACTAATGAAACCTGTTCGATAGGCTGGGATGTTACTTATTGTACTAATGAACTATCTTGGTTAAAACTTAGTCACAGACGACAACTTCACACCCTCTCACTTCTTTACCAAATTCTGAATACTAAAACGCCTTCTTACCTCTTTGAAGAATTCAAGAAGCTGAAAAATGTCCATGAATCCAATACGCGAGGAAATCATAAGCTGGTAATACCTCTCCACCGGACTATCTTCAATAAATCATTCATTGTCACTGCATGTCGTGAATGGAATAAACTTCCTTTATCCTTAAGAAACTCTCCATTACTTCCATCTTTTAAAAGGGCGCTACATAAAACACTTCTTAAAGTTCAGCAGACGGGCACATGAGTATCACAAGTCACGGGCACTCTCGCAATACACATGATAGATTAGAACACGGATGGCAAGATAAACGGCACACATTTAACACCATGTTGATGTTTGTTTGTGTTTATTAATTTTTCCTTAATTCCCTTTTACCTTTTTTTCTATTTTTTTTTCTCCCTACCTTTTGTATTTATCTTTTCTTGAATTTCATTATAATATACTTATTTTCCTATGTACATGCTATTATATTTGAGTTATTCTTAAACACTAGCTTTACTGTCAGTAGGATTTCGCAGGTTTTTCACACCCCCCTTCTTGTGTGGGTGTTTTCCTTCAGTGGGTTTTTGCGTAAAGGATGTAAGCATAATAATCCTCACGTTTTTCCCACATTGTAAATTCTCTCACACACTATTAGATATGTAATATTGATATATTGTGTATGTATATTTCTTTTGTGTTAATTTATCATTATTTGATTCCTATAAGTGTATTCTTTACTTATTTTTTTTTTAAACATCGAATTGTAATTGTTTTAAGTATTGACCACTATTTCTTTTATATATTTATTTTGACGAGGGGTTAGATGGCAGAAGGGACAGTTTTGTCTCAATCTCGCCCCAATAAAGACCTTTTATTATTATTATTATTATTTGCAAAACGTGATTTCCTCTACGAAGATCTTTAGTCAAAAAATACGTAAGGCGTTGTAAATTATACTACCAATATATAAGTAGAGAGATTACGTGGATTCGATTTGGCGACGGTTAATCTAAGGTACTTCATGGAATGGATAGTCGAAAGGGGAGTTGATTCCTGCTCGGCGACGAGCGTAGTAAGCGAAAGAAACTGGATGTTCTGAATCTCTTCCGGCTCCGTGTTTGTAGACGGTGTGCGAGGTTGCGTAGCAGGTAAAGAAAGGTGAAGCGAGAACCACGCGACTTGTTTGCATTGAGTGATGTCCTGGAACTCTCAGAGGCACCGACGTACAGTCGAATCCTCACAAGCAGCGGCCGGAACATGGATGGCAAATAAAGGGGCGCTAGCGACGTGGGTATATCGAATCATCGGGCGCAAACACGCGTGCAATTTCGGGCAATGTGGTGGGAAGCGAGAGGAAACATCCGACACCGCAGCAGCAGAGATTCGTCCGTAAGGAACAGTGAGAGGCTGTGGGTCACCGAATCCTCTCTTCTGCAAATAACCGACGCGCCACTGTTGCAAACCTCCGATAGCTACGGATTATTACGGTTTTCCACCCCATGCCTTCACAAAAGCCTTCTCGAATCCTCGAACTCGCTCAACGACCATACTCTTGCTCGTCCTCGCGAAAAAGAAGTCTTCCTCGCGAGGAAAAGCCACACCCGGACAAGAGGGTTACAAACGCTGCCAACTGCTCGGAATGAAAGCCAATTCATCAGGAGGAAGCCGGTAGTCACGGAGGAGAGAGGCCCTCGATCCCACAGGGAGTTGGTCTGGGACCGAAACCGTTCTATCATTCCGATACCGAAATCGTTGGCTCGGAAGATACAGGATAGAGTGGGGAAGGTAGGGAACGGCATCTCAAGAAACAGGTCGCAGCCTTCTCCCAAAAAGCCTGCACCAGTGAGATACTCGGAGGCCACGTCTGGGTCAACCGAGGATTTTTCTTCGATTCCGTGCAGTGGTTGGGGCATTTGTCGGGCCACCTCTTAGCCAGGCTTGTAGATTTAATGATGTGAGATTATATCAAGATTGTGGCTGTATTAATGGATATCGCATCATCAAATATTAAATTCAATGAAGAGGTTGTGAACTACGGCCTTAAATACTACCAACTCTAATACAAGAAACCAGGTTTGGGTTCTGATATACCCAGGCCTAAAACGGTTGTTCTCAATGTTTTATACAATGTAATGAAATGAAAAACGTTTTATTTTGCGATAAATAGCATATAAAGATAACACGACATATTGTTGCCATATCTTTTGGTGGTCATTAAGATTATATCCTGGTAAATGAGCATAATAAAACAATCATGTGTGTTTGTTTCCTGTGTTCCATCATCAAAAATCAATGGACAGAAATACATGGCATATTTTCCCAATTGCCTTCCCCAAAAGGATTTTTAGATGTTTACACTTTTTACCATCTTTGAAATGTAATCTTCCTTCCTCTTCTTTCATGCAGGTAATGTATCCATAAATTCACACCCTACCCAGTACATTGCCCTCACATCTTATTGAAGGTTTTGGAAACTACCATACATTTTTTTGTGATTTAAAGAAAACTTTGTGAATCTATCCAAATCTCATAAAAAAACCTTCTTCTCGAGTTTATTACAATGGTAACTATTTTAGAACAAAAATTAGTAGTAGGTATATACAAAGAGCTGGCTTCAAAAGAAGTGGATTAGTGGTTTTCCTTAACTAGCCCAATGAAAAGAGTAACGAGGTACAAAAAACTTATAATACATATTACGAGTCTAAAACATCATCCAATACAGTTCTGAAATGGAAATATAACTCAAAGAGTTAATATTTTTTTGATACTGGTATTCATGATGTTCATTTCTCTGTTGATGTTGTCGTGGAAATACACAAACATTCAAATTTAGTTGGTGACTTTCTCAGTTCATCAGAGACTGTGATAGGGTTCACTTCGGTTACAACTTGTGAGTTTATTAGGTTTTAAACTTGCATTCTCTTAAGGTTTATATAATTTGGAGAGTCATCTTATTCATTTTATTAAGTGATGGCGTCCATTTTTACGTTTTTGTGGTCAGTTAAGAGACATTAAAATACTATCTGCAATTTTTTCAAGGTAAGTGTAACATACCAGGGAATTTCCACTATGCTACAAGTGTAGCATACCAGGAAGAAGATTTATAATTTTATTCCCCCTGAAGATGCGACCTGGAAAGGACGCGAAAGCTTGGTCGACAAGGCCCCACACGCAGCTGCTCCCGAAAATGATTGATGCATATCATCCTCGCTGCGAAAACCTACGCATTTTCATCAGGTTGTATCTAATGAGCTCCCTGACCCAAGATAAGACCCCGATATTTCACTGCGGTTACAAAAAATATAATACATGGATCATGTGGAAATCTCAACCGCAATTCACCATGCATTAAGAATGGAGATGCAGCACAAAATACCCAATAGACTTGATTAAAGAAATAAAACTCGAGATGATGGTTATCCTCGATACAGATGAAGATGGGGGAGTCTCGGCAAAAATAAAGACAGGAGGCAACGCAGAAATAGAAATTGACCGCAGGTTTGTGGTGCAATTTTCACTCCGGTTTCCAAAAATATCCAAGCACATCTTAGCGCCGAGTACTATAACAATGTTCAATCTATTAAGTGCTTATGTGGAAAAAGTTACAGCTGTTTCGCTCGCATATGGCTGTTTTTGGAGTTGAAAGTCAGAAAAAAACAATAAAGCGATGCAGCATCAGTTGGGAAGAAGATTAGCGGCAACGAAGCTGTTTGGCAGGATATTAGGGTTCCCGACTCATGATAGACATCCGGCGGTTGTTCATCTCAGTGCCCATCGAAAAAATATCCTGGTGGTTTATTTTACAACGGAGAGCACCCATAGAGTAGTCAATTAGGCACTAAACACACTTCGACTGCATTCGTTCAACTTTGCGTAGGGGATCCTTTGAAGTTCCTCGTTACTATACCTACATGGAATTCATCAAGGAAAGTTTTCTGTGGGAGAAAAACGTGAAACCCCGTCGCTTGACATGTCTTATCAAGTGACGCCTAGGGTCAAGAGTACACAGTTCACCCCAACTACGTCGAATGCTTTTTTCTTAGAATTCTACTTCATTCAGTCCGAGGGCCATCTTCTTTGAGGGCCAGTGCAAAGACCAATAAATGCTGAAGAGTACCAAACATAAAGAGAGGCCTGTCAGAAATATGGTTTACTTGAAGGACACCAGCAATGGAATAATACATTAAGAGAAGCCGAATTGATGTTTCCCACAGCAAATCAGGAGTTTGCTATAATGCTAACGACATGTAGTCCATCAAATCGGAACACTTTGCGGGAGAAATATAAATATGCATTTAGTGAAGACATACTCGCCAAAACCCGGAGAGAAAGCACAAACTTAGACCCTGTGTTTTGCCCTGAGATTTTCTACAAGACATTGATTATACTTGAGGACAACTTAATGACCATTCACGATAAAAGATGAGTGCCGTTGGCCCTGCAAGCACCAGTACGAAATACACAGGAGATAATGAATGCAGACTACATAAAAGAGAAGAGCTACAGCACTGAAGACATACTATTACCTGTATTAGAGAAGAAACCTCTGCTAAATGAAGATTAGAGCAAAGGGTACTAAATAATTATGGATCAGACTGAAAAGCATCAAGATGGAATCGTTTCTCTAAATGCTCCTGAGAGCGCAGGAAAAATATTTTTAGCCAATTAAATGATGGTAGAGATATGGGCTCAGGAAGTTGCTCCCGCTATAGCTTCTTAAGTTACCACAACTACGATACTGAGAGGAGGAAGGACTACCCATCCTAAGCTGAAATTGCTACTAGATCGTAAGGTGACAAAATCCTACCTGCAACATATGCAAGACAAGTGCTCAGGTCCAGGTGCTCAAAGCATGTAAATTAATTGTCTGGGATACATGGCTCACAGGAAAGCTCTCGAGGCTGTTGACGTGGCTCTCAAAGAATTAAGAGGAAATATCAACCTTATGGGTTGAATACTTATGCACCTCTGAGGGGACTTTCGGCAAATTCTTCCAGGAATTAAAAAGTTAACACCAGCCAAAGAAATACACGGCTATTTAAAACAATTAGTTACATGGAAATGAGTGAGAAAAATGGGTTTAAAAGAAAATACGAGAGTACTTCTGGGGGATAAAAATGATGAACATTCTAACAGACGTATGGAAATTGGAGAGGAACAGTGGAATTTTCGGAAAAAATCCAGTTTCCCCCAATGTTGTATACTTGTACCGTAACTAATTCGCATTAGAAGTACATTGAGTAATAAGCAATTTTTTTTCATGATGTGACAATTACATAAACGTTAAATGTTATCAATCATTCAACGTGCTAAAATATCGCTAAACCATTATCCAGACGATTGGAGGGTAGTGGTGAGAAAGGTAGGCTGAAAAAGTCAATCCCTTTGATTTGATAAGAAGAGCAAGTAGTTCCTTGCTGGACAAATGAAAGCATAATTGGAATCCTGAATTATGGATGTTGGATTTATTAACTCCATGAACTGCTGTGTGAAACACTAATTGGAAACACTAACTTCACTACGTGAATTGAATTCTCGGTAAATGTGAAGAGTAATGGTCCTAGGGCAACTTCTGAGAAATCCTTTCCCATAAAGTTCTAAACTATGCTCTTACAGAGTAACGATAAGCCGCGATTACACCATGAATCGTGGGAGGTAGAAAATATATGACCTGATATATTATTTTAAAATAGGTACATTTTTCATTCAAATGCCGGGAGGAAAATTATAAATGCCATTAGGTTGTTGATAAATGATGAAGTACATACAATCCACTTCAACTTTCGTCCACAAAAATTTCGATGCCAAAGTCATGAATCACGAAAGCCCCAACCCCATTGTTAACCAGTCCCTATCTTGGAAATTTGGCACCGCCTTATCGCCCCGATTGTCAGCTACCTTCTAGCATCTACTTTCCGGAATTTTGTATGTGTGGCAAAGGAAAATCCAATGCCATCCAACCTTCCAGTGCCCTCCAATCCCATTATACCTTAACCATTCCCCTCCCACCTACCCCCAACCTATCCTTACCTCAAAAATTTAGCCAGCCATCCACTTCCACTGCTATCTCGTCCGCAAAAATTTCAAACTTTTCATCATTAACCCCGGAAAAGCCCCATCCCCAATCTCTGACCAGTCTCTATCCTGGAAATTTGACACCCCCATGTCCCCTATGTGTGACAGGGGGAAATCCATTGCCATCCCACTCCCCCCCTGACCCTCCAATCACGTCCTATCTTACCCATTCCCCTCCCTCCCCACCCCCAATCCATCCTCACCACCAAAATTTAGCCCACCTTCCAATTCGACTTCTACTTTGTCCATAAAAATTTCGGACCCTTCATTATCAGCCACGGATGCTCCTTCCCCCAACGTCAACCAGCCTCAATCCTGTAAATTTTGCAGAGTTGGCGCCTGATAGTTATGTACTTCCGAATATTCCTGATTTATCTCTCCTCCCAAATCGTTCTCAAAATGGCCAACAGGTATCAAACATACCAAAAAAGCCCCATCCCCCATCGCTGACCAATTTATCTGTAGAGCCCCTAATTGTTATCGACATCTAAATCTTCCTGATTATTCTCTCTCCCAAATATATATATTTTTTTTTAAAGTGATACAACCCGAAGGTTGGTCTTTGATAGGTGAGAGTAGAGGTCACCCCGTACTAAGCCAATGGCGTGTGATAATCCCACAATAAGGGTCGGGGTGCCAGCTCCTTTCCCTGGCCACATATATTACCAATGTACCAAAACAAAGTGTTTAGTACCTCTCTACATCTATGGTATAAAAATTGATAGGAATGCCTTCAAAATAAACCCTAGTGATGGAAGGACGTGAAAAATCAATGGTCCTTGTGCAACTGAATATATCAACTAGTGTTGCTCTTTTTCCCATGAGATGGAGGTAATTCGATCGTATGCATTGAAATCCTGAACATCTTGGCAGTTATCGCGCTAGATTACATCATAATTGCTTCTAAGGAGTTAAAATACGCTGTATTAAAACTAAAGCTCAATTACATGTCCCTAGAAGAATTTTAATATTTGAGGTACCAGTTGCGGAGAGAAATTTCAGATGTCACTAAAAAGAGATACATACAAAGATACAAGAGATGCAAAGAGAGCAAATACACAAATTTATAGCTGATAAGGAATGTTGATTAGGTGTTCGCACTTTTCTTAATATTCTAGGAATTAATAGCCATTATGCACAAAATAGGATGGAATTATTGACAAAGAAAGTATTTCATTACTGAGGAAATACAGAAAATGATTTGGTGAAAACTGATGCTTTACCTTAGTTATTGTTATGGAATGTGAGTAAAACTGCTTACCGTAAAAATCTTTGAAAGTAATTTCATCTCATTAGATGTTGATATTAACCATAGATGTTGACTTTGAAACAATATATCTTCACGTCTAATTACTTGTTGGTGCAAGTTTTTGGCCTCGGTAAACGCTTAAGAGTTTTTTTTCCTTCTTGTTTTTGAGTTTCAATAACTTAGCGCAACCGGCTTTACCCGCAGGCAACCTAGAAATTAACTTATTCGTACTCAAAGCATATTCAGGAAACGTAATTCAATTCTGCATAGTAATGTAGCATTGAATTACATATCTACATTGTAATGCCGTGAAAGATATTTTGAACTAAACTTCATGAATAAACCAAGAATTAAAATGTTGATCCAATGCAAGAACCTGATAATTATGTTAACTGAATGAATTGAGGGAATCAAAGTGATCGAAAAGCATAAAATCTCTCGGGTAATATATTTTTCCCGACAATTGGTAAATCTGAATGGTAATCGAATTTGAGAATCAAGAATAAAATAAGTATTGAAGGCCCGTTGCATTTTAACATCTACCCACTATTTACCATGATTGTCGGTAGTGGTTTTCCAATCCCATGTTCTATTTTATATTCAAAGGATCTTATTTTGGACCTATGGGATAGAAAGTTTCCTAAAACCATCTATAAACATTCCACATTATGCCCGTAGTAGGGGGCTCTGTTTTGGACAACACTCCGTTAAAGTGTTCTCGAGGGTTAAATAGGCTTTTTTTATTTGTGCAGCATTATTATGAAGCATAAATCTATTTTTGATTTATTAAAATGGCTGCGATTTTTGAAATTTATGAGGGATATACAAGGGAGATCTAACGTCATGAATACTTGATTGAGATAACTTGAATTGAATACTAAGTCTGAGCAATATCCGTATCTGTACTAAAAAAAAGTACGATATTCATCATTCTTCCACCACCAAAATTCATAATTGCTGGCCTAAGAGTCCCATAAATTTCATATTTGGGTTCCAGAACAACCATATGCTTGGGATTTTCTGTACCTTCATTTACAATGACGTTTTACTGTGGTGTCAGTTAATAAAAAGCCATGCGTTTCATTAGGCATTGATAAAATATCGTGCCCGCAGGAAAGTGCTTTAAGTAACCGGGAAAATATGTGAAAACACAAGAAAAACGCATTTTTGCAGGTGCTTTTGCATGTGTAAGCATATCCGTCTGCCTTGAATTAACTTACGAACGTGTTTTATATGGGCGATATGCAGTAGGCTTGATTTTCAGCGAGGTTTCCCATGTTCCGAATTTTAAAGCTGCGACACCTAATTTTTGGTTCAATGTCAGCCATATCCAGGTCGCACAATCTTCCTAGTATGAATTTTAGTCACCCACTGTGCCTGCCTGAGGATTAATACCCAATGTCAACAGACCAACATACACACCCACCAATATACATGCGGCCTGTTCAAAAGTGTCATGAGTTCTTCTCAGCATTTTATTATCTCTAATTCGATAAAACACATCGCATATAATAACATCCACAAAAAAGTAACTCTTTTCAGATTCGTGAGCTTTGAATTAACCTTATTATTATTTATAGTTAATAGTTTTACTGGTAGAGTTACGAGATATTCTGAGAACGAACCATTCAAGCCCTATCAAAATAGTAAATATAAAAAAGTGGTGCTAAGAGTGCCTAAGAATGTCCGTATAATTTTTCAAATCTTCATGACAAATATCTTTTATTCACATATTCAAGGTATTCAAGCTATAGATGTAATGTTTAATGCAATTCTTTAACAATTAAGACCCAAAGGAAAGTATTCCTTACCTTAAACGTCTTGGTCCAATATCCACGGCTTTAAAGACCTCAGGAATTAACTACGGAATGTCTTCGAAGAGGATCCTCTGAACGTACCCGCTGACAAAATGCCGAAGACCTGAAATTACAGCCAATGAAAATTTAGATGAATAGAGGAAATATAAGACATAATAATGAAATAGGATTAATGATGATGCTGGTACCAATAAAATATTTTTATTCTTTGAATATACAAATTAAATATGGTTTCTCGCAGAATATCGCAGAACCGTATAACAGAAACTCAGGTTTGCATATTCCCAGTCGAAACGGGAGCGTTCGGTGGAGTGTCTTGGAAGTGTTGTGGGGGTGTGCTGGGAGCGTTGATCAGAATGTGGACGTTCCAGGGCAGCTCCCCGAGCACTCCGCGACAGTATACACTTCGCTTACCAGACGCTCCCTCGACACTCCCGGGTTGAAACGCTCTATGATCGCTCTCGGAACGCTCCAAAGTAAGAAACGGTACACCAAAGGGTTAAACGTTTCCAACGGACGGAGTACAGAACTTGAAATTATGTCCCAACTCTAGTCAAGAAAGGACGGGCATGTCACGACATAATTAAAAATAGTAATATTTCACTTGACTTGACGACATGATTGGTTGATTTGATTATATCATTGGTTGCTGTATAAAATGACGATGGTGTGGGCATTATTTTTCCCCAGTGGCATGTAAATACTTGCCATATCATTTGACTTTTAATTTGGGGTGAGGAAGAGTTCTCAAGGAATAATTTTCTCGCAGAAACAGGGCAAGCATATAAACATTGCTTGTCAAATATTTTTTTTGCAGGGGCTCTCCAGAGGAGGAATATTAGGAGCCATCTAGAACATCTGGAGCTTTTATGAAGCAGAGTTCGTCAGATGCGAGAGAGGTACACATGAATTAAATTGTTCACAGTATATTTGTGTTGATAAGTATAAAAATATAAAAGGTCTGTTTCCCTTGCTATTTTTACGTATATTATGCTATTTTGCGGTTCCTATGTCAAGATCCACGCCAAGAGGAGATGTAATGATACTTAAACTTATTAAAAGATAATTAAAATGATATTGGGCCTATAAATCAATCATTTTAAAATAGCCATTTTAATAGAAAATATTAGTCTTATTTTCATCAAGTGAACACTCATTATTCCACAAATGAATTTGGCCTCCTTTACTTGTAAGAATAGGCCGGAAAAGTGGGATCTGTGACCACACAATGATAGGATGAGTAAGATGTAAGAGAGTTAAAAACTAAGAAAAAATAGGTTCCTAGCTGGGTTATTAATGGTATTCTGCGGCTTATTATCGTAAATTATTATAAAAATCTGATACGCAATTTTGGAATGTAAGAGACAGATTATACAACGCTCGGTTCATCTTAAATAATTTTTAGTTACATTTATCCAAATAAGGGCTCATTAACTCGAGTTGCTTCAAAGACATTTGAATGCCCTGGAATGGAAAACAAATCAGTTCACGTTCAGAGAACGTTTTGTAAAATAATGTATTATGTATAACATATTTTCTTGTTCATCTTTAACTGGTGATAAATATCAAATATCTGTCCTTAGAAGAGGGCATGATGATGGAGTAAAAACATACATACATTATATATATTTACTGATGGGTACATAAGGTATTAAAAGGGATTAGAACTTCCTAAAGAGGAGAACAGTTAGAATTATAGGACAGCCAGTTTGTTGAACTATGACCTCTATTTCCCATTCTTTTTGCAACACATCTTGTTAGTCTTGCCACCACCCCGTAAATCCTTGAGTTTTTGTGGATAATGAGAATATCTGTCGCTAGGAGAATCTAAGTTTTGTTGCAACGCTGAGCAGAACCTGAAGGAAATACCGTCGGGATTATTGCGAGAGGAATCTGTTGCCTTGTTGTTTCCATTGATGTTTGGAGCTAGAGCAGGAAATCGTATTAGAGAGAGGGTCGAAGAGAAAAGGGTTGGGGTGGAGGGACCAGGAGAGTAAGCCTCGTAGTATTGGAAAAGCAACGCTGATTGGCTGAGTAGAGGGCAGAGATGTTCGGCAACACTCCCACGCATTTCCATGAGCACGTGTATGTCATCCGATATCATCTCACGATAAAAATTCTGCATAGGTTTCAAAATAACCTAGAGTCCTATCACAAGACCTACAAAACATATGACCACGCGATTCTACTGGAGGATCCTAGTTGAACTAATTGCTATCGCTTGGAGTGTGCAACACAGCGATAGACTCCCTTTCAGGGAACGCTTGAAAAAGCATGTTACGTGGGTAATATATTTTTTTGTTGATTTGAGTTGTTAGACATGTGATGTGTCTTTAAAGGAGGGCACGGGAATATATAAGGGCAATAAATGGGATTAAAATTCCTATAGAAGAAAATTGTTAGAATTATACGATAGGGCAGCAAGTTCGTTGACATATGACCTCTGCAAACCCAATTACCATATACCCGAAGGCCATATGTCAATTACTAGTACCAAAGTACCATTTACCTCGTAGCCCAATACGACTGCGTTGAACTACGACCTCTGCATACCCAATTATCATACATCTGATAACCATTTACCAATTACCATTTCCCTCGTACAATTTACCTGGTAGTAACGCAATACGATATGGAAACAGCTTCTAACGCGATATTTCCGTAAATGGGTATGATGAGATACATACGGAATATGTCATCATGCATTATTTGATATCTCTCAAAGTGAGAGCTCACCCGATGGATGACCTAAAGAGATATTGTCAATTTACATGTTGAATTTCACAACTCAACGCTTTTGTGATATGAAGTTGAAGTATGAATATCCAGAGCGATATTTAAGTCCACATACCGCATAGCTTTTACCTATATCATGGTCAAAATCAATTGATCAAGTCAAAATTTTTTAATGATATGTGTGTATATCAGATAAAATTAATTCTTCTGGGTGCACACAAATATAAAAAAGAGTCTTTAATTACGAAACATGGTTATTGATATGATCAGATAAGATAGACATCTTGTTCAACTATTTTATTCACAATGCAAAAGGATTACATTGTATAAGAACATCATACGTTCAATATTGAGAAGAATTTACGAAGGGAAATCACTGTCTCAATTGTTGTAAGATATAACACTCACTTTCCATGCGCCATTTCGCGCTATTCATGATTCAGAACAATAAATATCAACTCCAACAGTCTGTGAGATGAATGAAGAGCTCAAAGTTCTTCGAACGAGCTATAAAGGCTTGATATCATTTTTATATTCATTTAAAGCCATTACGTTGGCTTTCCTTTTCATTTCCTGGATGACTTCAATGAACATGTTTTGGTTCAAGAATAGACATAATGTTCACGTCTTTTCAATAAATTCTATCTATTTTTCAACTGCACACTCAAAATTAACAACCTAGTGATTACCAAATAGAATTGCACAAAGTGCGTAAAAATTACTCGTAAATTGGACTGCAGGATATTACCACCTGATTAAAAATAATAAACAATCGAATAATAAACAATGTCCCGTCAGTGCAAATGTACAGTCTTCATTGTCACATCAGTATGCTTCGAAGGCCACCATCGTCTTCAGGGTGAAATGACACTGCTTAATGTGCTCCCCTTGAATTTTTATTTCAAGGCCAGTTGGTTTTTTAGAAAGATAAACAATTAGTTTTTCTTAGGATTTAACGTATTTATATTAAATTTGATGGGCAAATTACTTAATACGGTAAACTTACACACTTCATCTGGAAACTCCAGAGCTGAACCCTTACCTAAAGGTATATTGTAATGATTTTTGCAAACTTTCCTCAATCTGGCATAGTTTTCGCGATGGCTCTTGAGCATTAAAAACCTCCTCTAAATGATTTAGTCGATCACAGCGGGCTTCATCGCATCAATTTCACAAAATAAAGGTAAATCACTACCTATATTCAGCAATAAAATATCAAGGCATCATCTCCCAGCCTTTTTTCTCTCTCTCGAGAAACGTCAGACTGTTGTTTTCCATTTTTACCAGAATTTATCTTGCGGTATATTACTCTAGACAGATTCGCTAACAGCGATGACCGAAGGGTATGTACCAATATTTACAGCTTACAATATAAATTCTCGGCCACCATATGATACCTGAAAACTATTCTTTCGGCCAGAAAACCTCAGGGTGATATTTCACCTCGCGAGCGGTAGAAAACGCCCGGACTCAATGCAGCTGAAAAATGAAAACAAAAAAGAAGAGGCCGAGCGTCGGATCGCGCCATAACCGAGAAGGGGCACGAAATGATTTTTGTTCCTCTTTTTCTAAAAACCTTCCCGTTCAGGTTTTTTTCCCACCTTGTTCCTCTCCATTTAACGACTACTTCATCGGGCACGCGCCGACAAAAAATCGTCGGCGATGAAATCGATGCCCTTCTTCTCTCTTCCATTTTCCGCACCTCCTCCCTCCGATAAATCTCAAAAAAAAGGAAATGTGAGCGACGTGGACATCCTTCGATGACGTGGCTGTAGGAAAAAAAAATATGTGGGAAGCGGAAAGCTCGTGCGGCGAAAGGCGGGAAAAACAGCGCACGCGCATGCGCAGTAGCCGCGAGGCATTCCTCCCCATTCCTCATACCAAAACCCCCTCCACGCCTCTTTCGCGTCTGAACACCTCCCTTTAATTGGCAGATTCAAGCGGTACTCGCAATGCTAACCATTTCCGACGAAGGAGGACAATGGCCTCAATGCGCACCACAAAAAAATATCAAAGGCTTCCATAAGCGCCCCGCAGCGAATGTAACGCGGAGACAGGCAAATGAGAGATGCTGGCGAATGTAGAATTCGATACTTAGGTATGAATATAGCTTGATGACGAAAGGATCAAATAAGGATATTGGAGCATCACCCTTCATATTTTGCGCTCGCTCTCGATATTGGAATAAGAATACAGAAAACGTTAAATTTCTCAATGCACATTAAAACCTAGCGAACTTGCGACCAAAACCTTCGCGGCATCACCCGCTGAAATTGCACAATATCAGTCATCTGCCATATCTCCATGCTTTCTTTCGCGGCACTAAAAACCGGCATATTGACGCTCTCTTATTGTTTTTATTCCGTTGAAATATTCTACTGACTTACGTTTTTATCTGCGACTTGCTGGCAATCGTAACCTTCCATGTTAAATTGCAAAGAATACCTACAAGATATTATAAGTTTGAGCCCAATTCCACTTATTTGGCTGTTATTTTTGGAAATGCATTGTAATAGATAAAACTTGTAATTTTCCACCATAATTTTTTAATTAAACCCTATCAAGGTTTCAACGCATTTGGTTCATTTTCAATCCATAAGTATCACTTTCAAGTGCCACTGTTCGGCAGTGACCCTTGGAAATAACTGACGATAAGTTGATATTTTGTTAAGTGACAGGAAATTTTAAGAAGTCAATAGGGATGAAGATAAACCCGGCATCGGCACAGTTCTGTTCTCAATGAAATGCTCCAACTGGTCCAAGGTTTTAAAGCCTTATACGGCTTATGGGAAACTGGGCATTTACTTGTACCCCATTCTCCCCCACCGCACTCAAGTAATTATCTGCATACCCCAATAAAATCTACTAACAATTGGATTTGAAACGCTACCCTTAACGATGGGAAATCTATGCTCTACACCCCACACTAAACCGTTTCGTGTAGCTATTGCCACTCTCAGGCGTCATATTATAGCAACATTATTATTTCGGCGCAATTTTCGGGACAAGATTTACGCTCCTGCTGTCGCTGAAATTAATGTAAACGCCGAAATTAGCTGCAACCCATTATGCCGGCCGTGGAAAATTGCAAAACGATCCCTCAAGCCTCATTTTTTTCTCTTTCGTCTTCAAACAAATACCCACACGCCATCTCAGCCCTCCTTCAGCGCTTCCCTCCCGCCTTGGGCCTCATCATCTCTCGTGATCTTCGCCTCAATGGACCCTTCCTCCCTGAAAGCTTCCTTCCCCGCAGGAGGCACGCCTCCCTCGCGACTTTGCCGGTGGTCCTTTGCTCTAGACGTATGCTTCCCCCCTCCTCATCGCTTGGATCCAAAGAGATTCGCAATCCGGCAACAAAGGCCCCCCAACAATTCCCAGTCCGCATGCTCTCGCCTCTGAAATATAACGTGACTCCACTCTCTCCCACAATTCCCTCCATCACTCGTCGTCCGTGACCAGGGCACGCCGAAAGTCCAAAGTGAGGAGCGAATGAGCATATCACAGGCATAAGGAATTGCTAACCTCGCTAGATTGGCAACATTAATGGATGTAGAACCTGTCCCTACTGTCTTATTTTGAATTATTCTGAACATGCTCTCCAATGCCAAAAAGGGAAAAGTACCCACAAGTGCAAATGACAGACTCCGCAGACACAATTCCTATCCCAGATTAGGGTGGTGAGTGAGCGTATAATTTTATCCAGCCATGGTGACCAAATAATTGCAGTAAAAATCAGATAAGTGTACACAAACGCACCTGGCTGGGGCATCCACCTAGTCTGCACACAGCAAGGCCACTGGTGACGCTTTGATGAGCTGACCCGTATATAGTAGCTGGTACGAGGCATTTTCCGTTTTCAAAACTTCCAAATGCGGTGCACGAGTTAGTATAATCACAATCGAGAAAAAAGTTTCTAATGCTCATGCACAACTCCCAAAATAAATGAATTAAATTAATTAATTAATTAACAACCAACAATGCTATGGAGCAATATTTAATATTTAAGATAAGCCAGGGCTAGCAAAACTTAAAAAGAATCATTTTTCTTTCAAGTCACTGCCATTGTATTCCCGTAATTGATTGTTTGTTATAGTAGGAAAACAAGTTTACCTACCAAGAAAAAGTACACACCTTATCAAGATATTAAGCATGGTAAATGAAACAGACTTTGTAAAATCCACACAGCTTTATATATTCCCCTTTATATATTTATATGGGGAATATATAAAGCTTTGTGGATTGTACATACAAAGTCTGTTTAATTTACCATGTTTAATGTTCGTAATTTCCACAAAGTATCGCCGTCATCCATTAATTTTATTGAAATATGTACTCCAAATGACAAATGGGTGCATCGTGTCAGAAACAACAATTTACAGAAAAGGAAATCATGAATTTATATCAGCGCCTCTTCAATGAATCTCTCTGTCGTCACTCCGACTTCATCCCCGTATAGACGGATGGGTGGAAGTCGGATGCAGCTTGTTCATGTACGGTTACCTCGTTACCAGTGTATTTCGTTAGTGTCCACACCTTTGACCCATAAAAGGGAACAGGTTGAACAATCGCTTCTCTGTTTCTTGAGGGAAGCCTTAAATACTTTTGATTTAAGACTCTTAAATAATTTTGACGGACTCCCGTAACACCTATTGCCTGTATTTAATATTGCTTGTATTTCTGGTCCAATTGATTTTGACTGGCTATTGCAAATCTTAGAAACTTGTATTCTTCTGTTATTAAAAATTTGTGACCCATAACTTCCAGCATAGGTAGTGGGAGTAAAAAGACTTAGTAATTCCAAAAACGGAAAATTTAAGACTTGTGTCGTATGTTCATATTTTGCAAAATAAATGTTATGAGATAGCTTGTCTCAAAATACTGGGAATATAACAAAAACTTGTATGTATTATTAATTGGCTTCAGGAAGGATTATGATAGTGTAATAAGGTGAAATCTACGTACATTAATTGGACAGAATATTAGAATAGAACGGGAATATAAAGACACCTTTGGCATCAGCACAGGGGTAGGACAATGCTTTATTTCTTTTCCTATGTTCATACATTTGCTTTTACTTTCATTCGCTTTTAGGCCTACTTTGCCTGCTTCTTCTAAGAAGACTTCCGCTAGTATTTTCAGGTCGTTCTTATTACCTGCTGTTAGGGCCGCTTTGCACGATACAATTTTTTGTACAATTTCTTGTACCAGCGCTTGTATAAACTGAACGAAAATGCATGTTTGTTTGAATGGGATTAGAACAGGTTCTATTTCCCATTCAGTCATTCAGTAAATCGCACAAGCGTTCGTACAATTTGCCGCTTTACACGGTACAATTTCCTCATACAAGAGTTTGTACAAGAAATTGTACAAAAAATTGTATCGTGTAAAGCGGCCTTTAAGGCTACGTCATCTTCAAACGCTATAACGTTGATTTTCCCTTCATTGTTCTCACTCCTTGGCATAGATTTTGATGTGTTCAATGTTTCTCCAGTGGCAAAAATGAACAAAAAGGGTGAAGACCAATCTCTTTGTCTTACCCCTGTGTTGATGTCAAAGGTGTCTGTATACTTCTGATCTATTCTAACTTTACCTCTTGAACCTACAACATATATTTTTGTTAGTCTTACAATCTTTCTGGGATATTATTCTGTCTAATTATCATCCGTAGTTTTCACCTAACTGCACAAACATACGCCTTCTTGAAATCAATAAGTAATACATACAAGACCAGCTCTTTCATAACGAATATTTGATCAGATGTTGATTTGTCTTTCATACCCCCGGCTTAGTGCTCTTCAATTATTTCATCGCCCTGTGCTTTTAATCTATTTAGTATAACTTTGAACAGTATTTTTTATGTACGGTTATGTAGAAATATTTCTTTATAACTTGATCAGTCTAATTTATCCTCTTCTTTGAGAGGTACAATCACTGCCTCCAGCAATTCCTTTGACATAACTTCCTGGTTTCAGTCCCTCACTATCATCTGATGGAGGAATTGTATGAACGGTCTACCACAATTTTTTATTACTTTAATAGGTATTTCGTCCTCCACAGGGGTCCTTCAATTTTTTTATTTTTTTAATACGTTTTCAATTTCTCCCAGAGTTGGTCCTAAAACAACATTTTGGTCCCCATTATGTACTTCTCGTCCGTTTTCTGAATCGGTTTTATTCGAATTGGGTAGGTCTTTAAAATAGTCTTTTCACTTTAAGACTGTAGCTACATCTCCCACAACATTTCCATCCTTGCCCTTCACTTCAAGTAATTTACGACAGTATTCTTACTGGAAAAATCTCAATGTCTTATGAAAATCTTTAATGATGATCTGCTTTACAAATAAATCGTGTGTACTAAATGATAAATGCAAAGTAAAAATTCTACTAACTCTCGTTCAATGATGATTTCTCTTTATGCCTCAATGCAAGTACTCCTTTTAGAAAGAAGATTAAAATAACCCTAAATAGGCGGGCGACAAAAAAGGTTAACCCAATTTTCTAGTTCAATTACTCATGGACTTTTTCAACACCAAAAACGTTTCTCCTAAAAATGCTCACACCGCCACTCGGAACTTAGAGTATTCATCAGGAGCGAGTCTGATTGGTCGCCGACGAATCACGCGTAGGTGGCGCGAACAAAAGAGAAGCGATAATTGCAAATGCGAACGACGCGCCTTGATTTCGCTCGTGGGAGGGGACTCGGGAGGGAAGGAATGAAACGAAGCAACACGTCCCATGTCGTAGGGGAGAGGTAAATGAAGGTGACGAAAGCGGCGACTGAACAAACGAGGGCAGGGAAGGAGGAAGACGCTACCGTTTCCCCTGCAGCTGACCACGAACGCCACACGGGGCGACACCTTAACACTAATTTAGTTTCGCTTTTGCTTCCATTTCCCAACACGCACCTCCCCTTCCCTCACTAGCTCACCGACCTCCCGTTTACTTTTAACTTTATTAACTTGCCCCCAACTTTTCTGATTCAGCAATTCCCTCCTCTTCTCCATGAATGTGTCAACGAAACAGGAGAGAGGATATAATTTCTCTAACCCGCGGACAGATGTTTACGTTTTTGTGGCCTCTCGCTCTGAGGAGAAATTAAACCAGTAGATCAAAACTTTCGTGACATTGTCTGTTTTCTGTCTCATCAAATTTCATACTCGTAGCTTATCTGTAGTTAGCTCAAAAGTTTGTTTAGTTGGGAAAATTGTCAGTTCCAGTTTTTTTATTTGCTTCCCATTTATCGATAATTCTCTATCGATAGAGATAGGTTTTTATGAGGGTACCTATTTCTCTTTTCATTTCATCTCCTATTGGCTCCATTTTTACCCTCTTTATTAATAACTGTCCAACCTCTTATCATATCACCCTTAATTTTTTTTCTTTTCGTCTGTCACCCTTGATTACACATACTGAGGTCTCAATAACGAATTTCAGCACCTTATCCTTGCTAAGTTCCTGTTCTATCCATCTACTCTGCCAACTAATTACTACTAGCAATCCTCCCTCAGCCCCAACCATGTTCAACACGCCCTCCTTCGTCCACCTTTTTTTCCACCGCACTTTCTCCTATCACTTCCGCACTCAATTCCTAGAGCTTAAAATTTTTCCCCGTCACTCTTCCCTAGAGTCTAGGTCACAAACTTATCTAAGGCCATGATGACCGTATAAAACAAAAATAAGTAATTGTTATACATGGTAATCTATATAAAAACTACAGCTATGAGTCGAAAATTAATACGCTTATGAAGGTAGGCAGAGTTAAATAGAATATGGGTATCCAAGAGCCTGGTAACTTACATATTTTCCCCTTTTTAAAAAAATGCAGAAACATTTTATCATTCAATTTAGATAAAACGCCGAGAGGATGAATTTGATTTTTAGTATTTTTAAGGATACGGGAACACCGATTCTTCCAAATACATTAGATTTGCGCGCTTCAAGCTTCACCACTTGTAATTTTTCGTGTAATCGTCTTCCGTTTACACGGACTATTTATTTTTATATCATGGAATTCCAAGGAAACTCAAATAAAAAAATACAAATCACAACTATAATGCTATGTTGCAGCATTTTCTCCCATAGCACTCTATAACGGACAATTCCCTTAATAGGCTTAAGTTATGCCAGGGTTTAATTTCCTTAAGCTTTCGTCACAATTAATACATGTGATGGTCGCAAAATTGATATTCAAATGCGACGCTTATTAGAGAGATCAAAAGTACGAGTTGTGAAAAGTCTGAAAAACACAAATATTACTTTCCTTATTAGGGAGGCGAAGACGCAAACGATAATGCTGCTACTTATGTCACGACACAATCACAAATAAGGCTTTTCGTATTTCTACTTAAGTGTATCGTCAGGTATTTCGAGACCAGCATTGTTACGGGTTGTTTTTTTCCCACAACAGTTTTGCCAGCTCGTCCTCAGGTGAAGGATGTCGAGGGTTAGTTTTCTCCGCTTTTATATAGTCCGGGCAGGCTGATTTTATGACGCAAAGCAATCGACGAATCAGCGGCCTATCCCGGCGTTGCACTATTTTTTTGCTTAATTATTCTTTTCCAGGCTCCGTGCAAGGGATATCCGTCTTCTCTGTTAAAATTATTGGGAGTTTTCTTTATCTCGATCGCTTCTCTAATTATTCTGAGGAAGTACATCACATCAGGTATTAAATTATTAATTACAATCACCAGCATTGCATACATTGCTGAGAGTTACTATATACCTAATTAATTCTAAAAAAAGAAATAATAATGATCAGTTCCAATGAGCCTTCCAAACCGCTAATTTTTAATATCTACGAAGGAAAAACAATCTCTTGGTTAAAGAGCTGCAACCACATTTCTGGTGTAGCAATTATTTAATATAATTAAGATTTTAAGCTAGGGCTCGACATTTTAAACAGGATCCTAAAGGCAATATACAATTACTCGATCTGAAATATGCCTTATTTCATGTCACGTATTTGTCTCAAATACACTACCGAAATAGGAAGTGAGTAATACTCCTCAAATGATGACTTATAATATCAATAATATAAAACCAATAGTTGAAAGATGAATAGGTCAATGCGTTGGAGGCAAAGCAAGCATTATTGGTGGCTTGATTTCCACGTCACATTATTACGGTATTCGGAATGCTTTACACTGATTCGATTTCGCTGTCATGATCGCATCCCGACTTTCATTTCATCGTTCTCACCTAAAGTCACACATTGGTTGACACAGGACTAAAGCATTGTGAGTAGGAATATGTGGCAAATTATACACTAGATCAGTATCATTGATCTAAAGAAATGGAATAAAATCGAATATCTCTATAAATCTATCCGATACTTCCCCCAAAAATACCCAATCACTGCCGAGAGTGACGTAATATTATTACGATAAAAAAATGGCATGTATTGGATCGTTACTTGAATATATAAATAAAAACTATTTTTAAATTATAAATTGTAAACAGTGAATTTGGTAACTATTTTTATAGTTAATTCTATATGTTTAGCTAAATTGTGTTCATTTATTGAAATTTCAGGTTGATTTTCGGTTTCCCGACATGGCGATAAGGTAATTTTGTAGTTTAACGTAAGAAAACTGAAAATAAAGACAAGGGGATTGATATAAATTGTTATATTAAATCGCTTTGACGCTTAAAGTTAATCAGTCGTTGTAGATGCTTACACTCCAGCTACCACCGCAACCCGGTCCTCCTGTTTCCGGTTAGTTCCGTCCAAACAATAATAAGTCATAAGAGTTCACACACGTGTGGGGTAGAGTACACCAGTTCCAAGCTCCAAAAGTCGATGCCATTTACTTCCTTCTCATTGACTTACACTAAAGATCTCTGTGTGGGCATTAGGCCTGAGAAGAACAGTTTATGGGTGAGAATTAATTTGATGGCCCCGCAGATCATCAATGATGTGGAAGGAGTTGATATGTGAACACTGAAATAACACCCAAGTGTATATGAACGAAAAATGAGACAATAATGGATGAACAACTCAAAAGGTAGCTTTAATAGATTAAGGTCCAGTTTCACCAACAAAGATAATCGTTTTAACTCGGTTAATTTTGAGATTAACCGAGTTAATGTGACATTTCTGTTTCACCAGTACTCCAGTAACTCGGTTTTCGGGCATTATCTCGGTTAATACCTTTTTTTACCGGAGGTTTTCTTCAGGTGAAAGCTTATTGTCCGAGATAATGCCAGAGAAGCAATATGGCGCGCAGACGATTTAATGAATTACTTTTGGATATTACTGACATTGACGAGGCATTAGAGCCCAATTATTGTTATTTAAAGCGATCACTACGTGTATTAAGGAACGAGTTACTTGATTAGAACCCGAAAGCTAGATTTTATTTATCGTGAATTAATATAAGCAACGAAAAACACATTATTATCATTAAAAATTATTTTCTAGTTGATTGTATTGTGTTTACTTTCTGAGTACCTACTTCTGAGTATTAAACACTCCTCTAGCAACATGTAAACTTCATATGCTTTCTACTGACTAGTTTTACATGTGTATGTCACGTGAAACCAGTCTGCTGCAGCCTGTAGAAAATAGTGTAAAAAGACGAATTTCAGAGGTTAACGCAATGCTTGCCTGCCTATAATTCAGGGGATAAATTTACTTTGCGAAAACAGGGAACGGCTTTTGTCTCAGTAAGGTTGACACTATCTATGCACCAATATCAGTTGAAATCTTAGATGGTGAAGCTCGAACCATTTGTTGATTTAAAATGGAATGACTCAATAGTATTTCCCCCCTGAGAAGCCACTACTCTTCGATAAATTGGACCCTTAAATTCGAATGCTGAGATGGTAGACAACGATGTCAATGGACCTTGGTGTACAAGCGTTGACGCGTGTCACAGCTTATCCAGACGATATGATGTGCCCACAGTTGTTTGTAAGAGCAATTGGTATCATCTGTTCCCGATTTAAATGCTCCGTGCCTGTAGACATTCCGCAGTCCTCACATTTCTCCTCTTCAAATTCCCGCTTCCTCACAATCATGTCCTCACTTCTTAGTCGCAGAGTGGCAGTTAAATTGCTTCCCGGATGTATTTTTTCTTTATAAAATGAGTTTGAGCACCTGCGTGAGAGGCGATAGCCCATGGAACAGAGAGACGATGATATTTGGAGTCCTATTGCGGAGTCATCGAAGAGGAAAACCCAGTTCTGAAGAATGGTGTTCAAGTACAATCTCACGTGTCTGGAAAAACGTCGTTGATTCACGGACTGTAATCAAATCACACTCCAGGTAAGCTACTCATATCCTCAATCCCCACGAAGCAGTACCGCTACCCTCGGATTATAAGTTTCATTCCGTTCAGAGATGTTATTCGAGAGCCTGGTCGTTTTTCCTCTCCTTGAGCACGCATAATACGCCCCCCAGCTTCTGTTCCAGAGGGCATCGTCCAGACATTCCTCCCCCGTCGCCTGATCTCCGATTGAAGATGATAGCAGCACCGCGGCTCTGGAGAGAGGGACGATGATCTCAATTTTACGCGTGAATGAAGTCGTTTGTCTTCATGTTCCCCTCATTCCCTTCCTCTCTCTCGCCCTCCAACCCCATCCCCCGTCCCAATACCTCCCCCCCACACTCGGACACCTCCTTCCTTTGTTCCCGCCGCACATAAGTACTCATCCCTGCCGAATCCCTCGCGAGATTCCGTTCCCATCTCCACTCCCTCTCTACCCCATCCCCCCGACTGCAACTCTTCACATTCCCGGCCTTCCAACCTATCCAGCTCCAGCACCAGACCTCTTCCCGCCCCCCTCTTGCCAGTCTCCGCTCACTATCCCCGCTGTCCATCGCAACATCTGCTAGAGCTGTTTAAATACAATGGAGAAAAAACATTGGACGTAATGAGGAAGAGCGAGCAGGAGAGGAAGAGTGGGAGAGGAATAACTTTGGAGAAAAAAACATTTCTCTCAACCCATGCGTTAGTCTTCTCTCCTCTCTTCCTCTGCGTCACTCCCCCTCCCTTCTCTTCAACCCCAAATCTCGCCACCACTTCCGCGTCAAGCGCATGAGCACGGCTTCAGCCGAGGGGTAGTCCATAAATTATGTAACGCTAAATACGGGAAGAGTCGAGACAACTGTTATGTTGTACTATCGATAGAGGGGGACGGTCCAGTCTCACGTTACGTTGAGAGATAAATATACTATGTATTTATCTTGTGTGACCGTATATATCTTGCGGGTGTATATTGTTACACTATCAGTTATTGCTTACACAAAAATAATGATGATACATAACAATATTGTGGATGATACTAGTAATGAAAAATTGGTAGCGTGTTTACAAAGAACGTCTGGTTTAGCATTCACAAAGAGATATTAATATAATTATGTTAATACGGAGGGGCTTAAAAAATACTACAGAGCATTTTGGGTGGGAGCGTTGTGAAAAAATAAAAAATCAGCGTTACATATTGTATAGATGGCTCTAGAGGGGAATCTTATCAGTTAAAAGTATAAATATCAAGGCGAATAAATAAAAAATAAATATTTATATTTTCTCTCCCATCTCAGGTAAATATTTGTCAGCATTTTCGTCCAATTATGATTGTCTTGGTGAGTTCCTGCACAGTTGTTCTATCCTTCCTTCTAAATTACTAACCGTTTGAAATTTCTGTCGCCTAGCGATTCAAATTGGTGTGGGGATTATAGTGCTGATATTCTGTCAAAGGTGCCTGGAAAAAATTTCAAGTACAGTACTCCAATCATCAAAGCAGATGTTAAACGGTGGACACATGAGCGCTTTTTGCTGAGAATAGGATACTGCCGAAGCCAGTTTCATTTCGCTTAATTTTTCCTCTTTTCCATGTAAAACACTATATCTACTTAGGTAATTACGCACGTAATTAAATCGGTTTGAGCTGGTAAATGACCTTAGCTTTCGCTCATCTCATCCAAAGAACTACGATTACTTCTTTCTCGCCTTATTCCACAAAAGTAAAGCAATCAGATGGTAAAATAACAAATGCAAGACTCTTTAAAATATCTAGGTATAAAATTCGGGGCATGCAGGATACCTTAAAAATATGCTAGCGTGTTTCAGCGCCCAGTATAAAATAACATATGGAAGAGATACTGCAATATTTTAATTCTTAAAGAAATTTCAGTTTTGCTTAACAAAAATAAAGAATGAAATTATAAAAATTTATTAATTTAAATTTCATGCGTAGGTACATAACTGCGAAACTGACCAGTGAAGAAAAGGGAAAATTGCCAATCAACATTTTGCCAATTAAAAGTCAATGCAAAAACAACTAATATAACTTCCATAAATAAAAATTATAATGGACAAACGAAATGTTTTAATAATCTTAGGTATACTTTGTATTTGCCAATTTAAAAGTTTATGTCAAAGTTTTGGACTGCGACCAACAAATGACGTCAAAGACGACTCGATAATTATGAGTAATAGTAAATTAATTGATTATCTGAAAATATTTTTTAAATTTATATTATGCATTGTAAATGTAATGACATTTTTCTCTAATGCCGAGAGAGATTTGCTTGTTGACAAAAATTATTTTCAAGCCTACGAAACGAATTTGACCAATGCGGTACATTTTCTGGGAGTCATCACCATTAAGGACAAACCTGATTTCGCGAACATACTACCTGATCCGGGACGACTGAATGCCTCATATAAATGAACGATTTTTCTTGACTAATGAAACCTAACGTTCTCTCTCGGGAGAATTAAATAAAAAGCATCTAATTCAATTTGCGTTCGTTCTAGGACATGATAAACGACCAACAGCTTGGTCTTCTTTATTAGTAGCATCGATACAAGCCCTTTAAAATTTCATATATCAACAATTTTTAGTCTCCCTAAGAATCTTATTTACCGTATCTCATTATGTTAACAAATTCTGCTCCATTCTCTCCCTCTCTCGTCATTGCTTTCCCCTTGATCTCAAATTCAAAGATTACATTACCTAAACCGCCCTCCTGATTTTCCAACTTCTTACGTTGCCGTACCTAGCAATTCTACGTTCGTCTCACTCTCTATGTAGCTTATCCTCTTCTCCTTTTAAAAATCAGCCTGATGTATGTGAAACAGGTTCAGAAGGATGTTAAAGAGAGGAATTACGTTAATATGAAGAGGTTGGCCGATAGAAGAATCGAGTGAGGAGCTGCGTCAAACCAATCCTAGGATTGTTGATCAATAATGAGTCTAATATAGGGATATGAGAGGTATAATTGGCGTGAAAACGCTGAAAATTGTATATTAGCGTAGAGAATCGGAATATCACCATAATAAGAAAATGTGAAAACGATTTACCATACTGAGATTTGAGCAAAAGCGTTCAACAGATTAAGAACCTAAAAGCACCTTTTCAGGCTATAATTTGCCCTTGCAGTGACTAGGTTAAGTGCATATTACGCAAAATCTATAGCGTTCCTAACATGAGACGATTAAAAGGGTTATATTTAGGCCACGTAGTTTATAAAACGGTTTTCATAAAACAATTAGGAAATCCATATTAAATAATAATGAAGAAATGGAAAAGACCGGCTTTGATATTACCTTTTACATTTCACTGCACATACAAAGACTGAATATTATGCATTAGTGGTGGTACGTTGGCGATGGCACATATTGTGTTAAGTAATGCTACTTAGATGCCGTGAAATCAGTGGTGAAAGAAGGAAATGGTGAATGGAATAGGTGAGTATTTTTTACCTCAGGGCATAGAGTATTTTCTACATATATTACAAAACATCGTTTTTATCACTTACCCTACCACCTATAATGCTCCGTAACATCTTCGAAGGGATACCCTTCCTCCTGAGTTACGCAACTTTACCAATTGACGCTTTCTCTTTATTGAATTATGAATTATGTCTACTTTCTTCATCAATAGTTTTTTTATTTAACATCACTGTTATTTATTCACTAATTACTGATGGTACAGCCCTTAATATTTTAACTATAAATAAATATGTAATGTGTTTTCCCCCCGAAAGCTGTACACCCCTCGTTGTCAATAGTGAATCGTAGCAGTTGGCCAGGCTTCTTGGCGTAATTTGTGTACGACCCCTAATTAGACTCTCGCCTGCTTGGTAGTCGGGAAACACTTTATTAGACCATACATTTGGAGCATGCTTTTTATACACATTAAGGGATTGACGATCACAATAGCTTGTTAGAAAAGATTTGAAGAACTGAAAATGTGGTGCAATGACGAATGATGAAGATAAATATACGCACAATTGGATATAGGAGTAGAGTAAGAAAAAATAGAAGGTTGATTGAAAATTTAAAAAAGTCAGGATAATCTAACTAGCCCCATCTTTAGGCATGAAAAATAAAAAAAGAATGACAAATGAAGGACTCGCATGAAACATATAAAGTGAGTAGTTGAAAGATATGAAAGAAAGGTGTTCTTGAACTGGTTAACCTATAGGAGAATTTAATAGGGGTGTCGGCAACCTGAAGTTAGGTTTACATATCATGTGATGGCTACATGATTATGAGAGTGAGATATAGAAAGCAGTCGCGTCTGCCTCCAGGCATTTTAATACTGCATCCTGAGGAAAATTAAGAGTAGGTTAATATCCATGGATAATTCTCCGTGACCTGGAAAAGTCATGCAGCTGCCGTGATGGATGGGTTCACGGACGTCAGGCTTGATTTTTTCCCAGGAGCAGTGTTATTATATTTTCCGCAACATTGCCGAGTAATTTACTATTTTAATTCCAGGAGCAGTAAGCAAGCACACATTTGAAACACAACCTATTCATAAAACAACCTTCCCTGAGAGAATTATATGGGCGAGAAAAATCATAAAGTCACCTGCTAGTACCACGAGTAATAACCAGTAACTTTCATGGCTTCCTCATGGCTTTCACCTAAGCGATTAGTTTTTGGTTTAATTGATCTGAAACAAAAATTTATTAATGACCTCACCTCGTTAATATGCAAAAGGATCAATAAATAGATTTGCAGGCCCGAGAGTTATCATCTCAAACATCATAAGTCAATAATAAGGATAAAAAATGGTGGTTTGACGCAGCTCTCCACTGAATTTTCCTATCGGCCAACCATCGCATACTTACGTTATTCTTCTTCGTCACATCCTTCATCGCCCGCTTCATACATATCCTCCGAAGCATTCCTTTTCAATTCATCTCGTTCACTTCTACCTCGACTATTGTCTCCGTTTAGACCGTATCGGTTAGCGATTAGCCGTTAGCCGTTCGGTTATCACTAGCGGTTGCCAGTTACTGTTGCAGTTGTTGGTTACGGTTAGTGGTTTGTTTTTTTTTTTTTACCATTGCTCTTATGGGATGACGTACTAATTTTGCATTTTATACCTCAATGCGTCCAACCGTTGAGTGCTGGTTGACCCTGATTGGTCGACTATACAACCGCAACCGGCAACCGCTAGTATAATACAGCAATAATTTCTCAACACATGGCCATTTAAGTTGTCCCGTCTTCTATTCAAAGTTTTCTGCGTGCATCCCTTTTGACCCACTCCCCTCAGACTTCTTAGTTAATAACTCGGTCGTTCCATTTTATCTTCATAGTTCTTCTGCGGAACCATATTTTGTCCTTCACTATTTGTTGCTGTTACCGCCTTTCTGAAATAAAGTAGTTTGGCCAGATTTCTATCCATCACCTCCCATTCCCATCATTTGACCTCCCTTCGCTCTAAAGCGCCCGTAAGCTCATGTAAAGACATGGAAAAGCACAGATGTGTTGTGATTGGCTTCGGATAGTCGCAAAATAAGATTGTGTTTCTTCCACAAAGTGGGAGTGAAGAATCTGACATTTTGAGAGTGGTATAGGGTAGCTATCTGAGTTGCTCGGTGAGGAACATTGTAAAAGAAGGACCTTTTTCGATACGTTAAGATGCTAAGATTCTCTTGTCGCCTTTCTTTAAGAAGGAGCTAATTATGACGCTGTTTTGTCTCTCAATCCTTCTTCCTTTCCTTTCCAATTTCATTTTTACTCATTTCTTCAAGGTATGAAGCACCTTTAAGATTTGGGCAAACTTTTTTAAGCAATTGATGATTTCATACGACACAGAAAATTCATCTACACGATACCCTGCAAGCTACCGCGAGAATTCGTGAGAAGCCATAGTCCTAAGAGCGTGTGCTACTGTTATATATCACTTATTTAAAAGTTCCCTAATGATAAACCATTGACATTTTCATCTACGGAAAAAGTAGCATGTATGTATAATAGCAAAAATGTAGTCCATAAATTATATAATGCCTGTATAGTGCCCAAGAATTTCAGTTACGTTTATGCAATCCCAGGTTTTTTTTAAGAAGAACGCCACTATAAGGGAGTCAACCAAAGGAAATTGTCGTAATGTGCTTTTTTTAGTATTTTTTCAGTCATCGTTTCGTTCGGGGAACGGTTAATAACCTCAAAACAACATATTCACTTCGCTTTATTTTAAAAATAAACGTCTGTCTCCGTAGCAATATGGAACCTATACCATGCAGTGACGTCAGAAGGCATTTCAGGTCACGCGACTTTCGTCAATTTTCGGCAACATTTTGATTGCATTTAATAATCTTTATGTCTGTCATAGAAAATTTTGGCTCAAATATTTGAATTCGTGAGAAAATTTTGCATCAAGTACATTATTAATCTTCGAGAAACAAATTTCATGCATACTCTCCATTGTTAAGCACTGCATGATGGTTAATATGGTAAGCAAATCAACTACACTTCCTTCAATAATGACTTTTCCTCACGTCTGCGTACTGAATGGTCGACACTTGAAGCTCTTAAACGTTCCGCTGTCCTTTGTTCTTCCTCCGGCCGCTCTCACACTCATTCCTCCCATTCCTCTCCTCCAAAGGGCCCAGCAATCTTCCGCAAACCCCCGAGTTTCCGCTCTCCTCCTCGACGCATTTCTTCGAGTTTACCTTTAAGGAGAGCTCCCGTGGGCTTTTTAAGCTTTTAAGATGGTAAGCGCTCAAGAATTCAGCTTGATCTTCTCCCCTTGCTACGCACGAAGATGGAGAGCGATAGAACTCTTTCTCCTCCTCATGAAGTGTTCGTTCTCCTTGGAGTAGTGAGAGAAAGTGAGAGCGAGGGACACTGATGGAAGGGTAAGTAATAATTCGAAGCAAGGGTGTCCATCTCCACGTCCATAAAGTGGGTTATAACCCAACATGCTTGAACGAACGCTGTCTTCACTGCGACCCCAGATTTAACTTGTTTAAATGACCCATGATTTTGAATGGCTCACTTAAAACCTTTGAGATGAATTCCTTTGCCTTTATTATTTTTATTTTGAAACGATTTGATGAGAATATTACGTGAGTTCCTTGACTCTCGGTATTGATTGAATAAAATTTAAATCTTATTCATAATTTTTAAGGAATAGTTCGAAAATGGTAAAATGAAAATATTAAATACTTTTTGGGGAATATTCCTTTTTGTGCGCAAAAAAATCCAAATTGAATGACGGAGCGATACGCAACGAACGCGTATCGCTTATGAGAATTTGCATTCCAAAACTGAAAATAGGTCGATGGTCTTCTCCGCAGGGATCTAGGAGGAACTTGATTTTATACTACGCAGTAGTAACGCTAACGCTGAAAATTGTATATTAGTCTTTTTAATTAAAACTGTTTCAAAGCACATTTGATTCCGATATTAAATTTATTATGTTATTTCTGTTTTCTCATTACTATCATCTCCTAATTTACTGTGACAATGAGGTAGCCCAGTGAGTAGAATATTATGCAATAATTGAGTTAGTAGAACTAGTAACCAGAGGGTCCATGTTTTATTCTGGCCTTTGAATTTGTTCAGCAGAGCTAAAGCTTTGTCATTTTATAGATAGGCGCCAATACTTACTAGGAAACCACTAGGGGTATATTGAAAGAAACTGACACCACTACTCAGATATATCAAATTCACACGCCGTTTGACGCAGGCTCTTCAAACCTCTCCAATCAGACAAACCTTTCGTTTGATTTGTTTTAAATCTCTGTGACATATTGTTTTTAAGTCCACTCCTTTTAAAAGAATAGCTAGAAGGGGAAGAATGAGTGACGCAAATCACCTCGTTGTGGACGCACCTTTATGAAAGCACTACTTGTACTACTGAATACGCGATATTTAGGAACCAAACAATTTCGGCCTCAGTGTAGAGAATTTTAGCTTATGGAGAAGCGTTTACCCTTTTCCGATCACCAACTTTTGTTATTTTGAAGGTTAATAAGAGATTTTTATGTGTCGTAACGCTTATTGACCCTTTTTTCACACCATCTCCCCTCAAAAACGCTCTTTAATATTTTGGCCTAAATTTCGCCTTAGTAAAGACCTTCAATCCTTACCTCTACAATTGTTTACGCTGCCAAAGAGCAACCTCTTTTACGTAAATAATTAAATAGACATTCTTGATCAATAACTTACATATATCTCAACCCTCCCTCGTGAAGCAATGCTACATAAATAAATAAGTTAAAACATCAGGAAACCATGCAATGTGAGCAACATAAATGAGTGGGTGTAATTAAGAAAGAAGCGATGGGGAGTATACACAAGCTGAATAACAGAAAACTGCCTAAATTACAATGTCAAAGACTGAATTAATAATCTTATAGCTACAGCTACAGTATTTATGCGTTCTTCACATAAAAGCTGCAGCCGGAGAGTACATGTCCTAATGTCTCCGGGTGGCTTTACAACGCTTTGTCATGAAGAGGGGGCGACGGTACACGAGCGTTTAGATGACACCATCTTGGCACGTGAGGACGAGTTACTTGGTTTTGGAAATCAGACCAGCGAAAGCGAGAAGGCAAACGTGAGCTCCTTCGATAGCTCATGCATTTTTAAGTTTTGGTAATAAACTTCCGCCCATGAGCTTCCCGGTATGATTGTGAAGCAGGGTCTGTTGCTCCGCTTTCTGTATTCCGAGCTTCAACACATCTTCCCTTGGCAGCAGATGAAAATGTCTCTGGTGTTTCGCCAGAGGTGAGGTCCGATTCCAAACTGATTTTAGAGATGGTCAACATCGTCTCCTTTTTCCCCTGTTTAGGTTTTGCAACTCGTTGATATTCCATTTGATGGATCTTAAGTTTTATAGCAGTGTGAAAACCACAAACATGTCATGGCAAAAACCTTGCTCTTTTTTCTCTCCCTTTTTTGCTTTTATTGTTATCCACAAAATTATTATTTAAATGAAGAATCAGCTATTGATGTAACCTCTCCCCAATATAAAGGAAGGATGGACACATCTCAATTCAATAGAGTCTCGTAACCATTGCCCCCTTATCCCTTTAGCGTGCCATTATATATGGACATCCCCTTAGGATATTATATATACGTATTATATAGCAACCCAGTCAGGCGTCTCTGTTATTTGCGGATTATGCTTTCGTAGAGGGTAATCTTCCAAGCAATGAGATCCTCCATAGACCAGCGCCAGAGGAAGAATGAACGATTACCGTTCCAAGGTTGCTGAATGAATGAATTGATGTTTCAAATGAGCGCGCTCGGTTCCGACTCTCTCACGGTGAAGAGAGAGAGAGAGGATGTCATGTCATTCTTCTCTTCTACCCCGAGCCCACTCGAGAGAATGCTAACGTCTGCCTCCTCCACACATCCATCACCGCAACCGCCCGTTTCTCACGCCAGTCAGCCACCACTCCGACGCAATGGGCGCGCCCATATTATTGTCGCTAAAATATACAATTAGCCATCCCGCGTGTAAAATGATCTTGAATGGGATGTAAAGTTGGTGGGAGAAACTGGAAGGGAAACCAAGATCATGGAGGATGTTTTTAGGTGCAAAAATAACACCTGAATGTGGTTCTGTTTGAAGTCATTAGTTATTGCAAGTCTGCAGTCCACTTTAAGAAGACTCAGATCTGGAGGAAAGTTGTACGGATGGCATTGAAAGGGAAGAAGAAAGGGATTGCGAGAATTGTTGTGTCGGCATTAGCCTGCTCTTAACGAAATGTGCTAAGACCTCTTTATGTCTCTAACGACGGGTGGAGTGATAAACTTAAACCCACCTTTCTTCGAACCAGAGTAGAAATTCCTGCTATATTTCCACCGTGTATCTTACCTCGTATCAAAGACTTGGCAGCATCAAAGTACTCTTGCCACCCACCCATCTCTCTACCTCATTCTAGTTGGTGAAGGAAGAGCTCACGAAGTACTAAGCCTAACAGTGTGTGGACTGGATCAGGACATATCACCTGTTCCTTGCATTAAACCTCATGTGGCTTACCTAGGATTTCTGGTTCCCAGTAGATCACTAAGTTTGGCTTTATCTGGATGTGCTGAAAGGCTTCTCCCTGGGCTTGAATACGGGATCCTCGCTTAGTAGTGCAATGCTCTACCTATTAATAATGATAATGTTTATTATGTTCAAGGATTCACATCCCCTATGAACAGTAGTAAATAAGAAATGTTACAATACAGCTCGCAGTGTGATATAACAAAAAATTGGGATGGGATACACTATTGATTATGAGGGTCAAGAAAAGCTATTAAGAAGATGATAGGGAAAAGTTTGCTATGGTAAATTATTTTTTAGGACAAAACAGAAGAAATAGTTTGAACAGATTAAGGGAATACGGGAGATGTGAGGAAATATAGTGGGTGGGGTACACCTCAGATGTGTTCCTGGGTACAGAAATCACCATAGATAGTCTAAATGGGCGAGCAAATGAGGAAAGAGCTGCACTTGAACACACCGCAATGGTACACAATGAAAAAACGTACATATTTGTCATCAACTGTAGTAATATTGTTATTAATCAATTCTGCCAAAAACTCCTCTCTCCTCGCATCTGAGTAAACTTGGCCACTTAGAAAGGGCTGATGATTTATGTGAATTCAAAGTACTATATGTCTCCGTCATAATGGAGACAAGACTACAAGATAATGGAGACATACTACAACGAATTTTGTCTAATTTTTCATATTAATAATGCTTAGAGACAAATATTAACAGAAGAGTGTTAAAGATTAAATGATCGGCTATGAGTATCGAAGATGATATTAGACGAATTGAAGAAAAATCCTAGTGGAAATGGTGAAACGAGAACAAAAAAAGCCTAAAACCATGAGACCCGATTTTCTCATGAAGACAGTTCTAGAGGGAGAAATAAAAATATATCTTAGATGGAGTATATGGCGCAAGAGTTAAATGAAAAATAGAATAATTATATAACATATAACCACTTTTTTTCATACGCAACCCTCCACACCAATTCTTCCTTGAGATAATTATGCTACATTGAAGAGCCCGGCATGTTGGAGAACTGGGTGAAGGGTCGCGTCAAAATAACCTTCATCACCTCATCATGAGAATCATCACCTTTATCATATGAGAAGAATATGTTATGAATGTAATAATATTCATGGTATCCTGTCTTTCTGATGATAATGAAAAATTCAATACAAAAAGGAATAAAATAGTGTTTATAAATAAAATAAGCATAATACAAAAATGAAGAGGGTTGAAATCGGAAAAAAAGGTCAGTGACAACCCATATACTAGGATACAAGCATAGTATTGTAGTGCGAGCTTGTATTCTAGCATACTAGAATACAAGCAGGTCTATCCACAAGTGGTCTATCCACAATCCTAACAATATTGGCAGAAAACAGAAAAATAACTTAGCTATGAATGCTTGAATACTTTACTATAAGGTGAATTTAATTAAGTATATAAATTTAATTTAGCAATGATATCCCGGTTTGTAGTAATGTAAATAAGTTTTAGATCCTTGATATTAATGAATATCTGTTGATGGCTTGCCTCCTGCCACACTCGCGCAATGCCTTGTGGGGCATTGAGTAGATGTGGATGTGCACTACTAAAAACACTCCTTCTCCTCGCCACTGGCCTAAAGAGTTCTTATCCTTAAGTTTTTCTGCTCCCTGCCCTTCGGCCCGCTTCTCCCCTCTTCATCCTCTCCTGTGCTTCAACGCCCGGAGGAAACCCCTAAGTGGTGTGGGGACTTTCTGAACGGCGGCGGTCGCCCATGAACAGACGGATCAGCGATGAAATTAGCCTCGTCAGACCCTTCTCTCCCCCAGTCCATTGGCCATTGACTCCATTGATTCTCACCGTCCCTCGAGTTTTACCTACCTTCAGGAGCATCGATGTCCGCGATACCGTTTCAACTCAAAGCGTAAAAATTGTTAGAGGATAGTCAAAAACTAGTGACGATTGACTTCAACATTTAGCCATTATTATCATAAAACCATTATTTTAACATCCATTTTTAGAACGGATCGATTGAATACTCATTGGTTCCATACCCATTCTAGCGATCATAATGAAAAATCATTTTTTTTTCTATTTTACTTCGTCTCAATGGTTACAAAAAGTTCTATAGACTACCTACGTGAATATTATTTCGTTGGATTCTAATGCAATAAATTCCTATGTATTAGTTTTTGTCTTGTTGCAGCCTTCCTTAGAAGCCCTTTCGTTGAAAAATAAAAGGGCCATTAAGGTGTCACGATTTGCAAATGGGAAGCCGTCAAAATTACGCAAATCCTTAAAAGTAAAAGAGAACGTCAGCTCTTCTTATTATGAGGGAATTGGTGACAGCAGGGTACAAGTTTAGACGGAAAGAAGGATTTGAAAACTTTGTATGGCCCACAAAACAGATTTTGTGCGTACGACCCAGGTTTCAATGCATATACCTATCAGAGAGTAGGTATATTGTATCATCTTCAGGTTTAGCATCAATAATAATAGCTATAGTAGCATCAAAACCGAGTTGTACGCATTAAATCTGTCTTGTAGACCGTAGTGTATTCGTGGTTTCTGAAATGCAGAGGTTCCTCATAGTATATCCTAAAATCATTAGCTATATTACGGTAAAAGTTACTTCAACTGCTACGATATAGTATTGTTAAGTGGGATGAATACGGTAACGCATACATTATTATCTCCAAGAGCATATTGCCATATATGCTCTTGGAGATTGCATACTGGCGATCTTTTTCTTTCAAAAAAATCAGTTGAACTAAGACGTGATGAAATCCTATCGAGCAACATATTCTGGTTGTAAAGTAGGTAAGTTCATCATTCGTATCTCCCGGTGCGGACTGCATCCCTCAAATTTTTGAACAATGAAGGTTTTAATAGTACAATCGAAGACCAGTTCGAGCCAGGGGAAGACTAGAAAATCTAGAGATAGAAATGCCTGGAATTACCCTCGATATTTTGGTATCAGGGAAATGGAGTGGCCTGAAGCACGAGACTACCAGAGTGGAAGATCATATACCCTGAATTTCTGAATAGAAATTATAACAATGCTAAGAACTGCGTGTTTAGGGATACCTATATCATAACTAAACGTGGTAACGATGAAGATACCGAGACTATGGATTAAAATTGGATCCATGTGTGCCTAGTTCCAACATAGGGTGCATTCTACTAAAACAGCAATCTCCTCTAAGAAGAAAACGGCACTTTGGAGGTAAGGTAAAACCATAGAGAAAATATAACATATAATAATAGACACATTGAAATCTAACCATAGATTCTTAATATTCTTCTATTACAAAAATGTTTCTTAATATTCTTCTAAACTATCCATTTAGATCTAAATTTAATGTAACACTGATGGTTTTCCACAATATCTTCCGTTTGTCACTGAATTTCAAGTAGCTTCTCATTGCGTCTCCATATTTTCCTTTCTTCATTCTGTAAAATTCTTCATTGACCCTCCCAACCATGTTATTTTGTAACTTATCTATGAGTAACTTATCTGAGAATAATGATTACCTACTATTAATCGAGTTGTTTTAAATACTGCGAAGCATGCATCGAAAATAGTAAGCAGGCATGAATACAATACGAAAGGAAGAGATTACGTGCGTCAGAAATATGATTTCTAGCATTGAAAAACATTTAAATAATGTGGAAACGACAACACTTTGGTACATGAATAAAGATGCAAAGTGAAGGGATGTGACCGAGAGGACAAAAATATATCTTTTAGAGCCAACGTTGAATTATACGACTGATTACGACGCTGAGAAAACTATTTTTTTCCTACATTCATCGTTATAATTCACATATCAGTCTCCTTCCTAAAGGTGTTTGCGGTATGTAGCTTGAATGATATCGTCATTCCTCGCAGATATAGAGGAGTCTCCATTTACAAGCATTCGCTTCTTAAGAAGGTTAGCGGTTGATTTCAGCAGACGTTGTCTCCGGGATCATTTGCATAACAGGGTGGGTGGGCAATTAGAGCAAGGTACACACCTTCCTTCGGAATCAACTCCACGGGCATCCAGGATTTTCATTTGCATACCCTTCACTCCGTTCCCTCTTACAAGTTGGAACATTCAAAAAGGCTCAAATGTTGATTCTATTTCCACTGGTTACCCCTTAAACTACCTTATCTTTGTAGCTTCGCCACACTATTATGCATTTCTTCGTAAAAGCACCGCTCTTTCAGAACGTCCCACGCCATACAGTACTCTTATGCCTTTCTTCTCTTGAGGGCATTATTCCAAAATATCCACCTATGGACTGTTCTGTAGTAATAATAATAATAATAATAAAGTGCCTTTATTCGGGCAAGGTGAACCTCAAAATTGCCTATTTAGAAATGCCTCTCCGAAAATGATTTTGACGTTCTGCCAAATGATAAAAGTTATGTGCAAATCATAAATCATAATCATAAGGATACTGAAATTGTAAAAAGGGTAATATTAAAACTTCAAAACACTTGCTCCAATTATCAACTGGAGGTGCTTTAACCTCCATATTGACTCAAATCTTTCCTTCCTGATACCAGAGTTTTTTATGAGAGAGAGAGAGTTATCAAAACTTTGCCTTTGATCAAGTTCGGGTGGACGAGGAATCCAACTATGGATCTCTTGTATTGTCAGTTCAATGCATAGATCACTACGCACGTCCTACAAACAAATACATTCTTGCATGAAACCATTGGAACATGTTCTCACCCTCCATTACGGTCCATTCACTCTTCCTCCGTTAAGGGCAACGCAAGGGTGGTGCCTAAATCCTCTTTATTCTCGTTCCTTTCCCTTTCAACTCCATACTAACACATTTTGTTCTGATTGGTGGTGCCTTAAAAGGCGGGTAAAACCACTTTCGTGAAATGACACCCTTCACATACTGTGTAATTGCACTTCAAATTAACCATATTTATTATTGAGAGAAAAAAGAGTTAATTAATATTTAGGGTGCCCAAACTGATAAGCTTATGTCACACCTTCCTATGTCAACCCTAAGCCAAATCCAGAGACAAGCACGCCTCTGCCTGAGGCAGGTTTCGAACCCGCAGCTTCTGGGTTGTGAGGCCGGTAGTAACTATCTATAAATTAATATGGATGAAATATTTAGTTTCCTCGAATTGTAAATTCACAACGGCTCATTCCCTAAACAATATTTCTCACTCTTCCTTCCTTCCTCCCTCTCGGCGCTACAGCTCACGGTGAGGTTTGACCTGCTGCACAATCCGCCTCCACTGGCCTTTGTTGTCCATATTCCCCCTCAGCCTTCCACTTTCATCTTGCCGAGATATTCATAAACATTATCTATTTATGTCAGCCTGGGTCTTCCTCTCTTCCTTGGCGAATTTATTTCCCCATATAACATTCTCTTTGGCATGTCAGTCTTATTCATTCCTTGAATATGCCCTAACCACTCTAATCTCTGAGTCTTTATGAACCTTGCTATATCTTCTCCTTTAGTTATTTTATTTAATTCATCACTGTAACGGATTGGGTACTCACCATTTATAAATAAATCCTTATATATTCCTAAGTATTTCTCTTTCAAATGTTCTCAGAGTAGTATCTTCTTTTAAGGTTAAGAACCATGTTTCTGCAACATGTATCACTACTGGTCGTATCAATATCACTGTGTAACATTTCTCACTCTTAAAGAACATATATTTCCCACCTCTCTACTTCCTATGCTAACTGCCTTTTCCTTTCCTCAAATAAACATGAAATAATTCTAAAAATACCCTTTCCGTTACGAAGTGAAATTAAGCCTTGAACTTGTACTAGTAACATTTGCTAGTGTACCGATAAATTCAACTCCCTCTCCCTGTCACTTTGTCCAAAACATAAGAATCGCGTTCCTTTCGCTCAGGCGTTGCACGATATGCATTGTGTTTAAGCGCACGTTCATCTACGACCCTCGACGTCTCAGACCAATATAGACAGCAATATCAGCCCTCTTTACTTTCACCTCAATCTTCCTCCCTCCTCCTCCGATCCAATCCATCCGTTCTCACAGTGCTTCTTCTCTCTCCGTCTCACACAACCCATTTCACCGCCTCGTAATTCTCTCCCCCACCCCCTCCCTCCAGACGTGACCTCCCCCTCCCCCGCCCCTTGCCCCTTTCCGCCACCCTCTCTCCCCGCATACCGCGAACCTACCCCTCGTACACTCCCCCACCCCCCTCCGCCCCACTCGAGCGGCCAAGTTCATTGTCCATCGGGGTCAAGACCACTGGCAGAAGGAAGAGGCTGAGTGAGAGAGGGCGTAATAGGGTGGAGGGGGGGAGGTTTGAGGTGAGGAGGACGTCTTCTCTAAGCGGAATGAGGGAGGGGTTGGCTGCTGCTGCATGAGGAAGGGGATGAGGAGGAATGCGGGAGGTGGCTCGTGTGAAAGCAATCGAAAGGGAGTGGAGGACGGGAGACGGAAGTATTTGCGTCTCGGGAGCGTGGCATACCGTGATACTTCACAAGTACCGAACCACTATAGCAGGGGTTCCCAAACTTTTTTGTACTACGCCCCCTCCTGTTAAAATGGAAACCTTCCACGCCCCCCTTCACAGTAAATTTTGTGGGCATGTGAAAAAAACAAGTATTACGTTGAAAACAAAACATTTATTTTTACTATCACAAAATTAACATTATAAGTTTCAATTTAAAGAAATACTGTTAAGAGAAAAACATCGACAAAAAGCTATATATTTATGCTATAAAAGAGTTTTAAACAAGTGGATTGTTCAGTTTTCTAAACATCAAGGTTGATTTTAAAAATCTACAACATAAAATTAGTTAAAGAAATGTATGGATTTTATTTACTTAGAGATTTTTATTTTTAACTAGTCTCACGCTCACGCCCCCCCCTAACATGTCTTCCCCCTCCCCCCCCCCCCCCCAGTTTGGGAACCCCTGCACTCTTGTATCCCTGTACCGAACACTCGCTCTTTTCCGGGGATCGGGCTCAGACGGCAGCTGCGTAGTAGCGTCAACTGGCGGATCATGGGGGGCGCCCGACAACTCACGGCAGGGTACGAATCATTGGAATCTCTAACCTTGCATCACAAGAGATGATATTGTGAATGTCAACAAAATAATATACTCCGTGAAGGAATGCTTCGCCTCTAATTACTAATTTTCCAAGAAATATTCTCTTTTCTAAAATTCTAATAACTTACTAATTTAAATTGTATCTAACACATAATTTCCCTCACGGCTGAGCTTAAAGCCACCGATTGTGTCAACCAGGTTGCAAATGATGGGTCGACGATTATGATGATGATGATATCATTTTCAAGTATATATAAGTGTTTAGGAACTTGATAATTTTTTATGTATCTACGAGGGATTATTGGAAAGAAATTGCTTTTACAGTCTCAATCATGCCCCAATAAAATGTCTATCTATCTATCTATTTAACATTTTTCCTTCAGATAGTAATTGAAGTCAAGGATTAACTCATTATATTTTATACATATTTTAAATAGAAAAGTTATCGATAAGGGGCATACACAGGGTGGAAATGGTACAAAACTGCAACAGCGACAGACGTACCCTGAAACCTACACATCAAAATCAACCTGAGGTGGATGCAGATACCCGTTGAATGGTAAATGCCACCATATATAGATAAACCGCTATTGGTCGGACAAGGACAAGGTAACGGTAAACTACTGCGTCAGCAGAAACCAATTCTTCCATAAAGCTCCAACGGCTTCATTGTTTAATACTGTCATATGGAAGAAGTTCTGACCGTGAAATAATCTCTACCCACACGTACTCATTCACTTGCAAGTATCCGCAAGGACTGTGGCAGGGGGTGTCAGGGTCTTAATAAGGTACCTACAAGCATAACAAGGTAACTTCACACAATTCCTTTTTTCATAATAGCTACTTCCCTAACTATATATCGTTATTGTTTTTAAATTACCATCAACCCAAATTACAGAATTTCACAAAAATCTAAGTTGTCTTTGCCTTTGATAGGTATAGCAGATAATGTGTGGTTCTGTGATTACGACTACTAGTGGGAACGATATCTGCCGAAGTAGATTGAATTCTATGTTTAACAAGCCATTAACCCATCATTTTGCTCTATCTTTCCTTGAGGGTGTCGGGTTAAAGGCCGCATCTACTATACATAAGTTTAAGGGATGTAATATTCGCAGGGTGGGTTTTTACATTTATGAATACAGTTATTTGTGTCCACTTACATTAAAAAATTATCCGAACCAAAGGCAAGTAAACGAAGTTAGGCTTTTGAATGTAATGCATAAATACGTAAAATAATAGAATTATTTACGATTGTGTATGCAAGCATTGTATTTGAAGTGACACCATCATTCACATGTGGTCAGCCGCCTATTTGCAGTAGCCTAACCAAGGGACATACGCTGCGAGAATTACCCTCTCTATTGAAACCTACCCTTTGACCTATCCGGCAGGCATGGGTGTCCTCGTCTGAGGAAATTAGCCGTGCTACCTCCGTTTCAGCCCTGGTGTTATTGAATTGCACAACCCTTGCCCACTACGTTGAGGTAGTTGTGAGTGAAAAGGGCTATTTTGAGTCTAAAGAGTCTTAAAACACCACATGATTTCACTCTGAGACATGAAAATTACATTGATTTAGGTAAATAACGATATTTTTTTAGAAACACGGTGGAAAATACTTGAAAAAATGTGAAAACTCGTGACTTAAGAAATTCTAATAAAGATGACGCTGGAAAGGCATATAGACATTATATTATTATGATTAGGATAGAAAAAGGAAAATAGATCGAGAACACAGGCATTGACGAAGTCAATGTGGGGGATGGAATGAAATCAGATTGCAAGGTTTGACAGACCAGGAATTCAAACATGGATCTCCAACGACCCAAACATGTGTGCTCTCAAACTACACTAAGGGTAAAATTGGTGTGGGGTAATATCACCCATTTGCCCAAGTATGGTGACCGACAGCTACTGAGCAAGAGATTATTCATCATCTCGCTATCCTGGCAAGTGGAAGGTCCGTAATTCAAGTCCCAGTAGTTTCAAACCTTTTCTTTTTGCAATCGGGCTTGATACCACCTTCTGCAGCTATTGCGCGTTTCTCAATTCATGTGCATCCTGTATATGTTCCTCATTCTGTCCTCAGCGTATTTTTATTCACCTTTGGCCATATTTTCATCATCATCATCATCATCATCAGGATTTCAATCCTAGGATTGGTTTACTGCAGCCCTCCATTCTGCCCTATTCAGTGTAAATGCCCTCACGCCCTGGTATGTTTTCTCTTTCACGTCCTTCTTTATTTGCCCTACATATTTGTCCCTTGATCTTCCTCACGGGACCTTCCCTTCAACTTTCCCTTCTATTATATTTCTAACTAATTCATTGTGCCACAAGGTATGTCCGTTCCATCTGGCTCTTCTTTGCCATAGGGTTTTCCATATTGTCCTCTCTTCATCTGCTCTTCTGTACAGCTCTTCGTTCCTCACATTATCTGTCCATTTAATCTTCAACATTCTCCTCCAGCACCATGTTTCGAAGGCTATTTTCATGTTTTAATGAAAACATACTCATTTCTATAAATGAATAATGATTTGGAACCAGTGTATTGCATTATCATTTTCATTTAGTTGCAAAACTATAGGTACATACGTTTTATAGCCTTTAAATTTATAATTATACAGTTCAATATTCATAACTTGTACGTGTTCTCTTATTTCGCTTAATACCTACACAAGATGACATATTCAATGTCCATTGCACTGCGCAAAATGATGCACAGCAAATTTATACAACACTAATATCTAATTATCTATAAATGTTACGATCAATTCCATTAAGGTGCATGCAAATGTACTCTGTATTCATATGCAAATTTATTTTGCTTGATAATCGAACAAATATAGAGGTGACTGCTGACCACACAATCTAATTTTGGAATTCCAGCGACTTCTATAATGAAAAACGTCCTTTGCATAGTCTATCGAGTAGTAAAATAACCTGCAATGATAGCTAAACAACCGCCTTGAATCTATATTTAATGAATTAATACTTCTTGGTAAATAATATGAAACCTAACTATCAAAGTATATATGGACGTGATCGAAGTTTACTTAAGACAATGTCTATATATACCTGAAGAGCAAACTAAAAGCATATCAAAGGAAATTTGCTTTTTTACAATAAGCGGACTAAAGGCGAGAAAACGATTTATGCGTAGCATTAAGACCATCTGTGGTATTTTAAAAACAAATTCTGATATGGTTGTTGTCAAGTAGTTGACTTTCATTGCATCTCTATTGAGCAAAGGACAATTTAAATGGAGACGGTAAAATTTTGAACATTTTATTATGAAAACCATATAAATACATACATTGAAGAACAAATCAAGTTCTTGAATACCTATTACTGATCATTACCTACTCTTATGTAACGATCTAGGACCTATATTAGCTTATAACTGATACATAATTATATATGTTGTTACCTGATATTCAAATTGGCTCTTGTGATCCCTTTCATTCGACGAGGGTTCGCCATTTACGAAAATGAAAAGCGTCGGATGCACTCAAGTCAAAATTTTGGGTGTTGATCATTTTTTTATGGAAAATTACAAGTATTTCCCAAGAGAAGGAAATCAATTTACAAAAATCGCCCTTATTCGTCACGTCATTACAACGTCATTCTCACCACTTTCCAGGGCGCACGCGATGGGATGAAAAGTGATCGCCCGTCACATTTCACCGATAAAGCGATGTCTTGAGAGCGTTTACACTGGCCGCAGTCGAGCAGAAAGACGGTGGTACCTCCTTCGTGGCCACGAGCGATGTGGGAAACAAGAAGAAGAGCGAGGGAAGACGTAACCAGAAGGGGAGAATAGAGACGTAGTCCGTGCATGCGGAGAAGAAGACCAGCCAGTCCAAACCATGCATCATAGGCTTCACCGAAGGTGTGACTGAGGCCGATTAACACCGATTTATATCCGTGGCAACAATCCCCAGCTTTCCTCCGCCTCTTTTCAAAGCGGAGAATAAGATGAGGGTGGACGGCACGACGCTCCACAGAGGAGGCGAAACATGATTGAGAGGATGACGAAGGGTGGTAGGCTCACGATTCCGCGAAATATTAGCAACCCTTCCTCTTCAGAAGTAATCGTTGTTGGTAATCAACATGCTATGACTCCATGGAAATTTTTCGCATCATTAACCAATGATGCATAAGAATGAATTAAACACCATAATTTCTAATAGCATTTACCTTGGCATGGTTTATAAAAAGCTATGAAGTGATTTTCAATAAGAATAATTAGTATAGATGATAACTTCAGGCTTTACTATGTGATACCTTTCCGAAGTGGAAAATAAAAGAATGAAACTTGTTAGGTTCACTTTATATTTTCCAAGAATCCTTAGATTCGTATGATCATTCGATACATTTTCTGCAAGATTTCTCAGAACCACACTTTTGAAATTTTAGCAAAAGTAATAACATAGATGCAGCTATAGTTATTCCGCACTAAATCAGTAGATACCTTACAGTCACATACATTCCAGAGGACTCTTTAGACGAAATGTCTGTGTAGGAACGTGTCCTGTGTGTATAGACGAATATTTATTTGTGTGTATAGGAACGTGACTTAGAGTCGTGTATCCTATCGTCATTCTCATATTACTTATTTCTATTTTTCCATTGTTTTTGATAGATTTTTGCCAGAAACGAACAACAGTGCTATTGCTTCTAATTTAATGTTCGATTTTGCGTTTCATTTGTCCATGATTGCTTCCTATTTTTTTTTAAAAGGTCTTACAGGTTTTGCCATAATTACAACTAAGGGCATATCAAAGTTCCTAATATGCCTTGCTAACAGAGTTATTCCTTTGTGGCCAGATACACTTTCCTGTTAGCCAAGAATCCTTATCTCTTCAGACAAAAAATTTTAAAATAGCCTCCGAAAATAAAAATTCATTGCTAGAAAAGCAGGTAATGGCGATGAATATTCAAATGAATCAATATATTTGCTGTGTTTGATCACTTTCCTCAGCCAGATAAGAAAGGATAAAAATTGATTAAGTGCAATTTCAATATCAGTGGCGCTTTTTGCCGGTACAATTTAAATAACTACCTATTTTCCACGAAACCTATATGATTCAGCATCAAAAATCGTACCGTTTGTACATTTATTCATTTCCTTCGAAATAGGCACCTTAGCTTTACTCATAAACTGGTTATTTATTTCCAACTAAAAGATTTATTCTACAGTTTTATCACCATTATTCCATTTACCCCCATTTTACTGAGAATTTTCCATACGTACAAGTTTATTCGAATTTGAAACTTGTATTGAATGAGAAGATTAGAGGTGAATTATGGGACGTTGTTAAAATATAGAGCGTTGTTTTTGCACGATTTCCGCAATTTCTAATGTCTTACACGAGTAAGCTTCTCGAGATAACACGAGTTTCCTTGAGAAGCGTAAATTCCGCGTCGGGCTTCGAACCTCGTGCTCGGAGCATCTTGGGCCACGCAAAGTGAGCTGGGTTGAGCGGGGGAGTGTTTTGGGGGGTTGGAAGGTCTGGGGGGAGTTTGGGAGGGCAGCAAGAAGCAAGCGAACCCGCGACTGTAATTGATGGCCTGTGCGAAGGAGAGAACAGGCCGGCCGGAGGAGCGGCAAGAAGTTAGCCGGGGACGTGCACATCCACAGCTCAGGGAAGGAGAGAGAAGACAAGGAGGAGAGGATGGGGGAGGGTTGGATCTAAAGAATGGGATGAAGAATAAAAGGGAAAGGTAGATAAATGTGAAATGAGGACGGAAAAATAATGAGAGAACTTCGTGCCAGTCATACAAAGAGGAGAATATTTATAATGGGCATATGGGTGAACGTTTGAGATATTCTCCTGTGTACCTAATGGCAGAGAATGGGCGAGAAGGAACGGATATCTTTTACAACGAGAAATAACGGAGTCTCACTTCCCGACCTGGGTGGTCGCCAGTCTCACGATGGCGTAGAAAAACGTAAAAGTATCCTCCCTACCCTATTTCACAAACCCTAGGGATCTTTTCCACTTACGCGCAAAGATATATTTTATGGGTTTCTATCAGATACCTTCTGATCAGGCGTTACCTTAAAATTTGAATAGTGCTTTGCAAATATACCCTCATAAAACCGAATCGGATTAGTAAATGGGTGCCTTAAAGATAAATTCCGAGACCATGTTTTCCCTCGAAGTTGGAGGTACAATCCAAATGATTGTACCTCATACTACACCATGCTTAAGTAAGAGCTTACAGTAAAAAATTCCTTTCCTTCGTGACTAAAGGAAAACATTAAATTAACATTCATCGAAGATTTGACGTTAAAGGAAGATAAGTGGTACTGAGGTCTTAGGAAACGATTTCTGGTCGGAGTTACCTTTTCGATTGTAAGAGATAAACGCAAATGCTTGTGTATTGCAGCGCTATGAAAACTTTATTCGACAAATTAAATTAATCTTATACCTAATAATTACGTCTGTGGGTATTTGATGTTGTTTTTAGGCAAAAAAAATTCAAAAACTTTGATGCTATTCAACAAATAATAAAGTTAAACTTAATTTTGCATTGCTTTCTATAAAGCGTTATTTCCTCAAATCTGCCATTTTATATTATCAGGCATTACTCATTGCCATATTCTACGGCCAATTTGATATTTTTACTTGCTTTTATAATGTGAAATGCGTGATCTAAACTAATTGCTAAATGTTGATCCATATTTTCAATGCAGCTGCATAGATAGATTTTTTTTCTTTCTCTACAAACTATAAAGACATTAAACAATATCGATTCAGGCGAGATGTGGTGGAAACGTGCCATATTACAGGAAAGGTAATGCAATTTTCCACAAGTAAACAATTTTTATTCCGACTAGTTTCGGTGTACTACACCATTTTCAAGTCCTGGTTCAAGACTTGAAAATGGTGTAGTACACCGAAACTAGTCGGAATAAAAATTGTTTCCTTGTGGTAAATTGCATTATCTTTCCTTTAATATAGAGACATTATTCAGAATAATTAAGTGTCCTCGATGATTAGGTGTGATAGGTTCTTCTGACATTTATTACATTATTGCCAACCAAAAAAATTCAAATTTCATCAAGAAAATTAGAATATTTCACAATCCAGTCATTGCAATTGGATGCACTTGAGTGGCCAAAAATATAATCTCTAGTGAGATTACCCATTCCTCAACCCTAACAGGTCACCAATATCACGAGAGATTTAACGCAGTTTTACAACCGATTCACCAATAGGATAGTATCTTCATATTTACATAAATGTTAACATGCTTCTTTACTTCCTACATATATCTCATCCAAAATCTTTGTTTGACATTGTTTCAGTGGACTTCTTTCTCCATTTCTATCTTCATACGATTTCCAAGTTTCAACATAAGTCTTCAACTTAGCTTCAACTTGATAAGATGGTTGCATCTTTTTTCGAGATTTTAAATAAGACTTGGCTCATAAGTTCTTCCTCATTCTCCTGGAAGACCAAATTTTTAATGCTTCCAGTCTTTAATACTATGAGATAGTTATTGTGATACTTTACAGTCTATACAAGGACACGCATCCTTGCTTTTAGGCTAGTATTTTTCAGCAGTAGGTTGATTTTTCTTTCAGCGGAATAGCATCTTGTCCTGGACTATCCTGCTGATTACTTCATTCTTGCTTCTCTTCCCTCCGCCTCTGGTTATTCCGTTTCACATTCTACCGCATTATTTTACCTCTCCAATCTTTTCCTTTCACAATTTTACATTGGTCCCGCACTCTGATCTTCTGTACCCGGGAATCACAATCTTCATTTTGCAGTATGTCTCACGAATAATAAATCCTCGAGTATTAGTCCTGCTTTAGTGCTTAGAGTTCGCATCACGAGTTAGCAAGGATGAGAATTGCAGTGTCGATCGATGATTCTGCCGTAAGCGATGGAACTGAAGAGCGGGAAGCGACGACGGGGTGAACGAAAGGCACGAATGCCAGGGGGTGGGTCGGGGGATGAACGCCGAGGAATGAGTTGGTCGATAGCGAAGGAGACGCGGGAGGAGGGAGGGATAGAAAGGTGGAGCGCTAAGGAGGGAAAACATCGGAAATAAGAAGTTACCGCGAAACGGGTAACATCACAATCGAGTCATGATTGATACTTAGGAGCGCTGCTATCCCTGAGAACTGACGGAGAGGGAAAAAGAAAGGGTTAACGGCAGCGATCGATTGGCGAGGAAAGAAATGACAAGGAAGGAGAGAAAAAATTCCAAGTAAATGACGAGAAGAAGATTATTTCAAAAAACACCACCGGGACGATACAAATTTATAAATCGTAGATCCACAATATTTAGCAGATGAATGCATAGGAGAAGCAGCATCGAGATTAAGTCGTGGATATACACATTAATTACCAATTCCATTCAAGTACATTGTTATAAGACTTAATCGATGTTTTTGGGGAGATTGTTAAGGTAGTTAATATATGTGTTTTAGAGTTTGCTAATTTGCTACTATTCTTCAATTTTCAACTTTGTATTAACCTCTGGAAGTGGAAAACATGGGTATAAAAAACATTAAATGAATTTAGGTAGCATGTATAGAGATATATTTGTTAGATTTGAGCATCTTCTGTCCGGTAACATGCCAGTGAAGGTAGAATGCTGCAATGAATGTTTTTAATACCTTGAATGCTTCCAGTTTTGTCTTCTCTGGGGCAGTTGTCTATGCCTTACTGCCATAAAGAAACGAACTTCAGGTGTCAGTTTGAATGAACTGTTTCTATATTTTTCAACTTGTATTTCTTATTGTAAGTTATTTATTATTCATAATTATCATGTTTTAGTGCCAATTTGGTTATTGGCGCTGAATTTGGCAGTGTTTGCAGTGATAATATTTGCGTTCAGTAGTCGATTGTATTTGCAGTTTATATTCACTTCCTTCACATTCCATTGTGGCGGCTTTCAGGGTAAAAATATATTAAGATTGCGTGTATGGTTGGCAAACAGTATTTTTAATATCCACTTATTCCACCGGTTAACGATGAATCAATACTGAATCTGATCTGTGCATAATCGATAAAAAATATCACAAAATAAAATTGCTTTCGTATTTCAATTCCAAACCGGCCGAATTGAAACTATTCTTCAAAATAATCAGAAAACTTAAGAAACAATCGATATTTATAAATAAAAGCGAGGTCAGCCATTTGTCGTTGTTGGAAGGGGATGAACCAGCAGCTAAAATGACAAAAAGTAAATAGTGGAAATCGGGAGGTTGATAAAGAGTTTTGACATCTCATCTCGAGTAAAACCGGCTACAATCACTGGGAAAAGTCTCAACAGTTATTTTTTCAGATACGACGCAAGAGCTCAAATACCCGTGTTTCTGAATTGTTTTGCTAATTTTGAAGGCATTTGCTGGCTCTTAGGTCCAGTACCAGAGGACACAGAAAATGGAGGTCTCCAAGAGGCATTTAAAACTGATAAGTGAGTCCCATTGCGAATACCTTTGATAAAAATGAACAGGAAGAAAGAGTAAAGAAATGACCTACGCTTGCCTGTAATAATAAGCCAAGAGTAACTTTAATTTCGAGCTAATTTTATCAAGGAGGACACGGAATAAGCAGCAATAATAGGAGTGACGAGAGTTCTTCCGCGATTATAGTGGTGCATTCTACTTTGTTGTCCCCGAAACTTCCAGTTTTCGCCATCTTTCAATTATTGAGATGAAATTCAACTCAAAAGCTTGAGTATGCAGCGCAACTGAAGAAGAGACCGGGAGTGCCCTTCATAATAGCAGTTCTCATGCATTTCTATGAGGAATTTTCCGTCTCCCCGAAATTAAGTGTATTAGGTTCCCTTTTTTATCAAGTTTCGTTGCCAAATTTGATGAAATCAAGCACACTTTTTGTAAGAAAATGTTACTAAATACTAACTACTCTGCCGCTTGTTTTATTCATTTGAAAACTTGCAACAAAAGATAGTTAAAAACTCATCATCATCATCGGTCAGCAAATCTAGGATTGGTTTGACGCAGCCCTCCACTCGATTCTTCTATCGGTCAACCTCTTCATATTGACGTAGCTACTCTCTTTTACATCCTTCACAACACTCTCCTAATATCTCATACTAGGCCTACCTTTTCCATTCTTCCCGTTCACTTTTCCCTTGACGATTGTCTTCATCAGGCCACCGTGTCTTAAGATGTGGCCTATTAAGTTGTCCCGTATTCTTTTTAAGGCTTTCAGCAGATATCTATTCTCTCCTACCCTTCTTAAGACTTCGTCGCTTGCCACTCGATCGATTCCATTCATCTTCATCATTCTTCGGTAGCAACAAATTTCAAATGCTTCCAGCCTGGACTTCTCTGCTGCTGTTATTTTCCATGCTTCAGAACCATAAATACTGATGAAACCTCACTTATAGTTAACTTAAGAAGTGCCCTGGAATTTTAAATTAGAAAATTCCTGGTACATTGACGATTGACGTAACCTACTCATGACGACGGATCTTTTGTGCTAGATAGGAGATTTACTTTTATCTATCACACAAGATAATGGATTATTTAGTATGTATTTGTCGCCAAAAATCATCATTAGTGAGAGTGCAGGATATAAAAGAACAAAGCGTAATATAGTGAGTTGAGTAATATGTTTTATATTCCATTTAAAATTGAAACCGATTCCAAAAAATCAAGTTAACCGTACACTTTTCAGAACTGAGATACAACATTTTTTCACTCAAACCTAATGATTTCGCTTCTTTTCAAGAAAGCGTTGTAATTTTTTTCCTCCCTAACTAGCTACGGTTCCATAACCAGCTGGAATTCCAACGGTTTCTCCTGCCATGAGAAAATATATCGGAGCCATATAGAGCTAAGAATTCAAGTGAAACATCTCGGCGTTCGAGAATCTTTGAAGTCACGGGAAACACTTTTGCAAACAAATCGAGGCAAAAATTAACGACGAGCAGCTATTTCCATAAACTCGAGTCAGTTTTCTCAACAAATTGCGAATCTTTCCTCTCCCTGATTTAAGAGCATGGAGAAAAGCTTAATGCCAAGCCGTGACGAATAGATCTCCATAAATTCTATGTAATGGGGCTTTTCCATATCGGGATAAAAGACGGGAGATGCGGAAAGGAGGCGTTTTGGGCGAGAAGGAGGGTAAACGTGCGTTGGGTGAGGGGCAAGGTAAGATAAAAGCGGAAGGGACACGAGGGAGAATTTTAGGGGGAAGGGTTTGGTGGCAAAAAAAGAGAGATGCTGCTCCAGTAGGTAATGGAGGGAGGTAGTGTAAGTGTTGCCGGGAAACGATAGGGGTGGGCGAATGGCAGGGGGGGGGAGAAGGGGAACTAAAGGAAGGTGAGCTGTAGGGGGCGTGGGAGTGTAGGAGCATTGGGCGGGAGAAAATTTGCATGAACACTTTTACGGCTTAGCTAACGTCCCGAGGTTGCTCCGCTTTGCCGTTGGCAGCAGATGACAAATGACAGCCGTTCTCCGTATTCTCCCAGAAGTTTAGTTTCGATGCCAGAGGTGGGAGGCCGTAGGAAGGAAGGGAGATGCAGAAGAGATGGGAAAGAAGAAGCGGAGGAAGGGAACGAAAACAAAAAGTCGAGGAATAAAAAGAGAAACGTGGGTAACGCGCGTATATATTTCATATTAAAAAGGAGTCTGGACGAGACGGAAATCTGAGCTATTTCGCTGAGAGAAGGGATAACCGTTTGGAGAAAGGTTACTTCCACCTAATGCATCGTCATCGTACCGCAATGACGAAATGGTCTGGGAGGGGCACAACGACTCAAGGGAGAACAAATGGGTGAGTGCGTTGCTTTGCCTTTTAATGAGCAATGACCAGAGTTCACGAACGAAGGGGAAGGAAAAAACGTTCTCCGTGGAAATTACTTAAAGGGAAACATATGTTGTAAGGTTTTGAAAAAAGGCCAAGAGCTAAAAGAAACATCAAAATGTCTGCCATGCGTCAGCATGGCAATCTCGTCATGCTCACATTTCATGCATGTTTTTTGGCACATTCTTATAATAATAATAGAAAATGATGGTGTTACTGAATGAAAGGATTTATGGGGTAATTCGAAAATAGATTAGAAAAACTTTTATATCAGATGAGAAAGAAGCGTGAATCAATTTTCATCTTCCGGTTCCTTATGCTGCCCTAGAAACCAAGTATGATCTTGAGAGAGTGTTTGAGTGGATATATATTTTATTATGTATCCGCAGTCTTGAGGCTACATCTCTCACATCGAGACAAGAACGCCATGATGCATCGACTTCTCCTAACTCTTGCGTTTTGCAATTATCTGCACTATCAATCGTCGATGAATGACTCAATGTCATCAATGAGCAAGAAAAAATAAAATATTAGCAATGCAACCGATCAGTGGTACGTTTGGGTTCATTTACGTTCTGAATCATCTACACCTGATATTGTTAAGCTGCTTCAGGGGCGTCAGGCAGGCGATGGCAAGACGAAAAAAGGTGGAAAATCGAATTAAGTTGTAATTGTTGAAAAGCATTATGCTTTGCTTATCGTGCAGTCGAGGGTGATAAGAAGGAGCAATGAGCAACTTATTTTTAATGATTCTGTTCCACAGACTCATCTTCCCAATTCTATTTGTCCCAGTAGTGTTATGTGGGGGTTAAAATACTCGTACCGTCAATTAGCCTGAAAATTGTTGGATTTTAATTCATCTGGTAACCTTATTCAGGAAATATTTCCTCTATTTTCAGTAGTTTTAATTGTATTCTTCCAATTGAGTCAAAAGAATCTCCAGGATTTTGATAAAAATTAAGGAAAAATATTTTTTTCCTCTAGAAACTCTGCACGAATGTTGCATTACTCTTTTGCAACCTAAACAAGCAAACTATGTTCTTAATTCATCAATAAACTCCGATTGCCACTTGTTTTAAACGAGACTCAGGTTTTCTCTTCTGATCTACTGAACACGAGCCTCATGTTTCCTAGAATGAAATCATGAGGGAGTGATTGCCCCCTTATCATTTACGAACGTGAGCACTGCCATTTGATGGTTGCTGGAAACACAGGAGAAATGACCCGAAAACGAAACATTTACGCCGGCTATTTCTTGGTAAGATGCGAGAATGCGATGAGGGGAAGGGACACTTAACGCGGGAATGACTTATGTCCCGACGTCAACGCCGCGCCGCTCTCGCCATCTTATCTTTCTCTGCTGAGGGCTGAGTGCTCCAAGCCATTCGATTGGAGGAGGCGGAGGAAGATCCTGCGAGGCGAAATCCTTCGGAGAAGCCAGTTAAAGCGCAATGAATGGCGAGGGGGAAAAACCCTGTCGTCTGGGAGAAATTTATTAATTGGCTGGGGAGGCTTTTTCGGAATTTCCCGAAAGGCGAACTCCTTCCCTCGGTTGCAATTGGGAAGGGTGAGTTGTTCTCCGGTTTGGGAACTCGTAAAGGGAGCACACGTTGGAGGCTTATGCGGTGGCGGCGTTCCTTTATTCGATCACATCTTCCACACCGGAATCTTCACTCTTTCCCAAAAGATAGTGCTTAAAACAGTAGGGATTACCTAGGAATAGCTAACCAAGGAGTCATGTGGTACTAACACGAACATTTCGAATATTTACTGTTTGAATTGGTCATTAATATCTAGCTCATTTTTTTCACCTGAGTTTTTCACATCCGTCTGAAGCATAGAGCCCATAGATGAGAGTAATCTCAAGTAAAAAACACACAAAATAAAGTGGATATGATTTTAAGAGAGAAAATAGCAATAATTTTAACAGGCGGAATCTTCTAAGGCAAGGTTATCTCACATTTTTTTCGGATTCATAGGATTTTATCCTATCTGAGAACAAGTACATGAAGAATTGAATGTCAAACCAAGCGGTAATTGTGAAATTTAGTACAGTCCTGGTCTTAAACTCAGCATGACCTGACAGTAATATGGGTTGTTCCTGGAATTCAAGTGATATGAAATTCAAGCCGACTTTGAGGAGAATGTCTGAGAGTATGGTAGTTGTTGAACTGAATGTCAAACCAAGTGGCATTCGTTTTAAGTTGGACCCATATTGAATTTAAGACAGCCCTGGTTTGGCAGTAATGCGGCTTGCTTCTGAAATTCAAATTCCGTATCGCTTGAAATTCAACCCTACCACTCAGCTACATCTGGCTCCCACCTGTAAACGAGCATGAGTATCAACATCACACCATTAATTAATCACCCTAAACGTAATCCAGCTGCTTGCCATTAACTATACAGTCAGCTACGTGAATCACAAAAGATAGTTCCCAAAGGAACCGATTTGACGAGGCCTACTGAATACCAAAAGCCACCGCCCAATAGTCGCCGATGGTCTAAAACTTTAATCTTAAAACCATTCTCCGATAGCGTCAGCAGATGCACCGTAACGCTAACTTGATTTTACCAGCCACTTTTAATGACAAACGATAAAATAACGAGAGCGTTTAATGAAAATAAGGGCCAAAATAGGGCAAAGGCATGGAAATAAGCCACATACACATGAAGTTCCTCATTCCAGCCCCTAAACGTCACTAGCACTGCGCCCACTATCCACTATCCATGCCAGATCCAAGACGTACTGACTTTCAACCAGTGATGTTGCATTTAAGATTGCAACCTCCTTGTTTTCAACATGCAGCCGTCAACTGTTTGAAATCACATGGAGGTGTGTGATCCTCTGGCTTGCTTAACTTTAGACTACGACCATAATTCTACACTACATTTAAATTCAGATTTCACTGAAAATGGATTCACTTTTTACTGAAAATTATTGAAATTCTTAACAACTATTCAATCTCAACAAATTAGCAAACTATTCCTGTTTTACAGCCTGATTTCTATTACCTATTCGAGGTAATACCAAAGGTTTCAAACACACCGCCACCAGGGTGGTGACCCGAGCTGCTTTCATTTTGAAGACCACATAACAGCTCTAAGCTTTGCCTTAATTATAATTGTCTACGGAGATCTTGATACTCAATATAGTGTCCGAACAATACGCATTATTTAGATAAACTAGTTTGAAGCGCCCATGATATTTAGCTCTACCAACATATGGTAACTGTGCGCTTCCATTCCGATTTATAAAATCACGTCTAATTCGGTGCATCAAAGGACAAACTTAAGAAAAAATAATAATTAGTATTCATTATTAGATACCAATCGTTTATTTGTTCGTGCTGGACATATAATCAGGAAACAATTTCCCCTTTTCTAAGTAATATTTATCAAATTGTGCATTCATGTAATGTTTTGGGATTTGGTGACCTCCTGCAATACACCATCGTGTTGGCTTGGAGGTTACACAGTATATGTAGATGCATAATAACCCACAAGCCAACGCAAGGGGAGGGTGTTTTGACTCCACACCTTAAATGTATTGCCCTTGACACATTCTTGTATTGGAAATATGAATGGAGTATTTACTTTCTATCCCAGGGGCCCAGTTGCTAGTAACGACCCTTACATGAATGGAATGTGGAATGCACTTCAAGTCATAACACCGTTGGATGGAATGTTATTCTGTGAAATCTTTGGCATATTTTGTTTAAAGTAGATTAATACCATCGCTGAGCTCTTTTCTTCTTTCTTCCTTAATTTCCTGAACAACTGACAATTTTTCCATGAAAGAGAAAGCTTGCACTTGAAGAGGGAGCGAATGTTAAGAGGTCAATCCTGTTACGTCGTTCCTTCCCACAGTCTTATCTGTCGCCTCGGAATCTTCGCGGGAGGGCGCAGATTTGAGCAGACATATTGGTTTCAGGGCCAACGACGAGTCCTATGCTGTGCCTCATCTGCATCCACATAATTCCCTGAAAGGTATCGCAAGGGTGGGGGGCAAAGGGGAAACTCCAAGCTAGGGTCGCGCAGCCGTCAAACACAATCCTGCCCTCAAGCTCTATGGTCTGATGTAGGTCTAATTAAAATGCAATACATATAACTAACATATTATTTATTCCAACACCGATCAGAGAAGCTTGTCAGTACTTAAATATTATCTAAATACTACCGATCTGACTCATAACTACGACGTGTTCATTCTTATCTATGCCTATAATTAATCTGTGGCTCGATTAAATGGAACCGATGATAAATATCTGAGACAATTTACATTGCTCCACTAAAATGTGAAGAATAAATTGCGCAATTTTATGAGAATCAAATAAGTAAAAGCATACATATGAGTTCCTATGACTCAGCTGGATAGCTGCTGTTCTAAGATTTTTAGAAAGAGTCAAGTGTGAAAGAAACATTTACCATTAACCTGGGGATCTGGTTAGTAAGGAGAACTAAATTTTCTGCCTCAAGATTTCAAGCTCTAGTCTTGGCAATTTCATACATTTTCTACATCAAATTGGATCCTATATGAGTTAAATGTGTACTAATCTTCAGAGTAGTGCACAGGTCGTCAGTTAAACCGTGAGTCCTATTGCTAAAGAGGTCCCATTTCATTTGTTCGAATCCGTTTAAATTAGACAAAACGTCAGCGGTGGGATTTTCTCATCTCAACAGCAGAATTCTTTAACAAATTACCCATCAGTTCTTAAAGTGACTCACTATCGCAACTGCTGGTTACCTTCTTTAATAATAGAAATAATTTTAAATAAATAAATAATAATAAAAAAATAAAATGAAAATAAAAATGATTTTTACACAAACCATCATCACACTACCCAAATCTAGGATGCGAAATTGTTTTTATTTTCCATTCACGCGAGAAAATGTTGAAAACAATTACGTTTGCGTATTAGGCGTTTGAATAATTCACGTGCACGTCCGCAAAAGAAGCGTAAAAATTCAATAAAATTTCAAAACACGCTGCTCACGTAATCTTTTACTGCCCCATGTTGTTAGCGCAAGTGATTAATGTGTACCGACCTTCGATACCATCAGTCATCATAATTTTACTTTCATAGAGTAAACGAAATTTAAGACCCAGTGATAATTTTTCAGGGGAGGCAACCGACAGTTAAGATCAGTTGTGCCATTTATAATAGGGGGTATTTTGGTTCAGTAAGAAAATTTTCTGGGAGCGGTGGAAGAGTTGAGAGAAACCCGGCTTCTACATTAGACCACGCTTAAAAACAGACAACGAAGGATCCATGGTTTGATTTTCTATCTGACAGACGGAGTACCTACTGAATTTTGAATCGCTCTCCACGCAGCATTCATGCAGGAACTTGTTTGCCAATCGAAAATCTCTGCTACTATGGGGTATTGAACCTTGGCCCAGGGAATATAAAGCCGGTACTCTAAGTACTAAATCATTTTTTTAAAGGATAAACCATATTATTTGCTAATCTTAAAAAGTGTGCCTCTCAATCCCCTGAGAAATTTAACTTTTAACGAATTTTTTAAGGAAACCTGGCAATTGTGGCTATAGTAGTTCAAAATAAAACAGCTAATTTCATAAAATTGCGCAGAATTTCGTTTCAAGCTCATCATATAATACAAGTAAGTTTATTTTATTATTTATTTATTATCATCTACTTATTAGGTAGCATGTTCAAAGATAGTTCCTCTATTACAAAATAAACATATTGAATAAGTGATTTGAAGGTTACTGGACCGAAAAATCACTGTCAGAAAGGCGTGTCAAATATATTTTTTATGTGTACACATAATTATACTGATGCAATGAATAAATATCCGTGAGAAATGTTATTCCCATTGCGTAAAATCGGGGTATGTAGTGGTCTTTAATGATTCAAACGCATTATGCATCGCTTCCAATTCCCCGCAACCAGCATTACCTTCTTGAAATCATTAATCCACCCGGAACAATTAATCATTAAAGAGAGCCACCACAGAAATTTCCCCCAATGCGGTTGAAATCATCTCTCAGCTCCCAAACAAGGGAGAAACCTTAAGATTAGTAAATCCCCCTTTGAGCTTGGAAAACTTCCCTCCTTTCGGCTAATGCCTTGAATTCCACACGGGAGGATATATAAAAAAAGATTCTGTCGTTATTTTTTGTGGAATGTATAGTCATCAATTACGCGCAGAGGATTTTAACGCAAAAAGTTATTTTGGAAAATGAATTAACGGTTAATGGACACGATGGTTATGAGAAATGCAAAGAAAAATATACTCTGGGAACCAGTCAGTGGTTGCTGAATGAATTTATTCAGACAACTGTGCGTCCTCGAGTTCACTACCGTTATTTCGGCACTTGGTGCTCTCATAGTATATGCATAGTATAATATACGTTTGGCAACCTTGACCAAGGTCTTCCATCTCCCTCTACCGGCACTTGGTACTGAAATTATAGCATACTTATAAAATAGAAAAGCACTAAGCACAAGTGGGTACTTTTTTCACGTGTCGTTGATCTACAAAATAGTCGATACATTCATCTTTGCGTTGCGAGTACTAAGACGCTTGCGACTTCACATAAGTTTCCAGTTTTCATCCCGTAGCTCTGTGTTGTATTCTAATGGGGAATTTTTTCCTTATTTCTCAGTTTCTTTACGAGAATTCAGACTATCAATCTTTGCTGCAGTAAAATTTTGCTTTAATCCTTTAGAAACTTATGCTATCGTGATCGAGGATCAAGCATACTTTTCTTACGTCTTCGGGATCTAAAGATGCCCAAGTGTTAGGGTAAAAATACCTAACCGTTTCATTCGTCCGGTCTAAAGTTTTGCATAGGCTAATAAGAGATATGCAATATAATGATCAAAGAAGGAAATAGTGTAGGGAAGGAGGGGTTAATAATGGGAAAAGCAAAATAGGCAAAACCTCAGCATCAAAATCTATCCTAGCCGGCTGAAAAAGGCTAAAATCTCTTCTGCAAAAGAAAATACAGTCAAGATGCAAAGAATACCAAGAATTGCTGAGACTATTTCGCGTAGAAAACTCAAATTAGCGCGCATATCATACCAAATATCTAGTCCTACCGAGCCCAATGGATGGAAACCGATTAAAAGACCATTTCTCAAGATATCAATATGTTATCCAAGTACAACCATGGTGCTTTACGATGCCGACAAGTAAGTACATAGAGTAATTAGAGAATTCCTTGCTTTCAGGTTCTACTTGGTAAAACTTTATATTTGCCGGAAAAATGCTAAAATACATAAAATTTACAAATTGTGTGTTCTTCTCTTAACGACTTAGTAAGTCAAGTTTCTGATACAAACGCATCCTGATAGATCGTCATGCAATACATTCATGGTATGCACACTACTCAAGTTATTTCTTACTATTATGTCTCACCCTCGTTCTCACCGCAACCTCAAGTTATACAAAATAAAAAAATCCTTTCTATGCTGCGCGTAACGCACAAATTATTGTTGCATTGGTCATTCGGAGGAGGTGACCGAGAACTTGGGTCGATTTTTCCATTTACATCAATTGGATAACTGGGTGAAGGTATTTTTTTTGCAGAGAATGGGGAGTTTCACGGTTTAACATTACATTGGACAGACAAGTTTAAATCTACGGTAAATCTACGGCAAATATGGAAAATATAAGCTCATAGAACTTTACAAGGTATTCAAACTGCTGTAAAAATTGATAGGTGTCTTAGTAGAGAGAGAAATTAACAAGAATCAAAGCAGAAAGGGGAGAGGCCCGGTTTGGGCAATAAAAAGCGCCAAAGTACCAACGGATTTACGTCCTATCAGCCAGATGGTTTACTGTACTTATATTCGTCTTCTCACAGCAGCAAGGGTGGACCGGAATAATTATTACATATCTCCACCCCTAGGAGGATTCGAACTCGGGTCAACAAGACGGAAGCCAAGGATTCTAACTATAAGAGTGTCTCAATCCCCTTTATAAGTTTTTTCTACAAAAAAATCCTTTCGGGGCGCTCTTTCAATGGCATATATCTAAAGTATACATCGAGATGCGGGCACTAAGATGAGAGGTGGGGGGTGAACTGTAATGGAAGGAGTAGGAGCTTCGCCATGGATCGCTACCAAAAAGGATTTAAAGCTCACTTAAAAGAAGACTCGCGAACAAATATGGGGCTAAAACAAGTGAAAGCGGAAGAAAGGAAGGGCGCACCTTTCCTCCGTGGACTAAGTGGGTAGGGATGGAAGGGGTAGAGAGGGGAAGGAAGAAGAGTGGCGTAAGGAAGAGGCATTAAGAGGAGAAGAAGCAGCAGAAAAGAGAGTGGAGTTGGGGAGGGAGGGGATGAAAGGCAGAATCCAGAGAAGGAAAACTTTTCCTGAGACAAAACTTACGGCTTTTACTGACGGGGAGGAGCGTCAACTTTCAGCACGTTTCTTTTTTTCCCTGTGCAACGGAGAGAAGCAATTTTTTTTTTTGCTTTCCATCTTTTTTTTTCTTAAAAGAAAAGACTCCTCAGGCCTCGCATCCTAAACCCGCCAGCTAAGAAAACTTCGTTGTGAGCACGCGCTCGCTGCCTCTTTGCGATTCCTCCGTCTTTCGGGCCAATTAAATTCACTCCAAAGCTCGCCCCTCATTCATTCCCAAGCTACACCTTTTCGAAATGAGCTCTGAAACATTCGCGACGCCGGGGATTAATCCTTAAGAGTGGGCAGTAGACGGTCCGTGAGAAATTTCCCTTTCCGCTTCACTCCAAAAGAGTCTCCGTAATTAATAAGAGATCTGATAAAAAGGACGATACGGGTCCAAGGAGGATTCGTTTCGGAATACAAAATGAAACTTCGAATTACGAGTGACCTCAAGGCAAATGATGGATAAACGTGACTTAAATTTCAAGGCTGTCGATTCGGCTGATGTTGGCACTAAACCAACTCGTCATGTTAACGAATGCGTAATTCTATTTTTCCTGTCGATACTAACATTAACACTAAAATGAAGAACTACTTTGCATTCAGCAAATTAAGACCAAGGTGTGGAATCACAGATCTATCTTTCGCGTCATCGCAATCTTTATCGTTAACGCTTACCCCTAGAGTAGCGCAGGGTTAACAATAATCGTCTATAAAATTCGCTCCACTGATTGTAATAAGCGATTTGAAGTGCTGTACAGAAAATGAAGAATGGATATCGCGTTCTTTCTGAGATAAGTTTAATCAATAAATAACGATAACGCTAGCGCAGTCGTTATGAAGATCCATGATCGAGGTCACTAAACCTCGATCATGGATCTTCATAACGGGCCACTCAACAATGAACATTCAAAAGTTAGGAATCACTTACATATTTTTCGTGTTAATAGCAAAAAAATTCCTCAAAAATAGTATAAGGGAGAAAGGAATCAATAGGTTTATCTTAGTGCGGAAATGTATGCGCAATATAATGCATGTAGTGTATAATGTGCATGAAATGCCTAAGGATGTTGTAAAAGCGAAACCTGGTCGCAATAAAATTTTCACAGTGGAAGTTGGTCATTTTTCAAGTGCAGTCATGCAATGCATGTTCGGTGTGAATTAGCCCATTGCCACACACCTCTATGGCGGCTTGCAGGGTATTATGAGGTTATGTAAATGTATGTAAATTGTTAATAATTTGAAAGAGAAAAGAAATATGAAGAGATTATTCAATGGGAGAATCGAGTGGAGAGCTGCGTCAAAAAATATTAGGATTGTTGAGCCATGATGATGGTGAATAAATCCGTGTAAAACTGAACTTTTATCTAAAAAAGAGATAGAGGAAACAAGAGTTCAGATTTTTGTACTTTTTCTGGACTTTTTACTGAATACAAACGCCTTGGACGACAGCCCGTAAAATTCTTAAAAGGGTAAAGAGCTCATTCAACTGGCTCGAGTTCTACCGAGTAGGTTTCAAGTTCTCGCTGTATGGACGTGTTCCACCGAGTGGTACCTGAACTCTGACTTATAGTTTTTAGAAAATGTTTAAATTTAAAAGTTAAAATTAATTACCCCTTTACCACCAAGTCTAAATCAATGTCCCTCTTAGACCTGCTCCATCGTTTCATTGAAGATAGTGACCTCCAAGCCCTTCGATCCTTCTTCTCTTCTATCGCTCTTCCAATTTTTACCTATTCCAGTCCCATCTGGTCGATTTCTCCTCAAACTAATCTCTCCTCTCTGGACTGTGTCTGCAATTTCTTTGCTAAAATAGATAAAAATAGATTACCAAATTTTCGTAACATGTACACCAAAACTATTCTCTCCTCCCTCTCCATCCCTAATTTTAGTACACTTAGACTCACAGTAGACTTAAAACTTATTTATAATATCCTAAATTCCACTATCGACTGCCCCGACTTTCTCTCCTTTGTCTACTTCAAAGTTCCATCCCGCCCTACCCGTTCTCATCCTTTACTCCATATGACCATTCCTAGACTTTCGATTGCTAAACGCTCTCTTTTCTTCCGTCTCTCCTCTCTATTGAACTCCCTCGCACAACACATTGACGCCTTTGCACTCCCAGTTAAATCGTTTATAACCCTTTTTAATTCGCATCTGCCACCTGACTAGCCTTTCCCTACTATTTGATTCTCGTTACTTCTTTTTTTTCTTATATATGTCATCATGAGGCTGGAAACAGGAAACCACCTCAATTAAACTCTCCCAAGAACACAGTGGACTTGAACAATAGAGAATTGAATCCTGGCAACTACGGAGCCTGGGACCAAATTAGTGCGACCGGTGTCCTGCCCGGCAGCAGGGTAAGCAAGGACTCTGGGGTCATGGAGCTAGAGGGCTCATGGTCAGGGTAAGCAAGGACTCGTCATCTCACGAAATCCCTGCACGAAAAGAAAGACAGCAGTAACGGCAGCAATAGCAGTGAAGAAGAAACCAGAGAAGAGAGGCATAATGCCAAGGATCAGGAGATTGAAAGTTAGGACAATGTTAAGGACAGGAAAACTAGAAAACATTAAGCGTGAAATGGAGAGGGGAGAGATCGTTTCTTGGGATTGACCGAAGTGAGATGGAGATCTGGGGGACTTCTGGAGTGAAAAGTACAGGGTTATACACAGTGGAGGGGAAGAGAGCCAGCGGGGAGTAGCACTTGTATTGAATGCAACATTAGGAAAAAGGGTAATGAATGTGGAACAAGTAAGCGATAGAATACTGGCTTTCCAAATCAAAGCAAAGCCGGCATATGTAGTCGTAGTACAGATATACATGCCGACAGGGGGACATAGAGAAGAAGAAGTAGACGAAGTATATGACCAGTTGGAAGAATTAATCGGGAAAGTAAAGGGCAAGAAGAACCTAATAGTTATGGGAGATTGGAACACTGTGGTAAGGGAAGGGAGGGACGGAAGTGAAGTAGGGGAGTATGGTCTAGGTGTAAGGAATGACCGGAGCGAGAAAGCAGAGGAGATATGTAGGAGGAATAAATTAGTGATTACAAACACGTGGTTTAAACACTATCATAGGCGTAGGTACAAATGGAAAATGCCGGAGGACTCTGGAAGGTACCAACTAGGTTACATCATGATAAGATTCAGGAACAGCGTAAAGAATTCGCATAGTTTCCCAGGTGCAGATGTCGACTCCGACCATAACTTGGTGGTGATGAAATGACAGATGAGGACGGATGACGGAAGGTTGAAAGTAGGAAGGAAAATAGAAACGTGAGATGTAGAAGCACTGATAGGAGGGAAGGGAAGGGAATATCAGGAGATTGTGGATAGATGCATGAGGGAAGAGGAGGGAAGAGGAACATTAGATGAAGGGTGGGAAATGATAAAGACGTGCATGAAAGAAGCAGACGAGAAAACAATAGGCACATTAGACGCTAGGAGGATCAACAAACCATGGGTAACCGCAGAAATGATGGAAAGGATCGAGGAGAGAAGGAAATTGAAAGATGTAAATACAGAGCTAGGCAATAGGCGTTATAAAGAGATTAACAACAGGCTTAGGAGAGAAACAAAGAGAGCAAGAGAAAAGTGGTGGAGTCGGCATTGCGAGGAAATGGAGAGACTCCAGAGGGAATGAGAAATACGCTGTCTGTACTCAGAGGTTAGAATGTTATTGGGAATCAAGAAACGGAAAATGGTCCCGTACATCAAAAACAGAAGGGGAAATTTAGCAATGGAACCAAAGAAGATCAAGCATCGCTGGAGGGAATATGTTGAGGAACTATATGATAGCGAAAATAAGCCTAGGAACTTGGACATCGAGGAAGAAAAGGACGTAGATCAGGATGACGTGGGCCCCGGAATACTGGATAGTGAGATAGAGAAAGCACTGCGAGAAATGAAGGCAAGTAAAGCGGTGGGGGTAGATAAAATCCCAGCTGAACTTCTGAAAAACCTAGGAAGAGGGAAAGAGACTTTTATGAACTTATTCCTAGAATATACGAGGAGGGGGCTTGGGCGGAGGATTTTGTAAAAACCGTGCTGATACCGAAAAAGAGGGTGACAAAAGAATGTGAAGACTATAGAACGATAAGTTTGATTTCTAATGCGGAAAAGGTAGTGCATAGAATCATCAATATGAGAATGGAAAAGAGAGGAAACGAATTCCTAGGAGAGGATCAGTTTGGATTTCGGAAGGGGAGGGCCACTCGGGGTGCGATTGTAGTGATGAGAATACTAGTGGAAAGGAATCTAGAATACAATCAGGACGTATTCGCGTGCTTCGTTGATTTCTAAAAGGCGTTCGGCAAAGTGAGGTGGGACGAGTTAAAGGAAATATTGCGGAAGACAGGAGTAAACTGGAGAGACGGGTGACTGATGTTTTAGTATTTTATGGAATGTCTTACACTTTTATAGGGAAAGTTTGTGAGGAATATTTGTAGGAAAATTTCCAGCAGGGACTTTGATGCTTCAAGTATTGGCTTCCTAGGGACACAAAATATGGCGGAAAAGTGCCACTTTTAGTCACATCAACAAAGTTTATCAATCGAGTAATTATATTAGGGTAAAATTTTTAAACTGTATGTTAACCAATAGAAATGGAATAGAAAAATGTTGGGTGAAAATATGAGAGTCATAGGTTGCTGGGAAATACTATCTTAGATTTGGCTCGGCATGTAACGGTACAGAACGCAAAAAGTATTTTGAACCTGTTTCGGAAACAACTTTGCGCTACCTACGTACAATTCGTAGTGATTTATATCGCAAAATTATATTTTAAACCACGAGTAACTTCAACACTACTAAATTATATGATAAAGATATAGCCTTTCTGAACTCAAACATGGAACACCCTAACACACTCACAGGCACGTAGTCCTAGCATTTTGTGATGCTACGCGAAACAATTTCACTTCTTGCGGCCCTTGAATACATTTATATGTTATACTTTTGGAGAAGGCGAGAAAATCACGCCTTCCATCTCCAGCAAATGAAAACAAGCATTAAAATACCCCACCTCGTGTGAGGAATTCTCGGGTGAAATTACGATTTCTTTTTTGAATAAATAATCTAACACTCATGATAAACAAGGCAGTCGATTAGTCAGAGGGTGGAAGGTCACCAGACATCACCCTCTCTCCTGCCCTTTCCCCTTCCCACATGCGTCAAACATCCGTCTATCACCAAGGCAACCCCTGCGCGCGTTAAATTTCAACGCCCATGGATCGTTACAAAGCGTTTCATTTCGCAAGTTGGCAGGTAATCGAAGAAGGTCTTATCTTGTGGAGAAAGAAATGTCCTCGTGAGGAGGAGTAGATGGGGATATGAGCCGCAGGTGTTGCTATAAACGTTTAAATTGAAATTGGAAAAGCGGGAGCGAGATCGAGACCGTTGCAAAGAGTCGAAAGGAGTTGAAGAAGATGCGAAAGTGAACGGAAGAGGAGGTGAAAGGTAGTGAGAAAGGTTGAGATGGAAGGAGAATATTAAGAGGCGGGTGGAGAAGGGGAAGGGAGAATAAAATACAGAAAGAAAACTATCAAAATGCTACCAAATTTTTATGTTGAAGGTATAAAAATCATTCTAAAGGCTGTTTTGCACTATGCACATCGCTGAGCATTCTCATGCATAAAGGGATAATTGCATCGGACAAAGCCAAAATTTGTACTAAAAACCTTTCAAATTCAAGATGACTCTGCATTAAATAGATATTTACTCTATTTTAATTCTATTTGCCTCATCCACTCATCCATTCAATGTCCACGAACCGACGATGCTTCAGGCTGTGCATTTTATTACCTTCTGGGAAAGGGTATGCAATAAGATGCCTTTTTTTAATAAAATGTAACTTTACAATTGCACTCACTACTATCATACTTTGGAACACCGCTTTGGAATGTGAAATCTAATGGTTTATATTGTTGATCAACCATGGCCTTGCATTAGCCGAGATCTTGCTGTTCTTGAATGATGATCCCCAGGTTATTGGAGATGTTCTCTCAAGATTTTCGTATAATGTATCTTCGTTCAGAGAATATAGCGTCCTTTCATTTGCTATTAACCATGACACGAAATGACACGCCTTAAATAGAAAAGAAAATGACAAATTTAGTTTTCATACCACCCTTTACTTTTTTGCAAATATAAAACTGAGTTAAAATGCTAAACACATCTCGTGTAGACGGAAATGAGGACATTAATTTAAACAGTTAGATACTAGGAAGGTTTTGTAGTCGGCACCCACTATCAAAGAGGTAGGAAATCATTAAAATGCCTAGCTGAGTAATAGCTGCTTTTACTTGGAAAATGTTCCTGAGGCGATGGGGAAAGCAAAAAAATGCGTCATTCTTTGAATTTCACGATGACGGCAGAGGCGAGACAATTAACAAATATTTTCCCAGTTTAATTTTCATTAATTTTCCGAGTTCAGAGTTTCTTAGAACGGTATATTAGGTCAACAGTTTTTTAATTTGATTCATCACTATAGTTCACCATACCGATCCCAGTCGGGAACATGAGGATTTTTGCAAGAAATTTAAAATGCCGACGAGGGTTATAATTGGAGTTCCGGAAATTTCTAAAAAGAGTAAATTACTAAGAATGCGGATATTTAGAAGGAACTTCTAAGGTACTTTCTTTTGCCACTTTTTATTTTGTTTCAAAAATTTGCAAAATTCTATTACTTGTCGTTCGGGTCACCACCTATTTATTTGCCAAAGTTCCAACATAAATTTAATTATCTCTTACAAAATTTACTGCTTTTAATGATGCGATGTTATTCCAGATGTGCTTACTTGACTTAAGCAATGAGCAAGAAACATAAAAATGTAACCCTTGCTCATTTTCACCCAAGAGGATCCATCGGAGAAAGAATCAAAGCGTGATATGTGAGACCCTTCTCTCTGAGAACTTCTAAAGCATGCGCCTCACGTATTAAATAACGCAGGCTTTAGAAAGGGACTGCATCGGAATTCTCACCGCATTTTACCTAAAGTGTCTGACACGTTATGGTAATATCGGGAGAATAGTGGTGTTTTTGAAGGAGGAGACGCCGCATAAGGGGGTCTTGAATTAATTGAGGCGGACAAGGAGGGAGAGATTGATGCAAAACCTTTTATCTCCGGGCCGAAGATTCGCATAGGAAGTCGGAGGCATTCAAGCGCGTGCGAGGACGCCGTAGGGGATTATTTTTCGCGAAGAAGTCAGAACGTGGATATGGGAACCGACCGGGAAGACGAGGAGAGAATGAGAGAGAAAAATAAGTGGGCGCTGGTGAGAAAAAGTGTTGGAGCAGAATAATAAGGGATAGAAAGTTTGCAGGAGTGTGACGGAATTATTGGTAGCGTCCCCAGTCATTAAAAACTCTGAATTTTAACCTTTCAAGTAAATCAGGAAAAGATGAGAGGTTCACTTTTCAAGTTATTTACCATGCGTATCGAATTCTCACTTAGAGCCAGACAGCAATGTTGTTGATGAAATAGAATTTACACATATTGTGTAAAACTTATTTTAGCATTGTAGAAAGTTCATTAAGTGGCAATTAAAAGTTTTCATCTCCATTCCTAATAATATGAAGATTGAGAGAGCATTCAAAATCGCAACCACCGAAATCTTTTGAAATTTGAAAACAGGTAGCACGCGATCGCAAGCCGAGATCCAGTTGGCTGCGGTTGAAAAACACATGCGTTCTTATCAATGAGCTGTAATCCGTAACTGAGAGAAGCTGGGCGCCGATTGAGCGCTTGGTCGGCATTGTCGTCGGGACATTAGGGATAGAAATAATATACTGGTTGGCCTTAGGGGAGCTTTATTGCTCATGCTCATTTTATATACAAAAATCGGCACTTACATTAAACAAGGCGGCGTCGGGTCGAAGGGGAAGGAAGCTGGTGGCGCCGTCTAGGCCGGGTGCGGAGGGTGCAGGGTGTATGGCAGTCGCGCTCTTGTCGACTAGGCCGGGGGCGGAGGGTGCAGGGTGTATGGCAGTCGCGCTCTTGCCGACTAGGCCGGGGGCGGAGGGTGCAGGGTGTATGGCAGTCGCGCTCTTGCCGACTAGGCCGGGGGCGGAGAGTGCAGGGTGTATGGCAGTCGCGCTCTTGCCGACTAGGCCGGGGGCTGAGGGTGCAGGGTGTATGGCAGTCGCGCTCTTGCCGACTAGGCCGGGGGCGGAGGGTGCAGGGTGTATGGCAGTCGCGCTCTTGCCGACTAGGCCGGGGGCGGAGGGTGCAGGGTGTATGGCAGTCGCGCTCTTGCCGACTAGGCCGGGGGCGGAGGGTGCAGGGTAAGGATGAACTCTCTTGGGCCTTTCCGTCTTCTCCTTATATACCCGATTTTTAGGTGCAGGGGGTGGCGAAATGGGGTGCATGGGTGGAAAAATGGGGGTGCAGCGGATGGAAATGGGTGAGCAGGGGGTGGTGAGAGCGGGTGGCAGGGAGTGGTGAAGGGGGCAGGGAGTGGTGAAGGGGGCAGGGATTGGTGAAGGGGGCAGGGGGTGGTGAAAGGGTGGCGACCTTCCCGGGTGTCAAAGGAGAATGGACGGCGTTGAGACACTGACCCGCGGTCCAGGATGACCCATCCTGGCCGGCCGCTTCACTCCTTTGTCTCAACGCCTCCCCGTCACCCAAGGAAATCGGTCACTCCAACCTCGGAGTCCCGAAAGGGGTGGAGAGGGGTGGTGGCTCCCTAGGACGTCCAGGGGCGTGTGAACCGTACCGATGGCCGGCCCACGTGCGGCCAGGGGCGGCGCAGTCCGTCACTCCGTTCACACACTCTCTGGACGCCCCCGAAATATCATTACCATAGCATAGGCTACCGTATTTGCCAAGCTCTAAAATAGGATACGAGCATTAGACCTATCATTTGAAGATTAGTGCTTGATTGTATTTTTTTTCAAACCTCCCTTAGCGCGAATGAAGGAATAATTAGCACTTATGGCTAGTGACCTAGATTTTGATCTCAATTTTCGTGATTTTCTTGGTAAAACGGTATCAAAGAGGTACAGTCAGTCAAAATCTAGGCTGGTAATAAATTAAATGTGGAAAATATTAAGATATTATTTCCACAAAAAGGAACCATATCTCTTCCCCATTGTCAATCTTGGGAATTAAGTGGACTTATGACATTTCAGTTTTTGTCCAAGAAACGAATGGGATGTGGTAGAGATAGGGATTATTCCGGCAGGTTTCTAAATAAGCTGGGAAAACGTTCGGAAAATTCCGAGTAGCTAAGATTTTAGATGAATGCTTGATGGATTTCCCCACAAGAAACTATATAAATTCCCCCGAAACTGCTATGGATGGTATTTTTATTTTCCAGAGAAAAAATGAAAGAAAAGCCTGATGAATATTTTTATTATCGTTTTTAGGAAAAGGAAATAATGCAATGAGAAAATCTTTTACGTTCCAATGATAGTTACGGCTTATATCAAACCGACAGTCATTTTAAAATCATTCGTTTATAAATTAAATTAAAATATATATTCCTAATCACTTCACCAATCTGGGCAAGCTCTGATTTTGATAGTATAAAATGAAAGATATTGAATGAGAAATTATAAATATAGCTGCAGGCATAGATGTCGGCAGTGACATGGTGTATGACCAGTTTTTTTACTGTTTATGTAATAGCAATTCTGCTTCGAATGCTTGCTGGTGATCATTCGAAATAGTATCGCTTCGCTGAAATTCGAGACAATCTTAAAGAAATGTAGTGGAAAACAATATTGGGCATTCTATTCATTACTGCATTCCACAATGTGATTCATCGTTCTCAAAAGCAGTGAAAAAATAAAAGAAATTATAAGAGGCTTTCGAACATAGGAATGGAAAGTAATAGACCTTCCGATTAATTCAAAAATTAATTAAAAAAGTCAAACTGTTATTAATAAACAACTTATAATTGAGAAAGGGATTTTAGTGATTCGTAAGTTTTTGTCCTAATGCGCAACATAATTAAATCGATAGATTCGGCTTTAACTTTAACCCATGATTGCAGAGTGCGTGACGAATCGAAAAGATATTACATCTGTTCAACTTATTCCCTGAATATGCAGAGCATGTTTTTTTCAAAGTACCCTATGCTGATAGAAAGGGAACATTGACATTTATATCTCACAACATTTCCTCACAAAGATATGTTCAACCAATCCAGGAAGCTTTGTTTCCTAAGGGGGTGCCTAAGTTCTTTAGATATTTTAAAAATTATATTGAACGCTTGTGAACATATTTGGAAGTAAATGAGAATAAATATATTATTAGATAATAATTAGAAAAACGTGGTCAGAAAAAGGCATGCACCTCTTTAAGGCACACCTCGTTTTTAGTGTTATTTTTCAAAGCTTTCCAAATTCTGATTCTTCACCCCCGTGGTGAGTGAGTTACGTTATTTCTCCAATCTAGCTGCGTATCATTAAGCTGAAGAACCGAGTTTAGTAAACTAACGCCAATAATGGAGTCCATAAACATTTTTACTCAAGTTCTCTTTCTCAAGGGTGTGCGAGGCGATTACATCCAAATTAAGAAGTCACTCAGTACCATTTCTCTCCGTCTTAAGTTTTTCCTTTTGAACGGAGGGGAAGGAAAAAGGGAGAAGAAAAAGCAGGAACCACATAAAAAACAACTGAACCCTTTTTTTCAGTTCTCAAATCAAGAGGGAAGGACGACAAGGACCGCATTGGTAACAGTTGGGGAGGCCCACCACTAGTAAAAAGCGAGATGCGTAACCCACCCTCGGCACTGATGCCGCGCAAGGGTAAAGGGCAAAGTCTCCTCTTTCCTTTTACCCTTCACTCTTTACTACCAAATTGTTTCTTTATTATACACACTCAATTACTGGAAATATTACGTAATTATCCCCGTTTATTGTTCTTTTTTCCCTTTTTTTCAAGTGAAACTATGGTACCTATTTATGTAAGAAGAAAACATTTATTTACGTAAAATATACTTTACATACTTTTGATGATTCCGACCCAAATGTAACTAGTTATCTTACGCCAACAATAGTTTGCTCTTGTAAACCGAGTTTTTCCTTTTTCGAGTGGAGAAGTTCCGCGAAGATTCTCTCAACCGAGGCAAACTTATTCCCTTTTTATGATTCATCTCCTCACATTGCAACTCTGTATTACAACCATTAATAAGATAGTGAAATTTTCCTGCAACGATTCCTCTTGGGCCTCTATGCCTTCAAATCCTTGATATTACTACAATCATTGGTTCTATATTTCAGGGGATTATGCTAGTGTGATCGTTAGAATATTGACATTTTACCCAGAAGGCCGAGGCTCGAATACTGGCAGTTGTATAGCTTTCGTCTTTGTCAACCTTACTTCAGTACCGTGAAAGAGCCCTCCAATTCAGTCAATGTTATTGCTAATAAAGGGATGCCATTAACAGCTGAAGTAATTTGCGCCTCCCAGGACAAGAGGGTATTTGGATGGAGGAAAGTTGGACAGAAACCCGGCATCAGCGTTATCCTGCTCTTAGCGAAAGGCGTAATAGAGGCCACTACCTATTTAACGTCCCTGTGGTTGATGGAGCCCTGAGCCTCGATCATGGATCTTCATAAGGCGTGCGCTAGCGTTATCATTAATTTTTTATTTAACTTATGTCAGAGAGAACGTGATCTCTGTTCTTCATTTATCGCACAGCACTTCAAATCGCTTATCACAATCAGTGGAGCAAATTTTACAGATGGTTATTGTTAACCCTACGCCACTCGAGGGGTAAGCGCTAACGATAACGATTGCGATAACGCGAAATATGCTTCCGTGATTCCACACCTGCTCTCGAAGTACTCTCCGCACAGTACTCAAGTAGCAATCAATATACAAATGAAAAGTCTTTTACCGCTGAGATTTGAACCCGGAACTGTGTGATGGAGGTCAATGCTTAACACTAGGACGCCCGGACTTCTCGACATCATTCAACGCCCAAATGGGGTCATTTTGACCCCCGGTAATTAATAAGTTAATTTTTCACAAGGCATTTATATGTTTACATTTTTAGTGTTTTTTCATTAAATAATGCCCTAGTTCTTCACATTTATTGATTTAACCAGTTCATTACAGCAATGTTTTTCTCAATATAACTACTTATTGAAATATCAACTTTGAGAGTTGGAATCATTTTCTCGTTTTTCTTCAATTGCATTTTTTCTTGCCTAAAATGTTGACACTTAGTAAACAACAAATGTCACCTACTTTATTTAAACGTATTTATTTGTTGTTTTTGCAATGTGCCCTGATTTATGATGAATGGTTTGTCCTGCCAAAATTAAAAATACCATCTGAAAAAATGTAAAAAAATTGAGTAGCCTAATGAAAATAGTTTTCATCATCGTAAGTATTTCAATCCTATGATTGGTTTACTGCAGCCCTCCATTACGCCCTATTTAGTGTTAATTGCCTAACGCCCTCGTATGTTTTCTCTTTCACGTCCTGCTTTATTTGCTCTAGATACTTGCCCCTTGGTCTTCCTTGTGGGACCTTCCCTTCGATCTTCCCCTCTATTATATTTCTAACTAATTCATTGTGCCTCAAGTCCATCTTCATCTGCTCTTCTGCACATCTCTTCATTCCTCACTATATCAGTCAATTTAATCTTTAACATTCTCCTCGAGCACCATGTTTCGAAGGCTTCAATTCTTCGCTGGCCTGCTTTCCCGATTTTCTATGTCTCTGATCCATGGATTACCACGCTCCATACGATAAAGTGCTTTCTTGTTTGCAGCAGTAGGTTCTTTGAGCACAGAAGCTGTCTCTTCTTCATAAACGCTTCCTTATCTTGTGCTATTCTGCGCTTGATCTCCGTTGAGCTTCTTCAATCCCAAGTGATAGTGCTACCGAGGTATGTGAAGTACTCCACTTGTTCCGAGTCACTCCTCCAATTGTGGTATTTGCCCTCGATTCTCTCTTCCGCACACAAGGATTTTAGTTTCCTATTAGTATTTCTCTTGTTATATTATTGAAGTACTTAGTCCATAGTCGTCAGGGATGCTTGCAAGTTCTCTCGACTTCCTGCTACAACTGCGATGTCATCAGCAAACCAGAGCATGTTTATTTCTTCGCCATTCACCTTGATGCTCTTGGTACCAATTTCCTCTGCGTCTCTTATTGCTTCTCCCAGGTATAATTATATTGAATAACACTGGGGAGAGGTTTGAATCATTCTCTGACCCCTTCATTTATTTTGGCTTCTATCTTCCTTCCGTCTTTTATTTGCATTGTGGTGACCTGGTTCTTGTAGAGCCAGTAGATTTTTCTTCTATCCTTGTAATCCATTTCAATGGCTTCCAGTATCTTGAACATCTTGTTCTATTCCACGTTGTCAAAGACCTATTCCAAGTCCACGAATGCCACATACAACAGCTTGTTTACGTGTATCATTTTCTCAGCCAGTATCCTTCAGCTGAGTATTGCCTCCCTAGCTCCTTGGTTTTTTCTGAAATCGAATCGATTTTCCGAAAGATTCCCTTCGATATTCCCTTCCATTCTTCTGCTAATAATCATAGTAAGTATTTTCGATATGTGTAACACCAGGCTAAAGGTTCTGTGTTCTTCGCATTTCCTGCTAATTTCAATCTTCTGGAATTTCTCTGGTGGCCTTCCACTGTCATAGCTAACTCTGATTATTCCAAGGAGGGTATCTTTTGCTTTGACCCCCAGTGCCTTGAAAATAGGGAATGAATATTATATCAAATAGTAAGCTTACTTTTAGATCCACCCTTCCTAGTGTCTCTACTGAGTTCATCAAATGGGTACTTATCGTCACATTCTGAGGATTCTGTTTATTCTTCACAAGTTTCAAATGTCAGCTTGCCGTGGGATTTGTCAAATGAAAACTCTCCACCATTGACTCATCTTATTGAATCTTATGCAGCTAATCAAGAATGTCAGCAGAACATTATGCTGGTCTTTGAGAACTTTTTGATCACAGCTATCTGCAAAATACCGATCACACAGCAAATTCGTCCCGCGAAGCCACGAACAATGGACAACAAATAAACGAACTTCACTTGCTGTCACTGTGAGAACGGGTTCAAAGTTTGAGGCTTTACTTTGTGGAATCATTCGATTGGAAAAGAAAAAATCACTTTTTACATTCCACACAAAGGTTTTATTGGTTTCTACAATATATGCCATTATCGATTTTGATAATGACATATATTGTCTAAACTATGGTAGAAATCAATAAAACCTTTGTGTGGAATGTAAAAGTGGTTTTTCTTTTCCAATGTAAGAAGGAGTTTTATTCTCCACTCGTCATCTAAAGAGAAATAATTAGATTTGGAGTCAACTAAGTTGATAAATTCGTGCGAAACGGGTAAACAAAATTGCATTCTCCTCACACCACAGAGATTGACGATGTATGATGATATCAACAAAGTAATTACTAAATATTCCACATGTAAGCAAAACGAAAAGTGAGGACGTGATGGGGAAAGGAAACAAAACTTTTTTGGAAACTGATACGAACTTGGAAGATAAGTAACCGAATGAAAAAGATAAGACGAGAGAGCAGTGAACACATATGCAGCAGAATTATACAAAAATGCAAATAAAAAAGGACCTTTAGCAGAGATAAAAGGCGAAAATGAACCCTTGGGTCAAAATGACCCCATTTGGGCGTTCAAGGTAAAATCTAATTTAACTCCTCAATGAATTATTTTAGGAAGGTAAAAATTTATGCAAGTGAACACCTAATAAAAATATTAAAAGTCACGAGAAGAAACTCTGTTCTCTTAAAAAATGAGATCAAAAAATAAATTTAAAAACACGATGGGGTCAAAATGACCCATCTGGGCGTTCTAGTGTTAAGCAACCAAACCAATTTCAACTACATTTGTGCATTCCTTCCATCAGATGGAACGTTTAACCGATGATAGCAAGGCACTTTTCGCTTCATCATCATCATCATTGGTCAACAATCCTAGGATTGGTTTGACGCAGCTTTCCACTCGATTCTTCTATTGGCCAACCTTTCTATTGTGACGTAATTCTTCTCTTTTACATTCTTCACAACCTGTTTCATGTATCTCATACGAGGCCTGCCTTTTCCAATCTTCCCGTTCACTTTTCCCTCGACGATAGTCTTCATCAGGCCATCGTGTCTCAAGATATGACCGATTAAGTTTTCCCTTCTTTTTAGAGTTGTCAGCAGACTTCTCTTTTCTCCTACTCTTCTTAGCACTTCCTCGTTACTCACTCGGTCGATCCATTTAATCTTCAGCATTCTTCTGTAACACCACATTTCAAATGCTTCTACCCTTTTCTTCTCCGCTGCTGTCATCGTCCATGATTCACTGCCGTAAAGAAAAATGCTCCAGATGTATGTTCTGATGAACTGTTTCCTTACTTCTATGCTTGTATTTCCTGCTGTAAGTAGATTCTTCTTTTGAAAGAATGCCCTCTTTGCCTGGGCTATTCTACTCACTATTTCTTTCTTGCTTCGTCCATCGTTGGTTACTCTGCTTCCCAGGTAACAGAACTCTTTCACCTCCTCCAGTTTCTGTTTTCCTAGTTTAACGTTGGTTTTGGCCTCTTCTCTTTTGCTGCACACCAATATCTTAGTCTTCTTCTTATTGATCTTCAGCTGATATCTGGCCATAGTCCTTTCCATGGTTGTTAGCATCTTATTCAGCTCCTTCTCTGTCTCTGCTATGAGAGCTATGTCATCAGCGAATCGTAGCATACTGATTGTTTTTCCGTGGATTTTCACTCCAGAACACTTCTCCTTGACTTCATTTATGGCTCTCTCGATGTAAACATTAAAAATTACGGGAGACAGTGCGCAGCCTTGTCTCACTCCTTTCCTTATTCTTGCCTCTTCACAGCTGGGTCCAGATTGAATCACAGCAACTTGGTTTTTGTACAGACTGTGTATAATTCTCCGGTCATTGTAGGACACTCCAATTCCCTTCAGAATTCCAAGCATTGAATCCCAATCCACGTTGTCAAAGGCCTTCTCTAAATCCACAAATGCAATAAACGTCGGTTTGTTCTTCTCCATTCTCTTCTCTATAAGTAGCCTAAGGGCCAATATTGCTTCCCTTGAACCCTTAGACTTTAGACTGTACTTTTCGCTTAGAATTGACTAATTTTTATAAATTATTTGGAGGAGTGGGCGGGGCCCTTCTGGAGCCCCCCTGACACTTTACACCTCTTTAGATCCATTGTGACAACCCACATTTAACCTGCCAGCCACTTACAGACAGGGGATGAGAGCCCCGAGTTAGAGGTATGGAGGAGGGCCACCCATCCAGCTCTGTCCGGGCCCAACGTTGACTAACTTCAGTGATCTCACGGGAACCGGTGTGCCAACGTGGCTAGGCCCTCCTATATTCCGTAAAAGTCCTAACTATTGTTTATTCCAACACCTTAAAACTCACAACACATATTCAAAATGATTAAATTAATATCAGCTCTCGGCTGTTGGTCCAACCAACCAACAAACATCAATAATTATCCTCGATATTGTATTTATTATTATCAATATTGTATAATAATACCAGCATTTCGCAAGTGCATTGCCACCTGAGTAACTAACATAAATTTGAGCGTTACCTAAGATATGGCATGTGACGAGTTCTTTGGGTTGGCTATTTAAGTTGGAGAAAATATGAAAAATTAGTCAGATAGGGAATAGGGGCTACATAAGACTGTGAAGCGTTACAAATGTTGTTTTAAAAAGAGGGTCTTAATTCTGTTCCTGTGAAGATAAATCCATGCCTAACCGCCTTGCAGGACCTGTCTTAGGAATCTTCAACTCTCAGCTTCCTCGATCCATATAGAGGTCATTTCCCCGATCGGGACTTGGTACGAGGAGTGTTAGACGCATGCGACAGGAAGGAGTGGACAAAAGGAGGACAGAGATAGCGAGATGAGTCGATGGAGAGACGCCATCCCGTCTCCGGTAGGGAAAAGATATAGAGGAGGATGAGGAAGAGCAGAGAGAGAGAGAGAGAGAAGTATAAAAAAAGGAATTAAAGAGGAGGACGAGACATTGACGGTCGATGCGGTAGCAAAGAGTCGGATGAAAGAGTTTGGACAGAAAGGGACACGACGGAATGCCTGGTGGATGAAAAGAGATGGGCGGTAGGGCGGGCGCTTCGAGATGGGAGTCTGGGAGGGGGGTGTGTGGAGGCAGTGACAGGCTGAGGGGCGGGAGGGGAGGAGGGAGTGAGTGGAAAGGAAGGAGGGGAGGAGATGGGGTCCCACGGGTGCAGGTTAGGACTCACGAGAATTGGGAAGGGCTCGGAGAGATGGAAAGGATTGGTCGGAAACAGGAGCTTAAGAAGAAAATAAATTAGGTGAGGAGAACTGGAAGGGCTGAAAGAATGAGGGAGAGATGAGAGAGTTGTGGGGGAAGAGGGTGGAGGCATGGGTAAAGGGTTGGAAGGTAAACTAAGGGAAAAAGGGAGGAAGAATGAGAAGTCGCACGGTCAGTGGCTGAGAGGAAGCAGAAGCTCCTGAAGCAACAGTAAGTACAATGCTCCATAGCACAAAAGGCCAAGGAAAAGGCAAAAAAAATGTCCAGGCATACGAGTAGGTACGTCAAATTTGTGTTACAATGACTAAAATGCTAGGACCACGTTTCTGGGTGGCTAAATCCATTGAGCGTTTTATTTCGTCGATATTATGTTCATACTAAATAACGCTTTGGTGGGGATAACTACTAACTTAACATTTAACTAAATATTTCTGTTTTCATATATACACAATCTAAGAATTTTAGTTAGCAAGTTGGAGCACCTTTAAAAATACCCAATTCTACTCCAAACAATAAATGATAGTACCTGTTTAAGAAGCTGTTTTTATTTAGGGTAAGACAGTATAAGTAGTTGCTTTTTACTTTTTTTTAATTATGACAGAAATGATGCATTCAATATCGTTAAATCAAAGTAAATGAATTCCTACAGTTGGCAAAGGTAAAAGTTAGGTTAGTAAAAAAATTCTAGGTTATGTAGAATTAAAAGGTGACGATTCCCTCGAGTGCTAGCTTCATGTCTTCAAACCGAATTCTAAATTCTATGATAAGGCTCTCAACTAGCTTTCAAGATGATATCTTTGCTGATTACAATATAAATATATTGAGAACGCTTGCGTATTACGGTAGCGTTGATCGAAAGAAACAACTATGAGAAAAAGACTATCCAACAGGTAGAATTCAAATGTTTTTCTTCCCGCTATCAATAAGAAATCGTAAAATACAAAATGGTTACCTTGGTTAAAACTCTTGAAGCGCAGGCAGATTACTTTGCATTGAATCTTAAATGTGTTCTTAACAATGCTCACTAACGCTATTTGCACCGTCACATGCCTATTAATAACTATAAATCAATGAATTTTAACAAATGCATAAACAATAAAAATCATGGTATTGTACGTGAGTACGAATCAGTAAAGTTCTCTTACTTCTTAGAGGTATGATGACCACGTTTTTGTACCATAATAAGTAATATTGTAAGTGTTATTGCATGCACGTGCTTGATGATATTTCACTCCAATCACAAATCTCCGTATATATATAGGTATATTTTATCCAATGAGAGGTATTAAGGGCTCTGAGAATCTCATCAGAGAAAGAGAAGCAGTAATCATTCGGAATCCAGTTTTTAGCATAAATGATGTTCTTAATGTCATCTTTCTTTGCACGATCAAACATGAATACTATGGATAAAATGATAACTCCATTAATAAATTCCTCTATGCCTTATCAATTTACCATCCAAGCTAAATATTACCAACATAACTTTAATAAAACATAACTGACTAACCAAGTAATTTATCATTTTGTCCGTTCTGGATTCATTCCACAAAGTCAAGCCTATCGCTATTTTAACAGTAATAAATCTAATAGGCAATGTAGCACCTGTAAAGTTTGGTGAAAAGCAGATTGTTTTACTTATGGCACAAACTAATATTTTTATGCAAAAGATTCTTGTGCCTATTCATTGAGGATACGCTGGATAGAGAGAATGGGTATGTGGAATGTCCAGCATTTGCGCAAAGCACTGGACTCGATATTTTATTCTGAAAAACAACCTACCTGGTTAAAAAAGAATTTTAACCCAGCTGGAAGATAAGACGGAGATTGACGTGGAAATTATGGTACTCCGAAACTGCCACTTTACCTCACCTCACCTCACCTTGCCGAGAAAGGACAAAATCATATATGCCACTTTACCTTACCAACAAGTGTTAAACAGCGAGTAAAAACTGAGAGGGGTTATTACGGGAAAAATTGCGGATGAAAATGTCAAGAACTGATGACGGCGTCCCGTCATCAGTTCTTAAGACAAGGAGTTGGGGTAATAAAACGGAGACTTGAAAGGAGACATTAAATCAACTTAAAAAAAAGGTAAAAAAAAAGGGATTCCAAATTAATACGGAGGCGAAAAATGTGGGAACGGAAAGGAAAGGAACACTATTGAGAATAATTGGAATGAACGACGTGCTGTGGACTTTGAGCAGCAACAAAATGAGAAAGAAAGAAAAAGAGGGGTCGAGCAGGAGAAAGGTCGTTGGTTTTTGGTTGGACCGAGCGGTGTTCTGGACCTGAGAGGAGAAAGGTCGGGAGAAATTCAGCGAGAGGAACAGGAAGGGCGTGAAAAATTGCTAGACACAAAACTCAACTTCCCAACAAACTTGGACCGCAAGGGATGGGGAGTGGAATTATAAATCATCGTGTTGCAAAAGAAAAAATATTGAGGTTGGGAGCACTTCCGCAGATAATATCGACCGGGATCAAACGGAAGTTTTGAGTGGTGAAATGAAGTTTTATTTTTCCAAGGCGAGGAAGTGGTTTCACTTAGTGAATGCCACTGGGGATCATAGCGGCTGTTTATATATATTTTCGCAAGTTCCTGGGGCTGGATTTGATGTAGCGACAGGAAGAGGGACAGCGATTGAGGTATTCGACTAGAAAGGGAAAGGTGGATAGTGGACAGCCGTATTGATCCCGGCATACTTGTGAAATAGAGTGCTGAACTACTTCCGTTCAACATCAACCTCATATCTCTTTAGTGAGGTAAAGATTTTAACTGAAGGAAATAAGGAAAAAAAGCACTCACCATGCCATAATAGGGATGGGTAGGTGAAATAATGCTAGAGTATTCTGTATTGCATGATGCATGTATTATCAACCAATCCCTTTATTACTGTATAGATAAAAACAACCTAGCTTCATGTGACCCTACTATCTAGCATGTTTCCATATAGAAGCTATTTTGCATGTTAATAGTGAATATTCGGTGATCTTAACTCCCTTCCACACACCCTCGCGGTGGTTGTTAAGGTATATTGCTTTGATGCAATGGTAATCCATATCATATCCGTGCAGTTAGGCATAAATCAAATTTTTTACTTCCAACTTTGGATTTAATTAATTTCATGACCAAAGGGTTCATTTTATGGTTAACGTCAAGGTAGGTGGGCATATCAGGGTAATGTAAAATGAAAACCGGTGGAATAGAAATCAATTAATAGGGAAAGGTTCACTTTGAACGAGAGTCTTCACCCGGTATATTCAGGGAAACGATTGCTCTGGTAAAGTATGGATAGCTAACAAGAGGGAATTATTGAGAAGGTCTCTTGGCAGAATATTGAAGATGAAATCAGTGATAAGTTGAACGCATGGTTTCGCGTCTTAAGTTTCGGAAATATGGTCGTGGTAGAAAGAAGGTGAGACTAAATTAGACACGTTTGAGAGTTGTAAGTGGAGGAGAGGGTTAGCTGGACAAAGATGCATTTAAAGGAAGGATGACCATTAGTCATATGCGCCATTTTTTTAAGAAGAGATAAATAAAGCAAAATACGGCAAATAATTGAGTTTACTAGAATAACTGATTTGTACTCTACGTGATTCATCTCAATGAAATAATTTCATTACTTCAGCGAAAAAAACATTTCATCAATTGATAATTTCTTACATTATGGTGCAAATTTTTAAAACAAAAAGGCTTTAGTAGTGTAAGCTTATTACGGGCCAAATAGGGGAGGACAATACCTATATCCCATGAGAAATAGAAAGTGAAACAATTTACGCAAATTAATGATGATCATTATTAATGCCATTATCAATTGAAGCAAAGATTATTAAATGCCTTATGATGACAATTCCAAACTCTTCACGTCAACAATATAATATCAAGATTTACGCAACACCACTGCAGACATCAAGTAGCCTGAGTATTATTCAAACTGGTCATATAATCGGCTCCTCTTTTTGTTTTAATCCCAACTTTCAAACCGTGATTCATCTTAATGTTTCAATTAAGTCGAGGAAGGGCGCATTGGGATAATTTAAATAAGGGAGATAATATTGGTTTCGTGCATCGAAGACCTTATAGTAATGGCGAAGTTCATCTATCTATTTGAATACTAGCTTAGCTTTGATGAATTTTCCAACTTTTAGTACAATAAAGAGAATAAAATTTTGTTCGCAATATTGAGTGCTCTCGCCTTCAAAGTTTTATTCACAAAGTATGTTGATTATACCTAAGGTTCCACGTCAGTATCTCTGCTAAAAACATCACGTCAACGTACGGTAAATATCGGAATAGAGTTTCGATGCAAACAGCAGTGGAATATTGAAAATTTAGATGAGAGAGGAAGAATAGGACAGTTTTGCGTCTATTTTAATTAGATACGAAGGAAAATTAATCGGTAACAGCACTCAAGTCTGGAAATTAATGGAAAGAATAGTCAAGAAAGGCATTGCATAAAATAAATAGAGCAAATAGAGTAGAGAAATTAAAAAGGTATTGTACGAAATAGATAAATAGAGACGCGAGGGTAGTAAAAACATAAGAACGATGTAAACATGAAGTAAAAATGAAGTCAATAAAAGAATTGAGTGGAGAGCAGCGTCAATGCAATTCATATATTGATGGCAAATGGTGATGTTGACTTTGAAAGACCATATTCCTCAGCTTCAAAATAGGCAATAGCTTCAAAAATTACTACCTCTTATCAATCCGTATTATTTTACCAGTTTATTTCCTGTTGGTAAACCTTTTTTCCTCAGCTTACTTTTCGTATCTTCGGGAAAACTATTTTTGTTACTCTAAGGGAAAATATCCCATCTCTCCAAAGACCCACCACCGACTAACGTCGCGAAAACAATGTTGCGCCTGTATATTCTGAAGGAAGACCCGAGAAACTAATAAACGTGCTACACTTCCGATACAAAACCAATTTAACGCTACATGACTTCCCGACGCATCTTGAATGTCCTTGAATATTCACTGGAAAAGGAGAGTGGGATGTGGTCTCCATTAGTCCTCCTTAAAGGGTTCTCTATTCTCCCTCTCCTTGTTTATTTCCTTGGTATTTTTATATCTTCCCCGGCCCATCTCCCTCCCTTTCCTTGCTTTCCTAACCAACCCCTTCGCTCCTCTCTCTAAGGGGATCGGGAGGAGATTCCCCCTTCTCTCGTGTCAGCCTCGCCCTAATAAAGACCGTATCTAATCTAATTTCATCTCCATTTCCTCCATCCTTGTATAACTCGATTCCTTCGTCTCTTCCTCTCCCCTCTATCTGCCTTCCTCTTCAGCCTTCCCACTCTCCAAAACACACAACTGTTCGCTCCTCAAGGATGTATTCTTTACACGCATTCCTTCCCCATCCTCCCAATTCTTTTACTTACGTCTTTCCCTCTCTCCTGGCATCTTCATGTCATACCCTTCTTATTCATTCCCTTTATCCTTTCATCTTTACATGTTCTCGTCTTTATCCGGCACTGCCGTCCTTGTATTTGCTGTCCAAACGGTCCTGTTTCCTCTTTCTCCATCTTTTTCTTATCTCCTCCGCAGCGCAGCTATGTGTCCCTATTTTTATATCTGCGCTCAGCTACTCTTACACGATAGATGCCTTCTTATTTGCGTTCCGCGTGTAATTCTGCTATGGCATTTTTAGCTTCCTTTTCTTCCTAAAAGCGTGCTTTTTTTCCAACGGACTCCTTACAGTATGGCTGAACTTGATCCATTTTATTTTCAAGAACGACTTGCTATTCTGGGTCGTCGTTCATTTAAAATTCATTGATTCGGGCTGAGAATGTATCTTGTAAAATCGCATCCTTGACAAAGTCTTCTTTCCAAGAGCATATTACTGATTTTTTTCTCATATAATCTCACTTGCTCGAGTACTGCGGTTGATATTTATGGTCCTGCGACAGCGTTAGTCTCATATGAACGTGGAATGAAATATGTCTTTTATTTCTTAAAGCAGTGTTACTTGTCACAGATTTTATTCAACTACTAGAATTGGCATATTTTCCAACGAGAAAAATTTCATCCATCATTGCCAAGATTCAAACCTGAATTTTCTTGATCATGTAGTCTAGTTCTTTAGCCAGTTAAACTACCAAGACATTCTTATTTCCTATGGATTTCTAGCGGATATATAAGCTAGTTAGAGAGTTACCATGCCAATGGGTTTGACACTAAATTTGTCAAGTTTTAACAGAAGCTTGAAACATTTTTAACAACTTGTTGAGAATACAAGATAAATTCAGGCACTTCTAGCAGCAGACCATTTACAAACAGAGATTGTATTATGCTTTCGCAAATGTTTTCAAACAAGCAATATATATAGAGAGCGTGGCCAAATGATATCTTAATATTGCCGTATTAGAATAGAAAACTTTATTAGTATGAAGGAAGATAAAGGAAATTATCAGGAATGAAACTTTTGCAAATAACGCAAAATATCCTTAAACTGACGGCTTATATATCAAAGATGTTTCATGTTACTGGAATACGAGCACTTTAATCTTACTGACTTTATTATTTCCTTCTTTAGACACTATTATCTGGAATGAAATAGGTACCAAGTTCATAACAACCAATCGTTACAAATATAAATTGAGCACCTTTTTATATGCCTTAAAAACTTTCTAGTAACTTTCTGGCAACATTTTAAGTTGGATTTAGCAACCAAAATACGTTAAAAGTGACAATATTGGCTAATGTGACGAACTTCCGTACGTGCAATGTCACAAAACAGCCTTAACTGTGCGCACTGCTTCTCTATCCATGAGGTTAAGTATAACATCAACACTAGGTGCATATTTTGAACAAAATCAAGAATATTCAACTGCCAAAATTTCCATAGATCAGGCGTTTTCTGACATTACATTTATAGTATTTTATATGTGTATTTTTTCATTGCAGTTCGTCATTAAGCCTTACATCTACATCTACAGGATACCCTGCAAGCCACAGCAGGAGTGTGTAGCAGGGGCCTTAGATGCCTTTGAATGACTCAAGCACCTAGCAAGATTATCTCAGGGTTCGCATTTAAATCCCGGTGAAGGTGAATGATTATTTCTCTGAGAAAGTCTTAATATTTTACATATCATCGGGTAATTCAGTTTTCTCACGTTCTTCATTTCTGGTAGTAGTAATTTTAGCATCTGTTGGGTGCGTCGACGGCTGAGAGATCATTTTTCACTATCTTCACTTTCACAACTACTACTTTCACATCCCAGTAGATCTCAAACCTTGAATTCACTTCATATTGCTACGAAGTACAGAATACTCTAGATCAAGGGTTCCCTATGGGGGTTAACTATATCCCTAATGTGAACAGAAAGCTTCCGATGGCGTGTGATGAATAGCATGCAGAGATTCATATAGGATTAAAATCAATGGTTGGCGAAATGACTGCGGAATTTGAGAATGATAATGCGAAAATAAACTATAGGCTATATTCCATGCCTTTTCATCATGCACATACTCAAAATCACTCTCTCAGCTCTCGCCTCTTTACAGTTTTACTCTTGAAACTGAATTAAATGCTTGAAACCGGTTGAGTATACATATAATAAATATGTGAAGAATACAACGAAGTTAATTTTTGTGATATCTTGCATTGTAATATTACTTTTTCCCAAAAATGAGCATTCATACTCTATCACATGCAAGAACTAACAGTTGGCCAACCAGTAACACTACGATTTTTTTATCTGGATGGTATATTAATAATTTATATCATATCATACTGATTAAGGTTGTCAATAGAAGAAGGGGTCGTAAGTTACAAAATTTATATGCAAGCAAATGTATTAACTCCGTTTAGGCATGTATAGCATGATAGTCATCTCAAGGTATCTGATAACCTAAGGATTTCAGTCAGTTCTTCATAGTCACACATGAGAACTTGTCTCTGCATATTAAGACTAGTTTTGTATCCAAGTTACATTTCACGCACTGCGAAAGAGGAGCATTCAATTCTCCACAAAAAAATCACGGCATTTAACATTAAATTCTCTATAGGGCTGCAAACTAATTAACTGTCATTATTAGGAGCAGCGGTCACAGAAATCTAGTATTCTAGCAGTATCTCGCAGCTATCGTTTAAATGCGAGAAAAATTGTGGTGCTGCCATCTTAAGGATTTGAGGAAGCAAAACTATTATGGGCAGGATATTAACTCGTATCCTGTTATTTAAGGTAGCACAATTACAAACCTAAATTTTAACTAGCCATAAATGTGGTTAATCACCACAAATGACAACTATACTTCCGTTTTTTTCGAAAAATAAGTTTTTTTTTTTAGATATCATTTCTTGAGAGTCGCCTTCGATTAACAAGTGATAAAATGTAATTTTCCTTAATACTTTTGTTTTTTCTTTGTTTTTACGCCTATACACAATGACTACACCCTTTTTTCGCTTTAAATTAAATGAAAAAAATGGGTTGGAACCGTTATTTCAAAGGTAATATTTCCAAAAAGTCCCGGCATATTGATGTGACGAATTTTAAGCAATAGCTGAAAATAATAAGTAGGCTAAATCTGTACCAGGTAATAAGAATAGAATTTACTCTAGTTGGAATTATGTGCATAACTACGTGCCGGTAGGAAGTTCATTGACGCCACTATAATGAAGTTGGAGAATTGAGACAAACATAACATACACAATAGGCCAGAGAAACTTTTTTTGCCGAAGAGAAGGGGCGTACCATTTCCAAAAACCTGAATCTGGCCTCATTGTCAACAGTAGACAGACATTCGTTCGCCCCCCCCTCCCTCTTCTAACCTCCTTTTCTTCCTCTAGGCAGAATGTTTCTAAATAAAATTCTTATGTTTGCAAAAGCCCAGGTATGGGTCCAGACAATAATTATATGTTTACATTGGTTTAAGTTACAATCATTGTTCCGATACTGACTTGGATCCATAGCACAAATTTGTTTTCACCCCTTCATGAAAAATGTTTGAATTTCTTAATAAAATGTGCATTTATTATATTTCTCCCTCCACTTGAATTTCAACGGGCACCTTTAACTAATTGTCTATAAAAGTTTATACGAGTGATCGCAGTGATCGCAGTCGCAAAACGATACTATAAAGGAATTTTTTAACAGGAAATGAATCAAATAGATATTTTGGTGCATTTTCATCAATATTTATTGAAAATTAATTACATTTTATGGCTTTTATTAAAATAATCATTATTTATCACTTGCCATAGAAATCATAACCGATGCATTGCAGCCCTAACCACCATTATTTCATCACTCAACAGAGACCACGTACCTAGCTCTCTCTACACCACTTTATGTCGGACAGCATGCGTGATTATTAGTATTACTTGTTTTAAATCAAACGGTTTCTCTCGTTATGTTGACAAGATCCATTGGAAAGTGGGATAGATGGAGCACAAAGAAGGAAAGAAAATTTGGGAAGGGGTGAAGACGACGAATTGGATGCCGGCAGAAAGATGAAATGAAGGAAGGAGAAAAATATCAAGCACGGAATGAAATAATTTTGGAGACGTCGATTCCCAGTCGTATGGTGAGAGTCTTGGGAAGAAATGGATTGGTCGAATAAGGAGATACTGTCGGGAGAAAAATAAGAAGACGGGTTTTATTACGCCATATATATGTAAGGAACGGGTTCACTCGCAAATAGGAAGGGAAACTGTGTTGGCGTCAGTGAAGGGCTTGGTGACGGGCGAAAAGGGACCAGTATCAGATCCGAAGGGAATGTGATGAGATTCCCTCCTACAAAATTCAGCAGCGCCCGTATTTTTCTCCATCTTCACCGATCTAGAGCCACGCTTGTGCTTACCCTCAGAAAGCTCACATATACGGTTCAATCCTCTCACTAAGCTCCCCATAATACCCAGATGACCTCTCAGTACCGCAGACACTAAATGAGACTTCATCCTCTAAATCACAACATATATTAACCTAGCAAAACTTCAATATCATCGGTCCAACATTTTTTGATTTATTTGAGATTTGAGAATTTACTGCAGTTGACTGCTTTTCACGAAATATTCATGTATTAAAAGCTGATTGTCCTAGATAATTTGACCAAGTGCGAACTAAACGCCATTGCTGGTAATTATTTGGGGTACTCCGTGGCAGTGGGTTAAATCCATACCCACCGATGCATAGGTTGCGGATTCAAATGGCGCACGGGGTACATTTTCATTTTTTGGGTAATGGATTTTTGTGGTGCCCTGGATTAAGTGAAAGGGAGGAATACATAAGGTCCAAAATATGCTCGGGAAATGATTGTTATAAATAAACCTGCATAAGTTATCCTGTGTAATAAAACCTTCAGGCTGTATCCATCAATAAAGTGTCCAAAATCGGAAAAAAAGCTTTGAATTAAAGTGATAGGTATAAGCTTTCAAAGATTGAAATAATATACTGTACTCTATGGAAATTTCAACACTTCAATGTGTTAGCAAAGTTCTAACATTATAATGCATAAGTTTTAAGCCTACGTTCCTCAACTTCCCAATTTTAAAAATGAGAGAGTAACTCAAATTTTAAATGTAGCCGGTCCTAAGTTCATTTATTATTGATGATATTACTAACCAATTAATGTTATAGCCAATGGGTGGTATATATCAAGCATGGCCTCTTTTATTTGGTAACACAACATAGCTATTGGATAAAACTGGGAAATTATTGATAATTTAAGTATGAAGATTATAAAAAATCTAATTTCAACTGATTTTAGCTGCTTTTTTAAGTTTGGTGGATGTTATTTCCCAGTTTGAAGATTTATTAAAGTGTTTTGATCTCTTACCCTTATATGGGATCATCACGTCCCGCATTTCCAAACTCCTATGGCTTCGCTTGGGACCTGAAACGGAGAGAAACATTCATTTTTACATCACTGTGCTCTCATAAACATTAAATTGCATCAAATAAATAAATATTATTGGACATAGCTATTGAAGCAAGCCATTAGTTGAGTACGGTACAATTAGTGAAAAATAAATAGAGTCACGAGCGCCTGTTGCTGCAGGAAGGGTATTCGTAAGGAAGCAAATTCGTAAAAGGACCTCTTGAGTACAGTTAATCGCCGAAAAGGCTAAATCCAAAAAAGGCCTTGTACTCGGGAATCTCAAGAGATATCCGTTTGGGAAGACAGGACCACGCAGGGAGGAAAGAAATACGGCGAGCGCAGAGAAAAAACGTCGTGATTTATAGGGGACCCGAAAATTGGTACAATTTGCCTCGGCTGACCATCGCTGTGATTAAAAGACAGTGTGCAATCCGGGACGCAGAACATTTCCGGAGATGCAGTTTTGTGCAAGAAGGAAATTAAGACCACCTGCTCTCTCCTAATGTTTCGACGATTCAGTTCGTAAATTATTACCTCTAGCAGAAAATGATGAAGGAATTTAAGCAAACTGGCCGCTAGTTGGATATTTCCTGGTAAAGGGGAAGAAAACATGAACCAGCATCTTTTAAATCACTTGAATTACGCTACGGTAAAATTAGTTCTGCTTCTCTTTTCCCAGTCAAGATTCCTTCATGGAATAAACACTATCAATATACGTACCCGCAGGGAAAAATGTAAGTAAATGTAAGACACAAAAACAAACGTTCAGAAGAGAATTTCTAACATCATAGTTTCTCATATCTAATGTTAGTTTGCTGCAACCCTGCGTTTTTCCTTAGTTATTGGCAGCTTGGTACTTTGCTTTTCTTCTTCCAAAATTCCTCTTAATTTTAATCACATACCTAGTCCTTCATATCCCTCAGAAGTCCTTTGCATCTTTTCTTTCTCAGTTTCGTCCTTAACACATTAATATATATCTCGGCATGTTTCCACTCTACCATAATATTGTTACCGTGGTCTACATAGACCAACTTAAATTTGCATACTTAATATTTTTGAATATCTATAGTAAATACTTAACTATATTAGCGCCATGAAATGTTTTGTACCAAGGCTGTTACTCTTGAGGTTTTAACCTATCATTTATCTCTAACTATACTATATCCTCTATTTAGTAAAATATCTCCAACTGCCACTTTTATCCACCAAAAACATTCTGCGGTCTCATAGACTCAAAATCTCTCTGGCAGTGATTAATGACGCACCAATCTGGTAATAGTAAGATGACAGTTTGAATTTTTACTCGGGAATGCATATAATGTTGATACTATTCGACAAATCATATGTTAAATTTTGCAAAGCAGTCTTACATCTTACATTTGGGGCATTTAAAATCAAATTTTACTCATGCATGAAGGAGAGTTAAGTATTCAGTTGCATCTGTGGTTCTTTAAAACTGGAATATAATCATCATTACGCCACAATTAAACGAAGTAATTTTAGATATTCATTTGAGAAATATGAATGGTATTTGCGTTCAGATTGTCAAGTTGGAATGAAAGCGGTTGAACCTACACCTACAGCTGCTAAGTATCCATCCTCCAAACCACATCGAGGATGTGTGACGTGTTGAATTCTATGGCAGGGTCTATATACTACATCTATCTACATCTACATAATACCCTGCAAGTCACCATAAAGGTGTGAGGCAGGGGGAAATTCTCACCAAACATGCACTACATATCATGCATAAAATAGGATTAATATTAATATATTAGTCTAAACTTCACTAATTAAAAAGATAAAAATAGCAAAGTAAGCATGAAAAATCGTGCTGTTAGTTGGGTTACCTTCAAGTCCTTATACTAATATGCAACTAACTATGCTATGGATTGATTCACTCGCAATGGACGTATTTACCGCTATTCATATCCCTAATTGTACGAGGAAAAAAGGACATTTTGAATCTGTCAGTTCGGCAATCTATTTCTCTAATTTTGTAATCATGGTCCAGTCTATCATAGTAAGTTGGGGTTTGCAAAATATTTTTGACGCCATCACTGAAAATATCATCTTGAAAGTATGTAGATGGACTGGTAAACTCATCCTATTGCATGTGATTAGAGATAAGCGTTTGTCATGCATCCGCGCGTTCTCGTGCAACTAAAGGATAAGTGGAATTCGGAAGGAATATTTAATTTTTACAAATGACTATGGTGTATGTTAGAAAGCGGTGAGTTATCCCTCTCATCAGAAACACAATAGTGGAAGAAATTGGGAGGAGCAAAACAAAAAATTCCTCTATGCATGATGAAGAGTGGTGAATTTGTGAACCTTTCTTCCCGAAACTAGAATGGCTTTCTGAAGTTTCTTCTTAAACAACTGTACAGTAGCCCCCCGGTGCATGACTGACTGACTGACTAATCCACATCACTTAGAAGGCTGTTGAATACTCAACAAAAGGTATCGGGGCGCGAAATTAAGAATATAAACGGAAATGAGGGGATTTACGATAAACTCATTGTATGCATTGTACAGCGATATGACTTCATACACCAAGGGCATCAATACATCGACTCCGCAATGCAAATGACAATATCAAATGATACATCACATTCATTGATGTAGCGCATTTAATGTACCTTGGCATTAATTTATTCATCGCAAAATCGTAAATATCGCTTTTTTATCTTCTGTGCGATATTGAGTGGCACCATTTCATGATAGCTATCACTCCGATTACCTGAAATGGTGTATCACATAATTTCTCACACCTACGTTTCACACATTACTGCCATCTACATCGTGTAGATGTAGATGGTACGATACCTTGCAAGCCACCGCCAGGGTGTGTGGTAGGGGGTAAAGATCACCAAGCATGCACTACCGACTTGCAAACAAGCAACTATAAGGTCTCATGCAAATAGATATTGCAATAGCATCTATATTTCGACTCAGCAATGTTGAATGACAGTGTTGCGTGAAAAAGCAACAATCTCTCAATTGGTTTGATGCTGCTCCCCACTCGATTCTCCCATCAATAAACTCTTCATATGTACGTAATTCCTCTAAGTTACTGCATAATATCACGAAACGATGTCTCATTTATGTAGCGCATCGCTGCTTATTCATCGCGGCATCGCACAAACCTCCTATTGCAAGATGAACGAGATGACGTTTTTGCTCACGATCGTTTGAGTTTAGGTTCGGATGGAGTGGAGCGGGCCATGTTCCAGCGACGCCGTCCGAATACGACACGAGAGGGTTACGGTAGAGTCGGAGGATGATGCTCGGCTGTTTTTCCGCCCCGGGTCGAAAAGGGGAGGGGGTGGAAAGGGAGAAACGTGGCCGGCGATCAGCGCGGTTTAGTGCGGACATTGATTGGTGGTGGAGGGTGAGGGCAAAGTATTTTCCGGCTACCACGCGAACAATGCCAAGCAGCCGTCAGACAGCGTCTTCAACTGCAAAGGCACCGCACTTTCTGCGGGAGTGGGGGACACGTACTGCCCCCTCCCACTCCCTCCGAATGCGGTTGATTTCGCGAGTGTCCTTTATTTCAATTTACATCGTCAAAAGAGGGGAATTCAACGGCGTAAACGAAAGATCCCACAGTGCAATTGCAATCTTTTTCGCTGCTTTCGATCGCACAGGCTCAGAAGGTAGCCATATTCCACAACATCAACGGTTCTTCAACTTTTCATCTTGAATTTATAATATGTTTTCACAGCCCGTAGCAAAATGTTGATTTTATATTTGCCATGGAGGAGGAAAATTGTTTTCTCTGCCCTATAAAATATAAATGAAATTTCCCTAATGATGATTTTTAATCCTCACCTACTTTCACAGCCAAAAATACATCCTTTGTTTGATTGAAAAGGGTTTTGATTGCATTTAATTTTTCCTACATGCCTCTCTGCGTATACAGAACTTCATAAATGTGATGCGTCTTTAATTGACGCATTTTTGATGCACTGTATCTGAAATGTAACGATCATCAAAAATCTCGAGACAAATTTTATTATTTGTTGCATTCTGCAACTATGGGAGGACTGACTTATTTTTAAGAAGAAGAAGCTTCATGTGGGAATTAGAAGGTTAAAAATTTTCCCATGCCCTAACGGCTGAATAAAACCCTGGTTTAGAAGAATTACACTGGTGAATTGCAATCTCAAGAAAGCGGAAGTGAACTGAACCACCCCTAAAAACGGTAACTTATAGCTTTTAATGCCGGGGATTATAAACAGGCGCATCGCGGACCTTCGGCTAAGTCTGAAACTTTATTGTCTCGTCCAGGTCCTAAGCTCTCGGTAGTAAGCAAAAAGAAAGTTTTCTATCTACTTGGGTTTCCCATCTACGATTTCCAATCCAATTTGCAAGTTCACTGTGATTTGGTTACAGTGATTTAAATCCCAAGCATTGCAATCGCGTACAGAAAGATGCCAATTTGGCACCTCTAAGCACCTTCGGTAGCATTTCATTAGGATCCATTTGGATAGCATCTGAATATTTACGTTCTTCTAACGAAAGGCGCCAATGGATCTCCTCATTTATCTGTTCACCTATCCGAAGGAACTGAGCTTGAAGTACATACCTTATAAGCTACACTCAAGTTGGATCTGGTGCTCCAGAGAAATCTCTAAAGCCAAATTAAACTATCTTAGGCGTGAATTGGTTGACCCACTGCATATTGGTAAAATGTGCCCACATAAATATAATTTTCAATAATAATTTTAAGTGGGTCAATTGGTTGACCCACTGCATATTGGTAAAATGTGCCCACATAAATATAATTTTCAATAATAATTTTAAGAGACACTGCACGACTGGTTTCGCTACTTATGGATTCATCAGCTACGTTAGCGCATATCGGCTGCGTAACTGCTCACTCAACATTTAATAAATCTGTGAAACTTAACAAAATAGCTGGTTTATATTTTAGCCATATCTAACCCTGCCGGAATTCAAACATGGGAAATCGGATTGATAGGCTAGTATAATTGTTTATTTAAAAAAACATTACGGCAAAATATATATATCCTACTTCATGTTAATACCGAGAATAATGTTCTATTTATGGCATGGCAGCTCTGCTCCATCGGCCACAAACTACAGGAAGATCAGATTAAACCCAGGAGAAGCTTTTTTAGGACGCAACTCCTAAATCTTATAAGTGGGTTTCTTTCGTTATCATAGCGTAAGGGAAAGACGCTTTTGCGCTAGATAAAAAAAATGGCCCATCATGCAGAGCGCGTTAATTCTCAAGCTTCTCCTGCTCGACATGAACTGCATAGTCATCGGTCATCCAGAACTATTTTTCCACTGAAAAGTTCATGCAGTAATTTAATCGTCTTTCTAGTTGGTAAATGAGTGAAAAAACAAATGCGAACTTTGCTCATAAAATATCAATTAATTTTTTGATTCACCTTTTCATGATCAAGAAAAGTACACACGTACCTTATTCACCGCGAATTGAAACTATAATACCAGGTATGATTTCAGCACATAAGCGTTATTATAAAGGGAGATACTGACAAATAGTGGCTAAACCGTGGTAGGTGTTCCAGTTTGAATACAGTGTAAACATATTACAGGTTTTTGTCATGAGCAACCAAAATTTTCTCAAAGTTTCTCGTAGTACAATTAATTACATTTTAAAACGTTCTCCTCGGAACTCTCCTGTTTTCTACTTTATTAGTTTCATCCTCCATTTTTCAAGAAAGCACTGTTAAATGTCAACATGTGTGACATACATCTGCTTGACATGTTGTCTTTTAATTTCCTTTCACAAGAACGTATATCTTCTTATAATCTCTGGCGGTACTTTTTTGTATTCCTCCCCACACACCTTCTTCTTCCTCCCGCATGCATTGTGCTTTCTCAAGAGAGTGAAAGAGATTGAAAAGAATGCAAATGAAAGGATGATTTAAGAATGAGCCATCAAATAGAGGCTTTGTAACTGGAAAGAAGTCATTATTTCGTCACTAGTCTATCTGAAGATGAATGGTATGGTAAGCAAAAAAAGAACTTGTTTTTAGAGCTCTCGGTACCATTAGTATTTTTTATTCAAATGCATTGCCACTTACGTTCGGAATAACTATTTTTCATGTACGCAAACTGCATCACTACACAGTGCTGATTCTCCGGCAGAATAAGGGACGATTCAAAGAAAAATTATGGAAATAATGGCTATGATAGAGACGGAGTTGAAGGAAATTAACGAATTTTGTATGATTAGAAGTAAGAGGAAACGAAGAATTGGAAATCAAGAGAGTTTCCGGATTCCAGAGATTTTTGAAAGAAGCATAAAATGCACAGGTACCGCCCAAAAAAAAATTATTTTTCACCACAGCAGGGATAATGGATGAAGCGAATTCATTCACCTCAAGACAGATGTGTTTCAAATGAGGATTTAAAAAAAACTCATCGGCCTTGCCCTACTTTCTGGCATATATCATTTTTGAACCGGACATTTAGCAAAGAGATTCTCAATATGGGAAGAGATAGAGCTGGCCATTAATAAAAGGTGGTCGAATAACACATTCGGAATGAATAGGTAATCTTTTAACTTGGAAAAAATTTGCGAATATCCGAAATTCCGAAGGAAAGATTACGTTAACAAGCATTACCAGAGAAATAAACGATCAAAGAGTATTCATCATGCAGCAATTATTACTCTATTAGCTGGCAATCACGTGAAAAAAAACATCTTTATTTTCATGCAAAATGTGAAACAAATACCTCAAGAAGATAAACGGCTCAAGTTTCAAATCAGGTACCTACAAATGTTTTGATGAACATCATTCTAGCTATGCGTGCAGTGAACAGCCTCGGTTTCAGGAGCATCATATTCAGAATAATAAACCGAGATATTTATTTCGAATTATCTCATGCTAATCTTTAAGCAGGTTAAAAAGATTTTAGGATGGTTAAGGAAAATGAAAGGTAAGCCAATTTCTCAGAGATAGGGCATTGTTTTCATCTATACCAGAACATATATAAAATGAGGCGCTGAACTCCCGTACGAATAAACTTAGTTTCGCGCTTGGGCAAATCTCAAAACGTAAGTAAGGTTTTAGTCCCGATAAGATCAAGTACCTGGGAATGAAGATAGAGTGAACACCACAACTACAACAGTAAGGCCGGCCTGCTAGGGTTCACGAAAACGCATTACAAAAAACTCTCAATGTAAAAATACTGGTTTTTACTATAACACAGAGAATGATTTCAGTGAGTATTTCATATTTTACGCTCCACAACGCGACCAATCTCGCTTTCGTGCGACATTTCAGTCAAGAATAAAAGTGCACTTAGTTATCGGATTATAACTTTATTTTGGTTAAAGATAAAAATCTGAAACTTAAAAGTACATTAGAAAACAGTTGTAACCAACTTTTGTTAAAGTTTGGTTTTGATTTAATGAAAAGTTTTTCAGTTACGCATTTTCAAAGTGGAAGCTTTGTTGAAAGACGTGAAAAACCCGGTACTTTTTATTCTCGGTTCCATAAAAAATAGTAGAAATAATCAAATAATTTTTTTTGTTTATATACGTTAACGAAAAAATAAATAAGCCAAAATGTGGTGTAACTATTGTTCATATACGTAAATTCGTTCAACTATCAGGCTGCAAACTCGGGTATCCATAATTTCTTTTCCGACAGTAATAAGAGACTTTCCAGGCTGGAAGCCGGATCGCTCAATATCATCCTCGTGGTGTATACATAACAATTTCCCATTTGAAGCTTAAAGTATTTATTCACATGACGAGAAGGTAACAAGGTTAAGGTGTATTTCTGAGCTAGCTAGATCCTCCTCCAAAAGGGTAACAAATGAAATACGATGAGAAAAAAACCGCTCGTATAGTCGTGTCTACCTTAACCACCACTCCGGTTACCGGACTCACACAAAAAAAAAGATTCAACGCTTCGTCCACTGACGCCGCTCCCCACCTCGTGTCAAAAGAAGAGAAAATAGTAGATGGCGATGAGACGTGAAGTGCAAGGGGTACCTCAAATAAATAACCTTCTGGTGAATATATGGGTGCTTTAGAACGGCCGAAGAATGCCCAAAAGGGATTACAGTTAGATTCGCGGTTCGAAATAATTATCAAAAGAATAAAACAAACGAAATGATGTGAAGTTTTGCTAATGCCTGTGAATGGGAAAACTCATCTATCTATCTTTGCATTTGCATAATACTCTGGAAGCCACCATACAAGTGAGTGATAGGGGTGGACCAGCATCAGCATGCATTAATATCACGTAATCAAATTGTAATCGTTATCAAAACAATTTTTATTACATTACGGCTATTATAAAAAATTTTTAATGTTCACACGGTTGCTTAAAAAGACAGGTAATAACGGATAATGGATCAGGCTCAAGTTTTTAGTTTATGATGCAAAGATGTGCAAAAGCATAGATAAAAAAATCCAGCAACGGAAAACTCGAAATTTTCATCCCCAGTTGTGAAAAGAATCAAGATTTACCTAGAGTTATTATCTTCGCAACTTGCAGGCTTGCGATATCATTATTCTTCAGATTTACTAAGGAGAGTGGTGAGTTAAAACTTGATTTTAATACTCTTAAACCTTTGCCTGCTGCTTAAAATCACTAATCACTTCCGTAGGCCGAGTCGTTAACTTGGTTAATTTAAGTAAAGCTATATTATTAGTAATTATAAGGGATTCACATTTTTTTGACAATATAAGCGAATTCAGAATCATCCCGCCTCAGATTGAAATGCATAAAGATAAAATATATTTTTATGTTAAAAAGATATGTATGAACGCACGACTAGTATCGTTAGGCTCTTAAAAGGACCTGGTTGGTAAACTTTGGGGACCAGCATGTTGCACACGATATTCAAGGTAAATCCTTCAAGGTTACGGCGGCAGAAAGCTCTGTTTAGTTCCCGTTCCTAGGACACACACTATCATTAGGTTAGACAGAATCGAAAAGATAAGATCTAAATTCCAGAAGGATTAAATGGTCCTTTTTTATACTGTACCACTACGAACAGATCTCAAATACTTTTCCAAATATTAGGTCTAAATTCTATTCCATTTTTTTCTGAATTACTATTTAACTTGAATTTATTTTTTCGGCTGGTGACCTGCCACACCCTACGACACTCCCTTATGTTGATTCATGCTGTGGACTGCAGAAAACATTTATGAAATGGTGAGGGATAAATAATATATTTTACGATTATCAATCTTCTCAATACCAAGAATACGATTTAAAAGGGGATAGTTTATTAAATTCCGCTTAAAAATCTGCTAAGAAAAATTCAATTCCACATTCGGTGAAAAAATCCCCAAATGCAAACCTTGGTAGTAACGATGTTAAGTATAAAAGTTTTTCCATTATTCAAACTGAAGTACTAAACACTACAAGAAACTACACTTTTTGAAATTATAAGTTATAGTTTCAGGTATGGATATGTGGAATTTATCCAACACGGGGGAATGAATGAACTAAATTCCACAGTGGAATTTTAACCTTACAACCCTGATTCGATACATGGTACCATCTTCAGGTATCCCTCATAGTATTTCTCATCTATCTACCTGCAGATCATACTCGCACTTCGATCTCGATCTCGATACTCGATCATGCATCTAAACCCGAGTAGTACTAATAATATTCTGAAGTTACATAAGCTAAGTTTATTAATTCTTCCCGGTTATGAAATCAATTAGCTAAGACACTCTCGGATACATTTTTCGATTCGTTTCTATGCCTATGTGAGTACCAAATTAGATATAATTGATAAATTATTCTCCGATAAAACGACAATAGACATTGTACTGAAGGTGATAATTTATTTCATTTCCAAGCATTATCCTAATGCATTATGAAACCATGGCAGTGAAAGTAAATTTCAATCTCAGCAGACGTTCTGGCTGACCCGAGTTTTTGTAGATGTCCCTCGTCCGATGCGGACCTTGCTCTTTAATGGCTAACGGAGTGGCACGAGGGGTTTGCGGACGGTATCCGTGAATGGCGTGGAATAACGGGTCATGATATGGATGGGCTCACCTCCACCCCGACCCATTCATGGGAACTCATGGGAAAAGGCAAGGGAGGGAGGCGCGAACTTGTGCACGAGAAGGGGAGGAGGAGGAGGAGTGGGGTGAGTGGGGGGTTGGTGGGCGGGAATAATGCACGCCGGGGTCGCACATGCACGCCGTTGAAGTGGGGGGTGGGGCGTAGGGGGAGTTCTCCCCACCTCCTTACTCCTTCGATGCCTCCCCCGTCTCCCTCCTTAAGCTCGTGTCACACGATACATGATCCAGTGCAAAGTCTAGTATACTCGCTAGTATGCTAGCTTTCCAGTATCATGTGAACAGAAACAGTATACTGGCTGGCAAGCATGCTAGCTAGTATACTCGCTGAGCTACTGGATTTCATACTTGATGCGGTACTAGATTTCTAGTAGAACCTAGTAGCCCAGTAGCCATCGACCAATCAAGTCACGTTACAGACGCTGAGCCAACTTCTCTCTTTTTTTAATTAGTATGGAATCAATGGAATAACCAATTCATAGCAAGCACAAGGTCGATGATCGTGTGAAACCTCCTAGGAGGGTTCCAATCATTCTATATTCCGTCCTCAATATCAAGTAGCGGCTAGCACACTAAGTCTTGTGCTGAATCAAGTATCATGTGAAACGGGCTTTACCCTCCCAAGAGCAGAGTTGCAAACAAATCTCAGTGCTGAAACCGCACCTGACGATTTCGCATTATAGTTAGTCCCCATCAATGTACGAAATTGTTTGACGGAAAACGTCGAGATTACCCTTGTAAATCTACAAACACATACAGCATAGGAGTAAGGATAGAGTTCCATTCTCCATGCTAAAATACCTAATGCATATCGTACTAGTTCAGCAACCGAAGCACAGATTTCTCGTACGTCGTAGCTTCCAAGATCTGATTGTGTAGTCATAACTCTATTGTTCTTACTGGTATTAATACAATTGGGGTTTAAGATTTACCAACTTTCAAGGTTATATCGCACCGTCCAATGTAACTAAATTCCAAGGTTAGACAGACATAACATTCAGGCCCGAGGTGGGATAGGAAGCCAGGTCATTTAGGCTGTTTGGCTTTTTAACGTTCTAGCTACCGTGGTCAGAAGTTCCCACGGATTCCAAAGTTTGACCAGTCACCAGGCAAGCAAGATCGAAGTTGTAAGAATCAAAGTATTGATGCATTACAAATATTCCATGGTCAAATTCTCCATAAAATATAAAATTAGTAGAAATTTGACGACCACAACCTTGCCAATTATGTAAATAGAATCCTATTTAGGTCCCTTTTGGATTATTTATCGCCCATAGGCAGCTCTATTCTGAAAGAAGGAGAGCCAATATTCTACTGGCCGCTTCAAGATCGAAATCGTTACATACTCGCATCACGGCACATTTTCACACGCAGGAGTAGGGAGTAACATTATGTCACCACTAAGGGAGCAGGAGTAACATTATGTCACCACTAAGGGAGCAGGAGTAACATTATGTCACCACTAAGCATCAACTCAACTCTAATATGGCGAGCCGCCAAACAGTACACAGAATCCTTTCAATTTCTTGGTTATTTAACCGAATACTAATCATTAACACGCAAACCAAGGAACGTATCCCAGGAGTGTATATTCAGAGGAAAGGGGGATAATTTGGTATCTTAAGCCGTTGAAATACTCAAAGCAAGACAGCAGTATTCGTATGATGCCTACGATATAAATGTTTATCTATCGTAATTGATAACATATTAGACGCACCTCTAATATAGTAGGGCCTACTCCTGAGGGAATAATTCACTCATCAAACTCATAGTTTTTTATGACCATATGCTGGTGTTAATCAAGATCATTCAATATCTCACTCACACCTCTTTGATACCGTGTAATCAAGCAAAACGATATATATCCCAGTTCCGATCATAGCGATAAGACACAATAAAAGCCATCACAACGGCAGAATATTTTATTGCAACAATAAATATTATGCATAAATGTATTTATAATTGAAAGACTTATTATGGAGTCGGAATAGGAAATACTAAACAATTGGGGTTAAAATAGAATTTAGTTTAGAATTTTCAGTGTATGGCCGAACCTACACGTAAAATACCCAGGGATGACTTCTGAACCCTATTTTTGGAAAAAAAATTACATCTTACATTCCGTCATACGTCTTACATTTCATCAAAGTTCTTCTTACCCAATATAATACTAATATGAATGTGTTTTTGCGAAAATACGAAGGTCTCTTTCTTCTCTATATTCCCAATTTCCCTCTTTATACTTCCCACAAACCCATCGTGATTTGGCAGGGTGAATATAGTGAATCCTGAATAAAGTGAAGCACTTGATTAACGCCTCCGCAAAACGCCTCTTTGGATTGGATAAACGAAAAAATCCTCGAATGATAGCGCCGCCACCCAGAAAGGAGCCTATTTGTTTCACTTTGAAGCCAAGATGAGGAAAAATACTAGACCCGTTAGAGAAAGTCAAGCTTTCCGAGTGATTTATAATCTCAGAAAAGTGGAAAACACGAAAAAAGGTCGTATCTCGAATTGTGCTAGGTCGATAATCGTGTATAATTTCGAAATATACACTTGCAGCAAAGAACGGCTTCACTGTTATAATGGTGAGTAGGGGGCCGATAATGCGGTAGAATGTAACTTTCTCATGACGATCGCTGAATGGATTTTCATTTAGAATCTCTTAGATACCTGATTGTCCTTAGGTATCTCAGACAGACAGACAAAAGCGTTTCATATGAGCATCACACCGCATTCAGTATCGACAATTATCATCCGATTTCAATGAACAGTGAATGAAGTGCTGATAGGATAACATCGCTATTTGAAATAAAAATTCTCATTCTGAGCTGTTACAATATCTCCATGTACATGGATGAGAAAAAAAGATGGAATTGAAACTTGACTTATAGATTTATACGCATTTAGAAGCATAACGCTTTCGAATAAGACAAATGAGGCATTGGGCTTTGAAAGGCATGACACAAATAAACAGGAGAGAAAGACAAAAGTCAGCAGATAATGATCAAGAAATGCTAGCACATAAATAGCAACATGATGCAGATTGAGCAAAAAAACTTAAACTGAGATTAAGTTAGAAGGTGTCATGATTTCTCTCTTCTGAGTTTCCTTTTCTTTACTTCTAATACGAACGCCTCCGTTACTGTCCCTTGTGGACCTTACTTGAGGCATGATTCGGTGGAGGTCAAATTTGGGAATACACAAATAAAGAGTTTTTTTTCCTCAAAGAACGGAATAAACCTTAATAAAGAAATGAAAATTTTATTAATGTCAACTAAATTATATTAAAATGATGACGACGCGTTTCAGTGTAAAATTCCATGTCAAATTCAAAGGAATATTGATTAACAATTGGTCATTTGCATTGAAATACGTTATTATTGTTTAAATTAGTGTTTCCATACGAGTGTGTCGCAGTACTTCAGGGTGCCGGGAAACAGCAATAGGCTCCACGTGATCATTACTGAAAATTTGAAAATACTTAGCAGGACCAACTACTGAATCTGTTACTTTCACGCCCGACAGTAGCTGAAAATAATCCAAGCATTTCTTCCAACTAAAGGAATAATTTTTGTGAATGGCTGATGATCCTTGGTAATGGAGAGGGAAGTTTGTAAAATTTAAAGAACCATTTTTACCGTAATTCAATCTGTCAATTAGTTCTTGAGTCATAAGCGGCGAAAAACTGATATTTTTAACCCTTTCGGAAAAGTGGGCGCGCAAAGGACTAGTGCGTCATCCACTCCGTCCAATCAGAATTGAGACCTTTGAGAAGCTCCTTTGCCTTATCACAATGGGGGACACACAGCTGAGTTTGCCAATGGAAGTGGTTGCGACAGGATCTCTTCAGGCAGACCTCCCCTCCCCACCTCCGCTCCCTTTCCGTGCTTCCTCAACGCAGCCAAGGACGGGCGGTGGATGACGTAGATATCCTTAACGCAGCTCGTTCGGTGGGCTTCACCTTTGGCTTATTTTAATTTTCGATTTATGAGTTGACTCTGGTTGGAAGATTAATTCTTTCACTAAAATTCATTTCTCGTTTCCAAACTAACAACTTCGTGCACAAAATAGCAATTTCGGTTTCAAGTAAATGCCCCCATTACTCCATGATTCGTCACCAGCTCAATAAGTATGAACTATTCTGAGAAAAAAAGAGTTTGTTTACTCCCACCATAGTTTTAAGGAGGTTGATCCGAAAAGTGAAAGTCATGCCATTTTTTTATATTTTCAGCACTTATAGAATAAAAGTTCCTCAATCTAATAAAGTAAAGATAATTACACCAACCCATACTCCTTTTTCCACAAATTGCATTTGAAATTACATACGATTAACGGCGAGAATGGCCATCACATGGGAATATAACGTTTAAAAATACCATAGTGACATGTCATTTTTGCAAAAAACTAATATGTTATGCGTAATTTCACAAGAAATAAAATGACACGAAACAAAAGGGATCAACCCACCGTACTTTTTGCTAAATCTGCAAATTTCTGCGCTTATAGCAGACGAAATGCGTTAGTTGTCTTCAAGTGGCGCTGCAGTCGCTCTAGGCAAAATGTATGGCGTAAGAATAATATCATTACTAATGTGCAGCCCCCTGCATCTTCCTATGTTGTCAATAGAAAATATTTGGCCCCTTAATGTCCGTTTACTTCCAGTACTGGCCGTCGAGCGCTACTGGTACTTTCGTCCTACTCCTACAAGGGACCTTATGACCTTACGACCTGGTTCTATTCCACAATTGTAAAAGTGTGGAATTTAATAAAGTTCCTCATTCAAAAGGCATAAAGCTAAAGTATTCCACACCGTGACGCGTGTGACATTCTCAAATATTATTCCAATATGAGACCGAAAGGGAAATACCAACTCCATGATACGTATAATCAACTATCGGCAACGTAACTTTGTGATGCACACTAATCGCGATGATAAAATTTGAGTAGTAATATTCTACTTCTCTTCGATATCATAGTAGTATAGGGCTATCCTGAAGTATATTTATATACTTCAGGATAAGCCTTCGGATCCCTTGATTACACTGCATGAAATGAAAATATATGTAAAAACGAAGAAGACTTCAGGAAATCTCTCAAGGAAAAACTGAGGGATGTGGCTGGAAACGGGTAAAGAGATGTGGAAGATGTCATCATTGAACATGACTACATCTACATAATACCCTGCAAGCCAACATAAAGGTGTGTGGCAGGGGGTGAATTCTCACCAAACATGCACTACATATCATGTATAAAAAAAGGATTAGTATTTATATACTGTTCTATACTACACTATTTAAAAAAAGATAAAAATAGCTAAGCAAACATGCAAAAACATGCTGTTAGTTGCGTAAGCTTCAAGTCCTTATACCCATATGCAGCTACCAATGTTATCCATTGCTACACTCGTACTGGATATATTTACCGTTATTCATACCCCTAATGGTACGAGGGAAAAAGGACATTTTGAATCCGTCAGTTCGGCAATCAGTTTCACTAATTTTGTGATTATGGTCCAGTCTACCATAGTAAGTTGGGGTTCACGAAATATTTTTGACGCCATCACTGAAAATATGGTCTTGCAATTTGTTTATGAGTTAAGTCTAAATTTCAACCTGAGATCTGACAATGATTCCCAATTTAATTCATTTATTAGACTGGTTACGCTAATAAGGTTATCGTACCGCCCCTTTACAAATATTGCCGATCTTCGCTGCACACGTTCAAGATCATTATTTAGACCGATTTCGTAGAAATCCCATACATTGGCAGCATATTCTAAATGATGTCTAACATGGGAAATGTAGCTGATTTATCGTACATGATCGTCACATTTACCCAGTACTCTTTTGACGAATCCCAGTTTAAGATTCGTTTGGCCCATTATTTCACGAATGTGTTTACCCCAGAAAAGATCATGTGTCAGTCTTATTCCAAGACATTTTATGGATTCTCCGTTTGTTAATGCATTAATACTTATTTTGTAAGTGCTAGGAGGAGAGCTATTCTTTTTCCAAAAATTCATTACTAGACATTATTTAAAGTTTAATTCTAACTGCCATGTTTCACACCAATTTTAAATTGCTTGGAGATCATCATTTAAATATTCTTTATCGTTTGGACATAGAATTTCCCTGTACAGTACTGCGTCATCGGCAAATAGACGAACTTACTTTTTACCACCTTATTGATATCATTAACTAAGGGCTCCCTGAAGTCGTTCAATGTATAATTTATCATGCAAGCCATTACGTTTCAAAGCAAATGTTTAAGTATTCACGTTTTGCAGTTATCCTTTCAGAATTGCTAAAGCCACTGGCAAATTCGGTGCAACCAGTGGGTAAATTAGTTGAGCTAAAAACTAAAGGCGCTCTTTTGCACCAACATTAAAATTTATTTCGTTTCATACGTTCTACGGAACACGTTTTAATTTTACATTGTATGAAAGCAAATGTTTTTGAACTTGCTATAAGTGATATCCTCCAAAAAAATCATTTGTTTTTTTTTCTTGATCAAAACATTGTTAAGAAGTTATGGCCTTCATAATCCATTGTTATGTTAGCATGCGAATGAGGAAATTTGCAAACACATTATTCTGAGGTAACATAGAATATTCAATGAAGAAAAAAATGTCCACATTTTCTATGGCGTAAAGTTTTGTGAGAAACATTGCACAAAGTGATGTAAGATCTGGTGTTTTCCCGGCGAATAATATGTGTGAAGATCTCTCGGGTTTCACACCGGGTAAGGTTCTCCATATTTTCCTCCTATGGAGGAAGATATGGAGAACCTGACCCGGAAGATATGGAGGATATGTAAACCTGACCCGGTGTGAAACCCGAGAGATCTTCACACATTGCACAAAGTGCTTGATTTACCAATATTTATTCAATTCTGCTACCCAATATGCAGTCCCTCGAGAGGATATCCATAAAGAAACTTTAAGGTTATCTCCCAAGAAATGATGTTTCATTGACTACGAGTGGTGGGATTTTGATTGTAATTTTTAGACAGCAAGAGGGAAATTGTTTGATGTTGTATTTCTGAGCCATAATCATACTACGCCGGCCCCGGTGGCGGCGGGGGAAGTCCCGCGCCTGCCGTTCTAAGGGTTGTGGGTCGAGTCCCGCCCGGGAAGGAGTTTTCGCTGTCCGGGGTATAGATGTTAGTGATTGTATAATCTGTTAATTGTAAGAGAGGACTAGACAGTCCTAAATTCGCAGATCAATAAAGACAAATTTAATTTAATTAATAAAGAGGTTACGAGGGGAAAAACACTTTGTTATTTAATTATTTTTTTCTTGTTGCTGGCATGACGGGTTACAAGATAATTGTAAGAGGTAGTCAAGATTCCAAAACATTAGACTTAAGAAAGTGACATCGAAGAGAAGTAGATAATTACTACGCAAATGTTATCATCGCTATTAGTGTGAATCACAAAGTTACGTTGCCGATAGTTGATTATACGTATCATGGAGTTGGTATTTCCCTTTCGGTCTCATATTGGAATAATATTTGAGAATGTTACACGCGTCACGGTGTGGAATACTTTAGCTTTATGCCTTTTGAATGAGGAACTTTATTAAATTCCACACTTTTACAATTGTGGAATAGAACCAGGTCGTATTTAACACGTTTGATGGAAAGAAATTGTACTTGATTTGTGTAAAGTTATGTTGCTAAGTAGCACTGACAGGACAAAAGATTCCTAAATTCGGTAAATATTCAGGTGCTTGCTTCAGCCATTATGATTTTTCTTCGATGCGATCAGGAATTAAACCATAAATCACACTTAATACGTTTCTCGGCAGATAAATAGGAGACCTTCCCATAAGGTCCCTTGTAGGAGTAGGACGAAAGTACCAGGAGCGCTCGACGGCCAGTACTGGAAGTAAACGGACATTAAGGGGCCCAGTTTTTTCGGGAAGTTGCAGGGGGCTGCTAATGAGATATTGAAGCATATTTCAGAAAAATATTATAACATTACGTTTGATAGTAATATTCTGGTGCTATACATTAGTAAATTCATTGAGTACATGAATTTCTTTCTTTAAAGTAAATGATGAATTGACTGCATCGTCGAGCTGATTAAAATTATCATAAAAAATAAACCCTTCGACTTTAAATCGTATTCCTTGTGATACTTATGACTTTCAAGAGCTTAGGTAATTTTCTTTGTGAAGTAAGGATCACTTAGCAGGCATATACTCGTACTTAAATTAATTAGATTCCTCAGACAACCTGACTCAAGCAGTCGCGAACCAACCTGCTTAAGTTTACTTTTCGGTTCTTGCGGATGGCCGATCGTCACTTTTTCCGGCATGAGAAAAACGATATCCAAAATAAGCACGTATCTCTTTTCTAAACCGATCTCCGCCTTGAGATCGACTTCAGAAAGAGCTATGAATATGGGATGGCCGTCTCAGTCTAATCTCAGTCTTGAGCTAAGACTGAGCGGAGATCGACTAAAAACCTGACTGTGAATACGGGCCAAGGTCTTGAGCTGGATATAGCATCGTGTGAAAACGGCTTTACCAACAATAGCATGAAATACCCTCTGAAGTTAGCCTGGTCTAGAATTCATAAATGCATGGTCTGTCCTTATTCCTGTGCTTAAAACAGCTACGTACTTCACATGTGCTACGGCTTGGGCCAAAAAATATCCAGTGGCTATATTTATACCTCCCGTAACTCCCGAATGCCTATTCAGACTTGTTTACGGCAAGCTGGTTCGTTCTGATGGGAGAGATGAACGGAAACACAATGAGAGGTGCACAGTGGACCTTTTGAGCAGTCAGAAAAAAGAGAAAAGAGCAAAACCGGAGCTTGAAAATTGAAGGTGATGGATGCGCTGATAAGCTGAGGCGACCGGACATGAAAGAGGCCCGTGTTTGGGAAGATAGCGCTGTTCTGCGGAAGGTCGTGTGTGGTCGCAAGGGAACCTTTTGTTCCTCTGCGTTGAGGCCACTCCAGGGGTGTAGGTTGGTTGGAGGGACGCTCTGGGCTAAAGGCATAAGAATATGCGACGATAAGGAGCAGTCGCAGGGGTAAAAGGGGCCACAGAGGAAATGAACGATATCCGACAGGAAGAGGATACCTATTTAGAATGCTGGAGAGGGAAGACAAGTGTGAAGAAAAAGCAAAGGAGATATTTTTGGAGAAGTAAAACACAATGAGCACAACGGGGGTTCATGAAATTACTATTCAACGCATAGTCTTATTCCGAGTGATTTCATTTTTGGTTTTCAAATATTTCAAAGCTTTAATGCTTCGTAACCATGATTCGACATTTATTTCAACGCAATTCAAGTACGCTAATATTTTGAATAATCTCTTCACCTCTCCGAATTGAAAAACCAATATTTTCCGGGCTTCCGTCTAAGTTTGAAGCCTTATATAAGTAAGTGTTAAACAAGTATTCTCTTCAAGGACTGAAATAGATCCAAAAATTCTGGCCTTAAAAAGCAATTACTGGCACTGTAGAAAAACAATACAAAATTAAATTACGATTTGATTCAGAAATCAACAAACTTATTGGCATAAATTTGAAAATAATCATTTGAGATGGAAGGTAAGGTTTTGAAATAGATAAGGAACTAAATTTTGCGACCAAAGATAATTATTCAGCAAAATAAAAGCAATGACAAAAGGGATAATTGTTGCCATTCGCGAACAGCTAGAATTATGCAGAGAAAAAGCATTCGGTACTTAAACTCTAGCATAACCCCATTCCTGTTACTTCAGTTGTAGTATTATGAAATTAAAATTCACCAAAAATAAAGAGAAATGCTATGTCCAGTAAATATGTTATATAATCCAGCCATTGGATTTGACTACTCATATAAACCTAAAAGGAAATATCCTTACGTCTCAAGTGACTCCTATAATTTCAAAAGGGGAGATTATTTAATATTATACAACGAGTTGATTGGTAAGAATTGGAATGCCATTAAGGCTATGAACAATATTAACGAAGGTTTAGAATTATTCTATTCTTACTTTTATGATGCGATGAATGACCCTATTCCTGAATGTAAGACAAAAAATATACGTATCCATCTTGGTATACTTATGACCTAATCAAATAGATAAAAAGGAAAGCAAGGCATAGAAAATTGTTTAGAAATAATGGCTAAAAGTATCATCAGACAATGTATAACACATTACGATTAGAAGTTTAAAAAAGTGTAGCGGATAATTTTAATTTATATTTAGAAAAAATTAAACAGGATATAAGCCATGGAAACTGTGATAGTTTTTGGAAATTTGCTAAAGACAATAATTCAACACACACCTGAGATCATGAAATTGAATGGACGTGAAATGGATTCCCCGGAAGAAATAGCCGAAGCATTCAGGGAACATTTTGTCAGTATATGATAATGAGACTATTACCAATGAATCTGTAAGGTTGACAAATGAAGTGTTCAAGTGAAGAAATCATGTACCAATAATTTTTTCATAAGACATATCGATACGGAGGAGGTAGCAAAGGCAATAAAAAGTATTAAACCTAAAAGGTCAGTTGGTCCAGATGGCATACCAGCATATATTATTAAAGGCTGCGCAGATATTACAGCCCCAACGTTAAGTGTTTCCTTAAAACGGGAGTATTTCCTACTAAATTGAATACAGCTAAGGTTTGTCCCATTTTTAAAAACGGAGATCGCAATGACGTAAAGAATTACCGCCTAGTGAGTATTTTGTCGATTTTCTCCAAAATATTTGAGTGTACTATACATAAACACGTCAAATTCCAGATCAAAAATCAAATGAGTGAATTTCAACATGGTTTTTAGCAAATAAATCAGTAGCAACAAATCTAACTAATTTCACAGATTATGTTATCACTATCATGGATAGTGGTTCTCAAGTGGACGCCATCTATCTAGAATTACAAAAAGCATTTGACACAGTTAATCACTGTTTGTTGATGAACAAACATAGGAGTATACATACAAAGCATAGGAGTTTCGGGATCTCTATTCTACTTGTTACGCTCATTATTGAGTGAAAGAAAGTATTATGTAGTGCATAAAAATGCTACATCAAGTAACTACCTAGCACTCACTCACTCAAGTACCACAGGGTACGAATTTAGGCCCCCTACTTTATTTTGATATTTATGAATGATCTTCCGCAATGCCTTCATAACACTAAGTGATTAATGTTTACAAGTGCAAAATGATTTAAATAATTTAGTTATGTAGTCTCAAAACAACCATTGGCTCTTCAACATTAAAAAATGTTCTGCTATAACCTATTCAAGGAAAAAGAATGTATTAATGTTCAGTTACTCAATGGACGAGGTGATTATTGAAAAGAAAAGTGAAATAAAAGATTTGGGCATTATTTTTCACTGCAAAATGACCTTTGTAAATCATATATTGTACATTACTATGTCTGCATGTAAGCTGCAGGGTTTTCTATACCGTATGTCAAAGTACTATAGGAATGAATGTGTGCAAAAATTATAGTATTTTTCTCTTGTAAGGAGTAAATTAGAATATTGCTCTGTAATATGGAACCCTTATGCAAAAAAGTACAACAAAATTATTGAGAGAATTCAAAAATGGTTTTTAAGGTATATGTATTATATTCGATCGATGCGTTTATCCTATTAGGGAAAATCATATAAAATACGACAACTTATTGGAAATGTTTCACTTCCATAAACTATTTGATCGAATAATATTGAATGATCTTATATTTTTACATGATGTTATAAATATGGGAGAATGTGGCATGTTGTTGAATCCAATAAATTTCCATGTTCCATCCAGAAAGGGTAGAAATATGATGACATTTTATGTCATGAATGTTAACAGTGAATATTGTAAAAATTCTCCTATTCATAGATTGTGTAGTACATACAACAAATATTGCAATGATCTGAATTATCAAGACATAAATAAATTTTTAAAAGAACTTATTTCTAAACTAAATAATGAGGTAATGTTGTTAATGTTGTTGATTTTGTTGATATTTGATAGATATTTATAAATGTCCAATGTTATTAATATTTGTATTATCTTCTTTGTCTGGCGTTTTGACCAGTGCTAATAATATTGTATTATCTTGTTCGATAATTAATTGTTTACCCTGTAATTATATTTATATTTTGGGTACACATTAAAAACAATAAATAAATAATAATCATGAATGATGATGCCGTTCCGGCTTTTACATCACTTGTGTACTAAAAGTTGAAATATTGAATTTCTTTTGGCTCAATCAAAACCTTATTTCTTCATCTTCATGAGTTTGTAATATTCCTCTTTAAAACTGCACTTTTTCTTGTATTGCGCTTCTTTCCAAGAACACAGGCATCTTTTTTTATTCACTTCTCTTTAAGGGCAATGCTCGTTCGGCCATAAGTTAAATAAAACGTTGAAACTTTGAAAGAATCTATCAAAGACCCCTCAGAAATTCCTAAGTGATCTAAAATGCCTGAATGAAGCTTAAAACTTTTCCTCCATATTACGCGTTTTGGAGCTATGTGAATGGAACAACTTTGAACTAATTTCAAAGCTAAGTAAGTACCTAAAAATAGAAACGCCATCGGCATAGTTTCATAATTGTACAGGGAAAAAATAACACGAGCCTAGGAATTGGAATTCCTAAAATTTCTGTTTTGGAATCGTTTTAGGACATCGAAAGGCTTTAAATCATGGGTTTTAATGAATTAACAAGCCACTGAATTCACTTAATACAAGTTCATGAATATTTCTACCGTATTGCTTGTCCTTATTTCCATTAACAACTCACGTACGCAGAAATTCATTTGCTAGGGCATTATTCCCCGGCAAATGCGAGTTTAAAGCCAGTCGTAATATTCACAGCGCTTTGTTGAGACCCAATGCGCCCTTCTCCATCGCACATATCAATTAATCACCTAAATATTACTTGCTCTTTTTCCTTTTAGGTACCATGAGCGTTAATAAAACCCTATGCAGGAAAAGGGATTAGCTTAATAGCTTATAAAGTTTTGCCTCCAAAAGCTTTCACTTCAAATATCGGTATATTGAAATGCCAGAAAAACCTTTAAAAACATTACTGCGACGTCTACGAAAACTAACTTGAATGGAAACATATAAGTGGTCAACATATATGATTATATAATGACTAAATAATTATTTATCTTATGAAGGTTGCATTGTAATAAAAATCATTATATTACGCTGAATAGATTAGCTGTACTGGGTATGACAGAATCCCAAGATTGATTTCAAACTACTTTATCCAATATCAGGGCCCGAATTAATTATTTGTATTATCCGTCAAGAGCTTTAAAAAATTTTGGTCTATGAAATCCCACAAAAATGGAAAAATGGAATACTTGGTTGCAATGAGAAATTAATAGCTGTTATTAAATAGGAGTCATTGATTCATGAATAATGGTAAAACACAAACAAGGAACCAAATTCACAAATCACAAACTAATCTTTACTAAATGTAATGGAATAGAGAGTAGGTGACTGTAAGTTATGTTTAGAAGTAGAAGTTGAAAGAAATGCATGAAGTATTTTCATATGTAACTCACCAGAACTCTTTAAAATGAAAGGATTACGTTTTATACCAATCTAAAGATAGGAATTGCAAAAAAAGGTACGTTTCAGTGTTGGGACTGATTTTGGACAGTCTACTTGATGGAAGTTGAGAAGATACTTCTTAAATGAGCTATTGTTCCGTATTCAGTTGAGAGGAAGGCTGAAGCAACAGTTTTTATCCCAATAGTTGCTCTTGCTGGTGAGAGTTGAGCTTTATAACCAGTAAGCTAGTGTGAAATTTACACATCCGATTACGGTGATAGTGTCCTTTCCCTGGACCACCTGCGATTCCCCAAGAAGATCAGGTATGCAGATGATAACACTACTTCGGTTAAACCTGGCGTATTCAGAGGATTTCCCCGGTTTCTAAACTTGAATCTGCGATTATTGCTAATGAGTAACTGCAATCCTCTCTTTGAGTTACAACAGCGTTCTATAATGGAGTCGTTTACCATGTTTTTTATTACCGAAACTGATAGAGTTTGTAAAATAAAAAGACCCGTATTTCTCCGTTTTTGGATCCGTCAATTATTTCTCGAGTTATAAGCGGTGAAAAACTGATGTTTTTAACCCTTTCGGAAAAGTGGGCGTGGTGCAACCTCTGACGTATAACGACTTCGTCCAATCACAACTGAGCCCGCGAAGCTACTTTGCCTTATCGCAATGGGGGGACAAAGCTGATTCTGCCAATAGGACAGTTGCGACAGCATCTGTGCGAGCAGACCTTCCGAGAACTCCCCTCCACTCCCTTCTTTTCCACGAAAGGCATTCAAGGACGGGATGAAAATGACGTCAATGTTATCACAGCAGCTTTTTCGGTGGGCGTCACCTTTTGCTTATTTTAATTTCTTTTAATTTATGAGTGGATGGTTGTGGTTAGAAGATTAACTTTTTCACTAAAATTCTTTTTTTGTTTCCATCTAACGATTTCGTGTACGAAATTGTGATTTCAGTTCCGAGTAAACGCCACCGTTATGCTTTTTGGCGTTTTACCTCAATCAAATTCTCGGAAAATATTCATCACTAAACACTTTCACTCGTACTTCTTTGCCATAAGTAGTAAGTTGGAAATTTAGGCCATAAAGATAAAAACAGAGAGATTTATAGTAAGTTGAAAAAATAAATAGCATCATATTTTGCAAATCCAATAAGGAAAAACAGAAATTCAAATCAAGGTAACCGAATGAGTAATTAGTTGCGATACATTATACACTCAAAGGTTTATTTTGCATTCTCGCAAGTGATATTTAATGAACAACGTTAAGGTGTAAGTATTTTTGACATGTCCCAGTGTTATTGCCATGTAAACACAAATATTCGCATGGCTTAAATTTTGTTCACAAAGATAATTTGAAATTATAAACAGTGTCTTTACTTCCTGAGTGAATTTATGTAGCTGAAATTTAGAGCCGGCGACACACACACGAACTTCATGTATATGCGAGAGACTGTACTTGCCTGGTGGTTGGTTATCTCCCGCTGCCTTGCAGAGTACTATGGGGGTGTAAAAAGGTTTTCACTGGTTTTCGGCGAAAAGCATGCTTTGGCTCACGATGGAGACACGATCGCACCAAAAAGTACACCATTTCTCCCCCTTCATCCGCCGCTCCGCGAAAAACTTTTGAACGCCGTGGATTAAACCCCATTCTCTCCCGGTCCATACAAATTTTTCTCTTTTTGAGTGCTCATGGCACGGAAGGTGGGGGAGGGAGGGATACACAGCGGCGACCGCTCTCGGCCGTAAAAACGCACGCCCTCGAATTCGCTCGCTTACGCGCTTATGCAGCACCTCCCACACAAGTGTACCTGTGCACGACCACAAAGGACTGAACCACAAAAGAGGGTTCGAGGATGATAATAGATGGACAAATGAATCGCAAAAACGAAGCTATTATGAGTTGGGCGACGACTCAATGTAGGGTGGATGGAGAGGGAGAAGCAAAAGGTAATTGGAAACGAGAGAGAGAAAGTTAGCGAGGTAGCGGTTGAAAGGGAGAGGAGAGTTATGAATTCTTTTGATAGTTTGAGAATGAAGGACGCATGAGGAGGGACATCGACTTGCGTTTGTGAGTGCGTACGGGGAGATAAAATGGAGCAAAAGATCGTAAGAAGGGATTGTAGCGAAATTTGATGACCAGCGGGAAAGGAGGGTTTCATCTACGGAGTTGGGTAGTGAGAGGTTAGGGATCACCCGCTTCTATGCACAATAATGAGATTCCCATGGAAGAATTAAATGATACACCTTGACTGGAAGTCGAACCCGGATCTACTGATATCCGTCCAAGATCTTTAACCCGATAAGCCAAAAAGGTACTATCAGGGTCTCTAGGGTCTTTACTCGGATTTGCGCAAAAGCCCCTCCTCGATCTTTGCCTATCATTGGAATATTCAGTTTTTTGAAGAAAGCGTTTCTCCGCACTTCTTTTTTTTACCACCCATGTAAAATTATTCGCATTTTATTTCCTTAAACGTGCAGTCCAAGTTCTCCTTACGTTTTGCGTTACCACCATGCTTCTTCGAGCATTCTTCCGCTTTTGATCTTGTCATAACTTTCCACAATACTCCCCAATCGTTGCTGTTACCCCAAAGGGAGGTTGCCAACACCTGAGGACCTTTGTACTATGAAAAATAGGTTTGATGCGTACACAGAGGAATCCATTAAAGTAGCGATGGAAAATGGTTGCTTTGATGGTACATGGAGAAAAAAATACCCATGGGAAAAAATAAGCATTCTTCGATTCGCTGAAGGCAGGAGTTTTAAAGAAGACTCTGGTTACCATGGAAAAGGTACCCAAACAGATCATACCCAAAGTTAAATAAATAAAAAAAGAAGTAATGGTAACCAACCCAACCAACCATGTGGTTGGTTGGGTTGGTAAAAACATTGGTAGAAATGTATTGTAAAAAATAAATCAGGATAGCACAATACCTTAAGAAATAATTAATAATATTGCTCTAATTCAGTTTAACAGTGTTTCTTATTTATACATTTACTCTGTATTGTTAAAGAATTCATGTAAAACTGATAATTGTCCTTTTCCCACTATTTGAATTATCCAGCAATTTACATTTTTTTCTAGAAATCCATAGAAAAGTGAAAATAAGGGGTTTTACTGTATTCGTTTTTAGGAGTTTATGGGGAATTTGGGACGCAATACTTTTACTGTGTTTGAACGAGCTCAAACATACAGTGTAGATGGACTTTATACTTTCGATAGTAAAATCCTTATTCGTAAGCATCGCAATGTACAAGTGGCGTGGGAAAAAACATCACTGTGAAGCATATAGTCAGTAAAGAGCATATAATGGCTCTCAGGGCACAAATTAAGTTTGTCACAGAAAATGCCAAGACATCTTGATTTGTCAAAATTGCTGGAGGGCTCATCCTACCCCACGGAACATGTCCTGTACCTAGAACCGAAATGAATTGATATTGAGCTTCAGGTCATTCTTGAATGGCATTTTGGAGTTAGGACTTCAGCTGCTCTGATAGATTTTTCTGAGGTTGAGAGTGCACCGATGAAAGATAAATGCAGCTGTGTAGCTTTAAATGTAAAGATAAATAAACTTGCTGTATTAATAAAAAATTAGCCAAATGGTAAAGTTTTCAGGAATATTTGGAAGGTCCTTTTAGTCAAAAGTATAATATTAAACAACCCTTCTGATGTTGTGGAGAAGGCTTTGTACCTAAGCAGGTGTAAAGACCTTACACCAGAAGAAATTTGCCGTGGCTATGGGGTACTGAAGAGCACGTTACGTTAGGAGATAGAGAAAATAAAGAAGTCAATGTAATTTCAATTCTTCTCTCAATGAAGTATGAGCATCCGTAGTTCTCTACAGAAGCCATCCAAACAGTGTATATACGCCTACTAATAATGTGGAAAATGTGAGCCCTTTTTCGCACTATAAGACAGTGCGACAGAAGAGCTAAGTTAAAAGATGATAATGCTTTTTTGGTAGCATGTCATTTGATTTGAATTCAAGCCCTCATAAACTGTATATAAATAGTTATTGCTATAGGCTTATAGCTATGCCTAGGAATTTAAATTTTCTCTTCTTTTTACTTACACTAGTTCCCTTCCCCATGCCTGGCTTGCTTTCTATGTAGGTACTTGCACCTGGAAACAATTTTTGATATAATCATTAGTTATCAACTTGAAGTCGTATTCAAGTCTAAAATAAATCCGCTTTCAAACTGGTGAAAAAGTTTTTAAATAATCATTTTTTTCTAAAGTAAATTAGCTTAAAACTTCGTGACAATTTTTTAACTCATTTTCTCATGCTAGAAAAAATTGTTGCAGTGTCAGATTAATTTGTCATAAAAGGGTCATCAGTTTAAACAAACTTATTGTTTGAAGTAATGATTTAAGTGCATATAGTTAAACAACCTTAAGAATTGATATATAATTATAGGTTGTTCGATGATAAAAAATAGATGCTAATTTCAGGAAAATAAATTCTAATTTCGTAAAAAATATATGCTAATTTTGCAAATTTTAGATAGGTACTAATTTTTCCGGTTTCTTTATATAAGGGTGGTATTAATGCATTTCATTCTCCTGGGAGTTAGTTAATCACTAAAACTTGTTCGAATATAAACTATTTAAACCATAAATTTGGCGTTTGTTTGCGCATTAAAATTTTGCTCATATTTCTTTGACGATTTTAAAAATGTATTCTAATATTCATATTGCTCTAAGTTTTTCGCGTTAGAATACAACTTCATCAAGTACAAGTATCGCAAGCAGCAAGCCAGCGCCTATGATATTATGGTGTCCGCTATCTTCTCAATCTGCTGAGGCACCTCCTTCAACACGCTCTAACCTTCCTGTCCGAGACCGACCAAGTTATTTCCTTTCCCAGTTATTTGACTGTTTAAGCCCGAATATTTTATCACTCTTCCAGTCCTCCCCATCGAATATCACTTGCGAATACACCCCAGTGGCTCCCGTGCCCTACGTATATCACGGTCTCTTTTCATTCTCACCCCTTCACGCTCAACCCCAATTCCGACTGGGGACACGTAGGGTGCATCCATCCGGCGGGCCTGGTCTATCCCCACCGTTCCATCTCTATGGTCGGATGGGAGGGATAGATAGATAGATAAGCGTCTTTATTGGGGCGAGATTGAGACTAAAAAGTCCCTTCTTCTATATAACCCCTCGTAAATGCATAAAATATAGCATATACATACATATAAACGTTGTTCTAAATACTAAAAAAATATATACATAAAAGTACAACAGAAAAATAATTAAAATTACAATGAGGATAAAATAAGTAAGATAATATGACAGTGAAAACAAAAAAATATAGTTATTCAAATGAAAAATATGAATATAAGGTTTCGATTAGGAAAACCATATAAAATCAACAAGATGAAAATGATAACATAAAGGTATGTGTAAAAGATATGTACAGTTCATCACGGAAAAAACCCACTGCAAGAAAACACCCACACATGAGGGAGGGTGTGAAAAACCTGCGAAAACCCTACTGAAATAAGGCTAATGTGAAATTAAGAACAAAAATAGTACATAAATCACAGTTGAAAATGTGGTGAAATAATCTTGCGTGTATTTGGCATGGTGAATTTTTATTTGGCCAGTATGATGCGTGTCACTCTGCTGGGATTACACAGTGTATGTTAATTGTCTCTCTGTTGGGCTTGGGGGAGAATTTTATGTAGGGAGGGGGAGGAGAGAGACAAAAGGAGGGAGGGAATGTGAGGCCTTCGTCCCACGCCTTCAATTTCCCTCGTAGACAAGGAGACCTCCCTCCTCGGAATGATCTTTTTATTTCCAGGCGTCCTCTCTGGATCCATGCGTGGGAGACTGGACGAGCAGTCTCCCACTCGACCTATGCGATTATCCAGCAGGACGGAGCGTCAAGTTTTCTTTGATCTATCAACCCGACCAGCAAAACCTGCTTAGACTATCGACCCGGAGTCGGTGACGGAAGGGAGAGGAGAGAAGGGGTGAACGGAGGGGGAGATGGGAAGAAAGGACCCTTACCTTCGGATCCTCGTCCTACCCTGTCTCGAGGCCTTTCCCAATCGATCAGTCGATCAATTGATCGATTACGACAAAACACACGGTGTGTGAGAGAGAGAGAGAGGTGTCTTGGCGGGAAAAGGCATGCGCCTGTGTCGTGAAAAGAGATCCTTTATCGTTTGCACCCTACAACATCCTTTAATGTCGCGAGCTGAGCTTGCATGATCGGTGACGAGTTCTCTGTCCCCTGCCGCCTCAATTTATTGGCTCCTAGGAGTGTTACGCCAAGGGACACGACCAAATCGTTTCGTAGACCGCGTGATGATAATTTGAAAATTCTCTCCCGCAGGACTCTCTCCCCTTGCGTGTCCTGGAAACGACAGTCAGCCTTTGATGTATGCCGTGATGGCGCGACAACTTGGAACTTGATTATCAAAAAAACTATTTAAAGTACGGTGATAGCCACGGGGGACAGAATTTTTTACGTGAAAACATTTTATCTCCGCGTATACGGTGAAATAACAGTCCACTTATCGATATCTTTAATTTTTGTAATTATTAGTATTCCACCCTGTTCTTATACTACACGCGTACATTTGGTGTAAATATTATATTATCTGCCAAAATAGCACATTCCTGTAGCATATACGAGGATTTTGAGGAAATGCTACATACCAGTGCTAAGTAATCAATGAAACAAATTAAAATAAGTGTCAAAAATCGGGGACAAACTATTAGATAGGCTCACCGATAAGGAGCCTCTTAGCATATAGTTCAATGACATGAAGAATTATTAGTGTTCCATCGCTTTCACCTTTTCTCGTGATCTTTCCTTCGAGTCCATGTGTCAGATCCTTACAACGCCTCGAAGTTACCTAGCTCACATGTCACCTCATCACTAACCGTGCATTTATGTGAGATTGGCAAGGATCATAGTTTTTCACGAAAAGTAGGAAAGGAAGGCGATATAAATAAAGTTAGCTCAAGGATACTGGAAATTTTAAAAAGATTTTTCCCGGCAAACAAACATAGATCAAACATGAAAATTTCAGAGTGAACAAGACACTTTTGTAACGATTGTGATATACCTAATTTAGCATAAGAGTCATGGGCAGCAGTAACCGAAATATAGAGTAAAAACTGGAATGGAGGCTCTATGTTAGAAAGGAAACTTAATGGGCTATAAATATCTCCGTTAAATAACTTCCGAGAAGATTGCGTAAAATGTGTAATTAATAAGGGGATAAAATGAATGGAGATGTTTCAGTCAAAAATGTAAACAAAAATTTTAAAAGGATAAGGAGTTGTGTATTTTAAAAGTGGTACGAATGTCATGTTGAACGAACTCTTGCCGAAGATTTGAGGGTATGAAAGCCCTCCACGGGTGATAAAGAAAATGTACAGCGGAAAAGTACGCTTTCTAAAATACGTAATAAAATTTTGATATGCTTAGAATCATAAAATAGCGGAAACTTGATCATCATAAAAATAATAACGGATTTTTTCCTCTCTCAGCTATAACATAGCTACTTTTCAAGAAAGTACTTTTCATTACTTTTCCCCTACCAGCACTAAGCTTCTCTGATTTAAGGCCCTAAGGGACACTATTGAATTTGGTCTAATCCATGGACAATGGAGGAACGCGATTTGGGAGCAGGCAAGTCCCATTTCTTCAAAGGATAGATTGTAAATTATAAATGAATCATGGGCTATTGATTGCCATTGTGATTTTAATGTATGCATGACAACTCTTTAGAACATACATATGGAGCATTATACAGTATGGCAGCGAAGCATGGACAATGACAGCAGCAGAGAAGTCCAGGCTGGAAGCATTTGAAATGGGGTGCTACCGAAGAAAGATGAAGATAAAATGGATCGATCGAGTGAAAAACGAAGGAGTCTTAAGAAGAGTGGGAAAGAAGAGATGTCTACTGAAAAAATTAAAAAGAAGACGGGAAAACTTAATAGGCCACTTAAAACTTAAGACGCGATGGCCTGATGAAGACAATAGTCGAGGGAAAAGTGAACAGGATGAATGGAAAAGGCAGGCCTCGTATGAGTTACATGGAGCAAGTTGTGAAGGATGTAAAAGAGAGGAACTACGTCAATATGAAGAGGTTGGCCGATAGAAGAATCGAGTGGAGGGCTGCGTCAAACCAATCCTAGGATTGCTGACCGATGATGATGATGACAACTCTATGTGAAAGAGACCGCACTTGCTATGGATATCTTTTGTAGTTCAGTTTTACCATTCAGAAAAAGGAAAAGCTTCTATGCATAGGAATGTAGCTAAAAATAAACGTTGAATAATCATATAATGTTTATTTAATCTTTCACAATATTCAAATGGGAAAAGCAATGAGCCTTGTAGTTGAGCAAAATATAATTGCAGGAAAGTGGAACACGCATGTCTTTCCAACTAAATCTGCGAATCCCTGAGTTGAAGTCTAATTGTTCTCTTCCAGGAAAATCTATCCATTGTATTCAACACAATTGCACTTGATTGTCATTCGTATCCACCACGGATTTTAGCATGTGAAAAGATATTTTTTGAGACAGAATGACTAACAGCGCTTGAATAAGGTGGACACATAGAGAATGAATAGGATTCCAGTGAATTGGAAACACGAATACTTATCTGATACTAAAAAAAAATGCTCAAAGTTTTGGATGACTTTTATATAGCGTAGAATAACCTCCGATACTATAAAAGGTAGCATTATTACCCCTTATTCTCGCTCACTTGCGTCAAATATTAAAAAATAAAATAACCATGACCATAAACTTAATTTTTATGTTTATTTGAGCATTCTACCACAATAAATTGCAACAACTCATATTTTACATGGTTGGATATAAGGTTGGATGAAAACTAGGTATGGGTATCTTTAAATATGGATAATGCCTCGGTAGTGTTAGATACGTAGGATGGCTTGATAGTGAGTGTGAAATAACATTAGCAGCTATTAAATAGTGTCTTAAAAACAAATTCTACTATACATTACATTAATTGATTCTTCCATTGTTCTTGTAACTAGTTTTTCGGTGACATGGTGAATCAATTTCATCTTTATCATTCTCTATCTTCAAATATAACTGTACATTTCAAATGGTGCTAATCTTACTTAAATGCAAATTTTTTCGTAGATAAAATAGGTACATGTTGATATCCCCATTGAATTCATATGTTTGTACTGTGTTATATGGAAAATATTTCCTAAAGTTATATATTTGTTTATGTTTGGGTAAGTGTTATGTTGAAGGCCATTTTAAGCTGGGTCAAAGTATTGTATTTTTCTTTTATGAAGGTGTCCCCACCTCCAGGTCGATTGCCTTGGGGGACACCTAGCTCCAAATTAACTTTCATGTGTATATTTGTTTTAAAATGTTTTCCTTTTTAGGGAGCAATAAAAATTCTGTTCTCTACTATTCTACCTTATCTTACTACGGGCATATCTCTTAGACGTCAAGTTATTATTATATTACTAGCTATGAGCGCCAGTTAACATTCAACGGGAGTGAGAAAAATCAAATATGCACAGAGTACCTATTAAGAAACTATAACAGTTTTCGTAAAAAAATGAAATCTAAATTGGAATTTCCAGAAATCTGTCTTTTGGTCTAATGTGGAGCCATTAATCTAGTTTCAACCAATATAAATAGCAATTGCAGTCAGCAATACCTTGAGGTTAACAAAAATGGTCAATATATTCCGCACATTCCTAAACAACAAACACCAAGGAGATTGAAAGAGACATAATGGGGCGTACGTGGGACTATGCTACTAGTGAAAATGAAGCCGAAATGGGGGTACTTGGGAAGAATAGGACCCACCTTCTTGGCAAAATACTTCAAAAATGGGAGGCGACCGACAACTGAGGTCACTTGCACCAAAGAGGATGTGGGTAACTAGGTGAAGGAAAAAGTTTTCGAGGACCGGAGGAAGTGATGAAGGAAACCCGGTACCGGAATAAGCTCTTAACGAGAGGCACCAAGGGAACCACGGCTTAATATCCCATCCGACGGACGGAGTAGTGAACTAAAAGAACTCTTCACAAGGGACTCATAAAGGGACTACTATACCAATAAAAAATCCGCCTTGGTCTGGATTCGAGCCCCGGATCATTAGATGGAAGGCACACCAACCAAATCCCTTTTGATGGTAACGAGCATCCCTACCTACAGTATAAGTGCTTGATTTGAGTGTAATAATGTTTTTCCACCGTTTGATATTGCACTCTTAAGGCTGCTTTACACGATACAATTTTTTGGACAGTTTCTTGTACAAACGTTTGTATGAACTGAACGAAATTGTGTGTTTGTGTAAATGGAATTAGACCAGGTTCTATTTTTCGTACAGACATTCAGACATTCGAACAAGCGTTCACACAATTTTCGCTTTACACGGTACAATTTCCTCATACAAAAGTTTCTACAAGAAATCGTACAAAAAATTGTATCGTGTAAAGCGGCCTTTAGTAAGTATTCACTGGTAGAATTTCCACCTTAGAGAGGCTCTTTGGTCGATTATATCTGCAATTATTCATTCGCAACCTATTTCCGCTTCTTAAATGATATTCCCTTCCCCATGGACTACGCCTTGTTGAGGTGGGATTGGGGCTTGAGTGTTCCCGTGACTCCTTGAGCTGCACTGGCGGGAGCAACTAATATTGCTCCTGGTAGGGTCACCCATGCCAGATAGGTCGAAGGGTAGGAGCCTGACGAAAGGTAGTCCACGTACCGTGCTCGCAGCGCCTGTTCCTCAGTGAGGCGGCTGTGAGAAGGCGTCTGACCCCAGTGGGGCGGCCTATCAAGTGATGGTCTCACGTTAAAAACACTATGGAGGCAGGCAATGCTTTTACTGCCTGATATCGTTCTCATCGATAATCTCTCGCATTCCATGCTCGTGATCGAGTTTTCGGCACCGGCCGAAACGAACATGGCGGTGAAGGAGATAGAAAAAAGGACGAAATATCATGATCTGCTGTGCGAACTCCGGCAATTGTATGCGGGCTACTCTGTGAAACTGGTAGTCATCGTGGGCGTGCTTGGTGGTGCCAAGAGCTCACTTGTTGAGAATCTCAAGTGCATCCCAGCGTGCAGGGCGCGAGTGGATGCACTTGCAAGTGCAATGCAGAAGGCTGTCCTTCTCGGGTCCCTCCGCCTGCTCCGTGCGCATGACCCTGGGTAGCTACCTATCCGACGGTGGTGCATGTGGCTACCCGTAGGCACGACCCCTTTCGAGTCTCCGGCTATTATGAAGGCAACGAAACCTGATGCTAGCCGGAGACTCGGAGATGTTACTTTGCTGTAACAAATGATATTATTCTTCCATCTCTTCGATCGTTTCTTGATTTCGCATGGCTCTCAGCATCAACATTATCCTGCGAATATATTTTATTTATTTCTGAACAACCTTTACAGAATAAGAAAAAACTGGGCTATTCTACCTTCTTGAATGACTGCAAATTCTGCTTCCAAATGCTGCTGATATCTACAAATATCTACTGATAAAGGGTAACGCCGGTGCCTATAAGAATTTTATGCCCAATCTCCTACCCACAGCAACTTGTGCGCAGACAGAGCCACTGGGTGAGACCTCAGCCATAAAGACACCTTGGGAAGGACGAAAAATTGATAAGCACTTGAAGTCTTTCCCCTGCATGTAGGAGTTCGGGCCGATCGATTGATTTCCCTGTGAAGCCCAGGGGAATGGGGAAGAGAGTGAGGGAGGAGGTTACAGGGACAGTATCCCCCTTCCTTCTGACCACGTGCATGAGGAGTTGCCCGCCTTCTTGTGATTTACGCATCGGAGAAGGGACGGATGAGGAGGAGAACATGGATTCGGGTGGGCAGTCTCGCGCTTCGCCGGAGATTCGGTGACTGATGGACTCCGCCCCTTCATTAGCCTGGGGAAATCAATTAGAGGTTTGGGAGGGCCGGTCAAGTAGCCAATGCCTGCGGAACACATTCCGAGGCTAAGGAAATTGCCAGAGACTTCTTAAGCGAAAGAAACGCCTATTTTCTCTTTACTACTAAAGCATTTCTTTCTCGATTCAAGCGTCACGCCAACCTAACAACCGAGAATCGGGTTCGTATCTCACCTTGATCATGGCTCTGAGGAAACTAGTATTAAGATTAATTTGAATAATTTTTAGTGGTATTCGATTTTAGGTGCTCCAATGGCTTCAAATATTTTCGCTACCTAGTCTAAGATCTTCATCCTAAGATTAATTCTATTCGCCTTGACCGGGACTCGAACCCAGGTGCCTTGATTTCCGTCCAGGAGCTATGACCACGAAAGCTACCGCGGTATTATCTTTCCCTGTGGAAACATTAGAGGTCTTAAAGGAGCAAGTAAACCTACTCGAACTGCTAAACGTATCAAGTCAATAATCAGTGAATATCATGCGCATGGCGCCACCGTACAAGAGGTTAAGGCTGAATTTTAAGGTGCTTACTGCATTAGAAATAGGGTCGTTTACCATATTTTTTATTGTCGAATCTGATATAGTTTGTAAAATAAAAAGACCCGTATTTTTCCGTTTTCTGATCCGTCAATTATTTATGGAATTATAAGCGGCGAAAAACTGATGTTTTTAACCCTTTCGAAAAAGTAGGCGTGGTGCAACCTCTGACGTATAACTACTTCGTTCAATCACAACTGAGCCCGCTTAACGCTTCCATGTAAAAATTCACCAATTTGCATTATTTGTAGATCTCAATCAGAAAAACAACATGAGTGCTGAGTTCGAGAGAATACACATCAGGAAAATAATGCAGCTGAATACTCTGTCACCAATTTCTGGAAACGTAGAGGAAAATATTTCCTAGCTCATTGAATGCGGGACATTGCAAAAAAAACGGCAGAATTTAAAGTGAAATTTCTTTCTGAATGTTGTGTGTGGTTGCAATCGCTTCTGGATTAAATAACATTAATTGTGAAGAGATATTTGAGAGCTATTGAGATTTCTATGAGAATTAATGTTTTATTTTGATAAAACTTTATTGCGACTGCATTCCGGAAGAACGATATGTTCTACGACCTTAATTTATCATGGAATATTTTTGTTCTAAAAGGATTTTATGTAACTGAATGCGAAGAATCTTCCCACTTTAATGGGAGGTGTTTTACGACAATAATGTTTTTAGAGAATGAAATAGACATTTAGAATTACCGCCATGAATTCCGCATCCTGTACACACAGGTAGTTTAAAAGCAGTAGTTTAATGTACGTTCTTTTCATGTTTCTTCAAATTTATTTTCATTCGTGAAATCTAGTACATTGATTAAGATGAAAATTATAAAATTAAGACATTCGCTCCCAAATGAATTTTCCTTTCCTTATAGGAGATAAGGTTTTATACTCTGAAGAATCCTTGACTGCTGGTACCTACACCAAAAAGTATAGTTATGAATGTTTTCCTGAAAATATAGGCAATTGAGAAAAAAAAATATATGAAAGATGCAAATCAGGGTTATACGAAAAAATTTAGTATGAATATTTCAATTCGTATATTTGAAATCGGTAAATACATTGCAAACATTTGGCGAACATTAGTTTATGAACTTTCAGCAGCTGCCCTTATTTTAATTTTTGAGTCATCCCCTGTCAAAATTCCATCTCTTAATTAAATGTATTCGTAATTCTCTCAAAATACGGGGAAACATATACTCTTGGGGCTATATTGAAACCTAAAACTTAGGAATTTCCGGGCAAGCATGACATTTAACGGGGAGTTGGAGATGATATTTTCATCATGAAATGCTAACAAAATCTCAGAGGATCATCTTTGTGAAGCATATTATGAATCAGTGACATTTAAACATAGCAATAGAGTTGACTTAAGGATAAGTTTCATTTTGAAGAGGCAAGGGATAAATTTTAGATCCTGGCACCCGTAGGCAATATTTTTCCAGTCTCCTTGTCCTAATCATTAATCAGTTAGTTTTCTAGTGTTCAGACGTAACCACATGCTAAAAAACAATTCGCAGAATCTTTTATTATCGCATGCATTTTGACTACAACACTGGGCTCATTTCCAAAGTTGATACATTTCATAAAGAGCTGCCTTCAGCATTAATCCCCTTTCAGGATTTGGCGCCAAGGGTATTTGCCTAAGTTGTTTGTGCGCAAATCCGTCTCTGGGTCCCGAAGCAGATGAAAAAATCACAGTATGAGGAGTCACGTATTTTGGCAGTACTTTTGAGCCCCTCGTATGCTACGTAATGCAAAATTAGCTGGATGGCGTCAGGCCAAAAGTTTTGACGTACAATCGACATGGATGGTGGAGTTCAGCCTTCTATTACGTTGGGCGATAAATGCATTATAAAGCCATACTTCATTTGTTCATATGCGTAGGTGTATATAAATAATTATTTTTCACGTCACACGAGAATTAATACATAATGTATTTATAAATACTTTGTATATTAGTTATCTATATAATTCATCATTTAAAAATAAAAATGAAAGAAATAATAATTTAAAAGATAAAAGTTTTGAGAAATATGTGAGGTATTTTAATGGATGTCTGCTTTAACGTTCACAATATTGAGTTTTCTTTGGTAGCACTATGAAAATTAGGAAAAATGAGAGCGAAGGAGAATGAAAAAGTGAAAACAAGTGTGACGCAATATGTGGATATCCTAATTCTTTCTTGACAAAGTTGTCGAATATTTATGAATAGAATGATTCTCATAACACACTCCGTAATTTTAAACACTGTGAAAAGCATAACGCACATTTAAAACTCCCTTTAAATATGGTAAATTTCATCACGTACAAACACTATTAGTGAGAAAGTCTGCTATAAAAGACTTCTCAGGGCTTTATGCGCATTTTACGGATATATTTCCCCGGAACTTGATCAAAGACCAATGCAATTTGGAATAGAGAGGAGCATTTACGATGCACGAATAAACAATATCGGGAAGAACCTGGCATTCACTATTAATCTTTCAGAGAAATGTAGAGTTCAAAAGTTTGATTGGGAAAATAATTTAGTTTGGTCGTGCAAAGTAGAAAAATATCCAGAAGGTTGAATGATATTGGCAGCGTTACAGACAACACCCAAAAGCGTTAGACAAATAGGGAAGAGAGAAAGAACAAAGTCACAAAGGGACAGATATAGGAATGGAAGCAGAAGGGGAGGATAGAGGTAATCATAACACAGCTGAAAACTGCGAAGACAGTACATTACTTCCAAAGACGTGCATCATTTTTCGGAATCTTTCGAGTACGACCTGTATAAAGAACAACTACCAGCCGGGAAACCGGGAAACGCTTAAGACGTATTGAACTGAGAAACTTGTGAGTGCAGGAAAGAAATGCAAAATCCAATATAACTCGTTTTCTTTCGATCTGAAAGGCAAAGAGTTGAACCTTTTGTTTTTTTTTCAGCCTTTCCTCGAAAATAGGCTACCGACGACACTCGGATCGTAGCGCCGAAATCCATGCGACTCCTAATTAATCTCAAACGGTACCGCATAGTAGGCGCCGCACCGTAAAGGCTTGAAGGACTTCGCGGTCTCCTTTAATGGTCACCAAATGCAATATGACCACAGAGGTCGTTTTTTTCAAACAATTCATCCTCACCATAATTCCTCTGGGAAGATGCCAAATGAAAATGCTGAAAATTTTAGGTGTTTCGGATGAAAATAAACTTGAAGCTGCTCTAAATCCCATTTAAGTTAAAATACATTAAAAACTCCCGTTAAATGCGGTGGATTTCATCACGTAAAAACACTTCCCTCAAACAACACTGATAGGATTTTAAGATGGCAGTAAATGTAAGTGTAAATGCATTGTTGTACAGTTCAAAAAGTTGTTACCGTATAGTGATTGTTGAATTCACCCTCGCATGATTAATTTAAAATATGAGTAGTGAATTTTAAATGCCTTATGAATTTGTAAAAATTATATTTAATAGTGTTTCCTTATCGCTTAATAGCAAATGCCTCTTGCATGTCTTAATGACACTATTTTTTTATCTCTCATATTTGGTTGTAACTTGCATAATGGAGTATGCTTCATGGCGAAGATATAAATAATTCAAACAATTACTTTTGTAGCATGAGGTATTGAAAGTTTAGTAAGTTCAGTAAGGTTAATATTAATTAATTTATTTTTAATTCGTTGAAATTTATAAAGCTCAAAAATATATTTATAATGTAAAAAGCTCAAAAAATGTCTAAAAAATTAATTTGATTCAGCACCTAAATGCATATGGCCCATTAAAAAGAGTGCGGCCTGATGATATCTTCTTTGTATTCATTACAGTTCTCTGACATAAAAGAAAGGTACCCCACCTCTGGGTTAAAGGATGGGTAAAAATTAGCCGTTGTTGTCATTATTATTGCGTGAAGCAAAGAATAGTTATGATTATTTGCGTCATCAAGCATAGTATTTCTTGGTAAGAGACAGTAATTCAGATGGTGGAGGAAGGATGAAGAAAAAGCCGGTGTCAGCATTTGACTTCTTTTAAAGAAAGGCGCCAAGACGTTCATTGCTTTGCGTTGGATCCGACGGATGGAATATTGAAATAAACATTATTAAGTTCTCTCCCACACCAAACTCAAGTGGGGACCGTTAACTATTGAAAACTAATCACCAAAAACAGTAATGAAACACGGGACCTCAGGTTGGGAAACAGTATTCTAATCAAGCCGAGAAAAATTATCATGCATTTAATTCGCCAAACAATTTTGCTACTATGGTAACTTTTCTGCCCAGAATCAAGGAGGTCAGAGAGTATTGGAACAGACATCGGCATTCTAGCCTATAGGTGACAATGAAGTCAGAATGGGAGTCCTTGGGCAAGGCCCCATCTACTCCGTACAAATCATTGCGTTTCGTATTGTCTCTTATGGAGACTGCATGTGCCTTTAAACATAAATAAGAATGAAACCGAACAATACCGAGTGGCGGAGGTATTAATGAGTTTAATTCCCCAGAAGGTTATTTGAATTACTAAATATATTTGAATTTAAACTATTTTAGCTGCATATTTGGCGTTTATTTGCGTGTTTGCGCCCTTTTCTGTTTCTATGGATAGTTTAACAAATGTATTCCATTATTTATCCTACGACTTAATGCAGTTTTACCGTGTGTGAAAAAGATTTCATCCGTACAAGATTCGTGAGTAGCGAGCTCGTATATTCATGCTTACTAAGATGGCCGCTGGTTTCTCAAATCAGCTTCGAGACCTCCACCAGTATATCATAGCCTCCTTGGTTAAAATAGGCATAGCTGTCAATATTTGTTTCGTGGGAAGTTTAGACTTGGAACTAGAAACAGCTAGAATGAATCCTCCTCCCTATCTATAAAGACTAGTCGGTGAGTCACCTTCAATCTCCTTAGTCCGCTTCGCAAGTGATTGCCAATATGAATGGCCACGAGGGACAGAAATTGGGAGGGAGGGTGGCGAAATGATTTGGGGACTGAGGAAATCGAATTCCTCCGGCGATAGAGACCCTTAAGACTTCTCTCTCGCGCCAATATCCCCGGAGGAAAAAATCACCTCAGTCACAGGGGGAATAAATCACAGCGTAACAGGTCGAGGGGCTAGTTAAAACTTAAAATAATTATTCGTGGCCAAATCTTCACTTGGCACTCGGCGAAGGCCCGGGAAGTAATCCTTCCAATACCCGCGGGGCGGGAACGAGGAAAAATTGGCAGCGGCAGAAAGACAAACCGCCTCTCTCCCGAAACGTCGAACCTTCGCCGTCTCCTCGGGCGAGGAAATTGATGAGAAGGGTGAAGATCCTTCGGGATTACTCAATGGTTGATTTAAAGGCCGGGGGTAAGATGGCGGACGAGTGAGGGGTTGTTTTTTATGGCCGTGAAAAAGGAGACGGGACGCAGGAAGAGGAATTGGGACGGCGGGAATGGACGGGCGAAGAGGAGGAGTGTGAGGAGAGATGGAAATAACTGAAGAAGGTGAAAGGGGAGAGAGTTGGTTTCGCCAGTCAAGGGTTTAACACTAGAACGCCCAGAGGGGTCATTTTGACCCCATCGTGTTTTTAAATTTATTTTTTGATCTCATTTTTTAAGAGAACAGAATTTCTTCTCGTGACTTTTAATATTTTTATTAGGTGTTCACTTGCATAAATTTTTACCTTCCTAAAATAATCCATTGAGGAGTTAAATTATATTTTACCTTGAACGCCCAAGGGGGGTCATTTTGACCCAAGGGTTCATTTGCGCGCTTTATCTCTGCTACACGTCCTTTTTTATTTGCATTTTTGTATAATTCTGCTGCATATGTGTTCACTGCTCTCTCGTCTTATCTTTTTCATTCGGTTACTTATCTTCCAAGTTCGTATCAGTTTCCAAAAAAGTTTTGTTTCCTTTCCCCATCACGTCCTCACTTTTCGTTTTGCTTACATGTGGAATATTTGGTAATTACTTTGTTGATATCATCATACATCGTCGATATCTGTGGTGTGAGGAGAATGCTATTTTGTTTACCCGTTTCGCACGAATTTATCAACTTAGTTGACTCCAAATCTAATTATTTCTCTTCGGATGCCGAGTGCAGAATAAAACTCGTTGTTACATTGGAAAAGAAAAACCACTTTGCACATTCCACACAAATGTTTTATTTATTTCTACCATAGTTTAGACAATACATGTCATTATCAAAATCGATAATGACATATATTGTAGAAACCAATAAAACCTTTGTGTGGAATGTAAAAAGTGATTTTTCTTTTCCAATCGAGTGATTCCACAAAGTAAAGCCTCAAACTTTGAACTCGTTCTCACAGTGACTGGAAGTGAAGTTTGTGTGTTTGTTGTCCATTGTTCTTGGCTTCGCGGGACGAATTTGCGGTGTGATCGGTATTTTGAAGATAGCTGTGATCAAAAATTTCTCAAAGACCAGCATAATGTTCTGCTGACATTCTTGATGAGCTGCATAAGATTCAATAAGATGAGTCAATGGTGGAGAGTGTTCATTTGAAAAATCCGACGGCAAGCTGACATTTGAAACTTGTGAAGAATAAACAGAATCCTCAGAATGTGACGATAAGTACCCATTTGATGACCTCAGTAGAGACACTAGGAAGGGTGGATCTAAAAGTAAGCTCACTATTTGATATAATATTCATTCACTATTTTCAAGGCACTCGGGGTCAAAGCAAAAGATACCCTCCTTGGAATAATCAGAGATAGCTATGACAGTGGAAGGCCACCAGAGAATTTCCAGAAGAGTGAAATTAGCAGGAAATGCGAAGAACACAGAACCTTTAGCCTGGTGTTACACACATAAAAAATACCTTCTAAGATTATTAGCAGAAGAATGGAAGGAAATATCGAAGGGAATCTTTCGGAAAATCAATTCGGATTCAGAAAAAACCAAGGAGCTAGGGAGGCAATACTCAGCTGAAGGATACTGGCTGAGAAAGTGATACACGTATACAAGCTGTTGTATGTGGCATTCGTGGACTTGGAATAGGCCTTTGACAACGTGGAATACAAAAAGATGTTCAAGATACTGGAAGCCATTGGAATGGATTACAAGGATAGAAGAAAAATCTACTGGCTCTACAAGAACCAGGTCACCACAATGCAAATAAAAGACGGAAGGAAGATAGAAGCCAAAATAAATGAAGGAGTCAGAGAATGATTCAAACCTCTCCCCTGTGTTATTCAATATAATTATACCTGGGAGAAGCAATAAGAGACGCAGAGGAAATTGGTATCAAGGGCATCAAGGTGAATGGCGAAGAAATAAACATGCTCTGGTTTGCTGATGACATCGCAGTTGTAGTATAATGTCGAGGGAACTTTCAAGCATCCCTGACGACTATGGACTAAGTACTTCAAAAATATAATAAGAGCAATACTAATAGGAAACTAAAACCCTAGTGTGCGGAAGAGAGAATCAAGGGCAAATACCACATTTGGAGGAGTGACTTTGGAACAAGCGGAGTACTTCACGTACATAGGTAGCACTATCACTTGGGATGGAAGAAGCTCAACGGAGATCAAGCGCAGAATAGCACAAGATAAGGAGGCGTTTATGAAGAAGAGACAGCTACTGTGCTCAAAGAACCTACAGCTGCAAACAAGGAAGCACTTTATCGTATGGAGCGTGGTAATCTATGGATCAGAGACATGGAAAATCGGGAAAGCAGGCCAGCGAATAATTGAAGCCTTCGAAACATGGTGCTCGAGGAGAATGTTGAAGATTAAATTGACTGATATAGTGAGGAATGAAGAGGTGCGCAGAAGAGCAGATGAAGATGGACATACCTTGAGGCACAATGAATTAGTTAGAAATATAATAGGGGGGAAGATCGAAGGGAAGGTCCCACAAGGGAGACCAAGGGGCAAGTATCTAGAGCAAATAAAGCAGGACGTGAAAGAGAAAACATACGAGGGCGTTAGGCAATTAACACTAAATGGGGCGTAATGGAGGGCTGCAGTAAACCAATCATAGGATTGAAATACTGACGATGATGAAAACTATTTTCATTAGGCTACTCAATTTTTTTACATTTTTTCAGATGGTATTTTCAATTTTGGCAGGACAAATCATTCATCATAAAACAGTGAACATTGCAAAAACAACAAATAGATACGTTTAAATAAAGTAGGTGACATTTGTTGTTTACTGAGTGTCAACATTTTAGGCAAGAAAAAATGAAATTGAAGAAAAACGAGAAAATGATTCTAACTCTCAAAGTTGATATTTCAATAAATAGTTATATTGAGAAAAAAATTGCTGAAATGAACTGATAAAATCGATGATTGTGAAGAACTAAAGCATACTTTAATGAAAAAATACTAAAAATGTAAAAATATAAATGCCTTGTGAAAAATTAACTTATTAATTACCGGGGGTCAAAATGACCCCACTTGGGCGTTGAATGATGTCGAGAAGTCCGGGCGTCCTAGTGTTAAACAGCTGCATTTACGCAGGGCTTGAGTGCCGAATCAAGTGTGTGTGGCATAGGGTGCAGTGTAATGTTGGCGAAAAGGATAATTAGGGGTAGAATTAAAGTATTGGCTAAGTCTTCGCAGCTCATCTGGATGGCCCGGGTTCAAATCCCTGGAGAGAAAGATAGTTTTAATTGGTAATCCCCGATTTGAGTGTTTATTGGAGAATGTTCCCGTACTGTACTCCTTCCGTTGGATGGTACGTTAAGCCCTGGTTCCCTTGTTGCCTTTCATTAAGAGCAGGCTAATGCCGACGCCAGATTTCTCTCATGTCATCCTTATACCTTTCTTCGCGGTCTGACCCCCCTGTAAGGAGGAGGTAATTGATAAGGGGAAAGCATAGGTAAAAAAAGAAAAAATTGGTCACCAAGAACCTTCACTAAGAAGAAATAGTTTGAACGGATATCGGAGGCTTTTCAGATTCGGTGGTGGAGATAGATGACTGGATTGTTAGGTCGGTTGAAGAGGGAGTCGAATGAGAATATAATGGTCACATGAAATTATGGAACAGAAGTTTGCAAGGAAAATCAGAAGAAAACAGAAATACTGGGAAAGGACGTTTAGAGAAGAAACGAAATATTGAAGAGGGTTATAGAGAGTTGAATATTGGGTGAGGAATAAGAAGGGGAGAGTAGGTTTGAAAGAAATGATTGGAAAGAAGGCCGACTGAAGAATGAGGACTTAATTACGCAATACAATTACTTAACGCTGAAGATGGTGTGGGGTGGAGTCAGGCCAACTGTTGGGATGCACTATCAATGGAAAGAGAGAAAGGGGAAGGCTTAATTCAGAATGTTCAGAGTAACTTTAAATTAAGTGCATACAACAAAATTTGAAATACATGCAAAGTATCATGTATATGGGAGTATTGACGTAACGAATGATAATTATATTTTCATTTTTTCAATGATGTATATAGTAAGATTCTCCCGTGCAATAAGAGAAAACAATAGGGAGCATATCAAAGGGATGGGTCGATGGAATATTTTTGTATTCTGTAATGTTGCATGTTTTAACAACCGATCTCTTTATTATTATGTAGATACTAACCATCTATCTGCATTTGACCCTATGTAGTAGTTGCATGTCAATAGCGCGTGTTTGGTGATATTCATCCTCTACCACACACTCTCACGGTGGTTTGCAGAGTATCGCGTAGATTTAGATGTAAGACTCAAAATAAAATAACTGATATTTTGAGCACTCATCAGAATTTAAAAAATAAAAGAAAAAGGTAATAACTGAGCATAAAAATCATACAAGAGTTCTTGGCAAATACACTACTTTCGATGAGATTCCGCAGTTAAACTTCCTTCAAAATTAATTAACCAGCTTACTTTTGCACACACATAATGAGGTGGAAGGAAATGGAGCTATTTAGGATCCACGTCCACCATGGTTTTATTTATTCAGTACACTCGCACCACATGGAGGTACCAGTTATTTGAAGAACCCCTGTGCTTACATTGTAACATTTAATGTTTAAATTAAAAATTGAAAAATTTACTTAACTAACTTAGCTAACACATGTGGTATGAAAATCCCTTTTTTCCACGCAATAATTTTCTCAACTCTCTAATGTACAGTAATGTCTTCTTATTTCTCATATTTTCACCCTGCTTACTTATCAATTTCAGTTATTGTTCAAAAGAGTCGTTTCAGGCGTGATGTGATTGAATAACATAATAAAAGAATAATGGAAATTTTCCAAAAAAGTACACTGTTTTATAAAGTGTTTCTGTGGAAAATCTCCAATCTTCTTTAACTAAGTTATTTTATTCCTTGATGGAAACTTTTATTGAGTCAATTTTTAACACTGAGTATAAGAGCTTTTGCTCTACGCATGATCCTGCTTTTATATGCTTAAAATTGTGGCTTCGATATTACCACTCAATGCTTTCGCCTTTAATTTGCATCGATGTGCAGTGGTTCTGTTATTTGTCAGCACTAGTTTGAGCGCAAAAACTCGTGGCCGTGGCGATAGGTGCATGAATTCACGCGGTTAATACCATAGAGAGCGATAACTGCTCCCTTTGAAATTGACCGAGGATGAAGTAGTACTCCGAATCGGCGGATAAGCTCGGCAGAATATAATGGGGTAGGAGAGATGCAAAGGAGGATCCTCTCATCCCTTATCACCCGTCGAACGCGACTCAAGCGGAAAGAGAGGGAGAGGCAGCAAAGGGAGGAAACAATGACAAAATGAGGTACCGTTCGCCGAATTCAAATTTTGGAGAAAGGATATACCACTAATGGATAGATGAAAGGAGGGATGATCAAAGGATGTCCAAAGACTTGTGACGAGGGAGCTGGGCGTGAAACGAAATATGTATGAAGGCGATTCATGCCGAACGAAAAGTGATCATTCAATCCACTGCCTATACCTACTGAATACACAACCCCTCTCCTATCCTCCACCTGTTAAGTATTCATCTAATGAAAGGGAGTAATTAAGTCCTGCGATGAGCGATTACATCACTTAATGGGATGTCCCTGTCCGAGAACAGATGATGATGAATTGGATATAATGGCCTGAAATACTTTCCTTCGAAAAGAAATATCCGAACTCGAAAAGTAATATATACTAATGATTTTGTGTACTATTGCCCATTAATTACTAGCTTGGAAACTCAAATAACCCAGCTACAGATTCATGTTATTTATAGCTTTTTAGTGAGTAAGATATCTGTTTACATTCCAATTAAAATCTCATTTCATTCCATTCGGACTGACATATTGAGTTGACATTCGTGAAGACCTTTTGGTGACATCCCTCTTTGATTCCGTATCACAAAGCCATGAAAATCACATGCAGAGTCGTTCACTGAAACATAAATTGATAACACAGAAAGAAAAACACGAGCCAAATCCACAAAAATAAACTTTACTACGACCCGGGTTTCACTGTATTACAGCATCGCCAGGTAGCGTATATCAAAGATGCACCAACATATATATGAAAGAACCGAAATGTACCGAATATATATGTTGGTGCATCTTTGATATACGCTACCTGACGATGCTGTAATACAGTGAAACCCGGGTCGTGGTAGAGTTTATTTTTGTGGATTTGGCTCGTGTTTTTCTTTCTGTGTTATCATGTTTCGTTTCCACTCCATATCGCCTGAATCTTCAGAATTTGAAACATAAATTAATGAAATGTACACTCAAGGATCGAAAAAATACTTAATTTTCAAGACACTGCCTTATTATGGACAATATTATAAAACAAACATCAAATGATGCCTTTAGGGATTGTTATGATAAGATAAAAATATCTAACAATTTTATTTTTATCCGATATAATGCGTAGTGGACATAAATTATGAATCTGTACCAAGGTATCATTTTTCAAGGTAACATGTTTGAAGCAAATAAAACAGAACAATCACTTCAGGATGAAGGAATGACATATCCTGTAGATAAAATGTCTAATTTTTGGCCAAATTAGCATTCAAAAAGACAGTAATTGACTTCCGGATAAGAATTATAGATAGTAAATTTTTTTAAAGTAATATCATTTACGTTCAAGCCATAAGGTCAAGGGATAAAATTCCACCGGATGCGTTAGAATTATAATAAACTGAGACAATTTTTCCGATATCAATTTTCAAAAAAACGTTCAGTGGCTATTAGTTTTCTACACGAACGAGGTGATCAAGAAGAAAATTAATATCTCCAACGCACATCACAAAGAAAACTAAAAGAAACTAACTCAGGTTCTATAAAATAAGCATCGACTGTCAAACATGTGACATTTTTGCGGACATTAAGAATGGTCATAAAATATTTTGTTAAAAGAAAAGGGAGGTAAGAAATAATGACGGAGAACTACAGGAAAATATAGAGAACTTATAAATATAGAAAATGATGCCCAAAAACATGAGAGACTGGAAATAGCGTAGGTGCTCAATTCTGTTTTATCCAGATTAAGCACGCAAGAGAAATCGGCAGGTGATTATGTGTAATATATATTATTTGTACGCCTTCGATGGAGCAGTAGATTGTTGGTTTTTTCATAGCAGTTGTCACGCAATAGAAGTGATCCTTTCCATTATAATCGAGTGCGTGATCTGAGTAGTGTAGCCATGGAATCATGCCATATTTACAGGGGATCGGCCATGGTACCCTTGGCGCCTGTCGTTAAGACCAAGCTAATGCCGATGCATCGGCATTTAAGGAATCTACGTCACGACGACGTCGGGTATCTCTCCACTCTTCCTCCTTACCATTTCATTCCCATTCTTATGCCTTTCCTACCAGGTTGATGACCTTATAAATGTGCTTCAGACCTGTAAGAGTACTGGCCTCTCACCTTAAGGGCTGGGGTTTGACACTCGGCAGAAATATTTTTCATTGGTGAACCGGGCTCTACTTGATTGCTTTTTGGAGGATATTCGAGTTCAGTACTCCGTCCGTCGGATGGGATATTAAGCCCCGGTTCTCTAGGCGCCTTTCTCTCAGAGCAGGCTAATGCCTACACCAGGTTTCCCTCCACTGTTCCTCCCTACCCTTCCATTCCCAGTCTTGAACATTTCCTCACTTTAAGTGCGGGTTGTACACTTAAAAACCACAGACGATGATGTAGTAATCGCTTGAAGAGATGGTGCGGTATCTCAGTGTGAATAAGGTTAAGCTCGTGACAGCAGGTATCGGGTTTTAACCCCCGAGAGGTCTTTAAATATGCCCAATTAAACCCAAACTGAGAATTTTTTCTAGATATCTTACGCTTCAAATTAAGGGTATCATTAATTGGTTGCTTGGCTTGGTTTTTGAGAATAGTGGAAGAATGCAGGTTGAAGACTAATGAGATATGGGTATGGTAAGGAAATGGAGAGGGTAAAATCTGGGTAGTTCTGTTATCTAGGAAGCCAAGTAACCAACGATGGACGAAGCAAGAAAGAAATAGTGAGTGGAATAGCCCAGGAAAAGAGGGCATTCTTTCAAAAGAAGAATCTACTTACAGCAGGAAATACAAGCATAGAAGTAAGGAAACTGTTCATCAGAACATACATCAGGAGCATTTTTCTTTACGGTAGTGAATCATGGACGATGACAGCAGCAGAGAAGAAAAGGGTAGAAGCATTTGAAATGTGGTGCTACAGAAGATTGCTGAAGATTAAATGGATCTACTGAGTAAGTAGCGAGGAAGTGCTAAGAAGAGTAGGAGAAAAGAGGAGTCTGCTGACAAATCTAAAAAGAAGAAGAGAAAACTTAATCGGCCATATCTTGAGACAGGATGGCCTGATGAAGACTATCGTCGAGGGAAAAGTGAACGGGAAGATTGGAAAAGGCAGGCCTCGTATGAGATACATGGAACAGGTTGTGAAGGATGTAAAAGAGAAGAATTACGTCACAATGAAAAGGTTGGCCGATAGAAGAACGGAGTGGAAACCAATCATAGGATCAATCAAACCAATCATAGGATTGTTGACCAATGATGATGAAAAGCTGGGTGAAGAGAGAGGCAAATTGGAGACGAGTTTGGACCGTTGGGCTAGGAAAGGGCGTTTTTAGGATAATTTTAGCGGCAAAAGATATGCACGGCGGAAAAAAGGAAAACATGTTACTACGTGAAAACCTTGATGACAGAGGGAAAAAATAGGTGGAAGTGGGAGAGCGAGTAAGATTCTGAACATCATGAGGAAGGGTAAAAGATATAAAGAGTTTAAGAGGAGTAGTACATAAGGAATTGGTAGTGCTGTTGCAGGGCTACTCCGTTTCTGAAAAAATCAGGATGCCTAGGAAAAGAACAGTTACCCCATTAAAATGTGTGGAAACTACCAGCGCAGTAATTGGTGAGCATCACCCTAGCCGACCAAACCAACCTTCGGGTTCTGTAGTAATGGAAGAACTTAAAAAGCCATTTATTGCTAGATTACCGTTGATTTCGATGATTATATGTTTCTGGAAAACGAAAACTGGAGGCTCATGGAAAGATCAATCCCCTTAAGGAGGTTCCACCGTGACTCTTTGTTTCAAATTCTCGTGAAAGAGCTATGTTATTTTCTGAATAAATACCGATCCAGAAAAACACCTATATGGAAAATCATCTATAGGGTGATAACGCATACACAATAATTGTATGAGTATGTTATTATATAGCGCGTTGCAGTTGAATTCCATTTTTTACAAGCTCTTTTTATTCATTTGACTTCGAAACATGACTAACGTTTTGTTGCCACGTTTAATTTCTAAAGTGAGAATACATGCTCAATCCCGCTAATACGTATTCTAAAATAGGCTAAATTTTTCTTACGTCATTTTAAGCTATTACCTTGCAAATAAAACTCTTTGTTTTCAATTTTGTTAATATTCACATTTTTAAAAATTGTTTGGCAGCAATGACGCTGCTACCATTTGGAAGCATTGGTATTAATTATACCATATCAATAACCAATGATATATGTAAATTACATAAAAAATATAATAAGGACCTCGGTAAGGTATATTCCTTAATTACATTAGTAAATACGCTTTTAAGCACGTTCTGTCACAAGTACCGTTGCCAATGATAACAACACAATGTTGCGCCATTTTCATGTAACTAAGGCTTTTCTGCTTTTTTTGAGAAAACATTTATTAATATCAATTAAACAAGTGTGGTAAGGTGAGCACTTTTTTACAATGCTTAATTCTACGTAAAATTGCGCATTTTATATAAGTTTTTCATCAAAACGACATATCTCTTCACATTATTAATCTGAAAATTTTACATCAAGAGCCATGCTCTGCCGTATAACCACGTATAAAATAGCTGATTTTCAACGTCTTTTTTCTTCAAATATATGATGGAAAGGCCTCATTATTTTATTGCCAATCGATAGAAGGGCAAAAAATTTGTGTCTCCCGAAATTTTCACAAAAATGACATCTACTTCATAATTCAGTGGAGCCTCCTTAATAATGTGTGAACTTCACCAGACGTTTTACTCGGCGAGCTCCATTCACTTGGTGCTGGTGAAAGTGCTAGAAAAAACATCGTCCTTCTTCTTACCCGCAGTGGATTCACAGGTCCCCTCGAAGAAAAGATCCACGCCTTGGACAACTCTATCCGGGAGGTCCAAGTGGAAAAATGAGATGACATAAGGGACGCCAGGACGACGCAGAGGGAATGCGTGACCAAACCGAGCAAGAGGAGTGGGGAGGACGAGTGGGGAGGACGAGGACTGGGAAGGGGAGGGGGGGAAGAGGACTCTGACGCCGCCGCCGCCGTCTCGCATTCCACGCTTCGATAACGAGAGATACGCCACTTGGAATAAATTTCACTCCTCCAGCGCGGAGGGATAGGGTAGGGGGGGGGCGGGGTTAGCGAGGGCAATAGGGGGAGAAGAGCAGATGAAGTGAGGGGAGGGGATTTATCTGAGATAGATAGTAGGGATGAGGTGGGCGTTGGGACTAGAAAATCAAGCAATCTGCGCCTACATCATGCTTAAAAGTCGAGGTAAAGCATTAACTTGAAATACATATACAGAAGGAAGGTAGAAAAGTAAATATATACCAAATAGTCCATACATTTTAAATGTCCATTAAGATAACTATACATCAATAAGCATGAAAAAGAGATTTTTATATCCCCATAATTCATATTTATTTGAAGTTACTTACCACTCGCAATGGGGTCATTTACCATATTTTTTCGTTGCCGGATCTGATAGATTTTGTAAAATAAAAGGACCCGTATTTTTTCGTTTTTTGATCCGTCAATTATTTCTCTAGTTATGAGCGGCGAAAAACTTATGTTTTTAACCCTTTCGGAAAAGTGGGCGTAGTGCAACCTCTGGCGTCATTGACTTCGTCCAATCACAACTGAGCCCGCGAAGCTACATCGCCTTATCACAATGGGGGGACACAGCTGACTCTGCCAATAGCAGTTGCGACAGCATCTGTTCGAGCAGACCTCCCGAGAACCCCCCTCCACTCCCTTCCCTCCCTCTAATAGCAGTCAAGGACGGGAGGAAAATGACGTCAATGTTATCAAAGCAACTTTTTCGGTGGGCGTCACATTTTGATTATTATAATTTTTGATTTATTAGTGAATGATTGTGGTTATAAGATTAATTTTTTCACTAAAATTCATTTTTAGTTTCCACCTAACAATTTCGTGTACAAAATTGCGATTTCGGTTCCGAGTAACGCCCCCATTCTCCACCTAAAAACCTATCCAAATAATTCAATCTTATTATATTCTTTCCTCTCTAGTTTATATTATCGAAAGAAATAAAGATGGTGCATTATGCGAATAATGCATTTATATTCTAACTACCATCCAAAGTGAAGAAGGTGGCTAAGAAATATATGAGATGTGGGTATTCTGAAACAGGAATTTATTCAACACTACCACAATTTGGGAAAAATTTCCAACATTTTTAGTAGCTGAGTAACCTGCAATCCACTTCGAGAGTGTCTGTCAGAGTCATTGCTTATCCAAATCATCTCCTAGGTAACTTCGACTAATTTTATGTTTTTCCTTTATCACACGCGAAAAAAAGGGATCTTTAAACCTCTTTACCCTAATGTCTGTCTAATATTATTTTATGTTAGACGGTGTGATATTAACGTACAACATAACCCGTTAGCCCAGCATCCCGGTAGCGGCAGGAATTTTTCATTGGCATTCCTGCTGGATGTTGTGCGGAGAGGATTTCAAGTACAGTACTCCGTCTGTCACATGGGACGTTAAACTTTGAACCTCTTTGTTAATAGCAGGCTAATGACGACACCAGGTTTTGTTCCGGCATTCCTCCGATTCCAATAGCCTAGCCTAATTTTTTCCTGGCGCAAGTAACATCGGCTCCTCCCATAATAGCAATAACAATGGCCGTTAAATGCAATTACCGCCAAGTCGTCATTTGATAGGGCTAATTATAGTATAAACATCTGTGGTAGGACCAAAATAATTCCTATGACACAGCCAAATCGACGTTTTCTGCATGTGCACAAGGCAGGCAATTTGCGTGGTGTAGTCACAATGCCAATTAATCTACATCTACATAATACCCTTCAAGCCACCACAAAGGTGTGTGGCAGGAGGTGAATTCTCACAAAACATGCACTACTTATCATGCATAAAAAAGTATTAGTAATGATATACTGTTCTAAACTTCACTATTCAGAAAAAGATAAGAATAGCAAAGTAAACATGCTAAAACATGCTGTTAGTTGGGTTAGCGTCAAGTCCTTATACCAACATGCAGCTACCAATGTTATCCATTGCTACACTCGTATAGGATATATTTACCGTTATTCATATCCCTAATTGTACGAGGGAAAAAGGACATTTTGAATCTGTCAGTTCGGCAATCTATTTCTCTAATTTTGTGATTATGGTCCAGTCTACCATAGTAAGTTGGGGTTCGCAAAATATTTTTAATTATCATCACTGAAAATATGGTCTTGGAATTTGTTTAAGAGATTAAGTCTAAAGTTCAACCTGCGATCTGATAATGATTCCCCATTTAATTCATTTAATAGACTGGTTACGCTAATAAGTTTATCGTACCGTCCCTTTAAAAATATTGCCGATCTTCGCTGCACACGTTCAAGGTCATTATTTAGACCGATTTCGCAAGGATCCCATACACTGGCAGTATATTCCAAATGAGGTCTAACAAAGGAAAAGCAGCTGATTTCTCGTACATAATCGTCACATTTACCCAGTACTCTTTTGATGAATCCATGTTTACGATTCGCTTGACAGATTATTTCACGTATGTGTTTACTCCAGGAAAGTTAGAGGAAAAGGCTTTACAATATTATAATCAGGTGATTTTATTAATGAAATGCTGACGACACCTGACTGCAATGCCTTAGACATAGCTCCACGGGTGACAATATCGATTGTGCCTCATGAAACCACACGATTCATTCATGGTATCTTGTTCAGTATAGTGCGGAAGTGAGTGAGTATCGCAGAGAGGAGAATCAGATGACGTAGGTGGTAGGTGAATAAGGGGTGGAACCAGTCTTACGTTATACCCCGTTTCCACTACTAGCGTTGTACGCGCGTAAATGCGCGTGTGACCAAAAAACTCCGTGGGATCGCACGTAAGGACCATCGTAACTCGTAGTTCCGAACCATGCCATTTTTCACTGGTTAGGCGCTGGCGGCGGGGTGGAAACTAAGAAAAATGAATCACGATATTCTATAAAGTTGGAAAAAATGGATATTTGTCGGCTGTACATTGATGAACTAGTGAGAATGAGTGTCTCATAATTTTTAAAACTGCAAAAACATGAAGAATGTGATGGAGTTCTGAATGTATTTGTAAACTACTTATACCAGCATAAAATAAAAGGCACTGAGTTTCACGAGTGTCGTGGGAACGCATCGCTGGTTGGTACGCGCGTACATACGCAGGTAGTGGAAACGGGGTATTAGACGTACCCGAGGATTAACGGAACTGCGACATCTAGTTGATTCGCCGATACCGTGAATATCGCAGTCGGTATTGCGAGGCCGAAATAGGTAGAGGGTGTAGTAGACAAGGGAATCGTAGAGGGTTGGCGACGGGGGAGTTTGAGGGAAGGAAGGGGTTGTGGGAGACTTCAGGTCAGGGAGGCGTCAGGGAGATGATTGGAAAAGGCTCTCTCTCTCTCTCAACTGCGAGGAAGGGTGGGCCGGATGGCGTGCGAGTGGTTCAGCAGCAGAGGTAGGGCGGCAAAAAGCCTCGATCTCTCTCAGAGGATGATAAGGGGGTGGGGGGAGCGGGGGATGATGGAGGGGGAGGGTGAAGTAATCGGAAAGAGCGAGGTCAATACTCGAGGGTATCGGCCCGCGGAGAGAGGGTGTCGGGAGGGAGGGGTTAGAGGAAAAGGGTTTACAAGCATCGTGGGGATGAAAGGAAAGGGACCGCAAGGAGGGAAGGAGAAAGGGAAAAGATTTTATGGAGGATAAGGAGAAGAAGCGAGAAAGAGAGAAGTGTGGGAGAGACGGGCAGGTAAACAAGCGGAATCTTCCTTCCCAGCCTCACCTCCTCTCTGCAAAGGGACCCTTCCAGCAACAAGTGCTATCGGGCGGTTTCTTTTCCCTTCATCCCGTCCTTTCAGCCCTAATCCATTTCGTGTTCCTTGCCCAGTTGTTGTTCTTTCATCTTTCAGTGATCTGCAGCGCTCGTACCATTGAGACCTTCCTCATTTCATTTTCTCATCATCTCGCGTGAGTTTTCTATCTCAAAACAATTTCTCCTGATAGTCATCCGCCTTCATAGAATCAACTTAAAAATGATCTATTTTAAAAATATTTTCATTTCATAGATACCTGGCTAATATAAAGATATCGCCAACTTGAGACCGTTTTCTCATCCCAAAAAACTTGTGAAATTCATTTTGTCTTCATAGAATTAGCTCCAAATGATATACTTTAAGTGCAAACAGTTGATTGAATAACTCCTTAAAATTCCTCGACACCTTGCGTGAGTTATCTATATACCTCGATAATATTTCTCATTAAAGCCATTTACCTTTTTAGAGCTAACTGATAATAAAATAGTCCACAGATCTGTGTGAGTTCTACCGATGTTATTTTCTTGTTATCGCGTGTGTTTTCTAGTCCAAAAAATACACTCGCGAATGTAATTTCCTTCCGAAAATTAGCTAAAAATAATCTAGTTTCTACGCCTACAGACTCAGTTAAATTTATTCCCGATAATCTCATCCACTCAAGCGCGTTTTCATTACGATTCCGAAATTTTTCATCTTGAAAGTATAGGTATTATCTTCATAACCCATAAAAAAATTATTCAACTTTGCACAAAATGCGAATCTTTATTCCCTAAGCTTATACGCTTAGCATGAGTATCTGTTATTTTTTTACATCACCTGCCCGAAATAACTTAGTTAGGAAATTAATAACTCTTCTAGCCTGAGAAAAATTTACTAAAAGAAAACTGAATCGTTAAAAATAAATTTGGCAAAAACAATAGAAATTTGATTTTCACACAGATGTTCCTTAATAAATTTTGTGTATTCACTAATTCTTTTGCGGGAAAAATTATTGCTAAAATGGGATATTAGGAAGGAGAATTTGTACCGGAATGACTAAAAACTAGGATATGAATAGGCAAAAATCTGAATCGCCTGAATCGTTAAATGCTATTTTCTACTAGTTTTCCATTTGGATATCTCGAGGTACACGATCTGTTGGAAAATGAGATAATAATTCGTTGATTGGGGCTGCAAGAATAATCTAAATTGCGACATAAATTAGCTGGAACCACTAGTATGAGCAAGTACATCAAACTTTTAGACATTTTGCATATCAAGGAATTTATAGCAATGCACATCTACAATAGCTATGCCTTTTCCATCCTTAGCTGTTCATGGTCAGCACCCTACAGCTAGTTACCCAGGGGAAATTGACTCTAACATGGAGATATTTAGCCATTTGTTTTCGCCAGATTTCTTCTGAGCATTACACATGTTGTTACACATTTCAGTGAAACAATTTATATAATAACAACTGTTCCTTCAAGAAATAAGCTTTCCCCACAGAATAAACCTACTGAAAAAATTAGACAAGAGAATGTCCAATTCGGCGTGTAAGTTAGGGGTTGTCGATTTTCTCCTTCGAATCATAATTTTCTAAGATTTAATTCTCAGAAGAGGAGTAATTAAAACGAGTGGTACATTTTTTCATAACTTTTTATTTTACCCTATCTTATAACAGATAACTAGGAAACGCCCTGGATTGAGCAAATATTCTTATATGAAGTTCATTGATAAGATCGGTTGTCTACATGTAATATTGAATGCATTTTTAAAAAGAAAACACTTTTGTCCGACTTATAATATAAAAAAAGCTTCATTCTACTTTTTTAAAATAGTGTTTCTAGTTGCTCTGTTTTTATAGGCTGTATCATAATTATTTCCAGTCCGGCGCGTAATGTACTTCGTTACCAGGGCCAGCTAAATTTATTCACACCTGAGATTTTTTACGGAGCAAATTGCACCAAAAACCTTTCCCGTAGACTGCCATATATGCTTGTAATTGAATTTTCATCACTTTATTTTATGACCGGGTACTCTGACATTCCATTTATTACGGTAAAAATGGAATTGGAGCTAATTTTAAAGTTTTTCTACTTTTTCAACTTAAATGAAGCGTCATTTCCACGCAGGTACCAGATATGAAAAAAGTTTAAGATCATTGGATCGTTTCTCGATTAGTTATCTCCACAAATAGTCGCCGATCCCGTTTTCACGGCTCTCATTATTACTTGAAGTATTCCATTGAGAGCCACCTCGGTAATATTTTTATGCATTCATAGGAATATCCCATCTTTCATGAAACTTTGCTTTTCAAAAAATCCCAAAAACTTTCAGCATATCCATTGAATAAAGTAAATCAAAGCATTCTATCCGGTGAAATGAATTTTTTCACAGTGACTTTATTATACACTTTTCCCAACTTTATGCAGACCCTATGTTGTGTGGATGGCTGTACTTGCCTGATGGATGCTTAACTGACATGTTTCTCTACTTTAGTAATGCTGAACTCATTAATGAATAGTCAAAGTGTATTTCTGGCGACTATTTACACCGTAACATACAACTTTAGGATTTTCAAGGTACCCTGTAGATACAAATGCATACTGGTACAGATTTACATCCGCAAGTGTAGTTTTGGTCAAATATATGCGGAATTATTTAACCACTTAAGGCACCAAAATTTCTCTTCTCCAGTGGATTTCTAGAAATCCGGAAATCAGGGGATTCCGGGTTCATGCCGGAGGATCAAGGCGAATGATTTTTTTCTCTGGGTAAATTCTTCTATTGATCTGCATTGCATTTTTGAGATTGCTTCTTTGTCTCCGTCTTTGAGTTGGCTATTAGCGTTATATCCTCAACCTTAGGTAAAACCCATATAATCTTAGGTTTTAAAGTTGACTTTAACCACGTGAACGGTGGCGCTGAGTGAACGAGTACGGATCACAAGCAGTCCAGCAAATCTAATTCCATTAAAGTTTCACAAAATTTACAGGGAAAGAGGACCTATTGGAGGTTTAAGTGGTGAATAATTTTTTTCTCTGAGAATATTCTGAAATTCAAAAATCCTAATTAATTTTGTGCATACAATCAAAATATTTGCTTGAGCCCCTTTTGAAGATTGTCTTCGAGTCAAAACTATATCTTCATCTGAGTTTTCAAGTCTGTATCCACACTTATAGTTGCTTCAGAACGGGAGGAAAGGTTTAAGGATGGGAATGGAAGAGAAAGGAGCAAGGGTGGAGAGAAACCCGGTGTCGGCATTAGCCTACTTTTACCGAAAAGGCAACTTACGGACCACGGCTTATCGTCCCATTCGACGGACAGTGTCCTGTACTCGAATGTTTTCCACGAAACAGTCAGGTACTAGTGGTCAAATAACCACATTAATAAATGAAAAATATCCCCTTTAAACGGCATTCGAACCCTGGCCCTCCCGGTGTACTCTAACCACCAAACTGGCCCCCCTATTTCGAAAGTACGTACTTATTTTTTGCGCGCTAATCTACCTCAGTTGCACCCGTATGCATTTGGATTATTACCGATCACACGAGCGCTCTCCTAAGTCTATTACCTATTTCCTTCGCAAGGCGGAACGAGGCCAGGTAAAGCGATTTCAAGCTAGATGACTCGTTTCGCGATTCAACTGATGAGGTCTGGAGCGAAAACGATTGATGCGATGCAAAGACCTTCCCTTCTTGACCGGCGCGAGCGACGAGACGAACGGGTAAGTGCCCATAACTACCGGGAGACCGTCTCCTCCAATGTCACTGCGACGTTTCGCATCCATTAGGCAGGGATGGAGACATCGCGATGGTGGGCGGTATGAAACGGCGGTAAGCACGGGAATAGATGCCGCTACCTACATGGTCGCAGGATTAAGACCCACTAGAGTATCGTCTCACGTTAACGGCTGACGGGAATATGAATGGAAAAGGTAAGACCCCCAAGGGCTCCAGTTTTATCTTTTCATTATCTGTGTCGCTTCACGGCTTCGTCGACAAACCGAAGGAATTTATATCCACCGCGGGTATTAATGTGTCCGAGACAGATGGCTCGCGCCGGGTAGTAGCGATGTAATCGGTGAATCCAGAGGTAAATGGTCCAATCACTTAGAGAGAATTATGTGAGAAGTCCCGACGTAGCTTATGTCTGCCCTGAAGACCGAATTGCGCGTCTACTTGAATACCATACGTTAGTCGAGGAATACGACAATTTCCAACTTACCCTTAAAAAAAATATCACAGCTGAAAAGCTATTTGGACTATCATGTTAAGTCATGCCGATAATCTAAAAACTGAAAAATCAAGCAGATGATTTTTCCGTATGAAAATGTGTCTTCTCATATTGATGGAATAAAAAAGGTCAATACCATAAAGAAAAGAATACATAAGTAGGTACTCTACCGAGTGATTATTATGGAGAATACTTCCGGGAAAATATTATAGCAATTACTCCATTAGTTCTCTATCATATAAAAAACGTTATTTTAACATGTAAATGAAGAATTACAGGTTTCGCCCTCGCAAATATTAAAGGGAGGTTAAAGTATACTGGATGGGTTTTGGCAACACCGGAAACCGCTAAGGATTTTCAAATTTGCCTGATACTCTACGAGTCAAATTCAAGTAAGTGAAAACAAAGAATAACGACCATATGATGCCGATTTTGGATGGCAATGATATGCAGGTAAAGAACTACATTTACCATCAACCTCTCTCTCTATTTGCAGGTTTTTCAGAAGCTGGGATAATAATTCAACTATTACTTAAAGTATTAAAATTGAACTACAAAATGAGAAACCAGAAATAAATTTAAACTGATTCGAATATAAAGGAGAATTATATTTAAACTAAGTATCCGCTACTTTCAGACCAAAAATTGGTAGTTTGAAAAGCAAAAACTGAGTAATTCTCAAAAACACCTTCAAATTACGAACTAACAGTTTTCAATTTGATATCTAGTTAGCTAATTCACAAAAAGTTGTGATGGCCACTGTGCGTAAAAAACAGAAGCTCCAAAACAAATTAAGCAGTGCTCTGGACTGAGCCCTACCCTTAACAATAGGAAAAACCGGAAAAGTTAAACGATAAAATGTTGCCTCGTGTAAAAAAGAACATGTGAGAAGATAAGTATCCTTGCCCTCTCTCGATATTGACTCCTGATAAATAATATGTCTCTAAGTACTCAAAGCGCTGTGCTTCATCTGCGCTCATTACCAACTCCGACAAAGAGAAAAGTAGAACAAATTGATATAGCCTGATGGAGACAGTGACTACGCAGCGATTGTGGCGTCGCTCGTGTTCTTAATGACACCTCTCCTGAGATTGGAGAAGTGGGCGAGCATTGCATGGAAGACAATAAACTTGTCATTTGGGACGTTATTGTTTTTGCTACATTGCCGCTTCGTCAACGCCACAGGCATCAAACCTTGGGAGGCCGGCCTGCCCATCCCAGCATCCCTTGCAACTTCGTAATCCTCGGACGCTCCAAATTCAAGATTCCGTTCGCCGGGCAAGGAAAAACTCATCTGGAGCCCGAGTAACTGACATAAAGAGGGCATTTCGCCGGAGCCGTTAAAGAGACGAGTGCACAACCATCGAAATGAGTTAGCCGTAAAAAAATTCGCGCCGCAGATATTAAGAGAGACGGACGTGGTATCTAACGCCGACCGCTTGAAGTGAACTACGTATCTCCCGCGGAATGAGGAGCAATAAAATCCAAGTTTAGGGGCTCCGTTCGAATTCAAAATGCCTGGAAAATCACACATTACACGTAATGTCTCATTCAGTGCAGTTTGAATTACGTCAGAGTGCAGTGCTGCTGCCATCTGACTCGACGTTCGACCGTGACCCAAATATCACCGCTCTCTGGAATCCAAACGACGCCGCGCGAATGAAACGACCTCTCGACGGCAGAAGAATGAGCTATATTCTTGTTTTTTTTCTCTTTCCCGTTTTTTTACCAAAAAAAAAGAGGCGAAGGAATTGTGCTGGACCAAAAAACGTTCCGTTGGAATATTTTGCGAGCGTGCGGATTGAATTCCGTCCCTTTCATTTCCACTAACTGCGCGGCAAGCATCAAAAGAGTTCTCTCGAAACAAACTTCGTCAAAAAAATAAATAAATAAAGTGAATTGACAATAAAAGGAAAGGCATTCGTCGCATTGGAAGTGCTTAAACTCCGGAAATATAGAGATACGTAAAGACCAAATTGCAGAGCCGTGTATACACCTACAAGTGCATCCCACATTCAGAAAGCGAAAAGATTAAAATTAGGATTGAGCTCTATGTATTGGATAGAAGAATCGTTTGCAGTAAGGCGTCAAACCAATGTTCGATAGGCATTGTTCATGTCAATTTATCAACTGCGTTACCTCGCCTTTCTATAAGCTGTCAGCGAAGTTAAATATCATTTTTAGACAATTTACCGGTTTTTCTCCCAAACATGGTATCAAGAACTCGGTTTAATTAGTTAAGAAACTGTCGAACGTGAACCTTCCACCCAACGCGAAACTGATCTCATTTGATGTCCGTAACTTGTCCACCTCTGTTCCTGTCCTAGAAGCTTTTAACATCGAGACGGCGTTACTGCATAATACAGATACCAGGGTAGATATAAGGAATGATATGATTAATTTAATAGAGTTGTGTCTAAACCAAAATTATTTTATTTTTAAGCGTATTTTATATAAACAGACGACAGGCCTCGCAATGGAATCACCTTGATCCCCTATTTAGCGGACATGTTTATGGATGATTTGTAATGAAGCCTTTTTAAATTTAATCACCCACTTTTGAGTAATTTTGTTAATTGGTATCGTTACGTTGACGATATTTTGTGTGCGTGGATCGATACCTATCGGCAGCTCGATAGTTTAACTCTATTCCTTAATTCCCTTCCTGATGCCACTACATTCACCATAGAAATTGGGGGAGGCAAAATAAATTTCTTGGATTTGACCATCCAAATAAAAGATGATAAACATGCCTTTGCAATTTATCGGAAACCATCTTTCACAGACTTCACTATTCCTAGAGACTCATGCCATCACATTACGCTCAAAATCTCGGCTTTTAGATCGTGGATTTATAGAATGCTCAACATCCCCACGGCTAAAGATAATTTTAATAAAGATCTTGACATCATCAAATTTTTAGCTAACCGAAATTGTTTCGACGATTCTTTAATTTTAAAACTCCTTGACAGACTACAGAAAAAGACCGCTATCAATACTTTAACAAACCTTTCTGCTATCGTTACTAGACCTAATGCTAGCTCTACACGCTAGGATGAGCAGCCCGGATCAGCCGACATAACGGCTGATCCCACCGCGTAGAGGCGCCACCATTGTTCAGCCGAGGGGTAGGCTCAGCAAGCCTCGGGACCCCAGCTTAAGTAATACGCTTTGTTTTTGTTCGGATTAAACAACTCGTGTGGTGCGAAAATGCGGTTGCTAATTTTAAACTTGAATAAATAAGATTCTTAATCCAATGGAAGGGAACGGGGAAAGAGTTCCGGAAAGTACCGAAGGTATTAGAAAGTGATAATATACCAGTAGAATTATCTCATTCTCTCAATAATTTTCTATGCCAGTCATGTTGAGTGTTTAGAATGTCATTTGTAAACTTCGGCACCAGATGGCGAAGCGTCGATTTAAGTGCTTCGTGTAGAAAGGGATGTTGCTCAACGTCCAGGCTGAGCCAAATACGCTGAGCGCAGGCGGACGTGTAGAAGAGGCATAAGAGATAGTGCGTGCTCCCGTTTGTAAATAAAATAACATACAAGCTATGTAATATAAGAGGGAATATACATGGAATTTGTTTATCGAAGATTAATGATGCACTTGATGCAAAATTTTCTCACCAATTTAAATATGTTAACCAAGATTTTCTATGCCAACCTCAACGACTATTAAATGATGTTAAAATGTTCCCGAAAATTGACGAAAGTCATTTGACCTTAAACGTCTTTTGACGTCACTGAACGTATAGGTTCCATATTGCTACAGAGACAGACATTTATTTTTAAAAGAAAACGAAGCGAATATATTGTCTTGAGGTTTTTAGACGTTTCTCGAACGAGACGATGACTGAAAAAATACGTAAATAAGCACTTTCCGACAATTTCATTTGGTTGACTACCCTATGGCGGCGTTCTTCTTAAAATAATCCAGCAATTGCTTAGACGTAGCAGAAATTCTTGGACACTATACAGGCATTATATAATTTATGGACGATTTGTTCGTTACCATCCATACTACGTAAATAGAAAAATGAAATACAATCGTGTATTGCATTTAACACATGAGATAAGTACATATGTTTTTGCCAAGTATTCATTCAACAACTTATCTCCACGCATATAAACCTATATAAACAGATAAACAACGTCCATAGTGATACCGAGCCGTGACGTCATGTAATGACGTCGTATTTTTTAGCTGCCTAAAATGTACAATTTTCAAAGAGTGATATCTTTGCAACACAACTTAATTATTCAGCAAAATGCTTACGAAGTACATTTTTTGCCTGTAATCTTCTCATTGAAATAGTTACAAAATATAGCATGTTCCCTATTCCTAAAGACACTATGAGATTATCTGTTTACAATACAACAACCATCCGTACCTAAACTTTTTTTTAACTCAAAAAATCGAACGAATGAGTTGGACAGGAGTGGTGTGTATATGCTAAAGTGCTTAGACTGTGACAAGATATACATTGGTCAAACTGGTAGAAAGTTTTCTATTCGCATTAAGGAACATAAACAGCGTTTTATTAATCATGACAACAAATCTGTGTTGTCAAAACATTTAGGTATGTGAAATGGGCCATTTTAGTGATTTTAAACCCAAGATTTTACATGTGTGTAACAAACATTTGGTTTGTAAATGGTTGTAACACACTTGCACGACTAAGTTTTCATATCCGAGAAAATCATTAGAAATCCCCCGATACCAGTCGCTGTACCCCCGACCCTCTATCTCTCTCACCCTTTCCCTCAAGAGCGTGTTAAAACAGTCAAATTGAAGTGCCAGGGACTTCATCAATGGGGAAAGGAGGGTGAAAAGAGAAAGTGCCGCGCAGTCCTTTCATAGTCATCAGCCATTCTATAACCCATTCGGTTTTAAGTCCTCCCTTTCCCATTTACAGCGCGGTACCGTGCTTTAAACGTTTTCCCTCTCTCTAATAATAAAGACCGCCGAGGTCGTAAATTCCAATCTCCTCCCCACCCTCCAACCTTGCACGCCCGCCGGCTCTTACATTCATGCAAACGCCACTCCACGTGACGTGGGAGTTCGCTGGCCCTTGGGAACAAGCTCACGCTTCCAGACTCATACACCAGGGGGCATGGGCGGTGCGTACTGAGAAAGATGAGTGGAAGACAATGGAACTGACAGCAATTTAGTGGAGTCCTAATCGATCGAAATGCATTCCAACGAGATGAGGATAATTTCTTTTAAATCTCTGTCGGAATGGCAATCCAGCCACAGCTGGTAACAGGGGCGTCGGAACTATTTTCGCTGACAGGAGCCAACCTTGAAAAGGGCTCCTATGAAAAGGGGTCGAATTTTTTTGCGGATAGGAGGGGGTGGAGACTATATTCCGCAAAAAGTGCATATGAAGGTGGTAGAATATGCGTCAGAAGGGAAAAGGCAAGCTGGATACAAGTGAAATTTAATTTTTATTAATGAAGACTCATTTCTCAAGGGCCCGGGGCAAATTCATGCCCTGTCCCCCCCTTCCGACGCCGCTGGCTGGTAATCGTGTGAAACATTGCATAGCGTGTGCCGAAGAGCAGCTTGGTTTGTAAAAAGGTCTAACAGTATGTTTAGCAGTATATCGAAATTGTTAGAAGAATTATATCGAGAGTCATAACCGAATCATAGGTTGAAGTAGAGGCTAAATCTCCCGTACACATTTAATACGGACACGTTCTCAGATATTAAGCATGTATTAAAAATTCCAGCGAAGTAATTTGAGATAGATACAAATCATAAAGTGAAAGAGATATCTGTAGTATGAAATCGATAGTACACGAGAGGGATGTAAATATCATTTTTCGCGCAGGATTGGTTATAGTTTACGGGGAAGCTATCACGGAGATAAATTGTAATACGTATAATAGTAGAATTTCAACAGAGAAAAAGTCATTCAACTTTACCGGGACTCCAACCCAGGACGCTCCGATTTCAAGTTAGTTTCTTATCAACTTAAGCTATTCTTATCTTTTTTTAAAATAGTGAAGTTTAGAACAGCATATAAATACTAATCCTTTTTTATGCATGATATGTAGTGCATTTTTGGTGAGAATTCACCCCCTGCAACACACCTTTATGATGGCTTGCAGGGTATTATGTAGATGTATATATAAACGGTGACTTCCATCTCTCCTCAATATTTCTATGTTTTTCACAGTTGCTGTGCAATCATTGATATGATACAAGTTTTGTACATTTAGGCCTTTTATGCGTGACAGCATCCGATTAAAGTTGCACCTCTTTACATGATACTAATTCATAACGTGGAATCAGTTCCTCAAGGCTTTATCTTTCAATTAATACATGCAGTGCATGAGAAGCTAATTTATTTCCACGGCAAATTCCATTTATTTTCGAATTTTAAATTAAAAATGGACCTGAAATGAAGTTCTAAACAAAAGGCTTGTTTATAATTTCACTTTCATGTACGCTTGTGCAGGTCAATTTCTTGCCACACACCCTCACGGTGGGTTACATGTCATTATGCGGTTTAATATGAGGAACCGTGAGATTTATAGTAGCATCACAGAGCCCACCAAATTCTGGGATATGTTTTAATTTGCATGATGTCGTAATTTCATTGAATTATCTAAATTTAAAGCGGAACACCAGTATTGGCTTATTGGATTTTTTCAACAATCACATCAACGCTTATCATTCGTATGTTAAAAACACCACTCGATTGTAACACGAGTGACCCACGATAAATATTATTTCCCAGAAATAATGCAGGATATGTGTTGCAAAAGGAGATAGTGAGAGGAAATGGACAGGGATTTGAACTAAGCAGTATCAGCAGAACAGCCTTAGATTTCAGATCATCTTTATGTATCAATGACCTCGGCAGTGTTGTAGTAAATAGTATAATTCGGCTTTTTGCAGATGATGCAGTAGTGTATAGAGAAATCAGTAGTCCGGGAGACAAGGCATCGTTAGAAAAGGACCTCGTAGCGATGCAGGCGCGGTGCGATAAATGGAAACTAGAACTGAACACAAAAAAGTGCGTGACAGTAATTTTTTGGAAAAGAAAAAACTCGATAGAAAGAAACTATATGATTCAAGGAACGGAATTATTAAACGTGGAATCAGTTAAGTACTTAGGTGTAACACTTACTCTGGATCTATCATGGGGGAAACATATCAGGAAAATATGCAGTCAAGCAAATAGAAAGTTGGGGTTTATTAAAAGAATATTAGGGAAAAGTGAGGAGAGGGTGAGGGAACGTTGCTATTTTTCAATTGTTAGACCACACTTAGAATATGCTGCGAGCATATGGGACCCTTATGAAGCAGGCTTAATTTACGAATTAGATCGAGTACAACGGAGAGCAGCGAGATATGTAAAATGGTGTTACGATAGGGAAAGCAGTGTGTCTGGTATGTTAGCCGAATTGGGATGGAAATCGCTGTCACGACGCAGGCTGAATTATAGACTTAATCTTCTGGGAAAATTTAAGGAGGGACATTTCATTAATGACGTTAATCATATATTGCTGGCTCCGACTTATTATGGTAGGCTCGATAATTCTAATAAAAATTAAGGAGATAGATTGCAGGACGGAGAGGTTTAAAATGTCATTTTTTCCGCGTACGATTCGTGATCAGAACGTTAAACATCGCGTAAATCGGTAATAATTATAGAGGTAATACTCAGAGTACGCCGATAGTATTTTTTTTAATTACCTCCATGTTCAAATCAACGTGTGACTTGCATGCAATGCCTTATTTTGCATGCATGAGTATCTATGAAATTGGTGTCGGGTTTCAAGGCATGCATGGTATTCATGGGTGTGTCCTACGTGATTGGGATTTGGTAGTTTTTCTTCTTTTTTCCCCAATTACTTTTAAAGGTGTAGTGTTTGCTTTGTAGTGTTCATTTTTGCTTGTTGTATCATTGTTCCTGGTGTGGATGCACCCCCTGCCACACACCCTCGAGGTGGCTTGCAGGGTATGTCGTAGATATAGATATATAGATATCTCAAATCTATGGTTGTTTCGCACCGATAAGATCTGAATTCCAGGACAAACACAACACCCATGCCCTGGGCGGGATTTGCACCCATATCCTGGCTACCAACGTCAGCCTAAACAGTATCCCAAGATTAAATAGGCAAAAAATAGTACTAGAATAAGATCAAGGGGACGGCCTTGATTGCCTAAGCGAAGTCATCCCTTTTGTTAAACTGAAAGGTCTTCTAAGTCAACTAAGAGTCTCATATTTTAATTTCCGTTTGCGTAGCATATGCAATATATGAATATTAACGTACACCTTCTACTTGCTTTTTAGCAATTCAACATGTAAATGGCATAAGTGCTTGGAACGAAAGGACAACACACATCGCTGCACCTCAGAATCCAAAACATGACTAATTGGGTAAGACAATATATAAAGAGGAGTATGGAACCAAAAGTAACAGAGTTGGCAAGAATGAAAAAGAGGTAAGGAGGGATAGGATCATGCAGAAACATATCCAACACCTACGGTTCATAGTAGAATATTGATGATATCAATGCGTAGTTAGTTTCCTAACTAAAATGTTTTCTACGAAAAATGTCTCGACTCCCTCTAATCAAAGCTATGATGAATCCAAATTTTCTCCAAGACGTCCATGTTAGCCTTAGAGTCTTCGTATGAAAAAAAGCATGATGTCATCCGAGTCTAAAGTGGAGCAGTAAATATTCCGCAGTCGTGGTGAGTATCACTGCCGTCCTTCTGCAATACTTCAAATTGTGAGGTGCCTTTTATGAGAAAAATAACCCCTTACAGTCATCAACCGGTGAGCTGGTATTTGACGATGATTTATTTTGAGAGTAATAAAATTACCCACGTTAGTCATGCGTATCGAATCTAAAATTTCACACCACTTGTAAGCAAAACTCATGAGTATTCGGCAACGCCTTCGTCGACGGCATTATTTTACCATTAAACAGGTTTATGGGCGATCCCTGAAAACGTTTGGACACCGTTTTTTTTAACCTTTTTTTAAATACACACTTCGTGAAATATATCCCCAGTTCTTGACACGTTTATCTCTCTTTACCCCAATAGGTGGAGTACACGTAACGGTAGGAATTGAAGTTACCTAAATATCTGGAGATTACTTTCTCGTAACTTCGATTCTATAATGGGGGAACCATGGGTAATCGAAATATTGTGAAACAGAGCTCAAGAAGATGGGATTTATCAAAAGAATAAAAATGTTTGCGGGAAAAAGGAAAATCAGGTGTGTTTTGCACTGGTATTGCTTAACCACAAATATCTATTTATTTTCCTCCCCATTGGGGTTCAATGAATAAAGATTTGACTTGGGAATTAAATGATATAAAGGCAATCAGCGCGTTTTGCAATATTTCCCAATGGCCGCAAAGCTAGTTACTCAGCACGCTCAGCACTAAGGAAGGCTTGGTTGAGAAACCCTAGACACTATTAGGTAGATTCCTATGTTAAAGTTACCTGAAAAATCCTAATCATATGAGTACGAGGTAGACAGTGCAGACCTCATCCACAAGCAGAATGAATTAGGAGATATTAACTGTTTGGCCGAAAGCAACGAGACTTTGTTTTACACTCGAACAATACACAACTGTAATGAAAACAATTTACAATCCTTGCGAAAACATCATGAATCGTTCTTTATCATTAATACTTTTTTTCCTTTTTTCATAAAAAATTAATTTTCATATCTGGAGGTATTCTCAAATCCTAGCAACATCTCTAGTAGAGACTCGCCGGGTAATATGTAGATTTTGATCTCTCTTCACTCTGTCTGTCAATAATAATGCTATTTCATAATAAATATAAAAAAGTCTTGGCCTCTACAATCTACTACTATATACAATCTATACTACTATGCATTTATACTATATAATTTCTAATGCTATTTCACTTTATCATCTCCGCCTTCCACCCCCGGATTTCACATATAAACATCTAAAATTCCGTCAGCCTTAATCATGCATTTTAATATCACCCTGTGTATAGGTGTTTGCTGTTTCAATTTTAATTTTGATCGATTTTTTCAAGTATCTCTTCACAAGGTCCTTTACCTTCTAAGTTTCGATTGGTTCGTCTACCCTTTGAAAATTTATTTTTTTGTCAGTTCACCCTCTTATCTCAAATTCCACTGACTTATTTGACATTTTAACTTCCATGGACCCGAATACGGCTTATACACCGGGCACGATTAACAATAATGGATACACAACAACACAGCTATGGGGGTGAAAATCTGACCAAGGTGGGACTCGAATCCGGGAATAGCAGTCGAGGACTTTTAACCAAAGACGGTGACGGTTTGGATATTTCGTGAACATGACTTAAGGTGTATTAATTTTCTATTATTTGTTCCTTAGGTATATGGATTGAATATTCCTACATGACAAAACTTCTACACCAATATTCAAATATTCTGCACAAAAAGGTAATCATAAGTTCTTAACACAACCACAAAAAAATAGTCATAAGTTCTTTGGATGGCTATTGACCACTTTTATAATATATGGGTTAATATATGGAGGTTTGGTCGTTTTTTAAAGAAATTCAACTTCCTTTTTTCGCCTACGTTTCGCCTTTTTATTAAGGCTTCTTCAGGGCTCAAGCATTAACTTTCTTACTGCGACAATTGTGTTATTGTTTTTGTGTTACCATTGTCGCAGTAAGAAAGTTAATCCTTGAGCCATGAAGAAGCCTTAATAAAAAGACGAAAAAAGGAAGTTGAATTTCTTAAAAAAGACGACCAAACCTCCATAAATTGACCCATATAAATAATCTTAAGCGCATTAAATTACCAAAACGCTTATTGCACCTGCAGGGAAAACTTTGTGGTGGATTAAAAAAATGTGCTTCATACCCACACTCATTAGCTTCTTTACCGTTTTGTACCTTGCGTTCTTGTCCCTTCGTCCAACTGACAGGAAAACGCTTCTTAAATTAAAACAGTGGTCCAAGTATTTCATTTTTTTAATATCGTCACTTGCTTCAATACATTAGATGACTAGCATATACTTCGCGAATGGCGAATGTGATAAAATCATGTTTAACGGCGAATATTATTAAATCAAAAGGTTTATACCCACCTTGAGCACTTTAATAATATACAAGTGACACCCAGCCCGTATCCTCGTCCACTCATGACACATCACCTTCTTTTAATTTACAAAAGAAAATTACGAGTTATTTCATCTTAAGCGGAACTACATGTCATTGTTGAAAATTAAATGGTTCCTTTCAGAGGTATGCTTTTTATGTCATCACATTAATTTTTGGTATTCACACTTTAATTTTTTTGTCTTTTGACATTTCAAACATGAATTCACCAATCAATTGAAATTTATATCAAAATTATCTTCACCTGAGCGTCCCCGTAAATATAACTTTAGGTGGTTTTTTTTAAGTATATGTAAAAGCTCTAATGACAAATGTTAAATTTAAGATGGGTATTATGGAATAAGAAGTGGAACTGTGGTTCAGAATTCTTCCTAAGCATGGATTTGGAAGCAAATATACGTAATATGATCCTCACCGCAGAGCAATAATTCAAACATGACTCAATCAAAAGCGCAAAAGTATGAAAGAATTGAGCTGTTAAGTTTCAAATTTCCACATCGTGATCTTTTATTCTTTCATATAAGTATGTTAAGAGTTAAAAAAAATAAACTTTAAAAGAAGACCTTCAGTAAATACTGCAGAAAATAATTGCTGAAATATGAAGTTGAAAAACAGTTTATTCTAACTGTAGAAGTTAACGCTACAATTTTCTAGTGCATAAAAATACGCCATGCACAGAATAATACAGAACTCTTTCAACTTCATGTGATCCCTAAATGTTTTCAAATTTGTTCATATGGTTTCAATTTTTATGCAGCTTCCGCGATTCCCTCAACTACTTGATTAAAAATTTGCAAACTTAGCATCAATAGGGCTTAAATACTCTAGGTCAATACTACCTCCATTATTTTGTATGAAAATTACGAAGTGCAAATACTATTTCCTCTCCTCCATTTGTTGCTAATAAGTGCATACTATGTTAATAAGTGTACATAGGGCACCCTCCGTATCACTTCGGGACAATCATCGGGGGTGAGAAGGTGCAGCTATTATGCCCACAGTACAGCGGTGAGTGCTTGCCATTCTGCGTTCCATTCGATTCTCCACGAAGCGAGGCAATAGCCCAATAGCGCCAGGCGCCATTTGAAGCACCAACGGGCAGGAGAGAGGAGAAGCCGGAAACCACGAAGTAAACGCTGTAGTTGATTGGGCGCTAAATAATGAGTTTTTTTTGTGATGACCCGCCTCCTTCCCCCCCAGTCACCTGAATCCCATAAATTCCCACGCCTCACGGTTCGCGAGGGATTTCGGGCGAAAGGTGTGAAGACAAAGGGCGATATCACGGTACCCTACGCTACGACTCTCCTCTGAATCCCTAGCGAGCACGCACCAATGGTAAACAGTGAAATCCAATGCCTCTATCCTTCCCCTGCCGCCATTTCACCTCCCCATGCTTTTGTGATTCGTCTCAGAGAAGTCCTCTTTTTTTCTTTTCCTCCTCGAGAAATAGAAGGAATGGATAAGACCGGCCCACCCTCTCAGAAATGGTTCAAGGGTTCTAAATGGAAGGGAGAAAAAACTGGCACGCATTCCCTGAGGCGTAATAGAACATTACTTCTTCTGCTCTTTCCACTCTCTCTCCTCCTGACCCTTCACGCAAAAACCTACTCTCTCTCTCTCCCCATTTCTCCGTTTAGCTGACCTCTATTTCCCTTTTCAACTCCTTTTTTTTCTATTGCCATGCCTCTTCTCTTTAACTACCTAATATCGCTTATGAGTCTAGATAGATTCAGGTGTAAATTTGTAAAAGTCTGTCACGTTGATCATAGAAGAAATATTAATATTTATTATATTTTAATATCATCATCATTAGAATACAATTCTTGCACTATATTTTATAATATTGTAGATGAATGTTGATTTGTATGCCAATACATTATACAAGTAATATACTTAGCTATGTTCAGTACACAATTCATTATACGTGCGTCTATACATTAACGATTGCACTGGTCGACATTTGATCTAAGAACAATCACCAGACGAGACCAGTGTATTCCTAGGTTTGTTGGGTCGCTGATTCCGAATCCGAGGTTGGTTAACCTCCATCACGTCAGGTTCAAGGGCATTTGAAGGTCAAACTGAGAAAAAGTGGTGTGAAAAATCTGAAAAAATCCTTACATGGGTTTTTTGGGTCGCTGAGTTCGAATCCGCTGTTATTTTTACACTTCAAGGTCATCTAGAGGTCATTTGAAGGTCACTTGAAGGTCAGATTGAGAAATGGGGTCCTAAAAATCTGAAAAAAAATGCTTATATGGGTTTTTGGGTCGCTGAGTTCGAATCCGATGTTATTTGTACCCTTCAAGGTCATCAAGAGGTCATTTGGAGGTCATTTGGAGGTCATTTGAAGGTCACTTAAAGGTCAGATTGAGAAATGGGGTCCTAAAAATCTGAGAAAATGCTTACATGGGTTTTTTGGCTCGCTGAGTTCGAATCCGCTGTTATTTTTACCCTTCAAGGTCATCTAGAGGTCATTTGAAGGTCAAATTGAGAAATGGCGGCATAAAAATCTGAGAAAATTATTCCTTGTTTTTTGGGTCGCTGAGTTCGAATCTGGTGGTACTTTTACCCTTCAAGGACATATAGAGGTCATTTGTTAGGTCATTTTGAGGTCATTTGAAGGTCTAATTGAGGAAAGGCGTACTAAAAACCTGAGAACAGCTTACCTATATGTTTTTTTTTTGGGTTTCTCAATTTAAATATATTGTTATTGTTACCCTTAAAGTACATCTAGAGGCGATTTGGCGGTCATCTGAAGATGAAAATGAGAAAAGGCGGCCTAAAAATCTGAGAAAATGCTTACATGTTTTATTTTGAGTTGCTTAGTTCGAATCCGCTGTTACTTTTACCCTTCAAGGACATCTAGAGGTCATTTGGCGGTCATCTGAAGATAAAAATGAGAAAAGGCGGCATAAAAATCTGAAGAAATTCTTACATGGGTGTTTTTGGTCACAGAGTTCGAATCCGAGATTGGCTGGCCTCTATTACATCGGATTCTAGGTCATTAGAAGGTCATTCTGAGAAAAAATTTTTGTATGTTTTGAAGGTCACTCAGTTCGAATCTGTCGTTATTTTGGCATTGAAGGATACCTTAGAGCAGGGGTTTTCAACCTTTTAACAACTGCAAACCACATAAAATTTTATAAATTTTGGCGTACCAACAGTCCCTTATTTTTTTAGAAACACATTTCAGTTTCGGAATAGTGCCCAATGGCTTGTTTTATTTTGATAAAATTAATTAGAAAACTTCATTTTTATGTATTAATGCACGTTTAATTCGTTTTTTTTTCAACCCGTTATTAAGTCAACAATGGACATTTAGGAGAAATTAGGAGGGGCGTGGCAGAGCAAGGGGATAGCCAGCGCCCGGCAGGTGGTCAGTAGAGTAATGTTTGCGTGCTCACGCACACAGAGGCCCTTACTAGCTAATCGCTCGTATCACCCACACTTACCACCTGAAATGTTCCTGCGTACCACCAGTGGTACGCGTACCACTTTTTGGGAACCCCTGCGCTAGAGGTTAGTTCAAACTCATTTGCGGTCAAATTCAATAATGATGATTAAAAAGCACCCCGCAACTTACTTATGGAAATTGGGTCCTCGCCAGGAGGTAAACTTGCTGACGTTGATTCTATTGCTTGAGGCTCAATCTTTTTTGTTTTAAGGTCGTATAATGTAGGTTTTTACAGACCAGACTTTATAAATATTTTACTTTGTATATTCCTAGAAGTCAATATAATAAACAAGCCCTGGATACGATTTCTTCTATGTAAATAAAGTAAACAACATCAACAAGGGAGTAAAAGTAGTCAACAAGATAACAATTGGAGAGAATAAGACGGACAAGGAGGAAACAGATGTGTTAACGAAGAAGAGGGCAACTGGAAAGAATAAGGAGGAAGCAGACGTGTTCACCAACAAGAGGACAATTGGGAAGAATAAGAACTAAAGAAAAGAGGGACGTGTGAACATGGACGGGGAAAAGATAACATTGTGAAGAAAGAAGAGACGTGTGAACGAGGAAGGGAAACGCTACATTTGAAGAATGAAGAGACCTGTGACCAAAGAGGGGAAAAGGTGACATTTAGAAAAAAGAGGAGGCGTGTGAAGGAGGTAGGGAGATGGTTATATTTTGAAGCAAGAAAAGATGTGAACAAGGACGGGAAAAATGTAACATTTTCATGACAGAAGAGACGTGTGAACAAGGAAGAGAGTAGGTTACGTTTTGGCGCCACAACGTCCTCGGGCACGACTACTCGTTTAAATACAGACTCGTTTAAATACAAAACAATACAATAAATACATGGGAGACCTGACATAGTAAACTAAGAAAAACTTGGCGGGAGTGACGAAGACGTTTTATGAGTTAAAAAACGGAGATCTACAGAACTTATTGGGAGATCGAGGAGCAATGGTACAGAGTAACAAGTTAGAACTGCAGCAACAGTTGAACCTTATATTAGATAAGGAGAAGTTAGACCTAGACACTCATGGATTCGCCGTCAAGAGAGCAAAAATGGCTGAAAATTTGATAGAAGTCATAATTAGAGAGATGATAAGAATGAAGGAAGAAGGAAAGAAACGGGAAAAGAAGGCGGAGGTAGAATGAAAGGAACGTCGAAGAAGATGGAGGAAGAACGAAAAGAACGCGAAAAGAAGATGCAGGAAGAACGAAAGGAGCAAGCCAAGAAGGACAAATGGTTCAGTGGAGAATTGAGTGAACATCTAGAGGAAATGAAAATAGGACAAAAGGTGATGAAGGAAGAGTTACTGTAGAAGATGCAGGAAGAATTGATGAATTTTCGAGGAAAGTACCAAGAAAAACTTCATTCACGGGAAAGAAAATTGGATAAAACTCAAATCTGGATGAAAAAAGGAGTTAAGAAGCTAGGGACGAAGATAAGAAAGGCTGAAAAGATTCGACCTTCAAATGACCTGTAGATGACCTTGAGGGTAAAAATAACAGCGGATTCAAACTCAGCAAACGAAAAAACCCATGTAAACATTTTTTCAGATTTTTAGGACCCCATTTCTCAATATGACCTCCAAATGACCTCTTGATGACCTTGAAGGGTACAAATAACAGTGGATTCGAACTCAGCGAGCCAAAAAACCCATGTAAGCATTTTCTCAGATTTTTAGGACCCCATTTCTCAATCTGACCTTTAAGTGACCTTCAAATGACCTCCAAATGACCTTGAAGGATACAAATAACATCGGATTCGAACTCAGCGACCCAAAAACCCATGTAAGCATTTTTTTCAGATTTTTAGGACCCCATTTCTCAATCTGACCTTCAAGTGACCTTCAAATGACCATCTAGATGACCTTGAAGTGTAAAAATAACAGTGGATTCGAACTCAGCGACCCAAAAAACCCATGTAAGGATTTTTTTCAGATTTTTCACACCACTTTTTCTCAGTTTGACCTTCAAATGCCCTTGAACCTGACGTGATGGAGGTTAACCAACCTCGGATTCGGAATCAGCGACCCAACAAATCTAAGAATACACTGGTCTCGTCTGGTGATTGTTCTTAGATCAAATGTCGACCAGTGTTGTCATTAGGTAGGTCGATTAGGTCCTAAAGAGTGAGAAGCTTTGCAAGAGTACCCATACGATTCCTACTTTTACATCATCATTTTCATCAACTGGGAAATAGAGGGGTCAAATAAAAGATGCCTGGAACAGTTTTGCCTTTTATTTGTCACTATAGTCAATGGCTTCTTAATTCTTAAAGTGTACATACTTGAATAAATACTGAAGAGACGGGCTGGGGGCCGATTGTATAACTTTACGTTCGAACGTAAAGAGCCGTATTCCGTGGTGTTGTGGGTAATTCTTCGAAAACAATTGAAGGCGCGATTGTGTAACTTTACGTTCGAAGGTTTTTCGGCTCACGATCGAAGGAAACCCGTCGACTGCTATATACTTGACGTTACGGTCATTTTCAATCGTTGGAAGGTTTGTTTTTGTTTGCATTTTCATGTATAAGTGAAAAATTATCGTGTGTGGAGATCATAGTACGAAATATTAGAGATGAAGAATGCTATTGACAGTATCTAATTGTATGAAAAGATGTGTGTGATGTGATAAAGCGATTTAATTATAATAATTATGGCAATGTTGAGTGTGTCTATGCATTCCGTGTTATAGAAATGAATAGGGATGTCAACAATGTGCCTTGTTATTTTACGTATGTGTATCGGATATTCTCCCAATGAAATGTTTACCTTTCTCAGTAGTAGGCATGCGAATTCCCAATCTCATAATATAATATATAGTCATCCTATTTTCTACTCCGTGTCAGAGTTACCTTCAGATCTTGTTGAAATCAGTGATACTTCGCGCGTTTGTTATTGCTAAATCAATTTATTGATTTTAGTTGCTCATAAAGTACATATAGTCTATGAGAGGGTGTAATAAATTATTCGTTGCATAGCTTTAATGAATGCCTTAGATACAAATTTCATGTGAAAAAGTGATATAAGTGCCAGAATTATCATCGTGTTAATCCAGGAGGTGTGTGAAGATATAACCAATGACTGTGTGCTTGTTTCCTTTGTCCGCTTTTAGTTATGGGCGAAATACTTATTGCAGCGGTTGCCCTTCTTGAGGAGATTGAAAGGCGGAGGAGGCGGAGGCCTGTCAATGTTGATCGGAGGAGGCTCCGGGATGCAATAAACCCTTATGAATTGGAAAGGACAGAATTTATATCCATTTACAGGTTACCCCAGGAGGGTGTGATGGCCTTGGTGGATGAAATTTCGCCTTATATAAGGCAGAATGTGAGGAGATCGGGTATCCCACTACATTTGAGGGTATCTTTTTCTTTTTAATAAGAAGTGAACTGCTTACATACCATTCCGTTCATAAAAGATGGTACAGTTTAGTGAATAGATCAACTATGGTTTCTTGAAATATTAATTTCCAATGATATTGGTATTTAATGCCAAATGGAAGCAGCAGGTGAATATCATAGTTCATATATACCGTAAATTGTACTTTGTGAGGTAATTATCACATGCTAGTAATGACAGGGTGTCAATTAATTTATCTAAATATGTCATTGGTGGAAGTATGATATGCCCTCTCCATTTTCCGTGTGTCTAAAGTTCATTGAGACAAAGTATACTAGTCAAATTTATCAATATGTCTTCGACAATATTGAAATTGTTATCTGCAGTGTTGATACCTGTTCCTGAAATTTAAGAATGCTGATAGAGGACTTTGAAAAGCTAAGTATACTAGTGCCTCTTTATTAAACTCTTTTCTCACCTTTGCATGCACTGATGTGCTTAGTGAATGTTGGCATGTAACTGCATGGCTTCAGGCATGGCATAAGCTTATGGCATATGATTATAGTGCTACTAAAAGAGTGTTAATCAAATTCTATCATATGATGTGCTAAACATAAACTTCGATTAAAGAAATGAAATTTAGGGAGAGAATATTTCAATGAGGATGTGATAACGCATTACCGAGGCATTTTGTAGATGGTCTTTAGTTACTGATCAGTTTCCAATGCAATCCAACTTATAGATGGTAGATGGCCATTTTTGTGTTTACAGTGCGAGGCCATGCCAGTAATATCTTTATTTACCTAGTATCACTATCAAATTTTGTTTCTAAATTTCTTTATCTCAAATTCTAATCAGTTTCCTTGTAAATTTCATTTTCCAAACTGCTTCCTAGGTTATGTGTGCTCTACAATTTTTTGCTGGGGGTAGTTACCAGCGCCGAGTAGGGCAGAATTATCTACACCCCATGTGCCAGACAGAAGTTAGTGTGAGCATTAAATTGGTTAGTGATGCCATAAACAGGCATCTGATGGCGGCATGGGTGAAATTCCCTCGAACCCAGAGAGAGAAGCAGGCAGTTAAGATGAGGTAACATGATTTTTAACTACATGGAGGCTCATTCAAGTACTGTCCTGATAAATGTTTTTAACTGATTTGTCCTTCGCACAAGATTCATGGAGAGAGTGCATTTTCCTGGGGTTGTTGGCGCAATTGATGGCACTCACATTGCTATTGTGCCCCCTGAAGCACCACGGGAGCACATATATTTCAACAGGAAGTACTTCCATAGCAAAAATGTGCAAGTTGTAAGTGTTTCTTGATTGCTCAGATTCATAATGGCCTCATATTTGATGTAAGAGCTAGTAATATGTTTTTAACAGATGTAACAATAATTTTATGATGGTTATTTAACAGTTCTCAGGAATTCTCATAACAATTTTTCCAACATATAATAATTCTTTTTAGATTTGTTTTAGAAATCATTTTGTGGAAGAATCGCTTATTTATTTGTGTCATATTCTTTGTCATTCTTGTGCCTTGATTTATTCCTGTTTGAAATATATTCCATTTTTAAAGGTTTCTGATTATGATATTAAAATTCTGGCTGTTAATGCACAGCATGGAGGAAGAGCCCATGATGCACATGTGTGGCGAGCTTCCAGATTGAGGGAGTATATGGAAGAGTCACACCGGCTAGGCGATAGGAGTAGTTGGCTCATCGGTGAGAGCTGAACAAATGTCTTATTTGGTTCATCCTATCCAATTTGGATCTTGTTACAGTTTTTCTCTTTAAACGTAGGTGATTCAGCCTATCCTTTAGAGCCTTGGCTAATGACCCCTTTTCTGGGACCCCGTGAGGGTAGCCCTGAAGCGAGATACAATGCTCGTTTTGTAGGTGCTAGGATTTGTGTAGAGAGATGTTTTGGTGTGTGGAAAGGGTGGTTCAGGTGTTTGCGGAGAGACCGAACACTTCACTACTCGCCAGAGCGTGCAGGTTGTACAAAATGTCATACTAAATAATTATCTTCATTCTTTTTTGAACTGCTTCACCATACTGAACTCTATCATTTTATATTAAAGGGGTTATTATAAATGCCTGTGCAGTTCTCCACAACATGGCTCTCCACTTTAGAGTGGACCCCCCAATCCCTCATGTTGAGGAACAAGTTGCTGTGGTCATGGATGGAGTTGGGGGTGGAGAGGGAAATGCAGTAAGGAGGAGATTGGTGCAACTGCACTTCACCTAAAATGTTAGAAGGTGTATGTTGATTTTTTATAGTGGTCCTTTTCCATGACAGACGGACAGACAGAAACAGGCAATTTATAATTAGGAATCTGAAAATCATTGTCACATCTTGATTATAGATTATTGTTCATTTAAATATTTTTATATTTACCTACAAAATCTTCTCCATCACTTACAGGTAGTTTCTATCATCTTCAAGATGGGTTTAATTTTCTCCCACATCCCTGGTTGGTTTACCAGTTTTTTTTATGGTTTCTTCATTCAGTACTTTGTTACTTTCAATGTCATGTTTCTTTTATAAATAGTTTTGTTTATGTTATATTTTGATAACCCCTCCCTTGGCACTGCTACCTTATCGTGGTGGGAGGGTTTGCGTGTTTCAATGATCCTTTGAGCTATACCAACTGGAGCTTATAAAGCTCCAGTCAGGGTCACCCATGTTGGGAAGGTTAAAGGGGAGAAACCAGACCAAAGCAGTGTCTGCATGTTAATACTTTTGTACCATAAATTATTTGTCTCATGGTGTGAGGTTCGCATGGATTTTTTGAATACTAGACATATGTTATTGATGCCTTTAGCTTGACAAACATTATCTGAAGTTGGCATAGGTAATGAAACATTTTCATGTCGAGTTCTATGGAAGACCCTGGATATACTGTGAGGTGAAACACCATCACTAGTATTAACTTGCAAATATATAATTTTTCATTGTTATCAAAGTTGTTTGTTGAACTTAAGATTGTGTATGATTTTTTTGTCATTACTAAGCTTGTGTGTGTTGAAGTGCCCATCTCCTCAAAGGATGGAATAATTAATTGATAATATCGCTCTAGTTATAATAATAATGTTCTTTCAATATCATTTGAATATTATTTTCTATGCACTTAAAGACCTCAATAAAATTGCTTATTTTTCCTGAAGCTTCAAATTTATTTTTGCAAATGCTCCTCTAATAGCTCTAAAGCTGATTCCATCAGCTGCACCATACGCTCCACAGATTTCTCCTTCTTCTCCTCCAGAGCTACCTTCCTCTCCTCCAGTGCCACTCTTCTTTCGTCTAGCTCCAATGCTCTCTCCTTCAGTGACAGTCTCCGTGATTCCATCTCCAGTTTCCTTGATTCCATCTCCAGTCTCTTCTCCTCCACACCCACAAAACTGGTGACCAAGTGACTTGCTTGCCCTCTGGTCCTTTGTGGAGGAGGAGATTGTCCAGATTCTTCGAATTCCACGTCCACCTTAAATATAATGTAAACCTATGTAATATCATGTCAATGATCAAATAATTCCAGTAATATGTGAACAATGATGGGGTCCAGCAAGGACATAGCCAGGTTCCGAACTAAGAAGGGGCAGCTTGTGATACATGGGGGAAAATGGGGTGAGTGACTGAATCTCATAACGTTTCCGACTATCATTTTAGCTTCATGGGGAGGAAAACTGCTCTCACTGGGTACACTGATAATGACTGGCCAGCACCATGTATGAATCTTCATAAAATATTCGAGCTGTGTAAGTGGCTATATGAAAATAATCTATGAATGGGTTCCTGCGTATGATTGACATTGGGCTTAGATGCTATTGACTTCTTTAACAGATATTGGGTGTTTGATAATTTTGCAATGATCTACATTGCCAATATATTAGTACAGAGATAAAGATTAAATATTGTACTACAAATTCACCTATCCCACTACATACTACTGATATGCATATTGTCACGGTCTGTGAAGTTTGTTCCAACAAAAGTGATGAAAAATAACTTACTAATTCCAATGGCTCCTGGTCACTATCTGCATTCGATGGATTTCTGACCTAGGAATTGAATTTGTTCTGAAGTCATTTAAGGGTATGTATGCTGCATCCATAGACACAAACATTTTGGCATTGTTGATTCTGACGTTAAGTAATTGAATGTAGTGAACTTAATGTATAACTTGCCTCCACTCGAGGAGGAGGTCCTGCCTCCATCAACTCTGCATCACCTTGGACCCCTTCTGGTGTTATAAAAGCTATCAGCTTGTCTTCAATGGGGGAGAGAGTGGACGTTGAAGGTGGCCCACCACCTGTTGCACTTGCATGGCCTTTGAGGCGCATATGCTTCTTTTTTACATTACATTTCCAGTCTTGCCAGACCTATTACGTAGCAGAGTTACATAATTATAGTCTTTGCAATAAATTGAATAGAAACCATGATAAGAATGATGTGTTAATTAATATTTATATATAACCTTCTGCCACTTGTAGGCAGGGCGTACAGGGCCATTCCCACAGGAGTTAAGGGCAACCGTCAACTCCTCCCACAACTCATTTGCCCTTACCCGCCCAGCCTGACCAAGCAACCGGCCCTGAGCAAGGCCTGGGTGTGCTTGGAAAAAATCCAGCATCACATTTAATTGGTCTACGGTTGTTCTTCCTTCTCTGTAAGATTTTTGAGGGAAAGAAATACTTTTAAGAGGCTTTGTGAGGAAAAATTGTGCTAAACCGGGCAAAATACGTCAATATCCATTATTTAATGTAGACTTTCATTTCATGTATCAACTCAGGAGACAAAGATTGGTTCCAAAAAAAATTAAGGTCGAGGAAATATAAATTCCTGAGATTCTAAAATGAAGATATAATGATTACATTAATCATTACGTCCAATATAATAATGTTCAAATGATCTGGAAATATAATTTGCCCGCAACTGTTTGGCATTTAAGGGTTAAGTAAATGGCACTCTAGAAATATATTAACGTAATAATGAAGCGTGATACATATTTTTACATTGTGCTAGCCAAATACTTGACCAATACTTACCGCGACATTTTGAAATTTTATTGATAAAGACAAATGAGTGTAGTTATGACTTTGCGCATGTAGTGTAAGTAACTTTCAATGGCATTTTTTTCTGTTAACAATTATAAAAGTTTCGTTCTCGTGAATATTTCAGGGTCTTAAAATAGTTTAAGACGGATTGTAAAGTGCCTCTGATCATAACTATTGGCCTTGAATGTTGTGGGAGTTCAGTTTTGGAGATATTTTCAGATTAACATCATGAGGATTTTTCGCATGTTGTGACTGCACAATGTGGCAATTGAGTAATGACCAATGTTTTTGATGAACTATGGTGGATTTCGTTTGTGTTTGCGTTTTCTGTACAAGTTTGAGAGAATGTTGTTGTCGGCAATGATTTCTTTGTTACGCTTATTGCCTTAAATATACATAACGATTCTACGTGCATTGAAGTGATGTTAGTGACTAGGTGGGTTAATCTGTCTGGCAAGTGTGGTTGTTTACGTCCCAGTGAAAGGATAAATAGTGTAGTGCTTCATTATTTTTCGTTCAGTGAATTTTCCCACCCCAAGTGTCATCTTTTTCTTTCATTGCATTGTGGTGTCAAATGTTATTTTATGGACAGAATTAAACCGTAGATATTTGTCTAATTAGCAATAGGCATTAAGATTTACCCTCGTAAGGGATTGTTGTGTTGTTTGATAGTCTCTTAAATTGTATGGTAGTTTACGTCCAAGTGAAAGGGTGATGATTTTTGTCTGCTTGTTCAATGTATGTTTTTTCATTATGCATTAAAATTTGCCACACCAAAAGATTATATTTTCATTCTCTAGCCTTTATGTCATTAGCAATAGCTAGCTGTTCCTTTATTTGTGTGCCGCAATGCGCGCTTGGATGAACAGTGGAATTGATTTATAACTGCCTTAAATATCTAATGGTAGGTTATTATAATTGCTGCAAGAAATACCACGAAAGCCGTACACTGGCGGTAAACGGACATGTGAAGATGAGTTACATAGGCATTTATCTTCTATGTGATGGGAAGGATTGTGTTTATAAAGTATTATAGGTTGATTTGACAGTAATGTAGCAGATTTGATGCTGGGGACTAGTTCAAGGATAGTATTGAAGTGGGTATCAAAAAATATCGTTATCAATTTATGTCAGAAATTGTAATTGTGGTAATACCATGGAAGAAGGTTCTTCCATGGCATTACGACTGAGCGTAGTTTTGGTAAATGATATTTATAGTGATACGTAGAACATTAGTTAAATTAGATGACGAGAATATCGGGAGTGATAATTTCAACATGATGTAGCATTTTTTTTTATTCACTATCAGCAATAGAGAACACGATTTGAGTGATAATGAAATATTATGAGTTGCAAATTAAGCAGACGTTTTTGATAATTATCTGTGAAAATCTTGGTATGACAAGTAATTATGAATTAATTTATGAATTGAGGACGCATTGACGCCACTGTTAAATACTCGTGAGGAAGTTATCTTAAATTTGCAGGCATTTTAATGTTTATTATTAATTCTAAATATTCAAATGATTCAAAACAAATGCAAGCACTTCAAATTAAAGGTCTTTGCGCATGCGTACAAGAGAAACAAGTGCGAAATATGCTGTAAATCTGACAACACCGTAACTTTCGATTGCCTGCTGACGATCGAGCTTATACAATCGCACTTTTCATCCTCGTTCGAAGACGGTGAGCTCGATCGAGAGTGAACGGGTCACTAACGATCGAACGTTAGCCGAGTTACACAATCGGCCCCCTGCAGTAGCCAGTTCAGTAACACGCTGCTAAGGAAACCAATGAGTCGTGGTTCGAATCCTGACCTGGGTATGGACATTATTTGCATTGTGCCCACAATAAGGTTGCATTTCACGAGTTCCCCTATGCAGTGGAAGCACCTAAAATACTAATTCTACTACCAACCCCGGAAAAACCAGATACGCGGGATTTGACACTAAATTAAACACGGCGAACACAAAATACATGCGGTTTGATTGATAAAGATGAAAATAATCGTAATAACGCAATATGTCGACTGGTGAGGCTGAGGCGACTCGTCAACTCCCGTCACCGCGGAGGCATAAGCAGCGCCTCCTAGGGCTGGGCGGTTCTCCGGTGCACCGGTTCAGCGGTTCGGTTTTTTGCAGAACCGGCAGGCCGGTTCAGATTTAGTAAAAAAACCGGTGCACCGGAGAATCGGTTCTGAACCGGTGCACCGGGGAAGCGGTTCTGAACCGCCGTACCGGGGAAGCGGTTCTGAACCGTCGCACCGGGGAAGCGGTTCTGAACCGTCGCAACGGGGAAGCGGTTCTGAACCGTCGCACCGGGGAAGGGGTTCTGAACCGGTGCACTGGGAAGCGGTTCTGAAACACCGATGATCGTTCACTGCTCGGCTTTCACGCCACCGCCTCCCTCCCCGTCTCTGCTCGTAGCCGGGTTGGCTTGCGTCCACGCCTGTGAATTTTCCTATCCCCTCTGTGTTATAATTTGTCTGCCTATCGTCTCACAAATATTCGGCCGCTAGAGTGCAGAGCGAGCACTCGCCCATCTAAAGCATCGTCACATAAGTAACTCAACTGGATTTTCCGTATTTTTATGTTATTTTGTTTTGTCGACGATTACAACCCATAAGTTCGTTCAGGTGAACAACCAAACAGTTCATAATCATTCAAGTTAGTGCAGTAGCATTTTTTATTAAACCAGTGCTGTTGGTTTGGGGAGACTTAGTGGAGGAAGGAGCATTGTTTCAAGTTCCTATCTACCCCTGCCACACGTACATAAGAAGCACCAAATGCAAACAAAATTTGAACATATTGACGTTAATTATTAATGTACAATAACGTAATGAAGACATTCTCAGTTGGTGGAGGCTTCATGAGGCAGCATTCCCCTTGCTTGCAGGGCTGGCCAGGAAATATCTTGCTATACCAGCAACATCAGCAGAATCCGAAAGAATTTTCAGTTTGGGAGGACTTGTTATAAATAAATTGCGAACGTGTTTACTAGGCGAACACGCCGAAGAACTAATTTTCATTTCCATGAACCAGCGTCATGTGCCAGGTGTAATTTAGGATCTGCACTTGTATTAAAATGTAAATTTTGACAATCAATTTGTTCTCAACCTTCAGCACACTTTTCCAGTAATTGATAAAATACAGCTCCATGCGTCATAGAACAGCATTTTATTTCTTTGAAGAAGCTACAAGGATGTTTACCGAAACAAAAACCAGACATGTAGGAGCATCGTTTGGAACTTTAAAAATGTGAAGATATATATAAGCCCAGGCCTCACCTAAAAATCATTGGCTCACCAAACATGCTCTACTACTGTTCAGTTTAGAAAAGAATGCCTGCGTTTTAACCCCTCAAGAGTATGCGACGCAGTATATGCGTCCTCTCAATTCCATGCCTTCGGGGTAACTTTAATCGAAGGTATTTTAATTACTCATGGTGCTTTAATGGGGAAGGCATTGAAGACTTAGTGCAGACTTTGACGTAAACGTCTTAGCGGATCGAGGGCTCTTGCGACTTCCAGTTTTGGGTTTTCTTTTTGGCTTGTCAATCTCTTGCATTCAATTTCGGTAATCGAGGGTTGTCCTTTGAGCTTTTCCAATACCCACCGTTCCTATCACTTTGTTTCAGCAACCTCAATTGTAAATTCCAATTATTTTCTTGCATTAAAAATTAACTGAGAAATTTTTCCTCTTCCTGCTAGGAGCAGGAAACCTGAGGGTATCCAATTAAATCCTTGGAAATTTTACCTGAACTGACTTCACCCCTCTCTACCAGAGCGCTTTGCATTTGCTTGCCGGACAACTCACGTGAGCTAGAAGTCATGGCCAATTTCAGAGGGAATCAGGGAAGAGACGATCCCGAGGCGGAAAAGAATAAAACCACCAAAGAAAACACAAGGCGCCAGAGTAAGACCCTCGCCTCGTAATCGTTGCCATGATGAAAGAGAAGGGAAATGTCGACTAAGAAAGGCAGATAACTATGAATCACAGACGAAAGGAATCAGCCTCTCCACACATCTCAGCTATCTGGAAGCACGTAAATCAGATCAGATTAAGTGGAAAGATTTCGTCCGTACGTTGACACCAGTCGCTCTGCGGGAGCTTTTCATTCACCAAGGATGAGTTATTAATTTATCATGACGCGTTTTGTTCCTACAATAGCAATATCATCGAGGCTGATCAAGCCAATTGCTAATGTTGTTTCAACAACGAATCGCGTCGTGCTAAATAAATATCCGAGGAAATTTTTCAATGTCTTCATTAAAAAATAATGTGAATTTCATCGCCGTTCACGCGGCAGGTTCGAATTCGGCAGATCAACAAATTTAGGTGCATTTTTTACTCTTCAGAAAACCAATTTATGTGTACGCCTAGGCCTCGTACAAAAACCATTGGCTCTCGCAAACATTCTCACATTTTACTGTTTAGTTTAGGAAAGTATACCCGCGTTATTAAGAAGTATCTTCTTTAAGGAAAAAAAAACAAATCTTCAAAAAACTGGTTAATTAAAAATTTGACCAAAAAAATATTTTGGATGAGAAAAAACGCGGTTCACTAGAAAAATACAGTTCAGTAGAAAACATCGGTTCATTAGAAAACACCGGTTCATTAGAAAACACCGGTTCATTAGAAAACACCGGTTCAGTAGAAAACACCGGTTCAGTAGAAAACACCGGTTCAGTAGAAAACACCGGTTCAATAGAAAAAAACGGTTCAGTAGAAAACACCGGTTCAATATACTGAACCGGTGCACCGCCGTCGCAAACTGTTTTTTTCAGAACCGAGAACCGGTTCAGCATTTCCTGCACCGCCCAGCCCTAGCGCCTCCTATCTCGCGGGCGTGCCTCCGAGAGTCCATTTTAGGCATCATGAATTCCCTTATGTCCTATCGCCCATTCTAATCACCCCAGGTCACCAGGAGATGGTTTAGGTGACCTTGGGCTAAGCCAAAATTTTTACAAACGTTCGAAGAATGCGGTCAGAAAAAATGAAAATATGTTGAAATCTAAATGTCTTCTTGCTTCAATTCTAGGGTTGAGTACGCACCAAAAGGTCCCTTCTTCCATGTATGACAAACCAAGGATAAAGAGCAACACTCGAAATGTTACCCTCGTGATATTTATTCCAAGGGTTCTACTGCTACGTATATTTGAGTGGTACATTTATCTCAATAATCAGTTAGTTCGAGCATAACCTAGAAATATCATCATGCTCCTGAAAGCATCTACATCTACATAATACCCTGCAAGCCACCATAGAGGTGTGTGGCAGGGGGTGAACTCTCACCAAACATACACCACATATCATGCATAAAAAAGGATTAGTATTTATATACTGTTCTAAACTTCAATATTTAAAAAAAACATAAAAATAGCCAAGCAAACATGCAAAAACATTCTTTTAGTAGGGTTAGCTTTAAGTACTCATACCAGCATGCAGCTACCGATGATATCAATTGCTACTCTCCGATTGGACATATTTATCGGTAATCGTATCTCTAATTGTACGAGGGAAAAGGGTATTTTGAATCTATCAGTTCGGCAATCAATTTCTCTAATTTTATGATTATGGTCCAGTCTGCCATAGAAAGTTGGGGTTCGCAAAATATTTTTAACATCATCACTGTTAACATCAAAGCAGGGTTTAGCGAGATGATTCTCTAGATCAATTTCATAGAAGTGAGGACATTTTGTCATCAAAAATTGTTTCTTGAATCTTTTTCAGGTTAAGGAGATTCTCAGTGTCTCCACACGCTCCACACTGATTTTCATTATATTTACTCAAGGCTCCTTACTTTTTCCCTCTTCAGATCATTCTATTTTTCACTTCATGTTATCCAGAATGCTCTATCCTCTTCTCCTCTAGTTGTCAAGGTGTCTGCTTCCCTCGGCAATCTTTCGTAACGGCGTTTAATACTCCATTGCCCTTAGTTGCGTTTTCTACCCACTTATTCTGTATCCTAATTTTTGCCCGCAACTATCTTCTCTTGCCATGCACAGCATGCCTCTATTTACTATTCCTCCTCCTTTCATCTATCGCATTCCTTACCGTCTTCTCAACAATCTGTTTCAAACCCTCCCAAATATTCTTGTCATCACTTCCCAAAAGTCCCTTTCTCAGATATATGCAATGCCAAATACTGTATTAAGCACTTCACTAACAATTGCTTTGAATGATTTCCCGCGGTCAGGTCACCAGTTGTTCAGTTGGTAAATGCGTGCTATCTCCAACAAACCTTATCCTAATTTCATTCGTGCAACGCCAATCTTCACCCAAATTAACACAACTTTCATCAGATGCCCCCCTACTTCCATCTTGAATTTTCCATTGTTTTTACTCGTTAATCAATTAAGCGAGAATCCTATTACTTTAGGTTTCCTTTGGCTAGTTAAAAAAACTACCATACTTCATTTTACAACTTTTTTATATTCATCACAAAATCTCACGATAAAAGTCTTTAGGTTTTTAGAAAAAAAATTCTTTAAGTTCTTCAAAAAAGGAACTTGAACTTTTTGCATCTCGAATTTTTAAACCGTCTTATTGAGACAAAGCTGGATTCCCAACTTTAACACTAAACTTAATACAGATAATGATCCTCAAAATGGGATTCTTTCTCAATCAAGACATTTGAATTTCGTAAATTTTTTATTTGGCACTTTGGCATCGATGGCATTCCAACTTCACATTTTATAATACATTCTAAATAACGAAACAAGAAAATTAGCAAAAATACTACTTCAAAATAAGATATGAAAATAATAATGAATTATAATAACAATATACCAGTAAACCTGAGCGAAACTTTAGCACATTCAGCATTCCCAATCACCCTTGTCTTGAAGTGAAATATTCATGGAAGCGTATACATAAAAGAGCAAAGATATTTTGTTAATCCGAACGCATTTGCAATGCATAGTATCTTTTATTAGATATTTATTTACATGATTAAAACCAGCATAAATGCAACCTGCCGATAATAACCATTTTTTTTGTTTACGTCTTTATGTTACGTTTTTGTTTTGTTGTTTTTTTAAAGATTTATTGACTTAAATTATAATTTAATAATAAGCTTTAACATAACATGGGAATGCTTTCTCAGCATTGGGTAAAAAATCCTGTTAACTGAAGGTTCATTCGTTAGCAGGCTTACCAGCAACGATAAAGAAATGTAGTCAACAATGAAAAACCCAGTGTCAGTTTTTGACGTTGAGCATCCTTTCCCAATCCTTACTCCTTTCCCTGTGTGTGTGACGGGTCACTGGCGAAGGAGTTTCCTCGTAAACCCTGATTGTGTGTGTGAATTTGATTCACGACAGTTACTGTACTCTATGAATGTATGTATGTACATACAAACCCGACTGCGTGATTGTGGAAAAAGTCCCTGAACTCTGCATATACTGCATATATGTGTATGTGTGAATGAGAATCACGATGGGTGACTGTGTATCGTATGCAAACCCACGTGAATGAGTTATTTTCAATTTTATTTTATTTTATTTAGTTCCTTAGTTTTCCTTTTTATTCTATTCAATTTATTATCCCCCGCTTTTATTTTTATCTTGCGTTTATGAAGGGTCAGTTAGTTGGAGAAATACTCGTAAAACCTGCTTGCGTGTGTGTTTGAACTCACGAAGGTGACTGTATTTTGTATAAAAACCTCAGTGAGTGAGTGATTGTGTGATACACAGTTCGTTTTTATTTTTACCTTGATTCCTTAATTTTGAGTGTGACGGTTGTTCATAGTAATGTAAGTGAGTGTGTGAATGTGTCATTTACTGCCATTTAAATTTCTTTACATGCTGGATTTTGTACATTTGATTGAGAGCTCCCTTACTTTGTACATACTCCGTCCTTCCCGCTCTCCACTCCTTTTATTCCTCTGCCCTCTTAAGAGTACGGCTTTGAGGTTATTTCTCTTCATTTGTTAAATGTAGACAACAGAAATACTATACATAAACTATGACAATTCTTCGCTAAGAATAAACCTATCCTCTGAAACTAAAGGCAAAAATTGATTTCGTTTAATGCTTGTTTCTTTTACGCACCATATAGGTATACAGTAACATAAGACTTTTCTGCCAAATACCCATAGTTAAAATCAACTATATATTGCTTAGCTTATTAAAAAACTGTAATGGTAAGAATTAACCGTCTTGATAGAATTAATAAACAGGGGCTGCACTTTGTGAAATTGCTACATAACATTAGTTATGAGTAGATCCTGATTTGATTACTTTTATAACGATCAAAATGGGCCGTAACGTGATACTCTATATTCTTAGCATTACATTGGTAAAAAAATTTACCATTTACATATTTCAACATATTAGCAGAAAACCATGCAATTTTCTCTCCTCGTGTTCATCATCTACTGACAGAGCGATCCATTTGATTTCAACAGCACCGACACTTACGCATTTTATAGCAAAAACTAGCATATGCCCACCTAACACACACTCCCTGTTGTGCCTCGAATTCAGAAACTAGCAAGTTTTTTAAAGGGATCGTCAGTATGAGCGAGGCACAGTGAGGAAAAGAGTGAGTCAAAGCTCCTTGCTCAACCCTACTTCTCTTCCTTATTTGATTTTTCGGTAACTTTTTCCTCGAGGTAAAAAGGAAAAGGACGTGGAGTGGTTTGGAAAATTTAAAAGGGAATATACGAGGAGAAGGGAGAGAGAAGAATGGGAAATGGCCCGCGGGGCTGTCCGTAGTGGGCTGGCGGCGCGGCGTGAGGTGTCTGAGAGGGTGAGCTGGAAGAAGTTTAAAGTTTCAGAATGGAGGGTCATTAAACGAGAGGTGAGGCTCTCTCCATCTTAATCCCGCCTCTTTCCTCTCGGCCACTACATCATCTCGCTAATCCCCCGCCACACCCCCGAGGACCCCTGTCCGCCTCCTTTACGACGCGCGGCCACTTCATCTCATTTCATGCCCTCACACCACACTCCATCTTACGTCCTCTCCCTTACCTCTCCCCACTTCCACCTCCTCCCACAACGCCACTCATCTTGCCTACCTGGATCGTAATTCATCGGTAGTCGCGCGCTTTCTCCCAAATGAATGCACTGCGAGCGGTGGGTAACTTTAACCGATCTTCCCGGTACCGTGAGGTAGTCTCCCTCTACCCTTAACAGCTTTCCCTCTGCTCCTATCGTCATTATCAGATAGTTAGGGCGTAGATTATAATTCCTGTTAGAATCATATGATTAGGGCTTGAGTCTCAACTGCGGATTTTTTTCCTGTTTACTATCCTTCGGAAACAATCTAGGATACCCAGTCCCATACAAGCACAACCCGAACAAGAGAAATTTCACTCTTCGCCCTGTATGCTGGATTTTCAATGATCATTCTGGGAGAATAGTGTAGCCCATTGCAGGATTCTATGCTTCGCCCAAAAAGATACTTCGCGAGCGGGAGGTGCGTCGTTGGTGGGACATTTTCAGATTTTGAAAATCTGAGAATACATTGGGGCAAGGCAAAGCTCGATCGGTCTCAGGTAATTCCGGAGGTCGTTAAAGTTGTCACTAGATATCTTCACCTGCCTTAGTTGCTCATGCATAAAACTGTGCATCCAGAATTATAAACGAAAAATATTCCAATACGATTATGAAGAAGATAAAGAAGTATTCAACCGGCAAAAAAACGTCGCATGCAAGGCTAAAACTCATACACTAAAAAGAATATTACAAAATATTACTTGAACTTATAGCTTAACTACCAAGGCCACAGTGGTTGCTACGATGGATGACGACCACTTTATTTGCGGAAAGGTGTTATTTACGGAACGAAATTCTAAAGAACCAATTTTCTCGTGAACCCTGGGTTAGGGGTGAAAAATCCGTGAAGTTTTCTGCATTTGATCTCCATTTTCATATAAAAATATTTCTTTAGGTATCTCAACATCTTTTTTTGCAGTGTCTTCTTGTAGGAATGGATTAATGCAGCCTTAGTTTTCAACGCCTATATGAACATATTTTCTACGCATTAAGATTTTTTCTCTAATCGATGCATATATTTCCCCCGAGTTCTTCTCTTGCCATTCTCCCCACCCACTATTCCCGCGAAGACAGTCTCCACGGAATCATTATTTCCCAAGTTATGTCAGATTTATCATTTTATTAGGCAATCCTGTCGCGATATCACACAGTCTTACATACTTTATGCCATAGCACCCTAACATTCATGCTCAGGGCGTGTTTCAACTCTACGATCTTAGTGTAACCGGCAAAATACATATCGGACGAGGTATTTGCATTTTAATTTCACAAGTTAGTTCAAAATACTTCTCCTACCCTTCTGTGAAAATATTAATTTGTAACACGATGTATCCATTCCATTCCATCCACTCCATAATTCCTCTTTAATAACACTTTTAGAGTTCTTCCATTCTTGCCTATTTTACGACAGTTATTATTGATACTTCGCTGCCGCATTGGAGCGTGCGCAATATATAAGTCTGAATAAAGTCCTTACCTCCAAGTATCCAACTATAAACAGCAGACTGTCTTCTTCGCCGGGGCTGACAATTATTTTCTTACGTCATGCAAAAAATATAGCGAAGTTGGAGATGACTAGCGATATCCTACAGCTCAAAACAAATCTTGGTTCCCATATTTCCCACACGATTTCCCCTTCCCATTAGCCGTATTTTCTGCCTTTTATTTTACACAAAAAACTTAGTTCCTTCTCCCTCAATCTCAATAAATTCCTAGTTTGCTTTTCCCTCCGTCGATTGTAATCTCTTCTACCTCCTTGCAACGCACATTTCAAAATCTGTGATTTATCCTCTTCCTATATTTTTTTTAGAGTCAAGGGTACGTATTTATAGAATTACATGCCAGATTTTGAGCTTTTTGCTTACCTCTTCCATGCTAATTTCGTTTCCGTTCGTGAATCTCTGTTATGATTACAATTTAGTCCGTCTATTGTATTCAGAGCTACGCCAGCATTTTTTTCAGAATTCAACTGAATGTACCAGATTTTCCACATGCTCTGTTATATGTCCGCCTACTTTTTTATGGTTACCTACCCACGTCGGAAAACCAAAATGGTAAAAATTCATGTGCGTTGATGGATTCAGTGAGTTCTGTGGATGTACAGGCTTCCTGGGGTTGTTTTGTAGCCCCACAAGGTTCCCGGAAATTATCCCACCGCCACTACGGTAGGGTGCATTAAAGCTGCAGCACGTTGTCCGTCCGATAGTCCTTAAATCACCAATGACGCGGTGTCTCATTTCATAAAGAGGTGTTGGAAAACGAGGGCACCGGGGTCACGCTACCGTTTCCCCCCTCCCGATTTCCTGAGCACATATTTAACTTGAGGTCACCATGAAGGCTAAGGGCGTAATGAATCGTGACGCTTTCTCAATGCACAGCTCCAGCAATGTGGCACAGAAGATATCCCTGAGATAGGTTTTTGGACAATTTGAAATTAGTGAATCCATGATACGCTTTGCCTACGGGTCATTTCAAAGTACTTAATACGTTTTCGCATGCAAACGCAAAATATTTTTAAAATATTTTGCGAACCCCAGCTTACTATGGTAGACTGGACCATAGTCACAAAATTAAAGAGAAATTTATTGCCGAACTGACAGATTCAAAATGTCCTTTTTTCCTCGTACAATTAGGGACATGAATAACGGTAAACATATCCAATACGAGTGTAGCAATGAATAACATTGGTAGCTGCATGTTGGTATGAGCACTTAAAGCTAACCCAACTAACAGCATGTTTTAGCATGTTTGCTTTGCTATTTTTATCTTTTTTTAAATAGCGTAGTTTTTTTTTTTTTTTTTTTTTTTAGTCCCCAAAAACGGCACTAAGGCTAATTACATTGGTGGACACATAAAAACAAATAAAAATAAACAACAAATACATAGGAAGATTACAATAGAAAGTAACAGATTAGTCATATAAACAAAACGTGCAACATGGAGAGGGACTTAATGGGGTGTAGCCAGAGAAGAGGGGGTGTTTGCGACCAATAGATTAGTAATTACGGATTTGAACACGAAGGGCGAGGAGCAGAGGTCCAGTGAGGGTGAATGCGAGGCTAAGGAGTTGAAAATTTTCGGGATACGGTGGAATAGGGAACGCTGGGATATTGAGAGACGAAATTTGGGGATTTTAAGGGGACAACTATTGCGAGTGGAACGAGGAGGAACATGAAGTGGGAAGAGAGGAAGAAGGTCATTGGTAAGGAGAGTACCACTCCAAACACTGTGGAGTAACTTCATGTCGCAAAGAGCATGGCGGAGGGAGAGGTGGGGGATAGCGAGGGAGGAAAGGATAGATTCTCGCGTAGAATCTCTGAGGGAAGGGATGCGATGACGGACAATGGCAAGGAAGAAATTAACAGGTCGAGGCTGTTTCAAGGTTGTGGGGCAGGCGGTAGACCAAATTGGCTCACAGTATTCTAATATAGGGAGGACACATCCAAAAAATATCGTACGTAGAGCAAACGGGTCATGTATGTCAGTATGACGGTAAAGAAGGCCGACAACTGCCATTGCCTTACCAATAATCTTTTTAATGTGCTCATGAAAGCAGAGTTTAGGGTCAAATATTACCCCTAGGTCACAATGGGAATTGACATGAGGAATAGGGTTTAGTGATAGGGTATAGGAATGAAAAAGGGTGGAGCGCTTCAATGAGAAGGTCATAACAGCTGACTTAGAGGGGTTAATATGAAGCTAGTTTTGAACAGTATATAAATACTAATCCATTTTTATGCATGATATGTGGTGCATGTTTGGTGAGAGTTACCCCTTGCCACACACCTTTATGGTGGCTTGCAAGGTATTATGTTGATGTAGATATAAGTGAAGACTACAGCATTCTAAGAATCTACGCCACTTTTACCATATGTTCCCGCATAATTTTGCAAATTTTGCACATACGCATCACCACGAAATTCAGGATTCAGGGTAGCTCTAAAATTACGATATCAGGTGGAATTAATGTTTCTTTTTGGTGTAAATAAAATGTTTATTTTTCTAACCTGATCATTACTATACTACGCCATCATGCTGGACATGAATACTCAGAAATTATTTGAGAAATTGGAATACACAGTATACATTTAAATTATAAAGCTTTTCTCTGACAAATTTGGTGCAATTTAAAATAATCCTAATTATTTTAAGATGCATACATTAATGGGATTATTCAAGCTGAAAGTCATGTTCGTATTATGTGTATTTGACTTTCTAACCAAAAATCGTGGATTAGAGGTAATCTGGTTATCAGCGTTAATGATCATTATAGGAAATCGGAAAAGGAAATTTCCTTTGTCCATTAACTGATTAATTTTCTATTAGAATATATAAAATGCGATCTTTTCTCGAAGACAAAAGCAATTCTTCTACATAGGATCCAAAACCAGCTCCCCTAAGCAATCATGGCGAAAGATTATTCCACGGTTGAATATCTCAGCCCTCACTCTGACATCGACATTTTGGTGGAAGCAAAATTTACGCTTCCTATAATTTGCAAAGATGTAGATATAAGTGAAGTTCCCCGGTTCTGTTTCCAACAATCAAGATGAAAAATGCTGTAAGTGAAATGTCATACTTAGTAATGGAGTAGAGGGAGAAGGAATTAACAGGTAGAAACAAAACTTGAGACTTTCGATAATGGGGGCGTTTACTCCGAACCGAAATCGCAATTTTGTACACGAAATCGTTAGATGGAAACGAAAAATGAATTTTAGTGAAAAAATTAATCTTCTAAACACAACCATTCACTCATAAATCAAAAATTAAAATAAGCAAAAGGTGACGCCCACCGAAAATGCTGCTGTGATAACATTGACGTCATTTTCCTCCCGTCCTTGACTGCTTTCAGGGGAGGGGGAAGGGAGTGGAGGGGGGTTCTCGGAAGGTCTGCTCGCACAGTTGCTGTCGAAATCGCTCCCATTGGCCGAGTCAGCTGTGTCCCTCCCTTTGCGATAAGGCGAAGTAGCTTCGCGCGCTCAGTTGTGATTGGACGAAGTAGATATACGTCAGAGGTTGCACCACACCCACTTTTCCGAAAGGGTTTAAAACATCAGTTTTTCGCCGCTTATAACTCGGGAAATAATTGTCGGATCAGAAAACGGAAAAATACGGGTCCTTTTATTTTACTAACTCTATCAGATTCGGTAATAAAAAAAATATGGTAAACAACCCAATTTGGTATTGATGAAGAGTTTGCGAGAGGAATAAAATTCAATTATGATACCAGTAGATACTCATAAATTACGGAGTCACAACAATGAAATGAAAGCGTTAAAGGTAATTGAAGGAGGTATATGATGAACTGCATCAGCTAAACAGTAATCAGCCATTAAGCTAAACTGTAGCTATTATCCTTACGTTGGTCGAAGGCAAGCTGATGAATCATAAATGTGATTCTCTTTGGCTTATTTCCTGTCATTCACTTTTTGAATTTGTAGCCTTCATAAACAGACAAGAGACCGAGTATATACCCGCGCTATTGGCTTAAATTCGAATTTCGCTGCTTTTTTCATCGCATTACCACCAACGTTGGTGGTAATGCGCACCCAATCACCCATAATCATGTCGAAGGAAATTTTGCCTGATATGTGAAGTTTGCCAAAGGTGAGTTAGCCGATAGGGAACTGAGAAAAGAATAAAATTCGTGTGGTCTTATACAATTTTACGGCACAGGTTCAATGTTTCCAATTTTTTAACATTCATATGCAAAGTTTTAAATCTCGGGGATTTTAATAATTATTTACATGCAAAAACGAGGAATTTCCCCTACTTAATCGGAGAATAGCATATAGAAAAGCAAAAATGTAAAACTTTCACGTGCGAGAAGTTGTGCGAAATAATCCTCTGAGTGGAGAGCAATGTACAAGCAACTGCTAGCCTTTCCGTATTTTATGAGCATGCAATAATTGAATTGAAAAAGAAAACGAGATTTGTATGCAAACGAAGAGAAAAAAATTGGTGAAAATGCCTTTTGCAGTGTGAAAAATTAACATTAAATTGAGCCAACTGAAATGCAGAATGGAACTTTACCATCTTTTTCTACATCCATTGTGAAAACAATATTGTCGTTTTTACTATTTCGGGAATGCTGGTATAAAGAAAGCCATCTCCAAAACATTTTATCAAACAGGAGAGCCATCTCCAATGTTAATGCTCCATATGAAAGTCCAATATTAGAAAAAAATAATTGTTAATCGTAAATGACGATATTATGGTGGTGGACAACAAGTTTGATCAAAAATGCAAAAATATAATTTTCCCGCCCATGTCCACCTACGTGATGGCTTTAAAATTACGTGAAAATTATGTACATATCAATCGCGCGAAAATATTGCAGACTCTACAGGACTTCCCCATTTTCAAAAAAATATACGTTCGCTGCTATCGTTCGCGCTGCCTGGCAACTTCCGTGAGCCCCTTGGTTTAATTATCATATAAAACGGTTTCCCGTCTCTTCAGTTCCGTTTCTTGCTCATCAAAAAAATATAAAAACTGCTACTCAGATTTAAAATTACAAAGAAATTTGTGTTTTTGAAATTTGAAGACGAATTTCACCATTGCTTCACGATTATTTTCTAACTTTTAGCAGAACAGATGGCCTAAGCAAATTTATGTGCTTTATTCCCCACTCTTTTAGCAGTTGAAAACTACATTTTCTAAATCAAAGGGTGCTTTAAAACCACCACAAAAGTGTACGGCAGGGATTGAAAAATTACCAAGCATGTACCGGTCTAATGCTACGTGATACTTGAGTCTCCATCTACCCCTCTATTTTTCGTAAGAAGAAATATTTATGAAAACAATCCGAGAAGGATTATATTTCTCTATACTTTTTTTGCCACCAAATCTGAAAACCGAAGCTTTCAGAGGATAAATATGTTATTAGCATCCCTAATTGCTAAAAATGAGTGAACTACAAAGGAAGAGAGTTCCTATGCTTTAACGAAGACCATTTGGGTTAAAAATTGACACTAAAATTTTTCAGCTTGTCATTTAAACGCATCTCAATCCTCATTGAAGCTAGTTTTGATGCCAGTATTAAAAATAAATGAACTTATTCTTGACTGTGTTTATTTCAGAATGCATAGGGCTTGGATCATTTTTATTTTGGGGACTTGAAACATTTTTACTGTTAATTATAGAGTCAATTACGGGTGATATATTCCCAGTTTTAAACTTTAATTAATAGTAACTGTGGGTAAATTTATCCCCTGTTACGTATAATTTAAATTACGTAAAACAATAGTTCAATTACCTCGTTGTTGTCAGTTACATGATACAAATATCTACATACTTGAATGTTAAAATTCTTTATAAAATCTGATCACCTGCTAATAATACGATCAATTTTACCAGAATATAAATTAATTTAAAAACCTTTACCTAAAAATTGATCTAATAAACGATCAAAACAGACAAAATACATTATTTTTCTTTTATGGGGCTCAGCTACACAATGCTATCCTTGTAGTGTAGGCAACCCCTGATATCCCCAATTTCGCGCAAAATAACTCAAATCCTGGCAAGACGACTGGGGGGTCGGGATAGTGTAGTGGTTAGAGCAATGGCCTCCGACTTAGAGGACCAGGGTCCGAATTCAGGCACTGGTAAATATTTTACTATGGTAAACCGGTCCCTACGGGCCTCTTATGCGGTGAGAATTGGAGTACCATACTCCTTACGTCGGATGTAACGTTAAGACTTTACATCTGTTGTATCCTTGACGCATTTCGATAATAGAGAGAATGCAGGCACATTAGCTGAAGATTCACGCCTAAGAGCACCGTCGCTAAGCAATGACTTTTCCTATGGAGTTTGATCGGCTTATTTCAGAGCAATCCATACGCCACATTTAGGCTTTTGTAAAAGTACCGACGCCAGATATCTCTCTACCGCCCGCGCCGGGTCAAGGATTGTGAGCCATTCGCGAATATCTTAGTGGAATATGTTTTGTCATCTTTTTAATACTGCTTTTCCACTTTTATAATATGAATCAAGCATTGAAGGACGTTAAATTTCAGTCAAGAATGAAATAAATTCGGGAATTAATATCTGTACCCCTTCACCTATATAAATAATTGAATTTTTATATTAGTCCTAGAAATTTTTTTCTTTCGAAATTTCAGAAACCTTATTATACTGACTGATTTGACACTGTATTGTGTGATAAGCTCTTACTACGAGTGTCTCAAGTAACTGATAGCTAAAATAGCTGCAAAAGTATTCACATATGCATAACAGTTTGTAAATTATTTTATACGTTGAATTTTTATCCACGAATCAAAATTAATTAAAATTGCTGCGCTGATTTTATGTAAGATCTCATCACATCTACATCAGTTTGACAAGAAAATAAAGGGAGCAAATTCATCAGCCTCATTCACTGCCAAAATACGGATGAATTATTTTAATAATTATTAATATATTCTCAAATGTTATGATGACTTTTGTGGCATAATATACGATGATTTGGAGGATAGATATCATATTAAATAATGCATTTAACTTAATAGCTGGTAACTTAATGACTAGGGAAAGGGATATGACTACGCATTCCCAGCTATAGTTTACCGGTGGTGTGAATCATCCCAGGAAAATCGTACATAGTTTATAGGAGAGGACTAAAATCTAAGACCACTTCTACATGCAGAGGGTGGGAAAACTGGAAAGTTGAGAAATTAAATCATATGTATAAGATAAAGTGTAGTGATCAATCTCTACCACTCCTTTTAACATGCACTCAATTTGAGAGAAAATGCGACACTTCCATGTAACACTTCCGATGGTGGAAAATAAGTCAGCAAAGAGAATCGAACTCAACATCCTCCATCTTTTTATACGTAAATAAATTACCCTGTGTAAAATAAGAAAGCCACTGCTGCTCCCAGAAATTTCAATTGTGTAATTCGTAGTTTAAAGCGTGACTTAGTGGAATTCATTCGTCATCATCAGATAATTCAACCTTAATCAGTCTTTAGGTTGGTATGACACAACTCTTCACTCGACTTTCCTATCAGCTAACCCCTTCACATTTGCGTATTTATTCCCTTTTAAATCCTTCTCCACTTGTTCTATATATCTCAAATGAGTCCTTCCTTTGCCAATCTTCCCGTAAACTTGTCCTACGAAAATTGTCTTCAACAGGCCATCGTTTGTCCAACCATATATAGGCCATCTAAGTTGTCTCGTATTCTTCTCAAGGTTTTCACAATCTTTCTCTTTTCTCCCACAATCCTTGGGATTCCGTCGTCAGTAACTCGGTCAATCCGTTTTATCTTCATCATTCTTTTGTAGTACCACAATTCGAATGTCTACTTTCTTGGCTATGCTCCTGCTGCTTTTATCCATTCCTCAATTCTATGAAGAATAGTGTTCCAGATTCATGTTCTGATGAATGTTTCCTTACTTCTACGCTTGTGTTCCTGGCTGCATACAGATTCTTCTTTTCTTTGAATGCCCTCTTCGTATTGGCTATTCTACAGACTGTTTATTTCTTGCTTAGTCCATTGCTGGTTACTCATATTCCCAGGTAATCTGCACATGATGAGTAATTATAACTTATTTATTCCACAATAATTTTCATTAGATGCGACCTAAATGCAATGGCGGGTGGCGTCACTTTGTGGAACTCCTTCACGGTGAAAACAAGGGAGAAAAAATACTTTGCTGGTCCACAGGATATAATTTTTATTGCAACCGGTTTCAATACAGCGTATCATTATCTGGCAAATTTTGCAGGACAGTACATGGCATTTATACACTTGAAGCGAGTGAAAGGGTGGGGGCGTAAGGGGGATAAAAGGGTTGCGGGATCCGGATGGGAAGCGAGGGGGAGAAAGGAAAGGGAAGGTCAGTTTTGGGAAGTAAGAACCGCTGATGGATCTTCACTGCATGAGGTAAATGTAGTGAAATGAGGTAAATGAGGTGGAGTGCGATAGGAATGAACTGAAGGGACACATTAAGGAGAGGTGAGTGGTGAGAACACAATAGCTCATTAACTAGTGTGATGCTGGGTAAGGTTTGACCCACAAAACTTTCCATCTGCTCGAGTGAGTCAAGCCTTGGGCCGTTATTTTCTCTGTGAAGGATTATTGGTTTGAACTCGCTAGTGTGGTTGGAGTCCAAGAGGTGCTTGGCTAAGTGTGAGGTGTGGTTGTTGTTAATAAAACATAAATGATGTTCCTTGGCCCTGATGTTGAAATTCCGTCCAGTTTTTCCTATGTAACAAGAGTTGCAGTCATTACATTGAAGTTTATATACTCTGCTGTGTTTTCCGGCACTTATTTTATCTTTTGTACTCCCTAACAGTTTGCCTAATGTGTTTTTACTATATAAGGCAGCTTTCACTTAGTCTTTCGGTAAGTAGTTTTCGGTTCTGGTAGATATACGGCCGAGATACGGGATTCTGTGCCATTTCTTATTATCATCGTTCCCTCTTTGGGTGTAAATAAGGTTGACTGCGAGTCGGTTTAGTTTTGTGTGGTACATTTTAGTGATAAGTTCTTCGGGTTACCCGTTGTTAGATTCAATTTGCTTGATTGGGTTTAACTCCTCCATCCTGTTGGTTTTTGACATTGGGATCATACATAGCCTGTGAAGTGTGGAATGTATTGCAGATAGTCTGTGGGAGATGTGGTGTTGTGAATTGCGGTGTAGTATTTGGTCTGTGTAACAATTTTTCCTGAAAATTGAGAATTCAAATTTCCATACTAGGTCGATGATACATCAGCGGTTCTTACTCCCCAAAACTGACCTTCCCTTTCATTTCTCCCATCCGGATCCCGCAACCCTTTCTCTCCCCCCCCCCCTCCAACGCCCCCTTACGCTCTTTCACCCACTTCAAGTGTATAAATGCCATGTACCATCCTGTAAAATTTGCCAGATGATGATTCGCTGTATCGAAACCGGTCGCAATAAAAATTCTATCCTGTGGATCAGCAAAGATACGACCTAGTTTGCGACTTTGAGTTTGTGTTCTGAGCCGATAATTTGTCTGTATTATGACTGGGAAAAAAGAATTTCAGTATCGCTCCGTCCGTCAATTTCCTTCTGTTAATCTATTCGTTCTGTCAACCCTGTTAACCCAATGTGGGAGAAAAACGTATCCACAGTGCCAGTAATTTATTCACCTGAAAGATGACACCTTTGAGTTAAAACCTAGTTGCAATTAACAACAATTATTTTGGAGTAACCAAGTTCTTACTATTCATCATCAATTGGATACTTCATAAATCAAGAACTTTAGCATAGGAAACGTTATTTCCAATACGGTATTAATAACAATATATATTCTTACCAGTGGTGTATTTCTTTAGACGGTACTCCCTGTATTTTCCTCGATTTTTACTTCATTCCTTGTAGATACTTCGCTCCACTTAATAGATCAAGAACCTGAGAAAAGCCTTCCATCAACAGGATACGCAAAAATGCTCTCACTTGGCCATGCGTCTTGTCCACTCTCCCTTCCTCCCAAGAAACTCCACCACCCCGCTAACCACGCGCCATAACTCAAAGGCGCCATGCTCAGCGGGTCTCTTTCTCTTAAGGGAGGCATTATAAACATTCTACGTACGAAGAAGAGGGTGTGACTCGGGGTGAATGCGAAGGGAAAATGATGAAGTGGGAAAGAGGTGCCACTGAGAGGGACACGTCTGGGAGGAACACTACGACTGGAGACAACACTGCGTGGAGATGGCGTTGGACACGGAAAAGGGTGAAACATGTCTGAACTCCTAGGGATTCGCTAAGTGAATATCAAGAAAAGTTTCTCGGCGAGTTTAAATCTAAAGATTTCACTTCGAGAATAATTGAGGGATCGGGGAGCATAAAAACAGGGAGATTTCTTATAAGAAAGCCTCCACAGCTTGAATAAAAATCAGGTGGACATAATCAAATCAGGACCCAGCAGTACAGAAGCAAGCATAAAGAAAGAAGTGAGGCAAGGATGTGCACTGTCTCCCGTATTATTCAATGTCTACATCGAGAAAGCCATCCAAGAAGTCAAAGAAGAGTCTCCGGGAGTGAATATCCACGGGGAAAAAATGAGCATGCTACGATTCGCCGATGACATAACAGTCATGGCAGAAACAGAAGGAGATTTAAAGAAGACACTAAGATAAATGGAAAGAACAATGACCAGATATCTTCTGAAGATCAATAAAAAGAAAACTAAGGTATTGGTAAGCAGTAGGAGAAAGGAAGCTAAGACCAATGTTAAACTAGGAAAACAAAAAATCGAAGAGGGGAAAGAGTTCTGCTACCTGGGAAGCCAATTAAGCAGCGATGGAAGAAGTGAAAGATAAATTGCCTGTAGATTAGCCCAGGCAAGAAGGGAATTTTACCGTAGACAATTATGCTCACAGCTGCAAATACAAGCGTGGAAGTGACAAAACATTACATTAGGACATACATCTGGAGCATTCTACTGTATGGCAGCAAAGCATGGACAATAACAGCAGCAGAGAAGTCCAGGCTGGAAGCAATTAAATGTCGTGCTACCGAAGAATGATGGAGATAAAATGGATCAATCGAGGGACAAACGAAGAAGTCTTAAGAAGAGTGGGAGAGAAGAGACGTCTACTGAAAACCTTAAAAAGCAGACGGGAAAACTTAATAGACCATATCTTAAGACACGATGGCCTGATGAAGACAATCGTCGAGGGAAAAGTGAACGGGAAAAATGGAAAAGGTAGGCCTCGTATGATGTATATGGAGCAAGTTGTGAAGGATGTAAAAGAGAGGAGCTACGTCAATATGAAGAGGTTGGCCGATAGAAGAATTGAGTGGAGGGCTGCGTCAAACCAATCCTAGGATTGTTGACTCATGATGAACATTTATCTACATCTACATTTAACCCTGCAAACCCCCGAAAAAGCGTGTTGCAGACAATATGGTTGGTCACCATCCGTGAAATTGAGAAAAAATGGGTTAGTTAATAACGAAGGATGGAGGGTAACAATGCATTAGAAAAAAATATTCTTCGTTTGGTTGAAGTCTTATATTGTGCTTGGGGAAAAGGATTCCTTGTACTGTCGATTTCTCATTATTTTTAGTTATTTCAGTTCTGCTGGCGTATTTTGGGAGTATAAATGTTCCCGCAACATCAGATTTGAGTTTTTCAGGTAGCTTTAATCTCGCAAACAGCCTTCTAGTTTCCAGAGTGTTCCTGCCAATCTCTTCCATTCACCGAGTGACACTTTCTGTACGTCCATAGTAATGTCATACAACACTCTGATTTCCTTTGACTTCTTTAGTTCTCTAATTATATTTTAATTTCGCATCGAGAATGCATCAAAAATTTGGTTTATAAATTTTCGATGTATTCTCCAGGTATTTCCTACAAATTCGAAATAAAAACTTTCCTCCACATTCCTCCTTCGATACTAATAGAATGAATCATATCCGATACTTTTGGCATACCCTGGTCCAGAGAGCAGTGCTCTGTAGATCAAGATAAATCAAAATGACGAACAAAAATCTGTATGACCAGGATTTGCTGACAGGTCAAAGCACGATAGTGAAAAGACGTATAGATCAATTGAACAGAAAGAGGATTTTCCATTTTGCTCGTTTGAATGCATAAATTCCTAGGTCAACTCAATTTCCAGAAATTTTTAACTACTCCAAATATTATAGTCTTATTTTATCAAGTTCATTGGTATTTTTTCCACCAAATCGATAAATCAAATCTGGTTGTAGGAATTTTCCAACTTTATCTCCGTTTTGATTATTTCTGAATGCATAATGAAAACTTTTGTGATTCCATTCGTTAACTTCCCTCTGATTCTCGTTTATTCTTAAATATTCAGCATTCTATTTGAGGAATCATATTTAATATAGTACCATAAAAATATTTCATAGGGTGTAGGGAACAAATGATGACGAATAAAATCAGAGGTGAGGAAAAAGTTGTTCCACAGATAAATTAGACAGAAAACTCCCATTTAAAATAACTTTAAACCATATTTAAGTTTACTGGCCAAACTTTAGATAAACGGCACTAATACGTGGAATAAAAAAACTTTTATGCAGTAAAGTTGACATATCTTCCGCAGCTGTAGGCATGAGATGTAATAGATTCAGTATTTTGAAGAACGCGATAAACCCTCCACTTCTACCGAAAAAATATAGTAATCAGTCGTTGACGTCGACTTCGAAATATGAAAATTTGATTCGCGGAATATCCAACGGAATCACCAGGCTTCCAAACGTTTGAGTAAAACATTTTTTTGCTCACAATGTACGTCCCGCTTTGTATAGGGCCACAAACCGCCGAGGTTGGGGTTTGTTTATGGAAACCGAATAATTAACCTCTGTTTTCTCGTCCTGTTTTGCTTTCCCATAGCCCTTTCACATATCCATTTGTTCCTCTATTCACGATCAACATCACGTTCCTAAACTAGATTACCCTTTATCGTATACCATGTAGCCTCTGTAACTCTATCCAAGGGTACTATGCGAATATTTTCGTTGAGATCTAAAGGAATTTTTATTTTAGTAGGCCAAAGTTATCCGCTGGAAAACCGCAAGTGATTTCCATGTCAAATAAAGCAATACATGCTTTTATTCTAGATTACCTGTAGCTATGGAAAAAGAGCTAAGGTACTGTTTATTCGGTATGCTTGCCTCCTTTGAATTCATCAGGGGTAATTCTCAAATGTGTAAAGGTAACAGAACTACATAATCCTTGTATAAGGAGCACTGGCGGCTACTAGGAGTTGTGCAAGATTGGCAGATATTTTTCAGGAATATCTGGTGATAAAATCATTACATTTTAGTACAATTCTTCTGACACCTTGTCACCAGAAAATACATTGATTTCTGGAGAAAATTATCACATAACAGAGGTTTAATGTGTTTTTACCTGTCTTTCTAATGTAGAAATGGCACTTAATAAACAAAATATGTAGAAGTAAATATAATACATAGGCTTCAGCATTTGTGAACTTGATTACAAGAACCGTGATTAGGCCGAGGTTAAAATATAGATCGCAAAGGAAATAAATAAAAAACTGATTATAGTTGCTGTAGACGTCATAATGTAAGAAATAGCAGAAGGGTTATTCTCATTGAATATTGTTGGTCATGAAGATTTCTGTATCTTGATAACGTTATTCTCTGCAGGATATTTCTATTTTTATGGTGTCTTTACCTGTTTAGCATATTAGAATTACAGTTATTGAAATTTTAGACACCGCATTGATTCGACTGCTCAATGGATAAACATGGGTCAATTAACATCTTCCTTTCTTGAAGAAAGGAATCTCTTAATGAAATGAGAGCAAAAAAAACGATTATCACGTCGTGTGTTGACCATCTATATGGTTCCTCAGTGTCTCGTTACAAACTGGCTTCCTTGAAATTTTTTTATGCATAAAAATTCAGCCTGCCTTTCTTTGTGCTCGCCAAACTCAAAAAGTAGTCGGTCGATGACTTGAAATTTAACACGTTGCATTCGAATACGCGCGTATTCGAATGCAACGTGTAGAACTCAAAATGTAGCATTTCAAAAACATCCGGAATGGGAAAGATTCTTTAGGCGAACCAAATCATTGTATGGAATGAGTGTACAATGGCCCACAAGAAGTAATTGGAACTATTAGAAAACCATACAATGAAAGACCACGAAATAATCAGGTTCCATTTGGAGCATTGGTGATACTAAACGGTGACTTCAGGAAAACGCTTCCAATTATACCTTACTCACCACCAGCTGATGAACTGCATGCCTGCTTGAAAAATCCAACTTTTGGAGCATAGGCATTAGCATGGATCATAGTAAAAAAATTCATTTATTAACATATATCAGAATTCAGATTCAAACCGATGCAACAGCTGGCACATTTTCAAGAAAACAACTCGAGGTTGGTAACGAATACGTACATAAAAATCCAAAAACAGGAAACATCACCTTCCCATCTAATTTTTGCGACATCGTGAATTCAAAAGAAGAATTAGTAGACAAGGTTTTCCAAAGCATCGAAACAAATTATCGAAATCACACACGGTTTAGTGGAAGAGCCGTTCTAGTGGCTAAAAATGTCGGCATACACGATATGAAAAACATCATCCTCAACAGAATCGCAGGTCAAATAGTGACATACAAATCGATTAACTCCGTGATAGGTATACCAAAGTGAAGTAGTGAATTTTCCAACGGAATTTCATAATTCTCTCGATGTTCCCGGATTACCGCCACAAAGTTATGCAATGGCACACGATTAGGTGTTGAAAATTTGATGAACAATCTAATTGAAGCAACAGTTCTGATTGGATCTCATGAAGGTGGAGATGTACTACTTCCATGAATACCACTCTTTCCCGACTGATATTGCGTTCCAGTTCAAACAACTGCAATTTCCACTACACCTTGCGTTCGCTATGCAATCTTTGCAAGTGTGTGGTTTGAATGAAACTGCATTGATAGATGCTACTTATAGAAATTATGTATAAATTATTCCAATTTTTCCATGTTCAATACTTTTTTTTCTTGTGACTGGTGGAACATTTCTTGTATTTATTTTACGTATGCTATAAGGTTACTTAGTCACTGGTATTCACGTATCCAATTATTTATATAAATCATCCAAGGCTACTTAGTCATTTGATTTCACGCATGCGATGATTTACAGGCCAATTTTTCCACAGCTTAAGCGTTTAGAATTATTTTTTTTTTCAGTTGGATTTACATACTCATGCCAAAATGTATAATTATAATCCTTTGCTGGAGGTGGCAAAGAGGAGGGAGTAAAAGGAAGTATTAAAGAAGGTGAACGACTGCCGACAGATGACCCGTGATGTCGATTCCTCTACACCTCTGGTTTATATAGCGTTTTTGTATGCTCCAACAGCGATGGCTTCGATCTATTGGCAATTCTCCCATGAATCCGGGGATCTGCCATTTCGCCTTTATGGTTGTTAGTGATCCCAAGAAAACGTAATAGACTCACTTCTCATGCATTTTCTGCCCAACAGCAGTTTTATGACTAAACGTGGCGATTCCGGTGAAATTTTATGACACTAAGATGGGGAAAAATAGCTATATGAGTACCATACACTCGGTTCGCGGAAAGTCTCCATAAAAGGTCTGACGTAAGAGAAATATTCTTCATAGGTTCCGCAAAGTACTTTGTCCCCAAGCACGTACACCAAACGCCCCCTTTGTCCAATGGCAATTGAAAAATGAATTGTCTCATGCCGCGCTCCTAAAAGTAGGATTGTAGAAATTGCAAGTTAAACATTGACCTCAGCTACTAAGACAAAAAAAAGACAAAGCATACAGTTGAATAGGAAACAAGGGCAAATTTTTATTCAAAATGGGCATTAATGATTAATAGTAAAGCCAAGCCATTCAGCCTATTCGGCAACACGTCATCCTTGTAATTTGAACCAGGGAGTAGGACCCAAACATATTTTATGACCTAAATCCTCCTATATTTGTATTTTAGCAAGCGGTTGACCATAAAAATGCTTGTAAAACAATCAAAAGTCTACACAGCATCAACGAATACATATATTCTGATGGTTTTTAAGAAAGCATCTAAGTTTTTCATTTTTTCGCCCCCAGAATCACTCAATCCAGCACAAATCGTAATGATGACGGTTACCATTGACAATCTTAATTGAAGTAAATTTTCAATACCCCATTTCAAGCAAAAATCTACTCTGTTACTGCTAACTGTAGGACTGTAAAGCATTCGCTATTACAAGCCTCTCTTCTGATTACACTTGAGAGTGCTGGCATAGTTTTTTTTAGCATGTTTTGATTAATTTAGTGCAATTCCGCGAACATATGACCGATGTATACATGCTATATGCTATTCATAAAGAGCAAAATAATAAAATCGAAGCATGTCAATCCATGAAAAATGTAGAAGTGTAGCCCTAATCTGAGGGACCTTGTTCGTAGCTTCGAAACGATCCTGCAGTTCGTAACTGTCTCACACGCCTGTTATGTATAGAAGAAAATGGAGGAAGAGAACAAAAAAAAAGAATTTTCAACCTAATATTTCATTTTAACGAGATGAATATCCCAACAAAAGACAATACTTTTCTTGGGATGGTAGAATTTGTGTATGTTTTCCACATGTTTCCCGGTAATGTTTAATTACAAATGATAATGTAAACAATGTTTCTACCCTCGGTATGAAAAATGACAAAACTCCGGCATGATACATTCCCATCTCTACAAATTTCCGTGAGTTTTGTTGATACTACGCATTCCAGAATTTCTAGTTGGTTTTATTCAAGTAAAACGAGAAAATTTGGATCCTGAGGCGAAGAGTTCAGGTAGAAAAGGTATGAGATTCGTCCTTGAGAGCAGAAACAAATGATAAAATGGTTAATTAATGGATACTTGGTTAGAGATCTTGGTCTAACGGAGGACTGAAAAAAAAGAGTAAGAAGAGGTGGATGGAAGATGTTTGGATTCTTGGTCGACGGTCGATTCCCTCGGCCGCAGACCGGAAAACCACAAGTGCGGACAGAATGGAACATTTATGCGGCGGAGGGTCCCGAACCCGTGACCACAGGTACAGTGGCGAACGCTAATCCTGGGACTGACCCGTATCAGTTCCCGATATTCTCCGGCAGACTCAATAACCCACTTGAGAGCCTAGCCTTTTTGAAATTGGGGCACTCTAGAAGATTGAATGCATGACACTGCTTTACCATGTGTTGATAACATTTCAACAATGATTTGGGCGTATTGGAGGAGATGATTACGTTGCTACTTACTAAATTAATTGATCACAAATCTTTCGCAGGAAGGGCATTGATTCTGCTAAAAAAATACGAAGGATCATACGAAGAAAAATGACATTAAGGCAAGAAAGAAGGAAGGAAGACGATGGAGCTTAAGTTGGGGAGCCCAGCATAAAAGAGGATAATCCTTCCCTCAAGTAGAAAGAATATTCCATTTGTGGCGGACGAATGAGGCTGCTCAAAAAGGCCAAGAGAAAGAGGGACTCGTGAAACAAAAGAAGAATATGAAGAAAGAATTGAAGGGAGGGCTTGCAGGGAAAAAATAACAGCCTGAGCTGGGGCTAATGAGGAGAATTTGGTGAGCGATATTGAAGTCGGGAGTAAATTTGCTCGACCTTATGGAAAAGTTATGGACGAAAATACGAAAGGTGACTTTAGCAAGCGCCTTATTGCGAAGATAATTTGCTGAGACTGGGAAGAAAAGGTATTTCATGATCTTGAGATACTGAACTTTGAATATGTAATTCGTGCACCGTTCCATATGCTGTAATGTCTTCTAATTATTTTGTATACTTCGTAATCCAAAACGTTTACCTAGTGCTTAGTAGAATTACTAATTCGCTACGGAAAACTACCCTGAGCTATGTCATTTTGAACTTACTGAAGGAATTTAGAAAAAAACACCGTTGCATTTTATACGAGGAGTAATTCCTTACGCAATGAATTCATCGAAGAAGTGTGCTGAATAGCCAGCAAAGAAGATTACCTTTTTTCAGTCATCATTCAAAGCGTTAGAATTTCAACACACTGAACCCTTTTCATGTCTATTAATGCAGATATTTCAAAGCGTATTATCAGCAATAGAGTTAACTCAAAATATACTAATTGATACGCCCAGTGGCAAGCTAAAATTGCTAGCTGTGAACATAATTTATTAAAAAGCATTTGAGACTGTTGGAAGTACAACCAGATAAAATAAAATACTTTCCACCAGTTTCATTAATCTCCTGTAGAATCGCATGAAGCAAAACATTTAAGAACCGTCATGTGTTTAATTTAAGTTATAATTTCAGCAGTACGAATAACCGAGAAAATAAACAAATACCATAGGTTAACGCACAGCCTATATGAATTTATTATTTTTATTTTTAATGTTTGAAACCAAATATGAAATATCAAAGAAGTAAAACGCAACAAAATAACTTGATTTCATCATTCAATGTAGAAAAATCAAGAGAATACTTTTATCAGCAAAAATATTTTATGAATTTCCAGGGCTATTAACAATTTGCATTAACTATTTGTAGGACTAAATTAGCAATTAAGTGTAATTAAATTAATGAGCCTTGAAAATAACAATGATCTCGACCTCTTAAGGAGAATAGGGCAGTGCAGACCTTTCGTCGTTGTCTTAAAGGCATCAGAAGTAGAAATTATAACACCCATACAACAACTCTGTGCTGAGCATAATACGTTGATTTGTTCACTAATAATTATAAACATCATCAATTTATTTGTATAAGGGTTGAATTTTGATTTGCAGGAATCTTTCTTCTGGCGTAATGGATGGCTGGCACTTCCCCATCCCTCTCTGTCGAAAGTATCTTTAGGCCCGACCCTTTTCCCCCCTCCCGTAAATAATTAATGGTCCCTAAACGGCTGAGAGTACCAAGTGTCATCTCCCCGGAGGAATAACAGGTGATTCCTAATTTTCATTCTCATACGCATCCCGATACTTCCTCAAAAATCCTCAAGCTTCCTCGTTAATAATATATTGCTGGCTCCGACATAATAGGGTAGGCTCGATAATTCTAATAAAATTAAGGAGATAGATTGCAGGATGGACAGGTTTAAAATGTAATTTTTTCCACGCACGATTGGACATCAGAAACGTTAGACATCACGTAAATCGGTAATATTTGTAGATGTAATATTCAGAGAGGGTCGATGGTATTTTTTTTTGCTGCATGAGCAAATCAAGGTGTGTCTCGCATGCATTGCTTTTTTTTCATGCATGGGTGTCTATGAAATTGTAGTCGGGTTTCAGGTGGCATGCGTGGGTGTGTCCTGCATGATTGGAATTTGTTATTTTTTCTTCTCTTTTCCCCTAATTACTTTTAAAGGTGTGGTGTTTGTTTTGTGTTGTTCATTTTTGTTCATTTTTGTTTGTTGTGTCATTGTTCCCGGTGTGGATGCACCCCCTGCCACACCCTCGAGGTGGCTTGCAGGGTATGCCGTAGATATAAATAAAGATATAAAACAGAAGTTCATAGAGAAAATGGTGTCAATGAATCACCTACGAATTTACTCACAGCAATATTTGGCCAATGGAAATTTACAACAGTGAACTCATGAGCGTCTTTCAGCTTGAACCAGAGGTTCAAGGGTTTGCTCCCTCTGAGTCGATATGAGAGGGAAGCTGCGCAGACTCAGGTGAGGAAGCGATGGAAGACTGGAGGCGTGAGGGCAGAAACGAAGTGGTGGCGAGGAGTGTACGTGATGACAGGACGTGGGAAAGAGAGAGACAAAAACGCGAGTAATGAGATTAGAGGCCGAGGAGAAGAGGGAGGCGAGAAAATGAAAAGGAACGGAGTTGGAAATATGAGAGGAGGGCACGAGGTGAGAAAAGTGTTGTGAAAGGAACGGTGCAAAGGAGTGAGTGGAGGTGAGGAACATTTCTCGACGACACTCACAATGTGACTCGTCTCTAATCGAAAGGTTAAGGAAGAGAAACTGGTGATTTCGGAAAATATATATTTTTAAGAAGCAACTTTTCAATCTTCCCTTCCTCCAACGTACTAAATTCACGTATCTTAGCCCTCAACCTGAGTTTTCAAAAGAAAAATTATGCAAAAAAAATGAGAGGACAAAAGATTTTTCTTGAGGGGGCGATCGGTAGAAAGAAGAAGCACCCGGAGAAGGGAGTCGTCCTGAGGGAAACGAACGAACATCTTGAGCGTCTCAACGAGAGTAAAAAAAAAATATTCCATTCGGGCTAACCAACGACGGGTTTCATTATGGCCGTGAAAATGGGAGTTCGAGAGAGCTGCTGGGTGAACGGGGAGCAAGTGATCCTCCCTCTCCCCCGAACTAATAATTCCTTCACTCTTTTATTTACTCCGCTCGTCCGCGGTTAGTTTTTACTCCCGTTTCACGTCCTTTATTTTCCCCCTGAGAAGATCAGGGAGGCAAAGAAGGCACGCTTGAATTGTCGTCGGTTGAAGGAGATTCCGCTGTCTACCTCATTAAAGGGACTACTTAACGTATTCATCAAGATACGAGCCGGGAAAGGAATAGAGAAGAAAAAGACGTTTTTATTCGAGTGATAATGGAACCTGGGTCGGATATTAAAAATGTGATTTCAAATAATGACTTCTTAAATGCCTCGCGGTAAAATAGAGAGTGGGGGGAGGAAATATGCAAGCTTATGGGTTGATTAATCCGCGTTGGAATGTAGAGGCAGATGAGTCCTTTCAGGTTTTTTTAAGAGGTAGGTACGTCGTTTTTACTATGGGCTCAAATACTTTTTCGACGTGAACTCTTTCATACTCTAATTAATAACAACCTCTAAAGGATGGATTCACGAGGTGAAAGAAATTTTTCAGTCCTTTGCCAGTAATTAAGTGATAAATTGAAAAATAAAAGTAAAAAATTTCAAAGATAGAGGAAAATACTTATGCATATAGTTGGCAACTTTAATTATATTATTGATAGTACCATCTGGTAACCTCTTATGCCAGGAATGTAATGCTAAAAATTTACAATTTTGAGCTCCTTTTTTAAAAGAAACATTTTAAAATAATAATTCTATGAACTTTTTCTAATATATTTTCTGTTTATCTGTTAGAAAAGATGTATGTTTCCATTAATTGCACATTAACTTTTTTAATGTATTCTAGGTTGCATATTTCATTGGTAGAACTATTATATTGTCTACGATTCAGTATTTGACCTCACTAGAATAGCACTAGAATATTTTCCCCACAAAATTGCAAGCTACGCGAAAGTTTAAATTCATGTCGCTGTCTGATATATCCTGACTGAATGAAATGTACAAATATCTTATGGATTGTAGAATACAATAGCATCTATTCACTTGCACCCGTGAATGAATGAACCTTAAGCTTAAAGTTTTAAGCCTCATGTAATTTTACGCTAAGGTAGACTTGATGTTGTGAGGAATAGAAAAGGTGAGATAAATATGGCAAGGCAATTAAATGTGAATTATACGAGCATCCTTATATTTATCCTTCAGGAAGTGGGAGCAAGATCAGAGAGCCCTGCTCAAAACAGGAGTGAAATAAAAATTGGAATAATGGAGTCAATCGACTGCCTTATATCGTCTTCCATCCAAAGGCTAAAAGAAAAGAGGCAAAGACACAGGGTTCAGTTCAATTATCCACTTAACTTTGATGTCGTAAAATACTACTCTTCAATTTCAAGTGCCCATTAGGACAGCTTTTGAAAGATTTGATTTTAATAATATACTAATTAATAATTAAACCAAAGCGAAAAAATTATATTTTCGATCGCTTTCTGAGGAAAAAGTATGCGCGTCCGTTTCACGTTGATGAAGAAATTTCAAATTAATTTCATTGTAAGGGGAGAAAAGGGGTTTTGTCGTGCTGTCAAAGAAGAAGATAATTAATTACTGATCAAAAATGTGTTCGAGTGTCAAACATTTTCTTCCATGACCCGCTTGTACCATCCGTTAGATGCATTAAAGAGCCCTTCTGATAGCTCTTCATATACAGCTTTACTGAGGACACGAGTAATTCTCCATTGAATGAACCAGATGGATAAATGAAAGATGATTTGTGGCATTGCAATTCTACTGCGGTGGGTGAGGACCAATGCTCCTGGCATATACATTATGCATGGGAATATAAGGGAATGAATGACCTGAGATTGGTCTTTAAACAAGAAAAGTGTAGATCACTCTATGAAAAACACCTTAGAGAATTGAGTGGCATGATGCATCTAAAACGTATAATATGCAAATAATAAATCATCAATATAAATACAACTCGAGTACAAAGAATATGTGCAGTTATGCTCGCAGACCAAACTAGTCCTTAATAGGCAAAAAAGAAAATATTTTCTAGCTCTATTAAATCAAGAGAAACATTTTTCATGATCTAAAGGAAATATTAAAATTGTAAATTATAGGTATTAGGTTGTATATGGTAGATATGAAAATTTAAGAAAAATGATTTAAATAGTTTATCCCATTTTGTCATCAACTTAATGTTTTGCTTAGCTATTTTTTGTAAGTTATTTCGTAAGTTGTGTAATTTTTCCCAATCGAACCTTTCGATTAGGGATGATTATGACTTTTTGGCTTTCACATCTTTAGCTACGAGCTAAGTATTTTCGTAGCTGTCAGACAATACCAAAATATGTGAACAAATTACTTCACTCTTTTAAGGCTCAGCGGCAAGATTTCCGAGTTTAGAAAACGTAAGTGTAAAGTCATATTGCATGCGTTTTAAAAGAACACGTTTTATGGCTTACTAACATAAAACCTGTGGCTTTTAGCATATAATCTGTGAACATGTTACACTCACAAACTTAGACATCTTACCATTGCTATGCTATTTATGCATTGATTCATGAAAATTGTAACTATAAATTACTCACTCGCGACCTCACGGCACGTAAATGGTACAGTACACTTTATGTAAGCACTCAGCAAGTCTGAATAACCCAATAAATAAGCCTAGAGATAAAATAATTTGTTTTCAAACGCACAACACACGTACGCTACGACACAAACAAACCGCATTCCTTTAAAAATAATTCGAATCGCAAAACAACCGTGGCACACCGATGGTAACACCATCTTTCCCCGAAATTTTTATCTAGAGAAAGCAGCCAGCATTCTCCAAGATCAACAAGAAGATTACGAAGACTGGACGTGCGCTCACTTGGAATCTGAGCATTAGTCCTAAGAAAGGCACCTTAGAAGTTTTCACTAGAACTCCAATAGTTGTTGAAGGCCTACCCTTACTATATGGAAACACCGTCATCTAAACAGACCACCTTACTGGGAGTCAATCTCAACAGACTGTTATCACAGGTTTGTCACGCCAATAAACGAAAAAGAGAAAAGCGAAAGCCGCAGAACCAACCCTCTTATCAGTCTTAAAACATAAGTTTCTACCATCAATTAAATAAATAATCCACATTTACAATGCAGTTAACTGGCATGCTCTCACGTGGGCATACTTAATGTGGCTACGTGGAGTGAAGACACTCCTTAACAAACTCTAGTGTGTAACCAAAATTAGGAAAATAATAAACACCCCGGGTTCATTAGAAACAAGAATCTAAGAAAAGAATTGAAAATTTCTCAGTACACCAGTTCATGAAAGCATCTCTACAAAAATAAAAGGACAGCTTTGCAAGCACTAAAAACGAAATACTCATGAGCGTATGACACTATGATCCCAATGTAAAAATGAGGCATAAAACTCCCAAAGATGACCATTCCATATCCTATGATGAAAATTATGATTAAAATATTATGCCACGCTATGCATGACTCAACCGTGAACTTTATCCCAACTAAAACCACAAAAACTACGTTTTTGTCATCAGAAACTCTTCGAAGCGTTGGCCATAGAAAGCCTAACTCGGTGCAAAGCTCGACAAGACTACATTCAAAAATCGTAAGTTTTCCTTACTATTAGTTAAGAAGTACCCCCTGCCATCAGTCCTTTTTAATGACTCGTAAGGGAAATTTAACGGTGTAATGTTTCCAAATGGCTCTTACAAGAATATGGGAGAAAATATTCAATTATGATGCATTCAGGCCAAAATCGATAAATAACATGAACAGTTCATATACAACCAAAATATCTCCAAGCGCAATACATCTACATTTACATCTACATAATACCTTGAAACCATAAAGGTATGTGGCAGGGGGTGAATTCACACCAAAATTGCATTACATATTAGCATAAAAAGGATTAGTAATAATACTCTTGTCTAAACTTCACAATTTAACTCAATACACGTGGGACGTAGGAATATCTTTGAACGTTCAAAGATACAAGAAAATTAAAGTTTACATATTTCCATATCTGAGCCAAGTAAAATATTTCTACTTCAGGAATTCCTAGGTGAGCTGTGTATGCATGATAATAGCAATGCAAATGATAAGAGTTTGAAGCAACCGTAATGAATATGAATTGAATACTTCAAATGAAATTAGAGGTTTAATTCAAACCTTTATCCCGAATTCCACCAGAGGTGTTAGGAGTTTTATGGTCACTTCTAACACTCTAATCACGGCAAACCAACTCCGCAGAAAAAGAAACAGCCCGTGGTCGTAAGTAAAGAAGATCCGACGTTCTAATTTCGTAGGGAAAATTGTAAAAGCTCCTTGAACTTTACGGATGATTTGGCCAACTTTAATTTTTTTTACCATGAAAATTTGAGCTCATCACCTGGCAGGTTTAATATTCCGGGATTTAAGCATGCTAAAAAAAGAACTGGATTGTTGCTTCCTTGGTGGTTCTGCGCCATCACTAAGGAGGATAAATTTACAAATCAAAAGATCCCACTTTTCTTTGACGTGAACTAATCGTGTAACCGCAATGGTAGCTACCGGAGAATAATATACTGGTGATATCTTTATCTCTCTCGATAACACAGAAAGAAAAACACGAGCCAAATCCACAAAAGGATTTTGTGGATTTGGCTCGTGTTTTTCTTTCTGTGTTATCATGTTTCGCTTCCACTCCATATCGCCTGAATCTTCAGAATTTGTACATCTCTCTCGTTTGGTTTTTCTTCTCGCTGCTCACAGCGGTGTTCGAACGAGGTTGACAATAGTCATTTTGGATCCTCCATTCTCCTTTTGCTTAACCTTACTTTGTATCCTTGCCTAAATCTTCTTTACCCATCTTACCTTTAAGTTTTTCCCTTAAAGTTCCACGTCTGATCAACTATTCCTGACTCCTGTCGAAGTGGTTCGTAGAAAAATGGCTCCATTCCTTCTAAATTTCACTCTCAACGGCTATAACGCCAGCAAAGAGAAAAAAATGACGAAAACAAGTAGCTACTCGCACTGTTGGATTAAAAGTCATGGTGTAAGCCAAGATTAGGACGTAGAATGGAATTGTGGCCAAAACTGAAAATTAAAATGCCCCGGCGATGAGTTCATTTGGAAACTTTACCTTTGCAAAATGAAAATGAGGTATGATGGGAGGCTTGAGAGAAATGTGTACGCATTAGAATAGATACCTTCACGATGTCTAGTAGCTTCCCACATAATGGGGGCGTTTAATCGAAATCGAAATCTCTATTTTGTATACGAAATTATTAGATGAAAACGAAAAATGAATTGCAATGAAAAAATTAATCTTCTAACCAGAACCATTCACTCATAAATCAAAAATCAAAATAAGGAAACGGACAGGCCAACTGAACGAGCTGCGTTAGGGGAACGGAGGAGGGGATATGAGATCTGTCAACCTGAAGAAATCCTGTCGCAACTACTTCCATTGGTAGAGTCAGCTGTGTGTCACATTGTGATAAGGCGAAGGAACTTTGCGGTCTCAGTTGTGATTGGACGAAGTGGATGACGTACAAGTCCTTTGCATGCCCACTTTTCTAAAAGGGTTGAAAACATCTGTTTTTTGCTGATTATAAGAGAACTAATTGAAGAAACGAAGAACGGGATCATATGGTCTTTTCTGTTTCGTTTATGAATCCTTTTCAACGTATCGGGATTTTATACTCTATTATCATCAGAAATGTAGGGAGCTGAGGTTATGTGCAGAACAAGGACACAATATTCATGGATAGCCACCATGACGTGGTGGAAGGATTTAGGTATCCGCTCAGCCTCTAACGTGGCGCTAAAAACAATGAAAATTGCTCCTGGTACGGCTACCCACTCCAAATAGAACAAATAGGTCCACACAGGCACAACAGAAGGCATTTGCCTCTGGCAAGAAACAATTTAACGTTAAAAACACTGTTGGGTACGGAAAAGAGAGGCCACATAAATCGTTAACTCTCCTCACATTATTTAGTTAAGGTGATAATAGATGGAGATAATTCGTCGAAGATCTTTATGATGGACATAATAGATCTTTTGTGAAAATGAATGAATAGAATAAAACGTAAAAAAGACTATTTTAGCCAAATTTTATTCTGTAAAACAATTAAAAAACGCATTGACAACTAAGAAAAACTTATAAAACCACGTGGTTCAAAGGAAGAAGGATTTACGTATTGTTTTCTTCACTCCTTAGTATGCTAATGAGGAGTTATCGAAAAAAATCATATTCACTCCCTTTTGCAAAATCTGCGTATTTTTTGTTGTTTATATTCAACATCATAACAAATTTGAATTTCAAAGAGACTCCATTTTAGTGAAGTAGATGTTCAGGAATCAGGTGAAGGACTGCAAAAGCTACCCGGGTGCAGACAGCGACCATAATTTACTGATGACAAAATGCCATCTAAAATTCAAGAGATTGAAGAAAACAGTAAAGAACATTTAGCAAGCAGAAAAACCAAAGGAGAATCAACATCAGCTGGAATTTCAGAAATCAGTAAAAAATAACATAGGAGAGGACCTGACTGAGAAACCAGTAGAAGTGTGTTGGGAAAACAAATGTGGACTACAGGAAGCAGCCAAAGAAGTTCTTAGAAGAAGAAAAGTTGTCAAGAAGAAACCATGGATCACGGAAGAAGTCTTAGTGCTGATTGAAGAAAGAAGAAAGTACAAGAATGCGAAAACTGAAGAAAGGCAGCTTTGCTACAAAAGAATAAGGAAAGAGGTAAGTCGCAAAGCCAGGAAAGAGTAGAGAAATGTGGATGAAAAATCTGTGCGAAGATATACAAAACAACCTTACCCTTGGAAAGATGGAAGCTGCCTATAGGATAGTGAGGAATCACTTCGAGGAACGGAGCGCAAGATGCAATGTTATAAGGGACAAGAATGGAGAACCTTTGATTGGAAATGAAGACAAAGGGAATAGATGGAAAGAATATCTGGAGGAGTTATACAACGGGAACGACCTCAGTACGAAAGTGATTTAAGAGGAAACCAAAGTCGAGAAGAATGATATGGGAGCATCAACATTGAGATCGGAATTCGACGCAGAGTAAGGGACCTTCTGATGAATAAGGTTTCTGGAATTGATGATATACCCGCAGAACTGATAAGGAATGCGGGAGAGAGGACATTGGCCCATCTTTACAAGGTCATCTGCGACATGTACTCAACAGGAGAAATGCCCCGGGACTTCGAGAAATAAAACATCATCATTTCTATTCCCAAAAAGAAGAGAGCAGAGAAATGCAAAAATTTTAGGAATGTAAGCGTGACGACACATGCATCGAAGATATTGACAAGGATCATCTCAATTCGGATTCGGGTAAGGTAAGGGTACAAGAGTAGCAATATTGGCCCTGAAACTGCTCATAGATAAGAGAATGGAGAAGAATAAACCTACATTCATTGCATTTGTGGATTTAGAGAAGGCTTTTGACAACGTAGATTGGGATTCAATGCTTGGAATTCTGAAGGGAATTGGAGTGTCCTACATTGACCCAAGAATTATACATAGTCCTTACAAAAACCAAGCAGCTGTGATGAAATCTGGACCCCGCTCTGAAGAATCAAAAATAAGGAAAGGAGTTAGATAAGGCTGTTCAAAGTCTCCCGTAATTTGTAATGCTTGCATCGAGAGAGCCATCAATGAAATCAAGGAAAAGTGTTCTGGAGTGACTATACACGGAGAAACAAGCAGTATGCTACGATTCGCTGATGACATAGCTCTCAGAGCAGAGAGAGAGGAGCTGAATACGATGCTAACAACCATTAGAAAGGACAATGGCCATACATCAGCTGAAGATCAATAAGAAGAAAACTAAGATATTGGTGTGCAGCAAAAGAGAAGAGGCCAAAACCAACGTTATACTAGGAAAACAGAAACTGGAAGAGGTGAAGGAGTTCTGTTACCTGGGAAGCAGAGAACCGACGATGGACAAAGCAAGAAAGAGATAGTGAGTAGAATAGCCCAGAAAAAGAGGGCATTCTGTCAAAAGAAGAATCTCCTTACAGCTGGAAATACTATCGTAGAAGTAAGGAAACAGTTCATCAGAACATACATCTGGAGCAAGTTTCTTTACGGCAGTGAGGAATGGACGATGACAGCACGGAGAAGAAAAGGGTAGAAGCATTCGAAATGTGGTGATACAGAAGAATGTTGAAGATTAAATAGATCGACCGAGTAACGAGGAAGTCCTAAGAAGAGTAGGAGAAAAGAGAAGTCTGCTGACCACGGTAAAAAGAAGGGATAACTTAATCGGCCATATCTTGAGACACGATGGCCTGATGAAGACTATTGTTGAGGTAAAAGTGAACGGAAAAAATGGAAAAGGCAGGCCTTCTTTGAGTTACATATAACAGGTCGTAAAGGACGTGAAAGAGAGGAACTACGTTAATATGAAGAGGTTGGCCGACAGGAGAATCGAGTGGAGGGCTGCGTCAAACCAATCCTAGGATTGTTGACCCTTGATGATGATGATGATCAAAACTGGCGAATTGAATAGGAATTAATTTCAAAAAATTCCATGACCTGCCACAATACCTTGATCTCAGGAAAGAGTATTTTTCGTTCACAGTTCATTTCCTCTAGATTCATGAAGACACATGAAATACTATAAAATTCGACGCCTCATAAGTAGAACTCGGAAAAAAATTCTTTTGAATATTCGCAAAAGTGGGACTTGAATGGTGTTTGGTTTATTTGTTTTCCCGCTACGATTCACCATTTTGCCGCTGGCAGCGCTGCCATAAGCCCTAGGAGTGAGCTGATCACCGCAGCAACGACATTTTGGAAGAAAGGCTGCGCTTACTGGCTCTTTCGCTTCAGCCGCGCACCAACGTTATCCTCCCTCGTTCAAGACAAATTGACAAGATATTGCAAGACGTATTCATTGTATTGTCAAGGGAAATTAAATCCCTATTCTTCAAGTTTCTTTCATTCTTTAAATACGCTGGCGTGTAAGACCTGCATTCGCAAAAAATGGTTTTAAATACAAATCTTCACCAATCTCATTAAATAAAACAGTTTTTAAGGACTTGTTTAGAGACTTTTTGGGTCTTTTTGTCATGGTCTATCGATCATCATAGACATTTAACATTTTCCAAAAACCCTCTGTAAAAGAAGTGGCTACGTTGAGGTATACCCCTATGACAACCTGTGAAGTTGAGAGATCATTTTCGATTTAAAAACTTATTTTGAACGACCGTCTCACAACATTCACTATGGAAAACATGGAAAAATATCTTGACGCGTCTTCGATGCAGTGAAACTTGAAGTGAATAGAAGACGGTAAATATTTTTCCTATATTTTATAAGACGCAATAAAATATAACATCTGTTATCTAAAACTTATATTTTAACTTTATTATTTACTTCCCAAAATAAATATAGGCATTTATCACCTACAAACATAATAGGTATTGACATTTTTCTTCCACAATTTCTGGTATCCAACGAAGTGTTATTCAGAATTAAAACAAATATATTGTAAACTATGGTTCTCCCTTCTTAAAGTCCATATAACAACCCTAAAACCCATAAAAACCCGCATCTCTTGGCTCTTTTTTTAATAATGAAGCAAAATTCACAACTTTCTCAGAAAATACCTCAGACTTTTGAGAGACTTTTTTTTAATATTTGTGACTCTTTAAGCATTTTTTTTCCAAATTTGAGGACTTTTTCCGCACTCTACTCACAATTCCCTATAGACCGTATAACAAATTTAAAAAATTGGACTAAAAAATCTTGTGAAAATAATGTTTTGGAGCCGCAGCCTAATTGTCTCTACGCCCTTAACGTACACTTTCAAACAAGAAATAGCCGCTTTTCTTCAAAATGTTTCCACAGTCATGAAAGAATCACTTATCTGGAGACGCAGTATATATGACCGGATACAATTAAAGATTTGATGTGCTCCGGGTGACATTAAAAAAAAAGAACTTAAAACATCGGACACGAAACAAAGAGAAGCTGAAAGTAAAAGACGGTTATATGGAATGCATCTCAAAAGTCATTGAATCCATTTCGAACTTTAACGAGAATCATTGGACATGGTTCACATTTAAATTCTCATAGACGCTTAATTTTTTCGATGAACCAAGAAACCATATTCGTGATAGAGACTGATGGTGTTCTGAGAACTACGAATACGAGACTAAAGTTTAATTTCCATCGGTGAATTTGACACGGATATCTGCAACTTTCAATGAACTCTAAACAGTTATTGAATGCGTACTTATCAGTCTCATTTACTTGCTACGTTATATTTCTAATCTAAAATATTCCTATGAGGATTTGAGGCAAGAGATGAGTGGGAGAGAGGGGGTCAATGATCTAGAAGCATCCCCTTTGAATGTCCACCAACGCGCGCGACTGATGCCATGAATCACTATTCCACGCTCCCAAAGGTCCGTCGATACTAAGCTCGCGAAAATGTGATTTATGGAACCCTCCAAACCTCCTCCTCCACTTCATGCTCGCTGTCCTCATGACTTCATAAATCTTCACGCCCCCTCTCCTCCCTTGCCCCTGTTGACCAGCTCTGCAAAGCAGTGTGATTACGCCTTGCTCCCAACTGTTTGCCCCGAGAGGGCTGGGAGAAGGGTAATGCATAATGAAACAGCTAGTTCACGACCACTTAAGAAGACGCAAATCCAAGGACCACCAGATCAATTTCAGACCCTTTGTAGAGTCCAATACAGAGGTGGAAATCTTGTAACTGAAGGGTAACGAGGCAAAGAGAACTTCATATGCTGGTAGTTTACCGAAAATAACCAAGGTTATCGATTACAAACTGAACGTTAAAATCGGTGGCTCTTGACCAGAAGTGCGCGTGCCCCTGCTTCCGTTACACTTTACTCCAGAGAATGAGAGATGATACCATAATAATGAATAATTTATCATGTAATTGCAGTTACCAGTTAGAAATGATTATTTTATATATAGTTTTTGGAATTGATTTTACTACGCTTATCATGCAAATATATATTATTGTTAAGTGAATCGCATCTGTAATAGACAAGTGAGTCCAATTTTCCTTCCCCATAGTGGATTAAAATTATGGGATGTTTCTTCGATGGGGTGAGAGATGACTTTATGAGAATTCGACGGGGGTCATCAGCTCAAAAGGTTATGAACCTCTGCTATAAATTTTCGTAAAATCTCCATTTATATTTCTGTTGAAACAAATTTGGTAAGTTATCTACCTTTTCCATGCCATTATAAAGTGACAAATATAATTATCCATGCATATATTACGTCTTGCAGATTTTTTTAAGTTTTATAACATCTCTCTCCCTGACGACGTTCCGTGACAATAAAAGTTAAAATTTTCGACAACGCAAAATTAAAAGTGATAATACAGACATTCCAAATTCCTAATTTATTTATTCGTTTTATAATTAATTCACTAATTATATCTTGTATTCTCATTGACATTTAACAGGAAATGAATTTGTGATGCGTTTCTCTTCCGGCGTATAAGTAAAATACTGGATGAGGTCGGCCCACGCCAACCAGAGCGACTTTCGGATCTGCACTGAACTTATTAAGTTGAAATGAAGTGGTTTCACGCTGGATAATGATGTATCACGGCACCAACGCTTCAGAGACTATGCCAGCTATACCTTCCACTAGGTAGTTGAAGAGAGGCATAGCCATTAAAATATTGGTGCCATTAAACGGCATCACCCGCCGGATACCACAGAAGGCTTCATTTTCAGCATTTGTCAAGAAAATCTGGTTTCCTTAAACATAAGTGCTATCTAATATTTCACTGGGTGAAAATTTATGTCATTATTATGAAAGTGCCAATCTCAACACCAATATGATTAGTGAGCTGATGGGTGAGTGTATGATAGGCAATTAATGAATGATGTTAACTCTAATTTAGCGTGAGGATAAAGTATCGTGTGGACCTAATTATTAATATTTTGGAAACCCCTGCTTAAACATCCTCGGAGAAGAAAAGTTACTCCGATAAGAATATTTTCCTATTACTTTGACCATATTAATGAATTATACTAGAAAATTTAGATGAATGAAAATTTGGATAAATCCACTGGCTGCAATAAAAAAATATGCCTGATTCGAAGAGTTGAAGATATTGTTGTTGACGTATTCACTATCACCAGGCTTAGCGATTTTCACATCAAAGATATCAGTACTGAGAGACATCATGTAACATAACCAAGTTGAATGTTAATATTTTTCTATAAAAATTATTAGTAGAAAACGCCTAAATTTTTTAACTTTCTTAACTAAATTTTTAATTTTATTTCACGTAAATTTACTTTTTCGATGGCCATTTTGTCAAGCAAATCACGTAATATAGTCACCTGTACCATTCTCGTATTGAACTTAGAAATGAATTCGATACATTACTTCCTGAGCTTCTTCTAATTAAGCATAAACTAATATTACTCTAAGACATCGTCTATGGTGCTTAAAGGCAGACATATCGTTCCGCTACTTTTTTTCTGCACTAAAACTAACGTCGGCTATTTAGGACTGCATAAACACAACTTCAAACATTGGATATCTATATCTCACCCTCAAAACAGCAGAGCATTTTTTGGCAAATCGCGATCACGTTCCATAACACTCGTTGCTGATCCGGTGTTACTCATTTTCATCATTTCTGAGACTCAAATAGGCCATAAATTGGGTATATCATCGTCTTTGTTCACCAACAATCTACTTTTAATTCCGTGTGCTTTTCCTAATTTCATGTGGAACAAATGGCTCAACTAATCTAGCGGGTTTATTCTTATCTGAAAACTAGATTAATTTGACCCAGGTGAATTCTCCTAGCCTATATGTCAAGTTAGGACCTGAAAACTTCCGTATTCGGCTTTTTCTTGAGTTCTGGAATGGATATGAGGAGGTATGTTTTATACTTATAGTTTGGTTCGATTCAATTTTCAAAAGTGCTTTTCTTCTCGCCCGTTTATCTCTGGGTGCGAGCTTCAGTCCTTCAGGAGAAAGATACAAAATCCCCTCTTAATCTTCTTATATTTTAGCAAAACGATCAGAATTATTAGTTCGAGAGGAATTCATTCCAATTGAACAAGAAAACCCCTTTCTTTATCCACATTACTTTTATCCCAGAGACTAGGATCATTGCATTACGAAAGAGAACTCAACTGTTTGATTTTACATATCTCCCTGTATACCACCCATCCTGCAAAGCTCATAAGTGCCCCTATTTTATTTAGGTTTCTGATGGATGAATCAAAGAGGGCATTCTATCAAAAGAAGAATCTACTTACAGCAGGAAATACAAGCATAGAAGTAAGGAAACAGTTCATCAGAACATACATCTGGAGCATGTTTCTTTACGGCAGTGAGGCATGGACGATGACAGGAGCGGAGAAGAAAAGGGTAGAAGCATTTGAAATGTGGTTCTACAGAAGAATGCTGAAGATTAATGGATCGATCGAGTAAGTAACGAGGAAGTCCTAAGAAGAGTAGGAGAAAAGAGAAGTCTGCTGAAAACTGTAAAAAGAATAAGGGGAAACATAATCGGCCATATCTTGAGACACGATGGCCTGATGAAGACAATCGTCGAGGGAAAAGTGAACGGGAAGATTGGAAAAGGCACGCCTCGTATGAGATACATGGAACAGGTTGTGAAGGATGTGACAAAGGATAATTACGTCACAATGAAAAGGTTGGCCGATAGAAGAATCGAGTGGAAAGCTGCGTCAAACCATTCCTAGGATTGTTGACCAATGATGATGATGATGGATGAATCACAAAATAAATATTCAGTTGATAAGTCTAGGCAAAGAAGTCATTCTACCAAAACAATAATCTTCATAAGAGTGAAAATACAAGCGTGGAAATAAGGAGAAAATTCAGCAGTGCATACATCTGGAGCAGGCTTCTCTTTTGACGGTGAGGTATGGACAACAACTTGCGATAGAGAAGTCAAGACTCTTAAGCATTAGAAATGTGTTATTACAGAAGATTAATGAAGGAAAAAAAGATCGACCGAGTAACAAAGACGTGCCGAGAAGAGTACAAGGAAAAATATTCTGAAAAAAACTTGAACGAGAAGATGGGACAACCTAACCGCACACTCTTGAGGCATGATGGTCTGATAAATACAGTCATCTGAGGAAAATTGAATTGGGATGAAAGACATTGAATGAAAATTTAGAGAAAATAGTGAGCGATGTTAAAGAAAAGACTTACGCAAAAATGAGAATAGCCGATAGGAAAATTGAGTGAGAAGCTTGTGATAATCACTTTTCACTCTCACCCTTTCGTATAGCACACTGAATCATGATTACGCCAAGCTTCGCTATCTCCATCAATATCACCATCTCATCCTTCTTTATTCAATCTTTGGAAGGCAGAGCGGCATTTATGAGGCGGAAACGAGGCAGGTGAAAATGTATGCTAAACAAATTTAGAAATATTCAAAGTGGCAGAAAAAACTGCATTTTGAGCTTTAAAACATAATATCAGATATTTTTAGATTGTTTAGGGAAAATCGGAGATGAAATGCTTTTTTAATAACTTTGGAGGAACATGGCTCAGATAAATTACTGAAAATTTCGCTTGAAAAATTCTTTTTTTTAGTAACCATTCTACCTGAAGACGGCTTCTAAAAACTGATTAAACTTGCTCCCTGTTTTAAATAGCTCGGATGTAAACACTGAGTTGTGCTAATTTGAGTTCGAAAATATCCCATAGAATTTTATTTTCCTCCTAAGATTCTAGCCTTAAAATGGCAATACGTGGAAAAAATGCCTTATCATTGTCATTTTTATTCCAACAAGGGTTGCTGCAAAATAGTGTACGATCCAAAAATTCTTTTGAGTTTCCCATAGTGTATAAGATGGAGATACTTCAAATACCTGAGAAGTAATCTGAAAATCAGGTTTGATTGTGAAGATTTTCTTAGGGTGTCGAAAATCAAGGGTAGAAAATAATTAAGGTCAAATTGCAGCAACAGCCATGTGACAGAACAATTAGATTTCGTTTTTAATCGGTGATTATCGGTTGATTATTTTGGAAATGAAAATCGCTCTGGTTGTGTACTGATTAAACGCAAATATAATTTGCAATCGTGGAGATATATAAACCCTAACTGTATTACCGGGATCCCCCCTTACAGCTAATCAGTACAGAGTTTGCTCCATTACTGTGTCCTTGTTATTACTTTTGTATTTGTGAATACGTATCTATTCAGCAGTCAGTGATCAAAACTTCCCTCTCATTTGGGAGTCGTAGAGAATTCCTCATTTCCGAAAGTAAATACAACTTGATTATTGCAAGATGAAGTATATTTTGGGGGAAAACACCCTCATTAGAGCCACAATCTTCAGTCCTATTCAGCGATAATGAATGTTTGTTCAGTTCCTAGTCCCTGTCTATGACTTCAAATTTCGGAAGGTCAATATTCATGACGTTATCACTTCCCCTGATTAGATGCACCGTCAACTTGGCAAATGTGGGCTATAAAAAAGCGGTATTTGATCAGGAGAAATCTCTGCTGTACAAATTTAAACGTGAACGCTTATGTATTCAGCGGAGGAACTTCTCATTAAGTTAACTCTCAATACGCATTATTTACGAGCACACAATATCAGTGAGTTATAATTGCAATTGACTAAGTTAATGAAGCAAATAGGAAAAAAATTATGACCTTATCATTGACAGTGAATTAAGCTTTAAATAATTTCCTCCGGCAATCAACAGTGGAAGCTAAGAGCTCACTTTTTGACCAGCGAGTGACATTCCACATGTTATAATGTCCTTTCGTCATATCTCCTAGAACAGTGATATTTTAATTTCCCCGCTGCGCTTTTTACACAAAATATTAAATAATTCCAATAAAAACTATTTTTAGCATTAAAGCTTGTCATTTTCACTAGCGATATACTCAATTTGTTACATCAACAACGGCAATGACAGCAGCGTAATAATTTCGTCCCCCAGAGGTATGCAATTGATTATGTTGCATCTATATTTCACCTTGTGGCCGCACTGGTTGGTGGCAGGGGTTTTATATTTGCACTTACTCTAATCCCTTGATCAAACCTTTTTTTCAGACCCTACTGAAAAGCGTAGGAGGTATTTTAGTTGTTTTTCAGGTCCAAACAAAATCTTGATATCCTTCTGAATTCATCGTATATTGCGTAAAAATTACCTACTCTTTTAATCTTGCTCTAATTAGGGAAGGTTTTGGTGCAGTATCTATTCTCGATAAAATTTACTAAACGGCTCATTTCCATTTACCACTTCGTAATGTAATGCGTCCCAGCCAAACTAAAACGTGTTATCTTTTCCTCACTCCATTCCATACATCTCCGCCTAAATAATATTATCATGGGAATAATAGGGGTATTTTATTACAGAAGAGGGTTTTTGAATAGGGTTCCAGGTACATGCATGCGGAGGTACACGAAATATGGCACTGCTCCTTTGCTAGGCTTGTTTAGAATGTATCGCAATCCCATAGGATCCGCACGAGGAAGGATCAAAGAATTAGAGAGAATTTTAAGTGTGAAGAATATCAGCAGGATTTGTAAAATTTTTCATCGGTTCTGATGAAAAATTTTACAAACAAGGTCACCATTATAACAAAAAAATTTGGTTTTGAAACGCGTACAATAAATTAGTGTTACGATCTGAAGAACTAGGATGGAATCTCCAACGTAGGTTTAATTTACACTAATTTATTGTAACTGTTTTTCGATAATGTCAGAAATTTATTAAGAACACTCGCGTATTATCTTACAATTAAACAAACAGGCAACAGATGTCGCCTTAACGAAGACACCGGTTAGAGGATAAAATTATGTGTGAAAATGAAATGTGTGAAAATAGCCCAATATTTTCTTACCTAGTAATCACTGCTTTCAAATTGGGTTAAGATAGAACAAGGAAATATTCCCACAAGAAAGTTCACAACTACCACTTATATATGAAATGGTAATCAATCCGAATATTCAAGCATCGAGATACCTTACTTCAAGATATTCGGCTGGAGAATTTCTTGGAATGAAAGTAATAGTTATGAAATAGTATTGAGTGATGATATTCTCAGCACATTTTCTTAACAAGGTATGCTGCAAATTCATGGACGTAAAACTTCTAATTAGGCATCAAGATATTGACGATGATAAATTGAACACAATAATGAATGTTCGCAATAAATAAATTTGTTTATGAAAGTTTGACAACATTGTAAAAGACTAAATGGAAGTGATTATATCCTCTAAGTACAATAATAATGCCGATATGGCAAAACAAGGCATTTTGGCTAGGAAGCAGAGATATGCTGAAAATTAAAGGCAAAACCAAACGCCGAACTTTGAAGTATTCTGTCATTAATGCCTTCGGTGAGTATCACAGAGAGCCGTAGCAGAATATTCCCTTTCACAAATAACTCTCTTGTTCCCCAGGGAGAAGTTACATTACAAGATTGAAATGTTAGAATCGGCATCAAAGTAAAGCAATTATAGCAATATTGAGCACAAATGCTTTCCAATGAATGAAAGAAAGTTCGAAAGGAATAAACAGGCATTTTGTTCGGCCTGATGGAGGGAATCACGGTTAAGTAAGTTTAGAATAGAGATTCGATGTCTACGTTATTTGGATGGGATGAAAAGAGGTAGGAAAAATGTTAAGCAAAAGTACTATGCCGTCGGAAAGTGGCATGTAAAAGGGCTGAAGGAAAGTAGAACCATTGTTGTATATATTCTAAACTAGAGTTAACCGATAGAACAATAATTACTAAAAAGACATTGATGAATGTGAGTAACAGTTTGCTCATTTTTAAACGATATAACTTCAAAAAAAACAGTATATTATCAACAAGTAATAAATAGTTTGGTGAAAAAACTATTTCTACACATTCATCACAACATGGATAACAGAGCACCCCCTCATATTACAGAACACATTACGAAATAATAAATTTGATAGAGAAAAGAGACGTCTTTTGAAAACCTAAAAGAAGACGGGACAATTTAAACGGTCGTGTAATGAGGCATGATGGCCTAATTAAGAAAATCTTGTAAATACAAGTGAATGCAAATAATGGCAAAGGATGCCCTCGTATGTCATAAGTGTTGCAACTAATGAAGATTGTGAAAAAGAATAAATAATTACATAAATAATAAGAGGTTAGCTAATAGGAATCAAATAAGAAAAAGGAATTAGGATAATCAAGCGGAAAGCTTCGTGAAACCAATCTAATTGAGTAATAATGATAAAAATTTGATTTTGAAACTTACCATTGTTGAGGTTCCGTGCTGCTACAAGATGATCTGGAGGATGCGTAACTAGAAACCCTGTAAAAAAGGACGAGTTTTACTTACAAAAAGAGTCATATCCTCCCATTTATATCAATCACGTGATCATCACATAAAGTATGATATTATTTTTTGGTGAGTTAGCCAATAAATATCCTCAGACTGTCGAATAAACTGTCAAAATCAAAAAATGAACATTCCGGATTCTCCAATGAGGAACTTAGCGATAAAAACAGTGGCAATTCTTGTAAATTCATGATTTTTATCCGCGTACACTCAATTATCTGTGCTACCTATTAAATTACTAATTCTCTTTCTTTGAATTATTGCAACTATTCTAACCGCAATTTATGCACTCTTCCTGCTCCTAAATCTCCTTCATTTCATTTATTTCATCGTACATAGGTTACGTTTCTTCCGTTTCCTTTGCGTTTCATACCGTAATTACCCGACCCTTCCCCTAAAGCAATCCCTTAGATTCAACCTGCCATTATTTTTTCTCAAACCTATAGCATAAGCAAGCTAAAATTCACGTTCCACTCACATTCAGCAATTCCGAAGTACCTACCTATTTTTTTCTACGATTATGCCATCCCCACAAGTGTACCTTTCCTATTCCATGCTTTTCTTTAAATTCTCCGGGAGACAAAAAAATAACACTTACACGGTGTGCGGTAGTGTTAAAAACACAGAGTTATAAGATTATCCATGTCTGACAAAATACCAAGATTTGATCATACATTCTATTTTACTTGAATGCAGACAATTATAATATAAAATTTTTAAAATAAACTAGAGATAATCTAGGGTCTGAGTAAAAAAAACAAATTTTATGATATGCAGCGAAAAATCAGGCAATAAAACCAATTGGAAGCGAAACCCGGACGAAATTGGGGAGTAATATTATTTGTAAAGCGGAAATACCAGTAATGGATAACACAAAAAGAAATAAGCAGAATTTTTCAGGCTAAATGAATGTAGAACTAAAATATAAATATTTTATAACAGATGGAAATACAAGGCAGTGACTTGGAAAAAGCTTGATAGAAGCACATGTCTAGAATAATCCTCTTTATAGCAGTAAGACATGGTTAATAGAACCCCCATAAGGAGACAAGTTGGGAAGAATTTGAAAGATATGCTTAACAATGGGTTGTTCTAAAAAGCACCAAAGAGATACTGAGACTACTGGGTGAGAAATGAAAGTATCTAAGTAACAGTTCTGAAATGAATAACAAGAGAAATAAGAATAGAAAGAGGGGCATGTGAAGACAACGGTTAAGCTTTAAACGAGTTCAATTATATATTATGCTAAAAATTAGATTTTAGTACGAATGGGTTTGGTAAACACAATATAGTAAATATCTGCACGAAAAAACCCTCAGGACAGATGAAAATTGATAATGAATTAGAATATAATATTGTTATTCAAACTACTCGGCCCCTACCTTAATTGTGACAATTGGCGTACGTATCTACTATGAAGATAAATATCACTTTCAAAAATATAATTGAAGGACGTTAATGACACAATCACCGCTTGCTTTCCCCTCACTCAGCATTGCTCATGACATTACAGTATATTGTCATAATCGAGTCCGAATCAATTACCATCATCGACAGTTGAAATAAATGGATTAAAAAGGACTTGTAGCGTAAAACCAGAGAAAGCATATACATTTGCGAGTAAATGTTGAGAATTTGTGAGTAAAAATTCAACGGTTTCGATAGTTAACAATAGTTAAATAATTCAAATTTTCAAATCAAAATATTAAGTTAATCAAAAGTTAATCATCAATTTCTCTCTCTATTCTTTGAGGCTGATCAGCAGAAAGTACCGATCTACTGATCGATGCTCCTCTTTGCCACGATAAAATGAGCGAGGTAGTTCTAATGGATGTTGACCTTCCCGTCAACGCAACACGCAAGACGGAACCATTGATCAAATGCCTTTGTGTTTATGGCATACGGCGCGGATTAATTTGCGGTCAACCAGAGCAAATGTGTCTCGTTATAATGCGTTAGTCATCGCGGGAAGTTTACTCATCTTTATCCACATGGTATCTTGCAAGCAACCTAGCAAACTTTGCATGCAGGTTCTGTAACCTCACCACACGCATGCACCATCGTCATGTGAGCAATTATTAACGAGTATGCATGAGTATACAAGTGGTGACTACCGTGGAGGTAAGCAATGGGGAATACGCATTAAATTTCTTTTGTCGTTGATTAATGTTGTACTTGGTGCGAAATTTTCTCACCAATTTAATTACAGAAGTCAAAAGTTTTTACGCCAACCACAAATATAATTAAATTCTATTGAAACTTTCCCGAAAATTGACGAAAGTCACGTGACCTGAAATGCCTTCTGTCGTTACTGCACGGTAGAGATTCCTTATTGCTACGGATAAAGACATTCATTTTAGAAGAAAATAAAGCAAATATGTTTTGAGGTGTTTAGCTGTTTCTAAATCGAAGCGATGATTGAAAAAACATTTAAAAATGCACAATCTGACAATTTTCCTTTGGATGACTCCCTTATGGGGGCACCCTTCTTAAAAAAAAACAGTGATTACTTAGCTGAGATTCTTGGGCATTATGTAATTTATGAACGATTTACTCGTCACCATCCATGCTACTCAAATAAAAAATTGAAATGCATTCGTTTATTGCATTAAACATATATGAGATAAATACAGGCGCGTTTACCAAGTATTCATTAAACAACTTAACTCCAATTACAACAGATTAACATCGCCCATAGTGATACCCTGCCGTGACGTCATATGATGACGTCATGGTTCTTAAGCTGCCGATACCGTACAATTTTTAAAGGGTAATATCTTCATATCTTTGTTACAGAAATTAATTCTTCAGCAAAACTTTCGTCAGGCACATTTTAGCTAATACACTTCACATTAAAATAGTTTTTAAAAATTGTGCATGTTCCCCATTATGTTACAGTAATTTTAATTTTTTTCACAGGGGAAACTCCTTTACTGGCCGCGGTAGCCAGATGGGAAACGCTTGACGTCTTAAAGGCCGCGGGATCGAATCCCTCCGCTGGCATGGAAATTCTGCGTCTTATACTCTAATAAGAAATAAGTTTGGTTAAACAGTGTGATACATAGGTATAACCTTATTAATTGGGGTACCTTATTATTCTCCTACAGATCAGCGACATATTTCAAATAGTTTCTGTTCCTCTGCCCCTGATATGAAATAGGTTATATTAAATATTAGTTTCTCTCAATCAGAGGAAGGAAAAACTTAGAAAACAGCACATTAAAGAATTTTCAAACTAAATTTTTAAGTTCTAGTGAAAAATATATTTGAATTATAGGCAATCATCACCATCGAAGAGATTAATGTTTCATTCAAATATAAGTTTCATTACAGAGGTGCACTCGCAAAAACCAAACCATTCATGTCCATAACCTCATCACAAAAATGTCTTACATGATTTTCCCATACGATTCGATGACCTCAGCAAAAAGATACGTTTAAAGTACTGCGTCTCAGACGGTATTCCGATTGAAAGTCTTGGGTAGGTATAGTTTCTTATTTCAAGTGAAACGCTTCAGTGGAGACTTATAACAGCTCGTTGACACGAAATCCTAATCAAATGAGATTACAACGCAGTAACCTAGTACTTAAACCACAAAAATACCGAAGTCTGGGATATATGAAAGAGTATGAGAATGAGGACTGCACATACTTCTCACATTAAAGGCCACGAACTTATCTTTCACGTAGACCAACTCGTGCACAGAACAGAATACACTGTACATGACATATATTTACTCAAAAATTTAGAGAAATTCAGCCACAGAAATTCAATATTTCAGTATTATTATGACCTAAGATCATCATTGGCAAACCTTTCACCAGCAAAGTTGGAATTCCTTGCGTGCCGATCCTTCGAAGCCAAAGTCGAGCAAAAAAAATTAGGAAAACCGTTCCGGCGATAATATCCCTCAGGTTTAACTCGAAAATGGGTCGTCTCAAAATTACCGACTATTGCAAGGCGTGAAAAATAGGCGCAGGGAACACTAAAAACTTCTTCGAATACTTGAAAGAGTTATCACTATCCCGAACGAAATTATGAGATCATTTGACATTAATCATGCTGAGTAAAAATGTAACCATCTAGAATAAAGCTGGCAGGCAACATCGGTGATAAATAAATAATAACTGGTTGGATGAAATATTACAAAAATATGACCCTTGAAAGAAAATAAATCAATTTTTTTAAATAACAAGACGTAAAAAGTAACATTAACGGGTTCTCCACCATCACGGCTAATGATAAAGGTTCTTGTAAATTATTTTCATTATGCGAAAATCGTAATCATTTATTGATTTTCGATTTAGGTACGTATATTAAGCTTTCCCATTGTCAAACTCTATTGTATACTGAATTCGCCATGTACATGTGTACAAGAAACGAGACACTATAAGTTTTAACACCTTCTGTTGAATGTGATTTCAATCAAAATTCAGCCTCCGTTGCCACTAAAATCCTATTCAAAATGATTTTTGTTATCTTCATAGAAACAATGCAAAATAACATTATCAAAATTCATTCCAAAATTGATGGTGATTCATTTTGTTAAGCGGGCAACACATCGTACGTTTTATCGAGAACATTTAACTATAACAAACATCAAATTCAAGTAACTATGCAATCACCTAATACCATGTTGCATATCACTATGTAGCCATTCATACCAGATATTCGCGACCAAATTGAAAATGAAGAACAAACAGTCAAATCTGGGTAGAACTCGCACTACGCAAGTACGCTCTCGTAGAAACATCACATACTTGGGAAGATCTCATCTCGTTCCAAAACACGAAGACGGTTTTAATCCCGGTAAATTAATGGTGGTTATCTCTCAAAGTGATATCCGCGTCACATTCGTAATCCATGTAGGAATCCGGGCGATGTGACACAGCAACAATATTTAACGCTCACAGTATTAGTCTCTGCATTTGTCAATACCCTAACTTAAGAGAGAGGGAACGCAATTTCGGGAAGTGATTTAAAGAACGCTAGATGTGAGCGTGGCCATTTTGAACAAAAAAACTCACCGGTACTTCCGCGGAACAGGTTAATTCAAGGGGGCTTTGCAAGCATACAATTCATACCTTCATGCGCGAACACTTCAAACTGAAATTCACTCGGCATTGAACGATCGATAGCACTCCTAATCCGCCGTCTAATGTGATCACCAAAAATGTACGACAATCAACATCCAACAGAATCAACTCCTCCTTACGTCACACCTACGACACCCTTCCCCCTTTACCGCTCTTCGTGAATTGTTTAACTACTCCCATCCATACCACTTCCTTTTGATTTCACTGATTTTAGGAACGAACTACCTGATGAGCCCCCATTTGGATGGAAAATCTTTCTGCGTTATGAATAAGTACAAGTAAATCTGTTTTCTTTTCCACAACACATCAGGGAGAAGTGGAGTTAGCCGTTCAATTTCATGGTTTAGGTTCAGCATTTCGGTTTTCATTATCTAAATTATATTTTCCGTTCATTTCCATTCATAGTCATCAGTAAACAATCTTGATATCAACCCCTTTGAATTCAGAATTGACTACAGCTTGCGATAAATAAAAATGAGGACTTAACCCTAACATTCTTTTTAGTGAATGATATACCACATTCCCATTGCTGAATCCCATCAACGATTATTACGTTAGATAAGATTTTTTTTGGACATAATTTTATTAATTTCTGAAACTATCAAAGGTGAGGCGAGAAACATCTAATGCTATTAGACCAGCTATTTCAAGCATACCATGGGTAATTTGGTGAAAACAAGGTTGATGGGACTGGAGCAAGTCTTTAACTTCTTCCTATATCCTAAATTTTTTTTAAAGTTTGAAATCATAGAGCTTGTATGTCTATCTACGATCGGATAGGAGGGAATCCAATCAAATTTTTCTAGCAGTTTGAATAGTAGTTTGGAGTTGCTATTTGCTAGTGGTAGGAAAACTTTTGGGGAAAGAGGAAGGATACGGAAAAAATCGGCGTCGGCACGAGCCTGTTCTAAACGGAAGGTGCCAACGGGTATCATAGCCTAACGTCCCCTCCGATGGACGGATAACACAACACCGGAAGTGCTTTCCATGCAGCTATGGAGTAGAAAACCGACATATCGCTGAAAAATCAGCCGTTTCCGGGATGCGAATCCCGAATGAGAGATTCGATTTATAGCAACAACACCACCCTCATCCCTTCGCACCAATAAAGAAACAGTTTACTACGGCTCCAACAATTTCAATCTCCAGCAACTAATTTCTGTGAATGCTGAAAGATTAGCACGACTTTGTACAACTCGTGTCCGATGGTACCAACGCAAACATTCATATCGGCAAAGGACAAAGTGCGCGCATGAGAGAGTGCAGTTCGAATCGATTCCCACTCGCACACTCGAGTAGAACGAGATGGGCAGGGTTTGCCCAGGCAAAAGGAACGATTGAAAAATTCATCGTCATTCGTTCGAGCAAAAAGGTAACTTTGGCCGTGAATCGAATGACTACGGCTGGGCAATTTCGAAAAAAAATATAGGAACTGCGGAAAACATTTAAACTTAATCGCTATATGTAACATTAATGTATTTTCAATAGAAAAAATCTCGACAAATATCCCCTTAACTAAAAATAACTCTTGTGCAACAATGTCTCTCTTTGCTTACATTTATAATATAAAATAACATTTGTGGTCAAAGTGAAACAAAACGATTCCAGAAATAATTGGAAAATCAAAGCTCAAAAACACCTTTCACGCGCTCGTTGGACATAAAAATGGCATTTTTTTTACTGAAGCTCAAATGAGTTTCTCACGTTAACGCATCTATAGGCCATTTGCTTAAAATATTCACTTTACCAACGAAACTAGACAAAAACTCACCCAGGAATATATCTTTATGAAATGAAAGGCATCCATTCCCTTTCTATGAATTCAAATGGATACCTTCCGCACCAATTAAAATACCCATGACGGAGAAGTGGACACCAATCTGTCCCGATATTTCTCTCTGAATCTTTGAATGGCCCCCAGAGAGAGAGAGAGAGAGAGAGATAAGTGAATGACAGAGGTCTATTTCACTATTGCATAAAGTCGGAAAGGTTTCAGTGGCTCCATCACTCAGATGGTGAAAAACGATAGAGTACGTTGGCAGGAATTAGTGTATTGGAAATATGACATCACTGAATCTCACAATGGACAATTTTTTAAATTTTCACAATCAACATAAAAAAAAATAACCTGGCTAAAACGTTGATTCACACACGCACATCTTTACATTTCCATTCAGCATGCACAGTACTCGAGGTGTCTTACTGGACGGGAGCACTAAATTTCGAAAATAAATTTTAAAAAGGTACTGGAGAAACTTGATCAATTTTTAATTTTCATCTACACTAAGTGTGATCCCACTAAATAGGACTTCAGTACAAAAAATAAGTCGGATCAGAGGATTTTTAAATGGAACTTAATGGCATTAACAAAATGATTTTCTCCACACCTTGCGAACAGGTTACGAACAGGTGATAAAATTTAAGAATAAGAGAAATAGGCATGTGATCATTCTTTTGTCATGGGAGATAACTCATAACGAAGGCCATTTACCGTATTAAGGCCCGATGGGTGGAAATTAGTGGGGATATTAGGAATCGGAAAAAAGTTGTAGAGAAACCTGTGGTTGGCCAGACCAAGAGTGCCCCACGATTTTAACGTCCGTCTTCTCGCTCAACTATAAATGCTCTCCACATACCACTCTCACGTAGAAACCGGAATTAAACCAAATTTTTCAACAATTTCCATAATGCCACCACGGGCACCCGGGATGCGAAGCCAAGATTCTCTAACTGTCACGTCAATCCGACCCTCATAAAGTGATCTTGGGATTAAACCTGGGAAAGAACACGAGGAACTCGACCAGGTAAATGCTAACAGAATTGAGATTACTCTAGGTATCAGAACTCCTATGTAAATGCAATCGGCACAGGAAGATGCACTGGTCACCTTACTTTAACGTTGAAATCCAACACACGATTGGGCTTAACTCTAAGAGATAGCTACAACACCAACCGATCATCGTGTAGGTGCTTATTGGTGGTACTGTCACAGAATTATAATAACTGCATCATTTGTAAAAATAAACTCGGAAAATGTTACTCGGCTATTGGAAGAGTTGAGTTGGGAAATCCTTGACGCTAGAAAGGCTGATCACAAGAATAAATTTACTTGAAAAATTCAAATCGCACAAATTTTAATATTACATTGCAGATATATTTCTTTCTAAATCAGCATGACAAACAAGTCACATATTGAAATCAATCAACTGTCAGGCAGAGTCACAAAAGAAATCGTTTTTTTTTCATGCACAACACAGAGCTACAACGTAAGCAAAGCATAATTCTTCCCAGTACTTTGCAGACCATATTTCATTATCAAATAATTTTTTTCGCCTGTACAACTACTTAACGGCTGGTGACCTACCTCCCCCAGCCACACGACTTCACTGATTCTAGCAAAGTAAGATTTATATGTAAATCATAGTGAGCTTTTTAAAGAAAATCAACGCAATCCTATATCAAGAGTTCTATTAATGACATTTTTATGAGCAACATATAGCAAGGTTATAAAATATTTCAGCCTCCTCGGATATGAAAAGCATTATATATTCCGTTCCCATCGGAAATGAGGAAAAATGAGACGAGTCCATATAATTGCTCCGTACAAGGCCGGCAAAAAATAAAAATATACAATTTTGCTACCTGTGTTTTTAAAATATCCCATCTACTTCAATCACACGCTTAATTAAGACTTTCATCATTATTAATGGACACGATTTGATTAGTACCCTTCGAAATAAATTTGCAGCATGTTTAAAATTAATTGCATCTATAACGAAGTCCCGATTGGAAAAAGTGCAGACTATGAACCGGATGATAATTCCTGCACATTAACAATTCAATAATAATGACCAGCATGTTGTGAAAAAATATTTATAAACTCTGTTTTTACAATGGCTAAATAATGAATCGGAGTTCTATTCATCAAAAGAAACTTTTTGAAATAATCAATTGAATTATTTGTTCCGGCAGCACTTCGCTGTCTTATTTTTTGCTGCTCCGTTCAATGACGGTAAGTTCGATAATTGCATTAATTTTAGTAAAATTTATTACCTGCCAAAACAGAAATAAATACTTTTTCAATAAGCAACACCATCCCATTTCAATGGTCGAGAAATATACCTATAAACCTGATATAGCACCTATAATATTTCTGATTTAGGATATGGCATTATTTTGCCATACCATTTCATTCCACGTTCCGTTTTTAACGTACAAAAACAAGATATGCTTTTCCTGGATGCTTTTCAATTGGATATATTTTCTGCATCAGCGATTGCCTTTTATTTCACTTTAAAAATTTCCCCACTTTCAACCCCATGTCCAGAGAATCAGAAAATAGTTTGAAGAGACATCTCGGTGTAATTTTAAAGGCATAATTTCTCTAATCACATAGGTAACTATAATGCTGGAAGTAAACAGATCTCCATTGCTCATCCAACCTCAAAACTTTCAGCTTCATTTGTTATTCAAACGTTCGTCTTTCTTCTTAATTTAGCATTTATTTATTGCCTAGCAGAAAAGTATCCAAACAGAATTATAGGTCTACAAAGGAAAGACAGGAAGAGAAAAGCAGCTGGCTAAATATATTTGCGCTTCAACACTCGTCCGTGTATTCAAAGGCTGTAATTACCATTTTAAAAACGCTGACCGCTCAAGCAAATAGTTTCAGCCATCGAATTAGTTACTCAGTAGACCTCAAATTTTCAATCCGAAATTATTTTTCTATATCTCATATTTTCTGTAATCATCTTCAAATATGCCATAACTATCGTAAATCAGAATGCCTCTACTTCTGCTTCCACACGTAGAATGACATTCCCTTTCCCCTTAGTACTAATACAGTTATATGCGGTGTTTACAAAAATAGCTAACACAAGTGACCCTGCCAATGGCTTATTTCTTTAGTTAGTTCGCTATTCAGCGGAGAGGACCGACAGCTAAGGTCATTTGCGCCATTTAGGATAATTGGGTAATAGTAGGAACATTTCAGGTAATGAAGGAAGGGTGGAGAAAAACCCGGCGTCGGCATTAGCCTACTCTTAACGACAGACGCCAAGGGGGCCACGGGTTAACGTCCCATCCGACGAACAGGCTACTGAACCTGAAATTCCCTCCACTAGGTAGGGCATTTTACTAAATAGGGACCAGTTTGCCACTGAAAAATCCGCTACTGCCAAGAATCGAACCCGGCATGGGAGGTCAGTACTCTAGCCACCACAAAAACACGATCCCCACTTATTCCTTTGATCCCGTCAGTTTTCTCAACAGCGGTTATTGGAATAAGATAACCACTGCATCAACCCAATGTTGTACTCATTCTTGGATGTTTATTCTTGCACAAATACTTACATACAGACATAAGCCACCCGATCAAACCTTTCCGACTGCAACCTTTACTTTTATACCTGGCATCTACTTCGTAACGTGGCTCCTATCCAGTTCCTAGTGCATGGCAATCAATGAAAACCACTACACTCCAGCTAGCCTATTGTTAAAATGATCTTCTATTTAAAACCATGGAGGACCATAAAGAAACAAAATTTAGTTCTTTCACACAATATAAATTTAATAAGACAGATTTCGACAGCACAAAATCTTTTCCAAAAAGGCTAAGTTCACTTGAAGATCGCGCTGTTGTGTTGAATCTGGTCGTATTATTAAACATACTTTACGAGAGAGAAATAATGGTCCTTTCCTTATGAAGAACCGCTTCCATAATATTATCCCGGAAACTACCTTCTTTTTATCACCACTCCTCACCGTAACTCGGAAAATTGTGTCATATGCATTTTCGAAATACCTTGCTCGTATATTTACAGCATTTAGTTATTTATGATGGTCCTAGCCTATTTCGTTTTATTTAAAACTATGCGTCTGAGAATAAATTTTTATCAATATTTTTATTCTTTTCCAGACAAATATTTATTTTTCTAAATGCACCACTGGTATACTGCAACCAGTTTTTCTAGTGTCACGAGCCTTACGACATATTCTTTGATTTAATAAAAACTATGCGTATGAGAATACATTTTTCACATTTTTTCTTTTCCAGACAAATATTTATTTCCCTAAATACCCCAGTGGTATACGACAGCTAGTCTTCGTACCATTACGCACCTTACGACACATTCATCGATTACCTGTCACATGAACATTCACAGTATATACCCAAATGAAAAAGGTCATCCACTTGTTCAATTTTTTCAACATCTGCTTCCACATTGAATTCATCTATTCGATACCGAGTTCAACCAAGTTGCTCAAAATTTCAAAAAAATTTATACTCTCCATTGCCTCTCCCCAACAGTATCCAAGCTGTTTGCTTATAGATAATATTATTGCAATATGAACGTAAAGGTTATAAATAGCAACGATACCGGATAAATATCTTTGCTTAAGTTCAAACAGGCCATCTCTCAGTGATACCACACACTGTGCCTCGTTTTACCATTACATCTCATTCCATTCTCTAAACATTTGAGCAAAACTTTTTCTCATTCATTTTAAAAAGCATAGTTAAAGATTATTGGTATATAAACTTCCTTATTGTCGTAGTTATACAATGATACCTAAATTTTAACCATCCAATAATGAATATTCCAATTATTTAGGACTAAGTAAATATAGTTCACCTTTAGTATTCCTTGTAAATTTCCAGCAAAAAACTTCAAATGCACTATGATTTAAATTACTATATCCTCTATATATTTCTCTTACATGGCAGTACGCCATGAAATTTTGCGGAAAAGTAAACGGTAGTTTTCGTTATTATGGAACTCCCGATGGGAAGTGCTTCATCTCAATATACATAGCACTTAGCACTACCGTGAGGAATACAGATTTCAAGAGAGTTCTCATTCTAGCGTGGGGGAGCAGGGGGAAGAAGGGTTGGTTCCGGATCCCTTTTAAGGAAAGTACAGCCAACGAATTTCGAGGATGGAGTCGTATCGTGGGAATAAATGCAGCGGCAGCCAAAAGGGGCCTCTGCCACAGTGGAGGTTAAGTCGGAACGGGATTCTTGAGATACAAAGCAAACAGTTTGTGTACTCAAGCAGATTCTTTTTTCAAATAAAGGAAGAGGAAAAGAAAAAGAAATAATTCCCCTTCGGGACAACGCCCCTTTCCGGCGGAACGGCGAGCCGCCTTAAAGTGGAAGGGAGCAAGTGTGCCGTTCCAGGATGGAAAGATGTCCTTCAGACTAAAGAGCTAAAACAGCACCCAAGGAATGAGGTGCCCGCAACGAGTGCCTCGCGGGAAAATGAAACTTCTTGGTGTGGTGGCTAGAGTGCTGGCCTCCCATCCCGAGGGCCCGGGTTCGATTCCCGGCAGTAGCGGATTTTTCAGTGGAAAACCGGTCCCCACTTGAGTGGAGGGCATTTCAAGTTCAGTACTCCGTCCGTCGGATGGGACGCTAAACCGTGGTCCCCTTGGCGCCTTTCGTTAAGAGTAGGCTAATGCCGACACCGGGTTTCTCTCCACCCTTCCTCCGTTTGCAGAAAACTCCTACCATTACCCAATTACCCACCTATCCTGAAATGGCGCAAATGACCTCAGCTGTCGGTCGCCTCCCCTCAATAAGCAACCAAATGAAGCTTCTTCCGCATGTTGACACTCCTTGGAACTATGCAGGGTGAGGGAACAAATGAAATCAGAAAATAAACATTTTCAGAAACATCTTCATTATCGCATGTAATATTAAGGTTGATAAGTATGTTGATACTTTAAGTTGATGTTAAGTTGATAAGATATGTAATATTAAGATCAACCTTCGTGATGATGCTCAAGCAGTATGTAGTAATTCGAGGAAGACGACCGACAGCTAAAATGGTCTGCATTATTTAGAATAAAGAGGTGGGTGATTTAGTATAGTTGGAAATATTTCAGGGCACATAAGAGGGGTTGAGAGAAACCCATCGTCCTCATTAGCTTGGTCTTAGCTATAGGAGTTATATGGTTTACGGTTTAATGCCCCACGGACGGAGGAATGAACGTAAAGTGCTCTCCACACAGCAGGTATTGACCGGTATATAAATGATAAATAATGCTCGATTTCCATAATGAGAAAATAATCTCAATAGTATGTTCACACTGCACTTAGCATTTACTGGCCTTGGTTGCAAGGCTTGAGTGTTATCAAAATACTAATGGGAACCTTCAATCGAGTCTTTACATAGAAAAAGAAAGGAGGGGAGAAGTGTTTTTTCTTCTACCTCCTATAGCTTGGGTTGGCAAACGTTTGAGACGGAAGATCAAAAACCTCTCAATAACATGTTCAAAAAGCATCAAAGAGCTATAAAAATATTACATAATAAAGATAATTTAAATGTATATTATTGTATCCCTATCAATCTAGTGATTTCTTAAATTAAAAGCACTATGTAAGTTGATATTAGCAGGTCTTCGATAGTTTGATTTGTCACTTTAATAAATGAAAAAGTTATATTTGAAATATCAATTTTACTTCAGAACAACTCATATAAACTCAAAGAGCCGCACGTGGCTCGCGAGCCGCAGTTGGCCGATCTCTGCTCTTTACCAATCCTCCCATTTTTGTTTTAATATATAAGGACTTGCTTCAACGTGATTTATCACCTTGATCATAGCACTAATCTCATGAACCCATGATCGCCTACTTAATTCATTCAGAAAATAGCTATTCGCGTATTTTATCAATAAAGAGCGTCTTCAGAATTTTTTTTGTGATAGGGGTAGGAGACGAATAGTTAGAATCCATTTGCGACACAACTGTTGGGTGTTTGAATAGATGTTAGAGTTGAGGGAGTGGACGAAAGGCACCAAGGAATCGCCGATTTTACTTTTCATGCGTAGGACGGAGACCTGAACTTTAACTGCTTCCACACGGCACTCGTGTAGGGACGAGAGTAGAAGTGAAAAATCCACCACTTTCAGGATTCGAACCAATGTCCTCAGAATGAGAGGCTACCACACCAATTCAACTTCCAAATGTACATTAGAAATTAATCAATTCCATAGGCACGTAATTTCCCCGCAATAAGATTTTCTACATTATACTGAAATAAATTCTAACATGAACGGAATGGGAAATACGTCTAAACAATATTGAACACGGTGACAAGTTAAATTCTTGAAGCGCAACCAACGGTTAAGGATGGAATAAAATGGTTGAGAACTGACTACATGGATTCATGTTCCATTGAAGAAGCAAAATAACCAGAATCACTGCACTACCACCTTTCATTCAATTAAGAATTCCTCACTCATTAGTTATGTTGATTTTAATGTAAAATTCCTTTTCGCTAGTTTCAACTGTTTCTTGAAGATTAAAGAAATCGGTAGTGATCGGTAGCCCATTGCATTATTCGTCTTGTGAGTGAAATTCCACAACTGGAATATATGAAATTATCCATTCATTAGAAACTATTAACACTATAAAACTTTCCGCATGTATAATTTGATGCTATAATTTATAAAAGCTGTCAAAATTATTATTAAAATTCTAAGTACAATGCTCTAAAGAAAACTTTTTGGCGATGAATTCATCATCACATTTGGGACCAAAACTAACAGGATGAGCTTCAAGTTTCATTGCCCATTGTTTTTAAAGCTGCAACATGTATAAATAAAGAGTCTTCCACAGTAACATAATTACGGACTGAAATATACCGCGATTGCAAAAAAAGTACAAAAACTAGGAATCATGGGAAGGAAATATCGACGAATGTTTTCGATGCAAATATAAGTTTCAATTCGGATCTTGGATTAAGTGCACAGAAGAAGGCGATTGATAAAGGTATTTGAAGCGTAAGTTCATAAGATCAATGATAGAATGAGATGAAATCAGAATATAAATACAACAACAAAATGTGTAGAGTGCACGGCGACTTCCGTGGACGTACGGAATGTGTGACGGAGAAGAAATCTGAGATTTTCAAAACACTATCCGACGACCTGAGGGGATGAGAGGGAAGACAGCCGGGCGTTCGAAGAATACTTCGGAGGGCTACATGTTACACGGCAATACAATTCTTCGAACTTGCCCAAATGGATTTCTCAGGTGGTGGATTCCATGGGGTAAGTGTTTTCTCGAAACAGGCATCAGAAAGCGAAGAGGAACTGGAGAGCATAGACGGAGATAGAGAAAGGTCAAAATGTTCGTAAAAACAGATATTATGCCGGGGAAAAGAAAAGGATTAAGGGTACCGACAAGGAAAAAGGAACGAAGTAGACTCAGAGCATTAGAGTGTTTTGGTCATCGCTGATGCCTACGGTATACTGATCCTTTAGCCTACATGGGAATCCAGATTTTAACAACCCTGTGCTGCGCATGCTAGCCGATAATTCAAAGGGATTTGAAGCAAAGGACTCTTTGAAAACACAAACCTACAAAGCACCATACTTAAAGCGCACTAAAATTTTAATTAAAATCACAGAAGAGAAAAAAGTCATAAAAATTAAAATATTGAAAAAGAAAAGTCTTGAATTCAGAAAACCAAATTTGCGCGTTTTCAACCTTTTTTCTGTGGCCTGAAAATAATGTTTTGGGAAATAGTGTCATATTTCTAATCATGTGAGTCTTTTTCCTTCGTTCAACTTCCCGAATATTAAAATTATCGAATGAAATTTTTTTAAATAGCTTCTTGGCACCATATTATATGGCTCACTTTTAAATATCGTAACATGTATCGATTAAGGTGCTCTAAGTATAGTTACACATGAACTAGAACAAGCGCATTCCAGTTGTTTAGTGAGAGGATGAAGCAACGGTCGTTAACACAGGCTATGTTTTATCAGACATGCTTAAACTGCCATCTAACGTGGACGATAACTCAGCTCCCCAGTTCCCTAAAATTTAAGTCTCATTAAAGACCTGAGACTTTCCATTAGTGGGCATTAATATTAACAACGAAATAGACCAGCGGCCATAGATTCTCACGCCGAAAAAATGTTTGAACAGATATTATCATAAAACCGACGTTTACAGCTCAATGTATGGATCAAACCATCTATTAATACCTAACGGTGTAATCAAAAACATTAATTCAACTAAAGCTACATACATCGATTTTCCTTAATCTAGGCTTCTTTCTAAGGTCATTAACGTAATCAACAAGGTAGAAGTTAGGATAATCATTTGGACGGTGGCATTTTTCTATTTAACTACTTGATTTCAAGTAGAGAAAAGATCGAAATAACAAGCAGCAATGTTTTAATGAGCAAACTTGTGTAAGAGTCTCTGCTCCTCTGAGCCTTCGAGCTTATGATTGGACGAAAATTGGATTGCTTTTAGAAGGAGGATTTCAATAAAATCAACCCATTTTTATTGACGATGAGAGTATCCCCACAAAAGTCGCTCACCAAAAATTTTGGCCCAAAATGCAACATCATAAATTATCACAGTTACGTTAACTTGAAGCAATTCAACTATTATTTCACTTTACTGGAGAAGTACCAATCTTTTTGAAACAGGAACTTACTATCTTCGCCAGTTTTGACGCAGCTATCAATTAATCATTACCGAGCTAAATTCTTTATCTTACCTACATTCTTCTTCATTATATTCTTCATCATTTTACGAGCTATCTCTTTGCCATATTTCCCATTTCCTTTACGATTTTCTTCATGAGAACACCTATTAAGATGCAAGTGATAATATCTAGCTTTTTTCCGAGAATTTATTTGACTTCTCTTTTCCCAAACCTCATAGCTTTTATAGTTCTTTTCTTTTAGTTATTTCTTCTCCAGCTGAGTAATCTTCTTTAGTTACTCAGCCTATCGTTTTTCTTCATGATTCTTCCCTAAATCTTCGTATCACTAACTACGTTCTCGGTGGCGATGGGGTAAATCCCTCGCCTGCCAAGCATAAGGTCGCGGGTTTGAATCGTGGGTTTTTCACCACCCGGGGCTAATGTCCGTACTCCGTTAGTTGTTCAATATAATGTACTTAAAATAAATCCCATTCTCATGAGTCTGGTATTATGAGTCTGGTCTGGTATTAAAAATTCTCATCAGTCTGGTATTTCCTGCGTATCCCATTTATGAGTTCTGATGAAATTTTTCGTTGCCTCCAACTAGTATTTCGAGCAGAAAGGGGATTATTATGGTAGAATTTCCTATTTGCCAGGGCTATCCTTCTCATCATTTTCTTCCTCCTACGTCCAACACTTTCCATTATGCTTAACATGCAAATCATTGGACTCCATAGATGAAAACACCATCTTGTCACATCCATTTTTGACGTAAGTAACTGCGTAAGAGCGTTGCTACCATACGATGATGTAACTACATATTCAACGCGGTAGATGGAGGAAGGGGGGAGTGGATAGAACTGAGAGAGAAAATCTGAGGCATTGGGTGGGCATAGGAATTGAACTGTTGTGTCTGAGATTCCTAGAAGAAATTAAGAAGCTATGGAGCATGCGATAGTAGAAATTTCAAGAATATAAAAAGAAGATGACAGCGATGATTTGGTCGACTTTCAGCGTAGAAAAAACTGGAGGAAAATATAGACATAGTGAAAGATGCTAGGAGCTTTAAAAAAAATCAAGGACGAGATACTAATGAAACTGCCTTATCTGGCCAGAAAATCGTTCATTTTGAAAACTAAGTTCCTCCTCATATAAATATACCTCTTATACGCGAATTACTTCCAATACATTTTAAACCTAAGTATTTTTTATCTACAAAAGGAATATAAATTTCTTTTGAATAAAAAATGAATATAAGTTTCTTTCCCACAATCAAGCTTCTTTTACAAACTGGATTCGTCATATCACTAATGCCATTTGAGTTTATTTGGACTGTTCAACATTAAGGTCTTGGTGTAAATACTCTGAGTGGGTTCGCATGAAAACCCCAAAACCACAGCCTTCGGACATGCGTTATTGATAGTCACGTTAAATTCAGCCCCAGTCCAGCTTAGTAAAGAAGCATTTCATTGTTAGCCTGAAAAATTGTAATGGCATAAGTACGACTCCTCTTTGAAGGTAATACCCGATTCGGAAAATTTTCATTTTGGCACGATCTTTACCAGCTATGGATGCCTTGCCCCTCAGTGTTTGTCATGATAAACATTCCCGTATTTTTCAATGAATTATTTAAATAATTTCACGTACAGAAAATGAAAATGCCTTTGATAACATCGTAACTTGTATTCCAATTGCTAAACACCGGCTATTTCTCCAGCAAATGATTTTTGTTAAGTTTTAGAGCCTTGGAAATGAATAGCGATGGAATGCAATGGCCATGTACTATATGGAATTGGAAGATAGCCGATCAAGGAATAAAAATACATATCTCTCATCACTGTCTCATGTGAAAATTATTTTTATACGCGAAGTTATATATCGATGTTTCAAAGTGCAGATAAAATAAAATATATATAAATACGCTAAAAATATGGAGGAATAAAAGGCATAGAGGGAAAAACTTGAATATATTAGCTATCAGATCACCGACATTTTTATTTTTTTATCACAAAAATTTGAAATTGACACACTTCAGATAAAAAAATTTAAGAAAAGAAAAAACAGCAAAATGACGGCATCCCCATATACCCAATGTTTCTGTTTCCCTTTCCATCTCAATCGTATCACCGACGCGCCTGAATGAGCACTTTCTTGCCCTTCGGAGATCCTTGTACGAGTTTGGATCTTGAGAAGAAGACCTCTACTGTGCATTTCCGAGCCAACTTCCTAAGCACGTATCCTTTTTATGAGACGTCCGAGGTATGTACACACGATCCGAGAAATTTCTCTGGATTATGGGAAGAAGGTAATTCAATTTCAGGAGACTATACGTTTCCCAACGGTGCAAAGTATTGCGAGAGTGCTGTAAATTTTTATGACTATTTCAAGGAACAAAATGCGTAAAAGTGTAACAATCGACAATGATTACGAACGAAACAGAACTTATAACTACTGTAGTAACTTATATCAAGAGGAGAAAAAATTGAAACGAGAAACGAAAGCTTATAAGTACATTCATATCGATGAAAAGAACCTCGGATGCATGATAAACTTATAAAATATCACAGTATATTTTTAACACCAAATTTACATCCATATGGCCTACAAATAGTCACAAAAGTAATGTAGTATTTATTATACGTGCGTGCCCATGCGAATTCTTTATCATGTAAAACAACGGAAATTACAATATCGACTCAACATTTTAATGCTGATTAGTGAACGAAACCTATAAACCGCCTTTCTTTCGTCGACTGTGCTAAACGCGCAATAATGGTGAACACTGAACCAAGTAAAATGACCTCATTGACGTCAATATCTCGGGCAGTAAGTACTTAAGACTATAGACTAGTATGAAAGTAGACGCCAAACACTGAAAGTCTTAGCATTTAGTTAATTTCATTGGATAGTAAGTTTGACTAATAGCTTACGGTTTGTAAGAGCTCCGTTATAACTAGATGAGCACCCTAACCAAAATAATAGAAGAGGAAACATTAAATCTGATACTAGAAGTGGCAAAATCTAGTAGTACTTTAAAAAACGTATCCATTTTAGTATGAAAACAAATACATGTACCTTCCATCTAGCTGCATATGTCCCTATTGTGTATTAGCGCAGTTGCATGTCAATAGTGCATGTTTGGTGATCTTCACCCTCTGCCACACACAATCGTGGAGGTTTAAGGGTAATGTGTATATGTAGGTGTAAACTACCTAGAGATTTTTAAATTCTTTTAAATAATTCATCGCGTCGAAACTCAGGACGTGGTTTAAGGCTTTGAGTGGATCCAGTGGTTTGTGTCAATGACGCCGAAACTCCGTAATTTCTCTTGGAAAGTTTATGTATATAGCTCAGAGGCTAAATGTCTAGATACCAAAATACATTCAGAAAATATGGTAAAATAAATATACAAAAGGGATATGGATAAATAATTATTGGTCTTCCACTGGGTATTGTAACAGATTTTTAATGCCCACTTTCACATTGTACCGCACCCATTCAGGGGACTTAGTTATATTTCCAATCATTTATATTCCTTAAGTTCCACGAACACTTCTACTTCAGTGCTTCTTAGGCTAAACTGCTTCCGAGATAAGAATGCTAATCACGCGTTTGGAGATAGAAGTGATCTCTTGTCCAAAAATTATGGACAGAGGAAACAATGTTGAGCAGGCGGCAGTAGTAGCACAAGAAAAATAGGGCAGAATAATTTTAAAAAATAATTTGATTAAACGAGTTTTGCCGTCCAACTTAGGAAAAAATTCCTTTTGATAAAATATATTCTCCTTTTTTGGTACATTAAAAACGTGACACGAAATTTGTTTTGGGAATCGATACGCCTAAGTAATACACATGGAACGTAATACAGATCTCTCAAAAAATTCCTCACAGAAATGGAATCGCAATAATTCCACTAAGCTCACTGTATTTTAATGCTGAACTAGGGTTTGGGCCGCCACTTAACAGATACCACCCCGCTGTGCTAAATACGAGCAATAACGCCTAAATAGTGTAGTTTAGAACAGTATATAAATACTAATCCTTTTTTATGCATGATATGTAGTGCATGTTTGGTGAGAATTCACCCCCTGCCACACACCTTTATGGTGGCTTGCAGGGTATTATGTAGATGTAGATGTAATGCTGAACACTGAACCAAGTAAAATGACCTCATTGACGTCAATATTTCGGGCAGTAAGTTCTTAGACTCCAGACAAGTATGCTAGTAATTAGTTCATTAATATTTTACCAGTACACATCATCGATTCCATTTCCTGGCTCCCAAAAATAATTAAAACAATCAAAGATGTAGAATCGTATCAAACTCGCAAACTCAGTGCACTTCAAAGAGCACGATAAATAAACTGGGGCTCAGGAAGTTGAAATAAATACGAGCCATGGGATTTTTGAAAGAGAGAACTGAAGGGAACTTGACGGATTTTAGTATCCACTGCAGTAAATAGAGAAGAAGGTCCCATAAAAGCCGAGAGATAGAAGAGGCCCTCAATTTACTTTCTCCAGGCATCCGGGCACTCGTAAATGACGCAGCGAAGAGTACGCTGGTTCTAATTTTACTGTGAGAGGGTTTATGCAAAAAGGGGAATGCGAATGCCTACCACTCTCTCGAGTGGGTTGGAAATGGAATGGAAAAAGCCAAGATACGGACTCTGAATGGCTAAATGTTGGTATCTCGGTGATTCAATATACAATTCAACCAATAAATTTCGACTTGAAGCAGGGTGATGTAAAAGTGAAACTTTGCGAGAGAATCTGTTTGTCATTTTTCTGGGCTATTATTATTTTTTCCCTCCCATTATTCCTTCATTTTTTTCTTGATATACATGTATGAATTTATGGTGCTTTAGACTAGGCAAGGGGTCTAGGCTATGGTTATTCCGACCCTTGTCGAAATTCGTCTTACGTTTGTCTATAGGCATAACTGAAGGACTCCTCCATCATTGGTATTAAATAAGCCGTCTACCATCCAATATACTCGTAATTTCCTTGCCATATCTTTCGCCATGAAAATTATATTATAAATAAAGTGAAAAACTGGCGAAGTTTTTTTTTAATTTATGTGAAATAGTTCATTATAAGCCAAGGAAAATAACTTTTACCGGTATTTTTATACTGAAATCATAGCAATATTTCTGCCTTTCTTACATATTCACATATCATCATAAACTTATCAAATATCGTTGAACTCAAACTTATTTTAGCTTATTTTTTTTCATTTAGCAAACATTTACTATTTTAAAACCTCCAGGCTCCCGATGATATATTCAAATTGATCTCACCATTAAACGACCGTAATCTTACCACTTCTACACGGTGACAGATAATACGTATACCTATGAGTGCCATAGCAATTTCATTAAAATTAGGAATCCAAAGCCATAAATTAATGAGTCCCTGAAATGTGATCACTAATTAATTCAATTTTCTTTCATCATTGAAAGTAAAGCTTCTTTTACGCCAGCTAAGAAAAAACATTTGAAAATTTAAATCAAGGAGAGGGCTTTATTTTGCAGTGATTTCCGAAAGCACCTTTAAAAACTGAAAGTTGTCCTCTATCTCTCCTTTTCTCCCTGAAAATTCCCTTTCACTCTTGGCATACGACCTCTGACAACCACTCCAAGCTTGGAAGAGGGAAATTCAGAATCCAGTCCCTGGCAGGTTGAAGTTTAATGAGAGATTATTCCTCCTGGACCAATCTCTGCTTTTCTCATTGAAATCTTATTTGAATTCACGGTCTTATGCCAACTTCATTAGAGCCGATAGACGTTAAGAAGGCAGAAATAAATATAACATTCAATTGGTCTTCAAAGTAGCGAAGGCATAGGATACGGTGATAAATGTGCACTTATCCATCTCTATGAACTATGTCAACTTAAAGGGGTAGTAATGGCTATTACAGTGTGACTTAAAAAATCAAGATGATTTAGCTGCTTCGCTACTGCCACTGTTCGTATTTTTTCAGATAAACACTAGCAAATTAACTGCTTGCTTTTGCAATGCTAAGCAGCAATTTTCCGAGAGGAATATTCAAAATATGTCATTTGTTTTATCATAATAAAATGCCACCAATCTTAATGTTTATTTGACTACCGCCATACTAGATTCAATCTTTGCAACCCTTATTATCTATAGTCCGTAAACAAGACAGATAAAACCCAATGGAAATACCGACTATTAAGGTCGTATCAAATCAATTCTAGCATTGATGACCTGTGATTATAATAGAATAAATAAATTTCTAACCACCACATACCTTTGGAATTAATCATACAAAGGAATTTAAAATCAAAAAGCAAATGTATTCCCCAAGAGTTACATATCATGTCACCAATACATTAAAACGGTATCACTCTCGAATCTTCGTTCTTTCGAAGGCCAATAATTTACTTCTACAATTCGTTAGTTTTTGATTCCGATTTAATATAGCACCCTCAACTGCACAATCAAAAATTCCTTACTTACTTCCATTAGGTCATCTTGTGTCACCTAAAATATAGTTTGGATTATCATTTCATCAAAAAATGCCTTCTCCTTTGAGTAGTGTTTGTAATTTAAGTACTAATCTCAAACAAAAATCTGGCTGCTCGTTGGTTGACCCTATTTCCCTACAACACATAATATTCCTTATTTGTGATAACAATATTATTTGTCTTTACTGCAATAATATCTCTTATTCTTTAGCACTAATGCCAGCTTTGTTAACGCTCAAGTCAAACGTTCGTAGTGGTAATCATCACTATATTTCTATACCTCATACGACGTCGTTTTTTCTTCCTTATTCAATTACCTTTATTGTATTGTCCACAACAAAAGATAAGAATTTTACGAGGAGGAAGCTCTGTTGACTGGTCTTTCCTTAGACCGTTTTCTGTTCTATTGTACTCAGGAACGTAACTCTACCTAGCCGCCCGCAACTCCAATAGTATTCGCTCCGGAGCTCCAATTATTCCTCGTACCGCCGTTAATCGGCCAGTTGGAAACGTTACCCCTCCCAATCTTTGACTGCCAGTCTACTCGAGTTTCTAATTTCCCTTCATGCTCTTTTCCTCTTTCCCATTCTTTCGCTCTCCAACTACTTTCTCCTCCTGCCTTTGAAAACGACGCAGCATAAGGCTTCAAACTCACTGCTTTGAATTTTCGGCTTGCTTTCTTTTCCTATACCTTTATTCATTCCCTTCCAGACGGTTTCAGCATCGGCCTTCTTCGATTTCCCCCTTTGGTTGAGTTAATTGTAAGCCGATATTACTCGTTTTCCAATTCTCCAATCATCTCAAGTCTTATAGGCGGAGATCTGAAGAACTTGACAGCTACTGGCAGACCAAGCAAATGGACAAACGTAGGAATTACCTCCTTTAATATATCGTGAGAGTCATAATATTTCCTTTGATAATAGTTTATTTACGAGAGAAACTGTGGCTTTCATCCGCAGAAGCTAGTTGAAATGCCTAAATATACTGAGTCATTCGGCTAAAAAATACATTACGTAATAGTACAATCAGTTTCCTACATTTTGAAAAGTTTCTCTCTTACGTCCAAAATTAATTGACAGGAAACTATATTTCATTAAAGGTAGATAACCCTTTTACTTACGGCTGAAATTAAAATTTGTATGAATAGCATCTATGCATAAAACTTTTTTTAGTAATTATCACTCAACTTTGGCGTATCACATTTTTCCTTAATTTAAAATCTTAGGACAGAGTATTTTTTATATCTCCTAGTAGTATTTCGAAAGTTTAAGAAATAATGTGAGGGAAATAAAACTCTCTACCCATAAAGAATGATCAAATTATTCCAACAAGTTCTTGTTACATTTTATAAGTAACTTCGTGAAAAGCATTGAATGAAAGTCAAAAACTCATCTTGAATAAATCAAAACAAATTTCGTTCCCTCTCTACGTTGTTTATTTACAAATACCCTTCTATCATTGCATTAAAAAAAACAATGTTTCTCATAGTCCTCTCCATCCACACTCTTTTTACTCTGCTTCCTCCTAATTTCCTCCAACAACTTCCTTTCTTGCCCGCGAAGCACAACTTTAATTTCAGTGGGGATATAAATATAAATATGGAATTCTGTTTATTCGTCTGAGAATTTTCTTTGCCAATTGAAATAATCAAATAATGGAAAGGGAGGACAAAAGGCAAAATTAATTCCTACGTTCCAATGTAACTTCGTGTATCGCAATTGATGTTTCCTTCTTCACGGCGTCGGATTATCAACGTGTTCTTCTTTGGCGGCAGCGTTTTACGGCCTAGTATTCTTATCTGAACCTCCCCCGCCGCCAGAAGCATCTTCCACCTCTTCCCCCTCGTTTCCTCGATGGCGAATAAATAACTTTCTTAACTCATTTTTCTTCAGCATCTCAACCTACTGTGAGCCCATTACAGAGTTACTATGCCTCCCACGCCGATACCATCTTCATCTTTCTCCGGTTTACTTTTTAAAGTCATTAACTTAACATGGTATGCCTACTTCTTTGAGAGAATTCGTTAAAGAAGCAATATTCAATTACAACTCTGTTGCACAAGACGTCCAACATGAATGCTGCTCGAGCTGGCGATCTTACTGCGTAGTTTTTTCTTTAATCAATGGAAACCCTATTTCTGAAATGAATACCGCTGGTATTTGCAGTGAGTATTACAGGAAAAGTGAGTTCTCAAAGACCGAGAATGCTGCTGACAAGCCACATATTTTAGAAATATGAGACAATAATAACCTTCATTACCTTCATAAAATTAATTATTTTTTGTAATCATTGTCCGGAAATTACTAAAACTAATAAGTGAAATAAAATTACTGCCCACTTATAAAAGCTAAATTTTGTTTTTTCTGGGTATATTCATTCAAATATTTTTTTAATTCATTTGATTAAATTTTTCTCTTTGATTTTAATTACGCGTTTATAATTACAGCTGCACATAATTTATTCTTAAAAAACTGTAGATGCACCTGGGACTTCATTAAATTTTTCACTTAATATCCATCCATCAAATCCATTACAAGGCATTTAGGAAACATGATTTGAAAAATTAAATCCCATTCTTAACATGCACTCCATCCTTTATATTCGATTCAAAGTTAAAGAAAACAAATATTGGTAGGCATGTTAAGGGAGCTACACTTTCCACCAAAAAACTCAAATAAAAGTAAAATCTCTATGGATGGATGAAATTTCAGAGTAACTTTCAATGCATAATTTTCATCAACTGCTTCACCGGACGTCGGAGATTAAATTCAAAAGAGAGAACTCATTGCGAAAATACAAAAAGATGATTCCAATGCACATTGAAATCTTTTCTACAGTTTATAGTCTTACAATACACGGTAAGGCAACTCTGGTACACAATTACAAGTGTCCCTTAAAGTAAAAACCCAGGCATTCGCAATAAAGATTTCTATAGAGTATATATATATATCATCAACCTTGCTTAGGACCACAGTCAAGGTATTTTTTTCTCTGTAGAATCTTTCTGCTGAGCAAATTTGCGTGTAATTCTGTCAACGTTTTTTCGCGGCTTATCTTAAATCAAATTAAAACTAATGCATTCAAGAAAATGGGTTATGTAAAGTAGAAAGTTTCAAGAAGATTCATGGATTTGTAATAATAAAAAAATATCTGTATATCTTCCGAGATTCTTAATCACCACAAATGATTTAGTAATGTCACTGCTTTTAATTTTGCGATGATTAATGATTTCCAAGAATTTTTGGGATGAGTTCTGGAGAGAGACAAGAGATTAGAATGAAAATAGGCGGATCCCCTTAGATTTAAGCTCAGTTAAGCACTTTTCAAGACTGGAAACCAAAGATTTGTCTCAAATAGCATCAGAAAGGAAATGTGGAATAAATTGAGGCTTTTAACTCAAATACAAACGAAAAGTTCCACTAGCAGAAAATTATTACAACAAAAAAATTTCATTGTGAACGAAGCATGTGCACAATCATTATAATATTATCATGCTCAGTAAATATGGAAGGAATATATAAAAAGATATGATAGAGTGGTGACAGAAAGTATATGCTACGATACCTTGATATCCCTCTATTTTCATGATGATAAATACAAAATCCCTTAACTCAATAAATGATCTATATACAGTTACATATTTTTGCAGTGGGTTTTTTTCTATTTGACAATTTTTTCTCCCGCAGTAAATATTTTAACCCAAATATCATTATATCATCTTTTTAGTGAACTATGTTAGATGTACCCCAAGTTTGATGCGATAAAGCCGACTGTGGGGGCTGCGCTAATAAACGCGTTGGCATTCAAATACCGCAGGATTGAATCCACCTTAGCCATGAAATATGCGTTCGTATCCGGATTATACTTCCAGTTAAATTAGGATGGGAGTTTTGATATAACCTCATGGTGTACCTTGTAACCAAACTCTTCTTCTAATAGATACAATGAAGCTCCACCGCACGCTGATATGGTAGAAACTCTTCTTATTCTAGTTTCGTTAAATTCACTTACGTTCCACGACTAATATTAATAATAATATATTTGATTTACTTCGCAATTATGAAGCACATGCAATTACAATTCATATCAATTTGAATGGAGTTTAAGCACTTAATAAGGTAACAGACCTGTGAAGTGGCTGCCTTACAATATTAAATATATTGCCATTCCAAGACTTTTGTATAAAATTCATCAATTTCAATAGAATCAAGTCTTAAGAAGAATTAATTTTTTAAATGGGAATTAAGTGTTTTTAATGGGTAAATGAGATACAATATAATAAATAACTATAAATTTTTAATGCAGATCGTTAATACAATCATGTGCCACTATCCTTGTCTTTGACTGTTTCAAAAATGTATTTAATTCTGCCGATTACGTCACCTCCTTGGACTGAAGTCGAGGGGTATGTCACTTTGCACACAAACATGCCTGAAGAAAGAAGTTGGAAAATTTTGTAGGCTAACTTATTTGCGGGTCCGTGAAAAATGAATAATGAAAATCTAATGAGCAAATGTAGGTGTGTAGATGGATCAATAAGGCACAGTATGAGAGAAAGAGTGAATTTTAAGTTTAAAAATACAAGGTAAAGGATGAAGATGATAATAAAAATAATCGTGACCAGATGTTGAGGGGTTGTATATGGAGGAAAGAGGTTTGGCAAATAGGAAAGAGAAGGGAAAAGAATGTGCTACATTGCAAATTCTCTCATTACTCGGCAGACGCAACCTCAGTCCCCATTTTTTACTGTTAAACAGCAATGAGTTCCGCAACCACTTAGCTTATAGTGCTTCTCACATCCCCTCTTCATTTAAGTACCTAGGAATAATATCAAGGAAAAGACCTCTCATTCACACTATTTTATTTGTGAATTCTAAAACGTATAACGAAATATTTATTTCTTGAATTGAAAGATACATACCGACCATTAATAAAACATAGTACTACCCAAAATCCTGAAAGCCTACTTAAAAGGCGAACTACGGTCCGAAGGCCAGATACAGCCCGGAGCTTTATCAAGACCGAGGAATATTGTGGGGAAATGCGCCGATGATAAATTAATTTTTCATTTAAAATCCACAAAAAGAAAGCCATGGTGTTGATAGGTTTCAATGGAATTTGCTAAATTGTGTAAAAAAATATGGATTTCCTTTTTTGTGTTTATATTAATGCTATTTGCATATTATATTGAATATTTAACAGTATACTTCTCGGTATTTTTTAAATTGCTCTGCATCGATGATTAATAATAGGTAACAATAGACTAATGACAACTTGCTTTTCAGAAATACTTGTGCGCCTAGTTCCAGACTTTTTAATACACCCCACTGAAGAGTACTGAAGATCTTAATTTGGATAGCACTGATGTAATAGCTTTGTTACCCCTGATCTACATAAATTACGCCATGACGAAACGTCAGATAAAAGTTTTGAAGTTATTTAATTTGAGCACACAAAAGATATACTTCAAAGACCTACGATCATTTTCAGTAGGCTCTGAAGACTCAGTGCGTGCAAGCGGAAACATTCTGTGTTCTGTTCTTATTAATCCTAAAATGGAAATGAAACAGAAGTGGAAGGAGGACGAAGTCTTGAAACCTTTGAAGTCTTCAGCTGGGTCAAATAATTCGGCACCAATATGAGTAATAATACGAAAAACAGTCGTGAGATGCACTGGGAAAGACAGGTGAACATCTTTTAAACTGCAGCGCGTTCCAAACAAAGAGGCGTTACCGTCTTTTGAATGCATCCAAAATAAGATGAAATCGAAATGAAACGCGTGCAGCCACTTCCTTCGTAAGACGGGAGAAAGGAAGGGATTTGCGAGGCTCGGGGGTTGGGACGGTCTGGGGGTAGGCTAGGGGTGGCTGTACAAAGTTAAGGAGCCCAAGGCGAACTGTAGGAGGGGGGGGGGTTGGAGGGGAAAGGAGGAGGGGTGCGAGACGAAAGACGAGGGGATTGGCCTCGCCATGGAAACGGAGATTCGGATAAAAGCAATTACCGCCTAAATGGAATGCGAATTTCGCTTTTCTCTTTTTTTTGCGTTCGAAAAATAGGAGATGGTCGTTGAGGCTTCGAAAGATTTAGGGATAATTACGTGGGATTCATGGTCCAAGAGGGAGGATTCCCAGGAGGAAATATATCAGAAAGTGATTTGCGTCTTAATTCGAGGCAATTAGAATTTAAGAAACGTCTTCTTGTGACGCTGATCTTTCTGTTATATCGACCGCTGGACTGTATTCATTAAATTAAGCCGCGTGATTAGGCAAAAGTTAATCGTATTCTTCGTGTTTAGTGCCGCTTAACGACTGACAATTATTAAATTACAGTTTCAATGCCTAATTTTTATTTTATTAAAATTTTTACGATGCTTGAACAAAACTAAATAAGAAGCTGTTACTGTTGTTCTATATTTCTGTTACTTCAAAAATTTAGGCGGCTTATCAAACATTAAACATCGATAAGTTAGCGAGTAAACTATCTTGATATTCTCAATCACTATTTTTCCTTTATTTTGAACGATATTTTTTCTTTGGGGGTGAACTCCCTTTATGGACTGCGAGCTTGGACTCCAGTTTCCCGACATACCAACAACAACGGCTGAAAACCCACTCCCGAACGTTAATTAATTCAAAATGAAATATTATTAGTAGTTTTTGTGGTTACTAGGTCGTAAAATACAAACTCAACTAAAAACAAAAACTAGGTGCCTGAGAGGTAGATTTCTATCATTTCTTAGGTTATCATTGAAACGAAATCAAATATATTATTTTGTTAAAAATGCATTTTGCGATGACATTAGAAATATAATGATAAATTCCACATATGCCAAATGAGAGAAATATATTGAAAAATATGACGAAAAACACTACCAAGAGAACAGATTTAAAAGGTTACATCCGACGAGCAACATGTATTTGAATCGAAAAGAAGAACCTTGACAGGAGCTGTTCACACCATTTGGACTTGATGCATAAAAATATGCCACTGTATAATTGATTTTCACAATATTGAACGTACGCTGCATGGTAGGGAATGACTGCCAAAGTAATCTAGGGCATTTCTAAGAGTTAAATAATGATTTTTAATATTGATCATTTTCCTTGATAACAGCAGCAAAGATTGACAAAGTTTGATTGACACACAAAAAGATTGACACATCAGTTGGGGTACGCCAGCCGATACGACTGCCTTATTGAAGACCTAATGAACAGACAGTCGCCTACGGGAATTTTCTGAAGCATTCACGGCTCTCCAAGTCATAATACAGAAAAACTTATCAGAAAAAGCAAACCATGTCCCTATCAGCAATGGGGCATGATCCATGAAGTGCCGGCAAACGAAGGTCAAAAGTCGCGATAACAGCCAGGATGAATCTGCCATCACTGTGGAAAGGTTAACAGTTTCAATTCATGGTCGATTCCCAGGGAAACAATGAACTCTTTGCGTTCGTATGACGCCAGCGTTAAATTTTACTGCATTTCAAAGCGGAAAATGGCAGTGGTGTCACGCTAATACCGACTGTCAAAAATGCAACCAAACAATTGAACTCATTTCGACACACATGGCTGCAATTTTGAGAACGAGCGTATCCCAATTACTCGGTCGAGAGAAGGGAAAATAAAAATAATAAAATAATCTTCAAACCGAAGATTGAAGCTATATGAATCTTTTATCTGCGATCGCGCATTGACAACGACCTCCGATCATCCGATCCAATGACCTTGCATGCAATTCGTGTTGCGAAGGTCATTTCGACGCAGCTCTGATTGGCGCGCGAGCGGCCAGGGGTGGCCACCAGCTCTCGGGTGCAACGAGTGGCGTGAGCAAATGTACGCACCCCTAAACGGCTGTCCATTCTACCGCACCCCCACTTCCCTAATTGCCAGAAACTTCTTCTGACACCCTCTTCACCACCAAGTTGGGCTGTGTTCGGTTAGTCTGCTACAACCTAGTATCCCTGGTTGCTTCGAAAAGTGCTACCCAAAACAAAAGCTATTGTTTCCACCGGCGCGAAATAAACATCTCCCGAGATTTTAATGTGAGCTTCTTCTAAAGGTATTCTGCTGCTAAGATCCTTCGATCTATCCACCCAATCCATCGATATTAACTTTAAGCTTAATACTAATAGAATCGAGGTGGCCTAGTGTCAAGACCACGGGGCTAAGGACATGAGGGTTCTCAGTTTTAATCTGGGTGGTTTCTTGATGTAATGTTCAGAATTTCCTGTGAAATTTCAGGTGACCCAGGGAAAGGAACTGGCTCCCCTTGCCTTTAATATGTAAATTCCACATTCTAATGGCTAAGTATGTGGTGAGATCTACCCTCACCCGTCAAATGGGTTCCAACGGGAACCTTCGGGTTGAACAATAAGTGAGAACATAAACAGCATCGAAGCCCTAAGCTAGATATGAATCAGTGACCTTTAGGATGTCAGGCTAGGATCGCTACAGAGTTTCACCTTCCAACTACTAAGGCTATGCGGTACCAACTTGTGTATCTTAATCCAATAGCATGCAAGGAATACACGCAACGGTTTGTTTAGCCAGCGAGTTACTGACCCTGACTAAAGGGCCAGACCATAAATTTTCTTCTGCCGATACGAGATCAAGGAAATTACTATATAATTGAAGGATCACAGTTTGAAAGATTTCTACACAACAATTCTTTAGATTTACCTCTAGTCATGCACTTGGGTTTTTAAAGCACTGCAACTGCCAAGGGTGTATGATCACATCGCACTTATTGTTAGTACTAAAGCAAGCATAACTTCAATTTCAGGGGCGTGATTCATCTCTCTGCCATAGGTTTGCCAGGCAGACGCCCTACCAACCTAGCTGAATAATTCTTTTCAACACATTTAGCTGTGACCCCTTATATTGTAATTACATTCAAAATTCATCAGTTTCTCTCTTTTACTAGCCAGTTTATCGACTCTTCTTTGTTATAAAAAATAATTTCAAGTGATTCCTTCTTATAAGGTGACCAGGAGTGCCGTAGAATGCATAATTTCGTAGCTGATGTCATGAAGAGAGGTTACTGAAAGGTGAGACCTTGAGGGGTCGTTAGTTGAAGGTGGGTGGTAGTGAATGGGCAGGACTTTATAATCGAAATCGCCTAGGGATCATTAGTATAACGTCCTATTTGACAGACGGATTACTGACTTATAAGAATCCTCCGCAAGACACTCTACCATAGGGACAGAGATTCTGCCGAGGATTCTCATGGTTCCTACAAGGGTTCAAACCCGGGTCCTCAGTATGAAAACCCGCCAAAACACCCAAACTGCCGTAAACATGAAATGAGAACAAGTTTGTTTAAAGTAAAACATGTGACAGTATCTATAATATAGCCGAGGACCATTCAGAGTGCATTCACCAAAGGATTTTAAGTGAATTTAATTTAACAGAAAAGCGCACAGTGACGGTACAAATTTCCAGGAGGACATTTGCAACGTTGGTAAAAATGTAATAAGTATTTTATTGAAAAATATGAGCACTAATATTTCATTTTTTACGAATTGTAGCCAGTTAAATAATTTTTCAACGAAGTTCTTATGAAGAAAGATTTATATGAAGTCTGATGAATTATATTAGTTCACAATGGAAGAACAAAATGGAAACAGTCAAAACTCATCCACCCCAAAACCGAATCCTATAACTCCACTCTCTTCGAGAGGAAAGTAATATATCTTATTCACATAATGGACTAAGATAGTTCGGAATTGCCAAAGTAATATGTTCAAGGGTGAAGTTCTTTTCAGCGTCGTTTGCAGAAACTAGTTAATAATTACTGGAAATATGAGAGCAAAGAGTAGAAGTCGGAGACGTCGCAGAAACTAGAAGGCGTTAAAGAACTACAAAATCAGTGATAAAAAGAGCAATATCATAAGAAAATATTACAATATCGGGAAATATTCGGTAACATTGTCGGACAGTCTCGAATGAAAAATTATCGGTCTATTGGAAAAATGTTAATCCATTAGGAAAACCAATGGCGCATAAGGGGCATATAACAAAGTCAATTAAATACGATGACTTCTTACACAAAATGATGATAAAAATCCATCGTTTCTGTACCGTGAGGAAGAGAAATTTTTTTTACCACATGCCGACAATGGTGAATAAGTAAATACATTTTACAAGAATATTCTGTTCCATCTTTCACATTCAAAGCAATTGTATCAAAATATATCAGCAGGCACCCGAATCATTATCACTTGTCATTTAAACTGAATGTGGTTTTACCTGAATAAATCCAAGTCATTCCGCTCGATCAAATGACATCCAATCGTTGAAGATTTGGTAAAAGTCACATGAAAATTCTAAGAAATCAGGGAATTCTGGAACTCGTTTCCTTTGTCAGTAAAAAAAAACCTCTGCCTCTTTGCCAAGTTTTAAGGAAAAACTATTTAATCATTAATATAATGAACTTGTAAGCGTGTGTGTCTCAAAGAGATTATGTTGACTGGAACAGAGTTATATTCAAATTACTTTTCCTGTATTTTTATCATCTTGTGTATTATTTCATGGTATTTTCTATTCTTACGTCTTTAGTCTTTTCCTCATTGTAATTACATTTCCATTTTTCCTTTCATATATCTGTTGTCACTATGCCTCTGTTTACTGATGAAATCAGAACATTATACGTATTTATGAATTGTTCCATTGAGGAAACTCAGTGCATAATAAACATTCATTCGTTGACCTCTGGTGGCTATAGTACTGGCTGCTGATCCTGACGGTCCGGATTCGTAAACCAACAACACCAGATTAATGAAAGTAATCAAGGTTCTTGACTCAGAGTTGAACTGAGAGCAATTGAGTACAGTACTAGAGTACTCAATCAGTGGATGAGACGATGACAAGTGAACGCCTTGGTGTCATTCGTCAACTGAAATCCGATGAAGATTCCGGGTTTATCTCCCAGTTTCCTTCATTCCCACACAATTTCCTATCTCTGCTTGAACTCCCGTATATTCAAATTGGTTTCTTGGTATCTCTCTCCTTTTATATACGTCTTTAAGGCTCATGTAAGGCTGCACAAGGTGTCTATTAGTCACCTTCGAAAAGCCTTATTTGGGCGCTTATTTAATGCATCTCTATGGCATGTTTAAGGTACCCTTTCCAGCTAGTGCGCCGTATAGATTTCAAAGTGAGATTTATTTGCTTTTATTCTAGGAACCGAGAGATCAGACATATTTGCTAAATTAGGATTTATATTAGTTCATTGATCTAGATTTTCCGACCAGACCTGATCTATAAATTTCACAAAGGAATGCAACATGACACTCCCAATAGTCCTGCATTGGCATGCCATTGTGGTGGCAGTCTAATATTAGGTACATCGATAGAATAAATTTTGCAAATAAAAAATATTGGCATAAAATTTCAGAGATGACGTTTTTAGATGTTAAAGTTCACAGTGAATAACGTTTAAGGCCTTATAAGTATGAATAGAAAGTTATATTTTTTTACTTTTTCAATTGTGTTCGAAAATGTACTCTACTGCAATTACGGAAAATGCTGGAGCCAATTGTATGGATGTGAGTTTGATATTTTTTCGAAAATTGCTCTTTCCATTGGGTCTTTATCTCGACAAATTTTTAAATTAATATTTGAAAATTGGCTAAATTATCTACATTACCATATGTGTTCTTCGTACCAAATTTTATCAAAATCATTTCTGATGAGGTTAAAATTTACATTTTTTTGTTTGATCCGGAATGAAATTTGTTTTGTAAGAAGAATGGAAACGCACTTTTAGAGAATCCGAATCAGGTATCTCCAAAAAGAGTGGAGGAGAAGTGTAAATGTTAATTTTCCAAACATCAACTCTATTTTCACATCTATGTGTACGAATGCGAAAAACTATGAGCAAAAACATAAACCAAAGAGTATTTAAAGTATCAGACCAGAATTTAGGGAAGAATCGGCAAAAGCCACGTTGACCTTTCGAATTAAACTTTAAATAGAAATTTTTAAAAATGTGAAAAAGGCATTCGTGACATTTTATTCGGATTAATTATTGAAGCCACTGTATATTCAATTATGCTGCATGATTAATTACTATGCTTAGCCGAAAGGTGATCCATATTTTTAGTTGCCTCTTGCTTGTACTAATATCAGCAGTAAAGTGAGAAGAATCAGGGAAAGTTACTTGGAAGAGAATCAAGCGTTTCGCACTCACTATAGACTGTTTAAATTTGAAATGTAAAAGGAATTTAAATGAATGTAATCATAGAATGTTGCTACAGGAACGGAAAAATTCAGTCATTCATGGAAAAAACAAAGGTTGTTCCGCATTTATTTGGATAAAATGGCTGATATACCAGAGAGATTATGTATATGAGAATCGGACAATCGTAAAATATTTAATGAAATTGATCTAATCCTATGAATGGAAAAATACAAACCTTTTATTAATAGATGAATATAACATCTTAACTATGCTTAGCAGGTTAAATCAAGTAATATAATCGATCTCCAACAATGCAGTATGATCAGCAACGTAGGATGAAGTTAAGACAAAAGTATCCAGTTAACTAGATAGGGATAAGCAAGTCTGACTAGGAGTGAGCAGGTCGGACGAGGGAATGGCAAGTCATACAGGTTAACTAAGTGTAGATGGCTGTTGAAGAAAAAGGAGTCGAAGGAACTTAAATAGTAGACCCAAAGATAGAACGCTCGAAGGAAAGAATACAAACCAAAAAGAAAAGAAACGTGAAGATATCCGGTAGGTCAGTGAATCAGCATTTTTTGTAGATTTTCTCATATTAAAAAAAAAGAAGCCACTCCTCTAAACCTTAATACTGTTGGGAAGAGTGCAAAGTGGGAGGCAGTTCAAGCTCCGACGCAACGAGAGGGAAAAATGGGAAGGCCATAACATGGGCGTAATATAACTTGCGCCGTGGACGCCATCGCACTGCGCATATGAAGGCATAAAAAAGTAAAAACGTCAAGGAAGGAACGCCACATAGGAGTTCTAATGCCCCAGAGGGAGACGCTTCCACGCCGGAGAATTGGACACAAAATGGGAGGATTTTGGTTTTACGAGCCGAAGAACACATTCCGAGGCGTATATTTCGGCAGATAACATCGGGTTATCCGACGAAAAACAAAAGATTTACATTTGCGTCGTGGCATCCGGACCTCAAAATTCCTTGATCCCAACCACGATTAAGCCAAAGAGACCCAAAAGCCCTTGACCTTCTATCGGATCAGTGACCCGAGAGACTGCAGGCGTTCTTTGAATTTTTTCCCCCAGAATTATGTTAAATGGTTTAATTTTAGCCGCCAAATTTTAATTTTAGCAGCCGGCAAATCAAGATCTGCCCTCTCTATCTTAATTTGCTCAAATATTGTTATTTTTAGTATTTATCGCACAAAATTAACCGCCAACGAACGCGGGTTTAAATCGAAAAAGGTCGGCCAAAGTTCGATTATTCCGTCAGATATGCCATTGACACGATTCATTTATCATTGATTCTCAGATGATAATTCGCCTGCCATATGTCATATTTTTATGACAATACACATGGTTTTGAAGCTGAACAATGTTTGCAAGAAAACTGCACCCATCAATTTACTCTGGAAAGCGCTTGAATCAAGCCGATGCTGATCAGTGGCCTAGTTTTAAGTTGAAAAATAATTGCAAGCTATGAATCAATTGTTAGCCTCAACTGTTGTGTTATTCGAAGAAAATTGGAAAATAATATATTTTAATTGATCAAAGTTGAAATATAGGTGATGCAAATCACATCACGAAGGCTTGAATTTTTATAACTTTTAAAATGCGGAGGTTAGAAGAGCATGAGCAAAATAGATGGATCCTCTCAATTATTTAACGATTTATACGGTTCGTTTAAAATTTAAGAGATTTTCATTTAAATGACTTATTTATAAGCAGATTAATTTGCATTGAAATTTTCATAGGGTTTTTTTAAACCTGAATCGAAAATGGGGATTTAATATATGTGCCTAATGCCCCTCAGCTTACTTAACACTATATACCCTCGAGTTTCGAGCACGATGGCTGCGGTACGTCTTTTCCATAACTCTATGATTATCACTGCGTTACTCATTTCCAAGGAGTACTATAAGCTTGCGTGCATTGCAATCATGTCTTTCACAACTATGCTCAATACTCGGTGGAAGCCTTTTTATATACTTATAAGTATATAAAGTAGCTATCATAGGTAAACACCTGAATAATGTGATGGTGATTAATTTTATTTTTTCTCCCAATCAGAGCAATTAATGGATCATCACTGAGCTAAGTAGGAGAGAACTTTTCTGGCACGTAATGCGAAGTATAAGCACCGAACCTCATAACAGGTATTGTACTCACAAGGAGACATTGCGAGACTGATGCTCGGGATTCAAATGACGCAATTGTTTTCTGAAAACATAGAGAGGATGCAGGAAAAGTATCACGGCTTTCTTCCACACAGGCCTGGGTTCGTGAAAATAACGCAACTATAGAATTTTCCTACCTATAAATCCTTTGTAGGGCACTGAAGGCATAAACAGTAGCCGAGGCCGGGAAGTTTAAGTCGCTGTTAAATATTCTCACAATATGGTTCAGGTTCGAATCCCACTCTGTACTAATTTTTTCCATTATTCTGCGGAATAACTGTAAAATTCTCAATCTGATACATTCACGTCATTAACAACAATATTTTTTTTAATATCGAAAGTATTTGCTGGATTTGCAATCAATCCCCTTGCGAGACTTTCGAAGCAAATTTCGGGATTCTATGTTTTCCCGAAAAGAGGTGTCACATGCCTACAGTTCTAATATGTTTAGACTTTTAAAATACTTCCCTATCAGAAGAGCTGTTTAAATCAATGACGAGAGGCTCGACTTGAGGTACTTCTTGGGAGAGGTGGTCGGGTCGAGGTGAAGAGGTCGAGGAGGATGACACTTTGTGTGGCCACATTCCATCAGATGATGATTTTCAATTGCTGTCGTACATATATACTTTGAAAAAAATATAAACAAGTTAAATCCAAAGCCCTCATGAGTAAAGCTAATGGAAATGTGAAAGATGCACAATTTTATGTGTTCGCGTAAAACAAGCGAAGCCTGGCGCTGGCGGCCAGGAGAGGATGAACGCGGCAACTCCGCACGGCTTAAACAATGCCGGTCGCTTGCCGAGGGAGCTCGTATTCGCCAAAATAAATACCAATTGATATAAATTAAACACATTTGTTGAAATATTCGACAATTAGGTATTAGATACGTACAGGACATGCGGATTATAACGCCACCAAGAACGCAGTTCTACGACACCCCAGTTTTGAAATGCTAACTTTTTATAAAATAGATAACAACTCTTTCTTTTTAAGTTATACTCTTTAAACTTACAGTGTGCAAGTATAACATGTATATCTAACATTGTTTAAGCATTGGTTGCAATTGAACACCTGGTTATTAATTTACGGGTCATCAAAGTCGGTGCTTTGCTCGAACACCGTCAAAAACCGGCACTTTTTACGTTAAAATCGTTGTAATAATATGAAAATACGTTTTAAAAATTTATTTACCCTTCAATAACGCAAAATGAAATAAGAACAGCTACGGTGTGGTTAGTTTTCCTGTAGACCTATCTGTTAATTCGTTATCTGTATTCAAACTCGAGTGCACATAATTTCTGCGCCGGCAGCAGGCTCCTATTGTTGTTCGCAGAGGCTTGTCAAGTTTTCCCTCTTTTATGTTTTTCTTTCCTCCCACTCGACCTCGAGCTCCTCATCATCCGTCTGCTTCGAAGTTTAAGTTCAGCCGTTCTTCCCCAATTTTCTCCAATTTCTTTTCCCATTCCTTTCCCTTGCTAACCCTATCTCATCGGCCACAAAGGCGATATAAGGGTTTCATCACGCTGCCACCATTCCTCACCCCCTTCTATGCGATCGAAGACGGCTTTGTCTTCCCTGTCACGAAGCAGTTCATCAAGTCTTGGTGGGCCTTATGCGGAGGGAAACTCTCTAATTCATCCTTCAGGTCTCCTCCTAAGACTCTTTACTTTCAGTCCTCCGCTTCGTGCTCCTCTTCAAGCGGCACGTGGAGTCCTGAAAATGGTGACGCCGCACGTCTCAATTATGAGTTTCTATCCTTGGCGAGCTCAAGGGAAAAGGGCGAGGGGACGTGTCGTTTCGAGAATGGGGGCGTATACTCGGAATCGAAATCGCTGTTTTGTACACGAAATCGTTAGATGGAAACCAAAATTGAAATTTGGCGAAAAAATTAAACTTCTAATCAAAGCCATTCACTCATAAATCAAAAATTACGAGAGGCGTTAAGCTCCGTTTTCATGTGGCCTTTTTTGCGTTGATGCACACTGCGCCACCAATCAGAAGTGAGTCATCGTCATGGGTGTTTTCAAGTCTGTTTCCGCACTAATAGGCGCTTCAGACCGGGGGGAAAGGTATAAGGATAGGAATGGAAGGGATAGGGATAGGATAAGGTCCGAAGCCTCCGCTTGCCGTCCGAGTTGGTCATCTTTCATCTTTTAACACAGCCTGCGTTGACGCAGCTGCTTCAGAGAGCGAGGAACAACGCATTCTGCCTGCCATTTGTTCCTCATGTGATTCTTTCGCTACGGATGTGCCCCGTTTACATTACCAGGGTAGAATGATAGTTAATATGGCGGCTAAAACTAACCTGCGTTCACACGGCCTACCCAGACCATCGTAAAGGCTCTAGTGGCATCTATCGGAGAGTACAATTTAGTCAAAATAACAATGGAGGGTAGGGTAGCGGAAGGACTATGTCTTGCAAAGATTGGAAGCGTATTTTAAATTATGTGCAAATTAGATGCAGTTATTTTATCGAACTTCATCAATGCAGTTTCCTAGATCCCTTTTTCCAAAATATTCTTCTTAAATTACTTCCTCATGATTGACAGTGGTTTGTATCTCCAACATACTCAATGGATTCTGTGTTAGTTACTTTGCTAAACTTCAATTTTAAATATAAAATTGAATGCAATTGCCATTTGCTTTGAATAGCTCCAAAGTAATACGTTAAAAAATATGTAAAGTTTGTGCAACGATGAACGCCCACCGTGACTTTAATTTCCAGATATTTAAGACCCATGTTACCCATTTCGTAGGCCAAGCTCATGTTACCCATTTCGTAGGCAAGTTCATGCATCCAAATAGAATACATACAAGTATACATAATGATTTGTTGCTCTTATCACATTTCAGTATTTTTAAATTCAATATCCCAAGTTTACCATATTGCAGTTTGTGAAAGGAGCTATTTTTGGGAATAATGCTGAAAATACTTCTAACGCCGTCCTAAGGAGCGAATACATAAAGAATAACACGAGCCGAATTTCCTGCGAATGTTTGCTACTTCTTACTTATTTAATTTCTGTATGTATATTTTCTGCACAGCAAGGTACACATAAAATAAATATATAAGCGTACGTACTCAGGATTCAGGGGTAAAGCAAACAACTTACAACCATTTTTGAACAACCGAATCACTGGAACGTGTTAATACAACTACTAAAATATATTACAGTGTGATTAGATAAATATCGTTGTAACTAAGAATCATTTCCGATCCATAGAGTGCGATCCGGTCTCTTCGTCTTCAAACACTCTACGTCCATTTCCGCTTCCATTTTCAAAACAAACCTACTTTCTACCAGTACTTACGTTCACACGCCCTTAAAATACCAGTAACTAGCGCCAACCATAGTAACTCAATCATGGTAGAAAAGTTTACTAGGGTTAGCGGCAACTTGCGTTCACACGGCCAATTTCCAACAATGGTATGCCTTACCATTGTAAAAAGCTAGTAGTGTAAACGGGGCAATTGTCACCTGTACCACGGTTTACCACCGTCATATGTTTTGGTGCGTTGCTGCTGGCGCTGCCGGTGACATGAAAATGGGGTATTTTCCTGCCGCACAACGCAGCGGCAACGCAACGCAAAAACGACCACATGAAAACGTAGCTTTAAGGATACTAACGTCATCCTCCTCCCATCCTTGACTGTGTTGAGGAAGAACGGGAAAGGAGCGAGGGTGGGGAGGGGAGGTCTGCCTAAAGAGATCCTGTCGCAACCACTTCCATTGGCAGAGTCATCTTTGTGTCCCCCGTTGTGATAAGGCGAAGGAGCTTCGCCATCTCAGTTGTGACTTGACAAAGTGGATGACGTAGGTACTAGTCCTTCGGACGCCCACTTTCCCGAAAGTTTAAAAATACCAGTTTTTCGCCTCATATAACTCGAGAACTAACAGACGGATCTAAGAACAGAAATATGTGGGTCTTTTTATATTACAAACCCTATCAATTTCGGCAATAAAAATATTGTAAACGACCCCATTATTGATTTATGCCTCGATAATTGAAACTGTTTTCTTTTTGCATTTCGCTTTCATTTGATGGAGCCTGCCTTTGGAAAGAGAATTACAAGAATTACAAGAATTTTCTCTAAAGCGAAAACCTTTTTATATGAAGTGGGTTAGCTACAGTTGAAGTTATACAAATTTAGATATGCTCTACGAGCCATTTTCCCACCAATATTTACACCGTAGAAGAAGACTTCTGGTCAGCACTTTGTCCTCTTCCCTGAACGAATAGCTTATGAAGAACATTCACCGGTTATTCACATTGCAGTTGATGCTTGATGCATACTGTAGACACCAATATTTCACGAGCTTCTTCCATCGAGTGATTTTCTCGTACCTTGCGAGTTTAAGTTCATTGCCACTTCTGACGCGTTACTATTCTATCGGTGTTACACCGAGCTTGGTACGTTTTAGATTAACATCAATTCTACTATTTCCTGAAGTGAATATTTTAATTTCCTTGGACATGTAATAACTACTCTATCCTAAAGATTTAGGCTAAAGAAAGAATGCGATTCGCCAAAGTTGAGTGATAATTACTAACCAATGTTTTATACATGAATGCTATTCTTTCAAATTTTAATTTGTGCCTTTAGTGAAAGGGTATCCACCTTTAATGAAATACAGTGTTCTGGCAATTAGATTTGAACGAAAGAGGGAAATATTTCAACATGTAGGGAACTGATCATGCTATTACGTAATGTTTTTATCTGAATTACTCAAGTTATGTAGGCATTTCAACTAGCTCCTACGAATGAAAGTCGCAGCTTCCCTCGAAAAGAAACGATGTACCTACCTATTTTTAAAGGAAGTAATATGGCATTCACGATCTATTAGAGGTAGTACCTACTACTAGTACTAGCTATCACATGCTTCAGATTTCCATCTATGAGACTTAAGTTGTCAAGTTTTCTTCCCTACTAACCTAACAGTTATCCTTCTAATACGTCCTTTAAAATACCATCACCTTTTATTACCTGATCTAACCACTTTATATTTGGGGGGAGGTGTTCTACAGATAAGATCATAAGAGAAATTTAGGTTCACTTGGTAGAGGTAGGAATATTTTAGGAAAAAGGAGGAAGGGTAAAGAGAAATCCAGCGTTGCCATAAGACCGCTCTTGAAGATACCAAGCGTTTCACAGCTTAGCAACCCATCCGACGGACGGAGTATTGAGAATAAGTGCTCTTCAAGTAGCACGTCAAGTGAGGAACAGTCTATGTGCTTCTTATTTCTCTCTCATATTTAAAAAAAATCAGTTTCCTCTCTATTCCAACCGTTCACAACACGTGTTGGATCGTTTTCATTCCCAACTGACTTTATCCATATTTCTCCATTTCAACACCTTTAATGTCATTGTCAACTAATTTCACCCCGTTTTCTTTATACTATGCATTTTTTGGCACTCACACCATGTCACGCACCATATTAGACTGGATTCTTGACGTCCATATGTAAATCCCCTGCCATTAACTCTCTCCTACGCATAAATGGCTCTTTCTTCAAAGATATTTTCTTTCTGGTATCCCTTCATAAAATAACCCTTAACATGAATTATTACCGTAATTACCATAAAAGCTCATTAATTACACTAATACTGATGAAAGTAACAGATTAGACAACTAATGTACTTATATTTTTGAAGAATTAAGCACGTCTGCACATAAGCTTAACGTATTTAATGCATATCAGTAATATTTCACAAATTTTTGCTTGAATGTTAGATGAAAATTGGAATTTTTAATTTATGTCCCGCATGATATTCATCTCATTAGATCGGTTGCATGCATAAACATCAGTGCATGTCTGCAGTGAATCTTTGGCAGTTTCTGCCTGCCACACCCCCTCGAGATGGCTTGCAGGGTGGTCAGCAGATTTAAATTATGTAGACCAGGGGTTCTCAAACTTTTTTGTACTACGCCCCCTCCTGTTAAAATGGAAACCTTCCACGCCCCCCTTCACAGTAAATTTGTGGGCATGTGAAAAAACAAGTATTACATTGAAAACAAAACATGTATATTTACTATCACGAAATACAACATTATAAGTTTTAATTTAAAGAAATACTGTTAAGAGAAAAACATCGACAAAAAGCTATATATTTTTGCTATAAAAGAGTTTTATACAAGTGGATTGTCAATTTTTCCAAACAACAAGGTTGATTTTAAAAATCTACACTATAAAATTCGTTAAAGAAATGTATGGATTTTATTTACTCAGAGATTTTTATTTTAAATTGGTCTCGCGCTCACATCCCCCCGGACAAGTATTCACGCCCCCTAGTTTGGGAACCCCTGATGTAGACCAAGGTTCAGTACCATTTCGTAGTGATCGATTTGGTGTGACGACTTGAGTACTAGCTTCCCGTTATGAAAGCTCAGGGTGGAATCAGGGCAATGACACAATTTATTATTTGGTACACATGAGTCCTTACTTAAATGATATGTGAAGAGTATGTGAATATTTTGAGTTCATTACTCCCCTTTTCGGTTGGGGCCTTAAACCGTGGACCACTTGACACCGTTTGTTTAGAATGCCATAAGCCGCAATTCTCTCCCCTCTACCTTCGTTCACTGAAACCTTCCTATCTCTACCCAATTATCAACCCCTCCATGGTGGCGAAAATGACAATAGCTGCCTGTCTATTCCCCAGAATAACTACCGCACCACATTCTGCCAGGGTACTACCCGAAGAGCTACATTTCCTCACGTCCCAAGCAGCATCGTATGGCAGTTATACTTCGACCCAATGTCATTTTGACGTCACCAATGTCGTTTTAAGATCGGCTGATAATGCCGATATAAAAATTACATATAAATGATACCTGCCTCCGATGTAAAATTGATATCATCGATCGTATCTTAAAGTGATATTTGATAGATATTTTTTCTGATGCAAAAACTATGTCAGCTGAGCTGACTAATAAAGGGCATAAAAATGATCATATTTTTCTGGTCGTGGATTTTATAATTTTGAGTATTCACTTTTTTTCCTCAGACGTCAGAAAGAAGAAAGTCAAAAATTCGTGTTTGGTCAGAACATCAGAAACTATTTGGAGGCCTACATATAAAATAAGGAATATGATTATTTAAGGATTCGAATTTTGCTTAAAAATTGCCGTTCACGCGGCAGACTTGGAATATCCTACATTTACCGCCAAGAGCGGCTTTAGCGCTGGATGGGGTTCACCTTTGGTCGTGGCTTCTTTGAAGACCTTTCTTTCTTGCGTTGCCATCCTTGATGGACCGCGAGGGTTCAACATCTAGTGCCTGGAACCTCGGTAAAATGGGGGCGTTTACTCGGAACCGAAATCGCAATTTTGTACACGAAATTTTTAGATGGAAACGAAATAAGAATTTTAGTGAAAAAATTAATCTTCTAACCACAACCATTCACTCATAAATCAAAAATTAAAATAAGCAAAAGGTGACGCCCACCGAAAATGCTGCTGTGATAACATTGACGTCATTTTCCTCCCGTCCTTGACTGCTTTCAGGGGAGGGGGAAGGGAGTGGAGGGGGGTTCTCGGAAGGTCTGCTCGCACAGATGCTGTCGAAATCGCCCCCATTGGCCGAGTCAGCTGTGTCCCCCCCTTTGCGATAAGGCGAAGTAGCTTCGCGGGCTCAGTTGTGATTGGACGAAGTCGATATACGTCAGAGGTTGCACCACACCCACTTTTCCGAAAGAGTTAAAAAGGTCAGTTTTTCGCCGCTTATAACTCGGGAAATAATTGTCGGATCAGAAAACGGAGAAATACGGGTCGTTTTATTTTACAAACTCTATCAGATTCGGCAATAAAAAAATATGGTAAACGACCCCATTTCCATGCGAATTAGGGATCCTGGGTAGCGTAGTGGTATGTACGTTTATTTTCTTATGGTTCATCTTCATCATCTCCATATGGATTCCTTTTCATTTATTCCTTGACGAATAGTATTCTCTTAATGAGTAAGATCTCAAAGGAGGAATTCAATTTTCATCGTCATTATCATCACTAGTCAACAATTCTAAGATTGATATGCCACCATACTCCACTCCATTCTTCTATCAATCACCGCCTTTATATTGGCACAACGTTATCTTTTACATCTTTCACGATATTTATATACACATATATCTCACAAAAATATTTCATTTACTGTTCTTTCCATTCCTTGACCTTTACCGTTCTTCCTATTGACTTCATCACACCACATTGCTTCGAGACGTCCGTTTGGGTTGCTCCATGATCTTTTTAAATATTTTATTTTATTTTAATCACGCCTCTTTACTTCCATTCCTTTCAGGACTCATTTACTTTTCACTCGCTCCACGCCTTGTATATTCATCCCTCTTTTGAAGAACCATGCATCCAGTAAGTTCTCGCGAAATGCTTCCTTAAATTCAAGCTTGTATTATTAACTGCCGATATATAGGTATTACTCTTTCGGTAAAATGCCCGCTTTTCTCATAGCAAGAGTATTCCTTCTTCAAAATGTTATTTCCCGAGTTTGTCTATGATCAAACCATTCCTTTTGTTCGGCATTCAGGTGAAATCATGTATTTTATGAGGTTCATAGATACCTATTGGGCAATGCAAAAGATCACTACAAGGTTTGCAATTACACGGAATGGTTGGTTAAAAGCTCCGACGTGGATGTAAGCGGAAAGACGATATTAACGCCGACACATAATAATCCCTTCCATCCCTTTTATGGTTCATAGAGTACATATTTTCCATTAACATTCTTGGATAAAGCGAGAAGGAATTTTGGATAAATGAAGGGGGCCATTTATCTAATAAATGCCAGCACCTGCAGTTGGGGGTTGCATACATAAGGGATAACATTTGGGCAAATTAGTATGAAAGTCAATACTAGTACGTAAATAATGTGAACCATTAAAGGCATTAAATATTCCTAAACACTCCCTGCGCACCATCACAATACTTCTAAATGTTTTTTTCTATCATAAAGTAATGTAACCGTGAAGGACCTAAGCATTTCACTTGGGGATGCTCGCTTATGGAGCATCACCAACCATACTACAATCTGGAAAAGCATTAAACACCGAATTTCAATCAAATCCCATCATATACACATATCGATAAATCATATTAATTACCCATTAATAATTATGTGACTGTTATTTGGTGGTGATTATGTAAAAAGAGTTTAAGGTCAAACGCTGAAGTTTGGTAACTAAGGACAGAACTCACTCAACGTAAAGGTGGCCGTTTTACCCAGGTCGGTAACGTGGCCTAGCAACCTAAAGGTCGAGGGTTTGAATCCCGCCTCGGCCATGGATGTTGTGATCATCTTAGAACTAATTTAAAAACTAAGGTTAGATGTTACAGCATAAACTTAGCTGTTGGAACACCTAGGACAAAAGTCTGCAAATACTTAGCTAGATCAACGACCGACGAATTTCAGCATGACTGAGAAGTTATTTATTTATATGGCGCTTAGAAAAAATGACTCCCAAGTAAATAAAAACAATTGAACTTTAGAAGGTGCAAACCAATTTGAATTTTGAACCATTTTCACTTGACTTAACTTTGACCGATTTGATTTGACTCACAGCTGAGACTGAAAAATGGAAAAGAATTCTGCACCTTGGTAAGCTGTCACAAAAAAACTGCTTAAGGAGGTTGGCTCGCGACTGCTTGAGTCAAGTTGTCTGAGGAATCTTATTAATTTAAGTACGAGTATATGCCTGCTAAGTGATCCTTACTTCACAAAGAAAATTACCTAAGCTATTGAAAGTCATAAGTATCACAAGAAATACGATGTAAAGTCGAAGGATTTATTTTTTATGATAATTTTATCCAGCTCGACTATGGAGTCCATTCATCATTTACTTTAAAGAAATAAATTCATGTACTCAATGAATTTACTAATTTATACCACCAGAATATTACTATCAAACATTATCTTATAATATTTTTCTGAAATATGCTTTAATATCTCTTTAGTAATGATATTATTCATACGCCATACATTTTACATAGAGCGCCGCAGCGCCACTTGAAGACAACTAACGCATTTCGTCTGCTATAAACGCTGAAATTGATGGATTTAGCGAAAAATACGGTGGGTTGATGCCTTTTTATTCGTTTCATTTTATTTCTTGTGAAATTACGCATAAAATATCAGTTTTTTGCAAAAATGACATGTCACTATGGTATTTTTAAACGCTATATTCACATGTGATGGCCATTCTCGCCGTTAATCGTATGTAATTTCAAATGCAATTTGTGCAAAAAGGAGTATTGGTTGGTATAATTATCTTTACTTTATTAGACAGAGGAATTTTAGATCTATAGGTACTGAAAATATAAAAAAAATGACATGACTTTCACTTTTCGGATCAACCTCCTTAAGCATTGCATAGGGAAAAAATTAAACCAGCTTTCTACAGCAAAGGCAATCTGAGGAACATACTATCTCATAACAAGGATAGGATCGCAGTTTTAGAAAAAAAGTAGCATATACCAACTACAAGACTGTGAGAGCTCAGCCACATGCATCGGGCAAACTGGGCGCAAATTTCAAGAAAGTTTAAAAGAACATTAATAGTATTTCGACAATTTGAACACAGTCTCAGTTTGACAATCATTCAATTGAATGAGTCCATTCTGGCAATTATATTCCCAAAATTCTTAATCTGGAGAGAAAAGACCACCTAAATGCTCTTCAGTATTTGGAGATCATTAAGAGCGTCAGTTTAAAATACAACATTGTAAATTAACATTTGTTTATCCCTACTTACCCCTCCTCGACCTCTCTCTCTTCGAATTAACCTAATTACCCAGGTAGATTTCTTCCCTCCACCTTTTTCCCCATAGTATACATACCAGTGAATTAGTTCTCTGTAGTCACACCTGATGATGACCTGCTAGGTCGAAACCTGGTTGTGTTGAGTTACAATAAAATTATGGTAAAACCAAGTGTTTGCTGATTTGACTTTTAAGATATTCTGCATATTTTTCATAATTGATAAGCCAAAATAAATTAACGTTCAACAAATCTCCTGATTATTGTTCGAAGTCAATGAGAAATGATGTGAGTAGGATCGCAATTCTATTATTATGACTCTTGACAATTACGCGTTATATCAAATTGTAATATTTCAGAGAGCAGATATTTCCCATATAATTGCCGGATAACACGAGAAAAAATTTACCTTTGAGTGAAAGGGACCAATAATCAAAATATAATTGAGGCGCTCGGGACTAGATAACGGTAAGCCACATTCAGGAAATTTTACAGGAGTGACATCTGAAGGTTCGAAAAATTCCATAAATTAGGTGTTGTGTCTTGGTGCAATACATAACAACAAGGTGTGTGCTGCCATCTCCTGGTTTCTTAAAATAATAATCCGCCAGTGGCTTCCTATCGTCTAGCAGATAAGAAAAGCGTACAGATCTCAATATTTCTCAGTGTGTGGCTTACCATTATCTAGCCCCGAGCGCCTCAATTTGTTCTTTAGAATACATTTTAGAATAAAGTTAGCTCATTTTACCGATCTGTAGCACATCCCTAAATTTGAAGTTAAAGTGATCGCAAGTCTCTTAGCGTTCATCTTTTCTGTAACCGCCATCCATAAATACTGCAAGGATAAAGAAGTGGAGGTGGGTCTGGTCAACTGTTAAATTGCACTATGACTAGCTTCAGGGAGGAAGGAAGAAGGGTTTAGTCACCCATTAAGTTGGGAAATGGATAATTATTAATTAAATTTTGCTCCAATTTTATTGGTGCAAGTAAAAATAAATGAATAAATAATAGCACTAAGAAAAATTAAACTATTTAAGGTTTTTTTAAAATACTTTTGTTTTACCACTCACACAAAAAGAGAAGAGTCTTTGGTAGAGTTACGGAATTCAGGTCACTGAGAATTTTACCTGGAGTTATGAGGGGAAGAAGCGTTATGTAATATGTGGATGACCCCTTACATCCGAGAAAATTATTATTCATCCAAATTACCTTTTAGCAAAGCTTTCCATTGTACCCCTTATTTTGTGTAGAAAGTGACCAATAAATCGCTACATCATTTCCAAGATTCGATACAATAATGCCCCGTGTACACTGTACAACAGACGCTGCAGTCTGGCAAACGGCACCGACAGAGTCAAATAAATGCGACAAAAATCAACCGCGAGGAACATGGAAGGACCGTAAAAAGTATGCGGGGCAGTGTGATGAGACGACGAAAGAAAGGGAGAAGAAGAAGCAAAAAGGCAGGGCGATAGAATTGGTCGTCGCCGGAAGGCGCGACAGAAAGGGGGAGGTTGGTGGAGGGGGGCGGCCAGACAGGCAGACGCGAGGGGAGGGGGAGAGTATGGAGAGAGGGGGAAGAGGTCCATTGAACCCGCCGTGTCTGGCCACGCCTATGCACTACGTCACCGACCCATCCCTACCCATTGCACCCTCTCCGATGGAATCTTCAACTGATCACGGATTACATTAAGAAAAAAATCATTTATTGTCTCTGTTCCCAGCATCCTTCTTTATTAACGAATACAAAGCCTGTAGCTATGAATGAAATATCAATGGAAAGGATTCTGGACCAACTTCTGGCATAACAGGCTAAATTTAAATTAAAATCTTTTGTTTTTTTAAATTTAAGCTAAAAGAAAAATCTATTAGTTGACCGAAATCAAAGCGTCCCCGCGGGTACATCATGAATAAATAAAGAAGAAGGAAGTATTTTTGACGGTATGAGATATGTATTGTGATATAATCGTGCAAATGAAAAATTAAAAAGACGTATTGTAGGTATATGTAAAGAGTATACACCAATATAATGTGTTTGCTATTTTGTTTATACACTTCCCTGACTAATTCATTTTAACAACCCAGCAAATACTAAATCTTTTGGGGTAGGGGGAAGGAGGGTTGAATGTGCGAATAATTTGCACATGTTTACAGGTATATGTTTAAAATTAAAATATGTAGGTATATGCATGAAAAGCTAACTAAAAATATAAATAAATTATGTTTAAATGTAGGTATTCAACGCAACAGTTTCGTCCACGTCGTACATAAAAAACAGCAGGCATTCCTCAAAGGCATCCATAATTAAATATGCTGATAGCACGAAATAAATCCATCAGTTCTTGTTTTTTATCCATGAAGCAGATGAACTGTTTTGGCCACTATAAAAATACCCTTTTTCTGCGCTACAAATAACAGAACGGCATTGCTCACGCTTTTTCAAATATTTTTCCGTCTAATTTTCTTTCGTGGTTAAATACTTTCAGTATTTAAACATTTGCACATTTATAATTTTTTATATTAGGTGCATTTTACCTTTATTTATATATTTAGATAATTGTTTGAGCTTTCAGGCAGCACGGGAATCCGAGTAACTGAGAAAGTGTAAGCAGGGAATACTCTATTTCAGAATTTAACACAATTTTGTTTTGAAATCAAGAATACGCTAGCATGTCAGTTTCTGATTCATAGGAGCGTTTGAAAGAGGATAAAGAGCGACTAAAATATTTCAAGTTTAGTGGCCATGTAGTGAAACGAGAGCATGGCGAATGAGAGCGCGTAAACTCGCTATCAATTGGTTGACGCAGTAGAAAGATTCAGCATCTCAGAGATGCAGAGAAATAATTCTTCATTGAGGATCACGTCATCCACAGATACCTACGCTACAGTTCTTCCGTTTGATAAGAACGAGCCTAAGAACCTCGAAAGATACGAGACGTCCTATGCAGGAAAATCTGTGATAGAAAATTTCAATACGGTTTTTTAAATAAAAGCCTTATAGGTCATAAAAAAACAAGATTATGATTTACTTACTCCGTTTTTCGAAATTTATTCGGTTTCAAAATTCGGCAATGATTCCCAGCGATATCAAAACGAAATCCACAGGGACAAATATAAAATAAACTTATGACAAGGAGAAAAATCTGACCTTTGCTGACGATTCTGTTAAGTTTTTCATTTGCTTTTCATCTTAGAGCTTTGGTGGATAGTGGCACTCTTAGAAGGGTGACCATTAAAACAGATAGGTGACAACGGAAATATCGCCTCACTACTACGAAACAAAGACAAAGAGCAGATCCTACAGTAATATTACTAAATTAATGATCTTCTTTATGCTTAGTTATTATGGTACACATAGGACTACAAGCAATGGTGGATTATGTTTGATCCAATAAACATCAAAGCAATCTTAATGGTAGGGTGGCTCTATGTCGTTAATGGAACCACTTGCGCGTTTCAAGATGAAACAGACATACATATTTCATACACACCCGTCGGAAAACATATTTTCGCCTTACCTCCGGGTAAAATACACATCCTTTGGATAGATAAACGATGCTAACCATCACGATTCCTTGTTGAGGCCACGCGGCAGGCTGAGTTATATCCATGCCGAAGGCCACCGATAAATCTCTTCGAAGGCGGACCGAAATATAATTCCTCGTTAAGCCTTCGCGGATAAATATTCATTATTCAAATTTTAAATGGTGGATAATGTGTCTGGAACTGTTCAGCGAAACCATCATCAGGGATCGTAGGATATTTTTTCGATATATATCATTGGCGATAGGATTCCTTCGTACCTCCGGGGAAACATCAACGAAAAGCGAAAGGGAGAACTTAATGAGCTTCGATAACCAACTTTGGTTCGATGAGGATCCTTTTGGGATGCAGAAATGATTAAGGTTCCTTTTCCACTCGGGTGTTGAGTGACACTCGAAACAGCCTAAACCACTACTTTGATATTAATATATATATGCTCCTTAGTACTCATTCTAAAAAAGTCAAATTTGTCAAATAAACACTTTCATAAGAGGGGTATTGAATATCATTTTGTAGGCTGTTCCCATTCTTAAATCTTGTGCATGTAAAAATTAAATTCCGAGTGGGATACTGGAATCTAGGCTGAAAAAAATCCGAGTGCAAAGGGTTAACTGCAAAGCCCGAGGTAATGATCGAAATTAAATAGATTAAAGAGACAAAGTATCCGAATCATCTATGATAGCGGGCAACTTCAAACGCTAGTTCCTTAAACTTGCAAAAAGTACTCTCGGAGTGGATTCACTGATTCCTAGTTAAGAAGTCCAGTACCAAACATTGGTTTAAGGCTTGTTTTTATGGAACCAGGCGAGGTAGGTATACCGCATTAATGTGATCGATAGATGGTTTATCTCTATTAGCACGATAATTGCGGTACCTACCTGCTTCACGTGAAGAAGGCATTGGCAGGAAGCAATCGAGGGGATGAATTATCCACACGGTAGCAATATTTTTACGGAGAATTAATCGACCTTGACCGGCATTCAAACCATATACCCTGTCACCGGTCACTCTGAATCAGAGGTACTCGAGTTTCACTTTTAACAGCACCAATCACTCGCAGCAATAGTTTTAAGTTCAAACACGTATGTTTACTTATATCATCAAGAAAATTCCCATTTCATCATCCGTTATTAATTTAAAAAAAAACCTTAAGCTAAGTGAACTAGGTGGCCTTCAATAATATTATTTTACACATTGTAGAGCAGTGTGATTATTTTCACTGCATTGTGGTATCATTTGTTAGAAAGGAACGCTTACAGAAGTAGATTAATCGATAGAAGGAGTTTACAGACGTACATTCATCGATATTAGTTTTTGGTAATGCAGGTAGGTAATGTAGACGGAAAAGTGGAATAAAGATTAAGGGGGTGAAAATAGGTGGATAATGACCTCTTCACTTCTACTAAGGGCACGCGCAGGGGTAAAATGAACTTTCTTCGGTGTCACTTGGTGAAACCATTACATGTTGGATAAAATGAGCTCTGGGAAAAATTCCTAAATTTATTGAACATTGTATATGCAACTGGATTCGTCACTCACTCATGGAGGTCAGTCAGTAGACGCCTCTTAGTTTGAAATTCAGATCCCAGCACATTGGGCTAGTTAGACCACTTGAAGAGCAAGGTTAGTTATTAACTCAATGCCAGCTCAGTGGTGATAAAATATTTGATAAGCGTTACGAGTGAGTTGAGAAAGGGAGAAGTTAGTTAGGGTAAAAAGTAGTAAAAAACGTAGGATTCTTTATGAACGGTGGGAGGATGGAGAGAAACCCGGTGTCGACATGAGCAAATGTTCAAGACCGATAGCAAATCTTTCGGAATTTGCAAACGTAAGTTTATTATTTCCGGGTAAAAAGTAGTAAAAAACGTAGGATTCTTTATGAACGGGAGGAGGATGTAGAGAAACCCAGTGTTGACATGTGCATGTATGCAAGACAGATGGCAAATCTTTCGGAATTTGTAAACGTAAGTACGATTTTTCCTCTCTACAAATAGTATTATCTAGTCAAAACATTCTGTTTTTTTTCCTAGTGCTTTCAACTTCTTTCTTGGGTGTTTTCAAGTCTGTTTCCGCACTAATAGGCACTTCAGACCGGGAGGAAAGGTATAAGGATAGGGATGGAAAATTTTGAAAACTGTCTCTTCAACTTCTATTTTCACTTTTGAGCCAAATCTCCCGGAGATCCTTAGGAAACAAATATTCCGAGCATAAGAGTTCCAGAGTAACATTTTCAGTATTGAGCTGCATTTAAATTGGTCATTTTACTTAATTGGCCGATACACACTTCCTTAGTTTTTACCCGCAATAAGAAATCGTTCGCTAAATTTCTGCTTTATAGATACTCACACCCCTTATAGATCACAAATTCAGGGTAATGTTGTAGAACTATTTCTGTCTTTGGCATTGGAAGAATGTTCTTAGTTGTTTATTCTTGTGGTCACATTTGCCCTTAACTCGCATTATGATTTGTCCACAAGAATTGAATAGAATTAGGTGATATGTGTGAAAAAATGGCATGGTGTAAGAAAAACTTGACGATGTACTTTTTACACTTTTTATTGAGTAAAACTCTACCAGTTTCGACACTCTCGAGTCATTTGATCTGAGTATCCCTGACAATTACACGAGTGTCAAAACTGGTGAGGTTTTACTCAGTAAAAAGTGTGAAAAATACATCGTCAAGTTCTTCTTACACTGGTCCAGAGCACTAAAATATAGCTTTTGGGATCAAGTGGGATTTTGTTACCTATGGAGAAAATTGCACAGAAGAAGACTTTGCTTCGACTGTGTGATCTTCATCATCACTTGGTGAAAAAGTCACCTCCAAAAGAATTCGATTCTGGATATCTGACAGACTGCTTCGGTGACGACTTAGTGACCAGAGAATTTTTTACTGTAGAAGATGATCCAGGGCGATATTCCATAATGAGTAATAAATTAAACACATACGATGCATAATCATTGAAAAATTATTATCTTGAAAATGTTTGAGCTGATTAGTTGCATTAATAAAACAATGCAACAAGTGAAGTTAAAATTTTCTCGAGCGATGCATTTTCAAATTATCAAAAATGCACAAAGTTGGAAAAAGAAATAAAATTGGAAACTCAACATCATAACGTTGTAGACCTCGAAGAGTCATCATGCGGCCTGAATATTGCACATTGCATGGCCGCTGTGGATGAATGAACGAATGACGATTTTCCTACTCAATATTTTTCGACCACGACACGTAGATACCTCGATGGCTGACAGTATTCGATAAGATTCGACAGTATTCGATAGAAATACAAGGTAATATTCCCGGGCAAGTAAAGTGAAATAATATTCTTGCTCAAATCCAGTTCAGAAAGGGCGGACATTTTTCGGGAAGCCGTTAGACGATCAGACAAAGAGCTGGATATAAAAACGTTTCCTTTACCTACTCTCCCAGATAATTTCCCTTAAAGCAGCGAAATACGGCTTCCGAAGCAGCGAAATACGGAAAGCGATTGCAGTGGTAGAATTCATATCCATCCACCTATCATGAGATCAGTACAAATTCGCTTGAACGGCAAAGCATAGGTTTCCATCGCGAAAGAGAAGAGAATTCAAGGGTAAAAAATATTATAACATTCCTTTACCGTGTCTTGGATAAAAATATGTATCTAGTGCTTACGCATCATAACTAAGTGGCGAACGAAAAACATTCGCTATCTTCAGGTCTCGAATTGAAAACTTCGTATTACCAAACAGATACATTACAGCTCGACCACTCCCTAATGATATTAACGGAGCGATTCAATGGTTTGTTTGGACGCAGAAAATATTCAAGCTCGCTTTTTGTTAACTTTTTCAAAGAGAGAAAGAGAGCTAAGAGGCGGACACCAAGTGAATCCCAGGACCTTGCCAGAGTGCAAGACAAGGAGTGAGGCCTAAAAGAAAAAGGTAGGAAAGACGGAGAATGCGGAGTGAAGTTAGGCGAGAACGAGATAGTTAAATATACCTAGTGTTTAAAATGCATGTAAGAAATAATATGCCTCCGTTCTGGACGCCAGCCTGTTTATAGCTCGTGGCAAGCAAGCTGCCGCTGGTATTCCGTCTCATACTCGGCCGATGGGTTTATCACCTTACCGTGTTTGAACTTCCCTCGTAGAGGCCGAGACCAAAGAATATTATACCGTCAGGAAGGAGCCCGATTTTCTCTCAGAGCGATAGTGGCAGCGCTCCATTTGTTGGGAAACTTTTTTCTTCCATAGTACAGCTTCACGGTTTATCCTGCTATCATCGGCCATATTGGAAAATTACGTCACCGACACCAGCGCCGCTCGTGGTAATTTGAGTCCCGAATAACCAATAAATCTCCATGGATATTGCAATATATATAAGTGAAAGAAATATTATTTATAGAAACCATCTTAAAGAAACGTCACTTCACTAGACGCGTCGTGGATAAGTGTAATCAAAAGTTTTGGAGAGACATACTTCCATTATGCAAGCCAAACGTGGAAAATCATGCTCTATTTGAGATCGATATGAAAAGATTATTAGATTAAGTACAATAGCTAAATTTTTTAAAGAGTTGTATAAAAGCGGGGGAAAGCGTAACAGTGTTGCGGAAGACATTAGGATGGGAGGCCATTCAGGTGAGGAGACACCTTTCCCGACAGAGATAGCTGTCGAGTTCACAAATAACCCCGATAAAGCTGTTAAAACCATACGTTATATCAGGCGATTGGATCTCAAAGGTAAGATTTGTCAAATAGATTCCGTCACCGATAGGTTCAAATATTCTTTCACCGCACACAAAATTAGTGATGATGACAACACCAATTGTATTCACTCGAGAAAGTTTTCATAGACTTAGATATAGCTTCAGTTTGTGAGGCAACACAATTGCGAAAATTACAAAAAATCACATCAAAACATGAGGTTAAATCTGGTGCTTTCCCGGTAACTAGTATTCTCGGGTCTCCAATCTGGGTAGAAAGGCCTTGAGTATCCCCCGTTTCGAAGTTCGACTTGAACTCCATCTTCTAGGCAAATTCAAAGCTCGCGAACTAGTAGCGAAAACTTAAACAGCATTACCCGCTGAAATTGTACAATTTCAGATATTCCACAGAAAAAAATTTATTCTCCGGGATTCGAACCCGGAACCCATGATTTTCCGGCCAGATGCTCTGCCAATTCAGCTAAGATGTCGTCTTTTTCTGTGGAAATTATACTCTACGGAAAAAGTTTAATGGAACCTGGCCGGAAAATAAGGGTGTCCGGGCTCGAGTCCCAGTCAGGGGGAATGATTTTTCTGTGGTATATCTGCCATTCTAGACAAATCATGCTGGATCTTCATTTAGGCCCTGAGGTCTCGGGCAGCTGGTATATAAACAATCATTTTTTTCTTGCTCCCTATTCGTCAGCACAAGGCATGCTGCTTGATGTGGAAATGACAGGTATATGACAGTATAACAGGGGTTCCCATGAAATTCTTAGGGGAATAGCCAATTTCACTGTCAAAAATACTTCTTTCTAACCAGATTTGAATTACTTCCATTACAATCTATCTGAATAACCTTGAAAGTGAGTAAGCACTTACTTTTGTTTCATTGGAAAGTGATGGAGTTGTCAAAATATATAAAAGGATGGCTGATATTCCCATCAGCCCCGATCTCAGATGCCGTTTGAGTTCGGTTTGCCGGTCACTTTGAATTTTTTAGACCCGAGAAGATTAACTTCGTTTTTAAACATGACTCAAGGCTGGCTGATTAGCGGCCTGTATGGTATGATGTAGATGAATAACACTCATATAAAAATGATTTAGTACTGCAGGATTCGTTGTAGGCTAGTCATAGTGTTCACTAACCAAACGATCGAGGGCTTGTAAACTCACTTTCAATCAGAGAAGATAAAAAATGGGAGTGAAGCAAAATATTTATTTCTTACCACATTGCAAAAACAGCCAGAAAAATTTTCCTGGTATTGCGTGCTGAGAAAACGTTCAATATTATTTCTAGATTTCTTTTTCCTTAAGGCAAACGGCAGCTATTCCAAACCGTGGAGCACGTGTGCCGGCGTTTTTACGAGAATTCAGCAAGCCGTGAAAGAGGTTCACGGCGCGCGCTAAGATACACGCTTTTCCATTCCTACAGAACGGCTCCGGTAACAGCAGCTTTATCACACTCGAAATAGAAGTCAAACGGAAATGCCGCCCCATTCACTGCTCTCGTAAGACGAAGAGAGCCGAGGAGGCTGCAGGAGGATTTCTGAGAGAGGGAACAATGGAACACCAACTTACTCCAAAGCAATGTGTAACGATTTAACACCGAGGGATTATACTCAGCTCACCTAGGAGTACGTACGCGTGTGAGATAAGGAGTGATACATTTTCCACTCGGCTGGCCAAAAGCTAAGATATCCTCGCGATGAATAGTCACTGCAGTGGATTTGTGCTTCTAGCAACGGATTTGGCATTGGCGATTTTGAAGCGCATGTATTTGAACCATCCTCCATCTAAAACCCCCATTCTGCATATACCACTCTCATTTTACCCCTTTCCTCCCATAACCGACTTTTATTTCTAAATTCCATGTGCTCAGGGCGCTTTTCCATCCTTTTTAAATACCTTTAGGTAGAACGTTTATCCGATTATTTAAACGCATAACTTAAAAGGATTCTGAGGTAAACCCGGTCATAAATACAAGATTAGATAGAGCAGCAGAGTAGCATGAGGATTAATATTCCTTTACTTGCGTGCTCGTTAAGGGACTAGAATAGCTATGGTTATGATGAGATATACCTACAAATATATCTTCAAACAATCAGCTTTGTCATATGATCTTTTTAAAGCTCTGTATGTGGTATTCACTGCTAACTGCAAGCTTTGCATACGTTTAAAAAGAAACATTAGACACAACTTTTAATATCTTGTGCTTGTTTAATCTATGCTTTCAGTCCATTACTTTCCATGCCGAGGTACGCAATTTGACGCATATCTGGTAAAAAATTGCCCTTTGCTACAGACGATTCTACCATGGCGTCCGACCGCTTCATGGAAAATTGGTTCTCCAACCGAGTGGTGTCTTAGTAATTGTTCAAGATGGGGGATAGTAAAAAAAACTGAAAATAATCACGTAATTACCATAATTTATTTAGTTTATTTCAATAGTTATACGGTAAACTTTTAAGGGCTTAATATTCCTGAAATTTGATCCTATGTTTTTACCAAAAGAAAACTTCCAAGGAATGCTCACGAACCCTCCTACCTCAAGTCTTCATCCAACCAGGATGAATGCTCTCAGCCGCAAGAGAATAATAATTTATTACCCACTGACATAATTCGCCATGCTATCTTCTTTCATGCCTCAATGTGGAATCATCGCTTAATTTCAGATAACAGACCCGTCGGTTGGCAGCAGTTTGTTGCAAGGATATGATTCGAACAAAAGTGTGATAAGCGTAAAAATACAAATTTTCAAAGCGCTCGTCCTTCGTTAACTACATGGGATTTTTGGCTCGATAGCATAGTTTCTGGTCAACCATGACAGGTAGTGTGCTGCGTTGAGATTAAGTTCATGTCAGTACCATTGAAAACACCGATTTTTTAATCATAACTTAGCCGATATCACAATTTGGTGCGAAAATAATTTCCAAGATGGTTCACACTTCACGAAAAGCAATGTAACAGTCATTTTCAAACAGGAAATTTGTGCAAAAAAGATATAATCTAATGGTTTTCAACATTTTCTATTATGTTTTGAGTTTAACCGTAGAATATTGTATAAAATGTATGAAATATTTGTACCAAATCTCACTTGAGCAGTTTGAAATTACAACCTGTATTGCATGTGAAGCTGCATCCTACTGGTGCATACTACATCCTTCAACACATGAAGGTAGAAGTAATAGTAATACGAATAATTCAACAAGATTGATTCCAAATGAAGAAACAGTGATGTACCACTGACACTGTGCCAGAATGATCAGCAGCCACTATTCACATTTTTAAAGTAGTCACGAAGAGACTAATCGAACTAATAGGAAGAAAATAATAGAAAAATGGCATAGCAATGTCAATCTAAACGCTGAATACAGAAGTTTCAAAATTACGAACAGGTGTTTTGATGAGCCAGAAAAGGTCCGAGTGAAGAGAGTTTTTTCGATTCCAACGAGTAAGGACCAGTCTTCAGTTCGCCCCTACTAGTAAAAGCTTCTTTTGTGAACTCAATTCTCCTTCTTAAATTAAAAGTAGTTAAATTGCTCCACTTGATCTAGCTTCTGACTTCCTGGGCTGACTGGCTGAGTAGCGCTTGGTCATCCACGAAACTCAACAACTTGGCATGGAAAAATATACGTTAATCACCATCGGACCTTTTCATATTTCATATGTAGGTATTTGTAAATCGTAGGAAAGTCATACCAGTAACGAATAAGCAGAAACCATCTTTCATGCCATTTGCCGCTTGATTATGTGACATAATTTTCGAAGTGTTTGGAGTGTCCAACAAAAGCATAGCACCGGCTATTTTTTTAACCAACATAAATGATATTAGCTCGAAAACAAAACAAGAAAGATTTAAAGAACTTAAAAATAATAAGGAAATACTCTAATTATTGCTACCAAATGCTAAAATTCACGGAAAACGGTGACAAAAAAATGTGCACCACTTCACGGCACAGTTCTCACAAAGCATTTTTATATGAATTTCGCCGTCACAGACTCTACCAAGTAAAGTATGCATTTTGGCCACGCTCATGCAATATACACCAAGGCATAGAAAATTGATGACATTACATTTTTTCATTTTCATTTCTCATTCACTGAAATTGAAATTTTTCGTAAGGTATGGTCACTTACATGTCTAATTCCCGATCACTCCAACAACTGAAGGCTTGTATGCTAGTAAATAATAAATTAGGGGCATCTTGAATTCCTGAAAAAGAAAATATCCTCACTTCTAACATAGTATGCAAGTGGGATGTTTTATTTTGGAAAACTACAAAGAAAAATCTGCTCTACCTTCTCAAAGCATATGTCAGTTGTTCGCCGAAGTGTGCGAGAAAACACAAGGGTAGAATAGTAGTAAAGTAGAGGGTACCAAAAAGTGTGCAACTCAGCGACGTGACTTCATTACCACATGTACAGATTATAATGCCCATATGATCCCTCACATTACGCTCTCTGCCTCGCAAGCTTCCATTTTATCGCTCCCATGCCTCATTCCCTCATCAAATAAATAATTCCAAATGGGGATAACGCAACGGCATTGGACAGAGAGAGAGCGCCTAGAATTCACTTCCCCACAAGGAAACGCTCGGAATCCCATTGCCTGAGGCTCTAGACCGCCAGCTCAGACCAAAACTGCCTTCTCAACGACCATGCTCGCTCGTTCCCATTCATTTGTCTAAGACGGCGCAACGGAGAGAGTAAAAGAAAAGGAGAGAGAAGAGAGATAGAGAGAAAGCCTTCCCCGCAATTTTTTGCGCTAATGGAGAAGTAATTAAGACCTCCCAGGAGTGAAGACGGATGCGATACAAGCTCGGTCGCACGGGTTTGGAGTAAAAACAGGCGACGGGGGAAATTGCGCCAAGAGAATGACATGGCGTCTTTATGAGCATTGAATGCCATAATATCTCACTTCGGCAAATAGTTCCACGAGAACGGCACCACAAATACTCGTGTATGAGTCTCCCAATTACTAGCGGAAAAAATGAGCATCGATTTATGAGGTGAAATCAATTGCACATCCTCTACAAATTGTTATCAAGCTCCATCATTTTTAATATTGCCATCAGGCATAAGTAGTTTAATATAAGATGACCTTACCTCAAGGATTACAAAAAAATAATGATAAAAATCTGGATCTTTATGTTCGAGTCGAGATAAATCATTGAGTCACATCAAAATTACCTAATATGATGTTTTTGATAGAGTTAATTATAAAAACGTTACCGACACGAATTTCTTGCGGTTAGTAAGTAAGATTTGTAAGGAGTAATATAAGCTTAGGTCTCAAAGACTGTATACCTTGATGCAAATGTAACAATATAAATATTTTAATTTCATTTCTCGAAGTAGAATTACATACATGTTACTTACCCACAAACATATCTAATTAACAGGTTAATATTAATCATAGCGTCTTATGGCAGGAGAAGCAGAATTCAATGCAATTCAATCCTGGATAAAATTTACTAAATAAGTTATTACGAGATAAATATTTAAAAATGATATTAATAGAAAACAAAGCTATCCGACAAAAAATCTGTTTCATTACATTAGCAGGATAAATAAAGAAACTGAAATCATACGATAGCGAGTATTTTTTAAGTAATGATGGCATTATATCCATCTAAACGCGTGACAATAGCACGAAAATAATCATTTCAATTAGTTCATAATTTATACTATTTTCATAGAAACAACATCGGCCTTTGCTTTGCGGAATTTTCCCTATTTGAGGATAAGAACAACTATTGAAACAAATGGAAAATTACAAAGTTTTATTCTTATTCTCAACTTTATGCTATTTTTCAAACCATTCCTCTGTTTATTAGGTTTTACTTTATTTTCCCCTCTTTCCTTCTCATCCTTAAAGATACTTCCTCTTTAATGCATCTGCACAATAATTGGCACCACTCATTTCCCTTTCACTCAATTATCTCCTACTCTAGTAATAGCCTTTCAAGCTCAGGGTATTTATGCCCCTGCCGTATATCTGTATATCTTATGATTATAATCTCACTATAATGCTTTACAATTTTTTTTTCGCTAATTGCTTACCAACTCCATCCTCTTCGATGTTTCGTTTTTACTCTTCTCTTTTAACTTGTTTATAAATTATTTACCAGCAGAATGGATGAACACACAACAAATATTAATTTAATATTCATAATACAGAGGATTTTTTAATGGATCCATTTCATGACATTTACTCTGAAATGTATTTTTGTTTCCAGTATTACAATTAATTTTCAATATTTATTAAAACCCATATCGGGTCATATTATTGAGCTCGGTTATGTACGAATTTGAACCACATTATTTGACTGATTATTTCAATAGTGGTGCAACAACAAAGAAGAATCAATTACCGAGGTTTACTTGTAAAACGGCATCGCTAAAACAATAGTTGGAGACTACACTAGTGCTAACATAGTTATTGATGCCGCTTTTGATTTCATTTACTGCGTCAGTATTTTAATCACATAACTACACATTCCATGGTCTGTTATATAATTTTAAGAAATCAGGTCACCCGTCTATCGTTGCAGTTTTGTAGCACTGCCCAGTATATTACAGTAATTACTATTTTGGAAGTCCTGGCAATCTCATGAAATAATAAAATGCATGTCCTCTTTACGTATCATTTTTCAATTGCCTGCCAATATAAAGACTTTTTTAAACCAAACTGATGTAATTCAAAACTAATCCTAACACTTTTCAAGAGCAAACAAACTGAATAAAATATACTACTTCAGATATATTCTGGAATTTATTTCCAAAATCGATTCTAATTGTCAATAGATAATACTTCAGAAATTTCTCAGAGAGTTGGGTACCGGCAAATGCCGATCGATTGGATCAGATTACGAATTATTATAAACCAGTAATCAAGTGCTAAAGGGTCTTTCAATGTATTATTCATGCTCAATGATTTGTGGCCAAAGTAGTAGCCTTAATTAAACAAACAACACTCTTCACGCATCTAATGACCCCATCCTCTCCATTAAAACCTTATATCTTCACAAGAAATATTTTCGTCCTCTTTTTTAACTCAATCTTCGCAGAAAGTTATTCCCAAGGTAAAATGACCAGATCTTGATAAAGTACTAAGCATTACTCTCCAACATGTTATGACCAATGTCCCCACAGAGGCATGTAAACAATCGCCAACAGAAGAGCACAATTAAACTGGGTTAATTTTATCCGTGTCGATGGAATTCGGGCATTAGCGTTTTAACAACCCCAACTAAACTGAAAACTTGCGATAGCAAAAAAGGGAGAGAAAATTGGAAGCAACGCCAGCAATATCTGGCATAAAAAAATGCAAAAAAGTGTTTCCTTGAAATTATGCCAACTTAGGTTTTCTTGGCACATGTTTCTTCGGAAGAATGATTTCAAACCCTATTCATTAGTCTCGAAGTGAAAATTTAATAAAGCCGGTCGCGGTCTGCGGTGCCTGCGAGGCAATCCAAGGGTCACGGGGATCACTCCCACCACCGGCAGGGTTGTTGGGTTTGTTTTAGTTTAAAGAATGTAGAATAGACAGTTCAAAATAAATTAAGCCGAGGAAGCATCGAAAAACGAATTCTACTACGAAATATATTACAGGATTATCATTGAAATCCCACCGATGAATTGGTTTAGAATAGATTATTTTCAATGAAATACTGTAAAAACGATAAAAACCAGTTTTTGAACCACTTTCCAAGTATGGAATAAATTTTTCATCCCATAAAATAAATATATCGTCATTGGCGTGATGATTGACATCGCCGGTAATGTGAGCATGAAAACTTGAGGTAACTTTAAATGTATCATAGGAATTTTATATCACACAAACTATCCAACAACATTCCGGAAAGTGCATACTATGAGCTATGCTTATTTTTATGGGCGAATTTCTGTTTAATTGCCAATAAAATTTCTAGAGAAATTTTTCTCATCTCGCCGCCATGATTTCAATCGGCTCTAGAATCCCATTTATATAAATACAAGGCTTATATCAGGGATTGTTAAAAATTCAAATCTCTCCAATTATTTTCTCAACCACGAGCAGATATCACCTGATAAATAGTAGTTATAGTACGGCCTCCGAGCGGATGTGGCTAGACGATATAAGGCATCTGAAGTGAAACGGAAATGGCTGGAAATCATACCCAATTAACTCATTGTGACGAAGCAAATATATTGTATGCGCACATCGAGTAAAAGAACATAAAATGGCCACTATATTACATCCCTGCACTTGTGGAGCGAAATCACGGTATTAATTCACAGAAATAAAGTGAGGCACATAAGCCCTCTGTGTAATAACTGGTGTCGCTCCCTATGACCGGTAATAATAGGTAATAAATTCAATAAGACTAAGTAAGAAATGGGTCGGGAACACTGGAACCAAGGATCGAACGTGTGTCTTATTTATGAGGTAGGTATTCACGCAAAGGCATGATGCAAGAAGTTCAAATCTCGTGTTCAAAGGGTCTTGTGGAAGTTTATTTTGCATTTTCACTTATTCAAAAATACACAAAGAGTTCTTAATTAGCGTACGATTACCAACGTGCAATTAAAAATGCTCCAAAAACATATTTACACTGATTTCATGAGATATTTATATTATTCGCAAAATTATTATAAGAGAATATCAGATAATTCCAAACATACTGTTTCATTATCATTTACATTTTAACGGGTAACGATTCAACGTTACCCATAGAAATGTGCTAATAACGGACGACATGCAATAGCAAAATTAGTTATAATACTACTGTGGGGGTCTACTCTTCTGTACGCCTATGGTAGCCCTCTTTTTATTTCTCTATTTATTTTTGAATTCCATCTAGTGATTTTATTTTGGCTGTTCAACAACACGTTATCCCCATTCATTTCTCATTGGTCCAAGGAGGTAAAAAGGTTGAAGAGCATACGAAACCCAGCCTGCGGGAGACAATGAAGTCAGAAAGGGAATGATTCAGCCCCACCTTTACAACACAAAGCCTTGCGTTTTCTATTGCCTACTATAGAGATTTACGATATGAATAATAACTTAAATGGAGATCAATTTGGCGTAGTAGCTACTAACACAAGCGTACAAGCGTGGAAGTAAGGAAACAATTCATCAGAAATTGTATGAAAATCAAAGGTACAAGCATTCGAAATATGGTGCTATAGAATAATTATAAAGATTAAATGGATCGACAGGCTAAGTAACGAGGAAGTGCTTAGAAGAGAAAAGAGAAGTCTTCTGAATACCCTAAGAAGAAGACGAGAAAACTTAATCGGCCACATCATGAGACATGATGGACTGATGAAGACAATCGTTGATGGACAAATCGACGGGAAGAACGGCAGAGGAAGGCCTCGTATGAGATACATAGAACAAGTGATAAAGGATGTGAAAGAGAAGAAATACGTAAATATAAAGAGATTAGCCAATAAATGAATGTGAAAAAATGATGAAAGAAAGAATGAGCAAAGGATGCGAAAGAAAAGAAATACGTAAATATAAAGAGATTAGCCGATAAAAGAATTAAGAGCTGCGTCAAACCAATCCCAGGATTGCTGACGAATGATGACGAGTTAAAACTACTGGCCTATCACCCTGAGGATCCGGGTTCAAATCCCGGCAGTAGCAGAGATTTTTGTTAGTATTTAACCGGTCTTTATTAAGTACCGAGTGTTGAGATCTTCAAGACCTGTGTTCCGTCCGTCGGATGGGACGTTACACCATGAACCCCTTGGTGCCTTTCGTAAAGAGCAGCTTAACATCTACGCCGGGTTTCTCTCCACCCTTCCACCGTTGCCCGAAATATTCTTACCCCTACGCAAATACCTACCTTTCATAAATGGTGCAAAAAACATAGCTGTCAGTCCCCAGACTTCCCCATTTAATTACTACCTACTACTCAAAAATAGCACCGCGCCCGAAATTCATCGCAGAAGTGTCAATTAATCCAAATTAGGGTATTTTAGATAAGGATAAATGTATTTGGTTCCAAAGGGCTTTAATCATATATCTAACAGCTAATTCAAACGTAACTTGTACTACATGTTTAGCGTATTTTGTTTTTTTTTGTCTGATTGTGAATTTTTCACCGATTATTTGATCATTTTTTATAGTCATTTACATCAAGTGTTGTACGACTGTTAGTTTTTGTCGCATACATAGGCAACCTCATCCATTAATTACATGAGAAGTAATTCCACATGTGTACGTCCAAGCCTACCGAAAATGGATAATTTTGCTTCACGAATCAGCTGCAATGCTGTCTCCAGTAACTTCTAACATCCTTGTATAGGCCTATCTTCCCCATGAATTCTTATGAGAGTCAATTTCAAAAATTTCTTTAGCCTGCAAGTTGAATATTTCCCAAATTCACAAAAATTCACTGAATTTAGGAATGTTTTATGAAATGTGTCATGATTTGAAACAGGAAATTACATTTCATGAAACGAATTGTATTGTATAGTAATTTCTTTCTTTCGGTTCATATCTGTTGACTGTAGGATAATAAATAATAATTTACGAGTCGAAAATAAAATAACAATGCATGCTCAAACATCGATGTTACCGTTAATTCTTCTTGGACGATGAAAAGGAGCGTAAAGTTGAACCAGGAACTATTAGGTGAATACAAAGTAGCCTAATCATTGTAGGTTGACCACATTTAATGATTTACTAAGTTTCATGTTCATACAGCTTATGGTTCTTCGAATAATTGGGCATTTTGTTTTCGCGAGAAGGGTTTTTTGGCTTATGTTTTTTAGTTTATATAATAGAATAGATAGTCGTAACGTAGGCAATATATCATTAACTTTAATCGCCAAGTAAAGTAAAATTAATGTTAAGAACACCATAAATTTCAAGTGAATTTAAAAACATGTATGAGGGTACATATTTACTACTGAAGTACAATATCACATCATTTGAAATATTTATATTTACAGAAAGAAAACCTTAGACATCCTTCGATAGAGAGAATGCTTTTAGAAGAAACACGACACAGTTAAAAATAAATTGATTTCTTTTTTACGCAAGACAAAATTGTCTCGATTCTCACAAATCCACATTTTGGCAGTGGAGCAAATGAGGAAATAGGAAATACGAGTCTCTCATTCTCTAATGGGTTCAATAACTTTCTCTTTATGAACTAAGAAGGGAACGAACTCATTATTTTCGAAGAATGCCCGCGGAATCACCTGAGCAGATGGAAAACACGAAGATTAAAAAGCATTCTGTTTTGCGGGGAGCGTGTTTGAACTTCTTCAAAAGGCTTTAATACTATCTATTGAATGCTAAAAAGGAAAAAAATGGAATGAATTGTCTCCAATTTTCACGCGGTTCAATGGATTTTTTATGCTTACCTACAGTTTTATTTTTCATGCACTCACGGAACCAGTTGGAGAGACAGAGAATGAGAGAGAAGGGAGCCTATTTTTTAAAACCAGTGGATCACGGCAAAAGGCAGAGACAATGGGGATATGATTGAGGTTCTGCGCGTCAGAGATCAATTTCATGGAGAGTAAAATAACCTTGGAATCACGTTGGCCACGGAATGGATGTAATGTTGCCATTTCCGTTAATTTTTCATTAAGGCAATGCAACATTATGATATTAAAAGGTACCTTCGGCAGTAGACTCGCCTCTAATACATAAGAAAGGTCATCGTCATCATTATCAGTAGTCATTAACCCTTAAATTACATGACGCAACTCTCTACTCCACTCTTTCATCGGCTAACCCTCTTAAAAAAACGTTTTTATTCTCATTTACAATACTTACATTTATTTTTATTACATTTACATCACTTATATGCTTATTATACTTCACGTATGAAATATCCATAAAACGCATATTTCATACGAGGTTAATTATGTTTTAAATTTTTGTCCAATAATTTTTTAGTAGCTTTATCGGGATTCTATTCTTTCCCATAATTCTTAGAATTCCATCATTTATTCGATGCTTAAATTTTCTTCATCATCCTTCTATGACGCCTATTGGTATATTCCCTCTGGTCTGGTCTAATATTTGATAATGCCCTCCTTGCTTTGTCAATCGCTAGTTATTCAGCTTTCCAAATAGTAAAATCCTTCCAACTCTTCAAGACCTTGACCCTTTTTTTCTCAAATATAACCTATACTTAATTGAATAAATAAATAAATTAATAAATATATCAGAATAGTATCTTTTTAATCCGTGGGAATCACCAGTGGAGGAAGAGATTTATTTACTTCCCAGAAATTAGCAATTTCCTAATAACCTCAGTTTTCAATTTTCGATCCTTCTACGATATCGAAAACTTAAATCTCTCACTTTTTAATACTCATTTTTATCTTTAGCATCAAATTTTGACCCTGATGTAACCTTAACAGCACCTTTATCTATCATGCTTTAAAAAACTATAACTGCGGATAATATCAGGAAAAAGTAATTTTTCAAACTAACTGTTATTGTGAAAAATGCGTATCTGAAAATAACTGGATTAAGTGCACAAAGAGGCTTACCTTTCGAGTGCGATGAAGAAGGAAAATACGAATTTCGAACGCTTTTCCTCAGTGCCAAAATGTCTTGAATATCCGCTTAGTAACCTCCAATTTTTTCTCTCTCTTCCGCTTTTACAAACGGCGATGTATATTAGAACGTTTATGCACTCAGAGTGGTCTTTAATACCAATAGGGAGAGAGAGCGCCCGCTAAATCTTCCAGTCACCCTGTTCTCTTTCTCTCCTCCACACTTATTTCCCTAATTCTGCTTTCCCTTCCATGTCCCCACCCCTTAAAATAAATAATTTTGGAGAGCGCTCCGAGGATCTCGACCATTAAACTACCGGCGTATGTATATTCGTCAAATTCATATTGGCGTGCCGATCGGTCTAATATATATTGTCTCATCAATGCCAAAGAGTTCACATGATTTGCCATGAGAAAAAAATTCACCTGGACCGAACCACGGACCTTTGGCTTTCCGGGCCACTGCGCAGACCACTACGCTACCCAGGATCCTTAATTCCAATGGCAATTTTACTGAATGGCTAAGAGGTCTTACAATGCCTAAGAGGCTTAAAGATTACAGAGGTTGTAAAAAAAACATAAGCTACTTACAAGCGTTAGTTGTGTATTTTTATAACTTTCACTTTGAAAAATCATATATGTTATCTCGAGTACTTTCGCAACACTATTCAAAACAAAGCCTATTTTCTGGAAAGTAAGCTAAGGTAAAATAGTAGTAGTATCTTCTTTCGTCTATCACCTTAAAATTTTATTTAATTACTAGAGTAAATAGATATTTATATCACTTATGATGTTCACTTGCTATAAGCTGTGGACAAGTAGTTGATGAACTGTGATTTCTGACTCAATCTCATTGATGAAGTAAACAAAAGGTTGTAATAAAACTTTAACACTCCAAGACAGACCTCACTGGCTTCACAACGAGTACGGACCTGGGTCCAATATGACCCAGACTTCCAAAACCAATTTTTAGTAACAATATTTACTAACAAGTAATAAATCAGCACATATTGATTGAGGACAATTCTTTATAAAGAAACAATGTAAACATTTTTATATTCCAAACATGAATTTCATAAATTTATAATAAAAATAAAAGGAAAATTTTTTTTCGAGGATGAATTTTGTATTCCTCGGGTCTCCAGAGACATACAAAATTTATCCTCTAAACAAAATGTTCGTAAAATAGTAAAATTCGAACCTTGATATGAATAACCTATGTCAAGCTGGCCTAAATTGTGCTTACCTCCCAAAATTTCTACCTCCCTTTGTAAATCAAGAACCTAATACACAAACAAACGATTGATTGAATGACATTTTACTGCAGGCTTCTCCCTCTCGCCGACTCGCCAAGATTGACTCATCTTCATCATATGCGTGTTATAGCATTTAATACCTTGGAGTACCTACCTTGTGGCGCTGACGCGGTTGAGGGTTCAAAGGCATCCCAAGAACGGTGATGGGGGCAATCATTCCTCGCAGCTACCTGCACTCGGCACCAATTGAACCATGGTCCCTGCTTGCCATTCCGTGCAAATGGCACGTAACCCATTCAGACGAGAAGCAGAGACGCGACGAGGGGAGGCTCAGGCGTCAAATTCCATTAGCGACGGCGCGCGTCTTTTGGGAAAACACTTCCCATCAGCCCGAAGCGGAAACAGTCGAGGTATAATTGAGATTGGCCAACGCGTCCCGGGACTCGTTTCAGAGGGAACCTCGTCGATTTGTCCCATCCCTGGTGGAACATACAAATAAATCGATGGTCAAACAAGTAGTGAAAAACCAGACAGAAATCAGTCTAAGTATTTCTTTGGCAATTGAAACCACCCCACAAATGGAATTTTTTCAACGCGGTTGAACTGACCTAAGTAACCGCGATCATACGTAGATCGAGGTTTAGGCTGTATCCTTTAAGTAAATTTGGATCCGTTTAGTTTTCCGGCTGCGTTAAAATATTTAGGCATATACGCTTGAATTGACTACAAAAACTAGCGAGAGAGAGAGAGAGGCGGATAAATAAGGCAAAATATTTTCTTTCACGAAAATTATGAGAATATACCAATTTTTAGCAACAATATTTACTAACAAGAAATAAATTAGTACATACTGATTGAGGACAATACTTTACATAGAAATAATGTAAACATATTATGTCCTTTTGACTTAATTTGACTGAATTCATTTGTATTTCGCACACACAATACATGACTAAAACGCAATCAAAGTACAGCCCTTTTGAAAACATTTAGATTCAAACTCCATTATTTATTTACAAATATCGTAATCAGTAAAATGACATCCTCACGGCTGGGAACCTAACACCACTAGTCATACACCCTCACGGTACCTCTCAGGGTAGCATATAAATGTAGATGCCTGGCACAGAACTTATTAAGAAATTTCTCTTTTTACATGTTATGGTATATCCCTCAGTTCATGGGTAAACAAAATGTCTGGCTGGTATTCATCCCATGCTACGAACCTGAGAGGAGTGAAAGTTTTCTGTAGGTCATGGGTGAATGGACATGCAAATAGTTGCGTAGAAATACGTTAAATGCAGTGGCAAAGAGAATAATATGACTAATATGATGACGTTAGATGTGACTATTAAATAAATATTGTTACGAGGAAATATTTAGCAGCATTTCCTTAGCAAATGTCGAACTTGGGGTAGCAACTAATTTTGAGTCCTAGCTTCAAGAAAGCCTTCAGTTTTGGCGTAAAATAAGTAGAGATTTTTTTTTCACAAATTTTAACCCAAAATTATTTTTTCTAAATCTTTTCCTCAGAAATCAGCCTTCCATAAATTCATGTGTCGTATCTTGTGAACAACTAACTAGGTAATTCTTCCATAATATTAGGATAAGTGCATTAATCAGGGACTGGAAAGAGCAAGCAAAGGTTTCCATAGTTGACGCTTTAACTTAAATATCATATTTCAACATCTGGCCCTTAAAAAAACCAATCCCTTTGCGGACCATTTTCTAATTGCAATCCTATCCTATTGATTTAATCATATGAAAGAAACTTTTAGAGGATTTCCCATTTCAGTGCACTCAAAAATTGATCAAAGAGTAGAAATTCGTTTCATTAAAGCCCATCAACCATTATCTTCTCTTCGCTCACATTAAATGAAAATGTTCTCCCGGGCTCAAAGTTTGATCGTTAGCCTAAAAAAGCTTCGCGGAAACTAGGGAAAATTGTCTAGATATCTACATTAAAGAAGTAAACGTATTCCGACAGGTGGGAAATATTCTACAGTCACATAAAGATGATCATTATCAATTTACAAGCGAAGCGCCGCGGCTCTACGTGGATTATAGGGAATATTGAAAAGTCATTCAAACTGGCTCCCAAAACCTCTATTGAACGTATGCAGCACCTCCTGACTAAGCATTTACAAAGGTTTTTAAATAATTAAATTGAATTAAAGATGCTTTGACTGGTATTCGAAAATTAAGTATTTAAAAGTAAGGTACATTAGTAAAGGTTGGTAACAGAAAAATATAGCAGCACATTAAACACATTTGGTAGCTTTTCCTGATAATAATAAATTACTTTTTAAGCGAGGAAGATGACAACAGCTCTGAAAATTTAAATGATGGATGAAATGGATGTGTTTCAGGTTATACGGAATTTTATCCAGGAATCTTTTCATCAAGAATCCATTAGTGGATGAAAATTGAATTGCTCGTATGAACAATAGAAATTTAACGGGTAGAGTTAATCACAGGGAATATCATGAAAGTCTTCTGAAATGGAATAAATGTACAGTCGCGTTTTGCAGACCGTTAAATCAACGTTATTTTTCAATTCTCTGCCAGTGTTTTTGATTTAAAAAAACGATTTTAATCAAATAACAATGATAATTTATCTTTTTAACAATTGGCGAGTGTAACGGTGGAAAGCATTAATTAGTGAGTTTCTTTTCAAAAAGTGAAATGGAATATGTAGAATTCTAAAAAAAAAAAGCCTCCAGAACTTCACCGGAAGCTAAAAAAAAATAGGACCTCATCCCATTAAAACCAGATACGTGGGTGTCATTGAACTGTTGTCAGGCCACTTCAAAGCTAAAACTAATAATGTATTGACGTAGGGTGTGTTTAAATGTATCATCATGGCTCAAACAATTTCTTTGGTACTCTAGAAAAAAGATCAAAAAATGGACTAAATATTTATATATATCTGCATAGCCAATAGAACTGGCCTATAATGTAATAATTGTGACGTCGAAAAAATAGAGATTTATCGATAATACAAGGAAGAATTTAGCCTTTTCAACAAACAGATGAATATGATAATAAAAATCTAAATCTTAAAATATTGATTAACGAGAGTAAACATCATAATCTCGCCTATAATACTCTGCACCATAATACTCTCCAGATATGATAATGCAGGGAGCAGAAACCCACATTCATGTTAGTAATTATTAGACGATGGTGACCTACACCTAGGGTCAATGACGAAATCAAGTACATGTTGGTAACTGGGTAAGGATGTACTTTTTAAGAAGTGAAGAAAGGATAAAGAGAAAGTCCATTTCGTTAATAGCAAAGATTTAGAATTCTCTTAAGGAAAAGCACCAAGGGGTCCACGGTTCAACGTTCCTTCCAACGGACGGAGCACTGAGCTTGAAGTGCACTCCACACCGCAACCAAATAGAGATGGTATACACCTGAATAAAAACTAAAAACTCTTCCACTCCCGGGATTCGAATTCGGACCTTCGAAATGGGAGGCCAGAACTAGAATCACCGAAAAATGTGTCCACCAGCGCAAGAGTGTTCAAGAATATTTCCTCACTTTGTGAATTATTTTTCGGTTATTTTCAACATTTCCTGTAGGCGTTGTAAAGAAGAATATGCAGTGCGTCAGGAAAATAGAGAATGAGAAAGATTGGTCGTATTGAAAGAGTGTAAATCAAAGGATCTATTCATCACGTAGTGTTCCTGCAGCTTTTGTGGATATAAAGTGGTCAGAAATGTTTTATAATGACAAGGTAAATTAAATGAGTGGAAGTAAGGTGTGTTTTCCGCTTTAGACGAAAACCGAGTCTCATTGTTATATCACCAGCCCACATCTTCGAGAGAAATAGACGAAACGTGAACCGAACCCATCTAAACCGCAAATATTTCACCGAACTGTGTGATTATCCCTCGTGTTGCAGCAAGTTGACGCATTATTTGTCATTGACACTGGGATATCTTATTACATTGCCATTACTCCAGAGCCGTCGCCCGTGGTCTGAAAGGAACGTAGAATAGTTTTCCCTCCGATGATAATGGAAGGGCGAATGGTGTAAATAGGCGGTGAGACCGCACGGCCGAAACATGACAGTATCTCGAGACAGTTCCCGGTGAGCTCTCCATAATTCCAACATTTATCACTCGATGAGAGGAATGCGTTGAAATGGCGCGCAGTGGAATAAATCCCTGTCCCGCGAAGCTCGCCACCTTCACGCGTGGGCACGTAGAGAAACATTCCCTCCACCGCCCGCTTACAGCTTGTAATAGAATTCTGAAGCGTCCTAACAAAGAGGTCTCTCCCCCCACACCGACTCAACCGATCGTTCATCCAATGTGCACGCGCAGCTTATAACTGTCATGAGGCTATATCTTTCTCTCTATGCCGTTCCCTCTGAACATATGCGACGGCATTCCATGGGAAAACAGTCCAGTTTGTCGAGAGTGAAATCAGCATCGCGGCAAAAGCGTACCGAAGTGCCCCCACCACCCAGTTAATTGGCGGTAAAAGCAGCATGCCGTTGGCGGGGAACATTCATTGTGTTTTGTGGCGTGAATGTGGGATTGAGGAAGGAAGCTTAAAAACTAGTGTAAAACCAAGGTTACAGATCCACCCGTCTTAGGAGTGAATAATAAGTACAGAGATGTCAGTGCAGGATGGCTCGACAAATTTTCATCATAATTATGAATAGATTGTCATTTTTCGTAAAATAGATTGTCAGTTTTCGTTCTCTTTTCCATCCTCCTTCATCTGATACTGAGTGGCTGATCATCTCAGCCTTTTGTTATTATTTTCCCTTCGTAGTGTGCCTTTAACTTTTTTTACAAACTTATACAACAAAAATTATTCTCGATAAGCGGGAGCAACCCGGACGAATTAAACGATTACCAAACCTAAATCAGTTTTGATTGAAATCATTTTTGGGTGACAATTGCTTCCAGAGCAAATTATACTCATTAGCCGAATTATCACTTCATTATAAATTATTACGGAGAAATTAGAACTAGGTACCTACAAAGGTTAGTTTGAAGATATTTTTGTTGGTCGAAAATACTCATTTTCAGCTTCATCATTTTGGTAAGATTTTTCAATTTTTGCCAGTTTCGCGAAAAGGATTTTCATTGTTTCATCACCATATCCTCACTTTTATTCATTATTTTCCCACTTTTTTCTGGGTTTTTATATTTTTCAGCTTAAGTTTAAGTTTTAAGTTTCATTATATTTAAACTAATTGTTTCCCAATATGACGGTCAGGGCTATTTCATCATCATCATCAAGGGTCAACAATCCTAGGATTGGTTTGACGCAGCTTTCCACTCGATTCTTCTATCGGCCAACCTTTTCATTGTGACGTAATTCTTCTCTTTTACATCCTTCACAGCCTGTTCCATGTATCTCATACGAGGCCTGCCTTCTCCATTCTTCCCGTTCACTTTTCCTTCGACGATTGTCTTCATCAGGACATCGTGTCTTAAGATGTGGCCGATTAAGTTGTCCCGCCTTCTTTTTATAGTTTTCAGCAGACTTCTCTTTTCTGCCACTCTTCTTAGGACTTCTTTATTTGTCATTCGGTCGATCAATTTTGTCTTCATCGTTCTTCGAAAGCACCATATTTCGAATGCTTCCACCCTTTTCTTCTCCGCTGCTGTCATCGTCCATGCCTCACTGCCGTAAAGAAACATGCTCCAGATATACGTCCTCATGAAATGTTTCCTTACTTTCAAGCTTGTATTTCCAGCTGTAAGTAGATTCTTCTTTTGATAGAATGCCCTCTTTGCCTAGATAATTGTACTCACTATTTCTTTCTTGCTTCGTCGATCGTTGGTTGCTCTGTTTCCTAGTAAACAGAACTCTTTCACCTCTTGCAGTTTCTTTTTCCCTAGTATAAACGTTGGTTTTGGCCTCCTCTCTCTTGCTGCACACCAATATCTTAGTTTTCTTCTTATTGATCTTCAGCTGATGTATGGCCATTGTCCTTTCCATGGTTGTTAGCATCTTATTCAGCTCCTTCTCTGTCTCTGCTCTGAGAGCTATGTCACCAGCGAATCGTAGCACACTGATTGTTTCTCCGTGGATGTTCACTCCAGAACACTTCTCCTCGACTTCATTGATGGCTCTCTATATGTAAACATTAAAAATTACGGGAGACAGTGAGTGCACAGCCTTGTCTCACTCCTTTCCTCATTCTTGCTTCTTCACAGCTGGGTCCATGTTTTATCACCGCTACTTGGTTTTTATACAAACTGTGGATAATTCTTCGGTCATTGTACGACACTCCAATTATTTCAGAATTCCAAGCACTAAATTCCAATCCACTGGTTTTCCAGGGCTTTTAATGAGACAAAAATAGTTACATTCCGATTAACTTGCATCACACTGAGCATCGCTCTCCTATGTAAGCGGTGCAAATGAATAAATACGACGCACCATTGATTGGATGCCCTTCCCGGTGACCTCCCCCTTGAATGTAAACGTTGCTCATGGAATCCCTTTCCCCACACCCTACTGCACTTCGCCTCCTTCGGTAATTATCACCACCCTCTCCCACTGACGCGTGTAGTTATGATCACCCTCGCCTTCTCAAGATGGGAGTGTAAACTCTCAGACACTTCTTCGCTTGGAGGAGGCCGCCACCATCCAGCCGTCCTTACGAGACTTTACAATTCTGCGATAACATGATGCCAAGTCCATATTGTTGTCATATCGACGAGATCGATTCAGAAAACAAGAATGAACGCAGATGTCGAGTATCGGTTTCCATAAAGAGACAGACAACACTTGCGGCACTCTCGAATTGACGATATGAGGCGAATTCCAAGCCTATCGATAAGAATGCAACTCCCCACGTGGTCGATAGTTCCTAACGAAAAAAGGGTATGAACGAGATAAACGATAACGCTCAAATTTGGCTGATATATCTCGAATAATCTGCCATGAGGATAAATCGGCATCTCGTCGAACATTTTTAAAATTTTCAAAGTGTTAGTATAATGTTAATTAATTATCGCAATACCACACGCCTAATAGCAACATGGGTATACTGTGTCATAAAAATAAATAGACTTCCTGAGGATCTATAAGAGCTTATATATAGTTTTGATCCCGCCACTCAAACTCACATTACAACAAAATTTTGTTGAAGGAACTTTTTTATCTTCCCTACCAACGATGTGCGGCCAAGAATATAGGAAAAAATGGGAGGGAAGCTATAAAATTGTGTCTACTCAATCAATGCCTGCCACTATCAATTCAATCAATATGGGATTTGAATCAGAAAGGGCTGAGTGTCGCGTAGCTTGTGGACAATCCCCAATTGCGGAAATATGCAATGCATATATAATGCATATATGTAATGCATATTACCCATGTAATAATGCAAATATGTAATGCATACCAAAAACCTTCGCCCATATTGTACTTTACATTTTATTACAAATTATGTTTCAATTTCTTAATATCTCAATTTAAAAAAAATTAACTAATATAGCAAACGTGAATTTAGACTACTTCACTTGTATAAGGTAGCTTTCGCGCGAATAAATTCTAAAAAGCGATATCAATGAATTCTAACATTTTTTAATGGGGAGAAATGTAATTTTCCCACTGCTTCGTCCCCCTGCAGTACCGTCAGGTTCATTATCCAGGAACCTTGATACTTGATAACGGCGTGACTCAGCGACACCTACAGTGCCGACGAATCACCCCACAAAGAGCCACCATCGAAATTAATATAACATTACCCAGTCAGTTTGAGTTTGAAAGAGAATTCGTAATGTGATGAGATATGGCTAGGGGGGACTATACGAAAATTACAGGATGGACATTTACTTTAAAAATACTTCACTTTGCCTCACACTCCCTTCCCTTGCGGGGATCGGGTTGGTGTGGTGGCTACTAGTAGAGTACTGGCCTCCCATCCCTAGGTCCCGGGTTCGATTCCCGGCAGTGGTGGAGTTTTCAGTGGAAAACTCCGCCACTGCCGGGAGTTCACTTGAGTGCCTAGTGGAGGGCATTTAAGTTCAGTACTCCGTCCGTCGGATGGGACGTTAAGCCGTGGTCTCCTTGGCGCCTTTCGTTAAGAGTAGGCTAATGCAGACGCCGGGTTTCTCTCCACCCTTCCTCAGTTCCCTGAAAACTCCTACCATTACCCAATTATCCACCTATCCTATATGGCGCAAATGACTTCAGCTGTCGGTCGCCTTCCCTGAATAACCAACCTTCCCTTGCATTCACGTCGTCCATGTTTTAATTACGTGATTGGTGCAGCGACGCGCTGCAGTTATGCCTTCTCGCTGTGGGATAATACGTACGCGTCCAAGTCATCTGGCATTTGAAAATTTCAACTCCAATTCCACGGAGGGCAGTATAAAGTGGTGACGTGCGCGGCAGTACATCCTGCACCCAACCCAACTGCATAGTTCTGAGACTCGCGCTGCCCCGCGAGGGGGGGAGGGGGGGGAAAGAACTTGCTTGCTCGCAAACACCTTTGCTATTCCCCTCTCGCCTCCTCGATGTGCTCGCACACAAGAGGGCGTAGGTAATGCGGAGAGAGCAGCGCTGCAAATCGCCCGCGCGCTAATGGAATATTAAAGTGTTCCACGTGGCGATGCAGTGACTAGATGAAGTCGGTTACGGTGCCGCCACAATTACGAAATTAAGACCCCATCCTCAACCTCTCGGCCTCACGGGAATTTTTAAAATGAACTGACTCTGATTAAGATGCTGACACAAAGCTGAGCCGAACGATGCAACGCGCGGTAGAGAATAATCATGCCGTACTAATTTAAATCCTTATTTTCTTAAAGGCCGCGGTCTCCATGTAGGTAACGCGCCAGTCAGGAAACTCAAGGGTATCTAGTTGGAATCCCCTTGTGGCATCGATGTTGCGTTTGCCCTAAGATGGTGTGACATACCAGACATGACATACATCATGGAGCAGCTAAAAAGCTAACTCAGCCAGTGTTCCTTATTCACCTATACCTTTGGCTAATGGTCGTGACGTGGATAGTCTCTTTATTAGTACTTGCCTAATTTATTCATTGCAGCCTCTAGACATAGGTCAGATATACCCATAATATCATCAAACAGATTGAAGATATTCAAATTACTTCCAATATTCTAGCAAATTTAAAACTTTGTACCATTTCACATTTTTTTAATAACACTATAATAAGGTTTTAAAGTGCCTTTGCCACTAGGGTTAAATTGCACCATCTAGCCTTGCTTTAACCTAAGTTAGTAATACAATTAATAAGGAGAAAACAACACCCATGCCCTAGCTGGGATTCGAATTCTCAGCCTCTGGGTTGTCGGACTGGCTGTCGGACTGGGTTGTCGGACTGATTCTAACCTGACTACCGAGGCTTACACTTCTTTAATTTACCAAATTATTTCGACGATACATAAATAAGTATAGGTGAGTGAACCGGAAAAATACTGAGAGAGGAAAGATTAAAGTTTTAGTATAAGGAATTTGAAAAATAAAAAAATAGCGGAAGTTCAGATAGTGGGCTTGAAAATATGCGCAAATTCAGCGGAAATTACAGAAGCCATAGCTACAGATTGAAGCAATCAATACCTATTTCTGAGGAATATCAGGTTTTACGGTCCGAACCACACTCTCAGATACCTAGGTAGAATGGGATGGTTTATGAGATCGAAATGACGATATGACTGGAAACGCTATTAAAAAAGAATAGCTGAAAATGCAGTGGAGTTGAAAAGATTTACTAGCACAAGGTAAATCACCATTTGTTCTCAATTACATTTTAATTGGAAGAAGACTCGTTATCAAGAAGCTACATTAAAAGTTCTCTCACATTATATGAATCAAGATAATTCTAAATTCGTAAATATATCCATCATAGCTTCCTGTAATGAGTCAAATTTAATTTCAACTTTGGAGCTCCAGAATGTTTGACAGGTGGTGTAACACAAGACTTGTCACTGTGCAGTAAGATGCACGAATAGAATACGTGCGGTGATTATTGCTTCATGTAAAGCAACGAGTCACATAACCATTGGGATATTGTACTTCGTGTTAAACCTGAAGAACCTACATTTTATGCTATAATTTAAACGGAAAACAAACTATCATGCATCGTACCTACTGTCTGGATAATTCCTACAAAGGTTGGAACGCAGCATAAAGGCTGTTTTACCTCAGGCTTTTCACTGCACCATTTGATATATGAGGGAATTCCGGCGAAAATTTCATCATGTAAAACATTTAATGTTACTTAATATTTTCCAAATACCATCCCAACCGTCGAGAAAACAGCCCTCGTGCTATCATAAGCACTCTAATTCAGGCAATTAAGCACCATGATTTGACACTGCCTAGTTATGCTGTTCGTAAATTCGTGTAAAAAAATCTTAAGAAGTCTAATCAATAATACATTGAAATATATGACGAAGTATATGACGCTGGAAAGTAGGATTTCGGGAAAATTATTACCACTGAATAGCCAGGATGTAACGTTTATTACCTCTAAGTTTCACGAGAGTACAAATAGAGCTACATGCAGCCATAACTACCGCAATACGTACATTTCTTCCAATTTTCTGATGAGTTTCTTATAGTGTTAGATGAGGAATTGATTAAAAAATGCATAATATTAATTATAACTAAGAATAAAAACCAAGCATTTTAATGCCCTAGTTTCATCAGTACCATTAAATTATACAACTTCCATATGACTGACCTCCAATAGTATGCAACTGGCAGTAATTTAAATCTTCGTGTTAAACGCTTTTACGATAATTGCAGAAAAATAATTATTAAACCAGGTCTGTCCATCTTTTTACAATGTTATGAGCAAATCCATAATAGTAAATTGCTTCCTTATGATTGATTACCTTTGAAAATGGACCTCGACATATTAGGAATCAGCGAAATGAAGTGGCCCGAAGATGGAGACTTTTGGATTGGAAGCTACAGGATTATACATACGGGATCATTAAATGGTATTGCTGGAATGGGGATCATACTCAGAAAGAGCGCCGTAATGCGTGTGAAGAGCTTCCTGCAGTACAATGAACGGATAATAATGGTGAAGATCGAAACCATACCTGTAGATACCGTAGTGGTTCAGGTTTACAGGTCTACGTAGGACTACGACGAAGAAGAAGTGGAATATGTCTACGAAGATATCACGGAAGTTATAAAACAGGTAAGAGGAGAAGAAAATCTAATTATTTGAGGAGACTGGAACGTTATCGTCGGCGAAGGTCAAGACGGAAGAAAAACTCGAAAATATGGATTGGGAAACCGAAACGAAAGAGGATAAGAACTGATGGAGATCTGCACACAACATGAGTTAGTGGTCGATAACACATTGTTTAAAAATCACAACCGAAAAAGCACACATGGAAAATGCCAGGAGACAAAAGAGGATTTCAAATAGACTACATTTTAGTGAAGCAGAGATTTAAAAACCAAGTGAAGGACTGCAAAATCTACCCTGGGGAAGACATCGACAATGACCATACTTTAGTGATGACAAAATGCCATCTAAAATTCAAATAATTGAAGAAAACAAAGAAAAATATATGGCAAGTAGAAAAAAAGAGGAGGCTCAACATCAGCTGGCATTTTAAAAAAGCAGTGGGAAACAACATAGGAGAGAACCTGAATGAGAAATCAGTGAAAGAGCGTTGGAAAAACATTAATTGTGTACTACAGGAAGCCGAAAAAGAAGTTCTTGGAAGAAGAAAAGTTGCCAAGAAGAAGCAATGGATCAAGAATGAAGTCTTAGACTTGATTGAAGAAAGAAGAAAGTACCTACAAAAAAGCGAAAACTGAAGAAGGGCAGCTTTGCTACAAAAGAAAAACGAACGAAATAAGTCGCAAATCCAGGATAGTTAGAGAGATTTGGATGCAGAATCTATGCGAAGATGTACAAAGCAACCTTGCACTTGGAAAAATGGAAGCTGCCTATAGGATAGTGAGGAACCACTTCAAGGAACAGAGCGCAAGATGCAATGCCATTCCAAGAATGGAGAATTTTGATTGAAAACGAGGACAAAGTGAAGAGATGGAAAGAATATCTGGAAGAGTTATACATGGGAAAAAATCTCAGCACAAAAGCTATTGAAGAAGAAAGGGAATTGGAAAAGGATTATGTAGGAGATACAATATTAAGATCGGAATTTAACGCTGCAGTAAGGGTCCTTCGGATGAATAAGCAGAGTAACCGACGATGGACGATGCAGGAAATAAATAGCAGAATAGCCAGGCAAAGAGCGCGTTCTATCAAAAGAAGAATCTACTTACAGCTGGAGATACAAGCTTAGAAGTAAGGAAACAATTCATCAGAACATATATCTGGAGCATGTTTCTTTACGACAGTGAGGCATGGAGGATTACAGCAGCGGAGAAGAAAAGGGTGGAAGCATTCGAAATATGGAGCTATCGAAGAATGATGAAGATAAAATGGATCGACCGAGTGACAAATGAAGAAGTCCTAAGAAGAGTGGCAGAAAAGAGAAGGCTGCTGAAAACGGTAAATAGAAGACGGGACGACTTAATCGGCCACATCTTAAGACACGATGGCCTGATGAAGACAATCGTCGACGGAAAAGTGAACGGGAAGAATGGAAAAGGCAGGCCTCATATGAGTTACATAGAACAGGTCATAAATTACGTGAAAGAGAGGAACTACTACGTTAATATGAAGAGGTTGGCCGATAAAAGAATCGAGTGGATGGCTGCGTCAAACCAATCCTAGGATTGTTGACCCATGATGATGATTTCGAATATTAACTGATGTGACAGAGATGGAATTTGGATTAAATTTCATTGTTATTTCTATTTTAATACACTAGCAGCTTCCATAAGAGGTAATAGAAAACTAAATTTTTTGTACTGATGAGATGGGGCCTAATCCTTCCAAAGCAACCACAATCATATTATACCGAGCAGTGTTGCTATTTCATATAATATTATATGTACCTAACTCAACTGTATTCTTTGCTACAGTTTCAACTGTGTTTATGTTGAATATCTATGGGAATCCTGCTTTTATAATTAGCAATTTTTTATTCTTTCAAAATACATCCCATCTCCCATTCATGTGCACATCGAGTGTATCTAAAGGTATGTTATTTATTATTCATTTACTCCACCAGGAAATAAATATTTTCCCTTACGAGCACCCCCAGATTTTTGCACTGATCTTGATCTTTAACAAGCAAACCTATCTTTTGGTTGGAGCGAATTCCATCAAGGTTGTTTTCAGGGCCCCATCTTGAACATAAAACATCCAGGAGGTCTGGTTTTCAATTAGATTGATCCATCACTTTCTCGGCTCATCGAGATTGATCTTTTGTCCAAAAAAAATACATTAAAGTCGATAAATGGAATAAAAGTAGACCTGCTATTTCAATCTGTGAAACCTCGTTCAAAAATATGCGCGATTCATGTCAAATTATTTCCAAATAAAATATGCAAATCGAAAATGGATGGCCAAATCAACCTTCCTCCTTGAACACGATTTCTTTCCGCCCACGTAGAATTTTAAATGATTATGGACAGGCCCTTTTATTTTTAATGACCACTTTCCCATTCCCAATAAAGAAGGGAAGGGTCACTGCTGGGAAGGGAATTCCCAAGAAGGGAAATTCGGTCCCTTAACATCGACAGACAAAACTTGTAACTAGTGGTGAAAAAAACATTGTTCACTTGGTATATCCCTTAAAATTGCGGCTAAGGTTGGTGCGGTGGCTAGAGTACCGGCTTTCCCTCCCGAGGGCCCGGGTGTTACTCCCGGCATCGGCACAGATTTTTCATTTTTACACCGGTTCCTACTCGAGTGCTGAGTAAGAACACTTCGAGTTCAGTACTCCGTCCGCCGGATAGGACGTTAACCCGCTGATTTCTAAGTATTTTTAGCTAAGATCAGGTTAGTGCTGACAATAGATTTCTCACTAGACGGTGCAGCCAGATGGAAGCTGCAGAAGCTCAGGGCTAAAGGTGCAGCTGGGGTCTCTACACACCCCCTGCCAGGGACAATGCCGGGGATAATGTCCAGCAAACAGCCCAACAACCAGCAAAAGTCCTAGGCGTGGTGAGAATGTTGCTACGACCACAAGTGCAGCACCACAAAAAAGGGGACGAACTCCTGGAGATACCCCCAGCAATGAGTCGAGATACCATTAAGAGGCGCAAGATAATACCTAAGCAGACCTATGCACAGGTAACGAAGGACCTCAAAAGGATGGTCATAGTGCCAGTCAGATATCCGGAAGGATTGGTAAAGTAGGAGATGTATGCCAACATCGACAGGCAATTCGTTTAACCCTGGGATCAAATTCCGGAGGGTCAGGAGTTCCCGATGTAAGAGGGCACCAGACTCATAAATGTCTCAGTGCCGTAGAAATTGCCTGTGGCAATGACTTTTCTGCCACATGACTGAAAGAGGCATTGACGCAGATGGGACCCATTGGGGAGACCACCTTACAGGTTGTCGATGCCGACAACCTCATTAAATGGAGGAGGATGATGTGGGTCCCTGGGCCAAACAAGTTTGACATCAAAATCATCCTTGAAAGACTAAGGAAGGTCAATCCAGGGCTTCAAACTGACCTGTGGAGACCGTACGAAAGAAGTGAGGCCACACATGGTACGAGGTTCGTCATAGGGGTTTACGAACCATCTGCTGACTTTGTCTCGGGGCCAAAATTTAAGGGCTACATCGGCATGAGAAAGGTGCACATAAGCTTTCTAGGCAAAGGGACGGGCTCTGAGAAGCCCTCCAAACACTCGGAAGATAAGGCTGATGAGGACAAGGAGGGAGGGGCAGCAATTTAAGATGGCGGGTATCCATTGCCTCCAGGCTTACCTCCAACGCAGTAAGGCTGCCTCAGGGGTCCTTCAGAGGATCCTGTCACAAGGTAAGATTAAGATAGCCCTGATTCAGGAACCTTGGGCCTTCCAGGGGCGAATCAGGGAATTAAGCATGACTATGGTTAAAACTTTTTATTGAACCACAGTTGATAGACCTAGAACTTGTATCTATGTCAATGGATTAAATGCTATGCATTTACCAGAATTCACCAACAGGGACCTGACAGCAGTTATGCTGGCGCTTAACTCAAATGGATTTCGACTCCACTCAAAGCTTGGCTGGATCATCAGGTAGAATCATTAGGTACAGAAATCCTACTTTCCCTTCCCAGTAGAATAATTTTTACGTTATTCTAACTGCTACGATCATATCGCACCGTTCTAATTACCTTAATCGTAAGATGAACACAGCATCCTTTGCTAGGCGGGATTCGAATCCACGATCTTTGGATTGTCATGCCGATACTTTACCGATCTAGCTATGACGCGCCGTAGCTAGATCGGTAGAAGAATTTACTTCCAAAATCGCAGATTTGAGCAGTTTTTTTCAACGATTCGCATTTCTGAAGCTTCAGCAATCCTGTGATATGAGATACTTACGAAACTTCCGTAAACAAATTAACTATTTTTCTACCCAAGTGGAAAAAGGTGGAAATTAGAGTCCGCGATTTTTTCTTATTCACAGAGCAAATTTCCCAGTATACCTGCTAAAAATATGATATATCAAAGACTAAGATTTGATCTGTAACACAATGCCACTTTTTATTCCATAAAGCTACTACAAAAGGTTCTACAAGTTCTTCATTTCGGATTTTTCCAGCAAAAACCGAATTCGGACGTTTTTTGTACATTTTGCTCAACTTTAAGCCCTCGCATATTGCTAATTCGCAATGATTATGAAAAATTAAATCATACATCAGATGCACCAGTGAAAGGAGAATGTAAAGTTTCATCTTCCAAACTGAAAAAAAACCATTTTTGTGGTTTTGGTCAGCATTTTTCGATCCTAGCCCAGTGTGTGGCTGCCAGTTTCTTCCTTTCTTCTCAAAGATACGCAAAACCGGCTCAACTCTGATTATTATATTTTTGTTGAACATATTAATCTGCATTTTTTCCCTTCATTAGTATGCATATATTGCAGAAATTCACGTTCGACAACATTTAGCTCAATAAATCTTGCGTCGCATGAATGAGGGGTACGGATCACAGAATTTTTGCAATGAGGTAAGGCCACAATAAAAGTAAAAGAATGGAAGGAGAGAAACGTAATAAGGATCCAACAAGCCTCACTAAGCTCAATGCTAGCAGTTTCCACCTCGCCCTGGCGTATCCATAAAATAGGCAGCCATTGAGTACCCGTTCCCCTTCGTCGATTTTAAAGGCCACTTCAACGAGAGAGGTGAAAGTCCAAGCAGGGAGGTATTGAAAAAAAAGGCGTAGACTGAAATACTTCGACCACCTGCTGTTCGAGACAAATGCTCCGGTGATATTTTTCCCCACGACGTCAGTGAGTCGAAAGAGAGCACGTTCGATTTTTCTCGATCACACACTCGAGGGCCCTTAAATGGAAATCGCCGAGCACCAACGGCACGGGCCCCCCTTCGACGCAAAAAGGCTCCACTTTTCTCCCCCGACGGATCCACCGGATGAAGGCCTCTAAATCAGCGGGCGGTGAGCGCGGAAAACACATTAGGAAAATCGCATGCGAAGGCCGTATGCCGAAAACATCGGGGCATAGTCTATTGTAGTGATCCCCAACGTTTATGACTTGCGAACTCCCCCACCCCTCAGTTATAGTAAATTTCCCAAATATACACCAATCCTTACTTAAATATGCTAGTAACCTATGCAGTTGTTCTTCTTTCAAAGGTATTTTTACCACGAATAAATAACAGAGGCAGAAATGATATGCTCTTCAGCTAAAATTATTTTAACCACAGAAAATATGTATGACGCAGTAGAGTACAGGGAACCTCTATGCCTAAACGGTGAAGAACATTGAAATGATGACCTACAATCAATTAAAAAATTGTGTGAAGCATGACAGTTAAAATTAAATGTGTAGTAATGAATTTTTGGAAAAAGAATAGTTCGCCTCCTGGCACTTACAACATGAGGAATGATAAATTAACAAACGCGAAATTTATTACATATCTTGGAATAAGACTGACTCATGATTTTCCCGGGGTGAACATATACGTGAAATAATGGGTCAAGCTAATCGTAAACTGGCATTCATCAAAAGGGTACTGAGAAAATTTGACGATCATGTACTAGAAATTGATTACTTTTCTATTGCTAGACCTCATTTGGAATACGCTGCCAGTATATGGGATACATAAGAAAAAGGACTAAATAATAAACTTGAACGTGTGAAGCGAAGTTTGGCAAGATTTGAAAAAGGCCGGGATGATAACTGTATTAGCGTAACCAGTCTATTAAAGGAACTAAAATGGGAATCATTGTCAGATCATAGGTTGAAATTTAGACTTAATCTCTTCAATAAATTCCAAATTAATATTTTCCCTGATGACGTTAAAAATATTTTGCGATCCCAACTTATTATGGCAGTCAGGACCATAATCACAAAATTAGAGAAATTGATTGCCAAAATGCCAGCTTCAAAATGTCATTCTTTCCTCGTACAGTTAGGGATATGAATAACTGTAAATATATGCAATAAATTAAATAAAAGTATATCAATGGATAAAATAGGTGGTTGCATACTGGTATAATGACTTTAAGCTAACCCAACTAACAGCATGTTTTTGCGTGCTTGCTTTGCTATTTTTATCTCTTGTTAAGTTGTGAAGTTTAGTCTGGAATATAATTACTAATCCTTTTTATGTATGAGATGCAATGCATGTTTGGTGTGAATTCTCCCCCAGCCACACACCTTTATAGTGGCTTGCAGGGTATTATTTAGATAGGTATAGATGTAAATAACAGTAGCAGGAGTGGTTGATTTGTCTCCAAAGTCCTTGCGTGAGATCAAAATACCTCACTAGTGGTAAAACAATACAATTTATCCAGAAAGGTTTTTTAGTGAAACAGGTATTTTTTGCTATCACCAGTAACAAATTTGACTTTAATATAAACAAATGATTCCAGAAATTCAATTCTCACACATTTAGCGTGTATTTTTTTCAAGCTTTAACGAAACGAAACTGCATCATGACTCTGAATTTATGAAGATACTAAAAACCAAATTCATAGCTCCTGCAAACTTTTATTGCGTTTAATTAGGTCTGTCCGTAAGGGTATCAATTGTATCAGCTTCAAAATCTAATTGTTGACCATAACCCTAGCCTATCAAGCCAATTTTTACAATCAATTTCAAAAAATAAAAACTGAGCAGCAATAGAAAAATTGTTTTACTCAATTAAAATCCTTGTAGAAATTTGCCCAGAACTAAATTTTATCATAAATCTAGTTGTTCCACTGAGAATTCCAAGCAACTTTGATCGAATGATGGAATTGATACAATTCTTCAACTTTAACCATAGTAAAATGTTCAACTTGTGGATAATAAGTTTGCCAGAACTTGAGATGCAATTGCGGATATTCCACAAATAATTTTAATTTTCCATCGGTTTCCGACTTAAAATTCCTCCACAGGTTTTGGAACTAGTAAAAATTGGCAGTACTGAATGCATGCCCCCTTTTCACCACTCCATCATTCCCTTTTTCATAGCGATTCAACTTCAGCGCGAAGGCGATGGCAGCTTTACTACATAAGACTGCCTCAGAGGTATTCAAATCGACCCGAGATGCATAACGTATCTAAAAATAAAATTTTCGTTGGATAAAACATTAGTTTTTGCCATATCTCATAGACATGCGGAAAGTGCATGGGAGATCAAATATTCTTCATCCGGTGGAAGGATATTACCATTATCCCTTCACTGATGATTTAGTTGTCAGTTACCAAGCCAACCAAGAATGGATCCACTTTGAATTCCATAGCACAATTATTTCCTTCCCCACATCGAGTTACCATCATTACACTTATTATCAGTAAAATTACTTGGTTTTTGTTGTACCAATTTTCTTTTTCTCGTTTACCATAAGAGAAAATAATAGGCAACAGCTAGGTAGGAGAAATATAGTTCGTCTGCAGTACCTCTTAGATGCATGTAAGAAGTGCTTTTATGGTGATCTTTCACAACCCGCCACACACCCTCGTGGTAGCTCGCAGGGTATTACGTAGATGTAGATAAATAGAACTAACATGGTTGTCATTAGGTACCATGTGAAAAAGAAATACATATAGGTATAACCCCTTTTATCATGAAATGAAAATAATTCATTTACCTCTGAACCGCTAAGACATACTATAAGCCCAACTATTTAAGAGCGAACAACATCTTGGTCACCCAATTGTTGCACCATTACGAGTATTTCTCATTCATTCGTATTCAATATCAGAATCATTGCATCACAGCCGCTCCCGGTTTTTAATGTAATCTTGACAAAACTCGCAGCCTTTTTTTACCTCCTAGCGGGGTAGAACGGAGAAAAGTCAATAATAAAGAGTTTTTAAAAAGTAGCCTTCTTAATTTTGACAACACGCTTCATGTCAGGGCAGCGTAAATCTGCAGTTATTTTGGGGAGGTAATCGATATCTAAAGGTCATTTTTCGCATATGAGGTGGGTAAATGGGCAGAAATGTTTTGGGGCATGGAGAAAGGATGGAAAGAAAACAACCGGCGTTTGGGTTAACCTAATCTGAATGAAAGGCTCCAAGGAGTCTACGGATCCTGATCTTGAATAGCTGATCGCACACCATTCAAGCAGGGGACATTATATCATGAAAAAACTCGACCGATGGCGGGGTACGAACCCAGGCTCTTGGAATGAGAAGACAGTTGTCTTAACCCCCACATCAACCAAATCCCTTCATGTATGAGGCTTTTGAACGTAGCTTGGGAGGAAAATAACTGGCGAAAGAAGATTGCTCAGTTTAAAAGTTCCCTAAGTTCTAGTTCCAAGAGGACGTAAAATGGATGCATCGGAGGATAGGGAAATCGGACCACGTGCGAAAGACTCGTCATTACTGTATGACATAAGCTTCCTGCTCCTTTCCCCACTGCTATCAATCCCACACCCATTTCACAAGGACTCCACTCACCCCAGCCCGAATCCCCCAACCTTCACCACTAGACCTTGAGTCAACCGAACATCCCCTCCTCACCTGCCGTGTATACTCATCCCCCTCACGTATAAATACCACGGCCCGACGGACTTCCTTTCATTATAAGTTTACCTGATGATGGTGTAATAACTGAAACCGATAATATTTTATATAATAAATCAGTGAAAAATACAAAGTTGTGTCCTTCTTTTAATAGATATGGAAAGATTCCAAAATGTTAGATCTTCTTCACATGGTTATGAGATTCCTCAGTGGTACCGACCGCTACGTGGTGAAAACGATTCATAATAAATCAGCAAATATTTGGTCTTTCCACATTTATTATTACATGGCACTCATCGGTTTCAAAGTACCAGTTTGACCCTGAGAGGTCGAAATTTTGCCGTTCGAAAGTCAAAGGTTGGCTGATTTACTTAGAAAAAAGATTTCTCGGGAGACTGCGGCTCGGCATTTACATTGTTTTGGCAAGCTGAGGTTATTTCGGTGACTGGCTTTTTTTCCGCAATCCTAAATCGCAAGAAGCAGTGAGATAGCTCCGTGAGACGGAAAGACGCGTGTAAATGCGTGGGAGGAGTTCGTGGGCGCCTGCACAGATGACATCACTCCACACGTGCATGCATGAATCGGTTACATCTCGCGAGAAGTGGCAAAAAAAACTATTACTCACGTTCAGAATGCAACCAGAGCGGACGATTGTGTGTGTCGACGTTCCTAAGCCAGGGCTGCCAACTCTCCTGCTTTCAATGGCAGTCTTCCGGAATCTTTTTAATATCCCGTCTTCAGGACTGAGGCCTTTTACGCTCGCTATCACTCCAGCAACAATAATGTTCAGGGTTTTACGTTATATAGTAAACCTTTGAAAGGTTTAATCTTGAAAATGGATGCGCAATACCATGGAAGAGATACTTAGTCCTGAGTCCTGAGCGTCCTGAGCCATCCTCTTAATATTCAACTGCATTCTCTCGCGCGTCTAATTTAAATGATTCTTTTGGCGAAATAGCGTTGAATAGTTCAGTATTTTATCAAATTGCATACATGTGGTGCTCATTAATTATGATTACACATTTTAGGGTAGTATGCTCTACCCTTAACTCTTTGGCTATCACCGAGAATTTCTCCTTTTGTAATGGACAACTACTGGAATAAAAGCATCAAGGCTTGGAAACCACAACTCACCCCTTGTCGACACGCCGTCATCATAAAATGAGAAACGCCGGAGGAGAACAAAATCAATCAATCCTCCTCCCTCCAAAAAATGGCCGGGAACATAGCCGAGCGCACTAGATAAAGTGTTCAATCATATCACAAAAAAATGTATCCACGTTAACAGCAATGAAAGCAAAAATGTTATCGGTTTCTTTTCGGTGAGGTATCTCCTCACAAAGTATGACAAATATAGGGCATTGTGCATGATGCTGAACATCCAGGTAAAACAAGAACAAAGTAAAGGTGATAAAGCAGAGGATTTAAAATTCTATATTCTCTCATTAATATGACCTTTTTCAAATAATCAAAGTTCGATTTTATATCGACATTAACATGATTTCCAAGAGTTCAGGAATTATATGAAAATTTAGCACCATTAAACAGACGTATTTAAATGCAAGAATTGTGTAATATGACCCAGGGCATCAACGCAGCTCAAATTCAATATTTAGCTCCCTTTTTTCTAGTTGGCCCATTTCAAATTTCAGTATTCTTTTTGAAACCAGAAAGATGGCGGAAATTATTGCGCGCATGTTTAGAATATGTAAATACTCGCCTTCGATGGTTGAGGCGATCACATTGACGCAAAAAACTGACCCCTTGTAATAGTAAACTTATTGGACGATGACAGCTAACGTCAGTTAGGGTAGGTATGAAAGTAGTTATATGTAGAAATTTTTGAGGAAGTTGAAGAAGAAGGATTGAGAGAAACCTAGTGTTGGCATCAGCCTCCTCTTACCAAAATGAAAAATCTTTGTCACGACCGGGACTCGACCCTCAGGATAGGAAGCAAGTATTTCAGTGGCGTTGGCGTCAACACCAACCATAATCCCGATTTTACCTTTAGTCATCACTTTGATTAAGTCACTTCAATGCACAAAATATATGGTCATTCTGACAGCAATTCAGTTTTTCATCTCGAAATACTTCTCTTACATGTAACGAAACTAAGTGATCCATCGATACTTACATAATGCAATTGATGATATGCATAATTAATTAAAATTAGAGCCAGACTAACAACTAACAAGGGACTTGCTTATGGGTTTATATACTGCACTACGACACTCTACCAACAATGAACCTTCGGATAGTATGAATCGACTTAATATTCAACGAAAAGTTAACACTTTGGCTAATTTTTCCCGTGACACTATTTTTATGCGAAATTTATAAACTATTTAGCTATGAGTTCACAACTTTGTACATAACCGTATATTCTCCTGAATAATTAAACCTCGTATACTTCGACTACTTATTTCAAGGGTTTTTTTTAATCGTTTCTTGTATCGTTCTACACCCGATCCTAAGTCAAATATTTTTAATTTTTCATCTATAAATCGAGGTTCGAACACGCCAGAGAGTTATTACGTTTCAAAATATTACAAAAACTCCGAATTAATGATTAAGGAACGCGAACTTATAAAAGGCCTTCCCTTGTAATCGATAGATACCGTACCGCATTTGTAAGGTGCAGTATTTGTTGCAGGCTGAGAGAACTAAAAAAATGATCATTAGGTAAATATAATTGAGGTACATTCATGTAACAACGTAACAACCGTATAATTTTGGCATAGCTTTACAAATATTAGAGCCATGTATTCAAACGCTAAACTGGTATCACTCCTGTAAATTTGCTATCTTCTACTTTCTGCTCTAAACCTGATGTTCTATCCCCAAAAACCCGAACTGTACACTAGTATAAACGGCAATTAAAAAGGTTCCAAAACCACATGTTGCAGCAGCCTCGAGAGCGGTAAACGACCGTACAGTCACAAACAATTTGCTTCCATGGCAACCAAGCCGACCTTCCCCGTCACAATGTCCGGAAAATTTCGTCACAAAAGCGCACGCTTGGCAAAGCTCGAGGCTCCTTCCCGATACACGTTGCCTCTCTTTTCTTTTTATATTCGCGCGTGCCCGGTGAAAGGAGAGAGATGAAGGGGCAGGAGCTCCAGCAGACAAATCCAGCGCCCCCGTTTCGGCATGCAGTCCTTTCGCCCGAAACGAAAAGCCGGTAGGTAGGGAACAAAAGTCCTCCACGACAGAATATAAAACGACGTGAAGTGCAGCGCCCGCATCTGACAAATAACGCCGCTGTTTGGGGCCTGGCTCCCGAGGGTCCCTCCCCGTACCCCAGAGAGAGAGAGATAGAGGGATCGACGGCGATCAATCGATCAAAAGGTGGAGTAAATCGTTTCGTGGAGAGCCAACAGGCCTTAACAGGTGAACGAGGCGCTTTTGACGGGCGAGACACTGCCCGCGATTTTTCTCCTTCCGCCCAACGGAAGAGGCCGTATCATGCATTATTGAAACCTCCTTCCCGAGAAGGGATTAATAATGCAGGAGGCCGAACGAAGGTGGACTACACGTCGGATTAGCAGGCGAGGCACACGATAAGGTGGGCCAAAAGGCTCGAAAAGTCTGCCGGTCGGTGAGGGCGTCTTGCGCTAAGTCCTCCGCCCACCTCCGGACTCCGCCGACGGAATTCGTCGGGAGGATGATGCCGGGCGATATTGTAAATCACTGCCAGCATGAGCCGGAATGATGTGATGATTTAATCGCCATCGCAGCGAGCGGATGACGCGGAAGAAATGCTGGACATTCGGGGGAAAGGCGTTGGTTCCTCCACGAGGTAGAATGGAGCCGGAGACAAGCTTGCCTTTTTTTTGCTCTGAGGACGATGGAGGAGTATTCCATCGAAACGTCAGCAACGCCAAATCTTACTCGGCTGGAAACCCTAGAATTATGTATAGACATCATTCGCCGAGAAAGGACAAAATCATATATAAGCTTCCCTTTGCCCTCTTCCTGTGTGAGTTTTAAAAGGCTTGCAACGACAGTGCCATTTTTTCATGAACTTACGGCATTTTGTGAAAACTTAGCATTTACTCTGTCGAAAACTTCTCCTAATCTATTCAAAATCTAGGAAATTTGGGTCGTGGCGCTGTACGGTGCCAAAACATGGATTTTGGGAAAAGAGGATGAAAATAGACTTGGGTACAGCTTTTGATATGTGGACATGGAAAGAGAGAGAGAGAGGGAAAGGGTGGGTGGAGAGGAGGATGAAGAACGAAGTGTTGTGGGTGGCGGGTGAGGGAAGGAAGTTGATCGAGGAAATTGGAAGAAGGCAGAGGAAGTGGATATAACGGGTGATAATGAAGCGAGGATATTTTGAATAACGTGGTAGAGGGAAGAATACTAGGCAAGGGGGTCAAGGGAGAAGGAGAAATGGTCGTTTTGCTTGAATAATAGGAGGTAAGAAGTATGGAAAAATAAAGGACGTCAAAAAAGCAGGGGTCGTGGGAAGAATTAAATGTCCACCAAAACCTACCTTAACCAATAGAACACTAATAAATTGTTAGCGTACAGAAAAAATGGGATTTTTTCTAATTTTAATTAATATAATCACGTAATATTCAGTGTATCGCTATAATTCATCTTAGACCGGAGAAAAAGAGAAAAATCTTGGTGTTTGCAAAACTTTACGTAAGTTAACATTATTTGAAGTTAGAGGTAGGTTGATGGTATTAGCTTGTGTTCAATACAAGGGATTGTCCAAATGGTATAAATAAAGTTGGTTCATTTCAAGATAGGAAACATGCATTCCGAATTAAGGGCTTGTTAGGGGTTTATGTTATTTATCAGAGATGATACGAGACTCACATTGAAGTTCGGAAACAAGTAGTATCACATCCAAATTTAAAAAAGTATAATGCCTGCGATACCATTAATATTTTCTGCCGAACACTTTTAAGGCATTATATTCCATCCTATTCTTGACCATTCAAAATACCATATAGATTGCCAGCCAAACTATATCAATCATACTGTTAATAGAAAGAAAATAAGCTTACTTTTCACTAAGTCGATTGCTTGGAAAGTAGAAGATAAATGAATCTACGTGATAAAGTGCATTCACAAAAATGAGTGCTGAATTTTGAGTTGGCAGACGGCAGTGTAAAATAAACAAAACCAACCAAAAAACTCTTACCATGAAAGTAACTAGTCACAGATAAGCTTGAAATCAATAGTTAAGTGCGTAAAAGAAACTCTTAAGTTAATTTTTGTTAAATAACCCCAAAATCTAATAAAAAATATTATGTTAACTGCCCGAGTTTCGACTAATCATATAATCTCCAGTAGTAACAAAGCATATTGTAATCCATACAATCGACACTGGAATGTAAATAACGAAAATTGTATAAAATGTAAATAATTTGTGCTGAGTTATTGTTATTGATATACTAATCTCTAGTTTCCTACTCCGTAACGTATAAATTACACCAAGTTATGCCTCGAATAGTGAATTTTATAAATATTTATACATCAGCCACATTGTGTTCATAATCTTGCTACGGGTGTCACAGCTCTAAACTGAGTCAGGTCAAGATAAATTTGCTCCAATTTTCTTTTAACGTAAAGCGATCCCTGATAATCATTTAAATATAGACGTTGACTGACAAATTTACAGCGGCCAAAGTGGTTGAATAGAAAACGGGGATAGTTGCTAGTTCTTTTATGATTTTCGCAAATACATCGATGTGTGCAGATATTCAATCAGTGCTAGTCAAAGGAGAACTCGGAAGGAGACTGAAGGAGCATTAAGGATTCAAAAGACCCTGAGAGGCACCCACTCCACCGACGCCACGTGAAAAACCCTCGTTTCCCACCTCTGGAATCCTGAGCAGTTCGTCTCCTGGGGGGTTATTTTGTAACCTCACTTTAGTGAGAATACGTCATAAAATGTAATTTTTTCGTAGTTAAACTCCGCCACCCAGGCGGCGTGACTATATTCGGATCTCAAGCGGTCAACTGCCGGTCATGTGCTGGTCTTTTAGACGATTCATCCGCTCTGATCCGTATCTTTCGACTCTTGAACCGTTTCATTATCTCCGCCTGTCATTAGTTCCCATCTCATCTTCATAAAGAACGTGAAATGGAGCCACCATCGTTTCCACTTGAAGCTTGAGTTCGAAAATAAAAGAGCGAGAAAGATACAAACGATTTTAAATTGTATTTTTGGAATTTGCATAATGTGAAGAACTTCAGCACACCGAGATCGGCAACAAATAGCGCTACCGACAGAAGCTTTGACAATTCACGAACCGTTCGTGAGCCGATCATTAAGAGAGCGAAACGGATCTCCCGCCTTCCCGCAAAGAGTCATTAAAAAGGTGAGATTACAAAATAAGCCCCCGGATTCGATTCCTTACCCTCAAAATCCGCCCCATACTGACTGTATCCCTCGCTTCCTTTCCCCTTTACTCCTCCATCTTCTTTAATCTTCCACTTCTTCTTCCACTTCTTCTTCCCCCCTCCCGTCCGCTTTCAACCACGCATTCCGTCCACGTCCAACTCCCAGCGTTATTATGAGGGACGGGGTGGCCTAGCGGTCAGCGTTCTTCACGCTAAAGCCCCAGCTCCTCTTTCCGCACCTTGGAGGTCTCTTACTCGTTATCGGAAGGAACTTTCGGAGCAAAAGGATTTTAAAACCACGCACTGGGTTAACTGTGGGGCACAACTCAAACGAAAAAAGCATCAACCCCACCAAATAAACTAAAAGAATAAATACATTTACAGCTACTGTGTACCCTACGACCCTCCGGTGGGTGAAAGGTGAATAATACATATTTAACTTGAACTCCGCCCTTGCACTTGTAGATTAAAAATTACGTAATTTGGGAAACGTGACTTTACCGCAAAATATTTATTGGCTCAGAGAGATTTGATTTTCATAAACTTTTAAGCTTATAAAAAAGCATTTAAAACTTCATTAATTCATATTATATATTCATTTCTCAGTACATTTAATAACTTTTTTCAGATACGCCACTATATTTCAATGAACCTCTTTCTTCATTGTTACCAATTATTACCTTATTGTTCATGGGAAGAGATATGTAAATCTCTCCGTCTATTTCTTTCACCTTGTTTTCCTCACCAATCCAAGCCTAATACTAATAACAATAATATGATATGTAATCTAATGTTGTACCATTTTAAGTCGCTTCCTTATAGATTCTCTTGCACTCCCCAAGCCATCATAACGTCACTATAAAAATGACCCAAATATTACGCTGAAACATAAACCCTAATCATTTTGGACAATAAAATATGCCTTTGCTAAACATTATTCAGTAAGCAGTGACCATTGTAAAATGCATGTATTTACACAATATCTACATCGACTGAGAACCCTACAAGCCATATAGGTATGGCTTGTATTGGTGGAGCGTAGCAGGGGGCGAATCATCACCAAGCCTGTCCTAAATTCAAGTTGCCACAATATATACCTATTACTGCGTAGTAAAAATCATTGTTTGTAAAAAAAATGTTTGTTAGGCATGTAAAAAGACACCACCAAATAATCAAAGACTACAAAGGTAGCAGACTTTTTATATTTAATGTTAAGATTTGTTTACCTTCACTTCGATTACTTATAGTTAAAGGCTGCAAGGCTACCTTCACTTACAGTTAAAAGCAGCAAAGTTGAATTTTATGTGGGTTACTACAGGTAATTGACTATTTTTAGAAACATGTCAAGCTAGGCTCTCAAAATGGAATCTACTTGCTGCATCTTTACTCCAATTTAATCGTTATTATACGCAGGAAAATTGAGATTTTGAATCTATCCTTAGGAAATTTTCCACTAAAATGGTATTTTTGACAAAATTGACATAGGCGGGAGTTCTTTAAATATTTTAACGTCATTCAAATAAAAATCAACTTCGAATTTGATTGAAATGTGGTCTAAATTGTAACCTGCAATTTGATATCTATTTCAATCCGAGGTCTTTTCGTACATCTGTGAGAAGCAATCGTCATAGCAATCCCTCGCGTATTCACCCACCCTTATATGCAAATGTTCCAGCACCATATTCAAATCTGCCAGGTACAGACCTCAAATACATGCACGTTCCTCAAATGACTCCTGACTCGAGAGAAGAGGCATCGTTCCCGTACCTCACCATCGCATTTACCAAGAATTTTAATCGGCATGTTGCAAGGCCAATTATTTCCTGGGGATGTTTCTCCCTATTTGTGCCTTCTGTGATGGTTGCATCAAAGAATTTGTTTCGTTATAAGATTGTTATTTTATAAACAATAAATGCTAGGTGTCGGTCACGGAATATGGAACTCGTGGAAGATTTCTCATAAGATTACCTTGAAGAGGCAACCCTTTCATCGTGCGTTAAGAGTGATGACTAAGTAGGAATTATACTGACATCAAATACAATCCCCTTGGAGTCGACTTTTAGGTGAACTCCCTATCAATGATTTATTTGACTAATTTTCTAGGTGTCACTTGTAGCTCATACTCCTAAAACCAGTTTCAAAGATGCATTATAAGAACTAAACTACGTACCGCATCAGAAGATGCAGTACATGATATAAATCTACGGGATACCCTGCAAGTCACCGTGAGGGTGTGTGGCAGGGGGTGAAGATCACCAAGCATGCACTATTGACATACAAACAAGCAACTATAGGGTCTCATGCAACTAGATTGTTAGTAACTATAGTATTTAAGGGATTAATACATGCATCATGCACTACAGACTACTCTAAAATATTTCCCATAGCTATCCCTCTGCTATGTTGCCTATTGTGTTCCTTTATAGTACGGGGGAAAAATGACGTTTTGAATCTATCAGTACGACAATCTATCTATCTCTCTAATCTAATCTTATTTATCTGGTCGAATCTAGCATAATACGCTGGTGTTTTTAGTATGTGCCTAACATCTTCAGTAAAGCCATCCGATTGAAATTTCTCTAATAGATTTAATCTGTACTTTAACCTACGCTCTGATAATGATTCCCACCCGAATGCTTGTATTAATTCTTATACACTATTCAACCTATCGTAACACCTTTTAACAAACCTAGCTGCTCTACGCTGCACACCGTCTAGTTCTCTGATCAAACCTAATTCATTCGGATCCCATACACTGCCTACATACTCAAGGTGGGGCCTAACCAGTGAAAAAATATATGGAGTAAATATTGAAGGATCTAAAAGTGATGAATTACAGCCGTATGAAAAGGTTATTCGAATAAACAGGGGTGGGAAGCTGGGTTGCCAATCGCCATAAAAGGCGAACTGAGTATTGTGTGGCGAATGTGTATACTATCCTATTCATTCTCCACACTTGTGGCAAACTTTCCAAATAAGGTCAATCTTGACCAATCTTAGGATTGATGAGGACAATACCGTGGCTAGGACGGTCCATAACTGCCTACCTGCAACAAAACCGCGAACCACAAAAACGACTGGGTAACAACTCTAGGAATAAAACATAACTTATATTGGGCCAACCAATTATTTTTCATCGAAATCGGATATTCATTTGGCGTATTTGGAAGTAAATACGAGCATTATATATAAAACATTAATTAATAAATTCTCCAGGTTCAAACAATTAGAAAATTTTCACATACTCCCTTATCATACGCCAAAGCTGCAGGGAACCGTTTGCCCTCTTCTAATGGAAGAAATCACTGTATGTGTCCAGAAACCACTAAAATAAATTAACAATATACAAAGGAAATGGGATAAGTAACTCCGGCGACAAAATGTGACCGCCAAATGCCAATCAAGATTAATCATCTTGAAAGTTAACTTTTACTGCTAGAGTTTTAATCTTCAGTTAATTCTACGCCTTCTGGAATGGCTAATACCTTCAACTGAAGTAGAAATAGGAGTAATACTTGATATTTTGTGAATTAAGTTAATGATTCTTCAGTGATACTTATCGTTCACCCATATATCGTTTGACTTTGGATTTTCCGATAGGCTTCTTATATGATTGAATGTAAATAAGTATCCATTGTATTTATTTATTTACATTAAAAACGTAGATTATAAATTCCATTTTATAGACGCCATGTTAAAACATATCACTTTATCTGAACGTCATTCAGCGTCTTTAAAAGTCGCGAAAAATACTGACGGCAGGTAAAATACTGAGAATCTTTTCAAGTTGTGAATGTCTACTCATAGGGCGGAATGGGAGTGTAAAATTCGGCCAACCCTATTCTTTCTGGATACATATTTAAGCCAAAAAAAAGGGTGCTGTGGCGGGTTTTTGGTACATTCATCACAAAAGCAAGCCCCGACGATTAATGGCATCAGTAAAAGTTTGTAACATTTCCCGCGCCGACTCCATTCATGCATATAGTTGTCTTCAATACCCGCATTTAAGAGTGTGTGCTGCTAAGATGCTCTGAGTAACTTAAACCGTTACCAGGCTATTTAAGACTATCGTTTAGTGAACTTAACGATGATGAGGTTCGTACTGTCCACCTTCAGCTCACGACTACGAAAGAGAATCGAATTTTTCTGATTTCCGACTGAAACTGACACACCCAGCGATTCAGAAACGAAAAACATGAGCGATAATGAGGTTTATGATTTTCTACGAGGGTACTTACGGAGAAAATAGGTAAGATCTGGTATGCTCCTGGTGCGTAATGACAAGGTAAGTACTGAGGAGGTAGATAAGTTTCCACGAACAAGTTCGCCTTATCCATCAATTGTATCAGTTGAGAAATTAACTCTCCTGCATCACAATGAATGGAATGAAAGCCATTTTAGGAAATCATACAACCAGTACGAACATTGATACAGGTTAATAATTGCCTTTAATCTAGCATCAATTTACGATAACTGATGACGAAAATCAATGAAGAATCAAAGGATGGCTTTTAATGGGAGAGAAAATGATGCATTCCCGAATTTTAAAATAGTTTAGTGCACGAATTAAGGAAAGTGTGTTTAGAAATTATGATTTTACTAAATAAATTTCGTTTCCGAAAATGATGTGTCCCGTCACAAAAGCAACAATTTTATGTTTCGCTGTAATAAGCATTTAATTTATTAGAAACGCTGTCATACAAATATTTAATATAAAACAGAAACAAATGTGTATATGTTCTGCCAGCCATAGAAAACAGAAATAAATTTGTCTCAAGCATGCTCGTGGATGACACACACTGCAAGCTCTCTGAGCAACATGTAATCAATTTCGAATTCACAGTCATGTAATCTTAGGATTCTATGAACCATCAAAAATTAAAGATGTAACAAGGTAGAAACGTCTTCCCTCATATATGGGCCATTATGATCATAATTTCAGGCATTTATCTTAAAAGGTGTTGGTTCTGTGTTAATTCCTTCGCTGAAGGATGTTGAATAATGTGCATACCAGCGAAGGAAAACTCATACCATGAAAAAGAAGTAAATTTGTCTCAAGTATGCTCGTGGATGACACACACTGCAAGCTCTCTGAGCAATACGTATTCAATTTCGAATTCACAGTCAAATTGAAGAGCAATATAAAATGACCCTTAACCAGCCCGTGCATTAATCACGCCTTGCGAGAAGCGATTCCTATCGCATTTACTCTGTTCAACTGCTTCCCAAGTTAAGCTTCTTTTTAGTAAAATAGGCAAAATAGAATGAAAATTACTTACCCCAAGAATTGTGATAGGCTCCCGTAAAACGATCCTCACATTCTTCCATTCTGCAGTGTCTCGGACGACACTCGACCCACGGCCACGGTTGAGGAAGCCTCCAATGACCAGAGTCCACCAGTGCATCGTAGCTATCGTGGGATGAGTCGATGTAAATATCTAACCCTACTCAATCGTAATAGATCTTAGTACTCTTCGACCGTTCGCGAGGGATCTGAAATAAAAAGCATCGGGAAATTAGACTGAGTAGTAATGTTAGTAATTTGGTATAACAGCAAAATTGGTAATTTAGTTGTTAACGACAGAATTGTTTACTTGGTCAGTGATACTTGCGTAGTGTATTCACACTCAACAACCTGTACTTGCGGTGGATAAAGAATTGCTATGATAATTCAATAATAACAAATCGGGAACAACTATTCCAACACTGATTTTTCTAACGTCTATCACGTAAAGGGGCCATCCAAACACTATGCTAAGGACTTACAAAGACAGGAGGTTCGTCGCAAGCGTTATTGGAAGACTGAAATGGGAATGGCAGAAAGGCAAAGAGAAGATACGTCCACCTTTATGAGGGCACAAAGACTGATCACATGTACTCTCCCTCACAGCTGTGGCCTCGGAGGGGAAGGCTAGGGGAAAGCCCTGCTATATACCAGCAAGCCTCCGAGTCCAATGCACCAGTCCAAAGAATTGGAGGTCACTCGCCCAATTCTTAAAAATCGAAAAGCCATCCGATAAGTCAACTGCGGTACGTTGGTACTGCTTTCTGGTTTCCCCGGCAATACTCTCCGTTCGACTGCACTCCGAAGTGATGGTCGAATGTACCCCGTATAAGGGTAAGTTAACCAACCCTCCGTCATGTCGGCGTCAGACACTCAGGACTGGGCTCTCCGGTATCATTTTCTCAAAGGGAGAACTGCTTTTGAACAGCCCTTGGATCAAAGAATAACTTGTGGCGACCTCATTTCCTTCCTCGCCTTCCTCTCCATTTAATTTCGAAGCCGAATCCATTCATCCTACAGAAATACGTCTTCGACGAAGCCTCGGACTTTGACCCGACTCCTCACAAATTCCCCCATTGCGCCCTTTTCGTAAAAGTAGATTGAAAGGGCGGGGAGTATTTCGAGATAGCGTGGAATCAGTGCTAGACCTACGATCGAAGTATTAGTTAACAGCATTTTTTTCTGAATATTAAGGGAAAACAATTATGAATCAATTTTAACTTATTGATAGTGTCAAATATTAATTTTATTAGTATTCATTATAGAAGGCGACCAAAAGCTAAAGTTTTTGATCCATTTATGATGCGTGGCCATATGGTAAATGTAGGGTTTATGACGAAACGGAGGTTGTTTGGAGCGGACCCCGGCGTCGGCATTAGGCTATAGTCTTCGTAGTTAATGGAAGTCACCAAGGAGTCCACGGTTCAATGTTCCATCAGACGGACAGATACTTTCATTCAGTTCAATCTTCACAACCTCATGACCTTAGAAATACCACATCATTAACATTTTCAAATTATTTATTTTTGCAGCGTGAAATGAAAGGGCACATTATGTCATACCGTCATGGTTGTGACTTGTTTTAGCTTATTCAAGACATCTTGGACAATTCACTTGATGAGATAATCCCTGGGACAAAGAGCTGAATGCACAAAATTTTGGATGGGAACTGAGATCTCTCCCGATTTTAGGCTGCCCACTTAGGGAAAGGTCATTCATTATTACAAGCAAAATATATGGAAGTACAGATTTTTAAGGAATTTCAGTGAAGACGAAAATATTGGTTAAAAATACCGTTGCTGGGATATAAAACCATCTCGTAAAGAGAAAAGCAAATGAGAGTGACGGCTCTGCGTGAGAAAACGTCGGTGGAAAAGTGGCTCTTAGAAACATACATTTTTCCTTCAATACATCTGTATCTAGAGATGTAGAATCAATATTGTTTCCACCGATACAATTGCAATTTGAATATCAAATATCCAAAATTTCTTCCTGAGTACTATAACAAATCAAACCGAGATAATAGTGTCCTAAAATACGAGTCCTTAAAATAAGTAATTTGGTAATCCTCATATGGATAAGTGGACAGTGCGATAAAAACGCACTGTCCAACCAAATACTTTAACCATTAGACGTGCACCACATGCATGCTCGAGTGGAATTTCGAACCTGCGACCTTTGGAATGTCAAGCCAACACATTGCCAACCTGGCTACCACGGCCAGCAGGAATCTTGGACAAGAGTACAAATTTTGCATACATTTTGGCATTCAGGAAGAGATACTTTTCTAGGCATGGGCATGTACTGGAAAAAGTTCACGGGAGTAAAATAGAACTGATGTCATGGATTGGTGAAATATGTTCCAAGGGTGATGAAATGAATCGAGTAACCAGGGTGAAGAAATAATAATAAACCATAATGCTTCCTTAAGATAATTGAAAAAGGAGGATAAAATCTTGTTTCTCCCTTCCTTCCTGATTTTCGGGGTGTACTTGGTGCATTTTCTTCGCAACGACTCATCTCCTTTCACCTCTTTCGCCACCTCCCGACTTTACCGCTTCTCACCCTCTCTCCGCTCTCTTTTTCAGCTTCACATCGTCACTTGCTCCACCCGAGGTTTTCATTTCACGCCTCTCCGAGCACTTTGCTACTTTCCTCCCCACAAACTCGCTCATCCCAATCCAAAGCATGCCGTGACCAAGAATGTTTCCATCACATATCTCGCACCCGAGTGAATACCTTTGAGGCACACATTCATGAACTCTATAGCTGGAAAATGCCATAGCATTGCCTGACTTTCTCCTCATACTGTGCCGTTGTGACATAAAGGAGGACTAAAGAGCGTGACTGACCGAAAATATAATTTTGCTGTTCCAAGTCAAGGAACAGAAGTAACATTATACCAAGCTAAGGGTTAGCCGGGACAGGAATGGAGGAATTGTGATTGCAAATTAAGACAAACGAAGGGATGGAAAGAATATCTGGAAGAGTTATACAGTAGAAACAATCTCAGCACGAAATTTATCGAAGAGGAAAGCGAAGTCGAAAGATTGATAAAGGAGCATCAATACTAAGATCGGAATTTGACGCTGCAGTAAGGGACCTTCGCATGAATAAGGCTTCTGGAATTGATGATTATTCCTGCAGAACTAATAAAAATGCAGGAAAGAAGACATTAACCCATCTTTACAAAACCATCTGTGACATGTACCTACTCAACAGGATAAACACCCAGGGACTTCGAGAAAAACTGCATCATTCCTATTCCCTAAAAGAAGGGAGCGGAGAAATGTGTAAAATTAATGACTAAAACCTTGACGACACATGCATCGAAGATAATGACTAGGATCATCTACAAAAGAATAGAACTAAAATCAGAAGAGATCCGGGATGAAGATCAATTCGGATTCAGGAAAGGTAAGGGTTCAAGGGAAGCAATATTGGCCCTTAGGCCTCTCTTAGAGAAGAGATTGGAGAAGAACAAACCGACGTTCGTTGCATTTGTGGATTTAGAGAAGGCTTTTGACAACGTGGATTGGAATTCAATGCTTGTAATTCTGAAGGGAATTGGAGTGTCCTACAATGATCGAAGAATTATAGACAGTATGTATAAAAACCAAGTAGCTGTGATTAAATCTTGACCCAATGTGAAGAAGCAAGAATAAGGAAAGTAGTGAGACAAGATTGCGCACTGTCTCCGTAAATTTTAATGTCCACATGGAGAGAGCCATCAATGAAATCAAAGTGAAGTGTTTTAGAGTGAATATCCGCGGAGAAAAAAATTAGCATACTGGGATTCGCTGAGTGCATAGCACTCATATAGCAGAGACAGAGAGGGATCCGAATAAGATTCTAATAACCATGGAAAGGACTATGGCCAGATATCAGCTGAAAATGAATAAGAAGAAGACTAAGAAAATGGTGTGCAGCAAGGTAGAAGAGGCCAAAACCTACATTAAACTAGGAAAACAAAATCTTGGAGAGGTGAAAGAGTTATGTTACCTAGGAAGCCGAGTAACCAACTATGGACGAATCAAGAAAAAATAGTCAGTAGAATAGCTAAGGCAAAGAGGGCATTCTATCAAAAGAAGAATCTACTTACAGCTGGAAATACAAACGAATAAATAAGGAAACAGTTCAACAGAACGTACATACATCTGGAGCATGTTTCTTTACTCGGTGGCGGCGGGGTTAAGTCCTCGCCTGCCATTCCGAAGGTCGCGAGTCCCGCCTGGGTAAAACTCAACTGTCCCAGGCATGGGTGTTTTTAAATGCGTTTTCCATTTATATTAAAATGATTGTATTTGGGGGCACCTGTGATCATTAGAGAAATTATTATTATTATTACTGCAGTGAGGTATAGACGATGACAGCAGCAGAGAAGAAAAGGGTGGGAGCATTCGAAATATGGTTCTACCAAAGAATGGTGAATATAAAATGGATCGACCGAGTGACAATGGAAGAAGTCTTTAGAAGAGTGGAGGAAAAGAGAAACCTGCTGATAACTCTAAAAAGGAGACGGGGCAACTTAATAGACCATATCTTAAGACATCTTGGCCTGATGAAGAAAATCGTCGAGGGAAAAGTGAACGGGAAGAACGGCAAAGGAAGGTCTCGTATGAGATGTATGAAACAGGTCGTGAAGGATGTGAAAGAGAGGAATTACGTTAATATGAAGAGGTTGGCCGATAGAAGAATCAAGTGGGGGGCAACGTCAAACCAATCCTAGGATTGTTGACCGATGATGATGATGAAAAGTAGTCCCTGGATGCTGGGTGATTGGGGAAGCACGGCAGACAGCCGTTGGGGAGGACGCTGGTTGGTCAGGAGGACAGTTAAACTCTGGAGTTCGATTGCTCATCCTTACAAGTCCCTTCGACGCGTAGTCAAGGGTAGATATAGGAGGTCGGTTTGGGGTAGTGGTTAGAGTCCTAGCATCTCTCCTAGAGGCCTCCCAAGTTCCAATGCCAGCTGTTAATGATCCTTTTCATCGGTAAACCGGTCCCCACCTGAGTGCTCTGTGGAGAGAATTCGTGTTCAGTATTCCGCCCGTCGGATGGGACGTTAGACCATGGCACCTTCCCAATGTCGACGATGCCGGGTTTCTCTGCACCCTTCCTCCTTGCCTTCCATTACTATCTTTGTACATTTCCTCCCGGTAATAAGTGCCTATAAATGCGGGCATACCCTTGAAAATCACAGCTAAATTAGCCTTGATAAATCGTTGGGGTCTTCGGGCACCATAGTTATACGCTGATCCAAAGAATGTCCACACGAAGAACATAGTAGTATGTTTCCCCACAATATATGAATGCTCCCATTCCTCACTTATGACTTCACAACAACTGGACCACCTAAACATTCGGATCTCCCACGATCGCAAAATGGCGCACATAAGTTATATTTCCTGGCTTCCTTCCCTACCCTCGCTATGGGGCAATACTCCAGTTTGCTCTGAAAAAAATAGTAGTGAAGAGACAATTTTTTTTCGGAGAATCATTTCCACGAGTGTCTTTGACGGAAAATGAATTAAAAAATCCTTATATAGGCTGATATAGCGACTTAGTCAGCTGCATAAATTGAATACGGATACCCGAACTGGGGATGTTAAAGGGAAATTTTAAAAAATAGCTTACATTGGTAGGTTAGATCATAAAGAAGAAATCGACGAGATATACAGTGGGTATAGAAGTATAGAAAGAGGCCTAAAATTCAATAATTGAATAAAGGTAGATTGAATCAAAGTTAACTAGAGAGTAATAGTTATTTGGGGAAGATGACCGACAACTTAGATTTTTTTGTGAACTTTGGGATAGGAGGGTATTTTGGTAAAGGTAGGGTGGAAAGAAAACCAGCGTCGGTATTGCTCTGCTATTAACGGAAGGCGCGAAGGTGTCCTTGGCACTCAAGTTTTTTGTAGGGGATACTTTTTGATTTCTGGTATACCAATGAGAAATTTATAGTACCCCCAGGATTAAAACCCGAACCCTCATAGTGGTAAGTCAATGCTCTAGCTCCATATAAATCGATACCTTAAAGTTTCTGGGGAGGTAAGTAAGTTAGACAATGTAATTACACCTTCGGGCATAACTTTGAAGAAGTGCATAGTATCAATGAAACCAGTTGCACTTTTCCACATAAATTTTTAATAAAACACAATCAAGGTTTTAACGCTTTAGCGTCACTATCAAGGGCCACTCCTCTTTTTGGAGTGACCCTAAATAATGACTCAAAAGCGTTGAAACCTTGGTTGGGTTTAATTAAAAATCAATGCGGAATAGTACAACTTGTTTCATTAATAGACTATGTGAATTTGACATTATTTTTTATAGGCCTTAAATTGTATTGTGCAAGGGACGAATGTGTTACACATATATCCTTGCATAATTGCTCGTACCCAGAAAATTTTGCATGAGGTTTAGATCAGCATCTGCATGTAATGATGTTAGTTCTAAGTATGAGAATGTGAAATCGACGTATTTTCGAGGAATGTTAATTCTCAACACTGAATTCTACAAAGTAGCCAACACGATTATTTACTCATTTATAGAAATAACTGTAAACGATAAAGTACTGGAGTTGGTAGGAGAGGAAAAAAATTAAATTGAGGGTATTAGAAGACGTCAGGTGTGGATGAAGAAGGTAATAAAGGGTGAGAGTGCTTTGAAGGAAGTTATAAAGGGATAAATGTTGAGTAAGGGAGTCAGAGGGAAGAGAAAAATGTGTAGCTTGGATAAAATGATGGGGGGTAGGTGTATGAGAGGCTGAAGAGGGACACCGTGTGAAATGTAGAGGTCGTGAGAAGAATAAAATGTCCATTCAGACCTACCTTCACCTGTAGAAAACTAATTATTATAATTATAGTGCATTCCTGGAATGGAGTCACCCTCTGCCACACACCCTTAAGGTGGCTTGCGGGATACACGGATAATGATGTAGATGCGCCCTCTCCCCTCTCTTCTTTTTTGAATAACCCGCGAGATTTAAGGCCATGACCACACACCGATCTCCCCTTCCCTTCAAGCAGCACCTGTTCGGCGGCTTTTGCCTCCGATGAGGCGCGTGATGCAACACCACTGCCGGCATTCCTGCTACCCCCTCCTCCCCAGACTCAAATGGTCCTTCGCCATTCTGCACTCGGGCCCTTTCCTCAAAGTTGCCCACCTGGTCCATTCCCGCGGCCTCCTGACCTCACCCTCTCCTCCCACTTTGTTATTTCGGCAGCCGAGGTCATCCGCGCCAATAAGGAAGGGTGGATAACTGGGCACAAGTAAGATTTCACTTGGGAACGGAGGAAGAGTAGAAAGAAGCCTATATAAGAAACAGCATTTGCATTCGCTTCGTGGAACTTTGTTTACTGTCACTCTTACGAAACGAATAACTGAGTATTGTTTACACTTTATTATTTTACGTAACCGACCATGTTTACGAGAAGCGACATCGTAATCAGCTATCAACTGAATGAACGTGATAGTCTTGGGAGTTACTTGGTGGAACTGCATATCAATAAGTTAATGAAAAACCTTTATCTAGTCCACACGCAAGAAAAGAAAACTTCATTTCCTGTGCTTTCCGAACTTAATTTCGATAGTCGGCAGAGCAGTTGAAACGCCTGTCGGAAATAAACTTTTATTTACGCGTGGACTTACAAAGTTTTCGTTAACGTGTATCTACTGAGTGCTAATTTCACGCAATATTATGACAAAACCGATCGTATTTTTTTAACTGCGCGAAAATAGTACAATATAATACAGTTTTTTCTTTCGTCATGTGCATTGTCTGCACCTCATCGTGTCACTGTGACTAGGGAGAGTGTGTTGCATGTTAATTCGCCGTGCTCCCTTGTGATTCATATTGACTACACAGAAGTGTGTTAGCTAACATTGCAATTGTTCAACATGACAAGGATATTGTTTATCATCTACTCTGTTTGAAATTTATTCTAAAACGAATTCTGAAAGAATGGCAGAATGATATTCCTAATAGAAGAATCGCCACACAGAAGATTTTTAACAGATGACCATTGTGAAAGCTGAGGAAAAATATGACGTGGAGTGGGTGTAGGATGAGGGAACTTAAAAATGTGGCAATAAGGCAAGTCCAGAAAAAAAATACTATGAAGACGAAATATATGATAACCAAAAAGATAGAAAAAAATTTGGAAGTATAAGGGGAGGCTATATAAGTCAGGTACGCATACCTTGGAGTAACTGTTGCAAAACATGGAAAGAAATATCAAACCAAGTGCCTCAAGCAAAATAAGAAATAAATAAACTCAGTAAACCTCCATAACTAAATGTAACAGTGCTTGCTGAATATCACACAGAACCCCATACACGTATGTGATAACCATGCCACGCCATTATAAAAGCGCTTCCTAAGATGGCAACAGACATGAAATATTCAACTATAAATTATTTTAAGGTTTGAGGAGGCTAAATTCAGTTAGCTCAAATCTCTAGATCACCATCCTGTGTCCATGTCCCTGCTCCTTCACGCGCATCTGTCAGTTACTTATTCACTGCACTTCCAACTAAAAAAAATCCTTTTCTTCACTAAGAAGCTCGCCCTTTCCTTTTTCCCTCAGACCCCCCCCCCCCCCCCCCCCCCCCCCCCCCCTCAGGATTACGACCGCAACTTTGCGGTCAGAGAACGAGTAACTCCTTTTCACGAGCATTTCCTACTCCTTCTTCGAAAATGGAATTCCTTCTCCACCAATCGGATTAGACGCTCCTCCACGATATATCGTCCAAATCCGAAAAATGCATTAAATGGATGGATAGAGATGAAGCGCGGATTCCAGAGCCTTTAAAGGTCGTTTCTTTCTCGAAGAAAAAGTTTTTTTTTTTAAGTAAAGATCACCTGGTGATTTCAGCGCACAGCTTTTCAAATTGAGGGTAGGGTCGGTTAGTGTACCATCATCCCGATGGCCCAAGATTGAGTTCCGACGGTGGTAAATGGTGTTCAATTGCCTAAATACCTGTCCCCACTAGAGTGAAACGTGCAGATGACTTCAAGTCTGGACTACGCCATCCACTCTCTGAGCTCAACGAATGTTCACCGAAAGGAGTTGGTTAACACTGATGAAAATCAGTCCATCCAAACCTATCGAAAATAACTATAAAGCACAATAAATAGCTTGAAATAAAGTAATCCAAGCATGGAATCCTGCAAAATAAACTTTGCCTAATATCCTGATTATTCACAATTGTCAGCGTTTATTTCCGATTCAATTTTGTGGGATACCAAAATACTATTATCGAATTTGCTCAAAATAAACTTCTGCTAACATCTTCTAGCAGTGAGAGTTGCACCTAAAAATGAAATAGAGATATTAAATACTTTCTACAACGATATATACGTGTACATAAACCCTAACATGACGGTAGTATGTTTTTCCAAGCATTAAGAATTAAAAACGCCATCTTCATCTCATGACATAAGGTTTCTCACGCGCAAGTGCTTTTTTTGGAGAAAATCCGGTACGATTTTCATTCCTGTTCGGAATTATCAGAATAATGGAATTACGTTACGTCCAATATTTATTCTCGTAAACTTGATTCCCTAGAATAAGGGAAGTCCGTGTAATTTGGACCACCTAAATTTAATTGCATACAACTTATTCCATAAGTACACTACAAAATCAGCATCTGTACATGACAAATTACACCCGATAAGGATGGCACTGATAGGTCTATATTTCACATTAAAAAATGTTTTTAGGAAAGTTTTGGTTCCGTGTAATTTGGACCGAGGGTAATTTGGTCCAGCTATGCGTGTAATTTGGATTGGAACCCAAAAATACGTTCTGTCATGAGAATTCTTACAAACTAACATGTTTTATTTCTTTTACTCATTATTTATAATAAATTAGTTACCAACAGTTAAATTGATCAGTATTCTCCATTAAACATTCCATTTATGTATGTCAAAATTTAATAGATATTCGTTATTTTAGCAATATATGTTAACAAAAAATAAAACTGTCAATGAATATAAAAATAAACCAATAGTTTTCATTGGCTGATGTTATACATTTAGATTAAGTTTTTCGTAGCTAAAGGCAGCTATCAAAGTAATTATATTTCTCCTGTCTTAGATCAGCACATTCTTCAAGTAGGTACTCCTCGTATTTTTCACACTGTGTCCAAGCATTTTTGCAAGAGTCCCCACAAGCAAGACTCATAGCCTTTTTAACAACTTGATGTTTCCATTCGTTAACCGAAAATTTATACTTCGCTGTAAATAGTCTTCTCCATTTATTACTCTCTCTAGAAGGACCTGCGTCGGCAGACATCATTACTGACTCCTTATAAGGTGTCCTAGTTAAAACAACCGGAGATGCACAGTTCGCCCTCTTTGCTTTTGCCACGGACCCTAAGATGAGGTTGAAGGAAGTGGAGTAATTGTCTCAACAGGGTTAAATCCTTCATATATTGAATCTTCCTGCTGGGTTTCAGGATTAAATGCGCGGCATAAATTTTTAGTTTCCTTTGCCTTAGATTCCTCGCCCATTCTAGCCTCACCTTAAAGCAGAAATCTTCTAGGTTATCATCATCATCAGTCAAGAATCCTGATATTGCTTTGACGCGGCTCTCCGCTCAATTCTCCTACCCGCCAACCTCTTCATATTTTCGTATTTATTTTCTTACACTCTTTCACATCCTTCATCACTTATTCTATAAATCTCACACAAGGCCATTCCTCTGCCATTCTTTTCATTTACTTGTCCTTCGACGTTTGTCTTCATCAGACCATCACGCCTCAAGATGTGACCGATTAAGTTGACCCATCCTCTTCTTAGTGTTTTCAGAAGACTTCTGCTTCTCTTTTCTCCTACTCTTCTGAGGACTTTCTCGTCACTTACTCGGTCGATCCATTTGATCTTCAATATTCTTCTGTAGCACAACATTTCAATCTTATTGATATCTATAGTATTTTCAAAAAAAGCAAAGAATCTATTCACCACGTCTTGGTTAAACCCCCAATCACCTGCCGGCGATATTGGCTTGGATTAAGCTTAGCCGGGGTACATGTGTCATAAATCCCGAAAATCATTCCTTTCCATCTAATTTGTGCTACAATTGAAGCGAGTTTTCAACTGTTTTCGCTCAACATTTTCAAAGGCAAGCCTCTCTACATACTCCGCTCCGGATCAAAATTGAACCATTACTTGCTGAGATATTTATTGTGAAAATGATTCAATCGGTTCAAAAAACTTGTAAATGTTGATTTGGAATAAATTATAAATATTTATCACCGTTCCTAAAACATTACCTTAAATGTGACGTAATTTCTTCCGTCGATGAATACAGAATAATACCAATTCTAAAATATCTTCACAAAAGCTTAGCATGCCTTTGGAAGAGTGGAAGAGGCAGTGAAAAAGGCATTTTATAATAGTTTTCCTAACATAAGTATTACTTTATGGGTTTATTAAATACGTTTTAGCTAACTTTTCTAGTGCTACTAAGTTAAAAAAGTTTCATGAAGTAAACAAAATTGTTTCGGCTTGTCTCTTCAGGCCGCTTTACACGATACAATTTTTTGTACAATTTCTTGTTCAAGCTTGTATGAGAAAATTGTACCGTGTTAAAGCGGCAAATTGTACGAACGCTTGTGCGATTGTCTGAATGACTGAACGGGAAATAGAACCTGTTCTAATTCCATTCAGACAAACATACAATTTCGTTCAGTTAATACAAGCGTTTGTACAAGAAACTGTACAAAGAATTGTATCGTGTAAAGCGGCCTTCAGACGGTGGGGTAGGGTTCAGGCAATCTGGGTCGAGTAAATATTATTTGGGAATGAAGCAATGCCGAGGTAAACTAGACGCATCAGAAAACAACTCCTGACATAGAATTGTTGAATTGAACTTTTAAATTTCAATATTTTACTGTATGAGGAGAAGTAATATGGTGGGATCACCTTAATAATGCATGTACGTGTAATTTAGACCGGTCCAAAATACACGCTCTTCGGTGGCCCGAAATACACGATAAGAAACAAAATCACAAGTGACTGGATACCACAGAAGCATCTTTAGATACGAGGGTCATCCAGAAAATAAGTTCCGTTTTTTTCTTGTTAATCGAGTTTTTATTGAAAAAAATTTAAACTTACTGAAAATATTCTTGATAATATGTATTATTTTTACAAATAATCTCCGAAAACCTCAATGCACTTCGTATACCGACAAATGAGCATTGAAATCCCCTCCTCGTAGAAGCTTCCCGCCACCTCCTTGGTCCATTTGGTGGCAGTTTCTTTTACTTCCTCGTCACTTGTGAAACGTTCTCCGGCTAATCCCTCCTTCATTTCGGGTGAACAGATGAAAGTCTGAAGGGAGTCAGGACTGTAAAGTGGATGGGTCAGAACATCCCAACCAAAATGATCCAAAAGTTCCGCAGTGGAACGAGCGACGTGAGGCCGTGTGTTGTGGTGGAGAAGGCACACACCAGAGGTCAACAATCCTCTTCTCTTTTTCTGGATGGCCCGACGAAGCTTCTTTAGGGTCTCACAATACCGGGAGACGTTAATGGTTTCTCCTTGAGGCAAAAAAACAATCAATCAGGAGAATTCCTTTTTGATCCCAGAAAACAGAGGCCATGATCTTCCTGGTGGACTTCACAACTTTGAATTTTGAACAGGCACAGAGGTGGCGGGACGCGACGTCGAGGGATCCATTTCAACGACTTGCTGTGACCGTGTTTTCAAGACTACTGCGGCCCTTCATCTCTCATTCTATTCCTGAGGTTCCCCTCTTTCGTGCAACGTTGCCAGAATTTAATAAACAAAAGCCCTAGCAACCTACAGACCAAAACGGAACTTATTTTCTGGATGACCCTCGTACATTCAAGAAACTTGCTTGGCACTTATCTAGATGCATTATGATAAGAGAGCACCAATTCCAGTAGTTAAACTAGTAAAAGTAACTTTATAGTTCGCTGTCGCCTTAGGAGGAAAAATTACATCGATGTTCACGATTTCGCTCATTTAGCCTTTATGCCCCAAGCACTCTAGCAAGATTGATAAAATTTGGTGATAAGGCATTCCAGAGAAACATGCTAACGATATTGTATCAAATATATTGCCACCCCTAATGAATACAAAGTAAAGCTATCGGTCCAAATTACACGCTGGTCCAAATTACATGGACCTCCCCTATATCTAAAATCCCTCCTAAGTTTACTCTCTCCACTATCTTTCTTTCATCCAGAGGTCAATGTGATTTCCGATCTGATATGCTCCTACCAATTGGAGCTTGTATTCCACTGCAAAAAACTACAGGAGCGTCCCTTGATGTATCTGACCGACAACATTTGCCCGTCATTTTAGATCCTCAATGTCCTCCCTTACTCCGACGTCACACATCTGGTAACCCTATTTCTCACTGAAGCGAAGCAGAATAAAGTTGCTACTGTCTTAAGTTGATCCTCTATAATCATAAATATTTGTACAATAAAAATATTTTAACATAGTCATGAGAATTGAGGTGACTTGACTGTTTCAACATTTACCGGTGAATGCATCCCGTTTAACGACGTCAGTTATGTGGCGATACCGAGCAAGCGCGTAACATGTGGACGTGATACTCTGACGTCACGCAAATGGGGGAGAAATGAACACTTTTTAGAAGGGGCGAAAATGGTGATCGATCCCGCCCGCAAAGCATCTCCCCCACTTTCACAACCAAGAGCGCATGGGATCGAAAAAAGAGAAGGCGTGAGAGACTTCAGAATGAAGTGGTCGGTGGTGCCCGGTGACTCTCGTCCTCCAAAATGAAGATGACAGAGCCATCTCGCATTCAAACCCTTCAAGTGGTGAACAAAAAACACACGACTCGACATCTGTCAGGCATAATGGTAACTACTGTGACCGAAGCTGGTGAAAGAAAAAGGTGGCGGTTTGAAACTTTCTGCTCGCAACGGATTGTAAATAAGGCCACTTTTCGAGCAAAAAAAAGATGCTCTCTAATTCCTTAATCTACACTAGAGCTATTAAAGTTGCTTTCCTCCTTTTAAAAAAGATATCACTTGAAATACAAATTGAAAAGGTCTGTCATTGTACTAAAATAATGGCATAAAAATAACACAAAAAAGAAAACTTAATTTTAAGTGAAGCAAATAAAGTTCATTATAAAAACCTATAGACTAAAAAAATAGCCATAAACAATTTATGAGGATTATGATATTGAATATCGGCGTAAGATATGAATCCCACTTCCTTTAATATAAAATAATTTCTATGAAATATATATAATGAGATTCGCATTGCGATTCAAAACATTTCACGGGATCACATACTAATAATTTCATATGCAATGGTACATAGGAAGGATATTCATTTCCAATTAACCCAAAAGGTGTTATACATTTTGGAGGTTTCATAAAACTAGGAGATGTTGATTCATTATCTGCCAAAAGCTGCTTCACTCTATCTAACCCTTTTCAAGCACTAATGCACTCCTATCAATCGGATGGAGATAGATCCTGGCAGCATGAGAGGCCAAGTATATCTGATTATTATCATGGCAAACCCTTTCAGAGCAGCAGCTGGAATTTCAGCAGATGAGAAGGGTCAGAAGATGATAATCTTTATTATATCTGGATGGGGATTATTTGTGGGTTGGTGTGGGAGTCAGGGAATATTAAACCAATAATGAAGAAAGAAGATTTAGGCTGTTATCCTGAATGATTTTATGGCCACACTATAAGCCAAAATAGCAACTTTGGTTTGTTTTTGACCAATAGTGCATTGCATTTTTGGCTTATAGCACGATATTGGGTTTGCTAAACCATACAGAATAACAGCGTTAGAGGTAATAGAGTAACGTAAATAGGGAGGGAAGGAGAATGCATTCTCCATGATGACCCCTGGAAAAAAATTATGGCTGCTTTTCATTTAGGTACGGCGATAGTCGATTATCGTACGCACGAGCCATCGATCCCGGGAGGCACCGGCTTTTTGTGCTTGCACAGTTAGTTTAGTGAATTGGAGGGAAAACAAGAAAGTAGCAACGAAGGAAATCGTCCTAATAAATCTTTATTTGATACATTGTTTGACGTGATGTCATATTACGCCAACAGCTTTTCATCTAACAAATGAAGATTAACATCCATAGCTTTTCATCTTTTCGGTTGGTTCAGTTCTCCTCAGAGCAGAGAGTCACTGGCAGCCGGCGATAGATGGTGATCCAGCTAAATTGAAAGCACTGCAGCGTGGCGATCACCGTCTATTGCTGGCTGTAGCCGCAAATTGAAAGCACCCTATGAAGGAACTTATTAATAATAGAGTGGACAAGAGTTGGTAGGGTGTCAATTTATCAATTACAACATTCACTGTGGGTAGAATTGCACACAGAGCAGCAGCTCTACACTATAATTGAGTTTAAATATTGGGACTAAACACCAATTGGCATGATGCTGCTCCCAGTGTAAAACAAGGAAGATGCCAATTTGGATCATCTACAGTGAATGTGTTAAACAGATGTTAAGAAAAGTGGTATTATATACAGCAAATGTGAGTGATAGGAATGTTCTGATGTGGGTTAAAACAGATCCAACCAGCAAAGTCGTTTTACATCATCTACATGCTGGGTGACTACATGGAAAAAGTGGATGACATATACTCATTTCACAAGTGTATATGTTATTAAACCTGAAATTGAGGGCAATGTTCCCAGTAGAAAACATTTAGTGATAAGACTGTATAATGACTGTAATGTAATGGCCTGTGAAGATAAAGATGGGAATGATGTCATGGAATACAGACTGGGAGCAAGAAATGAATGCTGTGAAAAACCCAGCCAATAATGCCAGCTATAATAAGCATTTTCACACCACCACAGTTTGCACTCATACCTACATGGACAATGGGAAAATACAGAAAATATCATATGGTTATACATTTGGAGGCCATAAAATCAAATCAGACAATTTAGTGGGTGTAGTTAATTAATGACTTAAGTATTCTATTACTTTTATACTTCACTATTCATAAAAAAAGAAGAACCTATAAATGTTTTAAATATTTATCTTTAGAGTTATATTTTCCTTTAGAGTAAGTATAAATAGAAAGGGTGCTATTAAATACAAAACCAAGGAGATGAAAACAAATGCACAACAATGGAGGACAACTGAAAACAAATTTATCACCTGCATCACTAGACTGCTGTATTCAAATGAACAATAATACTTTGGCAGCTAAGTGGATGTTACTATGGGATAGAAAACTACATGAGAGAGACAATTACTTAAATGTTCACATAATTCACCTATACAGCAGGCAGGTTGAAAAACTATAACTACTGAATATTATAGATAGGTACCTAGTTTTATTGAGTTTGTTGAATGTTGGCTGAGATGCATGGAAACATCTCCATTGCCACCAAAAATACTATCAAGATAATGTACACTCAGAATACACTTCTCTAAAAAGACAGCAAGGTAAAGATGTTATTCAATAACTTGAAGTAAGCTAATGCTCTTACGCATATTTATATACGTTTAAGAACCAAAGCTTAACCACAACCATTCAGTGATAACTATTTTCTTCAGCCAAATAATCATCAAAGAAGCTAAGTGTGGACTATGTTTGGCATTTGATGCATTCAGTCTGTAAGCATAAGACAAAAATGACAGTGGATGACAGTGACATCTCATCATTTATCAGTGGAACAAATGAAACACTGGATAAAAGATGTGCTTGGTTAATGGATTACAATTCTTCCTACAACCCAAATAATGTTCTCATTGGGAACTGGTGTGAAGAGAGGAACAAAGATCCAAACCAGCAAAATGAAATTTGGCCAGTTTATGATGGTAGCAATCCACTCTCATCATTAACAGAATACAAGGAAAAATACCAAGGAGTAAGAGACATCTCACAAGAAAAAATTGAAGAGGATTGGGATACGAGGTTTAAGGAAGAGGTAAGCAATGCAGCAGATTTTCCAGAACCAGCCAATGGGTGCTTAATTATTTTCCATTAAATTGAGCATTAATTTACCATTGAGGTACTACTTATTAGACTATTTACCCATGTAGCACCAATGGTTGGGCCAACATTGGGGAACGGTTACGTGCAACGGTTGCCCAACTGTTATTCGTGTCTGTTTTGCTAAATGTTATGGCCCAACAGTTCCCCAACCGTTGGCCCAACGTATCCAGAATTCTCAAAAGGCACAATATATGATACACATACCACCTAGGAAAATATGGAGCCAACTGGTGAGGGTAAAGGAACAACTTAGCTTATAACTACTGAAGTTTACCACATCACCCGTAAGTGCAGTGAAGTGCATAATGGTAAAACAGGCCAAACAATAGAGGGGAGAATTAAAGAACATAAAGGTGGCATCAGGCCCTTCCACCCAGAAAATTGGTGACAGCAGAACATACCCTTGAAAATAAATACCTGATTTGCTTCAACAAGATGTAACTGCTCTGTCAAGCACAGAAATATTGACGCAGACTCATCAATCGGCAATTCATATAAGATTGGAAAGGAATAACATTAACTGCAACACTGGTTGCAACCAGTTAGTACGATATGAAACGAGTTGCCTCTCTTCAAGATGCATCAAGTTAATACGATGTGAAACGAACATGTTGAAAATAGTTAAAACGACAAGGTTCTACTTACGAACTGCAAGTTCAAACAAGGTAGAACCAATTAAGACCACTTGTTTTAACAAGTAAAATCCAAGGTAAATGAGCCATAACCGAGTTCAAACGAGTTGGAATGACAAGGTGGAGCGAGTTGAAAACGGATAAAAACATGTGAGTTGAATTCAACTCGTTTCAACTGGAATTTCCCGCACGGTGTCCCTCCAGTCCACCTTGGAAACTTATCTTGGGACTAATTAAGAGGACAAGACAGGAATGAACCTTACACCTATCATAACTACAGGTGTAAACACCCACAGCTTAGCAATATTTCTGAATTATTAACAAATCAATACTTATGAAGATCATGGTACAAGATGCCTTGATGACAGAGTAAGACACAGAAACCCAAGAGAGCTATCATATGCCAGGAAAATACCAAATCCTTCAGTCCATAACTTATCGACCAACACTCACCACAGACAAGGACCAACACCACCTATGACAAGGATCTTAGAGTACGGGTCATTTCGAATTTAAGTGGATATTTGCGAACGAAAAAAATTTATTTTTTTCAATTGTTAAATGTTATGTATTTTTATATGTAATGGTGTTGTACTTGTACTTAATGTATTTAAGTGATCTAACATTTAAACAGAGGTCAAGAAGACAGCAATAGCTAAATAAACTGAAATTTACTCTCTCTCAAAACACGGAGGTGACATAAATTTCCACGGAGGTGACAATCTCATTTGTAATAAACTTCGAGTTGAAATTTATAGGAGGGCATACAGATAAAATTTACTGAAATATGTAAGATGAACAAATAATTAAATAAACAATAACTTTTTATAATTTTAATTGGCATTATGTCCATAAAACATAATGCAGTAAAATTACAATGTGGTAATTATTGCATTAAGAATAACAGGAAACTGTAGTCTGTTGGTCTGTAGATACAAGTATGGTAATGTGAGCGATTACAATTTCTGTTGAATTTAAAACAAAAATGCTTATGCTTCGCATTCGGAGGTGTATGTTATTTGCATTCAATACAACCTTATGAACTTTCATTGTGCCAACACAAGGTGGAATTTTTTTCGACATTAACAAACAGTCAACTTTTTCAATGTCTTCATTTGTGACTGTAAAAAGTTCAGCACCTCTAAAATTTTCTTTGAGAGTTTTAAAAACCACCTGGCAACAAGCTGATTGGCTGTTCTTTTAAGAGAACCCCCAATGCCATTGGGGGCCCCTTTTCCATGCCCACATTCAGAATAGCCCCAAGTTATTTTTTCAAAGGTGAACCTAGAAACATTTTATTACCAAAAAGAAAAATATTCTGTTCCTATATTTACTATTGGGGCTATCACTCAAGAAATGCACTGTATTATACCCCTTCACCAATGCCTGAGTATGGCAGAAATCTTTTCCAAGTACAAATAGCATCATCATGCAAGCACTCCTAAAGTGAACAAAATGATTGTACCTTAACCTTGCTGCTACAAAATTCTCTGTAATACATGAAACCAGTGCTATTTGTACACTTGACCCTCCGAAATGCACACTTTATATGAGTTTGTTATATTTGCATTCATAGTTCTGGCTAAAGTCAACATGAATTAAGATATCTTGTGACCCGAGGTTTTTTTAGATTAAAAATTGATTTGTATTGGTGAATGATGTTGCAAACTTGCTTCATGAAACCAGGTAGCATGTCTTGAAATTTATTTACAAGGTCTTTGATAGGCACTTCATCCTTAACTACTTTCTTGGTAGTTCTTTCCTTTCCTTTTAATGTGAACGTCACATCTTTTCTCATCCACAGTTCTACTTGAATAATTTCATTTTTGAATTCTTCAATTTTAAGACTTTTGTCTTTGCATGTTGTACATTTTCTTTCCAAATATTGCACTGGAGTTTTCACTATGTCTTGACAGCAAAGTGATTTCACCAATTGATCTAAATCAGGGTAGTGAATCACTTTCATGTATTTTAGCTTGTTGAAGATTAAACTCATGTTTTTCAAATGCGCAAGTATCTCTCTTCCTAACATCCGGTTTTAGCACCCAAAATGGCTGATGGTACCTCTCTCTTTCTTTCCTTTTGTATTCTTCATAAAGCTGTGGATCATTTCTTTTCTCTCTCTCTTCTCCTTTGTTCTTCTTCCATTCTTTTTATTAAGTTCATCCAATTTTTTTTCTTAGCCTTCTGGTGGTTGATTAATTGGTGGCATAGCTACTGCATAAACAAGCAATTGCATAATCCCAGTGCCACTTTTTACTAATATTGCATTAGCAAAGTTAGCCTAAGTAGTCTACTAATGCTATTTTCAAGAGGATATTTTTTGACATAAAGTTCTCTCTAAAGACTTGTTGAAAGGAAAGTATCTAAGGGAAGGTTGCAATTGAGGCATTGAAAACAAGCCTAAAATTAGCTACATCCGTATATTTCAGGTTAAAATGAGAAAATGAAAAGTTCTTGTTATATAGTATAAAATTAACCTTAACTTGATAAATAATCAACTATACATCACAATTATTTAATGAAATAATTATGAATTACATTTGGTCAACTCTATGGTTCCCTGATCACCTGTATGTCCAATGGGTCCCACAGAGGTGACAAAATCAAGAGTTTACAACAATTGAACGTCACATAAAACTCTTATAGCAGTGTGCTTTGATTTGAAGTCATTTCTTTGTGACAACAAGCCATACAACTAAAGAAATTCTTAAATAGGTTATCATTTTTAAAATTATGGACGACGTGGAGGTGACAGGCAATAAATGAACTCGATGTTTTTACACCTAAATGCAGAAATAAAGACATGAAATGTTTAGAAAAACACCATCCTCCAAGCTAAATGATTGCTAAGGCTTTCTTACAGTTAAACATTAAAACTTGTACTGCTTCCTGGTGGAGTATTGTAGAAGTTTTTCTATTTTCCCATGGAGGTGATGTAAACATTAGGGACATAACTTTCAATCTTTATATTTATCTCAAATAGAACTGCAATATTCTATTTGTAGCCCAAGGTGTAAGGCAATTGTACTGGTGCGATATAATGCGATGATTGGATAAATTAATTTACTCAGTACAAAAAGTTTTTCTCACAGTTCTTTAAGTAAAAACACGGTGTGGAACACCCATGGAGGTGACATTTAGGCGCTTAATCAATTATTTTTGCTATAAATATGTAAAATTTGGTTTATTAGGACATTTTGTAAGTTACTAGGATGACAGTTACGAAGTTCTGGTTATAACGAAATGAAGACTATTCCCCGTCAAAGAGAGGCTGGGAAAAACTGGTCCACATAAAACAAAGTTCGGTTATTACGAAGTAAATATTCGGCCCCTTCAACTTCGTTATAAACAGGCTTGATTTTATTCCTATTTTCCTATTACTTAAAATTTTATTAAATAAATTCAATAATTAAATAAAGTAAAAAAGTTAAGGACTCATATTTCCACTTAATTTCAGAATGACCCGTACACTCTCCATCTTATTGTTCTGGGATTCTTCGACTGATAATTTTAAAACACCAGGTATTTTTGGAAATCAACAACCCAATTTCCTTCCAATAAATTGTTTAAATAAACAGATTTTATGCAACCGCGAGCCACACTGCACCACCTTCGAGCCAACCCGGGGCAGCACTCAATAGGGTATTTCACTGAAGCTCGAAATGGTAGCAATGTGGGTGAGGGGATGATGGCTTGCGACTATGATTTTTCTATCTATAGGAAACCCACTGCCACAGACCAAATAACACCAGAAGACTCCATACATCCAATTTCCTACAAATTAGCCACTCTCCACTTGATGAAACACAGACTGCTACATATTCCACTCACTCAACTCCATTACAAGAAAGAACTACAAACCATTAAAGACATTGCCACGAACATCGGATATAGTGAAGGTTTAATTAATAAATTAGTATACAAAAACGGAAAACGGCAATCCATGGATTTACCTCCTTAACCCCCTTATCTTCTCCAACCACACAACGTTGGTGCAGAATTCCATATGTCGACCATCTATCTAACAAAATTGCAAACCAACTCCCTAAGGAGAAATACAGTGTGTCCTTTTATACCCCCATGAATATTTCAAAATTAATTAGCATACCCAAAGATAAGGTGGACATAATAGGCAGATGTGGGGTTTAAGCACTACAATGTGATTCATGCATAGGAATATGTGTGGGAAAAACAGGCAGAAACTTCCACACGAGAATCAACGAACATCGGAAGTGCCTTGTGAAAGGACAGGACACCTCCACCATCACCAAGCATCTTACGGACACAGGTCATCAGTGCAGTTTTGTCCCAAACATTTTACATGTGGAGAATAAAGGGAAGAAACTTGATGCCTTGGAACAATTAGAAATAATTCAACATAAAATTAATAATATCCCACTACTATATGATAACACCTTTCCATCCCATTCCCCGTTACTGTCAGTAGCACTTCATTATTCCACTGCCACCCCTAATATCCCCTAGCCATCCACCATTTTCCCCTCCCTTTGTTAACACCACACCACTTCCTCCACCCGTCCGAGCTAACGTTCAGAGCCATCCCCTACCCCGCCCCCCCACCAACCTCCGGAGGACTCCTCAAACTGTGTCCAGAAAACCGCACCACGGAACATCGCCCGCTGGTCTCCAATTGCCGAACCCTGCCGCAGGAGCCATTAAATCAATGAAGGATCCTAAAACAACAACGGTGACCCAAGGAATTTTTCTCCTTCTGTTCCCTCTCCCATCTTCCCCCAACATCACCAACCAACTTTTCCAAATTTGAATAAGCTGACCTGCCCCTCTCACCCACGCTCCAACCAGATCCCTGCTTGTTCCCTGTTCCTTTTCTCTCACTTCCCCTTCCTACCCCACTCCATCACACCCACCCACCAAACTGCTCATATATACACTTGTTTGTAAAAAGAAAGCTTCACTTGACAATGATGCAACAGCATCGAAACTAGTTGGAATAAATTTTTACTTGTGAAAAATTGCAATATCTTTCCTTTAATATGGAACGTTCCACCACATCACACCTGAACCTGGTTTGTCTTCGAAAAGATGTACAAAGCAACCTTGCACTTGGAAAGGTGGAAGCAGCCATTAGGATAGTGAGGAACCACTTCAAGGAACAGAGTGCAAAATGCAATGCCATAAAGGGAAATTTTGATTGAAAACGAGGACAAAGTGAAGAGATGGAAAGAATATCTGGAAGAGTAAAACAATGGAAAAAATCTCAGCACAAAAGCTATTGAAAAGAAAAGCGAGGCAGAAAAGGATGGCATGGGAGCATCTATATTAAGAACAGAATTGGACACTGCAGTAAGGGACCTTCGGATGAATAAGGCTTCTGGTATTGATGATGTTCCTGCAGAACTAATTAAAATGCAGGAGAGAAGACACTAACTCATCTTTGCAAAAGCATCTGCGACACGAGAAAAACATCATCATTCCTATTCCCAAGAAGAAGAGAGTAGATAAATGCGAAAATTTTAGGACTATAAGCCTGACGACAAATGCATCAAGGATACTGATCAGGATCATCTACAGAAGAATCGAACAAAAAGCAGAGGAGTTCCTGGATGAAGATCAATTCGAATTCAGGAAAAGTAACGGTAAAAGGGAAGCAATTGGCCTATAGGTAGAGGCAAGAATTTATGGCAAATAAAACTCTCAAATTTCGTCATTTCAAATGACCCATTTCGGGATAAAAAATGGGAAATAGCCCTAAATTTCGGTGTATAAAAAATATTGATTCATCCGAGATTTCTCAAACGCCATTTGGTGATACATTGCATTACTATATTGATGACTGTTCTGGAGAAAAGTTATTTTCATTTTAATGTATTTGAGTGAGTTTAATTTAGTTTCGGTTTAATTTAGTAATTCGGCAGTTGCAGTACTTGCACATTAATATTTTCTTCTGTTTATCAAAAACATAGAAACCTTCTCTACGAAACTGATTTTCGCGGTCAAACACAGTTACTGCTTTCGGCATTTTCCTTAGGGCAATTTACGCATCATAGAAATACTTCTGCTATCGATCTCTGATTAGCTATTAAATTAAGTCTCACGTAAATAACAAATAATATTGCATGTGGACAAACTGCAATAATCTCTAGAAAGCAAAAGTCTCAAGCCAAGTTCACATGGGAGCGGAATAGACGGAACAGGCAGAAAGTACTGACTGAAAATGTACTGACTACAATGTAATCACTAATGCATCATTCGTGCCGGCTTCATGGATAATGTTCGAAATCGCGCTGCGAAAACGAGAAAAACAAAACAAACGAATATCGCTTGGCGACTATATGAAATTTAGGTGCTCGGACGAATGAAGATGAGATTACAAGAGGGATTAGGATTAAAATAACTCCTTTGATGGTTTGATTCACAATTAAAGGTCAAAGAACCCTAAGATATATAAAATCATTGGATGCGTAGGTACATGTAAAACGCGTCTGATGATTAATGTTGTACGGGCATTTGAATGAATTCAAATGGAAGGTTTCCATCAGCGGCTAAAACGACCGATTTTAATAGTCGGAAGCTGTAATATTTCGTGGAGAAATGAGAAAACAAGTGTGGGAGCAAGAACAAAAATTATCACCATTCGGTGGAGGTAGTTTCGCGGTCTCGGGGGGTTCACTCTTAGTACAAAGTTCGGAGGTTTGTCGAAAATAATGTGGTACGATACAAAGATGTTTCCCTCTGTTACATGCTTGAATTTTGGCCGGTGATGAGGATTTTACGATGAAAAGATGTTCCATAGGTAGAGGTTTTACTATATATTCCACATTTTCGCAAAATAACCCGTAAAAATTCTAAAAAATCGCATTATTTTCGCTCAGGAGAATGTATTTCGCGTTATCCCAAATAATCTTCATATTTCGCGTCATTTCACGAAAAAATCGTTTTGCGAAAAATTCGTGGCTCTACCTATAGGCTGCTCATAGACAAGAGAATGGAGAAGAACAAGTCAATGTTCATAGCATTTGTGGATTCAGGGAAGGCTTTTGACAACGTAGATTGGGATTCAATGCTTGGAATTCTGAAGGGAATTGGAGTGTCCTACAATGACCCAAGAATTATACACAGTCTGTGCAAAAACCAAGTAGCTGTGATTAAATCTGGACCCAGCTGTGAAAACCCAGAATAAGGAAAGGAGTGAGACAAGGCTGGGCACTGTCTGCCGTAATTTATAATGCTCACATCGAGAGCCATCAATGAAATTAAAGAGAAGTCTTCCGGAGTGACTATCCACAGAGAAAAAGTAAGCATGCTGATTCACTGATGACATAGAACTCATAGCACAGACAGAGAGGGATCTGAACAAGATTCTAGTAACCATGGAAAGGACAATGGCCAGATATCAGCTGAAAAGCAATAGGAAGAAGACTAAGAAAATGGTGTGCAGCAAGGGAGAAGAGGCCAAAACCAACTTTATACTAGGAAAACAGAAACTGGAAGTGGTGAAAGAGTTCTGTTACCTGGGAAGCAGAGTAACCGACGATGGACGATTCAAGGAAGAAATAGTAGAGTATCCAGGCAAGAGAGCATTCTATCAAAAGAAGAATCTATAATTTACAGCTGGAAATACAAGCGTAGAAATAAGGAAACAGTTCATCAGAACATACATCTGGAGCATGTTTCTTTACAGCAGAGAGGCATGGACAATGACAGCAGCGGAGAAGAAAAGGGTAAAAGATTTCGACGTGGTGCTACACAAGAATGATAAAGATTAAATGGATCAACCTCGTAAGTAATGAGGGAGTCCTAAGAAGAGTGGGAGATAAAAGAAGTTGCTGACAACTCTAAAAAGAAGAAGGGACAACTTAATCAGCCATATCTTGAGACATGATGGCCTAATGAAGACTATCGTCGAGGGAAAAGTGGAAGAATTGAGTGGAAAGCTGCATCAAACCAATCCTAGGTTTGTTGACCCATGATGATTTTGAATATGATGATTATCGACACCTTAAGGAAATCGTCACAATCAAACCTGATTTTTAGATTACTTCTCAGGTATTTGAAGTATCTCCATCTTATACATTAAGGGAAGCTCAAAAGAATTGTTGGGTCGTGTACTTTTTAGCAGCAATCCTAGTTGGAATAAAAATGATAATGCTGTCATTTTCTTCCATTTATTGCCATTTAGAATCTTAGGAGAAAAATAAAATAATATGGGATATTTTCAAAATCAAATTTGCAGAATTTAGCATTTCCATCTAAACTATTTGATACAGGGAGCAAGTTTGATCAGTTTTTAGAAGCAGTCTTCAGGTCGAATGGTTACTAAAAAAGTTTTTAAAAAATTCCAGCAAAATTTTCTATAATTTATCTGAGCCAAGGTCCTGTACAGTTATAAAAAATATGTTTAATCTCCGATTTTCCCTAAACAATCTAAAATTATCTGTATTATGTCTAAAATTTTGGAGATTGAATATCCACGCTAAGCTGATTTTAGTAAATTTTAATGCCTACCATAGAGGAGTATCGATCCAAAGTAGTGAATATTTTTGTGAGTTTCTCGTCTTTTTCATATCTTTGTTAAATATCTGGTTTGTAAGATAAGACTGGTTGAATCGCTCGAATTCTGGGTGCAGTATTTCGGACACATTTCCCAGAGTTTTTTCGGACTTTTTCCTCTTTTCCAAATTCCAACATTTCCCTGACTGCTGTGCACCCTGATTTTCCTATACATAGGGAAGATCTAGGATTCGACAAGGAGGATTAGTATTTAGAGCGACTAAGAACATAATAGTCAGCAAAATGGAAATACCTCCTGATGACATATAAAGTGTTTGTGTTCCAATAAATGCGGGAAATCAAAAGTATTATACATATTTTAGAGTTATATAGACCACCCCACACATCAATGGAGACACTGTATTAAACTTGAGAAACAGTTCAATGAATTTTAGGTGATTTCTAAGCCCTCTCATATTATACCTTGTTTCTGTAGTTATTATATACTTAGCGAAAGACTGTAAAAAGGGATTGCAACCACTATAATAGCTTAAATAGTATTTGCAACAGTAAACAGCGAGCAAAAATAGTGTTTCAGAAGAGTCTCAAATAATTTTCCATGGCTTTCGGCATGGAAATGAAACTTTTCATGGGGTTCTGATCAATGGAAACACATTTTGGTGCAATAAACAACTTGTAAATTGTCATTATCAAGTTCTCACCCAATTTAAGATGCTTTTATCACTATCAAAATGGCAGCAAAACTTTTCAGTGCATCACCAATTTTTAATGCATTTTTCGACTGAGGTATTGCTCTACAAAATTGACAATGGTTATGGCTATTGTTATTCAATCTAAGCTTTCGAATACTCAAAAAAAAGGTAGAGCACAATCCTATTGTGCACCACTAGTTTTAAGTTCAACAAAACATGAGATCAAAGTATCACTTCTGCCAAGTGACTTTAAATAAAATATCTCTCTCCGTCAGGAGCATTTCAGCATACTTGGAAGGCAAGAAGAATATTTAAAGAATATGGCAAGTAGTTATGATTTACACTATCGATATTGTATTAAGGAAAAACCCAATGGTGAAATTGTGGACACCAGAAAGGATTCTTGCCTAAATCATGGGACCAAAGTAGACTACTCTCTTTCATATGTAAGACATCATATAAGAGTGCCAAACAATCTGTAAACAATAACATGCATACATATTATAATAACTTATTTATTCTTGGAAGGGTAATCCCACACAATTTGGGCTGCAAAAATATAAGAACTTCTTATGGCAACAAGAAGAAAATGATAAAAAGTATGTTAGAACCACATATCAAATGTCTTATGGATGCCCCATTAAATTTCAACCCGATCATCATCATAAATTAGGGTAAGTAACACTAGTTCATATGATTAATCATAGAAAAATTAGTTTATGACCAAAGAGATAAGAGCATCAACACAAACATTTTATTAACAAAATTTCACTACAAAAGTCTTTTCATAAGGTCATCAGAGATCACAAAACATTTTTCTTTCCTAAAATATTAGTATCCACTCATTAAGAATAAAAAGTTATTCACAAATTTACAATTGCCATCATTTCAGCAAATACTGGCAGCATTTGGTACAGATAAACAATCATGCATTTTGAGTCGATGGTTGAACAAATCACTCAATTAAACTCAACCAACATAGCATTACACATACCACTATTTGACCCAGGATGAAGTGAGCAATGTTTTTAGAATCTTGTAACATGGCAGTGAAAAAGCAAAGTCTGAAAAGCTGATATGTTGCAACTTAGGCTTTTTCATTTTTATTAATTAGTCCTTAAGATAGATATTTTGTACCTTAAATGTACAATGCATGTAAGAAAAAAGTCAGAAATCTTAACTCACTGTCCTTAACTCACTCTTCTATTCAGCAAGAAAGGCATGATTCTTAAAAAGTTCATTACTGAACATTGTCTTTTTGTTTTCAATGTTTGTGCCAATATTTCAAAATATGTATGTATTTACTTATACCAATTTCATCAGATTATCTAATATGAGATCCTTTCAATTATCTACTCATATACAGGAAGGCTTCAAATTCACTTTATACAACAGCAGAGAACAAGTGGACATATCAAGGAAATACAAATGCAACAAACCACAGTATCTCAAATTACATACCACGAACAGAGACGGGAAGGAGGAGGGCATATCTGCGATGTTGTCAACTATGAAGTTTCACTCAGGATCATTCACACTCCAAAGGTCAAAATAAATATGTAAAAATTACTTCCAGGCATTAAAAAATACCACCAAGTTGATCAGAGCACAAAAACGGTTATTAAATATAACAAGTTATTCTTCAGCAAGAAATGTTATCAACAAGTATTACCTGTACAAATTCTACTCACAATTTTCCTCCTCAGCACACATTTATCAGGGTATGGTTATCAACAACTACATGCTAAGGCAGTCATTATGGCAGTGGTAAAATTTTCAAGTAATAGCTTGATTCAAAAATAAAATATGGCATCCAAAGATTTCCACCCTATACAAAACACAACTTATTCCATTAGATCTTCTGAAAAAAATAACAATCCACACAAAACAGAACATGATTGAATGTCACTTCACCAACACTTCGATGTATTTACAGCATAAGTTAAAAAAAGCAATCCTCCAATGATTGTCAATGGGAAGTCCTAGTAGATTTTCCACCAATGTTAAATCTGATTTATTCAAGATGCAAATAAACTACTACCCTTATCTGCAAGCATAAGGTAGAACATTATGCCATTAAACATCAGACTACCACTGAGAACTATTAAAAGAAAGACATTTTCCTTCATAACAGTCCAAATAGCAGAACTTGGTCGATGTACTGCATTTTTACTTTCCTTATTTTTAGAATTATTCACTTTGTAAACAGGAAATTCACTAACTTTGGTAGATTTTGCACAAGATGGCGAATCAGAGAATCCCGAGGATGATGAACTATGACAGTCAGAATCTTCACCTGTTGTCTTTTTGGTGGCTGGATGAAGTACTTTGGTCATTGAATTTTGACAGCAACAACAATGATTGACATTGTACAGCCTCTCTCTGCCAAAATAATTGGGGTAATGGGGAATCATTGGGAGAGGAGATGCCAACATCCCATACAGTGCGTGCCCATGTTGGCTGGAGTACGACGGCATATGATTACCAGAGAATATATTTCCGTAATATGATGTGGGAGGAAATTTATGATAGGCAGGCTCTGAAAACAAAGAGCTAGTCTCCTGATCACCACAGGTTGAACTTGATGCAGACCCAGGTAAACTACTAGAATTATAAGGGGGGACACTGGAGGCAGTCCCCGAGTTGGACACAAATCCTGAACTTTGGCTAGATGACCTCGAAAGTGGAGAAGTGTGATAGGGGAAATATGAGTTCATGGAATGCTGGGGACCCATGGGATAACCTTGATGGTGAGGAACTGAATATGGATACTGATTGGAACTGGGAACTTGCCAGTATCCCCCAGCAACCCACGATGACTGCACAATATTTTTGAGATTCAGGCGAGCTGGCTGGATGACGGGTTTTGTGCGTGGCATACCCTTAGGCGATGATTTCAGTCCAGATCTGAGACGAGTGGCCACATTGGCAGGACCCAGGCTCAAATTGTTGATACCCAAGATGTCTTCTTCATTTACAGTCGGTGAAGGAACTTGAGGAGATTTCAAAGCTTCTGCAAAAGACTGTGAAGTGTTTGACTCCTTTTGGTCATTACTCGTGCACTTAGGTGATCCATTTGCTGGCATTGTCTGTGCACCTTTAATTTTTTCTTTTTCGGGCACAACATCCTCCCCATCAGAAAATTCATCACCATAGGAGCTGAAATACAAAATTTAAGTTACATTTACCCCCACACCGAAAACAATCATCACAACACACAGCGTAGAATGCAGTAATGCCTGAATTTTGGCACATTCTGGTAGTGTATCACTAGAATGTAATATTACCCTGATTCATCACGTGAATAATGCCCCAGACAAATATATGTTATTAACTTCATTTACTGGAATTCTGTCTGATGACAAGGGCAAAACAAATAAATGCCAACAATTTCAATGTAATTTTTACTCACTTATAATTATCATTTTTACTCACTAACTACCTAATTCCTTGCATGTAAGACTAAGTTGCATATTTTTTTAATAATACTTCACTTTATCATAAAGATAATTGCTACTTGCACTAAAGTATTAAGACAACAGAATCATAAAAAGCTATATAAGCACAAGATAATTGACAAAACAGACAATATATTGGGGCAGCTTCTCACAAGGCAATAGACTTGAGCAATTTTGATGTACCATTAAAAATGGAAAAAACATTAATGAAAGCGATAAAATACATTTGACCTTTATCTCACAATTTTTCATGCAATGTCATAATACTGATATTACCTATAACATCCCTCAGGAATTTTTGATCAAATATTTATCAATAGATAAGTTTGTGAAAATAGGTATTATTGGGGATGAGCATTGAGAAAAAATGGGTTAATTACTAGCATAAAAGAGTGACTTAAGTTAAATTCAACAGGTTTATAGCACACCTAGCCAGTAATTGATAATCGATTGAGATACATAGCAATACATGTATATTATCCAAATTCGTAAAATGAACGCTTGACTTGGATATAAAATGAATATGAATATAAGAATATTCAGCTTACTAAACAGGCTGCTTCTTGATATGCATGCGCTCAAATGTATATTTCTTCTTGGATTTTTTCACAGCATCAGTAAAGGGACGTGGGATAAGAGCAACAGCAACTTGGGAGGCCAATACTAGATATGAGACAATCTCCTGTGAGGAGAAAAACAAAAGGAGTGAATGTGAAAAATGAAAATAAAACATCATCTGTGGATTAAAGGGTGCAATTAACATCACATCACAACCACCAACATAGCTTAATGTTTATTCTAGCCATATATTAACCCAAAAAAATTACAATCTAAGGCTAATTTCAACTTAGGTTTACAGAATCTAGCAATCATAGTATACATTAGTATATATTCCACACAGTACGTATACTAGGGCTCAACCAGTAATACTTTCATCGAATGACTCGTGGTGTCTCCAACCAAACAAACCAAAGGGATATTTCATTGTAGTTTGGCACAGAGGGCTAATTTGTTTCAGGCATACATTTATGGAATTCATTCATTTTAGTGAATTTTAAACACTTCAACAATTTTCCATTTTAAATTACCCAGATTTCCATGCATGTTGACCTGGCAATGACAAAAATACATCAGAACCCAGACCGAGATATATGAAAAACAAATTTACATGGAATCAAATGTCCATGGATAATGCAGCAATGCTTAATGGCATTAAATTCACATCTACACCCACCCACACTTTATAATCAGAAGCTAATAATTAATCAAATTTAGCTCCTTCATACGTATATTATTCCTTATCTTGATTGTAATGTAGTTAACTCAACACCTCCCCATGTCTGTTTGTAGGTATTAGGTCCATAGTGGACCAGTGACCATGTCTACACCTTGTTTGGGTTGACTAAGCTTTTTTCTCAATAACTACTTCCTCTTCCCATACTTTCTAACTTTGGTTTCCTAATTAAAGATGATTGCCAATTTTTAATGATGTTATTCCACCACATCATGCCAGAAATGACTTTTATTGGTTTTCTAACCCTCATGACCGAGTGTCTACCTCCCAAAACTAAAATACTCTTTATTTATGCTATGATCTAAACATACAAGTATAAATCACTAGGTGAGACAATGTATGGCAAAATAGCAGTAAAAGGGTGGTCAGAAGAATTTGGAATTTCTGTACATGGAATTGAAATCATTCATGCCTACAACAAAGACTTAATTCCAATGTAGAGTTTGATTCAATTTACAAAAATACTCTTAGTAAACAATAGCTTTTGGAATGCAGGTGCCCTGCTTTCTTTAAGTTTCACATAAAGGCTTATGTAAGTGTGCAAACCCTTCCTCTAAACACAAAAGGACACAACCCTCACCTCTAGAACCGATCATGATTGAAATTTAATGGGTCATGCAAATATATTAAATCCTATTTATACAAGGAAAAACATTTTCCTTCCTAATTCCACTTACCATGTAGCCATTAAAATCCAGAGATTTCATCCGTTCAACATCAAATTGCTTGAGAGCCCATTCTTGAGTTTCCGACTGACCCAACCAAGCAAGAGTTTGTAAGCAAAGCCACAGGAGAAAGCAAGTAGCATCCAATGTCAGCGTAAGAACAGAACCTTGTTTGACTCGTTCACGATGCCTAATCAACAGACCTGCAAAAACGTGAGCAAACAATGCGACACCTATCACTTGGAGCTCATGTTTTAAGGCTAACGGAATGATAGGCAGTATTGAGAACGGCAATACTGAGAGAACATAAGTGATGTGTGTGACATTTTCCCTGTTTGCCTTCACTCCATGAGCCAATGACATTGATGCGGCACATAGCACAAGCAAGAGATGTATTATTCCAGGACCGTAGTAACTAGTCCATTTACAGCCACTTTTGACTTTGGGCTTGATCTGAAATAAAGATGATAAATATGTTAAGTTCCAAGTATAAAATTTAATGTGAAACAAAATTGAGGTTCAATAATGATAAACAATATTCATGCTTCAATATAAAATCAATCAAACATTAAAAACAAAACTATAGCAATACACCTTTTTTGACTCATTTATTGATGGTTGGGTAAAATAAAAATAAAAGGTCTATTTACTTCACCGTTTATTGTTCTACTTACAATCTTCTGTAATGATAGCTTTTTCCTCTGAAGCTGCTCATAGTTAAGCCCAAGAAGCCAATTATGTTGTTTCCTCAGGGTTCGCGTCACGACTCCTTCACACAATCCGCACAATTTGTACTCCCTCTCTAACTTTCTCCTGAAAAATAATTTTTTTCTCCATGAAAAAATTGTTATGCTTCTCACAACTGCAGAATGAAATCACAAACAATTCATGACAGGGGATGTGAAGCGACGGACTGGAACGTATTCAAATGCGATGTAAAATATAATATAATAATAATAATATTTATTAAATGGACAAGTGTCCTTTCACAAAACATAGAAATGGCCAGCTAGTTACATTGGTGAATAAAAATAAAAATTTAGACATTTTGACGAACAAAATTTTTGAATACATTTTGTGATAAATGAAAAATATCTGTTGATTTACAAAGGCTGTAATAGCCTTCCATTAGTCGAAAAATTAGTAGATAATACATATAATTCGTGAATACATAAGGAATGTGAAATCAGTACTGAGATCTTGAGTGAACAGTTGGAACCCTTAAATTAATTAAAGATAAAAGATAAGAGCCCTTAATATGATTATTTAATAATGAGTGAAAGAAGAGCATTTGTTTACTACGTGCAGAGAGAGTCTAGATATTAAGTAGATTCAATATCTTTGCATATTCTCCACTTTCCCTTTCAATTCCAGCCTTAGAGGCCACAAATCTAAGAAATTTATTTTCTACCCTCTCTAGGTCTGTCATATTTACGATAAAAAGGAAACCAAACTATAGAATAATATTCGAGAATAGGTCTGACTAGGGTGACATATAGAAGTCTATAACAAGACATATTATTGAAGTCCCTAGAAATGCGATAAATGAATCCAAGAGTTTCATACGCTTTTGTAATTGTAGCTTCAATGTGCCTGTTGAAAGTCAATTTGAATCAAAGTATACACCCAAGTCAAGTTTCTGGCTCACTCTAACAAGATTTTGTCCAGACAGAGAATAGTCAATAAGTACAGGAATCTTAGATTTAGAAAAGGTTAAAACATTGCATTTGCTAACATTTAAATGCAAAGCATTTATTCATCATTGCATGCATATGCATTAATAACATTGCATTGCATTTACTAACATTTAAATGCATAGCATTTATTCATCATTTCATGCATATTCATTAATAACATTGCATTGCATTTACTAACATTTAAATGAAAAGCATTTATTCATCATTGCATGCATGTGCATGAATAATTATCATGTCAAGGTTGCGGAGTGTTCACACAACTTTCACTTGAGTTCTACATTATGCTAATAAAAATCACCAAAGGCTCCCATTCGCGTGCTCCCAAACATCACACCTATTCTAAAACAGAAGCTGATGTAAAACTTGATGGAAAAAGGTGTGTTTAGTTACCTGAAACTCTCAATTTCCTGGTCGTATCTGAGAGGATTTATTGGAGTAAAAGATGCGAGTTGATAAATCTTTAGCTCCTGATTACCGTTACACTTCCAGCAGAGACCAACGTTACTCTTCTTGGACTGATTCTTGTCTTGTTTCGAGTATATTGGGTTATTTAAGACTTCATCATGCTGCGCGGGTATGCTCTTGTTGTAGTCGCCATCCTAGAAAATATCTCAGGTTACCCTCGATACAAACAATCCATTCCAAAATAAAATAAGAAGCCTTGAAATTACCGGCATAAAACCATTGTACTGATCACATGTAGGGCACTCCCAGCTATTACTACATTCGTACGGAACTTTGGCATTACTGTTGCAAAACCAGCAATTTACAGTGATCGGATACTTTCTCCTGAAATAATATATGCAGCACTTAAGTAACTCTACAGCGGATGGGTCACATTCAAAGTCAAATCCACATCAACGGAGTCACAAACCAAAATACAAGCATACATACCTCACTTTAAAATATAAGTTTAAGCCGGTTAAGAGCACTACTGATGAGCCGGCGAAAATGGACATTACAAGAGTCAAATAATCCATTAAAGTTAGCATTTTAAGCATCGATGAAATAATAAATGCTCGCTGTATATTTACGACTCAGATATTGCTACCAATAAATTATTAAACACTCCGAGAAAAAGTTTCCCTCGCATTTTGCACGTGCGGCACTTCATAAACGCACTAACACCATCTTGCGTGGGAATTGATTTCGCAAAACAAGTGAGGGGCTAGCTGCGTGTTCTGCAAGTAGAGTTGTTAGCGGTTGTTGGAATGGTGTTTGTTTTGGATGAAACGATGAATCCATTGAATTCGCAATCAATGACGGATGGAATTGTAGGATAGTCTTGAGCGCAACGCTTTGTTGCTTTGGTATTTTTATCCCAGAGGGGAATATCCTGCGAAGTACTTGTAGGGTGAATGTTTTTGCTAATGTATAATAATATCCTTCACCTGCGATCTCATTACACAAATCCTAAGGCTGTTAGCAATGGCTGGACCAGTTGAGTATGGAACTGATGCGGGTGGTCGAGTCAAAGTGAGTACCTCTGGAGTTTTATGTAATTTCATTTTAAAATATGGTGTATGTAACGTCAGGTTCCTCTCTCAGGGTGTCACTATTGTGAAACCAATCGTCTATGGAAACATTGCAAGATATTTTGGCAGAAAAAGAGAAGAGGATGGACACACCCATCAATGGACAGTTTACGTAAAACCTTACCGCAATGAAGATATGTCATCATATGTTAAAAAGGTTCATTTCAAATTGCATGATAGCTACGCCAATCCCAATCGAGTGGTTTCCAAACCACCGTATGAAGTAACGGAGACAGGTTGGGGAGAATTTGAAATTGTAATCAAGATATATTTCCTGGATCCTAACGAGCGCCCCGTAAGTACTACCATGCAATAGTGAATTTGGTTGCAGTTATGATTATATTTCAAATTCAATAGTGAAGTATTTATTCTTGTTATTTCACACGTTTGCCGGTGGGAATGCCGGGTAGTACAGAAGTTATTCCCGGATGCTTATTTTGGGGTGTTTGAAGTTTTATGTATCTTTTGGCTTTTGGTGTAATAGCGTAATGATAATAGCTTGTAGCTTTGAAAAATCAGGTAGGTACCCAGCTGCTATGAATGGGATATAACTTTTATATTTCTCTCCACTTAATTAGTCTGTAACTATGTTGCAAGGAATGAGTTTCCGGTTGTAATAATTCATTTCTATTTTTGTGCATTCTTGGTGAGGTTTTGCTCAATTGTGTTGATGTTCTCAATTGATTATAAATGTTAATGTGCCAAGACCAATGAGTCCAATGATGAAATATCGACCACGTTGAAACAATAGTGTTTGGGAGTGTATAAGTGTTGGATGATAGTAACACACACTCACTTTTAATTGAGTTGAAAAAACTACATACACAGCCGATCTCCAGTTAGTGACTGCTAAGCACATGCTACCCTGTAGTGGCATGCTGACACATCAATACTTTCCTCAATTAATACACACATCTCATATTATAAATTCAAAGAAAAATATTTGTGATTAACTTGCATCTAAACAATCAAAAAGTGAAAAGCAAACATTAATCCAACAAGAAGCAAGGTTGTGCTATTTGTATAAACTAATGTAGATATTATGATATTTTTTTAAAGGGGCGTGGATAACTTCAATTGAAACCAGTGTCAGCTTATCAGCTTCCTTCTGTCTTAAGTTGATGAGTAAAGTAAGATGATATTGACCCTCACTTGGTAACTTGACGATTCCATCGTTTGGATATGATCAAAATATGTTTTGTAGAATATTTACAATTTTATGTAAATATTACGTACAGTCATTGAGGTTAAGTAGTAGTCATCACCTTATGTGTTATGTGGAAAATTTTGCTTTTCCATCATGAAACTAGCTTTTTAAAAAAATACTAATGGAACCCTTATATTTCAACATGTAGGCTTAGATAATTTTATTTACAGTTGAGACTTTTCAAGGAATATTTCTTAAGTTACATTATTTCTGAGGCAAGTTGGTAACCTTTTCCTCATTATTGATCATTTGTTATCTCTTGCTATGCGCATTTCATCATTAACATTATTCTAGCATAAATTTATTCTACTAACGACTTGGGGTAAGGACACCATATTAAAACCTTCCCCACTCAAAAGAAAACTCCTGCTTACCATGAAGGAAGACCCAGGTGTAATGATATTGCAGTCAATATGGATGCTATCATTATTTCCATTGTTTTTGCCTCAATATCTATATGGGAATCAATTCAATGACAATAAAACATTGAACACTTCCCTGTAATAAATTGCTGGAAGTTTTCATTAAGTTAATTCAAGTTAATAAAGAAGAAATGCATTGGGCTTCCCAAGCACTGAGCCACCAATCATCAGCATCTAGGGGTACCCATGGGCTCTTCCTATGTCAGAACCCTGTCCTTCACTGGGGTCAGGTCCTCATGAGAACTTTGTTTATTGGTCTTGACTGATTTAAATATTCAAATGTTAAAGGAAAACTATTAGTTATATCCTTTACTTTGGCCAATTAATGTACAGCTATGTTGTCCCATGGTGACTTTTCTGGGTCCTTTCATATGTATTCCAGAATCAGTGATCATTATTTGGGCTGACTATAACCATTATTTTTAAATAATAATTTTTTTAATGCTCAGAGTACAGACCTGAGTCCTGAGAAGTACAAAATGTATCCTTGAAAAAAAATCATTTTTATATTAATGTAAAATTAAGAAATTCATATTTAATATAAAAATGTTTAAGTTATTATCTCTATGGATTATTGTCACCAATCAATGTATACTAATTTCTTGCTTGGTTAGTAAATATTGTTACTAGAAATTGGTTTTAAAAGCCTGGGTCATATAGTACCCCGGTCCTTACTGAATGTGAAGCCAGTGAGGCCCATACTCGGAGAGTTAAACACTGCACCTTCAGTTTTTATACTGTTATCAGCCTCATGATTGTTTTGAACCTTATAAAATCCAATCATAGCCATTAAAATTGGACTAGTAAAATAGCTCATTATAAACAATGGACATCAGCGTGATAGATTATGAATGCACAGAAATATGTTATTAAATCCTCAGCAACAAAAACTTAACTTTTGCATGGAATAGTATTTAAGGCAATTTGAATTCCTCATTCTGATGGGATACGTAACTGTGCTTATTGGGCTACTATAACTAATTCGTTAAAATTTGTTTATTCAACAGGTGACTCTGTATCATGTTCTCAAACTATTTCAAACGGGGCCTGATGTAATGCTTGGAAAGAAGACACTTGTTTCAGAGTTTTATGAGGAGATAGTTTTTCAAGATCCTACTGTACAAATGCAGCATTATCTTTCAACAACTCGCCAGTTAACTTTTGGTCCTTGGAAGCATGAAACGGATTGTAAGTTATGCTATTGCTGCTGTATTTTTTTGTCAAATTTCTCAAGCTTGTGTATCTTGGTGTGCTCAACTTGCTGAAGATTGAAGGCATTTTTACGTTCATTTAAATCTGTTATTTTTTTCAGTTGAGGAAAAAAAAGAGAAAACTCTACAAACCATATTAAATGCAAAGAACAAAATCAGATTTGAAATTGGAGACTTAAAGGAGAGGCTGAAACTAGCCAAAGAAACTATCGCTAAATTCAAAAATGAAATTGGTAAAGTGCAACTGACAACTCCAGTGGTGACTAACAATGGCCCATCACAGTGACTTACTTTTAAAGTGAAGTGACAATGGCCTATTATGAAGACCTTTTTTAATTAAACAAATATATTTGGCATGGGGAGGGTACGATGATTTTTTCAACATTGAATTCTGTGTTCAGGATGAACTCATTCATGTTGTATGCAAAGTGGTGCCATTCTATATGATCCAAGAGTGATTCTGCCCTTTGCAAGAAATGGATTTGTCCTATCATGCGTCACAATAAACTTGGTATTTACTCTGGAGTTCAACTTAGTTATACTAAAAACTTTGCAAATATTTGCAGCCATTGAAGTGCTTTGTGCTGTTTTCCTCACAATTTCAAGCTGTGTGGAAGGTATTTACCATATTTATATTAGATGAATTTTTCCAAGTGCTGCTTTATGAAAGTGTGTGTCCAATACTTCGTACTACCCTGTTACTTTCCATGAGAACAGATAAAGACTGTATTTTACCTATCCTTTATGAGTCAAATTACAGATTAAGTACTCTGTGGGTTCTTTAGAATTAAATTTCATTTCTGAAGTATTTTGTCATGATTATGGTAAATCCTTGCTGTTCAGTCAACTAGTGACATCTTTGACTGTCAGCGATGAATGGATTGCACAATAATGCTCTGAATAAAGCATTAATTGAATTGCATTTCAGTAATAATAATTATCAAATTAATGTATCCTAAAGTATTCTGGATGGTTGCAGTGATATCTCCTCTTATCAGTCAACAAGGATAATTATTGGTACATTCTTAAATCAGAATATAGCGTACAGATGATTTTTTGAAGTTCTTAAAAAATAGCTGGGCATGTTCGTGTGTGATTTGTGGAATCCATTGATATAATTTTGGAAGAGGTGGTTCATCCGTCGATTCTCCTTTTAACTCAGTAATGGTTTTATCTAGGAAGATGCAATAAACTGTACTTGTATACTAAATACGGAATCCTCATAAAACTTCCCATTTTTGAAAAACCAAGGTTTATATAAGATAACGGATTGATTTTATGGATGTTTAGTCATTGTTTACCAATTTTTATGTCTTTCTCCTTCTGTTCTCCCCAGTACGTATGTGAACCTACATATTTGCTTCTTAATTTATTTTTCACAGAAAATGGTTATCTGCCAATTCTATGCTATGTATCTCTATTATGCATTTGTGTTGATGAAGGTAATTTATTTTGGGATTCCACTGATATTTTTTTATTTTAATATTAGTTCATGTTAGTATTCTGCTAATTAAGGTAGGCTTGATGGTCATGAAATATTACCCATGAAGTAGAAAAAACAAATCTTCCATATAATCTTCTTCAGGTCTGAGTATCTTCCATCCGCATTCATGCCTTATGAAATGAGCAGCCTGTTGTTTTCCTCTACTTGCCTCTTCTCTCATTTTCTCCCCAATTTAACATTAAATGAATGTTCAAATACCTGTGCTTGGCATCCATTCCAATCACTTTTTTTCTCCACTACATGTATTACATAAACTTCATATCCTCCTCTGTCATCGTCTTTTCGAAAAACTGTCCATATCCCATCGGTGCTCCTGTTGTGAGCTGGATGATTTTGTTGTTGGGACATTTCCATTGTGAGATTTCCATTAGTCTATTTTTCACTGAGAAAGTGAATTCATATAGTTTCACTTTTGACCTTTTGCGCCTGGCCCTCAGCCTTTTCCTGTGGGAGATGAGTTATTTGTATCTCCCAGATTTTTCTTTCATGTTTCCCAGTTAGAATAGAATAGAAATAAATTTATTGTCCTTGGTTGTCTTCATCATAGAAGAACATACAACAAAGTACATATACGTATCGAGCTTGATAACACATGATTTTCAAAGCAGTTACATTATTAAGTACAGAAATAAAGCAGCTTCTTCAATGAGGTTTTGCATACATATTAAACTAAAACCCCTCTTGGTTGAATATATACGAAAAAAATCTTTTTTTTAAACAAGTACTGAACTGGATTTTTTTATGTCGGTAGGAATACTATTCCACAACCTGGCCCCAGCAACACAAAAAGATTTTTGGTGGTAGTCATGTGTAGAGGAGGAATAAAATAATCAGGTGTCATTCAGGTGGTAATATTAGCCAGGAGGAAAAAATTGCTTCAAATAACCTGGTTGCTGATTTTGAAAAAGACAATACATATATGAACCAAGCAAGTATTTTCTTCTGGTTTTCGCCTTCAGTCATGTAAGCCTGGTAAAATAGGGGGAAATATGATCATCTTTCATGAGGTTAAAGATAAACCTTACACACATATTCATTAGATGTTCTAGCTTAACATTGAGCTCTTCAGTCATGGTACATAAGACAGCAATAGTCAAAGTGGGGGGAAAGTAAGTGAGGAGATAAGTTGCTTACGTGTATGAAGGGGTAGGAGATTTTTCTGAATTTTATGCTGATGGAGGATCATATTAACCTTATTGCTTACAGCTAGCTCATGATTTTGCCCAGACAAGTTGCATACCATGGTGACCCCAAAGTTTTTAACATTATTTGAATATAATATTTCCGCATCACCAACTGATATCTTAGGAATTGCATTTGCATCAACTTTTCTGAGTAATTTTGAATTTCCCAGAAGTATTGACTTGGTTTTGCTACAGTTCAGTTCAAAATTGTTATTTACAGCCCATGCATTGATTGCATTAACATCCTGGTTTACCTTGGCGATTGCATCATACAGCTCATCCAAATGGCAATGATAGTAAATCTGCAGGTTGTCAGCGTACATTATATATTTACAGTTTTTAATACAGTGAGGAAGATCAAGGACATACAGAGAAAATAAGAGAGGGCCGAGCACAGAGCCCTGAGGGACTCCACGAGGTACATTTGCGATGCGATCCAGTGCGATGTATTACCATTTCTGTCCTTCACAGCCTGCTGTCACTCATTTAGATATGAGTAAAACCAATTTATGGAAACTTCCCAGTTCCTCCCCTCTACTGCCTCCTGCTTGGAAGATCTGTGGCAGCCTCAGGGTTCATACCAGTCATGGAAATGTCCAGGAAAAACTCCAGAGGCACAGCAAAAAGATGAAAATTGTGGTTGAACACACTTGTGGTTGTGGTTGCTGTGCTCAAGTGGCGAGGTGCACACTTTGTTGCTGTCCTGGCTGGGTGGCACGGGGTAGCGCCGACTTGGCGGCTCGCTCGGGCTCGGGATCTGGCTGCTTGGTCTGCTAGTCCATTATTTTGTTTTTGAATTCTGACAGGAATATGTTAAAATCAACCGATTCATGCGAGATGTAGTGAAAGTTTAACATATTAGAATAAAATATAGGTGCACTTTTCCACAACTAATTTAGTGATGCCTGAGACACATTTCGGCTCACAGAGCCATCATCTAGTACACAAGAGCCATCATCTGGTACAAGTCTTTTACCAGATGATGGCTCTGTGAGCCGAAACGCGTCGTACGCATCAATAAATTAGTTGTGGAAAAGTGCACCTGGCCCAGTCCATATCGATTCAGGCAGGGGCCTTACCTTCATAGTCTCAGATGTTATTGAATTTAACATATGTCAAACTTCAGGACAAAGTAAGTAATACGTATATTTTAGTTTTGTCCAAAAAAATTTTTGGCCCGAGATACAGTCCACCGAACATGGGCCCGCGAGCGCTATTTTTCAAATGCGATTTCTGACAAAATACTAAAATGCTCATATCTCAGGAACGGTTCAAGATATTTTGCTCCTTTCGTTTTATATGAAAGATAATAATTTTGCGATTAAATTGATATCCTTGATTTGAAAATGTGTGTCCACATTCTCTTGCTGCAATTTTTTTATTTTATTTTTTTTTATTTAAAAAAATTGTTTTTCTTAAAAACGCCAATCCTAAAAATTTTTATTTTTTTACTGTTTATCGGCACCATAGAGTACTACAATCCCTGAAAAGGAGAACTTCCACTTTTCAGTTTTACAGGTTTTATAAATTAATGTAATTTTTTGCCTTCCATGGTGAATTTCTTGATTGCAAGTTTTTATAATTTTGTTATTTTAAAACACCAATCTAAAAAAATTTGTACTGTTTGTGATTAACTATAAAAACTACAAATGAAAAAAAGTTAGGAGCTAGTAAAATGTTGATAATTTTTTTAGATTTTCTTTATTAATAACCTTCCAAATCATTAATGATCTTCTGGAATAATGTGGAAGATTCTAGATGATTCCAAAAGGTAACGGATCCTTCTAGAACAATTTGGAAGCTTCCAGATAATTTCAGATCATAATAGAACACACTTCAACAATCTACAAACTTGCAAATAATTCCAGAATGTAACAAAATACTCTAGAACAATGTGGAAGCTTCCAGATAACTTCTGAAAACCTCTGAGGACAAGTTGGAACCTTCCACATAATTAAAGAATGTAACAGAACTTTCTAGAACAATCTGAAACTAACCAGAAAATTCTAAATGTTTGACCTAGCATATAAAAGGGAGGACACATGAACTGACAGTTCAGTTGTCAACAGTCAAACAAAGAGAGTGGTTAAAAAATTTTTTTGTTAACAGTACCTGTGAAGGTTTTTGAGAATTCTGCTGACTGACTGGGTTGTGGTGTTTGTGGAAAAGACTATTTGAAATGTCTTCTGACTGGGGCCATAGGAGAGTGAAGTGTGCTGACTATTTTCATATCCATAAAAGAGTGATATATAAGACTAGCAAAAAGACTTCAGGTTGGAAATAAGAGTGCTCATTTTAAGACTCTGTTTCAAAGTGAAAATGTTTCCAGTAATGACTTTTTGTGTTCTAAATGCTTTAACACAATATCAAACATGACAATAAGTGAACAAGAAGCCCCCCATGTTGTGTGTGATGCAGATTTTGTAACTGCAGAGGAAGAACTACATATCCTGAATCAGTCAGCTACAGAGGTTGGTGTTAGTGCTGTTAAGAAACCATGGTCAGCGAAGTCAATTCATGAGATGTACTATGCATCAAGAAAACACAGAGATTTCTGGAGCAGTGGATGAGCATACCAGAACAAAACTGACCAAACTCTTCAAAGTAGAAATTTCAACTTCAGAAGAAAATGAACCAATAGGAGCTTGTGCAACCTGCCAAGAGTTTTTATCAAACATCAGTTCAGCTGTTGAATCATGTGCATCCTACAATGATAAGGTTCAAGTTCTAACAATTATCCCAGTATCCTTTACAAAGAACCAAATTTTGCACCACATTCCATCTGCATCAAAATACATGGTGGACAAGACAAGAAATTTGAGGTCAGCAAAAGAGGTTTTTGGAACACCAGATCCATTTTATGGTCATCTTGTGAATGAAGCAAATGTTCAAATTGCACAGTCATTTTATCTGGAAGATAAGTGGGACTGTTCTCGCCAGAGTGCCAACAAAAAAGACATTATGACTATGACAGTTGCAGGAGAAAAAGTGGTGAAAGTGAAAAGATACATGACTCGCAGCATTTAAGAAACTTTCACCATATATAAGAAGGAACATTCAACATTGCATATTAGAAGATCAAAATTTTATGCATTATGACCTAAGTGGGTTGTTCCACATCCACCTAGAGATGTCTGTTTATGTTTGTACTGTGCAAATTTTAAACTGTGTGGTAGCTTTGAAGAACTTACTTGAAGACATGACATATGACACCTTGGTTGGACATGTGAAGTCGTTAGTGGTCTGTGACATAGAACGAGAGATATGTTTGTTTCAGGACTGTGGTGACTGCCCTGGAAAGGGGGGACCCGACTTACAGACACTTGGTCTGGGTAGTGTAGCAGATAACTCTTCTGAAGTTACATATGCAACATGGGAAGAAAATAAACTCATTAAGAAAAATGTTGCCATTGATACCTTCTTAGACGAACTTGGGAGGTGGACAGTGAAAGCAGTAACACACCAACATCTGAAGAAATTGCAACAAGAACACATTGCAGAAGTGAAGGGATGGGTAGAGGCTGCATGTTTAGTGCTTCACTGTGATTTTGCTGAGAACTGGTCTGTGGTCCTACCACAAGAAGTTCAAGGATATCACTGGAGTAATGACCAAGTTTCAATTTTTACAGGAGTGACATATTTTCAGAACAAGACCACAAGTGTTGCAGTTATAAGTGATGACAGAGGACATGACTCAGCACATGCATTGTTGGCAATACACAAAATTATTCAACCACTGCAATCACAGGTAGAAAATATCATAATTCTGATGGTGCCCCGAGTCACTTCAAAAACCGTTACCAACTATTTGAACTTGCAAAGTCTCTTATTCCAATGGAGTGGGTATACAGTGCTACTGGACATAGTAAGGGGCCCTGTGATGGTGTAGGAGGCCTGCTGAAGCACCATGCAACAAAACAATCTTTCCAGCCCAAGTACAGCTGCAATTCAGAATGCCAAGGAGTTTACAAGAGTGGTGCAGTCACACACTTCAATAAACCTGATCCTGTTGCCCAAAGAGGAAGTTGAAGAATTCCGCCAGCAGAAAATAAAAGAATGGTCGAACCAAACTACCCCTGTGAAAGGAATTCAGAAGACACATGTCTGGACTCAAATTGATGGGCGAACTTATATTGCACGAACTTTAAAGAGCAAGAAAGAAGAAATTTCATTTGTCCAACCAAGATCTCATAAATGCCAAGAAAATATTCAAATTCACGAACTACAAAAAGGAATGTTTGTGGCCTGTGTGTATGACTTTGACTGGTGGATTGCAGAGATTATAGATATTAGTTGTGAGTTAAGTGAAATCATTGTTAACTTTATGCTGCCACATGGACCGGCTGCTGGGTATAGATTCCCAGATGAAAGACAGCAACACCACCACCAGTGCTCACTTCCAATTCGCGATGTTTTGAAAATTTTAGGTGCCCCAGTTCCTATTGGTTCAACAGGAAGATATCACTTAATATCAAAGGAAGATACTGATGCGGTTGAACAAATTTTTAGTTCATTAAATTGCTAAATTCATTTCTAAGCAGTGTGCACAGAAGTATGCTTCGGAACCTGTACATTTTTTAACCTGCACATATATTTTGAAAGCTATTGATGTTTGAAACTTGTGTCTGTTACCCATATTTAAGAAGAAAAAATTGTCGAGTAAGACTATAGATTTTGATTGTATGTGACCAATATCTGTGAATGTGGTAATGGAAACTGGCTTAATGTTTGGAAATTTTTTGAATTGTTTATAAAACCTGTTAAACTGAAAAGTGGAAGTTCTCCTTTTCAGGGATTGTAGTACTCTATGGTGCCGATAAACAGTAAAAAAATAAAAATTTTTAGGATTGGCGTTTTTAAGAAAAACAATTTTTTTAAATAAAAAAAAATAAAATAAAAAAATTGCAGCAAGAGAATGTGGACACACATTTTCAAATCAAGGATATCAATTTAATCACAAAATTATTATCTTTCATATAAAACAAAAAGGAGCAAAATATCTTGAACCGTTCCTGAGATATGAGCATTTTAGTATTTTGTCAGAAATCGCATTTGAAAAATAGCGCTCGCGGGCCCATGTTCGGTGGACTGTATCTCGGGCCAAAAATTTTTTTGGACAAAACTAAAATATACGTATTACTTACTTCGTCCTGAAGTTTGACATATGTTAAATTCAATAACATCTGAGACTATGAAGGTAAGATTTTTTCTTGGCTGCCTGAATCGATATGGACTGGGCCACCTATATTTTATTCTAATGGGAATATGTTACTTTCCTAGAGTAAATAAATTTTATTTCACAATATACCTTGCTGCATTTTACCATAATATCCCAATATACGACTGCTTTGCCATTGATATAAAGTCAGGGAAATTTCAAAAATTGGGACTGGAAATCAGGGAAAAATGGAAAGTTGGTATGAACCCTGTCTATATATATCAGCTGGCACGGCTTGTATTAGGGTGGCTCATTCGCTGTGTACATGCACGCTGGTTGACTCGCTCATTCCAGATTCCAACACGCAGTGCTGCTTAACCCTGTATCACACTGACTGCCAAGGCCCCTTTGCCCTGTTCTATTTTGTTACTTCTTTTACTCCCATCAGGAGCATACTCCCCTGAGTTCTTAAATCTGACCTCAAGTGAATAGACATTCTTTTGTGAACTTGAGGTTGTATGTCTATTACTCTCACCATTCTGACACTAAGGGAAAGAGTACTAATTATATTTAATTCTTAGCAACACTTGCTGTGTCAGGTCATCTCGTAGGAGATAGCAATATGTCATTGCCGGTGGGTCGCACCCAAGACTTGTATCATTCAAGGTTCTTGTTGGTAGGTAACTTATGACTCAATCGTACAAAATTATGTGCTGGAGTCCCTAGTTATGTACTGAAATTTACATAGAATGATTCTAGCAGTGCGCCCCCCGCCTGCCCCCTCCCCCATAACAATTCTACTGCTAAGACTTAAACCACTGCCTTTCTATCCTTAGAATAGTTAGCCAGTGGTCTAGCTTACTAGCCAACCTAATTTCCATTGCCTTTCTACTAGAGATGTGCAAATACTACCAGTGAATACTTGAATACCTCAAATACTAGAAAGTATTTAATATTCGAGATCATGAATAATTATGCTATATTTGGCATGTTGATGAACTACATCATATTTATACAAAACTGAACAACATGATGCATTAACACTCTGCTAACGTATTAAGGCTCATAATAATAATGTGCTACAATCCATATTTGGTTGTTAACTAATTATATTATGTATTAGGTGTTAAAACCGGAATTACATTTTTTTTAATTTAATCATCTTGTGGCGTTTTACTTCAAGAGGCAACAAATCAAGTTGCTCAACAACATTTACCATATCTATTGCAATTCTAGAATCCGAGGTATTCAAAATTCGAGTAATGATTTAATGTTTGAATTCAAATTCAAGAAATCTGCTATTCGACCCATCTCTGCTTTCAAACCATCTCACCTTTCCATAAACATATCTCAAATGCCACCAGTCTGTATATTTCCATTCTCTTTGCCTAAAGTCCTCATTCACACGCGATACAATGCCTCTGGGGCTGTTGACAGGAAACTACAGTCAAGCCCACTAATATCAAACCTGTTTATAATGAAGTGAAGGCTATAGCCTTATATTATAATATATTACCCGTCAAAGATAAGTTTGGAAAAACTGGTCCACATATAGCGAAGTTCGGTAATTATGAAATAAATATTCGGCCCCCTCAACTTCGTTATAAATGGGCTTGACTGTATTCCTATGTCAAGAGCAGGAGCCACCTCAAGAGGACAAGCTTACTAGCCAATGCCACCTTGTCAGAGCCTGTTGAGGACTTCTAGGAGGTTACCACACTTGTGATGATACAAATGCAAGTGCTCGAAAACCACTCGTGCGTAAACTCCCCCAGTTATCTACAAATTGGTGACAACAGGACCCATTTATGGAAACCACTAACTTTTTGTAAACCCAAATGATAATCAGGGTTGGGCACGAATCACCTAGTATTGATTCGAGTCACGAATCATGAATATCGAAGGTAATAAGATTCGAAGCACGAATCACGATTCACTGCTGTAAATTTGATTCAAATCTCGAATCATGAATCATGTGATTTTTCCTTTAAATATGATTCGTGCGGTTCACGAATCATAGAATTATTGCAGAATGACAATACCACTAAGTAATGGTCACATTCTGAACATTGCTCCCATAATTGGGAACCTATATCAATCTTTTCGCCGGTTAATTAACACTTGTGTAGATACATTGTGGATTAACTGAATATCATAAATTACCAGTGCTGTGTACAAGCCTTCAAGCCACCATAAAGGTGTGTGGCAGGGGGTGAATTTTCACCAAACATGCACTACATATCATGCATGAAAAAGTAGTAATAGTATACTAGTCTAAACCTCACTATTAAAAAAACAAATATAGTAAACTAAGCATGCAAAAACATGCTGTTAGTTGGGTTACCTTTAAGTCCTAATACCAACATGCAGCTACCTATGATATACATTGATTCACTCGTATTGGACATATTTACCGCTATTCATATCCCTAATTGTACGAGGGAAATAGGACATTTAGAATCTGTCATTTCGGCAATCAATTTCTCTAACTTTCTGATTATGGTCCAGTCTACCATAGTAAGTTGGGGTTCGCAAAATATTTTTAACATCATCACTGAAAATATTATCTTGGAATTTATTTAGGGGAAGAACTCTACATTTCAACCTGCGATCAGACAATGATTCCCACTTTAATTCATTTAATAGACTGGTTACGCTAAAATAGTTATCGTACCATCCCTTTACAAATCTTGCTGATGTTCGCTGCACACGTTCAAGTTCATTTTTTAGACCAATTTCGTCATCATCATCATCATCATTGGTCAACAATCCTAGGATTGGTTTGAAGCAGCTTTCCACTCGATTCTTCTATCGGCCAACCTTTTCATTGTGACGTAATTCTTCTCTTTTACATCCTTCACAACCTGTTCCATGTATCTCATACAAGGCTTGCCTTTTACAATCTTCCCGTTCACTTTTCCCTTGACGATAGTCTTCATCAGGCCATCAAGTCTCACGATATGGCCGATTAAGTTGTTCCTTCTTCTTTTTTGAGTTTTCAGCAGACCTCTCTTTTCTCCTACTCTTCTTAGGACTTCCTCGTTACTTACTCGGTCAATCCATTTAATCTTCAGCATTCTTCTGTAGCACCACATTTCGAATGCATCCACCCTTTTCTTCTCCGCTGCTCTCATCGTCCATGCCTCACTGCCGTAAAGAAACATGCTCCAGATGTATGTTCTGATGAACTGTTTCCTTACTTCTACGCTTGTATTTCCAGCTGTAAGTAGATTCTTCTTTTGATAGAATGCCCTCTTTGCCTGGGCTATTCTTCTAACTATTTCTTTCTTGCTTCGTCCATCGTAGGTTACTCGGCTCCCTAGGTAACAGAACTCTTTCACCTCTTCAAGTTTTTGTTTTCCTAGTTTGACATTGGTTTTCGCCTCTTCTTTCTTGCTGCACGACAGTATCTCAGTCTTCTTCTTATTTATCTTCAGCTGATATCTGGCCATTGTCCTTTCCATGGTTACTAGAATCTTGTTCAGATCCCTCTCTGTCTCTGCTATTAGTGCTATGTGATCAGCGAATCGCAGCATGATTATTTTTTCTCCATGGATAGTCACTCTAGAAGACTTCTCTTTGTTTTCATTGATGGCTCTCTCGATGTAAACATTAAAAATGACGGGAGACAGTGCATATCCTTGTCTCACTCCTTTCCTTATTCTTGCCTCTTCACAGCTGGGTCCCGATTTAATCACAGGCACTTGGTTTTTATACAGACTATGGATAATTCTTCGGTCATTGTAGGACACTCCATTTCCCTTCAGATTTCCAAGCATTAAATCCCAATCCACGTTGTCAAAAGCCTTCTCTAAATATCTAACGTTCATTGCAATCAAATGCAATGAACATCGGCTTGTTCTTCTCCATCCTCTTCTCTATGAGTAGTCTAAGGGCCAATATTGCTTCCCTTGTACTCTAACTTTTTACTCTAGCTTTTGCAGTCCTTCACGTGGTTTCTAAATCTCTGCTTCACTTAAATGTAATCTATTTGACATCTTCTTCTGTCTCCTGGCATTTTCCATGTGTATCTTCTTCGGTTGTGATTTTTAAACAATGCGTTGGCTACCACTAACTGATGCTGTGTGCAGAACTCCATCAGTCTTTCTCCTCTTTCGTTTCGGATTCCCAATCCGTATTTTCCAGTTATTCTTCCATCTTGACCTTCGCCGACGATAGCGTTCCAGTCTCCTAAAATAATTAGGTTTTCTTCTCCTCTTACCTGTTTTATAACTTCCGTGATATCTTCGTAGACGTCTTCCACTTCTTCATCTTCATTGTCCGTCGTATGCGTGTAAACCTGCACCACTCCGGTATCTACAAGTTTTAGTTTCGATCTTCATCATTATTATCTTTCTTTGTACTGCAGGAAGCCCTTCATACGCATTCCTCCTTCACTCATGTGAAGAAGAGCTGCTGCCCTCTTCTCTGGCTGATGAGAAGCGTAATTATTAGCGGCTTCTCGTCGCCAAGTCATGGCATCTTCACAGGTTCGGTATTATTGAGAGACCTACCTTACCCAGGGATAGACCAATACCCCCTCGGAATGCCATCGCTTTTTATCCACCACTGCTTATTCAACGAGTAAACTCGCTTATCTTGCAGCTAACCTCTATATCTAGAGGTCGCCCCACCATCCGCAACCCGATTTCCTAGGGATCCCATACACTGGCAGCATATTCCAAATGAGGTCTAACAAGGGAAAAGTAGCTGATTTCTCGTACATGATCGTCACATTTATACAGTACTCTTTTGATGAATCCCTGTTTATGATTAGCTTGACCCATTATTTCACGTATGTGTTTACCCCAGGAAAGATCATGTAACAGTCTTATTCCAAGATTTAATGGATTCCACGTTTGCTAATTCATTATTACTTAATTTGAAGTGCTAGAAGGAGAACAATTCTTTTTCCAAAATTTCATTACCACACACTTTTTTTAAATGTAATTCTAACTGCCATATATCACACCATTTTTCAATTTTTTGTAGGTCATCATCAAGGAGTCTACATGTAATAAATGTAATATTCGTGGTCATAATTTAAATGTAGGACATTTCATTGCTATTTTTTCAAAACAATTTAAAGTCACATTTGAACAAATCTGTAATATAGTGTAAAATATATTATTGAAGTTTGCATTAACCATACTGTTCCACTTCTGGCGTATACTTACACAGTAACTGTCGGTGAAAGACTGATGTACGTTTCTAGCAGTGAAATCAGTGGTATTAATTCATGATTCGTCAGTGAATCGTGAGCTGCATCACAAAAGTTCGGCTCCCCAGTGGAAACGGGAGCGACGAGGAAGTGTTGCGGGAGCGTCCGAGGGAGTGTTCTGGAAGTAGCGGTCGAGTGCTGCGGGAGTATTCAGGAGGTGTCGCGGTAGTGTCCGGGGAGCAGATTATGGCCCACTGGGAGCGTTTTCGGGAGCGTTTCGGAAGTCATAGGGGAGCGTCGACGCTGGTCCGCGGTGGAGCGGTCGGCCAGCTGCCTGGGAACGTCGACGCGCTCCTGAGAGCGCCGAGAGGCATTCACGAGCCGTTCACGAAATGGTTGACTAGAGCAGGCAATTGTACAGCGGAGCCGTGCCTATTAAGCGTAACAAATCAGCTATCACAAATAAGGCTAATATCACAAAAAATTAACTCAACTTGCATGGGTGCACCTAGCACCAAAATTGCAAAATAAAATGATCACGTTGACTTATGTTTACTCAAGCCATATTTCTCGTTCACACACGTACAATTCAAAGCTACAACCTAGCCCTAAGATACCTATCCGCCAGCATTAATCGACCTGTCAATATCAGTCTTTCGTTAACGACTGTTTCTCGCTTTTCCGTTAGGAACTGGAGGTTAGGAGGCCCTATATATACAGCTGCTGACTGGCATTAAGTCGTTAGTGATAATTAATTTACTAAAATATTGACACTGGAGTATTTTGCGCTCTGAAATCAATTCCTCAATAGCCATTTTGTGGTTAAAAATAAGCAAGACCGTTATGAATATACATATTTGATATTCTTTATACTCCAGGAGAGATAAATGAAAGTTTCCTCAACAACGTGGCAATCGTCGGACGAGCCACGGGATCCTATGGAACCGGGGAGGTGTCGGAGAGCGTTTGGTTCGCTCCAAAGACGGTGTTCGGGGAGTGTTCCGAGAGCGTTTCAACCAGGGATATGATCCGAAAAGGCACTTTACGTTTCGCGCCGTACCAGGGAGGCACACGAACTCGCTCGGCCATTCAAACCCGAAGCCTCGGCTTTGAATGAGACCGAACCCTTCACCGCGGGTGGTTTATAGCACCAACTGACCAGTCACACTATAGTTTATAACTTCTTAAAGTTAAACGTAAATCGAACAATTATGTTCATCTTCGTGTTTTACTATTCACGCTGATGAAAATGGTTTTTTCATCGCAGTCATACGATAGATATTAACCAATATACATGCTTTAGTAATTTTATGTACATTAAACTGGCTTGGTTTACTAATGCACGTAAAATGGTTAATATATATCGTATAACTGTGTTTAAAAAACCATTTTCATCAACGTGAATAGTACAACACAAAGATGAACATAATCGTGCGATTTATGTTTAACTTTAAGAAGTTATAAACTATAGTGTGACAGGTCAGTTGGTGCTATAAATCACCCGTGGTGAAGGGTTGGGTCTTTTATGGTCACATCCCTGGTTTCAACCCGAGAATGTCGAGGGAGCATCTGGTATGCGAAGTGTCGACTGTGGCGGAGTGCTCGGGAGTGTCCCGGGAGCGATCAAAGAGCGTTTCAACCCGGGAGTGGCGAGGGAGGGTTCGGTTCGCTCCAACGACAGTGTCTGGGGAGTGTCCCGGGAGCAATCAGAGAGCGTTTCAACCCGGGAGTGGCGAGGGAGCGTCCGGTGTCGACTGCCGCGGAGTGCTCGGGGAGTGTCCCGGGAGCGTCCCGGGGACGTCCACATACTGCTGAACGCTCCCAGTATACTCCCGCAACACTTCCAGAACACTCCGCCGGACGCTCCCGTTTCGACTGGGTCATGAATCACCTCAACTAAAAAAAAGAGTCGACTCACGAATCACGATTCATTAAAAAAAATGATCCGAATCACAAATCACAGTTTGTGATTCGTGAATCATGAATCGTGATTCATGAAGACGAATCATGCCCATCCCTGGCTGTTGCTTAAAACGTGAGATTACTCGTCGAGAGTTGTTATGGAAAAGGTAATGTAATAACTCCAATCCAAGAATAACGAAATTCTCTCCGTTGATATAAAATCCAACATATTACAATATTTAGGAAACATAAGATGACCATCGGTTGTAAGAACCATACCTCCTAATTTAATAGCACCGTCTCCAGTTATAACAACATTTTCTAATTAAAACTCTAGTATCTCAATACCACCACTCTCCACCTCTCTTCAATTAACATGTATGACAAATCTCCATACCGTAAGAAAGATCTCCTCTTTCTCTCTTAAGTAGACTTTATTGCAAGTGTTTGAAGTATAAACATTCGATAAATCCTCAGTTACCTCATGAAAATTTTATAAGTGAATTATAGATCGATGCCCCTTTACTTCAGGATGATCATGCCGGGAGTGTTCCAATGTTGTATGATGTTGTTTAACGTCAAACAATAACGTAACATTCATAAATGACTCTCGGGTTTCAAGCCAGGTAAGATTTTGGGTTGTTGGAAAACTTTCGTGGCGTTTTAGAGCAACTCAAGGAATAATTGTGACTCAAAACACCTGGAGTTTACCGTATCCCATGTCAGTGGGGAAAAGTATACATCGGAGAGACAGGGCGCATGATAGAGACCCGAATAAAAGAGCACAGGAGGCGTATAAAGGTTGCTCCACCCGGAAAAATCTGCCTTGGCTGAACATAGCCTATCGGAAGATCACATCATCTCCTTCGATGAGGCTCGACTGGTCTCCAAAGCAAATAGGTATTGGGATCGTCTCCTTAAAGAGGCCATCGAAATCAGGCTGGAAGATAACACCTTAAATCGGGACTCTGTGTGCATCCTCAGCAGGGAATGGCAACCGTTATTTCGAAAAACAACGGAAATAAGGGGACAACAATGCCCCCAGGATTAGACGGCTACATAAGCGCAGGCCCTGCAAGCTTAATTGCTCTGAGGATGATGGAGGAGTGTTCCATCGAAACGTCGGCAACCCAAAATGTTAGTCGACTTGAAACCCGAGAGTCATTTATTAATAAAATTCGCCGAGTAAGAACGAAATCCTATAAATAACGTAATTGATTCAAGAAGCGTCAATCATTGGCATGAATTGAATTATAACATTAGGGATTATTACCTAAAACAAATCTTTTAATAACAAGAGTTTTATAGACACCAGACTTATCGAATATCGAATTAGCATTTACTACATTGGATCCACTTTTAGAATGATCGTCGAAAGATTCATTCATTTCAGCATTTTGGTCAATATTGAACAGTTCAGACCTTTAAAATACCCAATGATGTGTGTAGTGTATATAAATGCAACATAAATTCATAAACCAACTGTCGATAGTATGGTTTCTGCAGTGATAAAACAATTATTGTTTATTGTTTGCAGTAAATAGTTGTTTATCACTGCAGATCATATGTTTGTATCTATCACAAAAAAAAGAACTCCAGGGCGTTTCACCGTAATGTACGCGTTGAAACTATAATTTTACACAATAAATTTATCAAAGCCTACGTAGAAGCAGATAATACTTTATTCATGACCATGAGTAATTAAGAGCTATTGGGACATGAAGTAAACTTGAGTAAAGGAGAGAATAATATATTAGGAAGAAGAGAATACTGCTTTGTATACCAGAGCATTCAAATATGAATTGGGTAAACCGAGGGTGTGATCGAGTTATATTACACTTACTATTAAATAAGCAGAAACTATCGTAATGGAAGGGACTAGACATAAACATTGGTTTATGGAATGTATGTTCATTCCACTACTAACGGACTTATTGTATATACTAACGGACAGTAAAAGGAAACGTAATGAAAAGCAACATTGGCTGAATGTTCATCTTAAGCACACACCTTAGTAATAAGCAAGTATTGGAAATTGGATATGGGCTCAAAAAATAAGTGAAAGAAGATTTCAAATGGGGACTCGAGGAGACTCAATGAATCAAACTCGTAGTTAAATAAAAGTTTTAAGAACAGCGCAGGAAAGAACGGTCCTACCTAATATGAAATGCGGCGAGACAAGATCTTATCCGGAATCGAAGGAAATTTGAGAGAAAGTGCTACAGAAGACTACCTAGACATCACGAATTACAGAGAGTTACAGTAGACTTAGTGCATTGCACTTTAGATTTAAAACGCCTAAGTACAGCTAAGTGTGGCTAAAATTTACTTATGATAAATAATATCATGCGTAACATACAAATAAACTGGAAAAGAGGGTAGATTAGAGCAAGCAGGAGAAAAGTAGAGGATTTATAATTCGCGAACATTGAATTAGAACTGTGGGAACGCAGAGCTGGCAAAATTACCACGATCTCCACGATACGAATTCTCCAAAAGAGTAATGAGAGACTTCCAATGGCTGCATGAGTCATCGCCTCCGCCACGCTACTCACAATTGAGCATTCCATTACATTCAATGATGACATGATCCATCCGAATGAAAGACGGTAATAAGCTAAAAGCCAAAATAAATAAAGGAGTCAGACAAGGATGCTATCTCTCCCCAGCGTTATTCAATATATATCTGGAATAAGCAATTAGAGACGCAAGGAAAATTGGCATCAAGGGCATTAAGGTGGATGGCGAAGAAATAAACATGCTAAGGTTTGCTGATGACATCGCAGTTGCAGCAGAGAGTCGATAGGACTTGCAAGCATCCCTCACCACAATGGACTAAATACTTCAAGAATATAATATGAGCATCAACAAGAAGAAAATTAAAATCCTAGTGTGCGGAAGTGAGAAGACTAGGGAAAATATCACAAGTCGAGTAGTTAAATTGGAACAAGTAGAGAACTTCACCTACCTCGGCAGCAATATAACTTGGGAAGGAAGGAGCTCGACGGACATTAAGGGATAGCACAAGCTAAGGAGGGGTTCATGTAAGGTCCTTAAAGTTTATATTTTAAGTATACTTTAAGGACCCTGGCGTTCATGAAGAAGAGACAACTACGGTGCTCAAAGAACCTACGGCTGCAAAAAAGGAAGGACTTCATTAAAACACTCGTATGGAGCGTGACACTCTATGGATCAGAGACATGGAATATCGGGAAAGCAGACCAGCGAAGAATTGAAGTCTTAGAAACATGGTGCTGGAGGAGAATGTTGAAGATTAAATGGGCAGATAAAGTGAGTAAAGAAGAGGTGTACAGAAGAGCATATTAAGAAAGGAAAATATGAAAAACCCCCACGACAAAGAAGAACCAGACGGATTGGACATACCTCGAGGCACAATGAATTAGTTATTCTAGAAATATAATAGAAGGGAAAATTGAAGGGAAGGTCCCGCGAGGAAGACCAAGGAACAAGTATATAGGGCAAATAAAGTAGGACCTGAAAGAGAACGCATACCAGTGCGTGAGGGAATTGACGATGAATAGGGCAGAATGGAGGGCTGCAGTAAACCATTCCTAGGATTGAACACTGTAAAAAGTAGATCTGATTTTAAGGTACAAAAGCGATCTGAATTTCAGATGCAACAATTTTAAGACAGGGTATGTTGAATTTCAGCAGTAATATCTTGTCTAAAAATAAGGCAGGTGAACGGCTGAAAATCAGACCATCCAGAATCCTGCTTCCTCTGCTTCCTGCTCAACTGCTCCTGTACCAACCATCCATATTCCTGCCTCTTCCGTACCTTAAATCCGTGTTCCTGCCTTACAACCAGACAGCGCTTAAATTCAGATCGCACTGAAAATCAGATCAACTTTTTACAGTGAAATACTGATTATGATGATAAATGCCCATATTTAGCGTGATATAGAAATGGAGATGAACCAGAAAAGCCACTGTATACTCAAAGTAACGCCTGGTGATTCAGAAGCACAGTAATTTCTCTCGCATTTGAAACACTGAATAGCAGTTTGCAACTGCAAAATATTTTCATTTTTCCTTTGGTGTGGGTAGGTTTTTAAGGAATGATTCGTGGATAATAAGGGTTATTTCTACTTGAATTAAAACATTTTGATATAACCTTTCAACAAGCCTAGTTCCTGTTTAGAATGTCATATCTAGACAGAAATAAAACAGGCCTGCCCCATGCTCGTGGATAAAATTTCCGTTCTATGCTAACTATAATGGAAGATTGACTCCTAGATAATAATGAATAAAAATCCTAGACACCCTGAAGTTGAGGTGGGGAATAGATATGACTAAACAAGTATGTAATAGTTTCAATCTTAAAAGATCGTCAGAAAAGAAAAGGAACCCTATTAGAAGTAAATTTCCTCTAATCTTTTAAAAGGGTTGTGTCGAAGCGTCACCAATAACGTATGAGTATAATGACCATCAAATCTTAGGCGGTGAAATAAACGGTGATGAAGGAAAGCCTACACTTTATTTAAATATTTTAATCAATATACTATATTTGCACCTAAAGAGAGGCAATTATTAATTACATATGAAATTTAAGCGTTGAGAAAGGCTTGGAAGGTCTAATCTAAATTAATGCCATACTACTTAGTTAGCAATAAATCGGTAAATGCATCAGTTTATCCTAACGCAGCAGAAAAAATAACTTTTATTTCCTTGATTTCGTTGTGGCAGTTCATTATTTATTTTTCTCCAAGTGATATTTGTACGAAGGATATCACTCCATTTCTGCTTAATTTCTGCTTTCTACCAATTTCTATTCTGTTTGACTTGTGGAATATATTGCTCATGGAGATGATGAAATTAACTCCAATGGAATAACGATCATGGAAACAAAATTTTAATTCGTGCATGATAGCCGATCGTTATTGTCAGGTCTCTAAAGCTGCGTCCTGTCAATCCAAAGTCGAGCACTAGAACCTCGCCTTATCACATACGTCGATTTATATCCAAGTTGAACAGCACTGCAATATTACCGAAGTACTCGAAGCACCAGAAAAAGAAAAATTAATCCTACCTTTGAGTAATAACTAGGAAATTCATTGACCTCGATCTTTATCTAAGAAGACTCTCACGGATAATGACGCAGTAACACCACTCGACCCCTAGACTCAATGTCATAAATCACCCTTCATCACTGTTTCAATATCTCAGCACAGATATTCAAACCTTATTGGCCCTAGCATTTCGTTCGAAGCATTAAATAATACATCAAGATTGCCGATAAAAAAAGAAATTTTTTCAACTTACCGTACTTCCTCCGGGAACTCACTCCAAAGGCTCGTAGGAAAGATTTCCGAAATACACTGCACAACAATCACTTGGTTGAATTTACAACAGGACCACAGATACCACCCACTGGACTGAAAAATAAATTACGAACAACTATTTTAATTTGTAATTGAATGGGAACACACGAACACACACAAATGATTAATATGAATCATTATGGCACGTATATATGGCATCGAATACGCTGATCGCTCTGAACTTTGAAATGGGTATTATTTTGTCGGTGCAAGTAAAAATTTAAGCATAATCTGTATGTCAAACACAACGATGAACTGGCGGGTCCGAGAGCTCTCCCTGTGCAACCGGAATAATGTCATCCTCGGAGGATAGCTCTTGTTAAATGGGTCGCCGAAAGGGAAGCGAAGTTGAAAAGTAGAATGGAATCAAATGAGGCTCTCGTATCACAGCAAATAAATATTCGTATCTCGTATCGTAGCAAAAATATTGCCGTTCCTTGGTTTCCCAGAAGTAACTGCTTTTTTAATTACATTAGCGGTACTTGAATTATGAATTAGCCATTACCTTAATGTAAGAGAAATGGAATACACTTCTTGGTGTCGAAGGCATTTCTTTTCGTCTCTCGTAACTGAATTACGAGACAAAATTAACCTTGAACATTGAATCGAATTAAGAGAAGTATTAAGACTTGTTGAGTTGAGGCTTCTTGCCTAGATTAAATAGGGCAACATACAGTAATGGACGCTGGTAAGGCTGCGTTGACGATTGTCCACTCGAATCTTCTATCGTGTAAATAAATACCATTAGTGGTAGACGTCACTGTGATATATTCACCGGTCTTAATATAGCACAATTTAAAATGATTCGTGAATATTAGCATAACTAGACCTCAAATCTTTGACGAACCAGGGACTATAATCATTACTGTCACAAAGCATAAACACACGCACCTCAACAGTCTGTCAGGAAAAATTGCCGCCTTGGGAATATCCATTTCAAAACCGTTAATGCCCATGGAAGTCATTACTCGATTTTACTGCGGGAGTGATCAAGCATCTGGGGTGCAGTCAGGGGATCGATTGGGCCTGAATTTTTTCATGGAATACAAATTGATCAAGTAATCCCACAATTAGGGTTTCTGTTTTACCGTAAAGCTGCAATAAATGAATGAAACAATAAAGTAAAGATGTATATTGTTGAAAGTTCAAATATGCCAGAAGAAGAACACTCGCGGCCACCAAATCGACGAGACGCTCCTCGACCGCTAGCCACCCGCTCACCTCACGGAGAGCAGCTTCATAAATGAACGTCAATTTCTCAAAAGCTATAGCGAGTACCAGGCTAAAACTTTCGCAAAAACTAATTCATATCTTTATTAACAAATCACTCACAGACACCATGCAAGTTTTTCCCTTAGAACGGAACTTACCAGCACACTGAAAATTCCATCTCCCCGAGCTCGAAATTCCTGACGCGCTTGGCCAATTTTAAAATTTTTTTAATTCTGAGCATTACCACAGATTTTTAAAGAATATATTCGTCATAAGAAGGCTTTGATACTTCACAGCAAAAAAATTCAAAGCTCTAAGATGGAGATGAAGGGAGGTATGGCAATTTTGATTTTAAAAATTCTACTCATTTGAAAAACCGGCTTTTTCGGTTTTTTTGAGTTTACTATAGGACCATCTGCAATAATGAGAAAATATTTTTACAGAAAAACGAGTAACATTCCGCTATTCGAAAAATACTTTTATTTTAGAATTTTTATCAACTTTAAATTTTGTATATCGGCGATCCTGGTCCGCAGAGGCGACAGAGGCCGCAGGAAACTGTGTCCCGACCACAAAGTGACAGAGGTCTGGCAGAGGACTTTCTCTTCTCTGCCTATGCTGGGTTCAACTTGCGCACTCCCATTGAAAACACCGTGTTACAAGTAACGCGCAGTGCCACCTCTGTCTCGGCTACGTTCTTCTTGCGGCGGGCCAGGGCCTTCGTTTGGCCAAATAACATTTGTAAAATTCCAGCTAAGACATTAGTGAACACCAAACATGTGATCACCCATTTACATTGCGAATGTATTGATAATCTCACTTATTTCGTAAGCGAGGCCGTTATTAAGGTTAACTTAGCAGATGATTTGGTGCTCATATTCCTGAAAGGGGACGACGTAGATACTTCACATTTCTTTTAATTTCGCTACGCCGATTTCTTAGGATCAATACCATATACAAATAGTCTTTCAATAAACATTTTTAAGCTATTAAGATTATTATAAGCTTTCATGACAATAGTAACAAGCCCAGTATTAAAGAAAAGCATGAACCTAAATGTGAATAAATTTAAGTTTTGAATTGAAACAAAAAGCTTTCGATTAAACAAACAGCAACTATCCCCGTGACAAGTTCGCGCCAGACTGATGCCAAAAAACCGCGGTTAAGATTGTTAACATTAAGGGGATGCCGGGAGCATCACGTGACGCTAACAACTAGATGCGGTCATGAGAATTAAAATATTAGAATAATTGTATTAAGCAAAATCAATTATTAGTTATTTGAAATCCATAGCGTATATTTTTTTTAAATAAATTTACCCGAACATTAAGACAAATGTTAGATTTGTAACGACTTAAAAATATTTCGTCAGTGAACTCCCCCTAGCAACATTGTCTTCCAATCAGATTAACACTGGAACTTGCAGGTATGGCGCGTGAAGTTACACTGGTGAGTAACTGTTAATATTCTGTTTTTTGTGTGCTTGACCGTCACCTTTTAAATGCACTTAGTATCTTTTCAGTATTTCTAATGACTGTAAAATTCACGTAATTAAATGCTAAATTTTTCTTGGGCTGCTTTTAAATAGTTTATTCGTTAGCTTCGTTACCAGTTTGGCGAACTTACGTAGCGTACGCTAGAACTATAACTATGCCACGAGTTTGATAAGACTAAAAATTATGAAAGACATTACATCGTTATTTCCCAGCTTCAAAATTCGACGTGAATACATCGACTGCAACTCTATACGTACTCCGTAACGATAACAACTCGGCAGAAGGTATAAGCAGGACAAAGTTTACCTGAATCGTCGATCTGCTTACGTGTCCCATTCATTGATCTCTCGACAGGTCAGCTTTCTCAGTAGTATCGCCTTATCACTCACGTCCTTCCAGGGTCATGGCAAGATTAAAGATGCAACGACAGGACTGCATTCCATTTCAATTGCCTTGGAACCACCACTGTGCACTTGGCGAAATAAATATCCGCATGCTCACTTTTCACAAAGAGTTCCATATCACTCAATGAATTGTATCGTTGTTGATTGCTCCGAACACAAAACACTATTTTCACGGGGATCAAAGCACTCTTACAATTCCGGAATCGAACTTCTTGACGTTCCAATTCCAACTTGCATACAATTAGCGTTGATTGCTCCGAACAAAAAACATTCATTTTCACAGGGATAAAAGCACTATTAAAACTACGGAACAGAACTGCTTGAAGTTCCTATTTCCACTCGGCGTACAATTTACAATATTCACTCACTTTGAAAACATATTCAGAATCTAAGACATCCGACTCATTACGTGTCAAGTAGTGTCGCTGCAGAAGTATGCGTCGGTCGATTTGATGTTATATTCCTACATTTTAAGCAGTTGAAGTATCCGAGCAGTAGGTATTCACCAATTTCCATGACTGTACACATCAGGAGAAGTACCGAACTTCTACTGAAAGCAAAAACATTCCTTCACTCCCGGGTAGACAGAGTTTCAGGAACAATTCACTACGCCGTCACTCAAGGAAGATCGGTGAAAAGCTTTCTATGGTTACGAAACCGAGTGAAGTATTCTCTGCTCGCCAACCTTTTATTGCCAGGGTCAGAGAGTGTTTGTGTCCACCAGGGCGAAGTATTTCTCTCTTTCGGAGGATTGTACGCTTGGCTTTAGCGATGATCAAATGAGATTCCCTCTGCCTTTTATTTTTCAGACGTCGAACGTGGCGTAGGACTCGCCCTTGTGTAGTAAGACCCGAGTTCGAAGCAGCATGTGGCAGTGAGAAAAAATCTCAGATATTTCCACACATTTTACAGTCAAACGGGAAAATATCGGATAGGTATGTTAGCACGGCCTGCCGTTGTTATGTATGTTCTGATATATTTTTATTTCCTAGATTTTCCCAACTAATAGCTTCATGATTTTGAAGAAATGCTCCTCCACTGTCACGTGAGTGCCTAGCAACGTCTAATATCTCTTCCTTACTCAGATAATGACTGGTTAGCGAATGTCGAAGTGAGTATTAAGTGTGGTATAATGTATTTATTTGTCATCAATAGATCACTCTTTTGACAGGATGGCGCTTAAGATATGGTCAGAGTTGATTAACAAGATGTGCAGTGGGTGAAACAAAGACGTTTGGAGATTTAGTTGGTGTGGTGGCTTTAATTACCGGCCTTAAATACAGAGGGCCCAGGTTGGAATCCCGTCAGTAGCAGTTTTATATGGTATATTTTGGTTGAGAGCACTACGAGTATGGTAACTACTCAATTTTCAAACTATAGCGATAAAAATAAACCTTGTAAATATTTATTTAATGACAGCATACACTCATGAAGTTTGAGAGAGGGATGTGAACAAGGGTCACATATGTTAAAGGTCAATGTAAATTGTGGTGCTAAAGTAACCTATATGCTTACAAATGCATTACTTGGGTAGAGTGCCAAGATCGTGTAGAGTTATTCTTTCCTCTCATGGGCCGTATCTTAGAACTTATTTCACACTGGTTCATTGGCTTTCTGCTCACAGTCAGAAAATCTGTAAAATTCAATTCAAAAGTAAATGGACAATCTTTTCTAAAAATCAGTGTAAATAGATGTACATATTATTTAGGTTAAGTTTCTCTTTCAGACAAACCACATCCGAGTGGTTTGTGTTGACTCTGTCCGCACGTGAGCTGCGGAGATACTAATTCACGTACTCGGTGTGGTACCCTGCCACACACTCTCGCAATAGCTTGCAGGATGTTACGTAGACGTAGTGTTGATGAGCTCTCTTTCGAGTTGCTGAAAAAAAACAGCCTGGAAAAGGGTTTGGACCTGATGAGAGAATGTTCATCAGTCATGATTTTTTATGGAGATGTTAGAAAAAAGGAAACTTTGTTCGGTTATTTGGCCAGGGTACAGCATTCTCCTCATTCAGCTCGGAAGATCGTGTCTAAGTGGAATCTTTCGTTGTGATTACCTTGGTGAGGTGATTGAAAAGAAATTGTCATTAAATTCGACAAGAGGATGAGTATATGCCTCATTACTAAACTCCCACGAGAACATCTTCGATGTTATTTTTTTTGGGGATTTAAGGCTATTGATAACTCATCCTGAGGGCTCTGGTTTGAATTACGGAAGTGGCAGATATATTTTATCGGAGTACTGGCTCCTTCTTAGAAAGGTCAGAATATTTTCTGATTTACCTAATGACGATTACCACTTTAGATTTCTCTTACTTCGATAGTGGAGGAGGAGTACTTCAATAGTGGAAATTATGTATATACGAACTGCAAACTAGGGGGTAGCATTCACAGAAAGTGATTGGGAAATATAAAATTCAGATGATATCTATGTGATACTCTTGTGGGATGCTATGTAGAATTTGATGTGAATTCTCTTTTTCCGGGAAAACCCCAAAAGGATGACAATGGCACAGAGGGAAACATGCAAATGTACGGAAGAAATGCTCTTCCACTGACACGTGAGTGCCTAGCAACGTCCAATTTCACTTCATTTCTCATATAATGACTGGTAAGCGAATGTCGAAGTAAGTATCAAGTGTGGTGAAATGTATTTATCTGTACTATAACTATCGTGGTGAACCTTTCTGGTGAAAAAATTAATCCCACTCTTTTTTCCTCAGGATGCGGACCTGTTGTTCCATCGACTTCCGTAATGCATTATGGAGGTACAAAGCTCTTTTTTCTCTAGTCAACCGGATGGATTTCCTATGAACTTATGAACTCAGGGAATTACTTTACGACATCCTTATAGATCTCACCCACAAGGAAGTGTACCCGCCAATATTCAAGTTCACGGAAGCAGTGAAAATCACTAGTATTAGCAGTTTATGCCATATTATCCAAAAATGCCAAGATTTTATTTAAAGTTGGTCAACTTTTTTCTTAATAAAATATAATTTGTAAGCACTTATCATTTAAGTAAAAATGTATAAACATGGTATAAAAACACAGGGTTGCCACGAAAAAATAATTTAATGGTTAATTAAGTAATTTATTAATATTTAATTAATAATTAAGTTACTTCATTTTTAAAGTCGTCCTTGAGACAGTTCAGATAAGGTGATCGACTAAATAATCACTAGGAATGTAAAGGGATAATATTTTGCAATGTTGAAATGAGTAGGTATTGAGAGCACATCAGCATACTTAAAATTTAAACATTTTTACACATGTAGCTTTGTGCCAATAATTAAAATATTTCGATTATTTTGCTGTAAGCATGGCATTTCATTGATTTATTACCTACCCATACCCCAAAATTTAGATAAGAACAAAACATATCAAGATCAAATTTACGACCATTTTTCAAATAGTTATTTGGCAATTTCGGTTGCTTTGACAGGTGTAACTCCGTGGCAACACAAACAAATGTCAGGTGCGATATATGCACATATTTGAACGGTATTTAATCCAAGGCTCCTTGGCAGGAAAGGGTTGAATTCAGTAATAATAGAGCCTAGCAGATGTGACAACCACGTATTAACATGAAGAAGTCCTTTTCTTCCCGTGTTCGACCTTCGGCTTCCAGGAGACTTCTGGCACAAGGAGAAACTTTTTTCCAGAAATACCTCCACAGCTACACATAGCATTTTACCTTCAAAATGTTAGATGAATCATTTATTGGTTGATTTTCGGGTGATTTTACTTTCCATGGCATTTACTTTCAATGGAAAATAGAATGAAACTACTAGAATATTCAATATGAAATTTAAAGGATTTTTTGTTGTAACAGGCTACTTGGCCTATATCTACGTAATACCCTGCAATCCTTCATAAAAGTGTGCGGCAGGGCGTGAATTTTCACCGAAAAGGCATCACATATCATGCATAAAAAGAGACAAGTAATTATGTACTAGTCTAAACTTCACGATTTAAAAAAAAGACCTACTTAAAGCATATGCATTTTCTCACAATATGCAAATACACGATTCAAAGAAAAGACCTTTCCAAAGAATATGCATTTTTTGAACAAAATTAATAGTAATTGGGATGGGAATTGCAATTCATTTCCAAGATTCGATTCAAGCCATTTAGTCATGTAAATGTCCTGCTTTGAGTAATAAATCTTATTAAAATAAATGTAACGTAATAAATACTATGAAAATACCGGTTAATATTAATGATCTTTGCACGGAAATTTGTCCCATCTTGTAATGAAAGGTGAGCATTGCAAAATATCTGCATGAGCTACTAAACGTTTGCCATAGGATACCATATGCCACCAAATTTAGGCTGGGTTAAGTGCTTCAAGTTCCAATGTGCCGGTGATGATTGAGGTACAACTAAAGTGTCCGCGTTTTAATGGAAATTATGGGTTTAACCGGCTTATTTGCACAATGGCACATATTGCACTTCTTCATAGAGGGAGATGCATGGGAGACCGCCATGGAGGGAAAATGGATGTCCATGAACTTCAATTGGTCAAGATATTCAATAAAACCTACCTTCAATAATTCAGACCAAAATTCGTAATTTTGTTCTTGACAAACAATAGTTATAACGCGAAATTGGTTCTTGGAAGTTACTCCGAATTTTGACGAAATGAGTTTCTCAGTCAGCTGCCAAACGTTTGACCAATTATGCTATCACGCCGAACCACACAATTTTCTCTAGTCTTCATCTATTATCAGTGATATAACGTTTGGAAATGCTGGTTAAGTTATAATTGAGTGCAATGCCATTTGGGCCGACCTCGCGTTTATTCGCAAAAATAAATAAGTCATTTGCCACTGATAAGCATTCTTTCCAATAACAGGATCCAGTGTGTTTTGCATTCAATTACATTTAAAATTTAATTAAAAAAACTAAAAAGGACATTCAGTTGAAATGAAAATTATTTATATTCCGCAAGATGGAGGTGGTTAATTAATTCCAGAAGCCAAGTCCTTCCAAACATTCCTTGAGCGATTCTTCCACCCACTCTCTGTAGAACCGGCTCTTCTCGAAATGATACGCGATCCACTCACCCCTATCATTCAGCAAATCCCCGATTGGATCCTCTGGATCGCGCCGCACATCGTCACCGAGAGCCAACTCCAACAACTTGGGGAGGTAAGCAGAGGAAATCAAGTGTCCCACACTTTTCATCTCCTCTTAGCTTCCCAAAAAGGACTTGTAGGGAAGGTCTGACACTCGAAGATCGGGTGACATGCAGCCGGCAAGTTCGTTGCGGTAAATTTCCATGAACATCATCACGTTCCGCTCCCTGAATCACTTCCTGACTCCGTCGTGGAGGAAGAGTATAACGTCGCATTCGGGTGGACAGTACTGGACCAGCTGCATGTCGACCAGCATCGCGTCTACAGCTTTCAAGCTCCCGTCCGGACCCTCCTCGTAGGAAAACGTAAGTTGTTCCTCCATGCCAGGGAGACGATCAACTCCTCCTCCACCAACCCTGGGACCGGAGTAGTGTACCCTGGTCTGAAGCTGTCTCGAGTGGGGACGCACCTGGATCATGAAAACGTACACAAGTGTACAAAAAGCGAGAACTACAAGCAAGATATAGAGGATATAGCAATGAAATAATATAGTAATAAATAAATGAAATAATATCGTCATTAATACGATAATATGTGCAAATATGCGAGTACTGCATTCTTGAGAAATTCTATAAATGAGACTACTCTCAAGGTATAGTCATTTTCACCCCGGACCAACTCAATAGGTGATAAAATAGAAACCTCTATCAGAGAGTGTGTCTTGCCTACGTCCGTGCATTCAAATAAGACCTCCTACAATTACAGCTTATTAAGCAAGAGTGTGCTCTAAAAACCCAAGAAAATTGAAACTTGAATAGAAAAATTGAAAACAAAAAAGAGGTTGGTTTTCCATGTCCGGAATCCTGGAATAAGACCTCCTCCTACTATACCTTTAGAGGCGAGTGTGTGTTACAAGAAATACCACGCCTTGAGCGTGTTTTCACGGGTTCACGCCGTCTTTACCTCTCTATGCGAGGGAAACCACTCACCTCTATATGTGAGAAACAAGCAAATTGAAAAACCATATAAGTGAAAAAATTACTAGTCCCTTAAACTCTCACGCATCCAGTTTCAACTGAACACGACTGATGAAGAAGAATTGGACCAGTCGGAGGAGCACTTAGCTGCTAAAAAGATCATAGCTTGCGAGAGAATGTTTGGGCATCTCCAGCTTTGTGACTTTTTTCTTGGTACCATGTGTCACTTGAAAACCACAAGGGGCCCCGGAGAAATAAATTGACCTCCATACGCTGATTTTTAATTGTACACGGGTAAGTATTTGATAACCAAAACCTTCACCAACCAGATAGATCTGCCAATGGATCACCACGGCCACCAAAGTTGGATATGAAGAAAATGATGGCATAAGAATTCACCAGAAGACTTTTCACGTTCTGGAAGAGAGGCACGCTAGTCAAATGAACATATTATAGTTGACTAAAATTGTAACAGGTTTTGTAGAGTGAGTTCCGGGATAGGTGAAAACCTTAGGGGGGAAGGGCGCCAGTTAATTGTGAATTTGATTATTAGGTGCTTGACCGTTAGACACAAAAAGACTGAATTGTATGTGAGAAGGGGTTTGAAGGACAAATTAGACAAATGGAGCTCATGGAATGTTTGGATTATCATTTTAGAAGTTTTTTAAATCCCTGGCTGATTCAATTTAAATTCATGGATGCAGGTGCTATTCTGAACTGAAATGAAGGACATTGCTAGTATGATATGGATATAGTTATAGTTTTATGTCTATTTACGTACTTTAAGTAAAGAAGTAAGTACCTACTCAGGGAAAGCAACGATCCACTGTAATTATTATTTGGTTATTCCTACATTCTTGGTTATTGGTGTAGCCTGTAAACAAATCATTTGCCCCTAAATTGAACTCAGGCCCTTCATATACTTATTTTTTTATTAACACGGAACTTTGAGACACCCTCACCAATCGAACAAATCTTACATTACAAGACTTACCATCCTTTATATAGAATCCAGTCACCTTCGTTTAATAATGATGCCTCCTCAGTTCGTTCCGTAGGCTAATTGAATAATTGCTTAATCAATAAAATTCCTTTAGGTTACTGGCTTGTTGAAGCTTAATCTTCAGGAAATCCTTATTTTTAAACAAGTCCTACAAAAGCAACCAAAACTCTAGACCAAGTTTTCCTTATTTACATCATTTCCTTATTTATTTCACCATGATAAAATAGAATCCCTTAAAATCAATTCCTTAGCCTTTTATGATTTACAGGGGTTCTAAGGTCGATGTTTTAAAGTGTAATTCCTGCAGTGACTGGGATTCTCACCTCTCCAACTAACCTTCTCCTATTACTCAATACTTAATATTGTTCATAAGCGATTCCTTGAACTAGCTTTTCATATTTCTCTAGTCACAACAGTAACTTCCGTACAACCACTAAGTCTACTTTTCCTTTCTATTTTACCCTTGCTGCATTAGGTCACCCTGATTCACGTCTTTGGTACCTGGGTAGAGGAAACACCACTCTAGATGGAAGGCTGGCATTCACACCCAAATTTTCTAAAAGTTTCCACAGCTTTACCAAATTTTAAATAAATTTAAAATTTTTTCAGTACTTTCAGAAATTTTTAAAAATATTTCACAGTTTATATGAGGAAACAATAGTAGTTTACAAACCCATACAGCTAGAATCTCTGAAGACTTATTATTTCTTACAATACAAAGTTAAATAATGATACAACATAGACAAAATCCATTCAATTTGCTTTGTCTCTGTGTTTTCAATTTGTCTTAAGACTAGTAAATAATAAAAATTTAATCAAGCCACACTTAATCCACTCAAAGGAGCTTCTGCAATATTCATAAAGTGGAAATAATCATTTTACCAAAAACCCTGCAGTGTTAGAAATATGATGTATATATTTTTCTAAATTGTTGGTGAAAAATCAAACCACCTAATTTAAAAAATTACTAATTATAACTTGTAGTTCTGTACATATAGATACAGGAAGGCTATTTTAACATTTATATAGCAGCTTTCTTCCAATATCTATTGTATGCTACAATTTCTGAAGCATTTGTAAGCGTAGCAGCTACTGTAATTTTATTAGCTTGGTGTTGTTCTCAACTGCTAATTCTGTAAATCACTCAGTGAACCACAATATCAAATATCACCGAAACAGTCAGAAAAGTCATTACTGCATTTACATAGCAGCCTTTACATTCATGTAACTTGGAATTATTTTTCATATGCTTTACCTGCTTACCCCTCTCTCTCCAAGATATTTCATCACCTTTTTTTGATCAAATCCTTCAGTAAGCCTTTTTAACCTCTTCCTCTGGTACCTCAACACTTAGAATACCATATACTAATTTATATGCATTATATAAATATTTTCACCGTCCATTGTTGGTAATAATCACTGATATGTACATACTGATCACAGATACGTCACATTATAGGTTTTCATAAATACTATGGGATGAAAAGCTGGTTATATCAGCAGCTCTTCACTCATTTTTCATGCTAACAAGGGAGAAAAAAAATTAAAAACCTAAAAAAATTACTATTAAATTTAATGTCATCAATCTTAAAAGTATTTTGTCTAACTTTAAGTGCTTAGTTTAAGGCAGTGTATAACTACTATTTTCAGAGCATAATTAAGCTGTGACTGAGAGCTTCATTTTATGAGTAGATATAGTGCTGCTGCTACATTTATTAAATTAGTAACAAATAGACTATGCATAAAAAACATCAACCATAGCTGATGCTTTTCTTTAAGCACAATCTAAAATGTAGCTAGATACTGCATTAGGTTTCCACCATCAAGCAACAAAATCATACAGAATTTTGTGCTTAACATGAGATTTTCAGGAAATCCTCTTGATAACTAACCTAAAGGACCCCACAATAAGACACTTCGCTGCAAAAGATTCTCTTGGTCCCAACACAAATTTTGTATCCACCACAAAGTTTGGTATACAAACACTATGGTATAAACATATGTTATACACAGGTACCTAATACTTCATTTTTAACTAGGTAAAATATGTTGGTTGAAAATAAAAAATTTAATGTTCACATATTTTACTCAGTAAAAGTATTTCATTAAAAATTACACTCCTGAAAGCTTTATTAAATTCATACATTAAAGGGTGCGTATGCTAAGTTAGGTGGTAAGGTCATTAAGCAAAGGTTTCACTCTCTTAGGTAAATAAAACGTATAATATTCTATTCAAAAGTGTTTATTCCTCAGCTTTTTTGTACGGGAGTGGCTTTGGCCTGGCATTTGCCCGAAGTGAAGGGAAACCCGTAAAAACCTCCACAGGCCGCCTTAAATTCACAGATATTACATTACAAGGGTAATTGAGCATATAGTTAAAACTGTTAACGAGAGATCTTCCACCAGGAGGCAGCATGCATTAGGAGGGGCCGCCGAAGGGGCTGGATACCGCAACCTTGGCCCCATAGTCCTACTGCACTTGAGCTACCTCTAATACTTTCTCCTGTTTTACCATCCTAATTTCATACATTTCTACAAAAAAAACATCTCACATTGCCTTTCATAAGATTTCCCTGAAATATACTTAAGTTAGGCTGATGTCAGCTACACTCTAATTAATTGGCTAAAAATTTGTGTGTCGGTATGGAGTGTATGTAAATCTCATTCAAAACTTTCTCACATTCATCACATCATTCAGACATTCATCATATCATTCACACATTAGTCTACACCAGATTAGTCTACACCCAAGGAGTTACTCAAACATCTACAGATCACTAATACTACTAAATGCTATTAATGCTACTAAAAATAAGCAAGCAACATGCCAACACATTCATACAAATACTCTGTCACACACACATCCACACACCCACAGTGTAATCAGTGTCCTATGCAAATACTCCCTCACTAAATCTCCCCCTTGTCTACCTAAGAAGCTGCTGACTACCTATCTCTCATCTAACCTGAACAACTAATTACTAAATCCTACTGACTACCTACTTCAGTGTCACTATCTAAACGTTTCTTTTATGCCATGCAGTACTACCTTTAACCTGTCTCTGATAGCAAGTTAGGTGTTGGTGGCAAGTAGGTATTGCCTTATTTAGTAGTTGTGCTGCAGGCTAAACATCACATAAATAAATCTCATTCCAAAAATGCCATGGTAATGAGCACATGACTTCATTGTACACATGTTAAGGTTTGTATGAACAAAACATATTCTACTTAAAATTCTTCTTCATTCTTCATCCTGTACATGCTGCTTTACTTTGATGTGCACCTTCACCATGGATTTCATCCTAAAAGAATTTTGAAACCATAGTCAGTGGTCAGAATAGGAAATCCATTGGCTGGCTATTAATTCAATGAAGTGTATTTTGGAATAATCATCACTGAAAAATTGCTTTTTCAGTTCTCAAATTATAGAACGTCAAGTAGAAGACTCAGCAAATAATGTTTGTGATTGGTAATTCTGCTGACAGCTCATGAATGTAACAAAACCTGTTTGAGTTTTAAACTAAACAATGAAATCATGCAGGAATGAATATTGATTTCACTATGTTTGCCATACATTCTACAGTGTTTACTTATCCATGTCCCAAAGAGTAATTGCTACTGTAAGTAATATTTATATCCAAAATTAGGAAATTTTAATGTAAATAACATAATAAGTAGGGATGGGTCGGTTTGGTCCTTCGGTTCTCGGTTCCACCGGTTCTTGAGTTTAGAACCGGAACCGAGGCCAAAAATAATCGGTACCGAATAATCGGTGCAAAAACCATCTTGAAACCTTCTCACACTGTGAAAGTGGAGGCTTCACATTAAAACCTGGTGAAATAGTGTACTTAGATGCTTCAAATTTGCCGCGAATTATTCTAATACAGACGTTAAAACGACTATATGATTTAATTTAACACATCAAATTCTAGTAAGTGATGAAATACCACCGTAATAAGGATATTCTGACTGATAGGTATATGTTACGTCCACCTGCTTTGGAGGTGCGAGTCCTCATATCATTTTCGTAAAGTATATCATAATATAGTACATATATATAACACAGAAATATAATGAAGTAGGTATTCTTTTTCAAGCAATATGTCTCTGAAAATGATTATTGATCGTCTTATCTTACCACTATGCAATGCAAAGGTAGTGGTAAATTAAGAACCGGAACCAAGAATCGGAACTGAGAACCAAAGTTAAGAACCGAACCGGAACCGGAATCGAAAAAAAGTGGAACCGACCCATCCGTAATTATAAGTGACATTATAAATTGGATAAATTTTATAGATATGACTCTTTCCCCAGTGAATTCTTCATTCCATGGCATTGCAGAAATTAGCTGAGTATATAGTTATAACTTCTCTCAAATACAAATTTGAATTTGTTTATTTGGTGGACATTCTATTTTCCATGAGTGCACAACTTTAAATGAAGTTATATTTTACCTTAAATGGTGAGGAATTTAGAGCTCAGTAAATGAGAGGTCTGGTAGATCCAAGTTTGGTCCACTTCCATACCAGAGATAGGGTTGCAGAGGTGTTGTCCGATGGTGTAGTACTTGGACAAAATGTATGATCAACTCATTCATGAGCTGTTCTGCCTCTCTGGAAGCAATGAAATACAAATTTATATGAGGTAGAAGTAATGCATCCACAGGAAGCTCATTTAACAACAATATTTAACAATTAACTATAATGTAAGGTAAATGAGGGAGTAATTGACCATGCACCAGTAGTTGACCATTTAGGATATAAACTGTCAAAATAAGCCTTACGCTGGTTCAAATATTGTAAAAATAGCAGGAAAGTACACTCCTGCCATTTGGCTGTAAAAAACCAAAACACGGTGCACATGGGTGGCATGTAGAATTAAGGTGGCTGACAATCAGTATTCATGTACAGTGCTGTTGCCTTATTTTGAAGTTTTCTAACACCATTTGCTAAGGAGCCTTTGTGGATGAGGCTGATTTAAAGTGGTAAGTACCTTCATATTTCAATATAGTTATTTACCTTTGATATAGGGATGTTTGATATTAATAAAAAGTTGTTTATCATCTGTTTACTATTATCTGGAAGTCAGCTATGGGGGTGGTCAAATTCTGAATCAGAAATGTACAAATTTTCAGTAATTGACCGAGATGGTCAACTACTCACTGATTCCTTCCTCTCTTTAAACTCATCATAATTGACATATTTGTAATGTTTATAGCATACCAAAACGTAGTATATAATTATTTGTGTAACAGATTAGGTTTTACTAATAGATGACCAGGGGTCAACTACTAGATTTTTGGGCTGTCAACTTCTGAATCTATTTTATTTTAAATATTGCAGCTTAACTATGCCTACTATTAAAGGCCAGTTTTGTTGTTACACAGAGGCGACGATGAAGGGATTCATCCATGATGTGAGGAAAAACAACTCACCAGTCCATACAGCAGCAAAGAAATATGGTGTACCAAGAATCACACTATACAAAGTGGAAGGGAAGTCACCAATTGAAAGAAAAATGGGACCCAATACCATTCTAAGTCCTGAAGAAGAAAGTATTCTAGCTGATTAGGTGTTAAAAATGGCAGAAGCAAGGTTTCCAGTAACTGTGAAGCAACTTCAAAACAGTGTTCAGCGTCTGATGACAGACCTTGGTAGAGACAATCCCTTTCATGACAACCATCCAGGGAGGACATGGATCCAAGGCTTTTTGCGGAGAAATAGCAATATATCTCAACGAATAAGCCAAAACCTAACAGTATCTTGGCATAGGTGACACAAGAAAATATTTCTCGTTGGCTTGCGGAAGTAGAAGATTATTTGAAAACAAATGATTGCTTCCAAGTATTGATGGACCCCTCACGAATTTTTAATCATGATGAAACTGCATTCTTCCTTAATCCAAAAGGGAATAAAGTTATTGCAAGAAAAGGAGATAAGACAATATATCAACAAGTTAATTCAGATGACAAGGAATGCCTCACAGTGATTCTTACTGGCAATGCCAATGGTAGTGTTGTAACTCCTTTAGTAGTCTATAAGTATGAGCGTCTACCTCCTGAAATAACACTTCATTTCCCTCCTGATTGGGCCTTTGGAAAAAGTGATTCAGGGTGGATGAACTCTGAATTATTTTATGAATTCATAGCAAACTTCTTCCACCCTTGGTTAAAAGACAATAATATAAAACTTCCTGTTTTATTATTTGTTAATGGTCATGTTTCTCATTTGAGTTTGCATACAAGTCAGTTCTGTGAAAAAATGGTATCATATAGGTAGTTTTACATCCTAATTCTACACAAATACCAAAGCCAATGGATGTTGCAGTGTTTTGAACTCTAAAAGAAAATTGGAAGCAACATGTCCATAAGTGGCGTATCAACCATTTAGATGACCCCATCTTGAAAAAAAAAAAGATTTGCTAAACAGCTGAAAGAGGTAGTGGATGAGCGTGTTACTCACTCTGTGTTAGCTAGTGGTTCCGATAAATGTGGACTCCATCACTTGGATCTGATGGTACCTAGGGTTCCAGGACATAATGATTGCAATGTCAGACCAAAGAACACTGTGCAGAATGATGACTTCTGTGCACGCTTGAACCATTTCAAGCAGGGATTACAATTTCTGAATGAGAGTATGGGGAAAGAAAAATTGGACTTATTTGAGCAATCTACAGGTAATTGGGAAAAGGAACTTTCTGACCAATCACTCTTTATGCTGTGGAAGAAAACTAAGTTAGAACTAAATAGCCTTATTGACTCATCTGAACCAACTGCTTCAATTGACAATACCACCCCTAAAGAGAATGCAGCTACAACTATCTCCAGACCAATGGACATATCAATGGGAAGAGATTCAACTGAGCAATCTCCTGCACGAAGCACGCTCTTAGTTGGAGGCAATGAAAATACCACCATCTCAGGACCATCAAATGTACAGTTTCCCATGGTTGAATGTAATGAAGACACTGCCATCACAAGGCCATCAAATACAATTGTCGAAGGCAAAGAAGATACTGCCATCCCAGGATCTTCTAGTGCACAGTCTCCCATGGTTGAAGGCAATGAAAACACTGCCACCCCAGGGCTATCAAATGTACCATCTCCATTTAAAAAATATGTGTTCAGTCCACCTGTAGGCAAGAAAAAGCCACCGAAGAAAATGCCAAAGGAAAGATTACCCGCTATAGTGTCTGGGGAACTTGGCAAAAAGTATTTTGAAAACAAAATAAAGAAAAAGAATGAGATGGAAAGACTTAAAAGAGAAAGAGTGGCTGAAAGGGAAAGAAAAAAAGAAGAGAAAATGAAAGAGAATGAGAAGAAAAAAAGAAGGAAAGTGATAAGCTGAAGGCTAAGAAACAGAAACGTTATGAAGAGTCTGATTCAGAATCGTCTATTTCCATTCCTGATCTGAGTGATGGTGAAGGTTCTGACTGGAACAAAGAATTTTTGGAAGAGGATGATATGGATTCTCTGGAAAAGGAAGAGTTTGTGATAGTTGAATATGAGGGGAGCTATTTTCCAGGAAAAATAGTGGAAGTTGTGAGTGATGGTTAGGAGATAGCCACTATGGTTAAGAGTGGCAATTCTTCATACCGGTGGCCTGTTAAGAAAGATAAGCTTTACTACACAATGGGCCAGATAAAAAGGAAAATCCATCTTACAAAATTGTGTTCTCACCGTGGGTCATACCTTATTCCAGTTATGAATTTTTACTCGTAATTTTGTATTTAAGAAAATGTTGTCACTTTTTTGCAGTTAGTTCAAAAATAATGTGTCATCAATAGCTAATTAATACCATAAAACTGGAGAAAAATAACAAATATTGTCTTTGGTATTTATTTTCCCTCCATGAACATATGGTCAACCACTGAAACAATGCATGGTCAAATACTAGAAAAAAATATTTTTAGACGGTCAATTACTAACATAAAATAGTCCTTTTTTAAAAAAGCTACACGCACTAGACCGAGTGGTACTTTTAAAATATTGATTGACTGTGTGGTAGTAGAGAGTATGGTAAGTAATTTGAGGTGTTAAAACCATATAATTGGCAAATAATTATCAAGGTATGAAAGATTTACGATTTAAAAATCCTTAAGGGGTCAATTACTGGTACCATTACCTTATTTTAAATGCAGTAAATAAGAGAATTTCTAAAACATAGAACTGAAACTGTAAAATAAAAGAATTACTGGCAACACAATGAAGAAGAAGTTCAATATACTTATTCCATTTTTTTAAATCATCAAATGCAATAAGTAATATTTTATTGATTGAAGATAAGAAATTTAAAATGTAATGCATAACAGAATAATTATGGATTATTCATTCATGAATTGAAATATACATTTATATAAAATTATGAAAATATGAAAGTGTGATGCTATTTCTTTTTTTTTGAACAAATATCTTCCATCTCAATACGCTCCTATATGTTTACTAAGACCTCCCTCTTGAATTATGAAATGCTGAAAATGACCAGTATCCTTCTTACGTGAATGAACTAAACTACTTGGACTATCTAAATATGATAGAAGGTGTGAGGACCTACGTTAGAAAAGTATTTATTGATAGTTCAACCTAATGGTTGGCCCAATTTTCTTCCCCCTCTTTTTTTAAAAATATGTTTTAAAAAACTTGAGCACCTGGTTGAAGGTGCTTGAGGTCATTTCTTATATTGTACCCCTCTGTGTGATCTTTGCACTCGACTCAACTAGACTGATCACGTCGACAGATAGCCAACAACAACGTGTTACAAATGCGCATGCCCTACTGTACAGTGACTACCTCAAGCAAGACAATGGATTTTACAATTCCAATACGTTTTAGCATTACCCAGATAATTGATGGCTCTAATATCAGTTGAGCACTAAAATTGTTAAAAAGTACTGAATATAAATAATTCATTATTTGCACTGATCACTGTTTATTTCTTTCCCTCATTTGAATACATACTTAAATATAAATTGATCTCTTTAACTTTGGCTTCCAAAAATGGACAGACCAGACGAGCATTTTAAATATTTTTAAAATCTTTTAAGTTATGCATTTCAGGTTTTTTCAAAATAAAAATATTGATGAGAAATAAATACTTCAACCTAGATATGTGCTGTGATCTGCATTAGTTTCCCTTTAGGTGGCTGGGAGGTAATAAAGACGACGACGAAGAGGTAATAACATATCACATATGATATGTTAAGCAAGGCAGGACATTTTTTTCAACACAAATTTAATAGTAGGACTGCTGGAGCTACTCATTAATTGTGATAGTTCATATTAATTTTGCAAGTGGTAAAACTAAAAGTAGTTAGATGGATAATATAATGTAATTTTTAATTTCACAGTTAAGAGTTAGGAATTTAAGTAGCACGCACCATAATTCCTGTTAAATATTTAAAAATAGGAGACAAGATAGTGCAATGCTAATACCTCCAATAATTTCCTTATGCAAATTATCCGATTCCTGAACAAATTATTTTGGGTATGGAAACACGGTATTCATCTGTAAAAACTTAAGTCAACAGTCATGGCAGTTAAGAAATTATACTCTATGAGAAAAAAACATAGAAAATTTTATCAAAGATAGTAAACCCAGAAAGTTTAAATGAAAATTACTTACCATTCACTGTGAGGATGAAGTGAGTGGAAATTCTTCTCATGTTCTCAACTTCTTCTCTTCTTCATGAGAAGATGCCGGCAAAAATAATGGGGCATGACCTGCCTCTTCTCTCTTCTGTTCTTCTCTATTCTTTTCTTCTCTCTTCTGTTCTTCTCTCTTCTGTTCTTCTCTCTTCTGTTCTTCTCTCTTCTGTTCTTCTCTATTCTTTTCTTCTCTCTTCTTTTCTTCTCTCTTCTTTTCTTCTCTTCTTTTCTTCTCTCTTCTGTTCTTCTCTCTTCTGTTCTTCTCTCTTCTGTTCTTTTTTTCTATTCTGCCTGTTTACTGCAAGGTTTACCGCGGTCTCTATAAAAAGTGGAAGGGAATGCAATTAAAAATGTTGGAATATTTAATGTGGTGATAAATTGGCACATCCACTACCATATACACATGTTTAGGAATCAAGTTGGTTCTAATTATGATTTAGACACTTTCACTTAATGCTGCAAATATGTTCACCAGTCCACCTCATAGGAAAAAGATTAAGGCCAATTGGAGTCAAGTACTGTTTTTGCTTAGTTGAGAATAGTTTTTGCGTTCATGTAATTTAAAAAATTCATTCACATGCTCAGTAGCAGTATTCTAAAAGTCGCCACAATTCCTACTCAAACACAGAAAATAATTTAAGGTAACTAACGGGTCATCAGTCCACAAAATGTCCCAGGTGACAATTGGTATATGAGGCATACATTTTGTCGTCAAAAATTCACAAATGAAAAACCACCATTGCAACTGGGAGTTAATTGGACCCTTAATCTTCCTACATTAAACATCATAAACATAACACTAAAAAATATTACATACTGTGAAAACAGATATTATCAAGAAATGATAGATGAAACACAATTATAAAATGTTGTGCAATTGGAGAGCATTTAATGAAGACAAGTATATAATTGAATACTTAACAACAGATAACTGAAAACTTCATTTTATATTTTATGAAATCCGGTTACAATTATAAAATTATTGTTTCCCAGTTAAAAAGAAGATACACTAAATAGAACCCATCTGCATGAAAACTTAATATTCAGTAATGGAAAAATTATTGTAATTCTAATAAACTTATACCTTAAAATAGATTGATTATAAAACTTGTGAATCAGCATTACTTACAAAGAAGCAATTTATGCTGAGGCAAAGATCAGCTGCACGAAGGCGCTCACACTCAGCTTGGCTCTTTCTGCTGCTCCTATGGAGAGAGCGGATTAGTACAAAAAAATCACACTCCCCCAAAATGTGCGGATAAGCAGGCTACTATGTAAGGCAACAAAGCCAAATGTTACAGGAAGGAAACATGACACAAGGATGGAAATGTGGCATTCCCACCTTGTGGCATGAAACAATTCCTGTAAATGGCAAAGAAGTTACAAGCTTGCAAATCCACAGTGTTATTGAATGTTAGTGCTACTTAACTACTAAGTACTACCTCAACATTTAACTACTACTAGGTAACTTCTACATATACAAATCTACTCCTACTGTCTAAATACTTCCGCTGAAGAATCCATTCTTCTATCCTGTGAAGAGAGCAGATTAGTACAATGCCCCTCACATATGCCCAATTGGAGCATTGGAGGAAGTGCATACTGAAAATAAAGGCATGAGAATATTAGCCAATACAAATGTAAATACCAAATGCATTATTAAATATTATTTAAAATAAAACATTGTACAATATTAAATATTATCCAATACAAATGTACATACCATAATAAATCATGTGGTCAATCATCTTAGTTTAATATTATGTATGTATTTACACTCCTACCTAGTTTTGTAACCATAAAATGGAAGTTTTTTCATATTGTTTGATACCTCTTTGTGTGATGGTATGTACTGTGCACAGCATTTGTTTATGGATACACCTTATATCATAGTGTATCATTCCTACCTAAGGGAGCTCCCTTCATTACAACACTAAAGAGTTCATCAACTCTTTTCAACCTCATGCCTCTAACTGTGCTTTGTTGCACAAGTCAAGACACAGTACCGAAAATAGCAATGCACTATTTTCTTAAAATTGCACACCTCAGATAGCATCATGATCATGTGCTTTCCTACCTAGTGTTATGTATACATCACATACATAAATCCTACCTAAAGCATTGCTAAACAAAAACCAAATATTGCAGCGCATATACATATACATAAACATTTACAGAAATAAAAAAATCACTTGTATGATATACCCTGATACCTGTAATAAAAATTGTGGTTAGCAGTCACCTCATTTACCAGATTATTTGTTTTACTTTTAACCTGTCTTCAGGAGCACATTCTTCATTTGGTTTATTTCTTTGGTCCAATAACATCTCCAAGTTATAATTTTGGCTCTGATTATTGTGGTAAGTATCCATTTCCTGTTATCCATTCCTGGGTGCAGGTTTGAGTCCTCACATTCACCTCCTATAAAGTTGTTCCATCACCTTTCCGCAATCTGTAATGAAACAAAACATATAAATACATTAGTAAACCATTGAATTAAATCAGGTTTACGATAATTTTTATCGCTTTATTCATCCCATTTGGAAAATTAGGTTATTACGGAGAGGAAAATATACCTTCTGAATGAAATTATATATTTTAGCATTCTTGTAATATATTACAAGTCTGATTGAAGATCTATGCATAATAAGTGACATTTCTTTATTCTGCATTAAATGGATATTCAATAGCACCTTAGTATTCAACAGCACTTACAATCGATTACTAACTCATGGCATTAGGACCACAATTGTTTTGAGTTGAACAGTAATGTTTGCACGAACCCTGCATCATTAGCATTCATGGCAAGCATTTATTTAGTTTCATGCTCTAAGTCGGGGAAATAATTAAGTAAACATCAGAAAAAGATTTTTCAGTAATAATTCATATTTTATCCCTTGATGGCTTTGTTTACATTAATGTTTATTTTTTCTTGTGGTTTTGAGTGTCTTCTCAATATGGTAAAATTATGCAACTGTGGAAAAACAATGTATATGGTAATTATTAACCTTTCTCAGCACAGTTTTACATGCATATGTTCAATAAAACCTACTGAAAATGTAATTGCAATTGAAACATTGGGAATTATTTTGTTAAAATTATTAGGATGCCTCATTTAACAGTTGAGCCTCATTTGCCTCGTATCTAAAAATGATGCATGGGATATATGGTATCTGAATGGCTCTATCTTCCGACTTCGATGCTCGTTCAAATTTCTACTATGCCGAGCGTCTATGACGCACACAGACACCTTTAAAAGCTCTTATTTTCTTACTAAACTCATTTTACTTGTGGTCGCCGATATCACCTGTTCTCACAATCGGGGGAAAAGGAAAGCAATGCTTAGAATTAAGATGAAGTGGGAAGGAAATTCAGATTGCACTAAAACTCGGAGGGAATAAATGACAATGGGAGGAATTAATTGGTTTCTTGAGAGCAATTCTCCAACTGTACTTGATACCTTGAGTGGCTTGTGTCACAACCCGAGAAATACGGGGTTTAAGGGAAACCCTGTAAAAGGTCTGGGATTAGAAACTGAAGTACGGAAAAAGAAGGAGTAACTAAGGATCCTGCTTTTGCACTCCCTCTGAACATTGACGAAAACGCATAAAATCGAGACGCCCAAACACGAACATGTAGCCGCGAACGACTTACAAAGCACAAAGCCAGGCTCTTGTATTGAATCCATCCTCTGTCGAGCTCAAGACGGACATACGGGATTACTACTCCCCATACTAACTGATAATGTTGCTTTTCACGCAGCAAAACTAAAAAGCCATCAAGTCATCGCAATCATGCATAACGAATCCCTGTATCAATCTATTACGCTTCCGTAGTTCTCTTCGGATTTAACAGTTCTTTTCGACTCGTAACTTAAGGAAATTCTTAACTATATAAAACAGTATCTAACCCAAATTTCTATACGTAATTTCGTTTGATCTATCATTTTTGTTGAAAAATTGATAGGTTGAATTGTATATTCAGGGGAGGTGACCGACAGCTGAGGTCATTTGCGCCATTTAGAATAGGAGGTTAATTGGATAATGTTAGGAACATTCCAGGTATTGGGTGGAGAGAAACCCGGCGTTGGCATTAGCCTACTCTTATCGAAAGGCGCCATGGGGACTACGGCTTAACGTCCCATCCGACGGATGAACTTGAAATGCCCTCCACTAGGCATACAAGTTGGGACCGGTTTTCCATTGAAAAATCTGCCACTGCAGATATGTGCCACACATATGAATAATCGAATGAAAATTTTGAAATTCCTCACATACCTAAGTGGGAAAAGGTCCAAAAAATGCTAAACATGTTCTTTAAATAGTTTAAATACGAAGTAGCCTTAAGGGATTGGATTAATTCACAGGAAAATAAAATGCAACGTATAGGATTAAGAATGCCGTAGCATTGAAATAACGTTACGTTGAAATTACGCATTTCCTATTCAATTAGCAGAAATAACCGAATAAAGAAGGGATTACACTTAATGCTATTTATGCCCAAGGTGGAAGAATCATTCCACTACCAACAAAATGTTTTTAAAAAATGAAATGAAAAACAACGCGGTTGGATATTTATTTGAAGCATGCACCTTCACAGAATCAAGTCATGGAAATTATATTGGCAGAAAGAATTGACTTCGACATTGAGTGTCGGTTGAATATTTAAAAAGAACGGTGAAGTGATGCTACTGGGATTATGTCACGAAACTGGCAATATTTAAATTGAACATTTGAAAAAATTCAGTTAATGTTTAATTGATTTTTCGAAGTTTAATTGATTACCGAAAGATGAAATCACTTATGCTCTGTATTCAACATTGACGGCTTAGACCACAGGAGAACGAAAGATGCAAGTGCGCATTAACCAATTTCCGATTGATTTGGTACAGTGCTGTTATTGTTTTTCCATAGCAGATCACGACTCACAACTAAACACTCACTCAACTCAACAACTCACAACGTAATCACAACTTTATACTGATCGCGTTTATCAAATAGGCCCAGGACGTTAATATGTATTATTTATTTCATCACCAAAAACGGCACAAAGGTTATTAAATTGGAGGACATAATCAAGAAATCAATAAAAGATAATTGCAAAGACAGAAGGCATAAACAGTAATGAGATAATTAGGAGATAAACAGTAACAAAAAAGGGTCTTAGGGATTTAAGAGGGGTGAGTTATACAAGTGGCGTTTCGGGGAGGATTTGAAAACGGAGGCAGGGGAGTAGAGATTCAAGGAAGGATACTTTGAGGCCAAGGAGTTAAACAAGGAGGGGATTCGGTGGAAAATAAAGCTCTGGGAAATGGAAAGACGGAAACGGGAAATGTGAAGCAGACGTAAGGGACGAGTAGGAACATGAAGACGAAAGAGTGTGAGAATTTCATTTGTCCTTAAGAGACCCGCTGCATATTGTACAGGAACATCATATCCGATAGAACACGGCGCTGAATTATGTTTGAAATGCCAAGGGAGGAAAGGATGAAATCACGGGTGGAGATTCTTAAGGTGGGGATTCGATGGTGGGCTATGGCGAGAAAGAAGTTGACTGTGCGGTTGAGCAATCCTAGGGCCGTTGGACAGGCGGTAGACCAAATTGGTGCACAGTGGATGGGGAGAATACAACCGAAAAGAGCCGTAGGATCCTGAACGTCAGTGAGACGGTAAAGCATGCCAACTAAGGCCATCGCCTTCCGAACTATCTTCCTTATGTGGTCATGAAAATTGAGTTTGGTGTCAAGAATTACTCCCAAGTCCAGTGGGAAGTCACAGGAGGGATTAGATTATTAAAGAGAGTGGGCATAGGGTTTGTTTTTTTAATGTAAATGTCATTAGTGCCGATTTTGAGGGGTTGATTCGCAGCTGCCAAGAGCAGCACCATTCCGAAACAAAGTCGATGGCAGATGGAAGGGAGTGTGAGTCGGCGGGGCGATCCACCTGCTTGTAAATTTTGCAATCGTCCGCGTACAGCAGAATATTGCACCCAAAAGGGATTATACCGTCCACAATGAGAGGGAGAGGGAAGGTTGGAGAGGCGGTGTTGATGTTGGCACAGAAATACTTGTTGTATACATCGAGGCGATCTTCACCTTCTGTCCATTCAGGGAAACAGACTTTCTCCTAGCATTAATAAGGGTCCAAAATCTTTTGGGATTGTCTCGAATTCTTTCCGCTATTTCCCGGATATGGTTCCTGTAGTCCCGGCGAATGAGACAGCATGAATGACGCCGAATGCATGCGTAATATCTCATAACACTTAATAAAATCACGCATACCCTTCCAAAGCAAAGAAATTTTTTTTAGTAATTATGAGCTAGCGGGTCTTTATAAAAACAAAAACTGATGAGATTATAAGATGTGTGTAAGAAGAGAGTTGTATAAATCGTTCATCTGCGAATGCTCTTAAGGTGAATGGCAGATCTGGATACAGAGCAGTCGCAGAAGAACAGAGAAAACGAAAGGAAACTTGAAAAAATGAGCGAGTTGTAGGTACTACAATTCCTATTCAATAAGCTGAAATAACCGAATAAAGAAAAGATTACAGTTAATGCTATTTATGCCCAACTAGATTTACAACCACCTCGTAAAAAGTGCTGAAATGAAAAGAACGTGGTTGGCTGTTTAACCGAAGCATGCACCTTCACAGAAGACAATCATGGAAATTATATTGGCAGAAAATACATGAGACGGAAGCGATGCCCCTTCAATTCAGGAGAGTCATCATTTCATTTCATCTCAGTTCAGGAGAGTGTTCCAATGTTGTTTAACGTCAAACAATAACTTAACATTAATAAATGACTCTCGGGTTTCAAGCCGGGTAGGGTTTTGGGTTGCTGAAAAAAATGACGTGGCGATTTAGTGCAAGTCAAGGAAAAATTGGGACTCAAAACACCTGAAGTTTACCGTATCCCATGTCAGTGGGGATATGAACATTCTCCATACCGTAAGAAAGATCCCCCCTTTCTCTTTCGTAGAATTAGTAGAATTGCTTGAAAGTGTTTGAAGATTGTTCCACTGTTGTATGATGTTATTTAACGTCAAACAATAACGTAACATTTATAAATGACTCTCGGGTTTCAGGCCAGGTAAGATTTTGGGTTGTTGAAAAAATCTCGTGGCGATTTAGTGAGAGTCAAGGAAGAATTGGGACTCAAAAAACCTGGAGTTTACCGTATCCATTTCACTGCGGAAAAGTATACATCGGAGAGAGGTCGCACGATAAAGACCCGAATAAAAGAGCACAGGAGGCGTATAAAGGTTGTTCCACCCGGAAAAATCTGCCTTGGCTGAAAATAGCCTATCGGAAGATGACATCATCTCCTTCAATGAGGCTCCACTGATCTACAAAGCAAATGGGTATTGGGATCGTCTCCTTAAAGAGGCCATCAAAATCAGGCTGGAAGATAACACCTTAAATCGGGACTCGGGGTGCATCCTCAGCAGGGAATGGAAACCGTTATTTCGAAATATAACGGAAATAAGGGGACAACAATGCCCAATTGTTCTGAGGATAATGGAGGAGTGTTCCAACGAAACGTCAGCTACGCAAAATCTTACTCAGCTTGAAACCCGAGAGTCATTTATTAATAAAATTCGCCGAGAAAGAACGAAATCCTATAAATAACCTAACATATTCAAGAAGCGTCAATCATTGGCATGAATTTTGTTATAACATTAGGAATCATTAAAACAAATCTTTTACTAACCAGCGTTTTATAGACTTTTATAGACACCAGACTTATCGAATTAGCATTTACTACATTGGATCAACTTTGAGAATGATCGTCGAAAGATTAATTCATTTAAGCTTTTTGGTCAATATTGAACAGTTCAGACCTTTAAAATACCGAATTATGTGTGTACTGCATGCAAAAGCAATTCATAAACCAATTGTCGATAGTATGGTATCTGCAGTGATAAAACAACTATTGTTTGTTGTTTGAAGTAAATAGTTGTTTATCACTGCACACGGGATATGTTTGTATCTCTAACCGAAAAAAGAATTCCAGGGCGTTTCACCGTAATGTATGCGTTGAATTTAATTTTAAACAATAAATCAATCAAAGTCTACGTAGAAGCAAATAATTTTTTATTCATAACCATGTATGGACTTAACCATACATGGTTATGAATTTTTACTTTTACTTTACTTTTATTGATAACCATGTATGGAGCATCCCAATAAATTAAGAGCTATTGGGACTTGAGGTAAACTTGAGGAAAGGAGAGAATAAGATATTAGGAAGAAGAGGATACTGCTTTATACACCCGAGCATTCAAATATGAATTGGGTAAACCGAGGGCGTGATTGAGTTGTATTACACTTACTATTAAATAAGCAGAAAATATCGGAGGGGAAGGGACTAGACATAAACATTGGTTTATGGAATTTATGTTCATTCCACAACGGATGGACTAACGGACTTATAGTATATACTAACGGACAGTAAAAGGAAACGTAATAAAGAACAAAACGCCTGAATGTTCATCTTAAGCACGCACCTTAGTAATAAGCAAGTATTGGAAATTGGACATGGGCTCAAACAGTAAGTGAGAGAAGATTTTAAATGGGGACTCGAGGAGAATCAATGAATCAAACTCGTAGTTAAATAAAAGTTTTGACAACAGCGCAGGAAAGTACGGTCCTACCTAATCTGAAATGCCGCGAGACACGATCTTATCCGGAATCGAAGGAAAATTGAGAGAAAGTGCTACAGAAGACCACCTAGACATGACGAATTACAGAGAGTTACAGTAGACTTTGTGCTTTGCGCTTTGAATTTAAAACGCTTAACCAGAGCTAAGTGTGGCTAAAATTTACTTATGGTAACTAATATCAAGTGTAACATAGAAATAAACTGGAACAGAGGCTAGATTAGAGTAGGCAGGAGAAAAGTAGAAGTTTTCTAATTCACGAAAATTGATATGTAACTATGGGAACGCAGAGCTGGCGAAATTAACATGATCTCCAATACGAATTCTCCAAAAGAGTAATGAAAGACTTCCAATGGCTCAATACTCACAATTGAGCATTCCATTACATTCAACCGGTAGAAGAGAGAAGCTAAGGGCAAATATCACAATTCGAGGAGTTAAATTGGAACAAGTAGAGAACTTCACCTACATGATCAACCCGAATAATGTAAGACGGAAGTTAGATAGAAGCCAAAATAAATAAAGGAGTCAGACAAGGATGCAATCTTTCCCCAGCGTTATTATTCAATATATACCTGGAAGAAGCACTTAGAGACGCAGAGAAAATTGATATCAAGGACATCAAGGTGAATGTCGAAGAATAAAACATTCTCCGTTTTGCTGATAACATCGCAGTTGCAGCAGAGGGTCGAGAGGACTTGCAAAGCATCCCTGACCGCAATGGACCAAGTACTTCAAGAATATAATATGAGCATCAACAAGAAGAAAATTAAAATCCTAGTGTGCGGAAGAGAGAAGCCTAGGGCAAATATCACAATTCGAGGAGTTAAATTGGAACAAGTAGAGAACTTCACCTACCTCGGCCGCACTATAACTTGGGATGGAAGGAGTTTGACGGACATTAGGGGATAGCACAAGCTAAGGAGGTTCATGCAAGGTCCTCAAAGTATACATTTTAACTATACTTTAAGGACATTGGCGTTCATGACAAAGAGACACCTACTGTGCTCAAAGAACCCACGGCTGCAAACAAGGAAGGACAAAAAAAAACTATGGATAAGAGACATGGAATATCGGGAAAGCAGACCAGCGGAGAAGTGAAGTCTCAGAAACATGGTGCTGGAGGAGAATGTTGAAGATTAAATGGACAGATAAAGTGAGGAAATGAGGTGTACAGAAGAGCAAATGAAGAAAGGAAAATATGGAAATCCTTACGGCAAAGAAGAACCAGATGGATTGGACATACCCTGAGGCACAATGAACTAGTAAGAAATATAATAGAAGGGAAAATTAAAGGGAAAGTCCCGCGAGTAAGACCAAGGGACAAGTATATTGGGCAAATAAAGAAGGACGTGAAATAGAAAGCATACCAGAGCGTGAGGGAATTAACGATGAATAGGGAAGAATAGAGGGCTGCAGTAAACCATTCCTAGGATTGAAATTCTGATGATGATGATGGTGATAAATACCCTAAATTTAGGGCGATATAGAAATGGAGATGAATCAGAGATGCCACTGAATACTCAAAGTAACGCCTGGTGAATCAGGAGCACAGTAATTTCTCCCGTATTTGAAGCAATAGAAGTAGTTTGCAACTGCAGAATATTTACATTTTCTTTGAGTGAGGGTTGGGTTTTAAGGAATGATTCTTAAATAATAGGACTTCCTTCTACTTGAATTAAAACCTTTTGACATTACCCTTCATCGAGCCTTGTTCCTATCAGGAATATCTAGACAGAAATAAAACATGCCAGCCCTATGCTCGTGGAAAATATTTGGGCTCTATGCTTTCTATAAGGGAAGATAATAATGAATAAAAATCCTAGACCCGCAGGAATTAAAGTGCGGATTAAATATGACCAAGCAAGAATGTAAAATTTTCTATCTAAAAAAATATCAGAAAATAAAAAGAACCCTTTTAGAATGAAATTTCCTCTAATCTTTTAAAAGGACTCGTGTCGAAGCGTCACCAATCACGTGGGATATAGATATGTCTAATGACCATCAAATCTGATGCGGCAAAACAAACGGTGATGAAGGAAAGCCTAGACTTTATTTAAATGTTTTAATGAATACAACCAAGTGTGCACTGGAAGAGTGGCAATTATTAGTTACCATGGAAATTCAAGCGTTGAAAACGGCCGGTAAGGTCAAATCTAAATTAATGTGGTACTACTTAGCACTAAATCGGTAAATGCATCAAAATATCCTTATGCAGCAGGAAAAATAATTTTTATTCTCTCCCATCGATGTCGCAGTCTAATATTTTTTCTCTCCTAGTGATACTTGTACAAAGGATATCACTCCATTTCTGCTTAATTCCTATCAGTTTCTATTCTGTTTGACTTGTGGAAAATATTCCTCATGGAGATGATTAAATTAACTCCAAAGGGACAACGATCATGGAAACAAAATTCGTGCATGAGAGCCGATCGTGATTGTCAGGTCTATAAAGCTCCGTTCTGTCAATTCAAAGTCGAATAATAGAACCTCGCCTCATCACATACGTCGATTTATATCTAAGTTGAACAGCACTGCAATTTTACCGAAGTACTCGAATCACCAGAAAAATAAATCCTACCTTTGAGTAATAACTAGGAAATTCATTGACCTCGATCGTTATCTAAGAAGACTCTCACGGATTATGACGCAGTAATACGACTCGACCCCAGACTCAATGTCATAAATGACCCTTCATCACTGTTTGAATATCTCAGCACTGATATTCAAACCTTATTGGCACTAGCACTTCGTTCGAAGCATTAAATAATACAACAAAATAGACAATAATAAAAGAAAATTTTCAGCTTACCTTACTTTCTCCGGGTACCGCACTCCAAAGGCTCGTAGGAAAGATTTACGAAATACGCTGCACAACTATCACTTGGTTGAATTTACAACAGGACCACAGATATTTTCCACTGGACTGAAAAATAAATCACGCACAACTTAGTTAATGTGTAATTGAAGGGGAACACACGAACACACAGAAATGATTAATATGAATCCTTTATATGGCATCGAATACGCTGATCGCTATTAACACTGAAATGGGTATTAATTTGTCGGTGCAAGTAAAAATTTAAACATAATCTGTATGTCAAACACAACGATGAACTGGCGGGTCCGAGAGCTCTCCATGTGCAACAGGAATAATGCCGCAACTCCGAGGATAGCTCTTGTTAAATGGGTCGCCAAAGGGAAGCGAAGTTGAAAAGTAGAATGGAATCAATAGGACACTCTCGTATCACGCAGCGAAAATATTGCTGTTCCTTGGTTCCTCAGAAGTAACTGCTTTTTTAATTATATTAGCATTACTTGAAATATGAATTCGCCATAAACTGAATGTTAGAGAGATGGAATACATTACTTGGTGTCGAAGGGACTTCTTTTCATCTCACGTAACTGACTTACGAGACAAAATTAACCTTGAACATTGAATCGAATTAAGAGAAGTATTAAGACTTGTTGAGTTGAGGCTTCTTGCCTAGATTAAATACCGTGACATACAATAATGGACGCTGGTAATGCATCATAAGGCTGCGTTAACGATTGTCCACTCGAATCTTCTATCGTGTAAATAAATACTGTTAGTGGTTGACGTCACTGAGATATATTCAACGTTCTTAATATAGCACTTTATAATGATTCGTGAATATTAACTTAACTAGAACCTACATCGTTGATGAATCAGGGACTATAATGATTAAAGCCACAAAGCATAAAAACACTCATTTCAACAGTCTGTCAGGAATAATTGCCAACGTCGGGCCATCGTTTGGTCAAGTAACAAGTGTAAAATTATAGCTAAGACATTAGTGAACATCGAAAACGTGATCACACATTTACATCGCGAGTGTATTGATAATCTCACTTATTTCGTAAGCGAGGCTGTTATTAAGGTTAACTTAGCAGACGATTTTGTGCTCATATTCCTGAAAGGGGACGACGTAGATACTTCTTTTAATACCGCTAAGCCGATTTCTTAGGATCAATACCATATACAAATAGTCTTTCAATAAATATTTTTAAGCTATTAAGATTATTATAAGCTTTCAAGACAATAGTAACAAGCCCAATATTAAAGAAAAGCATGAATCTAAATGTGAATAAAATTAAGTTTTGAATTGAAACAAAAGTTTTTGATTAAACAAACAGTATCTACTCACCTCTATCCCCGTGACAAGTTCGCGCCAGACTGATGCCAAAAAACCGCGGTTAAGATTGTTAACATTAAGGGGATGCCGGGAGCATCACGTTACGCTAACAACTAGATGACGTCATGAGAATTAAAATATTAGAATAATTGTATTAAGCAAAATCAATTATTAGTTATTTGAAATCCATAGCGTATATTTTTTAAAAATAAATTTACCCGAACATTAAGACAAATGTTAGATTTGTAACGACTTAAAAATATTTCGTCAGTGAACTCCCCCTAGCAACATTGTCTTCCAATCAGATTAACACTGGAACTTGCAGGTATGGCGCGTGAAGTTACACTGGTGAGTAACTGTTAATATTCTGTTTTTTGTGTGCTTGACCGTCACCTTTTAAATGCACTTAGTATCTTTTCAGTATTTCTAATGACTGTAAAATTCACGTAATTAAATGCTAAATTTTTCTTGGGCTGCTTTTAAATAGTTTATTCGTTAGCTTCGTTACCAGTTTGGCGAACTTACGTAGCGTACGCTAGAACTATAACTATGCCACGAGTTTGATAAGACTAAAAAATATGAAAGACATTACATCGTTATTTCCCAGCTTCAAAATTCGACGTGAATACATCGACTGCAACTCTATACGTACTCCGTAACGATAACAACTCGGCAGAAGGTATAAGCAGGACAAAGTTTACCTGAATCGTCGATCTGCTTACGTGTCCCATTCATTGATCTCTCGACAGGTCAGCTTTCTCAGTAGTATCGCCTTATCACTCACGTCCTTCCAGGGTCATGGCAAGATTAAAGATGCAACGACAGGACTGCATTCCATTTCAATTGCCTTGGAACCACCACTGTGCACTTGGCGAAATAAATATCCGCATGCTCACTTTTCACAAAGAGTTCCATATCACTCAATGAATTGTATCGTTGTTGATTGCTCCGAACACAAAACACTATTTTCACGGGGATCAAAGCACTCTTACAATTCCGGAATCGAACTTCTTGACGTTCCAATTCCAACTTGCATACAATTAGCGTTGATTGCTCCGAACAAAAAACATTCATTTTCACAGGGATAAAAGCACTATTAAAACTACGGAACAGAACTGCTTGAAGTTCCAATTTCCACTCGGCGTACAATTTACAATATTCACTCACTTTGAAAACATATTCAGAATCTAAGACATCCGACTCATTACGTGTCAAGTAGTGTCGCTGCAGAAGTATGCGTCGGTCGATTTGATGTTATATTCCTACATTTTAAGCAGTTGAAGTATCCGAGCAGTAGGTATTCACCAATTTCCATGACTGTACACATCAGGAGAAGTACCGAACTTCTACTGAAAGCAAAAACATTCCTTCACTCCCGGGTAGACAGAGTTTCAGGAACAATTCACTACGCCGTCACTCAAGGAAGATCGGTGAAAAGCTTTCTATGGTTACGAAACCGAGTGAAGTATTCTCTGCTCGCCAACCTTTTATTGCCAGGGTCAGAGAGTGTTTGTGTCCACCAGGGCGAAGTATTTCTCTCTTTCGGAGGATTGTACGCTTGGCTTTAGCGATGATCAAATGAGATTCCCTCTGCCTTTTATTTTTCAGACGTCGAACGTGGCGTAGGACTCGCCCTTGTGTAGTAAGACCCGAGTTCGAAGCAGCATGTGGCAGTGAGAAAAAATCTCAGATATTTCCACACATTTTACAGTCAAACGGGAAAATATCGGATAGGTATGTTAGCACGGCCTGCCGTTGTTATGTATGTTCTGATATATTTTTATTTCCTAGATTTTCCCAACTAATAGCTTCATGATTTTGAAGAAATGCTCCTCCACTGTCACGTGAGTGCCTAGCAACGTCTAATATCTCTTCCTTACTCAGATAATGACTGGTTAGCGAATGTCGAAGTGAGTATTAAGTGTGGTATAATGTATTTATTTGTCATCAATAGATCACTCTTTTGACAGGATGGCGCTTAAGATATGGTCAGAGTTGATTAACAAGATGTGCAGTGGGTGAAACAAAGACGTTTGGAGATTTAGTTGGTGTGGTGGCTTTAATTACCGGCCTTAAATACAGAGGGCCCAGGTTGGAATCCCGTCAGTAGCAGTTTTATATGGTATATTTTGGTTGAGAGCACTACGAGTATGGTAACTACTCAATTTTCAAACTATAGCGATAAAAATAAACCTTGTAAATATTTATTTAATGACAGCATACACTCATGAAGTTTGAGAGAGGGATGTGAACAAGGGTCACATATGTTAAAGGTCAATGTAAATTGTGGTGCTAAAGTAACCTATATGCTTACAAATGCATTACTTGGGTAGAGTGCCAAGATCGTGTAGAGTTATTCTTTCCTCTCATGGGCCGTATCTTAGAACTTATTTCACACTGGTTCATTGGCTTTCTGCTCACAGTCAGAAAATCTGTAAAATTCAATTCAAAAGTAAATGGACAATCTTTTCTAAAAATCAGTGTAAATAGATGTACATATTATTTAGGTTAAGTTTCTCTTTCAGACAAACCACATCCGAGTGGTTTGTGTTGACTCTGTCCGCACGTGAGCTGCGGAGATACTAATTCACGTACTCGGTGTGGTACCCTGCCACACACTCTCGCAATAGCTTGCAGGATGTTACGTAGACGTAGTGTTGATGAGCTCTCTTTCGAGTTGCTGAAAAAAAACAGCCTGGAAAAGGGTTTGGACCTGATGAGAGAATGTTCATCAGTCATGATTTTTTATGGAGATGTTAGAAAAAAGGAAACTTTGTTCGGTTATTTGGCCAGGGTACAGCATTCTCCTCATTCAGCTCGGAAGATCGTGTCTAAGTGGAATCTTTCGTTGTGATTACCTTGGTGAGGTGATTGAAAAGAAATTTTCATTAAATTCGACAAGAGGATGAGTATATGCCTCATTACTAAACTCCCACGAGAACATCTTCGATGTGATTTTTTTTGGGGATTTAAGGCTATTGATAACTCATCCTGAGGGCTCTGGTTTGAATTACGGAAGTGGCAGATATATTTTATCGGAGTACTGGCTCCTTCTTAGAAAGGACAGAATATTTTCTGATTTACTTAATGACGATTACCACTTTAGATTTCTCTTACTTCGATAGTGGAGGAGGAGTACTTCAATAGTGGAAATTATGGATATACGAACTGCAAACTAGGGGGTAGCATTCACAGAAAGTGATTGGGAAATATAAAATTCAGATGATATCTATGTGATACTCTTGTGGGATGCTATGTAGAATTTGATGTGAATTCTCTTTTTCCGGGAAAACCCCAAAAGGATGACAATGGCACAGAGGGAAACATGCAAATGTACGGAAGAAATGCTCTTCCACTGACACGTGAGTGCCTAGCAACGTCCAATTTCACTTCATTTCTCATATAATGACTGGTAAGCGAATGTCGAAGTAAGTATCAAGTGTGGTGAAATGTATTTATCTGTACTATAACTATCGTGGTGAACCTTTCTGGTGAAAAAATTAATCCCACTCTTTTTTCCTCAGGATGCGGACCTGTTGTTCCATCGACTTCCGTAATGCATTATGGAGGTACAAAGCTCTTTTTTCTCTAGTCAACCGGATGGATTTCCTATGAACTTATGAACTCAGGGAATTACTTTACGACATCCTTATAGATCTCACCCACAAGGAAGTGTACCCGCCAATATTCAAGTTCACGGAAGCAGTGAAAATCACTAGTATTAGCAGTTTATGCCATATTATCCAAAAATGCCAAGATTTTATTTAAAGTTGGTCAACTTTTTTCTTAATAAAATATAATTTGTAAGCACTTATCATTTAAGTAAAAATGTATAAACATGGTATAAAAACACAGGGTTGCCACGAAAAAATAATTTAATGGTTAATTAAGTAATTTATTAATATTTAATTAATAATTAAGTTACTTCATTTTTAAAGTCGTCCTTGAGACAGTTCAGATAAGGTGATCGACTAAATAATCACTAGGAATGTAAAGGGATAATATTTTGCAATGTTGAAATGAGTAGGTATTGAGAGCACATCAGCATACTTAAAATTTAAACATTTTTACACATGTAGCTTTGTGCCAATAATTAAAATATTTCGATTATTTTGCTGTAAGCATGGCATTTCATTGATTTATTACCTACCCATACCCCAAAATTTAGATAAGAACAAAACATATCAAGATCAAATTTACGACCATTTTTCAAATAGTTATTTGGCAATTTCGGTTGCTTTGACAGGTGTAACTCCGTGGCAACACAAACAAATGTCAGGTGCGATATATGCACATATTTGAACGGTATTTAATCCAAGGCTCCTTGGCAGGAAAGGGTTGAATTCAGTAATAATAGAGCCTAGCAGATGTGACAACCACGTATTAACATGAAGAAGTCCTTTTCTTCCCGTGTTCGACCTTCGGCTTCCAGGAGACTTCTGGCACAAGGAGAAACTTTTTTCCAGAAATACCTCCACAGCTACACATAGCATTTTACCTTCAAAATGTTAGATGAATCATTTATTGGTTGATTTTCGGGTGATTTTACTTTCCATGGCATTTACTTTCAATGGAAAATAGAATGAAACTACTAGAATATTCAATATGAAATTTAAAGGATTTTTTGTTGTAACAGGCTACTTGGCCTATATCTACGTAATACCCTGCAATCCTTCATAAAAGTGTGCGGCAGGGCGTGAATTTTCACCGAAAAGGCATCACATATCATGCATAAAAAGAGACAAGTAATTATGTACTAGTCTAAACTTCACGATTTAAAAAAAAGACCTACTTAAAGCATATGCATTTTCTCACAATATGCAAATACACGATTCAAAGAAAAGACGTTTCCAAAGAATATGCATTTTTTGAACAAAATTAATAGTAAGAGATGGGAATTGCAATTCATTTCTAAGATTCGATTCAAGCCATTTAGTCATGTAAATGTCCTGCTTTGAGTAATAAATCTTATTAAAATAAATGTAACGTAATAAATACTATGAAAATACCGGTTAATATTAATGATCTTTGCACGGAAATTTGTCCCACCTTGTAATGAAAGGTGAGCATTGCAAAATATCTGCATGAGCTACTAAACGTTTGCCATAGGATACCATATGCCACCAAATTTAGGCTGGGTTAAGTGCTTCAAGTTCCAATGTGCCGGTGATGATTGAGGTACAACTAAAGTGTCCGCGTTTTAATGGAAATTATGGGTTTAACCGGCTTATTTGCACAATGGCACATATTGCACTTCTTCATAGAGGGAGATGCATGGGAGACCGCCATGGAGGGAAAATGGATGTCCATGAACTTCAATTGGTCAAGATATTCAATAAAACCTACCTTCAATAATTCAGACCAAAATTCGTAATTTTGTTCTTGACAAACAATAGTTATAACGCGAAATTGGTTCTTGGAAGTTACTCCGAATTTTGACGAAATGAGTTTCTCAGTCAGCTGCCAAACGTTTGACCAATTATGCTATCACGCCGAACCACACAATTTTCTCTAGTCTTCATCTATTATCAGTGATATAACGTTTGGAAATGCTGGTTAAGTTATAATTGAGTGCAATGCCATTTGGGCCGACCTCGCGTTTATTCGCAAAAATAAATAAGTCATTTGCCACTGATAAGCATTCTTTCCAATAACAGGATCCAGTGTGTTTTGCATTCAATTACATTTAAAATTTAATTAAAAAAACTAAAAAGGACATTCAGTTGAAATGAAAATTATTTATATTCCGCAAGATGGAGGTGGTTAATTAATTCCAGAAGCCAAGTCCTTCCAAACATTCCTTGAGCGATTCTTCCACCCACTCTCTGTAGAACCGGCTCTTCTCGAAATGATACGCGATCCACTCACCCCTATCATTCAGCAAATCCCCGATTGGATCCTCTGGATCGCGCCGCACATCGTCACCGAGAGCCAACTCCAACAACTTGGGGAGGTAAGCAGAGGAAATCAAGTGTCCCACACTTTTCATCTCCTCTTAGCTTCCCAAAAAGGACTTGTAGGGAAGGTCTGACACTCGAAGATCGGGTGACATGCAGCCGGCAAGTTCGTTGCGGTAAATTTCCATGAACATCATCACGTTCCGCTCCCTGAATCACTTCCTGACTCCGTCGTGGAGGAAGAATATAACGTCGCATTCGGGTGGAAAGTACTGGACCAGCTGCATGTCGACCAGCATCGCGTCTACAGCTTTCAAGCTCCCGTCCGGACCCTCCTCGTAGGAAAACGTAAGTTGTTCCTCCATGCCAGGGAGACGATCAACTCTTCCTCCACCAACCCTGGGACCGGAGTAGTGTACCCTGGTCTGAAGCTGTCTCGAGTGGGGACGCACCTGGATCATGAAAACGTACACAAGTGTACAAAAAGCGAGAACTACAAGCAAGATATAGAGGATATAGCAATGAAATAATATAGTAATAAATAAATGAAATAATATCGTCGTTAATACGATAATATGTGCAAATATGCGAGTACTGCATTCTTGAGAAATTCTATAAATGAGACTACTCTCAAGGTATAGTCATTTTCACCCCGGACCAACTCAATAGGTGATAAAATAGAAACCTCTATCAGAGAGTGTGTCTTGCCTACGTCCGTGCATTCAAATAAGACCTCCTACAATTACAGCTTATTAAGCAAGAGTGTGCTCTAAAAACCCAAGAAAATTGAAACTTGAATAGAAAAATTGAAAACAAAAAAGAGGTTGGTTTTCCATGTCCGGAATCCTGGAATAAGACCTCCTCCTACTATACCTTTAGAGGCGAGTGTGTGTTACAAGAAATACCACGCCTTGAGCGTGTTTTCACGGGTTCACGCCGTCTTTACCTCTCTATGCGAGGGAAACCACTCCAGAACCTCTATATGTGAGAAACAAGCAAATTGAAAAACCATATAAGTGAAAAAATTACTAGTCCCTTAAACTCTCACGCATCCAGTTTCAACTGAACACGACTGATGAAGAAGAATTGGACCAGTCGGAGGAGCACTTAGCTGCTAAAAAGATCATAGCTTGCGAGAGAATGTTTGGGCATCTCCAGCTTTGTGACTTTTTTCTTGGTACCATGTGTCACTTGAAAACCACAAGGGGCCCCGGAGAAATAAATTGACCTCCATACGCTGATTTTTAATTGTACACGGGTAAGTATTTGATAACCAAAACCTTCACCAACCAGATAGATCTGCCAATGGATCACCACGGCCACCAAAGTTGGATATGAAGAAAATGATGGCATAAGAATTCACCAGAAGACTTTTCACGTTCTGGAAGAGAGGCACGCTAGTCAAATGAACATATTATAGTTGACTAAAATTGTAACAGGTTTTGTAGAGTGAGTTCCGGGATAGGTGAAAACCTTAGGGGGGAAGGGCGCCAGTTAATTGTGAATTTGATTATTAGGTGCTTGACCGTTAGACACAAAAAGACTGAATTGTATGTGAGAAGGGGTTTGAAGGACAAATTAGACAAATGGAGCTCATGGAATGTTTGGATTATCATTTTAGAAGTTTTTTAAATCCCTGGCTGATTCAATTTAAATTCATGGATGCAGGTGCTATTCTGAACTGAAATGAAGGACATTGCTAGTATGATATGGATATAGTTATAGTTTTATGTCTATTTACGTACTTTAAGTAAAGAAGTAAGTACCTACTCAGGGAAAGCAACGATCCACTGTAATTATTATTTGGTTATTCCTACATTCTTGGTTATTGGTGTAGCCTGTAAACAAATCATTTGCCCCTAAATTGAACTCAGGCCCTTCATATACTTATTTTTTTATTAACACGGAACTTTGAGACACCCTCACCAATCGAACAAATCTTACATTACAAGACTTACCATCCTTTATATAGAATCCAGTCACCTTCGTTTAATAATGATGCCTCCTCAGTTCGTTCCGTAGGCTAATTGAATAATTGCTTAATCAATAAAATTCCTTTAGGTTACTGGCTTGTTGAAGCTTAATCTTCAGGAAATCCTTATTTTTAAACAAGTCCTACAAAAGCAACCAAAACTCTAGACCAAGTTTTCCTTATTTACATCATTTCCTTATTTATTTCACCATGATAAAATAGAATCCCTTAAAATCAATTCCTTAGCCTTTTATGATTTACAGGGGTTCTAAGGTCGATGTTTTAAAGTGTAATTCCTGCAGTGACTGGGATTCTCACCTCTCCAACTAACCTTCTCCTATTACTCAATACTTAATATTGTTCATAAGCGATTCCTTGAACTAGCTTTTCATATTTCTCTAGTCACAACAGTAACTTCCGTACAACCACTAAGTCTACTTTTCCTTTCTATTTTACCCTTGCTGCATTAGGTCACCCTGATTCACGTCTTTGGTACCTGGGTAGAGGAAACACCACTCTAGATGGAAGGCTGGCATTCACACCCAAATTTTCTAAAAGTTTCCACAGCTTTACCAAATTTTAAATAAATTTCAAATTTTTTCAGTACTTTCAGAAATTTTTTAAAATATTTCACAGTTTATATGAGGAAACAATAGTAGTTTACAAACCCATACAGCTAGAATCTCTGAAGACTTATTATTTCTTACAATACAAAGTTAAATAATGATACAACATAGACAAAATCCATTCAATTTGCTTTGTCTCTGTGTTTTCAATTTGTCTTAAGACTAGTAAATAATAAAAATTTAATCAAGCCACACTTAATCCACTCAAAGGAGCTTCTGCAATATTCATAAAGTGGAAATAATCATTTTACCAAAAACCCTGCAGTGTTAGAAATATGATGTATATATTTTTCTAAATTGTTGGTGAAAAATCAAACCACCTAATTTAAAAAATTACTAATTATAACTTGTAGTTCTGTACATATAGATACAGGAAGGCTATTTTAACATTTATATAGCAGCTTTCTTCCAATATCTATTGTATGCTACAATTTCTGAAGCATTTGTAAGCGTAGCAGCTACTGTAATTTTATTAGCTTGGTGTTGTTCTCAACTGCTAATTCTGTAAATCACTCAGTGAACCACAATATCAAATATCACCGAAAGAGTCAGAAAAGTCATTACTGCATTTACATAGCAGCCTTTACATTCATGTAACTTGGAATTATTTTTCATATGCTTTACCTGCTTACCCCTCTCTCTCCAAGATATTTCATCACCTTTTTTTGATCAAATCCTTCAGTAAGCCTTTTTAACCTCTTCCTCTGGTACCTCAACACTTAGAATACCATATACTAATTTATATGCATTATATAAATATTTTCACCGTCCATTGTTGGTAATAATCACTGATATGTACATACTGATCACAGATACGTCACATTATAGGTTTTCATAAATACTATGGGATGAAAAGCTGGTTATATCAGCAGCTCTTCACTCATTTTTCATGCTAACAAGGGAGAAAAAAAATTAAAAACCTAAAAAAATTACTATTAAATTTAATGTCATCAATCTTAAATATTTTGTCTAACTTTAAGTGCTTAGTTTAAGGCAGTGTATAACTACTATTTTCAGAGCATAATTAAGCTGTGACTGAGAGCTTCATTTTATGAGTAGATATAGTGCTGCTGCTACATTTATTAAATTAGTAACAAATAGACTATGCATAAAAAACATCAACCATAGCTGATGCTTTTCTTTAAGCACAATCTAAAATGTAGCTAGATACTGCATTAGGTTTCCACCATCAAGCAACAAAATCATACAGAATTTTGTGCTTAACATGAGATTTTCAGGAAATCCTCTTGATAACTAACCTAAAGGACCCCACAATAAGACACTTCGCTGCAAAAGATTCTCTTGGTCCCAACACAAATTTTGTATCCACCACAAAGTATGGTATACAAACACTATGGTATAAACATATGTTATACACAGGTACCTAATACTTCATTTTTAACTAGGTAAAATATGTTGGTTGAAAATAAAAAATTTAATGTTCACATATTTTACTCAGTAAAAGTATTTCATTAAAAATTACACTCCTGAAAGCTTTATTAAATTCATACATTAAAGGGTGCGTATGCTAAGTTAGGTGGTAAGGTCATTAAGTAAAGGTTTCACTCTCTTAGGTAAATAAAACGTATAATATTCTATTCAAAAGTGTTTATTCCTCAGCTTTTTTGTACGGGAGTGGCTTTGGCCTGGCATTTGCCCGAAGTGAAGGGAAACCCGTAAAAACCTCCACAGGCCGCCTTAAATTCACAGATATTACATTACAAGGGTAATTGAGCATATAGTTAAAACTGTTAACGAGAGATCTTCCACCAGGAGGCAGCATGCATTAGGAGGGGCCGCCGAAGGGGCTGGATACCGCAACCTTGGCCCCATAGTCCTACTGCACTTGAGCTACCTCTAATACTTTCTCCCGTTTTACCTTCCTAATTTCATACATTTCTACAAAAAAAACATCTCACATTGCCTTTCATAAGATTTCCCTGAAATATACTTAAGTTAGGCTGATGTCAGCTACACTCTAATTAATTGGCTAAAAATTTGTGTGTTGGTATGGTGTGTATGTAAATCTCATTCAAAACTTTCTCACATTCATCACATCATTCAGACATTCATCATATCATTCACACATTAGTCTACACCAGATTAGTCTACACCCAAGGAGTTACTCAAACATCTACAGATCACTAATACTACTAAATGCTATTAATGCTACTAAAAATAAGCAAGCAACATGCCAACACATTCATACAAATACTCTGTCACACACACATCCACACACCCACAGTGTAATCAGTGTCCTATGCAAATACTCCCTCACTAAATCTCCCCCTTGTCTACCTAAGAAGCTGCTGACTACCTATCTCTCATCTAACCTGAACAACTAATTACTAAATCCTACTGACTACCTACTTCATGTCACTATCTAAACGTTTCTTTTATGCCATGCAGTACTACCTTTAACCTGTCTCTGATAGCAAGTTAGGTGTTGGTGGCAAGTAGGTATTGCCTTATTTAGTAGTTGTGCTGCAGGCTAAACATCACATAAATAAATCTCATTCCAAAAATGCCATGGTAATGAGCACATGACTTCATTGTACACATGTTAAGGTTTGTATGAACAAAACATATTCTACTTAAAATTCTTCTTCATTCTTCATCCTGTACATGCTGCTTTACTTTGATGTGCACCTTCACCATGGATTTCATCCTAAAAGAATTTTGAAACCATAGTCAGTGGTCAGAATAGAAAATCCATTGGCTGGCTATTAATTCAATGAAGTGTATTTTGGAATAATCATCACTGAAAAATTGCTTTTTCAGTTCTCAAATTATAGAACGTCAAGTAGAAGACTCAGCAAATAATGTTTGTGATTGGTAATTCTGCTGACAGCTCATGAATGTAACAAAACCTGTTTGAGTTTTAAACTAAACAATGAAATCATGCAGGAATGAATATTGATTTCACTATGTTTGCCATACATTCTACAGTGTTTACTTATCCATGTCCCAAAGAGTAATTGCTACTGTAAGTAATATTTATATCCAAAATTAGGAAATTTTAATGTAAATAACATAATAAGTAGGGATGGGTCGGTTTGGTCCTTCGGTTCTCGGTTCCACCGGTTCTTGAGTTTAGAACCGGAACCAAGGCCAAAAATAATCGGTACCGAATAATCGGTGCAAAAACCATCTTGAAACCTGCTCACACTGTGAAAGTGGAGGCTTCACATTAAAACCTGGTGAAATAGTGTACTTAGATGCTTCAAATTTGCCGCGAATTATTCTAATACAGACGTTAAAACGACTATATGATTTAATTTAACACATCAAATTCTAGTAAGTGATGAAATACCACCGTAATAAGGATATTCTGACTGATAGGTATATGTTACGTCCACCTGCTTTGGAGGTGCGAGTCCTCATATCATTTTCGTAAAGTATATCATAATATAGTACATATATATAACACAGAAATATAATGAAGTAGGTATTCTTTTTCAAGCAATATGTCTCTGAAAATGATTATTGATCTTCTTATCTTACCACTATGCAATGCAAAGGTAGTGGTAAATTAAGAACCGGAACCAAGAATCGGAACTGAGAACCAAAGTTAAGAACCGAACCGGAACCGGAATCGAAAAAAAGTGGAACCGACCCATCCGTAATTATAAGTGACATTATATATTGGATAAATTTTATAGATATGACTCTTTCCCCAGTGAATTCTTCATTCCATGGCATTGCAGAAATTAGCTGAGTATATAGTTATAACTTCTCTCAAATACAAATTTGAATTTGTTTATTTGGTGGACATTCTATTTTCCATGAGTGCACAACTTTAAATGAAGTTATATTTTACCTTAAATGGTGAGGAATTTAGAGCTCAGTAAATGAGAGGTCTGGTAGATCCAAGTTTGGTCCACTTCCATACCAGAGATAGGGTTGCAGAGGTGTTGTCCGATGGTGTAGTACTTGGACAAAATGTATGATCAACTCATTCATGAGCTGTTCTGCCTCTCTGGAAGCAATGAAATACAAATTTATATGAGGTAGAAGTAATGCATCCACAGGAAGCTCATTTAACAACAATATTTAACAATTAACTATAATGTATTTTAAATGCAGTAAATAAGAGAATTTCTAAAACATAGAACTGAAACTGTAAAATAAAAGAATTACTGGCAACACAATGAAGAAGAAGTTCAATATACTTATTCCATTTTTTTAAATCATCAAATGCAATAAGTAATATTTTATTGATTGAAGATAAGAAATTTAAAATGTAATGCATAACAGAATAATTATGGATTATTCATTCATGAATTGAAATATACATTTATATAAAATTATGAAAATATGAAAGTGTGATGCTATTTCTTTTTTTTTGAACAAATATCTTCCATCTCAATACGCTCCTATATGTTTACTAAGACCTCCCTCTTGAATTATGAAATGCTGAAAATGACCAGTATCCTTCTTACGTGAATGAACTCAACTACTTGGACTATCTAAATATGATAGAAGGTGTGAGGACCTACGTTAGAAAAGTATTTATTGATAGTTCAACCTAATGGTTGGCCCAATTTTCTTCCCCCCTCTTTTTTTAAAAATATGTTTTAAAAAACTTGAGCACCTGGTTGAAGGTGCTTGAGGTCATTTCTTATATTGTACCCCTCTGTGTGATCTTTGCACTCGACTCAACTAGACTGATCACGTCGACAGATAGCCAACAACAACGTGTTACAAATGCGCATGCCCTACTGTACAGTGACTACCTCAAGCAAGACAATGGATTTTACAATTCCAATACGTTTTAGCATTACCCAGATAATTGATGGCTCTAATATCAGTTGAGCACTAAAATTGTTAAAAAGTACTGAATATAAATAATTCATTATTTGCACTGATCACTGTTTATTTCTTTCCCTCATTTGAATACATACTTAAATATAAATTGATCTCTTTAACTTTGGCTTCCAAAAATGGACAGACCAGACGAGCATTTTAAATATTTTTAAAATCTTTTAAGTTATGCATTTCAGGTTTTTTCAAAATAAAAATATTGATGAGAAATAAATACTTCAACCTAGATATGTGCTGTGATCTGCATTAGTTTCCCTTTAGGTGGCTGGGAGGTAATAAAGACGACGACGAAGAGGTAATAACATATCACATATGATATGTTAAGCAAGGCAGGACATTTTTTTCAACACAAATTTAATAGTAGGACTGCTGGAGCTACTCATTAATTGTGATAGTTCATATTAATTTTGCAAGTGGTAAAACTAAAAGTAGTTAGATGGATAATATAATGTAATTTTTAATTTCACAGTTAAGAGTTAGGAATTTAAGTAGCACGCACCATAATTCCTGTTAAATATTTAAAAATAGGAGACAAGATAGTGCAATGCTAATACCTCCAATAATTTCCTTATGCAAATTATCCGATTCCTGAACAAATTATTTTGGGTATGGAAACACGGTATTCATCTGTAAAAACTTAAGTCAACAGTCATGGCAGTTAAGAAATTATACTCTATGAGAAAAAAACAGAAAATTTTATCAAAGAGAGTAAACCCAGAAAGTTTAAATGAAAATTACTTACCATTCACTGTGAGGATGAAGTGAGTGGAAATTCTTCTCATGTTCTCAACTTCTTCTCTTCTTCATGAGAAGATGCCGGCAAAAATAATGGGGCATGACCTGCCTCTTCTCTCTTCTGTTCTTCTCTATTCTTTTCTTCTCTCTTCTGTTCTTCTCTCTTCTGTTCTTCTCTCTTCTGTTCTTCTCTATTCTTTTCTTCTCTCTTCTTTTCTTCTCTCTTCTTTTCTTCTCTTCTTTTCTTCTCTCTTCTGTTCTTCTCTCTTCTGTTCTTTTTTTCTATTCTGCCTGTTTACTGCAAGGTTTACCGCGGTCTCTATAAAAAGTGGAAGGGAATGCAATTAAAAATGTTGGAATATTTAATGTGGTGATAAATTGGCACATCCACTACCATATACACATGTTTAGGAATCAAGTTGGTTCTAATTATGATTTAGACACTTTCACTTAATGCTGCAAATATGTTCACCAGTCCACCTCATAGGAAAAAGATTGAGGCCAATTGGAGTCAAGTACTGTTTTTGCTTAGTTGAGAATAGTTTTTGCATTCATGTAATTTAAAAAATTCATTCACATGCTCAGTAGCAGTATTCTAAAAGTCACCACAATTCCTACTCAAACACAGAAAATAATTTAAGGTAACTAACGGGTCATCAGTCCACAAAATGTCCCAGGTGACAATTGGTATATGAGGCATACATTTTGTCATCAAAAATTCACAAATGAAAAACCACCATTGCAACTGGGAGTTAATTGGACCCTTAATCTTCCTACATTAAACATCATAAACATAACACTAAAAAATATTACATACTGTGAAAACAGATATTATCAAGAAATGATAGATGAAACACAATTATAAAATGTTGTGCAATTGGAGAGCATTTAATGAAGACAAGAGGCTGTATGTATATAATTGAATACTTAACAACAGATAACTGAAAACTTCATTTTATATTTTATGAAATCCGGTTACAATTATAAAATTATTGTTTCCCAGTTAAAAAGAAGATACACTAAATAGAGCCCATCTGCATGAAAACTTAATATTCAGTAATGGAAAAATTATTGTAATTCTAATAAACTTATACCTTAAAATAGATTGATTATAAAACTTGTGAATCAGCATTACTTACAAAGAAGCAATTTATGCTGAGGCAAAGATCAGCTGCACGAAGGCGCTCACACTCAGCTTGGCTCTTTCTGCTGCTCCTATGGAGAGAGCGGATTAGTACAAAAAAATCACACTCCCCCAAAATGTGCGGATAAGCAGGCTACTATGTAAGGCAACAAAGCCAAATGTTACAGGAAGGAAACATGACACAAGGATGGAAATGTGGCATTCCCACCTCGTGGCATGAAACAATTCCTGTAAATGGCAAAGAAGTTACAAGCTTGCAAATCCACAGTGTTATTGAATGTTAGTGCTACTTAACTACTAAGTACTACCTCAACATTTAACTACTACTATGTAACTTCTACATATACAAATCTACTCCTACTGTCTAAATACATCCGCTGAAGAATCCATTCTTCTATCCTGTGAAGAGAGCAGATTAGTACAATGCCCCTCACATATGCCCAATTGGAGCATTGGAGGAAGTGCATACTGAAAATAAAGGCATGAGAATATTAGCCAATACAAATGTACATACCAAATGCATTATTAAATATTATTTAAAATAAAACATTGTACAATATTAAATATTATCCAATACAAATGTACATACCATAATAAATCATGTGGTCAATCATCTTAGTTTAATATTATGTATGTATTTACACTCCTACCTAGTTTTGTAACCATAAAATGGAAGTTTTTTCATATTGTTTGATACCTCTTTGTGTGATGGTATGTACTGTGCACAGCATTTGTTTATGGATACACCTTATATCATAGTGTATCATTCCTACCTGAGGGAGCTCCCTTCATTACAACACTAAAGAGTTCATCAACTCTTTTCAACCTCATGCCTCTAACTGTGCTTTGTTGCACAAGTCAAGACACAGTACCGAAAATAGCAATGCACTATTTTCTTAAAATTACACACCTCAGATAGCATCATGATCATGTGCTTTCCTACCTAGTGTTATGTATACATCACATACATAAATCCTACCTAAAGCATTGCTAAACAAAAACCAAATATTGCAGCGCATATACATATACATAAACATTTACAGAAATAAAAAAATCACTTGTATGATATACCCTGATACCTGTAATAAAAATTGTGGTTAGCAGTCACCTCATTTACCAGATTATTTGTTTTACTTTTAACCTGTCTTCAGGAGCACATTCTTCATTTGGTTTATTTCTTTGGTCCAATAACATCTCCAAGTTATAATTTTGGCTCTGATTATTGTGGTAAGTATCCATTTCCTGTTATCCATTCCTGGGTGCAGGTTTGAGTCCTCACATTCACCTCCTATAAAGTTGTTCCATCACCTTTCCGCAATCTGTAATGAAACAAAACATATAAATACATTAGTAAACCATTGAATTAAATCAGGTTTACGATAATTTTTATCGCTTTATTCATCCCATTTGGAAAATTAGGTTATTACGGAGAGGAAAATATACCTTCTGAATGAAATTATATATTTTAGCATTCTTGTAATATATTACAAGTCTGATTGAAGATCTATGCATAATAAGTGACATTTCTTTATTCTGCATTAAATGGATATTCAATAGCACCTTAGTATTCAACAGCACTTACAATCGATTACTAACTCATGGCATTAGGACCACAATTGTTTTGAGTTGAACAGTAATGTTTGCACGAACCCTGCATCATTAGCATTCATGGCAAGCATTTATTTAGTTTCATGCTCTAAGTCGGGGAAATAATTAAGTAAACATCAGAAAAAGATTTTTCAGTAATAATTCATATTTTATCCCTTGATGGCTTTGTTTACATTAATGTTTATTTTTTCTTGTGGTTTTGAGTGTCTTCTCAATATGGTAAAATTATGCAACTGTGGAAAAACAATGTATATGGTAATTATTAACCTTTCTCAGCACAGTTTTACATGCATATGTTCAATAAAACCTACTGAAAATGTAATTGCAATTGAAACATTGGGAATTATTTTGTTAAAATTATTAGGATGCCTCATTTAACAGTTGAGCCTCATTTGCCTCGTATCTAAAAATGATGCATGGGATATATGGTATCTGAATGGCTCTATCTTCCGACTTCGATGCTCGTTCAAATTTCTACTATGCCGAGCGTCTATGACGCACACAGACACCTTTAAAAGCTCTTATTTTCTTACTAAACTCATTTTACTTGTGGTCGCCGATATCACCTGTTCTCACAATCGGGGGAAAAGGAAAGCAATGCTTAGAATTAAGATGAAGTGGGAAGGAAATTCAGATTGCACTAAAACTCGGAGGGAATAAATGACAATGGGAGGAATTAATTGGTTTCTTGAGAGCAATTCTCCAACTGTACTTGATACCTTGAGTGGCTTGTGTCACAACCCGAGAAATACGGGGTTTAAGGGAAACCCTGTAAAAGGTCTGGGATTAGAAACTGAAGTACGGAAAAAGAAGGAGTAACTAAGGATCCTGCTTTTGCACTCCCTCTGAACATTGACGAAAACGCATAAAATCGAGACGCCCAAACACGAACATGTAGCCGCGAACGACTTACAAAGCACAAAGCCAGGCTCTTGTATTGAATCCATCCTCTGTCGAGCTCAAGACGGACATACGGGATTACTACTCCCCATACTAACTGATAATGTTGCTTTTCACGCAGCAAAACTAAAAAGCCATCAAGTCATCGCAATCATGCATAACGAATCCCTGTATCAATCTATTACGCTTCCGTAGTTCTCTTCGGATTTAACAGTTCTTTTCGACTCGTAACTTAAGGAAATTCTTAACTATATAAAACAGTATCTAACCCAAATTTCTATACGTAATTTCGTTTGATCTATCATTTTTGTTGAAAAATTGATAGGTTGAATTGTATATTCAGGGGAGGTGACCGACAGCTGAGGTCATTTGCGCCATTTAGGATAGGAGGTTAATTGGATAATGTTAGGAACATTCCAGGTATTGGGTGGAGAGAAACCCGGCGTTGGCATTAGCCTACTCTTATCGAAAGGCGCCATGGGGACTACGGCTTAACGTCCCATCCGACGGATGAACTTGAAATGCCCTCCACTAGGCATACAAGTTGGGACCGGTTTTCCATTGAAAAATCTGCCACTGCAGATATGTGCCACACATATGAATAATCGAATGAAAATTTTGAAATTCCTCACATAAGTGGGAAAAGGTCCAAAAAATGCTAAACATGTTCTTTAAATAGTTTAAATACGAAGTAGCCTTAAGGGATTGGATTAATTCACAGGAAAATAAAATGCAACGTATAGGATTAAGAATGCCGTAGCATTGAAATAACGTTACGTTGAAATTACGCATTTCCTATTCAATTAGCAGAAATAACCGAATAAAGAAGGGATTACACTTAATGCTATTTATGCCCAAGGTGGAAGAATCATTCCACTACCAACTAGATTTACAACCGGCTGGAAAAATGTTTTAAAAAAATGAAATGAAAAACAACGCGGTTGGATATTTATTTGAAGCATCCACCTTCACAGAATCAAGTCATGGAAATTATATTGGCAGAAAGAATTGACTTCGACATTGAGTGTCGGTTGAATATTTAAAAAGAACGGTGAAGTGATGCTACTGGGATTATGTCACGAAACTGGCAATATTTAAATTGAACATTTGAAAAAATTCAGTTAATGTTTAATTGATTTTTCGAAGTTTAATTGATTACCGAAAGATGAAATCACTTATGCTCTGTATTCAACATTGACGGCTTAGACCACAGGAGAACGAAAGATGCAAGTGCGCATTAACCAATTTCCGATTGATTTGGTACAGTGCTGTTATTGTTTTTCCATAGCAGATCACGACTCACAACTAAACACTCACTCAACTCAACAACTCACAACGTAATCACAACTTTATACTGATCGCGTTTATCAAATAGGCCCAGGACGTTAATATGTATTTATTTATTTCATCACCAAAAACGGCACAAAGGTTATTAAATTGGAGGACATAATCAAGAAATCAATAAAAGATAATCGCAAAGACAGAAGGCATAAACAGTAATGAGATAATTAGGAGATAAACAGTAACAAAAAAGGGTCTTAGGGATTTAAGAGGGGTGAGTTATACAAGTGGAGTTTCGGGGAGGATTTGAAAACGGAGGCAGGGGAGTAGAGATTCAAGGAAGGATACTTTGAGGCCAAGGAGTTAAACAAGGAGGGGATTCGGTGGAAAATAAAGCTCTGGGAAATGGAAAGACGGAAACGGGAAATGTGAAGCAGACGTAAGGGACGAGTAGGAACATGAAGACGAAAGAGTGTGAGAATTTCATTTGTCCTTAAGAGACCCGCTGCATATTGTACAGGAACATCATATCCGATAGAACACGGCGCTGAATTATGTTTGAAATGCCAAGGGAGGAAAGGATGAAATCACGGGTGGAGATTCTTAAGGTGGGGATTCGATGGTGGGCTATGGCGAGAAAGAAGTTGACTGTGCGGTTGAGCAATCCTAGGGCCGTTGGACAGGCGGTAGACCAAATTGGTGCACAGTGGATGGGGAGAATACAACCGAAAAGAGCCGTAGGATCCTGAACGTCAGTGAGACGGTAAAGCATGCCAACTAAGGCCATCGCCTTCCGAACTATCTTCCTTATGTGGTCATGAAAATTGAGTTTGGTGTCAAGAATTACTCCCAAGTCCAGTGGGAAGTCACAGGAGGGATTAGATTATTAAAGAGAGTGGGCATAGGGTTTGTTTTTTTAATGTAAATGTCATTAGTGCCGATTTTGAGGGGTTGATTCGCAGCTGCCAAGAGCAGCACCATTCCGAAACAAAGTCGATGGCAGATGGAAGGGAGTGAGTCGGCGGGGCGATCCACCTGCTTGTAAATTTTGCAATCGTCCGCGTACAGCAGAATATTGCACCCAAAAGGGATTATACCGTCCACAATGAGAGGGAGAGGGAAGGTTGGAGAGGCGGTGTTGATGTTGGCACAGAAATACTTGTTGTATACATCGAGGCGATCTTCACCTTCTGTCCATTCAGGGAAACAGACTTTCTCCTAGCATTAATAAGGGTCCAAAATCTTTTGGGATTGTCTCGAATTCTTTCCGCTATTTCCCGGATATGGTTCCTGTAGTCCCGGCGAATGAGACAGCATGAATGACGCCGAATGCATGCGTAATATCGCATAACACTTAATAAAATCACGCATACCCTTCCAAAGCAAAGAAATTTTTTTTAGTAATTATGAGCTAGCGGGTCTTTATAAAAACAAAAACCGATGAGATTATAAGATGTGTGTAAGAAGAGAGTTGTATACATCGTTCATCTGCGAATGCTCTTAAGGTGAATGGCAGATCTGGATACAGAGCAGTCGCAGAAGAACAGAGAAAACGAAAGGAAACTTGAAAAAATGAGCAAGTTGTAGGTACTACAATTCCTATTCAATAAGCTGAAATAACCGAATAAAGAAAAGATTACAGTTAATGCTATTTATGCCCAACTAGATTTACAACCACCTCGTAAAAAGTGCTGAAATGAAAAGAACGTGGTTGGCTGTTTAACCGAAGCATGCACCTTCACAGAAGACAATCATGGAAATTATATTGGCAGAAAATACATGAGACGGAAGCGATGCCCCTTCAATTCAGGAGAGTCGTCATTTCATTTCATCTCAGTTCAGGAGAGTGTTCCAATGTTGTTTAACGTCAAACAATAACTTAACATTAATAAATGACTCTCAGGTTTCAAGCCGGGTAGGGTTTTGGGTTGCTGAAAAAAATGACGTGGCGATTTAGTGCAAGTCAAGGAAAAATTGGGACTCAAAACACCAGAAGTTTACCGTATCCCATGTCAGTGGGGATATGAACATTCTCCATACCGTAAGAAAGATCCCCCCTTTCTCTTTCGTAGAATTAGTAGAATTGCTTGAAAGTGTTTGAAGATTGTTCCACTGTTGTATGATGTTATTTAACGTCAAACAATAACGTAACATTTATAAATGACTCTCGGGTTTCAGGCCAGGTAAGATTTTGGGTTGTTGAAAAACTTTCGTGGCGTTTTAGAGCAACTCAAGGAATAATTGTGACTCAAAACACCTGGAGTTTACCGTATCCCATGTCAGTGGGGAAAAGTATACATCGGAGAGACAGGGCGCATGATAGAGACCCGAATAAAAGAGCACAGGAGGCGTATAAAGGTTGCTCCACCCGGAAAAATCTGCCTTGGCTGAACATAGCCTATCGAAAGATCACATCATCTCCTTCGATGATGCTCGACTGGTCTCCAAAGCAAATAGGTATTGGGATCGTCTCCTTAAAGAGGCCATCGAAATCAGGCTGGAAGATAACACCTTAAATCGGGACTCTGTGTGCATCCTCAGCAGGGAATGGAAACCGTTATTTCGAAAAACAACGGAAATAAGGGGACAACAATGCCCCCAGGATTAGACGGCTACATAAGCGCAGGCCCTGCAAGCTTAATTGCTCTGAGGATGATGGAGGAGTGTTCCATCGAAACGTCGGCAACCCAAAATGTTAGTCGACTTGAAACCCGAGAGTCATTTATTTATAAAATTCGCCGAGTAAGAACGAAATCCTATAAATAACGTAATTGATTCAAGAAGCGTCAATCATTGGCATGAATTGAATTATAACATTAGGGATTATTACCTAAAACAAATCTTTTAATAACAAGAGTTTTATAGACACCAGACTTATCGAATATCGAATTAGCATTTACTACATTGGATCAACTTTTAGAATGATCGTCGAAAGATTCATTCACTTCAGCATTTTGGTCAATATTGAACAGTTCAGACCTTTAAAATACCCAATGATGTGTGTAGTGTATATAAATGCAACATAAATTCATAAACCAACTGTCGATAGTATGGTTTCTGCAGTGATAAAACAATTATTGTTTATTGTTTGCAGTAAATAGTTGTTTATCACTGCAGATCATATGTTTGTATCTATCACAAAAAAAAGAACTCCAGGGCGTTTCACCGTAATGTACGCGTTGAAACTATAATTTTATACAATAAATTTATCAAAGCCTACGTAGAAGCAGATAATACTTTATTCATGACCATGAGTAATTAAGAGCTATTGGGACATGAAGTAAACTTGAGTAAAGGAGAGAATAATATATTAGGAAGAAGAGAATACTGCTTTGTATACCAGAGCATTCAAATATGAATTGGGTAAACCGAGGTTGTGATCGAGTTATATTACACTTACTATTAAATAAGCAGAAACTATCGTAATGGAAGGGACTAGACATAAACATTGGTTTATGGAATGTATGTTCATTCCACTACTAACGGACTTATTGTATATACTAACGGACAGTAAAAGGAAACGTAATGAAAAGCAACATTGGCTGAATGTTCATCTTAAGCACACACCTTAGTAATAAGCAAGTATTGGAAATTGGATATGGGCTCAAAAAATAAGTGAAAGAATATTTCAAATGGGGACTCGAGGAGACTCAATGAATCAAACTCGTAGTTAAATAAAAGTTTTAAGAACAGCGCAGGAAAGAACGGTCCTACCTAATATGAAATGCGGCGAGACAAGATCTTATCCGGAATCGAAGGAAATTTGAGAGAAAGTGCTACAGAAGACTACCTAGACATCACGAATTACAGAGAGTTACAGTAGACTTAGTGCATTGCACTTTAGATTTAAAACGCCTAAGTACAGCTAAGTGTGGCTAAAATTTACTTATGATAAATAATATCATGCGTAACATACAAATAAACTGGAAAAGAGGGTAGATTAGAGCAAGCAGGAGAAAAGTAGAGGATTTATAATTCGCGAACATTGAATTAGAACGATCTCCACGATACGAATTCTCCAAAAGAGTAATGAGAGACTTCCAATGGCTGCATGAGTCATCGCCTCCGCCACGCTACTCACAATTGAGCATTCCATTACATTCAATGATGACATGATCCATCCGAATGAAAGACGGTAATAAGCTAAAAGCCAAAATAAATAAAGGAGTCAGACAAGGATGCTATCTCTCCCCAGCGTTATTCAATATATATCTGGAATAAGCAATTAGAGACGCAAGGAAAATTGGCATCAAGGGCATTAAGGTGGATGGCGAAGAAATAAACATGCTAAGGTTTGCTGATGACATCGCAGTTGCAGCAGAGAGTCGATAGGACTTGCAAGCATCCCTCACCACAATGGACTAAATACTTCAAGAATATAATATGAGCATCAACAAGAAGAAAATTAAAATCCTAGTGTGCGGAAGAGAGAAGACTAGGGAAAATATCACAAGTCGAGGAGTTAAATTGGAACAAGTAGAGAACTTCACCTACCTCGGCAGCAATATAACTTGGGAAGGAAGGAGCTCGACGGACATTAAGGGATAGCACAAGCTAAGGAGGGGTTCATATAAGGTCCTTAAAGTTTATATTTTAAGTATACTTTAAGGACCCTGGCGTTCATGAAGAAGAGACAACTACGGTGCTCAAAGAACCTACGGCTGCAAAAAAGGAAGGACTTCATTAAAACACTCGTATGGAGCGTGACACTCTATGGATCAGAGACATGGAATATCGGGAAAGCAGACCAGCGAAGAATTGAAGTCTTAGAAACATGGTGCTGGAGGAGAATGTTGAAGATTAAATGGACAAATAAAGCGAGGAAAGAAGAGGTGTACAGAAGAGCATATTAAGAAAGGAAAATATGAAAAACCCCCACGACAAAGAAGAACCAGACGGATTGGACATACCTCGAGGCACAATGAATTAGTTAGAAATATAATAGAAGGGAAAATTGAAGGGAAGGTCCCGCGAGGAAGACCAAGGAACAAGTATATAGGGCAAATAAAGTAGGACCTGAAAGAGAACGCATACCAGTGCGTGAGGGAATTGACGATGAATAGGGCAGAATGGAGGGCTGCAGTAAACCATTCCTAGGATTGAAATACTGATTATGATGATAAATGCCCATATTTAGCGTGATATAGAAATGGAGATGAACCAGAAAAGCCACTGTATACTCAAAGTAACGCCTGGTGATTCAGAAGCACAGTAATTTCTCTCGCATTTGAAACACTGAATAGCAGTTTGCAACTGCAAAATATTTTCATTTTTCCTTTGCTGTGGGTAGGTTTTTAAAGAATGATTCGTGGATAATAAGGGTTATTTCTACTTGAATTAAAACATTTTGATATAACCTTTCAACAAGCCTAGTTCCTGTTTAGAATGTCATATCTAGACAGAAATAAAACAGGCCTGCCCCATGCTCGTGGATAAAATTTCCGTTCTATGCTAACTATAATGGAAGATTGACTCCTAGATAATAATGAATAAAAATCCTAGACACCCTGAAGTTGAGGTGGGGAATAGATATGACTAAACATATGTAATAGTTTCAATCTTAAAAGATCGTCAGAAAAGAAAAGGAACCCTATTAGAAGTAAATTTCCTCTAATCTTTTAAAAGGGTTGTGTCGAAGCGTCACCAATAACGTATGAGTATAATGACCATCAAATCTTAGGCGGTGAAATAAACGGTGATGAAGGAAAGCCTACACTTTATTTAAATATTTTAATCAATATATTATATTTGCACCTAAAGAGAGGCAATTATTAATTACATATGAAATTTAAGCGTTGAGAAAGGCTTGGAAGGTCTAATCTAAATTAATGCCATACTACTTAGTTGGCAATAAATCGGTAAATGCATCAGTTTATCCTAACGCAGCAGAAAAAATAACTTTTATTTCCTTGATTTCGTTGTGGCAGTTCATTATTTATTTTTCTCCAAGTGATATTTGTACGAAGGATATCACTCCATTTCTGCTTAATTTCTGCTTTCTACCAATTTCTATTCTGTTTGACTTGTGGAATATATTGCTCATGGAGATGATGAAATTAACTCCAAAGGAATAACGATCATGGAAACAAAATTTTAATTCGTGCATGATAGCCGATCGTTATTGTCAGGTCTCTAAAGCTGCGTCCTGTCAATCCAAAGTCGAGCACTAGAACCTCGCCTTATCACATACGTCGATTTATATCCAAGTTGAACAGCACTGCAATATTACCGAAGTACTCGAAGCACCAGAAAAAGAAAAATTAATCCTACCTTTGAGTAATAACTAGGAAATTCATTGACCTCGATCTTTATCTAAGAAGACTCTCACGGATAATGACGCAGTAACACGACTCGACCCCTAGACTCAATGTCATAAATCACCCTTCATCACTGTTTCAATATCTCAGCACAGATATTCAAACCTTATTGGCCCTAGCATTTCGTTCGAAGCATTAAATAATACATCAAGATTGCCGATAAAAAAAGAAATTTTTTCAACTTACCGTACTTCCTCCGGGAACTCACTCCAAAGGCTCGTAGGAAAGATTTCCGAAATACACTGCACAACAATCACTTGGTTGAATTTACAACAGGACCACAGATACCACCCACTGGACTGAAAAATAAATTACGAACAACTATTTTAATTTGTAATTGAATGGGAACACACGAACACACACAAATGATTAATATGAATCATTATGGCACGTATATATGGCATCGAATACGCTGATCGCTCTGAACTTTGAAATGGGTATTATTTTGTCGGTGCAAGTAAAAATTTAAGCATAATCTGTATGTCAAACACAACGATGAACTGGCGGGTCCGAGAGCTCTCCCTGTGCAACCGGAATAATGTCATCCTCGGAGGATAGCTCTTGTTAAATGGGTCGCCGAAAGGGAAGCGAAGTTGAAAAGTAGAATGGAATCAAATGAGGCTCTCGTATCACAGCAAATAAATATTCGTATCTCGTATCGTAGCAAAAATATTGCCGTTCCTTGGTTTCCCAGAAGTAACTGCTTTTTTAATTACATTAGCGGTACTTGAATTATGAATTAGCCATTACCTTAATGTAAGAGAAAGGGAATACACTTCTTGGTGTCGAAGGCATTTCTTTTCGTCTCTCGTAACTGAATTACGAGACAAAATTAACCTTGAACATTGAATCGAATTAAGAGAAGTATTAAGACTTGTTGAGTTGAGGCTTCTTGCCTAGATTAAATAGGGCAACATACAGTAATGGACGCTGGTAAGGCTGCGTTGACGATTGTCCACTCGAATCTTCTATCGTGTAAATAAATACCATTAGTGGTAGACGTCACTGTGATATATTCACCGGTCTTAATATAGCACAATTTAAAATGATTCGTGAATATTAGCATAACTAGACCTCAAATATTTGACGAACCAGGGACTATAATCATTACTGTCACAAAGCATAAACACACGCACCTCAACAGTCTGTCAGGAAAAATTGCCGCCTTAGGGCCTTCGTTTGGCCAAATAACATTTGTAAAATTCCAGCTAAGACATTAGTGAACACCAAACATGTGATCACCCATTTACATTGCGAGTGTATTGATAATCTCACTTATTTCGTAAGCGAGGCCGTTATTAAGGTTAACTTAGCAGATGATTTGGTGCTCATATTCCTGAAAGGGGACGACGTAGATACTTCACACTTCTTTTAATTTCGCTACGCCGATTTCTTAGGATCAATACCATATACAAATAGTCTTTCAATAAACATTTTTAAGCTATTAAGATTATTATAAGCTTTCATGACAATAGTAACAAGCCCAGTATTAAAGAAAAGCATGAACCTAAATGTGAATAAATTTAAGTTTTGAATTGAAACAAAAAGCTTTCGATTAAACAAACAGCAACTACTCACCTCTATCCCCGTGACAAGTTCGCGCCAGACTGATGCCAAAAAACCGCGGTTAAGATTGTTAACATTAAGGGGATGCCGGGAGCATCACGTGACGCTAACAACTAGATGACGTCATGAGAATTAAAATATTAGAATAATTGTATTAAGCAAAATCAATTATTAGTTATTTGAAATCCATAGCGTATATTTTTTTAAAATAAATTTACCCGAACATTAAGACAAATGTTAGATTTGTAACGACTTAAAAATATTTCGTCAGTGAACTCCCCCTAGCAACATTGTCTTCCAATCAGATTAACACTGGAACTTGCAGGTATGGCGCGTGAAGTTACACTGGTGAGTAACTGTTAATATTCTGTTTTTTGTGTGCTTGACCGTCACCTTTTAAATGCACTTAGTATCTTTTCAGTATTTCTAATGACTGTAAAATTCACGTAATTAAATGCTAAATTTTTCTTGGGCTGCTTTTAAATAGTTTATTATTTAGCTTCGTTACCAGTTTGGCGAACTTACGTAGCGCACGCTAGGACTATAACTATGCCACGAGTTTGATAAGACTAAAAAATACGAAAGACATTACATCGTTATTTCCCAGCTTCAAAATTCGACGTGAATACATCGACTGCAACTCTATACGTACTCCGTAACGATAACAACTCGGCAGAAGGTATAAGCAGGACAAAGTTTACCTGAATCGTCGATCTGCTTACTTGTCCCATTCATTGATCTCTCGACAGGTCAGCTTTCTCAGTAGTATCGCCTTATCACTCACGTCCTTCCAGGGTCATGGCAAGATTAAAGATGCAACGACAGGACTGCATTCCATTTCAATTGCCTTGGAACCACCACTGTGCACTTGGCGAAATAAATATCCGCATGCTCACTTTTCACAAAGAGTTCCATATCACTCAATGAATTGTATCGTTGTTGATTGCTCCGAACACAAAACACTATTTTCACGGGGATCAAAGCACTCTTACAATTCCGGAATCGAACTTCTTGACGTTCCAATTCCAACTTGCATACAATTAGCGTTGATTGCTCCGAACAAAAAACATTCATTTTCACAGGGATAAAAGCACTATTAAAACTACGGAACAGAACTGCTTGAAGTTCCAATTTCCACTCGGCGTACAATTTACAATATTCACTCACTTTGAAAACATATTCAGAATCTAAGACATCCGACTCATTACGTGTCAAGTAGTGTCGCTGCAGAAGTATGCGTCGGTCGATTTGATGTTATATTCCTACATTTTAAGCAGTTGAAGTATCCGAGCAGTAGGTATTCACCAATTTCCATGACTGTACACATCAGGAGAAGTACCGAACTTCTACTGAAAGCAAAAACATTCCTTCACTCCCGGGTAGACAGAGTTTCAGGAACAATTCACTACGCCGTCACTCAAGGAAGATCGGTGAAAAGCTTTCTATGGTTACGAAACCGAGTGAAGTATTCTCTGCTCGCCAACCTTTTATTGCCAGGGTCAGAGAGTGTTTGTGTCCACCAGGGCGAAGTATTTCTCTCTTTCGGAGGATTGTACGCTTGGCTTTAGCGATGATCAAATGAGATTCCCTCTGCCTTTTATTTTTCAGACGTCGAACGTGGCGTAGGACTCGCCCTTGTGTAGTAAGACCCGAGTTCGAAGCAGCATGTGGCAGTGAGAAAAAATCTCAGATATTTCCACACATTTTACAGTCAAACGGGAAAATATCGGATAGGTATGTTAGCACGGCCTGCCGTTGTTATGTATGTTCTGATATATTTTTATTTCCTAGATTTTCCCAACTAATAGCTTCATGATTTTGAAGAAATGCTCCTCCACTGTCACGTGAGTGCCTAGCAACGTCTAATATCTCTTCCTTACTCAGATAATGACTGGTTAGCGAATGTCGAAGTGAGTATTAAGTGTGGTATAATGTATTTATTTGTCATCAATAGATCACTCTTTTGACAGGATGGCGCTTAAGATATGGTCAGAGTTGATTAACAAGATGTGCAGTGGGTGAAACAAAGACGTTTGGAGATTTAGTTGGTGTGGTGGCTTTAATTACCGGCCTTAAATACAGAGGGCCCAGGTTGGAATCCCGTCAGTAGCAGTTTTATATGGTATATTTTGGTTGAGAGCACTACGAGTATGGTAACTACTCAATTTTCAAACTATAGCGATAAAAATAAACCTTGTAAATATTTATTTAATGACAGCATACACTCATGAAGTTTGAGAGAGGGATGTGAACAAGGGTCACATATGTTAAAGGTCAATGTAAATTGTGGTGCTAAAGTAACCTATATGCTTACAAATGCATTACTTGGGTAGAGTGCCAAGATCGTGTAGAGTTATTCTTTCCTCTCATGGGCCGTATCTTAGAACTTATTTCACACTGGTTCATTGGCTTTCTGCTCACAGTCAGAAAATCTGTAAAATTCAATTCAAAAGTAAATGGACAATCTTTTCTAAAAATCAGTGTAAATAGATGTACATATTATTTAGGTTAAGTTTCTCTTTCAGACAAACCACATCCGAGTGGTTTGTGTTGACTCTGTCCGCACGTGAGCTGCGGAGATACTAATTCACGTACTCGGTGTGGTACCCTGCCACACACTCTCGCAATAGCTTGCAGGATGTTACGTAGACGTAGTGTTGATGAGCTCTCTTTCGAGTTGCTGAAAAAAAACAGCCTGGAAAAGGGTTTGGACCTGATGAGAGAATGTTCATCAGTCATGATTTTTTATGGAGATGTTAGAAAAAAGGAAACTTTGTTCGGTTATTTGGCCAGGGTACAGCATTCTCCTCATTCAGCTCGGAAGATCGTGTCTAAGTGGAATCTTTCGTTGTGATTACCTTGGTGAGGTGATTGAAAAGAAATTGTCATTAAATTCGACAAGAGGATGAGTATATGCCTCATTACTAAACTCCCACGAGAACATCTTCGATGTGATTTTTTTTGGGGATTTAAGGCTATTGATAACTCATCCTGAGGGCTCTGGTTTGAATTACGGAAGTGGCAGATATATTTTATCGGAGTACTGGCTCCTTCTTAGAAAGGTCAGAATATTTTCTGATTTACTTAATGACGATTACCACTTTAGATTTCTCTTACTTCGATAGTGGAGGAGGAGTACTTCAATAGTGGAAATTATGGATATACGAACTGCAAACTAGGGGGTAGCATTCACAGAAAGTGATTGGGAAATATAAAATTCAGATGATATCTATGTGATACTCTTGTGGGATGCTATGTAGAATTTGATGTGAATTCTCTTTTTCCGGGAAAACCCCAAAAGGATGACAATGGCACAGAGGGAAACATGCAAATGTACGGAAGAAATGCTCTTCCACTGACACGTGAGTGCCTAGCAACGTCCAATTTCACTTCATTTCTCATATAATGACTGGTAAGCGAATGTCGAAGTAAGTATCAAGTGTGGTGAAATGTATTTATCTGTACTATAACTATCGTGGTGAACCTTTCTGGTGAAAAAATTAATCCCACTCTTTTTTCCTCAGGATGCGGACCTGTTGTTCCATCGACTTCCGTAATGCATTATGGAGGTACAAAGCTCTTTTTTCTCTAGTCAACCGGATGGATTTCCTATGAACTTATGAACTCAGGGAATTACTTTACGACATCCTTATAGATCTCACCCACAAGGAAGTGTACCCGCCAATATTCAAGTTCACGGAAGCAGTGAAAATCACTAGTATTAGCAGTTTATGCCATATTATCCAAAAATGCCAAGATTTTATTTAAAGTTGGTCAACTTTTTTCTTAATAAAATATAATTTGTAAGCACTTATCATTTAAGTAAAAATGTATAAACATGGTATAAAAACACAGGGTTGCCACGAAAAAATAATTTAATGGTTAATTAAGTAATTTATTAATATTTAATTAATAATTAAGTTACTTCATTTTTAAAGTCGTCCTTGAGACAGTTCAGATAAGGTGATCGACTAAATAATCACTAGGAATGTAAAGGGATAATATTTTGCAATGTTGAAATGAGTAGGTATTGAGAGCACATCAGCATACTTAAAATTTAAACATTTTTACACATGTAGCTTTGTGCCAATAATTAAAATATTTCGATTATTTTGCTGTAAGCATGGCATTTCATTGATTTATTACCTACCCATACCCCAAAATTTAGATAAGAACAAAACATATCAAGATCAAATTTACGACCATTTTTCAAATAGTTATTTGGCAATTTCGGTTGCTTTGACAGGTGTAACTCCGTGGCAACACAAACAAATGTCAGGTGCGATATATGCACATATTTGAACGGTATTTAATCCAAGGCTCCTTGGCAGGAAAGGGTTGAATTCAGTAATAATAGAGCCTAGCAGATGTGACAACCACGTATTAACATGAAGAAGTCCTTTTCTTCCCGTGTTCGACCTTCGGCTTCCAGGAGACTTCTGGCACAAGGAGAAACTTTTTTCCAGAAATACCTCCACAGCTACACATAGCATTTTACCTTCAAAATGTTAGATGAATCATTTATTGGTTGATTTTCGGGTGATTTTACTTTCCATGGCATTTACTTTCAATGGAAAATAGAATGAAACTACTAGAATATTCAATATGAAATTTAAAGGATTTTTTGTTGTAACAGGCTACTTGGCCTATATCTACGTAATACCCTGCAATCCTTCATAAAAGTGTGCGGCAGGGCGTGAATTTTCACCGAAAAGGCATCACATATCATGCATAAAAAGAGACAAGTAATTATGTACTAGTCTAAACTTCACGATTTAAAAAAAAGACCTACTTAAAGCATATGCATTTTCTCACAATATGCAAATACACGATTCAAAGAAAAGACGTTTCCAAAGAATATGCATTTTTTGAACAAAATTAATAGTAAGAGATGGGAATTGCAATTCATTTCTAAGATTCGATTCAAGCCATTTAGTCATGTAAATGTCCTGCTTTGAGTAATAAATCTTATTAAAATAAATGTAACGTAATAAATACTATGAAAATACCGGTTAATATTAATGATCTTTGCACGGAAATTTGTCCCATCTTGTAATGAAAGGTGAGCATTGCAAAATATCTGCATGAGCTACTAAACGTTTGCCATAGGATACCATATGCCACCAAATTTAGGCTGGGTTAAGTGCTTCAAGTTCCAATGTGCCGGTGATGATTGAGGTACAACTAAAGTGTCCGCGTTTTAATGGAAATTATGGGTTTAACCGGCTTATTTGCACAATGGCACATATTGCACTTCTTCATAGAGGGAGATGCATGGGAGACCGCCATGGAGGGAAAATGGATGTCCATGAACTTCAATTGGTCAAGATATTCAATAAAACCTACCTTCAATAATTCAGACCAAAATTCGTAATTTTGTTCTTGACAAACAATAGTTATAACGCGAAATTGGTTCTTGGAAGTTACTCCGAATTTTGACGAAATGAGTTTCTCAGTCAGCTGCCAAACGTTTGACCAATTATGCTATCACGCCGAACCACACAATTTTCTCTAGTCTTCATCTATTATCAGTGATATAACGTTTGGAAATGCTGGTTAAGTTATAATTGAGTGCAATGCCATTTGGGCCGACCTCGCGTTTATTCGCAAAAATAAATAAGTCATTTGCCACTGATAAGCATTCTTTCCAATAACAGGATCCAGTGTGTTTTGCATTCAATTACATTTAAAATTTAATTAAAAAAACTAAAAAGGACATTCAGTTGAAATGAAAATTATTTATATTCCGCAAGATGGAGGTGGTTAATTAATTCCAGAAGCCAAGTCCTTCCAAACATTCCTTGAGCGATTCTTCCACCCACTCTCTGTAGAACCGGCTCTTCTCGAAATGATACGCGATCCACTCACCCCTATCATTCAGCAAATCCCCGATTGGATCCTCTGGATCGCGCCGCACATCGTCACCGAGAGCCAACTCCAACAACTTGGGGAGGTAAGCAGAGGAAATCAAGTGTCCCACACTTTTCATCTCCTCTTAGCTTCCCAAAAAGGACTTGTAGGGAAGGTCTGACACTCGAAGATCGGGTGACATGCAGCCGGCAAGTTCGTTGCGGTAAATTTCCATGAACATCATCACGTTCCGCTCCCTGAATCACTTCCTGACTCCGTCGTGGAGGAAGAATATAACGTCGCATTCGGGTGGAAAGTACTGGACCAGCTGCATGTCGACCAGCATCGCGTCTACAGCTTTCAAGCTCCCGTCCGGACCCTCCTCGTAGGAAAACGTAAGTTGTTCCTCCATGCCAGGGAGACGATCAACTCTTCCTCCACCAACCCTGGGACCGGAGTAGTGTACCCTGGTCTGAAGCTGTCTCGAGTGGGGACGCACCTGGATCATGAAAACGTACACAAGTGTACAAAAAGCGAGAACTACAAGCAAGATATAGAGGATATAGCAATGAAATAATATAGTAATAAATAAATGAAATAATATCGTCGTTAATACGATAATATGTGCAAATATGCGAGTACTGCATTCTTGAGAAATTCTATAAATGAGACTACTCTCAAGGTATAGTCATTTTCACCCCGGACCAACTCAATAGGTGATAAAATAGAAACCTCTATCAGAGAGTGTGTCTTGCCTACGTCCGTGCATTCAAATAAGACCTCCTACAATTACAGCTTATTAAGCAAGAGTGTGCTCTAAAAACCCAAGAAAATTGAAACTTGAATAGAAAAATTGAAAACAAAAAAGAGGGTGGTTTTCCATGTCCGGAATCCTGGAATAAGACCTCCTCCTACTATACCTTTAGAGGCGAGTGTGTGTTACAAGAAATACAACGCCTTGAGCGTGTTTTCACGGGTTCACGCCGTCTTTACCTCTCTATGCGTGGGAAACCACTCCAGAACCTCTATATGTGAGAAACAAGCAAATTGAAAAACCATATAAGTGAAAAAATTACTAGTCCCTTAAACTCTCACGCATCCAGTTTCAACTGAACACGACTGATGAAGAAGAATTGGACCAGTCGGAGGAGCACTTAGCTGCTAAAAAGATCATAGCTTGCGAGAGAATGTTTGGGCATCTCCAGCTTTGTGACTTTTTTCTTGGTACCATGTGTCACTTGAAAACCACAAGGGGCCCCGGAGAAATAAATTGACCTCCATACGCTGATTTTTAATTGTACACGGGTAAGTATTTGATAACCAAAACCTTCACCAACCAGATAGATCTGCCAATGGATCACCACGGCCACCAAAGTTGGATATGAAGAAAATGATGGCATAAGAATTCACCAGAAGACTTTTCACGTTCTGGAAGAGAGGCACGCTAGTCAAATGAACATATTATAGTTGACTAAAATTGTAACAGGTTTTGTAGAGTGAGTTCCGGGATAGGTGAAAACCTTAGGGGGGAAGGGCGCCAGTTAATTGTGAATTTGATTATTAGGTGCTTGACCGTTAGACACAAAAAGACTGAATTGTACGTGAGAAGGGGTTGGAAGGACAAATTAGACAAATGGAGCTCATGGAATGTTTGGATTATCATTTTAGAAGTTTTTTAAATCCCTGGCTGATTCAATTTAAATTCATGGATGCAGGTGCTATTCTGAACTGAAATGAAGGACATTGCTAGTATGATATGGATATAGTTATAGTTTTATGTCTATTTACGTACTTTAAGTAAAGAAGTAAGTACCTACTCAGGGAAAGCAACGATCCACTGTAATTATTATTTGGTTATTCCTACATTCTTGGTTATTGGTGTAGCCTGTAAACAAATCATTTGCCCCTAAATTGAACTCAGGCCCTTCATATACTTATTTTTTTATTAACACGGAACTTTGAGACACCCTCACCAATCGAACAAATCTTACATTACAAGACTTACCATCCTTTATATAGAATCCAGTCACCTTCGTTTAATAATGATGCCTCCTCAGTTCGTTCCGTAGGCTAATTGAATAATTGCTTAATCAATAAAATTCCTTTAGGTTACTGGCTTGTTGAAGCTTAATCTTCAGGAAATCCTTATTTTTAAACAAGTCCTACAAAAGCAACCAAAACTCTAGACCAAGTTTTCCTTATTTACATCATTTCCTTATTTATTTCACCATGATAAAATAGAATCCCTTAAAATCAATTCCTTAGCCTTTTATGATTTACAGGGGTTCTAAGGTCGATGTTTTAAAGTGTAATTCCTGCAGTGACTGGGATTCTCACCTCTCCAACTAACCTTCTCCTATTACTCAATACTTAATATTGTTCATAAGCGATTCCTTGAACTAGCTTTTCATATTTCTCTAGTCACAACAGTAACTTCCGTACAACCACTAAGTCTACTTTTCCTTTCTATTTTACCCTTGCTGCATTAGGTCACCCTGATTCACGTCTTTGGTACCTGGGTAGAGGAAACACCACTCTAGATGGAAGGCTGGCATTCACACCCAAATTTTCTAAAAGTTTCCACAGCTTTACCAAATTTTAAATAAATTTCAAATTTTTTCAGTACTTTCAGAAATTTTTAAAAATATTTCACAGTTTATATGAGGAAACAATAGTAGTTTACAAACCCATACAGCTAGAATCTCTGAAGACTTATTATTTCTTACAATACAAAGTTAAATAATGATACAACATAGACAAAATCCATTCAATTTGCTTTGTCTCTGTGTTTTCAATTTGTCTTAAGACTAGTAAATAATAAAAATTTAATCAAGCCACACTTAATCCACTCAAAGGAGCTTCTGCAATATTCATAAAGTGGAAATAATCATTTTACCAAAAACCCTGCAGTGTTAGAAATATGATGTATATATTTTTCTAAATTGTTGGTGAAAAATCAAACCACCTAATTTAAAAAATTACTAATTATAACTTGTAGTTCTGTACATATAGATACAGGAAGGCTATTTTAACATTTATATAGCAGCTTTCTTCCAATATCTATTGTATGCTACAATTTCTGAAGCATTTGTAAGCGTAGCAGCTACTGTAATTTTATTAGCTTGGTGTTGTTCTCAACTGCTAATTCTGTAAATCACTCAGTGAACCACAATATCAAATATCACCGAAAGAGTCAGAAAAGTCATTACTGCATTTACATAGCAGCCTTTACATTCATGTAACTTGGAATTATTTTTCATATGCTTTACCTGCTTACCCCTCTCTCTCCAAGATATTTCATCACCTTTTTTTGATCAAATCCTTCAGTAAGCCTTTTTAACCTCTTCCTCTAGTACCTCAACACTTAGCATACCATATATTAATTTATATGCATTATATAAATATTTTCACCGTCCATTGTTGGTAATAATCACTGATATGTACATACTGATCACAGATACGTCACATTATAGGTTTTCATAAATACTATGGGATGAAAAGCTGGTTATATCAGCAGCTCTTCACTCATTTTTCATGCTAACAAGGGAGAAAAAAAATTAAAAACCTAAAAAAATTTCTATTAAATTTAATGTCATCAATCTTAAAAGTATTTTGTCTAACTTTAAGTGCTTAGTTTAAGGCAGTGTATAACTACTATTTTCAGAGCATAATTAAGCTGTGACTGAGAACTTCATTTTATGAGTAGATATAGTGCTGCTGCTACATTTATTAAATTAGTAACAAATAGACTATGCATAAAAAACATCAACCATAGCTGATGCTTTTCTTTAAGCACAATCTAAAATGTAGCTAGATACTGCATTAGGTTTCCACCATCAAGCAACAAAATCATACAGAATTTTGTGCTTAACATGAGATTTTCAGGAAATCCTCTTGATAACTAACCTAAAGGACCCCACAATAAGACACTTCGCTGCAAAAGATTCTCTTGGTCCCAACACAAATTTTGTATCCACCACAAAGTATGGTATACAAACACTATGGTATAAACATATGTTATACACAGGTACCTAATACTTCATTTTTAACTAGGTAAAATATGTTGGTTGAAAATAAAAAATTTAATGTTCACATATTTTACTCAGTAAAAGTATTTCATTAAAAATTACACTCCTGAAAGCTTTATTAAATTCATACATTAAAGGGTGCGTATGCTAAGTTAGGTGGTAAGGTCATTAAGTAAAGGTTTCACTCTCTTAGGTAAATAAAACGTATAATATTCTATTCAAAAGTGTTTATTCCTCAGCTTTTTTGTACGGGAGTGGCTTTGGCCTGGCATTTGCCCGAAGTGAAGGGAAACCCGTAAAAACCTCCACAGGCCACCTTAAATTCACAGATATTACATTACAAGGGTAATTGAGCATATAGTTAAAACTGTTAACGAGAGATCTTCCACCAGGAGGCAGCATGCATTAGGAGGGGCCGCCGAAGGGGCTGGATACCGCAACCTTGGCCCCATAGTCCTACTGCACTTGAGCTACCTCTAATACTTTCTCCCGTTTTACCTTCCTAATTTCATACATTTCTACAAAAAAAACATCTCACATTGCCTTTCATAAGATTTCCCTGAAATATACTTAAGTTAGGCTGATGTCAGCTACACTCTAATTAATTGGCTAAAAATTTGTGTGTCGGTATGGTGTGTATGTAAATCTCATTCAAAACTTTCTCACATTCATCACATCATTCAGACATTCATCATATCATTCACACATTAGTCTACACCAGATTAGTCTACACCCAAGGAGTTACTCAAACATCTACAGATCACTAATACTACTAAATGCTATTAATGCTACTAAAAATAAGCAAGTAACATGCCAACACATTCATACAAATACTCTGTCACACACACATCCACACACCCACAGTGTAATCAGTGTCCTATGCAAATACTCCCTCACTAAATCTCCCCCTTGTCTACCTAAGAAGCTGCTGACTACCTATCTCTCATCTAACCTGAACAACTAATTACTAAATCCTACTGACTACCTACTTCAGTGTCACTATCTAAACGTTTCTTTTATGCCATGCAGTACTACCTTTAACCTGTCTCTGATAGCAAGTTAGGTGTTTGTGGCAAGTAGGTATTGCCTTATTTAGTAGTTGTGCTGCAGGCTAAACATCACATAAATAAATCTCATTCCAAAAATGCTATGGTAATGAGCACATGACTTCATTGTACACATGTTAAGGTTTGTATGAACAAAACATATTCTACTTAAAATTCTTCTTCATTCTTCATCCTGTACATGCTGCTTTACTTTGATGTGCACCTTCACCATGGATTTCATCCTAAAAGAATTTTGAAACCATAGTCAGTGGTCAGAATAGAAAATCCATTGGCTGGCTATTAATTCAATGAAGTGTATTTTGGAATAATCATCACTGAAAAATTGCTTTTTCAGTTCTCAAATTATAGAACGTCAAGTAGAAGACTCAGCAAATAATGTTTGTGATTGGTAATTCTGCTGACAGCTCATGAATGTAACAAAACCTGTTTGAGTTTTAAACTAAACAATGAAATCATGCAGGAATGAATATTGATTTCACTATGTTTGCCATACATTCTACAGTGTTTACTTATCCATGTCCCAAAGAGTAATTGCTACTGTAAGTAATATTTATATCCAAAATTAGGAAATTTTAATGTAAATAACATAATAAGTAGGGATGGGTCGGTTTGGTCCTTCGGTTCTCGGTTCCACCGGTTCTTGAGTTTAGAACCGGAACCGAGGCCAAAAATAATCGGTACCGAATAATCGGTGCAAAAACCATCTTGAAACCTGCTCACACTGTGAAAGTGGAGGCTTCACATTAAAACCTGGTGAAATAGTGTACTTAGATGCTTCAAATTTGCCGCGAATTATTCTAATACAGACGTTAAAACGACTATATGATTTAATTTAACACATCAAATTCTAGTAAGTGATGAAATACCACCGTAATAAGGATATTCTGACTGATAGGTATATGTTACGTCCACCTGCTTTGGAGGTGCGAGTCCTCATATCATTTTCGTAAAGTATATCATAATATAGTACATATATATAACACAGAAATATAATGAAGTAGGTATTCTTTTTCAAGCAATATGTCTCTGAAAATGATTATTGATCGTCTTATCTTACCACTATGCAATGCAAAGGTAGTGGTAAATTAAGAACCGGAACCAAGAATCGGAACTGAGAACCAAAGTTAAGAACCGAACCGGAACCGGAATCGAAAAAAAGTGGAACCGACCCATCCGTAATTATAAGTGACATTATAAATTGGATAAATTTTATAGATATGACTCTTTCCCCAGTGAATTCTTCATTCCATGGCATTGCAGAAATTAGCTGAGTATATAGTTATAACTTCTCTCAAATACAAATTTGAATTTGTTTATTTGGTGGACATTCTATTTTCCATGAGTGCACAACTTTAAATGAAGTTATATTTTACCTTAAATGGTGAGGAATTTAGAGCTCAGTAAATGAGAGGTCTGGTAGATCCAAGTTTGGTCCACTTCCATACCAGAGATAGGGTTGCAGAGGTGTTGTCCGATGGTGTAGTACTTGGACAAAATGTATGATCAACTCATTCATGAGCTGTTCTGCCTCTCTGGAAGCAATGAAATACAAATTTATATGAGGTAGAAGTAATGCATCCACAGGAAGCTCATTTAACAACAATATTTAACAATTAACTATAATGTAAGGTAAATGAGGGAGTAATTGACCATGCACCAGTAGTTGACCATTTAGGATATAAACTGTCAAAATAAGCCTTACGCTGGTTCAAATATTGTAAAAATAGCAGGAAAGTACACTCCTGCCATTTGGCTGTAAAAAACCAAAACACGGTGCACATGGGTGGCATGTAGAATTAAGGTGGCTGACAATCAGTATTCATGTACAGTGCTGTTGCCTTATTTTGAAGTTTTCTAACACCATTTGCTAAGGAGCCTTTGTGGATGAGGCTGATTTAAAGTGGTAAGTACCTTCATATTTCAATATAGTTATTTACCTTTGATATAGGGATGTTTGATATTAATAAAAAGTTGTTTATCATCTGTTTACTATTATCTGGAAGTCAGCTATGGGGGTGGTCAAATTCTGAATCAGAAATGTACAAATTTTCAGTAATTGACCGAGATGGTCAACTACTCACTGATTCCTTCCTCTCTTTAAACTCATCATAATTGACATATTTGTAATGTTTATAGCATACCAAAACGTAGTATATAATTATTTGTGTAACAGATTAGGTTTTACTAATAGATGACCAGGGGTCAACTACTAGATTTTTGGGCTGTCAACTTCTGAATCTATTTTATTTTAAATATTGCAGCTTAACTATGCCTACTATTAAAGGCCAGTTTTGTTGTTACACAGAGGCGACGATGAAGGGATTCATCCATGATGTGAGGAAAAACAACTCACCAGTCCATACAGCAGCAAAGAAATATGGTGTACCAAGAATCACACTATACAAAGTGGAAGGGAAGTCACCAATTGAAAGAAAAATGGGACCCAATACCATTCTAAGTCCTGAAGAAGAAAGTATTCTAGCTGATTAGGTGTTAAAAATGGCAGAAGCAAGGTTTCCAGTAACTGTGAAGCAACTTCAAAACAGTGTTCAGCGTCTGATGACAGACCTTGGTAGAGACAATCCCTTTCATGACAACCATCCAGGGAGGACATGGATCCAAGGCTTTTTGCGGAGAAATAGCAATATATCTCAACGAATAAGCCAAAACCTAACAGTATCTTGGCATAGGTGACACAAGAAAATATTTCTCGTTGGCTTGCGGAAGTAGAAGATTATTTGAAAACAAATGATTGCTTCCAAGTATTGATGGACCCCTCACGAATTTTTAATCATGATGAAACTGCATTCTTCCTTAATCCAAAAGGGAATAAAGTTATTGCAAGAAAAGGAGATAAGACAATATATCAACAAGTTAATTCAGATGACAAGGAATGCCTCACAGTGATTCTTACTGGCAATGCCAATGGTAGTGTTGTAACTCCTTTAGTAGTCTATAAGTATGAGCGTCTACCTCCTGAAATAACACTTCATTTCCCTCCTGATTGGGCCTTTGGAAAAAGTGATTCAGGGTGGATGAACTCTGAATTATTTTATGAATTCATAGCAAACTTCTTCCACCCTTGGTTAAAAGACAATAATATAAAACTTCCTGTTTTATTATTTGTTAATGGTCATGTTTCTCATTTGAGTTTGCATACAAGTCAGTTCTGTGAAAAAATGGTATCATATAGGTAGTTTTACATCCTAATTCTACACAAATACCAAAGCCAATGGATGTTGCAGTGTTTTGAACTCTAAAAGAAAATTGGAAGCAACATGTCCATAAGTGGCGTATCAACCATTTAGATGACCCCATCTTGAAAAAAAAAAAGATTTGCTAAACAGCTGAAAGAGGTAGTGGATGAGCGTGTTACTCACTCTGTGTTAGCTAGTGGTTCCGATAAATGTGGACTCCATCACTTGGATCTGATGGTACCTAGGGTTCCAGGACATAATGATTGCAATGTCAGACCAAAGAACACTGTGCAGAATGATGACTTCTGTGCACGCTTGAACCATTTCAAGCAGGGATTACAATTTCTGAATGAGAGTATGGGGAAAGAAAAATTGGACTTATTTGAGCAATCTACAGGTAATTGGGAAAAGGAACTTTCTGACCAATCACTCTTTATGCTGTGGAAGAAAACTAAGTTAGAACTAAATAGCCTTATTGACTCATCTGAACCAACTGCTTCAATTGACAATACCACCCCTAAAGAGAATGCAGCTACAACTATCTCCAGACCAATGGACATATCAATGGGAAGAGATTCAACTGAGCAATCTCCTGCACGAAGCACGCTCTTAGTTGGAGGCAATGAAAATACCACCATCTCAGGACCATCAAATGTACAGTTTCCCATGGTTGAATGTAATGAAGACACTGCCATCACAAGGCCATCAAATACAATTGTCGAAGGCAAAGAAGATACTGCCATCCCAGGATCTTCTAGTGCACAGTCTCCCATGGTTGAAGGCAATGAAAACACTGCCACCCCAGGGCTATCAAATGTACCATCTCCATTTAAAAAATATGTGTTCAGTCCACCTGTAGGCAAGAAAAAGCCACCGAAGAAAATGCCAAAGGAAAGATTACCCGCTATAGTGTCTGGGGAACTTGGCAAAAAGTATTTTGAAAACAAAATAAAGAAAAAGAATGAGATGGAAAGACTTAAAAGAGAAAGAGTGGCTGAAAGGGAAAGAAAAAAAGAAGAGAAAATGAAAGAGAATGAGAAGAAAAAAAGAAGGAAAGTGATAAGCTGAAGGCTAAGAAACAGAAACGTTATGAAGAGTCTGATTCAGAATCGTCTATTTCCATTCCTGATCTGAGTGATGGTGAAGGTTCTGACTGGAACAAAGAATTTTTGGAAGAGGATGATATGGATTCTCTGGAAAAGGAAGAGTTTGTGATAGTTGAATATGAGGGGAGCTATTTTCCAGGAAAAATAGTGGAAGTTGTGAGTGATGGTTAGGAGATAGCCACTATGGTTAAGAGTGGCAATTCTTCATACCGGTGGCCTGTTAAGAAAGATAAGCTTTACTACACAATGGGCCAGATAAAAAGGAAAATCCATCTTACAAAATTGTGTTCTCACCGTGGGTCATACCTTATTCCAGTTATGAATTTTTACTCGTAATTTTGTATTTAAGAAAATGTTGTCACTTTTTTGCAGTTAGTTCAAAAATAATGTGTCATCAATAGCTAATTAATACCATAAAACTGGAGAAAAATAACAAATATTGTCTTTGGTATTTATTTTCCCTCCATGAACATATGGTCAACCACTGAAACAATGCATGGTCAAATACTAGAAAAAAATATTTTTAGACGGTCAATTACTAACATAAAATAGTCCTTTTTTAAAAAAGCTACACGCACTAGACCGAGTGGTACTTTTAAAATATTGATTGACTGTGTGGTAGTAGAGAGTATGGTAAGTAATTTGAGGTGTTAAAACCATATAATTGGCAAATAATTATCAAGGTATGAAAGATTTACGATTTAAAAATCCTTAAGGGGTCAATTACTGGTACCATTACCTTATTTTAAATGCAGTAAATAAGAGAATTTCTAAAACATAGAACTGAAACTGTAAAATAAAAGAATTACTGGCAACACAATGAAGAAGAAGTTCAATATACTTATTCCATTTTTTTAAATCATCAAATGCAATAAGTAATATTTTATTGATTGAAGATAAGAAATTTAAAATGTAATGCATAACAGAATAATTATGGATTATTCATTCATGAATTGAAATATACATTTATATAAAATTATGAAAATATGAAAGTGTGATGCTATTTCTTTTTTTTTGAACAAATATCTTCCATCTCAATACGCTCCTATATGTTTACTAAGACCTCCCTCTTGAATTATGAAATGCTGAAAATGACCAGTATCCTTCTTACGTGAATGAACTAAACTACTTGGACTATCTAAATATGATAGAAGGTGTGAGGACCTACGTTAGAAAAGTATTTATTGATAGTTCAACCTAATGGTTGGCCCAATTTTCTTCCCCCTCTTTTTTTAAAAATATGTTTTAAAAAACTTGAGCACCTGGTTGAAGGTGCTTGAGGTCATTTCTTATATTGTACCCCTCTGTGTGATCTTTGCACTCGACTCAACTAGACTGATCACGTCGACAGATAGCCAACAACAACGTGTTACAAATGCGCATGCCCTACTGTACAGTGACTACCTCAAGCAAGACAATGGATTTTACAATTCCAATACGTTTTAGCATTACCCAGATAATTGATGGCTCTAATATCAGTTGAGCACTAAAATTGTTAAAAAGTACTGAATATAAATAATTCATTATTTGCACTGATCACTGTTTATTTCTTTCCCTCATTTGAATACATACTTAAATATAAATTGATCTCTTTAACTTTGGCTTCCAAAAATGGACAGACCAGACGAGCATTTTAAATATTTTTAAAATCTTTTAAGTTATGCATTTCAGGTTTTTTCAAAATAAAAATATTGATGAGAAATAAATACTTCAACCTAGATATGTGCTGTGATCTGCATTAGTTTCCCTTTAGGTGGCTGGGAGGTAATAAAGACGACGACGAAGAGGTAATAACATATCACATATGATATGTTAAGCAAGGCAGGACATTTTTTTCAACACAAATTTAATAGTAGGACTGCTGGAGCTACTCATTAATTGTGATAGTTCATATTAATTTTGCAAGTGGTAAAACTAAAAGTAGTTAGATGGATAATATAATGTAATTTTTAATTTCACAGTTAAGAGTTAGGAATTTAAGTAGCACGCACCATAATTCCTGTTAAATATTTAAAAATAGGAGACAAGATAGTGCAATGCTAATACCTCCAATAATTTCCTTATGCAAATTATCCGATTCCTGAACAAATTATTTTGGGTATGGAAACACGGTATTCATCTGTAAAAACTTAAGTCAACAGTCATGGCAGTTAAGAAATTATACTCTATGAGAAAAAAACATAGAAAATTTTATCAAAGATAGTAAACCCAGAAAGTTTAAATGAAAATTACTTACCATTCACTGTGAGGATGAAGTGAGTGGAAATTCTTCTCATGTTCTCAACTTCTTCTCTTCTTCATGAGAAGATGCCGGCAAAAATAATGGGGCATGACCTGCCTCTTCTCTCTTCTGTTCTTCTCTATTCTTTTCTTCTCTCTTCTGTTCTTCTCTCTTCTGTTCTTCTCTCTTCTGTTCTTCTCTCTTCTGTTCTTCTCTATTCTTTTCTTCTCTCTTCTTTTCTTCTCTCTTCTTTTCTTCTCTTCTTTTCTTCTCTCTTCTGTTCTTCTCTCTTCTGTTCTTCTCTCTTCTGTTCTTTTTTTCTATTCTGCCTGTTTACTGCAAGGTTTACCGCGGTCTCTATAAAAAGTGGAAGGGAATGCAATTAAAAATGTTGGAATATTTAATGTGGTGATAAATTGGCACATCCACTACCATATACACATGTTTAGGAATCAAGTTGGTTCTAATTATGATTTAGACACTTTCACTTAATGCTGCAAATATGTTCACCAGTCCACCTCATAGGAAAAAGATTAAGGCCAATTGGAGTCAAGTACTGTTTTTGCTTAGTTGAGAATAGTTTTTGCGTTCATGTAATTTAAAAAATTCATTCACATGCTCAGTAGCAGTATTCTAAAAGTCGCCACAATTCCTACTCAAACACAGAAAATAATTTAAGGTAACTAACGGGTCATCAGTCCACAAAATGTCCCAGGTGACAATTGGTATATGAGGCATACATTTTGTCGTCAAAAATTCACAAATGAAAAACCACCATTGCAACTGGGAGTTAATTGGACCCTTAATCTTCCTACATTAAACATCATAAACATAACACTAAAAAATATTACATACTGTGAAAACAGATATTATCAAGAAATGATAGATGAAACACAATTATAAAATGTTGTGCAATTGGAGAGCATTTAATGAAGACAAGTATATAATTGAATACTTAACAACAGATAACTGAAAACTTCATTTTATATTTTATGAAATCCGGTTACAATTATAAAATTATTGTTTCCCAGTTAAAAAGAAGATACACTAAATAGAACCCATCTGCATGAAAACTTAATATTCAGTAATGGAAAAATTATTGTAATTCTAATAAACTTATACCTTAAAATAGATTGATTATAAAACTTGTGAATCAGCATTACTTACAAAGAAGCAATTTATGCTGAGGCAAAGATCAGCTGCACGAAGGCGCTCACACTCAGCTTGGCTCTTTCTGCTGCTCCTATGGAGAGAGCGGATTAGTACAAAAAAATCACACTCCCCCAAAATGTGCGGATAAGCAGGCTACTATGTAAGGCAACAAAGCCAAATGTTACAGGAAGGAAACATGACACAAGGATGGAAATGTGGCATTCCCACCTTGTGGCATGAAACAATTCCTGTAAATGGCAAAGAAGTTACAAGCTTGCAAATCCACAGTGTTATTGAATGTTAGTGCTACTTAACTACTAAGTACTACCTCAACATTTAACTACTACTAGGTAACTTCTACATATACAAATCTACTCCTACTGTCTAAATACTTCCGCTGAAGAATCCATTCTTCTATCCTGTGAAGAGAGCAGATTAGTACAATGCCCCTCACATATGCCCAATTGGAGCATTGGAGGAAGTGCATACTGAAAATAAAGGCATGAGAATATTAGCCAATACAAATGTAAATACCAAATGCATTATTAAATATTATTTAAAATAAAACATTGTACAATATTAAATATTATCCAATACAAATGTACATACCATAATAAATCATGTGGTCAATCATCTTAGTTTAATATTATGTATGTATTTACACTCCTACCTAGTTTTGTAACCATAAAATGGAAGTTTTTTCATATTGTTTGATACCTCTTTGTGTGATGGTATGTACTGTGCACAGCATTTGTTTATGGATACACCTTATATCATAGTGTATCATTCCTACCTAAGGGAGCTCCCTTCATTACAACACTAAAGAGTTCATCAACTCTTTTCAACCTCATGCCTCTAACTGTGCTTTGTTGCACAAGTCAAGACACAGTACCGAAAATAGCAATGCACTATTTTCTTAAAATTGCACACCTCAGATAGCATCATGATCATGTGCTTTCCTACCTAGTGTTATGTATACATCACATACATAAATCCTACCTAAAGCATTGCTAAACAAAAACCAAATATTGCAGCGCATATACATATACATAAACATTTACAGAAATAAAAAAATCACTTGTATGATATACCCTGATACCTGTAATAAAAATTGTGGTTAGCAGTCACCTCATTTACCAGATTATTTGTTTTACTTTTAACCTGTCTTCAGGAGCACATTCTTCATTTGGTTTATTTCTTTGGTCCAATAACATCTCCAAGTTATAATTTTGGCTCTGATTATTGTGGTAAGTATCCATTTCCTGTTATCCATTCCTGGGTGCAGGTTTGAGTCCTCACATTCACCTCCTATAAAGTTGTTCCATCACCTTTCCGCAATCTGTAATGAAACAAAACATATAAATACATTAGTAAACCATTGAATTAAATCAGGTTTACGATAATTTTTATCGCTTTATTCATCCCATTTGGAAAATTAGGTTATTACGGAGAGGAAAATATACCTTCTGAATGAAATTATATATTTTAGCATTCTTGTAATATATTACAAGTCTGATTGAAGATCTATGCATAATAAGTGACATTTCTTTATTCTGCATTAAATGGATATTCAATAGCACCTTAGTATTCAACAGCACTTACAATCGATTACTAACTCATGGCATTAGGACCACAATTGTTTTGAGTTGAACAGTAATGTTTGCACGAACCCTGCATCATTAGCATTCATGGCAAGCATTTATTTAGTTTCATGCTCTAAGTCGGGGAAATAATTAAGTAAACATCAGAAAAAGATTTTTCAGTAATAATTCATATTTTATCCCTTGATGGCTTTGTTTACATTAATGTTTATTTTTTCTTGTGGTTTTGAGTGTCTTCTCAATATGGTAAAATTATGCAACTGTGGAAAAACAATGTATATGGTAATTATTAACCTTTCTCAGCACAGTTTTACATGCATATGTTCAATAAAACCTACTGAAAATGTAATTGCAATTGAAACATTGGGAATTATTTTGTTAAAATTATTAGGATGCCTCATTTAACAGTTGAGCCTCATTTGCCTCGTATCTAAAAATGATGCATGGGATATATGGTATCTGAATGGCTCTATCTTCCGACTTCGATGCTCGTTCAAATTTCTACTATGCCGAGCGTCTATGACGCACACAGACACCTTTAAAAGCTCTTATTTTCTTACTAAACTCATTTTACTTGTGGTCGCCGATATCACCTGTTCTCACAATCGGGGGAAAAGGAAAGCAATGCTTAGAATTAAGATGAAGTGGGAAGGAAATTCAGATTGCACTAAAACTCGGAGGGAATAAATGACAATGGGAGGAATTAATTGGTTTCTTGAGAGCAATTCTCCAACTGTACTTGATACCTTGAGTGGCTTGTGTCACAACCCGAGAAATACGGGGTTTAAGGGAAACCCTGTAAAAGGTCTGGGATTAGAAACTGAAGTACGGAAAAAGAAGGAGTAACTAAGGATCCTGCTTTTGCACTCCCTCTGAACATTGACGAAAACGCATAAAATCGAGACGCCCAAACACGAACATGTAGCCGCGAACGACTTACAAAGCACAAAGCCAGGCTCTTGTATTGAATCCATCCTCTGTCGAGCTCAAGACGGACATACGGGATTACTACTCCCCATACTAACTGATAATGTTGCTTTTCACGCAGCAAAACTAAAAAGCCATCAAGTCATCGCAATCATGCATAACGAATCCCTGTATCAATCTATTACGCTTCCGTAGTTCTCTTCGGATTTAACAGTTCTTTTCGACTCGTAACTTAAGGAAATTCTTAACTATATAAAACAGTATCTAACCCAAATTTCTATACGTAATTTCGTTTGATCTATCATTTTTGTTGAAAAATTGATAGGTTGAATTGTATATTCAGGGGAGGTGACCGACAGCTGAGGTCATTTGCGCCATTTAGAATAGGAGGTTAATTGGATAATGTTAGGAACATTCCAGGTATTGGGTGGAGAGAAACCCGGCGTTGGCATTAGCCTACTCTTATCGAAAGGCGCCATGGGGACTACGGCTTAACGTCCCATCCGACGGATGAACTTGAAATGCCCTCCACTAGGCATACAAGTTGGGACCGGTTTTCCATTGAAAAATCTGCCACTGCAGATATGTGCCACACATATGAATAATCGAATGAAAATTTTGAAATTCCTCACATACCTAAGTGGGAAAAGGTCCAAAAAATGCTAAACATGTTCTTTAAATAGTTTAAATACGAAGTAGCCTTAAGGGATTGGATTAATTCACAGGAAAATAAAATGCAACGTATAGGATTAAGAATGCCGTAGCATTGAAATAACGTTACGTTGAAATTACGCATTTCCTATTCAATTAGCAGAAATAACCGAATAAAGAAGGGATTACACTTAATGCTATTTATGCCCAAGGTGGAAGAATCATTCCACTACCAACAAAATGTTTTTAAAAAATGAAATGAAAAACAACGCGGTTGGATATTTATTTGAAGCATGCACCTTCACAGAATCAAGTCATGGAAATTATATTGGCAGAAAGAATTGACTTCGACATTGAGTGTCGGTTGAATATTTAAAAAGAACGGTGAAGTGATGCTACTGGGATTATGTCACGAAACTGGCAATATTTAAATTGAACATTTGAAAAAATTCAGTTAATGTTTAATTGATTTTTCGAAGTTTAATTGATTACCGAAAGATGAAATCACTTATGCTCTGTATTCAACATTGACGGCTTAGACCACAGGAGAACGAAAGATGCAAGTGCGCATTAACCAATTTCCGATTGATTTGGTACAGTGCTGTTATTGTTTTTCCATAGCAGATCACGACTCACAACTAAACACTCACTCAACTCAACAACTCACAACGTAATCACAACTTTATACTGATCGCGTTTATCAAATAGGCCCAGGACGTTAATATGTATTATTTATTTCATCACCAAAAACGGCACAAAGGTTATTAAATTGGAGGACATAATCAAGAAATCAATAAAAGATAATTGCAAAGACAGAAGGCATAAACAGTAATGAGATAATTAGGAGATAAACAGTAACAAAAAAGGGTCTTAGGGATTTAAGAGGGGTGAGTTATACAAGTGGCGTTTCGGGGAGGATTTGAAAACGGAGGCAGGGGAGTAGAGATTCAAGGAAGGATACTTTGAGGCCAAGGAGTTAAACAAGGAGGGGATTCGGTGGAAAATAAAGCTCTGGGAAATGGAAAGACGGAAACGGGAAATGTGAAGCAGACGTAAGGGACGAGTAGGAACATGAAGACGAAAGAGTGTGAGAATTTCATTTGTCCTTAAGAGACCCGCTGCATATTGTACAGGAACATCATATCCGATAGAACACGGCGCTGAATTATGTTTGAAATGCCAAGGGAGGAAAGGATGAAATCACGGGTGGAGATTCTTAAGGTGGGGATTCGATGGTGGGCTATGGCGAGAAAGAAGTTGACTGTGCGGTTGAGCAATCCTAGGGCCGTTGGACAGGCGGTAGACCAAATTGGTGCACAGTGGATGGGGAGAATACAACCGAAAAGAGCCGTAGGATCCTGAACGTCAGTGAGACGGTAAAGCATGCCAACTAAGGCCATCGCCTTCCGAACTATCTTCCTTATGTGGTCATGAAAATTGAGTTTGGTGTCAAGAATTACTCCCAAGTCCAGTGGGAAGTCACAGGAGGGATTAGATTATTAAAGAGAGTGGGCATAGGGTTTGTTTTTTTAATGTAAATGTCATTAGTGCCGATTTTGAGGGGTTGATTCGCAGCTGCCAAGAGCAGCACCATTCCGAAACAAAGTCGATGGCAGATGGAAGGGAGTGTGAGTCGGCGGGGCGATCCACCTGCTTGTAAATTTTGCAATCGTCCGCGTACAGCAGAATATTGCACCCAAAAGGGATTATACCGTCCACAATGAGAGGGAGAGGGAAGGTTGGAGAGGCGGTGTTGATGTTGGCACAGAAATACTTGTTGTATACATCGAGGCGATCTTCACCTTCTGTCCATTCAGGGAAACAGACTTTCTCCTAGCATTAATAAGGGTCCAAAATCTTTTGGGATTGTCTCGAATTCTTTCCGCTATTTCCCGGATATGGTTCCTGTAGTCCCGGCGAATGAGACAGCATGAATGACGCCGAATGCATGCGTAATATCTCATAACACTTAATAAAATCACGCATACCCTTCCAAAGCAAAGAAATTTTTTTTAGTAATTATGAGCTAGCGGGTCTTTATAAAAACAAAAACTGATGAGATTATAAGATGTGTGTAAGAAGAGAGTTGTATAAATCGTTCATCTGCGAATGCTCTTAAGGTGAATGGCAGATCTGGATACAGAGCAGTCGCAGAAGAACAGAGAAAACGAAAGGAAACTTGAAAAAATGAGCGAGTTGTAGGTACTACAATTCCTATTCAATAAGCTGAAATAACCGAATAAAGAAAAGATTACAGTTAATGCTATTTATGCCCAACTAGATTTACAACCACCTCGTAAAAAGTGCTGAAATGAAAAGAACGTGGTTGGCTGTTTAACCGAAGCATGCACCTTCACAGAAGACAATCATGGAAATTATATTGGCAGAAAATACATGAGACGGAAGCGATGCCCCTTCAATTCAGGAGAGTCATCATTTCATTTCATCTCAGTTCAGGAGAGTGTTCCAATGTTGTTTAACGTCAAACAATAACTTAACATTAATAAATGACTCTCGGGTTTCAAGCCGGGTAGGGTTTTGGGTTGCTGAAAAAAATGACGTGGCGATTTAGTGCAAGTCAAGGAAAAATTGGGACTCAAAACACCTGAAGTTTACCGTATCCCATGTCAGTGGGGATATGAACATTCTCCATACCGTAAGAAAGATCCCCCCTTTCTCTTTCGTAGAATTAGTAGAATTGCTTGAAAGTGTTTGAAGATTGTTCCACTGTTGTATGATGTTATTTAACGTCAAACAATAACGTAACATTTATAAATGACTCTCGGGTTTCAGGCCAGGTAAGATTTTGGGTTGTTGAAAAAATCTCGTGGCGATTTAGTGAGAGTCAAGGAAGAATTGGGACTCAAAAAACCTGGAGTTTACCGTATCCATTTCACTGCGGAAAAGTATACATCGGAGAGAGGTCGCACGATAAAGACCCGAATAAAAGAGCACAGGAGGCGTATAAAGGTTGTTCCACCCGGAAAAATCTGCCTTGGCTGAAAATAGCCTATCGGAAGATGACATCATCTCCTTCAATGAGGCTCCACTGATCTACAAAGCAAATGGGTATTGGGATCGTCTCCTTAAAGAGGCCATCAAAATCAGGCTGGAAGATAACACCTTAAATCGGGACTCGGGGTGCATCCTCAGCAGGGAATGGAAACCGTTATTTCGAAATATAACGGAAATAAGGGGACAACAATGCCCAATTGTTCTGAGGATAATGGAGGAGTGTTCCAACGAAACGTCAGCTACGCAAAATCTTACTCAGCTTGAAACCCGAGAGTCATTTATTAATAAAATTCGCCGAGAAAGAACGAAATCCTATAAATAACCTAACATATTCAAGAAGCGTCAATCATTGGCATGAATTTTGTTATAACATTAGGAATCATTAAAACAAATCTTTTACTAACCAGCGTTTTATAGACTTTTATAGACACCAGACTTATCGAATTAGCATTTACTACATTGGATCAACTTTGAGAATGATCGTCGAAAGATTAATTCATTTAAGCTTTTTGGTCAATATTGAACAGTTCAGACCTTTAAAATACCGAATTATGTGTGTACTGCATGCAAAAGCAATTCATAAACCAATTGTCGATAGTATGGTATCTGCAGTGATAAAACAACTATTGTTTGTTGTTTGAAGTAAATAGTTGTTTATCACTGCACACGGGATATGTTTGTATCTCTAACCGAAAAAAGAATTCCAGGGCGTTTCACCGTAATGTATGCGTTGAATTTAATTTTAAACAATAAATCAATCAAAGTCTACGTAGAAGCAAATAATTTTTTATTCATAACCATGTATGGACTTAACCATACATGGTTATGAATTTTTACTTTTACTTTACTTTTATTGATAACCATGTATGGAGCATCCCAATAAATTAAGAGCTATTGGGACTTGAGGTAAACTTGAGGAAAGGAGAGAATAAGATATTAGGAAGAAGAGGATACTGCTTTATACACCCGAGCATTCAAATATGAATTGGGTAAACCGAGGGCGTGATTGAGTTGTATTACACTTACTATTAAATAAGCAGAAAATATCGGAGGGGAAGGGACTAGACATAAACATTGGTTTATGGAATTTATGTTCATTCCACAACGGATGGACTAACGGACTTATAGTATATACTAACGGACAGTAAAAGGAAACGTAATAAAGAACAAAACGCCTGAATGTTCATCTTAAGCACGCACCTTAGTAATAAGCAAGTATTGGAAATTGGACATGGGCTCAAACAGTAAGTGAGAGAAGATTTTAAATGGGGACTCGAGGAGAATCAATGAATCAAACTCGTAGTTAAATAAAAGTTTTGACAACAGCGCAGGAAAGTACGGTCCTACCTAATCTGAAATGCCGCGAGACACGATCTTATCCGGAATCGAAGGAAAATTGAGAGAAAGTGCTACAGAAGACCACCTAGACATGACGAATTACAGAGAGTTACAGTAGACTTTGTGCTTTGCGCTTTGAATTTAAAACGCTTAACCAGAGCTAAGTGTGGCTAAAATTTACTTATGGTAACTAATATCAAGTGTAACATAGAAATAAACTGGAACAGAGGCTAGATTAGAGTAGGCAGGAGAAAAGTAGAAGTTTTCTAATTCACGAAAATTGATATGTAACTATGGGAACGCAGAGCTGGCGAAATTAACATGATCTCCAATACGAATTCTCCAAAAGAGTAATGAAAGACTTCCAATGGCTCAATACTCACAATTGAGCATTCCATTACATTCAACCGGTAGAAGAGAGAAGCTAAGGGCAAATATCACAATTCGAGGAGTTAAATTGGAACAAGTAGAGAACTTCACCTACATGATCAACCCGAATAATGTAAGACGGAAGTTAGATAGAAGCCAAAATAAATAAAGGAGTCAGACAAGGATGCAATCTTTCCCCAGCGTTATTATTCAATATATACCTGGAAGAAGCACTTAGAGACGCAGAGAAAATTGATATCAAGGACATCAAGGTGAATGTCGAAGAATAAAACATTCTCCGTTTTGCTGATAACATCGCAGTTGCAGCAGAGGGTCGAGAGGACTTGCAAAGCATCCCTGACCGCAATGGACCAAGTACTTCAAGAATATAATATGAGCATCAACAAGAAGAAAATTAAAATCCTAGTGTGCGGAAGAGAGAAGCCTAGGGCAAATATCACAATTCGAGGAGTTAAATTGGAACAAGTAGAGAACTTCACCTACCTCGGCCGCACTATAACTTGGGATGGAAGGAGTTTGACGGACATTAGGGGATAGCACAAGCTAAGGAGGTTCATGCAAGGTCCTCAAAGTATACATTTTAACTATACTTTAAGGACATTGGCGTTCATGACAAAGAGACACCTACTGTGCTCAAAGAACCCACGGCTGCAAACAAGGAAGGACAAAAAAAAACTATGGATAAGAGACATGGAATATCGGGAAAGCAGACCAGCGGAGAAGTGAAGTCTCAGAAACATGGTGCTGGAGGAGAATGTTGAAGATTAAATGGACAGATAAAGTGAGGAAATGAGGTGTACAGAAGAGCAAATGAAGAAAGGAAAATATGGAAATCCTTACGGCAAAGAAGAACCAGATGGATTGGACATACCCTGAGGCACAATGAACTAGTAAGAAATATAATAGAAGGGAAAATTAAAGGGAAAGTCCCGCGAGTAAGACCAAGGGACAAGTATATTGGGCAAATAAAGAAGGACGTGAAATAGAAAGCATACCAGAGCGTGAGGGAATTAACGATGAATAGGGAAGAATAGAGGGCTGCAGTAAACCATTCCTAGGATTGAAATTCTGATGATGATGATGGTGATAAATACCCTAAATTTAGGGCGATATAGAAATGGAGATGAATCAGAGATGCCACTGAATACTCAAAGTAACGCCTGGTGAATCAGGAGCACAGTAATTTCTCCCGTATTTGAAGCAATAGAAGTAGTTTGCAACTGCAGAATATTTACATTTTCTTTGAGTGAGGGTTGGGTTTTAAGGAATGATTCTTAAATAATAGGACTTCCTTCTACTTGAATTAAAACCTTTTGACATTACCCTTCATCGAGCCTTGTTCCTATCAGGAATATCTAGACAGAAATAAAACATGCCAGCCCTATGCTCGTGGAAAATATTTGGGCTCTATGCTTTCTATAAGGGAAGATAATAATGAATAAAAATCCTAGACCCGCAGGAATTAAAGTGCGGATTAAATATGACCAAGCAAGAATGTAAAATTTTCTATCTAAAAAAATATCAGAAAATAAAAAGAACCCTTTTAGAATGAAATTTCCTCTAATCTTTTAAAAGGACTCGTGTCGAAGCGTCACCAATCACGTGGGATATAGATATGTCTAATGACCATCAAATCTGATGCGGCAAAACAAACGGTGATGAAGGAAAGCCTAGACTTTATTTAAATGTTTTAATGAATACAACCAAGTGTGCACTGGAAGAGTGGCAATTATTAGTTACCATGGAAATTCAAGCGTTGAAAACGGCCGGTAAGGTCAAATCTAAATTAATGTGGTACTACTTAGCACTAAATCGGTAAATGCATCAAAATATCCTTATGCAGCAGGAAAAATAATTTTTATTCTCTCCCATCGATGTCGCAGTCTAATATTTTTTCTCTCCTAGTGATACTTGTACAAAGGATATCACTCCATTTCTGCTTAATTCCTATCAGTTTCTATTCTGTTTGACTTGTGGAAAATATTCCTCATGGAGATGATTAAATTAACTCCAAAGGGACAACGATCATGGAAACAAAATTCGTGCATGAGAGCCGATCGTGATTGTCAGGTCTATAAAGCTCCGTTCTGTCAATTCAAAGTCGAATAATAGAACCTCGCCTCATCACATACGTCGATTTATATCTAAGTTGAACAGCACTGCAATTTTACCGAAGTACTCGAATCACCAGAAAAATAAATCCTACCTTTGAGTAATAACTAGGAAATTCATTGACCTCGATCGTTATCTAAGAAGACTCTCACGGATTATGACGCAGTAATACGACTCGACCCCAGACTCAATGTCATAAATGACCCTTCATCACTGTTTGAATATCTCAGCACTGATATTCAAACCTTATTGGCACTAGCACTTCGTTCGAAGCATTAAATAATACAACAAAATAGACAATAATAAAAGAAAATTTTCAGCTTACCTTACTTTCTCCGGGTACCGCACTCCAAAGGCTCGTAGGAAAGATTTACGAAATACGCTGCACAACTATCACTTGGTTGAATTTACAACAGGACCACAGATATTTTCCACTGGACTGAAAAATAAATCACGCACAACTTAGTTAATGTGTAATTGAAGGGGAACACACGAACACACAGAAATGATTAATATGAATCCTTTATATGGCATCGAATACGCTGATCGCTATTAACACTGAAATGGGTATTAATTTGTCGGTGCAAGTAAAAATTTAAACATAATCTGTATGTCAAACACAACGATGAACTGGCGGGTCCGAGAGCTCTCCATGTGCAACAGGAATAATGCCGCAACTCCGAGGATAGCTCTTGTTAAATGGGTCGCCAAAGGGAAGCGAAGTTGAAAAGTAGAATGGAATCAATAGGACACTCTCGTATCACGCAGCGAAAATATTGCTGTTCCTTGGTTCCTCAGAAGTAACTGCTTTTTTAATTATATTAGCATTACTTGAAATATGAATTCGCCATAAACTGAATGTTAGAGAGATGGAATACATTACTTGGTGTCGAAGGGACTTCTTTTCATCTCACGTAACTGACTTACGAGACAAAATTAACCTTGAACATTGAATCGAATTAAGAGAAGTATTAAGACTTGTTGAGTTGAGGCTTCTTGCCTAGATTAAATACCGTGACATACAATAATGGACGCTGGTAATGCATCATAAGGCTGCGTTAACGATTGTCCACTCGAATCTTCTATCGTGTAAATAAATACTGTTAGTGGTTGACGTCACTGAGATATATTCAACGTTCTTAATATAGCACTTTATAATGATTCGTGAATATTAACTTAACTAGAACCTACATCGTTGATGAATCAGGGACTATAATGATTAAAGCCACAAAGCATAAAAACACTCATTTCAACAGTCTGTCAGGAATAATTGCCAACGTCGGGCCATCGTTTGGTCAAGTAACAAGTGTAAAATTATAGCTAAGACATTAGTGAACATCGAAAACGTGATCACACATTTACATCGCGAGTGTATTGATAATCTCACTTATTTCGTAAGCGAGGCTGTTATTAAGGTTAACTTAGCAGACGATTTTGTGCTCATATTCCTGAAAGGGGACGACGTAGATACTTCTTTTAATACCGCTAAGCCGATTTCTTAGGATCAATACCATATACAAATAGTCTTTCAATAAATATTTTTAAGCTATTAAGATTATTATAAGCTTTCAAGACAATAGTAACAAGCCCAATATTAAAGAAAAGCATGAATCTAAATGTGAATAAAATTAAGTTTTGAATTGAAACAAAAGTTTTTGATTAAACAAACAGTATCTACTCACCTCTATCCCCGTGACAAGTTCGCGCCAGACTGATGCCAAAAAACCGCGGTTAAGATTGTTAACATTAAGGGGATGCCGGGAGCATCACGTTACGCTAACAACTAGATGACGTCATGAGAATTAAAATATTAGAATAATTGTATTAAGCAAAATCAATTATTAGTTATTTGAAATCCATAGCGTATATTTTTTAAAAATAAATTTACCCGAACATTAAGACAAATGTTAGATTTGTAACGACTTAAAAATATTTCGTCAGTGAACTCCCCCTAGCAACATTGTCTTCCAATCAGATTAACACTGGAACTTGCAGGTATGGCGCGTGAAGTTACACTGGTGAGTAACTGTTAATATTCTGTTTTTTGTGTGCTTGACCGTCACCTTTTAAATGCACTTAGTATCTTTTCAGTATTTCTAATGACTGTAAAATTCACGTAATTAAATGCTAAATTTTTCTTGGGCTGCTTTTAAATAGTTTATTCGTTAGCTTCGTTACCAGTTTGGCGAACTTACGTAGCGTACGCTAGAACTATAACTATGCCACGAGTTTGATAAGACTAAAAAATATGAAAGACATTACATCGTTATTTCCCAGCTTCAAAATTCGACGTGAATACATCGACTGCAACTCTATACGTACTCCGTAACGATAACAACTCGGCAGAAGGTATAAGCAGGACAAAGTTTACCTGAATCGTCGATCTGCTTACGTGTCCCATTCATTGATCTCTCGACAGGTCAGCTTTCTCAGTAGTATCGCCTTATCACTCACGTCCTTCCAGGGTCATGGCAAGATTAAAGATGCAACGACAGGACTGCATTCCATTTCAATTGCCTTGGAACCACCACTGTGCACTTGGCGAAATAAATATCCGCATGCTCACTTTTCACAAAGAGTTCCATATCACTCAATGAATTGTATCGTTGTTGATTGCTCCGAACACAAAACACTATTTTCACGGGGATCAAAGCACTCTTACAATTCCGGAATCGAACTTCTTGACGTTCCAATTCCAACTTGCATACAATTAGCGTTGATTGCTCCGAACAAAAAACATTCATTTTCACAGGGATAAAAGCACTATTAAAACTACGGAACAGAACTGCTTGAAGTTCCAATTTCCACTCGGCGTACAATTTACAATATTCACTCACTTTGAAAACATATTCAGAATCTAAGACATCCGACTCATTACGTGTCAAGTAGTGTCGCTGCAGAAGTATGCGTCGGTCGATTTGATGTTATATTCCTACATTTTAAGCAGTTGAAGTATCCGAGCAGTAGGTATTCACCAATTTCCATGACTGTACACATCAGGAGAAGTACCGAACTTCTACTGAAAGCAAAAACATTCCTTCACTCCCGGGTAGACAGAGTTTCAGGAACAATTCACTACGCCGTCACTCAAGGAAGATCGGTGAAAAGCTTTCTATGGTTACGAAACCGAGTGAAGTATTCTCTGCTCGCCAACCTTTTATTGCCAGGGTCAGAGAGTGTTTGTGTCCACCAGGGCGAAGTATTTCTCTCTTTCGGAGGATTGTACGCTTGGCTTTAGCGATGATCAAATGAGATTCCCTCTGCCTTTTATTTTTCAGACGTCGAACGTGGCGTAGGACTCGCCCTTGTGTAGTAAGACCCGAGTTCGAAGCAGCATGTGGCAGTGAGAAAAAATCTCAGATATTTCCACACATTTTACAGTCAAACGGGAAAATATCGGATAGGTATGTTAGCACGGCCTGCCGTTGTTATGTATGTTCTGATATATTTTTATTTCCTAGATTTTCCCAACTAATAGCTTCATGATTTTGAAGAAATGCTCCTCCACTGTCACGTGAGTGCCTAGCAACGTCTAATATCTCTTCCTTACTCAGATAATGACTGGTTAGCGAATGTCGAAGTGAGTATTAAGTGTGGTATAATGTATTTATTTGTCATCAATAGATCACTCTTTTGACAGGATGGCGCTTAAGATATGGTCAGAGTTGATTAACAAGATGTGCAGTGGGTGAAACAAAGACGTTTGGAGATTTAGTTGGTGTGGTGGCTTTAATTACCGGCCTTAAATACAGAGGGCCCAGGTTGGAATCCCGTCAGTAGCAGTTTTATATGGTATATTTTGGTTGAGAGCACTACGAGTATGGTAACTACTCAATTTTCAAACTATAGCGATAAAAATAAACCTTGTAAATATTTATTTAATGACAGCATACACTCATGAAGTTTGAGAGAGGGATGTGAACAAGGGTCACATATGTTAAAGGTCAATGTAAATTGTGGTGCTAAAGTAACCTATATGCTTACAAATGCATTACTTGGGTAGAGTGCCAAGATCGTGTAGAGTTATTCTTTCCTCTCATGGGCCGTATCTTAGAACTTATTTCACACTGGTTCATTGGCTTTCTGCTCACAGTCAGAAAATCTGTAAAATTCAATTCAAAAGTAAATGGACAATCTTTTCTAAAAATCAGTGTAAATAGATGTACATATTATTTAGGTTAAGTTTCTCTTTCAGACAAACCACATCCGAGTGGTTTGTGTTGACTCTGTCCGCACGTGAGCTGCGGAGATACTAATTCACGTACTCGGTGTGGTACCCTGCCACACACTCTCGCAATAGCTTGCAGGATGTTACGTAGACGTAGTGTTGATGAGCTCTCTTTCGAGTTGCTGAAAAAAAACAGCCTGGAAAAGGGTTTGGACCTGATGAGAGAATGTTCATCAGTCATGATTTTTTATGGAGATGTTAGAAAAAAGGAAACTTTGTTCGGTTATTTGGCCAGGGTACAGCATTCTCCTCATTCAGCTCGGAAGATCGTGTCTAAGTGGAATCTTTCGTTGTGATTACCTTGGTGAGGTGATTGAAAAGAAATTTTCATTAAATTCGACAAGAGGATGAGTATATGCCTCATTACTAAACTCCCACGAGAACATCTTCGATGTGATTTTTTTTGGGGATTTAAGGCTATTGATAACTCATCCTGAGGGCTCTGGTTTGAATTACGGAAGTGGCAGATATATTTTATCGGAGTACTGGCTCCTTCTTAGAAAGGACAGAATATTTTCTGATTTACTTAATGACGATTACCACTTTAGATTTCTCTTACTTCGATAGTGGAGGAGGAGTACTTCAATAGTGGAAATTATGGATATACGAACTGCAAACTAGGGGGTAGCATTCACAGAAAGTGATTGGGAAATATAAAATTCAGATGATATCTATGTGATACTCTTGTGGGATGCTATGTAGAATTTGATGTGAATTCTCTTTTTCCGGGAAAACCCCAAAAGGATGACAATGGCACAGAGGGAAACATGCAAATGTACGGAAGAAATGCTCTTCCACTGACACGTGAGTGCCTAGCAACGTCCAATTTCACTTCATTTCTCATATAATGACTGGTAAGCGAATGTCGAAGTAAGTATCAAGTGTGGTGAAATGTATTTATCTGTACTATAACTATCGTGGTGAACCTTTCTGGTGAAAAAATTAATCCCACTCTTTTTTCCTCAGGATGCGGACCTGTTGTTCCATCGACTTCCGTAATGCATTATGGAGGTACAAAGCTCTTTTTTCTCTAGTCAACCGGATGGATTTCCTATGAACTTATGAACTCAGGGAATTACTTTACGACATCCTTATAGATCTCACCCACAAGGAAGTGTACCCGCCAATATTCAAGTTCACGGAAGCAGTGAAAATCACTAGTATTAGCAGTTTATGCCATATTATCCAAAAATGCCAAGATTTTATTTAAAGTTGGTCAACTTTTTTCTTAATAAAATATAATTTGTAAGCACTTATCATTTAAGTAAAAATGTATAAACATGGTATAAAAACACAGGGTTGCCACGAAAAAATAATTTAATGGTTAATTAAGTAATTTATTAATATTTAATTAATAATTAAGTTACTTCATTTTTAAAGTCGTCCTTGAGACAGTTCAGATAAGGTGATCGACTAAATAATCACTAGGAATGTAAAGGGATAATATTTTGCAATGTTGAAATGAGTAGGTATTGAGAGCACATCAGCATACTTAAAATTTAAACATTTTTACACATGTAGCTTTGTGCCAATAATTAAAATATTTCGATTATTTTGCTGTAAGCATGGCATTTCATTGATTTATTACCTACCCATACCCCAAAATTTAGATAAGAACAAAACATATCAAGATCAAATTTACGACCATTTTTCAAATAGTTATTTGGCAATTTCGGTTGCTTTGACAGGTGTAACTCCGTGGCAACACAAACAAATGTCAGGTGCGATATATGCACATATTTGAACGGTATTTAATCCAAGGCTCCTTGGCAGGAAAGGGTTGAATTCAGTAATAATAGAGCCTAGCAGATGTGACAACCACGTATTAACATGAAGAAGTCCTTTTCTTCCCGTGTTCGACCTTCGGCTTCCAGGAGACTTCTGGCACAAGGAGAAACTTTTTTCCAGAAATACCTCCACAGCTACACATAGCATTTTACCTTCAAAATGTTAGATGAATCATTTATTGGTTGATTTTCGGGTGATTTTACTTTCCATGGCATTTACTTTCAATGGAAAATAGAATGAAACTACTAGAATATTCAATATGAAATTTAAAGGATTTTTTGTTGTAACAGGCTACTTGGCCTATATCTACGTAATACCCTGCAATCCTTCATAAAAGTGTGCGGCAGGGCGTGAATTTTCACCGAAAAGGCATCACATATCATGCATAAAAAGAGACAAGTAATTATGTACTAGTCTAAACTTCACGATTTAAAAAAAAGACCTACTTAAAGCATATGCATTTTCTCACAATATGCAAATACACGATTCAAAGAAAAGACGTTTCCAAAGAATATGCATTTTTTGAACAAAATTAATAGTAAGAGATGGGAATTGCAATTCATTTCTAAGATTCGATTCAAGCCATTTAGTCATGTAAATGTCCTGCTTTGAGTAATAAATCTTATTAAAATAAATGTAACGTAATAAATACTATGAAAATACCGGTTAATATTAATGATCTTTGCACGGAAATTTGTCCCACCTTGTAATGAAAGGTGAGCATTGCAAAATATCTGCATGAGCTACTAAACGTTTGCCATAGGATACCATATGCCACCAAATTTAGGCTGGGTTAAGTGCTTCAAGTTCCAATGTGCCGGTGATGATTGAGGTACAACTAAAGTGTCCGCGTTTTAATGGAAATTATGGGTTTAACCGGCTTATTTGCACAATGGCACATATTGCACTTCTTCATAGAGGGAGATGCATGGGAGACCGCCATGGAGGGAAAATGGATGTCCATGAACTTCAATTGGTCAAGATATTCAATAAAACCTACCTTCAATAATTCAGACCAAAATTCGTAATTTTGTTCTTGACAAACAATAGTTATAACGCGAAATTGGTTCTTGGAAGTTACTCCGAATTTTGACGAAATGAGTTTCTCAGTCAGCTGCCAAACGTTTGACCAATTATGCTATCACGCCGAACCACACAATTTTCTCTAGTCTTCATCTATTATCAGTGATATAACGTTTGGAAATGCTGGTTAAGTTATAATTGAGTGCAATGCCATTTGGGCCGACCTCGCGTTTATTCGCAAAAATAAATAAGTCATTTGCCACTGATAAGCATTCTTTCCAATAACAGGATCCAGTGTGTTTTGCATTCAATTACATTTAAAATTTAATTAAAAAAACTAAAAAGGACATTCAGTTGAAATGAAAATTATTTATATTCCGCAAGATGGAGGTGGTTAATTAATTCCAGAAGCCAAGTCCTTCCAAACATTCCTTGAGCGATTCTTCCACCCACTCTCTGTAGAACCGGCTCTTCTCGAAATGATACGCGATCCACTCACCCCTATCATTCAGCAAATCCCCGATTGGATCCTCTGGATCGCGCCGCACATCGTCACCGAGAGCCAACTCCAACAACTTGGGGAGGTAAGCAGAGGAAATCAAGTGTCCCACACTTTTCATCTCCTCTTAGCTTCCCAAAAAGGACTTGTAGGGAAGGTCTGACACTCGAAGATCGGGTGACATGCAGCCGGCAAGTTCGTTGCGGTAAATTTCCATGAACATCATCACGTTCCGCTCCCTGAATCACTTCCTGACTCCGTCGTGGAGGAAGAATATAACGTCGCATTCGGGTGGAAAGTACTGGACCAGCTGCATGTCGACCAGCATCGCGTCTACAGCTTTCAAGCTCCCGTCCGGACCCTCCTCGTAGGAAAACGTAAGTTGTTCCTCCATGCCAGGGAGACGATCAACTCTTCCTCCACCAACCCTGGGACCGGAGTAGTGTACCCTGGTCTGAAGCTGTCTCGAGTGGGGACGCACCTGGATCATGAAAACGTACACAAGTGTACAAAAAGCGAGAACTACAAGCAAGATATAGAGGATATAGCAATGAAATAATATAGTAATAAATAAATGAAATAATATCGTCGTTAATACGATAATATGTGCAAATATGCGAGTACTGCATTCTTGAGAAATTCTATAAATGAGACTACTCTCAAGGTATAGTCATTTTCACCCCGGACCAACTCAATAGGTGATAAAATAGAAACCTCTATCAGAGAGTGTGTCTTGCCTACGTCCGTGCATTCAAATAAGACCTCCTACAATTACAGCTTATTAAGCAAGAGTGTGCTCTAAAAACCCAAGAAAATTGAAACTTGAATAGAAAAATTGAAAACAAAAAAGAGGTTGGTTTTCCATGTCCGGAATCCTGGAATAAGACCTCCTCCTACTATACCTTTAGAGGCGAGTGTGTGTTACAAGAAATACCACGCCTTGAGCGTGTTTTCACGGGTTCACGCCGTCTTTACCTCTCTATGCGAGGGAAACCACTCCAGAACCTCTATATGTGAGAAACAAGCAAATTGAAAAACCATATAAGTGAAAAAATTACTAGTCCCTTAAACTCTCACGCATCCAGTTTCAACTGAACACGACTGATGAAGAAGAATTGGACCAGTCGGAGGAGCACTTAGCTGCTAAAAAGATCATAGCTTGCGAGAGAATGTTTGGGCATCTCCAGCTTTGTGACTTTTTTCTTGGTACCATGTGTCACTTGAAAACCACAAGGGGCCCCGGAGAAATAAATTGACCTCCATACGCTGATTTTTAATTGTACACGGGTAAGTATTTGATAACCAAAACCTTCACCAACCAGATAGATCTGCCAATGGATCACCACGGCCACCAAAGTTGGATATGAAGAAAATGATGGCATAAGAATTCACCAGAAGACTTTTCACGTTCTGGAAGAGAGGCACGCTAGTCAAATGAACATATTATAGTTGACTAAAATTGTAACAGGTTTTGTAGAGTGAGTTCCGGGATAGGTGAAAACCTTAGGGGGGAAGGGCGCCAGTTAATTGTGAATTTGATTATTAGGTGCTTGACCGTTAGACACAAAAAGACTGAATTGTATGTGAGAAGGGGTTTGAAGGACAAATTAGACAAATGGAGCTCATGGAATGTTTGGATTATCATTTTAGAAGTTTTTTAAATCCCTGGCTGATTCAATTTAAATTCATGGATGCAGGTGCTATTCTGAACTGAAATGAAGGACATTGCTAGTATGATATGGATATAGTTATAGTTTTATGTCTATTTACGTACTTTAAGTAAAGAAGTAAGTACCTACTCAGGGAAAGCAACGATCCACTGTAATTATTATTTGGTTATTCCTACATTCTTGGTTATTGGTGTAGCCTGTAAACAAATCATTTGCCCCTAAATTGAACTCAGGCCCTTCATATACTTATTTTTTTATTAACACGGAACTTTGAGACACCCTCACCAATCGAACAAATCTTACATTACAAGACTTACCATCCTTTATATAGAATCCAGTCACCTTCGTTTAATAATGATGCCTCCTCAGTTCGTTCCGTAGGCTAATTGAATAATTGCTTAATCAATAAAATTCCTTTAGGTTACTGGCTTGTTGAAGCTTAATCTTCAGGAAATCCTTATTTTTAAACAAGTCCTACAAAAGCAACCAAAACTCTAGACCAAGTTTTCCTTATTTACATCATTTCCTTATTTATTTCACCATGATAAAATAGAATCCCTTAAAATCAATTCCTTAGCCTTTTATGATTTACAGGGGTTCTAAGGTCGATGTTTTAAAGTGTAATTCCTGCAGTGACTGGGATTCTCACCTCTCCAACTAACCTTCTCCTATTACTCAATACTTAATATTGTTCATAAGCGATTCCTTGAACTAGCTTTTCATATTTCTCTAGTCACAACAGTAACTTCCGTACAACCACTAAGTCTACTTTTCCTTTCTATTTTACCCTTGCTGCATTAGGTCACCCTGATTCACGTCTTTGGTACCTGGGTAGAGGAAACACCACTCTAGATGGAAGGCTGGCATTCACACCCAAATTTTCTAAAAGTTTCCACAGCTTTACCAAATTTTAAATAAATTTCAAATTTTTTCAGTACTTTCAGAAATTTTTTAAAATATTTCACAGTTTATATGAGGAAACAATAGTAGTTTACAAACCCATACAGCTAGAATCTCTGAAGACTTATTATTTCTTACAATACAAAGTTAAATAATGATACAACATAGACAAAATCCATTCAATTTGCTTTGTCTCTGTGTTTTCAATTTGTCTTAAGACTAGTAAATAATAAAAATTTAATCAAGCCACACTTAATCCACTCAAAGGAGCTTCTGCAATATTCATAAAGTGGAAATAATCATTTTACCAAAAACCCTGCAGTGTTAGAAATATGATGTATATATTTTTCTAAATTGTTGGTGAAAAATCAAACCACCTAATTTAAAAAATTACTAATTATAACTTGTAGTTCTGTACATATAGATACAGGAAGGCTATTTTAACATTTATATAGCAGCTTTCTTCCAATATCTATTGTATGCTACAATTTCTGAAGCATTTGTAAGCGTAGCAGCTACTGTAATTTTATTAGCTTGGTGTTGTTCTCAACTGCTAATTCTGTAAATCACTCAGTGAACCACAATATCAAATATCACCGAAAGAGTCAGAAAAGTCATTACTGCATTTACATAGCAGCCTTTACATTCATGTAACTTGGAATTATTTTTCATATGCTTTACCTGCTTACCCCTCTCTCTCCAAGATATTTCATCACCTTTTTTTGATCAAATCCTTCAGTAAGCCTTTTTAACCTCTTCCTCTGGTACCTCAACACTTAGAATACCATATACTAATTTATATGCATTATATAAATATTTTCACCGTCCATTGTTGGTAATAATCACTGATATGTACATACTGATCACAGATACGTCACATTATAGGTTTTCATAAATACTATGGGATGAAAAGCTGGTTATATCAGCAGCTCTTCACTCATTTTTCATGCTAACAAGGGAGAAAAAAAATTAAAAACCTAAAAAAATTACTATTAAATTTAATGTCATCAATCTTAAATATTTTGTCTAACTTTAAGTGCTTAGTTTAAGGCAGTGTATAACTACTATTTTCAGAGCATAATTAAGCTGTGACTGAGAGCTTCATTTTATGAGTAGATATAGTGCTGCTGCTACATTTATTAAATTAGTAACAAATAGACTATGCATAAAAAACATCAACCATAGCTGATGCTTTTCTTTAAGCACAATCTAAAATGTAGCTAGATACTGCATTAGGTTTCCACCATCAAGCAACAAAATCATACAGAATTTTGTGCTTAACATGAGATTTTCAGGAAATCCTCTTGATAACTAACCTAAAGGACCCCACAATAAGACACTTCGCTGCAAAAGATTCTCTTGGTCCCAACACAAATTTTGTATCCACCACAAAGTATGGTATACAAACACTATGGTATAAACATATGTTATACACAGGTACCTAATACTTCATTTTTAACTAGGTAAAATATGTTGGTTGAAAATAAAAAATTTAATGTTCACATATTTTACTCAGTAAAAGTATTTCATTAAAAATTACACTCCTGAAAGCTTTATTAAATTCATACATTAAAGGGTGCGTATGCTAAGTTAGGTGGTAAGGTCATTAAGTAAAGGTTTCACTCTCTTAGGTAAATAAAACGTATAATATTCTATTCAAAAGTGTTTATTCCTCAGCTTTTTTGTACGGGAGTGGCTTTGGCCTGGCATTTGCCCGAAGTGAAGGGAAACCCGTAAAAACCTCCACAGGCCGCCTTAAATTCACAGATATTACATTACAAGGGTAATTGAGCATATAGTTAAAACTGTTAACGAGAGATCTTCCACCAGGAGGCAGCATGCATTAGGAGGGGCCGCCGAAGGGGCTGGATACCGCAACCTTGGCCCCATAGTCCTACTGCACTTGAGCTACCTCTAATACTTTCTCCCGTTTTACCTTCCTAATTTCATACATTTCTACAAAAAAAACATCTCACATTGCCTTTCATAAGATTTCCCTGAAATATACTTAAGTTAGGCTGATGTCAGCTACACTCTAATTAATTGGCTAAAAATTTGTGTGTTGGTATGGTGTGTATGTAAATCTCATTCAAAACTTTCTCACATTCATCACATCATTCAGACATTCATCATATCATTCACACATTAGTCTACACCAGATTAGTCTACACCCAAGGAGTTACTCAAACATCTACAGATCACTAATACTACTAAATGCTATTAATGCTACTAAAAATAAGCAAGCAACATGCCAACACATTCATACAAATACTCTGTCACACACACATCCACACACCCACAGTGTAATCAGTGTCCTATGCAAATACTCCCTCACTAAATCTCCCCCTTGTCTACCTAAGAAGCTGCTGACTACCTATCTCTCATCTAACCTGAACAACTAATTACTAAATCCTACTGACTACCTACTTCATGTCACTATCTAAACGTTTCTTTTATGCCATGCAGTACTACCTTTAACCTGTCTCTGATAGCAAGTTAGGTGTTGGTGGCAAGTAGGTATTGCCTTATTTAGTAGTTGTGCTGCAGGCTAAACATCACATAAATAAATCTCATTCCAAAAATGCCATGGTAATGAGCACATGACTTCATTGTACACATGTTAAGGTTTGTATGAACAAAACATATTCTACTTAAAATTCTTCTTCATTCTTCATCCTGTACATGCTGCTTTACTTTGATGTGCACCTTCACCATGGATTTCATCCTAAAAGAATTTTGAAACCATAGTCAGTGGTCAGAATAGAAAATCCATTGGCTGGCTATTAATTCAATGAAGTGTATTTTGGAATAATCATCACTGAAAAATTGCTTTTTCAGTTCTCAAATTATAGAACGTCAAGTAGAAGACTCAGCAAATAATGTTTGTGATTGGTAATTCTGCTGACAGCTCATGAATGTAACAAAACCTGTTTGAGTTTTAAACTAAACAATGAAATCATGCAGGAATGAATATTGATTTCACTATGTTTGCCATACATTCTACAGTGTTTACTTATCCATGTCCCAAAGAGTAATTGCTACTGTAAGTAATATTTATATCCAAAATTAGGAAATTTTAATGTAAATAACATAATAAGTAGGGATGGGTCGGTTTGGTCCTTCGGTTCTCGGTTCCACCGGTTCTTGAGTTTAGAACCGGAACCAAGGCCAAAAATAATCGGTACCGAATAATCGGTGCAAAAACCATCTTGAAACCTGCTCACACTGTGAAAGTGGAGGCTTCACATTAAAACCTGGTGAAATAGTGTACTTAGATGCTTCAAATTTGCCGCGAATTATTCTAATACAGACGTTAAAACGACTATATGATTTAATTTAACACATCAAATTCTAGTAAGTGATGAAATACCACCGTAATAAGGATATTCTGACTGATAGGTATATGTTACGTCCACCTGCTTTGGAGGTGCGAGTCCTCATATCATTTTCGTAAAGTATATCATAATATAGTACATATATATAACACAGAAATATAATGAAGTAGGTATTCTTTTTCAAGCAATATGTCTCTGAAAATGATTATTGATCTTCTTATCTTACCACTATGCAATGCAAAGGTAGTGGTAAATTAAGAACCGGAACCAAGAATCGGAACTGAGAACCAAAGTTAAGAACCGAACCGGAACCGGAATCGAAAAAAAGTGGAACCGACCCATCCGTAATTATAAGTGACATTATATATTGGATAAATTTTATAGATATGACTCTTTCCCCAGTGAATTCTTCATTCCATGGCATTGCAGAAATTAGCTGAGTATATAGTTATAACTTCTCTCAAATACAAATTTGAATTTGTTTATTTGGTGGACATTCTATTTTCCATGAGTGCACAACTTTAAATGAAGTTATATTTTACCTTAAATGGTGAGGAATTTAGAGCTCAGTAAATGAGAGGTCTGGTAGATCCAAGTTTGGTCCACTTCCATACCAGAGATAGGGTTGCAGAGGTGTTGTCCGATGGTGTAGTACTTGGACAAAATGTATGATCAACTCATTCATGAGCTGTTCTGCCTCTCTGGAAGCAATGAAATACAAATTTATATGAGGTAGAAGTAATGCATCCACAGGAAGCTCATTTAACAACAATATTTAACAATTAACTATAATGTATTTTAAATGCAGTAAATAAGAGAATTTCTAAAACATAGAACTGAAACTGTAAAATAAAAGAATTACTGGCAACACAATGAAGAAGAAGTTCAATATACTTATTCCATTTTTTTAAATCATCAAATGCAATAAGTAATATTTTATTGATTGAAGATAAGAAATTTAAAATGTAATGCATAACAGAATAATTATGGATTATTCATTCATGAATTGAAATATACATTTATATAAAATTATGAAAATATGAAAGTGTGATGCTATTTCTTTTTTTTTGAACAAATATCTTCCATCTCAATACGCTCCTATATGTTTACTAAGACCTCCCTCTTGAATTATGAAATGCTGAAAATGACCAGTATCCTTCTTACGTGAATGAACTCAACTACTTGGACTATCTAAATATGATAGAAGGTGTGAGGACCTACGTTAGAAAAGTATTTATTGATAGTTCAACCTAATGGTTGGCCCAATTTTCTTCCCCCCTCTTTTTTTAAAAATATGTTTTAAAAAACTTGAGCACCTGGTTGAAGGTGCTTGAGGTCATTTCTTATATTGTACCCCTCTGTGTGATCTTTGCACTCGACTCAACTAGACTGATCACGTCGACAGATAGCCAACAACAACGTGTTACAAATGCGCATGCCCTACTGTACAGTGACTACCTCAAGCAAGACAATGGATTTTACAATTCCAATACGTTTTAGCATTACCCAGATAATTGATGGCTCTAATATCAGTTGAGCACTAAAATTGTTAAAAAGTACTGAATATAAATAATTCATTATTTGCACTGATCACTGTTTATTTCTTTCCCTCATTTGAATACATACTTAAATATAAATTGATCTCTTTAACTTTGGCTTCCAAAAATGGACAGACCAGACGAGCATTTTAAATATTTTTAAAATCTTTTAAGTTATGCATTTCAGGTTTTTTCAAAATAAAAATATTGATGAGAAATAAATACTTCAACCTAGATATGTGCTGTGATCTGCATTAGTTTCCCTTTAGGTGGCTGGGAGGTAATAAAGACGACGACGAAGAGGTAATAACATATCACATATGATATGTTAAGCAAGGCAGGACATTTTTTTCAACACAAATTTAATAGTAGGACTGCTGGAGCTACTCATTAATTGTGATAGTTCATATTAATTTTGCAAGTGGTAAAACTAAAAGTAGTTAGATGGATAATATAATGTAATTTTTAATTTCACAGTTAAGAGTTAGGAATTTAAGTAGCACGCACCATAATTCCTGTTAAATATTTAAAAATAGGAGACAAGATAGTGCAATGCTAATACCTCCAATAATTTCCTTATGCAAATTATCCGATTCCTGAACAAATTATTTTGGGTATGGAAACACGGTATTCATCTGTAAAAACTTAAGTCAACAGTCATGGCAGTTAAGAAATTATACTCTATGAGAAAAAAACAGAAAATTTTATCAAAGAGAGTAAACCCAGAAAGTTTAAATGAAAATTACTTACCATTCACTGTGAGGATGAAGTGAGTGGAAATTCTTCTCATGTTCTCAACTTCTTCTCTTCTTCATGAGAAGATGCCGGCAAAAATAATGGGGCATGACCTGCCTCTTCTCTCTTCTGTTCTTCTCTATTCTTTTCTTCTCTCTTCTGTTCTTCTCTCTTCTGTTCTTCTCTCTTCTGTTCTTCTCTATTCTTTTCTTCTCTCTTCTTTTCTTCTCTCTTCTTTTCTTCTCTTCTTTTCTTCTCTCTTCTGTTCTTCTCTCTTCTGTTCTTTTTTTCTATTCTGCCTGTTTACTGCAAGGTTTACCGCGGTCTCTATAAAAAGTGGAAGGGAATGCAATTAAAAATGTTGGAATATTTAATGTGGTGATAAATTGGCACATCCACTACCATATACACATGTTTAGGAATCAAGTTGGTTCTAATTATGATTTAGACACTTTCACTTAATGCTGCAAATATGTTCACCAGTCCACCTCATAGGAAAAAGATTGAGGCCAATTGGAGTCAAGTACTGTTTTTGCTTAGTTGAGAATAGTTTTTGCATTCATGTAATTTAAAAAATTCATTCACATGCTCAGTAGCAGTATTCTAAAAGTCACCACAATTCCTACTCAAACACAGAAAATAATTTAAGGTAACTAACGGGTCATCAGTCCACAAAATGTCCCAGGTGACAATTGGTATATGAGGCATACATTTTGTCATCAAAAATTCACAAATGAAAAACCACCATTGCAACTGGGAGTTAATTGGACCCTTAATCTTCCTACATTAAACATCATAAACATAACACTAAAAAATATTACATACTGTGAAAACAGATATTATCAAGAAATGATAGATGAAACACAATTATAAAATGTTGTGCAATTGGAGAGCATTTAATGAAGACAAGAGGCTGTATGTATATAATTGAATACTTAACAACAGATAACTGAAAACTTCATTTTATATTTTATGAAATCCGGTTACAATTATAAAATTATTGTTTCCCAGTTAAAAAGAAGATACACTAAATAGAGCCCATCTGCATGAAAACTTAATATTCAGTAATGGAAAAATTATTGTAATTCTAATAAACTTATACCTTAAAATAGATTGATTATAAAACTTGTGAATCAGCATTACTTACAAAGAAGCAATTTATGCTGAGGCAAAGATCAGCTGCACGAAGGCGCTCACACTCAGCTTGGCTCTTTCTGCTGCTCCTATGGAGAGAGCGGATTAGTACAAAAAAATCACACTCCCCCAAAATGTGCGGATAAGCAGGCTACTATGTAAGGCAACAAAGCCAAATGTTACAGGAAGGAAACATGACACAAGGATGGAAATGTGGCATTCCCACCTCGTGGCATGAAACAATTCCTGTAAATGGCAAAGAAGTTACAAGCTTGCAAATCCACAGTGTTATTGAATGTTAGTGCTACTTAACTACTAAGTACTACCTCAACATTTAACTACTACTATGTAACTTCTACATATACAAATCTACTCCTACTGTCTAAATACATCCGCTGAAGAATCCATTCTTCTATCCTGTGAAGAGAGCAGATTAGTACAATGCCCCTCACATATGCCCAATTGGAGCATTGGAGGAAGTGCATACTGAAAATAAAGGCATGAGAATATTAGCCAATACAAATGTACATACCAAATGCATTATTAAATATTATTTAAAATAAAACATTGTACAATATTAAATATTATCCAATACAAATGTACATACCATAATAAATCATGTGGTCAATCATCTTAGTTTAATATTATGTATGTATTTACACTCCTACCTAGTTTTGTAACCATAAAATGGAAGTTTTTTCATATTGTTTGATACCTCTTTGTGTGATGGTATGTACTGTGCACAGCATTTGTTTATGGATACACCTTATATCATAGTGTATCATTCCTACCTGAGGGAGCTCCCTTCATTACAACACTAAAGAGTTCATCAACTCTTTTCAACCTCATGCCTCTAACTGTGCTTTGTTGCACAAGTCAAGACACAGTACCGAAAATAGCAATGCACTATTTTCTTAAAATTACACACCTCAGATAGCATCATGATCATGTGCTTTCCTACCTAGTGTTATGTATACATCACATACATAAATCCTACCTAAAGCATTGCTAAACAAAAACCAAATATTGCAGCGCATATACATATACATAAACATTTACAGAAATAAAAAAATCACTTGTATGATATACCCTGATACCTGTAATAAAAATTGTGGTTAGCAGTCACCTCATTTACCAGATTATTTGTTTTACTTTTAACCTGTCTTCAGGAGCACATTCTTCATTTGGTTTATTTCTTTGGTCCAATAACATCTCCAAGTTATAATTTTGGCTCTGATTATTGTGGTAAGTATCCATTTCCTGTTATCCATTCCTGGGTGCAGGTTTGAGTCCTCACATTCACCTCCTATAAAGTTGTTCCATCACCTTTCCGCAATCTGTAATGAAACAAAACATATAAATACATTAGTAAACCATTGAATTAAATCAGGTTTACGATAATTTTTATCGCTTTATTCATCCCATTTGGAAAATTAGGTTATTACGGAGAGGAAAATATACCTTCTGAATGAAATTATATATTTTAGCATTCTTGTAATATATTACAAGTCTGATTGAAGATCTATGCATAATAAGTGACATTTCTTTATTCTGCATTAAATGGATATTCAATAGCACCTTAGTATTCAACAGCACTTACAATCGATTACTAACTCATGGCATTAGGACCACAATTGTTTTGAGTTGAACAGTAATGTTTGCACGAACCCTGCATCATTAGCATTCATGGCAAGCATTTATTTAGTTTCATGCTCTAAGTCGGGGAAATAATTAAGTAAACATCAGAAAAAGATTTTTCAGTAATAATTCATATTTTATCCCTTGATGGCTTTGTTTACATTAATGTTTATTTTTTCTTGTGGTTTTGAGTGTCTTCTCAATATGGTAAAATTATGCAACTGTGGAAAAACAATGTATATGGTAATTATTAACCTTTCTCAGCACAGTTTTACATGCATATGTTCAATAAAACCTACTGAAAATGTAATTGCAATTGAAACATTGGGAATTATTTTGTTAAAATTATTAGGATGCCTCATTTAACAGTTGAGCCTCATTTGCCTCGTATCTAAAAATGATGCATGGGATATATGGTATCTGAATGGCTCTATCTTCCGACTTCGATGCTCGTTCAAATTTCTACTATGCCGAGCGTCTATGACGCACACAGACACCTTTAAAAGCTCTTATTTTCTTACTAAACTCATTTTACTTGTGGTCGCCGATATCACCTGTTCTCACAATCGGGGGAAAAGGAAAGCAATGCTTAGAATTAAGATGAAGTGGGAAGGAAATTCAGATTGCACTAAAACTCGGAGGGAATAAATGACAATGGGAGGAATTAATTGGTTTCTTGAGAGCAATTCTCCAACTGTACTTGATACCTTGAGTGGCTTGTGTCACAACCCGAGAAATACGGGGTTTAAGGGAAACCCTGTAAAAGGTCTGGGATTAGAAACTGAAGTACGGAAAAAGAAGGAGTAACTAAGGATCCTGCTTTTGCACTCCCTCTGAACATTGACGAAAACGCATAAAATCGAGACGCCCAAACACGAACATGTAGCCGCGAACGACTTACAAAGCACAAAGCCAGGCTCTTGTATTGAATCCATCCTCTGTCGAGCTCAAGACGGACATACGGGATTACTACTCCCCATACTAACTGATAATGTTGCTTTTCACGCAGCAAAACTAAAAAGCCATCAAGTCATCGCAATCATGCATAACGAATCCCTGTATCAATCTATTACGCTTCCGTAGTTCTCTTCGGATTTAACAGTTCTTTTCGACTCGTAACTTAAGGAAATTCTTAACTATATAAAACAGTATCTAACCCAAATTTCTATACGTAATTTCGTTTGATCTATCATTTTTGTTGAAAAATTGATAGGTTGAATTGTATATTCAGGGGAGGTGACCGACAGCTGAGGTCATTTGCGCCATTTAGGATAGGAGGTTAATTGGATAATGTTAGGAACATTCCAGGTATTGGGTGGAGAGAAACCCGGCGTTGGCATTAGCCTACTCTTATCGAAAGGCGCCATGGGGACTACGGCTTAACGTCCCATCCGACGGATGAACTTGAAATGCCCTCCACTAGGCATACAAGTTGGGACCGGTTTTCCATTGAAAAATCTGCCACTGCAGATATGTGCCACACATATGAATAATCGAATGAAAATTTTGAAATTCCTCACATAAGTGGGAAAAGGTCCAAAAAATGCTAAACATGTTCTTTAAATAGTTTAAATACGAAGTAGCCTTAAGGGATTGGATTAATTCACAGGAAAATAAAATGCAACGTATAGGATTAAGAATGCCGTAGCATTGAAATAACGTTACGTTGAAATTACGCATTTCCTATTCAATTAGCAGAAATAACCGAATAAAGAAGGGATTACACTTAATGCTATTTATGCCCAAGGTGGAAGAATCATTCCACTACCAACTAGATTTACAACCGGCTGGAAAAATGTTTTAAAAAAATGAAATGAAAAACAACGCGGTTGGATATTTATTTGAAGCATCCACCTTCACAGAATCAAGTCATGGAAATTATATTGGCAGAAAGAATTGACTTCGACATTGAGTGTCGGTTGAATATTTAAAAAGAACGGTGAAGTGATGCTACTGGGATTATGTCACGAAACTGGCAATATTTAAATTGAACATTTGAAAAAATTCAGTTAATGTTTAATTGATTTTTCGAAGTTTAATTGATTACCGAAAGATGAAATCACTTATGCTCTGTATTCAACATTGACGGCTTAGACCACAGGAGAACGAAAGATGCAAGTGCGCATTAACCAATTTCCGATTGATTTGGTACAGTGCTGTTATTGTTTTTCCATAGCAGATCACGACTCACAACTAAACACTCACTCAACTCAACAACTCACAACGTAATCACAACTTTATACTGATCGCGTTTATCAAATAGGCCCAGGACGTTAATATGTATTTATTTATTTCATCACCAAAAACGGCACAAAGGTTATTAAATTGGAGGACATAATCAAGAAATCAATAAAAGATAATCGCAAAGACAGAAGGCATAAACAGTAATGAGATAATTAGGAGATAAACAGTAACAAAAAAGGGTCTTAGGGATTTAAGAGGGGTGAGTTATACAAGTGGAGTTTCGGGGAGGATTTGAAAACGGAGGCAGGGGAGTAGAGATTCAAGGAAGGATACTTTGAGGCCAAGGAGTTAAACAAGGAGGGGATTCGGTGGAAAATAAAGCTCTGGGAAATGGAAAGACGGAAACGGGAAATGTGAAGCAGACGTAAGGGACGAGTAGGAACATGAAGACGAAAGAGTGTGAGAATTTCATTTGTCCTTAAGAGACCCGCTGCATATTGTACAGGAACATCATATCCGATAGAACACGGCGCTGAATTATGTTTGAAATGCCAAGGGAGGAAAGGATGAAATCACGGGTGGAGATTCTTAAGGTGGGGATTCGATGGTGGGCTATGGCGAGAAAGAAGTTGACTGTGCGGTTGAGCAATCCTAGGGCCGTTGGACAGGCGGTAGACCAAATTGGTGCACAGTGGATGGGGAGAATACAACCGAAAAGAGCCGTAGGATCCTGAACGTCAGTGAGACGGTAAAGCATGCCAACTAAGGCCATCGCCTTCCGAACTATCTTCCTTATGTGGTCATGAAAATTGAGTTTGGTGTCAAGAATTACTCCCAAGTCCAGTGGGAAGTCACAGGAGGGATTAGATTATTAAAGAGAGTGGGCATAGGGTTTGTTTTTTTAATGTAAATGTCATTAGTGCCGATTTTGAGGGGTTGATTCGCAGCTGCCAAGAGCAGCACCATTCCGAAACAAAGTCGATGGCAGATGGAAGGGAGTGAGTCGGCGGGGCGATCCACCTGCTTGTAAATTTTGCAATCGTCCGCGTACAGCAGAATATTGCACCCAAAAGGGATTATACCGTCCACAATGAGAGGGAGAGGGAAGGTTGGAGAGGCGGTGTTGATGTTGGCACAGAAATACTTGTTGTATACATCGAGGCGATCTTCACCTTCTGTCCATTCAGGGAAACAGACTTTCTCCTAGCATTAATAAGGGTCCAAAATCTTTTGGGATTGTCTCGAATTCTTTCCGCTATTTCCCGGATATGGTTCCTGTAGTCCCGGCGAATGAGACAGCATGAATGACGCCGAATGCATGCGTAATATCGCATAACACTTAATAAAATCACGCATACCCTTCCAAAGCAAAGAAATTTTTTTTAGTAATTATGAGCTAGCGGGTCTTTATAAAAACAAAAACCGATGAGATTATAAGATGTGTGTAAGAAGAGAGTTGTATACATCGTTCATCTGCGAATGCTCTTAAGGTGAATGGCAGATCTGGATACAGAGCAGTCGCAGAAGAACAGAGAAAACGAAAGGAAACTTGAAAAAATGAGCAAGTTGTAGGTACTACAATTCCTATTCAATAAGCTGAAATAACCGAATAAAGAAAAGATTACAGTTAATGCTATTTATGCCCAACTAGATTTACAACCACCTCGTAAAAAGTGCTGAAATGAAAAGAACGTGGTTGGCTGTTTAACCGAAGCATGCACCTTCACAGAAGACAATCATGGAAATTATATTGGCAGAAAATACATGAGACGGAAGCGATGCCCCTTCAATTCAGGAGAGTCGTCATTTCATTTCATCTCAGTTCAGGAGAGTGTTCCAATGTTGTTTAACGTCAAACAATAACTTAACATTAATAAATGACTCTCAGGTTTCAAGCCGGGTAGGGTTTTGGGTTGCTGAAAAAAATGACGTGGCGATTTAGTGCAAGTCAAGGAAAAATTGGGACTCAAAACACCAGAAGTTTACCGTATCCCATGTCAGTGGGGATATGAACATTCTCCATACCGTAAGAAAGATCCCCCCTTTCTCTTTCGTAGAATTAGTAGAATTGCTTGAAAGTGTTTGAAGATTGTTCCACTGTTGTATGATGTTATTTAACGTCAAACAATAACGTAACATTTATAAATGACTCTCGGGTTTCAGGCCAGGTAAGATTTTGGGTTGTTGAAAAACTTTCGTGGCGTTTTAGAGCAACTCAAGGAATAATTGTGACTCAAAACACCTGGAGTTTACCGTATCCCATGTCAGTGGGGAAAAGTATACATCGGAGAGACAGGGCGCATGATAGAGACCCGAATAAAAGAGCACAGGAGGCGTATAAAGGTTGCTCCACCCGGAAAAATCTGCCTTGGCTGAACATAGCCTATCGAAAGATCACATCATCTCCTTCGATGATGCTCGACTGGTCTCCAAAGCAAATAGGTATTGGGATCGTCTCCTTAAAGAGGCCATCGAAATCAGGCTGGAAGATAACACCTTAAATCGGGACTCTGTGTGCATCCTCAGCAGGGAATGGAAACCGTTATTTCGAAAAACAACGGAAATAAGGGGACAACAATGCCCCCAGGATTAGACGGCTACATAAGCGCAGGCCCTGCAAGCTTAATTGCTCTGAGGATGATGGAGGAGTGTTCCATCGAAACGTCGGCAACCCAAAATGTTAGTCGACTTGAAACCCGAGAGTCATTTATTTATAAAATTCGCCGAGTAAGAACGAAATCCTATAAATAACGTAATTGATTCAAGAAGCGTCAATCATTGGCATGAATTGAATTATAACATTAGGGATTATTACCTAAAACAAACCTTTTAATAACAAGAGTTTTATAGACACCAGACTTATCGAATATCGAATTAGCATTTACTACATTGGATCAACTTTTAGAATGATCGTCGAAAGATTCATTCACTTCAGCATTTTGGTCAATATTGAACAGTTCAGACCTTTAAAATACCCAATGATGTGTGTAGTGTATATAAATGCAACATAAATTCATAAACCAACTGTCGATAGTATGGTTTCTGCAGTGATAAAACAATTATTGTTTATTGTTTGCAGTAAATAGTTGTTTATCACTGCAGATCATATGTTTGTATCTATCACAAAAAAAAGAACTCCAGGGCGTTTCACCGTAATGTACGCGTTGAAACTATAATTTTATACAATAAATTTATCAAAGCCTACGTAGAAGCAGATAATACTTTATTCATGACCATGAGTAATTAAGAGCTATTGGGACATGAAGTAAACTTGAGTAAAGGAGAGAATAATATATTAGGAAGAAGAGAATACTGCTTTGTATACCAGAGCATTCAAATATGAATTGGGTAAACCGAGGTTGTGATCGAGTTATATTACACTTACTATTAAATAAGCAGAAACTATCGTAATGGAAGGGACTAGACATAAACATTGGTTTATGGAATGTATGTTCATTCCACTACTAACGGACTTATTGTATATACTAACGGACAGTAAAAGGAAACGTAATGAAAAGCAACATTGGCTGAATGTTCATCTTAAGCACACACCTTAGTAATAAGCAAGTATTGGAAATTGGATATGGGCTCAAAAAATAAGTGAAAGAATATTTCAAATGGGGACTCGAGGAGACTCAATGAATCAAACTCGTAGTTAAATAAAAGTTTTAAGAACAGCGCAGGAAAGAACGGTCCTACCTAATATGAAATGCGGCGAGACAAGATCTTATCCGGAATCGAAGGAAATTTGAGAGAAAGTGCTACAGAAGACTACCTAGACATCACGAATTACAGAGAGTTACAGTAGACTTAGTGCATTGCACTTTAGATTTAAAACGCCTAAGTACAGCTAAGTGTGGCTAAAATTTACTTATGATAAATAATATCATGCGTAACATACAAATAAACTGGAAAAGAGGGTAGATTAGAGCAAGCAGGAGAAAAGTAGAGGATTTATAATTCGCGAACATTGAATTAGAACGATCTCCACGATACGAATTCTCCAAAAGAGTAATGAGAGACTTCCAATGGCTGCATGAGTCATCGCCTCCGCCACGCTACTCACAATTGAGCATTCCATTACATTCAATGATGACATGATCCATCCGAATGAAAGACGGTAATAAGCTAAAAGCCAAAATAAATAAAGGAGTCAGACAAGGATGCTATCTCTCCCCAGCGTTATTCAATATATATCTGGAATAAGCAATTAGAGACGCAAGGAAAATTGGCATCAAGGGCATTAAGGTGGATGGCGAAGAAATAAACATGCTAAGGTTTGCTGATGACATCGCAGTTGCAGCAGAGAGTCGATAGGACTTGCAAGCATCCCTCACCACAATGGACTAAATACTTCAAGAATATAATATGAGCATCAACAAGAAGAAAATTAAAATCCTAGTGTGCGGAAGAGAGAAGACTAGGGAAAATATCACAAGTCGAGGAGTTAAATTGGAACAAGTAGAGAACTTCACCTACCTCGGCAGCAATATAACTTGGGAAGGAAGGAGCTCGACGGACATTAAGGGATAGCACAAGCTAAGGAGGGGTTCATGTAAGGTCCTTAAAGTTTATATTTTAAGTATACTTTAAGGACCCTGGCGTTCATGAAGAAGAGACAACTACGGTGCTCAAAGAACCTACGGCTGCAAAAAAGGAAGGACTTCATTAAAACACTCGTATGGAGCGTGACACTCTATGGATCAGAGACATGGAATATCGGGAAAGCAGACCAGCGAAGAATTGAAGTCTTAGAAACATGGTGCTGGAGGAGAATGTTGAAGATTAAATGGACAAATAAAGCGAGGAAAGAAGAGGTGTACAGAAGAGCATATTAAGAAAGGAAAATATGAAAAACCCCCACGACAAAGAAGAACCAGACGGATTGGACATACCTCGAGGCACAATGAATTAGTTAGAAATATAATAGAAGGGAAAATTGAAGGGAAGGTCCCGCGAGGAAGACCAAGGAACAAGTATATAGGGCAAATAAAGTAGGACCTGAAAGAGAACGCATACCAGTGCGTGAGGGAATTGACGATGAATAGGGCAGAATGGAGGGCTGCAGTAAACCATTCCTAGGATTGAAATACTGATTATGATGATAAATGCCCATATTTAGCGTGATATAGAAATGGAGATGAACCAGAAAAGCCACTGTATACTCAAAGTAACGCCTGGTGATTCAGAAGCACAGTAATTTCTCTCGCATTTGAAACACTGAATAGCAGTTTGCAACTGCAAAATATTTTCATTTTTCCTTTGCTGTGGGTAGGTTTTTAAAGAATGATTCGTGGATAATAAGGGTTATTTCTACTTGAATTAAAACATTTTGATATAACCTTTCAACAAGCCTAGTTCCTGTTTAGAATGTCATATCTAGACAGAAATAAAACAGGCCTGCCCCATGCTCGTGGATAAAATTTCCGTTCTATGCTAACTATAATGGAAGATTGACTCCTAGATAATAATGAATAAAAATCCTAGACACCCTGAAGTTGAGGTGGGGAATAGATATGACTAAACATATGTAATAGTTTCAATCTTAAAAGATCGTCAGAAAAGAAAAGGAACCCTATTAGAAGTAAATTTCCTCTAATCTTTTAAAAGGGTTGTGTCGAAGCGTCACCAATAACGTATGAGTATAATGACCATCAAATCTTAGGCGGTGAAATAAACGGTGATGAAGGAAAGCCTACACTTTATTTAAATATTTTAATCAATATATTATATTTGCACCTAAAGAGAGGCAATTATTAATTACATATGAAATTTAAGCGTTGAGAAAGGCTTGGAAGGTCTAATCTAAATTAATGCCATACTACTTAGTTGGCAATAAATCGGTAAATGCATCAGTTTATCCTAACGCAGCAGAAAAAATAACTTTTATTTCCTTGATTTCGTTGTGGCAGTTCATTATTTATTTTTCTCCAAGTGATATTTGTACGAAGGATATCACTCCATTTCTGCTTAATTTCTGCTTTCTACCAATTTCTATTCTGTTTGACTTGTGGAATATATTGCTCATGGAGATGATGAAATTAACTCCAAAGGAATAACGATCATGGAAACAAAATTTTAATTCGTGCATGATAGCCGATCGTTATTGTCAGGTCTCTAAAGCTGCGTCCTGTCAATCCAAAGTCGAGCACTAGAACCTCGCCTTATCACATACGTCGATTTATATCCAAGTTGAACAGCACTGCAATATTACCGAAGTACTCGAAGCACCAGAAAAAGAAAAATTAATCCTACCTTTGAGTAATAACTAGGAAATTCATTGACCTCGATCTTTATCTAAGAAGACTCTCACGGATAATGACGCAGTAACACGACTCGACCCCTAGACTCAATGTCATAAATCACCCTTCATCACTGTTTCAATATCTCAGCACAGATATTCAAACCTTATTGGCCCTAGCATTTCGTTCGAAGCATTAAATAATACATCAAGATTGCCGATAAAAAAAGAAATTTTTTCAACTTACCGTACTTCCTCCGGGAACTCACTCCAAAGGCTCGTAGGAAAGATTTCCGAAATACACTGCACAACAATCACTTGGTTGAATTTACAACAGGACCACAGATACCACCCACTGGACTGAAAAATAAATTACGAACAACTATTTTAATTTGTAATTGAATGGGAACACACGAACACACACAAATGATTAATATGAATCATTATGGCACGTATATATGGCATCGAATACGCTGATCGCTCTGAACTTTGAAATGGGTATTATTTTGTCGGTGCAAGTAAAAATTTAAGCATAATCTGTATGTCAAACACAACGATGAACTGGCGGGTCCGAGAGCTCTCCCTGTGCAACCGGAATAATGTCATCCTCGGAGGATAGCTCTTGTTAAATGGGTCGCCGAAAGGGAAGCGAAGTTGAAAAGTAGAATGGAATCAAATGAGGCTCTCGTATCACAGCAAATAAATATTCGTATCTCGTATCGTAGCAAAAATATTGCCGTTCCTTGGTTTCCCAGAAGTAACTGCTTTTTTAATTACATTAGCGGTACTTGAATTATGAATTAGCCATTACCTTAATGTAAGAGAAAGGGAATACACTTCTTGGTGTCGAAGGCATTTCTTTTCGTCTCTCGTAACTGAATTACGAGACAAAATTAACCTTGAACATTGAATCGAATTAAGAGAAGTATTAAGACTTGTTGAGTTGAGGCTTCTTGCCTAGATTAAATAGGGCAACATACAGTAATGGACGCTGGTAAGGCTGCGTTGACGATTGTCCACTCGAATCTTCTATCGTGTAAATAAATACCATTAGTGGTAGACGTCACTGTGATATATTCACCGGTCTTAATATAGCACAATTTAAAATGATTCGTGAATATTAGCATAACTAGACCTCAAATATTTGACGAACCAGGGACTATAATCATTACTGTCACAAAGCATAAACACACGCACCTCAACAGTCTGTCAGGAAAAATTGCCGCCTTAGGGCCTTCGTTTGGCCAAATAACATTTGTAAAATTCCAGCTAAGACATTAGTGAACACCAAACATGTGATCACCCATTTACATTGCGAGTGTATTGATAATCTCACTTATTTCGTAAGCGAGGCCGTTATTAAGGTTAACTTAGCAGATGATTTGGTGCTCATATTCCTGAAAGGGGACGACGTAGATACTTCACACTTCTTTTAATTTCGCTACGCCGATTTCTTAGGATCAATACCATATACAAATAGTCTTTCAATAAACATTTTTAAGCTATTAAGATTATTATAAGCTTTCATGACAATAGTAACAAGCCCAGTATTAAAGAAAAGCATGAACCTAAATGTGAATAAATTTAAGTTTTGAATTGAAACAAAAAGCTTTCGATTAAACAAACAGCAACTACTCACCTCTATCCCCGTGACAAGTTCGCGCCAGACTGATGCCAAAAAACCGCGGTTAAGATTGTTAACATTAAGGGGATGCCGGGAGCATCACGTGACGCTAACAACTAGATGACGTCATGAGAATTAAAATATTAGAATAATTGTATTAAGCAAAATCAATTATTAGTTATTTGAAATCCATAGCGTATATTTTTTTAAAATAAATTTACCCGAACATTAAGACAAATGTTAGATTTGTAACGACTTAAAAATATTTCGTCAGTGAACTCCCCCTAGCAACATTGTCTTCCAATCAGATTAACACTGGAACTTGCAGGTATGGCGCGTGAAGTTACACTGGTGAGTAACTGTTAATATTCTGTTTTTTGTGTGCTTGACCGTCACCTTTTAAATGCACTTAGTATCTTTTCAGTATTTCTAATGACTGTAAAATTCACGTAATTAAATGCTAAATTTTTCTTGGGCTGCTTTTAAATAGTTTATTATTTAGCTTCGTTACCAGTTTGGCGAACTTACGTAGCGCACGCTAGGACTATAACTATGCCACGAGTTTGATAAGACTAAAAAATACGAAAGACATTACATCGTTATTTCCCAGCTTCAAAATTCGACGTGAATACATCGACTGCAACTCTATACGTACTCCGTAACGATAACAACTCGGCAGAAGGTATAAGCAGGACAAAGTTTACCTGAATCGTCGATCTGCTTACTTGTCCCATTCATTGATCTCTCGACAGGTCAGCTTTCTCAGTAGTATCGCCTTATCACTCACGTCCTTCCAGGGTCATGGCAAGATTAAAGATGCAACGACAGGACTGCATTCCATTTCAATTGCCTTGGAACCACCACTGTGCACTTGGCGAAATAAATATCCGCATGCTCACTTTTCACAAAGAGTTCCATATCACTCAATGAATTGTATCGTTGTTGATTGCTCCGAACACAAAACACTATTTTCACGGGGATCAAAGCACTCTTACAATTCCGGAATCGAACTTCTTGACGTTCCAATTCCAACTTGCATACAATTAGCGTTGATTGCTCCGAACAAAAAACATTCATTTTCACAGGGATAAAAGCACTATTAAAACTACGGAACAGAACTGCTTGAAGTTCCAATTTCCACTCGGCGTACAATTTACAATATTCACTCACTTTGAAAACATATTCAGAATCTAAGACATCCGACTCATTACGTGTCAAGTAGTGTCGCTGCAGAAGTATGCGTCGGTCGATTTGATGTTATATTCCTACATTTTAAGCAGTTGAAGTATCCGAGCAGTAGGTATTCACCAATTTCCATGACTGTACACATCAGGAGAAGTACCGAACTTCTACTGAAAGCAAAAACATTCCTTCACTCCCGGGTAGACAGAGTTTCAGGAACAATTCACTACGCCGTCACTCAAGGAAGATCGGTGAAAAGCTTTCTATGGTTACGAAACCGAGTGAAGTATTCTCTGCTCGCCAACCTTTTATTGCCAGGGTCAGAGAGTGTTTGTGTCCACCAGGGCGAAGTATTTCTCTCTTTCGGAGGATTGTACGCTTGGCTTTAGCGATGATCAAATGAGATTCCCTCTGCCTTTTATTTTTCAGACGTCGAACGTGGCGTAGGACTCGCCCTTGTGTAGTAAGACCCGAGTTCGAAGCAGCATGTGGCAGTGAGAAAAAATCTCAGATATTTCCACACATTTTACAGTCAAACGGGAAAATATCGGATAGGTATGTTAGCACGGCCTGCCGTTGTTATGTATGTTCTGATATATTTTTATTTCCTAGATTTTCCCAACTAATAGCTTCATGATTTTGAAGAAATGCTCCTCCACTGTCACGTGAGTGCCTAGCAACGTCTAATATCTCTTCCTTACTCAGATAATGACTGGTTAGCGAATGTCGAAGTGAGTATTAAGTGTGGTATAATGTATTTATTTGTCATCAATAGATCACTCTTTTGACAGGATGGCGCTTAAGATATGGTCAGAGTTGATTAACAAGATGTGCAGTGGGTGAAACAAAGACGTTTGGAGATTTAGTTGGTGTGGTGGCTTTAATTACCGGCCTTAAATACAGAGGGCCCAGGTTGGAATCCCGTCAGTAGCAGTTTTATATGGTATATTTTGGTTGAGAGCACTACGAGTATGGTAACTACTCAATTTTCAAACTATAGCGATAAAAATAAACCTTGTAAATATTTATTTAATGACAGCATACACTCATGAAGTTTGAGAGAGGGATGTGAACAAGGGTCACATATGTTAAAGGTCAATGTAAATTGTGGTGCTAAAGTAACCTATATGCTTACAAATGCATTACTTGGGTAGAGTGCCAAGATCGTGTAGAGTTATTCTTTCCTCTCATGGGCCGTATCTTAGAACTTATTTCACACTGGTTCATTGGCTTTCTGCTCACAGTCAGAAAATCTGTAAAATTCAATTCAAAAGTAAATGGACAATCTTTTCTAAAAATCAGTGTAAATAGATGTACATATTACAGGTATTTAGGTTAAGTTTCTCTTTCAGACAAACCACATCCGAGTGGTTTGTGTTGACTCTGTCCGCACGTGAGCTGCGGAGATACTAATTCACGTACTCGGTGTGGTACCCTGCCACACACTCTCGCAATAGCTTGCAGGATGTTACGTAGACGTAGTGTTGATGAGCTCTCTTTCGAGTTGCTGAAAAAAAACAGCCTGGAAAAGGGTTTGGACCTGATGAGAGAATGTTCATCAGTCATGATTTTTTATGGAGATGTTAGAAAAAAGGAAACTTTGTTCGGTTATTTGGCCAGGGTACAGCATTCTCCTCATTCAGCTCGGAAGATCGTGTCTAAGTGGAATCTTTCGTTGTGATTACCTTGGTGAGGTGATTGAAAAGAAATTTTCATTAAATTCGACAAGAGGATGAGTATATGCCTCATTACTAAACTCCCACGAGAACATCTTCGATGTGATTTTTTTTGGGGATTTAAGGCTATTGATAACTCATCCTGAGGGCTCTGGTTTGAATTACGGAAGTGGCAGATATATTTTATCGGAGTACTGGCTCCTTCTTAGAAAGGTCAGAATATTTTCTGATTTACTTAATGACGATTACCACTTTAGATTTCTCTTACTTCGATAGTGGAGGAGGAGTACTTCAATAGTGGAAATTATGGATATACGAACTGCAAACTAGGGGGTAGCATTCACAGAAAGTGATTGGGAAATATAAAATTCAGATGATATCTATGTGATACTCTTGTGGGATGCTATGTAGAATTTGATGTGAATTCTCTTTTTCCGGGAAAACCCCAAAAGGATGACAATGGCACAGAGGGAAACATGCAAATGTACGGAAGAAATGCTCTTCCACTGACACGTGAGTGCCTAGCAACGTCCAATTTCACTTCATTTCTCATATAATGACTGGTAAGCGAATGTCGAAGTAAGTATCAAGTGTGGTGAAATGTATTTATCTGTACTATAACTATCGTGGTGAACCTTTCTGGTGAAAAAATTAATCCCACTCTTTTTTCCTCAGGATGCGGACCTGTTGTTCCATCGACTTCCGTAATGCATTATGGAGGTACAAAGCTCTTTTTTCTCTAGTCAACCGGATGGATTTCCTATGAACTTATGAACTCAGGGAATTACTTTACGACATCCTTATAGATCTCACCCACAAGGAAGTGTACCCGCCAATATTCAAGTTCACGGAAGCAGTGAAAATCACTAGTATTAGCAGTTTATGCCATATTATCCAAAAATGCCAAGATTTTATTTAAAGTTGGTCAACTTTTTTCTTAATAAAATATAATTTGTAAGCACTTATCATTTAAGTAAAAATGTATAAACATGGTATAAAAACACAGGGTTGCCACGAAAAAATAATTTAATGGTTAATTAAGTAATTTATTAATATTTAATTAATAATTAAGTTACTTCATTTTTAAAGTCGTCCTTGAGACAGTTCAGATAAGGTGATCGACTAAATAATCACTAGGAATGTAAAGGGATAATATTTTGCAATGTTGAAATGAGTAGGTATTGAGAGCACATCAGCATACTTAAAATTTAAACATTTTTACACATGTAGCTTTGTGCCAATAATTAAAATATTTCGATTATTTTGCTGTAAGCATGGCATTTCATTGATTTATTACCTACCCATACCCCAAAATTTAGATAAGAACAAAACATATCAAGATCAAATTTACGACCATTTTTCAAATAGTTATTTGGCAATTTCGGTTGCTTTGACAGGTGTAACTCCGTGGCAACACAAACAAATGTCAGGTGCGATATATGCACATATTTGAACGGTATTTAATCCAAGGCTCCTTGGCAGGAAAGGGTTGAATTCAGTAATAATAGAGCCTAGCAGATGTGACAACCACGTATTAACATGAAGAAGTCCTTTTCTTCCCGTGTTCGACCTTCGGCTTCCAGGAGACTTCTGGCACAAGGAGAAACTTTTTTCCAGAAATACCTCCACAGCTACACATAGCATTTTACCTTCAAAATGTTAGATGAATCATTTATTGGTTGATTTTCGGGTGATTTTACTTTCCATGGCATTTACTTTCAATGGAAAATAGAATGAAACTACTAGAATATTCAATATGAAATTTAAAGGATTTTTTGTTGTAACAGGCTACTTGGCCTATATCTACGTAATACCCTGCAATCCTTCATAAAAGTGTGCGGCAGGGCGTGAATTTTCACCGAAAAGGCATCACATATCATGCATAAAAAGAGACAAGTAATTATGTACTAGTCTAAACTTCACGATTTAAAAAAAAGACCTACTTAAAGCATATGCATTTTCTCACAATATGCAAATACACGATTCAAAGAAAAGACCTTTCCAAAGAATATGCATTTTTTGAACAAAATTAATAGTAAGAGATGGGAATTGCAATTCATTTCCAAGATTCGATTCAAGCCATTTAGTCATGTAAATGTCCTGCTTTGAGTAATAAATCTTATTAAAATAAATGTAACGTAATAAATACTATGAAAATACCGGTTAATATTAATGATCTTTGCACGGAAATTTGTCCCATCTTGTAATGAAAGGTGAGCATTGCAAAATATCTGCATGAGCTACTAAACGTTTGCCATAGGATACCATATGCCACCAAATTTAGGCTGGGTTAAGTGCTTCAAGTTCCAATGTGCCGGTGATGATTGAGGTACAACTAAAGTGTCCGCGTTTTAATGGAAATTATGGGTTTAACCGGCTTATTTGCACAATGGCACATATTGCACTTCTTCATAGAGGGAGATGCATGGGAGACCGCCATGGAGGGAAAATGGATGTCCATGAACTTCAATTGGTCAAGATATTCAATAAAACCTACCTTCAATAATTCAGACCAAAATTCGTAATTTTGTTCTTGACAAACAATAGTTATAACGCGAAATTGGTTCTTGGAAGTTACTCCGAATTTTGACGAAATGAGTTTCTCAGTCAGCTGCCAAACGTTTGACCAATTATGCTATCACGCCGAACCACACAATTTTCTCTAGTCTTCATCTATTATCAGTGATATAACGTTTGGAAATGCTGGTTAAGTTATAATTGAGTGCAATGCCATTTGGGCCGACCTCGCGTTTATTCGCAAAAATAAATAAGTCATTTGCCACTGATAAGCATTCTTTCCAATAACAGGATCCAGTGTGTTTTGCATTCAATTACATTTAAAATTTAATTAAAAAAACTAAAAAGGACATTCAGTTGAAATGAAAATTATTTATATTCCGCAAGATGGAGGTGGTTAATTAATTCCAGAAGCCAAGTCCTTCCAAACATTCCTTGAGCGATTCTTCCACCCACTCTCTGTAGAACCGGCTCTTCTCGAAATGATACGCGATCCACTCACCCCTATCATTCAGCAAATCCCCGATTGGATCCTCTGGATCGCGCCGCACATCGTCACCGAGAGCCAACTCCAACAACTTGGGGAGGTAAGCAGAGGAAATCAAGTGTCCCACACTTTTCATCTCCTCTTAGCTTCCCAAAAAGGACTTGTAGGGAAGGTCTGACACTCGAAGATCGGGTGACATGCAGCCGGCAAGTTCGTTGCGGTAAATTTCCATGAACATCATCACGTTCCGCTCCCTGAATCACTTCCTGACTCCGTCGTGGAGGAAGAATATAACGTCGCATTCGGGTGGAAAGTACTGGACCAGCTGCATGTCGACCAGCATCGCGTCTACAGCTTTCAAGCTCCCGTCCGGACCCTCCTCGTAGGAAAACGTAAGTTGTTCCTCCATGCCAGGGAGACGATCAACTCTTCCTCCACCAACCCTGGGACCGGAGTAGTGTACCCTGGTCTGAAGCTGTCTCGAGTGGGGACGCACCTGGATCATGAAAACGTACACAAGTGTACAAAAAGCGAGAACTACAAGCAAGATATAGAGGATATAGCAATGAAATAATATAGTAATAAATAAATGAAATAATATCGTCGTTAATACGATAATATGTGCAAATATGCGAGTACTGCATTCTTGAGAAATTCTATAAATGAGACTACTCTCAAGGTATAGTCATTTTCACCCCGGACCAACTCAATAGGTGATAAAATAGAAACCTCTATCAGAGAGTGTGTCTTGCCTACGTCCGTGCATTCAAATAAGACCTCCTACAATTACAGCTTATTAAGCAAGAGTGTGCTCTAAAAACCCAAGAAAATTGAAACTTGAATAGAAAAATTGAAAACAAAAAAGAGGGTGGTTTTCCATGTCCGGAATCCTGGAATAAGACCTCCTCCTACTATACCTTTAGAGGCGAGTGTGTGTTACAAGAAATACAACGCCTTGAGCGTGTTTTCACGGGTTCACGCCGTCTTTACCTCTCTATGCGTGGGAAACCACTCCAGAACCTCTATATGTGAGAAACAAGCAAATTGAAAAACCATATAAGTGAAAAAATTACTAGTCCCTTAAACTCTCACGCATCCAGTTTCAACTGAACACGACTGATGAAGAAGAATTGGACCAGTCGGAGGAGCACTTAGCTGCTAAAAAGATCATAGCTTGCGAGAGAATGTTTGGGCATCTCCAGCTTTGTGACTTTTTTCTTGGTACCATGTGTCACTTGAAAACCACAAGGGGCCCCGGAGAAATAAATTGACCTCCATACGCTGATTTTTAATTGTACACGGGTAAGTATTTGATAACCAAAACCTTCACCAACCAGATAGATCTGCCAATGGATCACCACGGCCACCAAAGTTGGATATGAAGAAAATGATGGCATAAGAATTCACCAGAAGACTTTTCACGTTCTGGAAGAGAGGCACGCTAGTCAAATGAACATATTATAGTTGACTAAAATTGTAACAGGTTTTGTAGAGTGAGTTCCGGGATAGGTGAAAACCTTAGGGGGGAAGGGCGCCAGTTAATTGTGAATTTGATTATTAGGTGCTTGACCGTTAGACACAAAAAGACTGAATTGTACGTGAGAAGGGGTTGGAAGGACAAATTAGACAAATGGAGCTCATGGAATGTTTGGATTATCATTTTAGAAGTTTTTTAAATCCCTGGCTGATTCAATTTAAATTCATGGATGCAGGTGCTATTCTGAACTGAAATGAAGGACATTGCTAGTATGATATGGATATAGTTATAGTTTTATGTCTATTTACGTACTTTAAGTAAAGAAGTAAGTACCTACTCAGGGAAAGCAACGATCCACTGTAATTATTATTTGGTTATTCCTACATTCTTGGTTATTGGTGTAGCCTGTAAACAAATCATTTGCCCCTAAATTGAACTCAGGCCCTTCATATACTTATTTTTTTATTAACACGGAACTTTGAGACACCCTCACCAATCGAACAAATCTTACATTACAAGACTTACCATCCTTTATATAGAATCCAGTCACCTTCGTTTAATAATGATGCCTCCTCAGTTCGTTCCGTAGGCTAATTGAATAATTGCTTAATCAATAAAATTCCTTTAGGTTACTGGCTTGTTGAAGCTTAATCTTCAGGAAATCCTTATTTTTAAACAAGTCCTACAAAAGCAACCAAAACTCTAGACCAAGTTTTCCTTATTTACATCATTTCCTTATTTATTTCACCATGATAAAATAGAATCCCTTAAAATCAATTCCTTAGCCTTTTATGATTTACAGGGGTTCTAAGGTCGATGTTTTAAAGTGTAATTCCTGCAGTGACTGGGATTCTCACCTCTCCAACTAACCTTCTCCTATTACTCAATACTTAATATTGTTCATAAGCGATTCCTTGAACTAGCTTTTCATATTTCTCTAGTCACAACAGTAACTTCCGTACAACCACTAAGTCTACTTTTCCTTTCTATTTTACCCTTGCTGCATTAGGTCACCCTGATTCACGTCTTTGGTACCTGGGTAGAGGAAACACCACTCTAGATGGAAGGCTGGCATTCACACCCAAATTTTCTAAAAGTTTCCACAGCTTTACCAAATTTTAAATAAATTTCAAATTTTTTCAGTACTTTCAGAAATTTTTAAAAATATTTCACAGTTTATATGAGGAAACAATAGTAGTTTACAAACCCATACAGCTAGAATCTCTGAAGACTTATTATTTCTTACAATACAAAGTTAAATAATGATACAACATAGACAAAATCCATTCAATTTGCTTTGTCTCTGTGTTTTCAATTTGTCTTAAGACTAGTAAATAATAAAAATTTAATCAAGCCACACTTAATCCACTCAAAGGAGCTTCTGCAATATTCATAAAGTGGAAATAATCATTTTACCAAAAACCCTGCAGTGTTAGAAATATGATGTATATATTTTTCTAAATTGTTGGTGAAAAATCAAACCACCTAATTTAAAAAATTACTAATTATAACTTGTAGTTCTGTACATATAGATACAGGAAGGCTATTTTAACATTTATATAGCAGCTTTCTTCCAATATCTATTGTATGCTACAATTTCTGAAGCATTTGTAAGCGTAGCAGCTACTGTAATTTTATTAGCTTGGTGTTGTTCTCAACTGCTAATTCTGTAAATCACTCAGTGAACCACAATATCAAATATCACCGAAAGAGTCAGAAAAGTCATTACTGCATTTACATAGCAGCCTTTACATTCATGTAACTTGGAATTATTTTTCATATGCTTTACCTGCTTACCCCTCTCTCTCCAAGATATTTCATCACCTTTTTTTGATCAAATCCTTCAGTAAGCCTTTTTAACCTCTTCCTCTAGTACCTCAACACTTAGCATACCATATATTAATTTATATGCATTATATAAATATTTTCACCGTCCATTGTTGGTAATAATCACTGATATGTACATACTGATCACAGATACGTCACATTATAGGTTTTCATAAATACTATGGGATGAAAAGCTGGTTATATCAGCAGCTCTTCACTCATTTTTCATGCTAACAAGGGAGAAAAAAAATTAAAAACCTAAAAAAATTACTATTAAATTTAATGTCATCAATCTTAAAAGTATTTTGTCTAACTTTAAGTGCTTAGTTTAAGGCAGTGTATAACTACTATTTTCAGAGCATAATTAAGCTGTGACTGAGAACTTCATTTTATGAGTAGATATAGTGCTGCTGCTACATTTATTAAATTAGTAACAAATAGACTATGCATAAAAAACATCAACCATAGCTGATGCTTTTCTTTAAGCACAATCTAAAATGTAGCTAGATACTGCATTAGGTTTCCACCATCAAGCAACAAAATCATACAGAATTTTGTGCTTAACATGAGATTTTCAGGAAATCCTCTTGATAACTAACCTAAAGGACCCCACAATAAGACACTTCGCTGCAAAAGATTCTCTTGGTCCCAACACAAATTTTGTATCCACCACAAAGTATGGTATACAAACACTATGGTATAAACATATGTTATACACAGGTACCTAATACTTCATTTTTAACTAGGTAAAATATGTTGGTTGAAAATAAAAAATTTAATGTTCACATATTTTACTCAGTAAAAGTATTTCATTAAAAATTACACTCCTGAAAGCTTTATTAAATTCATACATTAAAGGGTGCGTATGCTAAGTTAGGTGGTAAGGTCATTAAGTAAAGGTTTCACTCTCTTAGGTAAATAAAACGTATAATATTCTATTCAAAAGTGTTTATTCCTCAGCTTTTTTGTACGGGAGTGGCTTTGGCCTGGCATTTGCCCGAAGTGAAGGGAAACCCGTAAAAACCTCCACAGGCCACCTTAAATTCACAGATATTACATTACAAGGGTAATTGAGCATATAGTTAAAACTGTTAACGAGAGATCTTCCACCAGGAGGCAGCATGCATTAGGAGGGGCCGCCGAAGGGGCTGGATACCGCAACCTTGGCCCCATAGTCCTACTGCACTTGAGCTACCTCTAATACTTTCTCCCGTTTTACCTTCCTAATTTCATACATTTCTACAAAAAAAACATCTCACATTGCCTTTCATAAGATTTCCCTGAAATATACTTAAGTTAGGCTGATGTCAGCTACACTCTAATTAATTGGCTAAAAATTTGTGTGTCGGTATGGTGTGTATGTAAATCTCATTCAAAACTTTCTCACATTCATCACATCATTCAGACATTCATCATATCATTCACACATTAGTCTACACCAGATTAGTCTACACCCAAGGAGTTACTCAAACATCTACAGATCACTAATACTACTAAATGCTATTAATGCTACTAAAAATAAGCAAGTAACATGCCAACACATTCATACAAATACTCTGTCACACACACATCCACACACCCACAGTGTAATCAGTGTCCTATGCAAATACTCCCTCACTAAATCTCCCCCTTGTCTACCTAAGAAGCTGCTGACTACCTATCTCTCATCTAACCTGAACAACTAATTACTAAATCCTACTGACTACCTACTTCATGTCACTATCTAAACGTTTCTTTTATGCCATGCAGTACTACCTTTAACCTGTCTCTGATAGCAAGTTAGGTGTTGGTGGCAAGTAGGTATTGCCTTATTTAGTAGTTGTGCTGCAGGCTAAACATCACATAAATAAATCTCATTCCAAAAATGCCATGGTAATGAGCACATGACTTCATTGTACACATGTTAAGGTTTGTATGAACAAAACATATTCTACTTAAAATTCTTCTTCATTCTTCATCCTGTACATGCTGCTTTACTTTGATGTGCACCTTCACCATGGATTTCATCCTAAAAGAATTTTGAAACCATAGTCAGTGGTCAGAATAGAAAATCCATTGGCTGGCTATTAATTCAATGAAGTGTATTTTGGAATAATCATCACTGAAAAATTGCTTTTTCAGTTCTCAAATTATAGAACGTCAAGTAGAAGACTCAGCAAATAATGTTTGTGATTGGTAATTCTGCTGACAGCTCATGAATGTAACAAAACCTGTTTGAGTTTTAAACTAAACAATGAAATCATGCAGGAATGAATATTGATTTCACTATGTTTGCCATACATTCTACAGTGTTTACTTATCCATGTCCCAAAGAGTAATTGCTACTGTAAGTAATATTTATATCCAAAATTAGGAAATTTTAATGTAAATAACATAATAAGTAGGGATGGGTCGGTTTGGTCCTTCGGTTCTCGGTTCCACCGGTTCTTGAGTTTAGAACCGGAACCGAGGCCAAAAATAATCGGTACCGAATAATCGGTGCAAAAACCATCTTGAAACCTGCTCACACTGTGAAAGTGGAGGCTTCACATTAAAACCTGGTGAAATAGTGTACTTAGATGCTTCAAATTTGCCGCGAATTATTCTAATACAGACGTTAAAACGACTATATGATTTAATTTAACACATCAAATTCTAGTAAGTGATGAAATACCACCGTAATAAGGATATTCTGACTGATAGGTATATGTTACGTCCACCTGCTTTGGAGGTGCGAGTCCTCATATCATTTTCGTAAAGTATATCATAATATAGTACATATATATAACACAGAAATATAATGAAGTAGGTATTCTTTTTCAAGCAATATGTCTCTGAAAATGATTATTGATCGTCTTATCTTACCACTATGCAATGCAAAGGTAGTGGTAAATTAAGAACCGGAACCAAGAATCGGAACTGAGAACCAAAGTTAAGAACCGAACCGGAACCGGAATCGAAAAAAAGTGGAACCGACCCATCCGTAATTATAAGTGACATTATAAATTGGATAAATTTTATAGATATGACTCTTTCCCCAGTGAATTCTTCATTCCATGGCATTGCAGAAATTAGCTGAGTATATAGTTATAACTTCTCTCAAATACAAATTTGAATTTGTTTATTTGGTGGACATTCTATTTTCCATGAGTGCACAACTTTAAATGAAGTTATATTTTACCTTAAATGGTGAGGAATTTAGAGCTCAGTAAATGAGAGGTCTGGTAGATCCAAGTTTGGTCCACTTCCATACCAGAGATAGGGCTGCAGAGGTGTTGTCCGATGGTGTAGTACTTGGACAAAATGTATGATCAACTCATTCATGAGCTGTTCTGCCTCTCTGGAAGCAATGAAATACAAATTTATATGAGGTAGAAGTAATGCATCCACAGGAAGCTCATTTAACAACAATATTTAACAATTAACTATAATGTATTTTAAATGCAGTAAATAAGAGAATTTCTAAAACATAGAACTGGAACTGTAAAATAAAAGAATTACTGGCAACACAATGAAGAAGAAGTTCAATATACTTATTCCATTTTTTTAAATCATCAAATGCAATAAGTAATATTTTATTGATTGAAGATAAGAAATTTAAAATGTAATGCATAACAGAATAATTATGGATTATTCATTCATGAATTGAAATATACATTTATATAAAATTATGAAAATATGAAAGTGTGATGCTATTTCTTTTTTTTTGAACAAATATCTTCCATCTCAATACGCTCCTATATGTTTACTAAGACCTCCCTCTTGAATTATGAAATGCTGAAAATGACCAGTATCCTTCTTACGTGAATGAACTCAACTACTTGGACTATCTAAATATGATAGAAGGTGTGAGGACCTACGTTAGAAAAGTATTTATTGATAGTTCAACCTAATGGTTGGCCCAATTTTCTTCCCCCTCTTTTTTTAAAAATATGTTTTAAAAAACTTGAGCACCTGGTTGAAGGTGCTTGAGGTCATTTCTTATATTGTACCCCTCTGTGTGATCTTTGCACTCGACTCAACTAGACTGATCACGTCGACAGATAGCCAACAACAACGTGTTACAAATGCGCATGCCCTACTGTACAGTGACTACCTCAAGCAAGACAATGGATTTTACAATTCCAATACGTTTTAGCATTACCCAGATAATTGATGGCTCTAATATCAGTTGAGCACTAAAATTGTTAAAAAGTACTGAATATAAATAATTCATTATTTGCACTGATCACTGTTTATTTCTTTCCCTCATTTGAATACATACTTAAATATAAATTGATCTCTTTAACTTTGGCTTCCAAAAATGGACAGACCAGACGAGCATTTTAAATATTTTTAAAATCTTTTAAGTTATGCATTTCAGGTTTTTTCAAAATAAAAATATTGATGAGAAATAAATACTTCAACCTAGATATGTGCTGTGATCTGCATTAGTTTCCCTTTAGGTGGCTGGGAGGTAATAAAGACGGCATCACATTTGATATGTTAAGCAAGGCAGGACATTTTTTTCAACACAAATTTAATAGTAGGACTGCTGGAGCTACTCATTAATTGTGATAGTTCATATTAATTTTGCAAGTGGTAAAACTAAAAGTAGTTAGATGGATAATATAATGTAATTTTTAATTTCACAGTTAAGAGTTAGGAATTTAAGTAGCACGCACCATAATTCCTGTTAAATATTTAAAAATAGGAGACAAGATAGTGCAATGCTAATACCTCCAATAATTTCCTTATGCAAATTATCCGATTCCTGAACAAATTATTTTGGGTATGGAAACACGGTATTCATCTGTAAAAACTTAAGTCAACAGTCATGGCAGTTAAGAAATTATACTCTATGAGAAAAAAACATAGAAAATTTTATCAAAGAGAGTAAACCCAGAAAGTTTAAATGAAAATTACTTACCATTCACTGTGAGGATGAAGTGAGTGGAAATTCTTCTCATGTTCTCAACTTCTTCTCTTCTTCATGAGAAGATGCCGGCAAAAATAATGGGGCATGACCTGCCTCTTCTCTCTTCTGTTCTTCTCTCTTCTTTTCTTCTCTCTTCTGTTCTTCTCTCTTCTGTTCTTCTCTCTTCTGTTCTTCTCTCTTCTGTTCTTCTCTATTCTTTTCTTCTCTCTTCTTTTCTTCTCTCTTCTTTTCTTCTCTTCTTTTCTTCTCTCTTCTGTTCTTCTCTCTTCTGTTCTTTTTTCTATTCTGCCTGTTTACTGCAAGGTTTACCGCGGTCTCTATAAAAAGTGGAAGGGAATGCAATTAAAAATGTTGGAATATTTAATGTGGTGATAAATTGGCACATCCACTACCATATACACATGTTTAGGAATCAAGTTGGTTCTAATTATGATTTAGACACTTTCACTTAATGCTGCAAATATGTTCACCAGTCCACCTCATAGGAAAAAGATTGAGGCCAATTGGAGTCAAGTACTGTTTTTGCTTAGTTGAGAATAGTTTTTGCGTTCATGTAATTTAAAAAATTCATTCACATGCTCAGTAGCAGTATTCTAAAAGTCGCCACAATTCCTACTCAAACACAGAAAATAATTTAAGGTAACTAACGGGTCATCAGTCCACAAAATGTCCCAGGTGACAATTGGTATATGAGGCATACATTTTGTCGTCAAAAATTCACAAATGAAAAACCACCATTGCAACTGGGAGTTAATTGGACCCTTAATCTTCCTACATTAAACATCATAAACATAACACTAAAAAATATTACATACTGTGAAAACAGATATTATCAAGAAATGATAGATGAAACACAATTATAAAATGTTGTACAATTGGAGAGCATTTAATGAAGACAAGAGGCTGTATGTATATAATTGAATACTTAACAACAGATAACTGAAAACTTCATTTTATATTTTATGAAATCCGGTTACAATTATAAAATTATTGTTTCCCAGTTAAAAAGAAGATACACTAAATAGAGCCCATCTGCATGAAAACTTAATATTCAGTAATGGAAAAATTATTGTAATTCTAATAAACTTATACCTTAAAATAGATTGATTATAAAACTTGTGAATCAGCATTACTTACAAAGAAGCAATTTATGCTGAGGCAAAGATCAGCTGCACGAAGGCGCTCACACTCAGCTTGGCTCTTTCTGCTGCTCCTATGGAGAGAGCGGATTAGTACAAAAAAATCACACTCCCCCAAAATGTGCGGATAAGCAGGCTACTATGTAAGGCAACAAAGCCAAATGTTACAGGAAGGAAACATGACACAAGGATGGAAATGTGGCATTCCCACCTCGTGGCATGAAACAATTCCTGTAAATGGCAAAGAAGTTACAAGCTTGCAAATCCACAGTGTTATTGAATGTTAGTGCTACTTAACTACTAAGTACTACCTCAACATTTAACTACTACTAGGTAACTTCTACATATACAAATCTACTCCTACTGTCTAAATACTTCCGCTGAAGAATCCATTCTTCTATCCTGTGAAGAGAGCAGATTAGTACAATGCCCCTCACATATGCCCAATTGGAGCATTGGAGGAAGTGCATACTGAAAATAAAGGCATAAGAATATTAGCCAATACAAATGTACATACCAAATGCATTATTAAATATTATTTAAAATAAAACATTGTACAATATTAAATATTATCCAATACAAATGTACATACCATAATAAATCATGTGGTCAATCATCTTAGTTTAATATTATGTATGTATTTACACTCCTACCTAGTTTTGTAACCATAAAATGGAAGTTTTTTCATATTGTTTGATACCTCTTTGTGTGATGGTATGTACTGTGCACAGCATTTGTTTATGGATACACCTTATATCATAGTGTATCATTCCTACCTAAGGGAGCTCCCTTCATTACAACACTAAAGAGTTCATCAACTCTTTTCAACCTCATGCCTCTAACTGTGCTTTGTTGCACAAGTCAAGGCACAGTACCGAAAATAGCAATGCACTATTTTCTTAAAATTACACACCTCAGATAGCATCATGATCATGTGCTTTCCTACCTAGTGTTATGTATACATCACATACATAAATCCTACCTAAAGCATTGCTAAACAAAAACCAAATATTGCAGCGCATATACATATACATATACATAAACATTTACAGAAATAAAAAAATCACTTGTATGATATACCCTGATACCTGTGATAAAAATTATTGTGGTTAGCAGTCACCTCATTTACCAGATTATTTGTTTTACTTTTAACCTGTCTTCAGGAGCACATTCTTCATTTGGTTTATTTCTTTGGTCCAATAACATCTCCAAGTTATAATTTTGGCTCTGATTATTGTGGTAAGTATCCATTTCCTGTTATCCATTCCTGGGTGCAGGTTTGAGTCCTCACATTCACCTCCTATAAAGTTGTTCCATCACCTTTCCGCAATCTGTAATGAAACAAAACATATAAATACATTAGTAAACCATTGAATTAAATCAGGTTTACGATAATTTTTATCGCTTTATCCATCCCATTTGGAAAATTAGGTTATTACGGAGAGGAAAATATACCTTCTGAATGAAATTATATATTTTAGCATTCTTGTAATATATTACAAGTCTGATTGAAGATCTATGCATAATAAGTGACATTTCTTTATTCTGCATTAAATGGATATTCAATAGCACCTTAGTATTCAACAGCACTTACAATCGATTACTAACTCATGGCATTAGGACCACAATTGTTTTGAGTTGAACAGTAATGTTTGCACGAACCCTGCATCATTAGCATTCATGGCAAGCATTTATTTAGTTTCATGCTCTAAGTCGGGGAAATAATTAAGTAAACATCAGAAAAAGATTTTTCAGTAATGATTCATATTTTATCCCTTGATGGCTTTGTTTACATTAATGTTTATTTTTTCTTGTGGTTTTGAGTGTCTTCTCAATATGGTAAAATTATGCAACTGTGGAAAAACAATGTATATGGTAATTATTAACCTTTCTCAGCACAGTTTTACATGCATATGTTCAATAAAACCTACTGAAAATGTAATTGCAATTGAAACATTGGGAATTATTTTGTTAAAATTATTAGGATGCCTCATTTAACAGTTGAGCCTCATTTGCCTCGTATCTAAAAATGATGCATGGGATATATGGTATCTGAATGGCTCTATCTTCCGACTTCGATGCTCGTTCAAATTTCTACTATGCCGAGCGTCTATGACGCACACAGACACCTTTAAAAGCTCTTATTTTCTTACTAAACTCATTTTACTTGTGGTCGCCGATATCACCTGTTCTCACAATCGGGGGAAAAGGAAAGCAATGCTTAGAATTAAGATGAAGTGGGAAGGAAATTCAGATTGCACTAAAACTCGGAGGGAATAAATGACAATGGGAGGAATTAATTGGTTTCTTGAGAGCGATTCTCCAACTGTACTTGATACCTTGAGTGGCTTGTGTCACAACCCGAGAAATACGGGGTTTAAGGGAAACCCTGTAAAAGGTCTGGGATTAGAAACTGAAGTACGGAAAAAGAAGGAGTAACTAAGGATCCTGCTTTTGCACTCCCTCTGAACATTGACGAAAACACATAAAATCGAGACGCCCAAACACGAACATGTAGCCGCGAACGACTTACAAAGCACAAAGCCAGGCTCTTGTATTGAATCCATCCTCTGTCGAGCTCAAGACGGACATACGGGTTACTACTCCCCATACTAACTGATAATGTTGCTTTTCACGCAGCAAAACTAAAAAGCCATCAAGTCATCGCAATCATGCATAACGAATCCCTGTATCAATCTATTACGCTTCCGTAGTTCTCTTCGGATTTAACAGTTCTTTTCGACTCGTAACTTAAGGAAATTCTTAACTATATAAAACAGTATCTAACCCAAATTTCTATACGTAATTTCGTTTGATCTATCATTTTTGTTGAAAAATTGATAGGTTGAATTGTATATTCAGGGGAGGTGACCGACAGCTGAGGTCATTTGCGCCATTTAGGATAGGAGGTTAATTGGATAATGTTAGGAACATTCCAGGTATTGGGTGGAGAGAAACCCGGCGTTGGCATTAGCCTACTCTTATCGAAAGGCGCCATGGGGACTACGGCTTAACGTCCCATCCGACGGATGAACTTGAAATGCCCTCCACTAGGCATACAAGTTGGGACCGGTTTTCCATTGAAAAATCTGCCACTGCAGATATGTGCCACACATATGAATAATCGAATGAAAATTTTGAAATTCCTCACATAAGTGGGAAAAGGTCCAAAAAATGCTAAACATGTTCTTTAAATAGTTTAAATACGAAGTAGCCTTAAGGGATTGGATTAATTCACAGGAAAATAAAATGCAACGTATAGGATTAAGAATGCCGTAGCATTGAAATAACGTTACGTTGAAATTACGCATTTCCTATTCAATTAGCAGAAATAACCGAATAAAGAAGGGATTACACTTAATGCTATTTATGCCCAAGGTGGAAGAATCATTCCACTAACAACTAGATTTACAACCGGCTGGAAAAATGTTTTAAAAAAATGAAATGAAAAACAACGCGGTTGGATATTTATTTGAAGCATGCACCTTCACAGAATCAAGTCATGGAAATTATATTGGCAGAAAGAATTGACTTCGACATTGAGTGTCGGTTGAATATTTAAAAAGAACGGTGAAGTGATGCTACTGGGATTATGTCACGAAACTGGCAATATTTGAATTGAACATTTGAAAAAATTCAGTTAATGTTTAATTGATTTTTCGAAGTTTAATTGATTACCGAAAGATGAAATCACTTGTGCTCTGTATTCAACATTGACGGCTTAGACCACAGGAGAACGAAAGATGCAAGTGCGCATTAACCAATTTCCGATTGATTTGGTACAGTGCTGTTATTGTTTTTCCAAAGCAGATCACGACTCACAACTAAACACTCACTCAACTCAACAACTCACAACGTAATCACAACTTTATACTGATCGCGTTTATCAAATAGGCCCAGGACGTTAATATGTATTTATTTATTTCATCACCAAAAACGGCACAAAGGTTATTAAATTGGAGGACATAATCAAGAAATCAATAAAAGATAATTGCAAAGACAGAAGGCATAAACAGTAATGAGATAATTAGGAGATAAACAGTAACAAAAAAGGGTCTTAGGGATTTAAGAGGGGTGAGTTATACAAGTGGCGTTTCGGGGAGGATTTGAAAACGGAGGCAGGGGAGTAGAGATTCAAGGAAGGATACTTTGAGGCCAAGGAGTTAAACAAGGAGGGGATTCGGTGGATAATAAAGCTCTGGGAAATGGAAAGACGGAAACGGGAAATGTGAAGCAGACGTAAGGGACGAGGAGGAACATGAAGACGAAAGAGTGTGAGAATTTCATTTGTCCTTAAGAGACCCGCTGCATATTGTACAGGAACATCATATCCGATAGAACACGGCGCTGAATTATGTTTGAAATGCCAAGGGAGGAAAGGATGAAATCACGGGTGGAGATTCTTAAGGTGGGGATTCGATGGTGGGCTATGGCGAGAAAGAAGTTGACTGTGCGGTTGAGCAATCCTAGCAATCCGTTGGACAGGCGGTACACCAAATTGGTGCACAGTGGATGGGGAGAATACAACCGAAAAGAGCCGTAGGATCCTGAACGTCAGTGAGACGGTAAAGCATGCCAACTAAGGCCATCGCCTTCCGAACTATCTTCCTTATGTGGTCATGAAAATTGAGTTTGGTGTCAAGAATTACTCCCAAGTCCAGTGGAAAGTCACAGGAGGGATTAGATTATTAAAGAGAGTGGGCATAGGGTTTGTTTTTTTTTAATGTAAATGTCATTAGTGCCGATTTTGAGGGGTTGATTCGCAGCTGCCAAGAGCAGCACCATTCCGAAACAAAGTCGATGGCAGATGGAAGGGAGTGTGAGTCGGCGGGGCGATCCACCTGCTTGTAAATTTTGCAATCGTCCGCGTACAGCAGAATATTGCACCCAAAAGGGATTATACCGTCCACAATGAGAGGGAGAGGGAAGGTTGGAGAGGCGGTGTTGATGTTGGCACAGAAATACTTGTTGTATACATCGAGGCGATCTTCACCTTCTGTCCATTCAGGGAAACAGACTTTCTCCTAGCATTAATAAGGGTCCAAAATCTTTTGGGATTGTCTCGAATTCTTTCCGATATTTCCCGGATATGGTTCCTGTAGTCCCGGCGAATGAGACAGCATGAATGACGCCGAATGCATGCGTAATATCGCATAACACTTAATAAAATCACGCATACCCTTCCAAAGCAAAGAAATTTTTTTTAGTAATTATGAGCTAGCGGGTCTTTATAAAAACAAAAACCGATGAGATTATAAGATGTGTGTAAGAAGAGAGTTGTATACATCGTTCATCTGCGAATGCTCTTAAGGTGAATGGCAGATCTGGATACAGAGCAGTCGCAGAAGAACAGAGAAAACGAAAGGAAACTTGAAAAAATGAGCAAGTTGTAGGTACTACAATTCCTATTCAATAAGCTGAAATAACCGAATAAAGAAAAGATTACAGTTAATGCTATTTATGCCCAACTAGATTTACAACCACCTCGTAAAAAGTGCTGAAATGAAAAGAACGTGGTTGGCTGTTTAACCGAAGCATGCACCTTCACAGAAGACAATCATGGAAATTATATTGGCAGAAAATACATGAGACGGAAGCGATGCCCCTTCAATTCAGGAGAGTCATCATTTCATTTCATCTCAGTTCAGGAGAGTGTTCCAATGTTGTTTAACGTCAAACAATAACTTAACATTAATAAATGACTGTCGGGTTTCAAGCCGGGTAGGGTTTTGGGTTGCTGAAAAAAATGACGTGGCGATTTAGTGCAAGTCAAGGAAAAATTGGGACTCAAAACACCTGAAGTTTACCGTATCCCATGTCAGTGGGGATATGAACATTCTCCATACCGTGAGAAAGATCCCCCCTTTCTCTTTCGTAGAATTAGTAGAATTGCTTGAAAGTGTTTGAAGATTGTTCCACTGTTGTATGATGTTATTTAACGTCAAACAATAACGTAACATTTATAAATGACTCTCGGGTTTCAGGACAGGTAAGATTTTGGGTTGTTGAAAAAATCTCGTGGCGATTTAGTGCGAGTCAAGGAAGAATTGGGACTCAAAAAACCTGGAGTTTACCGTATCCATTTCACTGCGGAAAAGTATACATCGGAGAGAGGTCGCACGATAAAGACCCGAATAAAAGAGCACAGGAGGCGTATAAAGGTTGTTCCACCCGGAAAAATCTGCCTTGGCTGAAAATAGCCTATCGGAAGATGACATCATCTCCTTCAATGAGGCTCCACTGATCTACAAAGCAAATGGGTATTGGGATCGTCTCCTTAAAGAGGCCATCAAAATCAGGCTGGAGGATAACACCTTAAATCGGGACTCGGGGTGCATCCTCAGCAGGGAATGGAAACCGTTATTTCGAAAAATAACGGAAATAAGGGGACAACAATGCCCAATGGGGGCGTTTACTCGGATCCGAAATCGCAATTTTGTACACGAAATCGTTAGATGGAAACGAAAAACGAATTTTAGTGAAAAAATTAATCTTCTAACCACAACCATTCACTCATAAATCAAAAATTAAAATAAGCAAAAGGTGACGCCCACCGAAAATGCTGCTGTGATAACATTGACGTCATTTTCCTCCCGTCCTTGACCGCTTTCAGGGGAGGGGGAAGGGAGTGGAGGGGGGTTTCGGAAGGTCTGCTCGCACAGATGCTGTCGAAATCGCTCCCATTGGCCGAGTCAGCTGTGTCCCCCCCTTTGCGATAAGGCGAAGTAGCTTTGCGGGCTCAGTTGTGATTGGACGAAGTTGATATACGTCAGAGGTTGCACCACACCCACTTTTCCGAAAGGGTTAAAAACATCAGTTTTTCGCCGCTGATAACTCGGGAAATAATTGTCGGATCAGAAAACGGAAAAATACGTGTCCTTTTATTTTACAAACTCTATCAGATTCGGCAATAAAAAAAATATGGTAAACGACCCCATTGTTCTGAGGATAATGGAGGAGTGTTCCAACGAAACGTCAGCAACGCAAAATCTTACTCAGCTTGAAGCCCGAGAGTCATTTATTAATAAAATTCGCCGAGAAAGAACGAAATCCTATAAATAACCTAACATATTCAAGAAGCGTCAATCATTGGCATGAATTTTGTTATAACATTAGGAATCATGAAAACAAATCTTTTACTAACCAGCGTTTTATAGACTTTTATAGACACCAGACTTATCGAATTAGCATTTACTACATTGGATCAACTTTGAGAATGACCGTCGAAAGATTAATTCATTTAAGCTTTTTGGTCAATATTGAACAGTTCAGACCTTTAAAATACCGAATTATGTGTGTACTGCATGCAAAAGCAATTCATAAACCAATTGTCGATAGTATGGTATCTGCAGTGATAAAACAACTATTGTTTGTTGTTTGAAGTAAATAGTTGTTTATCACTGCACACGGGATATGTTTGTATCTCTAACCGAAAAAAGAATTCCAGGGCGTTTCACCGTAATGTATGCGTTGAATTTAATTTTAAACAATAAATCAATCAAAGTCTACGTAGAAGCAAATAATTTTTTATTCATAACCATGTATGGACTTAACTGTTGGATATATGTACATTTAATGTTGTACCTACGAGAATGGTTCCAGTGCGCATGCGCGCACACACGGGAGCCTTGGTAGGAGAGAACAGACTCACGAGGGCTCTCGCTCACTCGCTCTCTAGCTCTCTCTCCGAGAAGATGTCTTGTGATATGTACATGTATGTCTTGTGAAATAATATTCTAAGTTACAGAAAAGGACTGGCTGTTTGATTTATAACCATATCGCAACATGGTAGCAGAAGTCCGTGGTTCTAAGTTCGTGGTTATGAATCCGTGGTTATTATGGCAAATACGTGATGAATCCGCAGTTATAGTTCGAAAACATGCTTCGTGAGTGCCGCTACATGAGAGTAGTGTTAAATGCCGTTCTTCATTAGATTTTCTCGTCTACAAAGGAACATTCGAGATAAAAATGGCAAAAAATGAAGTGACGATACCGGTTTTCGATGGAGAAGACTATAGTATGTGGAAAAAAAGATTGACCATGTTCCTGAGATTAAAAAAATGCGAAACTGTAATAGAAAGACCCAAATTGACCACAGATGGTAGTGACTGGGACGAAAATGATTTGAAGGCGATAAATTACATATATAGTGCAATATCAAATAGACAGCTGGAATTCGTGTGTGAAAAAACGACAGCGTATGAAATAGTCAAGAAGTTCGACAATTTATATTTAAAAGAGTCAACGGCCTTGCAGATTGTGCACCGTAATAGGTTAGAAAAACTGAGACTAAAGAACTATAGTGACTCTACAACATTCTTCAGCGAATTTGAAAAGACAGTCAATGATTTGAAAAATGCAGGTGCGAGTGTGTCCGAGAAGGAAAAGTTAAATTATATGTTAAACACGTTGCCGGAATCTTACAGTTACATCGGTGATTTAATTGACATGCTGAAAGAGGAAGATAAAACCACAGATTACGTAAAGAGTAAGATTCAAATGGTTGAGTTGAAGCATCAAAAGGAGGAAACTGTTGGAAGGAAATCAAATTCTTTCGTGGCGGACAAAAGCAGACAGGAACGAATATGTTTTCAGTGCGGCGAAGTTGGACATATACGGAGAGATTGCAGATTTGGCGGACCATCGACAAGCAGCAGAGGCACATGGCGATCATCACGAGCCAGACAAGGAGCTGGAAGGGGAAATCACGTCAGAGGACGTGGGAACTACCGCAGTCAGCTGATCACGCAACGCAGCGCCAACCAACAAGGACAGAAGAGTGAAGAAAAGAGCGCATGGGTTACAACGGTTGCCCATCATACTGCAAATATTAATAATACTAAGATAAGTAATGTAGGTTATAATGGAATAAAGTGGCTTTTGGATAGTGGTTGTACAGACCACATAATTAATGATGAAAAATATTTTGAAAATTGCAAGTTGCTTAAAGAGCCTATAAATGTTTATCTGGGTGATAAGAGAGTTGTAAAAGCGACAAAAATTGGTAATGTCGTAAGTTACTTTGATGCTTTTGGAAAGAAAAATTTGGTTGAAATGAAAAACGTATTTTATGTTAAAGATATGCAATCAAATTTAATTAGTTATAGTAAGATAACTGAAAATAATACAATTGTTTCAAAAGGCAATATGACAAAAATTATTGATATTCGTGGTAATGTAACAGCAGTGGCATGGAAAGATAATGGTTTATATGTTATGAAAAGTGAATTAAAATTAGCTGAATCTCTTGTAAGTAGTGCAAATAAAAGCACTTGTAATATGACTCAAAAAGAAAAGTGGCATCGTTTGTTGGGCCATGTAAATTTTAAATATTTAGATATTTTGTGTAAAGAACAATTGGTGAAGGGCATACCAAAAGAGCTTGAATCAGAATTTATGAAATGTAAAACGTGTATTGAAAATAAGATGCATAATATTCCTTTTGCTAATAACAGAGAAAAGGCTAAAGATATTTTGGAAATTGTTCATACTGATGTTTGTGGACCTTTTCAAACAACTGGTTCTAAAGGTGAAAAGTATTTCGTTTCATTTATTGATGATTATAGTAAAATTGCTAAAGTGTATATTATGAAATCCAAAGCAGAAGTTTTTGATTGCATTGTTCAATATGTAAATGAATGTGAAAACTTGACAGGGAAAAAGATTAAATTTCTAAGATGTGATAATGGTAGAGAATATTTGAATGGTAATATTTATAGGTTTGCTAAAGAAAGAGGTATTGTTATTAACAATTGCCCGGCCTATGTACATGAATTGAATGGAACTGCAGAACGTTTTAATAGAACAATAATGAATATGTCTCGTTGTTTATTAGCGGAAGCCAATGTACATAAAAGATATTGGCCTGAAATAGTCTGTGCAGCAACTTATTTAAAAAATCGTACCTTAGCTAATACTCTAGAAAGAAAAACGCCTTATGAAATATTTTTTGGAAAGAAACCAGATGTTTCAAATTTGCATTTATACGGTAGTAAAGTTTTTGTAAGAAAACCAGAAGAAAATAGATTCTCCAAATGGGACAAAAAGGCTGACATGGGAATCTTAATCGGTTACAGTGACATGGGCTATAAAGTACTTTTGAATAATAGGGTCATAGTTGCTAGACATGTTGATATTATTGAAGAAAATGAAATTTGTATTGGTTTAAGTGGAGGTGAATCTGATAATGAGAATAGTGAAGATGGAGGTTCTGATAATGATTCGTTTGATGAAAGCTTTGAAAGTACTGATGGAAAAGTGAGTGATAGTGATAAAGGGCCTGAACCTCAAAATGAACTTGAAACTTATAGACCTCAAAGAACTAAAAATCCTCCAAAACGATTTGATGATTATTATGTGTATAATAGTAGCATTTTTGTAAATATGTGTAGAACTGATATTCCTGATACATTTGAGGAGGCGATGGAATCAAAGGAAAGTAAATTATGGGTAAAAGCAATGAATAAAGAAATTGATTGTTTAAGGAAAAACAAAACTTGGCGGTTAGTGGAAAACGTTAATAATAATAAAATCTTGGATGTAAAATGGGTGTATACAAAAAAGTCTGATGATATCTATAAGGCTAGATTAGTGGTAAGAGGCTTTCAACAAGCTGATGAAATTAATGATGTGTATTCACCTGTAGTCAAAATGCAAACTTTAAAGATTATATTATCATATTGTTGTCAAATGAGCCTTAATATTGAACAAATGGATGTTGAGACTGCATTTTTAAATGGTGAAATTAATTCTGAAGTATATGTATGTCAACCGAAGGGTTTTGAAGATGGTACAAATAAGGTTTGTAAATTAATGAAGGCATTATATGGTTTAAAAGAAAGTCCAAGGGTATGGTATGAATGTCTTGATACATTTTTGATAAGTATAGGTTTTCGAAGAAGTAATCTTGATTTTTGTTTGTATTCTTGTGGAAATGGAAAAGATACTATATACTTATTAATTTATGTTGATGATTTGTTAATATGTGGTAAAGGTAAAGATGAAATAAACAGAATTAAAATGTTACTCTCGAAAAAATTTAACATGAAAGATCTTGGTAAAATTAAAGAATATCTTGGTATTGACATAGAATATGAAGCTCAAAAGTGTGAAATGAAATTGAGCCAAACCAAGTATATTGAGTCCTTAGCCAAAAAATATAATTTGGAAAACAGTAAGCTGTATTATACTCCAATGGAAGTAGGTCTAAAAATTGAAAGGTCTGATATTTGTGAAATGAATGTTAACTATAGAAATTTAATTGGTGCTTTATTATATATAAGTTCAGCCACAAGACCTGATGTAAGTTTCAGTGTGAATTATTTAAGCAGATACCAAAATGGCTATGCTAGAACTCATTACAAATATGCGTTAAGAATTCTCAAGTACTTGTACTTAACCAGAGAACAAAAATTGACTTATAAAAGAAATGCAAATGCCGATATTATTGATTGTTATGTGGATGCCGATTGGGCAGGTGACCATTTAGACAGGAAATCCACAACTGGTTATGTGATAAGGTTATTTGGAAATGTAATATGTTGGAAATCTAGGAAACAAAAATCGGTAACAAAAGCTTCGACATTCGCTGAATATGTAGCTTTGTCGGAAGCTGTAAGTGAGTTGAAATTCGTGAGAGAATTATTAGAAATATTTAATATTGAACTAATTAATCCAATTAAGGTATTTGAAGATAATTTGGGTGTAATTTGCATAGCAAACCATGGTAATTTTACAAAGAACTCAAAGTATGTTGAAGTTCATTACCATTATGTACACGAGTGTGTTAAAGAAAAGGTGATAACAATGGTTAAGATTAATACAAATGATAACGTGGCTGATATTTTTACCAAAGCACTATGTAAAGAAAAATTTGAAAAATTCAGAAAAATGTTGAGTTTGGAAATGTGATGTATAAAACAGATATTGGTACAATATTAAATGTAAGGAGGCGTGTTGGATATATGTACATTTAATGTTGTACCTACGAGAATGGTTCCAGTGCGCATGCGCGCACACACGGGAGCCTTGGTAGGAGAGAACAGACTCACGAGGGCTCTCGCTCACTCGCTCTCTAGCTCTCTCTCCGAGAAGATGTCTTGTGATATGTACATGTATGTCTTGTGAAATAATATTCTAAGTTACAGAAAAGGACTGGCTGTTTGATTTATAACCATATTGCAACATTAACCATACATGGTTATGAATTTTTACTTTTACTTTACTTTTATTGATAACCATGTATGGAGCATCCCAATAAATTAAGAGCTATTGGGACTTGAGGTAAACTTGAGGAAAGGAGAGAATAAGATATTAGGAAGAAGAGGATACTGCTTTATACACCAGAGCATTCAAATATGAATTGGGTAAACCGAGGGCGTGATTGAGTTGTATTACACTTACTATTAAATAAGCAGAAAATATCGGAGGGGAAGGGACTAGACATAAACATTGGTTTATGGAATTTATGTTCATTCCACAACGGATGGACTAACGGACTTATAGTATATACTAACGGACAGTAAAAGGAAACGTAATAAAGAACAAAACGCCTGAATGTTCATCTTAAGCACGCACCTTAGTAATAAGCAAGTATTGGAAATTGGACATGGGCTCAAACAGTAAGTGAGAGAAGATTTTAAATGGGGACTCGAGGAGAATCAATGAATCAAACTCGTAGTTAAATAAAAGTTTTGACAACAGCGCAGGAAAGTACGGTCCTACCTAATCTGAAATGCCGCGAGACACGATCTTATCCGGAATCGAAGGAAAATTGAGAGAAAGTGCTACAGAAGACCACCTAGACATGACGAATTACAGAGAGTTACAGTAGACTTTGTGCTTTGCGCTTTGAATTTAAAACGCTTAACCAGAGCTAAGTGTGGCTAAAATTTACTTATGGTAACTAATATCAAGTGTAACATAGAAATAAACTGGAACAGAGGCTAGATTAGAGTAGGCAGGAGAAAAGTAGAAGTTTTCTAATTCACGAAAATTGATATGTAACTATGGGAACGCAGAGCTGGCGAAATTAACATGATCTCCAATACGAATTCTCCAAAAGAGTAATGAAAGACTTCCAATGGCTCAATACTCACAATTGAGCATTCCATTACATTCAACCGGTAGAAGAGAGAAGCTAAGGGCAAATATCACAATTCGAGGAGTTAAATTGGAACAAGTAGAGAACTTCACCTACATGATCAACCCGAATAATGTAAGACGGAAGTTAGATAGAAGCCAAAATAAATAAAGGAGTCAGACAAGGATGCAATCTTTCCCCAGCGTTATTATTCAATATATACCTGGAAGAAGCACTTAGAGACGCAGAGAAAATTGATATCAAGGACATCAAGGTGAATGTCGAAGAATAAAACATTCTCCGTTTTGCTGATAACATCGCAGTTGCAGCAGAGGGTCGAGAGGACTTGCAAAGCATCCCTGACCGCAATGGACCAAGTACTTCAAGAATATAATATGAGCATCAACAAGAAGAAAATTAAAATCCTAGTGTGCGGAAGAGAGAAGCCTAGGGCAAATATCACAATTCGAGGAGTTAAATTGGAACAAGTAGAGAACTTCACCTACCTCGGCCGCACTATAACTTGGGATGGAAGGAGTTTGACGGACATTAGGGGATAGCACAAGCTAAGGAGGTTCATGCAAGGTCCTCAAAGTATACATTTTAACTATACTTTAAGGACATTGGCGTTCATGACAAAGAGACACCTACTGTGCTCAAAGAACCCACGGCTGCAAACAAGGAAGGACAAAAAAAACTATGGATAAGAGACATGGAATATCGGGAAAGCAGACCAGCGGAGAAGTGAAGTCTCAGAAACATGGTGCTGGAGGAGAATGTTGAAGATTAAATGGACAGATAAAGTGAGGAAATGAGGTGTACAGAAGAGCAAATGAAGAAAGGAAAATATGGAAATCCTTACGGCAAAGAAGAACCAGATGGATTGGACATACCCTGAGGCACAATGAACTAGTAAGAAATATAATAGAAGGGAAAATTAAAGGGAAAGTCCCGCGAGTAAGACCAAGGGACAAGTATATTGGGCAAATAAAGAAGGACGTGAAATAAAAAGCATACCAGAGCGTGAGGGAATTAACGATGAATAGGGAAGAATAGAGGGCTGCAGTAAACCATTCCTAGGATTGAAATTCTGATGATGATGATGGTGATAAATACCCTAAATTTAGGGCGATATAGAAATGGAGATGAATCAGAGATGCCACTGAATACTCAAAGTAACGCCTGGTGATTCAGGAGCACAGTAATTTCTCCCGTATTTGAAGCAATAGAAGTAGTTTGCAACTGCAGAATATTTACATTTTCTTTGAGTGAGGGTTGGGTTTTAAGGAATGATTCTTAAATAATAGGACTTCCTTCTACTTGAATTAAAACCTTTTGACATTACCCTTCATCGAGCCTTGTTCCTATCAGGAATATCTAGACAGAAATAAAACATGCCAGCCCTATGCTCGTGGAAAATATTTGGGCTCTATGCTTTCTATAAGGGAAGATAATAATGAATAAAAATCCTAGACCCGCAGGAATTAAAGTGCGGATTAAATATGACCAAGCAAGAATGTAAAATTTTCTATCTAAAAAAATATCAGAAAATAAAAAGAACCCTTTTAGAATGAAATTTCCTCTAATCTTTTAAAAGGACTCGTGTCGAAGCGTCACCAATCACGTGTGATATAGATATGTCTAATGACCATCAAATCTGATGCTGCAAAACAAACGGTGATGAAGGAAAGCCTAGACTTTATTTAAATGTTTTAATGAATACAACCAAGTGTGCACTGGAAGAGTGGCAATTATTAGTTACCATGGAAATTCAAGCGTTGAAAACGGCCGGTAAGGTCAAATCTAAATTAATGTGGTACTACTTAGCACTAAATCGGTAAATGCATCAAAATATCCTTATGCAGCAGGAAAAATAATTTTTATTCTCTCCCATCGATGTCGCAGTCTAATATTTTTTCTCTCCTAGTGATACTTGTACAAAGGATATCACTCCATTTCTGCTTAATTCCTATCAGTTTCTATTCTGTTTGACTTGTGGAAAATATTCCTCATGGAGATGATTAAATTAACTCCAAACGGACAACGATCATGGAAACAAAATTCGTGCATGAGAGCCGATCGTGATTGTCAGGTCTATAAAGCTCCGTCCTGTCAATTCAAAGTCGAATAATAGAACCTCGCCTCATCACATACGTCGATTTATATCTAAGTTGAACAGCACTGCAATTTTACCGAAGTACTCGAATCACCAGAAAAATAAATCCTACCTTTGAGTAATAACTAGGAAATTCATTGACCTCGATCGTTATCTAAGAAGACTCTCACGGATTATGACGCAGTAATACGACTCGACCCCAGACTCAATGTCATAAATGACCCTTCATCACTGTTTGAATATCTCAGCACTGATATTCAAACCTTATTGGCACTAGCACTTCGTTCGAAGCATTAAATAATACAACAAAATAGACGATAATAAAAGAAAATTTTCAGCTTACCTTACTTTCTCCGGGTACCGCACTCCAAAGGCTCGTAGGAAAGATTTACGAAATACGCTGCACAACTATCACTTGGTTGAATTTACAACAGGACCACAGATATTTTCCACTGTACTGAAAAATAAATTACGCACAACTTAGTTAATGTGTAATTGAAGGGGAACACACGGACACACAGAAATGATTAATATGAATCCTTTATATGGCATCGAATACGCTGATCGCTATTAACACTGAAATGGGTATTAATTTGTCGGTGCAAGTAAAAATTTAAACATAATCTGTATGTCAAACACAACGATGAACTGGCGGGTCCGAGAGCTCTCCATGTGCAACAGGAATAATGCCGCAACTCCGAGGATAGCTCTTGTTAAATGGGTCGCCAAAGGGAAGCGAAGTTGAAAAGTAGAATGGAATCAATAGGACACTCTCGTATCACGCAGCGAAAATATTGCTGTTCCTTGGTTCCTCAGAAGTAACTGCTTTTTTAATTATATTAGCATTACTTGAAATATGAATTCGCCATAAACTGAATGTTAGAGAGATGGAATACATTACTTGGTGTCGAAGGGACTTCTTTTCATCTCACGTAACTGACTTACGAGACAAAATTAACCTTGAACATTGAATCGAATTAAGAGAAGTATTAAGACTTGTTGAGTTGAGGCTTCTTGCCTAGATTAAATACCGTGACATACAATAATGGACGCTGGTAATGCATCATAAGGCTGCGTTAACGATTGTCCACTCGAATCTTCTATCGTGTAAATAAATACTGTTAGTGGTTGATGTCACTGAGATATATTCAACGTTCTTAATATAGCACTTTATAATGATTCGTGAATATTAACTTAACTAGAACCTACATCGTTGATGAATCAGGGACTATAATGATTAAAGCCACAAAGCATAAAAACACTCATTTCAACAGTCTGTCAGGAATAATTGCCAACGTCGGGCCATCGTTTGGTCAAATAACAAGTGTAAAATTATAGCTAAGACATTAGTGAACATCGAAAACGTGATCACACATTTACATCGCGAGTGTATTGATAATCTCACTTATTTCGTAAGCGAGGCTGTTATTAAGGTTAACTTAGCAGACGATTTTGTGCTCATATTCCTGAAAGGGGACGACGTAGATACTTCTTTTAATACCGCTAAGCCGATTTCTTAGGATCAATACCATATACAAATAGTCTTTCAATAAATATTTTTAAGCTATTAAGATTATTATAAGCTTTCAAGACAATAGTAACAAGCCCAATATTAAAGAAAAGCATGAATCTAAATGTGAATAAAATTAAGTTTTGAATTGAAACAAAAGTTTTTGATTAAACAAACAGTATCTACTCACCTCTATCCCCGTGACAAGTTCGCGCCAGACTGATGCCAAAAAACCGCGGTTAAGATTGTTAACATTAAGGGGATGGCGGGAGCATCACGTGACGCTAACAACTAGATGACGTCATGAGAATAAAAATATTAGAATATTTGTATTAAACAAAAACAATTATTAGTTATTTGAAATCCATAGCTTATATTTTTTTTAAATAAATTTACCCTAACATTAAGACTAATGTTTGATTTGTTACGACTTAAAAATATTTCGTCAGTGAACTCCCCCTAGCAACATTGTCTTCCAATCAGATTAACACTGGAACTTGCAGGTATCGCGCGTGAAGTTACACTGGTGAGTAACTGTTAATATTCTGTTTTTTGTGTGCTTGACCGTCACCTTTAAATGCACTTAGTATCTTTTCAGTATTTCTAATGAATGTAAAATTCACGTAATTAAATGCTAAATTTCTCTTGGGCTGCTTTTAAATAGTTTATTATTTAGCTTCGTTACCAGTTTGGCGAACTTACGTAGCGTACGCTAGAACTATAACTATGCCACGAGTTTGATAAGACTAAAAAATATGAAAGACATTACATCGTTATTTCCCAGCTTCAAAATCCGACGTGAATACATCGACTGTAACTCTATTCGAACCCACTCCGTAACGAAAACAACTCGAATGGAGGTATAGGCAGGACAAAGTTTACCTGAATCGTAGATCTGCTTACGAGGCCCATTCATTGATCTCTCCACAAGTCAGCTTTCTCAGTAGTATCGCCTTATCACTCACGTCCTTCTAGGGACATGGCTTGATTTCAGATGCAAGGAAAGGACTGAATTCCATTTCAATTGCCTCGGAACCACCACTGTGCACTAGGTGAAATAAACAACCGTATGCTCCCGTTTCACAAAGATATATCACTCAATGAATTGTATCGTTGTTGATTGTTCCGAACAACAAACACTATTTTCACAGGGATCGAAGCACTATCACAATTCTGGTAACGAACTGCTTGAAGTTCCAATTTCAACATAGAATACAATTAGCGTTGATTGCTCCGAACAAAAAACACTCATATTCACAGGGATCAAAGCACTATTACAATTCCGGAATCGAACTTCTTGACGTTCCAATTTCAACTTAGAATACAATTAGCATTGATTGCTCATTGCCAGAACAAAATACATTCATATCCACAGGGATCAAAGCACTATCACAATTCCAGAGTCGAACAGCTTGAAGTTCCAATCTCGACTTGGCATACAATTCGCAATATTCACTCACTTTGAAAACATATTCAGAATCTAAGACATCCGACTCATTACGTGTCAATAAAGGTCTTAGCTGAATTGAACGTTGAGATATTCCTTCATTTTAAGCAGTTGAAGTATCCGAGCAGTATTCACAAGTTTCCAGGATTGAACACGTCAGGAGAAGTACCCAACCTATACTAAAAGCAAAAACATTCCTTGACACTACGCCGTCACTCAAGGAAGATGGGTGAAAGGTTTCTATGTCTACGAAGCCGAACGACGTAACGCCTGCTCGCCAACCTTTCATTCTCAGGGTCAGAGAGTGTTTGTGTCCTCCAGGGCGAAGTATTTCTTTCTTTCGGAGCATTGTACGCATGGCTTTAGCGATGATCAAATGTGTGCAAATCCCTCTGCTTTTCATTTCGCAGGCGTCCAACGCACCGTAGGACTCGCCCTTGTGTAGTAAGACCCGAGTTCGAAGCAGCATGAGCCAGTGAGAAGATATCTCAGATATTTCCATGCATGTAAAAGTCAAACGCAGAATCTATCGGGTATGTTTGCACGGCCTGCCGTTCTTATGTATGTTCTGACGGCACAGGTCATTTTTATTTCCTAGATTTACCCAACTAATAGCTTCATGATTCAGTGATCATCACTTATTTGACAGGATGACGCTGAAGATATGGACAGAGTTAGATTATAAACATTTTCAGTGGGCGAAACAAAGACGTTTTGTGATTTAGTTGGTGTGGTAGCTTCAATTACTGGCCTTAAATTCCGAGGGCCCGGGTTCGAATTCCGTTAATGACAGTTTTAGGAGGTATATTTCGGTTGAGAGCACTTTGAGTACAGTACTCCGTCCGTCAAAATTTAGCGATAAAAAATATACTTTGTAAAGATTGATTTAATGAAAGAATGCACTCATGATGTTCTAGAGACTTGAACAAGGGTCGCATATGTAAAATGTCAATGTAAATTCTAACGCTAACTTAACCAATATGCTTACAAATGCTATACCTGGGTTGAGTGCCAAGATCGTGTAGAGTTATTCTTTCCTCTCACGGGCCGTATCTTAGAACTTACTTTACACTGATTCACTATCGTTCTGCTCACATTCGGGCGATAATCTGTATATTAATTGCGATGCATTGCTTTTGCATATTTTAACATCTGAGTGGTTTGTGTTGAACGTGTATAGAGCTGACTCTGTCCGCAGGTGAATTACAGAGATTATACATAATGAACTCGGCGTAGTACCCTGCCACACACCCTCGCGACAGCTCGAAGTGTGTTACATAGACGTAGCGCTGCTAAGCTCTCTTCCGAGTTACTGCAGAACAGCTTGGAAAAGGGTATGTTCCTGATGAGAGAATGTTTATCATTCATGGTTTTTTAATGGATGGGTTAGATAATGGGAAACGTTGTCCGGTTATTCGTGCCAGGAGACAGTATCCTCCTTGTTCAGATCGGGAGATGATGCCTAAGTGGGATCTCATCCCGAGGGCTCTGGCCTCGTTGTTGTTGTTGTTGTTGTTTAGGGGAGGCGACCGACAGCTGAGGTCATTTGCGCCATTTAGGATAGGTGGGTAATTGGGTAATGGTAGGAGTTATTCAGGGAATGGAGGAAGAGTGGAGAGAAACCCGGCGTCGGCATTAGCCTAGTCTTAACGAAAGGCGCCAAGGGGACCACGGCTTAACGTCCCATCCGACGGACGGAGTACTGAACTTGAAATGCCCTCCACTAGGCACTCAAGTGGGGACCGGTTTGCCACTGAAAAATCCGCCATCAATCCCTCAGGATGGGAGGCCAGTACTCTAGCCACCACACCAACCCGATCCCCCGAGGGCTCTGGTTTGAATCCCGGAAGTGGTAGATTATTTCATCGGTATACTGGCTCCTTCTGGGAGAGGTCATGATGTTGTCCACCTTAATGAATAATAAATACCATTTTAAAGTTCTCCTGAACTTTTTGCGAGAATCCATTACATCTGAGTTTTTCTTTAAAGTGCTTCGAATGTGAAAATTATGAAGATGTGAGCTGCAAAATAGGTGGTAGGTGGTAGTGATTGGGAAATATAAAACACAGAGTTAGCCCGAAACTTGTGACAGAGCCCCCATCCCTACCATTCCTATCCTTATACCTTTCCTCCCGGTCTGAAGCGCCTATTAGTGCGGAAACAGACTTGAAAACACCCATGATGATGAAACTCAGATGATTACCCTTGCGGGCGGTTATGTCAAAAATTATGTGCATTCTCTTTTTTCCAGGAAAACTCCAAATGGACGATATTGGCACAGAGGGAAACATGCAAAGGTACGGAAGAAATGCTTCTCCACTGCCACTTCAGTGCCTAGCAATGTCCAATTTCTCTTCATTACTCAGATAATGACTGGTTAGCGGATGTCGAAGTGAGTCTTGAGGGTGGGAATATGTATTTATTTGAACTATGCCTTTCATGGTGAACAACTGTGGCGAACAAATTTATTTCCTACTTTTTCTTTCGGTAGTAGCAGTAGAATTGGTTTTTTTCGACGGCTAAAGGTCATATTGCACCACACTACAGCCGTTCAGTTACCATTTACATTTTTATATAAATACATAAATAGGCAGATACAAATATACGAAGAATAGTAAATTACAAAAAAGTAATACTAACATAAAAAGTTGTGTCCAACCCGTAGGTTGGTCTTTGATAGGTGAGGGTAGAGCTCACCCCGTACTAAGCCTAACTAATATAATACATTTTATTAAATTTATGAGACCAGTTAGGGCCAAGACCGCATGAATACTGCCAGTATCATCACCAAGTATTTGGTGTAATTCGCCCCTTATTCGGAAAGTTTCACGATAGTTAAGATACCTGGCTCATTCCCGCAGGAGGTGTTTCACCGATAATGGAGAGTCACACATATCACACTGAGGCGGTATTCACTCTTCAGTAAAGAGGTAGGCGTGGGTTAAGGCACAGTGGGCTATCCTTAGTCGAATTATTACCACTTCTTCTCGGCGGCAGTTCCTGACGGAAGATGCCCAGGCCGAAGTCCCTTCTTTTATCTCACGGATTTTATTACTTGCTATCGACTGCCTCCCTTTTCCCTCAGGCTGTGAACCGAATACATTTGGGAAATTGGTACAAGGTTCCTCTTTCTCAATCCAACCCTTTTTATTTATGCTTAGGTCTAATGATATCTGGGCATTACTCTACGACAGCCTTATAGATCTCAACCACAAAGAAACCTGTCAAAGTAGGTATTCAAGTTAACGGAAGCAGTGAAAATCATCAGTCATATTATACCATATTGTATGAAGACATCAAGTCATTAGTGGGGATGGATAACATCCCATCAGAACTTCTGAAGAACCTGGGTTAAGAGGGGGAAGGGAGAAATATTATGAGCTTGCTCTTAGAATATACGAGAGGGATTGGCCGGAGGATTTGGTAAACAACTATATATTATTAATATATAGTTTTTTATGGATATTCATAAGGCGTGCACTAGCGTTATCGTTATTTTTTGATTTGACCTATTTGAAAGAGAACGTGATCTCCATTCTTTATTTTTCGCGCCGCACTTCGAATTGCTTATCACAATCAGTGGATAATATATTAACTGTACCAAAACATTGCATGAAAAAAGAATTCGAAGACTGTAGAACGATAAGTTAGAATGCTCCTGTGGAAAATGTAGTGCTTAGAATCATCTACAGAAGGATGGAAAAGAGAGCAAACGAATTTCTAGGCGAGGATCAGATTGGATATCGGAAGGAGAGGGACACTCGGGATGCGATTGCAGTGATGATAATATAGTAAACTCTTGATTAACCGTGCTAATGACTGGTAAAGGGTGCACAGATAATCGAAAAACACGGATAAGACACTGTTTGGTTCTTTCTAGATTAAATTTTATACGGTGCGCCACTAAAATTAATAAACTCCCTAAGAAAATTACACTATCTGTCAATGAAAAGATCGTCGCTGTACATAATAGCATTTTATGACAAAAAAGAATCCAGTGGAGCTGTCCCGGCCGCAATGGGGTCGTTTACCATATTTTTTTATTGCCGAATCTGATAGAGTTTGTAAAATAAAAGGACCCATGTTTTTCCGTTTTCTGATCCGACAATTATTTACCGAGTTATAAGCGGCGAAAAACTGATGTTTTTAACCCTTTCGGAAAAGTGGGTGTGGTTAAACCTCTGACGTATATCCACTTCGTCCAATCACAACTGAGCCCGCGAAGCTACTTTGCCTTATCGCAAAGGGGGGGACACAGCTGACTCGGCCAATTGGAGCGATTGCGACAACATCTGTGCGAGCAGACCTTCCGAGAATCCCCCTCCACTCCCTTCCCCCTCCCCTGAAAGCAGTCAAGGACGGAAGGAAAATGACGTCAATGTTATCACAGCAGCATTTTCGGTGGGCGTCACCTTTTGCTTATTTTAATTTTTGATTTATGAGGGAATGGTTGTGGTTAGAAGATTAATTTATTCACTAAAATTCGTTTTTCGTTTCCATCTAACGACTTCGTGTACAAAATTGCGATTTCGGTTCCGAGTAAACGCCCCCATTAAATGTTCGCAAGTCTCGGGTGGCGGCACGAAGCTTGCCGTAAGACAGTCGGTAGAGCCGTGGTGAAAGTCACGATTGGAGGATAATAGTAAAAATGTACTTACCTTTGAGCCCACTTCGATACACTGAATAAATTGGCGATGACGGATGATCCGCAGCCCGGATAACGCGCGCACGGATTATTAATACTGCACTATGGATGGTGGAAAGGAATCTAGGATATAAACAGGATGTATTCGCGAAGTTGATTTCGAAAAGGCGTTCGACAGAGTGAGGTGGGACAAGTTAATGGAAATATTGCGGAAGATAAGAGTAGACTGAGGAGACAGGAGACTTATCTGGCATTTATACATGGCGCAGAAGGCGCAGTGAGAGTCGGATTGGACCACAATACGAAGGGAAGTTAGGCAGGGCAAGAATGTACGCATTCGCCGAAACTTTTTAATATATTCTCGGAGGAAATGGTGCGAGAGGCATGGGATGAGCTCGTGGGTGGAGTGAAGATCGGGATAAAATCGGCGAGGTTAACCAAGTAGCGGAGAATATCCACACGACATCCACATAACGTTATGAAATAACTTTCCTAATACCCGTATCATGTAGTAGGTATAGATATCTATCGAATATCCTAAGTTCCCACTTTTAGCTATCCAGAAAATGTCCAAGTCTAACATCCATATGACATTGGGCCGCTGTCTACTGTGTATCCATACAATACTAATGGGTCCCCTAACCAAAATAACACCCGCAACCTGCTATTCATGTTTACGCCAGACTTAAGTGAAGGTCTTAAATTAACTTTTTTATCTAAATGTGTCTTCATGGATGAGTTATTTAATTTAACCATTTCCACCACACAAAAAGGGTAAGGCAGTTGATTCCCATCATGTGAATAAAGTTCATGGAGACCACCTTCAAATTTCAAGGGCTATAAGTCCATAATCCGATCAGAATACATTAATTTAGAATAAATTTGGATACGTGTACATTCAGAACTTGAGTAAAACACCCATTTTCTACATTCTAGACTCATACCATACCAATCAGGGCCATATTTACCATATGGCATCCACGGCGGCCACAGGGGGGCTCGCGAGAGAGAAAATATAAATATAGTTGTTAGTAACCTGGTGCCAGGGTTGGGCACGAATCACCTAATATTGACTCGAGTCAAGAATCACGAATCTTAGAAGGAAATTAGATTCGAAGCACAAATCACGATTCACTGCTGGAAATTTGATTCAAATCTCGAATCGTGAATCATGTGATTTTTCCTTTAAATATGATTCCTGCGGTTCACGAATCATAGAATTATTGCAGAATGACAATACCACTAAGTAATGGTCACATTCTGAACATTGCTCCCATAATTGGGAACCTATACCAATCTTTTCGCCGGTTAATTAACACTTGTGTAGATACATTGTGGATTAACTGAATATCATAAATTACCAGTTCTGTGTACCAGCCTTCAAGCCACCATAAAGGTGTGTGGCAGGGGGTGAATTCTCACCAAACATGCACTACATATCATGCATGAAAAAGTAGTAATAGTATACTAGTCTAAACCTCACTATAAAAAAAATAAATACAGCAAAGTAAGCATGCAAAAACATGCTGTTAGTTGGGTAACCTTCAAGTCCTTATACCAACATGCAGCTACCTATGATAATTTATAACACATGAGTTCATTACATTGATTCACTCATATTGCACATATTTACCGCTATTCATATCCCTAATTGTACGAGGAACAAAGAACATTTAGAATCTGTCATTTCGGCAATCAATTTCTCTAACTTTGTGATTATGGTCCAGTCTACCATAGTAAGTTGGGGTTCGCAAAATATTTTTAACATCATCACTGAAAATATTATCTTGGAATTTATTGATGGGAAGAACTCTACATTTCAATCTGCGATCAGACAATGATTCCCTCTTTAATTCATTTAATAGACTGGTTACGCTAAAATAGTTATCGTACCATCCCTTTACAAATCTTGCTGATGTTCGCTGCACACGTTCAAGTTCATTTTTTAGACCGATTTCATCATCATCATTGGTCAACAATCCAAGGATTGGTTTGAAGCAGCTTTCCACTCGATTCTTCTATCGGCCAACCTTTTCATTGTGACGTAATTCTTCTCTTTTACATCCTTCACCACCTGTTCCATGTATCTCATACGAGGCCTGCCTTTTCCAATCTTCCCGTTCACTTTTCCCTCGACGAGAGTCTTCATCAGGCCATCATGTCTCAAGATATGGCCGATTAAGTTGTCCCTTCTTCTTTTTAGATTTGTCAGCAGACTTCTCTTTTCTCCTACTCTTCTTAGGACTTCCTCGTTACTTACTCGGTCGATCCATTTAATCTTCAGCATTCTTCTGTAGCACCACATTTCGAATGCTTCCACCCTTTTCTTCTCCGCTGCTCTCATCGTCCATGCCTCACTGCCGTAAAGAAACATGCTCCAGATGTATGTTCTGATGAACTGTTTCCTTACTTCTACGCTTGTATTTCGAGCTGTAAGGAGATTCTTCTTTTGATAGAATGCCCTCTTTGCCTGGGCTATTCTGCTAACTATTTCTTTCTTGCTTCGTCCATCGTAGGTTACTCAGCTCCCTAGGTAGCAGAACTCTTTCACCTCTTCAAGTTTTTGTTTTCCTAGTTTGACATTGGTTTTCGCCTCTTCTTTCTTGCTGCACGACAGTATCTCAGTCTTCTTCTTATTTATCTTCAGCTGATATCTGGCCATTGTCCTTTCCATGGTTACTAGAATCTTGTTCAGATACCTCTCTGTCTCTGCTATTAGTGCTATGTCATCAGCGAATCGCAGCATGATTATTTTTTCTCCATTGATAGTCACTCCAGAAGACTTCTCTTTGATTTCATTGATGGCTCTCTCGATGTAAACATTAAAAATGACGGGAGACAGTGCATACCCTTGTCTCACTCCTTTCCTTATTCTTGCCTCTTCACAGCTGGGTCCCGATTTAATCACAGGCACTTGGTTTTTATACAGACTATGGATAATTCTTCGGTCATTGTAGGACACTCTATTTCCCTTCAGATTTCCAAGCATTAAATCCCAATCCACGTTGTCAAAAGCCTTCTCTAAATATCTAAATCTAAAGCCGACGTTCATTGCCATCAAATGCAATGAACGTCGGCTTGTTCTTCTCCATTCTCTTCTCTATGAGTAGTCTAAGGGCCAAATTTGCTTCCCTGTTTGGTTTCGATCTTCACCATTATTATCTTTCTTTGTACTGCAGGAAGCCCTTCACACGCATTCCTCCTTCACTCATGTGAAGAAGAGCTGCTGCCCTCTTCTCTGGGTGATGAGAAGCGTAATTATTAGCGGCTTCTCGTCGCCAAGTCATGGCATCTTCACAGGTTCGGTATTATTTAGAGACCTACTTTACCCAGGGATAGACCAATACCCCCTCGGAATGCCGTCGCTTTATGTCCACCACTGCTTATTCGACGAGTAAACTCGCTTATCTTGCAGCTAACCTCTATATCTAGAGGTCGACCCACCATCCGCAACCTGGTGGATGCACTCGGTGGCTTTAAGCTCAGCCGCGAAACCGATTTCGTAGGGATCCCATACACTGGCAGCATATTCCAAATGAGGTCTAACAAGGGAAAAGTAGCTGATTTCTCGTACATGATCGTCACATTTATCCAGTACTCTTTTGATGAATCCCTGTTTATGATTAGCTTGACCCATTATTTCACGTATGTGTTTACCCCAGGAAAGATCATGTGACAGTCTTATTCCAAGATATTTAATGGATTCCACGTTTGATGATTCATTATTACTTAATTTGAAGTGCTAGAAGGAGAACAATTCTTTTTCAAAAAATTCATTACCAAGCACTTTTTTTAAATGTAATTCTAACTGCCATGTATCACACCATTTTTCAATTTTTTGTAGTTCATCATCAAGGAGTCTACATGTAATAAATGTAGTATTCGTGGTCATCATTTAAATGTAGGACATTTCATTGCTATTTTTTCTAAACAATTTAAAGTCACATTTGAACAAATCTGTAATATAGTGTAAAATATATTATTGAAGTTTGCATTAACCTATAAATAGGCTATAAATATTTGTGGATATGTGGAGGTAAAGTTTTAATGCGAAAAGCGGAGAAAGAACCAGTGTTTGTTTTGACAAGTTTGGACGATATAAATTTTTTATAAAATTTAGAATGTCAGATTACACGAATATTAAGTTATTTCATAGCAGTATATTATGTATTGTTCATCAAAATATCCGTAGTCTCAGATCAAAATTTGATTTATTTGAAACGTATCTACATGGCCTTTCTTATTTACCGAGTATAATCATCCTGAGTGAAATATGGGTTTGTGAACATGAACTTCACCATTACAAATTGGAAGGTTATAAATATTTTGCCCAATGCAGTAGCAGTAGTCGAGCAAGAGTTGTTATTGTTTATGTGCAAAGTACAATTGATTGCTACTCTAATGTAATTCAAGCTGTCACTGCTGATTTTGTCCAGGTGACCCTCAAAGTTGAAAAATTCGAATTACATTTAATTGCTCTCTATAGAGATCAAAATTTTCCGATGGCACAATTTTTATCTGAATTTGAACCACTAATGTATAGTTTAAAAGGTAATATAATTGTGATTGGTGATGTCAACATAAATATTATGGTACCTTCTAATGATTCTGATCATCACTTAAACTTTATGAGCTCCTTAGGATTAGCGTGTCTGATTGACTCGCCAACTAGGGTAACAGGACACTCCGTTACCTGTATTGATCACCTGTTCGCTAGGTTATATAAAATGTGCACGCATGACCTTCAAATAGAAGTGCTTCCCCTGGTAGCACAGTAGATATTCATTACAGATATGGAAAAGAAATCATGGGGAAGGCACGTCACTCTTGAACGCTAACTAGTATTTTAAGGAAATCTCTTCCTCGGCTTTTCTATTTCAGGGGTCTCGAAGTTCAATTACGTTTAGTAGCATTCATCCATCGCATATGGTGCTAAAATAAGATAATGATGATATTAAGCTGTTCGAGTAATAATCGATTATTCGTTCTCCTGTGCAGAAAACTAATGAAAACATTTATTCGGACACCAGTAATTCGCTAAGTGGATTCCTTCAGGCCGGAACATGGAAATGTGGCAACGCTGAGTGGGGGTCGTGTTTGGAAGCATGGCGACTATGTGCAACATCAGTCCGTGTGATTAAAACGCATAATTTCACTGGTTAAAAAGACCGAACTCGGCTTTCTTTGTGCATGCTGTGGTGGCTTAAGGTAAGGAAAATTGCTTTAAGAAATTTTCGATAAGTTGAGGGTGCAAAATCAAGATTATTTCTTCTAAAGCATTACGGCTAAGAGCCGGCCGGCCATTGCCGGAGGGAAATTGGGAGTACGAAAATGCAATGAAGATTATTTCTATGGCAATTATACGATATTATGTGTTTATGTTATGGTTTGATATTATTATTGATTTAGCAGAAATCGTTATTTATTCATTTGGTGCGCCTTACGAATAACTGGTGTAGTTATGTGGCATTATGAATTTGGTTTATTGCTGATTAAACAACGGTTACATCCCAGTCAACACAGGGTTCGTAATGACGTCTTTTATGAACTCATTCGTAAGACCCCTTTACGACTCAGCATTAAGAGACATGACGAGGTCTTTTAGTCCTCACACTTCATGACGTCAGATGAATGAGAACTTGAAGACCTCTATCCTTGAGGGTGTTTACGAGCTCCTATGGATGAATTCCGAGAGAGTTCACACACACGAGGCCTGAATAAATAGAAGAATAACGAATTCCGATTCCCCTGCTCCGGTTGGCTATGCCTAAGTTCAACGTGCTTTTATGCGGGTGAGAGTGTTTAATAATTTATTTTGCGTCGTTTATCTATGGATATACTCAAAATATTTGAAAACGGTGCTTAATGCGCGACTTGGCCTTGGTCATGGATATTCCTCCAGGGTGAAGAAGATCCAAAACTTGTACGCCAACATGGGAATTACAAATTAAAGTTTCATCAAGCCATCGGTAAGTTTCCACTATGTTACGCTAATATAATGGCATGTATCTTAATTATCTGATAGTTTTACATTCATATATATTTGCTCTAATGTTAGCATAAAGTGGGGTTTTAATATAGTTGTGGGAGTGGAGAAAGAAGAGTGAAAAAATAGTGTTTGTTCGCTGAAGTCGTCGCGTGTTTGTTCTCTGAGTTGTTTTCGTGTGTTTGTTTCCGATTTAATGAACATAATGTATTATTTTTGGGAAAATTACCTTTATTCCGAGGCCATGAATAATTTTTCTACTCCTTCAACGCTAAAAGACTTGTGGTGATGAGGCACGTTTCATGGCCGCATATAATCCTCTATTGGGCATTATTATTGCGTGATGACATATTTTTTGGCGTGTTTTGTTCGTTTAATTAACTGCAAACCCTTATTTTTCTAATTTGTGTATGAGATAAATTATGATATTGAATATTATATTTCATGCAGATATTGAAGTGATAGTTGAATACTGTGCCATTCATATTCTAGGTTACAAAAGATTTCTTGTTTACCTTGCAGGTCGGCTGACGCCGCTCCATTTTGCAAACCTCGGGATCTACTCAACGCTGATATATGTATCTCTTGTGAACATCTGTGATCAGTGATAGGTAGTGCCAGTGTGGTGTTCCTTTATTTCCCAATTTGATACCATCCATCAGTTTGCGGTGAACTAAACTGCTTTTATATAGTTATCAGCAGAACGTTGCCAGATTTTCGTTATTATTTGCTTCGGGAGTGATTAAGGTGTTCATATAGGTTTAGGTACATCTGTAACTAGTGTGTTCAAGTGGATACTGTTTGCATATATATTTTAATATTACATTTATTCCTGGTCTTTCAAATAAGTTGTGAGTAGGTTTCTCAGTTTCGCACCATTGTATCGTGGCTTTACATTTTGTTTGACTACAGTTTGTAGTGAGTGCTAATGGGTACAGTTTACATTTGTTTTTTCTTAAGACTCGACATGTGTTTGGGAGCAGTGGGATGAGGTGAGTGGTGTATGAATACTTTGTTTACAGTTGTCTTACATATTCATGCCTCATCTATTCAGTGTAATCCACTGTCTTCGTGAAATAAACGAATGGTAGTAATAAACTTGTAAGTTGTTGTTGCTACTTATGTTGATCCATACTTCCAATTGCACCTCAATTTCAATGTATTTGTGTATGTCTTGCAAGTCATATAGTTTCCATGTAGGTACCTTGTTCTTTTACTTAGTGCGCGTAAGGTATTTTGAAATACAATAATGTAGGTATTCCTGTAAAATTAGCAAATGGGGTAGAGTCGGCAACCCGCCGTACTTATCGGCGAGTTTAGAGCCATCTATCGGAATAATTATGAAGTTGGTCCAATTCATAGTTTCCTGATAGTTCCATAAGCTCGCACATGGTAGCGCCACATTTGCGTCCACGTCACGTTAGATCTCTCACAGAAGTCTTAAATGACTTCATTGGGTGCTTTCCATTCAAGCGACTCATGCGTCGTCTTGAGTTAACTCGCGGAAACTCAAGTCGACTTGTGTCTTCGCGAATGGAAAGCAAGTTTCAGTGCGCAGAAGCTGATGCGCTAAGGACTTTCACGGGGACTCGTGATTGGTGCGTTTTTGTGGGAAGGAAATTGAATCCACAGATGTTTCCTTCTTGTTATAGCAAGATCGTTACCAATAAACAAAAAAATGAGTTGTAGGATGATTAATTAAGAAAATACTTAACTTAAACATTTGTTCTGATTTATCGGTTATTTTCAATATGCCTCTTGCAGACGTATTGCGATTTAGAGCTTGCGCCGTCCTTCTTTCTTTTTTCAGTAACTCACCATTACCGGTGTGTCACCGTGTGTCGACTCGCGTTTGACACAACAGCGACACACACTGATTGGAAAGCACTACACGCGACACAAGTTGACTTGTGTCGACTTGCGTCGATGATTGGAAAGCACCAACTACCTCATTAATTGTTTACACTTGTGTTTTGTCTCGTCTGGGGGCTCTATAGTCGACACATGAGAAAAAACTCGAGGGAAAACAATTAATGAATTTGTAACGAGATATTCTAACGGACCAATTTGCAAACCATTCGTGTTTATACCACGTGACTCCTTGGTTACCTATTCGAGGTAATCCTGACGGCATGAAACACCCCCTTTCCAGAGCATGGATGAACGTCTACTGTCCCTCGAGTATGCCTCGTTTAGGTGTGCATATGACTTCATGGTGACACCATTATGAAGTCATTTCGAATTTTCTTGGATGGCTCCTACACATTCGTGAGAGCTATTTACGAATTCACGCGTGACTCATATGTGTTGACTGGGATCATATCTCTTAAGTATTGATATTAGCCCAGAGTAAGAATCTGAGGTATTACTAATATTTTTTAGAAAGAATCATTGATGTCCTGCATTTAGCTTTGATTAGATAAACGATTTTTTATTCCTAAAACTTCTCTTTTTTCAGTTAAAGATGCATTGGCGTTGTTGCTATGTACATACATTGGAGGATACTGTGCATTTAAAGCAACACAAAAACTTTGTTGCCGTTTGTGTTCCCGTACATTGAATGACAGTGAGAGGTTCAAATGTGCATGCTTTGATGAATTTAATCGGGGTGGTTTGACAATACCAACGACAATAGTGGTTGATTGAACAAGTGTGCAAAGGCAGTGAATAATGACTTGCAGTGCAATAAGGGGCCATTGGCCATTGTGTCCAAAGTATAAACTTAGTACGTTGAGGTATCTAATTGCAAAGGTAACGTTAATGTTGTTTTAATTTATTGCATATATTTCTTTGCATTGCATAGATAGATCACCATTATTATGTAATTTGGACGTTAGTGCAATATGATTTTTTTCTGGTTAAAAAACCTGTTTTGTTCTCGAGTGTTCTTAAGTTTTTTGTTTCTTTGATTGAATCTAAATGTTTGTTAATAAATTGACTCTGCAACTACTTGTATGTGTTAATGAATTTCAGTTCCAATCCTTGTTATATAATTATAATCGTAAAAGAAGTGCAAGAAGTACCATGGTTAGCCGGTAGGTGCGAATTAGTTTCAATTTAGACTGATAGATGGCGTTGTCGTCGCGCCATCATGAGCCAGCTCTTACTTCACTTATAATCCGCTGGGTGCGCTACAATCGTCCGAAGATAAGGGATTTCTGTCCGATTGCCGAAACCCATACAATCGATTTCTGTCTCATTTCTCTTCACTTTCCCAAGTATATACAGAAGGTATTTCCCGTCAGGGAAGTGATTTCTATTCGATATCTGAGTACTATCTTGAAAACTAAAGGAAATTCCTTACAATGTGCTACCTGGGTCAGGAGGCAATAATTATTCCAACCAATGCTATGCCTAATGGCAACACAGGTTAATAGGAATATATGGTTTTATGATTGTTAGTGAATATTAGTTAGTGAATTAGGGTGTCTCTGAAATCCGTGTGAGACCTCTCAGTGATGTATGAGACCTCTCAGAGACCTCACTGAGACCTCTCAGAGACATCACGTGATGTCTCTGAGACTACAACAAAAGCGGACATAGAGCTGTCTCTGAGACATCTCAGAGTAGTCTCTGAGACATCACGGAATGTCTCTGAGAGATTCATTGAGACATTTGAGACATCTCTGAGACATCTCAGAGATGTGTTTCTGATATGTGGGAACCGATCACTCTTTGATTCGCTGTTCTATTTGTGTGAAAGAACCATTATGCAAAGAAAAATTAATGACTACTTACCTCTGCCAAAACTAAGATTGACTATGAATATTTTAAAATTAAAATAGCTGAAGTAGATTGGAGTGCAGTTGTAAATGAAGTAGACGCATCAAAGGCTTTTTCGTTATTTCATGACTTACTAATAGGTGCTATATCTGAATCAAGAATCAAACTCAATAATTACGACACAAGAAAAAAATTAAAGCCATGGATAACTTGTCACCTTCTAAACCTTATTGAAAGGAAAAACTATCTGCTCAAAAAACATAGACGCCATCCATTAAACGAAAGTTTAGCAAAGGCATTTATAAACTGTAGAAATAATTTGAAAAATGAACTTAGGATTGCTTCCAATAACTACTATTTGCACAGATTTCAAGGAGCAAATGGAAACTCAAAAATGCAAAGGAAAATACTCAAGGAAATATCCGGCCGCATACCACTCAGTCCCCATGAAATCTGCCTGGAAATAAACGGTAGTATAACATCTGCTCATTCTAAAATAGCTAGGGCATTTAATGACTATTTTGTTTCCTCCTACGATAGTAATAATAATAGTAACGACAGTGGCATTGATGAATTCGTCGCTGAGTGTTGTGATTATTCACATAGCTTCAAATCTATGTACTTAGAACCAGTCGATCCTACTGAAATAACTACATTAGTAAGATCCTTTCCTGCTAGCAAAGCCCCTGGTTACGACAACGTTAACAGTGAACTTTTGAAACTTGTTATTAATGAATTAGCTCCTATTCTTTCACATATATTTAATCTAAGTTTTACCAGTGGTGTTTTTCCTTCATTGCTGACGATATTTTCAAAAATTATAGAGAAGCTAGTCAAGTCGAGATTAATTAAACTTCTCAATAAAAACTGCTTCTTCAGCAAAAATCAGTATGGTTTTTTAAGTGGAAAGGGGACAGAAGATGCTCTAGAAAATTATTTTACTCATGTTTACAAGGCTATAAACTCAAATCGATGCACTAGCAGCCTATTTATTGATATTAGCAAGGCTTTTGATACCATTGATCACAAGATTCTGACCTTTAAGCTTCAGAAAGCTGGTATTCGAGGTATACCACTAAAATGGTTTACCAGTTATCTATCATCAAGAATGCAGTGTGTAAAAATTGGTGATGTTTACAGTAATTACAATATGATAACTTCTGGAGTTCCACAAGGCTCTGTCTTGGGTCCAGTCCTATTTCTAGTTTATATAAACGATCTATGTAATTTCAATTTTAGAGGTCATGTGACAGCATTTGCTGATGATGTCGCTTTAAATTATGAAGGTATTAACTGGGGTGATGTAAAATATGATATGCAGTCAGATTTGATCAATTTGCGACGTTGGTTTACCTCCAACAAATTGAAAATGAGTGTAACTAAAACGAAATATATGTATTATAATTTATGTAACAGGTACAAGTTTGATTGGGTTTTATATTATCATGAAGAAAACTGTCCGATAACTTCATGCAATAGCTGCTTGCCCATTGAACGGGTTTCCAGTTTAAAATACCTGGGAGTAACCATTGATGAATTCTTAAAGTGGCAACAACATATTGATAGTCTAACAAATAAAATGCGACAAACATTGACAAATTTTTACTTCATCAGCAATAAATGTCCTTTAAATTTCCTTAGAAGCATTTATAACGCGTTAGCACAATCCAGACTAAGTTATGGAATTTTTTGTTGGGGTGGCGCTTATTTGAACTCTTTAAAACCTGCCCTTTTTTTTACAAAAAAGAATTATTCGTGTTATTTTGAAAAAGAACAGATTTGAAAGATCCTTTCCACTTTTTCTTCATTTACGTTTGCTTCCATTGAGGCATCTATATATTTATAAGGTTCTACGGTGTTTTTATACAAGAAGTGGTAACTCTGAAATATTTCTGTGCCTGCCTTCTCCATTTACCCTGCGTAAAAAAAGTATACCCTTACCAAAACCAAATTTGACCATGTTCAAAAGATGTTTTTTGTATGTAGGACCAAAGGTATACAATCTATTACCCCAGTCATGCACCATTTCTAAGTCAGTGAAAAAATTTTTGGAAAATGTACATTCTTGGCTTCTCACTAAAGAAAGTGTAGAGCAAATATTGTTGTAAATAACTAATGTAATTGAGTTGTAATTAAACTGTTAGTAAGTAGCTTTTAAGATACGCACTTACATTGTTAAGAGATTGTTATGGCATCACTACAAGAGCAATATGTATCCTTAAGCAAAGCATATTGTATGTATTATTATTTGATGGTAGCCTTAAACAGGTTCTCCTTCAAGGCCACCTAAAATTACTCCACTTTTGTTATTGACATGTTATTTGTGCATGGAGTAATAAACTTATTATTATTAACATGCAGCTACCTACGATATACATTGATTCACTCATATTGGACATATTTACACTATTCATATCCCTAATTGTACGAGGAAAAAAAGGACATTCTGAATCTGTCAGTTCGACAATCAAAGAAATATAATAAGAATATAAAAGAATAATAAGAAAATAGAAGAATAATAGAAAGTGATAATATACCAGTAGAATTACCTCATTCTCTCAATAGCTTTCTATGCCAGTCTAGTTGAGTGTTTACAATGTCATTTGTAAACTTCGGCACCAGATGGCGAAGCGTCGATTTAAGTGCTTCGTGTAGAAAGGAAGGTAGCTCAACGTTCAGGCTGAGCCAAATACGCTGAGCGCAGGCGGACGTGTAGAAGAGGCATAATTTAGTGTAAAATATATTATTGAAGTTTGCATTATCCATATTGTTGCACTTCTGACTTATACTTACACGATATCTGTTGGTTAAAGAATGATGTATGTTTCTAGCAGTGAAATCAGTGATATTAATTCGTGATTCGTCAGTGAATCGTGAGCTGCATCACAAAAATTTGGCTCACGAATCACCTCAACTAAAAAAAAAAAGAGTCGACTCCCGGATCACGAATTATTAAAAAAAAATGATCCGAATCACGAATCACAAATCACAGTTTGTGATTCTCGAATCATGATTCGTGATTCATGAAGACGAATCATGCCCATCTCTGATGATAATCAGACCTTTATGTACAGTCAAATAATTACTCGTTCCCAACTAGGTACCACTGGCTAGTTAAATTGTTCTCTGAGGTCTTTAGTGTGAAAAGACATGGGAATGTATCAATTGCCTAATTTTACCCTCCACATCTTTCAATCCTTGATCAAAAAGCTCATAAGCCAGTGGTGTTTTTCTGTTCTGTAATGTGATACCCTCCCTCAATTTATCCAACCTCATCAACTTTTTTCAATTTAACTCACATTTATTTCTGGATCACTATCATTCTATTCCTCTCTCTAAATTTCCTCCTAAATTATATTAAGAAGTACCAGTGCTATCATGTGCCTTTGCTTTCTTCTTTTTGGTATAGGTAGTGAGACAGTCTTGGCAAAATTGTCCTGCCTGAAATATTTTCATGCTTTGCTGCCTTAATGTTTTATGTTCCTTTTCTAGCAGCTGTCATTGTCATATTTGTCCTCATCTTAACCGCTGCTGTTTTAACTCTGCCTCTGCTCAAGGATTTCATGGGATGACCACTGCCAGGGCCTTGCTTCCTCATCTACCAGGTATGATGCCACCTCAGTGGTTATGGACTGAGTTCCTCGGTTGTGAAGAATCTATTGCTCTATTTTTCAAGTACAACAAAATTGTCTGGAAAATCTAATTCAGGTATTTTCCCTTTGCGTGGCCCTGATGTGTTTTTATTGTGACACCATTACTTGATGGGTTGCTTCACTGGGGTAAGTTACCTTTTTGCAGCCACAACACTTATTTTTAGTTCTTGTGTGGACTATCTTTCATCTGGACTCTTCCTTTCAAACAATCTTGCATGAATTAGATGATTGGCCAGAGTGATATAAATTAATTTTGATTATATATCTCCTAGAGTGATGGAACCTGCAGGTCTAGCCACCCTGATAAATAGAGTGCAGAAAAAAGTCTCAAATATTTTTTAAAGAAGTCTCTCAAATTTCTGAAGTATTTTCATGAGAAAGTTGCTAAATATAACTTAACTGTTGGAAATAAGAGCTGAGAGATGGGTTTTCGAGTTGTTGGCATGGACTTTAAGAAAGGAAAAACCACAGTTTACAATATATTTTATATTAGAATAAAATATCGGTGCACTTTTCCACAACTAATTTATTAATGCGTACTGTGCACCGATATTTTATTCTAATATGTCAAACTTCCACTACATCTCGTCTGAATCAGTTGAATATATTTTATTTTTATTCTGAATAACACTTCTTTTGATGCCCAGCAACTGTGGAAGACAAATGTCAATCCCTATTATTTCTATAGCTAAATGCCTCTCTTCAGGCCCGGTGACAGGAATTTCGGGCCCCTGGGCAACTGAGTGGTTGGGCCCCCTAAATCCCGGCAAACCCCCTTACTCAATTTAAACCAGATCTGCGAACTTTCAGGTTATTTTTTAACCAAGACTATTAATACCAACCTGATTATCAGCTTTTTCTGCAGAAGAAACTTGCACACTGTCATGCATTATCTTTTGATTAACTATAAATTGTCCTTTTTTAAATTAAACACATGTCAGTGGAATGGGATGGGGAAACAATTTCAGAATGAAAAAGTTTTGTCGGTGTAACACACTTTACACTTTCATTTTACATTAATCAAAACTAGGACTTACTTGAACTTGAAAAATTTATAAAAAGTCACAATAAAACATACCTACTTTTTTTTCAAAATTAGCATGTCTATACAATTACTCCCATCTTTTCAGAGTTACGGAGATAATTATATCACCACCAAATTAAAATGAAAGCAGAGTAATCACTTCTACTAAGCTTTGCTTTCACTACAACTCTCTCAATCAAACATAACAGCAGGGAATGGGTAAAAATAATGTAAGTTAAGGGTTTTGACGAACAGAATATATTTTGTTGTGCCTCAATACTAAGCTATTTTCGATAGCTTGTTTCCTTGATGTGTGAATAATTCAAGTAAAGTAGAAACTAAAGTTTTCCTAGCTGAATAAAATCTAATGTGATGTATAAATCAGGGATATGCATATTGTAATGCAGGGAAAATGAAAGATTCATGAGTAGATTTTCTCGATGAACAACCAAAAGCTCCGCGGTGTCCAAAATGTGCCTTTCTGTATGAACCTCCTAGTAGGGTCAAAGGCTTGGACTGCTGGGTCGAAGGGGCAAAGAAACGAAAAGAAGTCCTTGATAGTGTCCCTCTGGAACATAAAATACTGTTTCGTGCGAAAAATACAGGAATTTTAAGACTTTGAGGGTGTCAATGAAAATTTTACTTTTGAGAGGAGAAACATTGAACGCGATTTCGCGTTCACTTTAAGACCTTAATATTTTTATATGCCCATGATTTAAATGTGTAGAGCTGGTGGAGATCAATAGCAATGTACTTGTACACACATTAAAAAAGGCGAATAAGAAGCGTTATGGCTTGAAAAAACAATTACTCGCGTCACATCATTTCCATCTCCCGGTGCACATCTCCGGCTCCATATGCGCGTATGAAAAATCAAATGTAATTATTGGCGTCGCAAATGAATTTTCAATTTTTTTCAGATCTATCTTTAAAAATCACCAACAATTGATTAAATATGAGTCACTTGACAGGCACTTAACATGCCAGATATTTACTACTTAAAATGAATTTTTGTGTGAAAATAGCATCCGCCATTTTGTTACGTAACATCACCTACATTTAGGAAAAAAGCTCCCAAAGTTAAGTACAGTAAAGTAAAAGAGTGGTTTTAACAGGCCTACTAGTTTTTTATCAGACCAAATTCCTCCCACAGCATCACCCTCAACTTAAATAGGAAGATTTTCATAGAAAACTGAAGTCGGGTGTAATTTTGGCTATATTTGAGCTCCTGCATCTCGGTAACGGCGAAAGAACATGACCAATGACTTGCCATTCCATGGTTGCCAATCAATTATGAGTATTTGTACCAAGTTTCCTGATTATATCTGGATAAAAGCCATTTTGGAATTCCGTCCATTTTTCTATTGGTGCATTGGTTAAAATTTTCCTTCCTCCCCTTTCTATGAACAAAAACCTCTCAAAATCATGACAGTGCGTGCATGGGCCTTGAACTTATTTAAGTAAAACAAGGAAACAAATTTAGAAAAATTTCAGAAGGATAAATTATACATCATGTTTAAGAATTAATAACTTTCTGAAATATGTATACATATTCACAAAGTTTTAAAAATAAAATATTCTTTTGCTTCCCTTTTTTATTTTACCCGGGATTCAAGGATTGCAATCCCGGCATCCCAGGGTTTTTTAGGGGCAGGGTGACTAAGGTAGACTAAGAAGGTATGACTAAGGTATAATCGGGCTATGGAGCTGTGGTTGGAATATTTCGCTGAGGGGCAGCGTAAAATTCTCTTGGGGGAGGGACAGGAACCTAGTCCTGTCCCTCTTAACTCTTTACCTAGAATTTATTGAACTTCCAGGAGCTATTAATGAATTTTGCATTAAAAATTGTCAGGAGCTTATATTTTTGCAGTACATCTCTGCTCCGTGGACAGTCGCATGAAACAGTCACAGATGTGTCCAATACCCGGTTGAACAAAAGTAATCAGAACAGCCAAATATTAACTTAGGCATGTGGTTTAAATAAAAAGATCAAAAAAGTCTGTTTTATCATAAAAAGTCCTGCCATACCAAAAAACTCCCAAAAAATCTAAACAAGTCATTAAAAACAGTTTTATTTAATGAGATTGGTTAAGATTTGTATTAAAAACCACTTAAGTCCCTCTTTAAAAAATTGATGGTTTCTGGAACTTTAACTGTATGTATTTGGACTTTATCAGGGTGGCAATGGTCAGGGAAATCCTGGAATTGTCAGGGAATTTTTAAAATCTGGAAAAGTCAGGGAATTCTCGTAACAGTCAGGGAGAAACTGGGATAGGAAATTCTCGTTATATTTCTACCATTACTTTTAACGTGCTGCTTTCCCACCCTTTCTTTCACCAAAACATTTCATCGACTAAAACTAATGTCCGTCGCCGAAGTGCATAGAATAAGACCCGTCAAGTCTTTGAACATTCAGTTGTGATTCTTAGTTATTTAGTTGTGAGTCAGTCGTACAATGTAGCCCTTGTGTATATCCTTAGTGCGATATTTGCCTAGTAGTGTTAAAATTCATGATCACCGTGTATTCTGCTCATCACAAGGAATCCGAGGCTATGTTTTTCGGAAGATTTTACCTCGCTTTTTTAGACTCAGGTCGAGAGGTAGTTGTAGCACACTAGCTTGCAGTAAATACGTGCTTGCAGTTCTAAAAATACGAGACGATGATTATTAAAACGGTAATACAAGTACGATCACACGTGCAAACAAAATCTTACGTGAGATCATCTTTGATTTCCATATCCCCCCTTCGTGAGTCCATAAGAAGAGTTCTCCTCCCTTCCCCACCTTTCACGCTTGACATCATTATTGAATGCCCCCCTTAGCTCCCTCTCGAAGCAATTTAGTCAGGTCACAAACCACCTCAAATATGACATTCCTAAATATGACGCTGCCATTGCGAATTGCCTCCTGTTTTCGCTCGTAGTGGCGCGATTACGTTTTGTTTGTTTATACAAATATTTTAGCAATTTTGGTTCCCTCTTACAAACAAGGAGTTATGACCACGTTAATCAAGTTGTTATTCGATTTTAAAACTCGTGCCGTCTGATTTTGATCCAGTCCAACAACTTGACTTTGGTTTGTATTTTTGGCGTAGCTTCGTGATACCTGTGCCGGAGTCCGCCGGTAAATTGGCCATTAACTTTCTCTTCGATGCCTTTTCAGTATTCTTCAACTTCCCAGAACTACCACGACACGCCACTTCCTTCTTGAAGAATTAGACATTGTCAATTTGTAATTTTACCGAAGGAAACATACACGGCCACGGAAATACGATACACGGCCGCGAAAAATTATTAAAAGTGTGTACAATTTTGTGAGGGCTTACTTGTGAAGGTTTAATACATTTTTTCATCAGAGCAGAGGTTCCATATATTTTTTCATTCTTATAGCTTTTAATGTATTGATTTCAGCTTTTAACATTTTCTGAGTTTAGACGAAAATTTAATTCAGCAGAAATAAAATATTCCGATAATAGGAGACCTTTTGGCGATCAGTCAGGGAAATTGGTAAAGTCATCAGGGAAAAGTCAGGGAATTTGAAAATTGGTTATCAGTAGCCACCCTGTTTATGGAATTTACTTGTATTCATTATGAATGACAAAAATGTGGAAATACAAAGGTTATTTTGTCATTCACAATGAATAAATCCCTCTTTTGAGAAAAGTAAGACTTTTTTCCACGCTCTACTTACAATAGTCATAGCCCAAGGAAATAGCTCTTGGAGTGATAGGAACTAATTAGGATATGCCTCTGTAGAATGTGTAATTCTTGAATACTTTCTTATCCTGGAAATATTACTGCAAAGTCAAGAGTAAGCAAGTTCCATGACAGATGCCACATTTCTTCAGCCAGTGAGGTGCAGGCAAAAGTTTTATTTAGATTAAATTGTTCTATTTCTCTGTGTGGAATGTTTATTGGCATTCTCTCTAGCCAGCCTCTTAATTTTTTCTGTAATGTTAAAAAATGTTGCTATATGGGAAGCCGAGTAACTAAAAATAGACAAAGTAATTAGGAAATAAGCAGTAGAATAATAACAATGATAATTGGTCTTTATTGGGGAAAATTTAAGACTGAACAATGCCTTCTGCCATCCAACCCCTGCAGAACAGCCCATGCAAAGATGGCATTCTAGCAGAAGAATCTACTTATAAGTGGAAATACTAGCTTGGAAGAAGACTTTTAAAAGGAAATCTCATGAAATTGATGTCTTAGTAACTATATCGGAAGAATTCTTTTTGGAAGAAATACAAACGAGATGAGCCACTGAAAAGTCTGGACTGGAAGCATTCAAAACTCAGAAGAATGATAAAGTTAAATGGTCAACCAAGTAAAAAAGATGAAATCTCAGAAAGCGTGGTAAGTCTGATGAAAACTCTTAAGAGAAGAAGAGATCCTAATTAGCCATAACATATGAGATATGGTGTCTAATGTCGACAGTCATTGAGGAAAAAGTGAATGGGAAGAATAGCAAGTTCAGGCTTGGTATGGAATATATGTAGCAAGTGATGAAGGATGTAAAAGGAAAAGATGTAAATATGAAGAAGTTAGCCAATGGGGGAATTGAGTGGAGAGCTGCATCACACCAATTTCAGGATTGATGACCGGCAATGTAGTTGAAAAAATTCCATTTGCCCATGTAAATGCCTTATTTTTGAGTCATATATCATAATTCTGGACTACAGGTTTACCAAGGCAATAGAAGTCACCTAAAAACTAAAGGGAAGGAGCAGAAGTTTTGGTCTTTAGGTTCTCCAATCTCTAAGGTTATATTGCTCTATCAAACATAGGCTCTTGTTTCAAAGAAAAATAATGTGGATACCCAAACAGGAGCCAAACCAAAGCCCTTAGATTTTCAAGCTGGTGTTTTACCAATCTAGCTTTCAGAGTGGGAGATCCATGACTCCTTGGCATATATTCTAATGCTCAAATACATGTGACCATATTACCTACCTCCATCTGTGCAGAGCCTTGATAGTATATACTTAAAATTTGTGATTTAGTATTGTCATGATGTATTGTATTGTGCTCAATTTACTGAGTGTTATGTATGTTCTAGTAAAATGGTAGTGGAAGAATATTAGTTAGTTTTTGAATTCTACCAGCAAAGCATTTCTGACCGTTTATTTCCTCCCTATAAGGTTTCAGTGGGAAACTTTAGCTACCTCTATTTACCACCTGAAAATGATATCAAGTCATTGTAATCTTTTATAACTTGCCTCTAAGTTCAACCATTTAGTGGAAGATGAAATTTCAGTTTTTACTGGATGAAAATTTAGATTTAGAAACTAATTCAGAAAACATATAGTTCTTACTGCAACAAATGAAATACTAACCAACCATTTTCACTGACCAGCTCTACTGAACCGTCTACCTTCCATCTTGCAATCCTGTCAATTATTTAAATGCTTTCTGTTTCTGCGTACATTGAGAGTTTAATTCATCCTTTCACATTTTCAGTCTTCACGAATGATGGCCCCTAGTAGATTAGTACAAATCAAATTCATTGACCAGTTTACAAAATGCCATGGTGTATATACCTTTAATAGTAAAATTAAATTGTGTAAAAAAGTAGAATTTTTCTTTTGGTGGAATGTTATTTCTCTATAGTTTTTGGATAGATTTGAGTTTTTGTAGCTATAGTTTATTTAAATTTTCAATTCTGTAAATAGCATGTATCTAGAATTGAAATAATGATATTTTTTATATTTTATGGTGAAAAATATATCCGTGTGTACTGGAGGCATTATTAAATTTGGTTTATACGCATGCTTAGAATGCATTTAATGTTTGGTACTCCATCATGCATCTTCAAAATACTCACTCTCGCATTAACATTATCTTATTATTGCACTTTGCAGAGCAAAAATGGTATCACAAGTAGGTATTCAATTTTTTGGTTCTTTAATTCACTAATTTCAATTGCTAGCAGTACTGTGAGCAAGTAATTACTGTGGGCTGTTTGCTTCTATAGGAGTTTGCATTTTTTATGGTGATTGTGAAAATACAAAATAATTGTCCATGACTCCACTGCATTATTACCACTGGAAAATGCAGTGTTTTCCACCCAGCCATGAACCATTGGCAGCTCAGTTGAGGACTTTGAGCATAATCTCTCACTAATTAGTCCAAGGTGTTTGACTCAAGAGCCCTGTAATAGGTGATAGCCCCTATTTACTTATGTTTTGGTTTAAACTTGAAAATTACTAGATGACTGATTGAAGATGGTTTCTTTTGGAATGTCTTCTGCATCAGTCAAAGAATAACAGATTCTCTGGCATTGCAGTTGGTAAAACAGTTGATTGATCAGTATGACCCAACATGAAAGAAACTCCAGATGAAGGGCCTTCAACACCATCTCACCATAGATGCCTTCTGAAGGAACAGATGACTATTTACTTACTAAATATAATGTTTATTCATGAAAATCCAAGAGGTATCCAGTTGTATTTAGATAAAGAAAAAAAATAAATATTTGTTATTATTTTTCTTGACCAGACTAATGTTAATAGCAGCATCAGGCATGAAACTGCTAATATGTGATGACTTATTCTTTGCATCGACATTTATAATATATAAATTATGTACAAATATACTTTTGCTAGCCCAACAGGAAAGTTTTATTTTAAGAGTATAGAGTAGGTAGTTGTTGAATTCTACCAGCAGAGCATTTCTGTCCTCCCAATAAGGTAGGAATAAGACTGCATATTTGAGTATATAAGCAGGATTTATGACCTTCGAAAGTGAATGACCACTAGTCCAAAGTAAATATTCTTCAGGCCCTCACTGGTGGTTTGGCTTGTTTGAAACAAGGTTAATACTAGAGGTGTAGCGAATATGAAAATGCCCCTGAAATTATGATTATAAATGTTATTCATGATATTTGAAAGCATGGCATGTATACTCTGAAATTTATACTATGGAACTCATTGTTTTTAATTTCCTTTGTCATACTTTAAAAAAATCCAATCAAGCTGACAATTCCATTCTTATGAAACTTAAAATTATTCCTCATTCACAGCTTAAATGTGAAAAATAAAATTTCAGCAGTAAACCATGAATTAATTTTGAATTGTGCAGTTTTTGATCCCATCAATCTCATTGAAGTACAGAAAAATTAAATCAAAAAAACATCGTTAATAAATGACAACTCTGTTGTCCATGAAATACTTTTATTCCAAAGATTTACCTCATATTTACCATGAGATGGCTCGAGCCTTGCAAAGATAGATGGATGTTATAACCTCTCACCTTGTCAGAGGTATCTCAGTTTGAGCTCCGACAGATCACAGCATGTGGTAGAGACATATCATGAGATGTACCACATGTGACATCTCTTTGGCATCTATGCTATGCATTCATGGAATGTAAATATAGGTTCCCATTAAATCGCAAAAATGGTTAGAGGAGGCTGCTGATATGTTTCACTGCAAGTAATTACATTGCGAAAATATTGTCAAGAGGTCATTTTGTAGCTTTTAAGATGTTGCAGTAACACTAAGGCAGTAGCAGTGGAACATCTTTGGGACATATGTGGTACACATGGTAATTATCCCTGAGGGAAGAGTTTGCAGTATAATTAATGTAAACCCTATTTTAATATCTGTCTCGTATATACCAGATGTAGACTTTAAATTTGGGTGTACATTAGGTATGCTGTAAACTTTGTGCTCTCAGGGATCATGTTGTGAAAATGACATTATGCATTCTCCATGAACTTGTTCACAGTGCAAGCAGGATTCTATTGAAATGACTTGCAATGAATATTACTCTTAGTTCTAGAAAAGAAAATCACCTTATTCTGCTACAAATTCAATAGTCGTATGCTCTGGAATGGATAAATATAAATCATTCAAAATACATATTAAATCGAGCCTATTATTCTTTTGTGTCATTCAACCAATAAAATTGATGCAGCAATTTAAATATGTAGCAATTACTTTCTTTACAACTCGTTTTTTCATTAATGTAAAAACCCTGAAATATAGGTACCTACTGCCAAGTAATATCTGCACTACCCATGAATGTGTTTGAAAGATATGCCAAGTAATATCTGCAGTACCCATGAATGTGTTTGAAAGATATTGCCTAATACTGGCAAAATATTTTCTAAGTTAATCATGCACTCTTGTTTTGATTTTTTTCATGATTAATATTTAATTGATCATGGAAACCTACCCCAACATTGTATCACTTAATGTAAGACCTGGATGGATTGTTGAAATGCAGATAAATCATTGTGATAGCATTTTATTGGTGAAATAAAGATTATTTTCTTGATTTCCAATAGATCAGGTGACTAAATAATATAAATCATTACATTGGCTGTGATTGTGTTGACTACCTATATTCCCTGAAACTATTACTTTTCTAATATGCACCTACATTATGCTCTTGGCATAAAGAAATTTAGCCATGCTAATACAAAGTCATCATTTATGTTAAGTGTAATTTATTACAGTAAAATTTAGCAATATGCACATATTTAACTTCTTATGTAATGAACTACGTACCTATTGAAACTATTTTTAAAAACACATGTTGAAAACACTAATTGTCAATAATTTAAATTTAAGACAGTAAAATACACACTTTCATGCATTAACACACAGGAGTCTCACCGACTCTTTCTTCACAAATCTATCCAGAACGACTGCCCCATATGTGAATGTTTACTTTTTTCAGCACACGCATTTTTCACCGCAGAGACCGCCGGAACTTTGCGTTTAATTTTCGGTAGACTCATATTTGTGGCGGGTGACGATGTATTCTTCGAACTTGCATCAGAACGCAGTTCCTTGGGAACATTTCCCCGCTGGCCTTGTTCAATACCTTTCATCGGGCCCTTCACAACCTTGGGTTCCAGAACGCTGTACGTTCCTTGTCGCACGAGTTTGCTTCGCGTAGGCTGGGAATGACCGGGACGGGAACGATTTGGTGGCTGACTCTGACCCTTAACTTGGGATTTATCGTTTGATATCTTCGGCGTCAGAAATGGTTTTGGCTTGGTCGTCCGTATCGCAGGAAGGACAGGGTAGCGAGCGTTTGCAGTCGCGGGCGAAACCACCTCCATCGGTGTTCGATGAAATAAACTGTTGCCAAAACACACGTCAAACTGCAGGCATTCGAGATGTAAACGAGAAAAACGAATGCCGCCCATTGGACGCATCCGAAGACGATGCAAGTCGTCAATTGCTGCACTTAACAGAGTGGATTTATTTGTAAGTCCATGGCGGCCGCTAGCTCCCGCAAATCCTGACTCACATGAGGGGACATGGCCTTCGACTAACACGCGGAGACGTCTCCTGTGGGTACGGACTGCTGGAAAATGGGATATCAGAGGCATGCGATCGATGTTTTAAGGAAGCCATGTGAGGGTAGGAATAAATATGGATTTGTTGATTCCATTGTTTACTTAGTGGAATCGAAGGCGCTAATTTCACTCTTAAGTTCAACCATTAATTATAGTGAAGAGCAACATATTTGCAAACAACTTGCAACAATTAGGCCTGAAAAGAGAAGATTTTTGTTCATTAGATGTTTGCAGTTTTCCTTTGCTGGTGAAGCAATAAACAATAGATTATTGGAACAGTAATGCTGCCGTCGAGGGAAGGGATAAAACTAAAATTCATCGTAGCCTTTAACAACGTTGAACAACCTATTCTCAATTAATTGTAGTTAAATGCATACATGTATTCTTTTGGCTCTGGTGACAGTCTCTGATCTGGGTAAAGATAAGTGACATGCACAACCATCTATTCTAATCGATATGCCAAGTACTTCTACACATGAATGGCCTTGAATATTATAGAATCATATGGCTCTATGTTTGAAAATTGTCCATTGACACATCACTCCTACGCGCTGTAAATACGGGATAAACGCAACATACGGTCATGTTGCCATAGTATAGTACCCACACAAAATTAATTCTGTATCCGTCTTGTTGGTGTGGACCAACGTGTGTGGTGTAGATAGAGAATAAATAAATTTCAGGCCCTGAAAAGTAAATATTCGTTATGCTCATCAAATTATACACCCCGGCTAGTGTATTTTTTCTTTAATTTGTGATCTCCTTACAGAAACTTCGTCGTTCCCCGTTTCAGTCATGCATGCGCTTTTTGGGACTACGCGTGGATAAAATTTCGCGAGCTATACATGTATCGTAATCATTGTGGACATGGGTGGTAGCCACGGTGGGGCGCTTGCCCCCCCTGGCTCATTAGCCAAATGAAAACTTACAGGTCAACTAGCTGAAGGTGCCCGTTGACATTCAACGAGAGGGAGAAATATAATAAATACAAATTATGTTAAGAAATCTTAATATTTTTCATGAAGGGGCAAAAACAAACTTGTGTTATGGGAACGTTAACTTATCCCCCCCCCCCCCCTGGAGAACATCCTGGCTACGCTACTGATTGTGGGGAATAATGTCAAGATGTTGGGTTTCCCGGGCCGTTTATTCTAGGTGAAATCACTATTCTAGGGTACGTTTACGTTGATGATGAATTTTGTTTGTCATCGCAATAATTTGTACTCTTTGAGGCCTTGCTCGATACCAAGCCATTCATTTTTGTAGGTACCTACCTAATTCGGCGGTTACTCATTGCCATCCACGTAAGAAATGTTTCATCGACGATCCAGCATAAAAAAGTATTTTATGAATATTTCTGTCTACTTTGCGAGATGATCAATTTAGGCACCTGAAGGAACATGTATTTGTAAAGTATTTTTAATATATTTTTCCTCACTATTATTCGCAATGATATAAATCAGCAGAAAGAAGGCCTACTTGTGGAGAGATCCAGTTACAATAGGGAATAATATTTTAACACTTGCTGCAGGAAATGTAACAAATATGATACAGGACATATAGGGAGGTTATGCTGTTAGGTACAAGGATTGTGCGAGGTGAAACGGAGGAACTGGGGAGTAATGGCGCGTTAGAAGTTAGGGAATGATTACGACTATGGCTGTAGTACTGCCTGCGAAACTAGGCTGTTGGTAGTGGATGAATGGTGACTGAGCGATACAATTCTTAAAAAATCTACATGAATAATTAATTTTCGCGTCGGGTAGACAGACATTTAGGAATAGAGTAGGTAGGAAAACACTTGCAGTTTCTCGTCAAAGGATGCAGGTTCTAACTAAGTAGGTCAGCTATAACTTCTTAATCGTGGCTTAGGTATTACAGAAATATTCAGCCTCGGTGGCAGTATATCTTTAAAAAATACAGTTATTTTCTATTTATATTGTTTATTATGCATCTCCTATCTTTATCTGACATATCCACAGGTCGAACGTTATTAAAGGTGGCCTTAATTTCTCATAGAAAATTAATGCACAGATCTGAAACCTGGTTATAAGAAGAATGAGCAAGGAATCTAAAATAGGTTAAAAGAATAGAAAATATTTTGGGAGTATTTTTTTATTTTCCAAATTGAGATTCAAGGAAAAAACCCTTCTGCGTACATGCATATGAAGTGGAATGTTATGAATAAATTAAAATTTAACCTAGAGTTATGCAATGTAAAGACTTTTTATGGCCATTTTAATTCAAGTTGTGTATTATTCACCATTCCTCTCCTGACCTTGCTTTTCTACAGTCAGAGAATTTTATTTTCGCAGTTTCTCAATGGCTTTCATGGAAGGTGACCTTCTCATTAGATAAAATTTGATTTATGCTTGAATATTCCTTAACTTACGAGTCTACTGGTAAAGAAACATAAAATAATGACAGGAACACTTGGGTAATCTTCCCTCCTTGGCTGAGGTCATACGATTGTGAAGAGTAACTTAATTTTTCATTACCTGATATATTAATGCCCATGCCACTCGTGGGTTACGAACCCATCACCTCGGTGTTCACCGGCCAAATGTAGCTTAGGGATTGTGGTTCCTTCCCTTATGACGACTTCAAAAGAAAGAAATTTCGAGGGGCTTACCAGAGGGATCCTGACTCATCAGTACCAATCAAGAACCCTACTTGGGGAATGGACCTTTGTGATTCCCATCGTTGATTCGCTGCTCCTCGCGCCAAAATATTGCTCTTCATTTGGCCATGATATGCCACGAAAATAGTTGAGTATAGCACCTTATTTTTTCCTCTTTTTCAGAGAAAAATCACACTATTTTACATATATCTGAAATCAAATAGAAACACCTCATTGCGTGCCACTGTTGGATTTAAGCCGTTTTGGTGGTTTTATTCGGGGCGAAAAACAACAGGAATTAGCGAAAGTATTACCTATATTGAGACAAATTGTGGATGTAATTTCTTTTTCGGGTGAAATAAAAATCTGGTTAAAATACCGATTTTAGTTAGTGAATCAGAACAAAGTTCGTTTATATATATCAACAAACAAGAGAGTTTTGGTGAATAAAATGATGGAGTTCCAGATAATTCTGAAAACACCTCGCATACATTGTCGACACTGCGCGTTATCGCAATTCTTATCCATGATGCGAAACCATCCAGAAGTATACCTTTCGTGTTCAACGTTCTTTTCAACGTTTTCCCTCCCATACGCCGAATAAATTACGCTAGCGAGAGCGCTATGAAGATCCATCATCGCACCCCAGGGGAGGGGGGTTAACTGCGCTATTGTATTGGACGGACGGTACATAAACTGAACAAAAACATCGGGAAATAGAAAAAAAGGACGGTTTTTATTACGTGCTCTCGAAGAGCTCAGGTTCATTGTCACGCTTACGCACGAATAATACGATGTAATAACAAGTAGACAGGGGACTTAAATAAAGAAACAAAAGGATCATGAAGTTCCTTGTTCGCGAGAGAAGGTTGTAGCTTCTCTCACTTTGGTTAGAATTGAAAGAGGGACATATGCGATCGCTCGTCCCCGGCCACTTCATGCCGCTCTCGTTGGTACTTGGACAGCAGTTCTTCGTATTTGCGGGCGCTCTCCGGTCTCAGCCATGCGTCCCGCGCCACTTGCCGTATGGTTGCTCGTTTGGTGACATCCGGCTCGAGAAGATGCCTGCGGGTGGAAATTATGAAGTTATTGAATGCAAGGATCAGCTAACTGGAGATTTTTTGGAGCAGGGTCGCCGCATGCGAGTGTGCGGATTGTGCCCAACACAAAGGTGCCTTATCAAAGGTACCCGAGAAATAAAATCAAATATTGTATCACTATAGTCTAATATGGGGAAAAAAGCATAACATTTATTCAAAAACTTCAGTGCGTAGGTTTCAACAAGATTATTTTTTCCCAAAGTGCCTGATGAGCGAATTAGATGGTCCATTCTTCAATGGTTTCCATAATTATTTGAAAGGACGCCGCTACGTGAAGACGGCGTACTCGGGGCAAATTGTTCTCAATCATGGGGGATGATTTGTGGGAACGCCGAGAAAGGCTAATTAATTGAATAGATTAAAAAGATAGGTAATTATAATTCAAAAGTTTCTGCAAGCACATTCGTTCATGTGAATATTTGCATCCACTTCAGACCGAACGTCAGGAAAGCATTATCGATGAATATGCAATGATATTGTTAGGACAGCAAAAACATTTAAAGCAGCTAGTATCATAAAACTAAGTAATTCTACACCCTCTCCCTCCTGGGCTGCAATCATTATTTCAACTCAAGCTAGCCAATATTGATGGCGAAGAAAAATTTGGAACTCTCACGCATGTCAGCGGATTTTAAGTAACCGTGGAACCATTCAAACCGCCACCCGGGCCCCAGAAATGCGGAAATTTTTAATGATTCGGTTATACCTACAAGAGCTGTGGGATGACTGTTCGACACGGCCGCTTCGGATAAAATCATTCGCAAGCCGACTGCTAGCATTTTTTACCGGTACCAGCCAAATACACAGTTGCAGTGGGGGACACCAAGCAAACTTCCGAGGATATCTAATATCATTCAAGACATACGCTGAGATGTTGCGTTCAGTCAGAGAACAATTTAGTGATCCTGGTACTCCTTAAGGCGCTCTCATTACTTGCTAAGGGTTAATCATCCAGCGAATCAAATCGGAATCCTACGATGGAATATTGTTAGCTTTACTTATAAAAAATAAGTACTGCACCTTCTGAGGGAACATCTCATAGACATCTCATGAAACGTGTTTCTCTGTAGAAAATAAACATATACCCTCCTGGGTTTAAAAATACATAAAAGGCAAAAAAAGGTGACGGTCTACTCCTCTTTGTTAAAAACTCAGTTGTGTCCTACCAACTCTTATTTCCTGAAACCCCGAACCGAGGTCGTCGGAGCCAAGGTCGCCACCGAAATTGGAGACGTTTACTTCTGGTCTCTTTACGGCCACCGAAAAAACGGGATAAATAAGATTTCAAGGGACTAAGTGTCATCCTGAAAAACCGAGTCCTTGATGGCGGAAACAAATGCAAAACACGTAAATTGGAGCAATCTAGTTACATATGCGAAAATGTCAGAATAAGCAAAAGTTCATCATTCTACCCCACCTTCACCCACACATTTTGCCGCCCTGGAATCTTTTGACAATCTTGATCTTGCCCTAACCTTACATTTACCCCAACCGCAAAACAATTTCAATTAGATAGCTCAGTAGGTATCCTATTACTTGGCACTCCTTTCTACCATCAACTGCTCTCCAACATCCCTTAATCCCCCTTCGAAATTGTCAATAAACATTTAAAAACTTACAAAATGATAGGTGACTACCATTTCCGTATCGGGAATGATAAAAAATACACCTTTTACGTTCCTATGCACCTTGCATAGTGTATTTTTTACTTGACTATTACATTACTATGACCGTGCATAGTGTATTTTTTTAACATTTCAAGTGTATTGATCTAAATTCTATTTTTCTCTAGTGGACCGTAGAAAGTGTATTTTTTAACGTTTCCGATATGGAGAGTTGCCACATTTTTAAGCCTGAAACCATTAGTCGTTTTCGCATTTTCGTAAATTATTTTCCAGTAATTTATTATTTTCCAAGAAGTGAATATGATTCCACCACGGCTGTTGATGTGCTGGTAAGATAAATCGGGGAGCTGATTGTTCACGGTATAGGCAGTCAATTGATTCAACTGGCAGGTTGAATAATCTTCTATCGGCTCTATCGCGGACCGCATCCTGACTCTAAGTATGGTGAGCCTTGACTCAACCTGTCTCTGAAACAGCGTGCAATCAGAAAAAAATTGAGTATGATAACTTCAGTGGAGTATTTCGTAAGTGATGGTTAGTGAATCCACACAATGAAATAGAGTTATCACTTAAATAGCTTGATTTCTAATATGGCCATTCGATTTAGCAATGGGGCTATTGTTTTGGGTTCAATATATTTATCTACATACATGTTTTCAATATTTCTATCTAGGAAAATTTGTGATGATGATGAGGTATTTTTTGTACCAAATGGTTTGTGTCAAACCAGGCTATCCTGTCAATAATTGCTCTCGTTGGTACCTATTCTTGCTGACGAATGATTCAAGAACCCGGTCTCTTCGTTTTCGGTCATATCAAAATTGCCAAGGATTGTGGTAGTTGTTGGGTGAAATAATTCAGCCTAGCCACATCACAACACACTCATATACTTTGCCTTTAAGAAACTTTTGATAAATAAGCGATAACATTTTATTGCACGGTCAACGAAGCTTCCGAAAGATTCGATAAAATTCCATTTCAGTAGCTTCAACACTTCGGCCTCATTCTCTCAGCTTTAATATTTTAAAATGCATAAATATTGTCGTCATCCTCCATACATTCTGTAGAGAGTAGCTGTACTAATTTTTAAGATAACTTATTTCCATTTCGCTTAGATATGAAGATATTGTCGGCGAATACGAATTCACCACTACAGCTTTGTTTTTTACAGCCGACTGAGTATTGAATGCCCATGATTAGGTTGCTGAGTTATCGCAGCAGCATTATTTCGGCGAAATATCTAGAGAAGAAGAGTACAATGAAAATATTTCATGGCATATGCGCTTATTTTCTGCTTGAGAGTTGACATTCGAGGTGGTACTTAAATTAACAAGGGGTAGATTGATGGGCGAGGGATTGCTATAAACTACCTACGATTTGACTCTTTAGCATTAGTCGTCGCGGTGAAATATCTTCATCAAATGATATGTTAGTATCCGAGGATTGAAAATTAATAATAATTAAAAAATAATAATAATGATTATTTAGATGACTGCAAGAGTGAGATGATGTAAACTACGCTTAATGGATTTCAGGAAATTAATTCTTGTACTAAGTAGTTTGAGTCTTTACGCTCCCATGTCCACCTTAATTGTATTCGAAGACATTACGAAAGCTATTCGTGCGTTTCAAGACCATTATCAGTTATCGCATGCATGATAGCAAGCAATTAATGGATTTTTTACGACACCGAGCGGTGGATGTTGTGCTGCGAGTGTTGAAACGATATGACTGATCAATTAAGCACTTATCGTCCTCGATGCTTCATCCGAAGTCAAGCGTTTGCGCTTGTTTCGCTGTCTCTTTAACCAAGGAAGTCCTACCGTCATTGTCATTAAATTTTGTCCCACGTCATAATTTCATGTCAATCCTGCTGCATTTTGGCTCCGTATGAAATAATAATAATTATTAAATTACAACCGTATTTCCTATCGCTATTTAAATGAAAGAATTTTCATTAGGTACCGTGATCAACCCGAATGTCGGCCTGGTTCGTGATGGTGTTTAGCAGCTTTAAAGCTCACTCAGTGCTGAGCTCAACCATTTGTGAAGTTCAAACATCATCGTAGGGTGCCAGTTCCTTTCCCTGTCCCACCTACGCTCTCCCAGAAAAATATGGTGTCCACAAAATGATTCATTCTTTAACTCAACTCAATTCTCACTTTAACTCAACGAGTTCAAAGGCTTCTCCCGGATTTGATAAAATACCACTTTATCTGACGTGCTTGGGATATGTTTCCTCGTCTACCTTTTATATTTATCAAGCTGGTTGTTTTGCCCTTATTTTCAATTTGCCAGTGACACACATTCTTATCATAACATGGCTACCCGAAGGCTAAAAGCGCGACTGCCCTTTCACCGCGCCCGCTCACTTGACCCGAGAAACAATCGCGAGGTACGGGTAAGGGACGTATTCGCTCATCCCCTTGATGTCTCCTTTAAATGGAGAAAAGGGTAGTGGATGAATTGACACAGCCTGCGAAGAGGATGACGTAGGACCTTGCCAAACTCGCATTCCATCTGATTGAGAGAAGGAAAAATGTCTGTTTTCGCATGACGTTTGGTCATATGGAAAGCACAACTCCCCTTTCCGTCTGGTTAATGATTAACAATAACTTACAAGGGCGGCGAGTAAGCATATATAACGCTTTCCTCAAATATGGAAAACTATTAGGTAAAATAACATTCTATATATACTTTGCTTCTATATAGTATATAGCATGTAATGAATCTTTGGGTCTACGGTATCAGTCGTACCGCGGCTACATGGGCAAGGGATTGCGCTGTAAAATGCAGATCATCATACACTAGTAAGAATTGGCATTGAAGAAACATTCAAAGGACATTAATAATTCTGTTATAGGTTCCATCTTCAGCCCGGACAGCCGCTAGGGTGGGAGTAGGTTGTTCCCAGTCGCCCAACCAATAGGCCCTATGCCGCCTCGTGAATTGAATTTTGTCTTAGCTTACAATTTTACTCCATTAGATTGGTGGCGTTTAAGTCTAATTTTCAGAAAGGCGTCACTTGTACACGCGGTGGCCCTGTCAATAGCCCTTATGCACGCTGAGATCTCACAATTTTTCCACTAAGATCATCCGCGCTACCCAATCTAATTCACAATAACACAACTGGTTTTTGATGGACCTACATAACCAGAACCGTAGTTACCATATGGCGTACCCGGCGGCCGCCGAGGGCCTCGCAAGCGCTGGGGGCCTCGCGAGAGTCACGAGGAGGCATGTTGTAAATATAGGAAGTAATTTAATTTAATGTAAATATTGTAAGAAATCTGGCACCTACTACCAGAGTATTAATAGTGATAGATATTTGCACTCATTTATTGTGTTTATAAGCAAGGAAAAGTCTATGTCAAGCTGCCAGGTTGCAAGACTATAACATTGGGGGCCTCATTCTAGATTCCGCCGGGGGCCTCGGAAGTCATAAATACGTCACTGTACATAACAATACATCTATAGATAAAGTGGATTAGAAGTATTGTAACAAATAATAGCTTTAAAATATTAATAATATATTGATAAAATTGCCTATTTTTACTCAATTACGAAAATTTTCATCAGCTTCTAAATTCCATATCATGTATTTCCTTACAGTTTTATTTCAGAATGTAAGCATATATTATCATATACACCTAATATGATAGTTATTCCATGGAGCAGTGAATACATTAATATAACTTAAGGTACTGATAAATATATCCTTTAAAATATTTTTACCTCTGCTATGTATTGACATAGATTAATAGTTTTTGATGCAACTGAAGTTTCATTGTAATTAGACTTATCTCGAGATGGGTCTCGAACCCGCGGCATTTGGTTTAGCTGACAATCGGGCAACCTACCGCAGTAAATCATCCGGCTATCGTGTTAGAATTAATCAGTCATTCATATGAAGGAACATTATCTTACCAAATAAGGCGTCTTGCTGCTGGACCAACAGAGTTGTTACATCGAGACGGATATGAGATCTTATGGTTCAATTGCGCTCTCAACATCTTTCTCACATGGGTGTCATCAAAAGGCATGCTTGCGACGAGCATGATGTAAAGAATACATCCGATTGACCACATATCGTACATCTTTGGGTTGTATGGCAATCCCTGCGAAAGAAAAATGTATTATCAATCAGCTTTTGTTATCAGATTCATTTCTTTCAATTCCCAGCAGGTGATGAAATGCCGGTGTAATTCACATTTAGCATGACATCTGCAATAATATTTTATGAAATGGAATCCTTTGGCTGAACTGAATCCGAGCATTCATCGCTACTTCCTAGGATTTATTTTAGATATGTCAATTCTGATGCAGTATCATGATATCTATAGCAGCTTAGGCCCTAAATACAAAAAACAATTTCATTATACAAATGACGTTTTTTTTGTGATTAGGGCCTAAGCTGCTAAATGTATTGCCCAAATCTTGTATTTGTGCCACATCCATAAATGAATTCTTAAAAAAATGTAAGTCATTGGCTTCTTACTAAAGAAAGAGTAAAATATATCTTTATGTAATTGTGTAAAATAATCATGTTATTTTATTCGCCTTGCTGGTATTATGTTTTTTTTTGTTGTTAATTTTTATGCGTTAAAAGTATAACTAAGGTTTGGATGGTTTTCTTATTACAGGTGAAAGTTCCTTCAAGGCTACTTAAAAAATTACTTAATTACTTCGCTAGTTAAGTTAATACATAGAAATAGCAGTTCAATTTTTGACTACCCTCCTTTTTTGGTGATGATATAGAGGATGATTATAGGATTCCTGGCTTTATCTCCACGTTTCCTCGTTATGCTTCTTCTTTCTACAATATATGCGTCTTTTCCGAGCGAATCATAAGTGAAACGGCAATGCGCCTCCAAGGTTAACTCCTATAGTCCCGATCTTGTATTTATTTTACCTTAAAATATTCTTTAAAAAAAGCTATATATAATGAGAGTTTCTCCAGGAGTGGAACACTTCTGTGCCTCAGATTTAAGCGCTCACTGAGCTCCACCAGTTAGGATGGTTTTCGGAACGTTGTCTTTTGTTTAAAAACTTTTAATGTAGTTGCTTGACTAACAAATCTTAGTTTAAAGACCATGGTAGGCACACAAGTTAGATTTGTAAATTAGTGAAAGGAACCCTAGAGCTAAGAAAAATCGGTGGAGATGAGAACAGCATAAGATTAGTGGAAAAAAATTAAAAAGGGGAACAAAGAAAGCTATTAAGTGGACAGTTTGTCAAGATAATGTGATGAGAATCTGTAAACCGTGGATTAGAAGTAATTATTTGAATGCTAGAAAAGAGAAAATGGAACAACGCATGTCCACATCAACTTAGGAAAACGATTGTTATGGGTTAAATAAACATTTCATGTATAGCTGATAGAAATAATAAACCACCCGGAGGAACAATGAGATTGATGCTAAGGAATATTTTCACAAATAGGGAAAATTAGACGTAGTAAAGGGAATTCATTTAACTTCAAGGTTGTAGTTTGAAAGAAAAAAAGAGGGGTTGGTGTGGTGGCCAGAGTAAATTCCGAGGACGGCTTCAAATTCTGGCTGAGACAGAGATAGCAACCTTGCCTCCGCTTGAGTGCTGTGCGGAGAGCTCTTTAAGTTCAGTACTTCGTCCGTCGGACGGGACGTTAAACCGTGGACACAGTCACCTTTGGTTAAGAGAAGACTCGTTCTGGCGCCGGCTTCTTGACCCTTAGCCCGCTCCACATCAAATTTCCTCTATTCAACATTCTTACCCATCTCAAATGCAAGGTGTTTTGCAGCCAGAGGCCGTTTCCTTTTTATGATAGAAATTTAATATGGTGTCGATATAGATAGCGTGATTCCAGGAACACTCGATGGTAGTGCGAAAAGAGGCACGAAAAAAAGTGATAAATCTTTCGGCGGAGATCATCGGAGAGTTGGTCAAGAGCGGGAAAAGGGTTTAGGCGCTTAATATAATGGACATTATTCCGATGGGTTTCAATGGCGATAGATGGGCAATATCACAAAGAATGCCTCCCATGAGATATATATGTATATTTGGAAAGACCCTCTTTGCAACTTTAAAATGCTCATAAATGGGATCGGTGGACCCAAATATCTCAGTATCTGTTTAAATTCATCGTCAAACCCCGTAATGAACCGATAACTATGTCAGCACTTACGCTGGTGGGGATTATGTTACTGATCTACCTCACGTACCTTACCTTTCAGTGGAACTTGGGTTCAATTCATGCTGAGAGACCGTTCGTACTGAAAAACTACTGTATATTTTACAGCTGTGTACTATAAAGAATATTATTGTAAAAAGGGATATGCCTATTTTATTTCGCCATTCATTGGTAGCATTGCATTATAAAGCGGACTGAATATTTAGGACTAAAAATTTCAAGGCTTTGTCTCTATAGCCATGTGCAGGCCGACGGGATAGTGTAAAACTGTCCTAAATACCTTATCAATCCGGTCATCTGGTGGCCCATGAGAGGTACCGAGTATTGGAGGTCTTTGAGATATGAGCGTGGCTGCAATGATGGAATGAAGGACTATAAAGAATGTTCAGATTGCAGGGCAAGGAGGGAAATTGGTGGAGATAGAGTCATATAGCAGAGATAGAATGCAAGCAAAAGGATGTTAAGAATAATGAAAGGGTAATAGTTATAAGTGGGGAAGGAGAAAGTAAATGAAATGTCGAGACAACATAAAGTGCTCTCTATGATAATAGGAGCTGAAGAAATATATAATGCAAGGAAAAACGTTCATCAAAAGGAAATGCCGCAGAGTCACACAAGGACTATTTTTTTCATTCATGGATAGTCAAAGGTCAGCAAAAATTACTAGAATACCATTAAGAATGACGGTTATAGCTCAATGTTTTACGGCGAGGCAATGGAAGAAAGACGACGGCCTTGCCTGGATTATTTCTGGCGCAGCATAGGCAGCACTTCCGCAAAAGGTATTGCTGAGAATTCGATTTCCGTTTTCATCTCTACAGCGCCTCGCAAAGCCAAAATCAGTTATTTTGATGGAGTCCATGGATGATAGAAGAATGTTTTCGCACTTAAGATCACGATGGCTTAAATCTTTGCCATGCAGATATTGCAGCGCTGATACCAGCTGCCTAAATTAAGATAGTAGAAACAAATATAACATTCCATCATTACGGAAATTCTCAAATTGGCAGGGTGAAATAAATATATAAATAGGAAATTTTGGAAAATCTTAAAAAACATACCTGAAGTAGTGCCTCGCCCTGATTTCTGGTAGTGGGCCATTTTGGCGTATATGATCCAGTAAGTCACCATATTCGCATACATCCATAAATATGTAGACCCGCTCTCCTATCACGAATATTTCATGCACAGAAACAATGTTTGGGTGCTCAATTCTTTTCAAAATCCCAATTTCTCTGGGCAAAAACTTTTGAACATAATCCACCGAAGCTCGACTTTTGTCAATCGATTTGCAAGCTAACTTCTTTGTGTAGTTCCCCTTTGTCAACTTTAAGGCGATTCGAACTTTACAATAAGATCCTTGTCCAATAAGTCGACCGAGTTTGTATCCATATCTACCCAATATTTCGGTAGCCTTATCTGTGAAATGCTCCTTGAAGTTGGTCATGTTATTAAAAAAGTACACCATTTGGGAAAGCGACAATTACTTCTCCAAGATTTTAAAATGTACGGGAACTCTAAAAACTGCTAATAATTTATGCTAATTTTTCCTTATGAAATCGTGAGACCGAAACTTAAAAATATATTACGCGTTTGTTTTGGAAACGGAGCTAAATTAGGTTGCTAGGGCAGAAGAAAGAAGAGAATCGGATATTTTTATCATGAATTGGTTTCATCAGCCATCTTATATTCTTGTATTTGCATTTATATGTTTCTTGATTAGATTTCAGAATATCACGGCAAGAGCACCATATCTCCTGAAATGTGACCTCTATCCTTTCGTTCCAAACTGGCGGCACAGCGATGGAGTCAACAAGTGAAGGTCGCCGAAACAAACTTCCTATTGTCCTTGAATGTCAGGCAAACACCAACGGGAATGCGTCATAAACCTCATTAATTCTGGGGAGTAATTGTTGACAGTGTGGTCTGTTCATTATGTTAATCGTATCTCCTGTTTAGCATCATTCGAAGTTTGCTCTTGGCTGAACATTAGTTGTTTTAATGTGAGGAGAAAAGAGCACATTTCTCTTGCGACATGGCAACTGCGCTTACAGGAAGAAGTTAAAAATATGAAACAGAAAACGAGAGTCACGAGAGGTTGGACGTGTGTGGTGTGATGGTGGCATTTTAAAATTTGAGTTAGGACGCGGTGGAAGTAACATGCATGTAGAAGTTCGGTGACAGTGAAAAGTTCACCTGTTGGGCCCTTCAACTTAAATGCACCATGGAATTCGCTGTCGGTGGCCTGGCAGCTATGGGAGCAGGATTTTTCACAAATCCGATGGAAGTTATTAAAACAAGAATGCAACTACAAGGAGAACTGCAATCAAGAGGACTGTATACCGTCCATTACCGAAATTTCTTTCATGCTATGTATACTGTGGCGAAAGTTGATGGTGTAACTGCCCTTCAAAAAGGTTAACTCATTTTAACTACCTAACATTGGTGCAAATTATCCTGTGCAGTTGTAATGACGTATACTCTCCCCTTCGCACTTAGGTTTGGTCCCAGCATTATGGTATCAGTTGGCATTGAATGGAGTTCGTCTTGGTGCTTACCAGTTTGCCGAAAATCAGGGCTGGACCTTAAAGAGTGATGGTCAGACATCTGCCCCCAAAAGTATTATAATCGGCGCTTTGGCAGGCTGTGCCGGTTCATTCACTGGAAGCCCACTGTATTTGGTAATGGTTTTTTATTCATTTGTGTACTATGTACAGATATTTTCTGAATTTTATTAACATGCCGGGAGTAATATTCTTCTCAAGGATCGTATACACCTTCGCCAATCACTTTTTATGCCCATTATTTTCATTGCTACTTGTCCTAGCGTTGACATGTTATGTAATTTTATAGTTATTCTGTACCCGTTTATTTATTTTGCATTGACATGTATCTTTTCGGACAGTTAACTTTCCTTTCATAAATAAACCTTTGTCCTATGTGGGTCTGAAAGTAATTCCAGTGGGGGCTTAGATGGCATAAAGTGGTCATTAGAACTTAATTTCCATAGGGTTAAATTCCTCTGACTTAATATCCTTCAGTTATATGTCTTATCACTGTGCCTAGTCACTCTCACTTGTCTACCCAGAAAGCACAGATTTTTTATTATTACTGTATTGCAGTTATTTTACAATTGTATGACAAAATGGTGTATTTGTATTATAATTGCAATGCAGTGTCAAATGCCTGCTTATACCATTGTATTGCAGAGCCAAAATACAATTGAGATTTCCAAAGTGCATTATGGGTGTGGGACAGCTAAAATACAATGTTTTTACAAATTCTTTCGTGGTTGCATTTCAGATCAAAATTACAATTCTTTTTCGAAAAAATTCTTTTGTATTACCCATGCATTAAAATCAGAAAAACAAGACTTAATGGCTAAAAAGAAAATTATTTGCTCCGTTACGTGAATTTTCTTTTATTCAATGAAGGCTGTCACCAAACTCACTGTCGCAAAAAAAACAGGTCACTCCTCAATGCCTCTTATCATCACTCATGAACTACCGCCAAACGAATAGCACACATACATAATAACTGTATACAAAACAATATCTCTGCAGTTTTTAAGGAAATAAACATTCATTTGTGAGCTTGCTGAAATCTGTACAACTGTTACCAGTTTACATCTTATATATTGTCGACTCAAAATCTGTTGTGTTTTGTCAATTGAGTCAGTCTTTGTTTATGCATAGCTGAATTTGATCTCCATACTTAGTGATGTTGCCCGTTAGTTAAATTCTTTGATGACATAATTTGTCTTGGTCTATGCTTTATTACTTTATGTCCATCCTGATTTATAACATAAATGCTTGCATAATGAATGATAGAATAAACTTTATAATTCCACTATTGTTTATCTCACACTACTACTACCATGGTTTCGACAATTAATGCCATCATCAGGAAAACCCAATAGTAACGCCTGAAACCGTCAACTTTAACATAAATAGATTTTATGTTAACAGTTTACATTCTATTTGTGGATGACTTGAAAAAATCTTTTCTTCCTGTCTTTGTTTATCAGTAAACAAAACTTGTCATCAATGTGCTATATTTTATTTCTATATTTACTATGTTTTTTCTGTGTTCCTCCAATCAAAACATCTTCATGTTCACTTAAAATTGCTAATCACGTGACAACACTTGAAGTATGAAGTTTGTACGTAGAATACGTTCATCAATGTCTCCAAACTCAAAATATTATTGATATTCTTTAGTTGTGTTCCCCAATAGGTCAATATTTACTCATTTTATCCATTAAAATCTCACTTTTTGCTCACTTTTCTCGGAGAATACTCTCACTTTTTGCTCACTTTTCTCGGAGAATACTCTCACTTTTCTCACTTTATTTTGGAATCTACTCACTGGCAGCCCTGCTTAACCGCCAACATAGAACTGAACTTTTATTTGAAAGAAAAAAACTCAACAATAGAAAGAACCACACAACATACAAAAAAATAAACAGCAACCCATAAGTTTTGATGCTATGGTTACTACACACAAAAAAGTAAACAATACAATTTAGGATACCGATCAAACATTTTTTAACATATGGATCATACTTTTTCTCATTAAATTTATGCCTACTTAAATTTATTATTCTATGCACTGTTAGGGTTAATGAAGGAATATGACAGCATTAAATAAACGATGCTCATGGATCGACATTTCTCATCGTACTGAGGGTTTATTTATGGTATTTTAGTGCCCTCAATACAAAAACAAATGAGTCTGGTAGACCACTGAATAATAACGTACCTATTTTACAATCAGGAATCTCAACAGCAATGTCAGCTAGTTGGTTGACAGGTGAAAGAACACCATTTATGTACTTGGACATAGAAGGGAAGTCTTCATAACGAGTTCTATGTAACTGCCTCTCTAACATTATTTGTAACGCGTTCTGGCTCTGTAAATGTCGGATGCAGACACTGGCTTAACTGCAAGACTGATTTTTGCTAGTGCACGCTGATCCTTTTCGGGGTCTGTATCGTCACCCGTCACACATTTCCACAAACCAAAGTCAATCAGCAGCATTTTCATGTGAAATTTCCAAACATTGTAGTTCTTTTTCCCTTCTAGCATTTCGATTTCTGGTACACTGGCATAACATGTTTTGGAAGCATGCTCATCTCTGTTTGGGCTGCTGGCATGGTCAAGTCATTTCAATTCACGAGAATGATCGTGATTTGACGAACCGAAAATTTACATGATTTAAAGGGGTAAAGGATAACTGCGTTTACACAAAGATCATAACTGGGTCCATAACCTGTTAGGGTTAATGGATGAATACGATGGCATTAAATAAAGGATGCTCACGAATTGACATTTCTCATTGTACTGAGGTTTTATTCGTGGTATTTTAGTGCCCACAATACAAAAAAACAACGATATGAAAAACGTGCTTGATAAACATCCTCTACATGCACAACTACTACCTAATGAATGTACAAGAACATGAGCTTCCAGGAATTGCAGAACATGTACAATGACCTGGACATTGTATTGTTGATAGAAGTTTTCATGTATTGGAGGCACATTTTTTCTTGTGTAAATGTTAGCCAGTTTAATTTCAAGGTATCCCATCATAAACCCAGCACTCCCACACATTATAGAACTCCTCTACTTTAATGGTGATAAAACATCCTGAACTATACGTTTAACCATTTGACACTCAAGGTAGTGATGTAAATCAGTTTCCCATGTTTTCCTCAAAATTCTCTGGGTATTGATATATCAGCTCAAGATAAAAATGTCTATTCTTAAAAAATTTTTTCATAAAAATAAACATTGCCTCTTGCAAAGTTTTTTTAAATTAAGCTGAAATAAAAGCTGAAAGCTGTGTAAAATTTCAAACCTCTATATCAAATGTTAAGCTTACAAAATTTTTTCATAAAAATAAACATTGCCTCTTGCAAAGTTTTTTAAATTAAGCTGAAATAAAAGCTGAAAGCTGTGTAAAATTTCAAACCTCTATATCAAATGTTAAGCTTGCTAAGACATGTTAAGACAAATATTTAATAGTTTTAGTAATGAGATTTCTTGGAGGGTAAAAGGTACAATTTGTGTGAGCAAAAAGGTAAGGCATTACAGGTTTGGCTCATTGTATTAAAAGATATTCCAACACTGAGAGTATATCTGATGAATGCATATTGTTTATTGATGTTAACTCTTTTTACTTGAGTATAATGTGTTGAAAGTCTGTGTGAGGAGCCCATACCTTCGGAGAACCCCCCTCTAATTGAAAGAAGTCAGTGTGACCCAAATTTCTTTTTAGTATTGGTGGATCTGCATAACCCATTTGATCTTAAGATCTGATAATTAAGTAATGATTAAAATCATCGGTATCCATTAGCTTTGCAAAATTTAGGTCGTGCACAATGTTTTTCGAGAAAGATTCATCTTTAAAAACATGGCCATTTCAGTGACATTTTAATCTTACATTCCATCCCTTAAAGGACTGTTGTTAACTTCTTAGAGATTGTTTCTATGGAGCTCTTATGATGGAGATTAAAAATTGTATGCTCAATCACATCTGTATAAGTTTTGAAATCAATATTTGAATTATTATTCTGCAGGTGAAGACACATTTACAAAGTCAAGCAACTGGTTCTATAGCTGTAGGCCACCAGCATCAGCACTCCGGAATGTGGGAAGCATTACTTGGAATATATCAGCAACATGGAGTGCAAGGCCTCTGGCGTGGTGTTATGGGGTCAATGAGTCGTGTTCTTGTGGGGTCTGCTGCACAATTGTCTACTTTCACTATTACAAAGGAATGGCTGGAGGAAAAGCACGTAAGTTGAAGTCCTCATAAAATATTGACTTGTTCTTTTGTATGGGAAGTGTTTTGTTTAGGCTCTTGCCTTTTTCAAGATTTCTAAGATATCTGTTGATGGTAGAAATAGGTTGGCTGAAAAACTTATGATAATTGCTTTGAATCACAAATTAATCAATGTCTTGATGTTGGCTAGGAGATCAAGTTTCCTAAATAAAACTGTCTAAAGGTTAAAATATATGTAGTTGAAGTATTTTCCCAATTCTTTCTTACCTAGGCTAGTCATTCAATAATGGTAATTTCTTTTTCTACTCCCGAAATGGAAGCTTAATTGGATATGACCTCTGATTATTGCTTCTACATATTTATCACAGGTAGATGTGTGAGATGTGGGGAGTGGGCCCAGAATCAGTTTGAAATGGGGCATATGATGATTCTGCCTGGATAAATAATTTTATTTTGACTGGTCAATTTTTCCCTCCTAGATTTTCTTTGCCCAGTGTTAGACTTAGATTAGACATTACTTATAATCATAAATTACCTTTGTGCATTGATCACTTGAAATGGAGAGACTTATATTAGTGTAGGTATAAATAATTTTAATCCTAAGCAATATAAGCAGGGAGTTGTTCATATGACCTACTCATTATCATAAAAATACTACTGCTTATGTACCTTCATTTGAATCTCTTAACCAGTTTCTGCCCTCAGTTGGGTGTAACATGAACCTAATGTAGGTTGTATACCTTAACAACAAATTTCAGTCCTTGTTATGTACTGCTATAGTGGTATTTTTTGTGGAATGTGTTTCCTTGGTGATGTATTTTCTCTCAGGGGTCATTGTAACTTAAACATCAGGATGATTCTCTAAAACCACTTTCTACATTTTTGGATGCTTGCCTCCTTTTCCTTTCTGGGTATTCCATTTATATTTTCTAACTTTCCTCCTCTTTCTAACTTGCTTCATTAAGTCTTATTTGTAGCTGCTGTCAGCACAAAAATATTTTGTGATTATTACAGTCAAGCCTACTTTGTCATACCCATTTTTAATGAAGTTGCCTAAAAAAATTTATAATAAAGTTGAGGCTGATCCCCGTCAAATAAGTCATATTGGAATAAGATGGGAGTTATTGACAAGTGTACAGCACGTAAAATTCAGGGGGTTGTTTTATGAAATATCAAAGTAGTGTATTGCCTTCAAACACCAATAATTAGTTGCAAGGAATAATATCTACTATGAAGAAAATTACTGACAGAAACTGGTGACACTGGTGTTGGTAACAGTTATAGAGAACAGAAAAATGATGTCAAGAGGTGCTTGTGGAATATAATTATATTTATAAAAAAATCATAAATGTGTATATATAAGTATAAAAATATGTATAGGTATCGATTAAAGAGATAGCTGCACATTCCATTTACAAAAAGTATCATGAGGAAGTATGTAGGTCTTAATTTCACTGAAACTTCTTCCTAGTGGCCATATAGAGTAAACTCTCGATAATGCAAAGTCAGCGGGACCGGAAAACCTGCACTTCGTAATTTCGAACATTTTAAAAAAGTCTGGAAAAAATGTTTATCTTTGTTCTCTCTAACTTTTGTTCTCTTTGGTAACACTGAATAATTTTTTGGTCATTCGTGAAAGCATTCTTAGAATATGCATGCCTTAAAAGATCATAAAATAAGTAGCTACTATGTCAATGCTTTTAAGGCGGTGATCGTAGTGTTGGCAAAATTTCGTTCCGGTATCGAAAATGTACATAAAACTAAAGTTATAGAGAATAATAATAATTTGTAATAAGAATTTTATTTTCGGAATAGTCAGTAGAGAGAGGTATCTAGTATGGATACTAAAAAAAGACATTTGCTTCAAACATCTACACTGTTATTATAGCAGCCGGCCCATCAGTGCTTTAGTTGTCTTCTATTGCCCAATAATAGCTATAAAAAGCATGGAACTAAGCTCATTTCCAGAAAAAAATCATTCACAGGTTATTAGTTGTAGTGTCTTCCATCTATTGTCTGCGGAATAAATGATATTGGGAGGTAATATTGTTTCTTTTCTACTCCTAAGACTTTGATGACAAATGGGGCATGATTCAGCATATTTTCCGCATCGTCTCCTCAAGGATTATATGATGGCTGGACAGTTTGGGTTTACGGTGTGTGGGAGGTTGTGGAGAGGAAAGATCCCAGTTGCAAGTGCATCTTTATCTGTCTTGCTGGGCTTGAAGGGGGAAATGGGAAGGGGATGAGGGAATAGCATCGTAGAACGTCTGTGACATTCCTCTTCTTCTGGGCAACCCTGGGGGGCATGTGCAGGTGGTCACGGGTTGATCTTTGAGGGATATCGGGGGGGTAAGCAAAGGGGATGGTCTAAAGGTGTCAGAGTGCTACAGGAGGGTAGAAGACCCTCTTGATAATAAAGGATGCCGCATCCCTGACCCTCCCCATTCCACTCAACACCCGGAGCGGTTCCAATCAGCCACCACCACACACCCCCCAGGGTTGCCCATAAGAAAAAGAAGGAACCTCACAGATGTTCCATGATGCCATCCACCCACCCCCTCCCCTCTTTCAAGCTCGGCAAGGGAGATTAAGATACTAGAGGCCTGCACACGTGTGCAAAATAATGGCAAGGGTCGCCCACCTATGTATGAGAGATAAAGAGAGAGGCTCAACCCAAAGACATTTGACAGACTTTTCCAAAGTATCATGAATGAGACCTAACTTGCCGAGTATAGGCAGTCACCCATCAGCTGGGTGGGCCACCGCCCTAAGATCGTCACCGCCGCGTATCTTTCTCAAGGGTCTTTGCTGTTTGCAATATTTTTCACTCACTCTTTTACCACCCCTCCCCTCAGTTTGGGTGGCCAACCTGGGCACCCGCCTAGGATGTGGGTACCCAGGGCAAATGGGCACGGTCGAGCATCTGCATCAAATGGGCAGGCGAGGATCTCCCGGATTTGGCGACCATTTGTAGGCCTCTTAAAAGATACGCTCGCAACTGGGACCTTCCTTCTCCGCAACCGGACCCTTTTCCCCCCCTCATGCACCGTAAACCCAAACTCCCCGACTGTCATAATCCTTATCCCCACCAACACAACCCGCCCAAATTTCCTAACGACATCACCTACCCTTACTCAACCCGTCCATGCTACAATATTTTGGTGCAGACAGCCCCTTCACGAAGAGCGGAGCTAGGATTGCTTACCTTAAAGGATGAGGTAGGGATCACGGAGAATTTAAACTGCCATAATTCCAGGTGCATGGCAGCAAGCATGGTATGTGCTGTTACACACAATCTTTAATTCAAAGAGAACCGTGCACATTATGAAAATGGTGGTAAGAGGCAAAACAAAAAATAGCCAGAATAAATAATAGCATGAACTAAGATTTCCACATTTCTAAAGGTGTAAATGATATGCGGAGTTATGTGCGGAAAATGAAGGGGAGATAACTGGCATATGTGGGAGATGAATGCACTGCAATTCATGCATTTCATTTATGATGCACCACAATCGGCAACACTGATTTGTTAGGTGTCTACGTGGACAAAAATATTTTTGCTGAAGCAGTTTTTTGCCGAGGTTTGTAAAAATGAATTCCATTTGTTCCTGGGGACTGGGCCAGAAGTTTGTAATTTTAAAAAATTAGTATTTTTGAAACTTCATATTTTCGAATATTGCCATGTTATTACTATAGGATTTTTGTCGGGACCGGCCGTTTTGTTTCGTATAATCGAAATTTCGTATTATCATGCTTTCTATCATCGAGAGTTTACTGTATTAATAAAAAACGAAAAATTACCTATGCATTCCATTTTGATATAGATAGGTTTTACTGTGATTTAATATAATTTTCTCTATCACAGAGCCAATGTTGTAGTAAAGTTCCCATGATACATTTGGGAGCAGGAAAGTGTGAGAATCAGTGCTTAGATTTCCTTTAATCACCTAATTGGTGATTTCTATTTTCAAAAAGGTAATTTTATTTGAGAAAGGAGTGGCAACCCATGTCTACCAATGTGGAGTTTTGCGTAGACATGTCCTCCTCCAGCAAAGACTTCCCAACATCAGCTATCTGCTGGCTAAAAAGTATGCTCAAAGAGAGAAGATACTTCAGGCAAGATATCTTGTTGCACCCAAATGTGGCAGTGCAAAAATGTGAATAAAAAGATATCTTGTCATGCCCAGCCAAATGATTAAGAAATGGATTTCTTACTAGAAGACATGAATCCAGAGATCCACAGATCTTTCATTTAACTCGGATCCAAAGGCATAGTGTAAAATGGGATCTGATTCGTAGATTTTAAATATATGTGGCTTAGCGATCAAAGCACCCTGTGAATGGAATGTGTGTCTGGTAAATAATGACAAGGAGAGGTTGTGTAACTCAAGCTACAAAATCAGATGAAAATATTTTTTGCAACTAGAAGAAATTTAAAGAAGTACAACTTTTTTTTGCCATACCCCAGTATCGTAAGAAAAAAATACGTAAATGCTCAGCAGGTAGCCTACATTAGCTAGGATCAGGTGGACATTGAGAGCTATTAATACTATTGTTGCTGTTTTTCTGTATATATAAAAAATCTAGGATTAGAAAATGAATGAAATTCAGAATCCAGTGCCTGAAACTAAGGATCCAAAACCAAGGCAAGGATCCGGATCTGAAAAATACCTGGATGTCCATCACTAGATCATGATATAAAGAACATTGTTTTAACATTAGTAATTTGGTTATTAACCCTTTTACTGCCAGCCCCTTTAAAGTAGACTGTGCGAAAAATGCCAAGCCCATTATGCCCAGCCAATGGGCAAGCTCATTAAGATATATTACTTATGCACTTAATATTAATATATGAATTTTTTTTTTAAATTTTGATCATATATTTTCACTTTTTAAGAGGATGAAAAAATTATTCATGCTGTCTCTGATTTGAATGAATTGTAACCATTACAAATACATGATGATGTAATGTAGGTGGGCCGATATATCGGCCCCTTGGCAGTTTTCGCACAACCATAGAGGGCCGATATATCGGCCCACTGGCAGTAAAAGGGTTAACCGGTTCTTTCAGGCTGACCAGCATAAATATATAGGAAATATTTCAGTGTGGAATTGGGTTCCCAAGTAGCAAAATCTTATGAATAAATTATTTTAAAATATGTTGAAAAATATTTTAAAATCATTTTAAAATTATTTTAAAATAATGTTCACTTTATTTTTTTGGTGTTTAAAATATTTTAAAATTATTTTAAAATGATTTCTTCATAAGTTTAAAATATTTTAAAATTATTTTAAAACGATTTCTTCATAAGTATAAAATATTTTGAAATATACTTTAAAATATTTTAAACTTATGAAGAAATCATTTTAAAATAATTTATTATATTTTTTTCCAAATCTTTTATACAATATATGTATATATGCCATTCCCTTACGGCGTAAGCATAGTCGAAAAGTATCACTTATAATGATATGCTTGTATACCTTGCTCTACTTCAACAGCTTCCTCCATTCAGACTTAGCCTATCAAACCTTAAGTGTTTGCCTCTATTTACCCCTATATACATTGCTTCATACACACTCTCCACTTCTTAAGCCTCCTATAATTCATTCCTCCCCTTCAACCACCACTTTCTCGGTCCACCCCTACCTCACACACCATTCATTTAACACTTATATTACTGTCTCATCATTCGACAATCGTCCATTATCTTAACATGGCGAAATCAACAAAGCACAACCATCTCATTTGTCTATTACTGGAGCAGTATCGAACCCACATTCTTTCATGACCCACTCATTCCTAACCCTATCGATTCTACTTCTGCTACTTTAACACTCCTCAGAAGTTCAGACTACATTTAGCCCACTCTATAGTATAGTACACAATAGTATCATGCGGAGAAACCGGTTGAAGTAAAGACAGCAGATTTGCAGTCTTTAATTTGATATTACAAAACGGACTTCCGTTAAGTGACGGCTACTACCTATGATCGTCCTAATAATAACTTTCAGGAACAACTTGAACGTACCATGCATACTTTTAAACAAAAAACAGCTGGATATTTATACATTTATTGGCACTACTTCAAATTTCAATAATTCACTTGCCTAAGTAGGACATAAAAAAATAAGAATCCACATTAGCAGTACTATCTCTAATAGCCAACGCTACATAAGCCAATGCCATACCACACGGCATGAGAATCAAGAGTTATGATCGACCTTGCTTCCTGCACAACACTACATTTTAAAAGGTTTTTCCTGGTATTCAGTAACCAAGTGTTTTAAAAGAACAATGTTCCACTCTAAATGAAAAGTAGGTTTTTTTCAAGAGATAGTTATTTAAAATGTCATCGAAAGTCATCACTGCACTGAGGAAGACACAAATACCCATAACATTTTCACGTTTATCACAGATTTGAATCGTTGAATGATGAGCTGAACCCTCATTAGTTCATTCCTTATGTCCCAAAATGTTGCGCCTGAAAAATAAATAAACGTGGTCAATTCTTATGTCATGAGTTCAATCAAGACTATATAGAAGGCAGGTCAAAACATAAACAATGACATATTTATGAACTTTTTTCGGCAGACTCGCTTTGTGAAAGAAAAATTAACTCGCCGTACCTTAATCGTAATTCCAATTTTGAAGTAAGCTTCTATGGTAACGAACTTCATAAAAACGATGCGTTTCGAGATCACTTTCATTCCTATTGCTCGTCTCCGTGCTGACTTTACATGAACACATTCACGAACATGCTGACGCACATTACCTGTGTATTATAATCTTTGCACCAGGGATACTATATTTACACACTCCCTGCTTTGCACATTACTGCCATCGCTGCCATTTCGAATGTAGAAATCGACTTTGCATTGCGATTGTTGATATAGTCGATACTTTCCTCCATGTCGATACCTTTCCAAAAACCGCGAACTATAAAATGAATATTCCGGTTAAAGTTGTTGGTGTGCACCAAAGTTGTGATTTGTAGTCGATGATAATGCTATATTTAAAAAAAAATACCTAAACTTTAGTGTGTTTCATCATCGGATCTTGAGTTTTATTAATGAAAATTAAAATGCAAGTGTTTAAACATTGTTTAAAGAGATGCAATTTTTGATCCTAGAATTTTATTTCCCATATTAGTATTGTTAACATAGCAATGGTTTTAATTTTTATTGGAATTGAATTGTCAGTCCGTACTGCATTTTTCTAATGATTATCTAGGAGGTGAACAGGTGTACTTTCACTCACACCGATCCTCCTGGTCTTAGAGAAATCAGTGGTACGCTTGCCGGAAAAATCTAAGTCCGATACCGGCTACGAGGGTCTGAAAAAAACCATCCGTGGACTCATGTTCAATCGCTTTCCCAGATCGAGAATCGCATTTAAAACCACAATTCAGGTGTACTTCCACTCACACCGATCCTCCTGGCCTTACAGAAATCAGTGGTACGCTTGCCTGAAAAATCTTAAGTCCGATACCGGCTACGAGGGTCTGAAAAAAACCATCCGTGGACTCATCTTCAATCGCTTTCCCAGATCAAGAATCGCGTTTAAAACCACACTTCAGGTGTACTTTCACTCACACCGATCCTCCTGGCCTAATAGAAATTAACATTATTTCAATATTATTTTAAAATAATTTCATCATAATTTTAAAATATTTTGAAATAATTTTAAAATATTTTGAAATAATTTTAAAATATTTTGAAATAATTTTAAAATATTTTGAAATAATTTTAAAATATTTTGAAATAATTTCAAAATTGTATTGAAATAATTTTGAAATGATATCAAAATATATTTAAATGTAAAATGCTTGCAACACCTTTTTATGCATTTAAATGTCTCAGTTAGAATTCCTATACATGTTTTCAACAAAATGAAAGAATGATACAGAACATTAAAAGAGCAGTACTTACTACATTATTTTAAAATTATTTTAAAAATATTTTAAAATTATGGAAAACTCATGAATTTTGCTATCTTATGACTTTTTGATTTTAAAATGATTTCAAAATATTTTAAAATATTTTAAAATCATTTTTCTATGTTTTTTTGCTACTTGGGTTGTGTCCCTGGAAAAGTTGAATATAATTTTGCTGCTGGAGTTTGGTTTTGAGGGGGCCAAACTTATGCCATCTGCTACATCTTTTGCTAGCCGATTTCTGTGTGCAACTGAAATAAGTTTTCTTGCATACATTAACATTAAAATTTAAAATATGATTTCAGATATTCCAGCCAAACAGCCTTATGAACACAATTTTAGGGAGCATGTTATGCAGTATTGTAGCAGGTATCTTGATGACACCTTTTGATGTGATTTCTACTAGGCTATATAACCAAGGTAAGAGCACTGTTTCAACTATTTTATTTTAGGTACGCATTGTTCTCCCTGTTAGGGAAATCATCTTATTGCAGATCCTGATGCCCTAGCTTTTCATTCAGGTTGTCAGGCATGGCATGCTTGGCTTGAAGCATAGATAGTTTAATTTCTATGTAGTTTGGGATATCCTTGAGCAAGGCTTTTTATGATAAATAATGACTCACCTGGGAAGCCTCTGATATAACTTTTTTATGATTGTATCATTATTTTTATCACTGTCATGGATCTATGAATAAACAGTGTGAAATATGCCATGAGATATCATTTCATTTATGTATCCAAATTTATTTTCTGTATTTCATCTTTTCATGCCTTACATATTTCTCAGTATGTAGTTATTTTTTGAGGATTTTTATGAGGATGGTAAAGTTATCCATCATTTTTATGCTCAATTTTTCCACAGGGGTTGACAAGAGTGGGCGAGGTCTCATGTACACTGGTGTATATGATTGCTTTGCCAAAACCATGAAAGCTGAGGGTATCAATGGTTTCTACAAAGGCTTCACAGCAAGTTATGCTCGTCTTGGCCCTCACTTTATTTTGACTTTGCTCTTTTGGGATATTCTAAAAGATTTTCAGAAGAAATTAAGTGTCTCTGAAACAGGAAATTCTAAGCTCAACAGTTAGTACATAGTTATAGATCTCTTTTAATAGTCCTGGTAATTTTCCTTTGAATCTGAGGTAAAATAATTTTATTCATATTTTTTAATGTGGAGTAACATTAGTACCATTTACATGGAACTACTTTGGGACCCTCACCACTATCAAGACCACAATTTTCAGTGCCCCATGCATTTTACCTTTATTTACTTGGAATTAATTTTTACAAAATGACTGTATATTGAATATATGTAGTATATTTTATTATCAAAGTCCTTTTAAGTGATATATGTTGCCATAACAACATTAATAGGATGTTAAGGATATGTGAGAAAAGTACAATTTTAATTGGGTGAAAGCCCATGGCATCAGTTATAAGTATGGTTTAATTGTTACTGTTTACAGTGGTTACCATAAAATGTATTGAATGTCGAATATTTTAATCTAAATATCAGCCAGTGAGCTTCAGCAGCAGCAGTCAGTGAGAATATCAGCTTGTGGTATTTATTGGTTGAAGTAATGGAGTTATGTAACTGTCATAACCCCTTGACTCCATGTGATTGGTAAAGTGGGATCTAATTGCCTTACCAAGATTTATGCACAGATTGCCTTTGTTTTGTTTCTCTTACACCTCACTTTCATCCTCTTTCCCTCAGCTTTTGACAATGATTGAAGTCTTGTTGATTATTTTAGGCTCTGGTGGAATTTCTCATTTAGTGGAAAAAACAAAACTGTGAACTTTATGATGAGAATTTCACTCCTGTGAAATTTATAAAGGAACCTCTGTTGTTACAATGGGAGAAAAAATGCATTTAGTACTTATTACTAAGTGCATTTTTTCTCCCACTATGCCATCATTCCACTAAGTAGAGCCTGCAATGGTTGAAATTCTCTGTTTTTACATCTTTCATCGTATATATCTCTCCTATTGTTCTTGTTGGAGAGTGATGTGCCCTCATTGACCTAACTAGTCAAAGTCACTGGAAGAAATTAGTCGTCTGTACAGTAAGAGCACATCTAGCAAAATTTCACTCTTAATTTCTGCATCATAATTAGGATCGTGAATCTTGATTTGGTCAAGTTTCAAGTGTATATTGTTGTTCATGATGAATAATAGGCTTTATCATATCAGTGTGGGATATTGAATATTTGCAAGTTTTATAGAAGTATTATAGAAGCTTTTATTTTAACTACTGGAGTGCTGAAAGTCATATTTTATAATTATATTTTGTTTTTTAATTGCATTAACTGTTGGGAAGTGGAGAAAATTTGACTCCTGCAGATAAATTGAAGTTAAGTGACATATTGACATTTACTATGCAGTGAAATCTTTAGTGCAGTAGAAGTCTGTTATAGTGAGTATGGTGTACAGTGAGTGATTTTGTTCTCCATGGCTGGTCCATGGTGAAATGCGTCTGGGGTTTCATTGGATATAGTAAGTGATCATTTCTGCCATGTGGCAGTAACGAGTGGAGCAAGTTACCAGTTTGAAAGAAAAATACAATTTGCTCAGGTGTGCTGCCACTTATCACCACCTTGCTCATCCTTGACATTGTAATGCCTTGAGAGAGAACATTTTCTCGATTTTGCTATGGTTTTTTTTCCTGGTTGCATAATTGCAATGTATGATGATATCGAATTGGTGACAAAATTTTATAATTTTCAGCATTTACCGATAAATTGTTGCTGGTAAGCATTCATCTTTTCATACAATACAGCAAACAGTTCTTGATTCAACAAACAGTTCAGATTTTGAAACAGCTGTAAATTGTACTCTGTGCACCTCTTTTTGAGTTCATCATCATCGGTCAACAATCCTAGGATTGAATAGTGACAAAAGAAAACTATGTTTTAATCCACAGCATTTTTTTATCTGGCATGACTAGTTTCAAGTTTACCTCAGGTTACAACGTTACCTCAGGTTATTTACAACAATACATCAGGTACCTGATGATGACGCCATGATGCATTGAAACTAGTCGTACCAGATAAAAAATGCTGTGGATTAAAATATAATTTTCTTTTGTCATTATTCATAATGGACTTCCACATTTTTATGCCTGAAAGGATTGAATTCAATCCTAGGATTGGTTTGACGCAGCCCTCCACTTGATTCTTCTATCGACCAACCTCTTCATATTGTGTATTAGTACTGTGTTCCTCTCTTTAACATACTTCACAACTTGCTCCATGTACCTCATACGAGGCCTGCCTTTTCCATTCTTCCCTTTCACTTTTCTCTTGACAATTGTATTCATCAGGCCATTGTGTCTTAAGATATGGCCTATTAAATTGTCCCGTCATCTTTTTAAGGTTTTCAGTCGGCATTTCTTCTCTCCCACTCTTCTTAAGACTTCTTCATTTGTCACTCAATCGATCCATTTTATCTTCATCATTTATCGGTAGCACCACATTTCTTTTTGAGTTACCAGTGATATTGAGGTAGACATCTGAAAACTAAGGTTATTGGGGTTTATGTAAATACAAGGTGGGTAGGGGTAGGATTTCTTGGGAGTCGTGGAAGGGTGAAGGAAAACCCAGCTTTAGTGTTAGACCTTTCTTCAAATGGGCCCCATGCGACCATCCTTACTTTTACATCCTATATGACGGATGTAGCATTGCTCTTGATGTGCTGTCTAGACTGCATCCAAAAATGGATTTTTATTCTATTGGAAAAGCTCTGCCACTACCAGGACTCAAACCCAGTCCTCAGGAATGGAGGGCCACCACATCCATTCACCTTTGTGATAATTGCTATATTTTGCAGTAGTTGTTGCACTCTATTTCCTCAAATTGATACCATCAGTGTTTTACTGATCAATGTTTGATTTGGTTGGACATGAAATGCATATAAATTCCCATGTTGCTGGATGCAGCTAATTATATCCATGAATGGTTGTGTTGCTAAATATATATTAATTATGTGCCGTGGAAAGGAAGGTTTAGTCATTAGGTTTCTAGCTGACGCTGGATGAATGTAATGGTATCTGGTGAGATAATGGAAGAGATTTGTGACGTCTCTATATGAAAAATCACTCTAATGGTTAGGAACTTCCCAGGCTACACGCCTCATTACCATATTGAAAAGTTAAGAGTGGTTTGTATAAAATAAAGTATATATTAGCATGTTCTGACCAAGAATAAATTTGCTTACTTAATTTGCTGTAAGTTGCTCATTGTAAAGTTATTAAGCTTTTTTTTGTCTTGGCCTGTCAGTTTTGCTGTGAGTACATCTTTGAGCAGAAGCAGTCACTTTCTTATTTCAGTTCCGTTTCTTTCTATTTTGTTCAAGTCTATTTTATTTCAAAGACTTATTAGTGTCAGTTCTTCCTGCTTTATGACACTTCATCAAAATGCCCTAAAATTACTTTGTGTTTATATTACAATTAGATAATTTTTATTACTTAAGGTGTTTGGGCCTATTTAAATTACATGAATGGAAAGGAATAACTTCACATGGGCAACTTTGTAGTGTTACATTTTTAATGGGAGAACTGGATGTGCAGCAGCAGGAAAATGCATGGTGCCACCCATATGATGAAACTCACGATCATGTATATGGATGAAACTAAAAGAAACAATTGACTAACAAAATGCAACTTTGCTCCAATTGAATTGGCAAGAGCCTAAGTGTTACTTGTCTAGCTCACTCCCTCAATTCTTTGGCTCCATGCCCAAACCTTTTATGCATGCAAAGTATTTTGATACACTAGGTCCTTCTGTAAGTATATTTCATTTCATCACTCTCAACGATATCCCGAGTCAAATGATGCCAAATGTGAATATGCTTTGTCTTGTTGTGAAAAACAGGATTACCAGCTAGTTTTTAGGGACTCTGATTGTCATTATATAAATCAATAGAATTAATTATTTTTAACAAATCCTTCAGATAGCCAAGAATTACTCACTTTCCTTTCATTTCCAACTAATGCCTTGAACTCCAGAAACTGATTTCACCTCATTCTTACTATTCAAAAAATAAACAAAAGTTTTTCTCAACTTATCGGCAATAAAGATAGAAGATTATTTCTTTCTTCTTTCAATCTTTCACCACTCTATGAAGCTTCACTCACTGGTTTACACAATTCTGAATAGATAATCCCTAATTCATCCTTAGTCCTTTTCACCCTTTTTTTTAAATTGGTTGCCTTGTTTACTTCCCTTTTACTCAGGGTATGCAAGGCTTTCCATCTCCTCCAACAAATAAAATACCTGTTTGCCTGAAAAATACCTCATATAAAATACCTCATTCAGCTGCTTCATGTAGCATCTGCTCAGGTGGACCAGTCCCCTGTGTCATAATTCCTGACTCTCCATCATGGCAGCTTGGTTGGCGGTCACCAGTAGTACATCCAGCTTGTTAATCTTTCCAACCTTAGTTGTGGTTATTTTGACATTACCCTCTCTCTGTAGTCACAACTGTGGCAAATATTACACCCTTAAGCATAAAATACTTCAACCATGTACCTTTTAACCATTGAATACTCATATAATAAATCACTAGAAATATTAGGTGCATATACAGCATCTTAATATCACCCTTTCATCATTCTCATCGTTAACCCTTATCTTTGCATTACTAATACTGTTACTTTGCAACTTTTTATTGTTTGCACCTATTAATTCATTGCATGAGGATTTTTTATAATTTACCAACCAGTCCCAGCAGTACTTCGTGTGATTTGTAACCCCTGAGTCAACATACCAACTACAGTTGAGCACCTTAATCCGAGAACACCCATAATCCGGTAATTTTGCCATAGACACCTACCTGGTACTTTGTGGAAAATGCCGAAACTTTTTTACAGAAACATTGCTTCATAACTTGCTGAGATATTATCCCATTAATAATGTTAATTTTCCAATTGCGAGAATCAGAATAATTTAAACTTTTTAATTTCCGGTACTTCGTGTACACTGGAATTATTCAGCAACTTGAACTAAACATACAAAATTGAAGACATCGCCGAGGCGGACTAGTTTACAGATCGGCCACTTACATTGGCGCACGCATTTTTGATTGACCACTGGACGTAATTGGATAAAATTATTTGTTATCTGCTTATGTTTCTCCCTAACCATTTGTAATCTATACAGTTGTGGCAAAAGCAGATGAGTGAGCATCAGTACTAAACGTTAATGATTGCAGAAGAAGTGCAAGTTGTGAAAAAGCTTTACTCCATTGCATTGATCGGTAAATCGTATGTCTGAAACATACAGCGTGGGGTCTTCAACAGTATAACGGTATAACACATTAATAAGCAGAAAGAGAAAATCCTCAAAATTTTACAGCTAAATTGACACGAAGAAATGGGCGACAGAGAGAAAAACTATGCAAGACGATTTAAGTGTTGATTTTACATCGCGTGGTGAATTCGATTGCGTCAAAGTGAAGGGCTTAGTTAGTATTGCTGCCCAAATGCTAATGAAGCAGACTAAACTATTTCAGAAACAGATATAATCTAAAAGACGTAATGTGTTCAGTAAATGGCAAACGAATATATTTTGTCATAAATAATTGACTCCTTTCAATGAAAACATCCCGGACGTCAAAAATAGACCAGTTGCCATGCATGACCCATAGTCCGGCAAAATCCCTAATCCGGCATCACTTCGGTCCTGACTGTGCCGGATTAAAGATGCTCAGCTGTATTACAATTTCACTTTTGTTGAAAAATGGGTGGGCAATAGTCACTCTTTTCCCTGAGAACCTCTTGTCATTTGATTCCTTGGAAGGTCCTTAGCCTTGTGGCCTTGCTCATAGCATTAATAACAATTAAATTCACCTTTTTGCATGTAACTCTCTTGCTTCTCAACACTCACTGCTGCTGGTGTTATCTTTCTTTTGGCACTAGTCAGCAATGCGACATCTGCAGAGGGTTGCTATTACATGGCTGCACACTTGATATCCTCTTGAAGCGGATTCCCTTCACAAAGTTGGAGGTTATCTTAACTCCATACCTTTTAATAATCATAACCCAATGAGAGACCTGTAAAAATGAGGTCTCTTAATAAATTTGTCATCAATGGGAGCAGTTATAACTACTAATTGTTGAGCCAGTAGTATCACCATTGTATGTATCACCGTACTGTCAAAGCGATTATTGTTTCACCTGAAAGAGTCTCCTAAGTATACCAAGGTGACTCGTGAGTCCCTTATTTTCATATTGTCGGCAAATTCTTGAAACCTACTATGTAACCAAAATGCCAAAATTGAGTTATTGGTATCAAAATGTTTGTCTCGTCAACGTGCGTATAACTATGAAACCTACAATGTGCTATAATTGTGTTAAAATATAAAATACAAATATTTATTTGTATAATTAATGTAAAAAGTAGTATTTCAACACTTTTAACAATGTCACCTGTAAAATTTTATATTTAGCACATGTAGTAGGTTTCAAGAATCAACTAACGAAATGCTGCTTTAAGGCTGTCCATGTCTCTTTCGCAATCTTCAAACCGCTTACAAGGATCAAACAATGCAGTATGATAATGAGGCAAATTTTTACTCTTATTTTGTGTTTTTTCTTGACTTCAGTGTCAGAAACTCAACATCTGCACACAATCCCATAAATCTTCATGCACCAAGTAGAGTGTCATCAAAAATTTCCAGTGGTAATTGCTCGTACCTTGAAACTTATCAAATGCTGGCAAGGCACCCTGAACCTGTGATATTTGACAACCTGACACTGGTTATACTTAACATCACTATATAAGTCTTCACTATTTCTCTTTTTTACTTGCCTGGGTGCATAAACTGTTGAAATTATGCATATGGAAATAAATAACTGTACATGGGCAATGTTGTACTGTTGTCAAATTGGAAGAGGAACAGTAAAACAGTGGGAAAATACATTGGTGCTGCCCCAGTGGTGGGACAAAAAAAATTGACTAACAAAATTTAAATTGTTTGTCAAATTGTTACCAACTGAATTGGCAGAAGCCCAATTATGTTTTACTTTTCTAACAGAACCTATCTGTTGCTGATTCAATCATTATCCCTCTTAGGATGATAACTTTTCAATGCTGGCATACTCGTTTTGAGTGGAAGAAAAATTGATTATTGTCTTCTATGTCTCTTGGACACATTAAGGAGTAAATATTGCATGAAACATTGGATTCAATTAATGAATTTGAAGGATAAGCATGTATTTCAATGAATTAAGGGAATAGCTGTTAATTTTTCCTTTCTGACTATGCCTGTTGTTCTCATCACTAAAGTTCAGTATTACTATGGAAATTCGCAAACCCATAGAATTGTACCGTAAAATAATTGTTATTTTTGTAGGTCATTGATAGCTAACATAATTAGTATACATGTATACATGTGTACATACTTGTTGAAGTTACCATTGAGGCTATAAAAAAAATCAGGTATTGTTGTGATGTGAAAGAAATCTACTTGTTAATTTTTTAGAATATTTTAAATGAAATGTGTTATTGTAGCTCAGAATTCAAATGCTTGCCTGATTGATATACTTACAGAATGAATTATTTCAGTCTGAATTTGCTATTGTAGAGCCATTTTTAAAAGTACCTGAAGAATTTGAGAAATAAATTACTGTCGACAAAATATTGTGCATGTAGGTACACTCAAGTTTGAATGATTTTTATGAAGTAACAAAAAACCTGGACAAAATTTTGTTAAATTTTTTTTATTTTAACTTTTCTTAATTATTGTGTTTAAAATTTTAAAATTATATTTTTTATTGCAGTTTGAATGGAAAGCAACTTTTATTAAGCATTCAGCCAACTTAAAAATTTATTTCTCAGAAACCCATCAGCTGATCAAATCCAAATTTTAACGCAGTGTAAACAATAGTGTTGTATGCATATTCTACAAATTTCAGAATTTTGCCAAATATTCAGAGTTTTATAGCAGAATGTTAAAAACATCATTGATAAGAATGTAATTTCATCAACTTTTTATGGCAGTTCATATTTGTTTGACTTGGAATGAGAAGGGCCAGTGCCTAATTGTTGCCGGGAAAGCCATGTGACATTGCCGCACTCATCCAGAATGACATGCCACACTGTCCTAACCATTATGCCTCCTCACTGTTCCTCACTGACTCACCCTGTAACAATGCACCTATGACTCACTGGACTTTAGAACTAATGTGATTCACAATACTAAACAAACCAGTAACCTCTACCAATTATTAACTGAAAGCGGCAATGTCACATGGTTTTCCCTGCAAACGAATAGCCGCTTACATGTATTATTCTAAACCATACAAATATAAACTGATATCAGAAAGTTGAATAAATTAAGTTCCTAACGGAGAAATGGATAATTTGTCTGGAGTAGTTTGGTCGTTAAGAGAAACACCAATTTTCGCCAACGTTTCGCCTCTTTATTGCGGCTTCATCAGGGCTATTTGATGCACAATGTAAGTTTTTACGTTTTCATTAATTTTTTACAGACTTGGATCAAAATTTAAAGAGAGGAAAAAAAAATGATTACAGAGCAATCTTGTACATACCTTTTGGTGACAATTTTTTTTATAAACAACAACAACGTTCTTAACGGTGATGTTTTATAACGTTTGGGTATCTAAAGATAATAGCCAAATTGAGATGGCTTTTGTTCGACCATCCCGAGCCGAGAAAAATGCTCTGATAAAAATGATTATAGACTGATAAAATTCTGAAATTTATAGAAAATGCTTAGAACATTCTATTTTATAATTAGTTAAAATCGGATTTGATTGGCTGACAGATTTATTAGAAACAAATTTTTAAAGTCAGCATAATTCCTGAATACATAAAAAAACTCACTTTTTCCACTCAAACTCTAATGAAAAATACAAAATTTAAAAAGTTTAAATATGCAGCAGTTAATGTAGAATAAAACAAGAAAAAAATTGATTCTATTGAATTTTTACAGTTTTTTTGTTGCGACTTAAACACCCTTCAAATTTGAGTGCACATAATATTTTGGTTGACTGTAGTTTTGTTTGCAGAATGGCTTTTCACTTCTGGTACAGTTAAATTCACTTTGCTGAATAGAAATTGTTGTACTTGCCTTAGACACTGGTCAAGTTTGAAAAACTACTACAAACAAATATGGAATTCATTCCCAGGGAACAAATTCCGTAGTTAGCAAAACAGAGTAAACCCCCCCCCCCACCCCTCTCAACTCTTTTCTGGGGTCGCAGAGCATATTGAAGTAAAAAATATTGTGTGGCAATGCAGAAGTTGAAATGTTGAATGTTTTTTCTCTGTATAAATTATAGCCAATAACTTACTTGATATCAGGGACCTTAAGGATACATTTTCATTATTTAGAGGTCTTCTGATAGGAGATGTATTAGAATTAAAGTTAGTAACTGTCATGTTCAAGAAATATAAAATGTTTAATTAGCATTAGAGTGATGAAATATATACTAGTAGTGCCACATTTCATTCGCGTAACTTTTTTTATTTTGAGCATGAGATATCTTACGAAATTGCTGAAAATACTGTGCCACAAATTATATTTTCCTCCTTTTGGTATAAATTGCTTCTGGGTACAAATTAAATCTTGATTGTAGTAGTGAAATATATAATTTGTGTGATAATATTAAAGTTTTGATCCTAGTGTGTTATGTGTTTGTTCATAATTATAATTGGGCTTAACTCTTGCCTCAATTATGACCAATCTGTTTTGTTTTCCAATTTGCATGGTGAAAAGTTATAAACTTAATGTTTTTAATATGAATAAAAATGAAGTCATCATTGCAGTAGTACAGGACTTCTTCGATCTGAGGAAGTGGTGTTGTTGAAGGGAAACCTGGGTTCTAGGATTTAAAGAACGGTTTTACTATACTTATTAGTCTTACAGAAGTGGGGCTACATTAAATTTTTATTGAACCTAAAGTTTGAATTATTTGAATTGAAGATTTAATTGGAATTAATTTTAAAGTTTCAATTAGTTTTTGTTCTCAGATCATCATTGGATTGTTTGTCTGCTACATGGGTAATTTTAGCCTAATTTCAGCCAATGATCCTGACATGTTATTTATAAAATTTAATGTTTATTTTTCTGATAATTCCATTAAAAATTAGTGAATCCTGAAGGTGATGTAAGCATTGATAAAGAGAGGATAAGGTTTATCCTTATTCTACGTTCTCTCTTTCCTCTACTTGTCCACCACGTTTTCATCCACGTCCTAAGAAATATTCCATCTGGATATAAACTATTTGCCTAATAACCTAATTTTTGCGGCCCATTTCAGTTTGTCTGCAAATTTTTAAATGTATTAAAATGTCTCATTGCTCTTAAATAATCTATCTGCTTCATTTCAGTATTGCAAAATTATTTTTTATTTACTGCTTTGAATATCAAATTTGGGAAGGCCCAAGATATGCTACTGACTGACTCGATTAATTATAATCTGAGGAGATGATTTGGTAACTTGCCCTTAACGGTACAGTAGGAAACTTGTGTGCTTCATGGAATTTCAATTGAGGGTGAGCATTTTAGGCAACTCATTCAGCAGAAATATCTCATGTATTTTCAGCCTTACTTCTGACATAGCTTAGGTCTTGAGTAGTTGAGGGAGGAGCGGATCAAGTTAGTCATATTTGCTTTGAAGAATACTGACGGTATGAAACATTGAGATTGAAGATATTGTTGTTACCTTGCTAGAGTAATTTTGTTGAGATTTGTGTAATTCTTCTTGTGTTTGACAGTTATCTAATTTTGTCAGTCGCTTGGTTATATTCAGAGTCTTTCATAGATGGATGGTAGGGCCTGTGTTTAACGTCAAGTAGCCTTACTGAACCAATAGTATATATTGTTAAAATAAAATATATTATTTTGTTCCATGAAATCTGCTTTTGTTTTAGAATTCCACGATAAAAAAAAAGGTGTAGGATCAGTCATGGTATTAAAATCAGTCACTGACGTTGACTTGTGTCCTATATAAGTGTTAAGGGTTAGAAGGATTTACTGTAATATAACCTCCCATAAGGTGTTTGTAATTATGTAGCACAATTTAAGCCCTGAATATATCTTTTAAAAATTTAATAAAGTACCTGAAGTCTTTCCCTGAAAATTTTAGCATTGACTGAGTGTGATGTAGTTTTATTTTGCTATGACATTTTATGAAGTCCCTTTATTTTTAAGTGATATTCAAACTCCATAAGGTAGTTCGTGTTTTGTATTGCATTGTATTGATTTTTATTTATGGATTATAAACTTCACCTAGAGTCTCCAGATGTATATTCTTTAGTTGTTCTAACAGAGGTTTCAGAGATAATGGTTTTTTCATAATTTTCAATCCTTTTGAAATATATTCTTAGTTACCTATAATTTTTTGTTCTTGTACTCATCTTCTGCATTGTTTTCTCTGTAAGATTGATGAGGTTTTCCCCTAAAGGAATGTGATCAGTGTTTCTCAGGGATAAGATATTTATGGTTATTCAAGGAAATTGAAAATTTTATGTGGTTGGAATTGCATTTAATCACTCATTGTTACACTATGCCTTGTACTATCTTCTTAATAAATGAGTGTTAAACATATATAGTTGCATTTTTTTCTTAAAACCTGCATAATTTTAGAAATTGGTTTTACCTTGTTGTTAGAATTTGTAAGCTTTTTTAGTGTGAAAACTTTCATTTGTTCTGTTACTGTGTGTCTTTTGTTTCAAGTGTACAAAAATATCTATCCCATGACAATTAGGTTTTCATCTGACCTCATGAAGTTTTCTCAAGCTGTCAGTGAGCCAATTTTACCCTCTTCATAGCCTTATTGGTATAGGTCAATAAACTTAAACGGTGAATAAACTAGTATTTCATACAAGAAGTGAATGGAGATTTGGGTCGAGTCAGTCTCAAGTTAGTAATTCAGGGGAGGTGACCGATAGCCGAGGTAAGTTGCACCATTTAGGATAAGTGGGTAATTGGATAATGGTAGGAACATTTCAGGTCATGGAGGAAGGGTGAAGAGAAACCCAGTGTGGGCATTAGCCTACTCTTAATGACAGGTACCAAGGGGACCACAGCTTAACGTCCCATCTGACGGACAGAGTACTGAACCTGAAATGCACTCAAGTAGGGACCAGTTTGCCACTAAAAAGTCCGCCACTGCCGGGGATCGAACCCGGGCTGTCGGGATGGGAGGCCAGTACCCTAGCCACAACACCAACCCGATCCCCTACAAACAAACCCTCCACTGGATATGGCAAGGGATCTCTCTTTGCCAATCATGGTGTCCAGCCTCTACTACATAGCTTTTTATAATGTGGTACTGCTATGACTTTCATTGCATTAGATCGTAATACTTCAGAATTACTTTGTTTTAATCATATTAACCCTATGTGTTAACATTTCTCTTGCGGTGCTATGCGCAGATTATTGTAATAAAATATAGCACCTTAGGGAAAAAACATTATGAAGCTATTGTTATAAATATCCTAATGCACTTTTTTTTACATTGCTTAAGTTGAACTAACTATTAATGACGCAATTTTTTTTAAGTTGACGGAAAAATAAATGTTATTATTTAGTGTCACAAAGTTGACCAATATATAGATATTGGGCCGATATATTGGCCCACCGCACTTTTCACCCGAGATGCAAAAGCCGATATATCGGCCCGCCGCACTAAAAGGCCTATCTGGCCTGCTGTGCTTATTTTACTCTCTCTTCGGCCTTAATGAGGATATTATCCACCTCACAGTTGTTGAAGTGGACATACCATACAAGTTAAACCTAAGTTTTGAGGTGTTGTAACTGCAAAGATTGTATTGCTCCATCTAACTTATTACTACGCTCAACCCGAAAACACGTCTTGGTCACAGTGACTGGACGTGCATGTATGTACATCTAAATTCAATCATCTTTTTGGGCAAATGATAGGCAAAAGAAATGAGTAAAATTCCCTCGGACGTGGCATTCCTCACCGAAGGATCGTGTCGTTCGCCTGTAACTAGGCAGCAATGGAGGAGCATAGTCGGGGGCGGATTAAGGTCGTTGTTTTGGGGGGAAGAGTTCACTACTTTCCGCGCTGCATGGGGAATATGCAATACCTCTCAACGAAACGGGGGTCCGGGTGGATCTCCCTCGGAAAATTAAAAGAAGTTAAGCGCTTGGAACGTAGTTTTGGTGTGGCTATATTATATAGTATATACGATAAGTTACTGAGTATAGCTCTCTAATCACATTTGAAAAACGTAAACAAACGATGTAAAGAATGCCATTCTTGTGAATGTGTAGGTCTTCCGGGTTTTACACCGCGTTGGTCCATGTTTCCTCGAACGACAGTTTCTGCGGTGTATAAATCGGTTTCTTCAGGTCGGGGAAGTGGAAGATGCAGCCTTCGTCGTCATATACCATCTCACCCGTTGGAGTCAGGTAGAGATATATAAGACAACGAATGGCTGCACCTTCACTTCACCGACCGGAAGAAGCCGATTACAACGCTGACGAAACTGTCATCCAAGGAAGCATAGACCAACGCGGTGTAAAACCCGGAAGATCTACATCTTCACATTCATCAACCCGCGGCAGCCTACACAAGAATTTCAAACTCCATTCTTTTTCAATGCCGTACAAAATGAAAAAATAGGTTGGAATGAAATTAAAAAATAAGTATTCAGAAAATACCCTTTTCCTTTAATATTTTGATTTTCTCAGCAAAAGTCATGATGATAACATTCAAATGAAGTACTAGGCTGTAGAATGCATTTATAATAATTGCAATAACGACTAAAACAAGTAGGCCCTACTTAATATTAAAATAAACGAAATAAACAAAGTATAGACTGGCGTTTAGGTGATTTGTAGTCACCCACACAAATATATCATTTGTATGATAACGCAATGAAAATAAAAGTCCTGTTAATAGGTGGGATTTCAATGCCTTGATCAAAAAGCAGATAAATAGCAAGAGAGGCTAATGTTGGCCCGAGCTTGAAGCTGGCCGTCCGACCCTAATGGCGACCACGAGAAAGCGCAAATAAGTTATGTCGTAGTAATTTATCGATTGAACTTACCATCTCTGGTTGAAAGGTTGATCTTCACGTCAGGTATATCACAGAATAGAGGAAAAATGACGCAGAGTCCTAAACATATGAAGAACTCTTGAACTTGTCACTCACAACAACTGGAACAATCCAGTCGCTTGAACCGGGCAGCTGACATGTTGCGACGAGCACGAGAGGGGAGGGTGTCGTATAGTAGTCAGTCTTCAGTATATTATTTGAATCCTTGATCCACTACCGCCTCAAATCCTTCCTTGACGATAGTAAAATCATCCGGCCGGAGTAGACGGGGTTTCGTCAAAAAACCTCAACCACCCACCAGATCCTGAGACTTACTGAAGCCATCACCGCCGGTCTCAACTCCAAATTAATTAGCCACGCATTTGTCCTGGATCTCGAAGCATCCTTTGACTGTGTCTGGACTCTTGGCCACGTCCAAATGCTGCCCTATCTTGACATCGTTGTTCGTCTTCAAAAACTTATTCAATCTTTCACCTGTGACCGAACCTTTTATGTCTAAACCAATTCTTCCGAATCCTCGACCCGGTTGGTATCCTCTGGCGTCCCACAAGGCGCAATTCTCTTCCGAACCCTGTTTAACCTTTTCATAATAGACACTCCTTCGTCCCCTTGCACCCAACTTTACCTTTATGCTGATGACACCACTATCCTGGCTCAGGGAGCCTCTCCTGCGAGAACCTTTTCCAAACTCCAGGAGCACCTCGACGCATATTAAGACTGGGCGGCCACTTGGAAGCTTTCTGTCAACGCGAAAAAATGCCATTACGTTGTTTACTCCAGAAGACCAAGAGCCGGCCAAGGACCTACTGTATTCTACGGAAATGACGCCATTCCTAAATCTCCAGAAGCCTGGGTGTCACCCAAGATAAGCGACTTACCTGGGTATCCCATATAAGAAAAACGATTGGGAAAGCAACTGGAGCAAGCAGTAGCCTTCGTCCCCTACTTCAATCAAAATCCTGCATTTCTCTTCGTACCAAAATCCACCTTTACAACGGTATGATTCGATCAATTTTGTCTCATGCTTCCCCGGTGTGGCTACATGCAGCCAGGACTCACTTAAACCGTTTGCAATCTGTGAGAAAAAAAACTATACGGAAAGTCATAGGAGCTCCATGGTTTCTCCGCAACAGTGTCATAAGAGGGGACCTCTTCTTTACTTTCTTCTACACATACTGAAAACATCACTTCCAGTTTTTAAGGAAGGCCTTCCGTGGACTGAAAATGAAATGTTAAATCATCTTTGGGATTACGCCGTTGCACGAACCCGTCATAAAACCCCTCAACATGCCCTCCTCCCTGACCACATCCCTGTTTCCTAATTCTATTCGACATCTGCATCTCCGCGATACCCAGTAAGCCACCGCGAGGGTGTGTGGCAGGGGGTGAAGATCACCAAAACCTACACTATTGACATACAACTAGGGTACTACATGAACCTTCACTTGGTGACTGCGCCGAAGGCGCAACTGAGCTGCCGTTCCGGTGAGCGGGGCTCACCACTACCGGTCAGATTACAATAATGAAAATAACTGTGGCGGATGATTGCAAAATTGTCGTTTTAGTGTATGTTTGCGTGAAGAGGAAGCAATAGAATAGGATTTGGTAATAGAAAATAGTGAACAAAACTTGATATTACAGAACTTAAGACTAAATTCATTGATGGATTTTGATTTTGGCAACCTTTCATTTTTTTATTTTTGGAGCATGTTTAGTCATTTTGTTGTTTTTTCTAGTAGTTTTTATGCAAATAATTGAGAAATATCAGTAGCAATGTAGTGGCATCTTTTGAACACGCCCACCATCTCAGGCAAGTAAGGGTACTGCATGAAAACATGCCAATAATATGGGTCACGCGCAGCTACATGGTTAGTATCTTCATAGTAATAAAGGGATTGGTGGTTAATACATGCATCATGCGCTACAGACTACTCTACAATATTTCGCCTACCTATTACAATTACCTCCTTCCATGCTGTGACCTAACGATTTTCTCCTCCAGGAACCAAGCTGATAGAAATGCCTGTTAGACAACATATTCACCAGTTAAACGTTGTAGTAAAGTTTAAGTAGTAGAAAAAGTAGTATATTAGCTTATTGAACATGAAGTAAGTAGTCAGTCCCCGAATAAAAAAATCTTTCGAATGGAATACAAATTCGAAACCTCGAATGGAGTAAATTGCTTGAAGATCCATTTGGGGTGGAAGTTTTACCCACGAGGACAGGAGTAAGAGAAATGAATGATTTACTCGCTCGAGCGAATAAATTCCAATATTTCAGTTCGAAATATTGACTGATATTGAGGCGACATTCTTAATTGATATCCGCAGAATTCATTAGCTCATGCACAAAACATTAACCTATTGATCAATTGTAGTGAATCTATGCAGCATGGTCAAGGAGAATCAAATTGCCAACAGGTGAAGTTGATGATAATGATGAACTTGAAGCTGAGCGGTGGGAGGCATTTTCTGTGGATATCAAAGTCCAAACATTTGCCAAATCTTTTCCAAAAAACTGAAGATTTCAGATGACTTAAAGATATGATAGCTACTATCTCCCATTTTTTAATTTCACACCTATGTGATAAAGTGGTTATCTATTCTATTGTGGGATCGTTCACACTTGCATATATACACGTCTGAGATCTCACCTTCACGTCTCAGGCCTATTCCAAGCGAGCCAGTCCTCACTGTAGGGAGCCACCATGTACGGCTCGTTGGTAACTTCTCTGGTAGCTTGCCTGCTGGTAGTTTGTGCCAGTGGTGCACCCAGGGCAGAATGCAACGCAGATAATTGTAAGCTACCCAACTGCAATTGCTACGGCCCCGCTATTCCTGGAGATCTCGAACCAAAGGATACTCCTCAGGTATGCATTGATTTCAACCCTTGACGATGCATAACTACCATGCGAACTATTGATGGAAGTAATGCAAGGTAAAGGTTGACACTGACTCCCCGCAATACTTATGATGCATGTTTAAATTTTTTGTAAACTCAGACATGATTAATTCACGTCCAGTACTTAATCTTAATTTACATAATCAAAAAGTATGAGGAATATATGATATTAGAGTACTACTGGTACTAATTTAGGTGCATAACGACTGAAATTGTCGAAACCCAAATTTTTAGGCCAATGCCTTTCCCTATGCTGTATATACAAGTAGACTGTAAGGACTTCTTAGCATCCAGAGAAGTACCGTGCTTTAGATCACCTGAGTGTTTTCGCGATTTTTTTTAGGTGGATGTCTTAATACGCTTCGCCCTTCCTTGAAGTCCTAACGGATTATATGAATGTGAATCGGGTGCGGAAATCCGTAAGAATAATTGAAAAATCAGAACCTTGAGAGTAGGGGTCGATTTTGGTACCCCGAGCTTGTAACTGACAATGAGTCCTATTGCGTTGGTAGACTTCACCTTCGAGGTATATCGTCGTGTGTATTGATCGATGATCTTTCGGATATAAATTTTTGGAGAAATTGTCCACATGATTAGTGCCACAATTTTAGTATCGAAAAAAATATCTTACCATTTGATTTAGCTTTCCGCGTAAATTGATGTGCAATTTAGCGTATAGCTCAATGTCTTTCGCTGGGGGATTTTAAGCATTTATCTGTGGTTATGTTTCAAGTCCGTTCATTTCCTTCAAGGGACACTGGCAGGAAGGAAAGATTCAAGGACGGAATTGGAAGGAAGACGCGGAGTTTGAATCAACACTGACAATGAGAATGAGCACTGGGCCTTGCCATTAGCAACCGCTTTATTCTCTCCTAGCGATTGAGAGTCAACTTTCCACTAATTTGTGAGTGGCTCGCATATTTAATTGCAGCCTCTCGTAAAAATATTGGATATTGTCGTTAAGTTGCGTAGCGTCCCAAATTATTAGAGAGTTAGGGCACTAACCCAAGGTTCCGCTCTAAAAATCGGGATAGGGTCTTTGCGATACATCCAACTAAACGAATGCTGGGTGATTTTCTGGGTACTACATCTTCCTGGGAAGTTACAAGTAGCACAGGGAAAGGAACTGCCCTCCCCCACTACTATCACGGATAACGCCAACCTACGGGTTGTGCTCCGTGGTTGGTGGCATTGAATACATAAGCCTGTGCTTAGCTGATACTGAACCCTGTTACTGAAACTCCGTTATTACTTGATACCTCTATGTATAGAATATTTTCCGATTGTGACGGAAGAGCGAAATATTTTTATCAAGAAAAAACGTGGCATTGAATTGCCTGGCATTGAGTTTCATCTCCCATCGGAAGGAGATAAAACCGTAAAAAAAACCCAGCGGGAGCTAAGCACGTTGTTCTGAGAATTTAACGCGGTTTGAGTGCTCGGAAAAGATTGCGATCGATCCATCAATTTTCCTTTTGAGAGAGCTGTAATTTAACCTAGAAGACCGATGTTCACAGATTTGATGAGAGGTTCCTTTCACATTACCTAATCGCTCGAATTGGAAGCCGTCCAACACACTGCCAATCGGCATTAGTCAACAATCCTGAGATTGGTTCGACCCAGCTCTCTACTGAATTCTTCTATCAGTTAATCTCTTCATATTTACTTATTTCTTCTCTTTCACGTCCTTCATATACACGCTGTTCTATACACGTTGTTCTATACACGCTGCCTAATGTGCCATTTTTGATACGCGCAATAAGAGACGTTTAGTAAAATCACCGAATCTTAATCAACATATGTACCTACACCCAATCACCTTAATCGGAACGTTATAACCCTTATCTTCTTTCAACTTTCGTCAGGATCAAGTTTGCGAAACGACACGCATTATCAGACTTCCCGTAATCTTTTCTCAACGCCTAGTTGGAGTTGAGACTGTCTGATCGCATCCACATCTTTTATCTTGCTTTAGTTTCCACCGACATTCTTGTGACCCTACCAAGCACATTTTTTCTCGAGGAGCCGTCCAAATTCGTGGTTATGCCGCGTGAAATAATCCGTTATTAACTAATTTCAAGAGTATTATTTTTATTTGACTTTCTTTCAAATCATCCTGATTCTGTTCTCAAAATGAGCCTGTAGTATCCTTTATTAAGATGACTCAGAGTTTGAGAGGACATCCTTCACCTGTGGTAGGCGTAAGTGAACTTGTCTAAATAACACTGAAACAGGCGTTCTGCGGTTTATCATCAACAAACAATATTGGCTCACTTACCTCCCTACCTATTTCTTAATATCTTCTTGCTCTTTTAAAAAATTTTCTACCTCGCTGCCAAAATTTTTCTACCCCGATTGCCAAGATTTATGGTTCCCTTGTAAAATTTTCCCAAGAAATAAATAAGGGATGGCAATAGATTACTAATTGTTTCATCGAATGATTGAATTAGAAATGTTGTTTCGCTATAGTAAAGGTCTCATCACGAAGCAAGCATCAGATGGTATGCAGCTAGGTATTGATGAGGATGTTCGGCAAATGAATTGTGTAGAAAGAAAAGCAGCGCGTTTTTGTAAACGACTTGAATGGACGCACAATAAGCTTTATTCCTCTATTGGAGATTTGGTTGGGAATATCGGGGCAATAGAAGTTTTTCCTACACATTAAAGTTAACACAACCTTTATCCTAAAGATGGGTTTCAAGTACTTATTATTCCCATTCTGCACCAGTGATCACGATAAAAACAAAAATAGATAATTTTTAAAAAAGGGAACCCAATTTTTTCCAAGACTCATTCGTCGAAACTAAATTTTCGCGACTGGTGACTTGCGATTCCTCTCTACTATTCGTAGCAGCAGCTTGCAAGGCAACTTGTAGATTTAGACCATGCAGATAATTGTATCCTTCACCGGGAGAGATTTTGAATGGATTTTTTTCACCTTCTCTCCAGCTAGTTTTCCTCTGTAGGTGCGTATTGCTCTTCAGTACGTAAGCGAGCGAGGTGGTGTGGTCACTAAGGTACTGACATTTCATCGCAAGAGCCTGGGTTTGGATTCCGGAGTGGATGAGATTTTTGTGTAATATACCGGTCCCCATTTGAATGTTATGGGGAGAGCGCTTAAAGTGCAGCACTACGTCCGCCGGATGGGACGTTAAACCGTGGACGCCGTAGCCACTTTCGTCAAGTTGGTTGGTTATCTAGGGGAGGCGACCGACAGCTGAGGTCATTTGCGCCATATAGGATAGGTGGATAATTTTTGTCATACATAACTCTTAATTTAGACCCATGTGTTAACGGACTGTTGTAAATACAGATTAATGGTAGGAATTTCAGGAAATGGAGGAAGGGTGGAGAGAAACCCGGCGTCGGCATTAGCCTACTCTTAACTAAAGGCGGCAAGGGGATCACGGCTTAACGTCCCATCCGACGGACGGAGTACTGAACTTGAAATGCCCTCCACTAGGCACTTAAGTGGGGACCGCTTTTCCACTGGAAAATCCGCCACTGCCGGGAATCGAATCCGGGCCCTCGGGATGGGAGGCCAGTACTCCAGCCACCACACCAACCGGATCCCTCCACTTTTGTCAAGAGGAGGCTAATGCTGATTCCGGGTTTCGCTCCACTATTCCTTTGTTTCCTGAAAATCCATCGTTATACCCGATTACCTATCTATTCCAAATACCGCAAATGGTCTTAATTGTCGGTCTACCCCCATAATAAATACTAATACTCTATTGGCCTTTCTCGTGCCCACTATTCTGTCACTGGCATTTCATTTTACTCTCAATGATGTACTGCTCTCCACCACCTTGGACGCATGCATACATTTTTCCATACTAATTCCATATTCTCTCCACTCCACCTTGACCTTGCCAAATAAATTCCCTCCTGACGTCTTCACACCCTCCCCTCTTTCTCACGCCCTCTGGTCGAGTCGAGACTTGTACCAAACTGTTAGGGATTCCTGAGAGAAATGCAGTTCATACCGTTTGTTGTTGGTTTGTACTTTGAAATTCTATTGACAATTCTGAAATATATTTACTTGGATAGTTGTTTCTGAGAATGCTTGCTTTTCGTTCTATTGTCCTCATCCTGTCTCCACCATGATTGGAAAGTGTTTTGTCCAGGACGAGCGTAATCAACGAAGAATTTCGTTATTTCTTCTCAGGTTACGCTACACCTGATTCTTTCCCTATTTACAGTTTTTGCTATTTTCTCTACGTATCCATTGAATTGCCTTTTAACTAGACCTTTTGGCTGCTTGCCCTTTATCCTCCCTAAGAATTTTTGGATTCCTACCCTTTTATTCTATATCCTCTGACTTTCACTTCAACCTTCTTCTTACTGTCATTATTTCAAATTTCGTGCTCTTTAATTGCTAGTTAAATCAGTATTGGATCATTATTGAACTTTATTCACCATCAGGTAATTTGCAAATGTTACATAGGCATGTTAACGATGGTCTTCAATTTTCCATTTTTCTGCTGTTATCAGCATTCTACCTAGGAAATCTTCCTTTACTATATCTGTCAAATTTTCTATTACCCTTATTTTAAGCCGTACTATCACTTTTTTACAATCGTTGAGGGACGTGCGAGATATATGGAACAAGTGATGAAGGATGTGAAAGAGTAGAAATACGTAAATATGAAGAGATTAGCCGATAGAAGGACTCAGTGGAGAGCTACGTTAAACCAATCTGAGGATTGATGACCAATGTTGATGATCACTTTTTTATCTGACACTTCTCAGCTATCCATTTGTCTACTCTAATTTAGATTTCAACTTAACTTTTTATTTATGACCATGCTATTTTTGCATTTGAAGGCACAAGTTTAAAAGTACGTTCAGTCCTGCTATACTTTATCGAGAGGGGAAATTAATGCTTATGATTTTTTAAATGCTGAATGCGATTTATCGAAATTAGGATAATTTCGGATATTTATTTTAAACCAGTTGAGGTTTGATAAGGATTTTCCTCAGTATAGTTTACAGAGGTTATTTCACCTCGCACCATCAATATTGACACTTTTCTTGAATGTTGCACTTGTTCTACCATTGTAATTAATCCTAATTTCTCTGTGGTTTTGTCTATGGAGAAAAATTATATTGAGAGATTGGATCTTTAATAAACGAGCATCGAATTATTATTGGTCACATTCTTAATGCATCAATTTATATTAATTTATTTAAGAATCAAATTTCGACAAGTGGTAAAACTGATTTTGATTTTTGTATTTTCCGACCCATTTCTCTCCTAGCTGGTCATGCTGACATTTGATGACGCGATAGAGGTAACTAATTACGACGATTTTTATTCGAAAACCTTCGTCAACCGTCGGAATCCCAACAATTGCAATGTTTCAGCCACTTTCTTCACCACTCATGACTACAGCGATTACATGAGGACCTACGAACTGTACCGTATGGGACATGAGATTTCTCTACACAGTATCACGTAAGTACCATTGCGTTCAATGCACTTTTATAACTATGGCAGGCTATTAATTTTTACCTTGTAATCATTTTAGGTACTTATTGCGTATTCATTCTATTTGTTGCTCAAAATGAATATGATATTGATGCAAAATGTGCTGATAAATATTGAATACACTTCAATCGATCACTGATGTCATGTTTGTCTTAGGATGCAGTTTGGGTTAGACGATGCGATATAATCTCAGCAATTGGATCACTTTATATACAATTATTATTCTATTGAGATTAATCTAGGTCACTCATGTAAAAATTGGTACAATTATTTAAGCCCCGAAGTGTACTCTATCACCAAATTTAAAGTTGAGGTATTTGCATTCTTTTATATGCTCACACACTATAGCGAGTACTGTCGTTGAAGGAATTCAATTTAAGTTATTTTTGCGATAAAATTAGCAGCCACACGATCTCTTCGAAGCTTTTCGACTTTGAATTTTCTTCAATTATTTTCAAATTTTGTAAGCACCGATTACGTAATAGGCCATTTACTTTAGAGACAAAATCAAAATTAACGAATCAGCGGAGTCTCTATTTTGAAATATTGCTCAGTGAATCCGTTAGAATGGAAATTGGAGCAATGAAGATTCTTCGAAACACTTTGTTGCTTATCAAATCACTTCCTCAAAAATGAGTCGACTAGAGTGGATATCCTTCCCACATATTGTATCCTAGGTTGCGGATATTTTGGAGTTTAGCTTTCGGTTCCATACGCCCTCGGGATAAGCGTACAGTGCCTAATGATCATTGCATACACGCCAAAGGCTCAGACTCGAATCTCAGCCCCATTTCAAATGGCCCGGGATAGAATCCCTGCTAAGGCTAAGGCTGATATTGTCATTCATATACCGGTCGTCTTGTGAGTTCCGTGAGGATAGCACTAATAGTGTAGTGCTTCGTTCGTTGAATGGGACATTAACCCATAGACCTTTTGGCATATTTCGTTAACAGTATGCCTATGCCAACGCAAGGTTTCGCTCCACCTTTGCTCCGTCCCCCAATATATCCAATCGCCTACCTTACTTAAATAGCGCAAATGGCCTTTGCTGTCGGTCGCCTCTCCAGAAAAACTACAGTTACTCGGTTAACTGGAACTGGAACATTCCGGAGTAGGTCAAAGTCACCGTCACTACCTCTGTCTGTCCGAGTACCGTTCGGGTGTCATTAATTGGAATCCGACCTGGTGAACCTAATCCTAAATGCGTCCAAATTGCTCCTCTTGACCAAGTAATTTCCAATTGTTGGAGTTCTAAGCAATGAGGAGATCCAGTTGGTGTGGCAGCTATAGTACGCTTCCCATCCTGTTGGTTTGGGTTTATATTCCGGCGGCAGCGGAGATTTTTCAGCATAATCATGGTCCTTGCTCAAGTGGTTAATAGACATTTCGACTGCAACACTCCGATCCCGTCGGATGAGATGTTGAACGTTTGGACTTCAAGGCTCCTTTCGGTAAGAGTAGGCTGGTACCGACGTCGGGTTGAACTCCCCCCTTCCTCCGTCTCCTGACAAATTCCTACCTCTTCTCCACTGCGTACCTACCTTAAAAGATCCAAATGACTTTATTTGTTAGTCGCCTTCTCGATACGATTATGAACAATTCAGCAATCAGAGCACTCAAGAGACCTTACATTTCGAAGCTACACATGAAAATTATGGATAATACAAGCCTAATTTTAACGTTGCTATTAGTCCTCCTTCTGAAAGGCAGTGCTTGTTCTCCATAGCCTATGTATTTTTGCTCAAAAAGGGGTTCGATTTCATTAAACCCTCTAATAAGGGTTTCATGACATTCCTTTACAATTATTTTTATTCGCCCGGTTTTTTAGTGACTATTATTGATTTGACCGAGCTCTCATCTCGATTCTTCTGCTTGCTAGCCTCTTGAAACTCGCATAATTCTTCTCTTTCACAATATGATCCATATATCTCATTCTAAACCCTCCTCAGCCAAACTTCCCATTCACTTTTACCTCGACTGCTGCCTCTATTATGCTCTAGATAAACCGGTTAGGTTGCCCCATCCTCTTTACCAAGTTTTCATCAGACCTCTCTTTTTTCCCACCCTACTGATTTATCATTTGGTTCATCTATTTTATCTTCAACGCAATGATAATGAGGTTTTAAAATGTTTTAATACTTCATGATTGTAATCTGGTAATTATTTCATAGGCACCAGCCCGGCACAGATTACTGGGCCACGGCGTCAGTGGAACAACTAGAGAAGGAATACGTTGGCCAGGAGGTAATCCTCAATAAGTTTGGGCTCATCCCCATGGATGCGATGAAGGGCATAAGGGCGCCGTACTTGCAGAATGCTGGGGACAACACTTTCGAGATGTTGGCGAAGAACAACCTCAAATGGGACTGCTCATGGCCCACCGGCCAGAATGAGATGGGACAAATCCCGTGGCCGTATACCTTGGACTTCAAGTCTCCTCAGGTGAAAAATAATTCTAAATATCGTGAATTTATAGAGGTTTCTCATCGTTTGCGCAGGGTGTAGGAATTTCTAGGATTTACTGCTTCATTTTCTGCCGTGGTGCTAGAAGTAGAAGTCTGGTCGCGATGTTGACCCTTCGATACCTTCTGTCCGTGTCCAGCTTGATATTTTCGAAGCAATAGCATTTTAAGTACTAAAAAAGTTGTACTCATGCCTCGATTGTCTCTTTTAGGCCGATCTAAGAATATCACTTCTCTCTTCTATGAACGTTTAATTGCTATTAACTCGTGATGGGTGGACTAATGATTCTATTAATAAAATGAAGCTTTCATACAGTACATTTCATACATAATGCAGCTTTATATCCTCAAGGTTATTTTAGGATTGAAAAAGTTATTAAAATTTCAATTACCTATTTGCAGTAGGAAATTCACTACGTAGGCGCCATTTTAAAATCATCGATCAGTGGCTAAAATTGTGCTGCTTGGTTTGACGTTCGTTCAGTTTCATGTTCTTCTCCAAATTGAAACGCAAAAAATCAAAGCAGAATTTCCATAGAGAAAAAAAACATTCACCTTGACCGGGTACCAGATTCGTGTCCCCGTCAAGGCGATTAAATTTTTCACCATGAAAATTCTGTTATTACGCGAGTTTCTACGTTATGGTTTTTTTTGCGGATAGTTTGAAATATATGAATTAGCAGAAAATCTTAACGAAGCATCTAACTCATTGCCTCAATTTTAGAAGATTTATAACTAATTTCTTCAACTATATATTCTTATTTGAAAATAAGAAAAAATATTTTTAGAGTAAATGCGATCACAAATGCAAAAAGTACACGAAAGGTCATAGCTCTAAATCAGAATATCCCCCTAAAATAAGTTCCGGAAGCATCAAGCCGCCTCTCCTAGCTACTGACTATTAAGGATTAAGTGATCCTGCGGATGATTATAACGTTTATTAACCGTGTGAAATACTATGTATGGAGATCTAAGAAAGAGGAAGAATGCATTAAAATTATATGATATGCAAAATGAATTTCGCATGTTATTACAATTGAAAAAAAACGAAATTGCAGTCTTTGTTAAAGTATATAAGCATAAAGTTTTTATTGCTCTCATATAATACACAGGGTAAATAGAAAATGAGACCAATATAGCTTTAAAGTATAATGAATCTTTAAATAATAGCCTCGAGAGGTAACCTCGAATGAGAACGTGTTAAGGTTACCATCGAATAAATTTACGCTTACATTGGAGCATAGCAATCAGGAAAGTTACAAAATACAAATTTGTTTAAGATTAATTGTCATTTGTTTCGGATATATTTTTAGATTTCAAGTAATATCATAGCCCTGCGTGTAAGCCTCCTGTTTACTCATCAATTTTTCCAGGATTGCCCGATTCCTCCCTGCCCAGTGTCAACATTCCCAGGGGTTTGGGTGGTCCCCATGGTCGACTGGATGGACGATGAGGGTGTACACTGCTCGATGGTCGACGCCTGCACATAGTGAGTGGGCTCCGCAGTATTTTAATGGTCAAGCAAGCAAGCGAACGCATTCACAATCATCCACATAGTCATTTCGTATGTATCCTCGAGAATTTACAAAATGTGCCGATATCTCACGGGTCGTTGGATGGCAGGAAACTGCTGTCGCCAGCATCCAACCAACGACGGTAAACAGTTTTCAAAGAGAACATTGTCATAAGGCGATAGAGATCAAGGACTAATAGACATGATATACCCCTGACAAGGAAGAAATTAATTTTTCTGTGAAATAAAGTCTAAATTTATTAAAAGTTTCTGCTTAATAATAATCAATGACTTGTTTAAAGTTAAATGGCATTTATTTTTAATATCAGCATTATTATTTTTTATCATGTCTTGGTTCTCCTCAACCAAACTTTGAAACTCACATTGCTGCCGAGTTCTGAAAATATTCAAATCCTCTTTCAACTCACAGTATTATGCCTGTTTTGTTTAAGCGTTATTTTATTGTTTATTTTGGCCACCATTGCACACTAGTTTATATGCTTACGAAATATTTAATCGTGTTCCTCTTTTTTATGACTGCTACTATGTCTCTTTCAGTCAAAATTAACAGTACCATATAATTTCCAAATCTGATCGTATAAACAGATCCTATTTTCCTATTTATTATTCACCCAAATTATATTGAAAGTCTTGACGTTGAATTCTTGATCAGATCATAAATGTTATGATCGCAAAATACATATTTCTGTTATATTAATGCACCAATAACCTTCTCACAGTTTCTATTCCACCATTTCAAAATATCAAACTTTCAATGCCTAAATTTGACGCTTTGTAGTGGAATAAAGAACTTATGTTGCTGTATTGAAGATGGTTAGTTGCTGGGTGTATAATCGAAACCCACCGAACGAGATCTTTCAACAGTTTTTGAAGTTTTGAATCCATAATTTACTTTTTTAACATTTTTTTTCCTGGAAACATGGATGTTCTAAGTGCTATGCGTGTTCGTATTCTTACCGTTTAAGAAAGAGATTATAGCTAGACATAGTTCCTCCCAAAAATTAAATTATTATTTAATATTTAAATACAAAATGAAACACTTTCCTTCGGAGCCACTGGTCCGTCTGGTCTCACACCACTCCCATTCTTCAAGGTCGCGGATCTTGGCGAGCGGAAGGTGACACCAGCCCTTAAAAATATCTCTTGCTTTTCGCAGCATCACCGACGAGGACAAGCTCGTTGAGTTCATGAAGACCAACTTCCACCGCCACTACGATGGAAACAGAGCGCCTTTCCCATTCTTCCTCCATGCTGCTTGGTTCTCTGCTATGCCCATGAGATTCAACGCGTACAATAAGTAAGCCACTTTCTTCGACGTTTCTTTGAAGTCCATCTCACGAGTTCCATCCTTGACGGAACGTAGCCAGTCGTTCAAAATATCCTCCTAAAAATTGCCTTTGGTATCTAGAATCCTCAATAGTGATGCGGTCTGTGTTGTTTTGGCTAGTCAAACTCTATGATTCGATTCCCGTTCAGAACAACATTTTCCCTTTGACAATTTTCAGCGCACTCAACTTGCATTCAGAGCGGCAGAGAAATTATTTCACAACTGCCTTAGGTATGCGTCACTAGTTGAAGGCTTCAATTATGAAAGTTTAAGAGGCGCAATCAAATGAAAATAATTCTTAGCAATGGTTTTCATGCGGCGTGGTGGCACATAGGGTAGATAGTTTGGCTAAACGATGATCCCAGGTTCAATTTCGGGAGGGACATCTGCACTCATCAATTTGAAATCCAAGGCTTGTAACTTTCTGGGTGCCAAATATTCGTGGGAAAATAATGTGAAGGAACTGTCTTCCTATCCTAATGAGTGAGTTAATTTCACACATCGTAAGTACCATAGTTGGGATTAACGATTAAAATTAATCGTTAAAAATGTAGTTAACTATTTAATTTTATCGTTACTTTTTAGAAGAGTTAACTTTTAACTTTTAATCGTTAAAATTATATATTAAATGACACAAAAATAACTTCAGTTAATTTTTTCGTTGCTTATTGGCAAATTTCGAGCTGTTCGAATTTTTGTCGCAGAGCTTGCCCAACAGACAAATGGGAAAATAAAACGGTATCCAAGAATACAAGGGTAGTTGTATACGAATGCAACGAATAGGCCGAGATGAATATATCCAAACAAAAGTGGGGTGGAGGGGAGTGACCGCCAAAGTTTAGGAACGCACCCTCAGACTAGAAAATACGAAACCACGCGAAGACAATGTCCTGGAGAGCTCGCATGCCTTACTCGGCGACATCATATCGTCAGCATTACATAGTTGAAGCCGAGAAAGAAGGGTTGACTAAAATCCTAAGACAGATAGCGAGAAGGAGGGGTTCATTCAAACTAACGTATCTGTCACAATGCGCCAATCTACGTATGCCTTACTCGGCGATATCGCGTTGTCAATACATCAGCCCCCAGTGAATCGCGAAAGAGGGTGCGCAGACACACCCCCAGCATCTACTGTAACTCTATGTAACTAAGGCGTTTCCACTGCAATTTTACAATTGTGAAGGGATACTTCACATCGCAATGTGGGGATCGATATCAAAAACTAACCTTAGAGTACTTTCTACCACTCAGAACAATGTTTTGCGGCAAATTACAGACGCACGCATGGGAAAATAAAACGGTAAAATAAAAACCATGGGTCGTCAGAAAGTCTTACATTCACGACAACTTAAAAATCGCGGAATTGGAGCTCCACCTCAGAAAAATTGCCGAATCCTTTCAGCAGACAATAGGAAACCTAAGAGTCATTCCATTTTAAATCGACAAATTTTTCAGAAATACCGAGCTTCACCATCTCAGATTTCAACAAAAATTGGTGCATAGATACTGTCAACCTTCCGGAGCTATAAGCCGTTCCCTGTTTCCGCAGAAAAAAATTCGCCCCTGGATATAGGCAGTCGTGCATAGCGTGACCGCCTGAAAAACGTCTTTTTACGCTGTTTTTCTACATGCTACAGCAGACTGGTTTTACGTGATGCACACATTCAAAAGGTGCCTATAGAAAGCTTATGAAGTGTTCTCGATAATAAAGTGCTTTTAAATGGCCTTTTTGTAAGAAGAAGTGCATTTAAGTCGCTGTAAATGTAACTGCGAAAACTCAATTTTTTCACAAGTTTAGTCTAAAATTAAAAAAGAAATAATGAAAACAACGGGCCTGTTTCTCTCACATAAACACTTATACGTGTCTACTGTGTGAATATATTAACAAGTTTAAAATATGAGCATTGATCACTCAGAAAAAATCATTTGAATTTGAGACATTTCGAAAAAAATGTTTTTTTGAGGCCAAAAAAGTCCATGTGGGACAGGGAGTAAAAATTATAAAAGCATTGCATTAAAAAGTACTAATGTTGTTCTTTAAGGTACTGAAAGAATTTTTCTGTGTTTTTTAGCGGTTACGGAGATATGGTTCGTGAAAAACAGCGCTCAATTTCCACTGGCAGTGGGCTTAAAGACACACGCATTCCAATAATACTATTTTATATAATTTTATTAGTAAATGAAGGTTAAAATAGTATTGTTGGAATGCGTGTGTCTTTAGTCCACTGCCAGTGGAAATTGAGCGCTGTTTTTCACGAACCATATCTCCGTAACCGCTAAAAAACACAGAAAAATTCTTTCAGTACCTTAAAGAACAACATTAGTACTTTTTAATGCAATGCTTTTATAATTTTTACTCCCTGTCCCACATGGACTTTTTTGGCCTCAAAAAAACATTTTTTTCGAAATGTCTCAAATTCAAATGATTTTTTCTGAGTGATCAATGCTCATATTTTAAACTTGTTAATATATTCACACAGTAGACACGTATAAGTGTTTATGTGAGAGAAACAGGCCCGTTGTTTTCATTATTTCTTTTTTAATTTTAGACTAAACTTGTGAAAAAATTGAGTTTTCGCAGTTACATTTACAGCGACTTAAATGCACTTCTTCTTACAAAAAGGCCATTTAAAAGCACTTTATTATCGAGAACACTTCATAAGCTTTCTATAGGCACCTTTTGAATGTGTGCATCACGTAAAACCAGTCTGCTGTAGCATGTAGAAAACAGCGTAAAAAGACGTTTTTCAGGCGGTCACGCTATGCACGACTGCCTATAATCCAGGGGCGAATTTTTTTCTGCGGAAACAGGGAACGGCTTATAGCTCCGGAAGGTTGACAGTATCTATGCACCAATTTTTGTTGAAATCTGAGATGGTGAAGCTCGGACCATTTGTCGATTTAACATGGAATGACTCCTAACCAACAAGGCTCTGGACACTAAATGGAATTACAAATTACAACGAAAATCCCCATTTCGAATATTGTAAAACAAATGGATACGAATAGAAGAAACCACAATGACAATTTTCAGTGTTTGCTTTGTTTGTTAAAACAAAATACCATCAAGTCCTCTATCACCACAGCTTTCAAATTGACAAAGTAACTGTTAACGTAAAAATTACTCTTTTTTAACTTTAACTTTAATCAGTTAATCAGAAAAGTAACTTTTAAATCTAACTAGTTACTTTTTACAGAGATTAACTTTGACTTTAATCAGTTAATTTTTTTGGTAACTGTCCCAACTATGATTTCATACTGCTACAATCAATGAATCAATTTAGCGAGAAAAACAAATACACAGAGCTTAGGGAGTACAAGCCAAATGGGAAAGGTTGAGCCAGTACTTAGTATTATAAGTGGTTCTAATAAGTGTTGAATCCAACTTCCTCTCTAATATTTCCCAATTGAACTGATAGCAGTTATGTTTACCTTGTTGCAAAAAATATGACAATGACAACGCCATACATATTTCGAAACGGTCCATTCCATCAATAATGTTCGCGGTCAATGCAAGCGAATTCATTTACATGCATGCGTGCATTTCTTTCCATTGAATTACTTCTCTGATTTGATGAAATAAAGAAAACTGATTTAGTTAGCCTAGATTACCTTATTTATTAATAAAATGATAACCCATAGATTTATAAGTGGATTGTAATGCAATGAATAATTGGTCAGAAAGTCAATGTTGACTTTTTGGATGCTTAACCTATTATTTTACTGGAAGCATCATTGTCCCCACGAGAGGTATAGTCCAGTTGTTGAATTTATTAGACTCTCGTGTCTAATCACGAGGAAATATGTAGCATTCGTCGTAGTGGTATTTCGACAGGCTATCCCACGCTTTTTTAATAACCAATCCTGGTTTCAGTGATCATGAACTAATGAGAATCACAATTTAGAACAGCACAGGAGTCGTGTGCGTCAAGGAGAATTGGAACTCGTGTCTTGAGAATGGCGTGTGGCTATCAAACCCAACTCGGTTATAGAAAAAAAATGTGTGGATAACTACGCTGAATTTACATCATGGTGGATGCAGTTTCATTGACTGAGTTCTCATTTATTGTAGGTTCTTGGATTATTTGGAGACCCTCCAGGACGTGTACATGGTTACAGTTTCCCAGGCGCTGGAGTGGATCCAAAATCCCACCCCAATATCACAAATGGGCGACTTCTGGAAGTGCTGGGAAGTGCCGGAAGATGCTTGCAAGCCGGAGAACTGCTTGTTGACCAGGGAGGACGTCGGCGAGGAGCGCTATATGGAAACATGTTCTCCCTGTCCCGCCAAGTACCCGTGGTTGGATAACCCGAGCGGCGATGCCCAGCGGTGAATTACAAGGGGCAGACTGAGAGAAGAAGTGGATCGCCCTCGTGAGCGAATGATCTGAACTGGATTTGTTCGTCCTGTTCCGATAAAGTGCTGGACTACTTATCATTTTTACCGAACGAATAAAAATATTTTTTCCCAAATTTAAATCTCGTCGTCACTTTTCAAACATTGCTGAACCTGAACAATGGATGTTGCCCTTCATTCTTCTCACTCCAATTTTCTTATTTCCTTCTCACGTCCATCTTTGTGAGGCCCGAATATTTGTTCCCTGACCAAAGCTATTTGCTAGATTTTTCTCTCCTTTGGAACGATTCATTCGGCTTCCCAATCTTAAACTCTAATGTTTCACGCAAACTGATAAAAGTGTTTCGCACTGTTGGACGATATTCAACAAAACATTACTTTCATTTTTTAAATGAAGTTTGAATTTAGCTGGCGTTTCAACCCATCAAGTCGTCTTCAGGATTAGACCACACAGCTTACTCTATTCGTTGAAAGACGTAGTACCATATAAACATTCTGTAGAATTGTGAGAGTGTCGTTTGACTGAATATGTGCTAATTCAAGTGCATATATCTTGAATATGTTCATTTTATCTTGCACGAAGGTGGACGCGATACAAAGAAAAATGTTTTTAAAGGAAAGAATTTTCACATCAATAGAGCAAGCTAGGAAATATTGTGATAAAGAACACGGCGTTAAATGAAATTAGACTCTGGAGAGAGATGTTGGGAATGACTTTGAGTCATTTGGGAAGTAGGTACGATAATGAATGGAAAAAGTGAGACGGATGGCGAGGATGAATTCTAAGGTGGGGGTCTAAAGAGATCTTGGAAGAAGGAGGTATTGGAATGCTGAAGGCCGTGATCGAAAGAAAATGCTTAGTAGGAATAGAATGAGCATTGCAGGTGAGATGAAAGGAGACTAAATACATGCTTGTTTGGAGTTTGAAATAATAGTGCTGAAAAAATGGTTAAGGAAATGCAAACCATCATCATCAACTTATAATCCTAAGATTGGTTTGACGTAGCTCTCCTCTGCATACTTTATCAACTAACCTCTTCTTTTTCACATTATTGTTCTCTTTCATATCCTTCCCTATTTTCTCTATATAAATCATGAGTGCCATTGCCATTCTTCCCGTTCACTTTTCCCTCGACGATTGTCTTCATCAGGCATCATCGTGTCTCAAGGCATGACGAATTAAGTTGTCCCGTCTTCTTTATGGAAATTTCAAATGACTTCTCTTTTCTCCCAGTATTCTCAGGATTTCTTCGTTTGTCACTGGGTCGATCTATTTCATCTTCATCTGTCTTCGGTAAAACCACATAAAAACATTTCCTTTAAATATACCTTCGCCGGCCGAGAAAACAGAAAACTCAAGAATTTCACTACAGAGGATATTCCATTTTTAAAATAAAAAAATGGTGGATATAGTGAGGCTCTCAGCATCGTGTTAGTAGTAAATAACAGTAGTAGAATAATAAAAAGTTTTTTATAAAAATGCTTATCTTCAGGTTACCAAATTAAAAATATCTTCTTTACTATTGCTCCTCTACTATATGGAAATAACTACATTTTTAATCTGCCCGTTTAGCTCTCAATTTATTATGATATAGCCAAGAAAGCATATTGTGAGCGAGGTCTGTAAAAGTGTTTGCAACAGTAGGTATTGTTGGCAAAACATAATGGCTAAAAGTTGACAAAAAGATGTAGGTACCTAACTATTTGCGTTTTCTCATCCTCCTATATGTTACACATATTCATTCTATACGTTCTTATTTGTTGTTTAAACTGACCTTGCGGGTGTCCCATATTCAAATCTGCCCTCAGATTAAAGCTATCTTTTGAAATTACTTAATGAGAGGTACTACTTAAGAAAGACACGTAAGGAATAAGACATAAGAGGAATTATATAACACGCTGAGCTTAAATATTTGCTCGCGAAATAAAATGCAGAACTTCTGCGGAACTAATTAAAAATTCAGAAGAGAATACATTAACTTATCTTTACAAAACCATCTGCGACATGTACTCAACAGGAGAAATTCTAAAGGACTTCGAGAAAAACATCATCATTCCTATTCCCAAAAAGAAGAGAGCTGAGAAATGCGAAAATTTTAGGACTATAAGCCTGACGACACATGCATCGAAGATACTGACAAGGATCATCTACAGAAGAATAGAACGAAAAGCAGAGGAGTTCCTGGATGAAGATCAATTCGGATTCAGGAAAAGTAAAGGTACAAGAGAAGCAATATTGGCCCTTAGGCTGCTTATAGAGAAGAGATTGGAGAAGAACAAACCGACCTTCATTGCATTTGTGGATCTAGAGAAGGCTTTTGACAACGTGAATTGGAATTTAATGCTTGATATTCTGAAAGGAATTGGAGTTTCCTACAATGATCGAAGAATTATCCACAGTTTGTATAAAAACCAAGTAGCTGTGATTAAATCTGGACCCAGCTGTGAAGAAGAAAGAATAAGGAAAGGAGTGAGACAAGGCTGTGCACTGTCTCCCGTAATTTTTAATGTTTACATTGAGAGAGCCATCAATGAAGTCAAGGAGAAGTGTTCTGGAGTGAACATCCACGGAGAAACAATCAGCATGCTACGATTCGCTGATGACATAGCTCTCATAGCAGAGGCAGAGAATGAGCTGAATAAAATGCTAACAACCATGGAAAAGACAATGGCTAGACATAAGCTGAAGATCAATAAGAAGAAAACTAAGATATTGGTGTGCAGCAAAAGAGAAGAGGCCAAAACCAACGTTAAACTAGGAAAACAGAAACTGGAAGAGGTGAAAGAGTTCTGTTACCTGGGAAGCAAAGTAACCAACGATGGACAAAGCAAGAAAGAAATAGTGAGTAGAATAGCCCAGGCAAAGAAGGCATTCTATCAAAAGAAGAATCTACTTACAGCTGGAAATACAAGCATAGAAGTAAGGAAGCAATTCATCAAAACGTATATCTGGAGCATGTTCCTTTACGGCAGTGAGGCATGGACGATAACAGCAGCGGAGAAGAAAAGGGTGGAAGCATTCGAAATATGGTGCTATCGAAGAATGATGAAGATAAAATGGATCGACCGAGTGACAAATGAAGAAGTCCTAAGAAGATTGGGAGAAAAGAGAAGTCTGCTGAAAACTATAGAAAGAAGACGGGACAACCTAATCGGCCATATCTTAAGACATGATGGCCTGATGAAGACAATCGTCGAGGGAAGAGTGAACGGGAAGATTGGAAGAGGCAGGCCTCGTATGAGTTACATGGAGCAGGTCGTAAAGGACGTGAAAGAGAGGAACTACGTTGGTATGAAGAGGTTGGCCGATAGAAGAATCGAGTGGAGGGCTGCGTCAAACCAATCCTAGGATTGTTGACCCTTGATGATGATGATGAAATAAAATGCGACGCTTGCCGATATTTCCTAATTACGCCACTTATATACCTACTCCGGAAATTATTGAAAGTAAAAAGTCCAAGAAAAGTTGATATTCCATCGATGAAAAACAAAATAGCTGACCAGGAAAGCGACCCAATTTTTCAGGTGGATTTTAATGACATGGCTCTCTCCTTTCTTAGGATAAAAATATAGGTACTCTTCTTCTTCGTAATATTATTCAGAATTATATTTGAATATCCTTCAAACTTCTGGGATTATATTGCACTGTTAAAGCGATACTTCTTTCTAAAACAAATATAAACGTTAAGACATGCAATTCCCTGAGTTTTGGATTGCCAGTTCTATGCATTCTTGCCGACATTGCTTCCGCGGCTTGGAATAATAACGTTTTCTGCTCTTATCATGTGGAATGATCATTTTTATTATTTAAGTTGTAACTTTTTAAGCGTAAAAGAGAGTTCAGCTCCCACAGAATAGTTTTATGAGAATGGACGAGGCTGCCCGCTACATCCAGTCCAGCACTGAGGAATGGAAACAGCTTAGCAATATTTTATTAAATATGCAAGTCATTTGATGCTTTATTTTTCGTGGAATAATTGCCGGGTTATTTGATGCAGTCTAGTATTAAAAAGAAAGGCTTAAATTAGAGGCAGAGAACTAATCTATTGAAAACTGAACGTTATGAGACACAATAATTTAGGAATTTTCCCTGTAATAGGCGATACTGTAAGACAACAATATTTAGTACAATGGCAAGGAAAAAATCGCCTTTCGAGGCAATGACATTTTGATGGTAGGAGTTAACCACACGATTAGGAATATTGTGCAAAGTAGAAAGTCATGTAGAAGGAATCCAGATCAATACCATGCTTTAATGCAGAGGATTAACGGCCGAAGATGAAAATATCATTCTTTATCCTAATAATCATGACTAACTTGTGGAGGCTTAAGTTTTTCGTTGTCAGCACCATTTAAGCCGTTTCCTTTTTATCGATTAAGAAATAGTTAAGCGTGCATGGATGGAGTATTGGACCACATAGTCGAGGGAAAAAATGAAAAATTTCTTCGTTATGACTTGAAAATATTTTAGTGGAAATTAACATTTAACTATTTATACATATGTACATCATTCATACAATTATAATTCAACATATAAAAAAATATATTCAATATAACTCAATAATAAAATTATATTTATCATTGCCTAAATTATTCAGCTTTTGGCCGTGGTCCTATCTCGATTTTACGCCAGATGGATTGCCCAGCCACGGGTACACTTCGGGACACGATACGCACGAAGTCATGTAGCGGGTCTCTCCATTATCCTGCCTGATGAGCTCACAATTTCTCGGCCGGGCACAGTTTTCCTCGGGGATACTCCAGCACTTCCAGAGATCGCCGAGTTTCGATGTGGGCGTAGGATTCTTCACCCACTCCAACATTTGAGAAATGGAAACGATGTAAACATCTGGAAGGGTTTCCAAATAGTCCAAGAACCTGGAATATGGAATGTTATGCATCAAAGATGGAAAACGTGTAACGGTAGCCATTTGTGGTACGGGCCGAGTACTTGATATGCATTTGTTTATGTGACATTTAAAGGTGATTCATGAGTTTCACTTACTGTTTATAGACGTCAAACCTCATGGGCATGGCAGCGAACCAGGCAGAATGGATGAAGAACGGGAAGGGAGCGCGATTACTGTCATAATGCCGATGGAAGTTATCTTTTATGAAACTCAGCAACTCCGCCGGTTCCGTTATTCTGAAGGCCAAGATTTAAGACCAAATCAGTAAAACTGATCACGGTAACTTCTCAGCATCCAAACATTTATAAAATTTTCGGTTATATTGACTAACTTCGAAGTAAGGGTGCTCTGAATAGTGTCGTGTAGTGATTTACTCACAAGGGGCAAGTATCAACCATAGAGCAAGGAATTCCGTCATCATTCGACCAGTCAACCATTGGAACCACCCACTTTCCAGGGAATTTGGATTCCGGACAGGGTGGAATCGGACATTCCTGTGAAGTGGAGGATGCATTAATGTGCGTAAAGATTTTAATACATATTAAATAGAAATCTGGTTGACATAATGACAGAAACGAAAGACAAGAAAGGGGTACATGGAAGCAACATCTTTCTTGTATTTCTTACGAACATTATCGAGAGGCATAATGCACAGCTTGGAAGTACTTGACCATGAAGAATATTTCACCAACACTTAGGATAACAACCCCTTTCAATGTTTGCAACTGGCACTACCAGACTTCAAGAGTGTTGAGGAAAGGAGTGACTGATTATTCTTTGTTTTTCATTTCTAATATTATATCAAGGTTCCTTGTTAGGGACTCAGTCACAGTAAAGTGCCATAACATTCGATTGCCGGTCTCGAGTATTATAGATAGGGATTGTAAACATCATAAATCCTATGTCATCAAAAATAGAATGTAATCTCTTCCTTTCCTCAATTAATATTGATTAAAGTTCGCAAAATTTCAAGATTTGTGTCATCCACAGCAGAATGCGAAAGATGAAATTTTTGTGTGATTTCATTCAATCTGGAATTAGATGTTTGTTTAGCCTACCTGCTGCGATGCGTAATCCAGAGTGTACGGCCACATTGGTGGGTCAGAGAATTGACTCGTTGGCCATGAGCAGTCCCAGTTGAGATTATTTTCCGTAATCATTTTGTAATTGTTATCTCCTGCCATTTGCAAGAATGGAGTGCGAGTTCCCTTCATCGCCTCCTCCGGGATCAGGGCAAATTTCTTGAGTATTTCCCTTTGCCCGATGAATTCCTTCGTCAACGTCTCCACTGAAGCATCTTTCCAATATTCAGTCCCAGGTTGATGCCTTTGGGAAAATAATCAGTATAGGTTTCAGAGAAATGTTTAGCACAAAGTGAAAAGATTAGCAAGTAGGGTTAGATCTAATCTAATGGTTCTGCCTTTCATGTACTTCGAATTTTAGGTGTCATGTTACGTGATTTAAAATTTGGCAAAACTTTCTCCCAGATCGCGAAGTTAAATGATTCTTAATTTTCTCGCAGGCTTATGCAGAAAGGTTTACGCCGAAAAACGCCATTACTTTTTGTTGAATCTATACTTTTTCATATAGAAATGAATGCATGCAAATTGATATTTTGAAGTAAAATATTTTTATTCATACTCTCTAATTTAATATTACATGATATGAAATAACATTTATTTATGTTGTTTTCCCTATATTTAAGTTTAGGAAAAGAATAGGTTTGATGTAAAACAATCACGGACTATACTTACGTTATACTGTGCAGTGCAATTTCATGGCCTTGCCGATAGAGCAGATTTGTTACTCCGTAATCGTTGTACTCATGAGTGGTGAAGAAAGTTGTGGAGATGTTGCACTTGTTAGGGTTCGTGCGGTTGAACAGTATGTTTCTGTAGTAATCTTTGTAGAACAATTTCGTTATTGCGTCATCGTACGTCAGCAGGACCATCTAAAACAAGCCAGTGGTCGAAAAGCGATTAGTATGACGTGTCAGATGTGTCTGTACTTATCTAACTGTCAGTTCAGATCTTAATTTATTTTTTCAAAAGTGGATCGTATCAGATGTGAGTTACTCAGAGCTGAAGGTCTAATAACAATTTGACGAAATATCTCCATATACCCTTACTGGCTCATCCTTCTGTGTAAAATTACTGGCGCTACTTTCGTTTCCGTCCTTGTTGTCCTAGGCATCTACAAATAAGACTGATTGTATTGGATTGCTAAGTATATATGTAGCTCTGAACAACAGGAATATATCTATGATGTTATATTTGTCGGGTTAGGCTTTCATGGACCATGTATACTCTCTTCCAAATCGCTTAAACGTTTCTTTCCTTGTGGTATTCCTCTCTTCGGTACATTTTACATACACGGCAGACGTCCTACAGTCCTTCATTTCACCTGTAACACCAATCGTTGTTGTATCCCAATTCCTCTACTACCCAAGGCCTTCTGTTAAGGTCTTGAGAATTCCGTCGAATTTTATCAAATTTCATGCTCTGCCTATTCCTTGTTCCTCCAGAAATTTTCCTTTCTCCTTGACCATGCTATTTACTACTAGTAGTGATGAAATAGGCTTTAGAAAATACTAAGTAAGTTTCAAAAATTTTTACTTGTAAGGGGCTCGCGGTGAACCTCCGATTACCTTGAAAATGATGTATCGATCAAAATCTAGGATGGTGAGTTAAATCTTATCGAGTTCGCTTTTGCACCTTAGCAATGCGGTTTCACTAAGGTGAGGCTAGCAATTGAATGTCTTTAACTATGCATATTACTCTACCAAACCAAACTTCAGTTTCAATTGTATCTAAGAATATAAGTCATTAATATAGATATATATTTTACTCATGGATACTTTTTTAACGATAATAATATTTGCCAAAAGTCTCAAGATTTTCCTTTTATTCACAGTACACAAATATCAACTCCTTTGAAGAAATGTGCAACGACATCTCTCAATGCCATCCATGCTTCTGACTGTACTAGTATTGTACTGCCCACAGTTTTAGAAACTGTGGGCAGTACAACGTTTACTTTTGCACTTTTTTTCAAAGATGCTGCACCACTATATCTCGCCTGATACCATTTAATGGATTATAAAAAGCTAACGTAAAGGTGGCGCAACATTAACTTTTGTTGTTGCTAGTCAATCTTAACCATCCCATGCTAATCTCCGTCTAAAATTGCCCCTATATCCTACTTCAAAACTGCCTGAGGCGAGAAATTTTTCATTTATTAAAATCCAAACCGGAATTTGCCACGGATATGAATGCCTGAAATTTGACCACAGCAATGGCATTCATCAACACTTATCTACGAACGGATTCATGCATTAACATGAGTTAGCTCTTTTACTAACTTTTCCTTTTAACGTTTAACTTTTCCGTTAACTTTTCCTAGAATGAAACTATGCGCTCTCCCTGATGTGTTTCGTGCATCACTTGCTATGTTTAGTAGCTTAATTGTACGTTTATTTTACATACAGATTTGCTTACTTAAATTTAAATATTCAATTACTATTTTCTAAGGCTAATACGTGATTTTTTTGTGTTAAAATTACTACTTTATGCTTACTAATTCATATGAGGGAGCAACAGAAGTTACAGGTATTTTTGTAGTGAGACCAAAGATGACTCTTGACATATGCAAATGAAGTGCTTTAACACCTAATACAACCTGCGGTACGTCCTTGGGCTCGAGATTTCCTGGAATATCTGTACTGGAGCAGCGGCACGCAGGTAATTTGCAGTCGGATTCATCACAACGATCCCTCGGCGACCCAGATGGGAGGGCATGGCAAACCAAAAGCAGCGCCAGCAGCTGCAATAAAAGTACGGCTTTCCTCATTGCTAGGTAGCACTGGTCTATGGCAAGGGCCGCTTGGAAACAGCGAGCTTGATGAACGATTGGCTCCTTATATTGCACCCGATAAGCTATCTCCACACTTTCCTAGAATGTAACTATGTGCTCTCCCTTATGTGTTTCGTGCATCACTTGCTATTGGGGGCAAACCTTTATTCATGTTGAGGAAAGAACAAAGATCAGTTACATTTTTCACTCTACATTTAAAAACCGACCATGGCTTAGACAATCGTGGGTCATTGTTCTTGACAAAAGTGTCCTTGACAATGACGCTCAGTCATGGAAATCTTAATACAATAATTTCGTTCATTCCTCTTCATGAATATAACTAATTTTGATACCATTAATTAAACAGACAAACTTTAAATTTCACGCATATCTTTTCGTAGGTTGTTGAAACAAAATACTATTTCTGATGCTATTAACGCAAGCCAACTTAGTGCAAGATGACGAAATAGCGTTTTGTGTTTGCATATTTATGTTTTAAATATACCTTAGGTAATCATGCTTTTTAATTTGAAGGAGAACGATCAGTACCTCCCTTTTATATGGAAAATTTCATCTGAAGTGTATTTTGTAAAGTATACGAAAGTGATTTTAGACATTTTATTTTGCCGCGGAAAATGCTGCGTGAATCTACGACATTTGGAAATAATGAATCACTTGCAGGCAGATTCATATTTAGAATAATTACTGCTGTCTTGCGTGAATATTTACTCTTTTGGAGAACTGTATCAACCTGAATTAGTAGAAAATGTGTCAGTGGGAAAGCATTCGAACTGCCAGCCTTATTGCGTCCAGTGTATTTCACAACACTTCGAATAAATATTAGGTGCGTTTTAATTAAGTGCTACACGTTATTATCAATTATTTTTGCCAGCGAAGTTCAATAAATTAATCACAAACTAGTTCATTTTAGGCAGCCTTTTTACCGTTGTTACATTGTAAAAGATTCACAAAGTTATTGCATGATCTTAATGAGGTGGTTGCCAGCACAGCAACCGGTTTCATATGAAAAGACAACCAAAGTAATTATTAAAAAAACCTGAGGTCACTGCTCTTCACTGGAGGACGAAGTACCTGTACCAAACTTGTTTATCTTCCATTCTCAAAAGCACTAGAACAGCGTGGAGAACAAATATTATTAGCGAGGAAAATATTTGTTTCATTTATGCCGTAGAGAAAAAATTCATTTTTTTAGTATTTCAAATGTTGCTAAAATATTTGATAGATCACCTCTAGCGTGGAAGAGCGTATTTGGTTATTGCTTGTTTTATGTCACGCCAGAAAATATTTCTTTGCAAAAAACTTAAGATGGCCAATCATACAGTCGTGAATTTATCTATGTTAGTGAATCCCTGGTGTTGGTGTAATGAACGGATGAACGTCAAAAGATTAGCTGGCCTAAAGCAAACACTTTTCATGGACCTGGAGATATAAGTGCGCATGTAAGAACCCTGTTTTTTGTAACAAGGAAAAGGCACGTATCCATGGCAGATATATTTGCGAGGAAATCGTTGTCCATAACGTGAATTTTTCAACCATCATTGTGTTTTCCACTGTGGTCCATAATATAGGTATTAATCAAATACTTGACTCTATTGGTGGTGATTTTTCTCTATGCTTTGTTTTTCTCGCCAAATCTGTATATAGGCCTTCTGCGTTATATACAGAAGGAATACGATGAGAGATTGGAATTCCTCGAGGTTTTCTGTGTGAGATTTCTTTGTATTTAACCGTGCAATTATTACTTTATAAAGGGGTTTCATTCCAAATTGTACGGCTTGCTTTTAGCTGAACGTGCTCAAAGTCCTCATCCAGATTCAAACCCTAGAGACCCTAGTCAATAGCCCTATGCACTTCTCACCTCACTATCATGCCGTTGGGAAAAAATATTTCGTGAATTTTTTCTCAAGTCACAAGCATTTACCATAATTTTTCTGCTACTAGTTACTCATAAGTGAAATCTTTTGCTTGATGTAGGTGAAGTTTCCGCGTGTACGAGGTCTGACAAAAAAGTCATTTGTAGAAATTTACGATTTATTCCATAGGATGGCCTTCAATGTACTATTCTTCCCGCTATACTAATTTTTCCTGCTGACTTTTCTTCTTCAGGAAACAGCCTTTCAACGCAGTTTCAGGAATCGGAAAAATACATATTCTGCATCGAATTTGTTTTGTTATTTCAATAGTCTCTAACTGCCTTCCTTCCCATATTTATTTAAGTTTAAACATAGAAAAATTTTGGCAGGAGTTAAGTCAAATGATTAAGGTAGCTAGAACAAAACAGAAGTCAATTCATTAGCAAAAGGCTGATGGCAAAATGAGAGGGTGCACTGCCGTGCTGAAGAAATGAGGTCTGATACCTCAAATTTTCTCTTCTGACTTTTTGTGGAAACCTTTCAGAACTCATGATAGCATTTCTGATGTACAGTTTGACTAAAATTTCACACTCCTCCACTAGTTTCTTAGGTGTAACTAATCAATTATAATGCACAGAAGACCTTCTCTTGTCCACATGACCACCATCAGTTGATATTGAAGGTTTTCCACTTCGTGGATCCCTGCAAAGAGTTCTGAACACTTTTGACAGACGAATATCACTCAAAACGGCTTTACAAGTGGTTTTGTCTTCCTCAAAAATCATTAGCAACATTTCAGACGTTTCTGTAGCTAGTTTTCCAATGTTAAAACAAGAATAAAATGCTGTTCATTGAGACTGTTCAATATGACAATTCGCCTCAGGTGAACAAACACTGTGACCCAAAACGCTAACAGATATAGACAATCAAATAACATGACGTTGCTAGTCACCTCGCAATTCAAACTGCCCTGGAAATTTTCAGTGCAAGAGTGAAGCGTGATTCCGCAAACAACTTGAATTAGCGGCTGTTAATTGGAATAGGAGCAACGACTGAGAGTTGTGGAGAACTGGCAGCATTGAAACTGTTAGCAGGAAGTGTGATAATGAATTCGACGCGTCTCAACTCTCAAGGAGTAACTTCCTTTTTGAGATGGGAAATATTGGTCTGAAATCGTCTTGGTCTGGCGATGATTAACTGAAATGATTTTCTATGTGCCGCCGAATATAACAGTCGATCTTCATCGACGCTAATCCTCTTCAGCGTATTATAGACATTGGGCTATCGAGATTTTTAATTTAAAGTAAAAAGACTTTAAATGTTGTATGGTCTCATATTCTAATCTTGAAAGTAAATGTCTTGCAAAAATCTAATGATTAAATTTTCCGGCGCTAGAATCATAAAAGCTTGAATTGTGATGGGAATTAAATTTAATTAATCTCTTATTATTCACCCTTGGAAATTTATTGTTGTTGAATTTCTACCCACGGTTAAAAAATTAACTAAAACATTTCAAAATTGTTAATAGTGGAGAAAACTAGAAAAAAACACTGCAGAAGAGGAAGTCTCATTTTGGGAAAGCAGTGGGAGTGGAAATATCTCCATGAAGTCACTTGCAGTATCATAACCTGTGGACATAAAATTTTTGCAGGTTATAACACATTCAAAAGAGGTGTAACTTTTGTCTATCCACATTTATCACTAATGACCAATACCTAGCTCAAAATTTCCAATGAAACATTATTTTAAGTTACTTCTATTCTTTTTTTATTTTCCCTGCTTGCCTTCCATAAACTTTAATTGGTAGGAGAAGATGAAAAGTGATTTCTCTCCTGTACGAGGATTTGCATTATTTCTTTACGAATCCAAAAAAAAATTAACGTCAGTGCACCTACAAAACTCGTCATTTGCGTGATAAGGAAAAATTTCCGCTGCAATACCACCTTAGACTTCCAAATTCGAATCGCGATTCCGAGACTGATTTCTCGTATAGAAATAATCTGCTATCAATCATCACGTAGCCACCTGCCCGATTATTATCTTACAGATAAGGCTTGACGAGGCTTATTATATTTCATCACTACTTTTATCTTTCATCAGATCGGCCGACAGTCTGGTTGGTGACCCATTTATGACACCCGTCAAAAACATGATTCTGCGAATAACACATGCTTGTTCATCCACTTTCCGAGAACACTTTATAGTTAGACGTGAGTTGAAGCTCAATTTCCCGCTGAACTGAATTTTTTTCACCTAAGGTTTTAAATGATGGTATTTACATCAATGTCACTTCTTCTTCCTTCTTAGTGGCACTACAGCCCGGTGTGGGCCTTGGCCTGCAGCACTATTGCTCTCCATGTTGTCCTATTGGCAGTTTTCTCCCACCAGCCTCTCACTCCCATCTTGCCCAGGCCACACAGCACTTTGTCCATCCATCTGTTCTTAGGTCTTCCCTGCCTTCTTCTGTTGAATAGCCTCCCTTTAACAATCCGTTTTGGTATCTCCTCTCCTGATATTCTCTTAACATGTCCCGGCCATCGTATCCTCTGTGACTTGATGAACTTTACTATGTTCTTTCCTTCGATCAGCTATTCTATTTCCTCATTATATCTTATCCTCCAGTCCCCTCGGTCATGTACTGGGCCATATATTCTACGGAGGATATGTCGTTCGAAGGTTCTGAGTCTTCCCTCATCCGCCATTGTCATTGTCCAGGTCTCTGAATAATACGTCACCACTGGCCGTACTAACGTCATGTAAAGTTTCATTTTCAGTGATCTACTTACTAATCTATTCTGGAATAATTTTAAATTGGCCTAAAAAGACCTATTTCCGGCCTCAATTCGTTCCTGTATGCACCTCCTGAGGTTATTGTCGCTAGTTATTAATGTTTCAAGTTACCTTAGAACATTAATAACTAACATCAATGTCACTATCTCATGTAAATGATAGACCCTGAGTCCAGGTCGAAAATAGAAGTGGAAAATTATGTTCCCAAAAGCCTTGATCAAATGATAATGTTGGTTTATAGAATGGAAAATTTTATCTTTGCATATAACAGTAAAATTATGCGATTGGTCACGTTATCGAATGTTGACAGTGAATTTGTGAATATAAAGGATACAGTTTAACTTCTCTTCTATATTCGTTTATAAGTGATGAATTCTATTAAGAAATTTTAAAGTATAAATAATTCCATAGAACTGCATTGTTTTTATTCCTTTATTGATTGGGTTGTTAAATACACTGGTAGGCTTTAACCAAGATCTCCAGATATGACTTGAGCAGAAATTCGTTAAATTAATTAATTCAAAACTATACGCCCTATACAAAGAATCTTCCAAAAGCGTGACGATGTTATTTATAAACAAGTTTATTAATGAATGGGTTCAATGACTGTTGGATGTTAAGGAAGGACTTCATATTCTGTTATCTTGGAAGTCGAGATCCAGCGATGGACGAAGCAAGAGAGAAATAAACAGTAGAATAGCCCAGGCAAAGAGGGCATTCTACCAAAAAGAATCTACTTAAAGTTGGAAATACAGGCGTAGAAGTATGGAAATAATTCGCCAGAAAGTATATCAGGGGCATGTTTCTTCACGGCAGTGAGGCATGCAAGATGACAGCAGCGGAGAAGTCAAACGTGGAAGCATTCGAAATGTGGCGTTGTAGAAGAATGATGAAGATTAAATGGATCGACCGAGTAAGAAATGAGGAAGTCTTAAGAAGGGTGGGAGGTAAGGGAAGCCTTCTGAAAAGCCTAAGAAAAAGACGGGACAACCTAATTGGCCACATCATGAGACCTGATGGCCTGATGAAGACAATCGTTGAAGGACAAGTGAACGGGAAGAATGGCAAAGGAAGGCCTCGTTAGAGATATATGGAACAAATGATGAAGGGTGTGGAAGAGAACAGAATAAATTTCTTTCGGAAATTTGAAACGAACAGTTTCGTTGAGGATGCTTCGAGCTCTCCCATTTCAGCAAAACTTGATGTAACTTCACTCATCGATTGCTACAAAGCTACTGAAAGGAAAGGTGCCAAAATCGCACTCGACGATACACGAAACCATTCAATCAAACAAAAATTTGCATAATTATAATCGAGCTCTCCTGTCGGATGATGCCATATGGCACCCGTAGTCTGTCGAAGGTTAAAAACACCAGCGTACTATGGCGGATTATATCTATAAGATACATAAGAGAGATAGTTAGTAGATGGAGAGGGTCAAAATTCATTTTTTCGCGCAGAATTAGGGGCAGTAATTAGTGTATATTAACGCGAGGAAACAGAAGGAAAATAAGAATAGGTATTGTAGATTTTGAAGTGGATGAGTGGTCTGCAGTAAATTTTTAAAACATTCTTTAACATTGCTAACTCATGTGCGCTTCGGGAAATATTAACTAAACAATATATTTAAGGAATCTTACTAACTTATAAATAATTATAGATTTGTAGAGTGAAACAAATTTAGTTTTACCTCTCAACGGCTCTTAGGTACTACATGCTAGGACTGGTATTTTTACACGCCTGCACGACAGTAAGTTTATATTTCCTTCTCTCACGATTTAAACTGAATGCCTGGTGATGGTTCACCCCCTGCGACATACCCTTGCAGTGGCATTCAGGATATAATGTAGATATAGATGTAGTTACTTAAATTTGTACATAGGTCAGTGTCTAAGTGGGTGATTAGGATAATTTAATGTTTATTTGAGGTTTTACTGGTATTTTTGAATGGACATCTAAAATCAAATCGTATTAGCGCAATATGTATTTTTATAATAGTTTTGTGCTCTCTGTTCCACCTGATACTGCTTCGTGTTAGAAAGATGTATTATTAATATTAAAACTGATAGTGCCTAACGGCAGGATTGTTTATTCATTGTAAATTTTGCCTGGTTGAAGGTTACCTCTGTTACACATCTTTTAGGGCACAGCAAAGATAGATCACAGTTCTCCGATCTTTTTTTTTCTTGACCCTTTCAAAAATTTCTTAACCTTTTATTGACTCCCCTTTTACTTTCTAAGTTGGGGTCATCTTCTTTTGAGTGAATTACACCTATCATGCGTCGCATCAATAGGCCGTAACTGTTCTTCAGAACGTGGGCTGTAAATACAATTTTGCACTATCGTGTAATAAAGGTTTATAACTGTTCACAAACAAATGTCGCGGCTGAGCTTAAAGCCACCGAGTGCGTCCACCGCGTTGTGGATGGTGAGTCGACCTCTAGATGTAGAGGTTAGCTGCGAGATAAGCGAGTTTACTCGTCGAATAAGCAGTCGTGGACAAAAAGCGACGGTATTCCGAGGGGGTATTGGTCTATCCCTAGGAAAATTAGGCCTCTAAATAATATAGAACCTGTGAATATGCCGTGACTTGGCGACTGGAGGCCGCCAATAATGACGCTTATCATCACCCGGAGGTGAGGGCAGCAGCTCTCCTTCATATGAGTGAAGGTGGAGACCACAGTGGTCGGTACAGCGACACTCATTTCACTACAGGCGTGGTAACATTTACTTTAACGGCTGTAGTACTGCGATGTGGAAGGCAAGGGGAAACCACCACATTAATATCCCGAGGAGTCGCAGCTACTCCACTCTTTTCTTTCTTAACAAGACGTGATGGAACCCTCTCGAGTAAAATATTCCGGAGGTAACCTTTTTAGGGTAGGAACATGGAACGTGAGATCCCTCGGACCTGTGGAAGACTGGAGAACCTGAAGGTAGAAATGCGAAGAATGGACCTCGGCGTATTAAGAATCAGCGAAATGAAGTGGCCCGAAGAAGGAGACTTTTGGAGTGGAAGCTACAGGATTACACATACGGGATCATCAAATCGTAATGCTGGAGTGGGGATCATACTCAGAAAGAGCACGGGAATGCGTGTGAAGAGCTTCCTGCAGTACAATGAACGGATAATAATGGTGAAGATCGAAACCAAACCTGTAGATACCGTAGTGGTGCAGGTTTTCATGCCTACGACGGAATATCAAGAAAAAGAAGTGGAAGACGTCTACGAAGATATCACGGAAGTTATAAAAAATATAAGAGGAGAAGAAAACCTAATTACTTTAGGAGACTGGAACGCTATCGTCGGCGAAGGTCAAGATATAATAATAACTGGAAAATACGAATTGGGAAACCGATACAAAAGAGGAGAAAGGCTGATAGAGTTCTGCACACAACATAAGTTAGTGGTTACAAACACATTGTTTAAAAATCACAACCGAAGAAGGTACACATCGAAAATACCAAGAGACAGAAGAAGATGTCAGACTACATTTTAGTGAAGCAGAGATTTATAAACCAAGTGAAGGACTGCAAAAGCTACCCTGGGGCAGACATCGACAGTGATCATAATTTAGTGATGATGAAATGCCATCTAAAATTCAAGAAATTGAAATAACAAAGAAAAATATATGGCAAGTAGAAAAACTAAAGGAGACTCAACATCAGCTGGCATTTCAAAAAGCAGTGGGAAACCACATAGGAGTGAATCTGAATGAGAAATCAGTGGAAGAGCGCTGGGAAAATATTAAATGTAAACTACAGGAAGCCTGAAAGAACTTCTTGGGAGCAGAAAAGTTGCCAAGAAGAAGCCATGGATCACGGAGGAAGTCTTAGACTTGATTAAAGAAAGAAGAAAGTACAAGAATGCCAAAACTGAAGAAGGACAGCTTTGCTACAAAAGAATAAGGAACGAAATAAGTCGCAAAGCAAGGAAAGCTAGAGAGATGTGGTTGAAAAATCTATGCGAAGATGTACAAAACAACCTTGCACTTGGAAAGGTGGAAGCGGCCTACAGCATAGTGAGGAACCACTTCAAGGAACGGAGCGCAAGATGAAATGCCATAAGGTACAAGAATGGAGAAATTTTGATTGTAAACGAGGACAAAGTGAAGAGATGGAAAGAATATCTGGAAGAGCTATACAAGGGAAAAAATCTCAGCACAAAAGCTATTGAAGAGGAAAGCGAAGTGGAAAAAGATGATATGGGGGCATCAGTATTAAGATCGGAATTCGACGCTGCAGTAAGGGACCTTCGAATGAATAAGGCCTCAGGTATTGATGATATCCCAGCAAAACTAATTAAAAATGCAGGAGAGAAGACATTAATTCATCTCTACAAAACCATCTGCGACATGTATTCAACAGGGGAAATTCCAAGGGACTTCGAGAAAAACATCATCATTCCTATTCCCAAGAAGAAGAGAGCGGAGAAATGCGAACATTTTAGGACTATAAGCCTGACGACACATGCATCGAAGATACTGACCAGGATCATCTACAGAAGAATAGAACGAAAAGCAGAGGAGTTCCTGGATGAAGATCAATTCGGATTCAGGAAAAGTGAGGGTACAAGGGAAGCAATATTGGCCCTTAGGCTACTCATTGAGAAGAGAATGGAGAAGAACAAACCGACGTTCATTGTATTTGTGGATTTAGAGAAGGCCTTTGACAGAATGGATTGGGATTCAATGCTTGGAATCCTGAAGGGAATTGAAGTGTCTTACAATGACCGAAGAATTAGCCACAGTTTGCACAAAAACCAAGTAGCTGTGATTAAATCTGGACCAATCTGTGAAGATGCAAGAATAAGGAAAGGTGTGAGACTAGGTTGTACACTGTCTCCCGTAATTTTTAGTGTTTACATCGAGAGAGCCATCAATGAAATCAAAGAGAAGTCTTCTGGAATGACTATCCACAGGGAAAAAATAAGTATGCTGCGATTCGCTGATGACATAGCACTCATAGTAGAGACAGAGAGGGATCTTAACAAGACTCTAGTAGCCATGGAAAGGACAATGGCCAGATATCAGCTGAAGATAAATAAGAAGAAGACTAAGATATTGGCGTGCAGCAAGAAAGAAGAGGCCAAAACAAATGCCAAACTAGGAAAACAAAAACTTGAAGAGGTAAAAGAGTTGTGTTACCTAGGAAGCCGAGTAACCAACGATGGGCGAAATAGTTAGTATGTATGTAGAATAGCCCAGACGAAGAGGGCGTTCTATCAAAAGAAGAATCTACTTACATCAGGAAATACAAGGGTAGAAGTAAGGAAACAGTTCATTAGAACATACATTTGGAGCATGTTTCTTTACGGCAGTGAGGCATGGAGGATGACAGCAGCGGAGAAGAAATGGGTAGAAGCATTCGAAATGTGTGGCTACAGAAGAATGCTGAAGATTAAATGGATCGACCGAGTAAGTAACGAGGAAATCCTAAGAAGAGTAGGAGAAAAGAGAAGTCTGCTGACAACTCTAAAAAGAAGAAGGGACAACTTAATCGGCCATATCTTGAGACGCGATGGCATGATGAAGACTATCGTCGAGGGAAAAGTGAACGGGAAGATTGGAAAAGACAGTCCTCGTATAAGATACATGAAACAGGTTGTGAAGGATGTAAAAGAGAAGAACTACGTCACAATGAAAAGGTTGGCCGATAGAAGAATCGAGTGGAAAGCTGCGTCAAACCAATCCTAGATTTGTTGACCAACGATGAGGATCACAAACAAATGTTCCGCAATTTGTATTTTATATATTATTTTAAATTTTATTCCTCAAACTGTAAACAAATATTTAAATTTTTGTTTTTGTAAATAGATTGTTCCTTTATTCTTTATTTTAAATTTCGGAATAATCAAGAATATATTGTATCAAAACCATTCAAATAATTTTTTTCCATCGACCCTCGAGCTTGTCTCGATCCTTTACGACATCATGTCGAGAAGCAAAACCCCTGGGGGTCATTATCAATCACTTATGGAATCCCCAAATCTAGATTAACCGATTTTGTCCTAGTGTAGTGTAATCTTCTTAATCATTCATTCCTTTTTTGGAGTGACGAGGACCCACTGCATAAAAATAAGATAAAACCAATCAGACAGTAGGAGCAGTTTTATTTAGCAACTTGGTAAAAAGTTTTACGGTGTTATGAATGAAGGGGCATGAGATTAGTTGAGACTGAGTCCATGACCCGATCTTGTAAGTCGACTCTTATGTGGGTAGCACTAAACTTTCGCCGCTGGTACTGTAGAGGGAGCTGCGGTTGGAGCCATGGTTGGAGCTGTGGTTGGAGACACCCCGTAAGGATTGTTGATCCACGGGAACACGTCTGGGCATGGCACGCAAGATTCCATGTATCGCTCTTCTCCGTCGTCTTGTCTAATCAGATCGCAGCTTTGAGGATCGCACATGTCCTCTGGGATGGTCCAGCACTTCCAGAAGTCGCCCATGTTGGCCATTGGCGTCGGGTGTCGAACCCACTCCAGTGCTTGTGAAATGGACACAATAAACACATCCGGTAAAGTTGCTAGGTAATCCAAGAACCTGTAATAAAAAAAAACAAATATTATCAGCCGGTTGCCAATTAAGACGGAACATGTTATTTTTCCTTCAATGGGGGCGTTTACTCGGAACCAAAATCGCAATTTCGTACACGAAATTGTTAGATAGAAACGAAAAAAGAAATTTAGTGAAAAAATTAATCTTCTAACCATAACCATTCACTCATAAATCAAAAATTAAAATAAGCAAAAGGTGACGCCCCCCGAAAATGCTACTGTGATAACATTGACGTCACTTTCCTCCCGTCCTTGACTGCTCGTATGGGAAGGGGAGGCAGTGGAGGGGGATTCTCGGAAGGTCTGCTCGCACAGATGCTGTCTGCTCCGATTGGCTGAGTCAGCTGTGTCTCCCCCTTTGCGATAAGGCGAAGTAGCTTCGCGGGCTCAGTTGTGATTGGACGAAGTCGATATGCGTCAGAGGTTGCACCACACCCACTTTTCCGAAAGGGTTAAAAATATTAGTTTTTCGACGCCTATAACTCGAGAAATAATTGACGGATCAAAAAACGGAAAGAACGAGTCTTTTTATTTTACAACTCTATCATATTCGGCAATAAAAAAATATGGTAAACGACCCCATTCTCCGGCATAGTTTGACACGAACTCATTCGGCGTAATATGCGTCACGGGCATTCCGTCAATATTGTTTTCTCAGCTTTTTCGTTGGGCAGAGGTGTTGGATAAATCCGAAGGGTCGTAGTTTATGCATTGCTGCGATTCGACTACTAACGATTTTCCACGCATCGATTCAGAAATTTTTCATTGACTAAATTTTCATTCACTGCGTCATCGTCAAACCTCATCCAACTAGCTTGGTCATAGGAATTTGTTAACTTTTTTACTCACTTGATCCATTGCATAAGTATTATTTATTGATACATTTTCAGGAAAAAGTAGACACGGAATCAAATTGCATAGCTTTTTGTTGCAAGAGGTGTGTGTCTCACTACTTATTTACTTCATGTTTATAGTGGTGAATTATTTCTATGATTAAATGTAGGAAATTTAAAAAATCACCAAGACATCGTACAGATTGCTAAACATAATTTAGGGTCACAAACCTGTAGACTTGATTATCTCTTCCTCCCTCCATCCCTATCAAGAATAATCCAATTCAGAAAACCATTATTTTTCGATAATTTAGCCCGGTGGAAAATATATGTCTCGAAGTGCATTACTGGGCTTCTTTGCTAAAAAATATACATGTATAAATCCCTTCTTTTTCAAATACCTTTTCTAGTGTCGCCGCTATTAATTACTCCCCTATGGGGCAGCAATACTCACGTAGTTTCCCATATGCAGGTGGAAGGTTTTGACATTAAACTCAGGACTATGCCTGCTTCTTTGTTTAATGATTGTGTCTTGAAGAATATCAAACCGAGATTATACTTTTTGATGATTGAAAATCATCAAAAACTATAATCTGATGATGATGATGATGAGGATTGGTCCCTGATGATGACACGTGAGTGTTGAAACCGGTTGGTTAATAAAAAATGTGTGGAAAATTACAAAGTTCATTCTTGTTTCATCGATAGTTTTTGATATTCCTAGATAACACACACTATAGATGCGTGAGTTTCTGTGAGTGCCTGAAGTTACTGCGATGTCACGTGCAGCAGAAAGAAAGGCAAATCCTCTTCCCCACCCGTTAACTGTGTCCTTTCCTCAATAATGATGTGCACATTCTATACATTCTGCATTTATCGTGGAGCTAAAATTCGATGAGAAAAAGTCATTTACAAAACTATATAGGGGCCAGTATATTACTGGAAAACAATCTGCCTCTCAATAAAGATTTGAACACGGGCTCTCGGAATAGAAACCGTCTATCGCCCACAACTATCCGATCCCACCGATGTAATGACTTATATATTTCTATTACTTTGATTTTTCCTCTAGACGATTTCTGCGATTTTGGATTTTTTCCGGCGCTTATATCCCCTACAACAGGTTTAATTGAAAGAAAACTTTTATAAACCACAATTAAGTAGAATCGCTCAACTCGGGTTTTCATCCTTGACACGAGAGAAAACATCGTAGCTGACCAGTGCACCTCTAAACTTCTCCCCCCCTTATTCATCTTCCTCCTCTCCCCCCACTGCAAAATTACTTCCACAATCATCCCCCTACAGCCAATTGCCCCCCACATTTTCTTGATGTTGGAAAGTTGTTAAAGTTTTACCTTCATTTAATCTGTAGTAATGGAGTACCACAAGGTTGCAAAGGAGCAAGTTTTATTCACTTACATCCTCTGTTCGTTTAGAGATCTCAATGGGGTATATGCTTTGCGGGTTAAGTACATAAAACAAATGACTACTGACTAAATTCCTCACCTGTTGTAGGCGTTGAACCTCACCGGCAGGGCCGAGAACCAGGAAGCGTGGACGAAGAAAGGGAATGGGGCCCTGTTTCCGTCGTAGTGGCGGTGGAAGTTTTCCTTCATGAAGTCCAAAATCTTGTCTTCATCTGCAATGCTTCAGTGTTTGAGAGACAGATGTTCAATCGTTAATTTGTTAAGAATTAGATAATTTTTTTGGAGCTTAAATTGAACCATTGGCTAAGGAATACCAGTTCTTAAATGGCCTTTGTCTAGCTTCTGGAGTGAAACAAAAATTTTCTTAAATCTTGTTTCTCAAGTAAAAGCATAGCTAATAATAAGTGTATTCAATCACTGTAATTTAAAATTTCCTACTATCGCTTGAATTTTTATGCATAAATGCCAATATCCACCATTATCTTATGAAAATATAATGTAAAATCTAAAAATAATTTGTAAATTGTCGTTAATATTATTAATTTGCGAGCCTGGTTTCGACAGGTACCTAAATGTCATTGTCAGATAAAAAAGTAAAGAGAAGTGACAAATTTAAGGATTTTGAACTTGTCGCGAAAAACCTCAATGTTGCCCGTGATTACCTACCCGCTGATTTGCACAGTAGCAGAATTTCCACAGTGGAAAAAAATCATTCAGCTTGATTAGAATTTGAACCCAGAATACTCGATTTCTATTGTGCATATCAGCAGGTGACTCCCTTAAGGTTTTTAGGAGGCTATTTAGTAACCATTAAATTTGCAATTAGTAAGAACCTTACTATAACTGCACCGCTTAGCCCTCGCGGTTTGACTACCGCCTGAATTCACTATCATCAGTGGAAATACGAATCGAAATAAATTAAACGCATTTATTGAAATATTGGGCAATTAAAAATTAGAAACGGTTCGGACATACGGATTACAACGCAACCAAAACGGCATTCTATAACGCCACAGTTTAGAAAAGTTAGTATTATCGAAAATTCATTGCGTTTTTATTAAAGACAAAAACTTGAAAATTAAAGCTAGTTTGGAAAAACCGTCTTTGACATTTATTAAGTTTTGGTTGTAACTGAATTCATTATTGCTGGGTTACCAATCATCAAAGTCGGCGCTTTCCTCAAGCACCGTCAAAAACCAGCACTAACGTTACACCCGTTGTAAATAATATTTAAATGTGCCTCAAAATTTATAATTTACTGTCAAATAACGCAGAGTAAAATAAGAAAAAATACTGTGTGATTAGTTTTCCTTTAAATATTCTTGCTATTTTGTTATTCGTAACCAAATCCGAGTGCACATAATTTCTTCAACGACAGTAGTCTTGGCTTTAGCTTAGTAGTAGTTGGCTTCAACCCCGTGGCCCTGTTCGTACATTTACGACTGCTTCTTGACAATGTGTTTGGCATTTATGCAACATCTTACTCCTTTAATGCCTTTAGAAATCTACAGGAATAAGGACGTCTTGGAAATCAAAATGACTTATGTAGCTGGTGGTAATTGGGCGATCCACCTTAGATTCCCGGTCAAGGAAAAATACATTCCCCTATGCTGTTACTGTTAAAACTAAGGTTGCAAATAAAATTTTCTAGTGGAATTCTCGAAAAAACCGTTTCCTTTCATAACGTTATCAGAAAATGTCGATAAGTGAAGTCTGCTACAGTTAATTTTATCCAGAATTATCTTCTTGAATAGCCATGTCGTCGCAATCCTTCAGACCCAAAAAGATTACTTGAAATTTCTTAAAATAATTTATTAAAATAACTAACTCTCTGGCAATTTTCAAGTTTTCAATATTCAGGGATTATTCTTCATTATATCAGATTTCAGTTTCTAACCTACATTAAGGAAACGTCTGAATTTCTCCAGTATAACTGTACTTACTAAGGGCAGGTGTCCACCATAGGGCAGTTAATGAAGTCACCAACCCAGTCTACCATGGGGACTACCCAGGTGCCCGGAAACGTAGATGTCGGGCATGGAGGAATCGGACAGTCCTGGAGAATGAATTATGTTGTCAAGATGCGAAAATTCAACTATTCCTTTTAATTAAGGAAAAAGTACACAAATAAAAACATGCATTTAAGTTACACATCAATGTATCTCCAGCGCTGTGAAAAGCGCAGAGTGATAGTGTGTGATTCTCAACAAAACTCATCCAGTGACAAAAAAAGTTTGCTCGAATAGCTGCCGTTAATATATGTGAAAAAAGTGAAAATTGCCGAGTATTGACCTTTGGGTATGAAGGAAAATAGAAAGGTTGGCTGGATTGAGAAGAAGATAAATGAGAAGGTATTATATGTGGGGATATGAGGAGTGGTAAAGAGTGTGAATGTAGATACTGTGAAATTTAGCAAAGTGGATAAAAGACTTCTTGATAGGTAATTGCAAATTTGCAACACTATTGTAGCATAATTAATGTTTTTTACAGTTAGAGTACTTAAATATTTGTGGGAGCGAGACATGGACAATAACAGACGTAAAGTAGCCAAGACTGGAAGCATTAGAAATGTGTTAAGTGTAACAGAGGGATGATGACGATAAGATGGTTCGACTGGATAACGAATGAAAAATTACAGAGAAAAGTGGGGAAAGGGATGCATGGTTAAAAGAGGAGACAGGGCAATCTAATCGGCCATACCTTGAGAGATGATGACCTGATGAAGAAAATCATCTGGGGAAAAGTGAATGGGAAGAATGGAAAAGGAAGGCTTCATATTATATGTATGGAGTCAAATATAGGAAAGAGAAGAGCCATGCAAAAATTAAGATGTTAGCCGATAAGAGGAATGAGCGTAGAGCTCTGTCAAACCAATTTTACGATTGCAGACTTGTGATAATAATGAATGGATAGTTAAATATTTGCTTTATGATCGCCACGTATTGGACGGAGAGCACCGATTGAAAACATCATGGACCCAGCCCAGAGTTTTCACATGAAAGTTATTCATAATGTACATCACACTCATCGTGCAGAACAGATTTTATAAGAATAATGAGAATAATGCCTCCTCTTATATGTCTAGTATCTTTACATTTCACAGAATGGTTTTAGATGTAATTAACATTATGATTATAACACTATTGAAATACTAGGAATCGAAACATAAAAACATATGAACGAATAAAACTATGTAACATGCAATTATTTCATACTTCATACAAAATATAGCAATTGAATATAGTTGTTATACTTTAGTCTCGATCGGTCTATTATTTCTAGAATTGATTACCAGTGATAATGAAAAAGTAATGCATGGAAAAGATTTACTAAGACATCTTCGATAGGTTTTGTGTTACTGTATAATTTTACCTGAGGGGATTTGAAATCTAAAGTGTATGGCCATGGGGTCTTCCCTTTGTCATTTTTGTTAGTTGGCCACGAGCAGTCCCATGTTAAGTTGTTTTTCGCCAGTATCTCGAAAGTGTTGTCTCCAGCATTCTGCAGGAACGGGGCTCGTATTCCCTTCATTGCATCTTCAGGGATAAGTCCATATATTTCAAGCATTTTCCGCAGGTCCAAATACTCATTCTCTAGCTGGTCGACGGATGCTGTTGCCCAGTAGTCTATTCCGGTCCGGTGCCTGTGAAACAGTCACCGTAATCAGTTGTTTTAAGTCGTTGCCGCCAGGCACTTCAAATCGGATGGAAAATGTTAGGATGAGATTGGGAGGGATAGGCGGAAGAAACGGACTACCCCTTTGACTACTTCTTAGGGGTCACACATATACGTAACGCAGGTTTACAAATTTTTTCTACACCTCATTCCCCTCTGTAAGGCTCCGTAACATTCCCTACCCCCACACCCCATAAATTAGGTTACGTTGCTAGTGAATCCTTTCTTTTTTTAATGAAATATAAGAAAGTTTTGTAACATGTGTCGAATTTATTTCTCAATATCATTATTTTTTCACGAATTGTTATTTGTAATCCGTTCTTTTCATAATCAGTTGAATGACAAATAAATATTTTGTGGAGGAGGAGAGTTTGATTAAACTAGGCTTAGAGTTCCGTTGTCGACGTGTCGCTAAAGTTTATCAGCATCTTCAAGACTTCCGGAACTGGATAAGATTTACGTTCTTTATCACAACGAAGACACATGTATAATGCATACAATGTATTCTATTTTTGTATCCATTTCAATATATTCTACTTATGCGATTACTATATGAATAAATAAAAATTTGTTATGCATCTTTCCCCCAACTTAAATGAAGGCTCTACTTTTCCCCTTATTCTTCTCTGTCGATAGTGCATCACGACATCAAGCCCGACTCCTTTCATCCCATTTAGCGTTACGTAATATGCCTGCGAATTCCCCAAACGAAAGGACTCACGCTGTCTACTCTGTGTTCTCAAGAGTTTAAAGCGATCCCGACGGACGGAGTGCTGAACTTGTAGTCATGTCCAAGGGCCATCAAATAGGGCATTCTCAACGAACGAAACTGGGTTTTCAAGCAGACGTATTGGTACCGCAGTTTTCTGGAGAAAGGCCACTTTGGCCTGTACATATTTGGATGTGGTATTTTTAAGGTTTGCTAGCTGCCCACATATAGGATCCGATTCTTCACCAAAATTAATTTATTAGTCTGGTTTCGTCAGAACATATGAACGAATAAATAAATTAAAGTAGCAATAAGTGATTTGCAAAACTAATTTTATGCTTTCAATTAGATGAATCTATTTTTTTCTCAATTTTAAATTTTCCTCTTTCAGTTTTCAGTTATTCGCAATAGTGCAAGCTTGTTTTAACTTTTTTTTTGTAAAATCTGGTCAAAAGCGTCGACAAGAATTTCCCATTCCGTCTCAAAATAAAGGTTCAAGTGCCAATTTATTGTATTTGTCTTCTTTATGGATGAAGCCGATAGGTGAAGGCTATTTCCCATGCTACCCATCAATTTCGTACGAAAGAAGCGGGAGAGAAAGTGGCGGAACATTTAATGTTACTCTTCTTTGCTCTCAGGGATTTATCAAAATTTGAGCAATTGAAAAAGTAATTAGATTCCATGAGTCGCTCGAAGAAGACGATCAAAACCCATGATGTGAATGTTTCCTGTAACCCAAGAGAATCCAAAATGCCACTCACGAAACGGTGTGCAGAGCAATCTCGTGACCCTGACGGTAGAGTTCGTACGTCCTCATGTAGTCGTTGTACTCATGGGTGACGAAAAACGTTGCGGATATGTTGCACTTGTTGGGATTCTGACGACTGAAGAGCGCCTTGGTGTAAAAGTTCTTATAATTGATCACAGTCACGGCATCGTCGAACGTCAGCATAACCATCTGCGGAGAAAAAAACGAATTGAGTGCATGTTTTTTAGAAACGAATTATTTAACGGCTAATACTGATTTTAGCTGAACAATAGAATCTGCCTGATGGCAACAAACAAGCACTTCAAATGACCCCTCCAATAAGATTAAGTGAGGATGTTTATCCTTAAAGTGCGTGACGTGAATATCAATATACTTGTGCGGTAAAAATAAATCAAAGCAGGATAATGAAACATGTAACTTAGCCAGGAAAAAAATATCCTTTCGTGATTAAAAATATATAAACCGTTTAAGAGATGAATAAGAGAATTTAAAAAATAATGGGTAGTTATATTGCTTATTTTTTAAATGATTGTGAGACAACCAAGTTTTTTGCCAACTAAATACTGCTTCAGAAAAAAGACAAAATTTGCAATTTACCACATAAAAACTTTATTCCGACCCGGGTTTCGTTGGCACTGCAATACTCAATGGTGGCGAAACATTTATTAGAAAAGAACCATAATTGTGATTTCGAGGCGAAAGTGCTCCATATCCAAACCAAAGGAAGGAAGTTGGACGCCCTAGAACAGATTGAGATAATAGAACGACAGAGGAAGAAGATTTCCCTCCTCAACGACCATTTGTTCAACACCAGTTCTCCCCTTCTCTCCATCAGTTTCCCACAGTGACCCCCCTACGCCACTACCCCCCCCCCTGTTTTATATACTACGCTTCACGCTTCGAGACCTAATCGGCCTCTGCCACCCCAGCCACCCTCCACCGTCTTCGAGGACTTAGATGACCGGCGCCCACTCCGGATTCCGCCCACACGGAGACCATATGCGGCAACAGATCGACCATGGTCAGTGATGAGGTCCCTTCCAGCCCCGGGACCTCGACCCTTTGTTTCCCCTGTGACAACAAGTCGCACCACGTGGCACCTTAGTTGAAGCCGTGACAATGCTTCCAGGATCCGAAGTGTGGAAACCCTTTCCCCAATGAGACTTTTTTAAAGTTCTGTGTTTCCGCCAGTGGATGTGTTTATGACCCCCCTTCCCTCAGCTCCGCCTCATACCCTAACTCCGGCACCCTTGCCCTCCCATTCACGTGTCTTTCCTCTGCCCGCCAATAGGCTTTCCACCGCCCTCCCTTCTTCCGCCTCTTCCCCACTCCTCACATCCCCGCATATTATATATAGCGCACTATGGATGTTATTTTTCACCTGACGATGTTGCAGTGCCAACGAAACCCAGGTCGGAATAAAGTTTTTATGTGGTAAATTGCAAATTTTGTCTTTTTTCTGATATGTTCGAATACCACGCAATATCGCCAGAATCTACGGATTTCATTCTTAAATACTACTTCTCTGTTATTAATACTTTCCTATAATTTGAAAAATATTATCATAGATGTTGCACATAAAATATTATTAGCTAAATAATACATACAGTCAATGGTGCATTACATTTGTCGATAAAATATGACCATCCTTGCCACTCGATCACTTGAAAACTCTGACCCGACGTTGATGTGGGTCGCTCGACAGCGAGTTCTCCTCTTCTCAGGACAGGATTCTACCATAGATGTATATTTGTCTGTCTCCTGAACCATTATTTAAAGTTCATGAAGACCTCAAGAAACATTGGTGATTGAGAAACAGTATTTACCTTGCTTAGTACTTCACTTTACCCATGATTCACTCAGTTCTCTCGTTCCTACGGTAAGGTTTTACCAATGACCGCCCAAAACTCGATGCTTTAGTGATGCTAACGTTTCAACAACCCCGCTTAATTTCAAGAAATTTTAAATCTGCTCCTGAATGATTCCACATCTACATTGCACCGTGCTAGATACCACAAGGGTGTGTGGCATGGGTTGACTCCATATAAGTCATGTATTATCTACGGGTAAACAGTCATATTATTTGGGCTACTACTCTGATTTCACTGTTAAAAAATCTTACCAAGGGAACACAGCGAATACACATCCACTATAACCCCCTATCAAATTTAGCCGGGCAGATTCTGCTTAAATCTTATGCAAACACATATGTCCTGCTATTTATCAGGTAAGAATCGAGATGCTTTTGAAAACAATTACTCTCATTCGTGGTGAATTTTGTGTTTCACGCAGCCATACCAAATTAATCTTAATCAATATTACATATTCCTGAAGATCCACCCGGTAACTTCAATTTAATCTATTGATATTCTTTATTTTACGGAAGGAACGCTAAATAAAACTTCTCTGACCTAATCTCTCTCTCTATAATTTTATCTTTATGGTTGAACTTACAATAGTCTGTTTCCTTTTTAATATGTTTTCTAAGGTTTCTAGAAGAAGTATTTCCCTTCGAATCAATATTTTTTTCATTATTAGTTATCTATCGGTTAAGGAAAGTTTAGACAGACATAAAATGATATCCCTGAACCATATGTTTCATATAATGTGTTTCTTCAACTCGACATATCTCTTACAATCCATTAATTTATCCAAACTGCCCGTTCTCCCTTCTCCTAATTTCCGCAATCAACTTCCTTTCTTCTGCTACCATCTCTAGGAATTTCTCGTTTGTCTTATCTTGAGTATATTTTCATTAAGGCCTTATTTCCTTTAGTCTTCCAATCTAAATCTCCTTTCAGTTCTTATGTTCCAGGTATGGTCCAGTTTTGGTGCCATACTATGCCACACTCCATATTATTAAACATTTCATCAATCTTTTTTTTAACGTCCCAACTCAGCGAAATTTTCGTTATTTCTCGCCTACGTGCAAACACCTCTTCTGCATACGCAATGAAGTTCGCTCTTTTGAACTCCGATGCTGCTATACCCTCTTTCCTCAAGCACAGATAGCTAAATTGCTCAATGTGATCCAGAATGTGACCTCGTACTTCAAATATAATCTCACCCTTTTTGTACTGAACAATCTATTCTTTTTTGCATTCTTATGGTTTATCTTCATTCCATGTTTTTTGTACTGCTTATCTGACGTATATAGTTTGAAAAAAATCTTTAGTCCTCGAAATGGGTGGCCAGTGCTCAAACTTAAAAGTCAAACCGTTCGACTCATCCCAGGCAATAGAAAAAGCAGGGACGTATTTACCATATGGCGTACCGAGCGGCCGCCGGGGGCCTCGCGAACGCTGGGGGCCTCGCGAAAGAGGAAATGTAAATATAGTTGTAAAAGACTATAACATTGGGGGCCTCATTCTAGATTCCGCCAGGGACCTCAGAGGTCATAAATCCGTCACTGACAAAAAGAATCTAAATCTGCAATACATATGCCTGAACATCCTTCCAGTAACTTAAATTCAATATGTTAATATTTTACGAGAAAAGAGTAATGAATTAAACTTCTCTGACCTATCCTCTCTCTCTCCCTCTAAATTTATCTTTACTATTAAACTCAAAATAGACAGCTAGTTTTTTGACATATTTATTCCTTAAGTAAGATACCAGTTTTCCTACCATGGAACAGAAAATCTTTTAGTTAAAACTTGATTTTTGGTTCAACCTCTGAAGAACGCCCTCGAGGTGGCGCAAATAGTTAATCTGTTGGTGTACGTAGATGAAAAATGTAATGTTCAACCCGAAGGTTATTTTTTGATAGGTGAGGGTAGAGCTCACCCCTCCGTACTTAGCCATTCTTACTAAGCTAAGTAGGTACTAAGCCTAAGGCGCGTGAAATTCACACATTCAGAGTAGGGGGACCGATTCCTTTCCCTGGGCCACCTGCAATTTCCTGCGAAGTTCTGACATACAGAAAGCAAAATCGTGAAGTTTTTTAGGGGGGAGGGTGTCCAGAAAGCTTCTGTTTCCTTCCGGCCTGTAGCCCAGCACCCTATTCACTAGGACACCGCGACCTCCGTACGTAGATGAAGGTTCATGAAACCTACAGAACTATTCATCCCCAGAGGCGTTTGGAAGAAATGGGGATGCAGGGTGTTATGGTGCGGAAGAAGGAGAAAATCATCTCTGGACATCTGTGATCATTGGCTCACCTGCGGTACATCCTTCGGGTCCAGGCCTCCTGGGATGTGGTCGCCGAAGCATTTGCAGTCCGGGAGCTTGCAGTTCGCGGTCGGGGAATCCGAGTCGTCACACTTCTCGTCCCTAGGGGCTGCGCTAACCCCAGCTGCCAGCAGCCACACAATCGCAGAGGTCAGCAGCAATCTTCCCATGGCTAGGTTCCTATCCGGTGTGATTTGAAACTCCGGGCTCGAAAGTCACTAGCGAACGTGCTGGAGTCACTTTTATACACTTTTTGCGATGCAGATTAGCAGCGGGAGATTATCTAGAGCCGAAATTCTCAAACTCTTATCTTTATTTATCGCAGTGAGCATACAACCCGCCATCCTATTGATTTGGCTCCTTATCGGTTTCCAGTTTTCCAGATTTCTGAAATTAAAAAAAATTTCGTGAAATTATTTGCGGCCCGTGATGCTGCTCTTCGTTTAATTTTAGGCTGATTCCGGATCCGGGAGTAGTCTCCAAAATCTGGGCACACCAAGGCTTTCTGAATAGTTTTACCCTTCACATCCTTTACTATATTATTCGGTGGCTGAGAAAATTTGTTATTTTATTAGCTGAGGCATAGGTTAGGCGAGAGTGTAAGGTTTTTAGCTTTACCTTTGCAAACCAAATAAAGCTCATTCCATAGAGTGACTGGTGAGTTTTTGACAGCTGTGGCTTAGAGAAAAAATTAATCTTAGCATTTATCATGAGCTGCTTAGTTTTATTTCGGAGATATTTGTAGTCTAGGAACTTATGGATTAGAAACTGCAGAATTGTACTCACAGCTTCCTAAATGATAATATGGTATGTATAATTCTCAGGAAGTGCACGGGAATAGGTATGAAGAGCTTTCTGCAATAGAGTGAAAGGATAGAAATGGTGTAATTCGAGACCAAGCCTACAATAGGTATATCGATGTGGTGCAGGCTTACATACCTACGTAAGACTATGGAGATGAAGAAGTGGAAGGCGTATATTACGACGTCACGGAAGTAAGAAAACATGTAAGAGGAGAAGAATATCTGAATAATTTAGAAGATCGGAACGCTATGGTCCGCTAATGCAAAGATGGATGAATGGCTGGAAATACGGTTTTGGTAATTGGGATGAGGCAAGAGAGAGACTACTGGAATTCAGCACACAACGTAAGTTATCAGTGGCAATCACACTACTTTCAAACCACAGCCGAAGGAGACACAGTTGGAAAATACCAGGAGACAGAAAAATTTACCAAAATTACTACCTTTTAGAGAGGCAGAGGCTCGGGAACCAGGTGGAGGGCTGTAAAAGCTTCCTCGGGTTTAATCGACATTTGCAATATCGACAGTAACCACAATTTGGTGCGAAGCTCACGACTTTCATTTTCCTATTATTTATATTTTTCCATCTGCCTTCCCCCGAGGTCATAGTCTCGTACTCTCCCATTTAGTTTACCCATTCTCTCTCAAAGGCCAACCGATGCTCCGTGTCCTTAATTTTTTCACTTATTTTTTAACTATATTTTTTGTAATAGTTTTATTCGGTTACTATAATTTTAGATGACTTTTCAACCTAAGTTGTGATCACCGCCGATATCTGCACCCAGGTAGTTTTAACTGTCCTTCTCCTGATTCCTGAATCTCTGACTCACTACAATGCATTTTAATAGAAATATTCTACTCTCTACTGGCATTTGTCAAGTGCCTTTGTCTTCAGTTGTTGCGGTTGTAGTTCTTAATCAAACAGAGAGTTATCCACTAATAAGCGTGTATGGTATGGAGTTCAAGGAGTCTATTCCCGCTTCCATTCGGATTTACCAACGTGTATTTTCTAGTTGTTCTTTTACCTTAACCGACGACCTAAAATAATTAGGTTTTCTTTTCCTCTAACCTGTGAATTTCTTTCGTGATATCATTACACACAAATCTCTGTCTGTACTACCTACCACTACCTACCTACCACGAAGGAGTGTAGGAGTGTTCTATACACTACTTGTACTATCCTTTCACTGCATTGCAGGAAACTCTTCACGCGCCTTTAGTACTTCATCCTCTACCATCACAATTATGCCTACTCCAGCAGTTTTAATGGAGCTCTCTCTGGTATCTAGTTCTATCTGGTGAGTTCAAATGAAAAATGATCATGATCCATGTATACATATTCCGTAAAAGTAATTTGTTATTCTAATTTTTATCTTCTCGTTCTCACACCATACGTCAGTAATTAAATCCATTTGTTTTTAATCCATTTGCTGCTTCTTGTCCCAAGAAATGTTTTTAAAAATCTTTTTAATCTACAGCTATATGATGACCATTCTTTGACTTCTCCCAAGGTACAAGTATCATGTTCCTCAACTTTTACTTTCTCTTTGTGTACTGGGTGGTATAGTTAGTGAAATATATTCATGTTAAAAGTGAGCAAAGACTTAGTTTTCCCACAATATTTATTTTTTGGTTACCTTGGGGTTTCTTCGAGTTTATTTATAACGTTTGCCCAAGCACGTTCCTTAAACCGTCCTTTGTTTGCTTTACCAACGAAATTTTCCTATGATTCAATGTCAAGAAAAGCATAAGTATATATTATTGACGGATACACATTACTTTGGGTTACATGTTCAACACAACAACGCAACGAAGTAATAATAATTACTGCTAGTTTTAATAACGCCGCGAGTCTGCTAAAATATTTAATTCAATTTCCCGCATAAAGGTTTTACATATTTGGTTTAGTCTAGGAGATTCCGCAGCCTCTTTTTGGCATACTACGAAAGGCCGTGGTGTTAAGTTGCATGGATGCCATGTTAGGAGCGTTCAGTCTACATATGTTACATTGCGACATCATAGTTTGAATAGTAACATTTCGCCGTTTCTGGGATAATAACGAATAATTTTTGTCAAAGTTTTAAGGAAGAAGATTATAAACACGGCTGTAGCTTTGAAAAAAGTTCGAGCAAAATCTTCGAATAACATAATTCTTTACCTTTTCATTTTATATTATTATGAAGTCTACTAAACAAATTATGCGATTACTCTTATCATAATATTTAAAAAAAGACCTGCTTAATATTTAAATAGTCTGCTTAATATTTTTAAAACGGAAAGAGAGTGAGCAACTGGTCATTCTAAATTATCCCTTCCGATACAACTCGAACTTAAAAGAGCGCGTTAGAAAAATTTACTCGCATGGAAACCAGTACAGAGTTGAGGTATTTATGATAAGATTGATTTTATTTGACCCTCTCACATCATTGCCACTTTTTAAATGCTTGCAATGCCTTGATTCAAATATGTTCTGGTCAGTGAATAAAAATTGGTAAATTAAAAAACGGCGTCGTGGACATAATGTCAATATTAAAGTATAATACATAAATGGAACATTTAAACTTACATCATATTGAAAAATGAGGTGTGCAAAATTGATTTGAATAAATACAATTCACAAAAAACTACATGGTATAAAATAAATCATGGGTGGGTGACTAGATGGAATGTCGAGTTTTGGTAATAAAAATTGAAAATGAATTCCTTTTAATTTGTTATGAACGTAACACTATTTATCCAAGCATAAGTCATGTATAATAAATGTATTTAAATATAAAAAATTACTGTTTTCATAGTTCATTTGAATAAAATCATTGGGGCGGGGAAAGAAATTTTGTGAGATTCATGTCAGGTGCACATCAGTTATCGATAAGCCCATAATACATCAGGTAACACTAAACGACTGAAATAAATCGATAAAGAGGAATCGAGGCCCGTTAAATTGTTAAAGGGGAAATGAATAATAGACAGCCGACGCTGCGGCGCAGAAATACCCGAATACATATGTATGATTAATGATAAGCAGTCTTTGGAAAACGCTTATGATGAAATTAAATTTTGTTCAGCAATTGGAGATCTACAACGAGCTATGAGCCCAAGTAGACAATAGCGCTTGTTTTGGGTTACCAGATGGTTGCAACCATAAGGCAAAAGGACACAGAGAGCTGGAATGAAATCAGAACAATACGAACAAATACTATCGCTCACATGAAGCAAGGGACAGTCGTATAATTTTATCATAGCGGGTTATAGGCTCCAAAAATTATAGGAAAAGTAAAATTCTTCTCTCGCCAATTTTCGATTTAAATTGAGTGATTTGAGTGTGCTAAAAATTGCCTATTCCATGTGATACATAATACGTAGATACGTAATCACAGTTTTGGGAAGATTATTGCTTGTAACCGGCAACTATCATTATCAGCTTTAAAACGTTCTCTAATTTTACAAGCAGTCTTGCGTGAGCTGCTGAGCATTTGAAGTATTTCTTTCTTCCTAAGCGTAACGTCTTATTTTATGATGGCTTTGACCAGAAAATAAAGATAAATCGTCGCTAATACTGATTGTAAAATAAAATTAACCTGTTTTGCTAGTAGTAATAATAGTAGTTATGAGTTTTTAATATTCATACGGCCAAGCTTATACTATTCTGTTTAATTTAAGTTCTTTTTTTAACCTTGCATTAATTTATCTTGGTAGTTACAAATTAATACAAATACGGATATCGACACAATAATGCAATTTAAAATAAATACCTGTATCAATATAGATACATGAAATAATTTTAATCCAAATGTGAACAAATTAATTTCCTTAGGTGTAAATTTGGTAAATACAGTATAAGTCCTTCTGAGCCACTGGCTCGACTGGAGGTGCTTGTGTAGGCAAAAAAACAACACAGAGCATTTGTGGAGTTAAATTCCATCATTCCCTTACATTTGTATCGTTATTGGTAAAATTACATGTTAATCAAGTACATTTTATTATGCATCAATAAATTTACACTGTTCCCAGATGTACCTATTGTTCTCAGAACATCTTTGTTGGATACTGATTCTAACCATTATTTCTTATTCAGTAGCGTACCAAGGCTTCCTTGGAGCCCGGGGCTAACTAGTTGGTAGCCGCCCCCCCGTAGAAAAAAATATTTTTTTTTCTACTTGGAATTTTACGCGTTTTACAATTTTGGCGCCCTCCCCTTTACGGCGCCCGGGGCGGTCGCCCCGTTCGCCCCCCACCCCCCCTTTGGTACACTAGTGATCATATTCTAATTGCTTTCACTCCTAACCTGTTCGCTTTCTGTTATTTTCCATGCCTCACTGATGTGACTCATGTTCCTAATATCTGAGTATCTGTTGGTTCCTTCAAATTAAGTAATTCCTTTTTTACGAGCTAATGTTTCCAGCTGGATTCTTCTTATTGTGTAACACCCCATTCGCCTCTCATATTCTACTGGAGATTTCTTTCTCGTTTCCTCCATTATTCTGCTTCCCAAATAGCGGTATGGGTTTTACCCAATGCTCTTCGACTGCATACTCTGTTCTTTGTCTTTCGTGTATATTAAAAAAGGCGATTCCTAGGATCCTTTTACGCTCATACCTATTTTATCACTATTTCCACATTTCACTCAACAAAGTCTCATCTCGCGATGACACCAGTCGACACTACTGGTGATGATTCTGTTTTTTTCACAAATGATGACGAGTCATACGCCCTCTACTAGCTACATGGTAAAAAAAATTCAATGATTGAAATTGTGAAAATGGTAATCTCGCGTTTCCAGAATTGACATTTGAGACATTTTCTCGAGAATTTGGATATCGGATTCCCGAGTTTGCAATACTTAATGCGTCACCGATCGAGTGCATATTGATTCAAAAGCAATAGTCTTCAAGTTTTGGCTTTCCTCCGCTCTTTACACATTCTTAGTCTCTGTTGCCACATTGTCGCAATCTCACGTACTGCTGCTTCTCTTCTCCTACGTAACTCATTGGGCAAAGTTACCCAATACCTGAGATCAAACACGATATCATATCACGGACATTTTTAGAAGCTCAAACCATGATAACATGTGACGTCTCTTCCCAACCGCTATCAAGTATTTTCCTCAAGCATGCATTTCCCAAGGTGGTGAGGTTCTGGAGCCTTCATACACCTGCTACCCATTTAAGAGTTGAGAAATTACTGTATTCCCAAGTTATATGAGCACAAAAATCGGTAATGCATCGGCGAATATATGATTTAATTCTCATGCCCATGATTCACAGTGTATTTCATATGTGTTTTCAAGTCTGATCCGCACTGAAAGGCGCTTCAGTCCGGGAGGAAAGGTATAAGGATAGGGATGGAAGTGGAAGGAGGAAGGATGGAGAGAAACCCGGCGTCGGGATTAGCCTGCTCTTGACAAAAATGACATTTTTTCCAAAACTGTAGTGAAATAAATAAACACTGACATCTTTATTAGCATTTTATGAATTCAAGCAGAAAATCTCATGTAACCTAATGCGGGAAAAACAACATAAGTATGTGTCGTGGCGTCTTAAAGAGTTTCGTCTTAAAAAATGAAGTAAGAATATCGTCTTATTCGAACTCCGAGCTGCACAGCCGACAGATCAGACCTTAGTAACAAGATAAGGGAAATCAAATGCCGAGCGAGTGTATAAAACTCATTTTTTCCTATGGCAATCTACAACCACTAGAGAAGTTGGAAGTAACAAAATTTCATCAAAAGATACTTCCGTCTTCAATATAATATTTACTCTTTTTGTCAGGCCATGAAGCCTTCGTACACATTATTGTGTTGATATGTGATGAGGCATGTAAAAAAAATATTTTGACACCGAAGGATCAATAAGTACCTACTGCATACTTAAAAAGTGTGAGAAATGTAGGTAGAATTAAGTGCAGTTCAAGTCTTGAAAAACATTTTTTGAGAGGATAGAGAAAGGAAATGAATTAAAGGAAAGCTTGGTATCTTGAATGTCCAATTTTTTCTTGAGCAGGAGGCCCACAGTCTTCCACCCAAGTGTCGTATGATCTGGGAATGGTATTACCCAAGGTATTACTCAGTGTTTCCGGTAGTTCCGCTTAAGATGTCAAGATAAGCTCCTCAACCTCATTGACGTAAACCTGAGGTGATGATTATCTTCGTCCGTTCTGAGAAATTCTGACAGAACTTCCGTGCTGAAGTAATGGCACTCACTGATTGTGTGTTCACCGGGGAAAGATATAAAGAAAACATAAAAATGCAAGTGTGGATGAACATTTTACTTGAATTCCACTTCACATGTCAGCTTTTAAGTTTTATAAACCAAAAGCTATACTTGAACCCGTATTACATATATGCATCTCACTATTGCGAAAGTAAACAAGACGGAATCGGGTTGGTGTGGTGGCTAGAGTACTGGCCTTCCATCTCGAGGGCCCGGGTTCGATTCCCTAGCAGCGGCGGATTTTTCCGTAAGAAACCGGTCTCTACTTGAGTGCCTAGTCGGATGTGGTCCCCTTGGCGCCTGTCGTTAAAAGGAGGCCAATGTCGACGCCGGGTTTCTCTCCACTCTTCCTCCCATCCCTAAAAAAACTTTCCATCCCAAGGATCTGGTTTTGCATTCCAGCAGTGATTTCTCATTGTATACCCTCCCCTACATTAATGCTTTGCGTATATAACTCCGAGCGCAGTGCTTCGTCCGTCGGATAGGACGTTAAACCGTGGACGCCTTGCCAGCTTTCGTTAAGAACTGACTTAATTTCCTACTGTAATCATTGAACTGACAACGATGTGTTCAAATACCTTATGTGAGATTGACGTGAGAGAAATAGGCCTGTCGTTACTTGGTTCTTCCCTTTTACTGCTTTTAAATATTGGTGTAACATTAGCTAATTTCCAGTCTTTGAATACTGTGTAATTCTTTGGTGCATATTTTATTAAATATTATTTTTTGGTTGAGAGCTCTTCCAAATGCCCTGGATAGGGTTTCAGGTAGGAAGCTCTTTCAATGTGTAATACACTTAGGCAGGAATGCCATTGGAACCATAATGCTTTGTTTGGACTGAGGATTTTTAATTGGTGCTCTATTCCGCGATACGAAACTATAATTTTGAGCACTTGTTAACTGAAATTGTACGGCGGAGGTTCGAGTGAATTATGAGAGCATGTGTTGAATACCCTTTGAAAGGAGGTGATTACCCAACTATCATTCCTTTTTTATGGCTCTAAAGGCCTATGTCTGTCCCCTCCTATTAAAGCAACAGAAATACGCCCTACTTAATATCCTTGAAGGAAGGTTTATCCTCAACGCAGAATTTCATCACTTCGCGAAAAACAGATTACGCATTTGGAACTATTTTGGTCTAAATGACGCCATGACTAGTTCACAAAAAGTAGAATCACAATCGCTAAAAGTTTCTGAAAAAATTAAAAGAAACAATGCCGGAGATGAAAAGTTGAGGATCTTCAAGTAGAGCAATTAAGTTCGTTACCGCAGCCTGATGGTAAAAATGCCTGGAATGGTGGATTTGACTTACCTGCCCCAAATACAGAGGTTAATCCGCGCTGAAGCCTAGAATGAACCGGATGAACAATCCTATTCCCTAAACTGGGCTGGAACCTAGGACCATTCGCTTTGGGTTGCTAAGCCAGCACGTCACCAAACTGTCTCCGCGGTTGGTACATGATTGGATACGTATTGGTTAGAGATGGATGGAATTGGTTGATGATTGGGTGAACCAGTCGTTCATTCATATTTTATTTTCCATTACTATACTTACATACATACAATGATTGGAACAGTGCAGAAGTTGCTGCATGTAGTATTCGATTTGTTGGACCTTCACATTCTATTAAAATGATTGCAAACAACAATTGCAATAATTTTAAAGTGACATGATTAATAGGATCGATGAACAGGAGTAGTCTGAAATCACAATGTAAGGTAGACATGCATCAGGAAAAGATTAATTGAAAGAGGTGAAAAAACTAATGGAGGCGAAAAGGAAAATTAGAGGTAAAAATACGTAAGGGCTCGGAAATTCAACTCTCCTCAAATTCTGAATCTCCTTACTACTGAAGATCCTCCCCATAGGTAAAGCCATTCTAACCAACAGTTTCTTCCACTGTTATATGGAATGCACTAATAAAATGGGAATGTGGTTCATCTTAACATTACAAGGTAAGTAATGACCAGAGAAGATACAGACCACCGTGCTTGAGGACAACTGGAGGACCAGCAAATATATGTGATATGTACGTTAATTTTTGGTTCTCTGAATACAAAGAGCATTTTGGGAGACCACAGATCGAACTAATGATTCCACCAGTCTTTCCCACGCCCATATGGTGAGATAGTCTCCAAACCCAAGTGCTATGATTTGCACCATTCTCGAATTGAAGAATACATTTTTGAAAAAGATGGTTAATGTTTAAAAATTAGGTGTGAACTTTTTGATTTGGCTCTTTTTTTCTTACTATACTGATGAAAAATGAAAGGCTGTTTGTTTCAAGGGAATTAATACTATTTCAAAATCTCTGAATGAATCACGCCTATGAAAAGTCAACTTGCTCTAAAAAGTCTACTCCAGACGAAGAGGTGTCTTGAAGGCTGAGGAACAAAACTTTTGGCTGAATCATATATTCCTAATTCAGATGCAGAAATTTACATGATGTACTAATTTCCGAAAAAAGGAAAAGTGGATTTTTTTATTATCGTGTGAGTGAGGGAAGATGCTATTTTTTCAGGGCATTTAGAGTAACTTCGTGAGGACATAGGAACTCAACTTGATAGCCATATCAAACTCGAGCCTCAGAAAAGTCGGAAAGAAAGGCTAATTGTAAGTAGAAACTAGATCTCCTCTCGACAGTTGATCTACAAGCTTTTTTTTATCCACGAGTTCCAGTCGGACGGACGGACGGGTCAATGTCTCCGACAGAAATCCGCGCTTCTTTCGCACGAGTCTCGCTGACCTACCATTTTGGGCGCGGAAAAGTAGCTTCAGAGCGAGAAAGGAAGCAGTTTGCTCCCTTTCTCGCATGGAAGCTTTTTCTTCAAGTTCATTCCGCTTCAAATGAACTTCATCTTGATATCTCGTGTAAGGGAAATACGCGAGGATCCGTATATAAGTAATTGTGCAACATAAAATTCATAATGATATGGATATATGTGCTGATTCTATGTTACTACAAAAATTAGAGCGAACATTGGTAGTGAATCGCATTGTTAGAGAAAATAATACATTCAGAAAGGGTCATGTCATTGTAATCCACATGCATATGCATCGTATATACGAAATGTACCTGAACGTAATTTTCGCTGCATCATATTCTATCCCGTTCTTTTCTACGAAATGGAGGTACCTACCACTAAATTAGTTAATAATTACTGTAGGGGAAGCGGAGTTTAAAATATTTCATTCCTCATAATTTTTCTCGGTCATTCTGCCGATTCTGCCATCTGTAGTCCAATCATTCCGTACGGATAACTGTCTCGGATAGCATTTTCGGCACACTGGAAAAGACTCGTTAAAAGGGGAAAAACCCGGAAATCAGGGTTCTAGTTTAATAATTTTTTGAAGTAACTGTAGTAATTTAAGCCGGACACGACAGATGTCGTTGGTACTGTTCAAGAAATTTTCTCATGCTCTCATTCCTCCTAAAATTTTATAAGGAATTCGAGTATTTTAGTTGTGAATCTTAAGGTTCAGTAAGAAAAAAACTCTTGCTAATTGGTAAGTATATAAGCAACTAAACCAAGAATACTTGTAGCAAATAGAGAAAAAGTAAAGCCTGAGGACTTCCTTTCTACTCAAGAACAATTCTTGAACTAAACCACTAAACATAAATAGCGGTCGCTCATGATCGCAGAGAAAGTTTGGTGTAGACGAAATTAGTTCAAAATCTTTATGGCTAACATTAGCGAAGCCAGTGGCGTATCAGTGAACTAACTGCCACAGAAGTTCTGTCTTTCGTAGATTTTCTTAGTTTAGCGAACGTCTGAAAAATGTGAATTCGAGAATTTCGCCGCGCTAATGTAGCCTTTTCAAGTTTACATTTCTCGAATAAGTTGTGCGTCGCAACTTAATTTATGCATGGTGCTATAGTGGATTACTTTCCCTCTTCTGTTTAGGAATGTCTTCGTGGGAGGTCTGATTCATTCTCTTAGCTTCTTGGTATTCGGTCATAGGCTTTTCTCAACGGCCGTTCAGAAAAGAAAAAGTAAACAATGGAAATTAACCTTAAGTGCAGCTTTTTAGCTTTAGTATCAGGATTTAGTCTTCTTGTTACCTTTGACACAGTGTGGTTACTTGCTTCATTTATATCTTATCATCCACTTTCAACGAGAAACGATTCGGCCTGCCAAGGTATATTATGTGTGTGATAAATTCAATATTATTTATTAGGATTATTCAATGGAACCCCTAGTTTTAAAAATATTCATTTGCTTGGCTTTCGTTCCAGAAAATCTTGGTGAAGCTATTATCCGATTGCCTGTGCTTGAACAACTTTTGAAAGATAGTTTACTGTTAGCTTTGTTTATACTGCAACATTCGCTCATGGCACGTGTCAACATGCAGTGGATTTTGGATAAAATTGGCATGGGAGTGCTGTCTAGGTGCATTTATGTGCTGGCTTCATGTGCTTCTTTACAGGTATTATGTAAAATCATGTTCAAGTTTGTCACATGTTGAAATTTCTCAAGTTCCTATGGGTACATATTCGCCATCAATTGCCGTGAAATAAGCTTCTTAACCTTTGAAATTTCTCAAGTTCCTATGGGTACATATTCGCCATCAATTGACGGGAAATAAGCGTCTAAACCTTTGAATACATGCTTGAAAGTAATCGTTCACAATTCCTTGCCATTCACGATTGCTTGAAAGTAATTACTTTCAAGCATGAACATTAGGAGTTCGATTCCATAAAAATGTCAATATTTCTATAAGTATGTCACGTCTCGTGATTTTACTTCTCTTTGTACAAAAGATTGGCTTGGGATTCTAACTTAGTATTGCTGTCATCCAAGTAATTTTGTATGGCCTTGCTGTATGTATTTTTACTCTTCCATAGTTTCCAGGCCGATTTATCTTATTAAGTTTTCGAATGCTACTTGCTGTTCCTCACCACATTAATTTCTGTGAGTTGAAATATACTCTACTCAGTGATAATGATTTTAGTTTTAACTCTAGTTCCTATTCAATTTAAAATGTTTGCATTTATGGGTAGAAAAACAGGGTTGAACAAGTGTAGCCTTGGATACAGGAAGATACAGAAAATTGGTCTTTCCCACAGCTTGAGTTACTCACTGAGGTGAGTGTTGAATAATGTCCCTGGAAGTTACTTTTTTGATGTGAAACTCTTAACTAGAACGATATATGCTAGTTGGTTGGATATGAACTGATATCTGCTGAAATGAGGAGTTAGGGACTAAACATCAGGATAGGAATAGTGTGGAAAAAAACTATGTAGGTTTAATGAAATAATTTTCAAATTTATCTTCCTCTAATGTTAAAATGTCATAGACCAATGGAGACTAATCTGTGACCACTATTTTTAATTGTTTCACATGGTGAAGTGTGAAACAGTTGCGTGTTCCGCAGATGCATTCATTCATATGTATTTCTGTTTTCTTTCCTCGTATTTCCACAGTGCTGTAATGCCATATTAGATACTCTTAAGAACCATTCAGTCACGTACAAAGGTACTGGACCAATTAGTGGAAATACTATTCTGATGAAAACTGTTCTGTATGGCAATATGTGCTTGTGATGTACCATTAATAATTTCCATGAGGCAACTCAGGCAGGGTCCAACTTCAGAGTAAGGATGGGGTAGAGCAAGCGAGAAGGCTGCACAGTAGCACAAAGTGGTGGCCAAAACTGAACCCATATGACTTTGGAGAAAACACGTGGAAGATTCGAATCTGCTAGTCAAAATAACTTACCAAACTTTCTAAAATTATATTAGAAGTTTAGATATAGTTGCAGCTTCCTTCCATAGTTATCTCCGGTAATGTGAAGAATGTTATTTGTGCTATAATATGAAAATTGGGGATAAAATGGTAAATGTAGTTCCTATTCAAACCAGTAAATTGAAATACTAGCTATGATTTATGCAATAATAATTAATCAATAGTGTGTGAAGCATTTAACTTATTATACACATTCATTCCCTATCTTGAAGCAATGACGTAAATATCATGAGAATTTTTGCACCACTAGGCATTGAGCAAATGCCATCAATTTATATTTATACGTATTAATATTTTTTTATGAATGGATATCATATGAGGTGACCTTGCCATACCAAGGAATTTATGTTTACTCATGTATACAATAAGATCTCCAGTTCTAATGCTTACTGATAGCTTTATACTTAAGTGAGCATTTTATTGCGTGATAGTTTTCTATCTGTTCTGGTATGTGTTGGTGGAGGATCCCTTATTTTCTTGGTATTTCGGGCATCTACCGGCTCTATCCCAGCATTATTTTCCTGTTAAAGCCTCATATTTCTTAATCTTCTTAATGACATCCTTTTCTCTTTCTCCTTGCTTACCTAGCATTCTACCTTCGATAGCGACCTTCATCATTCTATTGTCCCTAGGTTTCTGTTCCATCCAACTGCCTCTCCCATTTTTTTCCTATTAACTCTTACCAACACCATTTTCGAATTCTACTAAGGAAATAAAAATGTCTTGGTTATACCCAACATGCCTTTCAACTAACATTTTCATTATAACAATGGTATCATGCGTTACTCCACCATATCTGAAGGAAAGTTATATTCTCCTAAGACTCATTTGTCTCTTATGGAAGTTTGACTATAGTTGAGTCATTGTTGTTTGAGTTTCCTCATTGCATGAGGAAAGCATTTTTTAGAACCTCTGAAGCTTTAGTCCTGGAAAAACCTTTATAGTTTGTGGAGTTTTCTTTGAAAGTTTTCCATTTCAGTGATTGTGTTGAACTATGAAGAGATATATATATATTTTACCCCAATATGTAGATCAATCATTTTGTATCAATAGCATCGGTTGGGAGGAAAAGGTCTTTCAGTGACAAAAGAAGAAATCGAGGAAGAACTACTGGAATACGAGTCAAAACAGAGAAAGTTCAGAGAGTGATAGTGATGAAGTAATAGAAGATCTCTTGATGTTTGGATGTTTTAAGGAAAGATTGAGATTCGGAGTAGGATTGCGTGGAAACCTTTTTGTGGGAGTATATACTAAATTGGGGTAGGGAGGAATTTGTCGGTAGCGCTGGACTTCAAGGTAAGCATTAGTGACTGGTATTTTAGAGGATTTTGAGTGAGAATTAGTAAACTAAATCAGGAAAACTAATGTTTATGCCATACGTACATATTAACTATGGTTTGTCAATTCTCTTTCACAAATACCTATCCAGAATTTTCTTTTGTTCACTCGATAAAATTTATATGATATGATGATGGGGTTGTCCACATTGATGAATTCAAAAGCTCACATATTGCTCATATTTTCTACTAAAAGTGTTCTGTCCCCACATTGGTTAGGAAACTAATACAATAGTTCATTTTAAACTTGTGTGAACATTTTTACAGTTTATGGGCAACAAAGATGCTCAAAGCTTACACGGACCAATGAAGCTGAAAAAATCATTTGTCATTTCAAATGTCAATAGGGAATTCAAAGAATACTATATCCTTCATAGGGGTAATTATTTCAAATATAAAATCTCGCATTTTTCTTTTTTAATGTGATGTGGCAAGTGGAATATATTAGCATTATTAAGACCGATATTGGTGTCTGTCATGCCAAACATATTGTCCAATAATAACCCAATATTTTGATGCATTATTGTGCTAATTTATTAGCTTCTAAGTTAGTCCTTGAAATAAGTTGAAAGCTTGAAATAAACACCAAGAAAACAAAAATCATAAGAAGATACATAAGAAGGAAAGTGGAAAAAGACAATCATGTATGTAAGGGGAGTGAGGATAGAGGAAGTAAACGAGTTCCGCTACTTAATACTGCAAAAAGATAACAGCTGCTCCTTATATAGGTCAAGAGAAGCATAATTTTAGCAAAGAAAGCCTTCCAAACAAAGGAAAGTCTCTTGGTAAATAACAATATTAATATTCAGACAAAGAGAAATTTTTGAAAAGTTTTGTTTGTAGGGTACTAACATACGGATGTGAGACATGGACACTAAGAAAGAGTGAAACCACCAAACTTGAAGCTGCAGAAATGTGGTTTTGGAGGAGAGTATCAAGAACTAGGTGGACCGATAAAAAACAAATGAGCAAGTGCTAAATCAAGTTCATACGGAAAGAGAACTATTAAAAACTATAAGGAAAGGAATGTTAAGCTCACTGGACACCTACTCCGGCATGACACCTTCATACAAAATCTTTTGGAAGGTAAAATTATTAGGAAAAAACAGAGAGCAACCACGAACTTCGTATTTAAAAGTTATGGCGATAGAAATGGGATGTAGCTCATATGCTGAAATGAAGATAAATTAATTATAAGTTAGACCATGTCTAATTTGCTTTAATGAGGGCTTTACTGTATTTTGTAACGCTAATTTAGTGGAGTAATCAATGACTATTTCAATTATAACAATGTTATTTTGTTGGATTTATTTATATTTATTGATTTTTGTGTAAAATTGTTGATATTTGAATGAAATTTGTATTATTTGCTGTAGGTTAAGATACTTACTCACCAGTGTGTCTTAAAGCCGGCCTCGGTGGCAGTGGGGTTAAGTCCTCACCTGCCAAACCGAAGGTCGCGGGTTTGAGTCCTGCCTGGGTAAAAATACCTATCCCCGGCATGGGTATTTTTAAATGTGTTATGTCCATATATTAAATTGCTTGTAATTGGGGGAACCTGTAAGCAAGAAATAAATTATTATTATAAAGCCCCCTTTCGTCTTATTCATAATGAGTAACATTATTCATTGAAACATGACCTGCATTGCTTAGTGAGTAAATGACAAGAAAAACATCATTGTTCTTTGGCTTGTATTTCTCTGCCTGCCATGATCCATCATGTATCAAATATAGCCTACCGTCTATGTCTCTTGTGGCACTCAATAATTTGTTCTTTTTTAATGATTAGAATTCTAAATTTCCTGTACTTTGTTCTTTGACCTTTGTCTTTACTGACCACTGCTTTATGATTTTTTTAAGGGGATGATGCATAACTGGCAGCCAGTGAGCAATGCTTGTTTATGGAATGCTCCTTCAGGTGGATGGGTGGGCTTGACTTTGTGGTACACATTGTTCGCCATTCATGTCATATCATGGTTTGTTGTCTATGGAGGGTGCCTTCTAGTGGATGTTGGAGAACTCATTGGAGTGAAACAGGTAATTTTCACAGACAAGGATAATATCATCATGAGAAACCACACTTGCTCATGGAATGACTATTTATTTTTAGGTGCTTTATTATGCTAAGGGACTGCCAGATCCTCTGAAGTCCAAGTCGAAAGGCCTTCTTCGCTATTACCAACATATCCGTCACCCGAGTTTTGTTGGCTTCAGTCTCATGTTTTGGGGAATCCCACAAATGAGGTATGGCTCCTCCTAATTACTTGGTTTATCATACCTGTAGGTGAATATCCCATGATTATTTTCTGGTGGTTTTGTTTAACCCTTTGACTTAACCATTTTTTCAGTGCTTACCCCCAAAACACCTAATTAAAGATCACATACTAGTGTAGTGAGCACAAAATGTGTTGCTATTTGCATTCACGGAGGTAGAGGAATTCGGATGTGGTATGCGAAGCGAGTGGTAGCAGTTGGTGTCCAAAAGAGGAACACACACCGGTAAATTCCTATCTTTGAATAGAATATGCCGGGAGTACGTCATGACCCAGAAAGTCCAACTTCAAACGGGAATTCCCAATCTAAATTCGGGCATTTCCATTCTCTTCCGAATTTAGCAGTAAGGGGGAGGCGACTCGATGCGTATATAAACCTGGAATCATTTGGACTCGAGGTTCGTTGTTGTTGGTTGTTGCTGTTGTGTTGTTGCTGTTGTACCAAGGGCAGGATGTTATGCTGCCGGTGCGAGATGCAAGCGAAGGGCATACGAGTCTCCTCCAGGTTCCGTTGGTCGTCACGTCGACACTAGTAAGAGTTAGGTTGACGGTGCCACGCGTAGACGCAGACCTCCAGGGCACTACCGCACCTAGTATCGCCGCCGCCATGCATCCGACACTCCTCTGCCTCCCACAGCCTTCCTCCTATGACACCGGTAACAAAGGTAAAAGATCCTTGTTTCCTTATTTACCGAAAGATGCTACATGTATGACATCATTTGACTCCTGACACCAAGGGCAAGAACCCTCAAATATGTATACTGGTTCGAGTCCCCGCAATAGCAAGCGGGGCCGAGTCTCCACACTAGCTGTGAAAACTTTAGTGGTGTTAACCGCTGAAATTACACAATGGCAGATATTCCACAGAGAAAAAATCATTCGCCTTTACCGGGCCTCGAACCCGGACCCTCTGATTTCCGGCCAGGTGGCAAATCTGCCATTGTTAAATTTCAGTGGGTAATGCCGCTTAAGTTTTCATGGCTAGTACGTGATCTTTGAATTCGTTACAAGTAAACACGTTAGTGTTTCAACATCGGCTTTAACCTTGTGGACGGTGATGCCATGCACACGACTTTGGCTGCTTTGTGGCATGATATGTCTAGCAGTCAGTGAACATCTTGTTCCTTTAAAGCTCTATAATTTCCACAGAGAAAGAGGACACCTTGGTAGCTCAACTGGTAGAGCACCTGGCTGGAAATCAGGGGGTTCTGGTTTGAGTCCCGGTCAAGGCGGATGATTTTTTCTCTGTGGAATATCTGCCATTGTCCAAAATACCTATTTATTTTTTACGAAGTCATCTATTAATAAATATTTTATCATTAATTATTGATAACTACTGAGCGATGTTATAATAATAATGTTATAACATTGCTTGAAAAAATTTAGTTACAATACCCACAAATCACCGTCTTGTAAGTGAAGGGAACTTTCCAGAGGCTGATGAATCGCCATCTTTGTAAGCCTATGGGTCAATAAGTTTGTTTTCACAAGTTACTGGCAAAAAATTGTATTAATCCTCATTCTAAATGTAAGTAACTTAAATAAAATGTCTATTGATTGGGACCAAGCCAAACTTAATGCCATATAATTCTTATTTGTGTACATCTTTTTGTTTACTGCAATTAAAAGCTGCCTAGTTGGTTTTACAGGCAGGCTAGTATTTTCCACAGGGGTGAAACAATACTATTGGAATATCCTCCATATGTAGGTATCCAACACGAACAGATTTCAATCCTTTGACTGGTTGAGTTTAAAAGTACAAATGAATTAACGTCCCTAAAATGTGTACCTTTCAATTATCGATTCTTCTATTATTTTGCAATATCTGGTACAGTAAGATGGCTTTTTATAAAAATTGAAGTTGTGTATAATGAAACAATTCATAAAATATATGAGTGGGGAAATTTGTGGAATGGGTGAAGTAGGGGAGGAATGAATGCTAGCAAGGCATTGCTATATTTATGGCAGTGCACAAGTTACAATAAAAGGTTTTACACTAGGTATTCTGCATTTAACAGAAAATAGTTTCGTCATTTGGATCCCAAACATCAGTCTTGCAATGTCTCCTTGTAAGTAAAAAAAAACCAAGTATGATGTGGAGCTTATTTCTTTGTTGATGAATTCAATATGTAGCTTTATTTTCAATTCTTCTAATAGCTAAAGAAAATATGGGCACGTTTTGTCATACATCTTGCCATATCAAAATTCCATCTCATTGTCATATAATTTATACAAAGGCTTCCATGGTGATGGTCTTTCTCAGTTTGTGTTCATTTGGGATTCATTCAACTATTATATGGTATATTTTTTGACTATATTTTGCCAGCACTCCTGCTAATTTCCTTAAGTCTGCTGAAGTGTCGATATCAAGACTGCCTCGCATCGTATATGGGAGGAATGGTAGAAGTGAAACTAATTTAAAAAGAGGTCTGCTATTTATTAAGACTGTTAAGGGAGGGTATAGAAATAGCAAAAAGACCTCTAAACATTTAACAAGACGGCACTTAATAATTGAACAACAATGTAAAATTGATTTTTCAAAACTTTTGTAGTATAGAATAGTATATGGTATAAATATAGCAAAAAGACCTCTAAACACTTAACGAGACGGCAGTTAATAACTGAACAACAATGTAAAATTGATTTTTCAATTTTAAAACTCAACTTTTAAAATTTGGACAACAATGCAGACGTCTTACCTAGGTAAGTATATTAGATGTGATAAAGTCTTGCTATCGACACCAGCCAACCTGAGGAAGCCAGGAGGAGCACTGGCGAAATATAGTAAAAAATATATGTATAAATGCAGAATGAAACCTGAAAGAAAACAAATTCATTGTCATATATCTTGAATCAAACATTGAAGCAAAGCCTTTCCTCACACTTTACTCCAGTGAACATACCAGGAATGTTTTTGTGTAATAAATGCCCCTGCCACATGCCCTTGCAGTAGCTTGCTAGGTAAAAATCAGGTTAGTTGTTACCAACTCTTGTTAACAAAATTTCTATAGAATCTGAACTTTGGCATTTGTAAAATAAACCATCAGTATCTCAATTTAAGATTGTGAATAATGCCTCTGTACACTGGTTGTGGCTTACTTGTGATATTTGGTGGCAAGAATAGCAACTTCACATTTTTTTGTCTTCTCATTACTCCTTGTATGGATTGGTGCATTTCCAAAAACCAGTAATATTTTCCTATTTTGACAGGCCATGTGTTTATATCCAACCATCTATCCTTTTTCTTGGAAAATTATTTGCATAATCCAGGCCTTATTATGTTCAGAAAATACTGGATGGTTTTAAATATTAAAATCTTTAAAACATCAAGGCATACCATTCTTACAGACAATGAGGAGTTTCACCTCATCAGTTCCTGATTGGTGCACATAGAAACCCACTGTAATTCTTATTTTCCATATCTTCCTTTCGTGACATTTCTCTTTCTTTAGGGCAAGTGTTGAGTCTGGCTGTGCTGAATAAAGAATACCCAATTCATCAAAATTATATGTATCTTGTGGCATGTGAGATTTTAAAGTAGGGTTCATTTTTATGCCACTCAAAGATGTTCTTACATTTATATCTTTCTTTTCATCACAGTTTTTTTGTGAAGGAAAGGTATGTCTCTTTTTGGAATTTGGCATCCTTTCCTTTGAATATTTAAAAGAAATGGGTATTTGGAAATGAGCAAGCAATTGCCTTTTCTCCATGCAATCACTTGCTTACGAGAACATTTTTTTCTTGACATTAACCAAATATTTCAAATAGATGTTCATCAAAATCTTCAAACCTAGCTCCTATAAATAAAGAAAACAGTCGCCCATTATTTTACCGTTGTTCCATGCTTTAGAGTTGTGTCATCAGATCACTGGTCCAATGTTTAAATTTTTAAAACATCTGGGTCTTTCAGCTTTACCAATTGCAAGTGGCTTTTCATTATTTCCTTACATGTTTATGCAAATAAATACAGTAATTTGCTCTTTGAAGTGTTTACCACCACAACAGTTGTTACTTTTAAGAGACAGGATTTTTGTTAGGATTGCTCAGAAAAATAGCCCCGTTTCTTCACCATTATATATATCTTTCAGATGGTTATTTTTAATCAAGTCTATAACTTTTAATTTCCAACTGGAAACTACGGTCTTATCAACATTATTTGCCTCTCCGCCCACGATGTTCCACACAATATTATGACATACTCAAAAAGTATGTATTCCCTAATTTTGCTGAAAACACTTACACTTGCGCTTGGACTATCGGTCCCGAAAGTGGAATGTTTTTTGTTCTCATCTGCACCTACCATTCCCAAGTAAATTTGGTTAATTCTTCGTTCCCTCTTTTTCTTATACTTTTCTTTTGGAGTTTAAGTTTGCACCTGAATAAGATTTAAGTATTGTGAAATGTATTTTTTCAAACTGTTCTTTACCTATACTTTAACCAAAGCCTGATACATACATTAGAATTGACCAGTCGTTTTGGAAACTAATTGAAATGTGAATGTGAAAGCAGTTAAATTCATCTTAAATAATTTCTCGAAAATTGATTGATTTGCTTGAAGATATAATTCATTGCTAATGATTCCCGGATTGATTGAATGCGATAGATTGAAATGTGAAAATTTTAGGACTATAAGCCTGACGACACATGCATCGAAGATACTGACAAGAATCATCTACAGAAGAATAGAACGAAAAGCAGGAGTTTCTGGATGAAGATCAATTCGGATTCAGGAAAAGTAAGGGTACAGTGGAAGCAATATTGGCCCTTAGGCTACTCATAGAGAAGAGAATGGAGAAGAACAAACCGACGTTCATTGCATTTGTGGATTTAGAGAAGGCCTTTGACAATGTGGATTAGGATTCAATGCTTGGAATTCTGAAGGGAATTGGAGTGTCCTACATTGCCGAAGAATTATACGCAGTCTGTACAAAAACCAAGGAGCTGTAATGGGGTCGTTTACCATATTTTTTTTATTGCCGAATCTGATAGAGTTTGTAAAATAAAAGGACCCGTATTTTTCCGTTTTCTGATCCGACAATTATTTCCCGAGTTATAAGCGGTGAAAAACTGATGTTTTTAACCCTTTCGGAAAAGTGGGTGTGGTGCAACCTCTGACGTATATCGACTTCGTCCAATCACAACTGAGCCCGCGAAGCTACTTGGCCTTATCGCAACGGGGGGGACACAGCTGACTCGGCCAATGGGAGCGATTTCGACAGCATCTGTGCGAGCAGACCTTCCGAGAACCCCCCTCCACTCCCTTCCCCCTCCCCTGAAAGCAGTCAAGGACGAGAGGAAAATGACGTCAATGTTATCACAGCAGCATTTTCGGGGGGCGTCACCTTTTGCTTATTTTAATTTTTGATTTATGAGTGAATGGTTGTGGTTAGAAGATTAATTTTTTCACTAAAATTCGTTTTTCGTTTCCATCTAACGATTTCGTGTACAAAATTGTGATTTCGGTTCCGAGTAAACGCCCCCATTATATCTGGACCCAGCTGTAAAGAAGCAAGAATAAGGAAAGGAGTGAGACAAGGCTGCGCACTGCCTCCCGTAATTTTTAATGTTTACATTGAGAGAGCCATAAATGAAGTCGAGGAGAAGTGCTCTGGAGTGAACATCCACGGAGGAACAATCAGTATGCTACGATTCGCTGATGACATAGCTATCATAGCAGATACAGAGAAGGAGCTGAATAAGATGCTAACAACCATGGAAAAGACTATGGCCAGATATCAGCCGAAGGTAAATAAGAAGAAGACTAAGATATTGGTGTGCAGCAAGAAAGAAGAGGCGAAAACCAATGTCAAACTAGGAAAACAAAAACTTGAAGAGGAGAAAGAGTTCTGTTACCTGGGAAGCAGAGTAACCAGCGATGGACGAAGCAAGAAAGAAATAGTGAGTAGAATAGCCCAGGCAAAGAGGGCATTCTATCAAAAGAAGAATTTACTTACAGCAGGAAATACAAGCATAGAAGTAAGGAAACAGTTCATCAGGACATACATCTGGAGCATTTTTCTTTACGGCAGTGAATCATGGACGATGACAGCAGCGGAGAAGAAAAGGGTTGAAGCATTTGAAATGTGGTGCTACAGAAGAATGCTGAACATTAAATGGATCGACCGAGTAAGTAACGAGGAAGTGCTAAGAAGAGTAGGAGAAAAGAGAAGTCTGCTGTCAACTCTAAAAAGGAGACGGTGCAACCTAATCAGCCATATCTTGAGACACGATGGCCTGATGAAGACTATCGTCAGGGGAAAAGTGAACGGGAAGATTGGGAAAGGCAGGCCTCGTATGAGATACATGGGACAAGTTGTGAAGGATGTAAAAGAGAAGAATTACGTCACAATGAAAAGGTTGGCCGATAGAAGAATTAAGTGGAAAGCTGCGTCAAACCAATCCTAGGATAGTTGACCAGTAATGATGATGAATGATTCCCGGATTTGTGCTCATATTTGATGTCATAATTCGCAATATGTATACATGAATGTCAAAGTCATGCATTCAAAAACTGTATAGAAAAATCTACAATTAATTAATGAGAATTTATTTTACACTTTCCCATTTCTAGATTGGAGAGGAAAGTATCAGTGTAAAATACAGTAGTTTTTCAATACCATTGGTGATATTTTATTTTGCAAAAACATAAAATTCATTATCAATTGTTAAGAAAGGAATGAAATCATAAATACATTCATGAAAATACCAGCCTTTAGCATATTCAGTGCGCAGCAGCTCTTTATCCTTCAATGTGTTGTACACCACATCTTTCCACACTTGAATATCATTTGCACCCCTTTTACATAGAGCTGATTTCCCTTGATTAGGTCAATTTTGTTATGCAAACTCAATGCCTTTCTTTTTACACATTTTACTTGTACATTACGCTACATACACCACCTTGTGTCTTCACTGTGTGCACCAGGAAATGAAAATCATCTATCAAACATTAGCAACAAATGCAAATTTATGTGATTCAGTGAAAGGAAAAATGTGGGGGAGAGTCAGAAAGGCTTGTCTAGGTGTTTTTACTGGGTGGGTTAAGAGTTGACCAATAAGAAGAGTGTACTGGGAGAGGGAGGGTGGGGGAAAGAAAAGAAGGGTCTCGGAAATCAGTTGCTTACTGAGTAGGATTATTCATTACGACTGAGACAATAGGGAGGGAACCATAGGGACTCAGGAATCATCAGGAACTGGCACCAATCAGGGTGTCCTGCGGATCATAACAATTGAGCGAAAAATGAATAAGCATGAGTAGCAGAAAGGAGGGGAGGGAGGAAACCTTTTCATTATCCCTTAAGCCCCCCTACCATTTTCTTTTGCCACCAGGCAATGGTAATCCCTTCAATTCAACTACCCTCACACATTCCCCTCCTTGAACTCATCCTTCAGTACAGTAGTCCTACAGTATCTAAAAATGCTAAATTCTGGGTAGATTGAGTAATCCGCAACAGTTTTTGAGTGAAAATTGAAATTCCATAATATTCATTTCTTTGACCAAAAATCTTTCTGTTGCTGCGTTGGGCAGGTTCTATAAAATTCAGGTTCATTTATATGAATATTCCTGTGCTGCAGGTCAGGACGTAGGAAGTTTTCCTTGGACAAGTTGCCACAGTATACAGGGTTTGCTGTAGACAGTTGTCACTGTCTAGCCATCTGTGATTACATTTACTGTTTGTGCAGTGTGCCAGCTGTGTAACCTTATAGTTATTCCTTTTATCTTTTGTTAACACTTTGAATGCTGGTCATTATTTTTATATCCTTACCTCCAGTGCTGAGCATTTTTGTGATATTTTACAGATTTTTCATAAGTTTATTAAAATACAAATATTTGCAATAAAAACTGCCATTTAATTTATTATTTTATATTTAATGTTGTAGGTAGTAATTTTTTATTGTCAGGTAACAACATATTTTTGCCATCTGGACAGAAAAACATGCTTTTCTCTGAAAAAATTGAAAATGAATAACAGCATCAGCTGGTGAGAAACGAATTTCTTTTATCTTCCCTCTAAATACTTAAAGATGAAGTTTGCACATTGAAATATTGTACCCGCCTATGTTAGTTATTTTTTTTGTGTGATATAGTTCAAAGCACGGAGATACACAAATTCCTAGGTTACAAATGGTGCACTCAAAAGATATATCCTTCTTTCCTTGCTCTGATAGTTCTGTGCCCTTTTCAGAGCGTACTTAAATCTTCTTTGGGATGTTTTTTTTTCCTGGGGGAATTGGAATCCTTCTGAGGAAATGCTTCCCTGAGAGACGGGTAAGGTGACCACCATTGGGACCAGGCACTGAAGAAGATTCCTACCGAGTAACTGCTAAGTCACTACAAAGGCCCTTCTTGATTGAAGTTCTAGAAATTTCTCTCCTTTTTTTTTTGCAGAAAATTCCTAGCATATAGGTTGGTTTGTCCCTTAATATTTATTATATCAATATCAAAGTAATGGTAAAAAAATCGACAAGAGAACTGGTTTCCTCGAGGCCAGTTTCTTCAACCATGCCGGAATTACCAGTAAAAACATTTATGCATGGAACATGGTCTATCTCACTCCTTCATCTTGTCTATCAGCCATAATCCTCCGTCCACCTCTAGCTCGCGGCCTCCCCCCTCTCCCTCTGCAACCACGAGGAACCGGAAGTGCTGCATCCGCTTCTTCCTCGTTCAAGCTGCTGCTATCATTTGATTCTGAGAAGCAATAAAGCAAGTACCTATACATTTCAGGTATTTGAGAAACTAAATTGAGTAATTGGTTACAAATACAGTACAAGCCCGTTATAGTGAGATGGCATATAGCGAGAATCTCGTAATAACAAGTGTGTGGTAATGTACCATCGAAAGGCCCATGATTAACATGTAAAAGGAAACGGATATAGCGAGGCCAAGAAGCTCTTGGCAGTATACGCTTGGTATTATGAGTGATATTTCTTTAGGGTGATGCACTGCAAAGTACGAATTAACGCCTGGTATTTATCTATAGTGGCATTATTTGTCAACTACAACATTATTTGTCAACTACAACTTAGAATACAATATTTGTTCCATTTCTACATTATTTGAAGTCCAATCAAGTCCACCCACTGACAATCTACGGCCGGCCCTGGCGTACATTGCACTCCTGCACTTTTTAGTTGTTCTTCTGTTAATCAAAGTTCAAACGGAGGCATAGGAGCAGAATGGGCAGAAGATGGACAAGTGGAAAAGCATCTAGTCCGTCACAGCGGAGAGTGGTGGTGTGGGTAAGGGGCGGACTTCAGGCGGCCTGTCTTTGTCTGCCAGTGCGGGAGTAGTTGATGGACAAGGATTTGATTAACTCAGTGAGAAACGAAGGTGACGATAAAATTAGTTCTCTTTCGGAAGAATAAACACTGCCTATGCCGACTAGAGCTAAAGCACAGCAAGCTCTTAAAAAAAATTAGCACTGTTTACAGGGCCAGTGAAGCTTCCGCCGACGACTTTAGCAAATTTAATGGAGTGGAAGTGTCTGTGCTTTCGGCAACTGCCAGTAGACTGAAGCAGACGGTGCTTGAATGATTTTTCAGCCGGGAATAGACATTGAAAGTACTGTGCTGTTTACGTGAAGCATGCGTATGTTTGATATTAAAGGTCCAACACTTGTTTCGTTATGCTTTTTATCATTGCGATGAAGTTGCCAAAGTTTTCCATTGCCAAAAATTATTTATATCCTTAAAATTTTACGAATCATCCTGGATTTCCATAATTTTTCTTGTTAGCAGAAGTAATGGGAATACCTACTTATGTTTTCTGGTACATTTGCTAATTTGTGCACATTTTTCAATTATCAGCCGTCCTTATGAACCAAGTTATGGATTTCCTATTGTGTACCTGATGATAATGCTTTGTTGCAGACTTTTGTTATGTGGCTCATTGCATCAGTCAGCTGCTCATTAGGCTGTTGGCCTTATCTATGAGGTGTATTGAAGGGTTGACTCATCGATCATTTTAAGTAACTGGCCTGGGCAGTCACATGAAATGGGATTTAATTTGGTGTAGAGGTTAGAGTACTGGCCTCTCACCCAGAGGGGCCCAGGTTCAAGTCTCAGCAGTGGAAAATATTTTTATTGGTAAACCAGTCCCTTCTTGAATGCTTTGTGGAGTGCACTCCACACTCTGCACTCAAGTTCAGTACACTGTCAATTGGATGGGACATTAAGTTGTGGTCCCATTGGCACCTTTTGTTAAAGCCAGGTTAATACCGATGCCGGGTTTCTCTGTACCATTCCTCCTTTCCCTTCCATTTCCATTCTTATACCTTTTTCTCCTGAAGCACCAATAATTATGGTTACAGACTTGAACACCACAGGACGAGAAATTGATATATGGACAAGGAATTCGTAGAAATTGATTTTTCACTAGACAAAAAAGACCAGATTTTTTTGCCTTTAACTCAGTTCCAAATTTGCATCATTAATGAGCATTTGTGTATCCCTTTGATATTTCTGTCTTTTAAAGTTTGAATTATATATCCTGATGGCTGTATGCAACATTAATGGGCTTTTTCTATTTCTTACTCTATTTACAGCTTGGATCGAGCCCTTCTTGCACTTCAGCTGACTGGCTACATGTTCCTAGCCTGGAATACCGATGAAAGGGATATCTCCTATCTTCGATGCCAACTTGAGGACAAGGAGACTAGTGCTAATGGAAATTGGCATCGTACACCAAACCGAAGGCGGCTCTAATGTTCAACAACCCATACTTGTAATCCTAGAACGTAACTTCACTGCCGTCCTTATGCAGGGAATACCTGATCTCTTTGAAGTACAAGCTTGTCTAGTAGGTTATGCAGGGCGCTTGCCTGATATCATACTGTTAGATTTTCATACCCTGAGGAAACCATCTAGGTGTTCACTGTCATAGAATTCAGAGTCCAGTGCCTTAATAATCTCTTTTCATATGAAGACTGACATATAAAATTCTGCAGCTGTTGTGGGGGTATTTAGTCAGCTCTATCACATGGGTATACCCTATTGAAGATGCAAATGTAATGAGATGTTATGACTTCAGGTTATATGGGCAGTATTGTTGAAGAAAACCTGGTGCAGCCAAACTCAAGTGAAAGTTGTGCATTGTTGCTTTTTAAAAGCCATTAGCTAAAAGCTTACCAGTGAATATTTTTGTTTAAAAATCATGTTGAGCCTTAAGATTGACACTTCTTATTTAACAGGAAATTCATATCACAATGTGATTATGGCAACAAAAACAAATGTATGCGATGATCATACAAGGGAGTCAGCACCAAGTATATCCATCCACTATGGACAAGGCTGTGTTAACTCAACTCGTGGAATTATGGTATCTGCACTGCTCATACCAAAGTGCCTTTATTCAAGTGTTCTTTGCCACAGATGAAAGCTGGCTCCGCACATGGCTTAATCCATGAACTAAATTGTCCAAAATATCTTTGGGGAGCTCCAAGGTCACATCATTAACTGTAGGAGCTGAAGAAACGTGTGTAGAGTTCTCTTGAATCTAAACGGAGGAAAAGATGAAAGACAGTCAAAAAAAGAAAATTTCTGTCAACTCAAGCTAATAATTTGTACAAGTAATTTTTCTAGCTCCACATACAAGATTAGCTAATTTTTAATATTTGGAGCTTTCTGGAAAATATTATTAGCAAAAAGCCTAGATACATTTATTAATAGAATTAAACTTTTAATAAGAGAAATTTTACAAAACTGAGAAAATCATTAATTTTGAGTACCAGCCATTTTACAGCAATGATATTAGAATATAAAAGTACAAAATTTTCAGAGAGAGTAATAATATGGTGCTAATGACCACAATTCAAATTGGAGAGATAACTTTAAAAAAAGATGCATGAAAAGGGAGAATAAACGTAGACTAAATTTTTAAGAATATTGATTGACTCCCCAGGAATATGCATACCTTTAGATGAAGGAGACAGATTCCTCCTTTTTGGTTTCTGCTCACTGGATTTCCCTCGGAATGTGATGGCTCAGCCGAGAAGCGAGGAGAAGGTCTTGGGCAAACCTCCGTGGAGAAAGAAATGAGTTTTGGAGCTCCAATGAGGGAATCACCAGCAAGTGCTCTCCACTCACTTAGTGCTAGGGAAATTATCTGCCCCTCTCTGCTGTCACTGGGAATATCGGCGTCTTCTGAATTTTTCCAGCATTCGTAGACAGCCTGATCTGAGAATTCTCCCAATGATCGGAGAACCTTAAATGAAAAAAGCAGCTAGTTTAGTATTGTGACTATCCAAATCCAGACAGCTAACAAGACTAACATAAATTTATATTTAAAAGTCATTGACATTACAGGCGTCATGAGTATTACTAATATTTCATTGTGTATGTAGTTGTTTAATAGCAGAGCTTTTAAGTAACAACTAACTACAGTCACTCATTGAGCCATCTCCACAATCAAACCTCTTCTAATCAAAAACGTTTATGGGAGTACATATCTAAGTCACTTCATTTCAATTGAAGTTTAAGATTAAGTTATGTTACACTGTTACCATCGTTAAATATGTATTGCCATTAATGTATGTACTTAGTCCAATGTGTGAGATGAGTGAAGAATGCACTTCTCTCTATAGCCCTGGGATGAGGCTAAGGATGGCCTGCTTTGATTAATCACCTTCACCAATGAGACTGATCTCTGAACTAACCAAATATTTTATGTTAATAATTTATTTTTATTTTTAATTGCAATAAAGTAATATAAAAGTATAAAGATTGTGTATGACCTACCTTTGCAGTTTCTCGTATGTCAATTCCCAGCACTTGTGAATGAGTCTTTAGCATTTCTTCTGGTAATTTCTTAGTAGCCTTGTAGCTGTAAGCATCACGTAGGAATTGCAGCACATTATCCTTTGAGTTAATCTGTAAAAATACAACAAATATTCTGATTAGATTATACAAAAATCATACTGATGGTGACTTCTAACGGTTTCATCAGCCTTAATTAGGGCTACAACTTAAGTTAGAATTGAGTCAGTAAACTTTAGCGCATTCAAAAGTTTTTCTACAAAACTTATATAAAATAATTAAAAAAATATAAATCCTGCATCATATAAATGAAAAACAAGAAAATTTGAATATAAATCACCAAGACCAGACAGTTTTTTCCACACATATTCTTTAACAGTACACTGTATGTACAACTAGTTTCATCTTGTTGGGCATCATCAGGTACAAAGGGAATTTGAATTCTATATGACTTAAGTTCTATATCAATATATTCCTCACAGAATGTTATCAGGAATCAAGGAATGGAAAACAGTCCCTTGCATCAAGACAAGGGGAAATTTAGCAATGACACCAGAGGAGATCCAGCATCATTGGAGGGAATATGTTGGGAACTCTATGATAGCGAAAATAGGCCTAGGAACTTGGAATAAGAAGAGGAAAAGGCTGTAGATCAGGATGAGTTGGAATTAGAGATGGGCAACTCGGTAAATTACCGCGGCAATTTTCGTAAATTACCAACACCTCTGAAAATTACCGTAATAAACGGTAATTTTCAGCAAAGTTTTTTTTCAGAAAATTTCTTCCTCACGAAGAAACCATTGGAATGGGTGATATTTTAAATTAAGTAGCTAAAACGATTTTGTTTACATCGTTTACATTGTGTCCGTGATTTTTTCCGAGTAAAATAACAAACGCACATTGCGCAGAGGTATGTCTTTGGAAGGAAAATTTCTCAGTGTGACAAAAGAGAGGCATATAGTCGTTTGCTGCCAACTTCGTTATAATTTTTTTAATAAGTTATAATTAAGGATGGGTCTGTTCGGTTCTCGGTTCCACCGGTTCTTGAGCTTAGAACCGGAACCGAGGTCAAAAATAATCGGTACCGAAATAATTGGTGCGAAAACCAGTTTGAAACCTACTCACACTCCGAAAGTGGAGGCTTCACATTAAAACCTGGTGAAACAGTGTACTTAGATGCTTCAAAATCGCGAATTATTCTAATTCAGTCTTTGAAAATGATTATTGATTACCTTATCTTACCATTGAGCAATGCAAAGGAAGTGGTAAATTAAGAACCGGAACCGAGAATTGGAACCGAGAACCGAAGTTAAGAACCGAACCGGAACTGAAAAAAAGTGGAACCGACCCATCCCTAGTATGTATAATAGATGAACGTCGTGATATGTTTGATATAAGTATCAGCATTTATATCTCAATGCTATTTGATTTCCTTTTGAGTCCTCTGATAAGGATTTGCAGCTCAAAATTTAAAATTACAGGAAAATTACGGCAATTTTTGAAAATTACCGTAATTTACCTCAATTGAAAATTACGGTAATTTACCCATCTCTAGTTGGAACCAGGAATACTGGATAGTGAGATAGAAAAGGCATTGTTAGAAATGAAGGGGGTAAAACAGTGGGGCTAGATAACATCCAAGCTGAACTTCAGAAGAACCTACTAGTCTTCCTACTACTAGTAGGAAGAGGGGGAAAGGAGAGATTATATGGGCTTGTTCATAGAATATATGCAGAGGGGTCTTGGCAGGAGGACTTTGTTAAAACTGCACTGATACCTATACCATAAAAGATGGTGTTGAAGGAATATGAAGACAATAGAAAAATAGGTTTGATTTCTCATGCGGCAAAGGCAGTGTTTAGAATCATCAACAGAAGGATGGAAAAGAGAGCAAATGAATTTATAGGGGAGGAGTTTGGATATAGGAAGTTAGGATTTTGCAAGGGGAAGGCCACACAGGATGCGACTGAAATGATGAGAATATTAATAGAAAGGAATCGACAATACAATTAGGATGTATTCGTGTGATTTGTTGATATCGAAAATGTGTTCGATGGAGTGAGGTGGGAAAAGTTAATAGAAATATTGCAGAAGATAGAAGACTGGAGTCACAGAGACTGATCTGGAATCAATGCATGGCACTGATAGCTCAAGTAAGTGTAGCTAATAGATAATTGGATTGGGCCACAATACGGAAGGGAGTAATGCTTGGATGTCAGTTATCGATAGTACTTTTTAACATAACTCGGAGGAATTGGGGGAAGGCTTGGGATGAGCTCCGGACAGGAATAAAGGTAGGAGAAAAATTGATAAAATCGATGAGGTTTAAGGATAATCAAGCACTAGTCATCCCAGGGTTTATGAAAAATACTAGATGCATTACAGAGACGGTGCAAAATACATGAAGTGTATATAAATAAGAAGAAAATGAGTAATGAGGTTTTCAAGAACAAAAAGGATCATAGTTTGGAAATACTTCACAGAAGGTTTTATTACTTCCAGTCCAGGGTTTTGGCCATTATACAGCCATTATTAAGGCACAGTAGTCGAAACCCTGGTCAGTAAAATCTTCTGTAGAGTATTACAAAGTGAAATTGCTTCCAAACTATTGCAGTTGGTTCCACCAAGTTAAGTCTAAAGATTGAAAAATAAAAAGGACCAGTTTAATTATAAAAGTAGGACAGCAGAAGCTAGAGCAGGTGGAGCAATTAAGTTATCTACTAAGTTGAAAATAAGTAGTGAGTTGGAGGAAAAGGGGTCTAGCAGTATTGAAGTGAGAAGGAGAATCACATTAGCAAAAGAAGCTTTCACTCTTATGTGTGAACTAATGACATGGGCACAGAGTAGGAAAGGAAAGACTGGTGACAAGTTTAATATGGAGTGTGGGACTACATGGCGTAGAAACGAGAGCTTTGTGGTAAGTATATGAAAATAGACTAAGGGCTTTAGAGATGTGGGTGTGGAGAAGGAGAAAGTAGAATGAAGGAGAACTGACAAAATGCTGAAATTGGGGGGAGAAGAAAGAAATTTGATTGAGGAAATTAGGGAAGTTATGAGGGGCACAGTGTGAAATTAGGGGTTTGAATAGAATTAATGTCCATGTAAACACATTGTCTGGTAGAAAACTAATAATAATAATACATGGGTCAAATTCCAAAATAAAAACGGTCTGTAAGTACCAGACATCATTGGTATGAAATTAGCATGATGTGATTTAGCATAATTATGCTATCTTTAAGCATATCTTCAGAGATTGCGAACACCTGCAAGCTTAAACTCCACCACAGTTAACTCTCATCACCATGTAAATGAGGAAACGCGTGAGATGGGCATGCAAGGCAACATGCTCAACAGACATTGGCTCTGACACTTGTGATATGGTTATACTATAGTTACCAATTGACAAAAAGAAAATTTCTTTGAGCTGCAAAGTGTCATTAGTCTTTACTGTCTCAAATTACAAATAATGGGAGAAAAATGTGGTTGAATGTCAAGAGACTGGAAGAAAATGGGTGGATTATTTTCATATTCTAAGATCATGCCTCTCAATGTGAATAAGCTATTCAAATGACAAATGAAATGGCTTATTTAACATTTTTGGATGGAGAGCAGTTCGTTATCTAAGCATTATCTTAATTTTATTCACAGTTTCCGAGGAAAAAATCCTCAAAAACGACTAATACATTTTTTCCTCGTCCTGAATGTTGAAGTAGACTGGGGTTCAATGGAGAGAAATATATTTCACCTTAGCTGGAATGCGATAAATGCAATAGGTTTCGTCAATCACTGCGCATACTGACAGCCTAATTTTTTTAAGTGCAGCGGTTGGGCCGGTTGGGCCTACAAGTTATTTCGAATTCAGTGCATTTTGTTCTGTGCGTTGCACCACATCAAGATACTTATTATAAAATAATTAACCAAAGCATTTTCCTAGGGATAGAAGTGCAGTAATTATCCATACTATCCTGTTTCATCTTCCCAGTTATATCAAAAAGGAGCTTGGACAATGAACAGCATTGAAAATACAGGCAGTTAATATTTCAGCCTTTGCCGCATTTCAAAACATCAATGCTTCGAGGTTCTTGCCCACCAAAAACATGAGGTAAGTATGCATTTTGAACAACGTTTGACTTAACATTCGACGAAGTGGTAGAGTTAGCTACTCATCCTGCAAGGTGATTATTAATTTCGAGTGGAAGTAACTGGATTGTATAAGAAGTCATTGTCTTCGAGATTTTCAATTCAATCACAGTTTAAGAATTCCCTTCACCAGTCCATTTCCTACACACGTTCTAATTAGATAGTTCCATTAAGTAATGAAGAATCGTGAAGAATATTCAACTATAAAACTTGCAAGAATAAATAATGCGTTGAACTTACTTTAGAGAGAACTTTCAAAGCTTCAGAGATTTCCATCTTCTGTTAACATGCGCCCAGATTGATTACGTGATAAATGCTGAATACAAAAGTTTCGCGTTTAAGCCAAGAACTGACATTTATGTAATTTTCTTGTTGACCAATACGGTAACACATACAAGCACAGATGAAGGCAGGCACGCAGTGAAGTATCCCCATAGCATTAAAGCTGGCATGTACGCGGCCTATATTCAAGGATACATAGGATTTTCCGTGGCGGGATATTAAAATCACTTGTGTTGGTGATCACCCACGTTTTCACCATTGTCTTAGGCTTAGGCTGAGAGAGATGGAGTCTAAAACTCTAGAACCCCGAAATCTAGAGAATTATGTAGCGTTAAACATATAGAGTTAAAACCATCCTTGATTAACAAGCCTTGAGGCACCTATTTTGAAAATTAGAAATAAACCCGTCATTATTGCACAGTAATAATTCTCATGTCCCTTTATTAATGCCAATAGGGATCCATTTTTTATTTCAAAAACCTAAAATTATTTCGAGGCAATTTTAAAGAATGTATGGGACTGCTTTTCGTACTAACTATTTTGGATCAGAAAAAAATACCATTTTTGTATTTACTAATCTTCGATTTATTATTTGCTTATTCCTGTACTGACTGCATACGCCTTATAATTTTGTTTTTTTTTTACGGGTAAGCAGGTGTGTGAAATGTTTATTTATCTTTTTGGTGTCTAAATTCATCTTTTATTTTATCAAAATATATAAAATTTGCAATGGTAATTTATATCGTTTATCTTGATAAAATTGAAGCCGGGAATGTCAACAAAGTTGATGATGAATATTTATTCTCATTTGACATCACCACTCTTCCTCGACGGGTAAAGCTTGCTCCAGATTCACGGCAGTTGTAGCAGGTTCTCATGCTTCTTCTACACGACCGCCTGCGCTCAGCGTACTTGGCTCAGCCTGAATGCTGAGCCGCTTTCATTTCTACACGAAGCCAAGGAGAGTACTCTCCTTGTACGAAGCACTTATTTCCAGACTTCTCCATCTGGTGCCGAAGTTTATAAATAACATTGTAAACACTCAACATGACTGGTTAAGAAACTTATTCAGAGAATGAGATAATTCAACTGGTATATTTTCATTTTCTATGAGAGGAGATCGTGTTTAGAGAAGAAATAATGAGCCGTAATAACTTGAGCGCGGCTTTATACCGAGGAAGTGAAATGCTGGATAATCTCTCCATACATTGAAATAAATGCTATGATGAAACCAAGTGGTAATATCTTGATTTTACTAACGATAAGAAATAGTGAATTTTTATAGCGTTAGCATTGGATTTTTATCATCCGATGTGGAGACAAAATCAAGGTGATTTTAACGATAAATGCATTGAATTGAGACTATAATATTGAACTTGAGTTACAATTTAGTTTTGTACAAAATGTTATTAGAGTAAATACTGCTGCGAGATGGAAGTTTACAGGGCCACTGCCTTACATCGATGTGGAATACCTTATGTAATTATATCTGAAAAGGAGAGTTGAAGTGAAATTATTTTTTTCCTGATCCGCGATAATCAAGAAAACCACTCAAACATTTATCGTACTTTTGTTCGGATGTGGACACATTTTGAGGGCATTTCGTTTTCCTGCCACGCCAAAATATTGTAATCTAACTTCATTAATGGCGCACCAATGTATATAATCACAGGGATTGTTTTTAAGACCATTCCTTCTTTTTCACCTTTCTGCAAAAAATGAAAGAGAACCCTTGTATAACATTAAAAAATTATTGTACGTCATAAAAAACGATCCAATGACATCTACTTCTGTGATGTGTATTTTTTTATTTGACCTGCAGTTGGAATTATTTTTCACGATCTCAATGTCATGAGAGATCGGGCCGGCCTGTGTTTGCCTTCTCATCTCGTGGGCGCAGGAATCAATCCTGAGAATGGCATAGAATTACATTTTTCTGTGAAATCCTGGTTCGTGCTGGATTGCGGAGCACTTAAAGTTCAGCACACTGTCCGTCGGATGGGACGTTGAACTGTGGATTCATTAGTGCCTTATGTGAATAAAAGGCTAATGCTGACGCCGGTTTTTTTTCTTAACCTAACAGTTCAAATAGCGCAAATGACCTTAGCTGTCAGTCGCTTTCTTAATCGTCAACCATAATTTAATTTCATTCCCAACAGTTAGATTTTCATTTCACTCGTAGGAAATCTTTTCAAGCTTTACAAAAACGTATCTCTAGTACTTACTAGTGCAACGAGGAAGAGCATCCTTCGCGAGGGACTCCCGTGTCTAATCGGCCGCAAAATTTACCGAGGGACTTTCATCGAAGCTCGTGAAAGTCCGCGGTCGAGGGTTTTCCCCTGATTACCCACGTGAAAGGCAAAGAAGCGGTCATCTGGAGAGGATTCGTCACTTTGCTTAAATAAAAAATAGGAAGTCCTTTTCCGGAAGTTCAAACGGATGGCGGAAAATATTCAGTGCCAGCCATCTCGGTGCTCTGGAGATGCAGCGAAAGTTTTCCCTGGAATTCGTCCATCGGCGTCTTCTTCCTTGTCCTCTCCCTAATCCGGCCTTTCACACCCCCTTCCTCCTACCGCCGTCACCCTCCACGACAGCACCCAACGAGTGAAACCCACAGCCGTGCCCCCAACGGCACCGAAAGTTAAAAAAACTGAAAATCTTCCGTTATCACGCCAGTGGCGGATCCAAGTGTGTTCGCTGGTGCACCTCGAACACGAGCACCGAGAAGAGAGAGACAGAAGTCCTCTTCTCGATGGTCGTACCTCGAGTTACTTCCGCCTGCCCAATCAAGGAAGTTAGAATTTATGTACTGGAGGAGGCATCGCAGCTGATTTGAGAAGCCAGCGGCCATCTTGGTAGGCACTGGCATACGAGCTTGCTACTCACGATACTCGTATGGACGAAGTTTGTTTTTGCACCCGAAACAACTCAGAGTAGTAAGATGAATAATGGAATGCATTTTTAAAATATGTCAAGTAAACAGGACAATGCACAATCATGCAAACAAGCGCCAAGTCTGCAGTTTAAATAGGTTAAGTTAGAACCAGTTTTAGTGGTGGGAATAAATGCATTAAAACCCCCCTTGAATAGCCTTGGGAAGATTAACTGACGCCACTGCGATGAAATTTTGTTCGGCGCCATTATTATATATGTATAAATATACATGCAGTCTCCATAGAGCAATATAGATCGATCGATCTCTCCTCCACACTGGGTACCTACCACATCGGCAGAGTGTCAACCGGATTTTTTCGCGTGAAACAGCGCATTTTGAAGAAATTAATTAGCCTCACGGGCATCGTTTAGAAATTAACGATAAGACTCGACTCGGCCTAATGAAAATCATGCCTAACGCGAACCAGTTGGTATGATTCGGGGCGTGATACATTACAAAACTCTTCAGGAATGTACTCCTAATAACAAGTACTCAAGTAGTACTCGTTATTTTGACGGAGGCCACCGAAAGCTAAGGTCATTTGCGCCATTGAGAACTCTTGGTTATTTGAGGAGAGGCATTAAATGAAGAAGTTGAGGGTGGATGGAGAGAAACCCGGTGTCGGTATCAGCGCGTTTCTAATGAAAGGTTTCAAGGCTGCTCTTAACGAAAGGCACGAAGAGGACTTGAACTTAGCATACTATCCGACGGACGGATTACTGAACTCAGATGATCTCCTCCTAACTCTCAAGTAGGGACCGGTAAGCCAATAAAAATCTGCTTCTGCCTGGACTCAAACCCGGGTTTCCGGAATGGCAGGACAGTACTGCACCCACCAACCAACCTAATCCTTGCTAATTTTTAAAGTAAAGTTTCCAATTAGACTCATGTACTCAAGTCTTTCTTAGTCACATGCCTAAATGGTACTGTAAGTCCTTGAGGAATAAAAAATGGACAGAAAAAATATGTTTCGCGTACGACGAGCCAGAAAAATCTTGGTATCGGTGAGAGAGTAGTGCTTACGCACCGATTCACCTGCCTTTGTAATTTAATAAATCCTGTCGCCATTCACATCAGCGTGTACAGATTACCCTGCTAGGCGTCTCGAGGGTGCTTGGCAGGGGGAGAATGATTATGAGGCACAGAGTGAACAGTTTGATAAAAAAAACTTGGATGAGACGACTAAATGGCACTTATTACGCCAGGATTCTGCAATGATTGAAAAAGTCTTCTTTTCTTTACAAAAATATAGGCCAGCTTATATTCATTACAACAACCATTCAGCTACTTCAAGCATGTCTATCTATATGAAGGTTCATCAATCATGATCATTAGCGAGATGCAAAGTTCGATAACAAGGACAGAGGTCACGTCGTCCTTATGTGTTCTTTTCCAGTCTCCAATGCGTCACTCTTTTGCCATGTTTTCATTCATGCGAATATTCCCCAGGATATACTTTTATTAGACTATGCTTATTAGAACCATTTTAGTAGCTGTGTGGCATTGGTCATGTTTTCAGTGAAAATACGGTGGTAGATATTATTTCCTCCTGTCCATCTTGCGTAACTTTCGAATGTTAACTTTGGCCCTTTGTTGAAGTTGTAACCATCCTTTTAATAATTAATTTTTCGTCCATTTATATTAAAGGATTCTGACATCATTGTAACTATTTGAATCCATGTCGTAGAGATCACATTTACAAGAGCTAATGTATTGTGGTACGTAATATAAGTAATTGTTTGCACCAGCACTATTGGACCAGGTTAGCCGGAAAAACGTTTAGCAAATTCCGGTTCGCGTGAAAGTTTTATGGAGAAGAAAGTGAGGTCTGGGTGTTCTACCGCGGTACTTATTCATTCAGTGACTCAGTTGCTCTTCTGATTTCGTAGAAATATACGGGATGTCTGATTAAGGCTAGGACCTCGAAAATTGCCCGTGCAACAAAGCGGTAATATCCTGGGGGATATTCGCATGAATGAAAACATGGCTAAGGTGTGACGCATTGGAGACTGGGAAAGAACACATAAAGACGACGTAACCTCTGTCCTTGTTTATCGAACTTCGCATCTCGCTGATGATCATGATTGATGAACCTTGGCGATGGATGGGGCTGCTTTATTTCAACTTAGCAATTGCCGTGAGGGATTTTAAAAGACGATTTCGAAGATTTTCGCATAAAGTGCCAACAAGCATTTATCAATTGCCTCACCATGCAGAGGGCTTGGGTTCGAATTCCGGCAGTGGCAGAGATTTTTCGTGGCTATACCCATACCTACCTGAGTATCACTCCACCCTTCGTCCGGTCTCTAAAAACCTCTTGCCTCAACTCAGTCACCCATTTATCCTGAATAGTGCTAATGACTCGTGTAACAACAAATATTATGAGTTTGGTCATCCTATCTTTCCTTCAGTGGAGAAGGCAACAACTAATTTTGACGCCATGTTCAAATTTGTGGAATAAATTTGAACTAACAGTCTTCCACTCCTTCATTCAAAAGGAAAAATTATATTATTCAGCGTGAAAATTCTAGAAAAGCGCTCTAATCATTAGAAACAGAGCAGTAATTTGGAGATGATACACGGCCATGAAAAGTGGTCGTCACTGTTCATTCTAATGACTGATAACTTTCATTACCACTATTTTCCGCACCGGTTGTTTTTTGGCAATTGAGAATCTTATATGTCTTCAATTGCTGATGGAACATGACTTATCCCCAATACATAATGCATTAGAACACGTCTTTAATGTTATATGTAGAGAGAGTTTCGCTCTTGTTGTCGAATGTGTACAGCCCATAATAATTCAACCTTCCCACTTGTCAAAGTCCGAAGCATTGACGTGGTGGAAGGTTGTCATGATGTCAACTAATAAGAAAGCTTAGTCACTTCCACAGGATTTTATTTAACATACGACCGGTTTCGGCAGTTACGCCATCTTTTAAATTTGACCATTTTTATTCAAAATAACAGACATAATTTTTCCATCTACAGGAAACCCACTCACACAGATGCGGTCATACCCAGTGATTCGTGCCATCCCCACTCCCATAAGCATGCCGCATTTCATTCAATCCACCACCGGATGATCCACAGGCTCCTACATGTCGCACTATCAACTTCAAATTTTAACTTAGAACTTAACATCATTCGACAAATTGCCCACAATAATGGGTATGAAGATCATTTAATCACCAGAATTTTAAATAAAAAGTTGAAATGCCTAGCTTCATCACATTCCAGCTCCCTGTGACCCGCGGAAACTAAAAATAAAACTAAATGGTTTAAAATACCTTTCATAGGCCCCTTATCTTATGCGGCATTAAAGGCTATCCCTCGAGACACTCTCAACCCATGTTTTTACAACACTCATACCTTGGGCCGTTTGTTAAATAATTCTAAAGATTTTATCGAACCAATTTTAAGAAGTGGAGTATACAAACTTGAATGTAAGAACTGTAAAAGATTTTATATCGGCCAAACTGTACGCAACTTTAAAATTAGAGCTAAAGAACACCGAACGTGCTTCCAAAACAAAGATGATTCTTCGGCATTCGCCCGGCACCTTTTAGAATTGGGCCACCAAAGTGACTTCCAACCGGAGGTCATTCAATACTCAGCAAAAGGACGAAAATTGGACGCCTGTGAGCAGCGAGCAATCGGCCTGGCGAGGAACTCCAACTGCCTCGTCAACGACGTAACTTTCCATAACCAATCTCCGTTGCTGCTCGTCACCCTACCCACCCCCTCTCCCCACCCTTCCCCATTCCCTCCACCATGACTATATATACTGAGACTGATATGACCATTGTTACCTGAAGATGCCGTAACTGCCGAAACCGGTCGTATGTTAAATAAAATCCTGTGGAAATGACTAAGCTTTGTTATTAGTTGACAACTTCCCACTTGTGTTGTTGTTAGTGCTCTCTCTCTTCTTTTAAGGTTTTCTAGTAATTTCCATATTTTTTTGATCATCCTAGCTTTTCTCTCTGTAATTTTAGCCATAAAATCCATGCCAACTGATGTAATCTATATTCCAAAATTTATCCACAACCCATTTTTTCTGATGGCTTTACAAACCTCTTTATCTATACGAATATTTTGAAGTTTCAACGATTTTAAATTTTTTGTAATTTTTCTCTATTTTTTGCAAACGAGAGTTGATTTTGTATCAGCAGATAAGCTTAAGTTTCAAGTACATACCGGGATGCAGACATCAGAATGCCATTTAGATAAATGTGACGCTGATATGAGAGTGAAATTTCACTTTTTTGAGTGATCTCCCGGGACGTTTTGAAACACGAAAACACAGGGATGAGAAAGCTTATTCAGTTTTTCAAAGTTTCATATTTTTGTCGAAATAAATAGTACTTGATTTTGATGGTCTCCTATCCTGTAGCAGGCTCGCCCCAGAATGATGTTTCTTTGTGTGTGATGCTCGAAAACTCACTGTGACAGGGCGTTTCTCTTCCTTCTAAAACTTTGCCATTCTGTGGGAGTCGAAGTCAAAACAATAGGTGTTTGAATTCAAGTTCTGTTCCTCCTTTTACTTTATTTAAGACCGTCGAAAATTTATGGCTCGCTATTTCACTGAATCCTCGGGAATTGCCCCATTGACCGAGTATTTTAGCGAGCGTATCTCTGAGAGGCGAGAGGGCAATCTCCATTTTCCGACAGGTCAAGCACATAAAACGATCGACCGAGTTTCTGATCCGTAAAACTAAGTTTACGAGCTTCCTACTGTAGGTAGATAGGCCCGTAAAGTATGGCTTGTTGACCATGGTCAAATTTTATCTCTTTTACAAAAATGTGGCATTTTAACTTCTTCCTGTGTCGACACCACTTTTCCATTGTCATCGTTGAACAATGCATTCTGTCATTCATTTGCTTTTAACTTAACTATGTTCAGCTGGATTCAGTCACTCTCCGTTTTTGTTTTCTAGCGCTATTCCTTTCTATGCAGGGAAGAGAATATTTTATATTTACCCTCTCTTCATAATATTTTTCGTTCATTATATTAAAAGAGCTGACTTTGAGATTTACTACGAATATTGGCTGAGAGATGGACTTCATTTTTGCCAAATATATTGTCTTATTTTAAATTTTTTTGGCGAGAGCAGGTAAAAAAATCTCTGTATAGGCGCTATGAGCCCCGTGGCTTCTATTACTGTGGTAGTAAAACCCACTAACAACACCTCCCTTCTCCCAGATTTTCTTTCATACTTCTGTCGCGGTGTGTTGGGGCATAGCACATTGGATTGTAACTTGATTTTACATGACACATTTTTCCAACTGGATGGAAAGTAAAGAAATACGCCAATAAAGCTCATATCGGCAATATGCTTCTTTACAGCGTTGAGGCGTGGACAATTACATCCGCGGAGAATTTAAGAATGGAAATATTCTAAATGTGGTATTTAAGAAGACTAATGAGGATAAAACGGATTGGCCGCGTCTTAAACATCTACATCTACATAGTACTCTGCAAGCCACCATAAAGGTGAGATAAAGTAAATTCTCACCAAACATGCATAAAAAAGATTAGTATTTATGTACTACTGTTCTAAACTTCATTATTTAAAAAAATATAAAAATAGCAAAGCAAACATGCAAAAACATGCTGTTAGTTGGGTTAGCTATAAGTGCTCATACATACATGCAGCTACCAATGTTATCCATGTAATCCATCCACACTCGTATTGGATATATTTACCTTTATTCATATCTCTAATGTGCGAGGAATAAAGGACATTTTGAATCTGTCAGTTCGGCAATCTATTTCTCTAATTTTGTGATTATGGTCCAGTCTAACATAGTAAGTTGGGGTCCGCAAAATATTTTTAACATCATCACTGAAAAATGGGCTTGGAATTTGTTTAAGAGATTAAGTCTAAAGTTCAACCTAGGATCTGACAATGATTCCCAATTTAATTCATTTAATAGACTGGTTACACTAATAAGGTTATCGTACCGTCCCTTTACAAATCTTGCCGAGCTTCGCTGCACACGTTCAAGTTCATTATTTAGACCGATTTCATAGGGATCCCATACACTAGCAGTATATTCCAAAGGTCTAACAAGCGAAAAGTAGCTGATTTCTAAAACGAAGGGTGGAAGAACAGAAAAGTCTGATGAAAACTTTAAAAAAGACTTGGCACAATATAATCGGCCATATATTGAGACATATGATGGTCTGATGAAGCAAGTCGTCGAGGGAAGAATAGGAAATGAATTTCCCGTTTCCATTTACCCTGGGGAGTGAAAGGAAACGTGATATGATAAACGCAAATTCCAAGTATTACGCTCAAACTCGTTGCTTAATTGCGAAAAAATACAGCAACTTAAATTGTCAAATCAAGCTCATAGTTAAATTATACATGTAAAATTTATAAGAACATTTTAAACTATCTTTTGGTGCTATCCGCAATGTTTTTGTCAAACAATATTATATCATGTGGTTCAAAGTTTGAACTTTACATGCGTATATAAAGATATATAATTACTGCATGTCTCTCTTCAATTGACAGAAGTATGTCTTTTGTTTCGAGGCACGGGCCGAGGTAGCCAGGTCGATAATAAGCTTGGCAACCCATAGCGAGGATTCGATTTCCGCCTATGGCACGGATGTAGTGTTTGTCCTAGAATTAAGATCTTACGTTAGAAAGTGCGATATAACCTTGTCCGTTGGAGCACTAAAAACCAAAGACCTCTGCTACAACTGAGGAAGCCAGGCCAGTAATGTGCCTGCCAGGTAACGCATAGGTTTCGGGTTTGACTCTCAACTCGGGCGAGGATGCTGGGTTTTTCGTAGGCTAAGGAGTGAAGGTTATACCGTTCCATGTTGCTTTACCCCATGCCGCACCTGTAATCCAAGTCCACTATTATTACTTCTACTTCTCCCGCCACCACTAACTTTGACATTAACGACTTAAAACATCAATCTAGCCCGTTATTAGAGGTTGAATTCTATTCCGCTGTTTGGGTTAACGACGGGGATCATCGAGAACGACTCCTTTACGGATTTCATGGCACTCATTACGACTTCAGTGTTGCGGCGCAGCTTTTGCTTTCAGTGTCCTCCACAGGTGCATGGGAATTACGGAAGGAGTTAGCACGGCCGCGATCTCGGCTGGCGGGTCCGGCTATCTGGTCTCGCCTCAATCTCCGCGGTCATTAGCGAGGAGGAGTGAGTGCCGGTGGGGCCTCCGGCCAACAGCAGAACCTCCGGCTGGACGCCGAGAGAACGAGGCCGGTGAAGTAAAGGAAGGAAAAGTGCTGTGAAGCTCATGCGATAAAAAAGAGTGAAATAAGGGAAGACGAAACAATTTCTTGGATCTCTCTCTTTCTCTTGTGGAAAAATCAGGACCCGAAGGAGGTCACCTGGGGCGTTAACTGACTACGAGGCGGCGAATTCTCTGCTGGCTCTCTGCTGAATGGATCGTCGGATCTTCATTTGCATCCGCCCATCGGTGATGAAATTCCGAGCGCTCGGAAAGTGCAATCGCCTCCAAGAGATTCCGGAATCTGAGCGGAGTGCGATAGTGCTCGTTAATGGCCGAGATTCCCTTTTGCCTCGCAATTAGTCGACAGATGGCGTTAGGGAACGTTCCGGTGATGGACCGCAGGGGTTAAAGGTGCTTTGTAATGCCCATCATCCATGTAAATTGTTTTTATTCCTTCTTATACTCTGCTCTTCGCTTGTTTGCCTTAAAACAAAGGGGCTGAGTTAATCTCACCCGGGCATATATCTACATTTACGTAATTCACTGCGAGCCACCACGAGGGTGTATGGCAGTGGTTGAAGATCACCAAACATACACTACTTTCATGCTAATAAGAGCGTTAATGCTACTATTTCATGGAGAGACGTTAGATGTAAGAATACGTACTTAGTGGTTAGTAACTACACATTAATGAATTGGTCAATGTTTAAAAAAACATTATCCTAAATATAATTATCAGCATTTGCTATAGAAACAAAAATGCTGCCGAGACGAGAATAAACGGCTCGTTGAGTAACCTTAAGGCTGTTTTAGAGGAACCAATAAATTGACCTACCACAAATAGTTTCTGTTTTTATGAAATTGCATGGGTGGTTGCGTGATAAAATAGCAGGGACTATTTCCTGCATAGTAGTCCATGCATTTGGAGAGTTTTTGTCGTAGTCGCCACTTAACGTGATAAAATTTTCACTGTGCATCCCAACATGTATTAGACTGTTCAATTAATACAATCGTGGGAAGAGAGCTTTATGTATCATCTTTATGGTTATGGAAATACCCACTGCGTAGTATTTTCATGCTGTATGCTACAGAAACCTTCCAAGGATTCAAAATGCAAATGTTACTTTCAGGACGATTGATTTATCGACTTGATATGCAACTTGGGTGCTGAAGTAATGTTCTATTTGGGCGAAAATGCAACACGAAAGGTGGAATTCCGTTGTATTTTTCATCATTAGTGGTGTACGCAGTGGGTATTTCCAGTGGTGTACGCAGAATTTCTGGGGGGTTTCATTAATACTTATGAGCACCATCAAAAAGTGATATTTAGATCATTATTCACTAAAACAATAATTGAATGAACATTCTCTTTTCTTGAAGACAATTCAAATATATTTTTCAACCCAATAAGCAAAAATCTGTACTCTAGAGCAAAATATACAAAATAGAGTAAATTACGGGACACGGTATCTGAATACTAGTAATGAAATGATACATTGGTATCGCCAAGTCCATATGCGACTTCCTATGATATTATTATGATGTATGAGAATTTTAAAAATGTTCGCTCCATGCACTTAATGTTGATACTGCAGAATCTTTCGATGTTTCGGTCTTGATGGCTTTATCTGCATACAATACACATAATTGAGCAATAATTAATTAAAATTTTTGTGCACTAAAACGTCTAAAATATGCATTCATCTATGTTGTGGGTAGAGCGTAGGACATTTTGTCAAGTGAAGAACGTGATCATATTTTAAAAGTGCTCAGGGGTAAAGTGTGGGTAGAGCGTTAAACATGCACCAAGAGATAGAAGTGACAATTTACGAATTCAGGTAAACATGTTTTTGGGGGGTTTAAACCCTAAACCCCCACCCCCGGCTGTAACCCACTGGTCATAAGCATATTAAAGGGCCAGAAAGGGCATCTGAAATTTCTTCTTGCATTTCATGCTTAACATATGTTTCAAGCCCCTTAGATTCTCATAATACACTATTTAAATCCAATTATAATCATTGGATTTCGTTTTACCTGCTTTGGGATAGACAATCATATTTATGGGAACGGGAGCGTATGTAAGCAAGCCCATTTTGAACTTTTCAAAGTCACTTTATTTCTTTGTTATGCTCTGTTTACACAAGGTCACGCTGTCACCTGCCCACGAAATCTGTGTCGGTACTGTTCCAACATACCCGGTGACATTGGATACGCATTCACCTCTGAACGTGCCCTAGATTGCAGTATAGACTGGGGAAATAGCTGAATCAGAATTACAGATGTCTTTACGAATAGAATACTTGACAGTACAAAGATACCCATCTTACTCTCTTGATCGCGCAAGCTGTCAAAACGGTGACAGTTTTATAGAACAAGGAAAACGGTACCGTGTAACAGATCTCTCGAAACATCACGAAGTAGAAAAATTGCTTATCATATGCCTCGGAAAAAACGACAGTATCAACTGCGCAAAAGTGGTTATAAACCTCCTTAATCTGTTGGAAATTCAGTCGCAAGTTAAATTCTCGTTAACTTTTGTCTCTCCATTATAGGGAGAAATATTTTATTTAAAAGTGAATAGTAATACTACTAGACCTCAATTTATTTGTTGCAATGCCACTTCCATTATTACCTAAATGATTGAATAAGAAAGAAAAACGACTATAGAAAGTTCTATTAAGGTAAAAGACGACAATGGCGCAACTGGTAATAAATAGTATTTTTTTCCTCTTCCTGCAAATTCTTTTCATTTTCTTGCCATTTACTTGATATTCACGAAGTTCTCTTTTCGTAAAAAATTCTGAATCGTGAAACTTATCCAAAAAGCTTATCCGTAGATAGACATAAAGCTTATTGTAGATAACTTCATACAGTATACCAAATGAATGGAAGTACGGAGAGAAGTAACCCAAAGACCATGGTCTAGGATGATGAAAGATATTAAACTCATTTCGTACTAAGCCTCTATTACAGCCATGGGCGTATCGGTTCAATTAATTGTTGTTTTTATTATTTTAGTACAACAGCATGCTGATTGGAGGAAACTTCTTTTCCTTTCTTCTCATTTATTTGTCCGTTACCGTCAAACAAGTACGATATGAACTATTCAAGTAAATACAATCTGAAACATTGCCCACGCAGTCATCAGCTCAATTGTGTTCATTTGTGTTGAGTGAAGCGGGTAAATTTTGATCACAAGCTCTGCTTGTATGAGAGGTGAATAGTGGAGGAGAGACATCCTGGTCCTTCAAGCCACGTTTTTAAAAATATATCGTGTAAATATTTAAAAATGTATATCAGATTAAGAAAAATCTCAAATATTACTCTTTAAATATCACCAACGAAGGGAAATTTTTACCAAGTAATGTAATAATTAGTAACGATGTTTGTGGTTTAGGCTTAAGCTTCTAAGTTGGAATATTTCCTCGAGATTTCCGTAGTTTTCGGCAAAGAATGCAGTGGAAAAGCGTCGTGGGTTGTGTGTTTTTCAAACCGGTTCCACTTTTTGGCGTATTTTCGCCGGCACGAATTTTCTATCCCAGGAATTTTTTTAAAAATCGGTGACGCATTCCGGATTTCTTTTTTCCTCATTCTCGAACCGTAACGGTTTTTTCGCGCTTCCTACTTCCTAATCGAGCAGGGGTGAATGGATTCTATTTTGGAGAAATATGAGTGACTCATTCCTTGAACTGATGAAGCCTAAAATATTCTCGATACATACTCGAGGTCAACGTGCAAGTCGTAGCAGCCCGAGCGGAAGCACTTTTTTTTCTCGGTCGAGTAAATCCGGATACGAAGAAAAGCAATTGAAGATAATTACGTGAAACTCGCATCCACTGACACCTCAAAATTATCCATCTACTTGCACGTACGAAATTTCAATGCTGGGTCGGTTAACCGTAACTTTTCCTTCTCGCTTCAAAACGTCATTCTCATTCTCATCCTTAACTGCATATACTATGATACTGACAGAACAAAGGGCAATTTTCCACAAAATAATGATTTCATGACAATCCAGGTTTCAATAAAGTACGTCATTAGCAGCTATGACCTGCGACCTGATAATGATATACTGCATCAAAACACGAGTTGTGAGTGATCTTTGTTTTGGGAAAAATTGCAATTTGTTCCTTCAGCATGTTTAAATACCACCACATCTCGCATTATTCATAAAGTATGATTTTCTATCCTTAAACAATCTGTCTGTTACAAAATTCAATGGCACTTTTACTGTGTGAGTTCAATCGACTACATTTCGGAAATATTTTGTAATGACAGGGACAAAGATAGTAGAAGGAAATAGTATTTTTCTAGAGATGGTTCGAATAGCAGGTTTCACGAATTCGATTATTAAATATTGAATCGAATATCTCGAATTTCAAATGCCTCGAATACTAGAATCGCAATTTATATGCTACATGCTTTTCTAAAAATTAATCTGTTGCCCTTTGAAGTAAAAAGCAACAAATTGATTAAATAAAAAAAATAATTCCTGTTTTAAAATGTCAAATGTGTAATAAAATAATTTTCCCACCAATTACACAGCCCTGCGAGATTGAAGTTTTTGAAAAATACAAGAGAAGTTTTCGCTGAATTTTGTGTTATTTGGTGTGCTGATTTTGAAAACGACATCCAGTTTTTCCATCACGTCAGGATTTTTTGTAAAATCGATATCGATATTTTTGCTACAGTCCTATTTGAAAAGGAATCTCTCGAACAATTTTGTATGTACTATCTAGCAACAGTGGTTTTTATCCACTTAAATCTCTGTAAAATAATTGATTCGTGGTGAGGTAAATTGATTTTTCAGCAATCCATTATTTTTTATAGGTTTATTTGGATGAAAACCACTGATTGGTTGTCAGATCGCACGAGTCACCTCTGGTCGAGAGAAAAGCAAAAAGATCCCTTGGGTTTAAACTTTTTACACCAAATTATGGAGCAGTTTCTAAAAGAAAATCACCAACATACTATTTTAATTTGTTTTTATTAAGGTAACTTACATAAACTAGATGATTGACCAAGAGTAGCAATTATTATGTATATGTGCATGAAAGTTTTAAACAAATTTTAAACTGAGCAAAAAACAATACAAAAAGTTTCTATTTAAGTACATACTCTTTTTCCTTTGAAACTTCTTTACGACGCTTTTCTTTTATGTTCAATCTCAGGCCGTGTTAACATCCAACAATAGTCGCTGAGCATGTTCTTGTCCCATCCTTGATATTTGCACTCCATATCTTTGATATCTTGATGGAACCTTTCACCCTGTTCTTCGCTGACCGATCCTAAATTTTCGGGGAAAAAGTCCACATGTGAGTGAAGAAAGTGTATTTTGACGCTCGTGGACTCGTAGACACTCGCAACCCAATACTTGAAATTTGTCCAGCATATTCTTAACAAATGCTTTATATCCAGGATTCTTGTAACTACCCTGAACTTTACTGACGACATCTTTGAAGGCAACCCATGCATCTTTTTCCTTTGTTGTGATGCTAGTCTCAAATTGTTTATCCTTCATAAGCTTGCGGATATCTGGACCAGTAAAGATTCCCTCTTTGAACTTGGTTTCCGATAAACCTGGGAACTTTTTGCTCAGGCATTTGAAACATTAGCCATCTTTTGGAATAACCTTGAAAAACTGCTTCATTACTCCTAATTTTATAAGCAGAGGGGGTAACATTACTATTTTTGAATCAGTTAGGCTGTTCGGAATTCTTTGTGCGTTGGTGCCTGGTTCAAGATTTTGTCTTCTCGGCCATTCTTTCTTGACCCAATGTTGAGTCTTATCACGGCTGACCCACTCACGCATGAAGCATGGGAATTTTGTTTATCCGCCTTGTTTACCAAAACGCGTGGAGATAACTTTCAAATAACCGTAAATGGTCCAACCGTGGTAGGCTGTAGGTTTTACCACGGTAGAATGATGGTCAGGCAGGTAGGGAAGAAATTCAATGCCGAAAAAATAATGGTAAATGTTCATAAAAATCCAAGTAAAATTGAAACTTTCAAGAAAACGGGACGTGATACAAATTTTTTATTATTTTCTTAAAACGGCACCAAAAATATATAAAGGTTAGCTATCAATTTCACTGTATTTTTTTCATCGCAGGCCTGTGTTATGGACGGTTGAGTACATTAATTTTATAAACCTTAATAAGTGAGCAGAAAGTGTTAATGCACCATGCTATGTCCAGTTTTACATTAAATGATGTAGTTCATCAACACGCCAAATATAGCGTAATCAGCAAAATTATTTGGTATATGGAATATCGAATTTTTCTAGCATAATTATTCAAGATCTTCAATACAGAATGGTTTCAAGCAATCGACAAATTTGAGTATTCGTGAGTAGTATTTGTACATATCTATATTTTTTAAGTGGAAAATGATTGTGAGCATTTTAAAGATAATTTTTGTTAAAGAAATATTTAGCGTTTCTGAGGATTCATCTTTTAAAATTAGCTACTTTAAGAATACTATACATCGTACTGTTAGAGTAAGTCTCATGAAGATTTTCTGATGGAAAAATGAAATGGAATAACGCCTATTTTAAACCTCGTGTGAGATGTATGTACTAATAGAGTGAGATGGTGGAAAAAGTTTTGTGTATATAAACAGGTCAGCCGATAGTTGAATGAAATGGAGAGCTGCATCTAGCCAACCTTAGGATTGATTTCTAAATTAAATTAATGGATGAAGGCGATACTTTGTGGAAATTACGAACATTAAACATGGTAAATGAAACAAACTTTGTACATTCCACACATCTTTATATATTCCCCGATCATTTCATCATCATCATTGGTCAACAATCCTAGGATTGGTTTGACGCAGCTTTCCATTCAATTCTTCTATCGGCCAACCTTTTCATTGTGACGTAATTCTCCTTTGTCACATCCTTCACAACCTGTTCCATGTATCTCATACGAGGTCTGCCTTTTCTAATCTTCCCGTTCACTTTTTCCTCGACGATAGTCTTCATCAGGCCATCATGTCTCAGGATATGGCCGATTAAGTTTTCCCTTCTTCTTTTTAGAGTTTTCAGCAGCCTTCTCTTTTCTCCTACTCTTCTTAGGACTTCATCGTTACTTACTCGGTCGATCCATTTAATCTTCAGCATTCTTCTGTAGGACCACATTTCGAATGCTTCCACCCTTTTCCTCTCCGCTGCTGTCATCGTACATTCCTCACTGCCGTAAAGAAACATGCTCCAGATGTATGTTCTGATAAACTGTTTCCTTACTTCTACGCTTGTATTTCCAGCTGCAAGTAGATTCTTCTTTTGATAGAAAGCCCTCTTTGTCTGGGCTATTCTACTGACTATTTCTTTCTTGCTTCGTCAATCATTGGTTATTCGGTTTCATAGGTAACAGAACTCTTTCACCCCGATCATTTACCATATTTATATTGATTTATAAAAGTGATGATCCTTAGGAGACATTATAATGAGGGAGAAATAAATGTATTGAGTTATTGCTGAGATGCCATTGAAACGACGCAAGTTTTAATTATCATTAAAATGGATGAAGGCCCTCTTTATATTTCACGACCTCTTATCCCGCTATGCAGCACAGAATAAATAGCCTCAGTGCGTAGACTCCGCGCCAGCTGCGATCCTTTTGGCGCCTTTCGTTTGGTGTATGCTAATGCTGACACCGGGATTCTTTCCATGCTTCCTTATTACCATTCCTCTTTTTTTACCTTTCCTTCCGGCCTGAAGCTCTTTGAAACGCGGGTGCAGACTTGAAACCACAGCTGATTTGTATTTGTGGAAAGCTATTTAAATTTTATATAAGCTTAATCTATATTGAAAATAAGGTGATTATACATACTCGATGGCACATGTCCACACACACACAAAATCGGCAGTTCTCATGCACCATTTATAACTCAGACGGCCACGTTCAGCTCCGAATCTAAAGCGTGACAACATTTTTGAGTTTTTCAGAATGGCCATAAATTACAAAAGTAAAACATATCAATGTAAAATTAATCACCAAAGCATGTAAGTTGAAGTTCAACAAGTTCCACTTGGTTGGCATGGTTTAGCCAAGTATTTAACCAGCAACCGACGGTTCTTTGATTCATAAGGCTTAAAAAAAAGCCTAACCCCTCCCTAAAAATTTGAAGTGTGTAAATCCGGTGTTATAACTTGCGCCGAAAATGAGTTTGAGTACTTCCTTTTTCTACTAAAAGGGAATAAATTTAATCAACTTGAAATATGTCGAGTCATACCAAAAGGATTACTTCATATAGCTAGCTATTGAAATAGTTTACGAATGGAAAAGTGAATTTAAAAATATGGAATATCAATGCACTAAAATCCATGTAAATGTTCTCCTTTCTCCCCTACAATTAGTTTTATGGGCATTTACTTCTATCATTGCTTCTTTTTTTTTTTCAAAAGTCATCATTTCTAGAAATTTAGAGTCGGGTCAAGTTATGAAACTTCTTTTACGGCGGTATATAATCAAATATATATTTCATGTACAGTAGCACATGATCCTCATAAAGAAATTGAATATACAAAAGAAAACTATTGAATATTAAATTTCTCAGCTCAAATGATCAGCCGAGGCGTGCATCAGAAAATTTATTTCCATATGCTTACGTAACAGTTCAGTCAAGTCAAATAGGCAGTAAGGGGATGAAAAAAGTCTGCTCTTCCTTCATGTCTTGAATTCTCGCATGCATCATTAATGTTAGTCGATTAATATTCATGGTGAGTGTCGAGAGAGAAGGGAAATTATCAGCCCGATGGGAGTGAAGGCGAGGTTAGAAGAGTGAGAGGAAACAGATAATTGAGGGTTTGAGATTGAAGTATGTCGCACGAGAGAAATGCTGAGAAAAAAGGGGGAGAGGATTGACAAGGGTCTAGTTAAGACGCAAAATTAATATTTTGACGGATATAGAGGATCAAAGCAGGGAGTAGAGTCCTTTCACTGCTAACCACTCTCTAAAATGAAATATATTACTCTTTAAAATAGATACGATTCTAGTTTGGATTAAGAAGTTTCGTAAGACTTGACAGGATTTTTTCTAGACTTATGGCACTTAGCCAACATTGGATATGGCGTAGTCTACCACACTAATGTCGTCTTCCGCCAATGCGCAGAAGCAATGCAAGTCAGTTATCATTGGAGGAGCCTGAGTAGAACATTTTAATACTGGTGTATTTAGAATTTCATAATTATGCACTTTGCGAACCGTCAAAAAGCTATAAAAGTAGACTAAAAATATATATTTTCATTAGATTAGACGTATTTAATTTTGTTTCGGTGAATAAATATCCTATTTGCAATAGCAATATTTGCTGCATGAATAAACAAAAAATAATATTTTCATGACTAGTTATATTTTTTGTGATTACGGAGCACAAGGCTCCAGGTACATAATTGAGTATTGTAGATTATCAAAAGAGACTGGGATAGGCCGGGTAGGGTGGGCCAACCCAAAAAAGCATCCAGAGAGAATAGATGTTTCTTCCCTTTTTCCCGAAACTCTGGTCAAACATAGAAGATTTGGCAAAATTTGACCGCATATTCATGAGGGTATGCGAGTAAAAACAGCCAGGCGATAAAAATAAAAAAAACTTTGGCCTTAACTTCTCTCTCAAAAAGCAGTTACGCTTAGAATCTTGTCCCTCTTATTTTACAGTGAATACGAGACGAAAGGCTAAGTCATTTAATAGGAAAGGCATCTGATAAGCATAGTGTCAGTGGCGGCGACCTGCAGTTTTGATTTCAGTTTTCTAACTTGCCATTTTCTTGCTTAATTTAATGTTTCCATCTACACGATACCCTGCAAGTCACCGCGAGGGTGTGTGGCAGGGGGTTTTCAGTATGTAGAGACAGTGAAATTCATATATTTTGGAATTAAATCTTGACAAATTTTAAATTTTGAAGGTTTGACTATTTTCTGTCCCCCCCTATCCCTCTCGGTGTTACATAGGGCCTACCCAAAAGTATTTCCAAAGTCATTCCTGAGATGAGAACTATGTCTTGCTGGCTTGGGCAGAAATAATATTGCTTTCTAGGTATTGTGGAATGAACCTCTTCATTTCGAGGAAGGCCTTATTTTGGAGGAGCGTGACGACTGAACCGTTAAGCCACGTCCGTCTTTCGGTATCCACCTTGATGTTACTCGTCCCGTATGGTAATGTCCCCATGCGTCATCTGACGCGTTATGTGACCCACAGAAGGTCTTCGAACTGTTTAGGCGGCTGGCTGAGAAAGAAAAGAATATCGAGTGCCTCTTGTGCGAACAATACAGTGCCAATAAAAAAAAATAAACAGCCCTTCGGAGATCTAGCGGAGAAAGCCCCATTACGTTTCCCCCCCTCCCTCCCCACTACCCGGAACCCCTTCTCCGCCGTCCTTTGCCATCGCGGGCATCCAGGATTCGCGTCCGCGCTCCACATAGGCGCGCACGATCCCCCCTCCACCTCAACCCGACCCTTTCGCCTAAACCACTCCCCCGCCTGCGGCTTCTTCCGCCCCCAAAACTGAAAGACTCTCCACCATCGTGTTTCATTTCCCCGCAAGACTGTGGATGACGAATCCAGCACGGGAGGCCGTTGGCACCGAAGGGATTTCCACTCGGATCTTCCCGGACCGCCAACCCACTTTCTTTCTCGGAGTCGTCTCCACAATAGAGGGGCGTTGCCTTTGGTAGCTCATGCATGAAGTTTCACCTAAACAAAGTTCGGTGATATCCATAGTGTTTCTTTTTTTCGAATCGATTCCCATCGGTGGTTATAAACCATTGGGAATATTTCATAATTTCGCTTCTTTGGAGAGAGGAAAAAAAAACATTTCAATCAAATTTTCGCTTTCGGCTAATAATAGAGCTTTTAGCTTCGCAACCAAACCATTAAATTATGTAAGAGGCTGGGTAAGAAATATACTGCTCTTTTATGAGGGGATATTGATGATTGGAGATAATAGTATGATTGCTAGATAGATATTGTTGGGTTGGAATTATATAAGCCAGCATATTACTTGCAAGAAGTAGCAAAAAAATTCAGCAGAGGATAATAGTATGATTGCTAGATAGATATTGTTGGGGTAGTATTATATAAGCGAGCATATTACTTGTAAGAAGTAGCAAAAAAAAACAGCAGAGGATACTGAAATCATGTTGGAAAACTTTAAAACATCGATATCATCCCTAGACCCGACCACTAATTTTGAACCCCACAATTCAAAATCAGTTGGAGAGATCTAGCTGTGTTTCTACCATAAATAGTAGAATGTAATGAAACAGTATATTTTCGATAGTTCCTAGACTCGGCCAATCCTTGGAGCTATTCTTATCATTTAGAAATCTAGGAGGGGACTGAAGGTATCAGCGACTCATTGGGAACCCCTACGAGGGCAGAAGTGTGATAGAAGGTGGAGACTCCGTTCGGGCAAAGATAAAGCGGTAATTAAATAGGATTGCCCATTTTTTCCTGCACTTTTCAATATCTACGAGAGGTAAATAGTGAGAGAGACGCGGGTGGAATTTGATGCTTGCGTATTAGCATGAAAAAATAATAATTAAATCGGTTTTATTTCCCGATGACCAAACATTGATAAGCCAAAGATGAAAGAAAAATTCACCTGAATAATTTTCACCTGAAGATGGTGTTGTACACCGAAACCGGTCAAGTAAAATCCTTATTCTTGTGGAAAATTGCCAGTCTTTTTCTTTCGCTATGATATTCCACCAAATCAAGCCTGAAATAACTACCTTTATTGATAAGCCAGTTAGGTCAATGCATTTAAATATCTATGAGACACATTATGAATCCTTTGCGATACCTTTGGAATAAAGTTGAAACCCAACATTGTTGAAACTAATTTTACCGAGGAAAAAGAATGTGATAAAACAAAAGTAGGAGGCATCGTCTAGAACAGGTGTTATGATAGGGTTACTCTGGTTAAATAGAATTTACCACCAGAAGAGTACTTCTGACGGGAGACTTGGACAAATATGCGAGGTAAAGGTTTTATGAAAAATAAAGTGGATGTGCCGTTGTATGAACTCGAGACATCGATTTCTGGGAAACATGATGAGAAACTATTATAAGCTTTACTGAGGTGTAGTAGAAAAAGTGCGATGTGCGAGACGGAGGTGTTGAATTTTCCTTCCATCTATGGCGAAGTTTGAGCACGATGAGAGAAGAATGAAGGCTGTAGGTAGAAATTAGAGGGAGGTAGATGGAACCAGTAATTAGGAAGAAAGGGATGTTGAAGACCGTATTTGAAGGTATAATGGTGAGAAAGTGAGGATGAGGTGGGGAAGGAAAAGGCATTTTTTGGGTCACATGAGGAGAAGTAAGTATATATTAATCGGAGAGGAAAAATAGCGTGGGAAAGGAAGACATGGGGAAAATCAATTCTAAGAAGTGTCGTAGTATTTCATCGAAATTACCCTAACAAGTTGAAAATTGTCAACCTAATAATATAAGTAATGATTTCAGGCTTTACTGTGTGGAACCTCTCCGTGATGAAATCGAGAATAAAATAATTACACTTTGTAATGGTCCACTACAAATGTTATTGCTACGACCCGGGTTTTGTTCACTTACCTGCTGATGAACTTGCCTACCTTTAATCACCTAAAGATGTCACTAAGTGAACAAAACCCGGGTGGTAGTAATAATCATCTATAGTGGACCATTACGAAGTGTAATTATTTTATTCTCGATTTTATCTAATAATATAAAGCGGTTGGTGCAGTTAATCTAGTCATAGGCTCATCCGGTTTGCAAAAATGAAGCTGTAATAATATAACGAGCAAAGAATAAATGTAGGAGAAAATGACATCTCCTTATTAGTGTTTTTTAGCGCAAAAACTTTGCAAAATTAATGTTAAAAACTCGATTCGTAATTGCTTTATCGCAGCTGGGAAAACTGCTTGAAGCCTGTAGTTGAAACTTTTTTCTCTGGAAAATTTGCAGCCATCTCCCTAAAAGATAGATGAAGTTGTTGCAGGGATTTCGTTGCGTTTTCAAATGTTTAGACATTGATGGAGAGAGTGAGTCAATTTTAAATGTATCAAGTGAGAGGACTCGAGTGGAAGAAGATAATGGCCATTTTGCCGAATGTATAATTACCGGATGTACCTAAAATGTTCCTTAAGGCATTTTCGTTTTGCTTCTTGGCAGGAGAGAGAGGAAGGAGTTCAGCCAAGGAATTTTTTGCTCACTTGCTTTCTCAAGTTTAATTATATGCCTTAAAAATGGATACCCCAAGTATGTTCAGGAGAAACTTTTCTAACGTTCTGGGACCATTCAGCAATATTGTGTCCGAATATAATCACCAAGTAATCTCTAAAAGAAATCAAATTGACACCTGATTTATTAAATTTCAACTGATTTCTCCGAGACCTAATGATTGTTGGGCGTATGGGAAGAGATGCAGAGGCTTGTCCGAGGTGTTAATATTGATTTGGGGAATTCGCCAAATGACGTGGAGATATCATTTCCCGTCAAATAGAAAGTCTTAAATTTTTTGAGGAGGAAGAATGGATCGGTTAACAACAAAGGAAATGACCAGATATGCGCTCTTGTATTCGAACAGCGGGCACCACCTCTCTAACGATAATGGGCGTTAATCAGGAATACAGTTATTAGAAACCTCTTATATCTTGCTACTTGTATACATGAGGTGGTCGCATTATTGTGCGTGATAAATTGCTCGATAAACTTCTTTCCTTTTCGCTTGGAGTTCAGTTGTTCATTACTCTGTCACTGTCACCTACACCCCTTCAGCGAAAGGCGTCCAATACGACCACAACTGTAAATCACTTTATCCTATGTATATTATTTTTTGGTTATCCTTATGATTTATCCATCACTTACCTTCACAACAAGGTGGGAATCAGCTCTTGATCGCAACCGGAAATATTATTCTTACTTAGCTACAGTTAAGATCCGGTAGACCTAACTTAGAATGCTTGCAATTGCATTTCAGAATGAAATAATATCGAATGGTTGAGTATCGTTTCGGCATTACCTACTTGCTGAAATGCGTAGTCGTAGATTGTATACGCCATTTCGTGCTCGCTTATGAATATGATTATTCTGGGAGTAAAATATCCAATTCTTCAGTTTCCACATAGATTTTTATTTGACACGACCATGGTTTCATACCAGACCTACGTCATCAGCATGGTGTAGCCCTGATGATGTAGTCATGCTACGAAACTATGGTCATATCAATTGAAAATCAATGTGAAAACTGCAGCGTTGGGCCTTTTTCTTTCAGTGTGATGGACTTTCACAAAGTTTTGCCGGAGTTAGTGTCGTTTATGATTATTCTCTTAAGAAAAAACTATTGTGATGAGCAAAGTGAGTGAATAAATGAGGCGCTCGGGGCTAGATAATGGTAAGCCACATTTAGGAAATTTTACAGGAGTGACATCTTAAGGCTCGAAAAATTCCCTAAATTAGGTGTTGTGTCTTGGTGCAGTACATAACAACAAGGTGTGTGCTGTCATCTCTTGGTTTCTTCAAATAATACTCCGCCAGTGGCTTCCCATCGTCTAGCAAATAAGAAAGGCGTACAGATCTCAATATTTTTCAGTGTGTGGCTTACCATTATCTAGCCCCGAGCGCCTCAAATATAATTCTTAATTATTTTCTGCATCTCAAAAACCACGTACTTTTCTCAGAAAATATTGCAAGCCACTCTATCGCATTAAATAGCCCAAAATTAAAAATTGAAAAGAAAAGTTAGCTATTAAGTTTTATAAAGCTCCAATTTACCAGTTTTCGCCCATTGAATTCCATTGGGTGAAATTTACGAGCATATAAATAGGGAGATATGATACCGTAATTCCTCTCATTTTCTGGTGAACACTAACTTTTTGGCTCAAAGTTACGAAAAATATTAGAATAGGCCAATTAATGAGAACATAAAGACAGCTTAGGCCACCTCAAAATATTTGATTCTGGTTTCAAAACAGTAAGTAATGCTAAGTAGATATTTATTTGCAGTGCGCTATATGATGATTCATTCTTAAGTTACTCATAATATACTGTAATGAAGAAGATAGAATATGGGATAGAGCATAACTTCAAATTGGAATATCCAGTTTGAAAATATAAAAATGGGAGCCTTGTCATAAGTAATTCATATATAAACTCTGTTCCTTGCTTTTCATTATTTTGGACATCAAAATTGGTTCGATTTCTTTTACATCCATTTTTACATTTAATTTGATTTAATTTTTCTCCCAGAATATGTAGATATAAAATAATAATTCAACTTGTGAATTATTGGAATTTTTAGACCATTACACAAGCACAGAACCTCTACGCTGCACTCCTTGATATTCCTGGAATACTAATAGCAGAAAATGCCTTAACCTGTGTCAGACATACTTGGGAACATATAAGTATAAGACATACTTGCAGTATGCCTTATACTTGTAAGTATAAGGCATATCTACAAGTCTATCTCCCTGGCAAACTACAAGTATAAGACATACTTGTAGTTTGCCAGGGAGTAAGAAACACGTAAATGTTTTGAAATTTGTAACTTATCGTTCGTAAAATTCAAGTAAATATCACCATTTGCATTGATGAGTGGCCGATAATACACCTGACAAATAAAAATATGGATTTCAATCTCAGTCTCACCTTAAAAAAATTGCTTGTGATACATTTTTAATTAATGCTTTGCATAGAAGAAATGAATAACGACTTTTGTCGATTTTAGAGGATAGCCCTATCTTTTTCAATTCCACCATAAAATTGAGCTGGATTAAATTTTTGTGTTTCTCTCGAGTATTAGATCACTAAGCAAATTTTCTGTAATCTATGTCGAGGATTGAATATAATCATTCCAGTTAATTCTTCAAAATTTTTTCTACTAATCGGTGTATAAGGTTTAAATACTTTGGCTTCAAATTGAAAGTTTGGCTGTGATGTAACATATGCATTAGGCATAGATGTAAAATACCTCATTTAAGTATTCATACCGCGAAAGCCAATACATAGGTCTATGACATCCGGTTGATTTGCTAAACCTAAACTTGGTTGAGTTTCTATTTATAAGTTCATAGCAGTCATTGAAAATAAGGGCAATGAAAGTCAACCGCTTTTGTTGCGAAATAGGACTATTAGTATATTTTGCGCAATGCTGGGGCCGTTAACCTTTCACTTCAAATATCTATCTCAAGCACTTTTTTAATGGAAGTGGCGTGGTCTTTTGTGCAATTCTTTTGTATCTCGTTTGCTCGAGTGAAGTAACGCATTTAAAATGAAAATCAAATGGCAAACATGTTAGAGTTTTCATTCATTCAAATATTGATTTAGTTTCGTAACGCATTTGAGATTGATTCTATTAAGATGGAGCTGTGATGGAATCAACTTCTTTCTTTGGTCAGTTTCAAAATTTTTATTGGCCCCATTCCTTAGACTGAGTTTTGAGATATTTGAAAGAGCTCGTGTCTCATTATGTGGCTTGTCCCTGGTAGAATAATAATTGAATTACAGCTTTCAATCCATCCTTTTTCACTGAGTGTTTCTGGGGAGACCCAGAAAAAAATACTCGTATGTTCTCTGCATTACTTTTGGTTGTATATCCGCATACTCTGGAGGAAATTTTAGTATTTTATTGAAAAAATATTTTAGTTGACTCCGCTCATTTTATTTTTGTCAGGTTTTATAATCCCAAATTTATATATTTCACTAGAGCGTAAATATTTATAGGCATAATGGAGTTAAAAAATGGTGAAGTTCTTGCAATTCGGTTTAAATGTCATTAGCCGCATCCGAGAGTAGTGCTGTGTGGCTATGCTATCGCAATTTTTATTAGGTATTCATCTCGGAAATTCCGTGAATATTTTGCATTGCTTCTTCCATATTTGTAACATTCTTTTAAACGTTGACAGAAATCTCATTTCTCACTCGGCCAGCCAATTTTCATCCCCATTCCCGTAACTTATCTTTACATGAATTATTCTTGTCGTACGAACTTGAATGACTTTCCATAACTAGGATCTCATAGGGTATTAGCCTTAAAGCCTCATAGTTTACCTAACTCTTTGAAGGTGCCATTTGTCTACAGCTGTAATGATGATGTGCTCAGAGATATTCGCTGAATTCGTTCCCATTTTCTTTGAGTTCTCATTAAAGTGAAAAGGGTTTTTTTTTTGCTTTCCTATAGGTATACGGGGCCCACGCATTTTCGTCATGATTGGTTCTGAAAATTTCCAACGTACAGTGGAACGGCGAAAAGCGGATCAATATTTTCCTAGCACTCATTATGTATATAGTTTGTAAATACACAATTTTCACCGGTGTTCTCTGATTTGCTTTTGAAAATTTGCCCATTGCTTATGAAAAACTCTATTTCAAATAATGAAAATAAGTATGCATCAAAGGATACCATTCTATTGTTTTTACATATTTTCTGCATTAAATAGCATAGTTAAAAATCATTTATATGCTGGAAAAGCGGATCCAGACGACTGGGTAGAAGGTCACTGGTGCCATATTTCGCGTGATTTATCAGTGAAACGGCGGAAAGTAAAGCGATGCAAAGCGGGGCCCTCCTGTACTCTAATATTTGACTATGTTTTTTTTCAACTGATGATAGTGTTGAAGTAAGTGGTACATTTTTGCAGATAAATATTTCAATCTCAGGCTCACCATAAAAAACTTGCTTGTAATAAATTATATTTTTTCTATAATTTTTAATTAATGCTTTGCATAGAAGAAATGAATAACGACTTTCGTCGATTTTAGAGGCTAGCCCTATCTTTTTTCAATTCCACCATGAAATTTGCATTTAATCATTCTTCAATCTTGGTTCAACTTGGCTTGAAGTCCTCCTTATGGTAAATTTTGATTGGAATATAATATCGTTTACTACATTAAATAAGCAATTTAACACGAAAAATACCATTGTGGGAAGAATATACTTTCTGTATGCTCATCCCTTTTACCATATCGCCCGGCGAATGCCTTGGTTTCATATATTTTAACTGTCGGTATGATTTGCCGCATCATTCTCTGCACATGATAAATTTGACTGTATCGGGCGTAGCGTAATGGAATAACATTTATGGGTTAAATTAAACTGTGCAAGTTGTACTGTCTACTTATTTTCAATGTACCATCTAATGCACAACACGTGTTTTTAAGGCCTCTTCATCAGGTTTACTGTAGGCCTGAATATAGCCTTAGGCGTTGAAACACCTGTTGTATATTAGAAGGCACATTAAAAGTGAGTGGACAGTAAATTTGGTGCAGTTTAGTTACAGTCATTCTAAAAATATCTTAATTGCCATAATACGAAGAGGTGGGACGATAGAAGAATCCTAGGATTGTTGACCCATGATATTGACGATGAATTATATCTCTGCTCTATGATCAGGGATTTAATACGAACAACATTGTCTCATTCCATAGTTTCCAGCCATGAGATATCCCCTCTCCTATGTGTAAGTTTCGCCCTCTCATGCGCATCCTTGACTTTTTCTTGCTCTCGTCCTTCCACCCGGACACGCTTTATTTACTTCTCCCGAATGTTTACGCCATTCGTTTCTTCTCCCGCCTCTTTCACTCTCCACCGTCACCTCCTCTTCCCTATCTAGTGCGGTACAGTTAGACTCTTTCGCAGTGCAGGAGAGGGGGAAAGGGTTATTCCTACGGACACCGGTGAGAGGAAAGGAATGGGAAGATGCTGAGGGAGGAGGCAACCGACGAAAACCAATCGGTGTAAGTGGTTTGGGGTAGGGGGCAAGGAGGCGGGAATGGAACAAAAAAAAACGACTTTGCCGGGAAGAGTGGGGGAGGAAGGGGGAAAAGGGAATGAGGAGCGTGGGGAGGGGGTCGGTGAAGGTGGAGGCGAGTTGCGTACGAGGTGTTCCCTCCTCCACATCCTCCCTCTCCGACAAGTGCACTAATTGGGGGCAATACAGGCGCTAAGACGTCGGTAGTGCGTGCGGCGGAGATAAGGAAGGAAGGCTGTGGCGACTGAAAGGATTTGAAGTATTTGGGTCACTTAGAGGATTGGGAGGGGAGTAGGGTGTACGCGAGAGTCAGTGAAATTACTGTATTTTTTTGCCGTTGGGCCGTGCCTTTTGTGATGCTGAGTGCTTTCCGGTATAAATACACTCGCATAATTTAGTAAGGATAGAATGGATTATGGATCTAGGTTTGTCGTCGAGTGTGAGTGATTTAAGATAACATGCTCATTAACCAATTTTCGGATTACTGATTCTCTAAACTGATTATCATGTACTCAGAAATAGACTTATTATAGACAACTATAGTATCTCTACTTACACTGTTCTACGTATAGCGTAAAGAAGCCATTTACCAATTTTTGCTTTACGCTCGTTGTCAGTTTCTATTGGCTTCAACTTCATTATACATTATTTTTATTATATAGGTATTTTATAGGTGTTCTTTCATTTGAAAAAATCGTGAATTTCGCTGGAAATGACTGAATAAAATTTAACATTTCAGATGATTAGAACGTCCACATTATCTATGAGTACTTTAATTATACATTGCGTTTCCTGTTAAAGATAGCAAGAATATAACACCCCGTTCATAGCTCCCTTTTCTGTGCCTGTATGATGAAATAATTGGGAAATTTCATAGGTCATGGAACTAGATAAATTGTATACTACTTCAAGACTAATATAACCCAAGAATTTGAGAACCGGAGAAAGATTCAATGATTTATGGCAATTTTCTGAGATGTATCCCGTAGCACTCCGAATGGCAACGAAACATTAACGTCATTCACTTCACAGGTTCATCATAAATTTCTTAGCAAAATAATTCCTTATTCGATTTGAAAATCGAGTTTCTGAGCGTTTGATGAAAATGTATTCGATCTTCTTCCTTGGTTTTGTTTGAGAATATTGCGAAAATTATACCTATTTCTTTGCATCAGGGTATTAATTAGGAAGATTTAACCTGCCATACAATTTCTGTAGACCTTAAGGATTACTTCATTTGTATTATTTGAGGATGTAACCGAAACCGATATCTGGAATTTAAAGAGGGTAATGCATTATTTAATAACTTCAATGATGTTTCTTTTGCTCTTTTAGTCGTGCATAGGTCAACTATTTAAATACTTCATGGATTGAAAATATAATATACAAAGAATTTCCACAGATACACATCCCTTTTATGAATTTTTTTCGACGCGTCAAGTATATCTCTCTCATTAAAGATGTCAGTATACATGTTTCCTCTCCTCTTTATTCCCTTTACGTTATCTTCTACACGTGCAACGTTATTGAGTTCTCCGTTCTCCTATTAGTTTTTCGATTTCTTTGGCAAGTTTTCTCCTCCTTTCGGGCTTTTCATTCCTTCTCGTTTTTTTTATTTTCCATGGTATTTCGTCTCAAACACTTTCACATAATTTCCATACTTTCCATTACATTATGTGCTCCATTAAAGCATTTAAAATCTTATTTTAAAGGCGGTAAACTTGAATACATTATGTGGTTATAGCAAGCGAAAGAATTCTAGAAATTAGGCAAAGGAAATAAAGCCACACGAAAGAGGTAACTGATGAAAAATAGTTTTGACGCAATGCGTTCATGCTGAGAGCAAGATGGCAATGACACGAAGCAGTTTTGTGGTTGCTTTAAGCATTTTGATCAATTTATTACTTACATTTTCGCAATTTTTTGTGCGAAAGATATATGATCACGACTGCAATGTAACTTTAATAAAACATGGAAAAAACATCCTTTAATACATTCAACTAAAAATAGATTTTGATGGACTTGATAGCTCAAGTCGGAAGCTTCCATCAAAGTGCTGCAGTGCGTGGTTTCTAATGAAAATCTATATTGCAGATATTAATGGCTTATTTTGGCTAACATAGATGCATATATTATCTTCAACGGACTCGTAAATGTATTTAACCCCACTCCGTAATGTACTCAGTCATCGATGAGCAGAAAGAAGCATTAAATTTATGAGATATATGAGATTAAATTTTATTTGAAATGTATTTTCTACCAGTGAATTCAGTATGTATCTGTATTTATCAATGTGTTTTATGCGTAAGACATTGACTGAACATGTTATGTGGAAATAAATAATCTCTAAAAAATTAACTTATTTGATTCCCAAGTGGATGAAAGCTCGTAATTAAATTTTCCTTATCATATCAAAGGATACTTACTTGCATTCATTCTATTAAATTTTAATCTATTAAACTACCAGTCTATTAAATGAATTAAATTGGGAATCATTATCAGATCGCATTTTGAAATTTAGACTTAATCTCTTAAATAAATTCCAAGACCATATTTTCAGTGATGATGTTAAAAATATTTTGCGGACCCCAACTTACTATGGTAGACTGGACCATAATCACAAAATTAGAGAAATTGATTGCCGAACTGACAGATTCAAAATGTCTTTTTTTCCTCGTACTATTAGGGATATGAATTACGGTAAATATATCGAGAACGAGTGTAGCAATTGATAACATTGGTAGCTGCATGTTGGTATAAGGACAAACTAACCCAACTAACAGCATGTTTTTGCATGTATGCTTTGCTATTCTTATTTTTTTAATAGCGTAGTTTTGAACAGTACCTATACAAGTACTAATCCTTTTTTATGCCTGATATGTAGTGCATGTTTGGTGAGAGTTCACCCCCTGCCACACGCCTTTATGGTGGCTTGCAGGGTATTATGTAGATTTAGATGTATTATTATCTTTGGCTTAATGGGTTGACGGCACCTCTACATGATACGTATTTTGTCGGTTTGCCGTAGACTAAGAATCGGGATTGATATGCCCCAACTGTTTGGTGTATATCGCACTATCTAACCTTGCTTAATCCTTAGTAAGCCTCAGCTCAAGTGAAGAAAGCACCTGTGCCATAGGCAATATTAGAACCAGCAAACTTTGGGTTGGTGTTACATACCTAAGTTCCGAGGATGGATTTGAAATGCCTCCAGGAATTCGCGAACAAAAACTATTCATGTGCTGGAATTTGGGTGGGATACTTTGAGAACAATATTAATTCTAGCTTACGGGTATCATCAGCGTGCGGGCACAATGTGATGTCCTTTCTCTCCGTCCTCCACTCCCTTCAAGAGAGCCCTCACACTCGGAAAACCCTCTCCGCCCCTCCACCTGAAATGGAACCTCTTCCCCTTGAGGAAGCCGTACCTGTCCCTCTTCCCCCCCTTCGCCTTCGTTCCTCTCCCTCCCTCTTCCTCCTTTCACCGCTCCACCTCACTCCACCATCCTCCCCACCTCTCTCCCATCCCCGCCCGCCCCCCCACCTTCCCTCCCGGGCACGGCTTCCTCCGGTCCCTCGCTGGCCGCCCTCCCTTCAGTCTCATCTGTTGACGGAAACCGTGCGGACGTTCAACCCTTAAAGGGCGCAGAGGCCGTCGGGGAGACTTCAACGGTCGCGGTGACTTTAACGGCCGACGAGACTGACTGCCTTCGGGAGTCCGTGGTGTGTGTGCGTCGCCGGCAGTAATTACTTCGGGGCTCGTCGGTAAAATATTTGATTTGTTCGACGGTGACCGAACTAATTTAGGAGGATTGGAGAAAAAAGACGTGACGAGGCATATCATCGGAGGGAGTTCTGAAGTGAAGTGCGGCTGGTGGAACTTATCCAACAGTTGGTGCTGAGTTGACTATATAGAGAATATATTTACTGCAAAGATGAGACTAGTACGGAACTGTACGACCAAGAAAGAGCTCAAGATGTCCTGGGGTGTCATCTGTGTCTCGATGCTGTGCGTTTTGGTCTGTTTCTCGTCTGCCGTCAAGGGTGAGTGCTCTCTCAGTGTTTTCCTGTAGATCAACGTAGAGGCTTTTTTTAACCCAGTTATAATCCTTCATTAGAACCATTTGACCTTAAAAAAATCAAAGTTACTTTTTTATATCTGCTGATGGCGATTAGACGTTTTCTGCTGTAATATGAGGTAAATCTTTTATTTAATATACCATGTGTCCCTATAAGCCGCTATTTTTAATTTAATCTCAACGATCGCGTAGATTACATTTGTGAATATTTTGTCTCTTCCATTAACCAAAATAAACTAAGGATTCGCTTTTGAGTCATGCTTAGTAAATAAAGAAGACTGATTTTTAGTAGGTACGCTTACTGTTACTTGTGGTTATTTTTTTCAAGGGGAGTAGCTATTATTTCAGGCAATACTTCCTGCCTTCTAAAATACAGGTAGTTTCAGCACATTCTAGATGAAGTAGTTTCTGTCAAACATGCGTGTAAGCTGTCGGTTACAATTTTTAATGTCGAGGAAATTATTCTAAGATGAGTGGCGGTATTCTAAAATTCAATACATTCTGTATATACATGGGTAAAATCTTTCAGCTATTTGAGTACCAGGCTCATTTGAAGGAAAGAAACAGGAATATTCCTACGAAATATATGACATCATAATGCATTTTACATTGTTTTGTCCATGGAAACTAGCCAAAAATGAGTTTCATCATGAAAATACTCATTCTGGTTATCGATGAAGTGAAATAATTCCCATAGAGATACTCAATTCTTTCTTATGCCATTTTGACAATTTATGTTTAAGTATCTGGCTGTCCACATGTTTTTAACTTTTGAATTTGCTATTCAAAATTTAACATAGTTGAAAAAAGATTACCTTGTTTATTCGAATGACAAAGGAAGCGATATGAACGTCTAGAAAGCTTCCTTTATTGCAGTCACATTCTCGGATTAATCTCCGAGAAAACTGGGCTTTGATTAAGTAAGTAAGTAAGGATTAAGTATTAATTAAAGATGGATAAGTGGAGAGGGGGAATAATAGGCGTTGAAATGTTAATAATGTTATAGGGGTGAAACGAAGAGTCAGGAGGTAATTTGTTGGTGGCAATGAAACTTTCAGTAGGCTATAATAAGAGGCAAAGGAATTTTAAAGTTTGCGTTGAATTGAGGATTATTGGGAAAGCGGGATTCGAAGAATATTTTCTTATGATATCAAGGAAGGAAGGGAGCGTTCTGAAAACATGAGAATTTCATATGCTCCTTGAATATAAACGGACCTTAAAAATTGATATGGAAAGAATTACTGTATTATGCAGTGGTATTAGGTTTTGCCCTAAGGTCAGGCAGCTATCAGAATTCTATTTTCAGTAATATTTTGTATTTTTCAAGGCCAGAAAAATTGAAAGCACTCACCTTTCTCTTATGTTGGAACAAAAATATTTGTAACGCATTTATGTGCGAGTATATATTCAATATTCTATGTATAATTCTCTCAAGACGCTAAGAGATGATAAGATTTAAATGAAAATACTCTTTTCCCCATCGACAAGAAACTACTACTTCTTAATATATCGCTAAAAGTAACCACACGCAGTTGCATTAAGCAACCTTGTGCTTTAAAACTTGACATAGGTGACTACTCAATCCATTTAACTCTAATCACCCTTAATTTACTTAATGAAATTGAAGATGCTCTATTAAACTCCCTGTAAAATTGCGGGAAGAATAAAAGTGGTAAATTCTTCCTCCGAAGATGAGCTAACTTGTGGCGCATGCCAAGGTTATATTCAAATGACCATTTATTTTATTTTAACTTACGTAATGCTAATAGGGCTGTATCTGCCCCAGTGATACCGATTTTCTACCTGCAAATGCAATCATCTGAAAGAGTTTAATCGTCCCTGGTGTCAACATCGCTCCATGACGACTCGCGAGGCATTACGTAGTGATAGGACGCTCGATCTTGAGTTTCCTTTTTCCTTTGAGAGAGGAATTTCCCCGACCCACTCGGATGCGATCGAACCGTTATAGGGTCTATAGAATGTTGATCCCCAGACACCCACGGGGAAACTCGATCGCATTCCCTGGGGGGACAAATATTCGGCCGTGGGGAAGCGGAGTGGGTGCTTGAGAGACCAGCTTCGGAAATTTTGTGACCAGACGAATCATACTCACGCCTTCCGGTTTTGTTATGGGGAGAATGGCAGTCGGGCTTCGCTTGCGTGACGATTACGAGAGTGACGCTAGCACCCAGAGGAGGGGTGGGGGGTGGACCCCGGTGGCACCCAGAGCGAAACGCCCCCTTGGACGGGGTTCCGGGGCGGGGGAGAGTGAGCACCTGGCGTCTGGTTTTGACGCCCCCTCTTCTGGGGCGAGTCTTTCGTGGTTGGCACAGGTGACGATGAGCTAGCTCCTACTACTTGCCGTTTCCTTTGCTCGTCGGCTGTCCCGACTTCGCTTCCTGAGAACTCGATTGATTCCGAAGATCAGTAACGGTTTCCCATCACAAGCACGCCTAGGGATTCCTGCGGCGACTGCCTCTCTTTGGGAATAGTTGGGAGTTTTTAGACTGCTGCGTCTTAGGAGAAATGAACGTAAATTTTAGCCATTAATTTGTGTATTTTTCAATCAATGTAAATTTCTTGATCAGTACAAGATTTCACGAAAAGAATTCTAACGTTGATAGTAAAAATATTATTAATCAAAGTATTTTCCAAAAATATCATTAGCCACGTTATTTCAGCTACTGTTTTATGCGTAATATGTAGATTAAGTGTTTTTTCATCCTTGAATACGACTGCAAATGACATGGTTGCCTCCATAAATAATTATTCACAACAAAGCATAGTGCGGAATAAATGTCGTAGGATATTTGCGTTCATTTTTAAGTTTATGCTTTTATTATTAGGTGGACTCCTTAGAGCTAAAACTGGCAAATGTTGGTGAATAGTAACTACTAATTTTCATTGGTCAATATTCCGAAGAAAGTCGTCCCTATATCAGAATATGTTTTACAAACATTATGGATTAGTAAATATAATTTTTGTAACATTTGACAAATATAAATCGTTTTGCATACCAGTTAGAGTTCGATGTTCATATCACTAGAAAACAATGATCAGGTTTCATGCATATATTCATTTCAAACATGCCTCTTTTAGAGAATTCGTAATCCAAAAATCAAATTTAAGAATCACAAGTTGCTGTTACGCTACTTTGCTTGGACTCAAATCAATGGCTGATATAATCAGAGGGACAATGGCATAATCCATTTGGGTGCTTGGAATAAGTGCCCCCTACCATCCGTTCTCCGCACGATACACATCGGTGGTGTTATGCTAATGGACGCGAGGCCTGTTGGGATGGACTTAGCGGAGTTAAGCCGGCGTATGTGCAATTGAGAGGGACTCATTAGATGCCCCGACTGCTGCTTCCGCTTATGACTACTTAAAGTGCTCAACGATAAATGCCACCATTAATATCTTATAGTAGAAGTGCTTACGTATACAATTCTTCTATTATACAGATGGAGATCGAGATTCTGTAGTTACTTATTGGAACCAAATAATTATTTTTGGTTCATTTAAATTATTCTCAATGCCAATAGAATGATAGAAATCATTCCTTATTTTTGTATCGGACCTTATCTCAGTCATAGCCTACGAGACTAAATAATTTTACATTTTGATTTCAAAGCCAAATTTTTTATCATTGATATCCTGGAGAATTGAACATAGTTAATACTTCACAGTAATGTGAGCATTTATTCTTTAGATTTCCAATTAGAGTCAGTGTAAAACGTTTACAGTTATTGCATAGGAAAGAGTTCGCGATGAAAAACGAATACGTTGTAAATGTTAAAATGGAGGTTTCATCCATGATTCTACTATGTTAAAATTGTTGGACAATAAAATATATTCCTCAAAATCATAACTCACCGTCGTCGGTGCCTCAAACAACTTCGCACATGAACATTCCTCTGTTGCCGAGAGTATATTTCTTTTCAGTTTTTTCTCAAAATACAATTGTTGATTTTATTTTAAAGTAGCTTTTCTCATGTCATACCTGTTTTTTATGTCGTCACCCAGATGCTTCTCACCACTTTCATATAGATTAGGAAAAGTAACTGTTCCACCCCTGTACATAATAATGAAATATTCACGCGGAGAACTAACTCGTTATCATCATCGTTCTAATAAATCGTGACCCAGTTCTAACGGATCTGGCCATCATTTGTGTCATATTTGTTGCTATTATACCGGTTAGAGTAGGTTTTTACTGCCTATTACCTATTCATTCCAACATATATATCCTTTTCCTCGTTCTTCGCCTGTTTGCCTGATAATATAACGGCCTCCAGTACTTCCTCGTCACTAATTGCTTTTTCTACCCTCCCTTGCTGCTACGTTTATTTTATGAGCAATGTAAATTACCCATTGGAGTGACTGTGTCGCAGTTTACAGGAGTTGTTATCCTCTTGCTCGTCTCCGAATTATTGTTTTGAATAATTGGACACTGGCATTTTTACCACTTCCTCTATAGCTTTTTACACTTGATACGGCTTCCCCCTCTGCTGAGGTCAGACGGACCTCTCTGACATACGGGTGCTACGTGACCGACGAGTTTTTGTCAGTATTAACCTGAATCTGCCAGGTATGGGTGCGGGCGTAATTGGGTTGACATTAATTACCTGGGAGAGGTGACCAAAAGCTTAAATAATTTTCACTACATAAATAAGAAGAGGAATCGGGTGATGGCAAAAATAATTTTTTAGGGAATGGGGGAAGGTTGGAGTGAAACCTGGAGTCGGCATCTTCTCTCTTATGATGAAGGGGGCCAAGAGGTCCACAATTAAATACCCCATCAGGCGGACTGAGTGCTGTTTTTGAAGTACTCTCCATGTAACGTAAAGAAGGGAGGGGTAGATTACAGCAAAATCTCTGCCACTGCCGGAATTCGGCATCGCAACCTCGGAATAGGAAGCTAGTACTTAAGTCACAACATAAAATCCATCCCCAACACATGGAACAATCATCTTTGTCCCTCAATCTCTTCCACCACTAGCGACAGACTTTAGTTCACTCGGAGGTCTCCTCGTAAGAAAAGGGATGAACGGTACTTATGAATAAATGGGGTCGTTTACCATATTTTTCTTATTGCCAAATCTGATAGAGTTTGTGAAATAAAAAGACACGTATTTTTCCGTTTTTGATCCGTCAATTATTCCTCGAGTTATCAGCGGCGAAAAACTGATGTTTTTTAACCCTTTCGGAAAAGTGGGCATGGGGCAACCTCTGACGTACTCGACTTCGTCCAATCACAACCGAGCCCGCGAAGCTACTTCGTCTTATCTCAATGGGGGGACACAGTTGACTGTGCCAATAGGATCAGTTACGACAGCATCTGTGCGAGCAGACCTTCCGACAACCCCCCTCCACTCCCTTCCCTTCCCCTAAAAGCAGTCAAGGACGGGAGGAAAATGACGTCAATGATACCAAAGCAGCATTTTCGGTGGGCGTCACCTTTTGCTTATTTTAATTTTTGATTTATGAGTGAAAGGTTGTGATTGGAAGATTAATTTTTTCACTAAAATTCTTTTTTCGTTTCCATCTAACGATTTCGTTTACAAAATTGCTATTTCGGTTCCGAGTAAACGCCCACATCCCTCGACCATCGCTGCGAGTGGGACGAATCTCTCCGTTAGCGATTAGACGATTTTCGGCAAACGCATGGGCGGCATGTTCCTCCGCAGATGATGGTGAGAAGGCTTTCTGCTCCAGGGGTGAACGTTCCGAAGAGAACTTGCCCCCGGCGGATTGGGAAAGCCAAAAAGGCTTCGAGGATGACGTCTGGGAGAGAGATTTTCACATTGTGGAGAAGAGAGGGAGGGAGGTAGGAGCTGGATGGATTACTCAGAGTCATCTCGGTGGTGTCAGGGGTCTCGCTTTAGCGCTTGTGGCCCTGGGAAGGATCACGACCCGGTGGGAACCCCCCGAGTGACGAGTTTGTGCGAGATGTTGGTACAAGTAGTCATGCAGCTTGACCTTCGGGTGGCGTTATTCCGTCTTCAACTACACATTCAACTACATTCCGTTTTCAACTAATTTATATGCGCTTCAATCCGCCACAAATGTACGTGGAAGTTGGTGATTTCGCACCAGGAATGCTCTACTATCGCGCACGCAATCATTGTTGGTAATAACGCCACCACTTTTCTGTTAAGTTAAATAAATTCACTTAAGGTAGAAGCTTCACTTGCAATACAGCTTCTTGTTTCCACCTATCATTGCACTCGCACTATACCTACGCTCTGCTGGAGGAAGGGGTATCAGTACAATTGGGATTACGTTCCAAACGACATAAAGATTACTATCACATTAAACATCGTGATCTCCATACAAATTAGATATAGAACTTGTATAATTTACCCCAGTTAATTACCTCTCTAGCAAATTGGATCGCATTTATTTTATTCTATATTATGCATGGAAAAGACTTAAAAAAATAACAATCTTCTTTCTCTTATTATCAACTTCATTACTATTCATCAATCATAAGATTGACTTGTTGAATTTCCTCACTTTATTATTCCTACAGCTAATCACTTCGTACTGGCATACTTTTAATATTTATAGCCTTCATTACCTGTTGCTTACATTCTTCTATTCCTGTATTTTATCACATATTCCACTAATCTTCCACACATGGCAGGGCACAGAAGTATGCGATTGAGTGCTAACTGCTAAAATTACTATATCTCCTTTTTACGAATACATATGCTCCGCGCTGCATATTATCAAAATTTGAGATCGAGCCTACTTCATTCGTGCACTGAAAAGGAATTGTCCTCTTAGAATCTGTTCGATGGGTGTCCTTTCTCTTCGATGGGTATAATTTTCTTTATTCTATTGTCGTGAACGTAATGAAGAATCACCAAATTGGCTCAGGAGAATTGCCTCCACATTGTAAATAAAAGTGTATCTACATGGAAACATCACTGTAAAAAGTAGATCTGATTTTAAGGTACAAAAGTGATCTGAATTTCAGATGCAACAATTTTAAGACAGGGTATGTTGAATTTCAGCAGTAATATCTTGTCTAAAAATAAGGCAGGTGAACGACTGAAAATCAGACCAAGTGGACTTATTTTCAGAAAGGCCTATGCTGAATTTAAGACAGCCCTGGTCTGGTAATAATGCGGGTTGCTATTGAAATTCAAGCCTACTCTGAGGGTATGTCTTATTTTAAGGCAGGTGCAGGACTGAAAATCACACCAGGTGGGACTTATTTTAAGATAGTCCCATGCTGAATTTAAGATCAGGGCTGTCTTAAATTCAGCATGGGCCTATCTGAAAATAAGTACCACGTAACAATGCGGGTTGCTATTGAAATCAAAGCATACTTTTATGCGATGTCTAATTATAAATACTAGATATTTAAACACTTCACACGAACACAAACCAAAACCCTAACGTTTCATATTTTTATTCGATGATACTGTTTCACTGACTAAATTCTTCAATAGAGCAAACGTAAGTCATAGAATTTCCATTGAAAAAGATTCCACGACTGAAATGGGAACACATGGACAATAACTTCAAAGATAATATGAAAATGTGTACTTTTATTGGAAACAAAGTAATCCATACAAAGTCTTCGATACCACAGATGTGTGCCAGTATCTTCAAACCGAAGCAGGAACTGTCACTTGATGAGGGCGACTATTTTTTAGTTCTTACAACCCTGGCGCGTAGACAAAATAAGGAAGTTTACTCTCAGGATACGTCACTCAGACACAACTGGCTCCCTTCTGCAAATAAACTAAGTATCATTGCCACATTCTCACGCCATTAATTTATCGCACGAAACTTATTTCACCTACTTACAATGAAATTTGACTAGACTTCGAATTTTACTTCTTTACGCTTCGTAATTCTTGTTGACATCCTGCTCCCTGAGGTTGAATGAAAAACACTGCGTTTTGTTTATCCTGCTCCCTGGTTACGCTCCGCCCATCAGTATCTGCTATTGGCTGGTTAGCTCCAATTGCGGAGCCAACCAAGGCGTACTTATTTTCAGCCCGGGTGATCTGAATTTCAGATCACAACAATCTTATTTTCAACATGCAGTGGTTATGGTCTTAAAATAAGACGAGGGTCTGTCTGATTTTCACGCATCATGAGTCTTAAATTCAGACAATTACCTTAAAATCAGACAGCGCTTAAATTCAGATCGCACTGAAAATCAGATCAACTTTTTACAGTGATGTTTAGTCGATGGCACGTGGTCATTTTCTCTATTATTGACAGATTTTATAGTAAAAAGAACCCGTGCAGGTGTATTTTCTCTTTCCGTGATCTTTTGAGTGTATTGTGCTTATAATTCTATCCGAGTTTCAAGAGATCTTTTATCAGGTTGGCAGCTTAGTTATTTATACTTACCGTGTTGACGGATGAATGACGAACCAGTGACTTTTTAAATTCCGATGGATACCTATATCTTTTTTTGGAGAGGTTGATTACTCATCAGCGGATGGGGCATGTTCATCAAGAGAATGTATAGAAAAAGCCAACTGCCGTTCTCACCACGAAATACGCATTACTTGCATGTAGCACTCGCAGAACAGTTGTGAGCCGAGGATCATGAATCCCAGCCTCCTTCCGCTATGGACCACACAACACTGCACTGTAATGCCCTTTCTGGTCTGAATACCATCGGTAATACGCCCTCAATCACTCACCTTTGCGGTAAGACCAGGTATACGGCACAAACTGAAATTATCCACACAGTCCGCCTTGAGTGGTGTGCTTCGCTTCCCTTATCCCAAATCACAGGTCTCAGAGAAAATTGCGATGTCACGGTTCGTAGGATTATTCTAACGTAAATCCTTTTTATTGACGAAACGCTCGTTTACCTATCGCAGAGAAAACTTTTAAGGCCTTCAAAAAGCTATAAGGATTATGGCTAATGCCAGAATTTACCGCACTTGCTATATAATAAAAAGTTCGAGCCAAAACTCAGGTTCTCTTAAAAAATTATTTCTTTCGTGATAATCGAAGAATAGAAATGATTTAATTATATCAATTTTGGTTAAATTTATGTTATAATTAATCATATTCAATGAGAAACTAACCTCTGCCACTGGAGTACCTTATACTATATTAGTTATGAACAAATTAAGTACATAAGATGATTTTTTAGGAAAAGTGCATGTAGGCGCTGGATCTTTTCATTCGATGCAACCGACATCGTTGTATAAGTAAGTATTGATATCTAAGCTACCAACCTGAATAAAGAGCTCTTCAAGCACAGATTTTATCAGCATCGTTGGCAGTGCCTTAGGATGAATGACAATGAAATTCACTGACTATTTATTTTGTGACTAATTTTTGTTTTGAATTAGTAGTCCCAAGAGAATATGGTTTTAGTTATTACTTTATTAATTATTGTATTTCATGTATTGTTTTATAGAAAAAATGTGTGAAATTCAATAGCAAGTCCATTGCAAAACTTTAAAACTTAGTAAATAGTTTTTTTGAGATTCTTTTGGTGACTGTAGGTTGGCGGTTTTGAGTTATCACGAGTGCTGGATGGTACTTTAACCCTACTAACCATTGTTAGTGGAAAATGCAATTCGAATGTATCATTGTAATGAGAAGGTTACGAATGCTTAAAACATTGTCGATACAGTTACACTCCAGGCATATTATGAGTACTTTCTTGGTCCCAGCCAATTTTCTCCATAATTAATTTCATTGTTCGGTGCTTCAACATTTCAGATAGCTCTGTTGGCGACAAGCCACTGTTATTATAACTCTCTACTCCTAACTATCAAAACGACTTTGCGAATGGTGTAAGTTTTTTTTCAGCCCTACGGAGTTGGTTACAAGGTCAACAACCGAAGTTAAGTTCTTGTTAGTCCGGCGTCAATCAAAACTAAATAAGATCACATCTTCGCTTCCCGCCTTGGAGTTTATTGCCTTCTCTCTGTTTCCTTTTCAATTATTAATGATATTACAGGTTCTCGAAAAGAATTTCGTGCCAAAGAAAACCCCCGGGGAATGTGACCGCTCCTTTTGCTCCTCCGAGGCAAGAATCACGTTCCGCGGGGAACCACGAAGGCAATCACGAAACAACTATCCGCGCTTATAAATGTTTTCTTTGGGCTTTTTTTTTCTTCTGTGCAAGCCTTTCTGGAAGTTTTCCTCGCATTCCGGGTAACGGAGGTGGCTGATGGCTCGACGTCAATGTGCCCGTCGTGGAAAAACTAGAAGGGCAGGCATTAATCGCGGCTAGGGAGCGGAAGACGCCTCGAAAGAAAATGAAAATATGGTTTCAGCTTATTTTTTTTTACATATATTCCCGTGAACTGGACTCGTCCGTCATTTTTCTTTCCCTCCTCTTTTCCACTTTTCCTCGGTGATTTTTTTCTTATAATTTCTCCCAGCTCGACCATATCTTCTTCATTCCTCCTCGTTCGCACACTCTCTCCCACTGTTTTTTTTTCGATCGAGGACGTCTCTTCTCCCATTTGCCGTCCTCGGTCTGCTTCGGGATTGGATGTCGGCGTGGCGAACTCGTGAGAAGGAGTCGTACCGGCGGCGGCGGCGGAGGAAGGGAGGGAACCGCGCTAAATGGCTCTGCCGGCTTGCAGGGAAATACGCAGCCCCGGGAGAAATTGATCAGTTGCGCAATATTCTCTCGCGAATTTGGGATGCGCACTTTGTGCGTGTGACTCGAGCTCGGGGGAAAGTCAGCCTTTCCAAAAGTGCTTCTCACGTAGTGATCTTCCAAGTTTGCCAGCCCTCCGGGGAATGAGGTACTCGTGAAGTCACTCGTCCATTCTCTGCTCGTCGGCTTCGTTCAGCGCGCCTACTCTACCTCTCTCCGAGTTCTGCCTCACTGGGAATCCATCGGACTATGTGAATTAAAAATACATCTACAACTACACAATACCCTACAAGCCACCCTAAAGGTGTGTGGCAGGGGGTGAAATCACCTCAAACACGCATTGCGAATGGATCTGAGGTTTCCGCGGCGTCTCTCAACACTGGTAACGGCTTTCGGGCGTTCCTCCGCGTAGCGTTCCTCCAAACTGTCTTCTTCTGACCTGAAGACGCCAGCAGGATGGCTGGAGAAACTGTCGTCGCCTTGACACAACACTGCGCGGAGGAACACCCGAAAGCCGTAACCAGTGATGCATTGCGAATGCATAAAAAAGAATAGTAATTATATTCTAGTCTATCATTCATAATTTGAAAAAGATAAACATAGCAAAGCATGCTGTTAGCTTAAATTTCTTGTACCAACATGCAACTTACCCATGCTATCCATTTATACACTTATGCCATAGGATATAATTACAGCTATTCATACCCATAAAATATCCCAACAATATTGACGATAATTAGTTGTTTACGGATGTGCTACTCTCCATGAAAAAATTCATTATCGTCTCGGTTAGTTAGCGTGTGTCGTAGGACCTCGTTGTATCACGCTCACCATGTACATCTTTCAAGTAGAGGACTTTGTTGGTGTCCCAGCTACGCAGAGCGTATAAAAACCTCTTTATGCCTGCTAGAAACCTCGCTGAAACTGTGAAGGATGTGAAAGAGAAAAATAATGCGGATACAAAGAGATTAGCCCAAAGTACAATGCGGTGGAGAGCTTTGTCAAACCAATCTTAGGATTGTTATTAGATGATGATGATGATAACTTATTATAAGAATTACAAGTGAAGTGACTTATTTGCTGCCGTGTAGTTTCGAAGATCAAATGTTATTCAATTGGTTCCAAAAAGGACATGGTAGACTCTGCTCACATAAATACTGAAAGACACCAAAATACTCTACTTATGGTTTAATGTACCAAATGATACACAAGTTTTCTTTGCCGTTATCCCACGCAAGGAAATGAGATGTGTGTGGATATTTACATGTGCTTTGTGATATATTGAATTCCTGCATCGTGACTATTCTGAATACGCCTGGTGGAAAATTCAACTTTGGTGAAACTATGCTACGGTAATTACCTCAAAGCACATTCATTACGTATAGCCCATCGAGATCATGATTTAATTTATATGAATAGTGGCTCTTTATTAGCCATGCTATACACGTTATCTATATATTCAGGCATTTTAATAGTGAATAAAAGATTTTCGTTAAGACAAGATTTTCCCTGCGCTTGTCATTTCTATGAAGAGAAATTTTCGTTGCTTCGTAGATTATCAATGTAGTTATTTTAAACACAAATTACAAGTAAGCCGCCGAATTCGATAAAAATTAAGCTGTTGACCTCGAAACCTATTAACCACATCAGGATAAGAAGCCAGCCCATGAAATATTTCCACAGAGCTGTTCATTTAAATGGGAAACGTTTCATTTGGTTCCTCGTTGACATTTCCGCAATTTTGGAAGGGCTAAAGGCAGTACTCGTTCCCCAACCAAAATGCAATTCGTATTCCAAACTCGTCGCTTCCTTCAAGCTGAATAAATTTTTTTCTCCTCTTACCTCGAATCTTCCCTTGTTTCTCATCTCCAATGATAGCCATCCTCAACTTCTTCGCATTCTACCTTGCAAGTCATCATCCCCATACCGTTTTTCCGACGGTAAAGTTCGTTCAACCTCGTAGTTGTTTAATTGTTTGTGCCGAATCATGGGCATATATTAATTTATATGAATCTTTGCTCATATAATCGTGAGAAAATATTATTTCCGACAAACGTCATGGGTGAGACAACAGATTTATTGAGTAAACAGGTGGGAACTGGGGTTTTTGGCTTGCAGCTCATCAAAAGTGAATAACCTTTTTTTAACCTTTTAAGCCTGAGTTATTAGTTCCTGAGCTGATAAACCGTCAAAAATTTAGCTTATGTTATTAGAGATCGCTATGTAAATATTTTTCAACAATGGTTCATCATCATAGGAGCTGTTTTATCTGGCAAGTTTTAGTGAGGGTACAGAAGAATCTTCCTACCAGGATAAGTGGCATCATCCATCCCAAATTGCCAACTCTATAACTGTTTTATAGCTGTACGGTCACCTTTCCCCTTCAGTTCCATGCACTTTAATTTTTTCTATAACTTTTTATTATTATTTCTTTCCTTTCTACACTAAATATATGCGATTATGTTCATTACGGTGTAAACTGAGTATTTTTTACCTCGAAATCGTCCAATCAGTTTCGGTTTCCATATCATTTGATTATTCAAAAGAATTCCCCTTTTCATATCGTAGAGTAGGAATTTTTCTTTTGAAACCTAATTAAATAAATTTACACCAATGAAGGATAGCACCCACCCAGGAAACAATTAATGCTAATATGTTAATGTAATTTTTCTATTACAATTATTAGCCGATTTTGGCCTCGTACTATTTTCGCAAATATTTGGCTGACCATCTGTTTTTTTAAATTCGGGATCTCATTGGATTTTTCAAAAATCCGTAGATGTCTAGAGTCAGCAGAAAGAATTAAACTAGAAAATTCCGTGCTAAGCTACCTATCATGAGCTAAATCAAATTGCGGAACATTATGCATTCAGTTCCACTCATGTTTATTTATATTTGAAATGTGTCCCGCTCTCTCCGAAAGACGTCCGTTTTCTTTCCTCCAGAATTTTTTCGTTTGGCTGGTCCTACGTTCCCATCTTAAATCTCTATCTCAAGAGCCTATTTGTTATGTCACCTGCCTTTGCCGGAGTCCTGTTCCGTTAGTCCGTGGCCCCGCCTGACGGTGGCGCCACCTACGTAGATCCTCATTTCTAATGCGGAAAGAACGTGATTCCTTCGACTTCCTTGAGTCGGATACTTTTTTTTCATCTGACCGAAGGGAGGTTATATCAGTTTTCTCTTTGGCCTTCGGTACCCCCTGGAACTGATGTGTTACCGTGCTAAATTTTTATGCGTCATTTTCGTGGCAATCTTAAAGCTGTTTTCAATATAGGTACACTCCGTTATGTTTTTGAAAGATTGATATCCGATTTCAATCACTCTCATGTGTCTGAAAGTCTTTTTATCCTCCGCGTTTTACCTTCGACCGTCAATACTGACAAATTCGAACAGTTTTTCATCCCTTTTCCTCTCCTATAAAGGCCTGGAAGACTAAGTGGACTTTTGTTGGAAAACCCAGACATTGTGAAATATGCGCATTGTCATCGCGTTTGAAACATTTGTTGCAGGCGCATTATCTCGATCGAAATCAGGGAATCATTCTGCGCCCAGCTTAGCCAATGCAGTCTTGCATTGTGAACATCTTCGCTTCGTCATTTTGAGGCTAAAACGAGGCTTGTATAATTTAAATGAGCAACGAAAATTAGAAGACCATGGATTGCGAAGTAGCCGCCGCGCTCGGTAGCTCAATCGGCATATTTACTGGGTGGAAATCGGAGGATTCAGGGTTCGAGTCCCATTCGAGGTGGATATTTTCCGTGTGTAAATTCTGCTATTGAAAGTTATAATATCAAATACACCTCTTTCTTAGACATTATTGAAGATAGTCACAGTTGTTATGCTCTAAATATACATTTTCTTGTAATGGATCATTACGGAATACACCGATACTGTCACTTTGCATTTTTTAGATTTTTCTTATGGTGATATAATTAAGGGCTGTGAATAATTCACTCCTATTATTTCGGTGAAGATGTTTAGAATAATAAAGGTATTCCGGTGAGCATTCTTTAAGGGGAAGTATAATTGTAAGTATTTGTGATTTTGCTGCCACCATCCTGTCCTTGATTCCTTCCTATTTACTCTGGGAAACTCCTAGAAGTCAGCTCAGATATGCCATGATAGCGAAAATGCTCCAGTGAGCATTCTTTAAGAGGAAAAAATATTTGTGTACATTTGTGTTTGCGCTTTCGCCATCTTGTTCTTGATTTCTTCCTATGTACCTACTCTGAGCTACCCCAAGAAGTTAAACTAGGCAGGCCTGGTATGACCACGTTGCCACTTAGGAGAATAATGAAATGCTTTACACTTTCCTGTTCCAGTTCTGGTCTCGACCAATTTTAATAATTTATGTAGTTTGGACCGGTCGGCGAATGACGAGTGAGGGGAAACATTCGCTTCACGCCCGAAAACCTTTCAATGTGCTCACTTGGACCCGTTACTGTTTCCATGAACAGGTTCCTCAGGAAACTTTTCGGCAGTCTTCGCGTGGAGAGTGCTCTGTCAGTCTTTTGAAGACGAGCTCCTGGCCGGCAGCCAGAAAGGAAACAAAGGGAAATGCAGAAAGGAGAATTGGTGTTTGCGTCGGGTCAATTATTCAGCACCATTGGCTTTCGAGGTCAAGAGCAGTCATAAAAGGAACCCGAAAATTATGAATAAAAGACTTCCCTCGCTTTTTTGTGCGAGTCAGGTGCGCTGGGCGGGCGTGTGAAACAGGCGCCTTCCCTGACGCACCTCATGCTAGATATTCGCAAGTCGAGTTTAGTTTTGTCGCTCCTCTATAGAATTACTACATTCTTTATGCACGTTCATTGCCTTAACAGTTTCGTTGCATTAAACACACTCGATTTAATTGCTGAGCGCACGCTAAGGTAGCAAAATTCAATTTACCCCAGCTGCATAATTCTCGCCTGCGTATTGTATCAGGAATACTTGCTGCATAGGCATAACTACTGCATACTCATGGCTTTAATTTAGATATCCTTATCACAGCAAAGCATGTGATGGAGAGTGCTTATACCAGCTGCGTCCCTATAACTAGCTTTGTCCCAATACGTAGTTCTACGAACATAATGGATAATTTATAATATTGATGGTCATTATAAGTATTATCGTGGTGAAATCACTCTGGCGTTAGTAACACATTATGAGGTGGCCCCAAACCTATCTTAAATATAGTATACTATGGAAAGCGGACACTCATGGGTATACATTCATACATTTTAGTGGCTAAAATATCTTCCGAGAAGGCTGAGTCACCAACAATTTCAGAAAGTTAATCGTGATTTTAGTCCATTTTTCTGTCTATATTAGTATCTTTCACGTGTGGAGTGCTCCATATTGGTGGCAACATGATTTTGTGGTATATCATGAAAGTGCCATTTATTTTAAGAAGAGGCACAGTGCCTAATGTCACTACCGAATAATAGTGCCAGCAGAGTGAAAACTCGTAGCGTTTTCAGAGTCAGGATAATTTTCTCGCCGATAAATCATCCTCAACCATGAACGTTTCTCGAATTCATCAGAGCACCAAAGTCTAAGCATGATGAATATCGATAAATTGAGTCCGATTGCCATATTCGTGTTCAATTTATGTGGAGAGTATGAGAGCAAATATATCTTCGGTGAAATTGAAAAGACGAGGGAGAAACATACAGTTCATGCTGCCGATGGATTACAACCTTCCGAAGGTATAATGGAAAAATAATTGAATGTTTGGAAAGGGCAAATAACATATAATCCCTTGTGGCTAAGAAAAAGTATTTATGTGAGAATATAATAGTAGGCCTATGACAGGAGATGTAGAGTTCAACCATTGACCAATTTTTGTAAGATGATTATGATTTTACTAATCTAAACTACCAAGTGATGCGAACTGAGTGTAATAGGATAGATAATCTATTCTTATAGAAACTTTTTTGTAAGACAGGTTTACAGAGGATTCCAATGCTTGATTTCGTGCTCAAATAATAATGCTTATGCAATAAATCATTATTTTTCATAGTCCTTGAGACGGGATAACTGATATTTTACTGGAATAGGAGAGAGGGTATAGTTAGAAAGGGAAATAAATATCTCAGGGCATCGTGAAAGTAATTTTAAAGATTAAAGTCGTGCTTTTGATATCCACGCATAGAACTATGTCATGATCACGGTTGTCTAGTTTTCTGAACGTTCATTATCTCGATTGTCTACGTGATCACAGAGATCGAGGTGAATGACTATTTTATTTTAGGGAGAACTATAATTTCTGATGCTCATTGCTATGATTACGGTACAAATATTTATGTGCTGAAGGATCGTAAAATGCATTCATGAAATAATGAAAGCCTATGTTCAGTTGTTTTAAAGACAGGAAACTCCGTATGTCCGTTACAGTTCCTTTACATCTATATTAATGGCCACATCTGTCCTACAACCCTCCTTAAGGGTGTATGGCAGGTGGATTTTCATCGCTTAAAGTAAAGTTTATAGATGGAGCAAGGAACATAAAACTGTTGGGAAAGCGTTGTTCCGTTTGAATAGCCAAAATATTGAAAATGTTAAGCCGGTGAGAGGCTTCTGCAAAGTGATGGTTTTATTTATCAATTATTGGATCTATCGAGCTGTAAAATTTTTATTCGTGGGGGCTTAAATGAACTTAAATAACATAAATGTTGTATTCATATTATCTTGGAGTGTTTACATATTATGTAAATTTATTTGTATACAGGCTGTAAATGAGCATGAACTCTTTATTTAATTTCAAAAAAATGTGCTTCTTTGATTTACCATATATTTTTGTTAGAAAAATAGACGCTCACCCCTTATCTCGTCTAAATGCTATTGCAAAAAATAAAAAAATAATCTTTTGATGAAAATACTTGGTGATCCAGGCAAAAGCTTAGCAACAAACTTATCGTTATGCTACGGCAATTTGGGTGAATTATTACTTCACTATGCTGAGACGGCATCCATCTTCATCTAACGTATGCCTCACGTAGAAAATGAATCCGAATGATAACGCTTTTCAACGTGTCTTTCTCCCTTACTTTCTAAGCCTCACCAAAAATCATGGAACCATGAGATTGGGCGGTCAGCGAAATGAAGGAATTCCGGTACACGACAGTGTCCTTCCCTCGACGTAATCGGCGAAGCACGATCTAAGTCAACTTTGCTTAACGGATATGAAAGGTTTTCGTGGGCAAGCAAGAGGTGGCGAGACAAAGGGCGTAAGAAGATTGGGGGAGGGGACACAGTTACAGATCCTCGGGGAGAGGGAGGGGGGAGAGTGGAGGTGGGAAGGAGGGGGAGAAGCGTGCCCTGGTCTTCCGATCGCGTCTCGTTAATGCAAAGCACTGCAGAGGCGTTGGGAGTTCTGGCCCCCCAAACCTTTTCGGCTCTCGTCTCCGCAATAATACCGTTAATGATGTCACGTGGAGTAAACGGGAGCGAAGGCGCTCACGTTCGCCCTGCCACGCACTGCCCCATGGACTCGTTAATGACACGAGTTCACCGAAGAGTAAGAGAGAGAGAGATAAATATGCAAACTCACGAGCGAGTAATATCAGGCATTAGTTTCCACCTCGGATTCAATGGTGCGACGATGCCCATGGGGAGGGACGTGTGCCGTTCGGAAATGCAAAAAAAAATTTAAAATAGCATGGTGAGGAAGTTTTATTTCTTTCTCGAGAAAAGGTATTGTTGTTTTCCTTCCCACGGCCTAAAAATAGGCATAAATGTATCAGAATTAACATATGATACAATTGAAAAAAAATTGTTTGCTATTAGGTTGGGTGAAAATAAGGTTCTATTCAAGTATAATCACAGCAAAATATTGAATGTTTTTATCTACATCAACTTCAATTGTGAGATGAATTGTCCGGTAGGTAAAATTTGCTGCAACAATTTAACGCATAAACTCTCAAAGAGAATTTTAAATTTCCGATGGAGAAGTGATAAAGGAGCTTCTAAAAATGCTGGCTGCCAGCCGTTTCTACCGCTCACTTATCGAAGGCACTAATAAAAGTTTAAGATTTTTATAATAGATTTTATAATAATGCAAATAATTAGAGCATTTAAAGCTTTCATTTACGCATCGCGTAAATTTGAAAAAGGTGAATATCACTTTGTTTGCTTATGTTGTAATTTTCATTTCACTTTACGAATACCTACCAATTAAATCACTGTCTCTTCAGAAGTAGACAACGGCATCTGCATCTTTATGCTACCCTTCTAGGCACAATGAAAGCGTTTGGCAAGAGATGACTACAAACAACGCATTGACTACCTTCACGCACACGGTCTTAATTTCCACAACTACAATTTCAATGTTGAGTAAGTTCACTAAATTGTAGCCTCCAATTTCAAACTATCGTTATGCGGGACCGAAACTGTACGATTCTATTGAAATATTTACGTTCTTATGCCTAGTACAAGAGGAAGTACGCATCTGAGACAATATCATTTGAAGGCTGAGCGTTAAAAGTTTCATTTATTTGGGAAAAATAATCCTAAAACAGCATTACTTATTCTAATTAATTATTTTCACGAAAATAAAACATTAGGTAAAAGACCAATTACCCACAGGATGTGGAGCATATGTTTTTGTGGAATTCTTTTAGCATCAATTTACTTAAAACTGCTCATCCTACTTGAAAGGACATTACTTGAAAGACTACCTTCCAATTAGGGTGTTGAGTATATGTTTTTGTGGATTTATACTACAAATAGTATTTATTTACTTAAAACTGCGGCCCCTAAATTGAATGCTGAAGATTACGACCACCCCTGTCATCCGATTCTCTTGCTTAATACAAGTGTCAGCTCCGGCTGAAAAAGCAACCGGCTGTTATCCGTTTGGGAACTTGTCTCTTTGCACGACCCTGCTGTGTAATGCCTTAATTAATCTCTCCAAATCCATTGCCATCCCACCGACAGAGGGAGCACGCCCGTGATGCGAACGCCGGCCTTTGGTTCGTCTGAAGTGCGACTGTGGCGAGGTCGCGCGTAACTCAGCGAAAGCAAAAGCTCGATGGGTATCGGGTGTAGAAGAGAGCGGGGAATGGGGGAGTGGGGAGAGAGTAGAGCGGAGTGGTTTGGGGGAGGGAGAGGGATGAAGAGAACCGAGGAATGGGAAAGATAAAAGCTGCCAGGGAGAATGTTTTCAAACCGTTAGTTTTTGAGACCAAGTTTGAGACGTGAGCGCTCTACAGTTATCTCTCCCTGGGCTGTGCGGCGTAGTTGGATGGAATTGATTGAGCCAACCGGCCTTTGAGCCTTCCCGGTTCCCGACCGGCCTTTTGAAGGGAGAAAAGGGGGGAGGGGGAAGAGCTGGAGGTAGTGACCACCTACCGTTCACTATCCCATCTAGAGCCAGTAGGTTAGTAAAAAGGTACTATGATAGGTTTAGTAAAGTGTTCAAATTGTTAGGGGAATTAGGTTGGAAATCACATCAGATCGTTGAAGTACAGTCAAAATCACATACAAAAACAGAGGGCGAATTGATTTTATGAGGACGTTAAAAGTATATTTTACGCAACAACTGATGAGGTATATATTGTATTTAGAATTAAAGAGTAGGACAGAATAGGTCAAAATGCAATATTTTCCGTACGCAATAACGGGCAATAATAGATATGATCGATCGAAGTTAGTGAGAAGATAATGCACGTGTTGTACATTTTAACCCTTTTCACGTATACACCTAACAGCATTTCACATGCCCCACAGGTAGAGCGTAATAGTTTCATTGCCTCAGACATTTCATTACAAGCGTAAGATATAGCCACAAATATCTTCGTAACTTTACTACAGTGTCCCCCTCAAGATGATAGTTTGATGGCAGAAGCTGCATTGCATGTGACGCAGAAATGGTTCCTTTGAAAATGACGTTATAACGGTGAAACTTGCTGTGTTCTTTTTACGATCAATTGGATTGTTTACTCGACAGCTGTGCGTAGCTGGTGTTGAGTCAACCCCCTGCTCTACACCATCGCAGCGGCTTGCAGGGTGCTTTGTAGATATAGATCGCTTCGGAAACACATTCTCAGCTCGCATTTCCCTCCCCAGCCAGGCATCCCCACTTCCTCTTTCCCTTGGCGATATTTCGTCTTCCTCTTTTTACCCCTGACGCCACGCGTACTCGATCTCCGCTTCCTTCCCCCCTCCTCTCATCACCCGAGGGGTGCACCGAGGGATCCCGGCCACTTCCCGCCCCCCCTGACGGGTGCTTTCCGCACCTCCTCTCCCTCCCCCTGCTCCCCTTGGGAGGGAACTTGTCGCGGTGCCTCTCTGATGCCGTCAGGTCTCGGCGCCCACGGCTTTCATGAAGGAGACTTGTCTCGAGTCTAACGGGTTAACGCTCTCGTCCGCTGTTATGAAGGTCGCGGGTCGCAATTGCGCCAAGGTGGTCCTTATTTTTTTTTAATTCCCGGCCGTGGGTCAGTCATCGTAGCTGTTCGGTATCCAGCGCTGAGTGGACTTGCACGCCTCATGATGAACTGTTGTGATGGGCAGGTTGCTATGACACGCTGAAAAGGTGGTTGAAATTGCGCCCTTGTTCAAATTCTGGGTGATGTTATATTGGAGTTTTCACTTGGATGCGGTATATATAAAGTATAATTCTCGCACCCGATATTAATATTTACTGACTTGAGGTTTTTCAACTTTTTGTCATCTCCATCTACGTCTACATCTACACGATACCCTGCAAGCCACCGCGAGGGTGTGTGGCAGGGGGTGAATATCACCAAGCATGCACTACTAACATGCAAACAAGCAACTATAATGTCTCATGCAACTTGATTGTTAGTATCTATAGTATTTAAGGGGTTAATACATGCATCATGCACTACAGAATACTCTAAAATATTTCTCCTACCTATCCCTTTGCTATGCTGCCTATTCTGTTCTCTTATAGTACGGGGGAAAAATGCCATTTTGAATCTATCGGTACGACAATCTATCTCTCTAATCTTATTTATCTGGTCGAATCTAGCATAATTCGCTGGTTTTTTAGAAATATGTGCCTAACATCTTCACTAAAGCTATCCGATAGAAATTTCTCTAATAGGTAGATTCAATCTGTACTTTAACCTACGCTCTGATAATGATTCCCACCCTAATTCTTCTATTAATTCTGAAACGCTACTCAACCTATCGTAACACCTTTTAACGAACATAGCTGCTCTACGCTGCACACTGTCTAGTTCTCTGATCAAACCTAATTCATTAGGATCCCATACACGGGCTGCATACTCAAGGTGGGGCCTAAACAGTGAAAAATAGCATATAGTCCATAGCTAGTTACGTTTCACCCCCTCCCACACGCCGTCGCGGTGGCTCACAGGAAGAAATGTAAATTTAGATGTAATGCGAAGAGTAATTTAAGCTTAATACTTCGTATTTAGGGTAGGAAGTTAAAATTTTACCTCTTGGCGTCTTTTTTGTTTATAGTAGGATACTGCCGAAGCTGGGCTTTCTCCATCCGCCTTCCTTCTAATTTCCATTCTTGCGCTTGTATTTCATGTTTAACGTATTCTAGACATGAAATCACTGGTAATGGGTGCGGTAATGTGTCAAGAGATTAAGGAAAAGGCCGCATTTCATATAATATCACTCTACGATAGAATTTCACCCCGGGCCATCCAATCCTGCACATTCATGCGTTAATTTCTCCCATGGATCCAGTGGAGAATTGATATGGGGTAGCTTTCAGTTTTTGCTTGATGGTGGAGATGATTTCTTTCGTCCAGAGATTTTCTCGTCCGGTAGGGGGCAATGATTTCCAAGTGCATTTCTAGCATTCAATCCCAAATAATCCCGTCTTTTGTTTGAATGGTGTGTTTAAAAGACCAGTACCTAATTTATTATTTCATTCCAAACATCATTTCATTCTAAGCAATTGTTTTGGTGCATTGATGTCTACATTGTCAATTATTGTGTGATCTTAGTAACCCAATGACACGATGATAGTTCTTTCAATAGCATTTTACGAAATTATTTGAAGGTTCCGAGAGATTTAATGCATGTATTTTTCGGATGACAGAGTTCTGATTCGTGAGAGTTCGTGAAATGAGGACACGTTGACTTTTTGGGAACCTGCTTTGGCACTGAAGAGTCCTCATGGATCTATAACTGTAAATAAAGAAATCCACTTTGGCACTGGAGAGTTGTCAAGGATTCTGCAATTGTGACTTTTAAATTAGTTACAGCAAGCGTCACCTACTTATAATTAGTTTATTTTAAACCCAAGATTTCTCCATGAAGCGCGAGAAACAACATATATCATAGTGTAACGTAACCACTAGTAAGCGACTAATAACAATAAGCTATTCACTCATGTTTGGTCTTGTTACTCTGTCGCATGAGATCTCTAGCTGCTTTTAAGAAGTTCCACCGTAAATGAAAGTCATATTACTTTTTTGTACTTATGTTATATTTGAGTAAAAATACCATAAATGTATTTATAAGCGTAAAATTTTAGAACATCTACATGCTATTTTACCGGGAATATTCACTTGAAATAACGTTGGTGCGAGCGGTGAGAATCAGTGAAACTGAGTAAAATACAACGTATTGATGCGAGAATAAAATGTGATTTTTGCAGCAAAAAAACCATCAGAAAACGTGTTTTCCCCTTTAAGAAAAATAATTATGAAACTAATCCCCTAATCAGCTTGCTTCAGCAATTATTAACGGGAAACTATAGTTATTTCTGGATAATTGCATTTGTAGAATACTGATGGTTTCGACGCAATACTAATAATTCGGCTATTCGGAAATGGGGGGTATAATTGCTAATAATGCATTTGACAACCTATTTGCATCTTTATGACCTTAGTTTTAATTCTCTTAGGCTTAGGTTATCAATGATAGTAACACTTTTAAAACGGTAGTTGAAAAATGTTCGCATCTTCTCATGTGTTTTGTTTTTACGCAACTGCGATAAAACCGACTCACCGCAAACGGAAACGAAGTAACCCGGGGAACGTCTTTGAACGGGCGTGGACGAGGGAAGGAAGCAGAAGCCGTGTTTAGATCTCAGCCTCAGCACCATTGGTACTGCATTCGGACCATTGCCGCGGGGTGAGCTTGCTCTCCTGGGTGGCGTCGACGGTTGAATTCCTGGAAGCACACGCTATCAAACGAGGCGTGGACTCTGTGGAGGAAGCGATGTTAGCTGGGGAGAGGCATTCTTCCACATAGCTTGGACAGGAGCGTGCCGGGACAGGAATGTTTGGAAACGGTTTTCAGAGGCATTAAAATGCCGTGGAATTCTGCCAAGGCATCTCCTCGTGGAGTATGATCACGCGTGAAAATATACGATGGGCGAGTCATCGTCGAGTATCATCATTTGAACCATGGGTGGTGAAACTCGTTGTGCTTTCCCGTATAATGGAGCATTTTAGGGAGCGATGAATAAGTTAAATATCCGCATCCACGTCTAAGCTTGAGTACGCGAGAACTTGACCACAGCACCTCGAGCTTGGGGCAGCATCAAGTCGCTTTCATCTCAGTTTTGCTGCATTGTATTATTCTTATCATTGCCCTAAATATGAAAATGATCAACCTCACCATTAGAGTTATTCTGTGGCATCTAATGTACTATATTCTGATCAGCAAACTATTCTATATTTAAGAAAATCACTTCCAGAGATTTGCAATGTTTAGGTTTAAAAAATGTGCAGTTTCGTCGTTGAGCGTCTTATCAAAATTCCATCGATACCAGGAATTTTATTCGATAAAAAATATTAAGTGTGCAATTATGTATTGAAATAGTGCTGTGAGTTACTCATAAGAAATTAAAATGCACGCAATACGGGGAATATGTGATTTCAGTGGCGTTAAAAGCTAGGAAAAAGTATGAGAGAAAAGATAATTCGGTGATTAATTGGGTATAAAACATTAGGAATAATTTTTCTCTATTATCTTAACTATAATGTTGTCTTCCAATCCCTTAGTTAGAAAGAAGGTTGGATAAACTCATTTCGGTATTGTAATCTTTTGAATTCAATAAGATTTCTGACTTGTTGGTTAAAAATTGCACTCATAGATTCGTTAATTATTAACTCGTATTGTTATTTAATAAAATTATTTCCTCCCACACCAGTATATTAAGAAGTGAAAGTATCACTCCTTATTTTGTGGCGTAAATTTCGTCTATCAATTGGCAAAATCAATTTCCTTTTTATGATTTTAGTAATGCATTCTGATGAACGCCCAAGTATTATTGAAAAATATATCCTTAAAATCTGGCTTAAACTTCGGCTCAATTTTGGATAGAATTTTAACTTGAACTTTGGCCAAACGGCATTAGTCTACTGCTATAGGTAACTATTTGAAAATGAATAAAGTAGCCGGAGAAAAAATATCCGTGACTACGAGCTGTTTTGAACCTGCGTTTCGATGACGAATTCTCGCTCATTAAAACATAGCTCATGATGGGCCCGCAGCACTCTGAAGACTCAGGTTGAAGCGCTTTTCCCAGTATCTCAATTGCCTGCTCGAGAGTCTCAGAAATTTCACACATTCCCCAAGCTGAAAATTTGGAATTGATTATATTCTAGTGTTCGGAGGAATTGAATAACGGGCCCGCCTTCTTCAGCACGGGAGAGGCAATTCCTGAGCCCTATGGCGACTCGCTTAACTGTTGCAGCCGCCTCGAAACGGAGTCTTCGAAACCGCCGACCTTCGATGTAGATAGTGTCTCAAGCGATTCGGGATCCCGTTTAGCGACGGGTTGGCTGACTTTTCGGGTCATAATGCTGAGAATTCACAGTTGAAAAATCCTAAAGTGTGGACATTTTGCCACTCTTCTGGCAATTCTACGGGAAGGGATTTTCGTGGCTTCATCTCGAAAGTGTTTTAGAAAGAAGACTTAGATCATCGTGATCGATAACAGCTATCTTACATAAACCGTTGAAATTGGCATACGATCCGCCGTCTCAGCCGTAATAAGTGGATTTCATTTCGCTTTAATTACAGGTTATCTTTCTGCCATTTTTTCATAGTAAAGTAAACGGTACCTGGATAGATTTGTGAAATGATAACATCATGAGGAAGAGCTACAATAGTTTTTACTAGGTAATATGTATTCATTACTGCTGTGCAGTACAATGGCAAGTAGAGAGATTGACAAGACGTCAAGTAGAAAAATTTTCAGTTCATCACATTTCAGTCAAGTGTTTTATCACATTCTTTTCAGAAATATGACTTTGAATTCTCTGTCCACGTTACAGTTCCAATTTATCTTGCTCAGTTTACTTTTGCGTATATATCGTAAAATACCAGAAATATTTTCTCTAATTCCCGTTAGATTATGAAAATAGAGGAGTGACTTTGACTTCAGGGCATAAAAGGACAGCTCTAGTAAAGAAAGGTAGAGAAAAATTTAGGTAATATATACATTTGGATTGAATAATATTTTGTTATTCGATACTAAAATATTTCAGGCTTTAACCGAGTGGTAGTGGTAGGTATTAGTAAATTTTTACTGTTGAAATTTTGATACTTTTATTTCATTATTTATAAATATTTATCAATTAAGCAGCCCAGTATTAATATTGCTAATTTTACCAATTTAGGAGGAGCCAACTTATTTTACAACGTTGTCAAATTATTAGTCCATTTTTAATTAAATTTTATTAAATAAACCACTTATGGAAAATATATAACAGTGCCCACGATACGCATTACAGATGCGTCTATTCATTTAAAATAGATGCTATGCTTGCATTGGGGAATTCAAATTTTTATTACGTCTTTCCTTCGGTCCATATTAGTAGTTATATTCCTATAGAATTATAAGGGCTTGCATATTTTTGAGTATTTATTTCTGTGAAGGGTTATGATTGTCTTTCAAAGCGATTCTTAGAGAGGAACGAAGTTAAAAATTTTATCAAGGGCGAGACAGTCAACGATAGTCTCGCCAGACAGACTGACAATGATTTAAGATGACAAGTTTCATTTGAGCACAACATTATGCTCTGACTTTAACGCTTGAATATTTATATGCTAAAAGCACATACTGTGCTTAAAATTACCACTTTTTTATTCGAGGCACCTTACACTTATAAATCATTTAATTTGAAGTCTGCGCGGCAACCATCAGCCAACGGCCTAGATGGATTCCTGAAATTTATTGTTGTGTATTCGTGAATTAGGGACAAATAATATGGATATAATTGGTGTGGTAGTTAGAATATTGACCAACTCTTACCGGGCCAGGGATCGAATCCCGACTGTAGCAGGTTTATAAATGGAATAACGGTCACTACTCGGGTGCTGTGTGGAGTACACTTCAAGTACTTCTTCCGTTTGCTGGGGCATAAAATAGTGGATATCATTGACGCCATTCATTAACAACAGGTTAACGGTGACGCCGGGTTTCCCTCCACCATTTCTTCGCTTCGAAAAGTATACCTAGTGGTGTAGTACATGTTAGTAGTGCATGCTTGGTGATCTTCACCCCCTGCCACACAACTTCGCGGTGGCTTGCAGGGTATCATGTAGATGTACCTACAACCAACCACGTAGCTAACATTAACACCGCAAAAGGCATTTGCTGTCGGCCGTCTCCCCATACATTAGCAACAGCGGACTACGCACACTAGAACCCTCAATAATTCTAGGCCTTCGAAGGAAATACCTACTAATGACGATCGCTCCTCGTTGTGCTGCTGCAATTCAGCCCTTCACAATGCAGCCAATAGCAGTGAGACTCCCGGGACTCGCAGTTGAATTCCTTTGAAAATTGATGGATACCGAAAAGATAGACCCAGAGGCAATTAACTTTGTGGCCCAAGGAGCTAGAGTCCGACCCGAGACACCACAATCTTTGGGGCGATCTCCCGAAGGTATTCCGTCCACTCGTCTGATCATAAAACCACTCCTGCCACCCAACCTCCATCCCCCTTCGTTCCTTCTATTTTTTCGTGCTTTTGTAGCCCCGAGTGTTTCGTATCTCCTTCAATGAAGCCTTTCCGTCGTTGTGCGTCCTCTCCTCATCGGCAGGCCAATTCACTCGTCTCGATATCGGCGTCGGTTTCGAGGTTTCTGGGCCATCACATGAGTGGACCGCCTCCTCCTCAGGAGGTCCCGGGCCCCTTGTAGAGGGCTCTCTACTCTCCCCCCCCCCCCTCAGGCGTCCCTCCAATGGCCCTTCCCCATTTTCGAGACGGCCGATCGGTGGGAATCGGCGGCTCCAGCAATTAATCAGTGCCCTCGGAAATGAGTCCTGACGCGCGGACGAGGTGGATCAAACTCCATCAGATGCTAATGTGGCGGAACGGGGTTGATGCGCCGAGTGCAGTGGAGTGTAGGAAGGATATGGACTTGATGGAATCGTCCGTGTTCCAGAAACGTCTACATCAACAGTCCTTCAGGTGCGGTGGGGGAAGGTTTTCGTCTGGAGGATTAAGAATTGAATTAGCAGAGAGGAGAAAAATTAAATAAATGCGTTCACGGCAGCAATACTCGTTGGGTTACATCTGCATGTTATCCCGTGAGCCGCCAGAAGGGCATGTGGCGGAGGGTGTTAGGTCACATGCCTTGAAAATAATATTTGCTGACAAATAGCTCTGTCAATTAATGGCCTAGTGTGGTTCATAAAGTTGCTGAAAGAATTGTTTTATTTACTAATTCTGAGGATTCTGGCGATATGGAGTGGAAGTAAAACATGATAACATTGTTATCATGCTTCGCTTGTCAATGTAAATAAAACATGATATCATTTTATTTACATTGTATTTCGGTGTTAAGCATTGGAAAAAGTTCTTAAATGACTATTTTCGCTTTTGGAACTGCCCCGCGTCTGGGTTGATAATGTCGACATTTCTTCTCATATTCCGGGGACCTCCTCAGGACTAATGATTTTTGCCTTACTGCACTTCAGAATTTAAATTCTCAGGGAAGGAGTGACAATAAAGACCAAGGTCAATATATCAATGAGTCATGGCTACAAGTATTTTCTGGAAGAAGAAACAACAACATGCAGAATATTCTGCACCAACTCTCGCCCCCTCAATCTCTTCTGATATTCTAGAGAACCGATGTTTCTAGTTGAATTTCCAAACGTCGGCAACTCTGATTTCTTTTAATACGGTGGAAGACCCGAAGATATTTTCTTAAAGTGGAAAATATTTAAACAAGGCTTGTTCCACTAAATTGTAGCCTATTAATTTATAGGCAGGTACATGAAAATTTTTCCACTACAAGCAAAATTTCCTATTGAAAGTTCTTCCATTTAACACGGAATTCTACTAAATTTCGGCTCCAGATATAGATCACACGATTTTCTTAGCTGATTGGCGAATTCGGACGCGTTTTTTTTGTGGACATAAGATCGCCGGTGGAATTTCCGGCAAGACGAAGTGACTGCCGAATGCGTCAGCGGCGCATGTTATGTACTACCATTCCATGAGGTAATTCCTTGGATTCTATGTCATCTTTACCACTCTCTTAACTGGCACAATGGGATCGTTTGCCAATTTTTTTTATTTCCGAGTCTGATAGAGTTTGTAAAATGAAAAGACCCGTATTTTCCGTTTTTTGATCCGTCAATTATTTCTCGAGTTATAAGCGGCGAAAAACTGATGTTTTTAACCCTTTCGGAAAAGTGGGCGTGGCGTAACCTCTGACGTATATCGACTTCGTCCAATCACAAATGAGCCCGCGAAGCTACTTCGCCTTATCCCAATGGGGGGACACAGCTGACTTTGCCAACAGGAGCGATTGCGACAGCATCTGTGCAAGCAGACCTTCCGAGAACCCCCATCCTCTCCCTTCCCCTCCCCTAAAAGCAGTCAAGAACGGGAGGAAAATACGTCAATGGTATCAAAGCAGCTTTTTCGGTGGGCGTCACTTTTTGCTTATTTTAATTTTTGATTTATGAGTGAATGGTTATGGTAAGAAGATTAATTTTTTCACAAAAATTCATTTTTCGTTTCCATCTAACGATTTCGTGTACAAAATTGCAATTTTGGTTCCGAGTAAACGCCCCCATTGCCTTTGGGACTGAATTTATAGGTAGCATGTTGGTTTGCACGTTGGTCTGGTAAACAAAATGTCCGTAGTTCGATTCGCGGTCCAGATAACAATTTTCCTCTAGCAATTTTCATTACACTGGGCCACCTGGTTCCACGGAAACCCAACCTTCACTCCTCAGATCGTTTCGCCACAGCTAAATATGGCTTCTTGAGGCGGTTGACCGTCCTCGCAAGGTGACTGCTCCAAGGACCGAGGGAGTTTCACCCGAGAACAGCGTTCCTCATTCTGTCCTTCCCCGTGGGAAATTTTCCAAAGGGGAACTGTGTTTTGCCCTTGACCGAGGACGCCGAACTTTGCACAAGACCAGTGGATTGACCCCATAGGCGAAGGAAGCAATGGACGTTCGGGCGTGGCGGAAGGAGATATCAGAGATGGTTCGGGGTGCGCGAGGCAATTGTTCTGAGGGCCCCTCTCCCCCTCTGTTCCGCGCAAGGGAACGAGACGAGGGTTGAATGCTGAATGAGGCATGAGTTCCCCATCTATGGTCTCCCGGACGGCAGTGGCGGTAGGGTCGTGAGGACACACGACTCATTCCTTCCTCCCTTACCCCCATGCCTCGTTTCCACTACAGGGTGAAGGAATGAGACTCGGTAGGAAGTGGAGGGGAATGAACCATTATTATCGCCATTGTTTTTTTTCTTTTTCTACGAGGGTGTACATACGTTGCATATGGGACGAAGACTGGCTTGCGTGAGTAATTTTCCGCTTCATGCGGTGGTTGTGGGACGGTTTTCCGTGACGCGTGCGATCATTTCGCATCCGCTGCTCTCGTACCGAGGATGCGAGCTCTATCTCAGTTCCCCAGCTCCCATTTTCTTGCTCTGTAGTTCTTCTGTTTAAAAGACAGCTAAGTCCATTTGCACCATTTATGGATTGATGGGCAAGTAGGTAGAGTAAGGTATTTTTCAAAAAGTAGAGGAAGAGTGTAGAGAAACCTGGTGTCGATATTTCCTTGATCTTGACGACAGGGGCTAAACGTCATGACGGTTTAACGTCCCATCTGACGGACAAAATACTACATTTGTAACGTACTCCACATAGCGTTCGAATACGGACCAGGATGCCAAAGAAAGATCCCAGTCACTGCCGAGATTCCAGCCCAAACCCTTTACTTTAGACCATTACTTTACCCACCACACCAACTCAATCCCCTCTTTGCAGTAGGATTACAGAAATAATTGTGACGCAATAAGGGAGTATTTATTTGAGCTGAAATGAATAATTGACTCGTCAAATGTACCCCAGAATGTATGGTGAAATATTGCTACATATTTATGTCTCTTGGGGGGCACAATATTATTCCATTGGGAGCCCATTTATTTGCTATTTTACCTATATTTATATCCTTAAATGTCAGTATGTTCCCCACTTTAAAAGATGACTTGCAATATGTTTTGAGTAGAGTATGATAATTTTCCTTCATAAATTTGCTTATCATTAAAGATTAAACTGTGTTACATATTCTTGAGCATACCACACTCGCTTACGTTAACAATTCTTTTATGCTTCGCAATTCAGTATAGTTCTCGCCTTTTACTACTATTCCTAAACAGATTATTTGCGTATTAAAATCGGTAAAATCCACCAAGTAGTAATGCATAAGCAGCTAGGAGGAAAATACGGGTGGGAAAAACAATTTGTTATATCTCATGCAAAGGAAGTTAAGCAATGATAAGAGATACATTTGAATTGGAGCCCCGTACGACAGCTGGGAAGAGGAGAGTTAGGCAAAAGCGATGGAAAAGTGGAGATACCGAAGAGTGATGGAAAAGCAAAGCTCCGACAGAGTGACTAATGAAGGAGACCTTCGCAGAGAGGATGAAGAGAGGCGACCGTGAAAGGCCATGACAAGTAGATTAGGAGAACTGACTGGAACTTGTACGAAGCGCAGTGGGATAAGGCAGTTAAAGGTCAGATTACGATCATATGATGATGGTGGTAATGAAAGAAAAATATAGCGTCAGGGTGGATAACGTAATCTCTTCTAGATATGAGGTACTGTTGGTCCTCTCCACAGGTTACGGAGGGAAAATTAAGGATATAAACATCGTGTACCCCGACAGAAAGCATAGGAAGCCATTCAAGTCACATAAATATCATTGAATAAATAATATGCGTAGCTAGTATGCCAGAAACAAGGATGGGTATTACCTGAATATTGGAAGCAGGTGCATAATACTTAATACTCATATGCGTAGATTGAAAAAAATATAATCATCAAATTAGGATAGAATAAACTTCCTTTACAACAGTAATTTTTTTGGATAATGTGAATGTAGATATGTTAATGGATGTGAAAGCAGATACTATCATTTCTTATAATCTACCACCTGCATCAAAGATTTTCCTCTCACCAGTAAGCAAGTTGAGGCATTGTATTCAACTCTCCACCTGTGTAGAAAATTTGGATTTTTTGAAGGTTTCCCTCTTCTTGCTTTCCTCTTCGGAGTCATCATCATATTGAATTGGAAATGATATGTCTACGCAATACCCTGTTAGTCATCGCGAGTGTGTGTGGTAGGGTATATTTGAATAGTCGCTAAGTGTTCAATATGGTTCTGGTCTACAGACGTATTCAACCGTGTATTCAAATTCGCCAAGGTGCTCAAGTAGTGCATTCACTCGGAAACTCATATGCTCATCAAGGTATCCATGTGATCATCCAGGCAGTAATGTATTCGTCAGGTACTCACAACGATGCATACATCCAGGGACTTGTGCATTCGACAGGTACTCATGTATTCATCCTGCTGCTGAAATACCTAGGAATGGATGGATATAGCACACGCTTGCTCCACTGCCTACGAAGGACGCGGAGCTCCGTCCGTCTTGGGAATGGGAGAAGTGCACACTACCGAATAGAGATTTGAACCCAGGATCTCCATCTCTCGAACAATGCTCTGTACATTGGGAGACGTCACTTCGTCAGTTCTAGTGCTGTGGATGACGAAGGGTTCTTGTCGCGTTCCGTGGTGAGAACGGAGGGTGTGATGTGCCACCGATTTTCATCTACATCTACATAATACCCTGCAAGCCACCATAAAGGTGTGTGGCAGGGGGTGAATTCTCACCAAACATGACTACATATCATGCATAAAAAAGGATTAGTATTAATATATTAGTCTAAACTACAATATTTAAAAAGATAAAAATAGCAAACTACGATTGCAAAAACGTGCTGTTAGTTGGGTTGCTTTCAAGTCCTTACACCAACATGCAACTATCCAATGCTATGGATTCAATCACTCGTATTGGACATATTTACTGCTATTCATATCCCTAATTGTATGAGGGAAAAAGAACATTTTGAAACTGTCATTTCGGCAATCAATTTCTCTAATTTTGTAATTATGGTCCAGTCTACCATAGTAAGTTGGGGTTCGCAAAATATTTTTAACGCCATTACTGAAAATGTTATCTTGGAATTTATTTAGGATATTAAGTCTAAATTTCAAACTGCGATCTGACAATGATTCCCATTTTAATTCATTTAATAGACTGGTTACGCTAATATAGTTATTGTACCGTCCCTTTACAAATCTTTCCTATCTTCGCTGCACACGTTCAAGTTCGTTATTTAGACCGATTTCGTAGGGATCCCATACACTGTCAGCATATTCCAAATGAGGTATAACAAGGGAAAAGTAGCTGATTTCTCGTACATTTCGAGGGGGTAGTGTCCTTCCGCCTGTGCGGAGTGGGCGGAGTGTCTTCCACTGCACGCACACAGGATTCAAGGCCAACGCGGAAGCCGCGAGCGATTCCCTTCTGAAATAGAAGAGCTATTTGGGTCACAATTTGCAAGCTTTTGGACACCGCTATGAGAATAGGCGTCGCATGAGCCGATAGTACTACTTTGAGCTCAAATTTTACCGCTATCTCTTCTCATCGGTGGGCAACGGTATTGTCAAAAGCGAGGCGGTGCAAGTATTATGAGCTGAGCTTGACCTGCCTCTTCATTATGCTCGAAGGTCAGTGAAAGCGAAATAATGATTTAGGTTTAACACGAGTGACACCATTATAATGCAATTAACTTTACCCATTATCCTGAAACGATTTCAATTCATTGAGTTGGATTGGGTAGTTATCTTGTTAAGAGTATGAATTTTACCGGTGCCTGATCATGCTTGATTATGATTGACTCAGTGATAATGTCAACAATATTTTATAGTTACCAACGACAGCTTTGTCAGTGATAGGGAAGTAACAGTGACAGGGAAATTGAAAGAAAATAGTTGTGTAGTTGTTTTTATTTGCAAATTAAAATCGACTTTACTTCAGAAAATCATGTCTGCCTTACGTTATTGGATTAACAACTCAGTGCCTGAGAGTTTGTATTGGAAAATAGGAATAGTTTAAACACCAACCCAAAAAGAATACTGAAGATATACCAAAAAAATAACTAATGGCAGAGTCCTTTCGTGAAACAGGCTAGGAGAGTGGCCATTGCTGCAACTGATATGGATATTTCATTGGGCAGTTTGACAGGTGCAGCACTTCAATAAAATGTTAATAATTTGTTGGAAAACCTAGGAGACCAAATGTCTAGATGGCCGGGTCGGTTGAATTACGATAATCAATGGTTTTAAATAGAAGCTTGCATGAGACCCTATATTTGCTTGTTTGCATGTCAATGGTGCATGCTTGGTGATCTTCACCCAATGCCACACACCCTCGCCGTGGCTTGCAGGGTATCATGTAGATGCAGATGAAGCTAATAGTGCACGTGGCGATTAGATGAGGGAAGCGTAAGCTTCTTAAACACCGCTCTTTTGTCTTCTCGTCACATTTCACCAAGTACCCAAATTAAACATTCTTGCTTGCTGTTGGCATGATCGCATATCCTCCGGATATCTTTCTCTCTTTACAGAGAGGATTTAGCAAATAGTAATTGTTACACCTAAGTACTTCACAGATCCAGCGCTACGGATTGTAGTCTAACTGATGCTGTAAAATCGCTCTATTAAGCTATTCTTTTCCGAAAATTCATATTTACATAACGTTTCAGGTTTAGATTTGAGTTGCTAGTAGCTAATTGAGGTCACACTCGTGTATTTTTTTAAAACATGCTTCTGTCCGATGTTGAAACTGGTATAGTATTTCAAGGGTAGTTTCAGGGATATGAAATATGAAGTCCCTTTTTAGGAGCCTTCTTTTCACATGGTTTATTCCCTTCTATTCTTACGCCTAATCATCGTTTTGAGCCACGCATGCTTGGATTCCCCCCCAATAGTTGAGGGCCGAAAAAAACAATGCTCTGCAATTTTTTCGATTCAGAAAATGCAAATGTGAACCGAGACCAAGGGAGGATTGGTGGTGGTGCCTCGCGATCCATGCCATGGTCTCTGCTCTCACCCTCGAGAATTATCGCCTGAGGGAAATCTCTGTAATCAAATGACAATCCTTGCTTAATATATGCAGGGTGCTATACATTTGAATTTCCTCACCGTAGGAAAGGAGTTCAGAAAAATTCTTATTGATGTTTGCATTCAAACGTGATATAACATTGATGCTAGCCTGGAGGGAGGCACTTTTTTCCCTGCCAGGGGAAAAACTGAAGAATGGGGATGAGAAGGGCGTGGGAACGGGGAAAAGCCGGAGGAAACGTAATAAGGTCAGGCAAAAAATACGTCAGTGCCTTCAAAGAATTCTCTTCCTTCCGCTGGAACTGAAATTAAGCTCCATTGAGTCGTATGGATTTTATCGTCAGTAAAATGCTTTATGATACAATATCGTGAAGATGTCACGTTTTTTTTTAAGTGTGTACGTTTCCATTCTATGGTGAGTGCTAGCCACTTTCTTCTCCAAAGCAGTGATTACGCTATAACAGACAAACTTTTGAAAGGGAAGAGAATAGCCTATTCTTACAGCAATTTGAAAACTTCTTGAAAGCATGAAAATTTTTCAACTACAGTCATAAAAAATTAGTGAGGGCCTATAAAATTTAGTACATGAATCTTTGACAGTTTTATTTTTATTTCTGATTTTCATTCTGAGTTACATTCATGAGCATGAAGACCACACATTTCTCACGATCAGCAATTTACAGGTCCCTGCGATATAAAAATGAACCTAATTATCGTGTAGCTTAGTATTTCAATTCGAACAAGTATTTCCTAGCAAGTTTGGAATGTTTGAATCGCAGAAAGGAAAGCAGTCCAATAAATTGCCATCAATTGCTTTTTTGGGTTTGTCAGTTATTGTTTTTGTGTACTCAGTAGCACGTTCTTGATTAAAGTAAATTTTCCAGAGGGATTTGCTCCTTTACAACTCCCCAACACAGTTGAATAGATCAATATCTACCAAATTCAATTCATATTAAATGGTTGAGCCAATTTAAAATGTCTACTGTAAGGTCTATGAAACTTCTTTACAATGATAGTAATGCATTTAGCATGAATCCTAAATGAAACAGTAATTCTTGTCTTCTTCATAGAAATATGTGTATCACATTAATAATATTTGATAGGCTATGGCGCTATTTTTTCATCACATTGAATTCGCGATTCACTCAAAAATTTTTAAAATAATGTTGGTTTAAGATAATTTGCACAATCCTCGCAAATGTGAATATCTTTGATAGTCTTCAAATACTCTTAGGCGGTTAAATCAAAATCATCCCTTACCTTCAAAGCAGAATATGATAAACACCACGTGATCTACCAGAGAGGTGATATTATTAAAGGTATTGAATGCTATAATTTCTTTAATCCAGATATTTTATTCTTCTATTAACACCTTCTTAACATTATCAATGTTCTCCTCTTTTACACCTCTGCTACCGTCACTAGCACCAATACATAATTCCAGTCAGCTATGATCACACCTAGTGTTTCTGCTTACAGTGATTGACACATGAAAAGCCAGAACTGCTACAAGCACAACTGAAGGAAAGTACTTGTATTTTTAAGCCACTTTGAATTGCTGAATTGGCGTCTCAAGGATAATCTTTTTGTGATCGTGTGAGAGTGTTTCATTTCATATTAAATCTATGCATGATTATTATGGGAAAGTTTTTTCTTGAGTCTCACTGCTGTTTCCGTGCCTGGTACATCTGCGCAGTACCCAGCAAGCATCCCGAGAACGTGTGGTAGGGAGTAAATAGAACATACACTAATTTGTAAAGAGCTACTTAATTGGAGAAACGTGTTGTGTATAGATTAACAGGCACAATTATTGATTCACCAACAATGTTTTAACATCGTCATACTTGTAATGTCCTAAGATTGTATTATGCAGCTCTCCACTCGTGTCTCCTATTCGCTAACCATTTCACACTTATAAAATTCTTCTCTTTTACACTATTCTCTGCCACAATGAATGATAAATCAGTAATATTATTCCCGGGACTTGCCCCGAGATTGCAATGTCTTGGGTTTCGATTGCTTGAACTGCTTCATCCCGAATTGGTTTGCCTTTCGGAGCGGGAATCACCGTGATCGGTGGCTTTAACTAGCCCGAAGAGCTATTAGAGTGGATCGAGACTCTTTGTGTGCCGGCATTGCTTATCCAGCGATGCATCGAGTAAGGAGCTAACCCCTTTTGTCTCTCACGTGAACGGTCCATTAGCTGAGCTGAGATTATTTACGGGGGTGATGAGAGAGGTAAGGAGGAGTGGGAAGCGAGGGGTATGCTCGTTGTTTGGAGATTTCTTTGGGTCAAGCCGATTGCCCTAGATCGGATCTTTCGTTCCGTACCTTTTCGCGCCGGTATGAAGTCGTGAAGTTGCATTACTCAAGAGGGGAATAAAAAAAGGTGAATTCTTGCGCGGAAACGAGGCTTAGTTGGGAAAAAAGAAGGAAAACATCCCTTTCACAATGGATGCCTCGGGGTTGGGTTTTGTATCCTCCGTGGTCTTTTGATAATTTCTCCAATTCAACACAACCTTTTTTTCATCCTCTAAACTTTATTTTTTATCATTTCCTACTTTTAAGTTGATGGATTATTTTGATTTGATCGCCCACGAGTATTGGATGAAAATTTCGAAGAAATTAATGTTTTTCAGGTGTTTTTTTAATTGCAAAAATATTGCACAAATTATCTCAAACCAGCCTTAGGCTGGTGACTCTTAGCGAATTAGAGAAATCTAATTCACTAAGCTAATTATGCATTATAAAGCACTTTCAAGAACATATAAGGGATAACACTTCTAGTACCCTCACTTTTATATAACTGGTGCGCAGTCTAATTTCTCGACCTCATCTGTCTCCTAGTGTCGATTCTGGAATCCCATGCGGATAAAATTATTTAAATAATTCATAAAACATTTAGCAAGCTTTAAAACGTATATATCACCTTTCTCTCTAGCTATGCTTGCCGAGTGAAGAACTAAGAATGTCAAACCATAATCAGAAAAAGAGAAGTCTTCCATGACTGTATTTATTTCTAAGATTACGTCTGAAAGGGCATTTTGTTTCTCACGGGGGCACCTACGGGCGATGACGCACAGCCTAGTAGCAAAGCGGATTGCGGAAATTTATTGTCAAGGCACCGTCAGTAAAAACAAAGTCTTGAGGATGTAGACGCAGGAAACGACGAAGACGGCGGATGAAACAACTGTGACGAATGGATCGCGTAGCATGAATGGCGTTCCGCGTGCCTCCAACCCAGATACTCACCGCCTCCACGCAACCCGTCTTCGTCATACGGCACATTTGACACGGTTTGGAAAGCTTTTCCGAGCAATCCGAGTTCCTTTCCGAGAGCAAAGTGAATGACTTTGACAGAGGCGTACAGCTGTGGCTTTATTCGTGAGTCTAAGAGCGAGCGTTGAACTCACCTGGTGGCTTTCATCTAGTAGTGCCGGTAAACAATATCCGATGTGCGTTTAGCATAGCAGTTACGGGTAAAAGTTTTTATTTCTCACTTTTTTGTCCAGACGACTCATTTTCATTGGCTTTATTTGCCGTAATAATGTTGTAAAATATCATTGATAACACATCCAATGGACATGAAAAATTTGGGGGAAAAAATAATCTTAAGCTCCCAACTTTGAAGTCAGATTAGTTTCTTGTGAACTGTTGGAAGAAAAATATAAAAGTACAGAATTAAAATTCATGTCAAGACTATTGGGAGTGTGCACGTATTTAAATTTGGTTTAATATAATACCATCAGCTCAGCCTTCATTCAAAATTAGGATTTCGCTCTGATTGTCCTTTATGTAAATATCGGCATTTTGTAAAATACCAGGTTTTGTGTCCATTTTCGTATGTAATTGGGGGCATATAAGTACTGCGCAATACATTTATTTGTGAATATTTATAATGCACGTTACGTATGTGTCCTTGCTTGCTCGAAGTGTGAAGAACTTATCTATATGATTTTTACCATGTATAGTGCAGATTCCGTAAACGCTGAAGGCAAAGGTATTTATCTGAACAGATATCCTTAACAGATCTGTTGTCCATGGTCAGCAACCCAAAGATCTATTCAATGAGAGTACGTCTTTCCTTGCCTGGTTGTGAACAAAAAGTGTTTCCCGTTTTTTTTTTATTTCAGCTCACACAAAACCAAAATTATTTTTAAAACTAACTTGAGTCAATATTGTCCTGCTATTTGCCAAATAAAATTATATGATCCCTATCAATACTGGTTTTCCGTTTTGATAAAACCGACATAAATGGTGCCGCCATAAATAATTTATGCATGCATGATATCTGTGGAATGAAATCCGCTCAAATATTTGCATAATATAATATCAACTGCGGTTTTCAAGTCTGTAACCTCACTTAAAGGCTCTTCAGACCGGAATAAAAGGCACAGGGATGTGTGTAGAAGGGTAGGGATAAAGAGGGGAGAGAAACCCGGTGTCGGAATTAGTCTACTCTTTACGAAAGACGCCAAGGGGACCACGGCTAAGCGTCTCATTCGACGGACAGAATATAATATAAAATAAGAGCCGACATTCTTTTATGTTCTACTCTATGGCAGTGACGCATGAACAACAACAGCAGCAGAGAAGTCCAGGCTGGAAGCATTTGAAATGTGGTGCTACCGAAGAATGATGAAGATAAAATGGGTCGATCGAGTGACAAACGAAGAAGCGTTAAGAAGAGTGGGAGAGAAGAGATGCCTCCTGAAAATCTTAAAAAGAAGACGGGACAACTTAATAGGCCACATCTTAAGACACGATGGCCTGATGAAGACAATCATCGAGGGTAGAGTGAACGGGAAGAATGGAAAACGCAGGCCTCGTATGAGGTGTATGGAGCAAGTTGTGAAGGATGTAAAAGAGAGGAGCTACGTCAATATGAAGAGGTTGACCGATAGAAGAATCGAGTGGAGGGCTGCGTTAAACCAATCCTAGGATTGAAGATACTGGTCTCCTGGGATTTCCTCCGCGTTGGTCCATAATTCCTGGGACGACAGTTTCGCCGGCGTTGCAGTCGGCTTCTTCAGGTCAGTGAAGTGACCAATCAAGTGGTCAATGCAACGACCAATCATGTGAGACCACAACAGCCAATCACGGACCCCAATGCAACAACCAATCACTACGGACCTTTCCCCAACGGATGAGTATATAGGACGGCAAAAAACTCTGCATATTTACTTCACTGACCTGAAGAAGCCGACTGCAACGCCGGCGAAACTGTCGTCCCAGGAATTATGGACCAACGCGGAGGAAATCCCGGAAGACCAGAATCTTCAAGCAAGACAACCCGCGGAAGCCTACACATGCAATCCTAGGATCGTTGACCGATGATTCTTTTATGCTATTTGGGGTTAAGTGTTGAAATCACTGTTCTCGGTATCAAGGATAGACTCTTGGGTGCCAATAAGTTGGTTTCATTCGACGACCTCGAACGCGATTATGCGTCGCGGTTTTCATCCGTCATTTTTTTTCGCTCGGAGCACGGCCGTGAGAGGTCGATCTCATCTACATATCGCGCCGTACCTGAACGTGTCGCGCCGAAGATGACACGTGGAATTATGCGGGTGACCCATTTTCCCCCTCCCGGGAAGAAACGCCCGTATTGTCGCCTTCTCCGAAGGATACGCCCCCGCACGCCCGTCAGCGACGTCACGGCGTCCTTCCGGCGTCCCGACGCACTCTCTCTCTCTCCCCACCCCCTCGTGCAAATGCCTGACACACACTCACTCACGGTATAGTCACGCGCTGAAAGTAGGGTGACTGTACGATTCCATAGTGCGTGTCGAGTGTCCCATTCAGAGACCTCCTCCTATTATTGTATTATTTTCTCCCCTCCTAGTTCATCCCAGTGCCATACTTATCTCTCCTCTCTTGGTCGACGTGGAATTATTTCTGCTGTTCCATGCTTCAAGAAACGCATGCCTATCTCTTGACGCTGGCAGAATAGACATTCGTCCTTTGAACGGAGCGTACGCCTTGGGTTGATCTCCGCAGTTGCCCGCTTACTCTCTGAATCCAGCGGTCGTTATTATCACTAAGCACCCATCAGTAAATTGATTTGACGTAGTTGTTCCATTTGAATCTTCTTTCGAGTAACCGCTTTCTAATATATGTAATTCTTCTCTTGTACATCCTTAAACACTTGATCCAAATATTTCATTCGAGGCCTTCCTCTGCCATATCTACTGTTCACTCTTCCCTTGACGATCGTCTTCATTAGACCATCATGTCTCAGTATATGACAGACTAGGCTGTTCCGTCTTGTTTTAAGAGATTTTATCTGACTTCTTTCCTCTCCCTCTATGCTCACAATTTCTTTACTAGTTATTTAGCATATCCATTTTGTCTTCACCTTTATATTATAACACTTCTTTTCAAATGCTTACAATCTAGCCTCCTCTACGGCTGGTATTGTCCATGTCCCATTCCACAGAGAAGCATTCTCCAGATGTGGGTGTAGTATTTTTGTTACACAAGATTTGTTACTTTTCTTGAACGTCAAGCCTTTGTTAGCTTTGAATTGCTTAATGCCCTATTTCCCTGGGATCGAACACTATTTTCGCCCTCCTTTATCCATTGCTGGTTATATTGCTTCATAGATACACTATGTAAGCTATTCTTTCACCACTTCAAGCTTTTGTTTTCCGATTTTAATATTGTTCTTAGCCTCTCCTCTTCTACAGGAACTATCAATGCCACAATAAAATAGCTCTTCCTTACTCACAAGTTGTCACTTACTTGTCAGTGCTTTATGTAGCGCTAATGGTCAGGAATTCCGTCACAACGTTTTATATGCTCATGAAGTAAATATCAGTTTTATTATTCTGAAATGCTCGATATAAGTTTTTTAACTAAGTTTAGATGTCGTATTTGAATCACTATTGTCTAATTTCTCTCCATCTGAATGCGTTAAAATCGTTAGAGTGAAGACAACTTCTTGTGGACCAACTGCACATCCTTACGGTTGGTAAAGATATGAAAATAATTCTGTGCCTCTACGAAAATGCATAAAGGATAATATTAAAAGCTTATACAGCTGTACTAAACGCAATGCGCGAATATGTGTATCATCAGCTGTTATATAACCCCTTGAGAGTCTGAAAAATCGTAGGCATTAGTTCACAGTTAGTATTAAAAAAAGCACGCGGGCAAAACGCCATTTACTACTTTGCGGTCACTTTTTTCATCGCCTTTCGTGGACGAAAGCAGTCTTTATCTATTCGCTCCAGGCGCGTTTTGTGCTAGCGCCGTGTTTTCGGACTCCCAGACGACGTTCCCCGTGAGGCAAGGATGGATGGGCAGTCTCGATCTTGCCTGCTCCTCTATTCCGATCCCGAAACTGAATCCATAATGTATGTTAATCGCTGGGCAAGGCGGGTTCAGCATTTGAAATGGAATGAAGAAACGGGGGCATCGAAGACACGAGGAAGATAGCAAGCGCTTTGCTCCACGGGAATTTTCGGTTGGCTATCGCATTCGGATCTGACTAACAGGAAACTGCGTCGATGGTGAGGGAGAAAATAAGAAATAAAGATTCGTGTAGCCGTAGGAAACGGATGTGGTATTATGATGCAGGTCTCTCGACTTTAGTGGTAGTTGAATGTGAAAAAAAAACTATGAACGCTTTTTGTGGACCTATTTTGAGCACATTTAAGCTCCCAAGTGTCCAGAACGATACCTTTGGCGTTCAGCAGGAAAAAAATTTGATTTGAAGGTATCGGGTGAATATATTTTGGACTGACCATAATTATACTTTATGACCGTATGTGCAAGGAAACAGGTCAAAAAACATAGCCTACATCACTGGAAACCATTTACGTCTTGGCTAGACAAGCTTTAGGGTTAGTCTGATAGACAATGACACCATAGTCGGCGAACCTCCAGATTTACATTCCTCCAATTTACCTTCTCCTTTCTTGGATTAAATGCTAATGAGGTTTGTATGTATGAACAAGAAGATTTATTGCATATAAAAGGGTTTTTAAGTGGTTTCAAGGTTTCTAGAAGGTCTGCAAAACAATACCATTTTTGTTCTCCAAAACTATGCAACCAAGTAGTTTATCTTCTAATACGGCAGTCCGTAATTTTGTTCTAACTATTTAGATTTATAAAAGAACGCATGCATTCACATCGCAATGATAACTTTCTTAAAATATCTGTGACGCAACTCAAACATCAGTCGATTTTTGGAGTGAAGACCACCTTCACGGAAGGCTTTTTGTACCTAATATACTTATGTACCTAATTGGTGTTCGAATACATTGACTTGGCTGTTATTTTCTCTACTCATTTTAATAGTCACCTGACGCGTTACGGTTCCCAAAATGATTAATTCATGCAGTCAAGCTTCCCAAGATCTAATAAAACCGGCTTCACATCCTAACATCTGCTGTGCCCACATTATTGTAACGAAATTTACGAATGCTCGTTTTCATGACAAAATCTATGAGTGTCAAGGACTTAACCCGTATTCAGCGAACATCATCATGCTGGACAAGGACAAATGTCCTTCGTGAAAATGTGTGTTCAAATAAGCCCATTGAGTCCGATACAACAACATTTGAAATCCGCCATTTTATCTGATCCACGAAGTGAGTCATATATTTTGCTTGTCAATGTGTTGGAGTGCAAATATGAACCGTGAACATCGTGCTCGAAATAAAACTAAATGAAGTAAAAGAGTGAAGAAGCGTGGTAATCTTTTTTTGCCGAAAAAATGCGATATCACATATATGAAAAACCTTTAAACCCTTTCTCGAAATTGATAGAATTTTTTTGCAGGATTTAATGAGAATGCTAAAGAAGGAATAATAGATAAAGTTAAAAATTTTAAGGATCACTATGAAGATACTAATAAAAAGTAGAAAATCGGGTTTATTTTACAATGCCCCTGGTAATATATGCAGCATGTAGTAAACTGAATTTAAGGATCTTATTTAACTCTGAAATGGACTAAATAAATATCGTATATCCTACAAAAATATATCGATCTAGTAAATACTAAGGACTAAATGTATTTAGCATAATTCAGGACAAGTGTTACTCCTACTCTTTTAATGATAAGGAAAATATAATGGTAACATATCACATTTATACACTTGGTGTATGACTGCGATGAATAAGCTATACAATAAAATTAGCTGGAATCAGGCTATTACAATGTTATTTTTAGGTAATAGTTTGAGGACCTACATTTCATATCTTTTCCATAAACAGCTGTTTAGCAGTTTTACCTTCAGTGATTCAATGAATTAAACTTTCTGGCATGAATTAAAAACTGATAAAATGTTCCCCTTGGGCCAGCGCTGGTTCCGGTTAGCATGTGGAACTCGACCTGAAGAGGGATAAAAGTACCATACTTAAGAAAATGTCTTCTTCTCGGAGTTTGGATCGAATATCCGTAACAATTTGAGTTAAGAAGGAAACGGCTAATAAATATAACCTGGCAAGCATGTCCTGAATACAAACGCGACATAGGGATTCCCTGGCGTTGAAAGAAATCTCTGAATATCGGCAAGCTCGAAATTTCACCCTACCCCATGAAACCTATGGAAAATCGTCTTGTTTAATCCTGTCATAAGTATTTTTTTTCGGTGGGTCTGCTCTAACCAAGCGGAGAAAGCAGGTCGGAGGAGTTTACATTGCCTCGTCTGTGGAGTTAGTCCTCGAGGGGCCTGTAGATACGCAAAAAAAATTGACCCTCTCGCTGATTAGAAAAAAAATAAAGGAACGAAAGTGTAATGTCCATTCTGTTGAAGGGAGGAGGCGGGAGAGAGGAACTTGCCTTTTGCATACGATTTATGGCTTTCTTGTACGTATGCATGTTAAAATTCAACGAAGGCGATGCTATCGCTTAATTCCCCGGCAGGGAAGACGTGGCCGGTGAAAAAGCATCCGGCATCAAAGGGGACCGACACGATGGATTTAAAGACGCTGGCGCATTTTTTTTATCCAACAGAGAAATTACGCATGTTCTATATTGTGGCTTTCGCATCAAACACCTTTTAAGAATTTTAATCTTGCTTCTCTGATCGTATGAAGGTTACATGGACCCAGCTATCTAGATACCCATACGCTCTTCGTAGAGCTACATAGAGATGCTCGATTCACTTCACTATTATTCATACACATTTATGGCTTTCTTTGGGAACTGGGACTTGGTTTCCCGAGAATTATTGCCGCGGACCAAGACCCTAAGAGCTAAATAGAAATTAGTGGAATAGACAAGTGTCAATTTTGAACAAAGAGAAATAAACTTAGAGTTGCAAGTATCTATAGAATTATAAACCTGTGTTCGTTTCCAAAGCGTCATACGTTAGTTATTTACCGCTCTAGAATGAAAAGTAAAACGATAGAAGTGCAGTCGGAGAGTATGTGCCCGAGCTTAGCATTGTGGGTGTAGCTCCAACTGAACGAGGAAATGAATATTTTTATGCACCCCAGTAATCACGAAATGTTTTCGGGGCTAAACAAAGAAAGGAAACATGATGAAATTTTAGTTTTTGTAGCTCTCCTGTGACAGCGCGTGTATAGCGATTATAAAAGAATTGGCAGGTATCCTTATTCTCTCTTACTTTTCCAATATGATGCGTTTCTTATGATTGGCTAGTTTTAAAACCTGTGATAATATTCCTCGTTTTGCTCTTTTAAAAATGGCTTTCTAATGGCGTATGCATTTATAGAGCGAATTCATTCGCTCAAGGGTTAAAATGGCATAGCGTGTGCCACTCATCATTGTGCGTAAATTTTCTGCCAATTGTATGCATCTGTAATGTAAGCTCCCATTCCATTGTTTCCTTACAAAAATTAACTATTAAAATCAAAGGTGTATTGTAGAGATACCTCGAAGGAGGCAACTTTACTTGAGGCGTCGCCAGAATTAATGCGATTTTGCATCCGCCGGAGTGAGTACGCATTCCTAAACATCATTGAAACAAGGTGAGAGAAATCTATATTAGGAGGTGATTATAAGAACCTTAGTTGACCTAAAAAATTGAAATCATGGGTAGTTCGTTATTCTGAACAGCCTACGATGTATTGGCAATCTCGAGAGCAAGGGAATTCAAAAGGGATGCTGTTCCCATCCCAACTGCGATTGTTGAACATAGGTACTTCTCTTTTCGTATCCGGGGTCAGCGCTCCCGCTCCCTCGGTTACTCAAGCTCTTAATGGAGGTCCTCGACAGAAGAAGGTGATTCATTCTTGAAACTGGGTTGCTCTTGTGGGTGAGCTACGACAAAGGTGCGGTCAAAGGAAACACAGGAGAGAGGAGGCGAAAAAAAACGACAAGGTTACTCTTCCCTTTGTAAGCGAGTAATTTCCCGAATACGTAATTGCCTTCGAGAGCTCGTTAAAGGGCAATTACCTCTTACAGAACTTTTTGCCGCTGTCTCAGAGTACATAGTAGACACAGAGTGAAAAAGGTTGGAGCAGATTGCATCATAACAGTAAAAATATAGCATAACGTTGCTTCACACTTTTAGGATATCATAAAATACCTGGATATCTTCCATTTACGACCTCATCTTTCCTAATTATCAGTAACCCTTAAATGAATATGCATTCTTTTCATTTATTTAAGGCGTCGAGGATGTAGCTGAACAGTATATCAGTTAGGTAAGAAGAATCTGAAGATCTGCATTTCAAACGAGGGTGACGATAAACGCTTTGCTACATATCCGTTCATCATCATCTAGTAATAAGTAGTTCTGTTCATTGTAATAATTTTCAAATAGCTTCATAGAAAAAATAGGTACAACCAATTATTATTTATCTCCCTCATTATTTTCTCGCTCTGCCTTACCTTTACACACGAAAAAATCTTCATTTCTATGTATTTGATCTAACACACAATTGCCGGTCGCGGATAATATCAGGCCGGTAATGTGTTGGCCTGGCAACTCAAATATTGGGAGTTCGAATGCCGCCTCGGATATGAGTGTTATATCTGTCCTGAGATTAAGCTTAGGAAAAAGTTAAGGAACATAGTGCAGCGTAACCTTAGCTGCTGAAGCACCGCACAATCTAATTCTACTGCCATTAATCCATAATAGTCCGTTGGAGTGTTTGGTATTTTTTAGGATATTTTAAATATGTTTAATTGTGAAAAAATAAAGTTGTTCAGCGAAGTGCTTATTTATACATTCATCATTATCAATCAACAGTTCTTAGATTGGTTCGGCGCAGCTCTCCACTCGCTTCTTCAATCGGCTAAACTCTTAATATTCACGTATTTCTTCACCTTTAAATATTTCATCACTTATTCTATATATCTACATCTACATAGTACCCTGCAAGCCACCACAAATGTGTGTGGCAGGGGGCGATTTCTCACCAAACATGCACTACATATCATGCATAAAAAAGGAATAGTATTAATATACTAGTCAGAACTTCACTATTTAAAAAAGATAGAAATTGCGAAGCAAGCATGCAAAAACATTCTGTTAGTAGGGTTAACTTTAAATACTCATACCAACATGCAGCTACCAATGCTATCCATTGCTACTCTCCGAATGCACATATTTAAGGTTATTCGCATCTCTAATTGTACGAGGGAAAAAGGACATTTTGAATATATCAGTTCGGCAATCAATTACTCTAATTTTATGATTATGGACCAGTCTGCCATAGTAAGTTGAGGTTCGCAAAATATTTTTAACATCATCACTGAAAATATTGTCTTGGAATTAATTTAAGAGATTAAGTCTAAATTTCAACCTGCGATATGACAATGATTCCCATTTTAATTCATTTAATAGACTGGTTACGCTGATATAATTATCGTATCGCCCCTTTACAAATCTTGCCGATCTTCGCTGCACACGCTCAAGTTCATTTTTTAGACCGATTTCGTAGGGATCCCATATACTGGCAGCATATTCCAAATGATGTCTAACAAGGGAAAAGTAGCTGATTTCTCGTACAGAATATTTTTCGTATACATTTCATACGAGGCCTTCATTTGCCTTTTATGCTTTCAAATGTTCGTGATTTGATTCCTTAAAAATGATTTGTATATAATTTTTATACCTTTTTAATTCTTTATTTTGAAGGTGTCTTTTTTTTACTTTTCGGTTTACGCAAGTTTGTATTCTCATCAGTCACTAAATGTAACGAGGGTAGTCTCATCACTGCTATCTTTTTCATTTCTTCAAATCGTGTAGGCGAGGAGGACGATGTGGAGGACGAGGCGGAGGAGGTGGAGGTGAGGAGGAGTTTCAACGCGGCGTCGGCGACGACGGGCGTCGGGTGCAGGTTCCCCGGCTCTCCGGCCCACTCCTCGGTGGTGTTCACCGTGGAGGGAGGCGCCGGGGCGGTGCCAAGAGGCGCCGGATCACCCGCTCGCCTGCCAACCGGTACAGTGGCCACCTACAGCTGCGACCGCGGCTTCGAGCTCCTGGGACCCGCAAGGAGAGTTTGCAACGAGGACGGCCGATGGACACCCGACGGAATACCCTTCTGCGGTGAGTCCAATGCAGAGATTCTCATCTGTTTTTTTTTCAAGTCTGTCTGCACCCGCGCGTATAGGCGCTTCAGACCGGGAGGAAAGACATATAGATGGGAATGTAGGGGAAAGGAGGAAGGGTGGAGGAAAACCTGGCGTCTGATTAAGCCTCCTCTTAACGAAAGACGCCGATACCATGGATTAAAGGAAGTGAACATGGCTAAAAATACGGTTTTCAGATAGTTGACTTTTCCCTCGCTTCGTCTGCTCAAACTAGGATAAAAAAGTTTCAATTTTCACCATTTGATGCCAAAAAAAATACGGCTATTGTGCATATGTTTCAGCTTACGTTTGCTGCGTAGCGCGGCGGAAAGAAAGATTAATGAAACTTGAGAAAATATAGCCAAAAATCACCCATATTTGGGGTAGCAGTCCTTGGATGTTAGAAGAAATATGAAGTCAAAAATACTTTTGTGACCTAAAATATTATTTTATCATTGAAATTACTCCTTTTCATGCATAAATATTTTATAGAATCATACAATCAGGTAAAGTGTAAAATATCTTGTTTCTTATTAGGCACCCTGTCGCGTTGGCAGTAAGGTCTTGCTTGGACGGCCATCCATTCCGTCTGGCTATGTCACATTTTTAGCTAAGTGGCATATTTCTGACATCGGATGGTGAAAAATACAAATTACATCTCTGTACCAGCAGACGTTGTGACGAAAATCCGGAGGCTGGAAGAGCATTTTTATCCGAGGTATCCATCCCTCTTAGCGTCCCATCTGACGGACGGAGTACTGAACTCGAAGGTTCTCCACAATAGATGAAATCATGGTTTTCTGGTGATTTAGTACTTGAAAATGTATAGCTCCTGATTTACGAGCCAAACAATTTGAACTTATAAACAAGGTTCCTATCTATTAAACTTTAGTTCGATATTTAAAAATAACATCGACGAAAATGTTGAATTTCTTTTGACTACAGGCAGAGTTATTCGTAAGTGTGCCATTGACGGTTAAGTCCTCGTAGGTTAGTACTGAAATAAAAGTTTCGCGAGATTCCTCGGATTTTATACTCGTGTTAGGTTAGGTAATTGGATAAGGGGAGAAGTTTGGTAAGGAACGGAGGAAGGGTGGGACCCGATGACGGAATTAGCCTGATCTTAGTGAAAGGCGCCAAGGGGACCACGGCTTAACGTCCCTCCCAATGGACGTAGTACGTACTGAAATCGAATATTCTCCACAGAGTAATCAAGTAGGGGCCGGCTTACCAAGGAAAAATATCTTCACCTACCGGTAATCAAACCCGAGCCCTGCAGTTTCGTATCCGATCGATAACCAGTTATGATACGGCCCTCCGGTAACATAATTAATTTCATCGATTGAATGCTTGATGAATTTCAGTTGAATAAACGATCCTTGTACTCTATTATTAGCATTCATTCGTTACTTTGATGCACTCGTGCGAATGTCTTATCGGGTCTTATATTTTTTAATTAATTTTCAAAGTTTTGATGCGCTGATATAGAGTCACGCCGGGAAAAAAGTAGCTCCACCGGTTAGCATCAAGGGGTCATGATTCAACTCTAGGTCATGACCCTGGCCACCCACTCCAAACGCCAATATCAATTCTATATATTGTTCCATTCAATATTCCATTCACTTAACTTCCGAACTGGCGAGCTTATTAATTTAGCTTAAGGTTTAAATAAACACCATCACCTAACGGAGAAATCTGTTCCCATGTAGTCTCTTTTAAAAATATATGTGCAAAGATAGTATTGATTATTATAAAGTATTGGTTTCTTATATCATATTCTCTGCATTGATGAAAAAAATGATGGACTTTCTATGTATTTTGTTATATTTTAGTCCAAGCTGCGTTAATACTTGTGATGCTAAATAAATGCGTAAAAGAGGGTTCATCTGATAAAAATACTTTGAATTCAATCATACTTCTAAAGTTGAATATCGGGTTGGTGTGAATGTTGGAGTTCTAGCCTCCTATTCCATGAACCAGGGTTCGGATTAGGTAAGAGGGAAAAATTTTATTCACACCGCCCCTATTTGAGGTCTATGTAAATACTTCAAGTTCAGATTCCGACTGTCAGATAGGGCGTAAAAAATGCTGAGCAGAAAATACAAAGTCAATCTACTTGACGCCGTTTTTTCAAGAGTAGACTAATGCAAACTCAAGTTTACTTTACCTTCCGTCGGTTTCTTGAAAAGTTCCTGCCTCCTCAACCTTTATTTCTCTAGGTCATGACCAAAGGTCACTGAATTTTTGACTCCGATTCATTTATCAAAATTCGACCCTATATCTCACGCTTACCAACAAGCAAATTTCCTTACAACACGGAACCGTAGGAAATACTTTTTAGGTTCCCTCATTTTCAAAATCCTCAAGTTTAAACAACCTGGCTATTTAACTGAATTCTTTTCATACCCTTCCGAGGTACGAAACAGAAATCTGCGCACCCCCCCTGATGCTCTTTATATTCCAACCCATAGATCAACTCTACTCCACAACTCCTTCTCGTTAGAAGCAGTTAGACTATGGAATTCTCTCCCCCACGGTATTCGTGAAACATCATCGGTGAACTTATTCCAGACAAAATTATTCCACTACCTTCTTAACCCCACTCCGTCTTTCTCATAATATCTGTTACATTTTTCTGCTAATAAATTGAATTGTCCAATTTAAATAATGATCTGTCATTGCGTCGAGTTTTATTTTGTAAAACATATATTTTACTTTTTATTATTCGATTTGAGAAATAAAACATTTCACTTAATTGTAGTTGTTAATGTTTACACCTTTTTTAACTGATATTTTGTCGTTAGATGTGTTTTTGGTTTACTTTCTTTTCAATGTTTGTTTAGATGCCCTTCGAGACCTTTATCATTATTTATGTATGTATTTGTATTTTTGCAATTAAAGTCATAATGTGTTACGTATCCACCTGAACCTAGGGGACTTGGGATCCCAGATTCTAAATAAAAGTTATTTTATTCTATTCTATTTCTCGCCTGTCCACAAATAAACTAAAATGTCCGTGGTCTCCCCCAAATAACGAACGAATGAACTCTTTAAAATTAAAAGTACCGAATATTAAAATTTCAATGGCTCAAAATCGCCCAACCACCTTGCTTATCATGGTTGGGTGCGACGCTCTTCGTAAAGCAGTAGGAGCTCGCCGACCAATCGTTTTGACGCGACCAACCTTCCGTTGCCGTCTTTACGCCTCTTCTGAGCCGTGGGCCTGAAACTGAGCCCTCATTTAGGACGGCAATGGCCGTTTCAATCTGCGCTCGCGGGCGACTTTCTAAATCATAACGTACTACCGCCTCGTTTTAGTTAGATTACTCGGGCCCGGCTAGCAGAATGGGGCCTGCAGACCGCCATGGGGCCACAGCTGATTTAGGACGGACCGAAGTGGCTCACTTTTTGGGACAGCTGCGAGGAGTCGACCCGGTCAACGCTGAAAGCAATCTTTTCTTTCCTTCAACTCGTTTGATTTTATGCCCGTGTTTCTCTCGGTATTTCGCCTTTTAGATACAGATCTAGGACAGTCAAAGGTAACGAGCTCATAGCCTGATGCGTTTACCGGTAGGTAATGAATATAATTAGCTTTTAGCAATCGCATTCCACAGCCTAGTTCTTCATAGTACCCGCCTCTCGCTTTGCTATCCCATTTGTGTGTAGGTGAACTTTTACACTCTTCATTTTCATCTACACGATACCCTGCAAGCCACCGCGAGGGAGTGTGGCAGGGGGTGAAGATCACCAAGCATGCACTCTTCCTGCAATCGCTTTCGTTCCATATCCCAATAACATGTACTTTGCCATCGACTTTTCTCGTTCTCTCATACGTTTTCCACGCTAACTGCCACAATTTTGCGCACTCTGTGAAATCGTTTTTTTTTACGGTTGGAGAATATACCTGGAAGGGCTGTGGATTATTATTTCATACATTTTTCCAGAGATGAACTTCAACGCTAATTAATATTCACGATTTTTTCGCATATGGTTTTCCTACTCGGTACGGAGCAAATATTGTTTATCCCTGATTTCCGAGCCCGTGGAGTTCAGTATTTCTGTTGAAAATTTGGCCTTTGAATTTACAGAAAAGATTCAGACTCTGTTCTTATCTCCGCTTCGAAGCTTAAGCTAAAGCAAGTGAACGAGATCGGATGGTGTGGCGGATAAAGTATATGTATCTAAAATAGGTTGAGTATCGTTTCAGAATTTCAGAATTAATAACAGAATTAGGGTGGGAATCATTATCAGAGCGTAGATTAAAGTACAGATTGAATCTATTAGAGAAATTTCTATCGGATACCTCTACTGAAGATGATAGGCACATATTTAAAAAAAACCAGCGTATTATGCTAGATTCGACCAGATAAATAAGATTAGAGAGATAGATTGTCGTACCGATAGATTCAAAATGGCATTTTTCCCCCGTACTATAAGAGAACAGAATAGGCAGGATAGCAAAGAGATAGGTAGGTGAAATATTTTAGAGTAGTCTGTAGTGCATGACGCATGTATTAACCCCTTAAATACAATAGATACTAACAATCTAGTTCCATGAGACCCTATAGTTGCATGTTTGCATGTTAGTAGTGCATACTTGGTGATCTTCACCCCCTGCCACACACCTTCGCGGTGGCTTGCAGGGTATCGTGTAGATGTAGATGTAAAGTACTGGCCTCCCTTCCTGAGGACCTGGGTTCGAATCCCGGAAGATTTGGAGGTTATTCATTAGTAACCGGACCCCACCTTGAGAGTTGTGTGGAGAGCGCTTCGAGTTCATAACTCCGTGCGTCGGACTAGTTAAAAGCAGGCCAACTCCGGATTTTTCTCCACTCCTCCTCTTTTGGCTTCAGAATTTCTATCTTCATAGGAATCCCTACCTATCCTAAATAGCGTATGTCGAAAATGACGTTAGACGTAAGTTTCCTCCCAAAAAAGACTACCAACTGCAGCAGCGGATAAATATCTGACAAAACTTACTCCCCCCTTCTTCCGCTTCTCGTGCAAGTTCTAATGCGTAGGCCCGCGTAAAATTCCGGTAAACATGAAGCTCCAAGTGAAAGTTGGAAGATTGATGAGCGATTAAGCAAATTAGGTACATCTCCAGATGAATTAAAAAAAGCCGGGAGGTGTTTTGTTCCAGGGCGACATTTCGCGCGCGGAGGCGTCGAGCGCCGACGACGACCACCCAACGCAGACACCGAGCTGCGTGAATAATGCATCAGCGGCAGAGAGAAAAAAAGAGGAGATTAGCCCAAGTCGGGCGGCGGTGAAATATTCCTCTTCCCCCTATTTCTGGAGTTCATCTATATCTACCAAGTAGCTAGGAAGCCACCACTAGGGTGAGTCACTAGAGTGAATTATCACCGAACATACACCACGTAAGTTATTATTAATATCGTGCTGGGAAGAAAATACTAAGTCCACGTACTACAATATGTAGGGAGATATAAAAAAACTGCCCAAAATTAATAGTTCTTACCGACGTGCAACAAATCCCCAATATCTCCGAAGTAACCCTTCTTTCCATATCCATCTACATCTACATAATACCCTGCAAGCCAACATAAAGGTGTGTGGCAGGGGGTGATTTCTCACCAAACATGCACTACATATCATGCATAAAAAAGGATTAGTATTGATATACTGTTCTAAACTTCACTCTTTAAAAAAAAGATAAAAATAGTAAAGCAAACATGAAAAAACATGCTGTTAGTTTAGTTAGCTTCAAGTCCTTATACCAACATGCAGCTACCAATATTATCCATTGCTACACTCGTACTGGGTATATTTACCGTTATCCATATCCCTAATTGTACGAGGAAAAAAGGACGTTTTGAATCTATTCGTTCGGCAATCAATTTCTCTAATTTTGTGATTATGGTCCAGTCTACCATAGTAAGTTGGGGTTCACAAAATATTTTTAACATCACTAAAAATATGGTCTTGGAATTTATTTAGGAGATTAAGTCTAAATTTCAACCTACGATCCCAATGATTCCCAATTTAATTCATTTAATAGACTGGTTACGCTAATAAGGTTATCGTACCGTCCCTTTACAAATCTTTCCGATCTTCGCTGCACACGTTCAAGTTCATTATTTAGACCGATTTCGTAGGGATCCCATACACTAGCAGCATATTCCAAATGAGGTCTTCTCATCATATGATCATATCCCAATATTCAATAATCTGCTCATGTGCAGTGTGTGCAATTGTATTATCAGATGAAGGGTTGGTCTGTCTATGAAGGCATATTGGAGTGACTCGATTTGGTGCTGTTTTGGTCACGAATCATGTGAGGGAAGAACGAATATTTGAATTCAGTGCTAATGGAATTTGTTTCTATTAAGAAAGTTTTGGTACTTTCATTAATGCATTAATATTTCTGTAATCTTATCTGTTTCGTCCGATATGCAAATGGCGTGTAGGGTGTTAATAATTCTCTTGGTGTCGAAGGAGAAACTTGATGTTCCTGTACCTATCCAGATGACCAAATCTGACTAACCGTCTCCGCGCCCGAAGGGTCACCCAGCCTGTCTCAAGCAACGTTGTTTCACTTATCCCCGTGTAGTAACAATGGGTTTTTTACCATAATTTTCTATTGCCGAATCTGATAGAGTTTGTAAAATAAAAATACCCGTATTTTTCCGTTTTCTGATCCGTCAATTATTTCCCGAGTTATAAGCGGCGAAAAACTGATGTTTTCAATCCTTTCGGAAACGTGGGTGTGGTGCAACCTCTGACGTATTCGACTTCGTCCAATCACAACTTAGCCTGTGAAGCTACTTTGCCTTATCGCAATGGGGGTACACAGCTGACTCTACCAATAGGAGTAGTTGCGACAGCATCTGTGCGAACAGACCTTCCGAGAACCCCCCTCCACTCCCTTCTCTTCCACGAAAAGCATTCAAGGACGGGAGGAAAATGACGTCAATATTATCACAGCAGATTTTCCAGTGGGCGTCACTTCTTGTTTATTTTGATTTTTGATTTATGAGTGAATGGTTGTGGTTAGAAGATAAATTTTTTCACTAAAATTCTTTTTTTGTTTACATCTAACGATTTCGTGTACGAAATTGCGATTTCGGTTCCGAGGAAACGCCCCCATTATTGGGAAATCTTGCAGGACTTCCCTGAGTTTTATCTAATTTCTTTCCCTATCACTTTTCCCATGGGTCCCGAATACTTGCGGCATATTTCGTTTTTGGCCTAGCTAATGCGAAGTAACATGTCTCCTTAACTTTTTCACTACTCTTTCCCACGTCCCGTCAGTTCCTTCTCCTCCACCTCATCCTATCGTCTTGCTTCCTGTATGAACATATTCTCCTCTTTCACGCTGTGCTGGGCGCCGCCGTGCGTCGGTCGGTGGGACCTGGGGAGGGGTTCCTCGGTTCGCTCCGAAGGGGACCAGTGGTGCTCACCACGGCGGCGCGGTGGGCGGCCATTGGCCGTGCCCACACACACGCCTCCATCGAGGAGATGATGGTCAGCAGACCACGACGGGTCACACTCTCCGGCTTGCATTCACCTCGCTTGCTGCTACGGACTGACCGGCGGAAAAGGAACGTGATGAGTTTAATGTCGGCTCATTCGCAATGCATTTCGCTTCCCCCAACTCGTTCATATGCATACATCTACTGGTAATCCAGTGGTCCCGCCCGCGGGCTACATCCGGCTTGCCAACACCGGGACAATAGTTATCACTATTCGACCAGGCAAATAAGATTAGACAGATAGATTGTCGCACCGATAGATTCAAAATGGCATTTTCCCCCGTACTGTAAGAGAACAGAATAGGCAGCAGAGCAAAGGGATAGATAGGTGAAATATTTTAGAGTACTCTGTAGTGCATGATGCATGTATTAACCCCTTCAATACTATAGATACTAACAATCTAGTTGCATGAGACACTTTAGTTGATTGTTTTCATGTTAGTAGTGAATGCTTGGTGATCTTCACCCCCTGCCACACACACTCGCGGTGGCTTGCAGGGTATCGTGTAGATGTAGATGTATCAAATAACTAGGCTATTAGCTACTATTAAAAATTTTAACTAGCATCGAATACGAAATTTTAGCATCGGAAAAATTACTTTGTATCCTATCTCCTCAGATTTATCAATTTCTTTGTTTTTCTTTAAACCCCAAGAATTATATTTACATCATAGTAAATAATATGTCTCTTCTCTGAGACAGAACTTAGCTGTTTGGTGCTTCCTCCCCAGAGGTTGCCCATCCCTGATCTAAACAATACCCTGCGAGTCATTTATAGGGTATGGTGTAAGGGAGGGACTCTGCATCGGCCACGGATTACCACTTTACAAAAATCCTATTGTTAACTGCTACAATGCGGATTTTTCATAAGCTAACTAAATCCCCGAATGAAATTCTGCAGTTGACGGCCTCAGTAGCCAATTCGGAAGAGTGCCAGTCTGGTAGCGTACCAGACTGGCACTAGCAGTTCGTAGCCTACCTCAATAGAGTGGTCTCTCTCTGAATGCGGTCTGAAAATGGAATAGTTTACGCTAGTTTCTTGTTTTTTATGCCACGAATGCTCTAATACTTTGCAATCATCAATTCCCGTTTTACGCCGTGTGAAATTTTTCTTCCAGCTTTCCTTCCTTTTCTGGCCAGTCTCATAATTTTAATTCATATCCTTCGATCGTGTCTCACTCTCTCTTCTCGCTCTCCCTATTCACAATTTCTATATTTCTTTACTTTACGATATAGTGCCGCTCCCTTAGAATTAAGTCGCAAGTAATCTGAATTCTCCATGGTTATGAGAAAGACATAAAACGAGAGAAGCCACACGTATGTTTCTTCGTTGGTACACAGGGTATATTCATCCAGTTATTGTTTTTCTGCTTGTGATAAAAGCGAGCCACTCACCTTTGCAGTAAAAAATCTGGGTGAGGCTTGATTTGAAAATTGAAATCTGCCACCATTCCCGTCTGATACTTTTTCTCATTTCATTCCACGTTCATTGAGGATAAGCAAATCCAATGTAAATATTTCTGGTGCTTCTATTTTTGCGATCGTTGCTTCATTGATTTAGAGATATATTAGCAGGTTTATGACGTGCAACACTTTTAACGATACGTGGTGCACTTTTCTCCACCCTTTTAAATGGCAATATTATACTTATCGATCCATCCATCAGTCAGCGCTTTATGGTTGAGTGATTTTATTTGGGCGCCATCGGTCGACCTTTTCCTATTTTGTGGGTGACCCTCAGGTGATGGCATATTTATAGCTGATCAGATTCCCTTGCACTGAATGCGCTCTAAAAGTGTGTGCTCGTGATGGTAGATGAATGCGATTGCGTGTTTAATACCTTACTAATGTCATCACCCCGGTAAAAGTATGGTTAGAAAGGCATTCATCCGCAGGGTCTTGACATAAATAATGGTTTCTTTCCGAGATGCTTCCTCAGTTGCATTCAAAAGACTTCAAACAGAATTTCTTCAGGATATCATGCTGATTGGTTACTTAAAACAACTTTATTGAGCGCGTCGAGGGAGGGAATCAACAATTATGCTATCATTTCCTTTACGTACCAATAAGTCTAAATTAATATGCATACTCCTGAGGCTACATTTTATTAGAATTGTAAAGACCTATGTCTATAAAAACTTTAGTAAAACAAAGCAACATCCAGCTTCTATTACTATTGTGATTTAAAATATATTTGGTGTGCGTGAAAAAATTTGAGTTGAAGAGCTCGAATACTATATAAAGGTAAGAAAAACAAAATCTAATATGCTAAACTTCTAATTGCATCATCTTGAGAGATGATGCAAAGCTTTTTTAAAGAAATTGAATGTTCGCGAACTGGCCGCGAGAACTTTAACGGCGTTACCCGCTGAAAATGAACAATAGCACATCATCGACTGATTTGTGGCATAATATGTCTAGTAGTTCGAGAACATCTAGTTCCTTTAAGGCCTCTAATATTCCACAGGGAAAAATGATGCCTCGGTAGTTAAACTGGCACCTGGCCGGAAATTAGATGATAAAGGTACGAATCCCGGTCAAGGCGAATCACTTCTTCTCTGTGGAATTTCTGCTTTTTTAAAGATTTAAATGCGTAAGAACTATTTCAATTTAAATAGTGTTTTAATAAAACTTCACTCCGAATAGATTGTAGGAATCATGTCATCGTTATATTCATTTATGAAGTCATAGGTGACGTATTACATTATCTGATTGAACCATCATCCTGATTATTATTAAGCTAGAGAAAATTACTGTTGAGCATAATGTCTTTTTCAATTTAGAATGAAATGATGCCACTAAAAACCCACGCAAGCAAGACTGCTACGGAAGGCTGCCGGGTTCACTGAACCTCGCTGAATCCTTATTGGGTATCTAGTTCATAACCATAATTTAAGGATCCCGTTACTTAATAGTAGGTAATGATTGCGTCAGAAATTCTCGGCTATGTTGAGAAGGGTACATAATACAGGGTACGATGATGATTTGTCACTAGATACGAAAGAGAAGTAATTCATTGTTGAGGTAAATTGTCATTACTTAACTTAGTACGTACAATCACCTAGCAACTATTCGGGAGAATATGTTGGTGATGAGTATTAATGAGAATGAATAATATATCCTAGTTTTCTATGATGATTATGTTATCCCGCAAATGATGACCAGTTAAGTAGCCAATAGGATTATTCTAAAGACTGCTTCTCACTGAATTGAACCTCCAAGCAAATTAGAATTAAAAACTCCTAGAAGTCGTTCTATAAAGTATAGTACACTGGGAAAACGTTTTTCAAAATAAGGTCAGCGTGGTTTTTGTTACCTATACTCTGAAAATGGTTTTTATATGGTTAGTTATACAATTTATGGCATGATGTCTTTTGTCTTTTTCATTTTACCTTCGTTGCCGTGGTATGGGTGGTTTAAAGGGAGAATATCGATTGCTGTTTTACACTTAATCGGCTTTCGCAAATGGAAATCGGCTGTTGCAAGACAATAAAAGGAGGTGAGATCCGGAAGCCGTTAGCGGGAACCGAAATTCGATGGGTCCTTTAGGTCACGAAGTCATCATTGTGCGTTTCTCGAGAACCCATTCAAAACAGGAGAACGACGTTATCGGGAGCAGTCATTCCCCCGACCGATACAATTCACTCGAGGTGGGCGCGAGAGCCCTTTGAAGAGCCAGGGATTAGTTCCATCGAGATAGCAAACGAAAACGGGGTCGCCGGTGCCCTTTTCGACCAATAGCGGCAATGTTCTGACGAGGAAATGATTTCTTCCACTCCCCAGAAACTACTTTTTTATTTAATCGGCCGTTTCGTGAGAAATGGATCTGGTTCATCGGATACTGTTTCGACCTTTGTTTCTCGCCGAAGAGTAGAGAGAGATGGTAAGGGTCAGATTAGTCCTTGCAAAGGTGTTGCCAGGGAATTTCAACGTCTGACCGGAGTTGACGCGACTCTGTCCGGCCACAACCCAGTCGCTGACCCTCCGAGTCCCTCTCAGAAGTGCGTGGGCAATCAAGTTTTCTCGGGTCATACACCCGAATATCCTTCGGTCAGTCTCATACTAGCAGGAGATTCCAGAATCAGTTGCTAAGAGAGCAAAATGCGAACGTTTTTGCCGATACACGATGCTTGATTGGACCATGAGATCATCTCGTTTTCACCTTGGCGAGAACCTTTAGTCCATAATTGTAAAGCAAACGCGATGTAGATGTTATCAAACAACTCATATCTGGAAGTCAAATTCATGCCTAGGGATTTTGTATATCCAGCTAAAACTTCTACTTTAAGGTCCTCTTGGGTATTCAATAGACTAAAAGGCTCAATTTTGTATTATCCATCATGCCACAATGTTATTGTAAAAGAACATTGTAATGATTATACGTATGTTATTCGGGTGTGCCGCGTGATGTTCAGGTATTTCCCCTATAGGGGGCATACGTATCATCATGAGCCGCGAAAGCTTCAGTGAACAACATTTAAATAATGTTCACAATTTTATTTTTCAAAATCATTCGTAATAAACGCGGCTTACATTGCAAAGGTGGTGACAACAACCTTAGGTCTTATACTCATGTCTCGAATCACAGGAACTCCACCCATTTATATCACTCAAAATAGAAATTAAAAGCACTATCGATGAAAATGATAATTTATCCACATTGATAAGTTTTAATGGTAAAGTGAACGCAGTCAAATTGAAAGCGCTAGCTCGTTATCTCAATCTTCGTATTATGTCGGAAAAGTCAGTACACAATGTGTAAATTAATGAATACATTCATTCTTTCACAATGGTGTGTATTCCAGCAAACGTCCTCATGTCTAAAATGATTTAAGTTTGGGCGCTTTGAGAAACAGTAGACTATTATCGGACATCCAATACTCACTCACGACATCTACACAATACTCTGCAAGCCACCATAACGTTGTGTGGCAGGGGGTGAATTCTCACATAACATGCACTACATAGCATGCATAAAAAAGGATTAGTATTTATATACTGTTCTGAACTTCACTATTTAAAAAAAGATAAAAATAAAAAAGCAAACATCCAAAAATATGCTGTTAGTTGGGTTAGATTCAAGTCCTTATACCAACATGCAGCTACCAATATTAACCATTAATGCACTCGTATTGGATATATTTACCGTTCTTCATATCCCTAATTTTACGAGGACAAAAGGACATTTTGAATCTGTCAGTTCGGCAATCAATTTCTCTAATTTTGTGATTATGGTCCAGTCTACCATAGTAAGTTGGGGTTCGCAAAATATTTTTAACATCATTACTGAAAATATGGTCTTGGAATTTGTTTAAGAGAATAAGTCTACATTTCAACCTGCCAATTCCCAATTTAATTCATTTAATAGACATGTAGCGCAGAGAAATTTTTCAATGGCGATACAATGGTCACTGTTTGGCTAATCTTCATAGATGTTTTAGTAAAGTCATCACAAAATTGGATTGCATTGGCTTGCTTAATGGGGATAGACATTTTTCTTAAAGACGCCGTACCGTCAAAAAAGACGATGCCTCAAGAAAGTTGTTGAAACTGAAATTGCACGCTCCCCCCGGGGTGGTCGTGCTGAATCGATTTTAATATCGCTTTCCGATCATTCTTAACGGCCGCTCGAAGTTTGGGTCAGCGTCAGCACGCGCCGCACGGCCCGCTTATGCAAAGTAATCTTCCTTTATTTACGTATCCGTTTCACGGCAAATTGGCTTAATGGCAGCGGGTAGGAATCCGCGAGCGAACAATTGAGATGAGTCATGCGCGCTGAAAACCAACCAATCGTCCCGTTCCGTTATTACGACGCGGAGGTCCGCGGCTGTCCGTGGGTCGACCCGCTTTAGGGGGAACACGATAAACTTCAACGACGCGTCAATCGAGAAAAGCACCGTGGCGCGCAATCATCTGAAATATTATCTGCACGGAGACGTAAAGTAATCTTCAGCGGAAGTTAAGGCCGATTGATAATCCGAAGGTGCTACATACAAGTAAAAAATATTATCTTATGCCACACAGTAACATATGAATAGAAAACTAAACGGAATTATCCATTCTTGCGGACGTTACTGGTGAAGGCTCGTCACTAATCCAAATTTCGGCCGCATTATACATATACCCAGGCTAGGTCTGTTGTAATTGGTGGAAATCCGATTGCTGACTCCGAATACCGTTGTGGCTTAGCTCTTGAACTTCTTAGCATTTTCATAATGTGATACCAGATGTTGCTGATGCTACTACACCCGGAATTGCGATTGAAATTATTCTTCTCCAACCGGATTTCAATAGATTCTATAGTTTGTCGATTCTAGTAGCTACCTGAATGACAAAGAAGTTTCCTGTCATCCCATTTTAAACAACTATGATCTTTGAAATGTCGGCAAACGTGGATAATTTAAACCGGTGGAGAGCCCGAGAAGTTTTACGAATAATATTCGCCGAGAAAGAGTTAAGCCCTTCTGGACGGAATCTTCTGATATGTCATTTTTCGCGTGCAATACGGATCAAATTTAATTTTATCATAGGGAAAACAAGATGGAAATATGCTTAATGCGATACATAAGCGATGATAAGTGATTAAATTAAGTACTTGGATAATAATTAGGGGAGGTATTCAGAGTTTAGCCCAATTTTTAATGTCTCTATGGACTTACAAATGTAAAACACACGGTGTTATTTTATTAGATATCTCCTTGCCTATTGGGCTCGTAACCGGAAATATATTATGAATATTGTGGAATGTCTCTCGGACATAATGCTAGGTCCCCTTCCTCTAGAGGAGGCCGTAAGGGAGGTGGTAAGGGGCCTCTAGGGAGGCCTAGTTGCATACCAATAGTGCATGTTTGATGATCTCTTCACCCCCTGACACACACCCTCGAGGGGACTTGCAGGGTACCGCGTAGATTTAGATGATGGCACTTAGAGCTATAGGTCTATTATGCCCACTACCCTACTGGTGAATCACCCACCACTTTGCTGAAGACCGATCACCTTGCTGGAGGCTTTGAGGATTTCTATAACCTACAAATGGAGTATCCAGATATCTACTCCGAGTTCTCATCACAGAAGGACATTATCATAATATTTGGGATGTATTTTCGTCCTGTATTATGTAATTTGTTTGAGGTAAGAGTCTGTGTAACATCTGCATTCGTTATCTTCAGTCGGTGAATCCGGAATTGAAGCTGTTAGTGCTCTTACTAGAAATTAAATTGGTGCGAAGGTTTCCGCGGCGTAGTTCAGTTTAACCTGAAGACGCTAGCAGGACTGCTAGCGAAACTGTTGTCACCCCTATTCAACATACGCGGACGCAGAACCCGAGTTGCAGAGAACATAGCAATGAGATTGTTTACTCATACATAGTGTGTAATCTCCTCCTGCCATACACCCTTGTGGCAGCTTGTGGTGTACTATGCAGATGTAGGCGTGAAAGGTTCTAGGCTTGCAAGGATATAATTAAAATTATTTGGCAGACTCGAGAACCTTTTTCAGTAGCACTACTGAGAGGGGCTTCCTGCATTACAGATACCTTTATGGTAATTGCCATCTAATGTTGCTTATTATGATCTCCAACGTGAAGGAAGACATTTTAGTAACATCCGTACGATACCAATCTCTCCCATCTTCCTCTCATGATTGAATGCAGTGTTTGGATGTTTTTTTTTCACAAGTTAGGCCCCACTTTGAGTATGTTGCCCGTGTATGGGATCCGAATGAATTAGATTTGATCAGAGAACTAGACAAGGCTGCAGCGTAGAGCAGCTTAAAGCTCATTTCGTTTAAGTCTCGGTTCGTTAAAAGGTGTTACGATAGGTTGAGTAGTGTTTCAGAATTAATACAAGAATTAGGGTGGGAATCATTATCAGAGCGTAGGTTACAGTACAGATTAAATCTATCAGAGAAATTTCAATCCGATAGCTTTACTGAAGATGTTAGGCATATATTAAAAACGCCTGCGTATTATGCTAGATTCGACTAGACAAATAAGTTTAGAGAGATAGATTGTCGCACTGATAGATTCAAAACGTCATTTTTCCTCCGTAATATAAGAGAACACAATATGCAGCATAGCAAAGGGATAGGTAGGGGAAATATTTTAGAGTAGTCTGTAGTGCATGAGGCATGTATTAATCCCTTAAATACTATAGTTACTAACAATCTATTTGCATGAGACCCTATAGTTGCTTGTTTGCATGTTAGTAGTGCATGCTTGGTGATCTTCACCCCTTGCCACACACCCTCGCGGGGGTCTTGCAGGGTATCGCGTAAATGTAGATGTTTAACGCGTTTGGTGGAATGAGGTGAGGCCCAGTCGTTCGTCCTTGCGTTGTGGTTAGTGGGGGTAGGGAAGTCGCGTCGGTCGAATCCCTCTTGAAGGCGGCTTTATTTGCCCGGGAGGGTGGTGTGGAGGGAGACGGTTGGGGGTCGGGTGGGGAGTGGGCTGAGGTCGTCTCTCGAGGGAATACCAACGTCCGCATTCCAAGAAGAACCCCCTTCCCTCTCCCGCCGAACGATCCGTGTTCATCTTCACCCCCTTCCAGCGAGCGTCCTCGGTAGTCACCTCTTCCTCCTCCCCCTCTCCCTCTCCTTCCTCCCCGCCCACCTGCCTCACTCCTCATTCAACTCACCCCCTTCATCTCCCTGAGAAGGCGTCATCAGCACAGCGAAATTTCTCAGCCGATGCCGATGTGACGCGGCATTTCTCTCACTCCTCGGGCAGAATCATTGGTTGACCTTGACCCCACCGGTTTACACCTGCAAGGGAGGAGGGGAGATTGGAGGTGGACGGGGTTCAGGGCTGAGGATGGAGGGGGAGGGTGCAGGGAAAGATTTGGGAAAATATTGAATTACCCGCACGAGCGTCAAGGGTTCGGTGTTCACTTGAAAACCAATCGTGCGTAAATCACGTAGTTGTCAAGTATCGATGGTAGCATGCAAGATATCTTGTAAGGCTGCAACATTATGGATTGAAACGCAATAATTTATGGGCGTAATGATAACCGGATAGGCAGGTAAAATCTTGGTAAACAAAATCGTGATGCCTATGAAATAAACTACTAACGCAACCCTACTCCACCCTTATGCAGAATACATATGCTACATAAAAACATAGTGAACTCAAACTAATGTTTAAAACAATTAAGCCGGCCGTGGTAGGCAGGTCGGTAGCCCTCTGCCTTGGAAAGGCGTATAGGTTCTGTGGTGTTTATCCTAGAATTAAGATCTAAGATTTTATATGCGATATAAGCGTAGCTGCAAGAGAACCTCAAACTAAATTAAATTTATAGAGAAAACTCTATCATTTGCATAAAAATGTAAATAAGTGTGCCTGACGCATATTCAACACCAGTTTTTCATTTCCGTAATAATGTGTGAGAACAAGTGCCATAAGATGTGATTCAATGGTTCATGTTTGGTGATGTCTGAGCCCCTGCCATACTCCATCGAGTTAGTTCTGCAGGGTCCTCCGTAGACGTTGATGAAAGAAAGTTGAGGCAAGGACCATGATAAGCCATTCTCAATGGAGAACTTGACGCGTCAAGTAGAGTAGGTTTTGGGTAGTAAGGTTCTCCAACTCCTTTGGCTATTTAGCTCCGTTTAACCTAACCTGATACTCAACTTTTTCCGAAGACAAAGAGGCAACAAGGTGAAAGATTGATTCGAACTCGAGATCTTTCGGCTACCGAGCCAGAAACCCTCCGAACTGACAACAAGGGGGACGGACACTTAATATGCCTTGGAGATGGCTTTGGTTTGACGCGTCAAAAAACTGCTTTCTCCAAAATGATAATTCATCAGGTAACTATCATTCAAACATTAGGGTTAATTCAAGAATTGACTTTTCCGTAAGATACAAGTGAATGTAGCAGTTAGCTGCCCGTATTCCCAGTAACTTTTTCCATACATTTGGGAGAAATTATGAGAGAATTGTCCCATGAGCTTGATGCTGGAATTAAAGAAGGAAAGTTGATAAACTCGAATGATCAAGAGGTAATTTCTACTTGGGCCAGGGTTTGAAAACAATACCAATCCAAGCCGGTGCAAAAAATGTGGAACTGAGATAATGTGTATTAAATCTGAAATAATCAGAATTTCCTAAAAAAAGAAGTTGATATTCTGTGTGTGTGCTGATCGACGTTAAAATCACCCTCAAGGATCACTTTAAATCTATACCGCAGTTTCTATCCGGGTTTCCGGCGGCAGTTGAAACTAAATTTAACACGATTCCATAAAAGCGTGCTCTCAATGAATTTTTCTTCTCGAGACACGTTTTTTCGTGAGCTATATACAGGTAGTGGATTTTACTTTGAAGTGGCGATATGTCCTTAATTTTTTTGCAGACATTCTGTGGACAAATTTGCGGAGTTAAATGGTTCTGAATGTGAAAACTCGTTCTCTCTTGAAAAATCTTCCTCCGGAGGCATTTTATTTCGGCCCCGAAAGCCTGCACTTCCAGTCTCGACTTTTTTCATTCCAAGCCACTGACTGCCTCCTTAGTTTCGCTGGATAAACATCAAGCACACGTTGCCCGCTTGCAACCGGGTCGTACTGCTGCAAACATTTAAGAATCGATAGCTTTCCCCAGAAAGCAGGAATTAGATGGTAACTCGATATACTTTAATCTATGAAAAAAACAGCCTGGTTTTAAATTTATTGGCCCATCTAAATGAAAATCGATTCTGACGGCATTTCTCCTGCCATAGGAAAACGACTTGGGCAGGGTAATTTTGCTGGAGACATGAAATTAGATCTCTTATCCGGCAGAGTATTCACGGTTTATGTTGCACTACATGCTTTGGACTTCTTGTGGACCGAAATACGAGTTATATTAATTATTTTCTGCGATGTTCTTTATATTTTATAGCGAAACCTATCGGTTGATGAGATTTTAATGCGATAAGTGTGTAGGTATCGCATGAATAACGTATAAAATTTCACTGTTGAACTCATCTCATCATTATTAATAATTAACTGCATGGTTGGCAAAATACTGCAATGATTTTAATGATCTTTGATTTATCCCCAGAAACGTAAGTTACTTTTAGTTGTTTTATTTACACTACTTGGAGCCTTATGTAAACTTTGAACTCTTTCCTTTGCTTCAAAAGAAGAAAACTTGAAGACGTTTGTGCGTCAAGGGTGTTGTGGGAAAGTGGGAGAGTGATCCCTTTCAATTTACAGGGCGTAAGTCACAGCCTCGCACGCCATTACACTCACACTCTTTATCCTTAAAGCCTGTAATGCCAGTATTACCACTGATTAATTAAATTCTTCAAGAAAGTTATTCAACTCATACCTGATGCATTCTTTAAATTCAAACTTACCAAAATATTTGTGGTCCCGTGAAAAAATGCAAGAAAATGCTGAAAATAATTACTCTTACAGGTTTTTCATAAAAAGTGTCGAGGATGGTAGCTATGAAAACTACATCCATCCCCTATCCCAATGAATTATCTCTCCATTTATTCTGATCACATATGCACGGTGTAAACCCTTGCTGTGGCTTGAGGAATATCATACGCGAAGTGTAAATGTGAAAACAAGCATTCCATTCCTTTAGTTGGGACCACGGAGTTGTTGGGACCTATCATTCCGGATACTACGTACTGATATTGTAGTGCACTCTTTTCAGTTGTTTCCCTGCGACGCAATAACAATTTTTCTAATTTTTCATACACTAGAAGTGCGAAAACCTACCTACTCACCTAATACTGTATTGATTTCCTCGCGGTAAAATAAAAATACTAGTGACCAACATCTTGGAGCTCCTCACCTCTCAATATATCCCTCTAATTTTATCCCAATGATCAATGATATATAGCATCGCTAAAGACCTTTAGGTTTAAGCGTGAGTTTTTGCACCTTGTGGCGTCGCTTCTGTTTTGATTCCACCGGTGCTGCGGTTAAGCATGTGGGATAGCTAGAACGCCGACTAGTCCACGAGAAGGGGTGAGGAAGAGACCAGGGGGAGGGAATGCTGGGTGAGAAGGGGGGTGGGAACCTTTATTATGAGGGAGAAAGAGAGAGAGGTTCGGCAGGAGGAGGAAGGGGGCATTAGAGGGAAGAGGTCTCCTTTGCGAGAGTGGGAGAATCCACCGGAGAGGTCTTTTTTTGTACCGTTATCCCTCCACCTCCTCCTTGGGCTGCCTCACAGCTACCCCTCCCACACCAAAGGGGGTTTCGGTCCGCTTGGGCTATGCGTGTGTGAAGAGGCGCTCGGGTCGGACCTCAGCTGGGTGCGTGCGTCCGCTCTGCAGGCCCCGAACGGAATGGGCGACTCCGCAAGGGGCCCACGCACTCCCGAGGCAACGGGTTCTCGGGCCCACGGACCCTTTACCCTTCAACCTACGCCTCAGTTTTCTCGCAGTCTTTGTCTTCCCGCTAGCGTTCCAGCCTCCTCCTCGTTATTTTGTGTTTTATCGCTGTCCGAGACGGTTCTTTCCGGGAGGAAGAAGTAATGGCGGGAGGGAGGACGGCCTAAATACGTCCAGGTGAGCGGCGATGGGGTCCGTCTGGAGAATCCTGAGTCCAGTGTATCGTCTGTCATGTCTAAGCATACAGCAATTCAAGTGGAAAAACCGGAGCGTTCCCCGTATATGTTTGTCTTAAACCGCTGCGAATCCATTAGGCATACTAGGAAGTTTCGCGGCAATGACAGGAGCCCTGGGGTGGAATTCTCCGGAACTGAGGAGAAAGATCAACAAATAATAAGTAATTTACAAGTAGACTAAAAAGAATAGGCTTGGCAAATATTAGTAAACGTTTAAAAAAACGCGCTACATAAGTAAGAAAGACCAATGCCAATATTTTAAATGTAGACAGGGAAAAAATAGCATTCTAAAAAAACTTTTTCGTAAACCAAGGATTTAGTTTGTTGCTATCAAGATTATTGCCTGACGGTGACACTATTTGCGTAAATAGATATATAAATACATTCTCCTTCAAGTCAGCAAATGTGTTTGTAGCGGGGAAATTACAAATCGATGTAAAATACAGCCATGCTCAGAATAAAATTGTGGCATGCGAACCATTGTGTCATTGTTACAATGGGTGGTTTACGATTTACGATTGGATCACTTTGGAGAACATAGACGTTTTGAGGAAAGTGTTCAGTGCGTTCATGATTGAACAACACTCTTTGCGAAGTGTGTGCCTTATTAGGACATGGTATACCCGGTATGGTATTCCGAATGGTCAGCTCAAAGGCTAATGATTATGGCTTAGAACATTTCCGGGGAAATGATGGAATATTATCACAAATTATTTGAGTTTATATCGCATTGAAAACCATTATTCAATTCCTGAGTGCAGTTTTAAATGACTCAGCGCTTTTAAATAAAATTCATCTCCATTTGGTCAATGACAAACAAAAAAACAACCACCCAACAAATGTAAAAATATTTCGTTTGTTGTAGCATTTTTTGGCGTAGGTGTTACAAAGTATGCATAAACCTATATTTTCAGATTACTTTTCCACCTGTCTGCATTAATTATTCTAATAGCTTGTGATAAAATAGGCTAGAATTGCCTAGGACATCCGAAAACCTGGTGTAAAGATCTTTTTAAAATTATGAAACCGTACTCAGACTTGAACGGACTCGTCCCGCATTTTGCAAGAAGTACCTTTTAGGTTTAAAACAACGAGTTTCATCAGAGGCATGGTCTAGGGACGGTTTTCTGAGCAGTTAATCAGCGGAACGTTAAATAAATCCAAAAGACTAACTTTTAGAGGGCGGATTTAGATGTATGAGGCTTTACATCGAACGAATGGCCTGCTCTCGTAGCCCAATCCATCACTTCTCTTTCTCTGTCATTTCATTCGTCTCTTTTCCTTCTCCGCTTCACTTTACAAGGAGGTATGCTCCTCAAATCACGACCTAAACCTGACGCTTTCTTTAGAAGTGTCTTCATGCTCATGATCGCCGTCATTATTTTTGTGAGTCATAGGCACCTTCGTGGCCATCCCCCGGCCTCTTAACCGTGAGTAATCGGATGGAAATGCGTGGTCACACCGTCTCCTGGACCCCGAGAAGAAACCTCTCCATCCAACATTTCCTAGCATTCTGGCACCGTCGTTTTTCTCCAAGGGCTGACGTTCCTCTCTTCTTTTCGTATCATTCACACCTTAAGCATTCCTATTCTCACCACCTCGAAACGATTTTTTGTCCCATTGCGATATAGCCGACTCCTCCGATCCCCATCTCATGGTCCCTCCGTTTTATCACCGCCTCTCTATCCCACCAGATTTTTTTTTGATGAAACAAGTGGTCTCCTCTGACAAATTGGTTATTTTATCAGGCATGGAACTCGAATATTGCGAAGGAATGTTAAACGATTTTCATTGTACTTCATCGTGAGAAACGCCTGTCTTAATCGAGTTGGGGTCATCGAAATTCATTCGATATATTGACTTTTCCCCACATGAGTAACTATCTAATATTTAAATAAAAAATTGTTTAGCGTTTCATTACGATGGATTTGGTAACTAATGTTTCATCTAACTCTCAATTGGAAAAAAACATTTTTCCATGCAGCTGAGATTGATGATACTGACATTCCTGGGAGATCATGCCAGTCGTTTTGCAGAACCGTATATTGGTGGTATTCCTTGGCGGGGATTGACCTGTCATTTTTATTCTGGATATTAAACCTTTACGGTCGGATATGACTTGTAAATTAAGTCCATCGTGAATATGCATTTAAAAATGATTAAAATACGCTTTGAAGTAGAATATATCTGGTCGTTATATCTCCTTTTTGGACATTCTGAGAACCTACCCTGAGGAGCTCATCACTGCTTGGTTTCTAAGAGTCATGCAGGGCGGCTTTAGTCTTGGATGGGGAAAGCACTTGGCAGCTAAGTCAAGAAAGCTCCCAATACGCTGGGATACCATGAAATACCTTCGTTAAAACCTGGGAGATTTTATTTCTGAGCCATTAACTCGTACTTAACTGCGACAGTAATATCTTTGCTTTTAAACTGTCGGTTTTATTGTGTTTTGAGGTACTGATTGGTAAAAATATGTCGAAGGGAAGCTAAAGTATCCAAATCAAAAGTATTGGGCTCTCGAACCACAAGTGTGGAACGGTATTTATAGAAGACGTCCTAAAATTTCTTTAAATTTACTTCTTACATCGTAATCCACCCAAGAGATCTAGGTTCAAGCCTTACAAGAAAATCTTGCCAAGAAAATACAGTGTGACTGTCTCGTTAAGCAGACCATGCGCATCCTTTCGTTTGTGGCTCGTCCACGTAATCAGACGTGATTTTCGTTGAACTATTTCTATAATATTTCTCTTAAAATTCACCAATGATAGGATCGTTGAGTGTATGTACTATTTACGTTTCCATAAAGATACTGCAAAATTGTGGCTTCGTGACTGACAATCCTCCGCATTTGTTGCTGGCTTCATTGAAACCAAGTGTCTGCGAAAATAGGCTTAACACCCTACCTTGGAGATATTAAAAGATACAAATTTTTTTTCAAATTTATGGCGGAAACTTAAGAAAATCTCCTCCTGAATTTGAACATAATCTAGCCAGTGAGGAAGACGAATTAAAAAGATTATACGCACTCTTTGCAAAATATGCGTGAGCAAAGTGCGCTTCTATAAATATATTAAAGGAGACTGTGTCTCACCCACCTTAGAGGAATCGCCTATCTGGGCTTTCAACTTTCTACTGATTCAAGTGATTGTGTACACCTTAGTGTTTCCGCCAATCTTTGGTCGTCTTCTTTCGTGTTTGAAGGAGTAGTTTACCGTCAGATGCTAATGATCAAGCATAAGAACTCGAATAAGAGTCTTGATTCTCAATGTCTTCTACGTTCTTTCTACTTGATGACTTAACACGCAATCGCGGTTTGATGTGGAGTGTATTGACTGCCGTGCTCACCGCAAAGTGGCTCTTCTTCATTCCATTGATCTGCACTTGTTGACGGTGGAGGTGCGGACAATCTGAGATTACTGCTCTTGCTGTGCGGCAAATACGCATGCCATTTATGAATATGAATTAACCATGTAGAAAACAATGCCATAAAAAATTACAGCACATACTGTCATACAAGCAAAATGAGATTGCAAAAATTTCTGTTGAATAAAAGCGTAGTTGATATGATGATGAAGGAGAGAGTAATAATACATCTTATATAACGAAGCTATTTTTGAATCTCCCCCCCAATTTTTCATGTTTCCTCTGGTTTCAATTCAGTCTCCAAGCTAAATTTTTACGGTATTTAAGTAATGATAGGCAACCTTTGTTTTTGAACTCCCACATTTTTAATTAACATCGGATATCATTTGAGCACATTATATTATGTATCACTGATCTTACCAGATCGATAGATGATATTACTGTTCAATGCATTCAATTATACAGCAAAGAGATGCGACGTCATCCAGCGCTTCCTTTTCCTACAATATTTCATTGCATAAGTCCTACTAGGTGGTATTGAGTATTTTTCTTTATCTACCAAAAGTAACAGTTTCCTTTATGGTATTTCGTAAAAAATTACCGTTAAGGTATAATTATTTAATCTTGACCTTAAGTATATGGAAAACTGTTCACGATCATCTCTAGCACGATATTTTGGATGCTTACGCTTGATTCAATGCATCCTCTTTTAGCGTCCATGTTAACCCTTCATCGAGTTGCATGAATACCTAAGTAGGTTCGGGAACAAGGAACATTGCACATTCATTACCATATTTGGGAACAGTAAACAACCGAAGCATGTTATAAATACTCTTTTTTTCAACCTACACTCACGCCATCAAAAAAGCATCGAGGCATGGAGAACTTCTCTGAACTAAACGATTCCGAAATTTCAATGTTTTAAAGACTAACTGTGACTTTTTCATGCCGATATCAAAGCAGCTTTATTTATAATTTCAAATGATGATTTTACATTAATAATTCATGGTAATGAATAAAATAAAACCTTTAGTCAATTCCTAGTTTTATTTTATTCGTTAAAATGAATATAACTAAATTCCACAAAGTGACGCCTTAAGTCCCATCTGATTTACGTTAAGAAACCCATCGGTTATGGCCCCTTAGAAATGAGTGATATTTCAATTATTAAATAAATTTCTGACAGGCAGAATTTATAAATTATTTTTAGCCTTCTGACACGTACAGGACCAGAAATATTTTTTCATATTATACCCCAAAGAAAAACATTTTTTCCTACAAAATGGGAGGAAAATTGTAATGGTAGGCACATTTTCCTTACTGATTTATTTTTCCCATCTCCTGATTCAATGAGGGGTTTCTCCTCCTGAGGGGTTAGATGGCAGAAGGGACAGTTTTGTCTCAATCTCGCCCCAATAAAGACCTTTTATTATTATTATTATTATTCAATGCATATTTTTTGATTGACACAATTGTTATTTTTAGGTGAAATTCCTTCAAACGGTAGCTTCTCGAAGGTATAACTACGCATAAAAATGTATCTGTAAATCTAGTATGTGATAATTTATCAGCTTCGGTGGGTGGGTTTAACGGATAGGGAGAATCCAATACCAAGGTAACGGTATTTTACGCTAGGGAAAAATTTATGGAAGAGAAAAGTGTAAACTTCTTATCATTCCGTTATAAATGTAAAAATAGACATCATTTCTATCCCCGAGAAGAACTTGTTATTCAGCATCTCCATGTGACTGGGAGTGGATGGAAACATGCCTTGAATCTCCCCACATTCTTGCTCAGGGAACGGTGGGTCGGAATGGTCCCGAGTTCACTGTGTCATCCGACCATCTCCTTCTCCTCCAACCTCATTCCCTTCTACATGTCTCCAGAAAGCCATCGCTGGGCTTTTTCACTTATTTTTTGCCCACTCATTGGAGAGAAAAAAATCTCAGGTATCCTGAAATCTTTCCATCTTTACGGAAAGATTACTTCCTCTATCCTTTTTGACCCAATCGGACGTTTCAGCAAAAAAAATGGGTACCCCGTGAAGATAAATCGATGTTTTTTTTTTAGGAAGGTGGACTACCCGCTGGTCTTCTCTCCTCAGCGGTGCATCTGATTGCTTCTTCAGGGTCAAGTCGATTGGTCTCTTTCTCAGCCTCTCCATCCTCTTTCGAGATCTTAGAAAACTCTCCTTTGTATCCCATCCCCTTCGGCATTTCAAGCTGTCCAGAGCTGCCTCCCATATAACTATGTTTTTACGACCGCTGGTCAGGGAGTTGGACGTCTTGACTACCACCAATGACCACGCACCCTTCAGAGAGTTGCCCGCTTCACCAGTGAGACTGCCCACGGTAATCTCCCCAGAGTGGAAGGTGGTTACAGTTGTGTGGTAGAAGAAGATTCCCTACTGAGCGGCCATCCTTCGCGGTCATTCTCCGCTCTGTTGTTTCCGACTTCCTGCCGGTTCACATCCAGTCAAAGCCTTTCATTAAGGGCCCGAAAACATGGCTCCAGGATTTTACGCTACTTATGTTTTCTGAATTTCTCTTCTTGTCCCGGATGCACACGGGAGGGGCCGTCCCAGTGAGGAGGGGGGGGGGGAGAGGGAAGGGTGTGAGGGGGTTGGTTGGTCAACCCGGACCTACCCCAAAAGGTGGATGGCTCGGTTGTTTACCGCCCCCACTCCCTTTTTAGCGTCCCGGGTCCCTGGCGAGGGGTGGCGGTGGGTCGGTTGGGGGTGGGATGATGTTGGGACGGCCGACTCACAGGATTTTCCAGAAGGCGAAGCGGGGATCAGCGCCCCCTCAAGGAAATGGCTCCGCATTCCTCAGACTCCGGGTTCAAGCGGAAAGGTCCGCAGCCACCGGCCATCATCCTTTTTTTATGCTCAGGCGGTCCTTTCACGAACCCTTATGAAGAATCCCTTCCGATATCTTTCAGTATCCTTCTACACCTTCGTGTATCCCAAGTCTGTTACCAAGGAAGGTTTCCAATAAGCTTCTTCAAAACCTTCCGATATCTTTCAGTATCCTTCTACACCTTCGTGTATCCCAAGTCATACCAAGGAAGGTTTCCATTAAGCTTCTTCAAAACCTTCCGATATCTTTCAGTATCCTTCTACGCCTTCGTGTATCCCTAGTCTGTTACCAAGGAAGGTTTCCAATAAGCTTCTTCAAAACCTTCCGATATCTTTCAGTATCCTTCTCCACCTTCGTGTATCCCAAGTCTGTTACCAAGGAAGGTTTCCTATAAGCTTCTTCAAAACCTTCCGATATCTTTCAGTATCCTTCTCCACCTTCGTGTATCCCAAGTCTGTTACCAAGGAAGGTTTCCAATAAGCTTCTTCCAAATCTTCATCCACAGAGTGCACTTTGAGGAAGTGTATTACCTATGCTATGAGTTAGAACGAAAATGAACCAGATACAACAAACTATAAGTATCAGGTAGCTACATAGTGTCATGATTTGCTGAACGCTGGGAAAGAAAAACTTTGCAATTCCACTTAAAAGAAGATGTTTCTCATTCAATATGTTCCGCTAATCTGTAGCATCTTTAGGTATTCCTTGTGTTCATGAAAATTTAATGTTACCTAGGTATACGGACAGCAAATGTAAAATAGTCATTGGATACTACGATGGAATTTCTTTTTTATGTAGTATTGATTGAAATATTTACTGGAATTTTCTTCTTATGTTTTAGTTTTATGAATGAGAGGGTGCAGTTATTATGTATCTTATGTAGACTTATCCTACCATAGGATTTTCTTTTGCAAGCAAGGTGTACTAAAAAGCGATAGCATTTAAAGAGGGAAACTCCAATGCATTTACTAACTCTGAAATACTTAGACGAGATCGCGAAAAAAACATGGCAGTATTAAAAAATACTCATCTGTCAAAAAAAATCCGAATCTTATTATAATAATTTTGAAAGATTTTAACCCATCATCAATAAACGCCACTTACATCAAGCTTCACGCTGATTTACCTTTCATATTAATTCCTTTGGACGTTACGTGAATATCAGGTTACAAACTAGTTACGGAGTTTTGACGTGGACGATAAATATACAATTTAAGCTGCGAACCACCCCAGGAGCACGTCGAAAGGTTAATAGGTCACCAAGGACTTAGGAGTTATTGGAAGGGCGTTGAGATGTTATATTCGAAATCTTCGAAAGGGTTTGTCCACAGTTGAGAACTGTTAGGAGAACCGTGCGTGGGAAAAGGAACCTTCAAACCGGTTTCTAACGCAGCCGCCCCTCACAACTTCTACACCCCTTTGCGGTTACGCCGACAAGTACGGAGTGGGATTCGGATACTCACAATTGTGGCTACATTTATTCATGTGCTTTATTTTTATTCAGCGGGATTCTTATATCTTCATATTACCCTGACATTTGACATTTATTTATTCATTCTGGGCTAGATAAGGCCGCCGCAAGGGTGTTTGGCAGGGGGTGAACCATCAGTTATGGATTGTCAATCAGAGAGGACACTTAATACCGTACAGGAATGCAAAATATGTACTGCTCCGTTTATACACCGCTTGTATCTTGTGTTACATTTCTCTTCTTCAAAATTCAGGGCTCGAAATCTTTCATTTAATTCTTCAGCCTCCAGTTTCCTCTGAAGTGGCCCCGATGGCGGTGTGGTTAAGTCCTCGCCTACCAACATTAGGGTCGTGGGTTCGAGTCCTGCCTGAGTGGATTTTTCATCACTCAGGACATGGATGCGTGTGCTGGTCTGTTATTAATTGTTAAATACCTCGATGTAAAGGCCATAGGTTCTGTTTTCGGTGGTAATGAAAAAAAAAAGTATTTCAATTTCCTCGACTGTACCCATTGCAACTGCTATTTTAGATAAATATTTTATGTTTACGGAATGAAGCTCTTCCCTTCACTCCTCTATTTTACAGCCTTGTAATTTTCGAATCAACGATATCCCCATTCACAGACATTGTGACTTAGGTAAATGACCATCCCCAGCCGAAACAAAAATTCACAAAATATATTTTTAGCCAAATTTTCTAGAGATCACGGACATTAGTTGCCATAATAATTCATGTATTCGAAACCTTGTCCTTACAGAAACTGAAACTCAGGCCCGAGGTATCCATTAAATTATAAATTAATCCTACGACACACTCGACAAAGTGATATAAATTTCTTTAACCTGACAAACCCCCAGTTTCTTAGCATTCGAACTTGATTTGATTCATTCCATATATCTCCAAATCAGTCTAATCAGGAGCCATATGCTATAATTGCTTAATTTGATTATAAGCTCCATACTTAACTACTTGCACCGTATGTAACATTCAATACTGGTCTTTATTAAGATTCATTCCATATATGTCCAAGTCGGCCTCGTTATGTTTGATTCAAATACATCTGCATCTATATCTACATGAAGTTAATACCCTGCGAGTCACCACGAGGGTGTGTGGTAGAGGGTTAAGATCACCAAGCATGCACTATTGACATGCAACTAGGATATTTAATGGAGACATGATAGATAATAGGTTCACATGCATCTAGATAGTTAGTATGTACATAATAAGAAAGGGATTATTGGTTGTTATTACATACACTACAGGATACTCTAGCAATATTTCACTTACCTATCCCTTTCCTACACTGCCTAATGTGCTCTCTTATGGTACGCGAGAAATATGACATTTAAATCTATCGGTACGGCAATCTATCTCTCTAATCTTGTTAATCTGATCATACCTAGCATGATAAGCAGGGGTTCTTAATATATATCTAACGTCATCTGTGAACAAATCCGTTTCGAATTTACTTAAAAGGTTTAACCTAAATTTTAACCTGCGTTCTAATAGTAATTCCCATCCTAGTTCCTCTATTAAACTCGTAACCCTAATACAATAATTGTATTAGGGTTACGAGTTATGATGATTATGATAATTATTATCATAACGACCATTTACAAATCTATCGGATCTCCTTTGCACACCCTTTAATTTCTTTGTCATACCTTTCTCCTACGGATCCCATATACTAACGGAATATTCGAAATAAGGCCTGATATATGTAAAATAGCTTTTTTCTCGTTCTCTCTCATCGCATTTGCCTAGAACCCTTTTTACGAATCCTAATCTACGGTTTGCTACACCAGTTATTTCCCTAGTGTGTTTCCCCCACGACACGTCTTCAGTAATGGTGACGCCTAATTAGAATATGTTTTCGTGGTGTTCTTCCCGTCTCTGAGCCCTCGCTGGAAAGTAATGAGGAAGGAGTTTTTCGTCCGAGCAACATACTTATACTAACGAATTCAATAGTTATGCAACCAGTAATGATTTAGCAGTAGTTTTCATCTTTAACCCAAATATTTGCTCACCCGTCTGTTTGCTCATTAAATGATGTAAAGCAAGCAGCAGAAATTTCCTCGTGTAATTGATAACGGTTTGCGATTACTTTCACCTTCTTTTTGGCCACAGATCCCAATGGTGATATAACGCGTTACTACCACGATATAATCTAAATGTTCTAGAAGCATGTCCGATGCATCCACCGTATGTCGTTGACCTGGGTTGAGTTTCCGTCTATAAAAAATACGTGATTGTTTTGAGAGATTGTTTCCTTGGAATCAGAAACTTCTGTTGATCACATTGAATCACTTTCAGTAATTTATACTGAAAAACCTACATCTACATCTACGCATTTTCCAGCAAGCCACCGCGAGTATGTGTGGCAGGGGGTGAAGATCACCAAACATGCACTATTGACATTGAACATCACTATTGGGAAACCTAGGGCTGGCTCCATTACGGAGTCTAAAAACCAATGGGCATTCGATTCATAATCTCTTAATAAATGTGGTCGGCAATTGAACTTTTTACTTTATGGAGGCTTGCATGACTAGAAACTGTGGTAGGGTAGGTGCCCAGTGGGTATATCGTTGGCCTACTGACTCCAGGTACCTGGTTTGATCTCGAAATAAACTCTTGAATCCGTCCAGCCGCATACCCAAGCTGCGTACTTTTCTGGGAACCAAAACTGTGCAGAAAACCAAAGATGGTACAGGGAGAGGAACTACCCCTTTACTTGATGTTTGAGTTATACACACTCTTGGCTTTGTACTTAGTGAGCTCTGCTATTTCCAGCTACACCAAGCCTTTATTTGAACACTAAGCTGGCGTGACTTGAGGTGATAAAAGACGCAACATTTATCGACATTTATCGAGTGGTCATCATCCGATAAAAGCGCCAAAACAACCGATTCTCTGGATTGACTCTTGAATACTCCCACATTGTATTCTCATTTAACGAATTGATTACTCCATAAAATGACTAAAACCCTTCTCATACGCTGAATGCCACGTCAAAGGGCTAACGAGATGTGAAAAATCATATGGAATCAACGGTAATCAGCGGTTCACAAAGTTATTTTTTTTTTATTAGGTCAGAATTAAGCCCTGAAGTAAGAAGAAATTAAGGTCGTAAATAGATACAGATGTTAAGATGTCGCAGAATACCACGTTGATCATTTTAACTTTATACCAACGGGGATAAGTCTGTGTAATGCACGGTCGCCGACAAAGTCCCTGATTTTGGTTATGATTATATCAGGAGATTAGTCCGTACGTCCTACTGAGCATAAACTCATCTTTTTACAACCCTGGCTATCCAGGAATATGATCTTGAGGAATCTTGACTTATTCGTGAAGAGTGCCTTTCCGTGTCCGTTCCTGCGAGAGGAGAACCTCCACAACAAGTTTTGAGCAGGCAGTAGAAACACCGTAAAGGCGTTTATTGTCGAGGAAGGACTAATGGCTCGTGACTCTTGCGCCACGGAAAACAAGCTCAATTTATCGCCGTCCTCCATCTCCGAAACTTTTAATCCCCTCTTCGCGGTGCGTTATGTCATCCCTCAAGACTTCTCGCCTCCCCCAATCAGGAAACACGCTGCGAAGCGGGATTTTTGCTGTTTTCGACTAGTTGGATCGGCCACGTAGCTCGACCTTATTTGGTTATTCCAGCTCACGGATTAACCCCAAACTCTTTGGTGATGCCGAGGTCAGATTTTTTCCGAAACGATAGCACCGCTATGACCCTTCTTCTTCGTCGAACGAGAAAGTACCAACACGTGTCTGATTACTTGGCGTATCGTTTGAAGATACTATTCCTTAGCCTTGGAATTTTGTGATTCTGCAGCTAGAATTCAAATTTTAGTGTTCTCAGCTTGTTAGAGCTTTGAATAACTTATTCTGTAATTATCTTCTCTCAATACATACATCATTTACTGGTGCCTTCCTTTCTGAATCATACCATTTAAACTACTCTCGTCAAGGTCTTGGTCAAATGAAACACCATTAACCTACCTGCATTATTATCTCGCTGTTTTCATAGTAACCATCTTTCAGTTTTTTGATAGGTGATTTAATACCTGTGAGACTAAATGGATCTTGATGAAAACCACGAGTACAGACACAATATTTATAATTTCCTAAAAAGTTAGCTTCCGGTGTGGTGCAACCTCTGACGTATATCAACTTCTTCCAATCACAGCTGAGCCCGCGAAGCTCCTTCGCCTTATCGCAAAGGGGGGGGACACAGCTGACTCAGCCAATCGGAGGAGTTACGACAGCATCTGTGCGAGCAGACCTTCCGAGAATACCCCTCCACTCCCTCCCCTTCCCATACGAGCAGTCAAGGACAGGAGGAAAATGACGTCAATGTTACCAGAGCAGCTTTTTCGGTGGGCGTCACCTTTTGCTTATTTTAATTTTTGATTTATGATTGAATGGTTGCGGTTAGAAGATTATTTTTTTCACTAAATTTCTTTTTTCGTTTCCATGTAACGATTTCGTGTACGAAATTGCGATTTCGGTTCCGAGTAAACGCCCCCATTGCTTTGGCGATCATGCATTATTGTAAGGAAAGGTGTTAAATTGTACCCAATTGCATTTTTCCTATTTTTTCCACCCTTTCCCCAATTTCTACACTCCAGGCCCACACTCACTGGAGTGTTCATCCCTTTTCGTCCCAAACTAAGTCCCACCTGGGAAAGGACGGAAGAGAGAGGGTAGGGGGGGGGGGTAATGGGAGGGGCACAACATAACCCTCTGGAGTTCCGTTAGGGGTCTCCGGGCTCCCAAGCATTTCGAAATTAGGCGGTCAGGTGTATTTGCGCGGGGAGTCGAATGGGACGGCAATAAATTCTCACAATTTAGCGAACGCATTTCCTTATTGAAGGGCATGCTATATAGCATTCAGCTTTTGACCGAGGCTGGGAGATTTGTCAGTCTGTAGAAAAAGACGTCTCTTGCATTTGAACTCCATTCCTTTCAGTTCAACTGCGGAATATTCTGAAGTCAAGGACGAAGACAAAACTTTCCAAACGTGCCGACTCACAGGTAGAAGGATTAAAAAAAATCCTCCCCAAGGGTGCTATTCTTTCCCATTCAGGCTGTGAGATTTCGTTTCACTGAGAACTCCCTCTCTCTCTCTAGGTAGCGTTAACATAGCACATGCAGTAGGATTTTGAAAGGATCTTTTTTTGTAACCTACCATTGCTTCAAACTCTGGGGCACTTAAAGTGGCATGGGACAAGTATGCGTGAAATTCTTGTCTCCACTTTACCTGTGTAGTTAGTGCTCTTCAGGACAGAGAAAATTTCTTCTAACCTGTGGTGCATCACCGATAGATTTTTGGAAACGGCTTAGGACACTCACGTGATTGCATGTTTTTGCAAATTATTCACGAAGCCCATTTTCTTTCGGAAATTGCTTTCTTCTTGACGATGATTTCCCGTTCTTAAACTTCAACTTGATCGATGAAAATATTAAGCACGAAAATGTAAGTTGCTCAGCAATTCCTTGAATTGTGTTCTGTTGGCGCAATTAATTGAATTAGCTATTTTTTTCGCCCGCGCAAATCCTCGACGAAATTCCGAAATTTGCAGGCACTATGATTTTATGGGGCAAAGGTTCAGAAGAGCTTATTTATATCCTCATATTAAAACCGGAGAATCAAAATTGCATCCAAAAGCAAATAAGAAATTTTGCAATTTGATCATTCTTGTGAGGAATTCCTGTGCATGGTTCAGTATGAATGTCTAACGCAAATTTTCGTCGAGGTATGAAGCTTTAAAAGCTAAATTTCTGCTTTTATACGAAAAAATCATTGACAGCGAGAGAACACTGCATGTGGCCAAAAATAGTTCATCTACATCTACACGATACCCTGCAAACCACCGTGAGGGTGTGTGGCAAGGGGTGAAGATCACCAAGCCTGCACTACTAACATGCAAACAAGCAACTATACGGTCTCATGCAACTTGATTGTTAGTATCTATACTATTTAAGGGGTTAATACATGCATCATGCACTACAGACTACTCTAAAATATTTCACCTACCTATCCCTTTCCTATGCTGCCTATTCTGTTCTCTTATAGTACGGGGGAAAAATGCCATTTTGAATCTATCAGTACGACAATATATCTCTCTAATCTTATTTATCTGGTCGAATCTAACCTAATTCGCTGGTGTTTTTAATATGTGCCTAACATCTTCAGTAAAGCTATCCGATTGAAATTTCTCTAATAGATTTAATCTGTACCTACGCTCTGATAACGATTCCCACCCTAATTATTGTTAATACTGATGCACTACTCAGCCTATCGTAACACCTTTCAACGAACCTAGCTGCTCTACGCTGCACACTGTAGTTCTCTGATCAAACCTAATTCATTAGGACCCCATACAATGGCTGCATACTCAAGGTAGAGTCTGACTAGTTAAAAGTAACATCGCTCTTTTGTCTTCTCATCACATTTCCCAAGTACTCTTTTTATAAATCCTAGCTTTCTTTTCGCTCGACCGCATAGTTATTACTTAATAAAACATAACGAATAACATAGCTGAATGAATGATCTAGAAGTGGGTTGAATTTTTACACAGCGGAGGGAAGGAGCGGTGAATAATAGCTATTTTGGTTTGCGTCTCTCTTGCTGGCGTCCTCGAACGAACCCGGGAACTCTTTCGCCATTCTCCCCGAAGGGCCTCTCTTTATCTCTCAGTACTCCCGTGACAGTGGTCGGTACGGAATGGCCATTAGTCTATCTGAATTCCCAGTGGGGCCAGTTCAATTTGTGCGAGTGCACGTGATAGTCCGCCCCAGGCCGTGTGAATTCACACATTGAGGGAAGGGATGGGGGATTTCCTTTTCCTGCGTCTCCTGCGGTATCTGATTAAGATCTACTGCCAGCTTGTGGCAAACTTGTGGGCGTGATGTGGTATTTCCCGTATTGGGATCTGGAACTGTCCGTTCATTTTCTAAACGGCCACCCTGATTTGCATCACGCCAGTGGTAGGTCATTACGTCACCCATGCAGCCTCCTCTAAGGAAAAGATACTCGCATGTTCTCTTATACGGATGGCCGTTCTAGCATTTACTTTCAAATTTCGTTTGATTAATTACTATGCTTGATAGACGTCGCTGATATCGGGTAGATTGACCTAAAATCACTCTGTAAAAAATATTCAGCATTACGTCATTTCCTCCTAAATTTTTGCCTCTAATGGGACAAAATATTTTTCCATTCTCAGTTATTCGCATTCGTGGTAAAAACTATTAATTTTCCATCAAAAATTTATTTGATCTCTGAATATCCTCTTTATATAGAGGAAACAAATTCCGGACAGATATGGTGGAAGTTTTCCATTAGGGATAAATTAAAGAACTTAGTGGACTCCACAGTAAGTTTTATTGGGACGACCTAGGTTTCCACACGTAGGGTCATCATCAGGTCACCTGATTGACTAGAAACTTTATACCTACTTGTTTTATGTAGTTACATTTGTATACTTTCAAGAGAATCTTAATACACTATATTAAAGTATAACTCTTTGACATTTCTACAAATATTTGTATATTATTAGAGCAGTAAAAGTCCCATGAAAAGAATTATTTTGCTATTAGAAGATGTATTAAGTGAAACTTTTTTCTTGGTGACCTCATTAGTTGCATAGGCGCAGGCACGTAGCCAGGGGGAGGCTTCTGTTCTGATTTTAGCCGTGAAATTGGCAGTGAGAAGAGATAAGTATGGGCACTGAAAAATTAAATACCAAGAACTGAAAATTAAGGGAAGAGATTTGTAATATAGTCGCCACCGAATGGGCAAGGCTGATTTGTTTCAAGTACGCAAGACTTAGCCCCCCCCCCCCCCCGAATCAAATTTCTGGCTACGTGCCTGCATAGGTGGTTCTACATTTCATTAGCTATAGTTGTTAGCTACAGAATATTGAGAGCGACGGTATTGCATGCCTGGTTTGCATTCACAATTGCGGTCGCTTGGAGGCTTCTGTTGGGGTGCAGATTTGGGTGAGAGGGTGTGTTCTCGACGTCGTGAGAAACGGCACTTGCTCGGTCACCGCCTTCTCGCGATTGGAAAATCTCATGTGCGTACAAACATTCCAATCGCTCACTCCCTCCTCCTCGCAGGCACTCGTCTGATAGAAAGTGGTGCAGGTCGCGTCCAATTGACTGCTTTCCTCCCTTCGCCTCGACGAACGGACACCAGTCAGTCTTCTATATTTTTTGGGGCTTTAATGCGGACAGATCCAATTGCGCTTTCTATTGCGGAGCGTGTTTTCTTTTTTATTTCAATCGTCGAACAGGTGTTTTTCGTCCGTCAAACATTCGAGTTCTTGTGGGGTAGATTTCATGATTTGATTCATTCTGTGGATGGGAAATCAGTTCAAGAGAGGGAGGAATTTGAAGGAGGCTACGTTGTTTAAGAATCAGGTCGAGTGCAATGCAGTCAATAAATTTTGAGCGACAAGAATGAAAGTCTTTTTATATGCCATAACTTTTTAATGCACATATTACCAGGGAATAATGCACTCTCGTATTTCATTACTGGGCGAAGCAAAAACAATGAAACTTTTCTGATTTAGGCAATAAAACGAAGTTAAATATACGGAGCTAAACGAACTTACCCCCTGCCGCACACTTTTATGGTGACTTGCAGGCTAAAAAGCAGGTGTAGATGTAAATGGGGAATCTCTATTCGAGCATCCAGTACATTCATAAGGACAGTTGTTGATGGAGTTAAATACAGTAATTGAAGCCCGTCATTGGACCCAGATTTGCAAGATGAAACTTCTGGTTTAATTGTTTTATGCAAGTTTTTAGTGCTATCTCGAGTTCATCCTTGTGTTAATTAGGTTTGAGTATTGAGATGAGGTGACGGCTACTTTGTTTTTCAACAGCCATAGGTAAACGTACCTATTAATTCCAGATGAAATATTTAATTCATCGCCAAAAAATGTCTAGGTATTACAATAGAGTAACATTACATACATGTAATGTTACTCTATTGTAATAATAATTTTTCCTCTGGTTAAACTACTTTAGTGTCTAGAAAGTTGTGACAAGAAGGTGTAACCAGTAACTTTAATTAGAAGAAAAATACTTTAAGTATATTTTGGATAAGAAGGAATGAGACAGAATTCTTTTAAGAAGAGCGTAAGGGAGCCTATTTTGGAATTCTCATCTCCTAAAATGTATACCATTTCCACATTTATGCCATTTTTGTTAAAATAAAACCTTCTATATAAGGCATTCGTTTAAGGATGTGCCTATCGGTGAGTATATCATTATATTGTTAACCTCAATTGTAATACTACAATTACGACGCTGGGGATGATACGTGAGTCACGGCGATGACACGACGGAGTCGTGGTAGTAATTACACTTATGTCCATGCAGCTAAAATAGATCAGTTAATGAAATACGAATCATCTTGCTCCGTACATGGCGTTTAAGGGGTCGATACATAGTAAACGCCGAAGATTTTTCATGCTCATTGTACAACGTTATTTTTTATTCTTTTCACTTCTGCTATGCTGAGATGTAGAGGAACTTGAGCCATGAGACAGGAATTAAAGGATTCCCTCATCTTCGGAAGGGATGAGTGAGTAGTTGGTATTCCTCGAGGTGATCTCAGATCTTCATTTCTCCGATAAAGGGGATAACTGCGGCTTACTTCTGACCATGAAACAACTCCCCCTCTACCCATAGACACGGTGACGGAGAAATTTGTCGAGAGCAGGAGAAATTGATCGGCGGCGACTATTTCCAACGAGGCCACAATCTGATTAACATGTGAAGCAAATGGAAATATTCATGCGTGATTAAAATGCAGTTACCTCATCATAGATGCGTGCAAAAAGCAATATTAATATGCTGTGAAGCATTTTCCCCTTCATGATGAATAAAAGTACTTGCTTTCTAAAGTGGAGACTCCAGCACTCTGAAGTCTCGGAGAAACAGAAGGCTTCAGCATTATTTATGTCAGAAGTCTTCGTTTTGCTTGTCATAATCAAATTGCAAATAGAAAAGATAGATTAATTTCAGGTATGATAAAACTGTTGAAAATTATTTCATTACAAAAACAAAGGTTTCATGAAGAGAGCGCAAGTTTTATTCTCAATTTTCCAACAATATATCCATTTCCAAGTTTTTTCCTTTTTCATGTTAACCCTTCACCTCTCCAATCCTCTGAGTAGCGTTATTCATTATTTTCCACCAGACGGGCTTTTCAACTAATTGTTGTCAGTTATTTAACGGCGGTGGATAGATACAAATATGGAAGGAGAAGATAATGGTAATAATGGCAAAGGAAGACTTCGAATGAGATGTAGCTAGAGCTAGATGAAGAATGTGAAAAAGAAGAAGTATGCCGATGTGAAGAGGTGCAAAGGGTTTCCCCCTGCCACACGCCCTCGCGGCTGATGGGTTAGGCAGGGTATCGCATAGATATAGATGAAGAGGTTCTCTAGTATGAGAATCAAATGAGGAGCTGAACTAATATAAGGGTAGATAATTTGTCATGGTTATTATAATCATTTTTACACAAACTTTTTGAACTCTGGCTTTTAATTTCCATCCAAGTAGGTAGTGAATAGTATAAGTTGGCCTTTGACGATGAATCTCCAGCATCTTATTACAACAATCGACTCATATGATATTCTATCTTGAGTTCATCGACCTCTGTACAGCATGTGCAGACATCTCTTCCCAATAGCTGCAGCTGTTCATGCGTGGGCGCATGCATGTACCGATATCCGAGCCGTTCCTCCGGTCCCGCCCCCTCGGCACCCGGGGGCCATTCCACGCACGCCCCTGACCTCCTCCTACCCTCCCCCCCCCAATTGATCTCCCCTCCTTCCTGTTGTTGTCGATACGGCACGAGGTGACGGCCGGCCACGGTCGGGTCCTCCGATTCCATCCTCGCACACGCCACTGACACACTTATCGCGCCTCCAAGACGGACGGTCCCAGTGTGTGGACTTGGGAGTATGAGTGTGCCATATGCGTTCATCCAGGGATATTCATCTACACAATACCCTGAAAGCCTCCATGAAGGTGTGTCGCAGGGGGATATTTGAGAACACGAATGAATATATTTGTACCAGATGAATGCATTAGTTCTTTGGTCACAGCAATTCCTCATCCCTACTCGCGAGATATCTCACTGAATTCTCCCACACCTAGTGTCGTGGGGGCAGGAGTTGTAGCCAGCCAGCGGGAAAGGTCCAAAAGGGCTACATCTACCCTGTTACCCATCACGAGGGTGTATGGCAGGGGGTGTAGATCACCAAACATGCACTATTGACATGCAACTATAGGCTACTATGTGGGAAAATGCTAGATAATAGGGTCATGCAGCTAGATAGTATGTAGTATATAGGTGCATAATAACAAAGGGATTTTTGGTTGCCATTCCTCGCGAGACGGCACGTCCTTCACGCTGCTAAAGGGGGCGTCGTAGGTGAGACACCGCTGGAGATGATCGAGGCCTTCCCGGCCCCACCTTCTCCGGACCCTCATTAATGACGCAATCCTGCGCGCTCCCCTGCTGGGCAGCCGCGAACAAGGAGGCTGACCCCGGTCGTTTCAGCGATGGCATCACATAGAAACGCCACACAGGAATGCAACGGGAAACCACCCGCCTCATCATTATCCCGCAATAATGATGGATTACCGGGGAAATTCTCAGTGTGGGCTTGCGATGAATATTGTGAATGAATACACCGACATCTGACTTTCCATCCATGACTGACATGAATTCAAACTTCACATCTTCCCTAAATTCCAAGACAATATTTTCACTGATGACGTTAAAAGTATTTTGCCAACTCCAAAGTACTGCGGTAGACTGCACCAAAATCATAAAATGGAGAAATTGATAAACATATTCAAAATGTCTTTCTTTCCTCGTGCAATCATGGATATGAATATCTGTAAATATATCCAATTGTATAAATACAAGTGTATCAATGGATATCATAGGTAGTTGTATGTAGCTGTAAGGACCATAAGCTAACGCAACTAACAGCATGTTTTAGCATGCTTGATTTGCCATTTTTTTAAATTGCTAAGTTTAGACCAGAATACTGTAAAACATGGACCAGAATAATTTCACAAGTCCTTTTCATGGATGATATGTAATGCATGTTTGGTGTGAATTCACCCCCCTGCCTTATACTTTTATGGTGGCTTGCAGGGTGTTAATTGAATGCAGATGTGGATCTGTGTAATATCCTTCAAGCACTAACGACCAGCAAATAAGCTCATTGTTGGCAACGGGACTGTAGTTTTCAATGTTAATAGAAGACTTGATTTTTAGGTGCTACAATGACTAAGGTTATACCAAACGATCTAATTTAATAGTTTAAATCTTAGACAAACACTGCATCCATATCCGAGGTGGGATTCGATCCCGTGACCTTTGGGTCACCTAGTGTTAACTAATCTAAATTCACCAAGGGATTTATAGATTTGGGCGTAACTTTGGGGAGTCTATTCGTGTTGGAATTTAAAACAGTGATTCCATCTTGCAACACGACCCCGGTTTCAATAAAGCTACTATTATCTATAGTAAGATACTGTTTTGTCTCTAAGGCGTCATAAAATGAATTTGGGACTTCGCAAGAAACATGACCTCCCTGCTCAGACTAACATTCTTAGGAACACATACAAGTTAACCACTTACTCAACATGGAAGGAGATACATATGTAAAAAAATTCATTCATATGCAAACTCGGAGGCTACATGACGCATTCCTATTATTACCTCTGTAGCTTTGGTTTAATTTATCAGCTATTGTCCATTAAGTTACGAGGGGAGTATACCTTTCAAACCTCATTGTCTTAATGTTCATCTCTCTAAATTTATTTTTATTATTTAACTAACCCTAGTACGCTGGGTAATATCGTTTTCTTCTGCTGATCACTCCTAGTGTCGAGGCAGAAATTAACTGAATCCATTAGTGTATTCTTCAAACTTTACGTCTTCGCAATGGCCATAACTGAGATCTACGCAAGTTGAAGTGAATTCACATGCATGTGGAACTTTACAAGCACGAGAGGAAATCAAATTAACACCGAAAGCAATTTTTTTCTCGCTCTCTGCTAAATTTTCACCTTTTGAGAATTGCTTGTGGATAAAGCTCCACCCATATTTTTTTAAACTAGGATTTCATCATTAAATTCGTGAAAGTCAAGTATTTAATTTCGAAGATCCAGATAAATCAGTCATGCGAGTAGGGATTTAAAATTTAAGGGAAAGATGGAATAAAAAGGTGTTTTTCTGTTTGAATACTACGAGACATTGTTTCCGTAGAGGTTGGAATTGTTTTATTTATATTTTTATCGTCCATTGTTGCTGACCTGTCAGTGCAATAACCATTCCCTTCTACCATAGTATCGATCAAATCCTGTGGTGTTAGCTGGTGGTGAAATTCGAAAATGAAATGAGTGAACGTGGCGTATTCTCAATTTTAGAGCACCAATGCTTGGTTTCGTGTTGTATCTGGATCCTTTTTTATTCCGAGAATGGCAAAAATGTGGAAAAAATTGGCATTCATGAAGAAGGCGAAAGAGCAAAAAAAACACGTGCGTTACTCGGAGGCAATAATGGTTGCCATTAATTTAGGAATTCCTTTTGAAAAATATCTAGCCGAGTGCGTGAGTGGGTTTTACGATCCATCTGAATGGACGTGATTGGCATCTTAAAGCGGTCGTCACTTAGCCGATTTCAAGTTTGCCGTCTCCCAAGGTTTTTGCCCTGCGTACGAACAAAAGAAACGCAGTGGATGTCTGAACGCTTGAATAAGCGAGAATTGCATTTTATCCCGATCCTTCACCGCTCTCAGCATCATTACCTAAATGCCCTCGCGTCTGTTTTATTCATAACGTGTATAGCTCCCGTATTCAAGAATGCGCTTGAAATTTCTAAGCCGCAATCGAATGACTCATAACGTAGAGTGGAATAACCCTAAGATGGAAAAGATAAGATAAATATTTTCGAAAATAATATCCTCAGTTTACGTTATCTTTATGTATATTTTACCTGCATGTAAACTTTAGCCACCGGAGTAAAAGAAACTGTTTTGTGACTTTACTGCGGTGATATATAAAATAGTTTTGAGATTTAAAATTTAAATTTTGGTTTTGATAGTTTATGAAGCAATTGCCTATTTAGTTAGGTTTCCTGCCCAAATAGTTAGAAATTATTTTTTATGGAAACTGTTTATTTCTTCATTTAGTTCTTACTCCGGTGTGAATACTAGCAGTTATGTTTATTAAGATTGATGGCAACCAGTTCGCATTTACATCAGTTTCCCATTAATCGCGTTCTATGTTACCTTTTAGTTTTTATCAAGGCATTTTATGATTCTGATGAAAGAAAAATCTAATTTTCCGCATAATGGGTTCAGTATTTGGGAAAGGACCGGGAAATATTTGCACTTCCGCTCCATGGTTTGAACAGATTTTTTTCACCTGAGGGGACTAGAAAGTTCAAACCAGATTTCGAGCTCTGGATCATCTCTTATTTATTCCCACCCCAGAGAAACTCACCCTTGTAAAGCATTTCATTATTTAATTGGATATTGGATATCGCAAAAACGATTCTCCTAGCCATCCAATTTTTTTCGATTCTCCGTCGCCTTGATTCCGGTCGGTTGAAGGAAAAGCTTTTTTTATTCCTCGAGCTCTTTTGATTTTCCTTCGGCTTACCTTTCGACTCTGGGAAAGTTTTGATTGCCCTAAGAAGTCTCGGATAATCATGGATCGCCATTCAAGTTCATACGTCCGCGTCCTTCCCTCGATGCAGAAATGGAACGGAAGCAGGCATACGTATTTTTTTCTCTCTTTCTCTGACGAAAGCTTTCCCACCGAATTTTAACAGCGGCGGCATTCCCTCGCCGACATCCGACTCGTATTTTTCAAGACTCCCGCCCACGCCTCTCGTCTTCCCCGTGTCGCATCGGCATGTTCCATCCGGGAGATCCACTTCGGGGGCAATGGTCCCCAATGAATCACTCACCCCCTCCGCGGAAAAAAAAGGATGGAATCACCGAGTGAAAGTCGTGGCGGATGTTGTATGGAAGACCCTGTCGCGTGCATTCGCATAAATACGAACATCGCCCGCACCTCCCTCCTCCTCAATGCCGGGAAAAAGGGAGTGTTTTCGTCGGGGAGCTAGGTGGAGGAGAAAAAAAAAACGGCTCGGTTGAAGCTGAATGAAGGACCTGAATTCCTCCTAAGTGTTTCCTCCGTAGTACGACAGTTATGTCATTTTATTTAACACTTTTATTGACTGAAATTTAATTACTTTTGATGTTTTCATCAAGAGAAATTATACTCCGATTTTTTAAAACAAATATACTTTCTAAAAATTTCTAATATCTATAAATATCTAGGGCTTAACGGTAATAATGAGTTTGCATCAAGAAAATGAACCTTTAAAACATGTGAACAAAATGTCAATTTGTCGGAAAGCTGATGGTGAAGTGTTGTCCCAGTAAATGATCCATTGTTAGTGGTAATGAAATGTTTATAAAATGGCCTCAGTCCATGATTTTAAAGTTCATAACTGAGAAAAAAATTCCAATTCTGTTTTGCGTGCAACCGAAGCCTGTTATTTTTCGTGATCGTTTTAAATTTACACCTACGTAATACCATGCGAGCCACCACGAGAGTGTTGGTATGGGGTAAAATCACCATACATGCAATACTGACTTGCAACGAATAGCGAAAATATAACTACTGCATGGAAACAGGTTAGCACGTGCAATTAGATGGCTAGTGTCTACATAGTAAAGAAGTGATTGCTAGTTAGAAATATTTTCACCAAATATTTTATCTGTATCTCCCTAGCATGCATGTACTAGCAATATTAAAACGCCTTAGGAATGAAAAACATTACATTATCATAAACCGACGCGTCAGAAACCTTGTGAATACTTTGACGCAACTCTCCACTGAATTTTTCTATCAGCTACTCTCTTCATATTTACATATTTCTTCTCTTTCACATCCTTCATCACATGTTCTGTGTAACATTTGTGGAAATGAAAAATACTATAGACCATATTCTGACCCCGGTGGCGGCGAGGTTAATACCTTGCCTGCCGATCCCAGGGTTGCGGGTTCGAATCCCGCCCGGGGAGTTCTTTCACTTTCCGGGGCATGGATGTTTGTACCATACAATATGTCAATTGAAAGAGAGGACTCTGAGTCCTGAAATTAATAAATGACTAATAATAACAAATAATAAATCTAATAATAATAATAATAATAATAAATAAATCCTGAATAATAAATGGCTAATAATAAGCCAAATAAATAAATAAAAATATTGCTCATATAGTTGAATCTAGGATGCTACGTTTTCAAATTAAATTCGGATGATGATTGCTTTAGGTAACTCTCTTCTTAAAAAAAAGACGCAGCGTGAAAAATGAATGAAAATATGGACCATATTCCACATATAGTTGAATCTCGGAAGCTACGTTCTCAAATTAAATTCGGGAACGCTCTTCTTAAAAAAAAAAACGCAGCGTGCAACTCCATTCAAGAAAACCGTCTTCGCTCTCGCGGCGCAGCGTTGAGGTCTTCGCCAACGCGCTCCCCCCCTCCTCCCCTTGTCTCTTTTCTTCTTCTCCTCCGTCTCTTCCCCCCCTTGACCTCGAAGCACGGCAGCGAGCCCCTTGTCGTGCAGGGGCGTGTGTGAGCTGTTTGTCTAATTCTCCCACGATTACTCCCCCTCTCCGCATCTGGGAGGGTGCTGCCGAGCGACACACTTCGGGCGAAACAGATTCAGGCGGAAGAAGAATGTGAATGAATCACACCCCCTGCCCATCTCCGGAGATCCCGTACTCCCAGCAGGACGTGCGTCCCGATGTCTCCTAAGCCTATCCCGTCGTCCCTTGGCTCAAATATATGCCTTCCGTCCGGAATGCGTGTGGGCTGTGTCCACAAAATGTTACCTCTGCCACACACCCTTGTGGTGGCTTGCAGGGTATTATGTAGATGTAGATGAATGCTCTCCATCGACAAAAATTCACGCCCTCGTGTAATTCTCGGCCATAATTTTTGCTGGCGTCATCCTTGACCCACCCAGAAGGTACTAGACTTCACAGGTTTGAACTACATTCAAAGTCTTTATCAATGGAATTTCAGTTCAGCGCTGGTGCTGTTTAATCACCCTTAGTTAGCGTGTTCTGGCCAAATCTGATTTATTACCTCGCGGCAATCAAGTGTTTGATGTAGATTTGGATGGAATATGGAAGAGGTGTTGATGAAAAATGAGTTATAACGGCCAGTGTATTATTTTCCGCTCCTTACCATTTACGTTTGACGTACTTCACACCTCCTTTCCTGACTTCCTCGTTTAAAAATGTTCCATCCACATATACCTACTAGTTTGTAATATGCTCCTCCCATTCCCTGAGATTTTCAGCTTCCCTGAGATTCTTGTTTTTACCAAGTTTTCTGTGCCCTTTTGCCTCATTTTCCGTTATTCCATCTTTAATCTTGCCCACAAATTCCCTCAAAGAATCCTTTCTCTGCAGCACAGCGCACCTCATTACATTTCTCTTCATAATAGGAATGGCGTAAATCTTCGTGTTCCTCTATTTGCAGATCATCGACTTGCAAAATCCCTTCATTATGAAGGAATGCATATCTGAATCTTAAACCTTTCTCGCATTTAAATTGATTATAGGTTACGATTATGATAAATCTTTCACCCGAGTCTTTACCTTGTAATTTATGATGTAATAATCGTGTTTAGAGTTTCCAAATGTATCAATTGGGATTCAAATATATAGCTGAAATTGCACCAGTGTACAACAAACAGACGCTAAAAACTTCCGTAGACAGGAATATCAAAATACCAATTAAAACAGGAAAATTGGCATTTTGATATTCCTGCTTTCGGACATTTTCACCTAAGCCAATTAGTAGCTCATCTTAACATCATGAGTAGGATGAATTCATCAGAGAAAAATTTAATTTTCTGTATTTTGGTAAAAACTAATCACCCATTTATGGCATAGATCAGGATTTTTTTCTGGGCACAGTTGAGGTTTTCATAACTGTCGTCTAGTGGATGATAAATGCTAGAATTTTAACTCTCAGTGAAAGCGCGATGACCTTGCTCTCGGCGTTCAAAGCTTAAGGTTGTTTTTATCGGTCAATCATTCTATGTGCACAATTCTTATTCAGCATAATTATCTTGCCAACAGAAGAACTTTGAGGGATCGTGCCAGCAGAGCTCTGACGTGTCATCGCCAGCTTTGTTACAGCCGCGCGAAAACTTAGAGAGGAAGTTGGCAGGCGAGAGGCCGCTCGAATGAGCGCCAGTGGACTCGCAACCTACCCTGCACTTAACGGTAGTGCGAAATCAAAGCGTTAAAGCCCAAAGGCAGAGGCGTATTTTGTGTCGGCCTTTGCTCCCATTGAGACGAGGAAGTTAAAGGAGCCGTTTGAGCAGATGTAGGATATTCGCGTGTAATGTTGGAGATATATGTATGAGATCATTGGAAGGGAGGAGTGGTGGGTTGAGTGCAATAAAACTGTCCGAGTTTTGACGAATGAAGTATAGCAGAAAATGAGTGCAAATTCCCCGCTCTTCTTTGCCGTAATTTGTCTCCTCCATTTTTTAGTACCATGACGTTCATAAATCCTTCTCGGATGATTCGGGGGATATCGTTTGTTAAATAAAGAGCATGAAGAACTACCTACTGAATCAAAAAATCCCAAATTATCGGTTCCATACAGTATAACCCTATTCTTATGGCTTCAAAAGCTGAAATATAAATAATTCAAGTTGCATATAAATAAATATACCTTTAAAGTTTAGTCCTATGTTTAGACTGATTAGAGACTAAAGTACCAGAAACGAAAAAACATTTTTCTCTCATTGCTTCTAAGCGGGCATACAATTCTAAGCGTAGTATGAAGTTCCAATTTAGAGCAAAAATTTGAGGTCTAATTTAAAATAGAATAAAAATTAAGGATATGTAAGTAGTTTTTTGTTGTATGGTATACCTAATTACATTGAAGCTTAATTCTTTTGATGACTGGTAAAATGTTTCCACGCCATGAGAACCGATATGCATGTTTATTCTAAGTTACATTACAAATGTTGCCAACATGAACTGGTACACTTAATAAGATCACAAATGTCTGTCATAATGTCATTAGTATGACATCCACAACTCTACTGGCTGGCGTTAGCAGGCACCATAAAATGTGGTTTAAATAGGTATGCAATTAATGTTTGTTCTTTATCTTTCATATAACCGCAAGTATTTGCAAAATAGTAATGAATTATCTGCCAAAAGTGATGATGATATGATATTAGAAGCTGCATCGCCTGTGAAGCTGCTTTGTTTCCTTGGCAAATTTAGCCGTGACACTTATTAAAGTTGTATTGGCAAAATAGTTACTAACACAGATTTTTTACTCGACGATTGTGTATGATTGATATTGATTTACCCTCTCCCACATTTTCTCCTAGAGGCTCACAGATAGAAATTGATACAGGACCGGATGTTTCCTTCACATTCCTGAATACGCAGTGCGTGAAATCATACCGTATACCTACAATGATAGTCGGACCAATAGTAAGAAAAAGTATCGCGCTCGCCTCTATTAGGAGCATCCATGAATTCACCGTGTGGTTTCAAGGCTCAGATTGTCAAGACTGGTCAGCGAAATCGGGCACTGAATGAAGCCAACGTAGAAGAAAGATGACGTATCTCTTTAATGAATGGTCGTGATATTTAGCCCTGAAAATGACACCAGGGGCCATCAACCTCAGCCTCCTCATTTCCAAAACACACCGATTGAGAAGCAGCTAGTTTCTCCTCCGGTCTTTCGAGAAAAAGATACCGGAAAAACGAGAAGGCAAGCTGAAACGCACGAAACAAGAAAAGGTGGTTGAGCAAGGGCAACAAATGTTTTCTTTTTTTTGTCGTTCCATTCAGGAAAATCGTTAATGGGAAAGGGTTGTGGCGGCCGCTTCCAGGAATCGAATGTGGCTCGCTTGATGACGTCACAGCCGTCTACTTGTAGTAGTTCTCGTTTACCTCCTCTTAAGGATTCCCAGTCTTCACTTCTTCTTTCTGATGAGTCAACTCCTCTTGAGCATTTCTCCTTCCTTCCTTTATTCTCCTTCCTAAGTTTTTCCTACGCTCAATCACTCTGAATACATATCATTTTACGAGGATGACCCACTGATTGATTTTAGAATTTCAGCAACAAAAATGAAGTAGTCAGTTATATGTCAGAGACTTATCGATAATTTATGCCTAGTGTGGAGCAACCCTCTGTCATACATTCTTGTGATAGCATTTTATTGCGGGACAGACTCGAAGCAATACTTGAAACTTATGCATCTCTCCAAGTATATATTTAATTGCCCTGAATTACCCTCCCTTAAAAAGTTATTTCAATAGGTATGAATGTATCCACTACTATCCCTATATCAGGTTATTTATTCCAATGTCATTTAGTAGTCTTTAGTTGATTAACCTTGTTTTACACGCTCCATCTGATGATGAAATTTCCCTTAAGATCACTAGCGCCTTGCTTTGACACCAATCAAGGCAATTGAGCCCAATTTTTCGATGATAGCCGATGTCTTCATCTTATTGACTTCACTCATTGTGAGTTTGGAGCCGCTATAAAATATGGCAGAAATAAATGTAGAATGCTGGTGATAAACTAAACTGTCGGAGAGTTAAGTAAACAATATTCCAGTAAATTCGTCTCTGTAAGATATCGTAATGATTTTTAGTGAGTAAGGAGTCAGGAATCGATCTGGGAATTTGACTCCTAGTAATGCAGACCGTACGACCATACGCCATCTTTTGAAGGCTTTATTGGGAACCCTTGTTGTAGGTAACATTTATTAAGTTGACAGTTTAGTCTCATCTATTTATTTTTAACTTTATGCTCCTTTTCTTTTTTCGCATATGTGTCGGAGATTCCTGGATAGGCTCCCATCCTCTCCCATTGCTTCCTGAAAGTTATTGTTTCCTTGATGCCTACATCCGAGTTGGTTTAAAATTGTATACTTTAAGCATGAAACAATATGTTTAATTATTACTGCTGCCAAATGCAAAATCTTTCTGAGGTTCAGTTTGCTTTGGACTTGAGGAAACATTAACTTCACAACCTCATTTTTTGGTCTGAATAATCCGTGAATCCCTATCATGCTCTAAGTACCGATATCATACCTCTTTTGGAGCTAATACCCAGTGTATACTTTGATCTTTGTTCCAAAGTCGTATATGAAAGATCTTAAAAGAACAGGAAGGGAAGCTTTTTATACCAGAGTATCCCATTGAAGAGATGCCTCCAGGCGTAACTTTGTGGAATTTATTCATGATGAGAATAAAAAGAAATACTTGGTATATTCCACACTATTGTGTGGATATATATATATATATATATACACAAAACACCATTCATACACAACGCCATAGGACCCAGCCAGCCGAAAAGATTATCGCCTGTAGTCATTTGAAATATGCCTTTGCTTATAAAGTTCGACCGGCCGAAACAATTGAGTTCATTAGTTCTAATACGGATTGAGTCATGTTTCATTACAACATATATATAGCCACATTGGGGACAATGGGGGATCACCACTTCTAGCAGTGGAGGTCGAGAATATTACGTGAGAGTTATTCCAGCTAGTGTACTGGTCAGCAGACTAAACGGGTTGACACGATGTTGAATAACGCTCGAGTCGGCACGATAAACGCATTAGTACGAAGATTGCGGGTTCAAATTTGGCTCTAAGAAATTAGTCAGGTATGCTACCCCAGAAAGCAGTCGCCTTTGTTGTAATAGCAGTAGCAGCTCTCCAAGATTATCATTTTGATTGATTTGCCGAATGAAGTAGGATTCAGTTGACATAAGCTAAATCGACAACCTCCGCTAATACCACCTAAAACCTAATTTTTACTTTTATTTCCTCCATTTATTTAATCTCAAAAACATGCTATTTTCCTCTCTCTTCCCTGCTCATAAAACATCACCACTCTATTACACCCTCAAGCATACAAAATATAGCGTTAAAGTAACGATAACATAACGATAAAATTATCTTGATAGCGGAAATTCTTGAATTTTATTCCAACTCCTGAATCCTCAGCATCACATCATCATTGGTTAACTGATCAATCTACTCGCCTGGCTTTCTTTCTTTGGTGAAATAAATTTTAGGGAAGAATAGATTAAGATAAACGTAAAAACCTAATTAATTTTAAGAAAATCTGCACCATCATGATTGCATTTTCGGAGATTGATGAATGAGAAGTCGAGTTTTATCTTTTCGTCATCGTCCCTTGGATTTGCCTGTCAAATGAAGGAATCGCCGCTTGCTAAAAAGTAATCCCTCTAGTAACCCATTGTCCCCAATGTGGCTTTCTATATTTTGTAATGAAGCATGACTCAATCCGTATTAGAACTAATGAGTAGGGATTGGTCGGTTCGGTTCTTCGGTTCTCGGTTCCACCGGTTCTTGAGCTTAGAACCGGAAACGGAACCGAGGCCAAAAATAATTGGTATCGAAATAATTGGCGCGAAAACCAGTTTGAAACCTGCTCACACTCTGAAAGTGGAGGCTTCACATTAAAACCTGGTGAAATAATGTACTTAGACGCTTCAAAGTTGCCACGAATTATTCTAATTCAGTCGTTAAAATGACTATATGATTTATTTTACTACATCCAATTCTAGAAAGTGATGAAATACCGCCGTAATAAGGATATTCTGATTGGTATATGTTACGTCCACCTACTTTGGAGGTGCGAGTCCTCATATCATTTTCGTAAATTAAATCATAATATAGTATATATAACGCAAAAATATAATAAAGTAGGTAAACAAGCAGTATGTCTCTGAAAATGATTATTGATTATCTTATCTTATCACTAAGCAATACAAAGTAAGTGGTAAATTAAGAACCGGAACCGAGAATCGGAACCGAGAACCGAAGTTAAGAACCGAACCGGAACCGAAAAAAAGTGGAACCGACCCATCCCTACTAATGAACTCAATTATTTCGGCCGTTCGAACTTTATTAGCAAAGGCATATTTCAGATGGCTACAAGCGATAATCGTTTCGGCTGGCTGAGTGACTCTGGTATCAAAAGCTTCCCTCCCTGTTCCTTTAAGGTCTTTCATAGACGACTCCGATGCGAAGCTTAATATTAGTCACTTATACAGACACACACTCGCCTGTCCATCAATAATTTTTCCCACCGATTCACTCCTATCCCTCCCCGTGAGAGTCCGTGGAGGATACAACTGTCCGTCTGAAGACGGGGAAACAATGGCGAAGCGGAATCCGCCCACCTTCCCTGATAGCCTCCCAACAATTCCTACTTCATCTTCACCTGTACAAGAAGGACTCTGGGAGGGTCTTCACCTACTCCCCCCTCCACCGGACCCTTAGGCTTGCATTTTTCTCTACATCCTCCTCCTCCACCGTCCTTCATCATCGTCTCCCTCCACCCTCCGCATTCGTTCCTTCCGAGCATGTGTGTGGCCTGGATTCCAGCCGCCGCGGCTGCCTTTACAACCGGCGCGTAAAAAGGCCAGGGTGGGGGAAGGGAAGGGGGTCTTGAGGAGGAGGAAGGGGGGGAAGGAGTGTGTGTTTGCGTGTGTGAGAGAAAGAGGAAGAGATGATGGCTAAGATGTTATGGCCTTTGAGAGAAAAAGAACAAGGATAAGGTATCGCTGAGACGTGCCCAAAATAGCCCATATTTCGCGGAAGGGGCACCTACAGGACCCGTATACTCCCTGAAAGGCTATCTTTTGGCTGTCACAAGTTCCTACGCGGCTGAAGCAGTTTTTCAGCTTCCATTGCTCGTAACTTGGTACCATTAATACGATCATTCTCAAGTTCAAGTGCTCGCGAGCTGCTTGTGAGAAACTTTACCAGAGTTATTAAATCACATTTCACTTTAATCTGCTAGGAACATTATTTCCAACTGTTTTGGTGTGCTCATCAGCCTGTAGATGATATAACGTCGAAGACTAGGGAATATAGCGTTGGAATACTGGCCGAAACTCTCAGGTTCGAATTTGGGAGAGGCCTTGGGACATATCCGGCCAAACTCAAAATATGTTATTTTCTGGGCACCAGGTGTGGAATCACGGATGTATCTTTCGCGTTATCGCAATCTTTATCGTTAACGCTTACCCGTAGAGTAGCGCCGGGTTAACAATAACTGTCTATAAAATTCGCTCCACTGATTGTGATAAGCGATTTGAAGTGCTGTGTGAAAAATGAATAACGGAGATCACAGTTCAAAGTTTGAGGCTTTACTTTGTGGAACCACTTGATTGGAAATGAGAAACCACTTTGTACGTTCCACACGCGTCCCCTTAATATGCAAAAGTAAATATCTTAGTTGTCAGAGTTCAAGCTTAACCTCGCTATCAGCGGCGCTGTATTCACTCTAATAATTTCTTCATTGCATCGTATGCTCTCCAGTTAGCCTAAACATCTTGTTCACGTGTCCATATCCATGATTAATTTATTAAAATTTATCATCAAACTCGTATTAATTATTTTATTTACTTTATTAATAAGTGTCGCTGCATCAACTGAATCATTAAATTATCAAAGGAAATCTGTCTCTCTCATTTCTTCAATCCATTCAGGAACAGTACGCCACTTATAAAACTTCCCTGTAGTTCGAGATCTTGTTCCAAATACTTGGAATGAGCTTCATTTGAGGGGCCGTATTTTTAAAATAACTTATTACATAGAAAATGTTTTTTTTTTCAAAAACTTAAAAACATCAAATTTTTGTCATGTCAACTTGTTAAAAAAATAGGCTACATTTCCTTTCTTTCCTATATTTTTTCGATAATAACACTGCCTCACTTATTTGGTTTTCGAAAGACAGAACAAAAGAAATTTGAGACAGTAACTAGTATGCTTTTGGCACTTCTCAATGCTCTTATACCGGATGGGCGTCATCAGTCTTAACGTCATCTTTGCCTTGATGGCCAGCATATTTTTAGCCGAAGGTTCTTGCGATTCCTACATTTTTACTCCGAAAAATATCACGTTTTCCCCTCCACTGTGAACCCAGAAATTACGTAAGATGGCGAGGGCGTAGGCCGAAAAATTTAATCTGTAGATTTTTTATGGAAATGATCCACCGCGGATGATCGGTTGAGGAATTGCCCACGGACGCCTTCATGCATTTGTGCCAGCCTTACGAAGCGGTACTTTGGAAAACGTGGGGAATTTAAGTATAGGTGCGGAGAAGGTTTTGAGGAAGCAAGCGGAAAAGCATCTTGGCCGGCCGGGAATACGGGATAAACTTGCTAATGAAGGATTTCCTCCCTCGGTTCAATTATCAAATTATGTAGAACAAAGAGTGAGGTGAGGGCGAGGGATTTTCTTCGTTTGGGAACGGCGAGGAGGTTGAGGAGGAAGGGTTGAGGAAGAGTGGTGAATGCAGCGGCGATGCCAGGAAGCGTGAGGCGGAAGATGGTGATGGCGTCCGTGCCAAGCGGAAAAAAAACATCGCCGTGGCCTTCCTCAATTAGAGTGTCATATTAAGGCGGAGATGGCAGGATAGGACACGGGTGAGTGGATTTGAGGGAAGCGGCTCGATCGGGAATTAATTTTTCGAGCTGTTAAGTGATGCTAAGGACCGAAAAAATAATTATCGGTGAACATTTACTTTCCTTTGAGCGAGTTTTCGATTTGGGAGAGAAGGATATGCGGTGTAAATGTTAACTGTAAAAAAAACAGTTTTTAAAAAGCTTATCCTTAAAAATTCAAAATTATAAGTTTAGGTAATACCAAAAAGTTTAGAGCATTATTAGGTTGAATTTCTCCATCATGAATTTTCAGAGGATAAAGATATTTTCCTCTGAAGTTTTGGAGACCATTTTGGGATGCTGCTACTTATAAGTTCAGGCCTTAACACATAAAACATTGTTAAAGTCTATATATAATGATTTGTGTAGGCTATAGATAAACAGAACACATTATTAACATTTCTTAATAAGTTCGAGTACCCTAGTTTTGGAATATTTTATGAATATAGATAGATGCATGGTGAAATTAATTAACCCATTTTTTGGCCAATGCCGGGGTTTTAGCTGTTTTTGTTAGCTGAAGGGAAACCTAACTGTCACTCATATTTGAATGACTTCTCTCAGTGGGCATCCGGGTACCAAATACTTTCGCCTAATAAAAATAACTCTTTCATACTCTATTGCCTATAACGATTTTTGATGTGTTTCCTAGAAAACAATCATTTCGTAAATATTTAAAAGTACTAAAAGATTTTATGGATTTGTTTGCTCAGAAATTCATTCAAAATATTAGACAATTCATTAGAGCTTTGCTTAGAAGAGAGAAGATGTGTTCAAAACTTGAACCATCCCTTGTCCTTTGAATAAACAAAGAGACTTTAAGCAGCTGGGTATTCTCCGTATCTTTTATATTATTCATGGGAACAAGCTGGGAAAACAAGCTTCGGAATGAATCCAACGATCCTACCTGATAAACATAAAACAACTAAAAAAATTGTCTATTGCCAAATGTACATCTACATCTACACGATACCCTGCAAGCCACCGCGAGGGTGTGTGGCAGGGGGTGAAGATCACCAAGCATGCAATACTAACAAGAAAAAAAAGTAACTATAGTGTCTCATGCAACTTGATTGTTAGTATCTATAGTATTTAATGGGTTAATACATGCATCATGCACTACAGACTACTATAAAATATTTCACCTACCTATCCCTTTGCTATGCTGCCTATTCTGTCCTCTTATAGTACGAGGGAAAAATGCCATTTTGAATCTATTGGTACGACAATCTATCTCTCTAATCTTATTTATCTGGTCAAATCTAGCATAATACGCTGGTTTTTTTAATATGTGCCTAACATCTTCAGTAAAACTATCCGATAGAAATCTCTCTAATAGATTTAATCTGTACTTTAACCTACGCTCTGATAATGATTCCCACCCTAATTCTTTTACGAATTCTGAAACGCTACTCAACCTATCGTAACACCTTTTAACGAACCTAGCTGCTCGTCTGCTCACTGTCTAGTTCTCTGATGAAACCTAATTCATTAGGATCCCATACACTGGCTGCATACTCAAGGTGGGGCCTAACTAGTGAAAAGTAGCATCGCTCTTTTGTCTTCTCATCACATTTCCCAAGTACTCTTTTTATAAATCCTAGCTTTCTCTTCGCTCGGCCGCATATTTCCCTTATGTGTCATTCCCACGATAAATATTTAGTGATTGTTACACCTAAATATCTTACGGTTTCAACGTTTTCGATCTTCGTGTTACTAATTCTATAGGATCGCTCTATCGAATTGTTCCTCCTCCAAAAATTGATTGCCTCACACTTTTTAAGGTTAAGTTCTAACTGCCATTTGTCGTACCATCTTGAATTGCATCAAAATGCTTGCTAAGCGATTTCCTGTCCTCTTCTTTTGATGTACCCCTATACACTACCGCATCTTCTGCTAAAAGTCTAAGCTTACTGCTAACTACGGTACCTAAATCGTTTATGTATAAAAGAAATAGAAGCGGACCTACTACGCTACCCTGGGGAACTCCCGTTGTGACTGATTGTGTCCGACATGATACCATCTATGACAACCCTCTGCTCTCGCCCACTTAAGAATTCTTTTGCCCAGCATACAACGTCTTTATTTATACAAAAACTCTCTAACTTCAACATTAATTTATTATGAGGAACTTTATCGAATGCCTTTTTAAAATCCTAAAATCTAAAAATATCGCATCAACATATACTGCTCCTGCAATAAGTAACGAAAAACGGTTGAGTACATTCGCACTTCCATGGTGGTGGCGATAAACTGTAGAGTTCGAGGCGCAGTAGTGAGGATTACGACCGAATAAAATCCTTTGCTCAGCCATTTGGGAATCGTGAGAACATGTGACGGCGACAATTTGTCGGTGGGCGGCGCGTGAAGGCCTGGACGGAAGGGGATTCGGATTCTCTCCTGTCGGCGTCTCGGGAGTTGACGGTCAAGCGATAAAAGCGAGTTTACGCGGTGGTCGGGCTGCGATGCGAGCGACCATCGAAGAAAGGGGTGGGGGATGGCCAGGTCCTTAAGAGGGAGGGAGGAAGAAAAGGTGGAGGCTCCTGAGTCCCATTTAAGGAGAGGAGGGAGGCACTGTAGAGGGGGTGCACCTTAGGGGAGGGGCAGGAAATGCATCAAAGATGGAGTTGCAGCGTTGCCAACCTTAGTTATTAGACTTTATACGCTCTGCAATAAGTTGGCATCATGTCATCGTGGAAACGCTTTTAGTCATTAATGGCGATGCGATGTATGGGGAAAAATTTCACTTCAAGAGCTCTCCAGCTAGTGATGCTATAAAGGACCTCCCACCATATGGATATTTGACTTCCCAGGGCAATATCGACCTGCACAATATGGAGTTCATAGCTTTGATGAGCGCTACTGCTCCCTTGCGGTCAACTTCTAATGTAAAGACATTTTTACAGTCCTGTAAGAATCCCCGATAGCAAAAATGGGTATGCTTAATTACATATAAGGTGGAAGATTAATCAGTAGTGATTTATCGCTTGTATTATTGAATCATTCCCATAAAATTTTATTGCTTTTTAGTTTCTTCGTATTACGTGCTTTCTACCGGAATAACTAACATGTTTTTTTTTTCATAAGATGGTGATGTATATATTAATGCATGCACAAGGTGTAAGATTGTTAGGATTCTTTCCCTTCCACACACACACTCAAGGCAGTATTAATGGTACCTACTCTTTATATGTAGATGAAGTCATAACGGAAACGGCGAGATATTGCCAGAACCTGAGAATATCCAAGGTGGTAAAATCAACTCTTTTTTTCAAATGCATGGATCAAAGGTTAAAATAGGTAACTCAGTATATATTAAAGAACTGTTTACCTCAACTTCACTATCGCGTGAGATTATTTTTATCACCGTATTCCGACGGAGTTGTTATCTACCAAGTCGTATTACTGGCACGCAGAGATGTATCGACAAAAAAGGTGAGGTCGGCTATTTCTCCCTGAAACTCACGTATTGAATTTACAGCTGAAACTTCTTCTGCTCTTCACCATACATTAAAAGTCAATCGGGAAAGAGACTGCCCCAACGTCGTAAAAGTGGTATATTTCGTGTTCATTCCACATTCCTTCGGGGAACGTTTCCGACGGCCCGCGGTAGTTATCGGTTTGAGAACCGCCGGCGTGGAATCTGAGGCGAAGCTATTAAGAGACATCTACATCTACATAATACCCTGCAAGCCACCATAACGTTGTGTGGCAAGGGGTGAATTCTCACATAACATGCACTGCATAGCATGCATAAAAAAGGAATAGTGTTAATATACTAGTCAGAACTTCAATTTTAAAAAAGATAGAAATTGCAAAACAAAAATGCAAAACATTCTGTTAGTAGGGTTAGCTTTTAGTACTCATACCAACATGCAGCTACCAATGCTATCCATTGCTACTCTCCGATTGGACATATTTAAGGTTATTCGTATCTCTAATTGTACGAGGGCAAAAGGACGTTTTGAATCTATCAGTCCAGCAATCAATTTCTCTAACTTTATGATTATGGTCCAGTCTGCCATAGTAAGTTGGGGTTTGCAAAATATTTTTAACGTAATCACTGAAAATATGGTCTTGGAATTTATTTAAGAGATTAAGTCTAAATTTCAACCTGCGACCTGACAATGATTCTCATTTTAATTCATTTAATAGACTGGTTACGCTAATATAATTATCGTATCGTCCCTTTTAAAATCTTGCCGATCTTCGCTGCACACGTTCAAGTTCATTATTTGGACCGATTTCGTAGGAATCCCATACACTTAAGACACGTCGGCCCCACAAGACAAGTCTTAAGAAATGGAAAAGAAAACCTCAATGCTCCGCAGAGTACGGCGGGTCGCGGCGGGAAGCAATAATGGGCTCGCGGCAAAAGCACGTCGCGCTGGCGGTGGGGTAAATCGAGGGAAGATTGAAGACTTTCTAAGGGGGTTGGGGACGCGATGGTTTCGAAGGTGATTGGAGGGATGAGGGAGGGAAACGAAGGGTTGGAATAGAGGAAAAAAAATTACCTCGGAGGCGGCGCATCTCGATCTTGAGTGGTTGTTGCGCATTCCACTTTCGGAATAAGTAGGTTCACGCGGATTGGAAGCGGTTGGCTGTGTGTGGGGGGGGGGGAGTGGGGAGGTGGGGGGTTGATCCTGTTGGGAGACGGATGGCGGGGAATGAGAAGAAGCGAGGGGGTGGGTTGTGGTAGTGTGCGTGGAGGGTGGAGTAGAAATGGAACGACGGCTCTTTTCTCCCCTTCCCACCCCTGGCGATACGAAGAGTGGGCCCTTGGGGAAAGCATAGGGAAGAACCCAACACGGGGCGGGAGTGGTTCGGTGTCTATCCAGGAAGACTAATGTCTAGTTAATGACCTTTCCGCGTACTCGACGCCGAGGGGGTCACGCGAGCCGATGCAGGAGCACCGGTGCATGCACCAGTTTGAGCCTCAACGTAGTGAGCATTCTCTCAGTCGAAGAAATTGCATGAAACAAAACGGGGTTCATCATCTTGGGTCGCCAAAGTCCCGATTCATTCCTGGTTTTGTCTACTCCTCGTGATGAATGAAACAATGCCCTCTGATTCATTGCTTATCCTGCCAAGGTACTACAGAATTCTGAGCCATACACTTGTGGAAAGTGATTTGTTATCTCAAACGGTCTCTTTAAGCGCCTTGTGGAAAACATATTTAAGGCTAATAATGATAAATAGTAGTCAGATTGTAGCTCACAGGTTTATGTAGTATTAGCATAAAATTCATCTCATGTTTTTGTAATATTAGAGATTAATTTATACCATTCTCTCGCCGTTTTATTGATTTGGTAGAAGTCAATCACCCTTCTATCAGCATGTCATTTTTACCCTCAACTGACTTCACTCTCTCGAACAATAAGGACGAGAAAACAATAGTCATTTTCAGATAATTTTTCCATAAAGGTATGCGATGAAATTGAGGGTAACCGTTTTAATGCATCACATTATAGAATAAACATTAATTAAAATTGTTGCTTGAATTTTACCCCCTTGAATATAATTTTTGTTTCAGAGAGGGTTGGTAAATATGTTTTTTGAAATAAGCATTTTTCGAGCTTGATCAGAAAAAATTGAAGATCATATTTCTTCACGGAAATCAGGTCGATTAAGTGACTTTGGGGTTTTTATTTTTATTCTTTTCTTTTGAAAAAACACTATCCTAAAAGTAGATGCGTGATTTTGGATGATTATTTTTGAAAGAGAAACATAGTCTAAATGTCCACTCCTGATTCTCGATCCGGTTTAGTGCAATGATAGATATATAATTAACATTATCGGAACTAAGCAGAAACTACAGATCAAGAAAATAAGTATCCTGAAAACTGCAACCAATTCCACGAGAACATAAATGTTTAAGAGCAAACCATATGGTTAGGTTCTAACCCCCGTACATTTTGAATTTTGAATGATTATCGTTCCTTGTTGCTGTTATAATTATATTAGGATGCTTCTTGTCAGAAAATGATTCAAAAAGACAAAGTGATCATAATCAGGATCCTATCGTGGCATTCAGATTAATTGAGAATCCTACAAAACATCGTGTATCAGGATCTGTGTGTAGTACCTAACGCTCAACTACAATACTTCTGTTCTGAATAATGGCCGTTTTTGTGGATCACATAGTTTTAAGCGTAGCGTGAATTTGCCCTACCTCTTCAGCTCGTATTAAATGGAATATAGTTGAAGCTACACAGCATTACACTTTAGCTTATTCCTTATTCATCCTTCTCAGCCACCCTAAATGACTCGTAATTTCAAGGGTATTAAAACTGCTTTCACGAACAAGTACTCAGTTGAATATGGGATGAGAGTCTACGCATAATGACTACAAGGAGCAAAAGTGAAATTAATTTGGCATCAAGACTCTTGGAGAGGGAAAATGAAGCTCCAGAGACACGAGTTTGAGTTGAGTGTGAGGCCTTCCTCTCCAGCTTGCTTCTTAGATGCTTCTCCGTTCCTTTCCGGAGGAGCTCTCTCTCGTTTCTTCTATTGAGCTTTCCGACCTGGATAGCGGGCGCACGCCGTGTCCTAATTAAGCGTCATTGTTACGTCTCGGGTGGGGAAGAAAACGAAATCCGGTCACACGTCGCGATTCGATGCGTCGCGTACACATATAAGTGATTTTTCGCTCCATTAGTTGGCTTAATTGTCCCCGTCCACGCCCCCCTGCATCGACCCTCTCCGTTCCCTCCCCCTCCCGCCTCTCCCCTTCTTGTCTTCTCCTTATCATCCTTACATCTTCATACGGCGTCTCAAGGCTGGGTCCTGCCTCTCCCTCTCTCCTTCTTGAACATAAGACACCGGCGCAAGAAGTAGAGGATCCCCACGCCTCTGCTGTCTACATATTCCCCTGCCTTCTACATCTGCAGCGAATTCTGCCTGCCACCTGAGGAGCGTATGGTATTTGGCAAAAAATAAACTATTATTAAAAAGTATTTTATCATATAATTTGATGTGATGTGACTAAATGAGTACAAACTACAAAGCATATTAATTTTTAATGGCTGTGTTAAGTATTTGGGTAAAATCATTTCGCTATTTTTCCATTGGGCATTCAGCGGATAAAATAGCATGTGTTAGCAGACTTAAATACGCCTGATTTCCTTCCGCTCAAAAGACAGCCTAACGGAAAAGGGATGGAAGAACGTACAGGGCTGGTTCAAGTCATATGCTTTGACATTGATAGAAGAATGTATTAAAATTGGTGGAATAACGCTTAAAGCCTCCTCACTTATCATGGAAAAAATGTGAATAGATGGTGACAAGCACTTTGAAACATTCGATGATAAACTAGTTGTTTTTCTGAATCCATATTCTTTAATAGTGCCATTAAATTGCTTACCCGAACTCGAAAAACATAAAAATTAATTATCGTATTATAAAGAAATACCTTTCACTTCTTTTGCTGGCCATTTCGTCCAGTAAAATTACGTGTGAGGAGGCATGAAAGAGAATAGCAACTAGGCCATATTTTTCCACCCAGCATCATCTTTCGTGCATGCCTCGGCATTAGCTTACCCCTTGGTACCTTTATCCAGAGCCCTGCGATCATAGTCGACCATGGCAGGACCGGCGACGGGTGCATTGAATCTTCTCCCGGAGCTCATTTTCCTTCCGCCTCGCCAAAAGGCCGTTGAGATAGGAGCGGGTAAACCGACCACCTTTGTGATCACGAAGTCCCAGTTCGATCCCCGTTCGGTCACGGACGCTCGTCCTCCATTGCCGTTCTGGACGCTCGGACAGCGTGTGCCTTTGTTTCCGATCGACGTGTGCAGCGCGTCAGGCTGGTGTTTTATGGGGTGAAGGTGATGTTCCTCCCGCGCGCAGCTTCAAAGGAACCGCGCTATTCCCTCGATCGAACGTGTCTCACACGCCCAGTATCCTCGAAGTAGGGACACGCTAAATTTGAATTTATTTGAATTGAATTTATTTCATTCTCTGGGTTTCCCCATAAGAGCAGCACATAAAGAAAACATTGATAAAGTTTGCAACAAAAACAACACAACAGAAACAGCTAGCAAACAAGTCATCAAATAATAAGTCAAAACTATAAACAATAACAATATTGTCAGAAAAGACTGAGTTACAATAATGTCATAAATTTTATACAAAATAATACAATAGTTAGGTTACATTTAAAGTCCTCATGGAAACAATAATTGTTGACAATTTATGCACTGGTTTAATTACATTTATGATTTATAAATCTTCATTGAAACAATATTTGAAAAGTTTTCCCTTAAAGATTGGTAGAGAGGCAGAGTTTTTTATGGGCAAAGGCAAATGGTAGGGAGCAAAAAATATTCTCAAATCAAAATCAATCTAGTGATTTTCATCACCAATGAGGCTAAGCTCGGCTTGTGAACTAGGTCATGCTTGGATATATATCCTCAGACATTCATTTTCCTCTCATTAAAGCACTGATAATGTCTAAAGCAGTAGTTCCTAAACTTTTTCAGCTACAGAGCCCTTTTTAAAGAAAAATATTAGTCGTAGAGCCCCAAAAAGTGTTAAGTTACTATATACATGTTACATGAGGCATTATACACACGATAGAAATAGAGAGGTAGAAGTACATAAGGTATTTGTATTTATAAATGAAAAATAGTAAAAAAGGAATGGAGATAAAATTACTTAAATCTTCCAAATCATTTGACAGCTGGTTGAACAGTATTTGAAAAATGGTAGTGTATTACCCAAAGTAAACGTACCTGCTTTTTGCGGCAGAGTTTGTCAATATCAGATGTACAGAAGTCATCGCATATCGTCATGAGACTGTTCTTTGAGACGCATATCGTCTTCTGCTTCCCATCGAGCTTGATATTTAGTTTTTCTAACCGCGTCCCTCATAAACACAGTTTCACAGATGTACTATACATTGTACCAAAAGTCTGTGAGAGCAATTTAGCTTTTGAAATCAATATCGAAAATTCTTCTCACATATGAATTCAAAATTCGGGAAGTGGGTTTGCTTTTAAGTGATGCCCGACAGTGGCTATTCGAACCATGTCCATAAGTACCTACTTCATATTGTCGCAGTGAAGGCTGCTGGTTTTCACATCACTAAATGTGGACATAAAATGTTCTTATAATTATTTTCAATTGATTCCTGAATGTCCCTTAGAAAGTATGAATTATCCACTTCCACAAAGTAACCACATTTTTATGCAAGTTGCAAAAGTGTTCTTTTATTATTCCTGGAAATGATTCATTTATCGTTACGTCATTTTCTTCTAAAAACTTTGAAGTTAATGAAAAAACATGTTAGATCTTGATGTTTGATGCTTTACATGTAGGACGCTATCATTTTCTTCTGCTCCGCAATTTCATCATTAGAATCTATTACCTATTGTCTTCACATATATGACCTGCTGAATTCGTTCACATTCTTTGATTCAATGACACAGATGATTCTTTTGAAAGAACAATTGATAAATGCATGTTTTCTTCGTGTCAGACATTTTGTATATGTGTTGGATTAATGTTAATATATTTGTCTTTTCAGGTGAGTTTTGTGTGTGTCCTCTTCACTGTGTTCCGCGTTTGCTGCCCCTGGGAGTAAGTACAAGATCTAATTAGAAGATAGTCAAATTTATTTTTAACAAGAGAATTCAATAGTGGAGATGAATACTGAACTCGAAGTGCTCATCTCAGAACACTCAAAACTAGTGGCTGGTTTACCGATTTAAAAAAAATTCTCCAATGCCGTCACCCAATGCCTGCCACTTATCTGCCGTAGATTTTAGTTTCCACATATTGCGAATGTTGAACTGAAGAAAAAGAATAACAAACGCTGTCTCCCCGGCATATAAAACAAAATAATTACGAGAATCGATTGCGTTGTACTTGGCAAGCAACTTGTGCTTTTTCCCTTGATGGAGTAGTTTTGTTTTTCCCGCTACATGGAAGTTGTAATACACTTTTTGTAATCTTCATAATTGCTGCGGAAGGAGACCCTGTGAATCGCAAGGACTCCGCTGAGCACATTTGGGAAATGCTGGTCTAAAACATTTATTATTGAATAATTTCCTTTACTCAGAAGGATTCAGTGTCCATATGCCTATCCCTAATACAGTCCCTATCCATAGCATCAACACGATACATAATTCAACTGTGGTAGGCCAAACGCCAAATGCCATCTTCATTCCTTCACATGAGAGAAATTAATTTAATTCTAATAAACCAGTTAAATTATAGTATGCAAAATCGGCATCATGAAAGAGAGAACCTATTCTATTTGCTACTGCGTGTTGTCACGTTGTTAGCAGATTGTTCTGCGGGCTTGGGATTCTAAATTATTATCGATATTATCACTTTGCTTTTTGTGGATATTTCTCAAATTGTCAATTTGCTTGAATTCTAGATGATTGATCATGAAAAGGGGTGACTAAATTTTTATATTGATACTTGAGCGAATTCAATGAATGCCAAACAGTCTTAACTGACTGCAGCAGTTCAGGAGTATCCAATATGATCGAGATGCACAGAAATATATTGCAGTGAAAGACGTCTCGTCTTCAATTGAATGATGCGGAAAATGGGCAGTTATTTGCTATCTGCACTCTCTCTCTCTCTCAGGGCATTTATAGCTTTCGTTTTTCGATAATAAGGGAGTGTGAGAGAGAGGGAGAGATAGAGCAAGTGACTGTACTCTCATCTCCACTCAAGAAAAGTGAAAGGCGTTTTTAATGAGTTTTTCCTGGCTGATGGAAGTAACTTGCGTCGCCATGTCTCTCCAACACCTTAAGGGTGCCGTCCTCATTTTTTCGTCAGCAGAGTTTTTTCTCCTTTAAATTTGCAAAAATAGTGTTGAAATCTGTGGGTATCTATACCATTTTAAAGCATTATTCGACAATGTCACATTGACAACGAGTACCTACCCTCGCCCGTTCACATTGTGTTGTACATTAACATGTAATATTTAATGGTAAAATAAAAAATGGATGGGATTTCCCGAAAATTAACTTTATAGTAGGGAGTGATTTCATCGTCAAGGAGGAAATGCATTTCGATTGCCGTTTTTATCCTTCCATTAATTGAATTTGAACATCTTTTTATTCCAAGAGGTCTCTGTGATTATCAAGTTGCAGAAGTTATGCCGAACCAAAGTATTGAGAACTTATATTGGGCAAAGTTGTTGTTCGAAATATTTGAAAGAAAGTCCCACTCAGTCATGAGATTCGTCCACATTATTCACGCGCAAATACGATCCCTATGGAGAAATAAACAAACTCTCATTACCTTCTTTGCTGTGTCACAAGTGCTCAGCGCTCGTCTACCTTATGGTTATGCTTTGGAAGCTTGTGCCGATTCATGCCCCATTGTCGATGGGTGAGACAACGCTCTTCCTAATGCAATCGGTGAAAACCTGAAAGAAATCCGCTTTCCTTGCCATTAAAGGCGTTTCCCATGTCCTCAGAGTACACGGAATACATCCTTTCACTCTTGTGTGATTTGAAGGTGTAAACACTTGAAGATCCTGCTTGAAATCAAGAGTTCCTCTTCGACGAAAGTTTCCCACGGGAGAATCCAGGGATTTGAACAGTGCCCATCGAAGTTATCTCTCTACTTCCGGTTTCCTATGAGGTGTTTCTGTGACATAATTAGGGATGGTAAAATTAATTCTACCGGGAAAATCCTGGGAGAGATGAGCTGAGATCGTCGATTACGAGGAATGCTTCTCGCTTAGCGTTTTCATCTAACGATCTTCGTTTTCATCTAGAAGAGCACATATAGGCACTTTTTGAGTTATTTCTCTATTGCAAGAATGGTATGTTGAGAGCAATATCCTAAAATATTATTGGACAACATCTCCTTTAATCTTGTTATCAATAATTTTGGACCCTTGGAGCATTCAATTATTCTTAAAAAATACCTCTTGTGGAAAATGGTTATGCACTTCATGGAGTGTTAGCAATATTTTTGTGAAATTTAACCCACATTTTTCATCAATAGGTAGTCATAGCTTTTGTTATAACTGTGAATTTTTCTTCATTTCTTTTAAGGCTTAAATGAATTTAACCTATTTAGCCTTAGCCGAAATATTTCTAAATTTAATATTTTTCACTGGTAATTATGCCCTGATTAGTAGGTATTACAAGTTGGTGCAAATCAATAAATATTTCTACATCTACACGATACCCTGCAAGCCACCGTGAGGGTTTGTGGCAGGGGGTGAAGATCACCAAGCATGCACTACTAACATGCAAACTAGCAACTATATTGTCTCATGCAACTTGATTGTTAGTATCTATGTAGTATTTAAGGGGTTAATACATGCATCATGCACTACAGAATACTCTATAATATTTCCCCTACCTTTCCCTTTGCTATGCTGCCTATTCTGTTCTCTTATAGTACGGGGGAAAAATGCCATTTTGAATCTATCGGTACGACAACCTGTCTCTCTAATCTTATTTATCTTGTCGAATCTAGCATAATACGCTGGTTTTGTAATATGTGCCTAACATCTTCAGCAAAGCTATCCGATTGAAATTTCTCTAATAGATTCATTCTGTAGATTCTATCTGTGCATGTGTGCTACCCGAAATTTTGTGCAGGTTGCTGATTTATATTCATCTCAAGGTGCTGAATATTTTTTATCGGCCGTTTGATTGACATTATGCCGGACTGAATTAACAAAAGAAATAGATAGGTGCATCTTTTAAAAAAATATTCTTGCGCTCGACCTAAGGAATGAGTTCGGCAACTAGATACGCACTCATGAGATATATATTAATTGCCTTTCAATTACTTCGAAACACTCTTGTCGAATAAACGCCTAGCTCAAATGGGAAGAGGTCTAGATTAAAAGTAATCACCGTAGGAAGGTGGCCATGTGTCGTGAAAAGATTATTTTGAGTTTCCTGGGTTGTGCTTAACAAGACTCATTACAAAACGCCTTCTATGTGAACCGGGACAGCCCCAAATTCCTCGTCTCGGTAAAAAGGGTTTTAGAGAATGCAACCACAAACAACGGTTTGCCGCGGAGTGGGAAAACAACAAACGAAAGTGCCACTCGTGCCATCTATTTTCCTTCATCTAACTGCACGTGAAAGAAGGTATTCTTCTGTCTTGGCGCCCGAAGAGGGGCAAGGGAGGGACTCTAAATGACATGGGAAGTGGAGCGATGCGGCCAAGTGCCACTCATTCGTTTGAATGGGACGCTCACGTCGACATCGCTGGTCGATTGATCTAAGCAGGACTTTCTCGAAGGCTTATGACTTTTACTAGCGGTTTGACCCTTCCATGGACAAAATGTAGCTTTCTCCCCGAGGCTAGGCACGCTTCTCCGTGCAATTTATAGGTATGTGATTCACTAGTAGAACTAATGACTAAGGGGATAGTCTTCTGCATGTCAAAAAAGGAGTTCACGTATTTAAAAATTAGCAAAAAAAATTATTTTTTGCTAAATTTTTAATACGTGATTAAATTTTTTAGCAAATTATTATTAAAATTAATATAAATTTTTTTAAAAAATTAAATGTTTTAGCAAAAAAATTTAATTTTTTTTGCCAAAATGGCTTGTAGCTAACACTTTAAATATCGTCTTATTTGTGATTCGACGTCTTTTGCGCACTCTCCCAGAAGTGCAGCAGTCAAAGGGACAGCCGTGATTGATGGTTGCACTTCTTTTCTTTTGTGTGCGGTTACACGGCTCTGATTCTGGATCGTTGACAAAGATGTGCCACTTGTTTCATTGCGTTCAACCGATCTCCGGAAGGGAATGGAGGATATTCTTAATTTTCGGTACGCTACCTACTGTTTCGGTCGGTTGGATCCCGAAAAAAAGAGCCACATATCGTCGGCGGGCATAAACGAGGCTTCGGACTCAAAATCACTGACCCACTTTGAAACTCAACTCAAGACATGTGCGTCACGAGGAAAAAAATAAATAAATTCAGCGTCCCACTTCCGTCCTTGGTTTCCTCCACCTTTTTTTTCCCTCTCCTTACCCTTTAACTTATTCCCGGGAAGAGGCCCCTTTGTTCCGTCCACCTCCCACACCCTACCTTTCTTCCTCTCCTCCAGTGAGGGGGACTCACCGCGAGCCAGTTGTCATTATCGCGAGTTTTCTCTCCCCTGACGCACGGGATTCAATGGGAACCAAACAATGACCCATCCCGCCTCGTTTTTTCAGAAGACAAAAGAGAGGAAATATATCGCCGCGTCCGTATCACTCAACTCGAGCGAAGAGTCGCTGCTTGGGGAGGAAACCAGGTGAGCGGAAAAGTACCCATCGAACGAATAATTTTTCAGGTGTAATTCCTTTGGGGCGGGTTGTGAAAAAAAAATCTACGAGGAAAAGAGGGGGATGGAGTTGATCCCACGGTTGCCATCGAATGAAAGGGAGGGGGGGAGAGAGGATCGAGTCCATCGGACAAGGGGATAAATCGGTCATTGTTTTCCACACTTGTGTCCCCCTCCCCCCACTCACAACTCACCCCCTCAACCCTTTTAAGCTCCGTCCGAGGATAAGAAGAGTTCCGCCGCTTTCCCTGGCATTCCCTCGATGCTAATGCAAGTTCCGTGCGTTTAGATAAAAGCACCCCTCTCCCACTCCGGACTGCACTGGTCACGGTGGGGAGGGGTAGACGGGCAGTAGAAGGGGAACAGCTCGAGAAAGGGTTGGAGCGGTCGCCCACTCCTCCACCCCTTCAAAAATCCCCGTCGGAAATGTCCGAGCGTGCCGATTCCCTTCCTACAAGTCCCTTCCGTCCTTCCAACCAATTTTTAAGTCTCGTACGCTGGGAAGGTTGTACTTCTCAGGCGCCTACTCTGGTCTGTCTTTCCCTGTCTCCCTTCTCGCCTTACGTTTCTCACTCCCTGAAGATTTCCAAAAGACGTTTCCAAAGGAATCTAACCTACCTTAAATCTCGTGAAACTAAGTTTTTTACATTTTGACTTCTGGATGAAGCACTTCACACGAGTGTAACAGTGAGTGCTCCAATCAAACAGTTTATTTGATTCATCTTGAATTCCTTAGACAGGTAGAATTCCAGTAATAGCTGTAACGCTGAGTGTAGAATATTTCCCTATGATTCCATTTGTAACTCTTCCCTTTTAAATAGGTGACCGACGAGTAATGTCCTTGGGATGAACGTCTATGATGATGAAGCACTAGTTTCCAACAATTTTTTCCAAATTTTGTTATACGATAACAAATCTTTAACGTTTACGATTTCTAACACGCGTGGGCTCATTTCAATCAACTTTGAAATTACGATAACTTATTTTATTAACCCTTAAATTTTTGGCTCTTTAGGCTGCTTTTGAAACCATGTCTGTGAATTCCATCCAATCATAAACTTTAGGGCTTCAAATAATAGATTTCGGCTCTCTCCTCTCATGTCCCTGATTTTCTAGCATTCCGAAAGTGGGACCGCGAGTTTTCAAGGTAGTAGGTCTCCCCTACTGTCAGGCGCGCAGCTTTCGTGGATTCTTCGCCTGCGGACTCTTAAGGTGCGCGTGCTAAAACGCCCCGTCGCTTGACTCTATTGTCTATCCAGAAAATTGTCTTCCGATTTAGCACTGCTTGCCCCTAACCTCCAAACCTGCTTTCTTCTTAATTCCTGTGACCTTTATTTGTGAATATGCGACACCTCCCCTGGGACTTTTTTAAAGAAAGTATTTATGAGTAGGTAATCTGGCTTTAGTGCACAATTGTCATACTAGTTCATATTAGTTTTTATGCAGAATCGCACTGACTTTGGGTTTTTTGTGCGGCTTTTCATGGTTTTTATTTGTGGTATTACATTTATGTCTGACATGTACGAGTATCATCATCGTCGGACAACAATTCTAAGGACAGAGAAAATGACAACGTATATTCCACTAGTAGATTTATTTGTGGAGTATACGTTGTCATTTTCTCTGTCATTATGGATTTCCACATTGTTAAGCCTGAATCCTTCGAACAATTCTAAGGTTGGTTTGACGAAGCTCTCCGCTCGATTCTCGTTTAAGACAGCCAAATATTGGCAACTACAGCTGATAGCTTTTCATAATGTTGTGAATAGGCTGGTTTTAGGTGACTGAATCCAAGAAAGAGTAGGAAAATGAGCAGTGCCCGGAAAATAAACGTGAAGGAAATAGAGAACTTTGAAAGCAGTCGATTCAGGAGGCTGTCAGAATATGTTCATATTCCAACAGTACTGTTTTTGCTACATCTTGCTGCCGGTGATCTACTTGTTAAGATAATGAGACGTATTCGAGGAATTCTAGCGAAAAAATGTAATGTGTATTTTTCCGAAATTAAGTTTGTGCTCAGCTTTCAGACGTACTCCTTTTCCATTGAATCATTTCCAGCCACAACAAAGAGAAGTATTGGTATAAAATTTCTTGGAACGCCTATTCTGGTGCTGGGCCAGAGGGCCAGAGGTTCTAGTGTAGCTGCTTATTAAATGCCACATTGGTTGTAAAGTATTGACAACAGATTCCTTATTACCTTTAAAAAAAAGAATTCAGCGTAATACCTATTCATGCCGAATAATTTTAGCTTGACATTATTGGTCATGACCGTCATGCCTATGCGGGATGATGCTTGAAGACATGCGTGTTGTTATAATAACGGTTAATGAACATGTTGATGAAATATGTAAATATGAAGAGATACCTGAAAGGAGAATTGTGTGGAGAGCTGCGTAAAACCAATATCAGGATTGTTGATTGATGATGATGATGATCAAGTTCATCTTTTAAGTTATGTTGTCCTGTTATTGCTAACAGCTTGAACTAAAATTTAAATTGATATTAACACACTAGAATCCTCACCATTTGCTGTATTAGCGAAACTAACGTCACGCCTCATTTTATTATTCGTATCGGAGAGAGAGATTTTTCATTCCTATTGGAATAGAGAACTCCATCTTCTCCTTTAGAAAGTACTCGCGTGCACTTTCCTACCTGTTTACTTCATGCCTCGTCCTTTCGCTGCCTTGGTGGCAAGAAAGTGTTCTCCTCCAAAGCGCCCAACGAGTGGCCACGATGATCGTTTAGAAACGACGGTGGCCGGCTTCCTTAGGAAGGCGTTTTCTCCGTCGAAAATAGGGCTGCGAGCTATCACTAAGCTATCGATCATCTCAAATTACGCATCGTTGTGTCATAATTTTTTAAGGAGTTTGATTTGATGCATTCATATTCGATGTAAATGCAATGATTTGGCGGAGATAGGGTTATTCATGAATTCATTTGCTATCCGAGCACCTGATAACCAAGTGTGACAAGGCAATCAATAGTTTTATCTCAGAGAGGGGTACATGTGATGTGTCAATATAATGCTATGTTTATTTAAGATGGTAGCCGATGCGGTATCAAGCTGCATTTCCTCATTTACACTGTAAAGTTTGTGTATGGCGCTTATAGATTGAAAAGCATATTGTGTTAAAATCAACATGTCCTCATCCGAAGTTATCAATGTATATAGTTTGTAAAAAAGAAACACGCGCATATTGCATGTGAGCATTGCATGCGTCCAATAAAGAGTATATTAGCTGATTGCCATCGTAAAAAAAGTATACGTTGATAACGCGAATAAAACGTATATCTGTGCCTATCGCAAGCAGTCAAAGTCCGCAATCGTAGCGTTGGCATGATGAGTGTCGTTGAAAATTGAGAAATATTGAGAAATTGGAAGGATTGAGGTTAGCTGACGTTCATACTCCGAGGGGGAAGTGGGCATCGATGAATTAGCGGAGGGGGATTCATCGAGGATTCAGGCTGGGACTCATGTTGCACCCTTGGATCTGATGTAGATTCAATTTTAAGGGTGATTTCTTCTGTATTTTTAAATTTCCTTGCAAGCCAGCTCTAAAGTGTGTGTCTGGGGATTAATCATCACCAATCATGAGCTACATCAACATCAACTACCAACATGCGCCGAGGAACATAATTAGGAAGGAACAATAAAAGGAACATGTTATAGCACGGTTGGGCTCTTTCTGTCAAGCAATAATTCCCATTCCATTTACATTTTGAGTGGGTATCGGGAGAATGCATTTAGAAGAGGGAGCATTGAGTGTCTGAAAGTACGTATGTCTACAGAATTTTAATACATTCTAACTGCATCCACAGACGACCTCATGGCTGGATCTTTGTTTATGTTAGATTATGGGTCCGAAGTATTTACACCCGGCCGAGTTTTGTCAAGTCGGTGAATAACACTCCGAAGAACTTAAAAAGTCGTGGGCTCAAATTACACTTCGGGTATGGATACCATAGTTGCATTAGCTGTAAGTATATGTTAGATAGTAAGGTAGAATCTCAACAACTGGAGCTACTTAAATATCTTAAATTTGCTTCTATTCTACTACTGGAAGTAACAGAAAATTTTCCTGTGAAGAAAATGTGTGGCATAATGGCATATTGGTATTTTCTTTATAATGGGCAAGAGTTGTTTTTCAATTCCTATTTCGGAGTTTTATTCTCTTTTGCCAACGTGATTGGAACTGCAATTCCTGCAGTTCATTCAGTAGATGAACATTATTTAGTCTATCCCGCGCATCTATCCCTAACTCTAGAGGCTCTCGTAATCACTACTCTCGCAATTATCAACCAGCTAATGGATTTAATTTCATATCTCCGTTTTTTTACTGCCATATATTCTGCTTAAAACTTCAAAGTAGGGACTGCTGATTGTAAAAAAAGAGTCCATCCCCCACGAACTACGCGGAGTAATACATACGAGATGGAAAAAGATTGCCCCCCTCTCCACGGCCACCGATGAAGGCAGCTCCTCTCGTCTGTTTTGCCATTCGGTTCCGGTATCCCCTGCACTAAATATATGAAATTGAGAGAGCAGGATGTTATCTACAGAAAGGAGCAAATTTCTCTTTGTTGGTCTCGCAATGATGGGGAAAGATGAAAGAAAATCTGAAAGTATAAGGACGTGAGTGCTGAGCCTTGGCGCGCCAGTTAAAGTCTTACTTTTCTTTGACGAGTGTCAATAGCACGCATGAGGAAAGATGAGCGTGGGAACTAATCTGGCATCACAAAATTTCACCAGATTGACGGGATACATTTTGTTCATCCATATTTAAATTGTCACTGTTTAAGCTTAAAAAGTCAAGGTGATTTTCAGGATACAAAAAATCGTTACAGTGCTTGTTAAAACTATGTTGCTGTTGCCTTTCTCAATCTTTTGAAATTTGCTGGTTCCTTTTCCTCTCGTCTTCCCTCAGTTATGTGCAATACTACATTCGGATGTAAGGAAATCAATTTCTAAACGCCACTATCACGGCTGGTAAAATATCAAAATCAATTTGGTGCTCACGAAGGTGTAGTATTCTCTATTTTTGTAGAGAATAGGTATGTACAACAATAGGTATGTATATATTTGGAACACGAGGGGATGGATAATTGAAGCAAGCAATGGAGAGGAGAATTTAATGTGAAAAGGGAGCAGAGAAGAGGAAAAATATGGATGAACACCGAAATACGGAAGGAACCGTGCCATTATAAAGAGCGAATTGTCAGAAGGTTTGAGCGGTATGTAGTGGAATGAACAAGATGGTTTTGGACGAGATGTGGTGGAATTGGTGCATCGCGACGGACCAAATGAGAAGGCGCTAAAAAGGCCTATAGGATAAAACATTTTTACCACCTGGATTTCAATGCACTACATTACCCTATGATGTGGTGCATTGAAGGAATGAATGCATTACATTTAAATAGTGAAGTTTAGACTAGTATATTGATACTAATCCCTTTTTATGCATGATATGTAGTGCCTGTTTGGTGAGAATTCACCCCCTGCCACACACTTTTATGGTGGCTTGTAGGGTATTATCTAGATGTAGATCCTCACGTTAGACTGATTTAGGATATTGCAATTAGAATTGTAATAACGTTTTTATGCTTATGAAAAAATTACTTTAATAACTCTGTAAAACAACTAAATAATAAATCCAGATTACTGTTCTGGTCTCTATTATTTAGCCCGTTAAGAGGTTGAAAAAATATGTAGGTTATTAGCACAATTATTCGTTGTAGAGGTGATAATAGAAGCGATATAGAAGCTAGGGAAGAAGATAGGCACAAAAGCGGTAGGTCAGTGTTAGTCATTTTCTTTCTATCGTACAGTGCATTCAAATTATATAAATTATGTATATCTATATAAATATCATAATAATAAATCACAATACCTTCAAAATTAAAATAATGTAATCTTATGAAGGATGTGCGAACGCAGTCACACGCTCTAAATATTCCACGCTTTCTTTTCACGTTGTTCTTTGGTCCTCCTTTTTTCCCTACTCACTCATTATAACACAGGGATTCAAGATTCAGGGATTTTTCCCACCAATGCTACTTTCCATCACCACTGCACCCGTTTCAGAAATAATGTTCACTCCAACCAGTACTCCAGTTCTCTTTGCTTAAATGGCCCTTACCACTCAGCCTCCAAACTTTTTAATAAATTACCAAATGATATCAAAGTTATAGCCTCACCTGATCTATTCAGAAGGAAGGTTAATAAATTACTCCTTGAGAAATGTTATTATGATGTCACAGAATATTTGAATGATTCACTAGCTCATACTTTTTGTATAGAATTACTCCTTGTTGCATATAAAATTTGCAAATCATTGTCTTGTTCTTTAGTTTGCTCCGTTTCTTTCGGTATTTTCTGAGACAAAACATGATGTATGATGCTTTATGAGTCTTTTGAAATTTTTGATGACGTAGCCATGCATGTATTTGCCAACGGTGAAAATAAAATATTAATATTATTATTATTATCTATTAGAGAAATTTCAACCGGATAGCTTTACTGAAGATGTTAGGCACATATTAAAAAAAACCAGCATATTATGCTAGATTCGACCAGATAAATAAGATTAGAGAGCTAGATTGTCGTACCGATAGATTCAAAATGGGATTTTTCCCCCGTAAGAGAACAGAATAGGCAGCACAGCAAAGGGATAGGTAGGTGAAATATTTTTGAGTAGCCTGTAGTGCATGATGTATGTATTAACCCCTTAAACACTATAGATACTAACAATCTAGTTGCATGAGACCCTATAGTTGCTTGTTTGCATGTTAGTAGTGTATGCTTGGTGATCTTCACCCCCTGCCACACACCCTCACGGTGGCTTGCAGGGTATCGTGTAGATGTAGATGTATTATTAAGTCTTTATGACGTGCGCCCTCGTCAACCGCACGTATTTGAAATATTTCCAATGCAATTGCCAGCTCTTCGCGAGTACAGCCTAAAACTCACCGGCCGAGGGCCGCAACAGCCTCCAAAGCTCGTCGCGCACCCACGGGCTAATTAGGGAGAGACGGTAGCGGGGGGGGGGGTGGGGGGGGGGGGGGGGGGAGCGATTTATCGCATATCAGCCGCTCATTACAGAAGTCTCTAAGGTGGTCTTGGGAGTGCACCGCCTTCGCTTTGGGAACAGTCGTCGCCCGTGGGAATAGGGTCGCGATAAGGGGGATTCAAACGATTCCTTCCACGTTCCCGTCCCCCCCTCCCCCCCCCCCCCCCGCCTGAGCTGTTGAGTTATATGCATGTCAAGGACCCGAAGGGGAAGGGAGGGATCCGCGAGGGCCACAAAGGATGCGGTGTTTCAGTGGCACCCTTATTTCTGCCGCCGAGATCCGCTGCGGAGATCACCACTTCCTGAAAAGAAAGTTACACAAGAGGGAGGAGATCGGCGTGGGAGAATGTAGCACGTAAGACAAGACGCGCCGAGAACTTGTGGTAGATGGTCTCGCGGAGGCTCGCGATTCCTTGTGTTGTTTCAACCTCGTGTGGATCAAGGATGAAGAGGGATTAGCTGGAGTTAAGATGGATAAGAATCTGGGCGAGAAATCCGGTATCTCTCTATGTTAAATCGTGGCGAAAGGTTCGAGTCAGTGCAAAGATTTACGTACTGTGACTGGTCATATGTGGCACACTAGATTTCCACTATATGTATATTTCATTACGTTTTATTACGAGTTTCCGTTGAGGCATTTTTCTTACGTCGGGAATGGAACTTATTTTTTTGACGAGCAATGCCTTCTCATGGGAAACTCACCAATACTTTCAGGGGTCGAGTTAGTGCGCCACTAGAATTTTGGTCTCTTTTCTCGAGGAATCCTATTGCATCCTAATTATACCCAAATACTCACACGTTCTCAGTGGTTCAAATGACTTCGACTGTTAGACGCCCGACTTATTAAACACAACAATTGATCGTGGCTTGAAAATGAAGCATGTTTATGGTATCGTGCTTCCAATTTTTTTATAACGTTGTCCGATCATGGTTGTCAGTTCTGATACGCTCTATTCCTACAGTCCAACGTTCGCTGGTTCGACTCCCAATCGGGTATGATTTTTGTGTTTGCCATAAGATTAGTCTAAAGATTAAGACATTGTGCGATATTATGAGTAAATGGAGCACCTTTATGCCCAATTCTACTCTTACTTGAAATGTTCTGAGAGAAAGAAATGACATGCACACCAACGCTTGCCGCGAGTCGAATTTAGCATCATCATTTGAAGAAATGTAACCGTTTCCGACGAAACATGGTGGAAAAGCATTTCAAGGAATAAAATAAAACCACAAAAGTTGCACTGTGCGTTTATTTTAATTATCCCACTAATTCATGTAAGTATTAGTTATTGTTGGAATAATATTTGTGGCTGCATTAAAATAAGTGTTCAGTTTAATTTTATTCCATCCAGGTTGAAGAGATGGCATACGGACGGGGTATTTAAAGCATCTTCTCAGACTGATTTGTTGCTTTTCACTTTCATTCAAAGGCATGAAAAAATATTGTATTTCTCAAAAACGTATCCGAAAAAATAATTTCCCATATCGTTCATTTTCTGCGGGTAGGGCGATGCTATACAGATTTTAATTGGCTGTGGGTGCCGTATCAGTGGATCTGATGTTGAATTTGGCACGTTGAGTTACGCACGCAAAAGAATGGGGAAACTGTTGAGTAGAATTCAAAGACTATTTCACTCATTGAGTGAGAACTTCTTTTGTGGGAGGAAGAAACTGCGTTTGAATGCAGTTTCCGTTAAACGGCTGGAATGAATCTGGGTGGGGACATCGGGCTTTCTGATTGAAGTGGTGACCGTTATAAGTGCCCGGGAGGAGGTGGGAGATAAAAAAAAATATGACTCACGTGCTGCGGCGAAGCAGCCACCTATCGCCCCCGACCTGCTGGAAGTAAACAAATGAATGCCCGAGAGAATATTTCAGAGGGTTAAAGATCGCGCCCGCACTGCCTCTCTGACGTAATAGGCGTATTCGCCCACAGATTGGACCAATCTTAATTAAAGCCTATGCTGCGCGCGATTGATGCTCTTGGAATTTTGATTGTGGCTAACGGCAACATCTTTGTGATGGATTGGCCAGGAAGAACTTATTATCGGTTTTGATACCGAAAGCTGCGAACGTCCATCATTTTCAATCTTATGCGATTGAGGAATGCGTGAATCAAGTGGGGAATCATTTGCCCGCTTCTGTAGTCATATTTCATTTACCAAGGGTCAAGACCTGTAACAGAATTTTTAAAGGGATAGATATTTTTTTTCTCGCTCATTTACATCGCTACGTTCTCTAATTTATCAATGCCAATACGGCACAAATACAGATATTGATCAATGCACCGGAAAAAAGGCTAGACATGTCTATTTAGTGTTGACTTTAAGTGAGTCACAATTGGTAAATGTTTAAAGATGATTCCTCGAAGCCAAAATAATCTTTTGCTCTCAGAAATTGCTTAATGTTTTGTAGTGACCATATAGGTATTGCGCGTTAATGTTACTGTTTTTATACTTTCCCCAAAATAATTTTCGAAAGCAAATCATTTAATATGTCTTAATGATATAATTGTATTTTTATTTTCCAGAAAATTTATGAAAATAATCTTTTATTTAAGAATGGCGTTGCGAATTTATGATTATTCGTAGAACTCTTGCATAGTAGGCTCATGTTGATCGTGATGAATAATGATTGAAAACAGATTCTGAAGTGAGTCAATATGGGAATCTAGTTGAATGTGGAGAAAATATTCCTAGCTTCTCATCTCGTGTGGCTGAGATCGAATCCCGTTATTTGGCGGAGGTGGACCTATAACTCTTTGCCAATTGCCAATTGCGAAGTTGTGAGCGAAGAAGAATCGGAAGAAAACAGTTCTCCTCCATCTCGAAGTGCCAGTGAATCATATGAACCGTGCCAAAATCACCAAATGCGCAAGAGCCGTTGGAAACCAAAATAAAGTTGGTTAATATGACAAAAGAACACCCTAATTGGTCACTATCTACCCTACAGAAACGAGGATCGCAGTCATTGAGACGCAAATCTCAAATCAAAATATGATGCAAAGATATTGAAAAAGGAGGAACGCGTTTGGACAAATTGCTTATGATTAAAAAGTGTACGTATGACAGATTTTGTGAAGCGAGGGAAAGGAAGGAACATGTCACATCGAGATCTCTTCAACAGTGGGCCATAACCGTTGCATATCAGCATATGTCACCGGAATTCACGTTCGCCGCCACGAGATCATGGCTGATTAACTCCAAAAAAGATTTTCGAATCAGGCAACGAAAAGTGACAAACTTTGTCTCCAATAGAGATGTCACGTCTTTGGAGGAAATTCTAAAAAGTGCCGAAACGTTTCAAAGACAGGTGAGTGAAGTGATTTTCGACTATGATCCTGATTATGTTATAAACACAGATCAAACTGGTTGTGAACACAGAGTGGACATCAAAAGAACACTATCCCATCAAGGAGAAAAAGCGGTCGTCTTGTGCGCTGGAGATAGAAACAAAATGACTCATTCCTACACAGCCCAATATGCCATCACATCCTCTGGAAAACTACTGCCAAAGGTTTTTCTCTGTATGCAGGAATCTAGAGGCATTTTTGGGCCAAGAGTGTGCAGAAACGTGCAAGAATTAGAGGAAAAATGGAACAACGTTGTTGTGACATCTTCAAAATCAGGGAAGTTGACAACAGAGTTATTTAAACACTTTTAAAAAAATGCTTTGAAACCCTATGTCTCCACAAATCGTTTTCTGCTCCTACTTGACTCATGTGGTGGTCAAACGAATGCTGCAATGTACGAAGAAATTTTTACTGACGACAATGATCTCCCCACATGTCAGTTGAAAGTGATACCCCCAAAGTGCACCCCCATTTGCCAGCCCTGCGATGTATATTTTTATCGTCAAATTAAGCTCTTCATCAGCAGGTTGCAAAACTGCACATATCTCCTTCAAGATAATCGTGAAATCAGCTCCAGAGAAGATGAAATCCGTATACATTCTCTTGTGCATAATCAGCTATCCTCACCTAAATTTACGAGCATGCTACAATATGCATGGTATGCTTCAAAATTGGCTGAAAATAGAAATTTCTTTCAAAATGTTCGTCAGGTCAGTTTTCCCGAGGAAGTGCAGAAGTCTATTTGTGCTTGTGGCAAGCAGTGTTTTATTAGATGCTCTTGGTGCGCCATTCTTATGTGCTTTTGTTGTTTTTATGACGATTACCACCCTATCAGCTGTACCCTCAGACTAAATGGGAGTGAGGAAATTCAGTGAATGAATATTATAATGTCAGTTGTTACTCATCGTCCGTGAATTGGTCATCTGAAAATTGGTCGCTTTTGAGTTTTGTGCATGAGCCTCATGGGCAGGGAATTAGTGACATATACTCGGCGCCGGGAGGGCTCGACGTTTTCGGATTTATTTGGTTTGCTGTCTGACTTGCTTTCTACGAATTTATTATCCTTTATTCAGTTCCTTCACTATCCTTCAGTTCCTTTGCTATCTTTACCTTCTTCTTTTCCTTACGCTTCAAACCCTTCCCCTAACCCTACCCTCGTAATTTTCTGTGATGAACTTTGCTTGGTTTATGGTGCTTGAGGCACAAGCAATTACTGGAGAAATTACAGGGAATATCCCATCAATCCTTATACCTCCCATTCTGGAATAGGCAGATTATTCCTTTTCCACCATTTGCCTCTTCTTAACATCACCATATCAAGCCTGAGCTCTCCGAGGGAAACAAACGTCATAATGCCCAATTTCGATCCTTTAATAGCTCGGTTTATAATTATTTACATTACGTTATAATATTTTACCACAAATTTTACTCACATTTTTCATTTTCCGACTTTCGACCTTTTTTACCCTGCATTTGCTCGTTTTCAAGGTAAGTTAAAAAGATAGCCCTGCACTTTTATTCGTAATTACGCAGGACGACGTAGAATTTTTCCGACCAAGTCTGACAAGATCCGATGTCGGCTTTTGCCTCCACATCTCGAGGCAAGCGTTCCCATGAGATGTTCAATGAATGCAAGACTTACGTTGACCAGAACACGCATTTAAACGTAGGTGCATCATTGTGATGCTTTTAAGTCTCTCCATCGCCCAGGGTTCCGGTACCCGAGAGCTGATCAAGGTCGAAAATCACGAATGTGATGCGAAAAAATAAACCATTGACCGGCAATGAAGAACTGCAATCGAAATACACTAGGAAAAGCAATGATAACGCTTGGAAAAGAGAGAAAAAAATATTCTGCTGAGGAGCCTAGATCGCCTGACCGGTTCAGTGTCAATACGCTAACCACTACACCACGCTGACCTCATTAAGGGGGAGTTATATTTTACGTATACAAATAAACGGCTAAAAATATTGAATAAATTATTAATTATTATAGGAAAACTATAGCTTATTCAACCAAACCACTCCGGATTAACGGAGCAATAGTCGTTCCGTACATGATAAAAAATAGACATCCAAAACGGTCGACATTTCTCGTGGTCTCCCCTTGTAAGTAAAACATTATTATTATATTGCATAATGTTATGTTTAAAGCATTTATAATAATGTATTTATTCATATAAAAGAAAAAAAATATAGCGCGGAAAAAGTGGCAAAAGGTACAGGTCTGGTTGTGATCGCACGCCCGAAGAGTCGCATGTCTCAGTGCGGACGTCCAGCCGACGTGTGCCACCATGCACCAGTGCCACCAGTCCACAAACCATCCCCGAACCATGCCTCCGAGTAGCTGGATTACAGGAGCCCGCCACGACTCCCAGCTAATGACGACATATTTCATTCACGATAAAACTGGTACTCTTTATCTTTTCTAGAAAGCTCCGCACATTCTGATACTGATATTTATCAAGGAACTTTTTTACGCCATTTTTAAACTTTTAAAACAGTGGGAACCTTTTAAATTTCCTGTTTGATATGCCTATGAAGTTTGCATAAATGTATATTCTTAGCTCGTTTATGCCTTAGGTCGATCTCTTCCGTATATCCTTCCTCGTGTCTTTATTTGCCATTCTTTCTTAAATTGCGATGGAAGTCAGTTTTAATCCTCAGTTTAATTTTTTTCAAGTGAGGTTTTAGACTACAGACGAAAACCTTAAGCCAGGGTTTATTTCATCTTTTACTTCAAACACTGGGCATTATTCAACATTTTCAATTGTAAAGAAACTGATCAAGTGCAAGCATAAGGTTTTTGAGGCGCAAGGAGCAGCCTGTAAAATGTCTCTACCGTTATATAAATTGCCATAAGAATTTCACTGATATTAGAAAGCGAACGTATTAAAATTTTGGCTTTGAGTCAAATGTATTCATCGTAGGAAAGAAAATAGAAAAGGCAGTCCTCGGAATCACAACCACGACTAATGGCGGGGTCTATGCAGTACACAGAATCTCTTCAAAACTCCACCAAAATGTGCGCGAAGTCTTTCGCATGCATCGATGTCATTCGATGATGGTTTATAGGTCAGAAGTTATGCTACTGCTCACTTCTAATCAGTGGGCGCCGAAAGCATCGTCAAAGAAAACTGGCGTTTAAGCAACATAGTGCGAAAACATAACAGTAAACATTAATTTCCAGAATAGCACCGAAGGAGCGATTGGAAGGGAAATTTTATAGAATCGGCTTTTTTTAGGATGAATGCGCGTTAAGGAAAAAAAATCCCCAAGAAAATATTGGTGCGATAAGGATGGATTTCTTGTGGATAATCTTATCGCCTGAAACTCTCACATAGATTACCTTGGAATATATTTTTAACTTTTCAATCTTTATCCATCTCTAAAATTTAATACTTTAAGTTATAAGGTACCGGATGGTTTTAAAGTAGCTGTTTACTACCTTTACGAGGAAGATCATGTATTCTTTTTTCTATTATGAATTTGATGATTCAATGATTAATATGAACTCATTCACACCTCATTCCCCGGCCCACAGGACTGATAATCATAGTTCAGATCATGCCAGTTATTTGAGACAACTGTATAAAAGTACTGACAGTATTATTGTAAACATATAAATGATTAATGAGGAATTACATTGAAAAAATTGAGACAAAAAAATTTCCTTCGGGCCGGATTTGAACCAGCGACCTATGGATATCTGATAAACATTCCTCTACAGTCCACCGCTCTACCAACTGAGCTACCGAAGGAGATGTTGAGAGTTGAAATCGTTTAGGTTTAAAAAAAGTTATCTGACCAGCTTTCTCGAACTCTGCGCTGGTTTCTCCGGATCATCCGAATACCATGAGTTGCTCAACGCGTTTCTACAGCGTCCGAGATCGCAAGTCCTTGGGACGATCTAATTCATTCGTCATATTTTATGGTTGAGAGTTGACTTTTCTCTCAGCACCTCGTACCTCTTGTATTTTGGACAATGATTTTCGATTCTGATGGTCGATTCTGTTCGGCAGCTTTACCAATCCAGTACGGAAATGTTTCTGTTTTCATGACAGCTTTTCCTGGTTTCAAACGATTTTGAAGTGAGTAAAATTTTGATGACTAACTTTTGCTTGATCGCTCGAGTATCGAGTATTTGCTTGATCGCTCGAGCTTCAAAATAAAAACTATGAATATAAGAATTTAATGGTAAATGCCCAAGATTTGTGACATTTATTCATACTTGAACTCCTAGTTTCAAATCTGTCGAAATTTCCACCATTAATAGCTGATAATTGAAGCGATGGAATTATATGCTTGAAAAATAGGTGCAAAGGAAATACGTATATTCTATGGGACTTGGGAAAATATTTTTATATCGACGCAGCAGAAAATTTTGGCAGGGCTTTCAGAATTAACTGATTGACCGAAAGTTGTTAATTTTTAAAGATTATAGATCCATAACACTCGTTAACCGGGTGCTATGAACAATAGTTTTGAAGTAAATACTACCGTGGACATGTCCATATTTGCGTTACAAACAAATGCTCCTACTATCAATAATAACATAATATATCTTGATTTAAGTGGCATTATATATATCATCTATATTAATTTGCGGTAAAGGTTATATTATCAATTGATTTTAATGATCCCTACTCTACCCCCCCCCCCCTATCGGAGCGATGCTAGGGGCATCGAAGGGGAATGGGTTGATCACCTCGAAACCTTCCTCCCTTCCCCCAAACAGCCGATCTCTTTTTTCAAGTCTCTATCCACTGTTACATACGCTTCAAAGGTACAAGGATAGGAATGGAAGGAAAGGGAGGAAGGGTGGATAGGAATCCGGCGTCGATTAACGTACCATTTGACGTACAGAGTACTGTATTCGAAGTGCTTCCCGCAAACCACTCATATAGCCAATTTAACCAATTAACCAATGATAAACATACACCACTGCCGGGATTCGAACCTGGGACCTCCTGGTGAGAGGCCAGTGGTCTTACCACTGCACCAACTCGACCCATAATATATCTACATCTACGCGATACCCTGTAAGCCACCGCGAGGGTGTGTAGCAGGGGGTGAAGATCTCCAAGTATTCACTATTGACATGCAAGCAAGCAACTATAGGGTCTCATGCAACTAGATTGTTAGCAACTATAGTATTCTACATCTACATCTAAATCTACATAATACCCTGCAAGCCATCTCAAAGTTGTGTAGCAGGGGGTGAATTCTCACCAAAAATGCACTACATATCATGCATTTAAAAGGATTAGTATTAATATATTAGTCTAGACTGCAATATTTAAAAAGATGAAAATAGCAAACTACGCATGCAAAAACGTGTTGTTAGTTGGGTTACCTTCAAGTCCTTACACCAATATGCAACTACCTATGCTATCCATTGCTACATTCGTATTGGATATATTTACCGTTATTCATATCCCTTATTGTACGAGGAAAAAAGGACATTTCGAATCTGTCAGTTCGGAAATCAATTTCTCTAATTTTGTAATTATAGTCCAGTCTACCATTATAAGTTGGGGTTCGCAAAATATTTTTAACGTCATCACTGAAAATATTATCTTGGAATTTATTTAGGAGATTAAAGCTATATTTCAACTTGCGATCTGACAATTATTCCCAATTTTAATTCATTTAATAGACTGGTTACGCTAATATAATTATCGTATCGACCCTTTGCAAATCTTGCCGATCTTCGCTGCATACGCTCAAGTTCGTTATTTAGCCCGATTTCGTAGGGATCCCATACACTGGCAGCATATTCCAAATGAGGTCTAACAAGGGAAAAGTAGCTGATTTCTCGTACATGTTCGTCACATTTACCCAATACTCTTTTGATGAATCCCAGACTACAATTCGCTTGACCCATTATTTCAGGTAAGTATGTATTTACCCCAGGAAAGATAAAGATAATAATTGTTTAAGTGATTAATACATGCATCAAATAATGTAATAGGCTGGGTCATATGTGTGAGGTTGCAACCCTCACACTTACGAGCCAGCACACTGTGAACACATTGCGCGGACCGGCTCACTCAACACTCACCTCGTCCGGGTCTTTCCGTCGGTGCTTGCGAACGATTCGCATGCGCAATTCGACTCATTCGTGCACGCGCGCACGCAAAATACCTTATGGAAACAATGAAATAAACGAGATGGGCCTGAGGAGGAATGAGAGCGCTTGCAGTCCGAGGCAATTCAGATTTTTTTTTCATTCCATCTATCTCTCTCTCTCTGCATCCTCCCCTCGCTCTGGGGAGTGAGATCTCGATTTGGAAGTAGGACGGTGAGACATCCTCTTTGGAGAACTGGTATTAGCCATCCTTCCTCATCCCTCCCTCCTACTTTATTCCGTCTCTCGACTGCCGACTCTACTCTCTGTCTCCTGCCTTTGGGATACACACGCGGATAATGTCGGTCAATAAGCGTGGACGAACCAAGCGACTCTCCGCTCGCAAACCAGCGTAGTGTGCAGGAGGAGGAGTGGAGGAACTTCCTCCACACATCCTCCTGCACACTACGATAGATATTAACTAATTTACATGCTTTAGTAATTTAATGTACATTAAACTGGCTTGGTTTACTAATGCACGTAAAATGCTTAATATGTATGGTATAACTGTGTTTAAAAAACCATTTTCATCAACGTGAATAGTACAACACAAAGATAAACATAACTGTGCGATCTATGTTTAACTTTAAGAAGTTATAAACTACAGTGTGACAGTCAGTTGGTGCTATAAACCACCCGTGGTGAAAGGTTGGGTCTCTTTCAACGCCGAGGCTCGGACTCCGAGTTCGGGTGCCTCCCAGGTACGGCACGAAACGTAAAGTGCCTTTTCGGGTCACATCTCTGGGAGGAAGTGATCTCCAATGCGAACGTAGCTCGCTCGTTTTCCGTCGACTCCTCGGCTCTGGAGCCGGCGATCATGTGATCTGCGTACCACAGCCTCAAGCGCTTAGGTAAAAAAAATGAATATCTCGCCCCGGATGTTGAAGCGTGCATTCCCAGCTCCCGTGGCATCAGTCATGTCATAAAAGTTAATCATCCTATTCATTTACTCTGACTTCAGGCCCATCAAATGTAATGCGGATGGAAGACCGTCACAAATGTGTGTTTTTTCATGCAATGGATGTTGAAGTTCTCGTCCAACGCTTGAGAGATGAAGTTAATGATGAATCAGATAGTCTCTTACCTTCTTAACGATAATACAATTAGAGAATCAAATACGTATAATTGTAGCTTAACCAGAAGTGATACCCTTTGGTAGGATATATTTCTATAATAGTATTTTAGATTCACCGTGAATAACACTTGTCTTCTACATATTTCCTTCATATAAGTCTATTTACGGATTTATTTTCATTCATAGTTGTCTGTCTGAAATTTTTAATAGCTCCAAGAAAAGCTTTGTCATGAGGTAAATATCTGATGAATATATACGTTTGCCAATGATGATTTTTTCCCACTACTTAATTTGCGTGTATAGCACTTATACTTACACACCTGCTTTATCTTAAATAGAATAGAATTAATATATCACATTCTAATACGTTTATATCTTACGTCGTTTTATTCATTTATCCTTATGAAAAGCCTTGTAACGAGCTAACATCCAAAACTAGATAATATATCTATCTTAGTATTTACTGTTAGAAAATTTGCGATAAAATTTTCACGATTTGATCCATTATTATGAACGTGTTGTAATTTTTGGTATTATTTTGCTTCATTTAATAAAATATGTTTTGAATACGGTATAAATGCTTTATTTCGATGTATTCAGTGCTAAATTAAATGTATGTAACTACGAAAATTTTCTAAATAACATTTTTATCTCCCTTTCTACTTCTCAAAAATTAAGAAAAAACCTTGTCCTTGAAGTGATAACTGGAGCAAAAATATGTAAGTTATCTCGAGTCAGAGGCCGCCATCGGTTTTCACTCAATACGATGTATACGATAAGATACGCCGTATTGAATCGGATACATCAATCAAGGTATCTAGATAAGATATCAAGATGCATCTGTATATATCAGATATATTCTTGATGATCTTCACCCCCTGCCACACTCCCTCACGGTGGTGGCTTGCAGGGTATCGTGTAGATATAGATGCAGATTAGATGCAAGTGTAGGTGCTCCGTCCAGTCCTTCTGGAACCGTTAAATGAAGGTCATAAGAAATTCGTGCTTGAAATGAGGATAAAAGCACATTGATTAATTTTCAATCAGAGTATGCATACATGATACCACAATCTTCGGCCGTGGAATGACACCGAAATCGGAGATGGGTTGATCATTCTGGGTTATATCTTCATCACGGTGGACCGCGAGCCCTTGCATTTCTCTGGGTACCACGTCCTTGTCGATGAGATGGTACCGTAACATCTCCCTTCTCCGGTTTTCCTTCTGGTAAAAGGATACATTAACACGTACATAAGTCATTAAAAAAATAATATCCGCGCGTAAGAACCAGACCCATTAAAAAAAATCCTGTCCAGACTTGGGTCGCTTAAGATATTGTCGCCACTTTCCGAAGACCCGCTGGGCAGCATGTCCCGACCGGTTTTCATGAATGCTGAGAGGATTTTGAGATCTCGATTCCTATATTTTTGGCGTCCCTGTTGCTGAAAGGTCTGTAAAGTGACTGGAGACACATAAATTTGTCACTATACCTCGGGATTTATTCCCGTCATGAAGGGAACCGTTTTATCCTTCCTCTCGGAGAATCTTACTCTTCGAAAACGTAATAAGTCACGATTTAGGTGCAGGTCAGATTGCTCTTTACCTGCCTTTCATCTGTCAAAAAAAATAATGCAATAGATTCATTTTGTCCTGAGATATCAGGATTAGGGATGGGACGGTTCAACTTTTTTTCGGTTCCGGTTCCGGTTTTGTTCTTAACTTCGGTTCTCGGTTCCGATTTTCGGTTCCGGTTCTTAATTTACTACTTACTTTGCATTGCTTAGTGGTAAGATAAGATAATCAATAATCATTTTCGGAGACATACTGCTTGAAAAAGAATACCTACTTCATTATATATCTCTGTTATGTACTATATTATGATATAATTTACGAAAATGAGATGAGGACTCGCACCTTCAAAGTAGGTAGACTTAACATATACCTATCAATCAGAATATCCTTATTACGGCGGTATTTCATCACTTACTAGAATTGGATGCAGTAAAATAAATCATAGTCATTTAAACGACTGAATTAGAATAATTCGCGGCAACTTTGAAGCATCTAAGTACACTATTTCACCAGGTTTTAATGTGAAGCCTCCACTTTCAGAGTGTGAGCAGGTTTCAAACTGGTTTTCGCGCCAATTATTTCGGTACCGAATATTTTTGGCCTCGGTTCCGGTTCTAAGCTCAAGAACCGGTGGAACCGAGAACCGAAGAATCGAACCGACCCATCCCTAATCAGGATCTATGTGATTTACGTTTGCAAAATCATAAATTATTGCGTTCACATTATTTCCCAAAGCCTACTGTTAACGCAATTGTACCTGAGAAGCAATTCAAGATATATTTGGTTTCTGTGTGAAGCTGGAGCGTAGAATATTACCTTATAATATGAATTTTTATGTAAAATATCAGTAACCAGTAACCGTCATAATGCACCAATGAATAGGAATTAGAAGCAATATCAATGTGGATTGATATGTATGATTCCCTATGCGTATATTTTCATTTTGTAGAAGTTTTTTTATCTTTCATTAAGCCTGAAGCATTCAGTTTCCTTCAAATAAGGCAGTACTATTCTCAGCACCATCGCGGAAATTTCGCTACCGTTTTATTTCTGTTTGAGTAAATGATGTTTCCTTACAAGGAAGTAATTTAATTCTATCACTGTGGAGTTATATTCTAAAGAAATACCATCAAATTAAAATATATAATTCCTAAAAAGGTACTCGCGATGCTCCTCAAAACAAGAGAAATTCTCGATTCTCCTACAGGTGAATTTTATTAACGTCTTTGGGAAGTGTTAGTAAAAAAACATTGCATGCTGTATTATTACGTGGTTGGAATGGCGTCGAGAAAAAGTAATTTTACTTGAGTTTTTGAAGTAATAAAAATAATTTAAATTTGTGTGTACATTTTCAAGTTGAGAGTAAATTGTTACGTTGAATACATAGATCTATAAACGATCAATGAACCCAAGTTAAGAACAGATAAAATTTCATTTCGATCCAATGAAACAGTCTACAGTAACAGATGTTTCAGCTCTTCTCACTCTCTCTTTGGCTATTGTCGTTTACGTCTGAGAGTCAACTGTTCACCCAACATCGAACCGACGCAGAAGAATGAAGATTGAAGAAAACCGAAATTTTAGACAGTTCACAGTTTTTTCCAATGACTTTTTCAAACGGGATCGGCTGTTTTATGACCAGGAAAAATTTCAATCTCGAAGAAGCAGCAGTTTCCGCGTTCATATTTTTTTGCCATTAACTCGCATTCTTCGTGGCTTCCGCCGAACACTGTCCATGGAAAAAAACTTGTGATTTCCGTAAAAAGTTTCCCTTGAACTTGAAAATGAAACGGTCAAAGGGTGGTCAACCAAGGTCTCGTGGATGATGCTATTTCTTCTCAAGGTCTCTAAACGCACTTAATTTGTTCATTGCGCGGAACGTAACGGATATTCTTTGGTATTAGAAGAAAAAGCATCCCGCTACAATGAGAGCATTTGTCGCAAAAGGTGATTCGCAATGGGTGGGTCTAACCGAAGTTGGTTCTAATTTCCTTCTTCATTGCATTGAGTCTTGATCGACTCATTTTTTTTCCACAAAATCGTAAAATGCTCTGGAAAGTATGGTGAAGCAAGCTATATTAGGGGATAGAAGACATTAAGATGATTAAACATCTATAAGAAGGTAAATGCAGTAGTTAAATATTCCTGAATTCACTCTCTATCTTCATGTACTCGATACCCCACATGCCACCGCAAGGGTGTCTGGCAGGGAGTTAATCAACAGCAGGCATGAATTCTTGTCAGTAATTAAAAAATTATTTCTGAGGTTTCCGCGGCGTTTCTCAACACTGGTAACGGCTTTCGGGCGTTCCTCCGCGTCGTGTGTTGTCAGGGTGACGACAGTTTCTCCAGCCATCCTGCTGGCGTCTTCTGACCTGAAGACGCCAGCAGGATGGCTGGAGAAACTGTCGTCACCCTGACAACACACGACGCGGAGGAACGCCCGAAAGCCGTTACCAGTATTAAAAAATTATGTTATTTGCTACAAAACAGGTTTTTTTATTATTCTTAAATTATGAAATAATTCGCATTTATTTGAGGAGTAGAGTATTTGAATATGCGCTACTGTTACTAATCAAGAGGCATCACTCTCTTGCATAGGCAGTGCACGCAACCAAAAAATTGGCATTTCTTGACTTTCATGCAGATGAAATGAAATAATTTACAAGCATGAAAGTAACAGACAAATATCTACACCAATTCTCCTAATTTCCCCCTTTCTAGTTTTGTTCCACTGTAATAGGGTTCTTATTTATTAGACTTCCAGATATTAGCACTGACGTTGAATTCATACAAGTTCTTCGTCTCATTTATGGGCCAAACTCTAGGGATAAACCTAGACCGGTAGCCACCACACTAACTACAAATGTGAATTGCGGAGCCGGGATTGAATCCTGAGAGTGGCTAAGATTATTCGATGGCGTGTCAATCTCTATTTGCCGAGTTAAGCTTCAATTTTCGTATTCCGCCCGTTGGATTGGACGTTAAACCTTGGGTCATTTGGTCCCTTTCTTTAAATACCGGCTGATACCGAAGATGGATTTTTTTCCACGCTCTCTCCGTTTGATGCAAAGTTCCCATCACCCACCCAGCTATCCGAAACAGCGTAAATGACCTAAGCTGTCGTTAATCTCCTCCGAATACTCATAACTTCTAACTTGCCTGTTGTTGAAGACTGTGTAAATTTAAATTTCTCTGTGCAGTTTAAATTTACGCTGTACACAATAACGCTGATACTTGGTAACCCATTTGCTGAAGAGGCTAGCGTGACAGACGCACTCATTTAGAATTTACGCGTCATTTCGCATGGATTTTGTGGCGTTACCTACTTCTCAAGTCAAAGCAGTCTTGTTTGAATGCACTGCAAGCTAATTGCGACAGCGATATCTCAAACGTCTCCGTAAAATATCTACAGCAATCATTCCAAATCCGCCACCATTCCAGTCCACTTCTTGCCCTTCCTTGTGGCTCATCTACTCAAACATAATGCTTCCACTCCTCCAGGAGGGACGATTAATTGCTCGGCCACTCTTCGAAATGAGCCCATCCATCAACTGGCAAGTCTAAGAATTCACAGAAGGCGAGGCATCAGTCTGAACCGCTTTCCGGAGGAAAATCGATCCTCGGTTCGAACTTTTGCGGCAGATCGACTTGCGAGTATAAAATTAATTTCCACCTCTCTACGGTGAAAAGTGGGACGATTAGCAACTGTAGCCACCATTTAGGCGAAATTTTAATTTGAAACATTAATCGTCGAGGCAAAACATATGGCAACAACCTACTTGCTAATCCTTCGCTGTGGGGAACCAGTGCTTACTTTTTTGCGAGAGAAATTAATTTTGGAAGCCTGTAATAAGAAGTAAAGGCTGAAAAAGTCTCGTGTTGGTCATCCTTACGATAATTGCATTTTCATGTCGGGTAGAAAGTCCCAACAGTTCTTCTTCGTAAGAAAGCAGCCCTAATTAATATGATAGGAGCGAAAGTGGTTAATTTACGAGTGATTTGAAAAGGACCTACCCTTGTTTTGCTATACATATCCGATCAAAATTGTTAATTATTACTGGTTAATCATAAATACCGTTGAAATAGTAGTAAATGCCCGTTGGTATCATTTAAAGTTTTTTTATATAGTGGCTGGTTTTTTTATTTGAATATTTTATTGGCTCTTCCTTATTCCGCCCGACTCGGGTGAAAAAGTGGGCGCTAGTTCATTTGAACCCACAATTTATTTGCCCTTCAATCTTCTAATTGATGATATGATCAGGGCTCTTGAGTTATTTAGCACATTTTACGTTTAGAAGCTGGGCAGGAACGAAACTAAGGCAATAAGAAAGAATCGAGAGCCAAGCAGCGCCATTTCTACGATTGAGAAAGTCATAAAAACTACCATCCTATTTACAGGACAGGTATTTAAGACAATTTGACTCTATCTCCTCTCAATGGAAAACGGGAAGCAGTTTTAACCCAGATCCCTGATATCTAAAGATTCGAGTAGTCTGGATTCGTATTTCTTAATCACATTTGTCGGCGGATGAATTCATTGCTTTATTCAGCTAAAATAATGCATGGCTTGGAGTCATACCCGCTTGCGATATACTGTGTCTTCTTCAGACTGCTTCGAGGAGTGCAAGATCGAACCCCTTGAATGAAGGTAAACCGGGAAAAGCAGCAATGGTAGTTATTCCGCTAACGGGTAGGTATTCCTGCTTCACGAGGATAACCCGGGAGACGCATGGCCCCACTTTCCGATCCCGAGCGTGTCTCTGAGTCGTATTGGGCGCAGCGCAATGGGTATGCAAGCCTCTCTTCGTGCTTAGTGGGACGGTGACGGTGTGGGAACGACACTGGGACATGAGATGGGGATATAGAGGGGGGATTAGGAAGGCGAGGACTGTATCCTCACCGCAATCCTCGACGACTCTAAGCTTGTAAACCTCCGACTCCGAAAAAGCGCCTGGGATACCGTTACTGGATTCTCCCTGCAAGAAGAGCAGCTCCGCTGACTGTACCCTCCATCTCATTTGCAACGGGCGATTTATGGCACTGGTGTCCCTGGTCTGGTGCCGCCCGTCGGATATTTTTTCACCACTCCAACATTTGCGTCGATTTCATCTCCGTCCCTGAGGCGATTCGATCGCTCGACTCCAACAAAGATTTCTCGGGTCATTCCTTCTCACCGTCTATCAAAAACATTCCCCCTTGCTCATCTGCACCTTTTGATTTCGGCAATAAAATTAGCGAGCAACATGCAAGTGGAAATGTTTGTCTTAGGCATGCGTTCCATTTTTAAATATGCACAAAGTTTGCGATACATTCTGGGGAAGTTCGGTCAGAAAGATAGCTAAATATAGTTTGTAGAGGAGACACGAGGCATGGATTCAACTCTTGGAACAGTATCTTCATCTACATCTACATAATACCCTACAAGCCACCTCAAAGGTGTGTGGCAGGGGGTGAATTCTCACCAAACATGCACTCCATATCATGCATTTAAAAGGATAAGTATTAATATATTAATATTATCAGGTTATTATCTTCACACATATTCTTCGCCGGGAAAACACCAGATCTTACATTAGTCCAACTATGGCTTCGGCCTGTTAGTTTCACTTCTTGGTTGCCATTTTTCAGCTTAAAAATCATGATACGCTTCAAATCCATTGGAAACCTTTTGTGAAATAATCAGTGAGCTAGTTTTCAACTATAATGGCTGTGGTTAGGGACATGAGTAATGAACAGTGTACCAAGTTCACTGATCTGCTCTTCCCGTTGACTCTGGAGGTCATCGCCCATCTTGACCCTCACCCTAAGGGATGCGCAAAACGAGGAGGAAGCCTTCTGGGAAGCGATGGGCCGCGGCCGGCCTCTTAATCTTTGCCACCGAGAACGCCCAGCCCATGCCATATTTCATCCATTCCACGAACAGCATGCCAGGGAGTGTTTGGATTCGGGGTGGGAAGTTTTTTTTTTGAGATGCCACTCCATTTTTGGACCGAGGGAACGAATGCATTTGCCTGTCGGAGACGGGCATTAATTATTGAAGCATTGTGCATACATACCTCATTACGGCGTAGTACCTTCTTTGTGTTTGGAAACAATGAGTACAACTAATGCCTTGACGATGAGAAATCACTTATGTTGATTTTGGATCTGAGGTTTCCTCGGGTTTTATCATTGATGATTAGGGCTTCCAAGCGTTTCTCCGCGTTTATTTGTCTCTGGGCGACAGCAGTTTCTCTATCCATCCTGCTGGCGTTTTCAGGCGTCAGAAGCCCTTTCCAGAGACAAACCAACGTGGGGGAACGCACGAAAGCCATTATCATCAATTATGTTGCATTTTTTCATGCCTGCATCCCGAAAATTTAAAATCATCTTCGAATCTCTCTTTTTTCGACTTTCTTTTCGATTTCGATTTTCTTCGAATCTCCATTTTCAATTCTCGAATACTTAAAGATTCCGATACTATGATATTGAGCATGAGCTAATATAGCATTGTAACTACCAACCAATCATTAACCTTTCCAATGACGGTTGATAAGTTTTTAGAATTTCGTTCAGAAATTTAACGGAAAAGCTCCGCATACATTCAATCGTTTAATCTGATTTAAGCTAAAATACCGGATTTTTGTTTGCACCGTAGGTATTTGTTGAATGAAATTAGTTTAACCAAAATTATTTAAAGTGCCTTGAAATTTATTTTAGGTGCAATTTTCAGTTATGACTTTACAGAAAATAGTTTGAATTTGATAAATGTAATGAAAAGACAAAGGGGGACGTGGTGACGAGGTAAGACACAGGGGGTCATGGTGGTCTAGTGGATAGAGCACTTAGCTACCGACTGAAGGGTCCCGGGTTCAAATCTCAGGCAAGTCACTTTCTGGACACTCCCACTTAAAATCCTTGCGATTCGATTTTCTGCGTGTCAGAACTTCTGTGGAAGTCGCAGGTAAAGGAACTGGTCCCCCTACCCGGAATGTGTGAATTTCACACGCTATTTGCTTAGTACGGTGTGAGCTCTACTCTCAAGTATCAAAGACCAACCTTCGGGTTGAACATCTTTAATGAAAAGAATGACAAGGAAAATTGGTGAAAATTTTAATCTTCACCGTGAAAATTTGATAAATTTCTCATTATTTGTTATTGACTCTCGGAATAGAAGAGTGAATAACTTGTTCATTTTCTTTTTTCCACCACATATTCCGGTTACTGAATATAAGGCGGTGATCTCATGTCTCTAGCACTAATAGTGTGGGTAGGAATGCAACAGATTCAACATAATGTTTGTCTTCGTTTCATTCCACAGGCGTTTAAGAAACCTAACCACCATTGTTGACTGCTATTGACTGAGGTATGCAGTCTTAAAAAAGGATACTTAATACTCTATTTGGAGTTCAAAGTTTTCCCACTTCGCGCCATTATAGGTCTAATTTGCCATAACTGCAAAAGATACCCATGAATCTCTTGAAATAAAATTATTCATTACTTATTTTGCAGTGCTTTGGTTACTTGACCGTAAAATATTTTAACTACGGCAATTAATTTCATCTCGAGCAGCTTTAGAGAGTAAACGGATAAAATGCTACCTTTCTCGGAGGAGGCTGTGGATTTTTTCCCTCACAAATGCCGAACTGCTTGTATTTTGCCGCTCTAATAAGCATCCGACTTGCCTGAAAGCAAATACTTCATGTTACGGACTTTTGCGCTCTGGCTTAAGTTGATGAATTTATTTTGGTGCTAAATAAGTGGCTATAAATAAAATTTGAAGAAGAAATTATATGTAGAATTGAATGCAATTAAAAAAAGATGCTTCAATTAAAGAATGGAAATGGCCGAGAAAATGAGCTATATCATGAAATTAATAGAGGAAAAAGGGGGCAATTTTACCACGGATGGCAACATACTTACATCGAAACAGGGGCTTCAAATGATTTCAGGCCAGATATTTGTGTATATAATTACATATCTGAGGATTAGTTTGGGTGATTTCTTTGAGCAACTTTCAAAAGCGTCGACAATAAGTAATTTTGACGAAAATTGAAATGTATCATGTCTACCTCTTTTTTTGTGCGAGTAATCATTATTTTTATGAAGCTGACCGCAGCAATCGACTTTTAATTTTTTTAAATCACGTATCTGAACTTAATGACTGCGCATATTCTCCCTATTAATCACGAATAAGTATTTGACAAAGTAGCGTCAGCAAATTTTTCGTATTTCTTCGAAGGGAAGTTTCAGTTCCAGCTCTCCTTATCAATTCTGCTGTCGTTGTTGCTACTACTTTATGGTTCCTTGAAGTGAAGGTTTGTTATGTGGTAATGTGAGGCTATTAGAATAGGAGGGCATTTGCAAGGAGGTAGGACTTTTAGGGCATGGAGGGGGCAGGAGAAAAACCCGGTATGGACATCAGCTCTCCACTCAGCGCTTGAGTAAAAAATGATATACCCATTAAAAATCTTAGCCAACGCAGGAATTTGAACTTTAGGCTGGGGACGGGAAGTCAGTACTCTAGCCACGACACCTTAACCCTATCCCCTTAATGTGACTGCAGGGGCATCCTTAGGTGACGATGCACCACCAAACTAAACCCCTATCCTTGTTAACTTATCTACATCTACATTTACACGATACCCTGCAAGCCACCGCGAGGGTGAGTGGCAGGGGGTGAAGATCACCAAGCATGCACTACTAACATGCAAACAAGCAACTATAGTGTCTTATGCAACTTGATTGTTAGTATCTACAGTATTTAATGGGTTAATACATGCATCATGCACTACAGAATACTCTATAATATTTCCCCTACCTATCCCTTTGCTATGCTGCCAATTCTGTTCTCTTATAGTAGGTGCGGGAGAAAAATGCCATTTTCAATCTATCGGTACGACAATCTATCTCTCTAATCTTATTTATCTGGTAGAATCTAGCATAATACGCTGGTTTTTTAATATGTGCCTAACATCTTCAGTAAAGCTATCCGATTAAAATTTCTCTAATAGATTTAATGTCTACTTTAACCTACGCTCTGATAATGATTCCCAACCTAATTCTTTTATTAATTCTGAAACGCTACTCAACCTATCGTAACACCTTTTAACGAACCTAGCTCTATGCTGCACACTGTCTAGTTCTCTGATCAAACCTAATTCATTAGGATCCCATACACGGGCTGCATACTCAAGGTGGGGCCTAACTAGTGAAAAGTAGCATCGCTCTTTTGTCTTCTCATCACATTTCCCTATGGGTGAGATTAGGTCTGTAAAATTGGTTACTTTATAAATCTATGAATGGCAATTAGTTTACGCGGAGCCGTTGCACCAACTCGATCCCACTTATCAATTCTTGGGAGATTTAAGCCCAAGGAGAGAGCAGGAAGTCGGGATTAAAACGAAGGAAGTGTTGAGGAGCGTTCCGTTTCGCATAAGCGGCGCCGCCCCACTCCTCGTCCCCCCGTCCTGCCCCCAACTCCTGCCTCCGCAGTGATCAATTATTGGATCTGTTTCACGGTCCGGCGCCCGCGAATCCCATCCACGCTCTGGCCTCTCGCCAGGCGAAGACGTTGCCGTCGTGGTACATACGTCTGGGCCCGGTATGAAATGTCTTCCGGTCACTGCTGCCTCGGAATGAACGCGGGGAGTGAAAGAAGAGGGAGTTCGCCCATTCCGCAGCGGCGATTCCTTCCTCGCTCGTGCTGCCGCCGCCGCACAGTGTAACAAAATCCCGAAAACGTGATCATCGTAAGTAAAAATTTCCCAATCAATGTGAAAATTTGCATATCATGGTTTTCGGGGTCGCTGATGCTGAATTCGCGAACAGATTTTTTTTAAAAGAAAGTATCGCTACAATATCGATACTGTATCGAATGTATGTAATGTGTTTGTCCTTTATGCATTACTACACCATTCATCGGATCGCCATGAAACTTTGGAAAGTTGTTGAGTACGCTCCCGCAAAGGTTTATACGAAATCGATAATTCAATATCGATACTGTATCGATATAATATCGATAAAATATCTGTAACATAGATACATTATTAATACAAAATTTAGGTGAAATTATTAGTTTTTTAAAAGATAGTATCGTTGCAATATCGATACAATATCGATAAAATATTGATAACTTAATGCATTACCACAACATTCATCCAATTTCCATGAAGCTTTGGTTAATTGTTCAGTTCACTCCCATGAAGGTTTGTGCAATATCAAGAATGCAATATCGATACTGTATACGAGATTTGCATCCCATTGAACGTGCAATTCATTGAAACTCTCACGTGCAACATATCCAAATCATCCGGCATGGGAGAAATATTTCAGAAATGCCAACTTATTGCCAGGGATGAATGCACAATGGTGCACAAAGCATCGCTCGAGGCTCTGGATCGATCATTGCAAGATTTGCGTGGAAACCTGAGACCATTGGAGAACGCATTAATATTGCTTGCAGGAGATTTCAGGCATTTCAGTACACGTTTCTCTCAGTTTATCTGCTGACGCGTAAAGAGTGCATAGCTGTAGAGAGAAAGAGAAACGTATATCGTTCTGTCTCACTAGCCCTCATTGTTCACTATCATGACCCGTTACGCGTTACATTAAAAATTGATTTCTCGACTACCAATAGGGTTAAATTAATCAATTAAATGGCATTAATTTGAAATCATATTGCGTCATACTTTCACATAAAAAATATTTAAAAAATTAAATTCTTGTTAAAACGCTTTTTAATGCGGAGATTTTCAAAAGTTAGAAGAGATGCGCGATTTCTTTTATTAATAACTTTTGAATCTGCAGGAATTAGCAGTCGGAATTTTTTTCACTTTATAAACAATGCTTAAGACTACTAGTTTCATGTGGTTTCAGAATGGACTCTGATGAACGTTTTTTTTTTTATGTCTGAATGTGAAATTTAGATTTTTTTTTCATGTTTTTTACCGCATACAATTTTTAATAAAAATTACTTGAAAATAAAAAAATTAATATTTTTAAAACCATAATCCAAAACTACTTACCATTCGCTCCTGATGCCATTTTTCAAAATTCAAATAGCACAAAAAATAACGAATTCAATTCCATCTTAACAAAGCACAATTTTTCACGGAAAGAGGAGTAGTGATGACGCGTCGGTACACTGGTCACTTTAATACTGAGTTGCAGGTGCAGGTGTGCACCTGCATACTTACCTCTGCCAGTTTTCCTTATCTAGCACCCCCTAGTAGCCAACCTATCATTAAAAATACCTAAAATGGAACTTTTATTTTTTTCGCTATGATCACGTTTTAGGGATTTTGTTACACTGTGCGCCGCCGAGAACTCACGCGGCACGACAGATGAAGGTATTAGCGCGGAGCGTGCGAGTCCATCGAATGGGATCCGGACGAACAAAGTTTCGCTCGTGATATTTCGGATGGGTCGGACGTTTAGCGGCACGATCCATTCGTAAAAAAAAAGCGAAAGGATCGGGTTGGATCTCGCGGAGAAAAGCATTTTCCCGAAGCAAAAATGATATAACGAAGAGTTTAAATCATAATATTTTTACAATCGGGATGGTTGAGATCACGCTTGCTGCTCGATTTATCTAACTCATCTCAAAGTGCTATTGTATATTGCAGTGGTGGAATAGACAAAAGTCAAGATGCTATAAATCTTGCATTTTCTTTAAGATTCAAAGATTTTATCTTTTCTCAGTTTCCTAATCCCCTTGAGACCTTTCTAAAACACCCCTGCAGTGAAGCATACGCTATCATACATCATGCAACTTGCTTAGAAAGACCATGTTATATTGAAGAAGGCTTAGAAATGTATCATGATTCTTGATTCGAGAATTTGGTTTTCTAGAATGCTGAATTTCACTTAGAAAATCATTTACGAAACAAGAGAAAAAATATGGCCCACGTGCCCATCGCCTGAAATAATATTTAAGGGTATGAAGCAATTAGTATGTGACTCTGACATTAATTCCAACCCCTTTCCCACCAATCCCAATATTAATTTTTAAGTTACAGGAAGATTATTCTGTGGTTTATTTCCTGTTTTGTTTCTTCCCCTGCTTTCCCACTCCTCTCGTCATCCACAAGCACAGATATAGGTAGATTAACTCATATTTCTTGTCCTTAAAGTAACTTTACTTTAAAATTATTTACAGATGTTGCATCAAGGTGTGAACTGCTTAAAAGAGCGAAAATGATAGTATTTAGTCAACGCTTCAATTATACCGTGCTTAGCGTATCCCATGCCTGTTCGGCTTTTACAAAAGAGCACATTTACAAGTTATATCTTCTTCCCCCATCGTGATTATATACTAGTAATTTTTTTTAAATCGTGAACGAAATCAAACAAACAGGAACACTCAGTGTAAGCCCATCATCATTCGTGAATTCGGAGGATGGTTCAGTTTATTCCCACGGTTCTCGCACATCCCAAAATAAATGTTCCCTGATTGGTGTTTGAGATACAATTACAATCGTCATCGTCCCAAATCAGGCTACTTTCCTCCGTAGTAATTCTTTTGGAAAGTTTCCGATGATATAGTACAGATTATTGCAACCGGATTTTCAATTAGAAAAGTCGGTTTTCCCATATAATCTGCCGCTTCCGGAACAGGAATTGGACACGAAGATGAAAATGAAGACTTTTTTTCGGAAAGGTATCCCTTGAAAATTGAATGATTCATAAATGATAATATCAGTTTGAGCGAGTCCGAGCGAATGATAATATCAGTTTGAGGCCAACTTGTTGCTTATGTGAGAAAGTGGAATTACGACTTTCAGAATGAAGAGGGTTAATTAAGAGGCCTTAAAAAGGCTTTCATAGCTTTTAATTTATATAGATTTATGTGTTTTACTTCTCTTTTGGAGTTGATAGACACTACTCTGTGTATTAAATCCTTTTTTATCGTTATGTTCTCCCTCGCGGTTCGTTAGATTAGAGGTTAAAAATTTATAGCTAATGGCAGGTTAGTTCGCAACTAAGATTCGCCACAAATAAATAGAGCAGCGCAAATGTCGTTGAAAGCAGGTAGCATTTCGAAAGTTCATTACGTTCACTCTTTTTATAGAGACTTGATATTTAAGACCAAATTACAGCTGAAGTGCACTTTCCCAACTCAAGAAACCTTTTTCTATCCTCATCCTACTCCTATCTTCTTGAACCGTATCCAGTGAGTTGTCATCTGCTGTAAAAGTGGTAGTCACCGGGTTGTGAAGACATTGCAAGTGATCCAGCAAAAGTCCACCTTCCTTGATGTATTTTCCCTGCCAGCGCAGGAATCCAGAAACAGGTCAATATGTCACTCATGTTCTGGGTAGATCCCTCATACTTTTGAGACAGTCACGTTCTTTGGGTGGAAAAGCGTAGCAAAGCGCCGAAACTCTTGGTTATGAGCCAGAATACGCCTGTGCTCGCACTTACTCAACAAATTTGATAACTTACTGAAAATTTAATTCCACAAAGAATAACTTATTGTAGTGAGGAATAGAGGAGCAAAAATATCCTAATCTGCTTGAAAAAAATCACCTCATAAACTAATCAACTTAAAGTATAATCAAAGGATTGCTACAGATTTGCTTATTACATTCTAATACACTTAACTTTCAATAGTCTACTCGAATACGGTTAGAAATATTACATGTACTTAGGGAATCGATATCACCTTCTGATGACTAGAAAAGTAGGTAGGTATGCTGCATTAAAATTAATATTAATACACAAAACCGAGCGCAAATTTATGTACTGTGACGATTAGATAAAATGAAAAACGGATTTTACTGGGTAAATATTTTTAGCTAAAATCAGTGCCAACCATTTTCTTGGTTGCCCTTACAATGGTTAATTACATTATAGGAAATGTTACTAGGACTTGGGACATATATTTCTTTACCATTACTCAATCGTCATTATTCAGCTCTTTTCGTTTGTGCTTTACTTTGATCAATATTATTCAATTTCACCCGCGTTAAAAAAATTACTTGACCAATTCTGATGCATCTATCTGAATTCTGTCTGTAGAAATTAGTTTAGACACTTTTGTTGTAAGATAAAAGAGTTGAGAGAATTCTAGCAATTTTTTTTTGTTTTTTTCTCTCATGCTTTCTTTGGGTTATTTAACCGTTTTAAGTGGTATCCTGCCAAAAAAAAAATCGTGGTCCAAATTTTTCTTATGAGTGTTTTTTTTCCTCCTGGGATTAAATTCCAGCATTTGAGTTGTCATAAGAGTTCTCATTCGACCTTCCATCCACATTGCGGTGGTAATAATACATTCCACGCAGCCATGAGAGGACAACGGTTCTGCGGCTCCGAAAACCTGATGGGTTTGTTAAGTGAAGGCCGGTATGGAGGGGGGGGGTATTTCAATCTTCCTCTGTATTAGGACCCGGATCATCGCTTGCAGAATCTCCCTCCCAGAATGGAAGATTGTTCTTTTCCATCTCACCATAATTTTTTCCTCGTCCTCAGATTTCCTAAAAATCGATCTACGCATACTTGGGTGCCTGGGAAATAATTTTGGGGGCAGATGAAGCTTTCGATTCCCCCGTGGCTCGAGGCTGTAAAAGTGTAATGTGAACATTTTTCGGCGGGCAAAGTTAGCCTAGGGTTACCGAAGCGCTGGATATGAAAGGGATTGAACGTTAGGAAGCAGTCTCTTCCTCCCCGAGGGCAGTCGTGAGCAAGTAGAAGGAGGAGGATAGGAGAGAAGGAAACGCTTTTCCTCATCCTTGAATCGTTTTCGTCCCAAATTTCCGTCGGGTCGCCATGATTCGGATCGCGGACGTGTTTTGCGAAAGCAAAAGGGGAAAATTCCATTTCCCCCGTGCATTTCCATCCGCTAGTGGAGTGATACCGTGTCGTTAAGAGTTCTTTTCCTCCGTTTCTTCCTCAATAAGTGAGTCGGTATTGGGTTTTGTGTTCGAGGTGCCTACTTACCACCGCTGCTGCAGCGAGACTAAGTGATGGAAATCCGCGGTGGTGACCGATTTAGGAAATCGAGCGGTGAAATACTTCGCCACAGATTAAGTATTTCGCCGCCACGGCGAGGAGGAAGAGCGATAGAAAACGAGATCGGATCCTTTCCGCTGCTCTCGCTTCAACGACCTGACACCTCTCGGAACCTGCAACCCACAACCTGAATTGCGTTTAGGTATTGGACCGCGCCAAGTTTTCTCATTTTTTATTAATCGTTCGGCCGCCGAGATAAACTTCAAAAACAGAAAAAAACACATGTGATGAGTAAATTTTTTGTTGCACATGTTGGACTGGAGCTTTGATTAAAGGCGTGGAAAGTAGATCCTCTTTCTGGGACAGTACTTTCGTTCCATGAAATTGCCCATAGCAATAGATCCAGATGTGCTGAATTGTCCCTCTTAACCCAAAAATGAGGATGCGTTATCGCTTTGTTCCTTTTTTCAAAGGTTATTAGGCGTCACTTTCCCTCGACTAACTCCGCTTGCAAGCAAGTTAATCTAGGAAAGGTAATCAATTTACTTTTTTTGCTAACACTTCAGCAACTCCTGATTCATTTTCGACTACATGGACGTAATGAACCCCGATGAATTGAAGGGTAACAAACTTATAACTTATTTAAGCTAGATTTCAATTTTTCTATATTTTTTTAAATTAGGTCTAACCCATGATGTAAAAGAAATAAAAATCTATGATGAGGCAGCCTAAAGTTGAACATTGCAGACATTTAAGTGAAATACTTGAGGTACAACGAGGACGATTCTTCCGGCTGTTCTTTGTAAGTTCTCCCATAATTTGACTAAAGTTACTATAGATGTTTCTCATCAGCATTTATTTTGAGAAGCCATGAGATGCCATTTATCAATCCAAGATGGATAAATGCTTTTCAAGCTCCATCCGGATGAAATTTTTAAGATGTTTATTGGATATTTTAATTATTTTTTGTTGTTCTATATTCATTTTCCTTTTTTCTCCCCTCACGAAGCTTGAGGCAGAGTTAAAATCCATTTCATTCAAAACCTCATCAATTATGATAAAATATATTTTTCAGAAAAAGGTTGAATTTCGTAAAAATATTAGATCTTGCAAAAAAGGGATATATTATTTGGTGTAAGACGATTTAGGTAAGGCAACGAAACTAGTCATGAGGTAAATTATCCATTTTCATGAGTTATTAGCTATATTAAAGGAAGTTATATAGGAAATCCTGGTTGGTATTAAAATTTTCAAGCGTTGCAATACTCCTAACCTTCTTGAGGAAATTCTCGCGTTTTCTCTGCTAGGACTGGACCTACAAATTCCCAAGAGCGGGGAGAAAACAGCGCGCTATCAAAAAAGGGCGTGTGATAACGGTCGCAGAATACATTATAGAGATGGGATAGCTTCTGCTCCTTCTTGTGGTGTTCCGACCATTGTGCGCGGCCGCGGTCGGTCGTTGAGGGGAACGGACGACGGCGGAAACCGAACAAGCGAGTCGGATAAGACCGCAAGCGGCGACAGTCGGCGGTAGTCGAGTCCGTTTGAAGGGAGCACAGTTGAGAGCAACAAAAAGGCGAGAGCACGAAGGCATGCTGGGTTTCCGAGTGTCGCGGAACACGGATGAATGTATTCAAGTCTCATTGGCCGGCTTCGTCAGAAAGTATTTGACGTTGACACATTACAAGTGACAGTCCCGCAGATTCTTCCCACGCCTATTTTTTATCCTCACCTATATCTAAGCTAACATCGAAGGTGTTACTTTGTGGAACTGTTTTACATCCACAAAGGATGAACACACAGGGTATAATATACACTGTTTATTGAGTGACAACCGATTTAAGTTTCAGCATGTGTCATTTTAAGGTTAACGTTTTCACCTTGCCTTGAAAAATGTTGATTGAAAATGACACGACGGGTTGATACCTAGGTCCGTTGTCTCTAAATTGACGGTATGAATTATATCCCGTGGGTTAATTATAAATGGTTTACAAAGAAAACCATTCATTCTGTTGGCACCAGAAATAATTTTACGATATCTTACAAGAGCTATAATAATGACGATTAAATGGATGGACCGAGAACAAATGAAGAAATCTTGAGAATAGTGGTAGAAATAAGAGGATGATTGAAGATCTTAAAAAGGCGGACGATCGTATTGGGTATATCATAAGACATGATGTACAGTTGAAGGGAGTGACTGGTAAGTAAGTAAATTGCAATAATGGCAAAGTTATACCTTGTTTGATTGCAGTGAGCAAGTATTGAGGGATTGGAAATATTATAAATATCAAAAAATGATTCGGTTTACTGCTGCCAAATTCTAGACGATAGTTGCTTGAAACCAGTCATAAGATTGGTAACTGATGATGATGTTGAATGAATTCGATTCAGAAACGAAATATTGACGTCATGATTAATTTACCTAACTGCGCAGGATTACATTTTTCAGGGAGCTTTTATCTAATGTTGACTCTCTGTAAAAGCACGCAAAATGTTCCTCATAAACATATAGGGAGAAAATTGGGTTTAAGTGTCTCATACTTTAAATCTACATTTTTACTCGGTTCGTGTTTATTAGATAAATGAGGTTTGCTCAGAAATTAATCCCTATGCTTCAGAAAGGGCTTCATTGCCCCATGAAAACCCCTATCGTAAAGTTAATTAAGGCAACTAATAAGTGGATTTAAATAATGAACTCTCCAGTGTAATGCTATTCTTGAACATTGGCTTCGTTCAGTTTTTCTTCAGTGAAGTAAATTGTTGGATCATGATTGATGATGAGTAATCGTCTTTCACAACTTGTGTTGTCCAAATCACATCCACTGGAAAATTATGTACCTACTAGACAACATAAAAATTCATTTAACATTCTTGGAAGCGTTAGACTCACTCACTCAGTGATTCAACCCGAAGGTTGGTTTGGATAGGTGAGGGTAGAGCTCACCCGGGACTAAGCCACAGGCGTGTGAATTACTGACATTCAGGGTAGTGGGGCCAATTCCTTTCCTTGAGCCATCTCGCACTTCGAGGATTTTTTTTCGTTCGGGGTCGTCCAAAGGCTTCTCCCGGATTTGAACCTGGGACCCTTCGATCAGTAGCCAAGCGCTCTACCCTCTAGGCCACCACGCTCCCTTCGACGTATACATTATACTATCAATCACATTCTATAGTGGTATTTGAGCAGTAGCTTCAGAGGCTGCTATACGGTATGCCATCCAACCGCCATAAGCACGTGCTCTACTTTATATACATTCTTGTCCACGCACAGTTAGTGCAATTATGTGGCTTTGCTTGTTGTACAAGATGGAGGAGAAGAAAGGAGAGAGTTGAGGAAAGTGGTGGCTGCGAATCTAAGGCTTTTTCTAAGCTTCCCCGCCTCTCGCGGAGGAGGACGATGGACAGGTCAAGAGGCGTATCCGCGCTCCATCGGCGAAAGGGAACTCGTTCCCGGCGGCGCTTCCTCCTCTCCTCTTCCACTTCCTATCCATCTGCCCCTCCTCACTTCCTCCTCTCCCCCCTATCCCTTTCGTCTCCGTCTGCGGACGACGGCTCCTCGATGTGGAGGCTGCCGGGCAACGAACCGGTGACTGCAGCCTGCTCTCGCGACCGATCTATGCAAGGAAAACGTTTCAGCGACGCACCTTCCATCTGGCGTTTTAATTAAGACCAAGGGTCGGTAAACTTTTGGGAGGAACGATCCAAATGCCCCTTTCCCGTAGAATTATAAATAGGGCTATAAATGTCTTTATAAATGTCAACGAGTGGGTAAATTTGAAGTAATAAAATGAAAACTAATATTATCAGTGACATATTTGTGAAAATATACAAAAATCGTGCAAAAGTGATCTAATTAGTTTTAATCAATGTACTTTTCTTTTATGACAGTGAGCAATCGCAGAGAAAAAATCTTAGTGGTCAATTAATTTATTCATTGCAGTAAATTAATCACCGTGACATGTCTTAATATCTTTGTTTTTGCATCAGTAATTTTGTGTAAAAGAGGCTTACAGCATTATGTAGTGGGAATAAATTAGCTTGTACTTTTTGAGGAAGTATCTATATTTTGAGTTTATATCAGTCGTTTTAAATTGAAGACACAATTGTTGGTATAAGTAAGGGAAACAATGGTAGTTTATTTTTCGCATTCGATTTCATTTCAGAGCAGCATGAGCCTACCCAAACTTGTGACTTGTGGCTCACGATCCGCAGATTGCTGACTTCTAATGTAAACCATAGTTGGCATTTACGGTTGTTGGTTTAGAGCAAGTCCCTCCCTCCCTTAGTTTTAAATTTGTGCTTGAAAAGATAAAATCCTTGAGGCGCCGCTGAAGAAAAGTATGATGCTGAGAATCTTAAATTTGCTTGAAAAGATAATATGTTAGAGGAATGAACAAAGAAAATTATCTACAGAAATACATACTCAGGCCCTAAGCGAGGGGAATTAGTATTATTGCCTCTCACCCTATCTTTTCTGGAAGGTTAAATGCATCATACCAAAACCTAAAATGACGCGCTAATTTTCGACAAAACAATTTATAAAATTGTTTTGTCCTTCCAACACTCATAATGTTTTCTCAAAAATATTTAACTACGAAGATATTTGACGCATAGTAAAAAAGCTGGGGATATCAAAAGTATGCTGCGCATGCACTGGATTTCAACTTGATATCATTTTCTGAGGGAAAGAGAAACCGTGAATGAAAGTAGTATTTCAAAATTTCCATAGACGCTCTATTTAAGGACAATTTTCGACTAGCGAAACTTTGCATTTTCCCTGAAACTTTCATGTTCCATCCACTAACAATTCTCAACCCTTCATTGTGGGCCTTTCCGAAAGTGAGAAATCTTCATAACTAGCGGATTCGATGTCGAAGTCCGATTTGATTATTAAGAGTAATGCGGAAGGAAAATCATTTAATTAATTAAGTCTCATCCTCACATGATAGATGCGTTAACCGATAATAATTAAAAGGCAATAGCTAGGCAGTAAAGTTTTAAAGATTTCGATAAACGGTGATGAGGAAGAGGTAACTTCGCATCTTCGCAAGTTTTGGACATTCATCGCTCGCAGGTATGGTTTTCTCTCGGCCTGAACTCAAAAATCTAATAGATTTCACTTTTCATAATGGGTTTCTGTCGAAGTGGTAAAGCTGTCAAATATTATGGCCCTTTTGATCATACTCCCATGCGGCTAAGTGCATGAATACACGCCAAATTTTCTACTGTCAACAAACTCGAATGGTTGGAAAGAGAAATTCTCATTCTAGTGAAAACCCTAAATTACGCTCAGACAGGAGAAAGAAACCTCTCCCTGAGGTCAAGGCGATTTCTTTGCTACCGACATCACGCGAACTCACCGGGAGTAATTTGGCAGAGGAAGTGAGGGGGTCATTATCTTAAGGCGGATAAGCCAGAAAAGTCTCGTCTCACTAAATACCAGCGACAAAAAGCGGCTGTTGCCCATAAAAAATCGTTGTGATCAGTTAATGTGTTCAGTGCGGTAAATTTTTCATCTTACCATGCGTTAAAAATATTTGTTTCTGCGTCAATAATTCAGTGTTGAAACTTTCAAAATGATAAAGAGAGAATAAAATTACATTGCCCGTTGGTATGGCTCATTTTCCTTTTCATCGACGGCCATTGCCCTGAAATTAATGCCATTTCACGTTTTATGAAACTTTTTAATGGTTTAAATTAGTTTAAGTTATGGAATTTACTCATAATAGTCATGGCAATAATGACTTGCATTAATACAATGATGTCGGTGATCTGAATAGAGGAGTATTTTTCTCTAATGAAGCAACTTTACACGTGCTCTTTGTAAAAATACATTTAATGATATTAATTAATTTTCTACCGGTATAGTTTTCTACTGAATAAATATTTTTTATTCCCATGACCCATGTATTTCGCACGATGTCTCTCTTCTGCCCCTCATTCTTTCTTCCCCCCATCATTCTATCCATACTACCCGAATTGAGCATTAGCCTCTAAACAAAGCTTAGCCAATGCCAAGCTTAAATTATAAAAGACCAACAAAATATTAAAATAGCACAACAATATATTCCATCACATGCTGTTTTGTGATGAAGTGGCTCAATTTAAGGGCTGAGAGAGCAGTAAAAGGTACCTTCTTCACTGACTCTGAGAACATCAAAAGAAATACTTTTGGCTGTAGGAGTCTATTTTCTCTGACAAATGATGCGATGTGGTCGGTTTCAAAAATCTATTTTGCTTATTGTTAGTTAGGGCGAGGTGCTAGGATTTTTGATGATAAGTGATAGAGATATTTGCTCTAGAGGTTACTGATATCCCAATGTTTGCTGGGTAGCGACCTTTCCTGTTACATTGTTAAATGATTTCTCCATTACTTCCATCTTCCAAATATTAAAACTACGTATTAAATAGTAAATTAATATCATGCATTTTTTTATCCCACCAAAAATATTGCAACTTACTTTGGTACCATAGTAAAATTTCTAAAATTCCTTGTGAATTTAATACCTGGGATTTGTTTTGTGGTAAATATCTTTGTTGTGAACACCTAAAATTCTCAGAAAAATGCATGTGCACGAAAAACTTAACACATATCACTAATATATTTTATGATTAGCGTAATTTTCCAAGCATGGTTCGATTGGGTTGAACTTTACCTGTTATTGTTACGAGGACGGATGTTCGATCGATCGAAGAACCCCTTCAAGTATCGAAGAATTTTTAAAAACAAATCTCTATGTTAAGTTATCATTGGCACTTTCATCACTAGATGATGGCTATAAATTGCAATGACAAAAAAATTAAAATGAAGACATAGTTTGATAATATTGAGATTGAGGAATCTTAGAAAATATTTCCATTTTTCATGGAGATGATAGACTTATAATTTATGGTATATAAAAGAAGTATACGGCGAATCAGAGTGGAAAGGGAAAGTAAGGAAAACATGAAATCTTGCGCATTTTTGGAGATCTTGATTGCCGTATCGCTTGAAGGGGGAATGACATGGAATATAATTGGTAAGAATGGTATATAATTGGTACGAAAAATGGTGTAGCCATTGCTCACCGTACCGTAATCTACAAAAGATTTCGGGCGCAAATTTGGCCGCATTTCAACTACACTACCAATACCTCTCCTCATCGCCACCCTTGGTGAATATTCAGTTGCGCGTCTCCCTAGGAATACCTAGATGCAATCAGAAAAAGCCTTTGATAGACGGAGTCACTCTTCGAAATTATGCAGCCGGCTCCCCTTGCTTGATGCTCTGGTTGCGTGGGTCCTAGGGGACGTCGGCTTACCGTTATTATCCGATAGCATGCTAGAGGTGGGCGGAAGGGGGGGAAATGGGAAGATCTTGGGGGCAGGGAAGCGTGGAAGAGGGACGGCGGGAGAGGGAAACTTAGAGGAGGAGGGGAAAGAAATGAAGGATAGAAAGAGAGGGAGAGAGGAATAGGGAGTGGAGGATCAAAACCAACGTCCAGAATATCTTCGTTGCATTCCTTCACACCTTTCAGAAAAAATCTTCGCTGCCAAACGGTTCACCTGCACGAAGAAGGAAGGGAAGGATAGTTTGTCGATGGAGTTAGGAGAAAGGTTTACGCCCATCCAATCCCACCCCGACTCGAAAAAGAAACGGATCTTGGAATTATCCGAGGAATTTCGTTTAAAAGTGCGTTGGTCGAAAGTTCGCTTCGGCGTTTCGAGGATAAATCGAGCGGAACTGCGTTTTCTGCGTCTGTTTCTGACGGAAGGTTTACCGCAGAATTTCGTGCCATTATTCCAGAGTTCAGAGTTGAAGGCCCTCTTTCAGCACGATCGGTATACATTAGTGGTTTTCTTTCGATAATACTCATGTAGATGAACTTATCTTGATTGTGCTCATCTGATTTCATCCCATAAATTCACCAATCAACAAAATTCAGCCACAAAATGACTTAAAAGTAGTAATATTCTTTCTTTTCTTTCCTATTGAGCTTTGAAATCTCCTTGTGCAATGCACTTAAGTTGTGATGTAAATTGAAAGTAATGTAAGTAAATAAGTTGCTGTTAGAGCACTTTGCAATAGATTTGATAGTATAAAATGAATTGTTTTACAGCAAATTGGCTTGTTTAACTTTTGATATACTTTTCATATATCTTAGTCTTGGAGCGCTGTTGGTTTGCAGTAATACTAAGTATGACTTGATGCTTATGCAGAGAATCATCATCAGTCATCAATCCTCAGACTGGTTTGACGCAGCTCTCCATTAGGTTCTTCTATCGGCTAATCTTTTCATATTTACGTATCATTCTTCATGTAGAAAATATTACTCCAATTTTTATAAATCAAAAACTAATAACACTGATATAAGTTGATTGCGCAACTAAAATTTTATTTTGGGGTAATTGCTATATTTTGAGAATTGTAAGAGTGGGTTTGAACATATTTTGGAGAGAAAGCCTATTTTAGCTCGTAAAGATGGAAAACATCTTTGATGCCTTTCAGAGAAAAAATATACTTGCATATGGTGTTTGCATATATATAAGAGAGCTCATGAAAGGCATACTTATCGTTTTAAAGAAAATCGTTAGTACGACAGAAGGAGCTTTAGAGAGTGCATGAAAGTGCTAGGCATCCTACAGAAAGAGAGAGGAAAGATGAGCCAGTCTGAGAGATATAACCGTACGGCGAAATACCGTTGCGTCTTCTCAGGAAGATAAGTCGCGGACTATTGGCTCTCTGCTCATGAGCGCATTTATACAATGGCTTCAAATCTCAGTTTCGAGTCAAAAGATTTTCTTGAAAAATGGTTATATTTTTTAAAATTGTAACCGGTGGGTTTACAATTTATACTCTAAAATAAAATGCTTGGCGTTGACGGATTTAAATTATGCGTGTGATTATAAGCCCTTTCCGAGTTCAAAGACAATTGACTTTGGCTCGGTGATGTAATTGCACGTGGAAACGAATATTTGGGGGACCGTGGTTCAATCCTCGGCTCAGTCAAACTTTTTTCAGCTGTGAACTGGCTCGATTCCGTCTTCACTACCTGCTTTGTGTTCGTCCTTCTATGCGTTACCTATCCATTTCCCTTATAATATCCTTGTTATACTTTTAAAAAGACAAATAAATAGTTTATTTACCACGTAAATAGGGTCTATTTTTTTACAATGTTTATTTACGCACAGGTATTTTGCAATGTACTATTTGGGGAAGAATACTTTGATGCTATTTCAGTAAAGGAAAATGTTTGTAATTATAGGTCCTGAAAAAATGTAAAAGTAAAATCCGCAGTTATTATTTCTAATCGTTATCGACCCTTTCAAAGAGCAATATACTAAATATTTTATCAAACGATGGCTCCACTGAGTTGTTGATAAGCATCAGTTAGCGTTTGTTACGTGTGAGCTTGCCCAGAGCACATTCGATGCATTCACGATTGCCAAGTCGTAGCATAATTTGAAATTCCAATTCTCGCGCTGCAAATTATTCCGCGGAGACCCCGAACGTAAGAGTCAGAAAGCTCGCACTTTGTGGTTGCGTTCCTGGAATTCGTTCTAAGCGGGAAACAAGGAGATGCGCCGTGATGCCGGCCGGCCTCCGATCACGAGAAACTTGATTCATATAATCTTCTCCTGCAATCGGATCCTCCTCCTCCTCTCCTGTCTTTCATCCCACCCCGACTCCCACTTTCTCCAGCAATTCCCAGAATTATACGCTTCAATCCCTCATCTGATCTTCATTTGCTCTCATTTTACCCTCCGCCTTCTATATGTGCTCGGTCGTTAACCTAGACCAGCTACCCATCACAGCATCAGTCCCTGACGATATAAGTTTATTTACTGGAGATGAACCGTGGCTACTTATGATTTTTGATATAATAGCGCAACATCAATTTTTAAAAATAAATATTAACCCATTACTAAAGAACCGTGACATTCCTACGTAATGAAATTAGAAGATTAGTAGGATCTGCACGTATAAGCTACCTATTAAAAAATGTACAAGATGAGCCAATGCATAGTTCGTGTACGGCTCAGACAGGCTTTACCTTCAATTATTTAAATGTCAATTTCATTAGTGGGGTAGGTGTTTGTGTGTCTGAAAAGGAACAAGCGTGTATTACACTAATTTTTAAACGTATGTCTACCCTCAGAAAGTACGAAAAAATACTCCAAGGAGAATATGAATTATAATTAATCATAAATATTTTGGAAATTTGATAGAAATAAGCTAACATTTTATCATGCGTTATCATTTGAAGTTGGATGCTAACTTCCAACTCAAAAAGAAATAAGCAACAAAGAACTTTCTTCTTTCAGGCATCTATTTTTTTTCCCCTCGGAATTAAGGGAATTTATACTTACGAAGACGCCTATCTGAAACATTGTTATCTTTGGTAGTGGGACATAGACGATAACAGCTGTAGAAAAGGCAAGGCTAGAGCCATTTAAAATTTCATGTTACGGAAGATGAAATGACTAGGCGGGTAAATAACAAAGTACTTGAGGAAAGAGTGGGATAAAAATGCATATTGAATATTCTGAAAAGAAAACGAGATAGCCTTATCCGACACATCTAGAGACATGATGAATTCATGGAGGCTGCCCGGGAGGGAAAATTGAATGGGAAGAATGGCGAAGGAAGGCGGTAAATAGAGAAGACTTATGTCAATATGCAATGATGACAAGCTGTTTGCGACTGGGAGAATCGAGCGGAGAAGATCCATGGTAAACCAATCTGAGGGTTGACTGATGGCTTGAGAAGATGACGTCTCTTGCTATTTCTTCTTTCGGCGCGTTTTTTCATTCCTCCTACGAAACATTTTTTTTCTCCGTCCCCACCCCACCACTCTTCCTTCTCGCGCCAACGGCTGCCCACCGAAAGTCTTTGCCGGCGACAACTTCCTCAAGATCCCTCTCCCCCCCTCCCTTCTTGTCCCCTCCAGAAATGGGTGGTCCTTCATGGGCCGTTACTTAGCGGAACCAGGCGAAATTCTCTCGGCTCTCAAAGTTTGCCATACCTGATGGAAGCCATCATAGCCCATCGGCTCGCGATTATTTTACTTGGAACGTGACTTTGCAGCTTCTTAAAGAAAACCGTAATTAGAAAATGCATATTCTCCAGGAAAGGAGGAGACATCAAGAGATGTGGGAAAGCGGAAAAATATACCTAGAGTAGATTTGATTGTTCCAACTATGACCAGAACTTCATTGATTTTATCACTAAAATCACATAACAGTTATTTAAATACAGCAATAATGTACAGAACAGAGCTATTTTCCCCCAGAGAGCAAATGTTCAATGAGGCCCTCAAAAAATATAACCCGAAATTATGGTTATTTTTAATCAATATTCACTATTTATCTTCTCTAAAACCCTTTGTCACACCATGAGAGATTGTTAAGGCAAAATGATTGTAACAATTAATTCCTCCTACTTTCTTCTTGCACGTATCTATGAATAAAACTTCATTCTATTCCAAAAGTAAAACATTCTATGGATTTGCGAAAATACGAGAATGAATGTCATTACCAGAATAAGTGATATGTTATTCTTGAGAAATATTTGTCACAGCTTCGCCACAAATAGTTTCACATGCATAGATGAATTAAAATTGTAGGGATATATACTGAATGTCATGGCAATGTTTTTCAACATTATTGTCGGAATTCTGGTTAGCCACGGAATGTTGTTCACGTAATTATAGGTCAGGACATGCTTTTAGCAGAGGATAACATGGTTCAATTCAATTAGTCTCTTCTGGGTTGTGAATGCTTCCCACGATACCGGACTGTCTCACCACCCCTGCATTATATGGAAGTGAGAAATGCTGGAGGGACCAATTCAGTAGATAGTCGGGCTGCCATTTTATAACGGAATATGAAGGAAATTAAAGTCTTTAACGCTAACTGGAAGGTGGAACTTCAATTCAATGTGCTGGGTTTGGGGACAAGTTTTTCCAAGAGGCCCTCACTTAGCTAGCGCAGATGCTATATACAGAGAAAAGAGAAGTGAAAACTTCAAGAAGGATACGGAACAACTTACCTATTTGGCATTATATCTAGACATGATAGCCAGATGAAAACTTTGTTGAAGGAAAATTGAATGGGATAAATGATAAAAGAAGACCTCATATGTGATATGGAGTGATAAAACAATTGGTGAAGGATGTATAAAAAATTAATTATATTAATACAAGCCGGATTAGCTGTTAGAAAAATCGGGTGGAGATATTTATTGAACCAATCTTAAGATTGACTAGTGATAATGACAATGACTTCTAAATCTCACAGTTATTTCTTCACCTCCTACACACACAAAGCATAAGAAGTCGCTGACCTGAAGCAGAAACTTCTTTTTCTCGGACACCCCTCCAGGAACGAAGGAAGATGAAGTCATTTCACTCGCGGGCTTTAGAAAGTTCTTGTGCCCAGAAAATTCGTGGGTCGCGTTACGAAACGCGCGAAATTTTTACGATCGCGAGGAGGTGAATGGGAGAGACGGTAAGGTACCTAACCTCAAAAGGTCCGGCAAGTAAAGGACTAGATGGACGCGTGAGATAGCGGTGCGAAACAAAGGAGGATGACTGCGGCAGTGCGCTCTGCCCTTTTCATTAAGGCCGAATCACACTAGCCGTTGCCGATTACGGTTGTGCAGTCAACCAACCAGCACCAACCAGCTCTTAACCAACTCAGCTCTTAAAAGGAAGAGCCAGGAGGTAATTTGTTGGTGGCAATGAAACTTTCAGTTGGCTATAATAAGAGGTAAAGGGATTTTAAAGTTTGTGTTGAATTGAGGATTATTGGGAAAGCGGGATTCGAAGAATATTTTCTTATGCTATCAAGGAAGGAAGGAAGTGTTCTGAAAACATGAGAATTTCATATGCTCCTTGAATGTAAACGAACCTTAAAAACTGATATGGAAATAATTACTGTATTATGCAGTGGTATAGGAGCGCGTCTATTACCAAGCGGCCTGTTGTGCAACCGTGTAACCAATAGAAGCTCGCTTCGCGGTCACGTGCTGTTTGTGCTTACAATTCGCTATATTATGATTGTTGCCATTTCAACTGCTGCCTAAACTCTAAAAATATTAAGAATGCGATTAAAACAGCACTTGACACTCTTGCATCCCCTATTATTTGTGAAGGATGTATTATAATAGCATACACTTTACTGGGGTGAGGTCAAATGTACTTATTAAGTCATTTATATCTTGTATTTGTAGCATCATAGAAACAAACTGTAAAATAATCAGCACGTGACCGTGAGGCGAGATCATATTGGCTGCGATTGGCTGCACAACCGGCCGGTAAGATTGCCGGTCAATGTGATTTTGAACTGTGAACAGTTTACACCATTGAGGTAGAGCAATAGTAAATCGGGGATGACAAAGATGGCGGACAGGCTACGCCCACGATACAGGTTGAAGCATTGGCCACCATAGCTAGTGCCCTCTCCATATACCTCAATGGTTTACACCAACCGTAATCGGCAACGACTGGAATGATACGGCCTTCAGGATTCCGAGTGATCTGTGGATGAAGATGAGACAAGGCGCGAAGGTGGATGCAACAGTCGAGCGGTAGAACATGCGCTGGCTGGTTGAGGGTGACGGTGGCTTATGGCGGCGGAAGTGCGGGGCCAATTAGAGGCCCCACGGGGCACAGGGAGTCACCCACACACACGATTCCCCCCGAGCTTAATTGCGGGGCTGATAACCAAACCCCGGGGAGGAAAAGGATGCTCCTAGGGTTGAAGAGCAGAGGGAAAGCGCTCGAAGAGCTTCGGAAGAGGTTGGTCGGAGAGGTTTATAGAATCCATTTCTTTCACGCACAGTCAGGGACTGTATAGACCACTTTACACCTTACAATTTTTTGTACAATTTCTTGTACAAACGGTTGTATAAACTGTACGAAATTGTATGTTTGTCTGAATGAAATTAGAACAGGTTCTATTTCCCGTTCAGTCATTCCGACAATCGCACAAGCGTTCGTACAATTTGCCACTTTACACGGTACAATTTCCTCATACAAGAGGTTGTACAAGAAATTGTACAAACAATTGTATCGTGTAAAGTGGCCTTAATAGATTACAGCGAAGGTGCATGAAGAAATCAGGATAGGTATTGTAGATATTCGACATCAGTCAACAATCCTGAGATTGCTTTGACGCAGCTCTCCACTCGATTCTCCTATCAGCTAATCTCTTCATATTTACGTATTTATTCTATTTCACATTCTTCATCATTTGTTCTCTATATCTCATATGCAACATTTCTTTGTAATTATCCCCGTTCACTTGTCCTTTGACGATTATCTTCATTAGGCCATCGTGTCTCATGATATGGCAGATTAAGTTGTCCTGTCTTCTTCTTAGGATATTCAGAAGACTTCTCTTTTCTCCCACTCTTCTTAATACTTCTTCTTTTACCACTCGGTCTATCCATTTTATCTTCATCATTCTTCTGTAGCACCACATTTCGAATGCTTCCAGCCTGGACTTCTCTGCTGCCGTTATTGCCCATGCTTCGCTGCCTTACAGTAGAATGCTCCAGATGTATGTCCTAATGAAATGTTTCCTCACTTCTACGCTTGAATTTGCAGCTGCAAGCAGAATCTTCTTCTGGTAAAATGTCTTCTTCTTAGGGTATTCAGAAGACTTCTCTTTTCTCCCACACTTCTTAGGACTTTCTCTTTACTTTTTCAGTTGATCTATTTCATTTTCATCATTCTTTTTTAGCACCATATTTTGAAGGCTAGATTTTGGCGTGGAAATTATAATCTAGTACTTTCTTTTTTTTGCGTGTACATATTTTAAAGCTGCCAAGCCATGCATACTCTGGGAAATAATGGTTAATTATTTTGTTCATTCATATAAATGACTAACAAATCAAAAACTATTGCATTAATTTGTATCAACTAATATTTAGTGCCATTTATAGCTGATATTTTACGTGTCTCGCAACTGTAAACTTAATATTTTATTCGGGGTGGAAACATAGTAAATCTTGGTTTCATGTAATTAGTGCATAAACGGAGTGGTATTATTTACATGCCTACACGATAGCTGCAACTTATTCTCTCTGATTGTTAATCCAAGTGGTTTTTCTTGGTTCTCTCTGGTGGTGGTTCACTCTCAGTCACTCACCCTTGTGGTGACTTGTAGGGCATTACGTAGATGTAGATGAAGATTCGGTGGCCATTATCCTTGAAGGCGGCAAAGAGGATGAAAAATATTTATTCCTCCCCATCCCAATCTTCCTGCTTTTAACTCCTCTCTCAACCTTACCTCGCTCTCTTCCTCGCTGAGCCTTTCGAGTGCTTGCCGGTTTAAGGTTTGCGGTGCGCGGGTCAAAGACGAAAGGCCTGCGGTGTGGTGGCGCTCCTTGGAGTGGGAAGGAGGGGAAAATTAATGGGTTCTAAATCACCGGTGCACGTTATTAATACTGCGGGAGCGATAACTCGTCTGCCGGCGTCTGAATGCGTGATGAGCTCGGTAAATTGCGAGCATATGGATTGGAGGAGTCGGGAGAGGACAGCCGTGCGGAAGAGCCCCGCGAATCCAGTCGCACGAAAGGCTGCTACGCGTGTACCGTTAAAAAAAACCTTGCATTTCTCCCTCCGCTGCATCGCTGAGAGTGCAGCCCGCGATTGCTCTCACCCAGTTCACACGAGAAGCGTGAGGGCTTACTGTTGCACATAGGTTTACTATTGCTGGCGGGTACATCGCGAGCAAATATTGGTGAAAATTAAAACTAAAAAATATTTTCAGAAGGGAAGGACAGTTCATGGAAAAAAGTGTGAAATTAACGTCAGCGTAAACTTAGCGCGTGATTCTTGAGTACTACCGGAAATTGCGGGTTTCATAGGAAAAAATAACGCGAAGCCTGTGTTAAGTTACGGAAAAATTAGCGTAAAGGATAGGTAAAGCGTAAAAATTATTTCTTTGTGCAGCACGGCATTCCTTAGGTTGGGTTGATCACAACTTCACAGCAGTGGTAAGATAAGAAGAATTACTGCACACCAAAGCTCCGACGATATATTCACCCTACCTTATCTGTACACGATTGATTGGATTATTTCATAGTGATGCAATTTAAGCTATTCGTATTTCGAAAATAAAAACATTTGAAAATTCTTTAAAATAACATTATCAATGATGGCTTACTGGAAGTAATCTACATGTACATCTAAATAATACCCTGCAAGCCACCACAAAGGTGTGTGGCAGGGGGTGAATTCTCACCAAACATGCACCACATATCATGCATAAAAAAGGATTAATATTTATATACTGTTCTAAACTTCACTATTTAAAAAAAGATAAAAATAGCAACGCGAACATGCTGTTTGTTGGATTAGATTTAAGTGCTCATACCAACATGTAGCTACCAATTTTATCCATTGCTACACTCCTATTGGATATATTTACCGTTATTCATATCCCTAATTGTACGAGGAAAAAAGGACATTTTGAATCTGTCAGTTCGGCAATCAATTTCTCTGATTTTGTGATCATGGTCCAGTCTACCATAGTAAGTTGGGGTTCGCAAAATATTTTTAACATCATCACTGAATATGTGGTCTTGGAATTTGTTTAAGAGATTAAGTCTAAATTTCAACTTGCGATCCGACAATGATTCCCAATTTAATTCATTTCATAGACTGGTTACGCTAATAAGGTTATCGTACCGTCCCTTAACAAATCTTGCCGATCTTCGCTGCGCACGTTCAAGTTTCTCAGTAAACAAAACGACGCATTCCACATTTCATTGCTCATCTGTTCCCTCCCCCCTTCCTGCCATTGCCGGATTGGCCGAAATTGATGACGTAGGTAGTTGCTATGATCAGCGGAGAGATGCTAAAGCTTATCACTTGCGTGATCACGCGAAATGGGAATACGCGGCAAACGCAACCTCGGTTACGCTAAACGCTTGGTAACCTAAGCCACGGGAACATCGGGGTCCTTATTCTCTTTCTGAAACTCTCGTGGTATCCAAGGGATACCAAAGGTTTTCGGGACTCGCGTTAACTTTTTGTAAACATTCTAATGAGGAAATCAATGAAACGCAACCTCGGTTTCGTTGCTGGGGAGATAACCGAGGTTGCGTTTCAAACGAGAATACGGGCCCGGGAATAGGGGGTCTTCAACGTAAACGGCTGATGTGAGACGTTTACGTGAAACGTGAAACGGGAACTTTTTCTCTAGTGGACACAATCAACGTATGCTACTCTCGAGTACGGAACAATTGACTGACGAAATCTGACGCAAAGAAATTCCGTAGCGAATGTAAAAAGGAGCTAACAATTAATTTACAAGATTGTAGAGGTACTTACGTAGTGCATGCCGTTGATGAAGTTACTAGATCGCTTATGCTTCTTATAATTCACAAAAATTAATTCGTGAAAATTGTGTGTAATCCTTCCTAAAGGCCGTTGTACATGGTACAATTTCTCGTGCAAGAACTTGTACAGTGCGCAAATTGTATCGTGTACGAGATATTCGTACAATTTCCTGTACAAGAAATTAGATCATGCTCTATATTATTGGATGAAACCGTGAAAGATCCACTCCGTAGCTTCTGCGCATGGCATGTAACGTTAGTGATGCGTTCGTTTAGCATTTATAAGGTTGGTGTTCTGTGTTTGTGGTCACTTTTATTCCTATTAGCGTGGCAAAACTTCCATTTTTGTTGTACATTATAAGATATTCTTTGTTGCTTCCATATTGTGATATTCTTTGTTGCTTCCAAATTGTATTATTCGTAGGTTGCTTTGGAAGTGTTCTATTTCTCAAAAGATGAGTTGGACGCACTGACTAATATTAAACCACAAACCACAATCATCATCATTGGTCAACAATCCTAGGATTGGTTTGACGCAGCTTTCCACTCGATTCTTCTATCGGCCAACATTTTCATTGCGACATAATTCTTTTCTTATACATTCTTCACAACCTGTTCCATGTATCTCATACGAGGCCTGCCTTTTCCAATCTTCCCGTTCACTTTTCCCTCGACGATAGTCTTCATCAGGCCATCGTGTCTCAAGATGTGGCCGATTAAGTTTTCCCTTCTTCTTTTTAGAGTTGTCAGCAGACTTCTCTTTTCTCCTACTCTTCTTAGCACTTCCTCGTTACTTACTCGGTCGATCCATTTAATCTTCAGCATTCTCTGTAGCACCACATTTCAAATGCTATTACCCTTTTCTTCTCCGCTGCTGTCATCGTCCATGATTCACTGCCGTAAAGAAAAACGCTCCAGATGCATGTTCTGATGAACTGTTTCCTTACTTCTATGCTTGTATTTCCTGCTGTAAGTAGATTCTTCTTTTGAAAGAATGCCCTCTTTGCCTGGGATATTCTACTCACTATTTATTTCTTGCTTCGTCCATCGTTGGTTACTCGGCTTCCTAGATAACAGAACTCTTTAACCTCTTCAAGTTTTTGTTTTCCTAGTTTGACATTGGTTTTCGCCTCTTCTTTCTTGCTGCACACCAATATCTTAGTCTTCTTCTTATCTTCAGCTGATATCTGGCCATAGTCCTTTCCATGGTTGTTAGGATCTTATTCAGCTCCTTCTCTGTCTCTGCTATGAGAGCTATGTCATCAGCGAATCGTAGCATACTGATTGTTTCTCCGTGGATGTTCACTCCAGAACACTTCTCCTTGACTTCATTTATGGCTCTCTCGATGTAAAAATTAAAAATTACGGGAGACAGTGCGCAATTCTAAGACTTCCTCCGTGATCCATGGCTTCTTCTTGGCAACTTTTCTTCTTCCAAGAACTTCTTTTGCGGCTTCCTGTAGTCCACATTTAATGTTTTCCCAACGCTCTTCCACTGATTTCTCATTCAGGTTCTCTCCTATGTTGTTTCCCACTGCTTTTTGAAATGCCAGCTGATGTTGAGTCTCCTTTAGTTTTTCTACTTTCCATATATTCTTCTTTGTTTTCTTCAATTTCTTGAATTTTAGATGGCATTTCATCATCACTAAATTATGGTCACTGTCGATGTCTGCCTCAGGGTAGCTTTTGCAGTCCTTCACTTGGTTTCTAAATCTCTGCTTCACTAAAATGTAGTCTATTTGGCATCTTCTTCTGTCTCCTGGCATTTTCCATGTTTATCTTCTTCGGTTGTGATTTTTAAACAATGTATTGGCAACCACTAACTTATGTTGAGTGCAGAATTCCAGCAGCTTTTCTCCTCTTTCGTTTCGGTTTCCCAATCCGTATTTTCCAGTTATTCTTCCATCTTGACCTTCGCCGACGATAGCGTTCCAGTCTCATAAAATAATTAGGTTTTCTTCTCCTCTTACCTGTTTTATAACTTCCGTGATATCTTCGTAGACGTCTTCCACTTCTTCATCTTCATAGTCCGTCGTAGGCATGTAAGCCTGCACCACCACGGTATATACAGGTTTGGTCTCGATCTTCACCATTATTATCCTTTCATTGTACTGCAGGAAGCTCTTCACACGCATTCCGGCGCTCTTTCTGAGTATGATCCCTACTCCAGCATTACCATTTAATGATCCTGTATGTATAATCCTGTAGCTTCCACTCCAAAAGTCTCCTTCTTCGGGCCACTTCATTTCGCTGATTCCTAATACGTCGAGGTCCATTCTTCGCATTTCTACCTTCAGGTTCTTCAGTCTTCCACAAGTCCGAAGCGATCTCACGTTCCATGTTCCTACCCTAAAAAGTGTATCACATTTGACTGATGTACTCTCTCGGGTAGTCCCCGCCCGGAGATCCGAATGGGGGACTATTTTACCTCCGGAATATTTTACTCGAGAGGGTTCCATCACGTCTTGATAATAAAGGAAAGAGTGGAGTAGCTGCGACTCCTCGGGATAGCATTGTGGTGGTTTCCCCTTGCCTTCCACATCGCAGAACTACAGCCGTAAAAGTAAATGCTACCACGTCTGTAGTGAAATGAGTGTCGCTGTACCGACCACTGTGGTCTACACCTTCACTCATGTGAAGAAGAGCTGCTGCCCTCTCCTCCGGGTGATGAGAAGCGTAATTATTGGCGTCCTTCCTTCGCCAAGACACGGCATCTTCACAGGTTCTGTATTATTTAGAGGCCTATCTTACCCAGGGATAGACCAATACCCCCTCGGAATACCGTCGCTTTTTGTCCACGACTGCTTATTGGACGAGTAAACTCGCTTATCTCGCAGCTAACCTCTATATCTAGAGGTCGACCCACCATCCGCAACCCAGTGGACGCACTCGGTGGCTTTAAGCTCAGCCGCGAGATTGAACCGATAAGAAAATATTAGCAGCAAGCATAAACATGTTATTTGAAGCATAAATAATGGGTTTCATGAGCCGATGAAAGAGTGCAAGTAACTAATCGTATAATTTCATTTTATTAATGCTAGGATTAATGGTAGCAAATCATTGTACCCCAGTAACTATGGCAGTATTTTCATAATACTATCGTCTTCGGATATCGCAATTCAGCTGTTCGACAGAAAACGACGTCTGTGCATGTTATTGGCGCACAAATTGCATGAAAATCTTTGATCATGTGCGACCGTGAACAACTTCTTCCCAACCAATTTCTTGGTCAAATCTCGCCGTTCAATTTTAGAAACAAGATCTTGTACAAGAAATTGTACCGTGTACAACGGTCTCAACGAAATCTTCACTACCTCCGATGTCAGCAATGGCAAACAAGCTTTTTCATGTCATTAGTTACCATATATAATCTCACTAAAACACAATAACTTCAAATAACTATTCATTCATTGATCTCCTCATTAGAAAAATAAAATCAGGGAATTTTCTATGCGGAAATAAAAGACAGAAATAAGTTTTACAATATTTGAGACCATAATTTATTTCAGAAGGGGCATGCATCCACTTTTAATTTCAATAACTCCCCAAAGGTGGCTCCTCATCACCAACTCGTGGGACAGTTTTCTTTAGTTTGCCGTGAACGTGAAACGTGAGAGATGGGAGATGAACATCTCTGACGTACACGTCTCACGTTACGCGCTGATTGTGTTTTGTTTCCGTTCTCCCACCCATGCGCCATCTCTTCACGTTTTACGGTACACGTTTCATGTCACCCGCTTACGTCGATTGTGTCCCGGCCTTAAGAATCGATCGAATTTTAAATAACGTGAAATTAACTTAAGAGTGCAGTGTTGTAGTTGTTTGTCTCTGCGCCTTTCTTCAGTACTTTCTTAATATTTGCCTTTCATTATGGAAGAAGTGACTGTTTTCCTACATATATTAGTTCATATTCTCCAAACAATATGAACCAACGTGAGGAACCCCTCTGATGGGGATATATGACTGAACATCACATTGCGAGAGCCTTTACAAGGAGTACACTGAAAGCTATAAGTGTCATCAGTATTACAAAATTTATAAACACGAAGTAGCGATAGAAGTAGTGAGTAGAATAAACTATTTGATTTCTATTCCTAGGAAATGAGTATTTGGTAAGGGCTCTTCGAATGACCAGCCATGAAACATAACAACGGCATTAAAATTCATCTTGAAATCACCACTTTGATGTTTCTCCAGCTGCATCACAGATTCTCCATGATTTTCGTGAATGCCGCTGTTTTTTAGAATAAAATACGGTCTGATGAATCTGAATAATGAATTCTTCTCGAAATGAAGATAGCTGGAAGATTTCTACTGAAATTGACACGGGTATTATCGCGTCAGCAAAACGCTTTGAAGTGTGCCCGAGAGGGAATACGATCTTTATGAGCTATCCATGACGCAAGACTTCCTCAAATAGTCGACGGAGCAAACTATTCAGGTGTGAGGAAAATTGCCATAGTGAGAAAGTGTTTGGAGAAGTAGGGAAGATAGGACATGCATCAACGCCTTTGATAGCTATTAGAGCGGTGAACTACATTTGGTAAATTAAGAGGAAACTGGTTGCTACAACTTGCCGTCTCAACCAAAAAGAATTTTCCTTTTTCAACCGCAGTTCAATATTTTCTAAGAGAATTTACTCCTTTTAAATAAGCATAAAACTTCAAACCACTTAAAACTTCTAAAGTAAAGGTCTTGAAGCCATTATTGAAATCGTTTCTAATTTGACACAATAAGAAATAATTTTTAATAACATTAAAACTGACTTCGATTATAAGTCGAGGGGGAATCTTAAGTAAAGGCAAGTGGGAGAATATCTGAGAGAAATCTAAAATATAAAACCTGAGGATTCTCACGGAATCGTGTGGAATTTGTACATACTGAAGTACATACACGGGAAATTTTCCACAAAATATTTTGTGGGAAAAGGCACGTGTACCTATTACATCAGTACTGAAATAAATCGTCCTGCTTAAATCATAAATTTTATAAGGTACATATTAACGGAAACGTATGTTATCACAGGATATTCAAACTGGACACATGAGTCTCCCCACCACTTTTCAAGTTTCGTAATGACGCGCGCGCAGTTCCTTGATGAAAATCAATACTGCAGCATGCGCAGTGCGTGAACAAAAAGTTGAAGAACGATTACCTTTTTACATTATTGTTTGGTAATTTATTAAACCCTCTGTAAATCACTGATGGTATTTTAAAATAATGAAATCACTCCATAGTTTCAGTTTGTTCCATTCGAAAACATTTATCTGACTACTAAAACTGAATTCTATCATAATTCCAGGAGGAATCGTAACTAAATACATAAATAATGATGCCTGAGAGAAATCGGTTGGCATAAAGTAGAAATGTGTCAAAAGCACATATTTACAGAGACCTAAATCAGTAAAAGGAAATCAAACTGAGTATTTTGAATATGTCCATAGCTTTTCTAGTTTCCGTAATAGAGCGCCTACAGTTCCTTGACTGAAATCAATACTGGAGCATGCGCAGTGCTTGAACAAAAAGATGAAGAGCGACACTTCGCCATTGTAAATAATAATTGAAATATGTTTCAATGTTGACATAAATCACCGGGAAAAACTATAAATTTCTCCCTTGTTGTAAATTGAGAAAATGCTGTTGGGAAAAATTGGATAGAGTGGGATAAATTGACAAGTTGTTCATGAAGTTGACATGCCGGGAGTCGTGGCGTGCTCCTGTAATCCAGCTACCTGGAGGCTTGGTGCAGAGGATGGTTTGAGGCTGGGGGCACTGTTGTTGGGTTGTCCCACGTTGACTGGACGTCCGCACTAAGCCCGGCATCATCATGGGCACCCTGGAGGAGTCCGGGGTGGCCAGGATGCCTAAGGAGAGGCGGACCGGGCCAGGGGGGAAACTCAGCAGCCAAAAGTCTCCGTGGCGGGCAGTAGTGGGATCGCGTCCGGGAGTGGGAGCCCAGTGACAGCCTGGCCGACACAATCAGACCTGTACCTTTTGCTACTTTTTTCCTTTTTAACTTTTTTTTTAAATTTGGCATGGAAGGGAGAATTTGCGATATTTGCTTTTTGTAGTTGGACAAAAATTTTAGCTTACAGACTTTTTTTAAATTTTCTCTTTCACTTATCAGGAAGGAATCTTGTTGTTTTCGGTTACACGTATTTTTTAGTCTTAATTGGAACATTTTTGGGACGTATTGGGCCTCCAAAATCCGAACTAGATGGAAAAATTTAAGATACCTTAGCTTGATGTATCCTCATCTTAATCTTAGCTCTTCTTAACTCATATTAGCTTAACTGCCTTTCATGAACATCCAATTATAAAGAAATAATTTGATTTACTTCAGACCGAATTTGATGGAGTTTTTCTTCATTATGAGGCGTTTTTACAGACATATGTTTGCGTTCATTTCCATGGAATAATCATACATTTCTTAAATATCTGACCTAAGTAAAAAATGTTCTCTTACCGCACAGTGTACACCTGTTTTTGTTTACAATTTTGTTTTTATAATTCTTACGATGGTGATCATTGGTAAAATATCCTTCACGTACTAATTACTTTGTCATCATCTTAAATGCAGTACTTAAATATGAAGCAAGAGTACCTTATGCATAGTTTTAGGGGTATTTACAGCTATTTCATATGTATATTACTGCATTTAAGAGGTCCATACTAATGGTGATTGACGCTGATCTTTCTTGATTTTGCTTGCAGTTCTGAACGTGGCTGCGGGGAAGGCGGCCATGCAAGTAAGCACAGAGCAAGGTGGTACGCCCTCCAAGGCAATAGACGGCAGCACCAGCTCCTTTTTCACCGCCGACACGTGCACCCTGACAGGACTCGAGCGATCCCCTTGGTGGTATGTCAACCTCCTGGAGCCCTACATGGTGCAACTGGTGCGCTTGGACTTCGGAAAATCATGTTGTGGTGAGTGCATAACGACAGGGATCAGCCGGGAAGTTTAATGAAAACTAGCTCAAAACTCAAAGAAGGAAACCATTGAAAATAACTCACTTCTGCCACTCAATATTGGCTTATTTTGATAACCTCGCATGTTCAATGTTTCCACAAAATAATAATATTTTCTGGAAAATTTCATTATTCAGTAGCTAAGGAGTATATACATTCATGTTTCAAAGAGCACTGTTGGTTAATATTTTCTTTAGCAATGCATCTTTAATTTTTATTGAATATTACAGAATTTTACAACACTTTGTAAGCTTCATTGAAATTTCGAACCTAATAGAACTTCATTAGTAACAATATGCTTCTTTATCTGGTTTTTGGAAAACCATTGAGAGATTCACCAAAGTAACCTGATGGTATAAAATTTATCAATACTTTAAATTGTAGGGCTCAATAAAATCATGGATACCTTGAATATAAACAAATTTGAGTAAATCTATGGTTATAACTTACAGTTCAGGCAATAAATAAATTTCAACTGGAAGCTTCTCAGTAGTTTAACGGTTAGTCTAACTACTTGGTGCTCGATGATTGTGAATGGTCAAAACACTCTAATCGGATTATTTGTGCATTATAATTGAAATCAAGGTCATAGGCACTTCAAAATACGATTCTGGAACTAAATTATGGGATGGCATTATATGTAAAAGTAGTCATAAAGTCATCAGCTAGAAATACGCAAAGAACTTATGTACTCTCAATAATTCCAATTCACCTTTTGTTGCCTTTCCCAGCTCCCATCCGTCAGCAAATGTCTCCAATTTGGCCATCTCTAGGAGAATCGGTCTATAAATTGCACTGTCCGAAGGGAGGAATCGGGTGGTGGTTTGCCACTAGAGGCAGACTACATGAATCTGAATGGCAGGGTAACGCTAATATTATACGTGATTTTGAAATGCATCTGACTGACCTATTTCCTCCGCGCCCTCGCCTGGAGGTTGTTTCTGGCCAGAACTACAGAATTCAGCGGCAAGGTTTCTTTTTACCAATTCCACTTGAAGATGCGTCGGCATATTCGTGGCACGCCCAAGACAATTGCCCTCTCCCTCAATTCACGCGAATCCTTTGAAAGATGGGCCGTATCGCGTAAGATAGGTAATGATACCCTTTCCGTTCCGTAAATCCTTGCCGGTCATTGACCTATTAGTCACTGATTTATGGTTTTCACTTCCCACTGGACTTCTCCGAATACACCGGTTCTAGCTTGTACTTTGGAGTTTCGAAAATAATTTTATTTTCTGAACTAGTAGAACTGAAGTAGTTATGTTTCTTCAACAACCCCTTGCTATCGCAGGCTCTTCAATATCAGATGCAAAATTTTGCCTACAATCAATATCCCTCCATTTTGTTTACGCTGAAATTTTTTTTCCTTGTGTCCACCTTAATTGTTCTTAAAACTTTATCAAAATTATGTTTCTTTTAACTACAAAATATGAGTGCTCTTCAGATACACACTTTGCGAGGCTGAGTATTATGAAAAATAAATGTTTACGAGCTATTTTTTAAAAATAAATTAGTAATAAGCAATGGTAATTTCCTCGAGCATACTGTAATATACATTCCTTGTACAGGACATTGTTTTCCTAACTCCAACACGACGATTATGTCCACCATATTAGTTCCAGCCCAGTATTGAGATACGACACATAAAGTGGACTGGGTTATAGAAGAGCGCTTTCAGTTAATTATCAAAGGTTTTATAACGTCTTGCTATTGATTAGAGGTTCCGGGTTCAAATTTGAAATAGGCCTAAGACTCCAGATAAATCCAAGCTCTGTGATAATTTTCAAGCCATGTGATAAATTCAAGATCTAAGATTTTCAAGGTATCATTCTGGTTAACCTCAGAAGGCGCAAGGACCCTTTGCCTGATGTCTAGAATTCACCCACGTTTGGGCGGGGACCTTACTAGGTGAATTCCACCCTCGTCAAACAGGAAGACCATTGAGTTAAACGCAAATAGTTTGTAGACAGGTATTTCCCCATCAATGCAATTATAAAACTTAAATGTACAAATCCTGCGGAAGGTAGAACCCTTGGCAATCGAATTAGTTTTTCTCTTTGCATGCATAAACATTCTTGGCGCACGTTGGAAAGTACATTTGTTGACGCAGGCAGTCGTGATTTTTCGCGCCCATTGTATTTCCACATATTCCCCTCACGAAGTTGTAAAGGATCGCTGGGACACATATTAAACATCTATTCTGCTCGAGACAGACTGGAAAGCGTAGTTCCTTGTCATCCACGGAAATGAGCGGAGTTATTTTTTTCCAATACACGTGGACGCTCCCGTTTCGCAACGATGGGACAAGAAAGTGAGATTACCAAAGATTTCGAGAGTGAAGAGACAGTGAGGGGACGCACAAAAAAAACGTCCAGACTATGGGAACGAGGGGGTTGGGCGAGAGAAGACAGAGTTAGCGGAGAGCCAGAGATTATTCGATAGAATTCTCCGATGGCCCCGATTTCTGTGAGTCTTCCTCTTCCGACCGCGAGGACTGACTACTCCATGCATTCCGTGTTCTGACCTCCCCTTTACGCCTCTCGAGTGAGGAACCCTACACGACTTCGGCGCGTCGAAAGAATCTCTAATGAACCGAAACGATATCACCACCATCAATCGGCGCCTTTTTTTTAAGTCTCGATTTGCTTGAGGTGGCGCTCGGGGGGTGCGAGAAACAATTGCTCCAATCTGATCGTGAGTTGAGCAAGACCGAATTTTCGGGCTGTTTAGAATTAGGTTTCCATTTAGATTTGGAGAAGACATTAAGAGAAGAATTGAGCATTTTGCTCACCGAATTGAATACATTACTTAAAGAAACTGATTTCGTACAGTTAGCGGTGTTCTTAACGAAAGAAGTTCTTTAGTAGACAAATTCAACAACCAATAGATAACATTGGCAGATTATCTGAGAAAATTGTTTTAAAGCCGTGAATGTTGATAGCATTACAGCATATTAGCCAGACCTGCCAATTTTATGTAAATTTCATAGGTCGTTCATTTCTTCAATGCAAGAGAGTCGATTGTAAAAGATTCTTATCAACAGTACCTACTGTTTTCCATAACTGATTACAACAAAAATGGTATTTTTCATAAGGATAATTCTTATATACGTTGGGATAAGACCCAGAAAATCTTTGAAATCGAAGCTTTATCCCTCAACTTAAATAAAAATTTTCCGAAACAGATATCATTAAATGATTTGGTTTCCACTAAACTTCAGAATCTTCTTTCATTACCACCTGTTTTCTTGGAATTTCTCCCACCAAAACCTTTTTCTCCCTGTCTTATAATTTTTTCGTCATTCTCTTTACATTTGCTTAAGACTCACGTTGACAAATTTTATGCTGACGAAGCACTTACAGGTATATGCATCTCAAGTAGAGATATATATTTCCCATTCATTGTGTTGAGTGAGAACATTCAAATATTATACAAATAAATAATTTACCCTTATTTTCAATGAATTTTATCTTTAGTCTGTTGTTCGATTTTTTCTCGTTTCCCAAGTTCCTTCCCCTTACGTTAAAGCTTGAGAATTTTTCCTGACTCTGCCCTCGTGAGTCATAGCTACATCTTATCTATTTCCCAATTTTGAAAACGCTTGTTTCACTGAAAAAAGTTTTTCTGATAGTTCATTCCTATTTTTATATCCAAAACAAGGCTCGAGCTTACATTTTCATACTTACTCTTCTTTTTTTGAAGGTTAATTATGTATAATAAATGTATTATGTTATAAAACTCACTTTACATGTGTGAAAAAGAGGAAAACGTATGCCTATTAGGTTTTCACAGATGTCGAATGGGGGAAACGACGGAGAGAGGGAGAGGGGAGGTTAGTGTCCTACGCATTAGAAACCCTTATCGAAATTAACGACTTAAAATTCACGCCCCCGCTCCCAAACTTTTTCCCGCTGACATTTCTGACGCCTCGCAGCGCTCTTCCAACCACCTCTTATGGATTCATCCCGCGAGAGGGGAGGCCCACGCCGAATTCCTCGGCGCCCGTGGGGCAAGAGAGAGGCCGGGCCCTTCCGCCGCGAGCGAAACGGGCCTCTTTTGGTCCCGCGCCAAACCCCGGAGGAAAGAGACGAGGAAGATGTGCCCACACCAATCTCGATCAAGTGTCGCGGATCGGCGTCAGGGAGTTAGCGGGTGGTTGCAGATGGACGGAGCCGTCAACTGACCGGGGGGAGGGAGTTCTGAAGGCGTGGAGGAGGGGGTGGAAGGAGAAGGGAAGGCGGGGGTGGGGAGGGTACGCCTCCGGTGACATTTACGACTTGGAACAGATCCCTCGAGAGACGTCCGCGCCTGCACCTCCGATTTGTAGTCCTTTCATCCTTCGTCACGAAGCGTTCTTTACACTCGGGGAGAAAGTGAGAAGGGGGTGTAGAGAGGACAAGATGTGTCCTCAGGGGGCACCTATTACCATCTCTTCCAAGGTAATTCGGAAGGAATGAATTCATAAGATTCCAGGGATGCAGTGTAAAATTTGAATAGAATTATGAAATAAATCATCATCACTAATCAACTACCCTACAGCCCGTTTTAAACGGTTTTGTTATTGACCGTTTCATTCATTCAATTTATGATTTGTATATTAAATTTATTTTACAGTAAATTTGTAAAATACAGGGTGAAAAATTGAGCGAGATGTTCCTCATGACAGACATCAATATTGGGACTAATATTGGTCGTACGGTGCTTATATATCCCGCATGAGCTCGCCACATTATATTTAAAAAAATAATATCGCGAGACACACTGGTCGATTAAATACGAGATAGAGGATGGTGATGAAAGTATTATTTAGTAGTATTAGTGCTACAAGTGTATGTATAAGAAATTGTAAGCATAAAACTGGCTAAAAATGAATTCCCTTGGAGCAGTATTGATGCGTGTAGTTTTTTTGGTCACCAGGATACGGAAAAATATAAATCCGTGCAATGGCTGATAAATTGGGCCGAATTAAATGGGCTTAGGATCGATTTAACGCAGCTCTCCAATCATTTCCTTTATCAGTTAACCTCTTCATATTCATACAATTATTCTTTTTTAATTCCTCACCACTTGCTCCACGCATTTATACAAAGCCTTCCTTGTATATTTTTACCATTTTCCCATTTGCTACGAAATGGAAGCATACAGAAATCGGATTGATCTAATGGCTAGAGTACTGGCCTCACATTCCAAGTGTAGGTTCAAATCTTGGCTGTGGCAGAGATTTTCAATGGTTAACCATGAGTGCTGTGGAGAGCACTTCAAATGCAGTATTCCGTCCTTCACATGGGATGTTAAACCGTGGACCCTTGGGCGCCTTTGGATAAGAGTAGGCTTATGTCGATACCGGATATTTCTCCTCCCTTCCTCCGCTCTCCAAAAACCCTACCTCTCTCCAATCACTCTTCTAACCTAAATGACACTACAGACCTAAGTTGTTGGTTGCTTGCTCCAAATGAGTACTACTACTCCAATATTGAAGTTACGGCTACATAAAAGAATCAGTAGTAACGGTGCGTATGCCTGCATAATATGGAAAATAAGTACTTTGCGTGGTTGTTTCAGGAAAGAGAAAAATTACTTTTAGCGTTTTCACTGAGTTCAACGATCTACATTGTGAGCATCAAATTCGATAGGTACAGGTCTAGTCCACTTCTAAAAAAATTAATCCAGTAACGAGTTTCCCGACAACGTGGAAGCAGCTGAAAGTTGCGGCTATAGACACTAAAATTTTCTTGCGAGAGAGAGAGATTAGTTCTCTTATGAAATCGAGACTCCTTTAGTGCATGCTCAGTAGATTAGCTCCGTGATGCGATTCGGATGATTTGGGAAACTCCCCATTGGAAACCGTTCCCCCTCGTACAAGTTCCACAGGTTTCTTCCTCGTAGCATTGGTTCCGGAAAATGTTTTTAAAATAATCCCCCGGCGTGGAGAGCAAATCTTTTCATTTTCCGCTCGCTTAATGCGAGTCTCGACTCGTGGTTCACGATAGGGCGCAACATCTAGAAGTTTCACTTCACGTAATCCCGGGGACGAGCTTGGAGAAGTATTGCGACAGTGTCCAAAACCGAGCGTGACGAAAAAAATTTCCATTTCCGGTTCGCGATAGCCAGGGTACGTGAAGAAAGTGAAAATCTCCTCTCGTCTTTTTGAGCCAGTCGCGAGAAATTCCTCCTCGTCCGCGCGACCAATCGGTCGAAAGTTACGGACAGCATGTTCAATGAGGCACAGTGGACCCTGCCTCAATGACTCCCCTGCGCACTTCATTTGTTTTGCATGGAATCTTTGATTCTCAACCCTTCCGAGACGTCCCACTTTCCGTACCTGTCGGAAAAGGCCATTTCTCCGTGACAGGAAATTGGATATGGTTGTGAGAGCAGGAGACGGACTCCTTCAAAAACAGAATACCCAGGTAGTGGTTCCGAATATTACACCTTTTAGATAGATGCCTGACTATATGATATCAAAATGAATGATGTACTTAACATTGGTTCTTTCCTTCTGGGAAATTTAAGACATGCCATTATTAAAATATTGGAATTTATTTTCATTCAGATATTTGTAAGGCTCAGGGTAAAGTTAAGCGGCTCAAATTTTGTTGTAATCTCTGGATAGCCTCAAAAATTTAGTAAGCATTGAATTAAATTGTTCAATAAAAATCAATGATGTTTTTTTCTTGTACTGCCATTTTACGTCGTCAATCTCTCCCACGTAAACCTAAACTGTGCTTTGAATATACCACAAAGTCGTTGCGAGTTACTCATTGATGCCCAAGACAACTTTTTCATCAAAACGTTGTCGAATCATATACTCGTACATCTTTCATAATTCTTTAATACCTCTGCAAACATTTTATGTCATTTTTTGGGAGTGAGAATAAAAAAATGCAGAGATAAGTAGCAGGTTTAGTGCATTTATTACTTTATCATCCATATCCATCTTGGTAAATAGGCACTAAATGATATACATATGCATTCACGGTGCTTCTTAACTTAATTGAAACTTATTTGGCGAAATAAGATCACAATGTCATAATAAATTCAGTACAACTAGTGGCAGACAAGTTTTTAAACCTTTGTCATAAGGATGTGTTAGGTTGAAGCTATCGAAGACACCGGTTGAAAGAGTGGAATCGTTCTTGCTGAACTTTGAACTCACTCCATAAGACGCCTGTAATTACTTGGCGCAATATATTTCATATGAAATCATCCGAATGTGCATGATAATTGGCAAGGGTAATTTTTACGTCCTCGAAAACGTTTCATGATAATGTTACCTCTAGGCTTTAACCACATTGAAGCATAATTTTGTGTCAGTAGCGTGCCGGTCTGGTATTTTTTCGGTAAAGCTTTTGAATTCCGCTTCAGGTATGGAATCTTAGTATCTCCTGAAATTAAGTGAAAGTAACGTAGTAGGACATAGCCTCAGTAGTTATACTACCTTAAAACTAGCTTCTACCAGTAGTTTTATTTTGTTTCCGACATTCGGAACCAAGCTATGCCTCTCATTCCTCCCCCATTCTTGTTGTTATGCAGGATCCAACCAGTATCCAACCCAAAATTTGTCTGGTTGTTTAGGATTTAGCTCACCATTTAATAGACCCAACGCGCGTGAAACTCATACATCAGCTTGGGGGAAGCAGGTCTTTCCTTATGCCACCCGAGGATTTCAAAGAAGATCTAGATATATACGTAAATAAACATCATTATTCTGGGGAGATTGAGGCTCTAACACTCCCTTCTTCTATTTAATCCCTAATAGTACCCAGAATCACGCACAGCTTGAGTTAAATAGGTAATATCCGAACGTTCTCTTCCAGATGTGAACTTGGAACATCTAATCAGTGGTTCAGCTCTCTGCCCACTGATTTACACCACTGTCAAAGCTGGATTGAGAATGTTTTTCACTCGTTATATCAGAACTAGACGCTTAATACGCACAGACAAACAGTGTTTCTTACCAATAATCGTTAATGCGAAGGAATGGAAATTGGAGTTAATGGAAAAAAGTAAAACGATTTGCTAGTGCAAAATCATTTAATGTAGACAGATAATTGACTGAATTAAGAAAATAAAAGCAAAAAGCCGGTCGGCTACTTGTCGGAAACTCTCTCCCAGCCGCAAACTCGCAAGATTCTCTCGAAATCTCGTGCCGTACACTGCCATCTCTCGAGAATCTTACACATTGTTAGCCGCTCAAGAGTTCCTTCAATACATCCTTCCAGCTGATTAGAAGATGATGAGGGCAGAGAGATATATACACCACAGCCAAGTACAGTTTGTGTGCGTGTTCACTAACTTTTAAACCCAACTTATCTCTCAGTGCAGAACAAATTTTGTTCCGTAAAACATTTTAGAAGGATCTTATTTTTTTCTGCCGGAAAACAGTCAAAACCATTTGCTCACGGGTGTTACTTTTTGATTCCATCATTTTTTTAAACCTGCCATTTGATTCAAAGGTGGGTTTTGTTGTTGATTTTGTCTCTAAGAGCCTTGAACTATACGACTCTGACACCGAGAGCAATGCAAATATGACGAAAATTGATTGAATTAAACTAGATTGCGGTCTAATGTAAACGTTTAAGGTTATTCGCTAAAAGGCATGTGCTCAGTTGGGAGCAGTATTGAATAGATTGCGGTCTAATGTAAATGTTTAAGGTTATTCGCTAAAAGGCATGTGCTCAGTTGGGAGCAGTATTGAATATCTTGCAATCGTATTCTAAAAGATAAAATATGGAAATGAATTACGGCAGCTTCCTCACACTGCGTATTCTCCCTGCGAATCCATCGTACAATTACTATCTGACGGACGAGTGTTTTTTTCTGTAGAACAAACTCACAATCAACGGGGAACCTTATTTTCATATGTTGTCCGAACCGAAGAAAAGCGGTGAATATTCATTCATCCATTTCTGCTAAAGCTCGAGGGTAGAGAGAGCTCACCAAGTGCTTAACGGAGTGTGAAATTGACACATTGAAGTCCTTTCCTACTTACGTCTGTGGATTATTACTACCAAAATTTCCGCGGTCATTTCCTTTAGCCACCTCGTGACCACTCCCAGTGTCCTACGTCCCGAAAAGGAGGAAAGAATCCACGGGTGTCCAGAGGCGTTCAGGCCCAAGACCAAGCACCTTCGCGCTCGCGAACTTGCCGGAGGGAGTAATAAGCTGGCAGACTTGACTTCTTAACGGGTCCTCCTCCCAAGATGGCTCCGTTCCATGGCCGTTCTCCTCACTCCTCATATTTTTTTCCTGCGCCTCTTGATGGGCATGCGTTTAACTCCTCCAACTCCTTTATAATCAATCTTTCTCGGACCGCAGTTCCTCCCTCTTTTGTTAACGTCCACCCCACTCCCTCCGCTTCTCTCCGAACCCCTTCCCCTTCTTACGCCACGGTCGGCTTCCCTTATTCACGATGGAGTGGACGAGTATAATGAGAGCCAAGGTCCAGTGAAGCTGAGGGAAATGGTTAAGCTGAATGCCTTAGTCGTGGGCTGACTACCAGGGAATTTTGAGTGGTTAATCGGCGAAATGGTTTTTTTTCTTCTTCTCTTACCCTTCCACTCCTCCTCGCCGAGCTCCGTTAAGTAAACATGTTTGCGCAAGAAAATTATTATTTTGGGCGTGGATGAATGGTTATGCAAATAAAGAGGCAGGAATTCGATTTCCGTTCATTTTCGTTCGACGAGTGTCTCTGGTTTATTTCAATTTTGTTTGCGTATGGCGTTTTTGGCGGAAATCCTCGTCATGCTCCGTGTTCATTCACCTGTGTCGTTTCTGAATGATGGGCGTCTGTTTTTTCTCAGAGCAGGAGTCTTTTCTTGCGCCATCTCACCGACGCGCCGCTGCTATTTGAACATGGTTTCTTTTACTATAGTGGGGCCAATGTTGGGCAGAAACGTTGAAATAGTTTACCAGTGCGTACTGAATGACTAATTAGACCTCACTAATTATACCATCAGTAAATCCAATAAAATGCTGTTATGACAAATGTTGAAATTGCCTAAAAATTTAGGTGTCGGTATAAGGCTCAGAAAATAAAAACGTCGAATGAATTTATTCATGACTTGCTCGTGCAGATGGTATCACTGTGAGCAGCTTACTCCCTATTCAGAAAAGTTAACTAATGAAGTCTACACTCCAATGTGGATTACAGCCACTTTACCAAGTCATTGGTATCGTTGCATGAGTTGGAGTGTTATCGCTTAGTCTTCTCATTTTCGTCTTAGAGAGGACTGTATTTCTCAGAAGATGCCTTTCGTCTGAAGTTAAATCAGTCGTAGAAATAGTAGGCAAGTTCACCTGGTGGAATTTCGGCATCATGTAAGTAAAATGAAAATTTTCTACATCTACATCTACACGATACCCTGCAAGCCACCGCGAGAGTGTATGGCAGGGGTGGAGATCACCAAGCATGCACTATTGACATGCAAGCAAGCAACTATAGGGTCTCATGTTACTAGATTGTTAGTATCCATAGTATTTAAGGGATTAATACATGCATCATGCACTACAGGCTACTCTAAAATATTTCTCCTACCTATCCCTTTGCTATGCTACCTATTCTGTTCTCTTATAGTACGGGGAAAAAACTTTGTTCTATTCCACGAAATATAACTGATAGTAATTACGCAAAAGATAATGCTCGACCGGTTTTGACCTTTATACCTAGCTCTTGTAAATAAAAGCTCAAACCCCCTCGCTGCGCCTCTGCTAAGAGGTGACCTCGTCAAATTCCAAATGACGATAATATTGCGAATGTTCAGAATGGTCGTGTAATGGGTGCTTGTGTGTGTGCTCCGTTCGACTCTTTGGTGATAAAAGGATTTATTTTTCATCCTCCTCAGGCAAGAACAGTCCGGGGACTATCGTGGTCAGGGTTGGCAACCAAAGGCCTGACCTGGGTTCGAATCCCGTGTGCAACCGCTTCACTGGCAGCCTGGAGGAGGGGAAGCCGCTGTTCCTGCCCTGCAACCCTCCGATGCCAGGAGCCTTCGTGTCCGTGCACCTGGAAGTGGCTTCAGGGGCGCCGCCTTCGCCCATCGCCCCCGTTCCTCCCAGTGCTCTCTCCATCTGCGAGGCATTCGTCTACACCGACCAGGTACGCATGGATGTCCAGGGAGTGGCGATACGGCACTGTGTAACTTCATCGTTTTTTGTATTTCGCGATCGAAAAAATTATCGTATCGAAGTTTCGTGCTAGACCAGGGGTCAACGAACTACAGCTCGAGAGCTGAATGTGGATCATTGGGTGTATTTGAAAGTGAAAATAAAACTATCGAAGTTTCACTTCTTATAGGATGTATAGCCATCAACATTTGAAACTATTATAGTAAGTATCACTTCCTAATGTCTATTTGGTCATCATTGTCATCATTGGTCAACAATCCTAGGATTGGTTTGACGCAGCCCTCCACTCCATTCTTCTATCGGCAAACCTCTTCATATTGACGTAACTCCTCTCTTTTAAATCCTTCACGACCTGTTCCATACATCTCCTACGAGGCCTTCCTTTGCCGTTCTTCCCATTCAATTTTCCTCAACGATTGTCTTCATCAGGCCATCGTGTCTTAAGATGCGGCCGAGTGATTTGTCCCTTCTTCTTCTTCGAGTTTTCAGCAGACTTCTCTTTTCTCCCACTCCTCTTAAGACTTCTTCGTTTGACACTCCGTCGATCCATTTTACCTTCATTATTCTTCTGTAGTACCATATTTCAAATGCTTTCAGCCTTGACTTCTCTGCTGCTGCTATCGTCCATGATTTCCTGCCATATGGTAAAATGCTCCAGATGTATATTCCAATGAAATATTTCCCCACTTCCACGCTTGTATTTGCAGCTGTAAGCAGAATCTCCTTTTGGTAAAATGCCCTTTTCGCCTATGAAATTTTACTCGCATTTTCTCTTTTATTTCGTCCATCGGCCAACTTGGTATATTAATTTAAATTAAAGACCAGTAGTCAATAAAGATATAATAATGTAAATCCAAATTTTCTTTATTTGCAAAAATATATTTTTGGCTCTTAAATAATATTTTTAAATTTTAGGAGAGATAGGTTTTAGCTTTTCCGTCTCAAAAGTTTTCCCATTCCTGCACTAAACTGACAAAAAAATTGCGCGTAAAAATATCATAGCGTGAATTCGTTTCGTAATAACTTAACTAAGATTATCAGACAAAAAGCAATGTAAAAATTGTTTGCCTCTGTTAGAGGGATTCACGTCTTGAGGAATAAAAAAGGTCTTCAAGTTACGTTGGTCAAGATTCATATATCATCATTGGTCAGCAATCCTAGGATTGGTTTGACGCAGCTTTCCACTCTTTTCTTCTATCGGCCAACCTTTTCATTGTGACGTAATTCTTCTCTTTTACATTCTTCACAACCTGTTCCATGTATCTCATACGAAGATTCATATAAATAAAATTAATTTTCTCACAGTTTACTTTCGCCGCCCACGGTAGCCATGCTGGTAACGATAGGATTACTATCCTACCGTTTACATCAGTAGTTCTTAACCTAGGCTTCATTATCCCGTGGGGGGACAGAGAGTTTCTTCTGGGAGTGCGATAGGTTACTGTACTTGAGGGATGTTGACTATTATATTGTTGCACCAATTTAAAAGTAGTTTTATTTGCTGTATAGTTTTTGGGAGTTTATTTCAGTACATTAACATTGCCGAAAATATTAGTATTAAGTCCATTGCAGTTATATTTTACAGCGCAAATATCCCTTCCCCATTGAGAAAATTGATGTTTTTATACAGGGGTGTGAAAACACAGTTTGAGGATTCAAGGGAGGTCAGTATCTTACAACGTTAAGAAATACTAGTTTTAAATCTTATTGGGGGGGTGTGCATTTCGACGGCATTTGTAAGATATAATTTTGAAATACCCTCCCTACCATGTGGGTATGTCAAGTCTCAAGTGGGTATGTCTTTAAGGATTCCACACTTTATCTCTTCCACTCCCGTACGTCACTACGTGCCTGAAGGAAAAAGTCTTCTCAGACGTTAACAAAGGGCGAGTGATTGGTTCGTCGACGGGGGACCCAAGGCATTCCAACCGATTTCTCCGCTTGCCAGCGGCTCAAGCGATTCGATTTCACAAAGCGTTCGCCGAAAAGATCGCGACAGGAAGTCCTCAGGAATTTCTTTTACCCTCGGAGGGCCCCCAATGAGCCCGCTTCAATGGAAGAAGCAGCGATTCGCCACAGGCAATACCTCACTGAAAAGAGCTACAGCTGGTGATGACCCGAAACGACTGGAAAGTTGGATACAACGAGCGGTGCGAGCCGGCTTACATAACCGCAGCGTTTTTTAGATGTGGGGAATATAGTTCGTGATGCGGATAGAGTAGTATCCTCCCATTCCAATTTGATTCCAGAGAGGACAATAAATATTTCACAACACTCCGGGTCCCTTTTTGATTGCCATGTGGATTATCTGTCGTTCTACTTGAGGTTCAGTGCTCCGTCCGTAAGATGGGACGTTAAACGTTTGACCTGTTGGCACTTTCGTTGAAAGTAGAGCCATGCGGATGGCTTTTTCTCTCTACCCGTTACCCGCTGCTAAACTTCTATTGAAAGGGTCGAATTTGATTTCTCTCGCAATCGATACTGTCTATTTGCAGGCGGTTGTTAAATAGAACTTTGGACGTCCATTATTCCGAATTTCCAATCCAAAAGTTACCGAAAGGACAATTTATCGGACGTTGCTCGTTGATTCCATTGCTTTTGAAAATACTTGAAAGCCTGGGTTCCGATTGAGAGGATTTATCTAGTTCCCTCCCTGCATATATTTTGCAATAGAATAAATGCTCAACTATTCCTTCAGTGACTTTGATGCACGATTAAAAGCTCCCGTTCATTGGCAAGTTTCCAGGTCTTCCTACATGGAAAATTGATGGCCCATTTGGACACTGATCATATTTCGTAAGCCTAAATTAGCGTAGGTTTATAATTTCAGGGATCTAATTCATGGGATTGACATGGTCGATCCTCAGAAATTTCGAAATTCTGACGTCACATTCAGTTAAACTACCGATTACTGCTTGCGATGATTTGGATTTTTGGCGCTCTGACGTCGCAACCTCGGCATTGTTGAAGTTCGGAAATTCCGAATCCTTGCTGAATAGGGTCACTGGACCTGAATTCCTCCACATTTCTTCGGGTTGACACCGAGAGAAATGGAATCCATTGTTGTCTTGTTAAAAGACTGCTCTACTCCATACATGTAAGTGGCGAGCTGAGAAACTTGGAAAAAAATCTCACCACCTAATCATCAGAAACTAGCAGCCTCACAAGGCATTGGATCGAGGTCCTGCAGTCATTCAGGTGCCTTTCGGTACTTGCCTAGAGAATGTAAGAGAGAGGAGGGGGGTGGTGCTAATGGTCGGTCGCTTTCGGCCCGCGGTCAGAAGGCACCAGGGGTCAAGAAGCAACGAGGGCGTTGTTGCGAAGGGTCGAGCCGGGGCACGGACCGTCCGAGTGACCCAACTATCCCCGGTTACGTCACTTCCTGGGAACACTGTCGTCATGTAAGTGGCGTGGAGGAACAGGAAATGTTTTACAAGCGCACACCTTTGATAGAGTAACGCGATTTGGGATTTTTGTGGCTGGAAGAGGAAAGGCTGCGTCGGTTCCGTTATGCCTCAGCGGCGTTGAAGAATAACGAAAATGAGAGCAAATACACGAAGAAGGAACGATGACTGATTACAGGACGTTGCTGGTTGCCCGCTGATAAATTTATCTTTTCCATGGTCCCTCTACTAAGCAAGGTTTGACTGCAATAGATGATCGATGAATCTCTCTTTTTCTTTGTATAGAAGGCTTATAAATTTTCCATGTATTGCACCTGTAAATTGCATTAAGATGCACTTAGAATGTCTTGAAAAAAAAAGATTATGATTCCGTAAAAAAATTAAAAATACGTTCTAAATGTTAGCTCCCTGATTCCGAGAGAAAATACTGATTTAGATTGTTTACTTTTGAACCTGTAAATGACATAAATACTAGAAATTCTTTTTTATTTTTCCTAAAGATCTAAAACATTCATTTATGCGTGGCAGTATTCAGCATTCATATATGCGTATCTAAAACATTCATTTATTTGATTAGATATAATCCTGCATTTTATGTGCTATTTCTTAATATTTTAAAACATGATAAGCAGTTTATTGGCAAAAAAATGATAATTTTCCACGCATTTTAAATTCAACCCCTCGGCTTGCTTCGATATTTTTGATTCATGCCCCTAGCTGTTAATTAATTTAAATAAGCACTATTTTCGTTGCACTTAGGATTAGTAATTAAGGCTTTTAATTAACGCTGGATTGGAGATAGAATCAAATAAATGTAAAAGGTATTCAAAGGAATTTCCCTCGGGATTTGTCTGCGATTGTACCATGAAAACACTATTCTCTATCTCTCCATGGTAGAAATGAATGTATGAGGGAGTAGGTGAATGAGACTTTAGTGCTGGTATGTTCTGTGAAGTAGGTGACACCTCAAGAGGTAAAAATATAGCTTGGAAAGAGTATTTTATTCGATGGTGGAAAATGTGCGATTCGTGAATCAATATTCAATGCAAAATAGATTATGAGCTTATGATATTGCCATGATTCTCATATCTGGTATCTCTCTTTCATCTTTAGTAATCTGTTAAAAAAGGATTGCAATCGGTGTCGCTACCACCTTCGGCCTATTTTTCGTTTTGAAACTTAAAATGCAATGGTCGATCGTTTATAATGGTAGATAAGCGGTACATCGCATGGTCATGGGTAAGCTGTGGTAATATGAACTCGTCCCTGTCAAACAAGAGAAGAAATACTTAACGATGCAACAACCGTCAGCCATTCCGGTTCGAAAATGGCCGAAAAAAAAACTCCCGATGGGAGAATCGTGAAGTGTCTTCAGCGAAACCGGATTGTGGGCGTTTTATATATTCCTTACGCACGACACTAAGATAAGAGGAATTCCCATTGAGGTGTCCCGGATGCGAGGAGACGCTCAGTGTGGGTGAGAACGACAAGATACACCGATCCCTTCTCGCGCGGGAGACGTCGACCCATTTTATGCCTACTCTTGGATGTCGCACGCGCATCTCGTAGTAGTAACATAACGGCACTCGGGATCCCTCACCAGCGAGGCGGGACGGTTCCACGGCCTATCGCCATCCCCAACGAACGAAGCTCGCGTCTGAGAGCCATCTGTTGGGAGGCTAATTGTTACTCGCCTTCCGCGACCCACTTAATACGGTTCAAAGAGGCTGAGAAGGCAGCTCAATTCCTTCCGCGGTGCAAAAAGTATTCCCAGCCATCGTGAGCGTTCTCAGTGTGAAGGTCGTGGGAATATATCAGTCCATTATTCCTTTAAAACCCAAAGTAGCCCAAGTTCAAAGTGTTAAAAATATTACTTATGCATCCATAGAAATGTAGTCCAATTCACATTCAGAACTTCGTCAAGAATAACAGACAAAAAACACCTTTACCTATATGGGCAGAAAAACATACCTCTATACCTCTACCTCTAAATAAAAAATACTCTCTACTTAAATATGCCTGTAAATATCTAAATCTAAATGCATAAATATCTAAATCTAAATACATAAATATCTAAATCTAAATATATAAATATCTAAATCTACTAAAATATACCTCTATACCTCTACCTCTAAATAAAAAATACTCACTACTAAAATATACCTGTAAATATCTAAATCTACTAAAATATGAATCTATGCCTATCAATGGTATTTATGCTACTACAATCAAAGAAATGGAATCAAATGAAAAAAGTTAAAATTGAAACAAGAGACTTAAATATTCAAGCAAGGATAAGTAATGAATGAAGAGCGATCCCAGAGATTGCTTGTGATTATGCAACCCGATGACTAGAGCTGGTATTATTTGGGAAACTATTTAGATAGGTGAAAATCTCTGTTGGCCAGAATCCAATGGGATCGAGGTCAATTAACAAGGATCGTGGTGTAAAAGACAGCGTGGTTCCCATAACTTTTGACCTGAGGTCTTTGGGGAAAATTAGAGAGAGGTATCCACAGACACATCCAGCTACACCTGAGCTGTGATATTTTTTGGGCAACCTCAGGTGACTCAGGGAAAGGAGTCAGTCCATCTAGTGAGACATGTGCATTTCACAAAATACTGGTCTTAGTTTTTGGCTACCTCTTGTCCATCACCAACCAGAATGATTTTCAATATGAACACTGGTTTCTGTTGACATGTAATCTTTTCATTGTCTGTACGCTCTTTCTTGTACATTATTTATTTGAAATTCCCAAAGCATATACCACTTATCATCGCAATTCACAGTAATCATCTAACTAATAGCCATTATTTTGTGTTTTTCATTCTGGAGATTTTGACACTGAAAACCTAATGCTTGCCAAACCACTTTTCAATTGATCAGCACAAACTTATGGCTGTACTGTGTTTCTTAGCTTTATGATGTTTGTCCTAGCAGATAAAGTATTTCCCTGTGTGCATCTGTACATATGACCTAGATTCAAACATATTTGAAGCCACTGTGAGTACTTTGAAGCACTGTGTGCACTTGTATCTTAACGCGTTCTTCTCGCCTTTAAAACATGGTAGGGAAAGGAACGGGCCCTCCTACACAGAATACCTGAATTTTTATTCCCTTTGTGCTCATTCACAGAGATTTCTGCCAGCATTGGCATATATCACTGACAGCAAATTGAGAAACCTCACTTAGGCAATACATAATTACAATATCTGTAATTCATGCAATGAACGCCTATTGTAAGGCAATAGATGTATATCGTATACAGTAATTAAGTACCTACTTACTGTATCAGGTGTAACTCAGCAGCGTCGGAAGTGGGGGGAGGGGGGACCGAAGGCCTCCCCCAGAATTTGCCCTGGGCCCTTGAGGAATGAGTAGTCTTCATTAATAAATATTAAATTTCACTTGTTTCCACCTTGCTTTTTCCCTTCTGACACATATTCTACCTCCTTCATATGCTCTTTTCATGGAATTCTAGTCTCTACCCCCTCCTATCAGCAAAAAAATGAGGGCCCTTTTCATGGGAGCCAGGCCCTTTTCTTATGAGCCAGGCCCTTTTAAGGTTGGCCCCTCCCAGCGAAAATAGTTCCAACACCCCTGGCATAATTGTATGGAATTTGCTTAAAATATCAATGAAAACAGTAGAAAATGATGACATATATGTAATGTCAAAACCTAGCTTGTGTAGTATGAATACAAAGTTACCTTTTTCACTTAAGATAAAGTATGGCAATTAGTCATTGGAAAACTTTGAAAATTTTGAATTTCTAGGTTCTGAATTCAAATTGTTCTGAATTCACATGTGAATTTTGCCCTCACAACAGGCCCTGCCCATTGAGAGATGTCCCCAGTTCAGAGATGCTCCGCCTGGCAGCATGGCAACATACAATGGCAAATGTTATGCATTCCACAGTCAGCAACCTGCAAACTTCCGAGATGCCCTTGCTTTCTGTCGCACAAGAGGAGGCACACTCCTCGATGAAAGCAACCCTGCTCTTCAAGGATTTGTTAGCTGGGAATTGTGGAGGCGTCACAGGTAAGCCAGCTTCATCTCTCTCATGGAAGTCCTCTCGATTTGGGTTGTTCATATGACTTGAATCATATTCACCTTACTGACAATTCCCCATTTTTCTACCCCTTAAGTCAAACAGTTCTCTCATTCCTTGAACATCTGTTTAGTATGGACTTGATGTCTAATGCCATACATGATAATGCTGCATCATAATTATTCAAACTGAAATCATTGAAGAATTTAAATATTTGATTTAGGCTTCAAAGCCAAGGAAAAAGCAAAAAATATCCTCAATCAATATTCTATGCACCTACCTGACTGGTTGTTATTATAGCTAACCAAACAGTACCTATAGTAACTCTACATGTTGATGTTGATAGCAGTGCTGACATTCTGAGGTAATTTTTCTTATTTTTTTTAAAGATAAATAAGCATTATTTTAAGGGTTGATGTTAATTTCCAATGTCTATCTCTTATATATTTTTTTTTAATTTGCTCATATATCTTGAATGATAACCAGCTTGTCAAAACCTCAATCTGTAAATGAGGATTTTTAAATAGGTTTATCAATTGGAAATATACCTATAAATATTGCCACTAACTTTCAGAGAGATGTTGCTTATTCCTCATAGAAAAGTTTCATTTCTTATTAAATGGACAAAATAACAAACATAATATTATAACAATCATAAAATTTTTGTAATTTCCTGGAAATAAGGTTGCTAAAGACTTATCTATAAGTTTTATAATGATTAATTTTTGTTCTTCTAAGGAATGACAAGAATGGACAGTACTGGATGGGAGCCATTCGTGACCCAGCAGATCGCAACAATTGGAAATGGGCAACGAGTGGCAAAGATGTAGCCATATCTTTCTGGAACCTTCCCGGTGGTGGAGAAGACTGTGCAAGATTTGATGGAGCCAAAGGATGGCTCTGGTCTGATACCAGTTGCAATGCAAGACTGAACTTTATCTGCCAGCATCGTAAGTAGAATCAATGTAAATCCACAATTTTCATGAAGAAATATTCATTATTCACAATATCAGTCTAATCTAAGTATGCAAAGAAAACAAACAAAAAAGTCTGATTAAAATGGAGTGATAGACTTAAGTAAGATTGCCAGTGGTGTCGAAAAATCTGAATAATCACCTGCATATTAATTGAACATTAATCTTGAAATTACCTTAGCAATTTATCAGCTAGTTTTTATTAGTTAACCTCTCATTTTAAGCATAAATACAAGAAAAGTTTTGCTGAAATTCATTAAAAATACATAGAATGTAGTAAGGTCTGGCTAAATGCCATTAACTCTTGACACATCCACCCCAGCATGACTCACTGATGGGTCAAGTTACCATTGTTCCACTGGATGTCATGGCCCACTGATGTATCATGCATGATCAGGGGTGTAAATAAGGGGGGTCGAGCATGTCTGAACCCCCCCCCCCCCAAAACAAGAAATACTTATATAAATTAGAATGTAAATGAATAACTAGTAGGTCTGTAAATCTTTATTATCCAATAATTCCATATTAGTATGCAACAGCAAGTTATCATATGATAAATTAAAGAAGATCAAGAATGGTTACATGGACAACAATACTCGTAACAATCCAAAAGCATTCAATTGTACTAAAAGATATTCTTATACTTCATTGAGGACTGAACCCCCTTTCTCCCCCAGAGAAAAAATATTATCTACTCATGGTCCCCTAGATTAAAAAGATTTTAGAGGCGCTGTTGGCGTGTGATCAAAAGTAACTTGGCCCCCACCAAAAAATTGTTTAATTTTTATATATCACTTCATCCCCTGGTTAATGATATTTTTTCATCCTCATGCCACTCCTTTGGAGGGTAACAGATAATCATGTACCAGGTAGAAGATGTTATTAAAATAATCACTTGGTAAGATTCCACAAATTTTATTTTTCCCCGACCTAGGTTTCGATTGGTTTGACAATCATTATCAAGCTGATGTTAAGCTATTGTTTTTTATTGATAAGCTATTGATGTTAAGCTATTGTTTTTTATTGATAAGCTGAAGTTAGGATATGGGCCAGCATTTTGGAAAACTTATTTAGACTTTACATTCAGGTTTTCTGAAATAGAACTTGGTCAAAAAAAGTCTAAATTGCTAGGTACCATAGTAGCTATTGAGGAAAAAGGGCCTACTGCAGTAATATGTTACATTTTGCCAGGTTAATATTCAGTAGGTCAGTACGTTTTATTTAACATCCTCCTTCTTATTGTTTCAGTAATTGTTCTGGTTTTCAGATTTCTCATCGAGCACAAAATTAGGAGCACGTAATTAAATTAGCACAAAAATGCTGTACATATTATTCAATAACAGATTCTTGCAATAAAATTTAATTTATATGGTGAGATTGTATGACAGAAGAATGGATTATAGGGCTGAACCAAACAAATATTAGGATTGCTGGCCAGTGATGTTAACAACCTAACCTTATGAATATTCAGTTAAATTTGATATTGCTTTTGAACTGCATATAAGTTATCCTCTGTCCTGTTGGATGACACTTATGTAGCCCAATGAGATTCACATATGCCATTGAAGTGGCGTTTTAACACAGAGATGATGAAAGAGACAAGTATAGTATTTATGTCTCATGGTTGCAAATACTTTTTCTTGAAGTACTTAGTTCTCTATAATTTTTTGACATGGATGAATCGATGCAAATAAAAATATTTAAGTACTTTTTTCTTCCAATAGAACCCAAAACTTGTGGAAAACCAGAACAACCTCCAAACTCAACTATTCTTGCATCTCGTGACTTTGAAGTTGGGTCAACCGTTGACTATACTTGTGATCCAGGACATATACTAATTGGACCAGCATCACGTACATGTCTGCCAACAGGTTTCTACAATGAGTTCCCTCCTGTCTGTAAACGTGAGTATTTATAACTACATATTACCTTTTGTGCTCTTCCAGTTTAGGAATAGTTTGAAACACTCGCAAATATCCCATGTCCCCAGGTACCTAGAACCAAATGATGACTTTCTCTCTGCCAATTATATCTCTTCTTTCCGAGCAAATAGGTCATCTCTTAATGCCCAAATTCTGGCCCCAATCAATAAATTTGTCAATTTCAGACTCTTCACTGGTCTTTCTTAATCATTATTTCTTAAAATGCTTGCTATCAGTTTTCTTTGTCAAATTTGTTCCAGAAAACTTGCATTAGTGTAGTATTCTCATAAACAATTGTATATTAGAGCTGTGAAATTAAAGTCTGTCAGCATTTAAGGTGAGTTATGAAAGGTATTTACTGAAATTATTAATACATTCATTGCATCTGAAGTTGCTGTCATTGGTTTTTAGGATTCCAACAAGAAAAAAGTTTTATCAACCTCATATTTTTGTGCCAAAAATCTATGTTTTTCCTAATCTAATTGGCTAGGTGATAACTTTATTGTGGTTTATACTTCAAACTGATACATATTTGAATGGAAGATTTGCATAGTTGATTTTCTCTCTTTTAGAATTATTCCTAGTTATCCTAGTAGCAATGCTGGTTCTTAGTGGTTACCTAATACTCACTATTAGGATAAATATACATTTAGATTATTGTTGAAATTCTCAGAATATATTTGCTACCTTTCATAATATTTAGAATGTTATAAATAGTTACCACTCTAAGGAAGCTTAGCAGTGCTAACAATGAAAATGTCGATGCACTTAGAGTAAAATTTATTCGATATGTGTTGATACAGGTATTGACTGTGGTTACCCAGCTGACATACTCAATGGAAAGTACACATTGACAAATGGCACAGTTGGTTACCTGAGCAGAGTTGTATATTCATGTCTGGATGGCTACAAGTTGATTGGAAGGTCTCAGCTAATATGCGATGTTGATGAGCGATGGAACGGTCCCCCTCCCAGATGTCAACGTGAGTATATGATTGTTGTTTGCATGCATGAGATTGTTCCTGATATGTATTTGTTGTGCACTACTTCCAAACAGCCTGCATCCTATTCCCGAGGCATCACGGCATTCAGCTTGAGCATGCTTATGATTGTGAACACATTTCTTACAGCAAGTCGATGTGGCAATCCACCTTCCCTAGCAAACGGAACATTCACCATCTCCAGAAACACAACCACAGTTGGCACAATTGTAACATACTCATGTAAATACAGAAATCATAAATTGGTTGGACCAAGACAAATTGTTTGCCTTAAAACTGGCCTGTATGACAAGCAGCCCCCAACATGCCAAGGTAAATACATATATGCATAATCGGTGAGAAACGAATGAAAATGTTATATAAAACTAATAAACTTTCTTTCTACCTCTTTGCATTTCATCAATTCTTCAACCTTAATCTTGTAGGTGCCTTTTATTTTTGAAGCACTGATTTCTATCTCTTGTTTGAAAGCTACAAGGATTCAAACACATGTGCATTTCATTACTCGACAAATACAACCCTCACACCTCATTTCTTTCATTTCAAAAATCAAAAATATTTTATGATGTATGTGATATTTAAATTCTTGAGCACAGTTACCTATCATTTCTTTGTCTCTTATCATCACCCAGCATCTTTTTGTGTACCTGTGAATGAAAAAGCATGAACATGTTTATTTGTTCTTCTCTCAATCTTATGCACATCTTGAAACACTGATGTAATTCATTTCCTCTTTCATTACTAATCCACTCGATTTTCAAAGAAAGATATCTTTCTTCTTAATATTGAATATATGAGATTATGAGATTGAGAAATATGAAATATTTCTCCATAGCAGTTCTTCCCCTTCAGCTAAAATCAGTTTATTCTTCTAATGCACTCAATTATTTGATTTTGTATGAGTGGCCCTATGTGCAGTCAGTCCTCAAGAGAACTTTCTGCCTTTTTAGATTATGGATATGCCTTAAATGTTAGTATAAAATAATATAAAATCCACATCCATCTGAGGTGTGTGAGAATATTGTTACCATTTTATGAAGTAATAAAATAAGTCAAGCTATTATCTTTTACATTTAATGTTGAATATATTGTACCTGAGGCCTAAAACTTAATTATTTTTATGATAAATACTCATTCATTTTTCATAAATATTAAAGTAGAAAAAATAATCTCTTTAAATGAAGTGACATGCCTGAGAATTGAGTCATAAATTTTGGAATTCAAATTAAAAGGCATGAACGAAATAGTTGTGAAAATATTTCAATGGGAGATTTATCGAAATTTACCGCTACTTGAATGATAGTGGAGAGAGTGCCATCAGTCGTCATACCTGGAGTGGGCACCGGTAGGCCTTCAAGGCCACCACCTGGTGTGCCAAGTGAACCGACTGACGCCAGAGTCCCACGCCCACCACCTACCAGCTTCAAGCCTCCAATGGCCCCTGCACGTCCAGGACCTCAGAGTCCACCCTATACCATTCTGGAGGAGAAGCTGCCTACAGTGGTCACTGGAACAGAGGAGGAGGAAATCGAAGCCGAGGTGGAAGAGGAGTTGCTTCACGCTGGGCATGAAACGATTGATGTGGACAACGGTTTGGCCCCAGGAGACAGTGAGCCAGCAGAATCCATAGGGGTGGTCACCTTGTCACCAGGAGTGAGGCATCCATCGACTCGACCTCAGCGACCCAATGACATTGGCCAAGATGGTGTGAGCAGCATCATACGCAGTTCGCCTGCACCAGGCCCTTCAAGCCCCCGGCCCGTGATCGAAGGAGGGGAGAGGAGGAGGACTGATGGTGGGCCCAAACTGAACTTAGGTAAGAGTTCTCAGTACACAGGCACGCTTCCTTTAGTATACACACCTAGCCATTAGTGTATTAGCAGCAGAACGGCGTCAAGTAAGGGTAATGATCACTTTAAATAAATTGGGAAGTTTTCATTCTGTTTTGAAATATCTTGGAACCAAAAAATCATGTATTGCATCAGAAGGTTTACTCTAGATATGAAAAATCTTCCCTTTACAAACTGAGAGAAGTATGATGTAAACCAAATAATTTTTTCTCATACATGCTCCACTGTCTTGTTCCCACATTAGATGCTGAAAGTTTCAATTACCAGCAATTAATTATTATCATAATACAATTTGTTCGTATACGCTATTTTTGGAAAAGTTGTTTGCTCTTCTTGCTAATGCAGAAAGTGGGCAAGAGTCTAAAAAAATAATATTGTAGTGGAAGTTGGATTAGCTGAAAAATTATAATTCTTTGGGGCAGTAAGGAAAAATATTGTTTTGTATGGTGCAATGTGGAATTTTTCATGTGGTCTGGTTAAGTGGAATGTTTAGAAAATAGATCTTCACAGGAACATTGTACCATCCAATTTAGAGGCAAATGTAATACATGATGGGAAATGACAGTTTTGAAGGTTAACTTTTACAATGATCAATGTTTTATTTTGATAATTTTGACATAATTCAATCCAGGAAATTTGCTCTAACAAGCATAAAATAAGGACATGGGTACTTTTATAGGTGTTTTAATGGTGTTTCTATAATTGGATGCAACAAAAGGATTGTACAATCCTAATCAAAGGTCACAATGGACCATTATTTAGGTCAGTCGAAATCCTCACTTGTGAAAATTAAAGAGTTCTATCTAATTTAGGAGTAGGAGTTTTCAAGGATGCCATTTTTACACTGAAATGCATATGTAGTTTAAATGAAAAAAGGTGGGATTACCCACCTCCAGTTACTATAATAGCTCAGGAATTGCACTGCAAAAAGTGCTTTTTTCTTAAGTTGGAGTATATGATCTGACATATATGTATTGCTGTTATTTGATAAACCTTAGCCCTTATAGGTCTCTATAAATTTTCTCTGTGCATATTTAGATGAAATCGCATATTATTTTGCTCAACCCTTTTTTGTCCAAGGATTTTTAGAGCCCATGCTTATCCAGAAATATATTTAAATGGTATGTATGTATTCCGGTGGAAAGATGGCACATATGAAGACAAATGGCTGGGGTAAATATAAAAAGGATGACAGATTTCAATGGAAAAAGTTCTGCTAAGCCAGGAATATATTCCTGAAAACTCCAAATTTCTAAGCTGTCTCAATTTGGAATGATCAAACTGGATAGTTATAGTGGTTACAATGTCCAGGCCAGATAGCCGCAGATCCATGGCTTGATTCCTGCTTGCCTCTCCAATACTCTTAGACAGTGGTACCCAACCAATGTGCCATGGCATTCAGTGTGCCAAAAAACAGCTTGGGATGCTGTAAACTTATTGAGGGGAAAAGAAAAATGTTTAATATGAACCTGAACATGGCCAACTTCTGAATTGGTTACTCCCACACCAAACAGGTGGTAAAAGTAATTGAAGCACTTCTTCCAGCCTAAGCACAAATTTCTGTAAAGCTCCAGTTATCCTTGGTAATGGAGAGGGAAGCCCAATTGAATACCTAAATAAAAAATAAGAAGGGTTCCCCCCTTAATTTTGTAACCTCAGTTTGCAGGGTGCTGCCAATGTAAAAGGTTGGGAATCATTGCTCTAGGATCTTCAAGGTGATGAGCCAACCTAGTGGCTGATCCTCCTGTATCCTTGATATGGCTCAGGCAAGGGGGTCGGATCATTTTCATGGGACCCCTAGCATCTTAAGTTATACTTGGTGTTGTCATTTGATTTCTGCACTGTTCTTTACTTCACTACAGCAATCTGTCCATTTTCTTGGGCTCCATTATCAATATTTTTTGGTATTAATGCTACATGACGCAATAATTCAGGGAATAAAGTTCCTTCAGTTTAATATCTTTTGAAAAATAGCTTCCACTACCTTCAAATTTTACATTAAACCACTGAAAACTTTCTCTGTCTTTTCACACTAGACAGTGATGCGGTGATTTAAACCACTACATGTGGAACAGGGAAAGGACAGATAGATAAGTTGAACAGGATGATCCTTGGCTACGTGTAGAAACAGTTCAGGCTTAAATTTTTCTGCAGAAATCTGGCATTCCTCTACCTTCCCCGACATACCTGTGTTTATATTTACATGCACCACTGCTATCTTTCCCTTTACTATCATGCAAATATGTTTCATCACTCTTGCACATAATTTTACACCCACATAAATAAAACATCAACAAATAATTCACCTTAAACATGGAGCCAGTGTAACCTTAGGCTGATTATCAGAAGGTTGGATCAATATGAGTGATTCAAAAATATCTCCAAATATTAGGCCTATTCTCTGATTCTAATGTTATCGCTGTAATGTGTCATCAGCATATTCAGCAGGAACCATGAATGAAATGCATTGTATTGTAATATGTTGTTGCTATGTGAATGTTTGGATTCTTTTGCTGTAAAAATCTACTATAGTCGACTAAATTTTTCCCCCTGAAACTGGATTGCTTTTCTCCACAGTTAAAAAAAAAAAATGTTTGTAACATGCTCCAATCTCCTGAAGTATCTTCTTCTGAGAAAAAGTATTGGAAGGGCCTGTGCCACGAGCAGTGTGTTGGAATAGGAAGTTATACAGAATGAGTTGCTGTGGTGCAGCCCCACCTGAAGCTTAAATATTAATATTGTGATTTTTCAGTGTTTAAATGACATTTCATTGAGAGCTGTGCTGAAAATAAAATGTGCAAAAAAGGGTTAAGGAGAATCAATTCACAAATCAATCAAGATAGAAAATAAATGTATTCTAATGCTTAACATTTTAAAAATTTATTGCTCTACTGGAGCATTTTCATTCTGCAGTATACTTTGATAGAATAATTAATTAAACGACATATTTTTCTCTAGGTGCAATAATAGCTTTAGGAGTGTTTGGTGGCTTTGTCTTCCTGGCAGCAATTATAACCACAATTGTGATAATCGTAAAAAGGTAAGTTTTAGCCAATAAATTTAGTTTCTTTTAATAGCATAGGGAAAGTTGGTGAGAGATCTAATCCTACTTCTATTAAGATACTTACTCATGTAAAAATTGATGAGACTTTTTCCAATTTACACATGTATCTACTTTCATTTAGCCACCTGCTTTTTACCCTTATGTGAATATAGATGGTGTGATACTTCTTTCTATTGTTCTTCCTCTGTCCTGGTGAACTGTTACTAACTCTGAGTACTGTGATTATTTTTTTAAAATTATTCTTTTGTGTTAAAACATCTAAGTTACAGACTGTAATATTTTTTATATTTTCTTCATTCCTCTTTTTAATCCTAATTCACATCTTTTAAAGTTATTTTTATAAGTGAATACTTTGAATTATTCACTAATCAAGTAACAGCAAACTAATAATATTGGCTATGGAATCAGCAGAAATTTGGTAGGAAATAATCTGAGGTAGTGAACAAATAAACTCTCTTCATTCAAGTGATTTTTAAATGGTGAAGGGTTCTGAGAAAATAATTTCCTGTGAGAAGAGTGATCTACTAAAATGATCATAAATTCCAAATATCTACTTAAAATTTTTAAATCATCCCTCGTTTCATCTTCATGTACATACAATTCTGTATTCCCTGAGTATTTGGACTAGTTGATCTATAGTAAATGCACAAAAGAAAAATAATGCACCAGGAACATATTTCCTTGCACAGTTTCCAGTTTTCCAACTAAAGTTGCACTGAAACCCACTAACTAGGAATTACATTCTTCGGAGTTGTCCATATGCATTCCTTAAAATATAAGTGGCAGACATGTAGGAACAACTTAAATAAGAATTAGGCCTAAACAAGTCACTGAGGGCATTAAAAAGTTTAATAGTGATTGTCACCTAGGTGTGAACCTAATATTCAGAATATTTGATCAGGAGCTGAGGAATGTTTGGAAATACCTGGTGTTTATTTGCTAAGTTCTTTGCATTCAGAGCGTTTATAATCATGATGTTTAAATGTGTCATTTCTGGCTCAACCTGGCTCTTAACAGGCTCTGTTTCCATAATAATCAAAGAATACATGCTGATGAATCAGACTATTAATAAACAGTTATCTGCTTGTAGCTCTCTTTTACTTTACAAGCACATGCAAGCAATCATTTTCCAGTAAGTTGAATTGGAGTTTAGCGGCTGACTCTTATGCTGCTCTCCTTAACCTTGTTGAGGGACTTTTGGCTTTCTGATCCATTTGGAATAAGGATCCAGTAAATATCAAGTATTTGGAAGGCAATACCATCAAATATGATCAGGCACTAGTATTCGAATAGTAATAGTAATGAGATGGGAAGTGGAATTATTGCTGGTGAGTGTATTACTTTTTGGCTTCAAAGTTATTTCTCATAGCTAAGTAGGTAGCAAACAAGTACAAAATGAAATTTGCAGTACATACTCTGGTTTGGTCTCATCTATACTGAATGGATATTAACATTGATGCCCTTGATGTTTGGCAATGCTCCATGAATGCAAATTACTTATCCAGACAAACGAGGCAAATTCATCTCTAAAACACAAAAATTTAAATACACTCTAGTGATGTGGTAAAATGCAATGAGAAAAAATTATTTCAACTGAGCAGTATCAGAGAAGATAATGCCTCCAGTTACTTGATGATGGCCTCTTAGCGTTCCTACGTGACTGCATGGGATTCGGGTTCGTAGAGTGAAGAAGCAAAAAAAGCTACTTTTGGATCCCCTTCTCCACATTCCAGCTCAAAGGAGTCAACACATAACCTGCCCCCCCTGGCCCCTCTACATCACAACCGCAACCATCACCGACACCTTCGAGACCAGAGTTGGTACACTTTCTTGGCCTTGCCTTTCCCCGACCAGCGTGTCGGCAGAAGGGATGATCTTTCACGCTGCTATCGAAATCGTGCAGGATATTTCTCAAATCCATCGCTCTAGTCAAATGGTAGGCAAGTTCCCTAGTGAGCAGGGTTGAATACTTTACTTTCTTATTTCTGTATTTAAAAATGGTGTTAATCTGGTTTAAGTATAGCAGTGAAAAACATTTTTGGAGGATATTTTGAAGTCAGCAACCATTTATTTAGAATTCTTAGTTCATGTCTTATTTCTACTGTGTGGTGTAGTGTCTATGTAAAGACATTTGTTTGAACACTCTATGTTTTATGTTTGATTTCAATTTTGCTAATGACTAACTTCTTCTTGATCTGAAAAACACTTTTACCCAAACAAATTTTAGTTTTGCTTAAACATATCATGATTCTTTTATGAGTCTTTCTGATTCTTACATGCATGTAATTGTTCATCTCACTTCATAATGTTGTTGACTGGGGCTGGATAAATTATCTTCTGTGTGCCTATCACTTTAAACATTAAATTTCATGATAAAATCATTGAATAACAGAATCAAATTCCATAATGTTACAAAATATTTTGCCATTATAATATTTTCTTGGTTATATTATTATAAATGCATTTTCATATTTACTTTAACATAATTTTATACATTAAAAAGTCTTAATCCTTCTAGTGCAAGCCTGCTGTTCCATTGGCCCTTGGGGTATGGATGAGAAATGCCAACAGACAAACCTATCAGCCCTGGGCATTTTTTGCCTTCACCAAAATAAATATCCCATATTCTAACAATTTGAAAACAGCATGAATATATGTCCTGTAACAATATTGAGTAAAAATAGAGAAACTTGAATTTAGTATATTAGTATTAGTTTTTATATGAATTCCCAACTGAAAACATGCATTTCAATCAAAAGAGCCCCTGACATTTTTTTATGTACCAGGTTATTACAGCTGGCACTAAAAGGGTTAAGGTGAATTCTTTTCTTTTACAACTCATTAAAAATATTTAACATTAGCTCATAAGATATTTGATAGTACTTAGGTTAATGAAGCAGATGGCTATATGAGCAAAAATGTGTGTAATAAAATAAATTTATTGTTTGACGTCATTGAAATCATAGAAAGTGATTAGTAAAAAGTTTATTTTATTGCTGATGATACAAAATATTTCATTTGTCTTATGATTATAGATGCATAAAAGTTGTTTAAATATACAGCGTTCCTCAATAAGATTTTCATATAAGTAGTAATCTCTAAAGGAGAGGGGAGAATTGGATGTTTTCATTAGAAATTCTTTCACTGTGGAGTGCTGTAAACATTTTCAGCCCCCTACAAACTGGCAGCATGAATTTATTCAATTCAAAATGTCTATGGGATGGCATTATCGTGAATGATGGAGTTAATACTTCCATTGAAATGACTCCATTCATATGGAGAAAATCCTGGTTACTTACATAAATTAAGACAGTTCATTGCTATTTCAGTTGAAAGGTATTACGGTACTGGGTACTGAGTTGTTAGAGTAATAGATACCTAATTATATTATCCAGCATAATTTTGTATTTGTATTAGGCAGAGTATTTTATAAAAATGTTATAAAATTATAAAATGAAATTATATAATAAAGATAGAAATTGCTGAATTAAAAAAATTAAAGATTTTCATATCTTTATTTCAGTAATTATAATTGCTGAATTGAATTGCTTGATAAAGTATGATTGAATCAGCCCATGAAACTTGAAAATATAAAAAAAAATATTATTTTTACTTCATGTGTTGAATCCCTTAACACAAAACAGATCATTGGAGTGAAATGTAAGGAATAAAAAATTGGGCTTTAAAAGTAAATTGATTTCTTTTTCACACTTACATTGTTTTTAGACTATAAGACCTTAAATGATTAAGGTAAGATTAAGGCATAAATGGTAAGATTATTTTGTTTAGCAAATTAGCTAAGTTACTTATAAGTTTTGATATTTGATATTTGCTTCAGGAATTATGATAAACCATTTAACAGAGAAGATACATAATTAGCAAACATGGGTGTATTCATTGCTAGGAGTGAGCATTCAAATTGTTTTATAAATATTAAAGTTATTTTTTGCCTTATTCAAATTTGTAATGAAATACTTGTGCTTGGCACAGGAATCGTGGAACACAACACTACCGCCATCGTGCATCTCCAGATAGCCACACCGTAGCCTCCTTTGATGAATCATCCTCTGGATCTGAGAGTCGTCAAGGAGGCTTGGGCCGCTATTACAAGCAAGCCTGGGAAAATTTACATGAGTCATCTTCGCAGGCTGCAACCGCTGGTGCTAAGGGTAGACCCGTTTTGGTAGGACTAGGCCCAAATGAAAAGGGCATGCACCACCACCCTCCTCTGCGCAGGAAGGAAACCCTGGACGACCCTGGCTACAGGATGCGCCACACAGAAGCTGAGGGGGGAGAGAAGAAGAGGCACCACCACCACCATCACCATCACCACGGAGGACAGCCTCAGCAGCACCGCAGGTCAGGAAGCAGTGGATCGATTGGGAATGCAGTTGACCGGGAAATCGAATGGCAAGGTCGCAATGGTGCAGCAAGGTCACAGCAGAGGAGTAGATTTTGAAAGGAGTCATTGAAACGTTTGGAAATATTATTTTGTTTGAGGACTAAAGATTTTTTTAATCCTAGGATGAGGCCAAAACTGGATGTGTGGCATTTTGCATGTGAGGAGAGTTCTGATAGCATGTCAGTAATTTTATTGTTTGTAATTAATTATGGCTGACTTGTAATTTCTCTTTACATTTGTTGAACTCAGCATCATATAAAGGACTTGATTTGAAGTTATTTATTGATGCTGATAGTTTTATATAGTCCAGATATCATGTAATGGTTGTGAAACCATCAATTGATATGGCCATGTTGCTGCTGAATGCTTCGAAAAATTTATAGTAAGGGCAAACATTCGCTATATTTGATGGCTTCATAAGATTAAGCCTCATGTTTCCTTCATGAACATATGAGTAATTCTTAATTTATTGCAACCATCCTCATATTATTAAAGCCATCAACATTTGTGGGTAAACTGACTGACTGATGAAGCCAAGAAATATAGCTCAAGCTTATTTGGCATAACAATTATCTATATTTCTTCTGCCTTTTAATTGGAAAATATAAATTTTGTATTTAAGAAATTTAATGATGATTCCCTTGAGCACATTTTTTCACAAAATCTCCATAACTAGGGCATTATGTGATGAATTCAAAGTGAGCTTGATGAGAATATCATCTTTTTTCACTGTCTCATGAATTACTTGACTACTTTTCATTCATGGAAATGATTCCCCAAGCTTAGATCTGCTTAATAAGTCTCGCACATATCAGATAAGAGGAAAGCTGAAAGAGTCTGAAAAATAAATATTTTATAGTCAGTTGCTCAACCAATTCATTCTAAACTTATTTATTAAAATACAATAAATGCCCTTGGTATATATTATTGTAGGTAAGTGTCAGCAGATAATGTATTTATTGTTAAAGATGCTTCCATTTTATGAAAGTAAAATCTTACAAATTACCAAGAAAATGTATAAATCAAAATATTTTTTACACCCATGTAAATGAATAAAAAGTTTTAAAAATATGCCATTGTGACTTTTGACACAGGGAAGACCTTAATGTAGGTATTCCAGGGCATGAAATTAATGAACTCTGCCCCTAAATTCTATTAGTTACTGTATTTTTGATTGTATTACATACATTTTGTCACCTAAGAAGTTTGTCAAAATTAATCCAGCAACTTTAATGGACAATCACTAATCAGACCAATCATCAGGTAGAAAAACAATAGGTACCAATTTTATGACAATCATTCAACAATGAAAAGCGACTGGTTAGAGCTAATATAGAGATAGAGTATGGGAAAAGAATTAAACTACATAATAGCAAAATAAAGCATGCTGCTATGATCTTCGTGTAGAGAGAAGAGGAAATTGGGTATAACAGCCTTGTAGGATGGAGGGAATGGGAATAATTCATGTAGTACAGAAAAAAATTGTAATTACATCACCTTCCTGGGGAGTTTAATAAAAATTACTTCTGTAATAACAGGAATACATAATTCGGGACAATGGATAAATTGAAAAAAATGTGTCTGAAGAGAATGCTGGATGAGATGGAAAGAGGAAAGAACAGAATAAAAGATATTTTGAAAAGTATTGATTGTCCTATGGCGGTAGTATACTAGATATATTAGTGAATAATGTACTTCTTTTTACATGACAGAAAGAATTCTATGAACTTATAAGTGGATAACTGCAAATACTTCTTTCACTTTCATGATATTTAAGTTCCACCCAATGGATCCATAAATGAGTTTGTAAATTCACTTTATTCCTAAAAACTTTGAGTTGGGTGTTATACATCAGCATCAGACTTGGGCTCAAAACTACAGGCAATGAAATTCAGTTATATGGAGCCAGTGAACTTAATTTTTTCTACCTTCTCCATGAATGTTATTTTTTACATCCACATCCAAGGAGTCACTTGGTCCAAACACGAATGGTTTTTTAATTTAGTGTGTCTGAATCACTCATTGCAATATAATTAATTGTTTTCACTTGAGTTTTCCTCATTTGTCTTGACTATAGAGCCCACAGATGAGATCAAAACAAGTGTGAACAAAGAATGAGGTTGTAATCAGTGGTTTTAACACACCACATTTGGAAACCATTCATGTTTATTTCACATGACTCCTTGGTTACCTATTCGAGATAATTGTGACAGTTTCAAATACAACCCCCCTGGGCAGGATTTGAATGTGTGGCCTTTTGAGTTGTCAGGTCAGGATGTTACCAACCTTGCTACTATGGCTGGCTTTTTGTCATATCATTCTGGTACCTGAATTGGTAGAAAATATTACCTCAGTTGAAGGGTTATTAAGCTTTAAAAATTAGTTGCCGTGTTGCACTAGCTGTGTCCTAATTGTTCATGCATCTTTCCTACAGGAATCTACCATAGGGAGGTACTTTCATTGATCGTGAATATGTGGGGGGTTCGGGTTGATATGGTGACTAGAGTACTGACCTCCTACCCCAAAGGCCCAGGTTTGAATCCCGGCCTATGTGACTTTTTCATTGGCACACTGGTCCCTTCTTGAATGCCTTGTGGAGAGCACTTCAATCCCCATGATCCTTCTGTCAGATGGGACACTGAGCCATGGTCCTCTTGGCACGTTTCGTGAAGAGCAGGCTAATGCCGATGTTGGGTTTCTCTCCTCCCTCCGTTCCCAGAAAATTCTTACCTTAACCAGTTACCCACCTATGCTCTCTGACACAAATGGCCCCAGTTATTGGTCACCTCCCACAAATAACTATAACTAACAATAAGTATAAATATGTGGACTGACCAATACCATTGAAGTTCAAGTGCATTCCCATCCAAATTAGAATTAGAAGTTAATATGCATTCCTATCCAAATTAGAAAATATTTTCTTTTTCAATGACTGATTATAATTTTGCAGCATTAAAATTTTTTTAAACTTCACATTCTTGAGTAGTGTATATTAAGTATTGTTCACATTTGATGTGTATTGTTCTGTATGCCAGTTAATGCACTAACAGGCACATGGAGAATGCATCACATTTCAAGAGATGTGGAGCAATTGGTGTAAAATACTTTCATAGCTAGGAAATTATAAAGTACACCTTGAAGTAAGCCCTAAATTATCCAACACATTAACTAAATTACCCATTAAGGCATTCTGTGGATGTTACACCAGGAAATTATTTAATTTGGCTCTGATTATTATACCCTGGATATAGAGGAGAGAATCAAATGAATGAAAGGGAATATTATTTATCACATTTAAGTTCTAAGTGTAGCAGAAATTAGAATTTGGGGCCTAGCCTGGCATTCTGAGATCTGGCGAACCACTCCAAGTCTTATTGTTAGACTGGCCAAACTACATATGGGAGAACCTAGGCCTGGGCTTGCCAAAAGACTTGTAACTAAACAGGGGTCAATAGGGAACGGTAGTGGGACTCCTTACTGGGCACTACCAGGTGATGAGGCACCTGCACCTCCTGGGAATTGTATATTCACCCAGATGTAGGTGGTGCGAAGAAGGGGATGAAACCACATCCCGCATACTATGGGAGTACCCTGCTGTGATGATGACTCGGAATAGGTACCTGGGTACACCATTTTTGGAACCCAGGGAGGTAAGGGAGATCCCCATAGGGGACCTGTTGGCCTTCAGCAAGGCGATCGGCCTTTATGGGTGATTTCGCCAGAAGGGTGGTTGGTGAAATTGGTCAAAGTTCCTCAGGGCCTCTGTTGTGAGGAACTCCACCACTATTTAAATCTATCTATGAATCTAAGCACTAAGTGTAGAAGAAGCAATGTATACTTTGGCCGCAGATTGTGGCTGCCAGTACAGGATTTCCGTAGGTTACTCTAAGAGCACTTCCAAGTGTCCGATGGGACATTCAATTATGTTCCCTTTTCTGCCATTCTTCAAGAGAGGGCTAATGCTGGCACCGGAATTATCTCCACCTTCCTCATTTCCCTGAATATTCCACCCTTTCAAAACAAAACGATTCTAATTCCGAAAACAATTCCTATCCTATAGGATGCAAATGACCTTAGCTGTTGGTTACCCCCCCCCCCCCTCTCTCCCCCCAATAACTAAGTAGCCGTTCTAAATTTTCAGTATTTATGTTAACTATACCTATGCCATCAACGCTTTTGAACTGACGAAAATTCCTGTCTAAAAGCCACGTCCACTCATTACAATTACCGACACTGGATAGGGTCGATTGAACATAAAGTTTGCCAACGTAAGGTTGCCATATTTCACACTTTTTGCTCTCGATAATAATCATCCAGTGCAATGTGTATATTTGGCAACGATGGATTCCATTTAACTTGCTCGTGAAGTAGCGGAATTGGACACGCCAACACGCATTTCGCAATCTTGTAAAATGAAAACGACTTACTCCATTGGATGAAGAACTCCGAAATCCCTATGCTCCCAATATGTCACCATCGTCGCCTCTGAGGAAAATAAAACCTTTCCTTCAACTCCTGCCCGAATTTGACATTCTCATGCCTCCTGGAGTTGGCCAATTCACTAGGTCCGTGTATTCGCTTCTCTTAGACAGGTGGAGCTTAGCGTAACGCAGGTTGAGTCAGTACTCTGTTCGCAGTCATGAGGTGAGCAAGAGAGTGTGTTGTTGATCGGGTCGGGAGAATGGCTGGGTTACTAGCTTCGATTCTCCACAGCCATGGTTTGAGTATCAGTGGAGGTAAAGAGCTTTTAGCGGAAAATCCGTCCCTATGGGTAGAGTAAGGCGCCTGTTATATCTAAGGTGAGTGAAATATAATTTTTTAATTTTATATATAAGTAAATCAAATGATTTTGGGACGGTAAATGGAGTGTTGGGGAGTCATTCTAAATCATTAGGTATAATTTTAGAGGAAGCTTGATTTTCAAGGAACACAACGGGTGTTGAATACGGAGAATTGAGATGAGTAGTATTGTGTCGTCAATAATGGAATTGAAATATGTTTGATTCGTGATGTTCAGCTTACATGAACTTAGTCAGCAAACTTCACCTTCATTGAGTTTGCTGTGGTTTTGATTCAATGCACTTTGCCTTTCACTTGGCGGAAGGGGCACCAGTGTTCGTCCTTGGTGCCCTTCTGTCGAATAGGGTTATCCCATAGTTGAGTTTCTTACTTTTCTTTCCTGTCTTACTTCATTCTAAAGAAATGTTGACTACATAAAATCTTTGAATGATGAAGGCAAAATGGGTTGAACAAACGAAGAAGGGCTAAGGAGAGTGGAAAAAAGGAAATCCTGATGAAAACTTTAAAAAGACGACTAGATTACGTAAAGGGATACATGTCGAGGCATAGTGGGTTGATGCAGTGGCGAACCCACGAGGGGGGCCCTGGCTCAATACAAAACCCAAATTAATCTTTCATAGAGAAGTCACAGTCACATAGTAGCAGCAATTGGAAGAATAGGAAAAACTTGTTACATCATTTAACTCGAGTTTGGCTACATCAAAGACAAAAGAAAGGCTCTTTCATCTGTGCTGTGGCATATAACTAATTTAGCATAGGCCTAAAAGATTATGAATATTTTTGTTTGTAAATCCGATATGGCTTACTTTCCCCCCCTCAAATATCTGAGTGCGCTCCTGGGCTGATGAAGACAGTTGTCAGGGAATAAAAAGAATGGCAAAATATGGTCTCGTCTGAGCTAAATGTCTAGTAGTGAAAGATGTAAGGACACAGATTAAGCTGAATTGAAAATTAAGGCGTCAGGAGGATTGATTGGTGACCTACGTCAAACAATTTTAGGTTTGATGACTGGTTGGTTGGTTATTTAGGGGAGGCGACCAACAGCTGAGGTCATTTGCGCCATATAGGATAGGTGGATAATTGGATAATGGTAGGAGTTTTCAGGGATCGGAGGAATGGTGGAGCGTCCGCTGGCGTCGGCGTTAGCCTACTCTTAACGAAAGCCGCCAAGGGGACCACGGCTTAACGTCCCGTCCGACGGACGTAGTACTGAACTTGAATGCCCTCCACTAGGCACTCAAGAGATGACTGGTGATGATGTTCGCGAGTGGAAGTAGATTCTCGTTGGAAAAAACCGCCGTCTCATGGAATCAATCTTTGTGCACATACGAGAGTGCCGCCTCCTCACACTTGTCAATCCTGTTCAGTCCCCATCTGGGAAATGTGAGTTGAGATTCCGCGCGATGAGGCGGGAGATTAGTGTGAGAGAGAGAAGAAAACACCCCTTTTCCTCCAAATATACCGCATTTGTTAATGCCGTTTTTTTTGTTCATCATCATCATCAAGGGTCAACAATCCTAGGATTGATTTGACGCAGCCCTCCACTCGCTTCTTCTATCGGCAAACCTCTTCATATTAACGTAGTTTTTCTCTTTTACGTCCTTTACGACCTGCCCTATGTAACTCATACGAGGCCTGCCTTTTCCATTCTTCTCGTTCACATTTTCTTCGGCGATTGTCTTCATCAGGCCATCGTGTTTTTCGATGTGGCCGATCAAGTTGTCCCGTCTTCTTTTTAATGTTTTCAGCAGACTTCTCTTTTCTCTCACTCTTCTCGATACTTCTTCGTTTGTCACTCGGTCGATCCATTTTATCTTCATCATTCATCGATAGCATCATATATCGAATGCTTCCACCCTTTTCTTTTCTGCTGCTGTCATCGTTCATGGCTCACTGCGATAAAGAAATGTGCTCCAGATGTACGTCCTGATGAATTGTTTCCTTACTTCTATGCTTGTATTTTCAGATGTAAGTAGATTCTTCTTTTGATAGAATGCCCTCTGTGCCTGGGCTATTCTACTCACTATTTCTATCTTCCTTCGTCCATCGTTGGTTACTCTGCTTCCCAGGTAGCAGAACTCTTTCACCTCTTCCAGGTTCTGTTTTCCTAGTTCATGTAACGTTGGTCTTGGTCTCCTCTCTATTGCTGCACACCAATATCTTAGTATTCGTCTTATTGATCTTCAGCTGATGTGAGGCCATTGTCCTTTCCATGGTTGTTAGCATCTTATTCAGCTCCTTCTCTGTCTCTGCTATGAGAGCTATGTCATCAGCGAATCGTAGCATACTTATTGTTTTTTTTTTGTTAACGAGTTCTTTTCACTGCCTATCTCGCGTTTTTAAAACGCATTTTTGCCCCACGGCATGATAGCCGAAATGGGTCCCGTTTCCATGAATTTTGCCTGAATGAAGTAATCTGTTTGCCTGTCACCCCGTTCACTCTCGCTATCCCTCCCGGTAGATCCACGTACCTCCCACGCACTCCCCTCCTTTTCACTCCCCCTCCCACAACCGCTTCCGACACACGCTAGAACTCCCCTCACCCCATCATAACTCACGCCAGCCGTGCTGCTCACAGACTGTCGCTTTTGCTTTCCCTGTGGGAGGGAAGCGAAACGTTTCTTTTTATTTTTTCAGCGGGGTAGAGAGAGAGAGAGAGAGAAAAAAGCTCAAGATTTCAATTCGATTAAAACATTCCATTTCGCGCCGTGCAGGGCGTGCAATCGTTTTTAAAAAATAATGGTTGTATAAACTGCAGAAAGGAAGCGGATATTAGATTAGACTGTTTGGAACACATCGGGCGATCACTGTGTTATCCTCGTCGCCTTGACTTTTGGAAATAAATCGTGATTTATTTGAAATGCTTGTAAATGTGACATTCTTGTAATGTTAATTCCGAGCATTTACCTTTTAAAACCGACACTGTTTTCCTATCGATTAAGGTCGTTAAAATATGTATGCACAGGTTCACCCTGCTATCTACTCTCAATAAACGGATCACTAAAATCCCGTCTCTTTAGTGGTGCAATGAATCTCCATCATGTGCTCTTGACTGAGACGACTTTTGTGGGCAGTAGCCATGTTTGCAAGAGGGATGCAGTGCCAAACTATTTCCCATTCCGTAGAGTAAGGCTCGAATCTCAGGAGTTCCAGGATATTTCAGTTGCATATTCGTCTTTTCATTAAGTGCAGTATGGAGAGCACTTTTAGTACATTAGTCCATCCGTTGAATGGTACGTTGAAACGTGGAACCCTTGGTGCCCCTCATAACGTAATTCTGGCACCGGGTTTTCTTCCACGCCTCCTTGATTCCTTAATAAACTACCTCATAAAATTACCTGCCAATCCCAAATATAATAGATATAAATAACCTTAGCTGACACTCGTTTCCCCCGAGTAACTTACTCAACGAGTTAAGTTTGGTCAGGCAAACTATCTTAAACTCACTGTTCTACTCTTGATCCATAAGCTTCAGAGACTTTGGAACAAGAAGAATTGGTATGGAAGGTTGGTGAATTGGTATGGAAGGTCCTACTTAAATGTTAATACCATAAAGATGGTAGCACATTTATATCTAATCACCATAAATTATGGAAACTAGCTTGAATGATAGTATTGGGTGCTTTCCATTCAAGCGACTCATGCGTCGTCTTGAGTTAACTCGCGGAAACTCAAGTCGACTTGTGTCTTCACGAATGGAAAGCAAGTTTCAGATGCGCAATAGCTGATGCGCTAAGGACTTTCACGGGGACTCGTGATTGGTGCGTTTTTGTGGGAAGCTTCCTTCTATTTGACTTATTTTTAGCAGTGCAAATCTTGCTATATCAAAATCGTTACCAATGAACAGAAAAATGAGTTGTAGGATGATTAATTAAGAAAATACTTAACTTAAACATTTGTTCTGATTTATCGGTTATTTTCAATATGCCTCTTGCAGACGTATTGTGATTTAGAGCTTGCGCGGTCCTTCTTTCTTTTTTCAGTAACTCACCATTACCGGTGTGTCACCGTGTGTCGACTCGCGTTTGACACACTAGCGACACACACTGATTGGAAAGCACTACACGCGACACAAGTTGACTTGTGTCGACTTGCGTCGATGATTGGAAAGCACCCATCAATCAGAAGAATTTTTTCTTTCCGTTGATATACTCGCATCATAATTTCGCCTTGCCCCTGGCTTGTAATCATCCCGCATCACTTTTCGCCATTTTTAGCTGTGATTGCCCTCCTAAACAGTATTATGTTCTAGATCACCCTAAATAAGTTTCCTTGCATCTTTAAATTATATATTCTGTGTAACGTTACATTAATTTATCAATAATTATGACTACAGAGATTTTTGGCATTTTTTTCAAATTCAGCCCAATGTGCGTCGCCCCCGCCATTCTCCACGACGGGGGCGCCCTGGCCCTCCGAACTGTTGTAGTTGTTGTTCCAGGAAGAGCCACTGGGTCACTAGCCCTCCCTCCTCGTCGCCCTCCACGGCCTCCTCTTCTTCCTCCTCCTCTTGAATAACTGGCAGGGAGGATAGGAACCCTTCGCGGGGGGGCCGCGGCCCTCGGGGGGACGGCTCTCTCTTCAAACAGCCACTCCTCCAAGTTGAGAGAGCCGTCGTCTTCTTCTTCCCCCGCCCCAAGGTGTTCGGGGGCGGGGACTTGGGGCGGCGTAGGTGGTGATGCCTCCCCCGCTTCTATCCTCTCCTCCTCCTCTTCCCCGTCGCCCCCCTGCCGAGAGCAGTAGCCTGTAAAGAGAGAAAGGGAACAGGAATTTCAGGAAATGTACATACCAATAAATTCAAAAAATGGGTTGGTTTTTGGAGGGAAAAGTTCGAAAATCATAACCGTCGGTTTCCGGATTCTTTTGTCTACTCTATGCTTAATCATCTTTGTCTTAGGACAGAATACGCATGATTGGTTTAAGGCAGCTTTTTTCCAGATTCTCCTTTCATCGAACTTCTACCACCTCATATGTTTCCTGTCTTTTAAACCGTTACCCACTTCCCACAACTCAATCCATTGTCATGTTCCCCATTAGGTTTTCCGTGATTGAGTTGAGTGGAGGATTTGGAATGGTATATACCATTTCAAATGACTCTTTCTAATGGAAAATGTAAACTATTATTATTCCCATGTTAATTGCGAATTTTTCACAGTTTTGAGCGATAGAATTCCTTGATTCATATTTTAATTCGGCCATTACCAATTCAGATTGAAAAGGAGATCCAAAACATTAATAACAAGGCGAATTATACACACCCCAGGCAATCCTAATGATTACACTGGTATAAAAGTAAAAAATGAGCAACTAAGAGAATGTTTTTGTGTATTCCCGACAATATTTCCTATTCTTAAGTAAAGGCTAAAAAACATTCGTATTGCACGATTGATTGTTTTTACGCATTATTTCAACTATTTATTAATATCTATGACATATTCCGGAAGATATTAACTCGTTAGCATCCCATGGTTCAGGATATCAGGCCTCCAGAATGATATCTGCAGAACTTTAGATAACCCAATGACATAGATGACTCAGTCCAAACACCAGAACTCTCCTAGTAAGGGGCGTAGAATATCCATGGTTACTGTACATTTACTGAGTATTATTTCTTTTGAGGGCTACTGCTGTTCAAGCTTTTCTCTTCCATGACTATGGAACATTGAATTAGAAAAAAATAACCTATGAAATATCAGTTGAAAATTAGTTAAAATTCTAATTCAGCAGGTGTAATTTTTGGTAGTGAAATTAAATGAAAATTCCGCGATAAATCCCTGTTTGGGTCAGGAGTGGAATCAATTCGATTTAAACAATACCGATAGCTTATTATTTAGTGAGGCGTGTCGCATCTGATTATCGGCAAATATTTGTTCCTTGTACACACACCTAATCGTCGTGCCTGTCGCATTTTTCCACTCTTCCTGAAGGGTTTGGTTGATGGCGGTGGACGATGAATATCAGTACTCTTCATTTCATCCGATAATTAGAACCGAAGAAGCATTCCCTTGATATCCCTTTCTAAGATTTGTTTCAAGCATCAAACGCCGGTATATGAACGTGTGAACAAGCATATTTTACATGTTTTTTATTCTTGATACTGAATTGAGGAAATAGGCTGGTAATACATTTCTATTTCTAAACTTCCACTCTTCCTAGGTTATGTCGCACTGCCTCTGTGAGAGGGAGCCTAGTATTAGTATTATAGTCCAGTCGTAATTCAGTCTATTCTACTCCTAATGCTCGTACGAGACAGACCGACGCACGTGTCTTCTGCTCCGTCTTCCTTTCACTTTTACGTTCAGCCACCCCCATCGCTAACGGCCACCATGCCGCCCAAGACCAACTCAAAGAAGGACTCAGAGTGCAATCTGAGTGATGTGCGTACTATGCTAAACGGTGTCCTGGCAGACTGATGTCCTCGTTTAAGGAAGAGCTGGAACAGGCCAAGAAGGATGGCTCGCCCAAGAAGAAGGAAAGCCTCTCAGCGATGGAGAAGTTTCTCTCCTTTAAGGATACATTTACATTTACATCTACGTAATACCCTGCGAGCCACTACGACAGTGTGTGGCAGGGGGTGAAGATCACCAAACATGCTCTATTGACATGCAACTAGGATATTTAATAGAGACTTGCTAGATAATAGGGTCACATGCAGCTAGATAGTTAGTATCTACAAAAAAGAAAGGGATAATTAGTTGTCATTACATGTTTTTTAATAGATTAGTAATACTAAAACATGCTTCATGCACTACAGAATACTATGACTACTAGAGGTTCAACGCGCAATGCGCGTTAAACCTGTAGGGTTACCGCTGCGCGGTGCCCCTGCATTGGTCTTGGAGGTTTTAGTAAAGCTAATCGAATGTAGGTAGGTTTGTGTAATATTTTTCTGGAATCGTCTGGGGGATTTAAAAATAGAATACTTTAAGCTATTGGAAATATTTGTCGTGGGAATATCAGTTTGTGACTTATTTGAAATTGACAAAAAACGGAATGGCTTAGGTGTAGGAAATATTATAATGAAGGGTGTGTTTTCCAATGAATGTTCTGATTTAGCAACAAACATTTATACATTACCGAAAAAACATTAATATATAAATATTTTACATACAAATCAAACAAACTAAATTACAATTGCATTAATTAAACATTTAAAAATTTAACTTTTAATTGATAATACACGTTGCGTATACAGTCACAAATGTTAGAAAAGTATTTCAAAACGCCTTGCATCGAAATTCAAATTTCGTGCTCAACATCGGAGCCACCGGTACGCAATAATTGTTTTCTTTCACTAAAGGCACCACAAAACCTTCAATTAATATTTTGATGCTCACGAAATTGATTGAAATAACTTATTCCTATTTCTTCCACTTCATCAATGCTCAATTTGTCGATTTGTCAAAAACGTAAACACCCCCGGAATTGTCTGGGAGGATTTTGTATATTCGATCGAATGGTTCTGGTGTAATATTAGGTAAACATTTCGTTCAAACCGATGTATAGGGGGCTGTTACATTTTTCTGGGATCATCAGCGTGCATTAAAATAAAATTGGTCCTTTAAGACTATTCAAATATTTTAGGTGGGGATGTAAGTGATTATCTTATTTGAAATTGATAAAAAATGGAAAGGTCAGGGATGTTTTAGTTAAATCGAGCGAATGGTTTTGAAGTAATATTTGATAAATATTTTACCCAAAGCAATGTAAAGGTTGATGTAATATATTTCTGGAATCGCCTGGGTAGATTTAAATCAGAATTGGTTCTTTGAGCTTTTGGAAATATTTTAGGGTGACAATCGCAATCGTATCGCTTGCCTTCTTAAATTTCTTCATGAAGTGTATTAAGTACCTAAAATAAAGGCACATTAAAATCTGCCTAATAACTCTAAATGCAACTCTTCGGCCTTATGACAAATACGGAGTTGAGCCTAACGTGTCCACTTATAATTTACATAATTTCTAAGTAATCGATATGCTTACCAAGTATTGTTTTTATAATACTGCTTTTAATCTACTATAGTAAAGATGCAAAATGACGTTAATAGTCGCAGCACCTTAAGATAATTCACGATGTAGAATAGCTATTGATAATTTTATAATGGTGGGTTTATTTTCGAATTAACGCCTATAAGCTCAAATTAGCTCAAACATTATTAAATTACCGAAAAAGAATTAATATCTAATTACTTTACAGCAAATAAACCAAATCAAATTACAATGCATAGTACATACACGTATTACAGGTTATAAAATTACATATTTATTGATAATAAACGTCTTTTAACCTTGTCTCAGAGTGAAAAAAGTATTTCAAAACGCCTAGCATCGACATTCACATTTCATGTCCAAGACATCTGCCGCCTGCATAAAAAAATTAAAATACAATGCACTGTGCATAATAAACAATAAAAAATACTTTTATTATAATAAACCTTATAACCTGGGAGCTTTTTTGATAATTAACATTTTATTACATTGCCTCAAGTGTTAGAAAAAAAATTCACAACGCCTCGTAATTCAGATTTCATTCACAGCATTGGTACTGTCGGTAGTATAAGAATTGATTTCTCTCACTATCTACACATCTAAAACGTCAATTAATATTTTCGTACTCACGTAACTGATTGATGAAACGAATTTCAATGTCGTTAACTTCTTAAATGCGCTTTTTGTTCAAACGTCGGCAGCGATGGAGGATTTGAGCAGGTGGAGCACCCGAATAGCCTTCACTTCCACTTTTTGTTCCATTACCAAATAACGTAAACAAATTTACTTAACAATGTAAACAATTTTGCATAGCAACTGATTTCCCAAGTTAAATGATAGGTAAAACACCATTTTTCACGCTTAAAATTTCACACTTTGCGGTCAAACAACGAAAATGAAAATATGCCTATGCAATGCAACCATCTTTCCTCTTTCGAACGACACCACTCTTACTTCGATCCCACCGGTACCTTCCGAGAACACCTCAAAGTAATGGACCAACCTCGAGCGCTGCAAACATGAATAGTTACAGACCTTAGAGCTTTAGGAAATATTTTAGGTGGGGATATAAGTTAAAAATTGATAAAACAGGAATGGCTTGGGAGCCGGACATTTTATGATGGGAGGTGTGTTTTCAAATAAATGTTTTGATTTACAAAAAAATAATATAATACCGAAATTAAATTAATATCTAAATTTTTTTACGAAAGGAATAAAACAAATTAAATTACAACATACAATATAAGTAGAGTCGTGGTGGCTTATTGGGTAGAGTGCTGAGCTACTGATCATATGGTCCCGGGTTCAAATCACGAGTAAGAGACTTTAGGGACACCCCCACTAAAAATGCTCGCGATTCCAATTTCTGCGTGTCAGAATTTCGTAGAAAATCACCCAGGGAAAGGAATTGGCCCCCCTACCCTGAATGTGTGAATTTCACACGCCAAATGTCTAGTGCGTAGTGACCTCTCCCATCACCAATCACAGAACAACCTACGTGTTGAACATAAATCCTACTACCAATATTTATTGATCTTTTAAAATTACATTTTTTTAAATGATAATAAACGTTGCATAACCATGTTAAGAATGTTAGAAAATGTATTTCAAAACGCCTAGCTTCGATTTTTCAAATTTTATACTCAAGATCGGAGCCAATGGTAGGTAATATGTGATTTCTTTCACCCATGGCTAAACCGTAAATTAATATTTTCATGCAATTGATTGATTAAACTAATCCCTATTTCTTCGGCTTCGTCAATGCACATATTGTCCCTGTGTCAAAAACGTAAACACTCCCGGAATTGTCTGATAGTTTTCGCTATATATGACCTATTAGTTTTGGTGAAATATTTGGTAAATATTACACCCAAACCATTGTAAATGTGGCTGAGATATTTTTTTAATTGTCATTGTTTTAATTGAAGAGACAATGTGATAAGAGGAATGACGAATGTTTACTCTTCCAATTTTTACAAAAATAATGATTAGAAGTTGGATATATTATAACGATTACTAATATTTTGTGATCTATTCACCATTGAAATGTTTGTTTATAGATTCGTTACTTGTGCGTGCATAAAAAATAGTGGGGAACCCCTACTCCTCAACAGAGCTTCGTCTTACCACACTCCAACATTTTGACGCGAACTGGATTTACGTCTGCAAATTTTAGACAGGCGTTTCTGTTTTCTTTTTTATTTTTAAATCGCGCACCATTCCTACGTTCTTTTTCAATCAGATTTCCCAGAATTACACTTCCCCAATGGATTTATTGCATTGGGCCACTCTAAAAATAATCTGCTCTCGTGGACTATCGTTCCACGGACTCAACCAAAGGAATTAATTCCAAATATTTAGAGATTATATTATTTATGCGGTCCGAGTGATCGGACGAAGTGATATTTAACAAATCCCCGAATACCGAAATTGATGCCTTTCCAAGATCTCAATCAATTTCCCAGATTCAACTTCGTGAAAAATTCCGAAAAAAATGCTATCTGTTTCAAGAGAGATAAAACACTCCTCTCTTCACTGGCAATGGTGTGACTCTCTCACATCATGCGATACTATATTACCGACAACATTTATCTCCTCAAAGAAAACTGTCATGGCTTAAAGCGTTGTTACTTACTTAACAGTATCTCATTCATTGTGGCCACCATAACTTAAACTTACCCTCAATTACCAACAAAGTTATTGAATATGTTTTCTTTGAATAACAGAATTAAAAAGTTACATTAAATTTTCTATTCCAACTAAATTTTCTCTCGGTAACGAAAGCGTGAACTACGGTATTTTTCATGATCTTACTTCACACTCTAGTTCAACCTTTTCCTGAAATACGGGGTCCTCTGAATTTGTACTAGCGTTCACAAATCAACCTGTTTCAACGTAGTTTCACAAATCAACCTGTAAGTTAGCAAGCGCTATAAAAATTAATTAAATGTTATATTGAAATGGAAGGTTGCTCGGTTGGTTATTCATGGATAATTGGGTATTGGTATGAGTTATTTAGGGGACGGAGGAAGGGCGGAGAGAAACCCGGCGTCGGTATTAGCCTACTGTTAGGGAAAGGCGCCTAGGGGAACACGGGGGCACCCATCAGACGGACGGAGTACTGATTTTGAAATGCCCTCCACTAGGAACTCAAGTGGGGAACGATTTTCCACTGAAAAATCCGCCACTTCCGGGAATCGAACCCGGGCCCTCGGAATGAGAGGCCAATACTCTAGCCACCACACCAACCCGATCCCCAAATATAAAGCAAAGCTGCGCACTAAACTATTCACTGAATAAATTGGAGGAATTTGGTAACTTAGGTGATGTCGCAATTATGGAACTTTACCTAAATATGATGATTAAGAGATAGAAATGGAGTTGAAAAATAGTTCTGAGAAAAGGGTATTCGAATATTTTAATGGTACTGGTTTGCAGAATTTGTAATTTCAACAGACAAAGATGACTGTTTAAGAATGAAAACGTTAATTTCGCCACCGAAGAATAAATTTTTCTGACCATAAATTTATGTTATCAATGATACCGATAGAAGGATATTTTATTCCTGGTGGACCTGTGCGTAGGTGATGGGCAGCAAGAGGCAGGATTCAAATATAGACTTGGTGACCAATATTGGTGTCTGTTATGCCAAAAATATAGCCCAGTGCTTTACCTGATGTGCCTATTTGTTGGACAGTCTTAACAAATCAAGTAACAAAGTCAAACAGGCTTAAGGAGGTTGGTCTCTTAATAATCCTGGTCACATAGATCAACCCGCAACTACTGGGAAAATGCAAGTACTAGGTACAAGTCGGTATGTCGGTATATACTGAATACCTTCCCCAAACTGGTCACCTCCTCTATCACAATGGCCGTTGCCTCTTGCAACCATTTACTCATTTTAATATGTACCTAATTGCTACGACGAAGAAAAATATCCATATGAGTATAGTATGAGGTTTCCCTGCAGTTACGTAACACTTTCGTGCTTTGAATTGCCCTTTCCACGTGAACTCGGGCCCTGGCAATGGAAGAGTTAAATTCTCCCTCAGCCTTGGTTAATTGGCTTTTCCTTTTTAAATATGGTGGCTTTACCAGACAGAAAAATTTAAATTTCAATAAAACTGGTTTCTCAGTTGCATTGTTTGCGAGCAGCCGTACCCAAAAAATCTCATTAATGGACGTTGCTGGTCGTAGTCGGACGTTGTTGCATGAGATACATAAGTTATGTTAGGCAAATGTTCCGGTTTAGTTTTCATCGGAAGTAAATATACCATAAAGTCACCAAGTCAACATCCTGAATGTAATCACTGATAAGAATGATGGTAGCAGATTAATTTTCCTATTCAGAAAAATGCATTCCTATGCGTTCTTTAAACAAATGGATCATTGATTTCTATCAGTTTCTTTTGAATACCCAGATGCCACGGCAGGTGAGTACTTTGAAGTAGGAGACTGCGCTATGTAATTAACACATGGCTTTTGAGTAACCAAATGAACACACAGGTGTCTCACAAACACACGAGTACGTGGATGAATACAAAGATACCTCTACGATTACCTTTGTGCTCGTATGAATACATTTTATCGCAAGTACTTTAGCAGTGTAGCGAATTCATAACAAGTTGAGAATCTCAAAGCATGTATATTCGTGTACTGCAACGATTTGGTTATTTTCCACGGAGGAATGCCTCCCCGTATTTACGTAAGTGGATATAGTACGAGATCATCGAAACCAATCCTTACTCATGGAATACCGCAACGCCACAGTTGGTGGATACAATTCTGCCATAATTTCTACTGCGTCAAAGAAGACATGAGTAGCCAAGGATTATTGGGGCAAGAATCGACTCTTAATGAAACAAATGTAATTACTTTTGGCAAGAGAAAAAGCCTTCTTTCGGGATCTTCCACGCAAGAGCGAAACATCAAAAGACTCTCGAATTCCGAAAAAGGCGGCAGGAATCCTTCTGTGAACGTTAAGGAGAAAATTTCTCCGGGCGTCCTCAAACAGGGTTGATTTACCTTCCGTCAACCAACTCTCCCTCCCCCACCTTACCCCGGCTTCATATAACGCTCCGCTTCTCAACCTCTCCCTGATCTGGAAAGGAGATGAATCGTTCTTGGGAGGAGATGGTGCGGAGATAAAGCCTGCAAATCACGCGCGGAATAGTTGGTTCATCTGTTTACGCGTGGGAGGAGATCGGGAGAGGTTGTGTGTGATGGGGGGTTTAAGAGGATGCTAAGGAGAGTCAAAAGACGCCTTCAGATGGCTAATAAGTGTCAGCTCGGTTCAGGACAGGAGTGCTCAATTTGCCAAACGGAGCTTCTATCGTCGAGGATTCTCGCGTTCGCTCTGCCGGAAAATTGCATTTTCGGGTCGCGTTGTGGCATGGGTCGGGGAGGGCTGTGGGGGCGGGAGGGGGAGGAAAGTATGGGAGGGTGATATTTTTTTCTTTTCAGAGTGGAGGGTAGGAGGAAATGGCTGGGGGCATGGGGGCGTGAAGATTTGTGGGGGTGACGATGGGCGGAGGGTCAAAGGGTGTCTCCTCGAGGAGGGATGGAAGGCGAGGGGTGGGGGTGGGGGCGGCAACTTGATACGCGTCAACGGCTTGGGTTGGGTGGCTGGCGGGGGGACTCCTTGAGAGACGAATCTATATGGCATTGACGCCGTCCCAAAAGGCTGCTGAGTGCGGAAAGATTCCATCGAGGCGCGGCTGAAAGTGGAACAAATTCGTTCCCGAAAAAAAACGTTCGTGTTTCGTTTAACTTATTCCAAGAGGTTCCACGTGCAAAAGACGGATAAATTAGCTCCCGAAAAGGATAATTGGTGTGCAATTACAAAGGCTGTTGAACATTTTCCCCAAAATTAGTCTCATCAGTGCATTCTCATCCGTGATTGGAGCAGAATAATTGTTGAAAATGAACTGGATTCAGATCCATTAAATCGGTAAATCCTTGAAAATTGGTGGTACTACGGTATCATTACTATTCACCAGGGTAGTTATTCATAGGTTACTTATACTCTCCACCGCCATCTTTGAATGTAACTTGCCATGCACTTGGCTCTTCAGTCTTTATTTGCCTCTGTAAGTCTTCATTGATTGACGCTCTGGGAATCTGCTTCCAGCTAGGTGATCCCATGTATCACCTTTTGTTATACTCTATAGGTATCTCCAGTCAAGGTCTTAAGTAGTACAGTATTGAAGTGAAAAATATTCAAGCCTGTCCATTTATATTATCAATTCCTGGGCAGGTCACATGCAAAGTACATACTTGAAGCTAAAAGAAAAACAGTTTTAAAGGATGGAAAAAACAAAATTTGCGAAATTCACTGAAATAATTTAATCACGACCCTGGTTCCGACAATTTATGCCATCTTCAGCTAAATTCGGTTATCGTAATTTGCTTTCCATCATGGAAAAGTTTCACAAAATTACTCCTGAAACCGATAGTTTTAAAGGAACTTGAATATGCCTACTTGTGTGGTTGTGTTTAAAATTAGATTTTAAGTGTCCGTCTATGCAAGTATACATTAGTATTAACATTGATATACACTGATTTGTAAGTATAAAGTTTGTTTACACCCTTCATGCCCTATTTCTAGGGCTATTTCGTTCGTTTATTTTTGTAAAATTTACTACAATTAATAGCTGTGCATGTAGAAATAAAGGTACGTCATGCATATGTTAACTTGAAATTATTGCTGAAAATTGTATCAATGCATACTTCCTTGTGGCAGTTGGCATAAAGGGCTTTATATAATTTCCATTCTTCTTTTCCTGAAGATATATCACAGAGAAAAGCCAGTATGAAGGAGGTTATGGGCGGATTTACGAGAAGGATTCGTTAACCGATTGGAATTCTTCGGTTGTCGTGATAAAATAAATGCCATATTATTTTAATCTCATCCATAGATTCTGCTAATATCACATGATTTTTGAATTTTCCGAAGAAATGACTGTCCATCGGTATTATGTAGCACTTTTTTAATAGGGAACCAAAGCACAGTGAGTCATATTTTTGGCAAATAAAAAGCGTTAATTGGGAATCATTAGATGAAAAGCAATTGGATTACATGTAGATTACATGTACATTACATTACATGATGGTTATATCATATATGCATCTGCTACCAATAACGTTACGACTTTCTCTTGAAAGAAATAAATATATAGCATTATTGTATATATTTTCAGTGTAACTAGTCATGACTATGGGCCTATATACTCCAGGGAAGCTTTCTGGTTCCACAGGTTTCTCTTTTTAGCTCTTGCCATTTTTCTTCTCGCTCTTTTTTTCTCACAATCTTTTTTATTTCTTCCTTCCTATCTCTCTCTAATTAACTTTTTGGATGACGCCAGCTCGCCGATTTGTTAATTCCTTTACGACCGTTTTTTACCGAAGCAGTTGCGAGAAAGATATTTCGAGAATCCTTAAGGGCTAGAATTTCTTCTTTCGTCCGTAAATGTGAGCCCTCTGACCTTTATACAAAGAGAAAAATTAGCTCAAAAGCATCCTTCTAACAAATAGAAATCTTCGACACGTTAAAATACACGTGTGCAGTGCTATCATGTGGAAAACCAGCCTCAAATATTATTTAAAGATTCCCACGAAGTATCAAAAAATGACATTGCTGAACTATTATACACTCATGAGTTCATTTCATAGGGAAATAATTTTACTCCTTTCAACACTTTCTTTATCGAGACAAAATAGAAAACATCCATAATGAACTCTTTTTGGGGTTGTAATGAAAAATGTATTTTTGGAGTAGTAGTAATTAATTTAAAGATTTACACGGTTACGTATTTTAAATAGCAGTCTATTTTTCACTCGAAACTAGTTTCTCGAGAGTAGATCCTCTGAAATAGAATAATTTCTATGATAGTGTGGAGTGAAAAAATCCTCCTCGGTATTCTGCGATGTTAGTTTTACTTATAAATGAAAACACTCACTGATACATTTGAAAGCATCTTGATCTCATTAATCTTACTTCTACCTCTTGTACTGCGCTACGCGTCTCATTGAATACTAAGTCATCTAATCTTCTGATTCAATTGCCATATAACAAAAAGGCTGAAGTCAATTATACATCCATCCGTCCATATACATTTCCATCATTCTTATAACACCACATTTGTATAGCTACCAGTCTTTCTTTCCATACGACTATTGTCACCCATACTCCAGAGCCAAATTTACTGATATATTGAAAAGCACATCTGTAGGTATTGCTGAATTCAGGAGTTGATTAGAAGGGTAGATGCCTGATTCTAAACAGAGATTAATTTTATGGAGACATCTTAACGGCGACAAAGGGATTTCACTGGATTATCAGTAAAACAGTGGATATGTATCCAAATAATAACGTACCTGATGATGTTGAACCAACCTAGCTGGGAATTGAACTTACTGCATCATTACTAGCACGGTATTGACGAAAAATGGTGCGGGAAAGCAATTACATCAGCGTGAAATATCAGCTCAAAACTAGAACCGTTCTCTCGCTGAAATCACACTGCTCTCCGCCAGGAGTCTACGCTTTCCCAAAAAGTGGGAAATGGGCACAGCAAAGGAGGGGCCATTACGTTTATCGCCCCAGGAGATCGGTAGAGACTAAAATGAGAAATTCCGTATACTGCAGAATCTTAACTTGCACCTTAGCCTTCTCCGCATGTAGCTCCTACATTCCCCGTCAAACCGCATTCCCGTTCTTATCACTACGGCCTTCCAAAGAGGCCTGCCACTTCAAAAATTTCCATCCTCTGCATAAAGGCACCCGTTGGCGCTCTCGTTATCGTCACCAAGGTGATTGGAAAGATGGGATGGGGAAGAAAGGCACATGGTGTTCAAAATCGTAAATAGAAGCTAAGGTGTGCGAGGCAACAATAGCGTATAGAGCAAGGCAGTGTGTCTAGCAGTAGAAGGAATATCGTGACCTCATATTTTTCCATACAGCCCGTTTTAAAGCAATGGTGGTTGCAACGGCCACTTTTCAATCGTATCAGTGAAGGCACATATCATTTGAGATTTCCGTATAAACGACCCTTAAATTTTAAAACCTTTCCCCTCCGATAGACTCATATTTTAGAATGTATTGCAATGAGAATAAATTTAAATTATATGTTCATAATATATGTTTCATCATCATTAGTCAGCAATCCTGCGATTGATTTGACATATTCACCAACGAATTATTCTATCGGCTAATCTATTCATATTTACATATTTCTTTTCTTTCACATCCTTCATCACTTGTTCCATACATCTCATACGTGGCCTTCTTTTGCCGTTCTTCCCATCCACTTGTCCTTCATCGATTATCTTCATCAAGTAATCATGTCTCATGATGAGGCCGATTAAGTTGTCCCGTCTCATTTTAGGGTATTCAGAAGACTTTTCTGTTCTCTCACTCTTCTTAGGACTCCCTCGTTACTCATTCGGTCGACCATTTAATCGTCATCATTCTTCTGTGGTACCAGATTTCGAATGCTTCCACCCTTTACTTCTCCACTGCTGTCACCGTTCATGCCTCACTGCCATAACTTACATGATCCAGATGTAAGAATATAATTTTAGAATTTTTTAAATGTTTGGCCATAATTCACTCCCCATTGCATACCCCTAAGGTATTTTGTTTAAGGGTCTATAGAAGTAGAAAAATGGACCCTTCCAAATCTAGGATCATGCACTTCTCGAGTTGTATGAGTTCCCTCAAACCTATACGCATAGGTATCCTCATTCAGGTCATTTCTCATGTGATCAAAGTCTTCGTCATTAATATCACGGTACTTGTGGGGTTTTCATTTATTATTATCCACATGTTATGGTTAAAAGTACAATATCTGGATGATAAGAAAGGATCTGATACCGGACCTGTCTTCATCCATGATGCTATTACTAGAGTTTTTATGCGCATTACTGCTACTTCAGTAGTTATTTTATTAATCCATAAAAATATTATGGATATTTAAAAATAGTTCTTAAATTAGAAACTAAGAATTTTTCTTACACTTCAGCTAGAGGCACCCAGAGCCAGTTAACCGTGTAATTCAAGGAGGAGTTTTAAATAATTCATTAGTTGTTGCGTTTTAGCGGTTTTCAGACGTACAACGGCTGAGGAAATGAAATAATCCCAAGTAAGATAAGAGAGACTGAAGAAGAAAGGTTACAAACAATGTCATTTCCGTTGAACATCCATTTCGTTATCTGAGCTAATGACCTAAATACTCTATTCACCAGTTGTAACTCAGAAAATACAACTTTTTATGACCTAAGTTTAACACAAGCATCATAATTTCAAAAAAGTCTTGTCAGTCACACAGAACGAGGCAGGTCGTTGAAATCTGAATGAAGAAATCATCTCAGATAATTGCAATTAAGCATCCAACTTGCCCTGAATAAGTCGTAATTGGCTGCGGTAATTGTAATCCTCCAGTAGAAGTAATATCCTTGCAAAGAGGTCTTTTGGCATCATTTTGAATGTCTTCGGATGAAAACAACGCAACAATTAGAAAATGCGTACTGATTCTCTCTCGAAAGCATGGCAAAGTAATTGCAAAGGCGTACATTCGGTTATCAGTGAAGCCTTTGAATAATGTCTCCAAAATTTCAATAATTTTATATGACTGGGAGGTGACAAAAATACTGGCCTCATTTCCAGAGGACCAGTGTTCAAATTCTGGTAGTGGCAGATTTTTACTTGGTACAACGGCCCTCATTTGAGTGGTGAACTCACTGCTAGTTCATACGCCCATCCTTCACTCTACCCATTTTTATGTTTTTCTTTACATCACATAATAATTTTTGAGGTTATACGAACCGTTTAAAAGTATATTTGAAAGTAAAAAAATATGTGGATAAAGCCAGGCAATAGAATATTTTAATTTTCGCATTATCATGTAAAAATAGAATTTTCATGGATGAATATAAAAAGAGTAATTCACCAGTGAATTTTTAAAATAGCTTTGTCTATTCTTTTGCCATTTCCTCCGCCTAAGTTAACAGATTGACGTCGGAAAGAGGAAAAAGTAATGATCAAATAGGCGTTGTAATCAATATCCATTCTTCAAAGCTCAGCAGTTTAGATACCAACACGAGTACTTTCATGAACCCTAGTATGGTATTTGTGACCTTTGACGGATAAGAAAAATGAGTGTAAAATCCTCGGTTTCTTCATAATAATATTATCACTATTTGTCATGTGTGTAATTCTTCTTAAATAATGCCTGGCATGTTGAGTACAAAAGAATCTTAGTACCTTTCCCACCCAATTCACCCCCTGCAACACACTCTCGATTATCTTGCACGGTACTCCAGAGATGTAGGTTTATGATGATTCTCCGAATGCTGTCGGCAGACTGAATCTTATATCTCTTCTCCGCAAATCAAAACGCTTTGACCTCTTTGACTCGCTACTGATGGAAATCTCACCTCATGGCTTCCTTGTGCCGAAGGCTCTCCGTGATCCCTGCTGGACCGAAAGACTTGGGGAAGCAGGATGTAGGTGAAGGCTCCGGCAGGAATGTAACAGGGATAGTAAGAGAGAGAGAGTAAAGCGAATTGAGGGACTCCCAGTGTCGATATCCTCGGAAAGGCATGAACATCTTCAGCTTTCCTCACATCAGCAATCTTAATTCTAAGTAGCGTAAATGGGTAGGAAAGACTGGTAGTGTTTCACGAAGGCGGGTTGGTAGTGGCTGAGGGCAGTGGAATTTTGGAGATATCGAGAGAGAAAAATATGCGAGGAATTTGCAGTCAAAATGCCTCCAGTAGAGATATAAGAATTAACGTGACATGTGGGGTGGAAGGGCTTTATGACAACGTGTGGGAGTCGTCCAAAGCGACCTGAAGCGGCCGGGAGATGAGAAGTGTGGGAGTCAGCCATTTGGCCGACTCCCCTGACGCCAATCCCATAATGCCTCTGGCGCCACTGATTGGAGGGCACTCGTCCAAAATGATTGGCATTCCGAAGGCGTGAGATTAGCGTTTTCGATGTGTGACATCTACAGATTTTATGGCTATTTTTTTATGAGCCCGGCTTGATGGTTTGACCTGGTGACTCGAGTGAATGAATGGATGTGTGATGTGAGTGAAAGAAGAGCTTAGTCCTTTTTGTGTGGTATTTTATTGTACTGCCTGACAAGAATTCGTATATTTGGTTCTCCATTGAGTTGGTCACCATTTCTACGCCCTTTCTAAACTCTTTGAAGGTTATACTCAAGTGTTTGATATTTTTTGAATTAATACCTGGTATGTGTAAGGCTGAACGCCATGTATCATTACGTACCTAGATGCAAATTAAATTTTACCTATCACCTGGTTTCAGCATCATGACGTTCATTCTTACTTCCACTTGATATCCCACTGCGATAATATTCACACAATTTCCAATAACGGCTACTGATCCTCTCAGCATAGCTACGCATAAACGGCTATTGATATCTTCCACCCATTTCAGTTACTTTTGCCTATAGAGTTTGCACTGTTTTTAGTCTGTTAGTGGTCCATTGTCCGTGGTCTGATAGGGTTCCGTGTTATGCTGTGATATTTTTTCATAGAGTATATTCATCTGAATTGATAGGAAAAAACAAATATATGGATAGAGATATGGACAACAGGGTCTGGTTCTTTCATTGAAGGCGCTCTTAAGTGCCATTTAATCGTGGTTCTTGGCATAAAAGTAAGTTTTAAAAGCAAACCAGCGTCAAATATACGATAGATCAAATTTCACTGACATCAGAATCATCATCAGATTTTTTTTTAATTTCCGAAAAATTTCTCGTCTAACATTTCATATTGAATTTTTTTTTAAGTTAGCGGTATGTGTACGTGCATTCATTTCAGTGCCGGTTGTCATATTTTAACAGGTGATGAATCCTCAATGTGTTACTCATACCAAAAGAATCCTTCTCCGATTTGACTCTTTAATTTATTGAACATTTTTTATAAGGCATGAAGCTTTCCAAATGACCTATTCATGTCAAAGGAAATACATTTTGAATGAGATTGTTGCTCCGCAAATTTGTCGGCTCTTCACGAAATAACCGTCACTTAAGCGCATAGCAATCCGTCAGACATGACTCCATCAAAATATTCAACGTTCGTTTCATTCCTCATTAGTTATTCAACCTCTGACCTAGTTTTGTCACGTATCCAGTGTATGAACTTTAGATGCCAATCCACAAATTTCGCACGGAAGAATTCATTTTAACCGTTATATCTGTATCGATAGAAGAAAATTCATTACTTTGTCACGATTTTACCTGACTCTTCGATGCTGCAAATTGGTGAGCATATATGGCAGTATTGATGGATTGCCACTAGTATAATGATCGATTGAAAATAGATTACTTTATTATAGTACGACAAGGAATTTAAATATGATAATAGTTATGCATTGTGAAATGCAATCATTGCCGTCAATACTGTTGTTTTTAACATTTTATTCTCTTCACGACGATTTATGAAGTTTGCACTTGAAGCAATTAAAAAAATGTTAGTTAAAATCCTAGCGCGTTAGGAATTGTGAATTCAAAGAATTTTTTTGTTCTTCATCGTGAGTTTTAAGTGCTATCAGCTAATTTGACATTGAAATCAAATAAGTTCTCTAGATTTTCCCTCGGTAAATTAAGCAATGGTATTTTTTTCTGGATAGGAATATATTTAACTACGTTTTTATTTGTGCTTACCTATAATTTGACATTACTCTTTATCATAAAAAAATACCCTGAGCGGCTAGTCCATACTTAGACTCAGAGAAGATTTTGACGAGAGCGGAAAAATTATTCACAGTCGGATTAATCAGGAAAAAATACCCATGGAAAATATTTTTACCTTTTCATTTATTCCCATCTCAACACGATTGCTACCATTTTGTCTCTACGCGCGACCCAGCCTGCGATAGTGTCATTCATTCCCCGTAACTTAGTTAATGAAGATTCGATCAGCTCTTCCCTATTTGTCGTGGGCTGGCATTTCCAAATTAGAGTTTGACGAACGTGGTGCTTTTTTCCATTCACGGCAACGGGGAAAGAGGCTCTATAATTTTTTCACAGGAGTGGAGTGGAAATGGTGAAGGGGGAAACGAAAGCAGGCAGAGATTTAGGTGTGAAACAAATTGCGTCGAGATGATAGCTGATCATCGTCGTGCTGAGGGATTGCTTGGGACTCGAATGGGGAAGGGATAGAAGTGCCCCTGTCCCTGGCACCCTTTACAGATAAACGCTCCGAGGGATAACTTGGCCTTTCACAATAGGGGCTCTCTGTTTTTGAAGTTGGTACTCACTTCGGGTCTGTTCGCTCACTGTGACAGCGGGAGACTCTTCGCTGATAGAAGGCCAAGGCTGCAGAAACTTATTAACTTCTTATCTCGATTAACAACCCTTCGCTTTTACGTCACCGAAAGGCATTTCCTCGCACGCGTAATGACAATTTTCTTCACCGACGAAAAATTGCACGAGCTTACAAGTTAAGGCCGGGAAAAAATTAAGCAGTCGTCAAGATTGTTTCATTTGACACGCTGACGAGAAGTGAAAGAAAGACTAATACAGTTCCGCCCTCCACAGCAAAAGTAATTTCGCCCAAGCTGATTGGCAATTTTTCTCGCGCATGTACGATAAAAACGGGGCAAGATTGTAACGAGTGAGAATCCTAAAAAGGAAATTAACTTAAAAGCTCAGACGGTCAAATCCTCCCTTGATCTGTCTCTGCAAAGTCCGGGTGGCTCATGTAGGAGGTAGAGGAGCAAATAAACGCAGGAGCAAAAGTTAGCTGTAACGGTTCCAAATGCTTTTTTTGACCTGTAATAATTCTATTTTTCTGCATTGAGTTTCCAGCTTCGATATCGTCCCAGGGAGATGAAAAATTGAATATGGGTTGCCAATTCTTTTGTAACATTTATGCTCACAAAGTAACAAGTTTGGACAATGCACCGAAACAGTTAAAAAGAGAAGTTTCAGGATTGAATTGAAACATACTGCGTTCACTTGATATTTATAAGGCCAAAGACCATTCAAAATAAAAACGCTGAGAAGAAAAATTAGGATTTTTTTTGATCCCAACTTTAAATTTTTTAAAGCATCTCTCGAAAAAAAACACATCGTGGTGCACATATAAAAAATTATCTAAAGTGGATGTTGATAGGAAAATACCACAATATATGCGAAGGTTGTAATATAAAAAATGTCGTAATTTTACGGTAAATTTTTAATGCTTTCTAATTAACATTAAGTACGGTGGAATATGTTCACATTGATAAACATTATTTTGAGAGTAAGCAGGGGTCTAAGGAATCGGAATGCTAAGATAAAAGGAACAAAAAGACGTAAAATACCTCTGAAAAAACTTAGGAGAGTCATCAGAAGAATAAATATGCTAGCAACAGAAACATTTGCATTGTGTGAATATTGAGGGGTTTGATTGGGATGCTAAAACAAAGGACCAAAAAGACTTGAAATGCTTCTGAAAAAAAACTTGGGAGAGTCATCAGCAGAATAAATATGCTGACAACAGAAACATTTGCATTGTGTAAATATTTAGGACTTTGAGTGAAGATACAAGAAAGAAATGGGATAAAAAAATGCCGCGATCGCTGGTTTGGAAATAAGAGAGAGGTAAGAGGATAGGCGTAGGGGGTTGCCTCGGAAATGAGGATCTCTAAAGATAAGATGGAGGGGAAAAGGCGACGAAAAGTCATTTATGGAAGTGAAAGGAAGGAGGTAGAAGAGGAAATGGAAGAAAAAAAGGGAAAGATGGAAAAACGGAGTATAAGGTGAGATTATGAGGGAGAAGATAAAGATTGGTGATGCTTAGTAACCAAAGGGAAAGATTAAATAAGAAGAGTAGCTTAAAATATACTTATGAGTGGGGTGGGAAGTGGGAGTTGAAGAAATATTATTTATGTAAAATAGTTTATATTCTAAACCTCACCTAGCAATCTAATTCAATCTTAGAGCAAAATTATTTTCGTTGTTAATTTATTCCTTAGGTCATATAATGTCGATTTTAAAGTACAAAAGTTTTAGTGCTTTTGGAAATGGTCTTTGATTCACAGATTCACTGGCAGCGGCGTCGGAAGTGGGGAGCAGGGGGAGCATTAGGCTCCCCCAAGAATTTGCCCCGGGCCCTTGAGAAATGAGTCTTCATTAATAAAAATTAAATTCTTGTTTCCAGCTTGCCTTTTCCCTTCGGACGCATATTCTACCACCTTCATATGTACTTTTAGTGGAATTCTAGTCTCTACCCCCTCATATCCGCAAAAAATGCGGCCCCTTTTCGTAAGAGCCGGGCCCTTTTCTTAAGAGCCGGGCCCTTATCAAGGTTGGCCCCTCCCAGTGAAAATAGTTCCGACGCTCCTGTTCACTGGGCATATCGCCAAATGACAGTTTATTGGTGTTGTCTCAACTTAGCTGCGTACGATAATTAGGAGCACCCATCTGCGAACTCTTCCCTCCCTGAAATTCCAATGAAAGAACATTAGTTAGGAAACACGTTTTCATTGAAGGAATCCTGAGCAGGTAATAATCAAGGGCACTCTAGATACTTCTTGATAAATAGTTTAACGGAGATTGTACACGTGATATAAAATTGCATAAGTATTTTGTCCTAAAAACATCTCTATTCAATTTTTTTAGGTTTCTCAAGGAGTTTTTTTGTGTTTTCAGCTCTCTTTCGCAGGTAGCTTTAATGGAGTAAAGACATCTCCAGGAGGAGCCTTCCTTCAACGTTTATTCATGAGTCGATAGAGTGTAAACAATTTGTCTCGTGAAGTAGCATGCTTGAGTGGAGAGTCTCGTTCTCCTCCGAGCAGAGGAAAACCATCTGCATAATTAAAATCGTGACAGCTTCGGTACCCCATTGAAATGCTGTGCCTTGAATTCAACGAGGATTCAATCGTATGGCTTAGCTCGAGTGCGCACACGCTTGTGTGCTTCCGTCATGCGTATTTGTACTAACGAGCTTTTAAGGGAACAATTAAAATACATAAAATTTATCATACATCAACCTAAATGTCACCACTAACTTGATAAAGCAACTTATTTCGTCATAAATAACAGCATTAAGTGAAACGAGAACCAAAGTTACCCACAGTACATGTGTAATCCTACGTTATAAATGTTTTCTCTCTCACCATTCATAAATTTGCTATTCTCCCAATATATGCTCACTAATACTAAGAATCCTTTCCTACTGTGATAGACAGATTCATTACGTATATTTAAGATTTCAAAGATATTGACTTTTAATGCCTTCCGTTTCCTGTGGGCATTAAGTATGGAAACTATCCTGTAGGATACGTCTCAGTTGTAATCATTTCACCATCATTAGGTACGCTATAGTTAGTTGCAGTGAAAATTCTAATTCTCAGGTATTCGTTGATTAATGATTCAAGGGTGCCAAGCGTAAAAATGTTTCGAGAATATGCATAAATCTTTCGAGTAGCAGTTTCTTTTCAGGAAAAAGGGACAAAAAATTCTCCTGGTCTGGTCCGATAATATTGTAGAAGTGTATTTAAAAATAGTTTTTACTCTTGGAGAAACCAGAACATTTATTTTTCACGAAAGTCTTCAAAATCGATATTGCACTTTGCATTGATGTTTTTAATCTGATTATATGTTGTCTGAAGTTTACCTAGGATTGTGGTTTAATGTGGTTTGATGTGGCACATTTAGTTTAATGATTTGTTCTAAAAATAATAAACATCAAAATTCAATCTTATTTTTTTATTACAACATGTGATTTGCTAGGTACCAGGTTGGGGCTCTAAACTTCTGCTAACAACAACTCATTTTCCTAAACCACCAAAATTTCTTCACTGATATGAAGATAACGTTTAAAATACGAAGTCGACCTTTATTATGGGTGAAAGAACACCTAAATTCATGGCGTGTACTTTGACTTCAATCCAAAGTCAAGCTATGCTAACAGAAATTTTTATTACACGATACGCTCTCGATAGCGGAAATGATTCTGGAGCTGGAGCCTCTACTGGGAGAACTTTCCCAATTCTGGAACGGTTGGAAGTCAAATTATCACTTATCTTGCTTCAGTAGTAGAGTGGAAATGAATACTCGAAACTAACTGTATGGAGCGAGGGCAGAGTTCATTCCGATCACAGACGTCCGTTCTAATATCGCCAAGTCCTCCAAATTAAAAAAATCGGCCTATCATAAATTTCACGGAAATTTTCTCATTAAATGTTTATGCTTCCCTCGCTAAAGAGAACGGAAATACGACCTTGTGAAAGGAGTAGCAGTATAACATGACCTGCCTCGAGGAAATGAAATGGAAGTCACAAGCGTGATAACTGTAAGGATGCCGATTGGGAACTAGCTTCTGGTATGAATGACATATTTTTAGCTCACCGCAACTGGAGTTTTATTCCATGGTTGCGATATTTTTAATTAATGATCGGAAAGTAAATTAGGATAATTCTCACAGCATACCTATAGTATATTGGGAATATTTTATTAACTTTTTAAACTACAAAGAGATAATGAATTAAATATGAGAATGTATAAGCAATCGCAACTCAGTATATTAGGTATATAGTTCCATTAGGTATATAGTTTATTTTACCGTCGCCCCAATTCAGCGCACACATATGCTATCCATTCATTCCCTAATTACAGTTTTGGTGAAGTATAAGTCAAAACAGGCAGGGACGGTCCACATTCATCTTTCCTGCGGCTTAAACTGCAAGTACAGTTGGAAACTGGGAGATCAGTTTCCTTGGGCAAGATGATTGGGCCATCGGCATTGGTTACTAATGATCCAGACGAAACAGGATTTTCTCCTGCGCACGTTTTTCGAGCAGGTCATTACAGTAACGTATCAACTTATGAATCATTAAAGAAGTCTTAATTTCATGGTCATATAGGGGATTGCGTCTTCTATGATTCAATAATTGCAATCCGTACTTTTAACGTATATGATGGCTTTCAGAGGTCCTTTGACGTGCGTTCTCGTTACCGTCTTCTCTCAAGGCAATAACCTTGAATTGGAACATAGGAGAATCAGGGAATAACCTTGACCATTCCTGAAATTCAGGCAACACGGAGGAGAGATCTTGTCAAATGAAAATTATCCCCAGATATCTTCATAGAATATTAATATGCTGCCTAACAGACTTTGCCTTTCCATGCTTCTGGTTCCAGCGTGAATGCAGGTAATGAAGTGGATGATTTCATTCTTTTAAATAAAGTTAATTAATTCACCTACGCATTCATATCCTGCATGGATGTCAATTATGCCGAGTTTCACTACGCTGAACACGAATGATTCAGGGAAATGATAACAAAAGACTCGAATAAAAAAGGCAGAAAAGGATTTATTTGGTATCCTTCCATGGGTTGACAATCATCCCTCAGCACCCGCTGGATTTATTATATCGAATCAAAACCTTATAAATTTAGGAACAGGTTTCGAAACTTTATCATCTTTGAAAAACATTTAAAAAATTTATCATGCGTCTCAACTGCAATATTTTTGCGCAGAGGATTGCGCATATTGATTTTCCATGTTGTCGTCAGGTCTAATAAAGTTACAAGCATAAACTAAATGCAGATCAGTAAATGATGTTAAAATAAATGCGAGGAAGTAAAACTTCATTCAAGGAAAATTGATTTGAAATATTTCGGTATTTAACTTCCGTAGAGTTAAAAGATGATGGCTGTATGATTTTCAGGTAAACCATAAATATTATCTTCATTTAAAAAGCTGCATCACGAATGCTGGTAAGATGCATTCAATGGAGTACATATTATATTCCCAGCCTTATGATGTTTAAATGGATAACAGAAGTGGGCAGAAATTACTAGAGCAAGTTAAAGCAAAGAACAAACAAAGGCAATTAAAGATAAAATTAAGACGTAAGAAATTCTGCGTTATACAGATATTCTTTGGGGTTCGAGTAAACTTAAGCCAAATTATTTTGATTTAGGTTTAAAAGATCACGTCTTTTTAGAGCACTGCAGTGCTCTAAAAAGGCGTGAATTTTTGAACGAAAAAATACATAAAATTCTTTCCTTTTGGAAACATTAGCACAAGTCTCCAGAGACGAAATCCAAACCACGCGATTCCAATTCATCAGTGTCGGGGAGTAGCCTAAAGCTTTGGAGAGGAAGAGATTGTGACAGCTGAGAGGGGAAAATATGGGGTCATAAGATGGTGCGTTTGTAGATAGAACGCTTGCTGCGAACGGAAAGAATCAGCAAAAAGATTACGTGCGTCACATTATTCGTTGTTGGAGGAGTGCGGTTAGTACACAGTTAGCTAGGCCGAAAGCGTTCATTGGAAAATAACTGGAGTTGGCACAGAACCATGGCACTTCAAGGGAACAAAGAAAGGGGCAGAGAGGAACGGCAAGGGATGATGACAGGGCGATTGGAGGGCTGACAACGAAACCCCGTAGCCTTTGGAGAGATATCGATCCCAGTCACAGCTGTCGCGAAGTCCTATCCGAAGGCACGGAGATTTATAGACACAGGTTACAGGAAAATAGCAAGGTGAGATTAAATAAGTGGGTGGGATAGGGTACGGGCGAGGTGGAGGGAGGAAATAGGGTCACGGGAGGAAGGGTGCGGACATAAGGCGGAGAGAAGAGCCTATTTTGCGAGGGAGACCCGTGACGCAGGGAGTGTCTCCCGTTTTATGGAACTCGCGGACAGGGAGCGAGAGGGTTCCCGAAATGAAAGATGTATCCAGGGTACGGGGGTCAAAGGTGCTGAAGAAAGAGACCACGTTGAGAGTGGGGGACGATCTAGGAAATGGGAATTCAAGGAATGAAATCAAGATTTCTGCGAAAGAAGGTTGATTCCTGTGGAGAAAGAAAGAATTACGAGCAATTGCATGAAGAGGGAATGGGGAGGACATTGAATTATAGGTAAGGAGTCGAATCCCTACACTAGATAGGCAACTTGGTAGTAAAGTTTTGGGGAGAGAAACGAGATGAAATGTTTAAACAGCTGCTTTGAAGGATACCAGAACTGTATTGGAAGAAAAATAAAAATTGAATCGAAATTAGTAAAGCAATAAGCGGAATGTCAAACTTGAGTTAATACGAAATAAATTGCGCTCCATCACCCTCAACTTTGGAGTCCATTTTATCCGCAGTCGTTAAAAGACTCGTGCTCAAGTTGACGTTCTAGTTAAAGTAACTGGGTAAGTTCACCCCAAAAATGAAAAGTTCGTTTCCTCTCCTTCTACAAGTTGTTGAATGTTCACACTGAATGTACAATCGAATGTTCTTACATAATTGATATTTTGGTAACATATTATTTAAACTATGCTTTTAAGATACATAAGGTTATTGTTTTAGTAAGAGAAATAAGCTTAGAGAAAATAATGACCTTTTAGAAAATTCCGTCTGGGTGGCGTACTTGACCCAGTTTTTGGAATAGTGCGAATTTGGCTACTACTCACGCCATTCAAAATACGGCAAAGACTTCAAGGCAGAATTTTCACGAACTTCTTTGATAAAGCGTAAAATGGCATGATATTAGTATGTATCAATGACAATTAAGGTTAGTTTTGCACAAACAGTCTAATTTTACTAAAAACGGTTGCTCGAAAGGTTTTTCTAAAAGAGATTTCTCCATCCATCTGCTGTCAGAAGCAGTGTGTATACTATTCATAAATAAAAACAGTTCCTGTAGGGGCCATCCACAGATCGCAAGTGCTATTCCCTTAAAATGACTACTGTGGGTGCTTTTTCGCTAGCAACATAGCACGTAATACAAGACACGTTTTGCCTTCCTGGATCGCGTCTCTTTAATGGGATTTGCGTCAATATCTCCTTCAACCTTTGTCTTTCCTCCAAATCATATCCAATCATATCAATGTATCATCCAAATTACAAATAATTTTATAATTCTCACGTAAATTTAGCTCTTGAATTGTTTCACTAAAGAAATCAAAATATTCATTGATGAAGAATGGATTACAACTTTGTCTTTGTGTTGTCTCTTGGCTTCGAGCATCCGTGAGGGATAATTTGTAGTAGTTTTTTTATCCAAACATCACCGGCTATACTGTCTTTTAAAGGAGTGGGAATATTATTCTTTCTCTCATATTCCACGGCAACATCTAAATTTAAGTCCTTGATGATTTAAAACCAAATTTACCAAGAAAACATTTGTAAATTCCTTCCTCTAGTTTTTTTATTCGCTAGGGGGTTTAGCAAAAAAAACATAAATTTTCCTCGCTGTTGTTTAAAATGGCCATATATGGTATCCCTTGATTTTCCAAAATTTTAGCCTTGTACTCAAAAGGTTTTTGCTGACTGAAGGAAATGTAGGGCGCATGCATATTTTTTCTTGTATATTGTCCGTTTGCATTTTCAAACATTGCCATGCCGTGTACAATTTTACGAACAACACTAGGTGAAAGAAATAATATCTGATAAATGAAGAGAATGAAGATAAACTTCAAAAACCACAGCATAAAAACGAAAAAAGCTTCACAAATACGAAAATGCATGATAAAAATCACGGCTATACCTGCCACATTATTAGAGTCGCACTTGCCCCGGATGGGGTTTTAATGAATCAATAATTAACAAGCCCATAGTTTAATTGTAGTTACAGATTTAAAAAATAATAAGTATAATTGCTTACCTATTGCAAATAATAATAAGTAATTACAATCTTTATTTTTACCACCTGCACTGTTGAAAAACGTAAACAGTAAACCTTCACAACATGACATTTAAGTTATTTTCTATTATTGAATGTTTATTGCCTCACTGATGTTATTGATTGACAATAAAAACAACTTTTATGGTGAAAATTTGCAAGATTGCATCCATTCAACATATCTACTGTTACAGCTGGCCTTTCGTCTGTAACCCAGCAATGCAATACAAACCGAAGCCTCATTTAAACCGAGGCCACACCTACTCAGCTCACTTTATGTAAGATTTCTACCAATTAAGAGGAGCCGAAAGGATATTACGCTTTGATTAAGTAGGAATGTAACATTCTGCCGACATAAGTCACAAAATTTAAGCAAATGAAGTATTAATTACCTTGTAATTCAACAGTTTTGGAGCACCGTAACTACTATTAATGGATTATATTTGTAGTCATTCTCTATCTTATCTTCTTACACTAATAATAATCTTGTTAGTGATAATATTGATATAGTTTTTGACTAAGGAGTAGCAGGAACTAAATGAGATAACTGACGTACTAATAGGAAGAGAGTCTCAATGAAAATTGTTGAAATTCTATTTTCTTGACCCCCAACTACGAAATGTAAAATACGTAAATACTTTATCACAGTAATAAAGTAGCTTAGAAATGTATTGCCAACACTTAAGAGGTTTAAAATAGAAAGCTACTGAAGCAACTTTTTGGAAATGTGTTGTTTTCAAAGCCGCTGTAAGGAGTTGAGGGGTTAGTCCTAAAGATCGAGAAGGGTTAAATGAAGGATTTCCTCATTTGCGTTCTCTACATGTAATTTGGGAAAAAGTGAAAGGGACGAGAAATAGCACGTTTAAGGAATAAATTTTCTATATCCGAAGTTTTCAGTTTTTCAAGTTGAGGTAAATACAAATATATTCAAGGATTTATGCTATGGAGGGTAAGACTATACTATGACGAGAAAGCTGCACAACACAGTCGGTGTTTTGGAAAAATAGCCTCATCAATATGAATGCCGGGATATGGGAAAACTTGAATGAAAGGGATTCGATAACGGTCGGGAAGAAAAATCGTAAGGTGAGCAGCTAGGTCGAATACAAAGAGGGAAAAAAGCAATGAGCTCACGTCTTGTAAAATTGAAATGAAAATGAAAGAATGTAAAATGAAACTAAGATAGAATGACGTGAGGGAAATGCGGGTGAAGAAAAAAAATACCACGAGGAATCGCAAGGGACGAAATGAAGAGCAGCGAAGTGTATCTTACACCGGGAGAACGAAGAAGACGAGGGTGGAAGGAGAGGAAGGAGAGAGAGAGAGAAGAAATGGAGCGTGGAAGAGACCTTAAGAAAAGGGAGGGGCCCCAAGGGGGCGGAAAGCCGATGGATTGATAAGGGTCCTTATCCGGTCGCGTGCGTGGGAAGGACGCAGACTTCAATCTTCCGAGATGGTAGAGGGGACGCCGGGAAATCTTGGCGAGGAGGGTGAGCGAAGGGGGCGGGTTTGGTCTGGGATGGAGGGCAGAGGCGGAGGGTGGAAAGAGTGGCAAGGGGGCAGAAGTGATCGTGATTGATCAGAGCGAGGGCGGTGGAGGGAGGCCGACATTGTTGTCACTGCGTTGTTTGGGGTCGGAGGCCAATCCTAAAACATTTCTTGAGGCAGGGGTGGATTCAGGTTCCCATCGTTAGACTTGATTTCTCCTGGACGTCAAAAAGGTCTCTCGGTGTATCCTGTTGAATCGAGAGTGGCCAATGATGTGGCGTTTTCCTCTCTGGTGTCGTAGCGGACACGGAGAAGGAGGGGTTGAAAAATCAGCCAAGCTGCGGAGGTCAGCCAAGACGGTTAGGATGAGGAAAACTGTTTCTGGGGATGGCGATCCATTATTACTCACTCCACACTCTAAAAGGTCGTCCAGGAGATGGCGTACACCGTAGCACCGAGATCCATGGGAAGAAAATAGTCTTACCAGTTGTGCTTACCCATCATGGTTTACTTTTGGAGGAGGCTGTTATTTTTTCGATTAAAATAATTTTCTTTTACCTTCGCATGCCTCAAAAATAAACTTGCCAAATGGATGGGACCGGATTTATCCTGATAATCAACGAGTATAGTGGTTATCAATACGAAACTTGGCGAGAAAATGCACCAAAAGTATGACCAGAGTAAATTTTTCGCGTTCCGACATTAAAGGGAGAACATTTCTTAGCCTATAGAGATATGAGATCGGCAAAATTGAAGTGATTTGTGTTCTTCAAAAAAACTGGAGAAAGGGAAACTGAAAGGTAGTAAGTGAACTTACCGCCTACAATTTACCTGCGTGCTTTGCATTTAATTAAGGTAGCAGCAGTTTGAGGATAAGCAAGAATTTTACTTAGTGTCATGCTAGTTTTAGACTTTAATACCACGGTTTTATCTCCTGAAAAATACTGAGTAATAATGTTCTGTTTAAAAATAAGTTCTCTAAGTTGATAGAAAAAGACATTCATGTATTTTTACAAAAACCTTTTAATGGCAGATCGTGGTGATAAACTTGTGAGACCGCCAATTATTTGCAGTAGAATAAGTAAAACTTATTTATTTCTGATTTACTCCGATACACTTGACCCAAAAATATATCATATCCAATCATGTACCATGTATTCTGGTTATAAATAATATTCTCGTTTGAGTTACGTGGAGGAATGAAGTATCTACATAATTTTCCAATAAAAATTTCGCAATTAAGGTGAAGGATTTATTTAAGGTCTTCTTACTAAAAATTTATTTTTGATTGATACAGATGTTGTAATCGGCCGTGACATGGTGGAAACTATTCATTATAATATAAATGATTAAACTTGATTTTTCCACAATATTTATTTCCTTTCACTACTTAGGTTTCGACGGTTAAGTCATCATTAGTCAAGTCAGTATGCACCTGATGGTGACTTAACCGTCGAAACCTAGGTTGTGGTTTAAACCAAGTTTAAGCCACTACCTAGTTTAACCACAAGTTAAAACCAAGTTTATTCATTTATATTATAGATTGATGCAAAAAAATTACAGAAAAGAATGAAAAAAAATTATATATTAGCAGTTTAACTGCTAAAAACTATTCTCACCTTCTAATAACCAATCAGTCTGATATGCGACACTTCATATACCGCTTTACAAATACACGCTGAGTAACATGTTTATCCATACTTTTGGGAAAGAGGACAGATTCCTTTTCTACGCAACCTGAGATTTTTTACAAATACTTTATATCGATTAAATCTCTTTGATTTAAGTCCTTAGGAATTATTTCTTAATTTATTTGTGAAAAATTATAATGCCCCTTTCTTTGGCACATGGATTGACCTCGCAGCTATCTTAATGCACGAGAATCTGCAGATCTCAGCGTCCGCGCTTTTTTCAACCGTCAAAGAGAAGGCGTATTCCTCCCCTCGGAAAGTTTTCTTAAGAATCCAATGCTGTGGTCACGAGAAGGGTCACGCCTAGCCAACGGCCGAGGATTCACGGGGATGAATCAGGAGCTTCGTTGGCATTGTTAATGGTGACGGATGCTTAAGTCAGGGGTGTAATATTTTTCGAAGAATTTACTTGTTGAACCGAGGCTCCAGTCTCTTCCCTGATATTGATCCACGAACCAACCACCTTTGGTTAAATTCAGATCTCTTCACCATCATTTTAAAGCAAAGTGTCCCGGATTACACCATCCCTCTTTGTACATGGATTTTGCAAGATAGCCATTTCCAATAGCACGTTCCACCCTCATGAATATCCGAATGCACTTAATACACTTTCTCGATAAGCACGAAGCGAAGACGATCTACCAAGCGTTTGGATTGCTCGCTGTTGCCTAATGGACAGTCTTCGTTCCATACTCGTTGTCAAAAAAAGAATTCAATATAAAATACAGTGGTATTTTAAGTTTTATTACGCTCATTAAGTTATAAACAAAATGAAAACTTTGTTCTATTCCACAAAATATAATTCAACACTTCTCGACCGGTTTCGACATTTCCAGATCATTTTCAAGGGCTAAACGACATAGAATGCTCACTTGAGGGATTATTTAAGTACGGAGCACAAGGGGAGGGGGAGAAAAGAACGAATTCCAAAAAGGAAGAGGAGTGAGGAGTTACTACGGAAAAAGGGGGGGTCGGAAGGCAAGGCCATGGGAGGGAAGGAAGAAGAGGGAAGACAAAACACTGGTCAAGGACAAGTTATCGGACTATGGGGATGGCAATGGGAGAACAGGTAGCGAATAAAACGGGGAGAGGTTGGAAGGTACTAGATAATTTAAAACATTTTCTTTATAAACATTAAAATGTGACAAAATTTCAAAATTTTGCATAAATTTAGCTTTCAGCCCTTGTCAAAAACATGCAAAATATCGGTGGTAAAATCGGAAGACTGGTCATTATCAATTAGGTGTTCAGCAAACATCGAATTATGATCACCCTCAATAAAATATTTAAAAAGTTCAGATTTACGAATCCCAATTCTCCTTCCCTCCTAAGTTACATAATTACGGAGAAAATCCGGTTTCACAAATTGAGTATAATATCGGCAACGAATATAGATTAACATTTTAAACTTCACGGAATTTTTGACAAAAGCATTACTTATATTTTGTCGCAGTAACTCTTAACTGACGCAACCCTCCGTGCTTATAAATAAGGGGCCTTTTTTCATTCTCGCCGTTAAAGCATGTTTCAAAATAATAGCAAAAGCATTTTCTTTGCAAGCATTAAACGAAATACTAAATTATCTACGCGCTGATATGCCTTGCACGGAAATAGCTTCATCTGTTTTTGAATCATAGTGCCTTAGACTCGAGTCTATATGCCTAGGGCTCGGGCAGAATGTAATAAAATAGCGATATTTCGGTTGACTGGTGCGGCGGCATGTGCGGATTTGGCTTCCGGAAGGAACGGCATCTGGGAGGCATGGATCGAGGTGGTGGCGGAAGAGATATGAGGCGGAACAGGAATGCGAAAAGGGTTGAAGCGGAGGCGGCGACGTAAAAAGGGATTTTGGAGACTGAATGATGCCCTCCGCCTCCTCCTTACCCTTCGAGTGCAAAACCACGTCTACCCACCCCACGTTTTTCATCCCTTTCCTTATCCGATTCCTCCTCCGCCTCTCCCACTTTAATGGATGGAGAACTACGACCTCCGGCATTACACCCTTGAGACGGCTTGTGGTGAAATACGTAGATATAGATCCAGGGACTGATTGGACGAGGGATTGGGTGCAAGAAGGGATAATGCTTCATTCTGAAATGGTGCAGTGTGAAGGAAAAATAAAAGTAAAAAAAGTACCTTAGACAGGCGGGTGAGGATCAAGACATTTCAATCTCTATCAGAACATAAATAAAGAAAATTATGCTTAAAAATATCAAATTTGAGGAATAAAATCAAGTGAAAGGTTGATTTCTTTGGAATAAGTTGAGTTTTAGATGAGTTTTTTATGACGGATGTCTATCGGTTAGGATAAAATAACTTATTTTTACGAGGAATTTCCTTAGCACTCCTTATCAGGACTGTTTCTCCATATAAACGTATTCTCCACTTTTCTTCAAGCAAAGCATCCCTTACATTCCTTTTCCTTGCTTACCCAGCATTCTACCGTCAATATGGTCCTCACAGTCCAATTCTTTATAATTACGTACTCCACCCAATTTTAATCCTCCTAATTTACGCCAGCATCTTACTTTATTCTTCAGTCATGCTCAAAACTTCGTCATTCGTCTTCCTTTCTGTCCATTGTACCATCTCCCGCGTACTAACAACTCAAAATCCTTCAATACATTCTCGTCATCTCTCCCTCGTGTGAAGGTCGTGAATTCGTACAAAGCAGCATCCCGCATCAGGTACCTAACTATTTGATTACATATTTGTTCATGGTTTTAGTATGAAGGAGCACTAAATTATATATATTCACCACAATAATTACGCATTCATATGGATAAGAAATATGTTTGACAGCAACAAAAGATAATTTAAAAACATAATACTTATGACAATATACGAATATACCTGGTAACCAACGATGGACGAAGAAAGAAAGAAATAGTAGAATAGCTCAGGCAAAGAGGGAATTCTACCAAAAGAGGAACCTACTTACATCTGGAAATACAAGCGTAGAAGTAAGGAAACAATTCATCAGGACGTATAACTGGAACATGTTTCTTTACGGCAGTGAGGCATGGACGATGACAGAAGCGGAGAAGAAAAGGGTGGAAGCATTCGAAATGTGGTGCTACCGAAGAATGATGAAGATAAAATGGATCAACCGAGTAACAAACGAAGAAGTATTGAGAAGAGTGGGAGAAAAGAGAAGCCTGCTGAAAACTCTAAGATGAAGACGGGACAACTTAATCGGCCATATCTTAGGACACGATGGTCTGATGAATACAATCTTTGAAGGACAAGTGGATGGGAAGAACGGAAATGGAAGGCCTCGAGTGAGATATATGGATCAAGTGATGAAGGATGTGGAAGAGAAGAAATACGTAAACATGAAGATATTAGCCGATCGAAGAACTCAGTGGAGAGCTGCGTCAAACCAATCTGAGGATTGATGACTAATGATGATGACTGTATAATACGTTAGTTTGATGGTTTTATTCAACCTGGAGGCTGGTCTAGATGCTGAGGGTAGAAACTTGTCAAATGCTAACTATACATCATAGTAGGGATCTCGGTTCAATTCCATGCGTTGCCTGAGATTGCCTAGAAAGATCATTATTCCAAAAAATATCACAGCTGGACATGTCAGAAGGCCTCTCCCAGAATCAAGCCAAAGCCTCTCCCAGCAGCATAACTGTCAATCTACTGGGCTACCACAGTGTCTTAATACATACATTTATGTGAATTTCTGTAGACAAAATTGAGATTACATGGTGAAAATCATCTACAAGATCATCTACATTTGTACGGTACCCTGAAATTCACCGTAATGTTCTGGGGTCAGGGATAGTAGGTACGCCCCAGGATTACACTATTGACGTACTCTCAGTCCAATAGGCAATGGTATTACTGTTAATATAAAGTTATATAATATGTTACATTACTGTTTTTAATATAAAGAAAAAATGTTTCCAGTAGAAATAAATCTGAAACAATCCACAGATTCTAATTTCATATTATCGTCGGTCTAGGAGGAATGAATCCTATTGGTTGCTCACTTAGATTAACGTTTTGAAACCTTTTACACGCACAAGACTATGGCGTAAAAATAGTAATGGCATAGCAATATAAATAGAACCGCTGCAGCGGTTCTTTACCTTCTATTTCTTGCGCACCCCACGGCAGTAAATTGTCTTAATCTGTGACCAATATATATGAGCCATGCTTCTAAAAGATGTGGTTTTTGTTTGTTTATAGATGAATAATTATGGTGTATTTACTAACATTATAATCGTTCACTCGTCGATTATGTGACTACTGCTGTTCGATCATTACTGGATGTAAATATTCAGACGAAGAAACATACTCTCTGTTACATCCATCAATGTCAAATTATCTCCGAATACCCCCAACTAATACTCTAAACGAGTACGCCATAACCACGTGCTTATAACAGGTTTCAAAACGTTGCCCTAAGTGAGCAGCAAATAGGATTCATTCCTCCTCGACTGATGATAATATGAAATTAGAATCTATGAAGTAAATGTTTCAGCTTTAATTCTGCAGGAAATTTTTTTAACTTTATATTAAACTGAGCAGTAATGTTGACATTGCCTATTGGACTGTGAGTACAACAATAGTGTAAGCCTGGGGCGTACCTACCATCCCTGACCCACAGAATTACGGTGAATTTCATGGTACCTTGGAAATGTAGATGATCTGTTGGAGTAGAAGTTGGAGTGAAAGGAGTTGGAGGAGTTTAGTTTAAAACTATATTTTTAGGAGTTGGAGGAGTTGGAGTGTACTTGGAACGACCGCGTGTCTTCGAACGGTATCGATCGTGGACATGTTCCTCCCGCCCAGAAAATGTGGATCGCATCACCGCGATAGTGGTTTTCGTCTATACATACATGTACGAACGGATGTCAAAGCCCAGCACGCCCCATCCGTGTCCAAATTCTAGCACGCCCTATCCATGTACAGATCCCTTTTCTCGGAGTGGGACTCCAATGTTCTCACCACCGATTGAGAAAAACGCCGGCTATTCTCAGTGCCACCGAGGCATCCAAAAGTTCCAAAAACATGCGTGAGGGAACGTTGATTTCATGAATTTCGTCTACTTTCTCAGGCTATAGAGCAGGAACTTGCAAACTGCAGCTCAGGAGCGTCATAACACTCCTTGGGTAGGTACATACATGAATGCATGCGGCTCTGAACTGGAATTGCAATTAAAAAATAGATCACTTGTAGAAAAATGTATTAGCATCAGTGAATTGAACAATCATATCTTTATTTACTGCTGCCAAGTTGTAATCGTTATTTAACACAAAAACAGCCGGACTTTTCGACATCATTCATCGGCCAAACAAGGTCATTTCGACCCATGGTAGTGAATAAATTGATTCCTCACTATTTATTTAAAGTTTACAATTTTACACGTATTTTTACAAACCTCCGCACTAATAAATGACGTTTAACTATGTTTTTACTTGGTTAGATTCATAATTTTGTCAATAATAATTATTTACTGAGGCATCAGCTTTGGGAGCTCGTATCATTTTACAATTTTTCAATTATAGTGTTTTTTCTTGCTTACTATGGCTGAGATCAATGAAATACAAAGATCACCCTCTGTGCTAAAACACATATAGGTACTTAATTTTTTAGAGTTTTATCGCAATAACATGTTCATACTATGTTTTTTGTCTTTGCTTACTAATTTTTCGAAAAAATTGGGTTATTGGAGGTTTTTTATTTGTTATTTTAATGAAAAATATTTTTTTCGAAATATAAAATATTTCAGATATATATATATCGTAATATTTATATTGCATGGTTAAAACTATATTTTTAATGCTCTTATTCATGCATGTCACACATGTCAATATTGTTCATCTAGCACTCTTACCTTACACCACCTCCTTGGCGAAATGACTTTCACACCCTTTTTTTCCCTTTACAGTTGACTCCAATTTGATACTCTTCCTTTTTGAATCTATTCTTTCTTTCAACCGTTGTACCTGACTCGTTCTCTCTTTCGCGTAATTATTTCGGAGTACCTCCTCACGAATCAGAAAAGAATTTATTCGTGAAGTTTTTCTCCCAGTGATGGCTCTATATATAATTAGATAAATTACTTGCTAAAAGCCATTAGAGGCATTTATTGCTGCCACATCTAGGATATTGTAAAAGTTACAAACGGGCCACCACCTAGATTAGGATTTCACTAAGTAACACTTGGTCATTTTTTGACAATATCCACCTCATATTTCGTTGAATTTCAATATGACACAGTGCTTGTTTTTTTCTCAGAATTAGTTATACTCGGAGCAGGGACAGAAAGATCTGAATAAGACTCTAATAACCATGGAAAGGACAGTGGCCAGATATCATCTGAAGATCAATAAGAATAAAACTAAGATATTGCTGTGCAGAAAAAGAGAAGAGGCCAAAACCAACGTTAAAACAGGGAAGCAAAAACTGGAAGAGGTGAAAGAGTTCTGTTACATGGGATGCCGAGTAACCAACGAAGGACAAAGCAAGAAAGAAATAGTAGAATAGCTCAGGCAAAGAGAGCATTCTACCAAAAGAAGAACCTACTTTCATCTGGAAATACAAACGTTGAAGTAAGGAAACAATTCATCAGGACGTACATCTGGAGTACGTTTCTTTATAGCAGTGAGACATAGACGATGACAGCAGCGGAAAAGAAAAGAGTGAAAGCATTCGCAAAAGGGTGCTACAGAAGAATGATGAAGATAAAATGGATAGACCGAGTGACAACTGAAGAAGTATTAAGAAGAGTGGGAGAAAAGGGAAGCCTGCTGAAAACTCTAATAAGAAGACGGGATAATTTTATCGGTCATATCTTAAGACATGATAGCCTGATGAATACAATCGTTGAAGGAAAAGTGGATAGGAAGAATGGCAAATGAAGGCCTCGTGTGAGGTATACGGAACAAGTGATGAAGGATGTGAAAGAGAATAAATACGTTATTATGAAGAGATTAGCCGATAGAAGAACTCAGTGGAGAGCTGAGTCAAATCAATCTGAGGATTGATGACTAAGGATGATGAACACAGGAGTGAATAAAACTCAAATGTAGGACGCATTTACCCATTCTCCCTTGGTAAATCAAGTAAATATCATCAGATTTAAAAACATAGGGAGAAAAAGTTCTTCATGCGTTTTCCTGCGAGATATCGGTACATCTCTTCTAGAGCGATCACAACTAAACTGGTGGATTTTTCCTTCAGCATATTCATCAAACTTAGGGATATTAGGAGCATCTGAGGTTGAATTAAAATAATAATGTATGAGACGCGTCAGAACACACTCGGCAATTCGCTGAAAATTAGAAGATATACATATTTTTTATAAGTAAGGGAACATATTCAGCACATACTTTGTATTAACCTCCACTGAGGGCCAATATTTTTTACCTTATTTCTCAGCTAAGATGCCAGAATCGGAGTTAATGGGTACCTAATGTTGATTCTAGACAGAGAAACCTAATACAAATTTATTAATCTGAAATTGTATCCTTCATATGTCTTCCAAAAAAGATAATCAGAATAGGGAATATAATTGCATTCTCTACACACCCAAAAAGGTAATGTATACCTGTTTAATTACTTACTAAAAGTAATTAGAAATCGGTATAAAATATCCCGGTACAATACGATTTATACAATAAAGTAATTATTAAAAAACCCACGATTCAGTGAGATTAAAAGTGAATATTTAGGGTTTGAAGGGGAAGGACGAGACAAAATTAATTTTGAAAGTGCATACGGGTGTTGAAGATAACCGATTGTGCAAGATAAGACAAGATGTAAGTGAAAATATATGTAGAAGATTGTGAAAGTTCTAATAAATAGTAAAATCGGTTTTGGTAAAGATATAATGCAAAAATACACCCATGGGTCAAAATGCTGTATGGGTGTTCAATGGAAGTTCAAAAATAACTAATTCATGGATACCTTCAGGAAAGTAACTATTTTTGGGCTATTTTTTTACATCAAAAAATGAATGCAAATAGTGCAAAATAATAAAAGTAGTTATAAAATAGTAGACTGGAAATTCCTCAGGAAATGCCAACTCGTTACTCATGCTTATTGTTGATAGCGAGACTAGTTTATTGCATGCATTTTTAATGATATTATTCAATTGACATATTGAAATTATTGGCACTATTACTTTTTATGATACTACTGCGCATATTGATTTGTTACCAAATTACCTTGAAGATATATTTATGACTCTAAAAATACTTTCAGATTCTTGTGAAATTCAGGTTAGCCTCTTCCGTCTCAAGTAATTTCCAACCTCTACACAGGAGAATTGGTAAGACAAACGATGAAATGATTTGACGAAAAATTAAAAGAAATCCTTTATTTTTTCAAAAGTCGTAATAGCGCGATGGAATCTGGCTTTCACGAGCAATCTCCAGAGTTCTGAAGTTTGATCAACTTGAGGATAAGGGGAAAGAAGGACGGGACATTTATGTTGATTTATGTTCTGCTCAGTTTGCTGGAGATTTAAGTCGGCAAAGCATTTGAGTAGGCATTCTATTTTCGGTGATCAAAAGTGGGCCATAAAACTCTCCAAGCGCGGCAAGTTTTCCTTCTCGGAGGTATAAAAGTTAACTTCTAGCAACATGTGTTCCTCATATTATTGTTTTAACTGCTCTGACCCTTTTGCCGTAGGCGTGATGTAACTTCTAAAATTTCTCTATTCGGTTGAGCCAGACCTGTTAGAAGGCTTATGAACCACATTGTTTTCAGTGATATAAAGATTATTGATGTAGATTATTACTAATGCAAAAAACTTTTAAGTAAGACTTATGGGGATCGGGTTGGTGTGGTGGCTATAGTATTGGCCTGCAATCTCGAGGGCCCGGGTTTGATTCCCGGCAGTGGCGGATTTTTCAATGGAAAACCGGTCCCCACTTGAGTTCCTAGTGGAGGGCATTTCAAGTTCAGTACTACGTCCGTCAGATGGGACTTTAAGCCGTGGTCCCCTTGGCGCCTTTCGTTAAGGGTAGGCTAATGCCGACGCCGGGTTTCTCTCCACCCTTCCTCCGTTCCCTGAAAAATCCTCCCATATCCCGATGGCCCGGGTTCGATTCCCGGCAGTGGCGGATTTTTCAATGGAAAACCGGTCCCAACTTGAGTGCCTAGATGAGGGCATTTCAAGTTTAGTACTTCGTCCGTCGGATGGAACGTTAAGCCTAGATCCCCTTGGCGCATTTCGTTAAGAGTAGGCTAATGCCGAAGCCGGGTTTCTCTCCACCCTTCCTCCGTTCCCTGAAAAATCCTACCATTACCCAATTACTTACCTATCGTAAATGGCGCAAATGACCTCAGCTGTCGGTCGCCTCCCCTGAATAACCAACCAACCAACCATGAGACTTATGCCAAATGTACTCGCAGATCCGACCATTCTTGGAAGTTAAGGGGTACTTAAGAGGTACCTAAGGGGTACCGTTCCTGTCAAAAACGCAAGAAACGCATTTAGTAACCTTCGGTTCTTGCACCTCCATCAGTTGAGTTACATACGTTTATTGGAGAACAAAAATTAATTTGAGGAAACATGATCTCATTTTAGTTATCTTTATTGTGATAATAAAATTAACGGTAGTGAAATCACGTCCGTTATAAAGATACGATATCATGAAGAAATCAGTAGGAATGCTAATGACTCAGGATGAAATTGAGTATTGCATGAATTTATTAAGAACGGATTTTCACTTCTTATGATCATAATTACTGCGAAATTCAAGAAATGTATATCTAATCCACATAAAAATATCATTAAAAAGGGTTATCTGGATTATTTTTGCTCGCGTCTTAATGTAAAAGTATTTCGCTTGTATCTAAAGTAATCAATTTACATCAACTATACGACCAATTTTCACCTTAGTCCACACTTAGCATACTGCGGGTCATATTTTCATCTCAAAACATCATTTCAATACCTTCCAACCACAATGGCTTCGAGAGTACTTGATGCTGGACGATCAAAGTGAAGCTATTCCATTATGATTTTCATGTGCATAATAGGATTAACATAAGGATATTTGCTTTGAGAAAGAAATAACTGAACCATTTCGGTCCAGTGATGAGCGATAATTTCAATTTCGTGGTATAAAAAACGCAAGGAGGTATACAGTCACGAAGTGATGATGAATTGTTTAGCAGGTATATTAATCACTAAATATAGCATTTATACATCAATGCCAATTAACTAGAGCAGTTGTACTCTTGAGTACGTTTGAAGATATCTTGTGGAATTTTATTGCGCTAATTTTGACAAAGGTCATAGGACAATGAATTTTCTCACAGTTTTAAAGTTTGATACAAAATGATGACCCATTAAGTGAGCTATAAATTATATTGCCATTTATAATTCTAGTTTATGAGACGATATTTCTGGCACTTTCAAGGGATTAGCATAAAATGGCCATTCAAATGTTTTCGCTAATGAAGGGAGTCATCAGTCATTATCTCGTTTCCAACGTCTGAGCTTCCATTTTTTCCACTTGCTTATCGATTTAATTAGGAACAACAGAAATTTAAAGAGGATTGATTTCATAACGACGTGAAAAACACATTAAATTCATCGAGCAGTGTTTTTTCCTGCGATGAAGAATACATTTAAGAGAATGATAGTACTCGTAAGATAGAAGATTTTACTCTTAACTTTCCGCTAACGCGGAGAAACAACGATATGCATATATAATCGATATTACCATGGAGATAATTAATGCAGACAATGCAGTTTTTTAATATATGCTCGAACCACTTAGGTAGCATCATGCCAAATATATAATTATCTTAAATATAAGTAAATAATCCATGCACGAGTAGAGAATCAAACCCACGAGTCCTGAATCATTTTCCCGACACGTTACCAATGTACCGATCTGGTTACCTCAGGAGTATATAATACAGTTTTTGGTTTATTTCGTTTCGCTAACATAAAAATACACACAAAGTTTTATGCGCAACGTGAGTATCATTGTCTTTAGACTACCACGTATGAATAGACAGTAACTGCAAATATATGCATAACATTACTGCGGTGTCCTGTACCACATATTTGGGCATGAGAAGATGCAGTTCATTTGAGATATAATTCATGCCCAAAGTTTTTCGTCTCTTTCTGAAGTCATATCCGTGAGTTAAGGATACCTATGAGTTGATTCATGTCCTCGCCATGGTACTATAATAGGTATATACTATAATATATATGTAAATAGGTTTGTGTTATATCCATGTTTGGGCATTATCTATATTGGACTAGTTTTCGTACGACAGATGGTCAATCAAACGGAATCGAAATATTAAAGGGAACTTAATTAATACTTCATAGTAGAAGTATACGCCAAGCAGTGCACTAGACGGTAACTTCGATTTGTTATTCAATAATGGAATGAAAAATGCTGCCTAAAGGCTTTTATCATGAAAGTGGTTTCTTATTACGGTGGATAATTATGAGAGTGAAATATAATATGCAGGAAACCACATTATCCATCGCGATTTTATTATCAAATGTACAAATACCAAAGCTGAGCTCGATATTTGCGTACTCTCTAATGTACGTAGGAAAAGCCGTCGTTGTCATTTGAAAAAATTGAAACATTCTATAATGACAACCAAGTGGCAGCTTGAAGTTAAAACATTAAGAATGCTATTACTTAACAGGCGGTAGAGCTTATTCTTAGGTCTATATAAATTGCCCTTTAAAAACAACTTTCTACAAGAGTTCAGCAGTAGGTACTGATCAACCAAGTGGTAAAATTTATTCTTATTCTCATCAACGAGTCTCCATATGCATATGGATGGGGCAATGAAAATGGTCGTGCATTTGATAAAGCTACTACCTAATGTAATAGAATACCGTTCAACGTTTATATCAAATACCGAATTAAAATTCTTTAAAATGGACGTATTTTAAGTTCTAAGCGTTACAGGCCGAAAAAGATGTTGATTTAAGATAAAACCTGAGTAACAAATAAAAAAAGGCATGGGATTATCTGGTGTGGACACGGATGCATCTTTCGTGTTATCGCAATCTGTATCGATAACACTTACCCCTAAAATAGTGCAAGGTTAGCAATAACCGTCTATATAATTCACTCCACTGATTATGATAAGCAATTTGACGTGCTGCGCGAAAAATGAAGAATGGAGATCACGTTCTCTCTAACATAAGTTAAATCAAAAAATAGAGATAACGATAGCGCACGCCTGATGATGATCCATGATCGAGGCCCTCGTTCCATTTTTAAGGCAAATATATTAATTTCAGCTAAATTAATGCAACCAACTGTATTTTTGCATATATATGCTAATCTAATAATAATAATGAAAACTGGAAAAATGGTATGCACAAAAAAAATGTAAGAAAAAAAATATATAATAGTTGAAAAATCACAAGTTAATTATTTACTTTGCATTTTAACTTCCCTTGCTGAGCTATTAGATAGCAATAACGAAATTTGTGAAAAATCGATTTCATAATAATTTATAAGGAAAGGGATCGCGAATCCTGAATCATGATTTTTTATTTTACGCATATTATTAGGTGTTTGCTTTTAGTCAGCGCCCTTTATCAGTTCCCAGGTAAGTAATATGACTTTCCATTCAAATTTCTCTGCAGTTAATAAACATTAACCAACTGGCATACACGAATTTACCAATTGCGTGCTTCTGCGAAATTGCGGCATCGAATGATGTAAGCTATGGCCTGTTGCATAAGCACGTCAGCTGTGAGATCGAGGCGTACGTCACTTCCCAGGCCTGGGAAGAGCGTACTTGATACTTACTAGAGGCGAGGGCTCGGAAGAGGCCATTTGGAACTTACGGGGATGAAACCCAGGATCATTGAAGCTTACGGCATGGAGCAAACGAATCTAGGGTACAAGCGGGTCCATAAACCGCCTCCTATGGGACCGACAATATTGGCGCTATGGCGTAATCGGTGGAATTATCCCACCGGCAGCAACAGCTGTCAATGTACCGACTCGCGTGCATTAAGCAAGTTTAAATTCGCAGCTATCCCGGAATGTAATAACGCACCACCCGTCTTAGTAGTCTCAGGTACCATCAAATGCTTAGAGCATGCTTGGATTTATGTACTTTATTTAGAATTATGTATATTTATGTAGAATATGTATGCGGTGACAGGAAGATCACATTATTTTTAATTACACTTATTCCATGTATTTATGTTCAGTGTATTATTTAGTATATATTAAAGTAGTGTAATTGGTTTAAAATGGAGTGGACTTGGTATCCAATTTGGGTGCACAAAATCATATTTGGGCTACAATTTTAATATTTTCCAAAAGTGTTATAGGCATTGATTCATTGATGAAGAAAGCCAATCAGATGCCTTCCAATGAGACTGTTTTGCAAAAAAAATATATATTGGAATAACAATCATATTGTGAAATGGTTACCATATTAATAAAACTTGGAGCTAATCGCGAAAAATATTGGATAGTTAGCAGTTAATCAACAATCAGGACCTCGCTGGGTGAAATATCATTAGTAATGCAAATAGATGTTATGGTTAAGATGTAATAATAACATTGATAAGAAGCTACAAGAATAAAAGTGTTTTTTACTAACGGTCAAAGCATATTCCCCCCTTTTATGGGAGACGTTTACATAATTTTATCTGCCGGAAGCCTTATAAGAAAAAACAGCCCGCCGAGTTAATTCATATCTTGAACACTAGATTTTTTGAAACGTGCAATTTCGCATGAATTTTGGCTGTAAGAATTATAAAAATCCTTGCACTCAAAATGATAAAATAGAACGAATATTGTGATGCCTAAGAGAAGTGAAAGGAGTGATCTTCTTGCTGAATGCAGTAATACTAAGCGGAAAGGGTTAAACATGTAAACACAACCTCATGTAATTATTTCAGGATATTTACCCTCCTACCACAACCGTCGACAAACACAAAGGTTGAATTATCAAATACGCCTGATTTCAAAACTTGTGACTCAACAAATAGCTATCACATTTCTGGTATCCTTTCACTCTACAACTTGGGAATGCTTAAAGAATATTTTTTGTGAAATTTACTTGCATCTAATTCCTGAGAAAAATGAGGAATATCCTTTAAATAGGTGCTGAAGAGGTATCGGTGCATAGTTTCAATATATACATAGCATAAGACCCCAAGCAGGGGAAAAAAAGCTTCATTTTCAAAATCTGCCCAGCAAGTGTGTTTGACTAAGTTACCACTTAGCTCAAACAGCGAAAGAACTCTAAAAACATCTAATATTTTTTACGCATTATGAAACTATTTTGCATTATACTCATGTTGCCCGAGTGACAAATGAAGAAGTCTTAAGAAGAGTGGGGGAAAAGAGAAGTCTGCTGAAAACTATAAAAAGAAGACGGGACGAACTAATTGGCCATATCTTAAGATACGATGGCCTGATGGAGACAATCGTCGAGGGAAAAGTGAACAGGAAGAATGGAAAAGGCAGGCCTCGTATGAGTTACATAGAACAGGTTGTAAAGGACGTGAAAGAGAGGAGCTACGTTAATATGGAGAGGTTGGCCGATAGAATAATCGAGTGGAAAGCTGCGTCAAACCAATCCTAAAATTGTTGACCCATGATGATGATGATGACTCATGTTACATGATAGAAATTGGAGTGAAACAAAAGTTAAATGGCATAAAGAAAAATCTGTGAGCGCAAAGATAACTTAGTGCTTGGACTCTAGCAATTTACTGTGCGTCTGGGTAAATCCGACCCCCCCTTGGTGGTGCCAGTAGGTATATTTATGGATCATAAAGAGGTCAAGCCTCAGCCGTGCCTTATCATCTGAAGATGTGTTTTAATTGGACTCAAATTTCCGCTGCCATTTATCTCAATAACGAGTTTGGATCAGTGATAAATTCCAATATGAAATATTAAAAATTAGTGATAAAATATGGGAACTAAATGAAACTTTATTGTTAAATGAAATTGTATCACTTGTCTTAGTAAATATTATTATTTGTCTGTACATACGATCTTAGTTGCATTGAAGTCTCGGAAAATCATAGCAAAAGATAAATATGAGATAGTCACACTAAAGTTAGGAATAGGTATAAAATGGCAAGATTAATACAAGTAGCAAGATAAAATGAAGTTAATAATAAGAGAATAATTATGATGACTTATATTTCAACATTATTATTTTTTTACTATTACATGCTACATTGTTTTGGGAAATCGGGCGTGATATTTTCTTATTTGGTATTGAAGTACTTAAGTTTGAATTATCATCAAAGAAATAGAATTTATAGTTCCTCAGTTTCGGCATTAAATTTCTGTCACTCCATTTTTAGCAATATTAATTTTCTTGCTGTAAAATGAAAGAATATTATTGGGCTGAATATTTTATGGAAAAGTGTTTGTTGCAGTGTGTCGGTTGAAATATTTTGAGAAAGACCCTAAATAAATTACTGTCAAAATACAACGCATGCCACGAACATGAGGGATCCTAGGTCGTTCATTTACTTTTTTTAATTTCCACCATTTTCAAGTACATAGCTGATAAAAGTACGCACATATACAAACAAATAACTTGAATATTGCTTTACTACGCTTAGTACATTACATAGTAATTCACTACGCAAGTAAGACACGTATTTTGTGAATTACGAACCTATGGAACCATGGTGGGACACGGCCATATTTATCTAATGAAGCATGGAAAAATACGTTGATCAAGGGCATCGCACAAAGGCAACTTACTTTGCTTATTTTCAGTATATCTGATAAATTTGGAGGGAATCCATAAATGAAGTCAATCGCTCATCTACGTCAAGCTTTAATCCTTCACCGTAATTAGTATCGTCCCACTCAATCATTTGAGCGTCACCCATTTACAATTTTGTTCCAAAACTCCCTTATCAATCATTCAACCACTACTGGTGTAATCGCTGGTGACTCAGGCATCAGACCCCTGGCGTGCTAAGACCTCAAACAAATGAAACACAAGGGAAAGGAGAGTTTTTCTTCTAATATTCTTTTTTATAATATGACGCAATATTATCGCATGCCTTACGTCTTGTCCGCCGGCCTCCTTACTTCGTTTTCATGCCAATTTGTACTTCAGCGCTGTTATCAAACGAAATTTATTCATTTCCTAGCAATATCTATTCTGCGATATTAACTACTTCAATAATATTGCTTAAAAAAATAAGTATCAGATAACGATGATATCAGCTGTTAAATGAATGTGGAAATTAATCTGTCGTAGAATATTTTATAATGCCAGCAGATCTTTCTTCAATATCCGAGTTTCAAATCGTTTTATTTCTTATTTGTCACTATATATTTTTTTATAATTTGAACAAATATAAAATATTATCCTAAATAAGATTCAATGTCAAGAAATTTATTAAAGAATATAGAGTTTTATTTATTAAAGATTCAAATGATTTAATACTCTGATCACAGTAACATTCTGCGTTTGGCTATGCAGTTACTGTACGCAGACTCATTCGCATCCTAATGTGTATTATTTGCAATTTACCTGCTCTATTTCTCTCCGAAAAATATTTTCGCTAAAACGTTAACTCACAGATAACTATGAAACAAGTAAAAGTATTAATTATATCGGCAAATTTTGTGACAGCAATCATAGAAAATTCAACATTTGACAGTCAACTTGCAGACGTTTTCTCTAGTCTGCCCTTTCAAAATTATGGAAAACTCTCAGAATCAAGGCTAATTATTTCTGTTACGTATTGTGTATTTAAGGGTTCTTCTGGAAAAATTAATTTAATTCTTGATGTGTATAGCGGTAAAAAGAAAAAAAATCATTCTCATCGGACCCATGTTATCCATGGAAATATTAATGTTTTCAAGCTCTTACTTTCCTGATCACTGTCGTAACGGTGTTCTAGGCCTCAGGATAAATAAGAAATCCTTTCCCGAGGATGGTTATGAGATTGAGAGCTGGAGTTAAGGAGCCTTGCGAGACCGGGTTAGGAGAGAAGATTGGGGGGAGGGAGGTGAGGGTAGACTGCCCAAGCACCTGGGGTCAGGTGGAGAGGAGCATTCAAGTAATGGCCGAAAGGCAAGACTTCCCTGAACCCTGGATTTGGGCTCTCATAATATACTTTTTCAGGAGTTGCACTAATCCCACCACGGGGCTTACATACTCGACGGATAAAGGAAAAGTAAAAGAGGAATTTCTAGGACCTCTACAGCTCGTTCAACCCCATTCAGATGCAGAGGGAATTAACTAGCTTCAACTCTTTTCCCTGAAAATTCAGGGGGCATAATAGGCATGGAGAATTGAGGACAGTCATGATCTACCCAGGAAGGTAGACAAAATTATTGCGTACATATTGTTGTGTATGACTTTTTGCTGATAATTTTAACTTTATCCTAAAAAATCGTGTTGTAGAAAAGACTGAAAATTACATGGGGATTGTTAAAGTCAGTACAACATTTCTTATGCATCAATGTACGAAATCTCTGTCACAAAATTTACTTTCTGAGAAATATTATGCTAGGCGTAACTATAAATCTTACTACTACAAAAGAATCGGCAGGTAATAGTGGCAAACTTGCATTCATTTCCCTAGAACTGTTATAACTCCATAACATTGGCTTGCCTATTAATTCTAAAACATGTCTAGAATTTTAAGTGCATGTGAGCTATTTGCCATAACGAGCGTTATTTACCATATATAGATTAAATCATGTATTAAATTATATAGAAATATTCTAAATAAGCACCCCAATTAATGCACTCATGAAAGTAGAAGTTGTATATGGGTAGGTGGTTACAAATATGACCGGTATTGTCTTTCCCGTCCCATGAAGAGACGAAAGTGAAGAAAGTATTGTAATAAATTCATTTCACTTTCTTCCATTTAAGTAGGTACACTTCTCTTATAGTGGATCGTCGCGTTACATGGACGTGGGCTCGAAGAAAACATTGTTATAGAGATCGGAAGCTTTATAAATGTAAGCGTGGATGGGAATGAAAGCAGTGGAATTGGAAAAAAGGAGAACGAATGAATATTTGAGTACTGGTCAGCAAAAGTGCTGAGCGTTGTGAAAGAGGACAGGATATTCTATGCGAAAATTGGGCACAGGTAGAGTAAGAGAATGGAACAGGTACTTAATGAAAATAGCGCGGTGAAGACCTTCATCGGAGGTATATCTTTGGGCAAGCGAGGAAGAGGTTAGAAAGGTATTTTGGATAGAATTTGCCGTTAGATTGCCGCTAGCCGTAGAAGAGATTTTGCCGTTATGTGTATAAAATGCAAAGAAGAGATAGGATCACTCCATTAAAACCTACCTGATCGGTAGAAGGCAAATTCTTAATGTGTTCGCTTATTATAAATAAGTTAAGAATTGAATGATGAAAATCCAACTAATATCATATTTATTGCATCACGAAGATCAAGGTTTACGTTGAATAACTTATTATAATTCCATATTCAGTGCTGGGCGTAATATTCAGATAAAGGACATCACAATCACCTTTGAAGTTTTATATAAACCCTCAAATTATTACCCTACATTGCATATGCATCAGCCGGGAAAAAAGTTGTTTAGAGAATCTATAATGGCCAGAAAGGCCACGTAGTCTGAACGTGAAAGTGTGTGCTCAAGGAATTATGTGTAGGTTTTTTAGTTTAAGGAACTTGAATTCTTCGTGGAGTTTTCGTAAAATTAAGTCCTGGTGAGGGTTATAAATAAGGACTAAATAAGTCTCACATTGGCTCTGAACATCTTACACACCTACAGCCTTCGGTACACATTCTATCCTTGACAGTGATTTTGGAAGACAGGGTAAGTAAAGAGCCCTTCTGAAAGTTTCAGCTCTCGCGATAAATTATTTACGCATTTTACCCAGATAGATTGCGCGGTCTCTCCCCCCCTAACTCGCCGTGCCATATCCGCCGAACTTTTTGGAGTGTGTAGCCATGTTATGCCCGGAGAGCGTGCGCTCTCGAGCTGACGTTGGGATTTATGTTTTTCATAATGGCCGGGCGCGGGAATTGCTATGCGTCCGGTGGAAAAATAAAATGAAAGGTAAAGGGGTGTCATGTTTTTCAGAATGGTGGGTGAGTGGAATAGAGAGATTTAGCAAGTAGGGTGGGTGAGGGAAAGGAATGTTTGGGAATGGAAAGGGAGAGGAAGGGTATTTGGGAGGAAGAGTGGGGAGACGGAAGGTTGTAGGTTTAGGAAGAGGAGGAGGAATATTCATTTGGAAGAGTGGGGAGACATTTATGTTGACGAGGTGGATCGCTGGGTCCGGGCGCTCTTAAAGAGATTGATGAGTAAAGAAGCTTAGGAGGAAGAAACTGAACACATAGAAGACTGAGAACCCTTGAAATTTAGATTAAACATCTCAACTTCTAAAGGCAGGGCCTTCTTATGCCACCGATAAACGTAGAGCCAACGCACTCGTAGAGATGGTAACAGCTTTTCTATTTTTTAATAATATAGGCTCATGTAAATTAAGCCTCAAATGACAATTCTGATAAATTAACATATAAACCTCGAACTTTTAAGCTTTCTGTTCCATAATGAAACAGAGTGCTTCGTTTTTTCACACATAATATTTTATACTCGGAGAGAAGTCTCATGAAAACCTTAGAAAAAAACGGAACAAATTAATCTGCTAGACCGATGACCTAATGAAACGAGATTTATAATAATAAACTGTCTTTATTTTGGCCAGGACTGCATAGTCCCTTATTCTACCTAACTTGTCAATTTTTCTGATTGGGAAGAATGGAAAAGTGGAAAAGTAACTTCTTGCATAGAATATTTAGCACAAATAGTGAAGAATGCAGAAGGGAAACATTTTGCACATACAAAAAGGCTAGCTGCTTTAAGAACCAAGCGGAGAGAGACGTGAAACTGATCTTGGAATTTTAGTCCCATGCTGATGACCTAGGTTACAACAGTACAAAGTCGTGATGAGTTATTCAAATAGAAAAAGATATTTTTGTAGTTAATACTTAGCTGCCTTTTCTGTCAAAAAATTTCTACAAAACCTCATGAGGTAGATACTGAAGATTTTATGTATCGTAATAAGCTGATAAATTAGTAATCATTGTAACGATAAATATGCGTAACATTATTTTAAATCCATTCAGGATCAAATTCAGGTCAGTAAAAGAAGTATTTCATATTTCAGTCATATAAACTAAAAGCATTTAAGTTGCTGACTTTGATTTCGTGGAAATATTAGGATGCATAACAATTCTTAATCCATTATTTGGATAAGTAACAATGCTTTCCATTTTTGGAATACCGGTAGCCAAAGGAAATCAATGCAATACTTTTCCTGCAATAACATAACAAAAGTCGAAATTGATTGATGTGTGTGATTGATTGAAAGTGCTAGTAACGCCTCCGTTTCAAAATCACATGATCCACAGGATAGGTTGGTCATTCCAAAATAATTCGACTCCTTTCTTTGGTTTGAATCCTTGTGTAAATTCCTTTGCAACCACTATAGGTAGGGTCAGCTTGGTTCTTGCTGTTCCCAACATATATTAATTAGACGAATATTTCTAAAAACAGCGTCTAAGTAAAACAGCATGTTTTTATCATACTTATCTCCTAACTTATTTTTCCCCACTTTGATTATTGCTGTCTTGTGTACCACGATATTACTGAAAAGTTCAATGGTAAGCTAGAACGTCTATGTGTGTATAATGTGTGTAAGGTTTATCCGTATATGTATGTAAGTTTTATCTTTAACCTCAAGAAAGATGATCATATTTCCCCTTATTTTACCAGGCTTACATGGCGGAAGGCGTAAACCAGAAGGAAATACTTGTTTGGTTCGTATATCTATTGTCTTTTTGAAAAACAGCAACCTGGTTATTTAAAGCAATTTTTTCCTCCTAGAGAAAACATGGCTAACTTTATCACCCATATGACTCCCGATTATTTGTTTCCTCCTATACATAGAACTACTACTTATCAAAAAATCTTTCTGTGTTGCTTGGGCTAGGTTGTGGAATAGTATTTCCACCGGCATAAAAAATTCAGTTCAGTATTTGCTTTAAAAAAACAATATTGGATATCTATTAAACCAAGAAGGGTTTTAATTCAATATGTATGCAAAACCTCAATGAAGGAGCTGCTTTATTTCTGTTCATAGTTTCACTTAATAATTATATAACCGCTTTGAAAATCGATGTGTTTCGAGCTCAAACATTTATGTATTTTGTTGTATGTTTTTAGAGGACGAAGACGTCCAAGGACAACTAATTATTTCCATTCTATCAGCAGTGTAAAAACACAATACGGTCTATTTAATAGAGTAATATCCGAATATCGAATGCAACATCTTTTTTGCAGTCTTAGACCTCATATAATATTAACCAACACATGATACTAATTGTATCACCTAAAATTCATTTTTAATTTACTTAAATCAAGAATAGTTATGTGATTCCTACACATCGCTAGTCATCCCAAGGATACTTTCACTAATAATTCGCAGCCGTAAAAAGCGTGGCCCTCTTCCATCACTCAAAATTGCTTATTTATATCTAAAAATAAAGTGCCTAAAATTAAATTTCCATAATGTAGGCAGTGAGTGCAGGCAGGTCCTTTCCCATTTATTTTTATGTATATATGTTTTCTATACATTTGTATGAAAGTTGAATTGAGTTATGCCCTTGGTCATCAAGTTGATGGTTTTTCAAAACTGGAAAATGTTTCCAAATATCGGTATCTTACTAAATAAGTATTGTCTAGTTGACTGTTGAGGCTTATTTATTGTCTACTTTATAGCTTTCATCTTATAGAACGCTAATGTTTTATTCTCAGTTCATCCATTTGAGTATAATCTACTTCCATAGGGGGGCAGAATAGTGATGCCTCTAATTAAGTCAACAAATTTGGTTGAAAAAGTATGCCATGACCTATTTTATATTATTTGGCACACATATCTAAGCTAAGCAATAAATTTCTAAGCTAGTATTTCTAACTAAATATAAGCTAGGCAAATTTTAATTACGAGGAGTGCAGGGAACATGACTATCAATTTAGAAATACATATTAGATGTACATTTGGCCTCATATATGTCTTCCTCTCTTCCATGCCCTTTATATACGTTGCTATGCATGTTTTAATGTACATATATAGTATATATGCTATGTATAAATACTATATAGTATGCTATATATATATATGCTGTGTATATATACATATATAGTATATATGCTATGTACATATATGCTATATATACATACTATACATTATGTATATAAAGGGCATGGAAGAGAGGAAGACATATATGAAGCCAAATATTTAAAAAATGTATGTATGTATTTCCAACTGTCGCTAAACTGCTTCCGGCTGTTTTAATATCTAAGGGATGAGCTGGGGAAAGTCTTCTTGCCCTTCCTCCAGAGCCGTTCTCTGACGAAATACGGGCCCTTTCTGTCCTCTCAAATGTATCCACGTTTCATTCGGGGAATGAGGTTGTGTGCCCAGCACCCTTAAGGAAGGATTAAAGGACTGAGATATTGGCCGTGAGAAATGGCTCGATGGGAAGGAAAGTTAAATGCGGGAATGCCAAGAGATGTGAGGGGGTGAATGTGTGGAGTGAAAAGTGGGACGGCGAATGAGAAGAAGAGGTTGCGAGAGGGAAGAGGAGGACAGAACACGGTCATGGAGAACAGAGATGCAAATCAAAAGGTCTACTGCTGAACCGTCTTCTTCTGGACTGCGGTCCTTGTTAACTACGGACCAGTGCCCAAGATGCCCCTCTCGCTACCCCAACCAGTCTATTTCCTCCCTTATGGGTCCACCATGCCCTCTCGTAATAACTGCTTCTCTTAGTGAAAGTTTACATCCAAATGAAGCGTCTTTTTCTTCCTCCAAAAGTGATATCTTGCCGCCATCGTTGCCACTCGTCTACGTTTGCAGACGTCTAGGTCATCTCCGCCTAGAGGGAACTGTGGAACTGTGGTTAGCAAGTGACGTTACGAATTGCAGTAAGCTTAATGTCGACCAAAATATTATGTGCACTTGAGTTTAAAGGATGTTTATGAAGTAACCAAATTACTACAGAAAATTTAATCATATCATATTTTTTGTCGCCTAATTGTAAGCTAATTATGGCGATCTTTAATTTTCTTTCTTATATTTGTATTTTTTATTAATGTTAGAATGGTAAAATGGTGTATTTTTACGTGTTCAACAATTACGTTGAGTGTAAAACTTATTTCTCAAGAACCATTCAAATGCTTTAATCCAAATTTTGACATATTTAAAGCAAGATTGTTTTATGCGTTTTCTACGAACTTCAGGATTTTATCAGACCAAGAAATAATACTGAAAGTAGTTGTGTCAGAAGTGTTTCTTTCGGCTTTGGGTGGTCGAACAAATGGTGTTTTAGATATCTTAATGTTATAATACATCTTTCTTAAGAACTTACTTTAATTGCACAAAAATTAACGTAGAATTGGTCCACAGTAGCATTGGTGTTTTTCTTTGTCTTCTTCCCCTTCACTTTTCCCTCCATCACGTTGCTAACAAATGTCTTTTTCTATCACAAATAAAAGGATTTTTCTGGAATAGATTGCTTGGAGGGGTGTTCTCCTTTCAATAACTTCTTCTAGCATTAGATTATTTGTTTTTCCCGTGATCTATATGTTTTATTTCCTCTCCAAAACCACATATCTGCGGCTATCATATATATCAAGAACTCTTATCTTTTTCCCATTCGTACAATGTTCAAATGAAACAAAACGGCCGTATTTGTGGGTTTTTCTTCTTTTTGACAAGCATTCACGATAGGGAAAAAATACAATATAAATAGTAAAAGAAAAGTAAACATGCCTGAACTATTTGATGGACCCGGTTTATTACTGCAACCAATGGGGGCGTTTACTCGGAACCGAAATCGCAATGTTGTACACGAAATCGTTAGATGGAAACAAAAAACGAATTTTAGTGAAAAAAGAAATCTTCTAACCACAACCATTCACTCATAAATCAAAAATTAAAATAAGCAAAAGGTGACGCCCCCGAAAATGCTGCTGTGATAACATTGACGTCATTTTCCTCCCGTCCTTGACTGCTTTCAGGGGAGGGGGAAGGGAGTGGAGGGGGGTTCTCGGAAGGTCTGCTCGTACAGAAGCTGTCGAAATCGCTCCCATTGGCCGAGTAAGCTGTGTCCCCCCCCCTTTGCGATAAGGCGAAGTAGCTTCGCGGGCTCAGTTGTGATTGGACGAAGTAGATATACGTCAGAGGTTGCACCACACCCACTTTTCCGAAAGGGTTAAAAACATCAGTTTTCGCCGCTTATAACTCGGGAAATAATTGTCGGATCAGAAAACGGAAAAATACGGGTCCTTTTATTTTAAAAACTCTATAAGGATTTGGCAATAAAAAAATATGGTAAACGACCCCATTTCAATAATGGTAGACTATAGATTTATAAAGAAATTACAATTCCAAATCCGACCAAAGGTGACGCAATCCGAATCCCTGCTTTAGCCTTCCGTGGAGAGCACTACTAGTGTACTACAGTAGTTAAGACGAAGGTACTCTGTTCATCTGATGGGGCACTAAGCCACGGGCCACTTGGCGTATTTGATTAAGAGCAGGTTAATGACGACGATAAGTTTCTCCTACGTTCCATTAAAAATACCTTCCTCTACCCAATCATGCAACTGCCCTAAATAGCGCAATTGCCATAGTTGTCGTTTTCCTTCCCTAGTGACAGTTATACTTCATGTTCACGCACGATTTGGTATCTAACTAACAGCTGCAGCTCCAAATCACTTCCTTTCCAAAGTAGCTGAAATGTCAGCAAAGTACTTAGCGATTTTAATTATGCGAGATTAAGCAACACGCATCATGCATATTACTCAGTAGAAAAAAGAATTTTTGACCGAAATGGTCGAAAAAACATCTTAATAACATGAATAACTTTTAAGCTAACAAATAAGGTACTGAACTTGATAGAAGACATACTACAAATACTCCCATGAGTACATCAGTAAATTACGTCATGGCAAATAAAGACCTTGATATAACTCCATCAGTTGGAAATTCATTCCTAATAAAAATCCAAATTCTAAGGTCTCAATTATGCCAATCACTTGAAATTCTTAGAATTCATTCCATGACATCAACCACGTTTCGTTTCTAATAATGGTGCAATCAGTGGTCTCTTGGAAAGAGGGAATTGCCTTCTCTCCACAGTCTCAGATGCCAACAGCAATTTAATGAAAAGTGACAATCCCCATTCCAATTTTACGGCTTTATGTGCTCGGGGAAAAGGCTAAAAATTTCCAGCGATTTTCCGACGAATAGCCGGACGAAATTTTCGATGAGAGATTCTTTCATGTTGGATTTCAGGTAGTGCGAGCATAAAAAGAATAAAATATGTGTATACATTTCTAATGAATTTTTTCCACTGATAAAAATCAGACGATACTTAATAAACATCGGGACAGCTAATGGGGGGCATTTACTCGGAGTAGAAATCGCTATTTTAAAAATCGTTAGATGGAAACGAAAAATGAATTTTAGTGAAAACATTAATCTTCTAAACAGAGGCATTCACTCGTAAATCAAAAATTAAAATAATCAATCGGTGACGCCCACCAAACGGCCTGCGCTAAGGATTACTACATCATCCACCTCCCGTTCTTGACTGTTTTTAGGGAAAGGGAGGGGAGTGGAGGGGGGGGGGGGAAGGGTCCGGTCACAACCACTTTCTTTGGCAGAGTCATCATCATCATCACCAGTCAACAACCCTAGGATTCCTTTAATGCATCTCTCTCCTCGATTCTCCTCTCGATAAAACTCTTCATGTCGATATATTTCTTCTAATGCACAACCCTCACTTCCTTATTCATAAAATTCATACGAGGTCCTCCTTTGCCATTCCTCCTAATTATTTTTCCATCCACTTTTTTCTTCTTCATGCCTCAAGATATGACCTACTTTTTACCATCTTCTTTTTGAGTTTTTTGAAGACACTTCCTTAATATCTTCTTATAATTCTTAGAATAATAGTATTTCTATAGGACACGTCCACATTTCCCTGGCAAAGGTAGTCTTGTACATCCTCGCATGAGTCCTTTATCCACATTTCTCTAACTTTTCTCGCTTAAGTTTAGACTTATGTCATTTCAAAATGTTTTCTGGGAAGGTCACCTTTCTTACTTTTTACCTATTTACATTTTCATCTTTCTCTAATCAATTATAAGACTTTTACATCATACATTTCTTCTACAAATAACTTTCTTCCTCTTAGGAACTTCTCTTGCTGCTTCCTGTGGCCCGTTTTTAATGTTTTATCAGCACTCTTTAACTAATTTCACTTCCAGATTCTCTCCCATTTTTGCCACTGCTTTCAGAAACGCTAGTCAATGCTAATAGACCATCAATTTTTCAACTTGCCACGAGTCCTTCATTGTTTCCTCCAATTTATTGTATTTGAAATGGCTTAATATCGTCCCCATATACGTCACCTGACCTTCTCATTTTGCGTTCTAGCTGGTATCGAACCCTATCCCTGTATGGTGAGCATCGTAAAGACAACGTAAATGAGCACAGAAATAAAAAACAAATGTCTGGGGCAACAACTTTAAACTTTATTTTTTATGAATATGCATACGCCGACACCTAAGGTTTAGACAGTCGAAAAAATTCTGGATCCGATACGAATGGGATCGTTTACCATATTTCTTTATTGCTGGATCTTATAGAGTTTGTAAAATAAAAAGACCCGTATTTTTCCGTTTTTTGATCCGTCAATTATTTCTTGAGCTATAAACGTCGAAAAACTATTTTTTTTTACCTTTTCGGAAAAGTGGGCGTTGTGCAACCTCTGACGTCATTGACTCCGTCCAATCACAACTGAGCCCGCGAAGCTACTTCGCCTAATCGCAAAGGGGGGAACACAGCTGACTCTGCGAATATGAGCGATTGCGACAGAATCTGTGCGAGCAGACCTTCCGAGAACCACCCTCCACTCCCTTAACTTCCTCTAAAAGCAGTCAAGGACGGGAGGAAAAGACGTCAATGTTATCAAAGCAACTTTTTCGGTGGGCGTCACCTTTTACTTATTTTAATTTTTGATTTATTAGTGAATGGTTGTGGTTAGAAGATTAATTTTTTCACAAAAATTCGTTTGCCGTTTCCACATAACAATTTCGTGTACAAAATTGCGATTTAGGTTCCGAGTAATCGCCCTCATTAGGCGTGACAGAGACCGTAGAATGGTGGAGAGAAAACTGCGGATGCGGGGATGGACAGTTTTAAGGGTTAGGCAGTTCGTGGCGGTAGGGAGAGAGAAATATCCGAAAAGTGGATCGAGAACGGGCAGGGTGAGGGATTGAGCGTGAGACCGTGGTGGGAGGTGGTCGTGGGCAAGGGCCGAGGGGGAGATAACAGGACCTAGAGGGATTTAACGCTTGGAGGGAGAAAGAAAATGAGACGCGCCAGGGGTTTCCTTGGCGACGAGCAAGAGATTTTCCGCCCTCGTGCCCATTTATTTTACATCCTCACCCGGCAGTGACGACACGCCACCCAGCCTTTAAAGATATTCAAATCAAGGGAGTATTTCAGAATTTTTAGAATGAGGTTCAAAATTTTCCAGCTGATAATAAGCTTTATCCGACCAGGGGACTGAATTAACATATGTGGTGACCAGAGTACTGGCCCTTCATCTCTTAGACCTGGATTTGAAATCCATGAGGAGAAGAATATATTAGTTTTGTATGAGACATGGATTTCCAGTATAGCGTTGTGTTTAGAGCAATTGAAGTGCAGTGCTTCTTTCGTCGTACAGGACGTCAAACCGCAGGTCCCGAAGTATATTTCAATTTGAGAAATCCCGATGCCTGGTTTCTGTCCATACTTCTTTCGCTTCTGTAAACTCTGCTACACTCTACTTCCCACTTATGTATTCTTATTGATACAAATGGTCGACAAATTTGGTTATCCTACCAGAATAACTGAGCAAAATATCCTAGCTAATTACTTCAAATGTTGACGGACAAGTCACTCACATTAACTTACTCAACATAGTCCAAGGATGAACTCATTCATGGCGTCGGTAGGATTTCAAGCCTAATGGTAACCGGGATGGTGTCCCTATTTTGCGAAATGAGCACGTATTTATTTACCAAAATCGGTTGACGAGATCATCCAAATGGATCATTGACCCGGAATTATTGAATGTATCAACTGAATTACTTACGTGACATCGCCTGCAAAGACGATGTCATAGTGAATTTTCGGCGAGTTAAAAAAGGTAACGCTTCAAGCTGTGATCCGGATGAGAGGGCCCTAATGCATATTTTGGATGTTGTTGTCCATTCATTTAGTGAATTTTTGAAATGTTCGGGGACAGAGATACTATTTTGTCCATTGTCGTCAGAACACTCAATTGTAACATTTGTTTCGGAATGATGGTTTCATATTTCACCCAATGAATGTGGATTATGTATGCTCCAAAAAATGTTGATGATTCTTAAAACAGTAATGAAGAAAGATGGATATGGCTGAGTTAACATCTTTCGAATGACAACTATTTTAACTAATTAATATTAAAATTAGGTTGAACTCAATACTCATTATTTTTTGATAAGGGAACTCTAAAATTCTCTACTCTAAAACTTAGCTATGATCTATCTTGAATGAACAAATAAAGAGAGATTTTTTATTTACTATGAGATCGATAATGCGTACACACTTTCAGTAGAATTTTTTTAAACCCTGCTTTATGGTGTTTTTTCGTGTCAACAATGCATTGTTATAATGGCACTTTGAATGAGCTGAATCGTGGAAATGTTACGAAGTTAATTATTTGCATTTTTGCAACGCATAGAAGACAAGTTTTTCTCCATCCAAATAGGTATGTGACCATTTTTAGAAAGAATAAATGCACCAGATAATCATAAAAAAACATTGCAATAGATGAGGGAATAATGTCTACGTTTAGTGACTATTTTCGAGCAGTAGCAAAACTATACGTATATCACTGTAAACAGATTCAAAGTAATATTTGACTTCAATTTACTCAAGTAGGTATATTGAATCCTATTTATTCACGTAAATCAAATGTTTCCTCTGTCAACTCCGTGAAACTCTGTGTTTAATAAGCACTTTAAAATTGAGTGAGGGCTTGAATTGAAAACTTTACTCATAAATCACGGCTTCAGCTCTTTGCCTGCCCGTGATTTTGATGTTTTTGGTAGATAAAAGCCTCTGCATTTCAGTCGCATGCCGTTTTCGTCAGAAAGCTTTAAGTTTAGGGGTCAGTAACAAGAGGAGTGGAACTTCACAAATTGTCGTTGCGCAGAAAACGTAATGGCTATGAGTCGTGATCAGAGAGTTTTCGCCATAAAGAACTATTTCGCCGATAAATTTTCCCCAATCGCCAGGAGTTTCGAGAATTTCTCCCTGATGAGATAGTCCCAATATACATCCGCAAACCCGCCTCATCAAGATCTGCAAGCAATTAACAGCGTGACTGCTATCGCACTTCGCTAAATGAAGATATGCTGGAAGTCGTGAGACTGAGTTTGCCTGAGAGCCCTTGCCTATATCAGGGTGAAATTAACCCGCACAGAGGGGCATAGGAAGTGTCCTCACGAAATGGGCATAAATCAATCCATTTGCTTAATCTACGATTGCATCGCACCCTTACGATCGGCTGCAGTAAGCTGACTCACCTGGTTTACTGTACCAGGTGATATATCATGGAGGATGGCCATACTTAGGGGTTCAAAAGTACTTTATTGATTGGTAAAAATCCATATTCCTAAATATTCGGTCATCATCATCATCGGTCAACAATCCTAGGATTGATTTTTGACGCAGCCCTCCACTCGATTCTTCTATCGGCCAACCTCTTCAATTTTCACGTAGTTCCTCTCTTTCACGTCCTTTACGACCTGTTCTATACAATTCATACGAGGCCTGCCTTTTCCATTTTTCCCGTTCACTTTTCCTTCGACGATTGTCTTCATCAGGTCATCGTGTCCTAAGATGTGGCCGATTAGGTTGTCCCGTCTTTTTTTTTATAGTTTTCAGCAGACTTCTCTTTTCTCCCACTCTTTTTAGGACTTCTTCATTTGTCACTCGGTCTATCCATTTTATCTTTATCAATCTTCGGTAGCACCATATTTGGAATGCTTCCACCCTTATCTTCTCCGCTGCTGTCATCGTCCATGCCTCACTGCCGTACAGAAACATGCTCCAGATATGCGTTTTGATGAATTGCTTCCTTACTTCCAAGCTTATATTTCCAGCTGTAAGTAGATTCTTCTTTTGATAGAATGCCCTCTTTGCCTGGGCTTTGCCTGAATATGGACATTTTTTGCAGGCTCTTGAATGAAGATGCTTCAAGATATTCTTTTGTGTAAGCATGAAAGGCTTGGAACAAGCAATGCCACTTATTAAGCATAGATTCATCGATAAAGCTGTTGATAGAATGACCGCGGATGACCTCAGAAAAACCATATACCATCTAAGGTCCACAGCCGTAATTTACATAAGAAGCACGCTTATGACACAGGGTCTCCGGTCATCATTTCGTAATGAAGCTCTAACGTCCACTGATATCATAAACCTTTGTTACATTTCGTCACCTTCATTGTAACGTACCTACCGCTTTTTCAAGATGGAGCCACTGAATTGCGCGTAAAAAGTCATCAATTTTTAGGCAGAAATTTCAGTTTGGAGCACTAGTGGCTATTTTTTCCCTCTTATCTCTTTCAATTTGACCATTGTAAAATAAGAATCCTAAATACTTCTTACATGTTAAGGAAAAAAATATCAATGAAAAATAGTCCTTTTCATCCATAAATAATATCTTCAATTATAAGATTCTTTTTAATTAATAATGAGATAGAAATAGGAGATCTCTCACAAAGCCTCATGAGAACCATACAAAGGCATAGTATTTCATTATTTTTACTCTTATTGATAACTAGGTCATAAAATTTTGCGCTACTCTGAATATGATATTCATTCAGAGTCCTCACGTGGTGAAATTTTTAAACTATATTTTATTACATGGTATGTAGTACCTATATCCAACGTGGGTCCGTATTGCTCAGACAAAATTTGACGCCTCGAGCAGCGCTGGCAAAACTGTCATCTGAGAATTATGGCCCTACATGGCAAATTGCCGGAGGAAATTAAAATTACTTATATGGAAGTTTGAAAATTATATTTGAGCATGATAATTCAATTCAATTGCCTCACATGTAGAATAATCGCTGAAAATGAATTGAGCTGTCATCCAAAGGTGCATTATTAAATACTTTTTCCGAAAGAGTTGTTTAGGAATATTTCCTGCCACCAAAATGTATTTCTGGTGCTTGAATTTCGGAATAAGGAGTGAAATGCACGTCACCATTAATTTGACGACTTTATGCAACAATAATTCTATTTAAAATTTCCCACACAACGAAGAATTTTTCCGTTTTGAAACAAAGGGTACTCCTGTCTTATTCGCCTTTGAAACAAAGGCGAATAAGACAGGAGTTGTGTAGAGAATATTTGATTTTTTTCAGCTCTCACACCACTTAAAGTTATCATTTGGTGGATTATCTCTCTATCAACCTGTTCAGAGTGCATTAAATATCTTTTTCCTTCAAAAACCACTCGTAAAAGTAATTTATTATATTTATGATTAAATTTATTTTATATTCAATCTAAATACACCCGGCAGGGGATGATAGATGAATTGCCAACTAAGAGAGTTAGAATGGAGAAATTATTTTTCCCATAAATAATAATAATGTTGATCGAGGCACTCCCTTGTATATATGCCACCCGCAACACACGGCATATTATGCCATTCAAATATGCAATATTAGTAATTCATAGGTGGTAAAAGACGTTAAGCATCCTTTTCCTTTAGAGATTTTTGGTGATGGCCATATCGTTCCATTTGCTTTAAGGTGATAAGGTGTTATTGACAACGGCCTGATGCGAGAGGAACCAAAAAAGTCTCTTCGATGAGTATAATTACAAAAGTTTTCCACTAAAATCAAGCAAAGTTATTTCATCAATTGGGTCCTAATGAAAAATGTAATTCTTAAATTGACTAGGGGAAGCGATCAAATGTTCAGGAGAGCAAGAATTCACGGAAAATAAATAAATTTATTTCTTTATATTAAAGAGAAAACTCTGGAAAGAAAAACGGATAATTTTGGATTATAAAATCATTTCATCAAGTTTTACTTAAAGAACTTAATTAAAAGTAAACTTCCTTTTTTTCGCTGCCGGACGCGATTTATTTAATGATTAAAGCAGAAGAGAATATCTAAAACGCAGAATTGCTAACTGAAATATACGCCATTAAATTCAAGGCATATCGAACTTTAATTCATTTAAAACCGTCTCAGGAGCAATCATTATAAGTTAATGGGGAAAACAACCGATAGTTGGGGTAATTTACGTAGTGAAGCGCTTGTTTAGGTAAAGGTAGGATTATTGAGGGATGAAGGGAAGGGAAAAAGAATCCTGGCTTCGGCATCAGCCTGCTCCCTTTTTTTTAACTCATCTGCGTTTTCAAGTTTTTACCAGCATAGGGACCGAAAATAGACTTAGAATAGGGACAGCGAAAATAGACTTAGAGTCTCTCCGGGTGAGAGACTCTAAGCACAACGCAAAACGGACTCCGCTACAATAAAGGAGGACATGGGGGCCACACTTGCACGTTCCATCCCATCTGAAAAACACTGAATCTCGAGATGGGAAGTCATATCCCATCTTGAGATACCCATACCCAATAATATTATCCAGGTCAACTGCGACAACACTCATTTTTAAACACAATTCTCTTCTCAATATTCTTCAATTATTCTTTTGGGGGCCGACCATATGTAACACAATGCAAATGAGAGTGAGGGGTTTGGGGAACTTTCAACAATACACTATTGACAGGGAGGGGTCCAGTCTTAAGTTACTTAGGAAGAGAGATGCTTTATTAATCCTTGCCATGTTCAAATAATAATTGGTAAATATATAATTGTATGGAGAAATAATAAGGTATTTATAAAGAATATATTTGATTCACAGACTATAAAAAGGAGACTTTTCAATGTATTACGTAATTTGCGGGATTAGAAAATGTTAAGGAGGATCAGTGGCATAGGGAGGGAGAGTTGGAAGAAGTAGAAAGTAATTGTAGCCTAAAATATGTACGGCTCCTTTAAGAAACATTATTCTTTTCTCCAGACGTGAATGTGATTTGAACTAGTGAGAATCGGAAACACAAAGAATATGTTTCGAACAGCACTTAGCGTATCAATGCATCGAAGCAATATCAAAGGGAGTATCGTATTAAAAAAGACATCTGCTGCTGAAAACGTAGATTTTTTAAAATTCACTCCCACCGAGTGGGCTCTTATTCATAAGAGAAGCAATTTGGCTGCTGAAAACAAATTTTTTTAAATAAACACAATTGCACTATCAGCGGTCTCAAATCTGTTCCGCTCCAAAAATGCGCAAAACCAGCAGGGGAGGTGTAATTGCTAACTAAAATATACGCCATTATATTCCAGGCATATTGAACTTTAATGCTTTTGGGGCCTGCATGTGATTATGTGGGTTAAAGAGAAGGAAAGAGAGAAATCCATCTTCTGAATAGCCTACTCTTAACTAAAGGCGTCAGAAAGTTTTACGTCCTATCGATGAGAGCAGCGGAATATTTTAAATGCTTTCCACACAGCATTCTTGGGAAGATTTTCAGTGAAATATTTGTCGGGAGCAGAACCTTGGACTTGTAGGTGGGAAGCGTACTCTAAAGGTTTTATCATCATCAGTGGCCATATTCCTGCTTCATACTTATAAGCTCCTTATTCTAGTAGGAGAGGTGCAACGATTGAATTGAAAGGTGAATAACCAAGGGTGGAAAGAAATCCGGTTTCAGTTTCAGCCAATCTGTCACAAAATGTGCCAAGGGGTCCAGAGCTTTACTTTTCATCCCATAGATGAAAACTGGACTTGGAATATCCTTAATCACGGAATTCAATATGTGATTTTTTTGAACTCCCAAGAAATAGCCTTGGAGTTCCTAACCGTTGTCAAATTGGGCACGAGACATTTAGTACCGAAACCATGAATTAGTTTCCAAGTTTCTAGCACGTAATATTTGTGTTGGCAATTTAAGAGTTTTTCGAGGGGAAAGTGAACGGGAAAAATGGAAGAGGCAGGCCTCGTATGAGTTACATGGAGCAGGTCGTAAAGGACGTGAAAGAGAGGAACTACGTTAATATGAAGAGGTTGGCCGATAGAAGAATCGAGTGGAGGGCTGCGTCAAACCAATCCTAGGATTTTTGACTCTTGATGATGAATGTAAGAGTGTTTCCTGCGCATTAAGTTTAGTACATTTCATTTGGTAAAAAAATTAGGTGATACATTTAAAAAAATGATGATGATGCCTTAGCGGGTTAAACCGGTCGAGTCTTTACTAAAAAGTTTTCATGTGGAGTTTTTTCTTCTTTGTGATACTTTTTTAAAAAAAAAAGACAAATATTTTCGGCCAATAACACTTTTTTATATTGAAAGAAAACGATTCAAAATCAAATGAATGGAGATGAGAAGGATGTCACAAAAGCTCAAGCGCATTTAATCGATGGGTTCTAAAGTAGACTGTCTGCAGTCCTCCACGTTGATCGACATTGCTATATCAACAGAATTGAAACCTAACGGCCGCTATTCACTTTGGGTGCACCACAGCAAACCTTGAATAGTACACCGTGTTAAGTAGTCGGAAATCACCCATCAAGTGGTTCACTGTCGCTGGGATGAATCGTTCACTAGTTTGCTTTGGCTGATTGTACCGTGAAAGACTACGTGGGAGTATGAGCAAATCCTCCTGCGGCAAAACACTTCACTTGTCTCTCCCGTACATTCTGGTCGATGTTTTTGTTTGCTCTTTGAGTTCCCGTTTTCAACGTGCCGAACACATTCGTAAGTGGATCAGTTTCTTCATCACCGTTACAAAGCAGGTCCACTCCTGACTTTAGACACAGCACTCCACTTTGACGCATGCAAAACACGCTTACCCCTGAGTTGTACCATAATAGAGAATATAAATGTCTTCTGCTCGCCTAAAGCGAGGATCGACATCCATTCTTGTCACCTAATCCCTATTCTATCGAGGAAGTTGGAACTGATGAGAAGCTATGCATAGCCTTGGAAATCAAATGTTTTCTTTCAATAGTATAGAAAAAGGTTTCAAACATAGCAATACGGATGAAGTGAGCCTTTCCTAATACGCTAATACCTACCATCGCCTATATTCCAAGATATATTATTTACTCTAAATACTATTCTGATATCAATGATTTAGAGGGTAATTAAAAAAATTTTCAATATTTTATATCGACGTGTTTTTTTAACATTACGTTTAGATAAAATAAAATCATCTTCGAAATAATAATTTGATTTAACGTCATTCTTTTATTTTTCCCGTTTTCATGTGTTCTAGTAGCATTCAATGGCTGAATTATTTAGAAATTTTTAATGTTATAAAAACGTTTTGTTTATGCTTTTAGTCATTCATCTAATGGATTAAACTACTCTTCTTTATGCAATCACGAGGGAACATATTGAATTATGATAATATTCATCTTTAAGAATGCAAGTTTTTTCATTATTAGCATATATTTTTATATTGTTATGAAACTTAGAATGAACTCAAGGACCTCAACAATTTTAGTGTGTAATTTTTGAAAGTTAGAAGCTTGATGTGTTTCTTGTAATTGATTATTAACTTTTCCTTATTGAAACTTCATTTAAAAAAACCAAGAAAATCCAAGTTCGCGTATGAGATCCATGATAACTAAATTAATTTTTTGGCACTATACTATCACGTATTTATATGTAATATACATTCTTATCAACGCAATACCCTGCAAGTTACCGCGAGTGTGAGTGGCGGGGGTGAAGGTCACTACCATGCCATATTGACATGCAACTGCGCTATTACATGGAAACATGTTGTATAATAGAGTCGCATAACGCTAAATGGTTACTATCTACATTGTAATAAAGGATTAATGGTTATAATGGCATTAGCTACATATATTTATCTGTATTAAATGCCATGCATGAGTAAGTAATGTTAATACATCCATCATGAACAAGAGGAGCTACCAGGAATATATTTTCTGGGGGGGTTCACCTGGATTGCATGATATGCACAAGCACAAGCACCTAATCTTTGTTGCCAAGTCAAATCTAGCATAATACGCAGGTGCTCTTAATATAGATCTAACATCTTCAGTAAAGTTGTCCGTTTTTAATTTGCCCGTTTCAGAACTATGATTCCATTCAGTATCTATCATTGGCATTCGTGGTCCTCGCGGAACTCTGTATCAGAGAGTGAATACTTCGCAAGAATAATGCCTTGTTCCATCGGAGCAGCGGGCTTGGCTCTCCACGATCCCTTGTGGAGAACGGCGTCATTGAGTTCCTTGGTGTACAGGCAAAACACCGCCAGTCAAAACAAGATTTTTCATTAAAAACGATTCCTGGCTTATCTTGACAACCGCGTGAGTGATCTAATTGAGTTTCCCATGCATCCGAAAATCTCTCTGTTTTGGCACATCTCGAATGTTGACGTAAACTGGGGAATCATTTAGTGTGACGCAATTGACTTTGCTAATCGGAATCCGACACGACTCGCGAAACCTGGTCTTACTCTCCTGCTGAGCGCCGAGCGCAAATCCCAGAACAAACGTGATTTTGAAATCCTCCGAGGAAAATTAGGGTCTGAATGAGTCACCTGTCACGTTTCATATACTCTTTAGAGGAAGTAGCTTCCAGTGCAGCCATTGGAAATCCTAAGGATCAGGATGACTTCTTCAAGTAATGAAATGCATCCAGTGACCGCGGTATCTTTGTTTGCAAGGTGAACGCTCCTTCTTAGGGAATTGGTATGGATGATGTTACGGAAAGTGGTCGATGTTAATAAAATCTCACAGTCAGATTTGATAAATATTAATTATTCAGAAAAAAATAAAAATTAGTAAAATACATAATAAATTCCAAAGTTATCGTAAATATCGTAAAGTTGCAATGAGTGGAAGGAGATCTAGCAAATGTTAGTTTGATATCTGATGCCTAGCTAGGAAATGATATTGGCCCCGTATTGTACCTTATTTATGTCAGTGGTATCAATGAAAATATCTGCAAGCGACACTAGTTTGACGCGATCATTTATCGCTGAATAAATATGAAACTAGACAGCATTATCTTTTTAAAAATAAATTTTCTTATCACTCGCTTTCAATTCTGCTTATTTTCCATTTTCACCTAATGTGCACTTGCAATAATAATTGTAAAAATATTATTAGACAATTTCACCTCGAGGTTAATAATATTCATGATGTCCATACTTCGTAGGCATATGATACACTGAATGAGAAATGAACTTTCGAATCAAATATTTGTAGTTATTTATGTATCAAATATATTATAATGCAAGAATAGAAGCTGATTTTGAGAATGGACGTGGCGAAGATGCAAATATAGGACGAACAAGGGGGAAGAAACAGTATTGAAAACGATAGAATCGGTGAGATGGCTAATGACATGGGGGTATCGTAGAAAGCACAGGAAGAGGGGACGGCTGTATTGGTATGGGCACGTGGTGAAAAGGAAAGAGGACAATCCCTTAGCTAAAACTTGAAGTGGAGGGCAGGAGATCCTGAGAAAGACAAAATAGGAGGCGTAAAGATTTCATGACAGAGTTTTAGGGGGATAAAACAATGTGCCGGGACAAAGAACAGCAAAAAGTAGTAAAAATAAAGTGTAGTCACTCCTGAAGGCAGGAAAAATCTGAAGAAGAATTTAATTTGATCAATTTCAGTGCTTAATACAGTTATAGAATATTATTTTCATGCCGAAGATATCAGAGACCCGTATGTGTATTTAAGTCTACAAAGTCGCCGTTGGCTATTCTGCGTTTTGTTGGTGAGGGTGCACATGTGTGATTTTGGAAGGGGATCGAAGCATCTGAGTCAACAAATAACTATGCAGTTGGTGGGATCTGTACCTGCTTAGAGGTTTATCGTCAAATATCTTGTCAGGCAGATTAGCCAGACAGTCATTGCCATCACATTTATGAAATAAATAATTTTTTCTACTCCCAATGCTTCTACTCCAAACTTCTCCATTGATGGCTGCAATATATTGGTGGAGGAAAAATATTTACGTTTAAAAGCAGGTTGAGGGGAGAAAATCTATCTTGAAAACAAACTTATGACGAATTCCTCCGATAAAATATTTATTTTTTCTTCGACTGACTCAAAAATATCAAAATGTATATCAAAAATATCTTTTTTAAAGAAAACTCTCTGCTACAAAAATAATATTGAAAGAAAATATGTCTGCTTCAAGCAGCAACATCATGAGGAAAATCGCAGCGGAGAAAACGACGGAGATTCCCTGACTTTTCCTGAGATAAGAGCGCGATAAAAACCTAACGGCCTCCTTCCCCATCCATCAGTTTCCAAGGTGGGAACAAAAGTTTGATGGAAGCATAAAAAGAAGGCTTTGTCACTTGCGATCCAGCCGGGATGAAAGAATGGGTCAAGCGTCCTCTGCGCGAATGGTAACACTTTAGTGCCCCATAAAACTGTTTCCGAGCGAAATTTAATTTACCCCCGGTCAGAGCTCAAAACGCCAATCATATTTGAAGGGATAAACCGACGATTCCCGGCCAATAAACCCCGCACGTAGGATTCGTTGCCCTGCAGTCATCCATGGAGGAGCAGATACGCGGAAGTGAAGGACTAGGGGGAGGGGGAGAGGAAGAGATATGGAGGGGAGGATGAATGAGGGCAATGGAGCGCGTGAATGGCCGATCAATCACTCCCGCGAATTCTACGACGCTCGCATGATCTGAGATAAATTGCTTTTAATTTAGCTGCGGTAAATATTGCGGATACTTACTCCATCTATCCCTCCTGCCCTCCCTCTACTTCCCTCAACAGATGAATGTACTCGTGAAACGGAGATAATTCTCATCGGATTCTCTCACGCTGGGCACACAGCACTGTGGCCGTCCTCTCTGAAGGTTGCCACATATCTACTCTACGCTGAGTTATCACTCAGTTGGAGATGCTGCGAGAAAGATAAGTTTTTGTTTTTTTCATTCGGCCATATCTCCTGTATTGGATGTGGATTGAAAAACACTTGATTTTATTTTTTCATGCTGTGTATCTATTTGTTAAATCTTCCAAATGTTTGACTATTGAAATACATGTATGTAAATATTTCCAAAAACACTTCAAGAAATACCTAAATGAATCAGCCATTCATTTGTTAAAACTTCCAAATTTTTGCCTATTGAAATACATGTGAGTAAATATTTCCAAAAAAACTTCAAGAAATACCCAAATGAATCAGCCGTTCTTTCAAGAGAATGGAAATTATTATTGTAATTAGACCAGATAATAGATACATTTGGTCACCTGAGGCATTAAAGATAGGTAGGGACACATTTCTGTCACAGCCAAAATACGAACCGGGACCTCAGGATAGGCGATCATTACCTACTTAAGCTACACACCAACACGATCCCTGGGGGATCAAAATCTTGCACGTATTCATCCTGCATAGAAGTTCACCAGGTTTCAATCTTTTATAGTCCATAGACATTTAAAAACTCTCCTTCGAGGTCACTGTTCGAAAGTCATAACTCCACTACGAGTTACATGACCTTGATTTTATTAAGGTAAGCATTACTAAAGGTTATAAAACAATCCACTTAGAAATTCTGGACACATTTGTGATAATTCCAATCCTATGGCAAGACTCTTATCTATCTAATTTCAATGAAGTCAAGCTTCATTAAATGGCGTTGAAATATTTTATCAGCCGCATTCAACTTGCCGGAGTTGATTGCTAATTTTTACAAGGCAAAATTTTCAAACTATTCTACTTTAAAAACTATTCAACACTAATATTATTGAATAGATAAAATTTTTTGCAGTGAATTCTGACCTCTCACGACCCGACTTGGCGGCTGAAATATTCAAGATTTTAATGCTGGTTGAACGAAATGGGCCGAAAAGATCAAAAGACATTGAAGCTTCAGTGAAAGGATAGAGCTGGTTTGGTTTAAAAGCCTGCCTGTCATCAGCAAGGACTTTATTTAGGTGAGTAATAAAATGAAAATATTCAAGATAATACTATATTTTTGACCTTACTGCGTTGTTTTCCCCGTATACTATATGCAAACTAGCCATATAAATGAAGGTTAGCATTTTAGCGCTACGGATTATTTGGACGGCCTCTTAGTGACAGATTAAACGACCATCGTCGGCTCTTGCTCACCCAATTTGGGTTGACATTAGTCCGTTTCCGGTTCCATTTGTTCTGTGTAGCATCGTAGGTCGGCGTTGGATTACAACGGCTCCTCCCCGGCCACAGGAGCAGAGGCTGCTGTCATGTAACTCTGACCTTCACAGTTGCACCCGAAAAAATGGAAGCAGATACGAGGAGATGTTGCGGAAACCCTCGTTTCGACATCAGTCAGTTTCTTCGTTTTCTGTCGACTGTCCGTGCATCGCCCCCGCGGAATGGCTCCGGGAGAAATGAATGAAGCGAGGAACACGAAGCGTGTCGGCCACCCGTTCTCCGCTTCGAGCGTCCCTATCTGCTCGTCAGCCTTTGAGCGTTCGAATGCATTTTTGATCGATAGGTGGAACACGCGTGGGACGGATTACTGCTACACCCAACGGGACCGGTGACGAGAAACTTTCACTCCAGTCGCCTCTGCTCAGGGCTAACTAGCTTGATAATACTTTAAAGAGGAAAGGTTCGCTTTCGTTCAGCACTTTTTTTTTCAAATTTTCCCAGCCAGGGACCGATTTATATGAATGCATTAGGGTCCCCCCAAGGAAAACCCCACCAACAATCCCATTCTGGCCAGACGAGATCCAAGGGATAGCTTTTACGGGCCTCGCTCGCTTCTATCAGGCCTCAGACTCGCAGTTGACACCCTAAAAGGACGGGCGTATCGAAGGCCAAAGGGGTTCCCTTGTGATTAGAGGATCCCAGAGTCATTCCATTTTAATTCGACAAATGGTCCGAGCTTCACCATCTCAGATTTCAGCGAAGATTGGTGCGTAGATACTGTCAACCTTCCTGAGCCATAAGCCGTTCCCTGTTCAGCAAAAAAAAAAAATTCGCCCCTGGATTATAGGCAGGCATGCATAGCGTGACCACCTGAAAAACGTCTTTTTACGCTGTTTTTCCACAAGCTACAGCAGACTGGTTTTAATTGATGCACACATTCAAAAGGTGTCTATAGAAAGCATATGAAGTGTTCTCGATAATAAAGTACTTTTAAATTGACTTTTCGCAAGAAAAAGTGCATTTAAGTCGCTGTAAATGTCACTTCCAAAACTCAATTTTTCACATGTTTAGTCTAAAATTACACCAAGAAATAATGAAATGAACGGGCCCGTTTCTCTCACAAAAACACTTATACGTATCTACTGTGTGAATATATTAAGAACTTTAAAATATGCATTAATCATTGAGAAAAAATCACTTGAATTTGAGACATTTCGGAAAAAATGTTTTTTTGAGGCCAAAAAAGTCCATGTGGCACAGGGAGTAAAAATTATAAAATCATTGCTTTAAAAAGTACTAATGTTGTTCTTTTAGGTGTTGAAAGAATTGTTCTGTGTTTTTTATGGGTTAAGGAGATATGGCTGGTGAAAAACAGTGCTCAATTTCCACTGGCAATGGGCTTAAAGACACACGCATTCCAACAATACTATTTTTAACCTTCATTTTACGATGTGGGATAGGGTTTAAAAGTTATAAAAGCATATATGCGGATATACGGGGTAAACCTGTAACAGGTTACGTTTGATCGAGAAGAACGGTCATTACCCGAGCTTGCCAATCACAGTAAGTATGCATTGTTGTCAGTAGTATTGACACATTACATGATTACTTACAATTTAACTGATTTAATAACTGGACTGAATCGCTTTCCAAAAATGCTTTTGGTGTGCACTGAATCATCATGTGATTAGCCCATTTTAACCAGGAAAATCAGTTTTTCTTTATTTTATCTGTTATTAACTTCCTCGGGTTATTATCGTTGTCAATGTGAGTTAATTGCTTTGTAGCCTTTTACTGTTTGAACATGTGTTTTTGTTGATTTCTAGGTACACATAGATTTAAGAAGAAAGAAATCAAAAGAAATCTTCATGAAGAGCGCATGTAAGTACATATAAATGTCCTATAATTTATGTGAAAAGGAATTAAAATTTCTCCATCAATTATCAATAAATTTTTAGGAGAGAGTTTTACTCATAGTGGGTATAAAACTATATGACTACGGGAACAATTTTTCCATTACTAATTCCTTCACCCTTTCCCGTTCCTTCCTCCTAGCCTCCCCGGATAATCGGTATGGACTAAATTAAAAGTGAATAACAAGGCTGAAGATAATATGTGTGTCTATTTAGGCCTATTGCCAGTGGAAATTGAGCACTGTTTTTCACCAACCATATCTTCTTAACCCCTAAAAAACACAGAATAATTCTTTCAGCACCTAAAAGAACAACATTAGTACTTTTTCAAACAATATTTTTATAATTTTTAAACCCTATCCCACATCGTAAAATGAAGGTTAAAAATAGTATTGTTGGAATACCTGTGTCTTTAAGCCCATTGACAGTGTTTTTATGAGAGAAATGGGCCCGTTTATTTCATTATTTCTTGGTGTAATTTTAGACTAAACATGTGAAAAATTGAGTTTTGGAAGTGACATTTACAGCGACTTAAATGCACTTTTTCTTGCGAAAAGTCAATTTAAAAGTACTTTATTATCGAGAACACATCATATGCTTTCTATAGACACCTTTTGAATGTGTACATCAATTAAAACCAGTCTGCTGTAGCTTGTGGAAAAACAGCGTAAAAAGACGTTCTTCAGGCGGTCACGCTATGCATGCCTGCCTATAATCCAGGGGCATTTTTTTTTTTCTGAACAGGGAACGGCTTATGGATCAGGAAGGTTGACAGTATCTACGCACCAATTTTCGCTGAAATCTGAGATGGTGAAGCTCGATATTTCAAAAAAATTTGTCGATTTAAAATGGAATGACTCCCCATTGTTTAGTATGGCAATATTGAGCACCAAGGTAGCTGAATTCTGGTCCGCGTGAATGATAAAATGCAAAACATGATTCTATAATAGTTTTGAGATACGAGGGAAAACAAGTAACTCAAAGATTTGTACACAGGTCCGTTAGACCAGCCATATGTCCTTACCTACCCTTTTGAGAAACACCGATATGCACATGGGATAACATAGCTTCTGTATTTGTGGCAACGCACCTCATAATTTCTACTTCACCTTCATTCTACTACAGTCATTACACAGTCACCAGTAGAAAATATTGGTGATAAAGGAAAGGTATGAGATATGGTATGCATAAGAAGTAAAATTAGTGCCATATAGCCTGACTAGAAGTGATGTCAAGGGTAGAAGAATTAACACTGCAATTCCACTTGGTAAAAGTTTTATTGACACGACCGGTTTCGCCGCAGAACAGTTTCGGGTGCTCTTAAATTATTCATTCACATTCATATATTATTATAATGTAAGTGCACCTGAAGATGCTGCTCTGCGGCGAAGCCGGTCGTGTCAATAAATCTTTTACCAAGTGGAATTGCAGTGTTAATTCTGTTATCCCTGATATCAAGGAATTCCACCAAGTAAATTCTGAAATTATCATCTGTACAAGTTATTTCTATAGGATTTTTTATGTATTTCAGCGTGTGCATTCCAATATCACGGGAAAATAGTGATTTAAGTCACGGTGCTAAATTCGTTGTTACTTTGTTTTGATAAATAAATATAACGGATTACTAAAACCATGAGGTATCGATTAAACAAGAAGAGCAATCCACGTATAAATGACACCTTTTCCATGAGAAGCCGTAGCAGCCCACGAGTCAGGTGATACGGCATTGCTAACCCTGGGGCCCAAGTCTTGAATCTTTCGTTACGCTATATCGAATGAAAATTGTCGTTATGATAACGACATTCGTTTCTAGTTATTCGATTATCCACGTTGATAACAAAATATGACGTTTCCGTTGGTAACGAAAACGTCAATATTTATTCGGTGAGTAATGAAAGATTCAAGACTTAAACCCCTGAAAATTTTGGTCGATATTTCTTGGCATATCGCGGAAAAAATCGAGGTGTAAGGTTAATTATGTGTACTATAAGTATTTAATGCTTTTAGTCCCTCGCCAATGCACATGCAGCTCGGCCAAATTTGCTGCTTGCTAGGTTTTAGCCGTAGAATAGGAGCGTAACGCTTAAGGTACGATAGCAAGTATAAACGAATTACGAATAGAAAGTTTTGAACAGAGTAATAAAGCTCAGACAAAAACATACGGAGATGCGGCAAAGTTTGAGTAAACGGATTAGCTAGGGCTGAGGAGTCGCCCAGCGGAAGAGCGATTTTCAGGCACATATGCTTGCTTTCCATGAGGACAGACTACCTATTTGAATCTTTCTTGTTTCCCTGCTCTCATAATGAGTACGCGTATGATGATTGATGGGCCCTAAAGCTTTACATCATGAATTTAATTTCCGGCTTATCCGAAGTATCGTACCGTAACTCTCCCAGAGCATCAAACCATAAGGATAATGAATATACTTTCCCCCTCCCCAGGGATTTTGATGCATAATTTCGTTGTGTTTTAGAGCAAAGTCGGATGAAATCATTGCTTTGAGAGAATTAGCTCTCTTCTACTGGTCAAATTATAATTTTTCAAAAATAATGTAAATTCTCAGGGAAAAATTCTTAACCCAATGTCAAACGTGAGCTTTCTTTTGCGTTAAATCTATTAACCTACCACTCCCTTTTTAGCTTTTCCAAAACAAAAATTCAATGTGAAAATATAACATCCATTCAGGATGTAATTTAAGGTATGTTAGATGGGATGAAGGGTAGGCTTCATTCCTTCATTACCGAGGCAAACCTGAAGGGTGAATTTCAGTGGTGTGATTGTTTGCACAAGGTAAAATATTTGAAGGTAATAATTGAGATAGAAAAATACAGGTTTTATTCTGATCTTACTTAATCGTTAGTGGCTTTTCCGCCAACTTTAAGAGAATTATAATTACCAAAGTAAATAAAAAATGCGTTTACACTGCTAAATGATTTTTTGTTTTGTTTTATGCGGAATTATCTTTAGCTTAAGTACTAAAGAAATCATACTTCATTTGACAGAAGCACATGCAAACAATTTTTCTAGTTACTATTCCGAATCTAGCAGTATTTTAGCCGTTTTAACTAATGACAAATGCATTGACAAAAGAATAACTAGGTGTTATTAAAATATTACATAAATATAATCAATTATTACGAGGGCAATTCAAGCAATAACATGGAGTTGTTTAAATAATTATTTGCATCTCGAGTTCAAGACCAGCTCGGGAAAAGGACTACATACTATTTATCGTAATGATTAATAAAGTAAGAATATTTTCGTCTGATATCTCATAGATACTAAAATATACTCTAGCATTACCTTCGGCGGTGAGTTGGGATAGATTAGGTGAAAGCATAGATGAACATGGACATGATCAATTATTTTGTTACTTAGAGACTTAGTTTCCGTGCTAGTAAATATTTGTTCTATCAGAGTCTAACACTGGACAAAACCTTTAATTTCCAGCAAATATCTTGTATTTCTCTTCATCAAATACCCACCAAAAGAGCGGCGGAATAATACTTCGTCCTTTGCGTTTTCCACCTACTACGGAAGAAATAACTATCTTTGATCCATCAAGAAAAAAATCACATTCACCCCTCCCTTTGCTTCCAACTTCGGCTACTCCAAGACACCCCATCAATCCGTTGCTACGCAGGGCATCTCTTCAGATGACCCTTGGCACTTTTTGACCCAATCGGACAATACGGCGAACCCGACAGCAATCTGCCTCCGATTTCATCCACTCCATTTTGTGGCCTGGGTACCTCTCCTTCCAACGGCAAACTTCTCTGACTCCCGGGAAACCACCAATTTCTCCCTTTTCCTGGAAACCGTCACGTCCACCGAACGGACGAATGGAAGTGTAGCACGACGGAGGAAACTTGAGATCGCATTTATTCGACGAATACAGAAATATATTGAGAGAACACCACGACTTGACTCAAGCTCATGCAGGGTATGAGTTAATAGAGTGGAATGACTTCTATGAGGTGATCATGCCCACTACATTCCACACAATGTATTTATATTATCAAAGGGTGATGCCATCTTTAATATCACTGTTTGTCGCATGATAGGGAATCAGCTCCATTTACGTCAATGGGACCTGGTCACCGACACCAAGTCTCCTAACAACAAAATATTTTATCAAGTTAACTTTACGTTTATCTATGTTCTAACCTTACAAGTGGAAAATTTTAATCGTTTTTCCAGACATTACAGAGATCGTAGTGCTTGCGTGAACGTGATTGATCGATGGCTACAACTCTTGAGGTGACCTTGTACAGAAATAGGACCACCACAGTCATGAAATCAAGGGTCATAGTTTGTGGGTAATTTTGTATTTTGTGATTTTTTTGGATGATCTTCAAGGTGGTATTTCACCTCACAGCTGCGGGTAATGAGAGGTGGTAAATTCGAGTACTGAAATATTAGATGAAAATGCATGAATTTTAATACTAAGGATATTTTTTGGAAATTTAAAAAATATTTCACCAAACATTGACTACATCAGGAACACTTATTATAAAATTGTGTGGATATGTTAAATTTTTAATTAAATGATGCAGTAATTTGAAATGCCATTTTCGATGGTTTAATGCATTATCATAACTCGTAAATTTGTGACGTGAAAAATTATGTTTTGCGTTAAGATACACCTACATATTGCTCTACAAGGTAACTCGAGGGTATGTGGCAGGAGGTGAACATTTATCAAACACGAGAAAATGCGTGCATAGTGTAAATGCACTGATAGATACAGCGCTACCTAATTATAAATTACTTATTAACATCATGCGGACTTCACATTTTAAAGATCAAGTTAGTACGCTTTAAACAGCATAGGTAAAAGGAGATGTCTATATAGAATTAACCTCATATTTAAATGAATCCCAATTTTATCTAATCAAAGACATTCTATCTCATATCGTAATATGAATAGAGATTAGAACAGTAAAATTAGCCTCGGGTGCAAGCAATTCCAAGGCATTTGACACGATAAAGTGGAAAGCGTAAATTTTAGTCCTATCATCTACAATTGAATGGAGAAATGTTCGTACACAATGCAAAGAGTACGATAGATATATAGCATTTATAGACATGTTTTCCATTGATCAGTTAAAACTATCAGTTTGTTACTTAACATATATTAATAACTAAAATTAGAACCTGTAGACTAGCACCTTTAAAAACTCAAGATTCACGCAAGAGAAACGGATAGGAACGCATGAGCATTTTCCTCGGCACGTTCGAACAAATTACTTTAGAATTTTTTTTAACGCTATTCAACAGCGTAATGATATATCATCATGAAATTGCATATTTGAGTCAATATTTAGTCTCCGATAAAAGAAGTGGATAAAAAGTAATTCTTTACATTAATACAGGAGGTAAAAAGATCTAAAGTTAAGGATCTCAGCCTTCTAGAATCTGTGATTATCTTATTAAAACCTGTCAATAGTATATTGTGTCCATTATTTGATGATGTTAACCTTTTACGGAGCCTGTGCAGTATTGGTACCTATTACGTCAAGGTTCCAACACCGGCAGTATCAGATTTTTTAGTGATAAAGATGCCCTTCTAAAGTGATGTGCGGAGGACACATAAATTACTCCACTCCGTCCGTCGTATGGTCGTTAAAACCCTTGGATCCTAAGCTTGTTCTAAATAATTACTTTTCTTTTTAGTAATTTCCCTATGGTATCTCATGTCATGTGACACATGGCTTGCTTAAAAATCATGGATGGCCTTCGAAAAAGTGTAGGAGTTTAATTACTTAGTTTATGAATATTAAATTAATAATAGATGTGAATTGTTATTTTATTGTCCATTCTGAATAGGATTGTATTCGTTAATTAAAAATATAAGTAATGTTTTAAGGTGTATTTATAAAATAAATGGACACGTAATTAGAGTAAAACATATTCTCAGGCGCAGAACTTCTACGTTCGTTTAACCATTGCAAGGTAAAAAAGTTGTTAAAACTTGTCTTTTTATAGAGTTCAAACTATGTGCGCTTGAGGAAAAGTCGGTCGAGTCTTCCACACCAAACAGGCCAAAAAATCAATGAAAACGCGAAGATAAATTTCCAGTGGAACGAGGTTGAATATAACCACGCGTTATCCCGAGAAAATAATTACCCTATTAAACACATCTGGGCATCTGCTTCTTCTTCCTTTCCGAGAACGCCATCTAAATGGTATCTTGGTCACATCCCGTCTATCGTTCCATCGGCTCCGTCCATTGCCTCGTCATTCCCTCTACTGATTTCTTCTCGCATTAAGCTACAATTAAAAGCAACGAGATAGCATAAAAGGTAGAAAATGAATGATAATTGTATGGTGGGGGATAACGGAATCGAAATGAATATTGGCGACGGCTGTTGGTGCTGTAACATTTACGGGAAGAAAATTTCATTCCCGATAATTTTCTAAATGGCTTGATGCTCAAATTACGTTCTTAGCAAGAAGAACAGGATATTCGTCACGTTATTAATAGACAAATAGAAGAAATAGTAATGAATTCCTTTAATTAAGAAATGACTGGATTTCAAGGCCTACCTCAAGCAATAAAGGCCCATTTTTGGGCTGTCTTTCAAAGAACGACAACCCAAACCCAAAAAATGTTGCAATTCTGGTCTCAATAAAGTAAAGATAAATAAATTATTTTCAGTCACTACTGAATGGGGTATTTATTCCTTCACAAGATGCAGATTAAGTCTGGGACCTGGAATGAAGGCTAAACTAGCTGTCACACTACTACCTACCTATACTCGGCTGGCGAGAGATTGGTTATTGCACAGGGCTTATCCCAGATACGAAGGGCTTAGTGTTGTAATCGGAATATATCATTGCGAGCGTACTAGCTACGTCAGAGGATCCTTCCTTTTAAAGTAGATACTCTGCCATGCAGTCAAACGGCACCGCTTGGATTCAAATTATATGTGATAAATATTATTCCCAATCCTCTATTGTAAAATTTTAAGTCATTTTTATACTATTCCTTTCTTCTGAATCAAAGTAAACCTTTATATTTGTGCTAAATAAAATACTTAAATGATCAGGAAACAAAGTTCAGTTGGAGATTATGTTAATCATATCAAGCATATACCTACTCGACGGGTGTAGGAAAAGGTCTCAATTATGGATCTTAAGCCCCATAATTTCTGGGCGATAATGTCACTAAAAGTAATGAAGAATTGGGTTGAACCAGAGAAAACACTTAAACTGATGCTTATCGCACAAATAAAAATTATCATATACAAGTATCAACATAAGATTGGTTTGTTGTAACTCTCTACTCAAATCTTATGTCAGCTAACTTCTTCATATTTGCGTAATTTTTCATTTTTTAGTCTTCACAACCTGCTTCTCATAAAAGGCATTCCATGTTCATTCTTGCCGTTTACTTTTTCCCGGAGACTGTTTTCATCAGGTTTAATATCTATCTCCACGTATATCTATCTCCAATACTATTAGGTTATACCTTCCTTTTTCCGTGTCCATCAGACTATAGAAAAGATATTCCTTCGTATTTATTGATCATTTCTTTGTACGTACTCAAAGCATGCCAATTAGCACCAGTTATTCAAATATCGTGGACATAAATCTATTTAGTGCACGTACTCTTCTTGCAAGGTACTCTGGAGACAGATGTGCATTGACCTCCAGCATCAACAATAGTACTGAATCCAATAGCCACTTTTCAAACTCCAAAATCATAATTGCCATTTCCCCTGAACTTTTAGTAATACGGAGGGGAACTCATATGCGACGCTCGATTTGCCTGGGGGAGGAGAGTTAAATTGAGCGTCCCTTTGGGAATCCTCTCGACGCTAAATATCCTTCCTACTTCCCATCCGCCCTCCCTTTGCCGTCCTGCCAACTCATCCGCAAGCGTTCAAATGCCCGTATTGAACGTAGACCAACAACTTCTCCCTCAGAGGAGATTCCTTTTCTTAAAGTTAGGGGAATGCGGGAAGCGGGTTCTCGACCATGGGTATGCGTATAAATGTCAGGTATAGGAAGTGGTTTACAGAAAATAAAGTGGATCCTCAGAATGAGGTTCGAAAAATATAGGTAACGTTTACCTTCTTTCCCCAACTGGTATATTTGCTCATGCCGTCACCTTTGGTGACATACACTTTCCCTTTTCATCAAGATCCACTGTTTCTTTATCCTAGCCTCCATACCTTTTACCATTTCAATTTTACCGACACCAAGAATCTTTCCCTCCACCCTTTCACGTAATAAGTCTCCGTAAGAAATCTGTGACTTATCATTTTCTCTCACGTCCGTCTCCATGTTTTCTTATTTACGTATCGGACCTAACTCACGTTTCTCATACCGGGAGATGAAATAAAATTGTTGGTGGCTATTATCAAGAAGCAGAGAGGTCAAATGAGGCAAGTATTCAGGGTCAATGGGGTATGGAAGGCTCTTATTAAAGGCAGAATACTGGGTAGACGATACAGGTGTAGGAAAAGAAAATGCAGTTTGTTCACATTGGTGAAAGGTAGAGACTAGACTAAGACTAGCTTTGGAAAGGAGCAAGTTGGAAACTGAATAGTGTAACATTAGTACCTACTCCGTCCAAATCTCTCCTACCCGGTAGATAATTTATTTAAAAAAGTCATGTACATCTTCTTTCAAAATTTTTAATTCGTAATTCAATACTATTATTTGATCGCAGTATTCAAAATCATATGAGCTTCTTATTCTCCATGAAATATGCTCGAAACTCTCCTGCTTAGCTGGTAGAAATGGAAGTTTAGGGATAGTCACATCATAACTTACCTACCATAACCGGTAGGATATTGATATTTTTCCAATCTATATTCTAGGTTTTCTTTCACTTCCCTTCGACCTTTCTCTTTCTCCTCTTCGCCCCTCCGTCTCTACTGCTTTCCTTCCCTTTCAGTGGCTTGTTCCCCCCTCCCTCCACCCCCGTCAATCTACCCAGCCCAAAGCCACAATATTTCCGGCCCCAGGCGTCCCCAAAGGGTTTGCTTGTTTGCTCAGCTTCGGTGTTTCCCATTGGCACGGAGTGGACGGACGCCGTCAGAAGGTCGGTCGTGGGGAAGAGAGAGAGAGGGCGGGCATCTCGGAGGGGTCCGGGCAGGGTACGCCCGTTGCCGGCCCGGGAAAGGGTCCACTCGCTCCCCTCTTACGCCTTTCCCTCCCCTGGTATCTCGGCGCTGCGTGTAGGTCGATCATCCCAGGATCAGATCTTTCGATGGGGCGATCGGATTCGAGGGAGAAAGAGGAAAGATGTAAGCCGTCGAGTTTTCTCCAAAAGTAGTAGATGGTATAGTGCGATATTTTTTCGAACTTCTCGCCTTCAAAGCTCACAGTGTAGAAATCATCTCCTAGCCGTTAACGGGCTGAAAATAGAAATTCACTCTCCCATTGTTCACTTATATTTTCTAGACCTCTATCCACCATCTCCAAAAAACATAGATCCATACGCTCTTAAAAAGTCTTCAAGTTAAAGAGTTCTATTTTTCAAAGCTACATCTGAGTTCTCTACAGTATATCCCAATGATATATGTTAGGGGTTGAATTATTTCCAAACATTAACTGCATACCTGCATTAATTGATCAACTTTAGCTAAATATGAACCTAACTATTGAACTTATAAAATAAAAGAATTAAAATATGAATAATTTGAATAACGGTGGATAATATGGTAAATTTGTGTGCAAACATGTTAAAGTATTCAAATGTAGAATAATGAAATTACAATTTAAATATTATTGTAGAGCAGCTGATGTTTGACGGAGTCTAAAAGTTTGTAGTAAAGGTAAAAAATATATTTAATTCTTAATTCCAAATATTATGCAACATATAAAGTGATAGATGATTGCTATAAATATTTCGCAAAAATATAAATGGAAAAATTATGCAGTAGAAGGTAAAGAACATAGTGCGTTAGTGCAACACGTATTTATCATGGAGTAAGTATTTTTTTATAATATGGGTTAATACTTATGATTCGCGGCTTAGATTTCATTTTAATAAGTTAATAGGCAATAAATAATTTAACTTTAAGGTTGATGCATGAAGTTCCCGGTGAGTCAGGGTAGAAAGAGAAGGTAAGGAAAAAATTACATACGTGCGAGTATCGGAAATTTTGTTGGTCACAGAGCTGAAAGCGGTTGGTGATGTGATGCGGAAAGATATGAAAATGGGAGTTGATACCTTCTCGCAGTCGCTAAAGTACCGCACTTAAGAAGATATTAAGTACTATATGGCACGGATGTCACAGTTTTGCAGAAGTGCGTGCAGGTCACTCGTCTGAGCAACGGATCTTACAACGAGGATTGTCTGGTAAGGAGAGAGAGAGAGAGAGGAAAATAATCCGGGGAAAAGGAACACATCGACCGGTCCAAACCCTCGCTCTGAAGGGATGGATGGGAGAGTCGGCAAGGGACGGATTGAAGGAATTTGCGGCGGGCTTTGACGACCAACATTTCACGGGAGAGAAAAAGTTTCCCTCACGAAACGCTATCTAGGAGCGATCCCTTTTAAGCAGATATTTTTACTAGAACATTTACTGAGACGACGATTTTCGCGGGACGATGGTATAAATAAGAACAGCAGTTCTAAACGTATTTTTGACTTGCGTACTCATTGGCAGTCCTCTTGTCAAATCTGTACCCCTAAAATTTTGAACAAATTCGTGACCTCTGCACCTGTAGCTTTCATTCATTCAAAAGTCTTGTAACCTTAAATAAATAGCATTGGCAGGAGTGGAGGAAATGCAGGCACATTCAGTTAATATTTGTTCTTAAGAATGTTATGGGAAAATTGTAACAAACTCTTGGAGGTTTATTTTACTTTTCACAGAGAGGACTTGGCTTTTGCAAAAGGCTTAATACAAAACGGAAATCAGAACACATGTTGTATTGGTATTCACACCTCAAAGGATAAATACAATAAAAAAATAACTAATTTATGACAAACAAAGAGCTAATCATTACAAACGCACGTCACAATATAGTTGTATCGAATTTTAAGACACATTGGCTTGGATAAACAGGAAGGCTCCATTTCATAGAATACCACCCTCTCTCATCCATAGCCTCCCTTTCCTCAAGCCGGCTGGTTGGGTGTAAAATTTTAGGCGAACGAATGAGCTTCCCGCAGTTATTCAACCATTTTTAAGAAACTTTCAACTGTCAAGAGAGTACTCTTTGAAGTAAAAGTGTTCCAGGTTGGGAACCATTGGGATAGATGCTTGGAATACCCTGCGGCACAAGGAAAACTGTTACTACCGTATGTTCATTATCCACACATTTATCTACAGATGACCCTGCATTCTGTTTCGACAGCATGTTACAGCGGATACGTCAACATATGTTACCACGTAACGAGATAAACCTTTGTTAGGAATTTCATAGTTGCGTTTAGCATCTCTAAAACATTAAGATTAGAAATTTCCTAAAGTATTTTTTGACTTCATCACTTCGATTTAGGGGGTCCAGGTGGTCTAGTGGGTAGAGCACTGAGCCACCGACCGGAGGTTCTAGGGTTCAAATCCCGGGCAGAATGCATCCTGGGCATTCTCAACATCCTCAACTAAAATCTTCGCGATTTGATATCCTGCATGCCAGAACTTCGTAGCAAATGGCCCAGGGAAAGGAACTGTCCCTCCTACCCTGAATGTGTCAATTTCACACCCCAATGGTTTAGTACAGAGTGAGCTCTACCCTCACCTAGCTAAAGCCAACCCTAGGGATGAACAATGAATTTTTTTTTACTTTACAACTTCATTTTTGAGTGAAAGGGTGCCGTTAACATGCCTTAATAAAATAGCAATATTTCCATAAAGAAAACATTTTCCTGCTTGATGGGATTCAAAAGGGGACCCTCTTATCTAGGAGTCGCTAGATACCAAGGCATCCTTCATCACAGTGGATTCTAGAGGCTTTAAAGAAGCTATATGCGGTGATGAACTGCCGTGCCAACAATGCCACAATACAGACATAGTTGTGCACACTTCATCATCGCCCAAGAGGTTAAACCAAGATGAAACACTAATATGGTTACTTTTAACAAATATTTTTGTATAGGCTACGAATCCCGATCAATGTGGATAATTTTCTGTGTTGAATTCTTGCTATTTTGCATATCAACAGGTAACTCCATTAAGGTTTTTTGCAATCCTTGAAATATTCAGCAGATTTTCAATACCAGGTATTTTAATGCTCGGTTTACATTAGCCAGTTTTCCATGCTAATTAAAAGTTACCTCAATATTTTCCGACACTTCTACTGACAAAAAGTACATTGAATCGTTTGTTTTTATGAACGTCAGCAGATATGAAGCGTATAAGTAGTAATTTTCAAACCTCAAACATGTTTATCCTTATTTAATAAAATGTATGCGCGATAATTCCCCGTGTTGATAGCTGCGGTCACTTTATTTCGGCATTGATTGTTACGATACTTCAAGATACCCAGTCCAGTTGTTGCCAGAACTCATAATTCTACTGCCCAAGGCTATTGCAGAAACTTAGTAACTTTGGAAAGCAACTAGGAAAATTTGAAGTTGTTTACAGTAACCAAACTCGAGTATTTTGGAAAAGGATTTTTTACCGAGAAAATTGTCATGAAGCTTATGTTAAAATAGCTGAGAAATTTATGTGCCTATCCTTCCTATTTATCCTTAAGTGGTTTTTCCATATTATGGGCTGATATTTGCCATCAAATAAATACTTCTGTAAGAGCTTTCAAAAATACCTAAACATATCTCATTAATGACCAATGATTTTAAATGAATCACCGCCGACTTTCCACCGGGTAATTAATTTTGTACGAGACAGAAGAATTTTTAATCAACGCATCTGTTCCAATTAATTATGAGGAAATGGAAAATATCCACCTCGTAGCACTCGCAATTAGGACCAGCCCATCGTCGGCGGAGAGTTGGAGAATCAAAGGGAAAGTATTGATCACTGATACACACCTACCTAATGGTTGATGCATGGAAACGATTACGAGAAGAAGGCTTTTAAAGTGGAGGCTTTAGACTGAACTCTGCTGAAATATCTTGCGCCAGATCCGATGCTGGGCATGGATAGGTATCCTCCATTACCTATGGGGAATCAATGAGAGGCACTCAAGTGAGCTTACAGGGTGCAAATATTTACCTTGCCATTACGAGCTTCCCAAGGGTGAAGTCCCTCAAAATTAACTGCCGTTGCTTAGTGAGCCGTAATCATTCTCTCATATCTCACTCCAATTTAAAAAAAAAAATGTCCCCAGTGGCAATGTTTCTATTAAGGGTTTTCGATGGCCATTGAGAGAAGCTATGAATAAATCGGGGAAGGAAGTTAAATTTCAAAAGGTTATTCCGATTATCAAATGTATTAAGAGATTATTAGTGATTATGTTGATAAAGAAACTTGTATAATATGTGGGAGATACATATCAAGGTTAAACGTAAGTAGGCTTTATTTTTGTTCTCCAAAGAAAAGACGAACAGTGAAAATTAAATGAATATTTGTATGAATGCTTTTGTATGGTATTGTTGTTCCATTCTGTCGCTGATTGATGACCTCAAATAGAATTTTCCTAATGGATTATTTTATATCAAATTTGAAATAAAATATCCAAGCCATTCATGAACGAATTATATCTAATTGTGTACTCAATCCAGTCAAATTTAGAGAAGTAAAAGATATCCAAAGCCAATTATTGAACGAACCGTATCAAATTTGTTCTCTACCCAGTCAAAATCGACAAATTAAATACCATAGACTGGTATAAAATGCAGTGACAGCAATTGAAGTGAAGATTATAAGGCAAAGAATTAAAGGATTTGGTGAATGAGGAGAAGAAAAAAAAAGACTAGAAATTTAAATAACTCTGCGAAACGCTTATCATGGACAAATTCTACAAGTGAGCACGTAGTACAGAGAAATTATTGCTGAAATGATATCAATTAATTTAAAATTTGTTCCACGCGTGCCCTAATCACAAGACTTCGCGTTATGCTTGGCCCGTAATAGCCATTGATTACGCCGTAATTGCCCACACCGCCAACTGAAAGATGCTTTCCGCATCTAAATTTAATTTATGCCTCGGACGAGGATCATTTGTACTCAGATCACTGCAATGAACCACAAATTTGCGTAGAGCCCTTCTCTGATCCCAGAATAATTCAGGGAATGCATTATGCCTCTTGATTATCGTTAGGAGAAATCAGCGGATGATATCCATTGGTTTCATTGTACCCACAAAGACGTACGTTGGAGGGCACTAAAACCACTCGGTAATATTAATTTTATCCAGGTGATATATAGAACCTATGCGGTATCGGTTTTCCAGCAATCGAATCGCCAAGTCATTCGAGGTTAGCAATGTGGAAAACCATGGAGCATCATCTACAACGTAGACAAAAATGTATCGCAAAAGAAATTAGAAGGAATATAAATCATCATAGGCAACTTCCCTCCCATATTAATCATATGAAGCATGTCTGCGAACCACCGACTGAAATATTTATCAACGCCACTATTGGACTTTAAATCCAATTACCATTTTACACGATTCCTGCAGTATCCTGTTCTTCTTTCCCCATCAAAATCAATCAATCCCCATCAATTTTAACAGTTATTATTTTTTGTTAAACCTGTTAGTTTGCAATCACTTTATCTAACATTTACTAATTCCTATTATAATAATTTTATTTTTTTAAAGTTTAGGAATATTGGATATCTTATTCTATTCTGCTGGTTTGTATAATATAGCATTTGAATTGAACTGATTAAATGTTTGGCGTCATATTTTCTAAGAGGCAAAGAGTAAAAACAAATGACATTTAGAGCTGAATTCTTCATGATGTGATAGATGTTTCTCGCGAGAACACTTTTTTTATCTCCCAGAATGTCTCTCAATTCCCATTGCTCGTGGCAACTGAAATGTAAACTCGTGTGAGAAGAGAAAGTTACGTGAAAGATGTAGGCAAAATAAAATTCACTCTCGCAATTAATATTCGGACCACGCTTTAAGGAATCGAATTCTTATTCAGTGCTGGTGATTCACAGAAAATCTCGACCTGAAATCTAGCTTATGATCATAGCAAAATAAATTATTCATCGACAATAACAATATTCTACAGCATGCCCATCAAAACAAAATTGAATTGACTTTCACAGTATCAAAACTAAAGCATTACACTTTGATAAAATATCAAATAACTCATTAATCATGAGAAATATTGTAGAGAGAGAGTGACATTAGCTGTGGTCATTCAAGAAAGTACTTCAACTTCCACTTTGTAAGGGCTATCACATAAATTTCATATCAATGTGAATGAAATTACTTCTCAGAATTTATCTCCCTACTAATCTTTCTCGAGCGTGATAGCCTAGTGGGTAGAGCGCTTGGCTACTGATCGAAGGGTCTCGTGTTCAAATCCGGGTTAAGCCTTTGGACGCCCCCGAACGAAAAATCCTCGGAGTACGAGGTGTCCCAGGGAAAGGAGAACTGGCCCTCTTACCCTAAATGTGTGAAATTCAAACGCCTGTGGCTTAGTCCGGGGTGTGCTCTACCCTCACCTATCAAAACCAACCTACAGGTTGAATCACTGAGTGTGTGTGTAATCTTTCTCAGCGAATTATCGTTGTGGTTAGACATATTTATAGTAGTTGTAGTGCGGCAAAAGGCAATTAATTAAATCAATGTTAAATGAGGAAAAATTGTTAAATATTTTGTACAAAATATAGTTTGATATAATTGATTATCTCAAGTTTGAATTTCTGAATATTATAGGATAAATCTAGATATTTTGCCTGTTCTAATTATGTACAAAAATTATTGCTCAAAGGTCGATATATTTGCTTATTATTTATTGCTGTTCTCCTCCATTTTATTCTCTGTAAGTAGCCTAAGGACCAAAATTCTTCTCTTGTAGCCATTGTTTCTTCTATATCCCAAACTATACCTGTATTGTAACCAGATTCTGTATCTAAGAACTCTTCTGCTTTTCATTCTTTATTAAATTAATATTTAATAAATTTAATCAATTAATTATTTCCTAAACTTGAGGTGATATTGGGACGAAATTTTTATCCTTTTGCATTTCATTCACAGTATATGAAAAACGTGGTGAAAAAAATGTTTTGGAACGCACATATGTCGAACAAATCCGTCATTTCAAGCTCAATGGAAAACTACGTGCCTACTGTTTTAACTCAGAATGTTTTACATTTGGTTGACAAATGGAGAATTTAGGCTGACGGAAATGGCAGCTTAGGTATTTTATTTCGATGTTATGAACGGAAAGAAAGTATGTTGAATATTTAATGTAACTGGACTTGACTGAAGAATTGAAAGTCTGTTTCGTAAAAAAATTCAAATGACTGCCCACGTTTCAGCTATATTTTAAGAGAGACTTTAAATTTAGAAGTTTTCTACCGGTGAAGGTAGGTCTAAATAATTTTTCTCACACTTCTACATCTCAAATGTTGTCCCTCTTCAGCCCCTTGTATAACCTACCTCCAATCATTCTATGCAAGCTACCCGTTCTTCTCCTCTCTCTTCCACGCTTACCTAGCATTCTTCCCTCAATTATTTCAAAACACTATCTCCCTCAATTACCTTCTCCATCTCTACTTTCTGCCTCCCATTTCTTCAATCAAAATTCATTCCTCTCCTATCACTTCTAGCACTTCATCATTTCTCCACCTTCCGACCCACTTACTTTCTCAATCCTTCTCCAATCCCGAACCTTAAGCCCTAAGTCTATTATCATATTTTTCCTTATATCTCATGTCCCTCACCATATTAAAATTTTCGCTAGTATTTATTTACTTCTCTAATTAACACTTCTATCACTTTGACGAAAAAAATAATGGAGCCCTAATGACCCCACCATCTCAGTTCCTATGTACGTCCCAGCTGAAGTATGCCTGATTCAAAACATATAGCATTTACCTGAAATTTTCGGACTGATATCATTCAAATAAAAAAAAGACGAGACATAAATTGATATTGACTCGCTTTATCAGAATTTTTAGGGCACTTCGATTCTATTTTGCATACCCTTCTTTTGAAGAATCTATAACCGCTCTTAAATTCTATGATTTACAGGTCACTAGAATGTTTCTTTCATTTGTTGGGTTCTTTAATCCCGTTTTGCACAATATTCCTAATTTTTAGCTTAAACATTTGTCAGATGACTGTAGCCGTGTGGCAATCAGCAAATGAGAAACAGCTGATGGTACTCGAGCGCGGGAAAGGCCTAATAAAGAAAATATGTTCCTTGACCTCCTAAGAACCTCCTTAAAACCCACAGTGAACCCTTGGCCACCGTCGAGCGACATTATCCCAGCGAGACATGAGAAAACTTTTTCAATAATACACAACTCTCTGCCCCTCCAACACGCAGTTTTCACATTTTCCCCCTGGATTGGTAAGTAGAATATTGAAATATTAAAGACATGAAAAGCGGAGGAGGAGCGCTTTGATGCGGAAGTAGGAAGAGCAATGACTCACGATTGCCCCGGCTTGTATGCGCTCCCATTCAGAGGGCAAATATTCCTTCGGTTCTTGAAAAGGACACTAAGCCGACCGCAGTCGGCGACGCGCCGTCATTACTACCCAAAGTTTGGATACCGCCTGGTTATGGATGTTGCACTTGTCTCTATTGTTAAGTGTCGGACGGGGCTAAATGACTAAGCCAGGAGCATCTGAAAGCTGAATACTACAAGTACTAAGGCAATTGAATGAACTGATTTGAAAATTGCCATTTCTTCATTTTACCCGGAATTGATGATGTCATATGACCCCCACTTTCCTATCCCAGGGCTCACCTAAACACAAAGGTTAGAGCTAAATATTTCAGGTACTTTGGCACGAAGGCCACAAATTTGTCAGCTGTGTAATTTCTGCAGCAGAATATAGAATGTATAAAGTAATTTTCTATGTATGTCAGCTGTTTCTCATTTGTCATCTGGGTAATTTATGAGTTGTATTTATGCTTATGGACTCAGATGACAGTTTTGGTGAGTGTTTCGTCAATCACATTTTTATTAATATTATGTATCACAATCTTTTGCTTTATTCCCTCTTTGACACACTAGGGTTTTATTTACTTTTTATAGTGGCTAATTAGCATCTTAACTCTTAAGTCCTTGTTTGAATACACCAGGCATTAGGCAACATTAAGGCAGAGGAGATGTGTACCATAGGTCTCATTTTGTAGGCATTATTCCGTCGCTGAGGATAAAAGTTATCATGCAGCATTTCTATTTGAAAACTGTTAAATTGACCGTCGAAAAATGACATTTCTCAGTCGGTCTTTGAAACTGAACTGAAATCTTACTTATTGTGTAGTGTGTATTCATGGGGCGTATTTAAATACTTGCTGAAGTAAATACTTAATGTTATGGCAGGAATACTTTCATCCGATAGTTTTTCGCAGCCCTAAGAGAAGGAAAGGCAACAACAAACTACGAACACTTCCAAGATTGGACTTCATAACGGACTGTCTTCGGCGGAATTTCTCGGCGATCCTAATCAGAAATAGCTAAAACTTGTGAGAAAATTACTTAGGTTGAGAATGTTTTGTGAACATTCTGAATTCCACCTCAAATGGTTTTAAGGCCAGCTTAGGTTAAGTAATTTCCATTTTTGTAAGTACTTATTTCTGAATCATATCCACTCAGCGAGCGTTGGTGATCGTTTCTCTCTCGGTCGTGGCTCCTTTTAGTTTGATGATGGAATTCTTTCATCATTCTTCCGATTTTTCTTTCTTTTTTTCGATTTTTCTTTCTTTCTTTCGATTTCTCCGATTCGTTTCATAGATTTGATTTCGATTACTTCTATTCGATTCATTCTTTCGATTTCGAATTCTTTCGATTCATTTTTTCGATTTTTGTAACTAAGATACTAACCTCCTTCCAGTATCTCTCCTACATTCGATCTAGTCTAAGATGATGATCAAGGTACTGCATTGTTTCTGGATGTTACCTAATATGAACTAAGTGTTCTTACGGAAAATGTCAGATCATTCATCAAGTTCTATAGCTAGTAACATTTTATGCTTTTCACTATTTCTTTTTGGTTTCTTTGAGGAAATTAAAGGAAATAATATAAATATAGACGCTTTTAATCTACAATGTAGGTGCTAACGTTCAAAAAAGACGGGAAAGTTTGTAGTTTTCTGATTATTTAGTGAGAATAGTAGAGAGTAGTGTTTAATGAGAAATAAACCCACTTATCTAAACAAGCAATTCTTTTTCTAAGAAAAAAGGTAAACCTCTTTACTGGAAAGATGTCTAAAAAACTACCAGAAAAAAAGTACCAGCAGCATCCTTTTATGCCCTAGTAAAAATACACTTATAGAGTCTCACGATGGAGAAATCAAGGGAGTTAATAAGATACCATTGGCTTCCCTATGGCGTTCCCGTAGCACTGCATTCAAAAATGACCACGTCAAGTCCTTAATTCGGATTATACTGCTCATTTTATTTAATTGCTAATCAAGTAAAATGAGAGTTAATTTTTGCATTCTTTCATTCTTCATTTTTAAATAAAATTGTCCGTAAATTTATATGTTCTGTATATATGAATGTGCAGGAAACTGTATAAACAGAAAACTATATGTACAGAAAACTATATCATTCTTCAATATTATTTTCCAATCTTGTTACATCAATTTATACATATTTTTGGTTACATTTTGTTAATTTTTATATTTTTTTACATTTTTATTACGCATTGCTTTTGATTGTGCAATAATTGAATTCTAACACTATTGTTTCTGATGGTAGCTTTATTCAGGTTTTCCCCTTGTAAGCTACCAAAATCTCAAGTTTTTTAATTCATCGTATAATTATATGTATGAGTTTGAGCATTTAAAAATATCTATTTATCTACATTTTATCTATGTATTTCGAGACCCAATTTAGGTGAATCATCGATCCAACAAAAATAGCGGAAAATCAAAAGTTGCGAAGTAGAGTGCATACAATGAATCTAGCATCCAGGATCGTATCTTCTCCACAGGAAGTGGTCTCGGAGTTTGCGTCACTCAAGGAGTAACGGGGGGAGGGGGGGAAGCGGGTAAGCAGAGTTAGGCCTGGCCAAAAATCGAAGGATATGGAGGCAGGATGCAAAGTGCATGACAAATGCGACAGGCCATTGGGATCAGGAAGCACCAACAGATGAGCGGCATTATGCGTGGACGACCACTCGAACGCGGAGAATGGCCGAGAGGACGTATGTTTGCCGACGTAAGGCAGCGGTCAAGCAGTTTGGCTGTTGAAGATGGACGGGGAGCCACGTTGAGGATCTGGATGGAAGAGAGAGATGAAGGATGTGAAGAGGGAAGGAGTGGTCACCTCTTGAAGAAGATGTGTGTGCCGAGGGGAGATAAAGGGGCGGGAATTGGCGTTGGAAGCGAAAAAGGGAGGAGGACTCGGTGGGAAACGGGGAGACGGACTGCAGGAATCTTGGGAGACGGAAATGAGAAAACGTCACTTAAGTCCTTTCAGACGTGTGGGCAATTTTCTCTTCGTTCTCGTATGAGAGCGCATGCGTTCCCTGAAAGGGTTAATTCCATTTATATGGGCCGAAGTTGTGCACGTCCTGTAAACCTTGGGATCCTTTCTCCCCTCACCTCTTCCCCTTCCTCATGCTGTCTCCTTGAGAAGCACGGACGCCACGGGCCACTACTCCGCGCGTTCCTCAAACAAGGGTGATAATTTGATTGTCTCCTAAACATTAGATTTTGGAAGACATTCGCATTGGATCGGACTTGTTTCGTCCTCAAACCTTTTTGTGGATAAAAATCTAATGAGGTTTGAATGCAAGGCACGCTATTCTCCCTAAAAATTTGATAACTGAACATTTAATCACACTTTCATCTCTTTACAATATATAATATACTTACCAAAGAATTTAAACCTCAATTTTTCAAATAGTGAGAGTAATTTACACAAAACTCTCAGTTAAAGAATCTATTCTACAGTTAAAGCCAATAATATTTATTCCCAGTCGTAAATTTTAAAATACTATTTATATCTTATATGTTTTCCCATTAAACTTCAAGTGTTTCATTACTCTAGAATGTAATGTCCAACTCAATTTTAATGCCACTGATACAATAACTCGATTTACACGAGCACCTAATACGTAGAATAAGAACTTATGTTCCTTCAGTTATTGCTTCACGAGATTCAATTTTCAAAGTTGTGTAACGTTACTTTAAAAAGGTAGAATTATTTTAAAATTAAAACATTTTTATCTGCTGAGCATTTTTAATTTAACTGCCCCCAATTAGTTTCACATTCATCAGGTATTTTGTGAAAAACTATGATAGCTTAAATCTGAACGTAGAGCATTACTTCCTCTTTAATCTCAATCCAATTACCTTGCAGATATAATAGCTATGATAACGTTTCAAAAGAATTTATTATAAATAATAGTTGTTCAGAATAAACTTTAGGGAAAATGCTTTAGAGAAAGTTCGATTTTCTAGGGATCTAGGTAAGATCAAATGAAATTTAAGAAAAGTCCGTCGCAATCATCTCACTCAACCAGGTTTGTAACCCAGTTTTCTCAACACCAGGGAAAGTAATGCTACTGTTGCACGGTGAATGTCGACATAAGTTAGCATCATATTTACGCCATTCGATACGGAGTATTTTCTTAGTGCTCTCGAATAGACTCGCAAAATATTTAACTTACGGGAAAAAGCTCTTGATTTGATGAGAAATAAAACCCGTGCGCAATCCGAACCGCCCTTCGTTCAGTTCGTTCTGTTTTTCGTTCTTCCTCTGGAGGAAGATGTCCAATATACCAGTAAGCGAGTATTATTGCAACACGTGGGTACCATGGAATGTAGGAAAACATTTCCCATCTCAAAGCGGATAAAAAGGCCGGTGTTATCTCGTTGCGGGGATGCAAGGCATCCGTTCGTAGTGGAGAGAAATAACGTGATTGAAAAGCACTTTTTTCTTCGGAGAAATCGCTCTCCCCACCCAGCCCTCGTCACCAAAACCGAGATCACATTATCTCTTCCGTCTTTGGACGCCATGTAAGCCCTTTACATGTCCAAACGGACTGTTTTTTTCGCTTCGCTCACGTGTTATACCTCGTTGGTTTCCTAAGGTGCGACTCTTTTGCACTTCCGGTATTGTATTTGTGAACTTCATCTCCGGCAAGAAAATGATCCAGAATTGGTTAGATCGGTTGTCCCAGTTTCATCGACCCATAAAACTGATTGGATTCTTCTAATGGAAACCTTCAACCCGAGTACTCATTATATTCATGGCACTGATGCGGTGCGCAATCCTCGCCATTTTCACGGTAAAAAGAAATCCTTAAGTTCGGAGTGGCTGTAAAAGTTCATTTATGAATATTGAATATTAATGGACTGATATTCCATACGGTGATCAAATTGGTTTTCCTAATAGGTTTTTGTTATAAATTGATAGACCATTTTTTACCCACATTTCATCCATAAAATAATAAAAGTAACCCTAAGCGTAGGATTGACTGTGAAATAAACATAAAGAAGTTGTAATTAGTAAAAAAAAAACTATGAGCAGTATTGTATATACCACCAATACAAGAGGAAATTTTAATATTAGGTTGGCCTGAAATATCTTCAATAGATTGAAAAGGAACTTAAATGTGAACATCGTTCAATTGTCATCAGTTCCATAATAGCCGATACCCATTTTGTAAAATATATGATAAATAACCGTTTTTATTATGCATTTCTACGCATAGACCTGCGCAATAGGTTAAAATCATTTAAATTTGACAAACAGTTTATTAAAACAGTCGAGCAGAGTTTATTACACGAATCTGTGCCTTAAAACGAGGTATCCATGTAAAAATTAGCATCGCTTGTGAAATTACCAATACTCTTTCATGTTTAACGAACTGTGCACTAAATAGGTAGCTAGCACTTTCAAAAATTGGCACTCACATTATCATTTCAATTACGTTTGATAGGTATACAACATTTCTCACCTTATTACTCGAGTTCTCCCTGGGCATTTTATACCTAACTGACCGCTAATTTTGGAAAGATGAAACCCTACCTACCGTCTATATCTCCTCGCCAATGATTTACGAGGTGATTGTACCAATATTAATCTCATCCAAAAACTTATAAATCAACAATATGATAATACACCTTAATTTTCATTTTAAATGTTGTGACCGAATAAAGTTCAGAAAAACTGATAACATGGTACTTTTATTACAAAGTGCCAAAAGCTATACGGAATAAAATACTGATTATTGATGGAATTTTTTCACTTTGGCAATGAATTTGAAAAAGTTTTCATATCATTTAATTTTTTTAAATTCTTACTGTGGAGGAAATAAGATCTCACTAAGGTTATAATTTTTCTTTACCTACAGAAAAGTTATTATGAGCTCAATTAGAGTATTTTTGTATATGTTCAAGATGAGACATATGTTTTTGGGTAGGTAATTAAAGATAATAATTTTTACTATAGCTTATTTTATTTTTTATGGAGGCGTAAATAGTGAGCCCATAATTTGGTATCAAAGATGAAGATACAGACTGAGTAAAGCTATTCTGAAGTACACAAACATATAGCCAGAACCCGCCTTTTACAGCGGTGGTATATTACTCCGAAAATATACTTAAGGACGTGTTTCCTCTGATAATAAAACTGTTCCAATAAACACAAAACGGAATAAAGAAAATTTTACACTAAGGTAAAGGGATAATTTTATGATACAACTCCATGGAAACTGACGAAAAATTAAAACAACACTCGCATATTTCTCTAAAATCATATCTTTCTATTGAATAACATCTAAAAAAGAATACTCCAATTTAATTATTTTTAATGATATGAAATGAAAGAAAACTTGTAGGATACTTAAGAAAGGAAATATACAGGATGTATATCTCCATAAATGGATCCATAGGGGCAGTCTTATATATGTCGGTAGTGTTATTTGAAATACAGAAATGAATAACGCTTTTTAGTGTATTTGAAACCAAGATACCATCTCTTCACTTTGATTGCCATTATTATTCACTATTGTGAATTATTATATCATATGTCACTAAATGTTCGTTTTACAATAGAGAACTCAAAAATTAGAAATACATTCGATAGAATGCAAATAAAACGACGTTAAAGAAAAAAGTCAATTAGATGGCAAATAATTGAATGAATAATCAATTAGATCATAATATTAAATAATTTATTTGAGTTAATGTCGTATCTCATCTGCTCCATTAGCTCCCAACATTTTAGGAGTCATGAATTTAGTGGCTTCATTGCATTGTTTTGTCGCTCTCAATTATTTTGGGACAATTTATACGCTCTATGCAAAAAGCGAGTAACTTGTGTAGCCTCAATGATCTACTTACTGACGCAAAAGTGTGGAATCACTGCTTTCCTTAAGAACTGGAGCGAACATTACAATAATATAATTGCCACAGATAAAAATCATTCGCCTTGAATATGACGCCATGGCCAAAGCAAATGATTTTTTTCCCTGTGAAAATTCTTCAATTTTGTATTTTCAGCGATTATTTGAGATTTAGCGGTAAGCAAGCAATCCTTGTATTGAAAAACATGTGCTTTCAAAATCTTGGAACAAGGCTGAAAGACGGTTGGAATAAGGCGGTGAAAGAATCATGATATTGTCATGGAGATAGCTATTTGCAGAAATTTTTTTGTTGCATGCGATATTTTGTGTTGCAGAATAAAAAGGATCAGTAGGTATTCACGCCCTTGCAATCTCCACCTCATCAAGAATGTAATTGAACTGATCCAAGTTACGATTCGAAGAAAACCTACGTGAATTAAACGAGAAACGTGGATGGGAAAAACGGGCACATTGCCAGCCCTTCTCGGAGACGGCGATCCAGTGGCATCTTATCAATTACCTCCCGAGTATCCCTGTTGCTTCTGATTCAATCCCGCCGTCCCTTCAAGCCCATGTTCGCGTCTTATTTATTTTCCTCTCCACGCCTCCTGAGCCGTCGCTATCCATTTCCCTCATTCTCCGCGCGACAGATTTGTCGTTTCTGAGGGATGAAATGTAAATCCTTTTTCCGTCCAAAACTTCTTCCCCCTGCCCTCACTTCCCTGACAACTCTACGTCTCACTCGCATCCACAGTTGCCCTCCCTTTCTCCAAATACACCTCCCTCCTACAATTCGCCGCCTCTCCACCTCCTTCCCACATTCCAAGACCTTCCTCTCTCACGTGGCGTCTTGTGGGAATCCAAACGCCTCTTTGCATCTCATGCTCGCTCACTCTCCATCCGTAAGGGTAGAATCCGTCTTATAAGCCTCTAGGTATTCCGTCACGCTCGATTTCAAAAGTACCTCGTTAGCTTCCACAAATGTCTTGCCGGATTTCACTCCCGTAATCGTTAGCCCTTATCTCTCCTCCCGTCGTGTCCTTAAACCGTTGTCAATACTCTGGATCCATCCTTTTGTGTTCGGAGGAAGATTGGGTATCAAGAGTGAATCTCGTTCCCAACTCCTTTCCGTTTATAACGATGTGGGGGAATGGTGGGGATGGAGAAGGTTTCGGACGGAAGGTCATCAGCGTAGTGAGATGAATGTCCAGGAAAGCTGATATGCAAATAATTTCTCAACTGTCCAAATCGTTCAGGGGAAAAAATGCGAGAGTGTAAAATTAAGGGTCTATGTGTTATAGTAATAAACTCAAGTCGTTCGAGCAGAGTATTCAAGAGGATCTCAACAGAACCACGATGTTGTAATTTTATCGATGTGGCTGAGAAATTCTCAGTTGAGCATGTCATTTGCATATCATTGCTTGTTTCAAACCTTACTCCTTCAGCTCTAAATAGAAGATTTTACCCTGACAAAACATCCATGGTAGCTAAAAGCACCCCAAGCTCAATCTGCATATTTGTTTGGTTTAGTTTGAGATCTTGTCATCTCGACAGCTGAGGTTGTAAGCCTTTTGGGCATCGCGCTGGTAATTAGCGCAATGACTAACGGAGCGTTTACACTCCTTGACTCAATTATCTACTCAAAACTCCACACCCTCACCCAAAGCGTAAACACGGGGTACTAGCAAATTATCTAAGCCTGTAACCGCTTGAGAACAGCTTTGTCGAGAACGAAATTAGAGGTGAGAGCTTCTTCAACATGAGTAGAAGAAATTGCCGCTTGTCGCTCTGAGATGATGTATCAATCATTTTTAGTTCAAATGCTTTTGTTTGCAGGAGAAACATCTTTAATAATTATTATCCACCTAATTTTCAGTAGAAGAGTATTCGAGGGGACCTCAACAGAACCAAGATGTTTTAATTTTATTGATGTGGCTGAGAAATGCTCAGTTGAGCATGTAATTTGCATATCATTGCCTGTTTCAAACCTACCTCCTTCAGCACTAAAGAGAAGATTTTACCCTCACAAAACATCCATGGTAGCTAAAAGCACCCCAATCTCAATTCGTATATTTGTGTTATCCGCATATTTGTGTTATCCGCATATTTGTGTCCGCACTTAAGACAAAATAAATAATTTGCATTTAGGCCGTAGAGATACCCGGAGAAAAAAGTCATTCAGCAACACGATGGGCATGCGTGACAGATTAGTTTTCGCACGTCCCCTCTAATCTTCTGAATGAGAAAGGAACGTATCTTTGTAATCTAAAAAATGCTGGAATCCCATAAATGTGGAATGACTTTTATATCAGTGGATTTCGGCAGAATGAGATAAACTCTACGAAAATTGATTAAAAACGCTCTCTGAAATTTAAAAACTACGGTGTCATCATCTTACTCCTTTACCAATTGGATTTCATATTAACCTTATAGGGAATGATAAATGGTGGTGTTTCGCATTAGTCGGGATAATGGAGTTGAGAACCTTTGTTCCCACCAAAATCCATATTGCAGTTTTTCCTTTCATGCCTAGCGACCAATTTATTATTTTGGGATAACTATAAGTCACTATTAACTGTCACTATGTGCCCCACGAATAACTCGACAGCTTGCAATGCCTTAAATAATTAAGATTATAGATAGTGAGAATAGAGGTGACTCTCGCCCATGCTATTTGAATACTTTATTCAAGGTAAGAAATAAGCATCCTAAAATTATGCCACACCGTCTGAATGCATTTTGATGAAGTCTTCCTAGGATAGATAAATCACTTATGAAGGAGATTAAACAGAAAGCCCATATCGTAAGGTTAAGTGTAACAGCGCAACTTAATTGAGTGATAATAGAAAATCTTCCATATTTACACGATCCCAGTTAACCGTAGACCGACAAGCCATATATGTACTTGGAATGTCTAAGAAGTTTCGGAATTAATGTGGTCAAAAGGCTACTAAATGGGTAACAAATTAGCGATTTACTACTTATGTGGAAAGCTGTACGGTCATATCAAAATTCTTTGCCTACCAAATTTGACCAGCAGATTGCAAATTACATTATTAATGTTGCCAATTTGAAATACTGCAATAGGCTTAATTTGTTTGTGACATTAAGATTATTTGGTTAAATGGATATACGCAGGGTTCCTATGGGAAAGATAGAAGGTGGGAGAACCCCGTCATAGGTAATAGCCCACTCTTAACGAAAGGTGCCAAGGTGTCTGATTGTTTAACGTCATATCTGACGGTTGTAGTACTAAGCTCAAAGTCCTCTCCTCGTAGCACACTAGTAGACCTTGGGATTCTACAGAAAATTTTTGTCACTGCTGGGACTCGAATAAGAGCCTATGGGGTAGGAATCCAGATTTATAGCCAAATGGCAACTAGAAGGGCTAATTTAGCACAGAGGTAAGAAAAACTTCAATTTATCATTTAGAGCTTAAATTTTTAGCTAATTACAATGTACTTGATTCCTATTAAGTTATGATTAGACTTCTCGTATGTTCAGTATTTAATTGCTTTTATAAGACATTATTACTATAAGAGAGTGGTAGAAAGATGGTGGCAAGAGAAGCTAAATGCGTGTAAGTGCATAATGAACTGGGCCAAAGGACTCCAGCTGCTCTTTCACTAAAAGTGAATCACCTTAAGCATTTACCTTCACCTATCAGTTCAAACGTAGTCTGTTGACACTCACCACAAGGTGGCGAGTTTTAAGTAGCAAATCTGTTAGGCGCATACACGGATGTAAAAGGAGCACCAGTATATGAGCGTCGATAATAGAACCACCGAAATTTTAATGGCAGATGATATATCATCTTCTTTTAGGTGTGACTTTTTGGTTTTAAAAGAACTTACGTTGGCAATACCCTGAATAACGCCAGAGTCAATTTCCTTCGCTTATTGAAAACACAAGGCTGATGTCAGGGATACAATTCGCTTTATCCTCTCTGATTACCATAGGCATTTGTGAGGACGCGAGATAAAGAAGAACTAAACTCACAGTGACAAGAATAAAATCCTTCCTTGGTCACTCATAATATCTGCCAATCAAATGACCACCCTTCCGCTCTAAACTTCAAAAGGCAAATGAAAGGCGCGCCACCGCATGCTAATGCTTGGTAATTAAAAACGCCAATCGCGTGATGTGGCATGTTTTGGCGGGAGGTGTTTCCCAGCCAACCCATACGTCACTGCTATTTGCATCACCGGCTGTGCTGAAATGACCCACCATATACTACATGATGGAATCCGTCACTGAGGCAAATAAATTAAATTCTATGGTCCTTTTGATAAAAATGATTATAATATTACACGTGAAATGCGTAAGGAGCTTTTTTTCCATGTTCGTAATTTAAAATCCAGTATTTCGTTATATAACTGAGAACTCTTCAAGACAAAAAAATAAGTATTAAACGCGGAATTTTCTTTTAGGTTTCCACATCGACCTAAAGATTGAGTAACCAAACAAAGGTCGAGTAAATTACAGGACTCTTCAAATACTTTTCACTTCTTACCTGGCAAGCAATCTCGAGGATTTTTGACAGAAAAATACCGGAACAAGCCACAATTTGGAAGACGAAATTATTTAATCCATCTTTCAAATGTGAATATCCCTATTTTCCTAATATTTTTTCCTACACTCATCTTATCTTTTACTCCGTCTATCACAATAATCAATTATATGAATGCATGCTCATTCATTCGGAAAAAATTTCAATTCTTTTCCAGTCAGCATTAGTAGATGTGACAATATTATGCGCGCGATTCTAGCTATGAGGTACGATTTACCATGGTGTTTATTGCCCAATCTGATAGAGTTTGCAAAATAAAAACACCCATGTTTTTCTGTATTTCGATTTGTGCGCAGTTCTTTAGCTATAAGCGGCGTAAATTAATATTTTTAGCGCTTTTGTTAGAGCGATCGTCATTCCTTCGTCCAGTCACAATTGAGACTGCGCAGTGTCTCCGCTCAATCACATTTGGTGAACTACAGATGATTCTGCTAATTAGAAGTGATTGTAAGACTACATGCAGTTTAATTGGAAAGGCATTGCATATTTGACTACATCGTAATTTGTGAAAAAGTAAATACACTTCAGTACACTTTTGTTCACGCCCTAATGTATAAGAAAAGTACCAAGTAAAAGGTAATTTCGTTGTTCAGTTATTTTGGGTTTTTTTATACGATGCGCAGGACCTGTGTACGCTGACCTCACCTCCCCACCTTCACTTCACCCTCAGTGTTCTCGCCAGTACATTCATTGATTGGTAGTGGATGACGTAGAAATCTAAATTCAGCTAATTCGTTGTCACCTTTAACATATTTCAATTTTTAATTTATGAGTGAACGGCTCTGGTTAGAATATTAATTCTTAACCAAAATTCATTTTTATTAGTCTTTTAACGATTTTGGACATAAAGCAGTGATTTCTATTCCAAGTAAACGCCTCCATTACTTTAAATGGATGTACATTTTCCACATTCATCTTGATCGAATTCAGTGTAATTGCATTTAAATATAAGATTGAATTTCATAAATGTTGCATTGCGCAGATTAATATCTATAAAGCCAACAAATTTAACATTAATAATTTTTTATGAATCCAGGTTCCAACTCATGGAATGAAAAGCGCCCAATCAGCATAATTTAAATCTTTATCGTCCATCCCTCAGTATTTGCAATAATTTCTCTTTGCTGCTTGTACATGACCCATTTAAGGAAGAGTTGAACAGAAATTCGCCACGAGGTCTTCAACTCCTCGGGAGAAAGCTTTTCTCAACAATCTGAAGAAGAAATCACAAATCAATGGATTCTTCGGTTTCGATTAATTTGGAAAATGGCACACCATTAGTGTTTTCAGGGGATATATGAGATCACTTTAAGGAATACGAGTAAATCCTGGTTTACTTGCCGTGGTTAATTGAAAGTATCCAGTAAATCAATCGAATAAAATGTTCTCTAATTAAATACAGGTATCCAAAAATGATGATTATTTAATGATGATTATTTTTCTAATTTCTACATGCTGCGATTTCTGATGATTTTCACTTTATTCCTGAATGTTTCTCTTTCAATAATTTAAAGTAAATATTTATTTAAACCCCATGATTAAAAAAAGTAGAGATTTCTGTCCATCCTAGCCGAAATTTTGGTTTTATATATTTCCTATTTTGTTTATCACCTCACTTTGAGTGTACAATTACTTTTAAAGGATAATATAAGATTTAATACTGATATAACTTTTTGTTTGCAATTATAAATATATCTTCTAGAAACCTACATATGTTTTCTAAATAAAAAGGCTTTTTAATTGTGTTCATTCCGAATTATATAGCAAACTTTGCTTTCTTGATCCATGTTCCTAAGGTTACTATCATAGTATTTATAAAATACGGGAATTAATTATTAATTTTACCTCAGATTTATGAGCTGTATCAATATTTTGCCAATATATATAATAACTAAGAAGTACCAAAGAGATTCTAATATCAGCTAACATGACTCCCCGAATTTAATTGCATGAAAATCAGGAAAGTAAACAACATAAATGTGGTGTGATAGTCAGATAAAACGTAATTTTGATTTTGTTTTAATTGGTTCGTAGTAGTGTTTTATGCAATCAATTTTAAGTTCTAGGAGCTTAAATTTTTACTAAACTCAATTTGTATTTCCAAGTCCAATATTTTTTTAGAAATTCGTCACAAGCAAGGTATTCATGATTGCTATTATAAAAATTCACCAGCTTAACTTTCGTAAGAAAGCGGGTCAGAGCGGAAGTCAATCTGAGCCCTCACAAGTATTTTAATTACGTTCGCTTGTCGCGATTAGAAACCTGGCAGAGAAACTTTTAAAACTTGGGAATTGGAGTTTAAGCATTCATGAAGTTGTGATGAAAATTTAGCCTGGGCTACATGAATCCTGACCTACTTATTTTGCCGCGAGAAAATGCATATCTAGAGTTTGCACGTGATTGCTAATGTTGGTTTTTTTAAATTATTTATTGCAAATGAGACTTTAGCGGTTAATCGCCCCTTGAAAAAAAGGGTCTCACTCGTTGAGGTCTTAAGTAACTACTTATTATTGGGACTTTAACGGGAATTAGCACCTGCCACTTAGTGTGATCTTACTTCCCACACATTAGGAAGATGATGTGAGGAATGAAAAAATGTCACCTATCACCTTTATCTTTCCACCTACATCTATATAATGCCCTGCAAGCCACCGTAAAGGTGTGTGCCAAGTGAGTTTCTTCCATGTGGAGACCTAAGCCTATAGCGATGAGTGAAAAGTATGATAGCGCAATGAGGATGATAAATGTTTGCGAGCTTTAGAGTGATATATAATGTCAAAGTTGAGTTTAAAAGCAATTTTAATTAGAGCGGATTGTAAATTGTTGTTTCCTGAGTCAAATGACCCATAAAAGAGAAGGAGAATATCTTTAAAACCTCGAGTGCCTACTCTACAAGATGTTTTTTTCATCAAAAGAATTCGAGGAAGGACATTAAATACCTGTAGTTTTCCATATGCGTTTGGGCATAAACATCTGATGGGGATGAATTATTTTAGGAAGAAGCATTGCTAATTCAACCAATCTAGGACAAAGTACGTTTTCCAAAATCTTTAAATACAGTACGGCCGCATAGTATTCATAGTAAATAATAAAACTACCACGTGGGCGAGAAATTTTAATCGGTAGTAATTATTTCACTGTTTTGATGCCATTGATGTATTTAGCAAAGGAATTTCTTCATTAGACCTTCTTCCTTGGCTATAGCATCCGAGTATACGGCACCTTGAAATTTCGGGTATATGTAGTTTCTGAGTTCACACGGTCATTACAAGGGAGTGTGCAACTTTATTTTTATGAATTAATACAGGTTACCATATACTAGCTGAGGTTTCGACTACACAGTCATCTTCAGGTCACCTAATGGTGACCTGGAGGTGCTAATAAATGTATGTGGTTTTACAAAGTTAAGCTTTTTATTTCAATATGATTGGCAAATACCACAAAGTTACTGCCGATACGATTGGGTTTAAATATTTTGCGGTGAAATTATTCTTCAACACATAGATTTTTAATGAATATTTCATTGGACAATCTGCTATTGTCTGCCATTGAAGGACGATGCGAGAATAGAAAAGGCAAATGAATATTTAATGTTATATAGAGAGATAGAAATCGTGGTAATCAGGTAATGTAAATATTGTAGGTAAACGAAACTTGCGGATAATGTGCTGCAGGTTGGGGATACTTAAAAAAAACTCTCTAACCACTGCAACATTAGTAACGAGCGCTAAATTAAATTTCAATTCCATAAAAATATCTGAATTCTTACCTACATAAAAATCCTTACTCAAAGGCATTTCATTAGCTCTCGTTGGTATTTTAAATTTGTTTTAGCATCTGAATTCACCCTACCCGACACCCGCATATCTTAATTCTAGCATGACTTCTCTATCCATCTCAAGTACTCCAACTCTATCGTACCCCCGTGGACAACGGTTATTGCAGCAATGGTGACAAATGGATTCCAACGTGAGCCACTTATCGATTCCCCGTGGGACGAGTGTCTTTCTCAGTTTCCACGCGCAGTTCTCTTTAAAGCACGACCCTCATCTCTTATCCCTCATCCTTTCCTGAATTCTCTATTTCATTCTTCCATCTGCATTATGTCTCCCTTCTTCATCCTCAACCCCATTCCGCTCACTTTCCGAATCATCCCCACCACTCATGGAAGTGCAAGATACAAACACAAGCACACACACACATACACACACGCTTGCCAAAGCTCATACGTACGCGCCCCTGTGTGACGTCACCGATGCGAGGGGGAGACATGATTGGCCCTTAACCGAGGGGAGAGAGGAAAGGGGACGTAGAGAGCGCCGTTTCGTCACGGAACGGGGCGGTGAAAAGGTGAAACAGAGGGTCAAGGGGGTGGGAAGCTTATTTAGGGGGTTTTGGTAAGTGTAGAGAAGGGGAAATCAGGATGCAAGGCCGCATAAGGGGCAAGGAATAAAGAGAAAACGCCGGAGAAAACGACGATGGTTTTAAAGATTGAATGGCAGAGCTGAAATATCTAGTAGAGGTTAAGGAATGAGATATGTTAGCCTGAAGGTTTGAGAAAAGTGAGCGATAAAAGGAACGAAAACCCAAAAGAAAAAATAGGAAGAGACCGAGTTGGCATTCGTCTCCCATTCCGCAGGCCTGAGTTTGAATCTCGACAGATGTAAATATTACTCTACAGAGAGTTCAGTACTTAATCCATGAAATGAGGTGTGTAAAGTTAATCCCTTCGCACATGCTATAAACAGCAGGCTAATGTTGACGGCAGGTTTCTTTCCATTCCCCTCCAACGCCCGAAAATCCCTTCGCATTCCGATTCTCAATGATGCAAATGACTTAAGCATCAGCTCATAAGTTCCCCCTCCCTGATAATAAAGAATCTAGGGCCGGGAATGGGGAGGGGCCAAGATAACATGTCTGAGGAGACAAGAAGGGGTGATAAGCAAAGAGGACACGTAAGGAAAAAAAGATTAAGATAGATAAAGTAGTTGGGTAATGACAAAGCATACCCATGAAGCAAATAAAGGGATATAAAGGAATAAAGAGTAACTTTTACGTAAGATGTAACGTGGGAATAATATTCTATTGATATGATTTTGTTTTTTCGAACTATTGTAATACTCTTTTAATTTGAAGATTTTTATCTAGTAGCATTGCTAATTAGCAGAAAGTAGAATTTCTAGGTTTCTTAAGAAAAGCTTTTACGTGCCTGGGACACAACTAATTTATCGTTAAGACTGTGAATGTATAATCAACATCTTTTTAAATGAAAGCTTTGAAGATTTTCTGGAATTCTTCCAATGAAGAGCAGCTAACGAGAAGTCTGTGAGTTAATAATCAATGATAGTGAATAAAAATGGTATATACTGTCTTTTTGCAAATAAAAGCCATAAGCGGCTGTCTATGCTTAAATAGAATCACCAGGTGATACTATCATGAGCGATGCAAAGATTAGCACGGTGGTGAAACATGCAGGAATTTTATTCGCTCTTAAAATTTTCATTGATGTAATTTCAACTCACTCACGATCGAACTGTTCAAAGGTTTTGCAGCTTTAGCTCATCATGCTGCAGGAGACAGCATAAATTACAAATCATATGACACTAAATACTTCGATTACTGCGTAAAAGGGACAGATTTGTCTCAATCTCCCCCCAATAAAGACCTTTTATTATTATTATTATTAAAATGGGGAGAAACTTGATAATATAATTTGAACAATTTTTTTCAATATATAAATTGAAGTAGATGATAAACTCCATTCATTTTCTCAGCCTCTTATACTGTGATTAATATATGATTCCTTGGGTATGCAATATATCCAATAATATAAATCCTATTTACCCTACATATAAGTGGCAATCAAGTATTTTACAGCATACAATTTTATTGTAGTAAACGCCACCCCTTGAGGCATCCCAGGAAAAACGTACGGAAGTAAATCTTCACTGAATTAATCTTGTATTAGACACACAATAAATTGAAAAGAGAAAACACGAAACCGTCCATTATTTCGGTAATTTATTATGAAGGAAGTCAAAGAGCATCTTTCACCAACAACGGTCAAGAGTTGGTACATGAAAGAGGTATCTACGATAGGAAAGCATAGTGTTTAAAAAGCCACACATTCTGATAAAAGCATTCTGAAAAAGAAGATATTTTAATCAGGGTCCTATATCGGTGATAAAACAGAAAGGCGCTAGGTATTAGAGGAAAGTTGTATTCAAGAGGAAATTATTGAAAAGTTGGTATGAAGAAAAAGAACGGAACCCCATAGAAAAAGGACATAAAGTAAAGCAAACGGCTTATTTTTTCTTCAGTGTTCATGCTGGGTTAATATTAATTATATCCGCTCGCAAGGGAGATATGCTGCTGGTTACAAATTACTTAAAGAGGCACTTTTACGGCTCTGATAGGGATACTACGTATTGGAGATCAGAAAAAAATGTAATTTAATTCCAAGAAAATTTGCGGAAAATTCTGAAAATTTCTTACTTGTGGGTAAAATATTTTCGTAGTATTGACCTATGCTATGCTAGTTATTTCATTTTTCAAAATGGGAAATCGTGGCACGCTTTGAATAAATGAGGGCGATTGAGAAAAGTACTGAAGAACCTGAAAATGTACTGGAAACGTTATAGCATACGAGGTCATAGAAGATATCTTAATGAAGTCAGCTGAGTATGAATCAAAATAAAGTCAATGGCGACACTGGTCCAACCCTAGGATTTGTTTTAAAGTTTTTATGCAGATATGCCGCCAGTTGATCTTTTGCTCTATGTGATAATATAGTGTTTCATAATTTATGACAATATTTCTTAATTTTAACGACAATTTCTGTACTCCAGTTCTATAATCACAATTTTGTAAGCTTAGAAATTCCATTTCATCAAACACAAAACAATTTTGCCAAGTGGAAATGAAAATGACCAGTTTCAGGACATTTAAAGAAATGAAGATTATAAGGATGAAAAACAATTGTCTACGCAAATGGTCAAATTAGAATTTCATGTAAAAATGGGGAATATAAGTCCTCGGCAGGTAAAGGTAGTGCTCTCATTACAGCTGGTTATAACATGGTTTAAGGCACGATCTTAAAATATTCTATTTAGAGTATTCTAAGATCGTGGTTTAAGGAAATGTGATGTTGCACAGTGTGCAGCGTGCATTTGATTCCAAAGAAGCGATATGATAGCCACGGGTTAAACTAATCTTTGAAGTCAGGCAAATATATCTTTCTTTTCAATTTAAACCAATCCTTTTACACTAAGAATATTAATTCCTCATTTAACAATGCCGAGACAAGAGAGAAAAGTTTCCACAAGCAAAAGTAAGAAACAGATAAAATTAGCAAAGCACATGAGGACAAAATAAATATCACAAACTCAGGAATCGATAGAAAAGAGCCGGACGAGGGTATAAAATTTGATGGAAAAAACGCTAGGAATGAAGAAACCAATTGGACAGCTGAAGCTAAAATCAACCTTTTGTAATTATGTATGCTAGTTTACAATAGTATCATTAAAAATAGTTTTAAAATTAGTAGTTTATTCCAACACGAAATACAGCATGGTATGAAATTTTCCAATTTATATGTCAGATTATTACATATAACGCGCTACTCTTTGTGTTTTCCAATTTTTAAAACTATTTCATTCGATATACCTACACAACTATGTAATCAAGGAATAAGAAAAATAATTGGGGTAAAATAGAATTTTTATATCAAAGGATAAGCTGAGGCCGCTTTGCTGAAAACGAAGAAATTCCGGAGGTAAAGGAAGTATTCATTATGATTTGGTTGTTAAAATACTCTAAATATAGGCTATAAGGAATGAAAAATTTGACGAAATAAGGGAGAAAACAAAAGCTGAACAGTAAGAAAAATGAAATTTAAGAAGTATTTTGAATAGTTTAGATCACTCTCCAATATCTAGCCCAAAATCAGGTTAGGCTGTTCTATGGTTTTCAAATTTATAATTTGAATTTCGAATTCTATGGTTTGTTAACTGTATTTCCTTTAGATAAAAAATCTATGTATTTTAAATTAGAAATATTTTTTCTTGAATTCAATTCCGATATCACTGAAATTGTGGATTACATCACAGGCAGTAGTGGTCTAAAAAGTAGCTTATCTCTAACTTTTTGGCAAGAATTTGCTGATGGCTGACGGTCAAACATAACTGTAACAATCATCCGGCATGTGTAATACGTTTATCAAATGCATGCATAAAACTCTGCTTCAATTTATCTCTTTCTGATTACTTAGAGAATAATTATCATACTAATTTATGATTTTATGTGCTAAAAGTAATAGTTCACAATAAAAATTGAATGCGGTAATTAAAACAAGACTATGAGGAAAGTAATCACTATAAAGTGATCATATACACAAAGCCAACATGCATAAAAAACCGTCGGAATTTAATAGCAATGAATTACTTCAGAGCAGTATTATACAATAAAGCTTTGAGAAATAATGTTCGGATATACCCGGTTAAATACCAGTGCAACTTTAATTTTATCAAGTTACCTCGTATACCTGAGACTGTACGGAATGTGACAGTAAGTAATGTGTCACGTGAAAGGATAGAACAGGTAATGTGAAAGAAATTACTTTATATGTGAAAAAGGATTCATTTCCTGGGCAATAAGAGTTGGTCAGGATAAGAATTCGGCTTCTCGGTATTCTAATTGATGTCAATACTATTTAATACTATTTAATCACTGTACGTAATATCTACGCAACGCCATGGATATCTCATGCGATCAATGTCTTTTTTCGTTTACAACATAAAGGATGATAAGAGAAACCAATTTAATCGCTTCTCAATCGCGATCTCTTAGTCTTCTTGTTCTCTTTGTTCACAATTTGAGTGATTTTCTCAGGAACACGAGATCTGAGTGAATGTCTTGAGAGCACGCGAAATTCACACAAATTTCTTAATGTCATACACATGTGAATGCCCTTGTCCAATCGTTTGAGATATAAATTATTAAATGAACTCTACTAAATGAAATCTTAAAAAAAGACGACATTTAATGCATACTTTTGTTTAGTTTTCCAATCTCTTAAGTAAAAGCATTAATATCAGGTTTTGTGATGTCTAGTGAATGTTGGCCGTCAGTTGGTGTGAACACGCTGTAAATTATGCCGGGTTGATAAGTGCTTTTTCAAGACCATCAAAAGAGCATCCTAGTGAATAGGTTCCTCATACCTTCATTAAGTTTAACCAGAATTATGGGACCAATTGTATGCAAATACAGTGATTGACTTTAGAGCGGTGCAGTTAAATATGATCCCATTCTTGACCATCAACAGTGGACGACTATTACATCGATAAATCAACCCGTAGGGCTAACATACTGTCTTTATTCACCATTCTATTAGAAAAATTAATTTTTTTCAAAAATGCAATTCCTGCATTTTTGTATGAAGTAGTAAAGATTTTATTTGATGTCAAATTAAAGAAAATATGCTGTAAAAAAATTATATTGTTTCTCTTTTGAGCATATAGGGAGAGATTTCACTCGTGTTCAATGAATAGTTGACCATATTTACCATACTGGAAGTTTAATTCTAAAATCAAGATCAATATTTATATTTGAATGTAAAAGTTCAAGATTTCGATAATACCTAAAAATCAATAAGAGAAAGGTACATCATTTTATACATACCTTAACACCATTTAATTATAAAGCCTAAGAATCCCCATTTTTCTGAGCAGTAAAATAGATTTAACTGGTAGGGAACGAGGATGAGCATCTGATAAAAAGTTTGGCTTTGGTACGAAAGAATAATTTTTTTAGAAGCAGAGCTACATGAAAAACGTTTTGGAGAAAAATATTTTTACAGTCTTGGATATTTTTCTTCTCTCTTGAAGTTTAAAATTTCTACTGCCAGCAAAACATCTCTGCTCGGGCATGGATTATATCTTAACAACGATAGTTAAAAAAAATTCCCCTTTCCGTGCAATGTGGCGCTTCAGAAACCAACCCAAGGGAAACGCCTGAGATTCATACCTTTAGGATACAAGCCAATTTATCGGCATTCCTAAGTATGCAGCGTCAGAAATCCGAAATCACGTACCTTCCGAAGCCTAGATTTGCAAAATGCCTCGTTAAATTGATTATCATTTGAATGTTTGGCAAGAGCAAAGTTTGAGAACTTGTAAAGAGCTATTCAAGAAAAGGGCTTCTGAGTAACGGAGGGTGGTTGATACTTTGGCGCTCAGACGCTACAGAACATCATGGTCTCTCCACCTTTTCCGACAAAAAAGCAGAATGGTGATGTTTGGAGTAGCGTGGAGGAACACGGGATTTGTAGAGAGATGGAATGGGAAAGGAAGAGGTGGAGAATAAACGGGAGGGAACGCTGGCATAGGATGGGGTAGGTTTGAAGTGTGGGGTGGGCGGGGGAAAGGGGGTGGAGAGGGAGGCTGTCGGAGTGGGTATCGCACCCCGCTTCCGTCCGTGCGGGCCGTCATAAACCTCCCCATCGCTCCCTCCCCAACCCCGTCACACCGGGCCCTTTCCGCCCTCCCCCCAGCAACGAGCGAGGGAAGGATGTAGGGGAAGGGAGAGAGGGTTGGGCGAGGGGAGGGTGCTCCTCCGCCGCCTCCATCCCTTCGGTCGGGGTGCGTATATAAAGCCGCGCTCCGCGGACCGCGACCAGGATTCCCGACGAACGGCTGAGTGCATCCCGACTCCTGATTCGCTCGCCACTTGCGAATTTCCTTCATCACTACCCTAACCGCTCCCTTCTTCCGGTGCTGCTACACGTTTCTTTCCACCTCAAAGCATTCTTCTGTTCAACCTCTCTCCGGACGGAAGGGCAGAGGAAACTGAGGAGGGGACTTAATCCCGCAGATCAGCTCTCCAGATTTCGAAACGTTATCCTTGGCGGGGAGAACACATCTACCGCCTTGCGTATCCCCTTGCTGTCGCCAGAGCGGTGAATTGGCTTTCGGCGAGACTTTCTTCTCTCGCCGTCTTCAGTGCAACAGGTAAAATATCTTCGTTTAGCTCTTGTGCTATTATCCTTTCCACCGGTTTCTTCGCGAAGTATATCTCAACCCCTTTCTGCCCGTGGTCTCCTCCTAACGCAGATTATTTAGTGATGGATATTATTTCTTGCTAGCGTTCTGCATACGTTGTCAAGTTTGTGTTAGAACACTGAGGAAAAATATAGAAGTTTATTCATTTTATATATTAGTTTCGGCGCTACAATCAAGAGGAAGAACTTTAAATAAATAAACTGCGATAATCTATTTTTGAATCCATGGCATTCCCATGTAAGATGATAAAATATTTTGATGCTGTGCATGCATAATAACGAAAGTCTATGGTAAACTTAAAAGATAACATATCTATTGTGTAACTAACATCACGCAATATGAGGGGCTATCGTTAGAAAATAGACATAGGAAAATTTTAGATGCCGAATACATTTTCACGGAGGGGATATAAAAGTGATTTGATGCTGTAAATATTAAAAACCTTAAAAATTTTGCTTAAAAATATCATCATAGAATAGCCTAAATCCAGGCACATTAATGCGTTATTTAGATGGAAAATTTTCAACACAAAATTACCGGTAAGGATACAATTTTAGATATTCGACTAGTGATATTTAATATTTTATTTTGTTAGAGAAAAAACAATGAACACCATTAATTAGTTTTCGTCAACTTTTATTCTAGCTTATATAATTGAACCACTCTCTATTATAAAGCTTTGTCATTACTTTTTCATTTCTCGGATGTGACTAAAGCTTAGCAGAGTAAAAGCCGAATTGCAACATACTCTCTTTCTTACAGTTGTTTCTTAGAACAGCATTAGGCGGTGGCCAGTGGATCGGTGCCGCGCCGCGAGAAATAGGCTGCCGATCATTTAAAAGACGTCCTAGCTAAAGAGTAATTATTAAAAAGCCAAAGAGTAATTTTTAAGTCGGTTCCATGAATATACTATATTCCTACCGCAATGAAACATTCGAGAAAAGCGCTGACTTAGAGGACACGATAGTATTTTTCCAACTTTTAGATGAATCAAAATTGTGCATTTAAAAAAATATCAAATATTCAAACAAAGGCTTGTTAGAAGTGCAGCGTCTTTAAACGGTAAAAGTACCAAAACATGCGTGTATCCACATCTCTGTCAAGTTACGTAACGCGCTAATTTCAATTTTTGAACATGTTTATCCCATAATTTTCTAAATGTATCATGGATGTTTTCATATCTGTGGACAGTAGTTGTTGAGAATATCATATGTGTTATCGAAAAAAGCTGTAAAGGAAAGTTCAATGAATAGAGGGAAAGAACAGTGTTCAGAACAGTGAACAGCTTTAGCTTCATATCCAAATGTCTCATAACGTCGCTCCATACCACTCATTTCTGGGACGCTAAAGATGACAAAGAAAAATATATTTCCTGTACATATTCTTTGAGATAATATTTTCCTGTTTTAATGAAGCACTTCTTAGCATATTGGAAATACTTTTCAGGATATTCAACACTAATTACAATTCGCATAGTTTGCAATTAAACAGGGTACCTCCAAAATTTTGTCACCCAAAGATTATTAATAGATAAAAAAACCTCTTGGTATTTCTCTTTTCAGTATATTGAAATTGAAGAATACCAGATTTCATACACGATTCTGCTAAATGCATATTACATATCGTGATTTGTGTTCATTCATTAGTTTCTGAATCTATGAGTAATCTAGATCGCATCTTCAATGGGGTTTCAGCTTTCTTATTTATGTATAACGACTGCTATGCATTCTCAACCAGCAAAGTGAGGATTGGTAGGGTGAGAGAATCTATGAAATTGCAGATTTTTTATTTTGGATCTTGAATTCTACTTAAGTGTGGTTTAGAGAGAGTTTTATTTTCATAATTTCCTTTGTCGGATGCAAAGTATAGCTGAAAACCTCGTGGTTTTCACTGCTAATAGTACCCTGACACCGATAAAATTTTCTCTGTTTCCACATCCATGGTCACCGAGGCCTTTCATCTAGGTGTGAAGTAATTATATGCGTAAAATAGGTTTAATACTCAGCTATTACCGAATTTTATTTCATATAAGCCAAAGAAACAACTTTTCATGAAAATACTTCCGCAACATAGCAAATCATAATTGTTCACGTAAGTGAAATTTCACCAGTTTTCTGTTCAATTTATCTAAAACCTCGTATATGAAAACTTTTGTGTCCGAAATTGTTATTCACAACAACGTTTATTTTTCTGTGCTCTATAAAAACCGTTACCAGCAAACCTGTATGTATCGAACAGCTTCTATTTGGTGAATCACGTATGCTTACCATTAATATAAAAAAATTATCTTACTTCCAGTCGCTTTATGGTAGATCATTTAATAGGCCTAATATGGTCTAGTAGGTGAGGTTATAGGCCGTCAAATATTTAGACCACCGGCGAGAGAAATATGCACATTAGGATAGGCGGGTGGTGCTTCTATGTACTCATTCTATGGTTTTCGGAAAGATTTTGTTCCTAGAATATTGCCCTGGATTCGAACTCGGGTTTGTTTAATCTGCAAATCTTGAGTTCTCGGGTCAGAATACGGAAATGGTCTTTGAACACTTTATGCCAATTATTATGCCAATGCCATGATACCAATGCCAATTCAATCCATACAGCTTGCGTTGAATAGAGAATGTTTAAAGGTCTCTCCCAAATTTAGACTCAAGAACTTAGGGTCGCTGGCATCCTAGTTCAAATCCAGCCTCTAAGAACGTTCTGTTTCCTAAATACAGGGTAATTTTCTGGGCACACCCTGCAGTATGCGGTCCAACACTGGTATACCCAATGAAATATCTTGCTATCATTAAGGTTAACAAGGTTGTAAAGAATGAGCACTAATAATTTTTTTGACTTAATACAGCTTTCGGATGATATTTAGAGACGTGCCAAGTCCCGCGTTATCCTACAAAATGACCATTCACATATCGCAAAAAGGAATCCGACCCGAATGTCTACACCCCTATGCCACTTATTCACTTTTACTATTCGGACCTCTTCTTTTTACACCTCCACCAAATGCTCTAGGGATTTACTTCTTCATGGGCTGCCTGTGCGAAAAATATTTCAGACTGACTTTCATCGCCCAGTGCAATAAATCAGCCCCCAAACCGCTATCGATATGAGCACCCGTGGCTCCATGATAAGGCTAAAAAGGCATTAGCCAGGATGGAATTGATGGAGGTAGTGACGGAAGATTTTATGCATTTCAACGAGGAACTCGAGGAGAGAAATTGGAGTCGCATAGCGTAAGGTGAATCGCAGTGCAAAAAATCATAGCCGTTAAATGGAATAACTTGTATCCATGAAGGTATGTGACACACTCAACAGTTAGGTGGTAAACTTGCCTACATCAAGGATACGACGAAATTTGTAGCAACTATTTTATCTCATACTCACACTTAATTGAATCCTTTATTGCGAATGAATGTTTATGCACAAAGACATCGAACTTTTACAGTACCTAACTGGCATTTTTTTAAACTAATGGCTTGCGAAATATTAATGCTGCCTCTGACACTTTTCGTATAGTTAGACCATTATGATCGATATGCGGCGGGAGTTAATTCTAGAAAAACTGAATATATAATTAGTTTTTAAGTTGTGTAATCCATTATTACTCTCCATAAACTAATTATTATTTTCCGATGATCAAGGACGTGTCATGTGAATATTCAACATCACCAATGAGATTCACTCATGGAAATTTCCTGACTATTTGTTTAGGGAATTATAAACAGAGTTGATGGAAAGATACGATTTTTCTGGACAACTTAATATTTTTTCTGAAAATACTGATGACGGTTTCTGTAATTTGCTGTTTTTGCATTATATACAAATATATGACAGGAAGGTTTGACAAATAGGGCGGTGATTAAAGGAATTTGGGCTGAATCTTTTTACTGAAATAAATTACATTTTTTCGTATTTCTGTTATTTTCCTCGAAAATGAGAGAAAAAATGTTTCATTCATTCTGAAGTGTGAATGATATCTTTCACAAACGTACGCAGATTAAATAGTGGCGTTGTGCTCCAGTTTGGCCTGTCACAGCTGCATATTCAGGAGACTAAACGCCATTACAGAACGACGTCAGCTCTAGTGAAAAAATAAATAAAAAAAGCCATTAATCTGTAAAGAAAAAAATACATACGTCCTAAACGTTTTCTTCTTGATGGCAGGATAGAGGGTGTTGATTGCTACCCCTCGTGTTTTTTACATTCCACGCTACACCCAAAGATTCGGCGACAGCATATTTGCAAGCATTTTATCTCGGCTCCCTCATTCTTCTCCTTTCCGCCACTAAGGCCATTTCATTAACTTTTAGAAGTGTTAGCGACGCCTCTACAGCTCCAATTCCTCCTCACTCGCTCTACCCTTTCTGAAAATGGAATTTCATCTCTTCTCACTGCCAGCATTTTTGTGCACCACCGTATTTCAGTTGGGATATGAGAGATTGTTTCCACGCACCCTACTTGAAGAAGAGATCTAAGATCTAAGTCCCTAAAATTTATCACTGTTAAAACTATCGTATATATGCAATTTGTTCTTTAATATTCCGTTGCCAAAAAATGTTCGATGACGCCTAAGTATTTTTAATTTAGTGCTTGAATCGTCATAAAACAACTGTTTCCATGCAATATGGCCGCGTGCAATTGAAATAAAACCCTTTGAGCCCATTCAGCTCTTTAGTCTCTCCAAACCGTGCCCATCTTGGGCTTATATTGCATTCTTGTGCTAAGTCTGATCATTTTGAACTTTTGACACCAGTATCTTGTAAAAGAATGTTCTTGCCTAAAAGTAACGTGTTGTACACCTATTGCAATAGAGCCTCTTCTCACAAATAGAGAAAGTTACACGATAAATCTAAAGATGAGAACGATGTATCAATTCCATTAGAGTCTAAGGAATACTGTCCAAATTAAGCCTCGACGTATATATGTCGGGAAACGTTTTTCTTGATACGTGAATCTTCGTGGAAATATTTCACTCTAATATTTTGAGATAAAAGATCATTGAATTGTTTCTTTCGTATGTAATAATATTCTTTGCAATTTTGAGGGGAAACTTAGCTTATCAATTTATTAAACAACAGTTTTAATTTCACAAAACCTCTTGAAACTTGGCTCCAAATTGTGTCCATGAGAGAAAATACTCGGGTTTGACGCAAAATATATGAATCAATTCAAGCAAGAGAAATGATGAAGCAGCGTCTCATTTGTAGTATTAATTGATATTTAAGCGGACTTTAGATGCCATTTATTTGCACATGTAGAGTTACTAATAAACCAATAAATATGTTGGTTAATATTGAGGCAAAACACGAGGCGTTGTAAAAAATTAGATGTAAGTCTTTAAAAGTCACCAAAAACTATCATATCATTGCTAAAACTACCATATATATATAATTCGTTCTTTGATATTCCGTAGCGGAATAATGTTCGATGGATCGAATATTTTTAATCTAGAGCTTGAATTTCATAGAACAAAGTTTTACATGCAATATGCAATATTTTAACGCGTATCAATGTATCCACTAAATTTAGCACTTCATTTGCTGTCGTATTTGTAATGCTGTGGGCTTACAAAAGAAATCATGAGAAAGAATGGAGTGCCACTCAAAATATTTTTTATCTTCATAATGATTCTTACCAACAGATTACTATTTCAATCTCCATGTCAGATCATTTCTACCCCTTTATTCCGACCCAAATACCTTCTCCTCACCTTTTCCTACGTTAGAATTTGATAACGGCATAAATAATTAAAATACACCTTTAATTTGGCTATGGCAATGGAAGCGCATTTCATGTTAAGTTGCTCAATTTAACATTTGCTTGGCAGATTAGTAGATATTAATTATGACACGTGTATCTGCTCTAAAAGATGGATAAGTTACAGCTATTACTATTTCCAAGGGAAAAGAATGGTATGGTGTGGATGCAGAAAAATTCCCAAATATCAATGATGGTAGTCACCGAAAAAATTATACGGGAAGTATAGGGACATTAAAGCCATTGTTATGTCTACAAAAGCTGCGAACACTTTCATCAAAGCACTCATGATGTAATAACCTGAATATCATCTCAAAGTACCGAAGAATTTAACGTTCATGTGGAGACAGGTGCTACTGTGTCTTTCCGCACTTTGCTCACTGCTCGGTTGAAGTAGAAGAGAGAGTCGATCGTTTTATGACGCTAGTCGGGCGTAACACTTCAATTTTTCCCGTTGCTGGCAGATTCCGACACCCTTACTGCAGAAGACTGGAATGTCGACCAATCTTAATTGTTTAGAGCAGTAAAGGGGACCCTGCCGCCTTTGAAATCTTATTGGGCACAAAGGTGTCACGTATATACGAAGCACGGATGAATTCAATATAGTTTATAACCTCTTTCTCCTTCATCGTTCATGCTTTGCAGCTAAAGGAAAAATATATATATCAATCATCAAAAGGTTTTAAAAATATAATCAACTTAGCACCTGCATGCATGTGACCCAGAATGCAGAGTGCGGCCTAATTAAGTACCCTTTGTATAAATTTTGGCCTTCCAGCAGAACAAGGTTTCCCAACCCTGGTACCCACAGGCAGCTATGTCATTCAATTTTTTCTCAAGCACGAATGCGAGTTTTAAATTTTTTTTTTATTCTTTTGAATGCATGCAAAGAGATGATGAAATTGCTATAGCGGCTAACTATTTTATCATGGAGTATTGTTAATTATCTCTCATGGGATTTATATTTTCTGCACCAAGGAACTTGTGTGTGTTATTAACACAGATCTAACACACTGACGTGCGTTGTTCATTTTTTATATTCTCATTTCCAAAATGTTAATTTTAAATGCGAATTTTTGTAGATTTTATGCTTTTTCACATCTCAGTTTCTGGGAGTAAAAACAATTAGTAAATGATCATATAGAGGATGTAATGTCTCCGCTTCTTTAGATTTGATTGATAGAGTGATTTCGTGTTCACTTTATTTTCCACAGCAGCCTTTCGTTTCTACCTTCCTTGACAGACGCAACAATGGCCGCAGTGCTGAGGTTTGGTCTGCTGCTATTCCTGGCCATGATCGCTATGGCGCACTCTAAGACCATCGCCGAACCAGAAAAGGAGAGGATCATCAATGACATTGACGTGAGTGCACTAAAATTGCTCTTTCCGAGCGCGTCACGCACCGGTCTCGCCCATGCCTACGCATACAAATAACGTCATATTCCTACAGTTTCTCTATTCATTTTTTGAAAATGACCTACATGTTGCTCTGAGAGCTGTTGCAAGGGCGTGAGATTGGGAGCGGTAGGTCACCAGCCTCGAAAATTTCTTTTGCTATAAGAGAGACGAGTCTGAAAAAGAAAGGAAAAATTTATTTGGGAAATAATTATGCAGTGTTGTTAGTTTTTTTAATGATGTATTGCTTATGCTTAAGTCATAATTCATTTAAATCTCGGTCCAAAAACATATCTCTGTTAATCTAACACTTCTATCTGCCCTGGAGACAAATTGTGAGGGAAAAATTATGCAGGCAATGTCAACCTCGAAATTATGTGATTTTAATTTTTAGAGAAAAACCATCTATTTCTCATGTTTCCCAACCAAAACCTTCGAATATTTAATCTCCGTTGTTAAATGAGTAGGTTTGTTTGCCCGAAGTAAGTTTTTAACCGATTCATGAAGCCATCTCCACGTTTATCTGTCAATAAAAAAAGATAATATAATGTGCGCAGTCGGACAAATATTCAACAAAATAACACAAATGTAAATCGATTAATATTTATGTGAAGTCCGGGGCTTCAATAGACTGATAAAAAAGTTGTATTAACCAATTTCTAAAAAAACGTTCATAAATGTCACACCTGTGAGTGCTTAATTTGTACCTTCAAGCCTTTCATCTGTTGAAATTAAATTTTTCTTATATGATTGCCTAGTTATATTTTGCTCCAAGACATATCCTCCTTCATTTGTAATAATTATGGATAAAATTATTCCAATACACCTTAGCGTTTAGCGTAGAAAACATTAAGGAGACACATTGTTCAGTCACAGGATTGCAAAAAAAATAGAAATCTACCGGCATTTGAATATATTTCGCACCTTTCTTTGCTTTTAATTGAGAAAAAGCTTCACAACTATTCACGAATCGTTAAATATCTCTGTGTAATATACTAAATCCTGTTTTTTGATCATCCTCGAGGTAAGAATATTACAGGTACGTGAATTATTGTTTAATTTATAATTTTGTTTCTAATGAACTATTAATATAGTTTTATTCCACATTTTCCATGGAATTCTGTTTTTAGGCAAAATATGAGTTAATTGTATCATATCGTGTAAAAATATATATTATGAAAACATTATAACTGGCCCATTCGATAATTGCCTCGTGTTTAGCTCAACAGTAAATGTCGCATCAGTTAAATACTAATTTCAAACTACAATAACATTCAGTTGAGGTATATGTGTACCCTAAAATTAACAGGATATTTGGCTATAATTCTGATGGACACGTCCATTCTGTTGAGAGTATAACGGTATTTGAGCTAATTAAACGGTTCCTTATTCAAATTTTTAAGCCGTAAACTACTACCAAAAAGATGGCTACGCTATCTATTTGCCCTTACGCTATCTATATGCCCTTGCAGGTATCCAACACTTTTGGTGACAAAAATATGCATTAAATAATGCTACCTGATTGTTCTTGAGAGGAGAGGATTTTATATTTTAGTACTTCAATCATCAACAAAGACAACATTAAAAAGAACTTCCATGTGAATAGTTAGGTTATCCTCTCCAGCAAAAAAATTCTCCTCTAATGAAAAACATGATAACACATCACTTTATAAGCCATCCATATTGTGCAATAAATAATATTCAACATTAATTTATATTTTATAGCTTTACACTCAGCTTCTTTTCATCAGTTTCAGCTGCTTTGACTAGTGTGAGGAATTGCATTCCTTACATCGATCAAGGAAATTATTCCTAACAAAGTGCAAATGATTTGGATGTGTTGATACGTGGGTAGAGGTAGGGTTTTTACGCAAACGAAGTTAATGTGGAGAGAAACCTGGCGTCGGCATTAGCCTGCTTTTCACGAACAACTGTAGGACAGAATGCTGCACTTGAAAATGCTCTCCATACATGGCGCTATTAGGAAACGATATCGCATGAAAAAATCCCTGCTATTGCCGAGCCTCAAACTCAGGCCCTCAGGAAGTGAATTTAGTGCTCTTGCCATTACAATAGCTATATTTGCTAGATAATAACAGTTATATGATATATGCATACCGTTATATTTATGTGAATAATCCTCTATGTGTTATCACAGTATCTATATGGGTTAACAATTCTGTGAATTTAATTCTCATTGATCTCCCTTAAATTAGATGATTCTTAGCATGGACGTAGTTAGATGCATTAAGTAATTCTCAGAGTAATTAACCAACAAGCATTTTACAAATGACGGAGATTTTTTGCCTATTTTTAAAGAGTAGCATCGTTGTAAAGCCATAAAACTTTGTAGTCTTTGTTAGAAGGGAAAGAGTCTGCAATGACGCAACATTTTCAAAATTAGAGCCACCAAAATAAATGAGAAACTTTCAACAAGCCAATGGGTTTTAGTGGAATTATAAAACAATAATAAAAGATATTTTGTATTAAAAATGAGAACCTAAAAGATTATATTCGTGCAAAAATGCTAATAACCTCCCAATATTCGCCGCCTTCTCACCTCGTTATGAGCTTCATAGAAATAATTAACGTGACAAGTAAATTATTGATTAACGAATCTGATTCCTCTACTTCTTATAATTAGCTCATTTTGTAGGACTTAAGGCAACTGAAGGTTTTTAAATTAAGAGAAAAAAAGATGACGTCAAAAACCCTTCGTCATATTACGTCATTCAATCTTTTTAGATTGTCATAGTGATTCCACATTTCAGATGAAGATCATTTTCAAATTGAAAGGTAAGAGATATATGCATTGTGAAGGATAAATCGAATTATATTCTTTATTCAATGACGTATTTCAATGATAATGTGAAAAAAGTGTACCTTTACTTAAACAAAATAGGCACCCCATGTGGAATAGCAATCAACTTAGCCAGGATTTTTTCCCAATTTTGAGTTGCGGTAGTTCGGCTGGCTTATAGATAGAATATTGAACGCCAAAAACATATGTTTTCCAAAGTAACTGGATGATAATTCGTAATAAATTTCTCTTGTGCTCGACAAAAACTGTCCCGAGTCCCGAGCATTCTTTCAACCTCTTCGTACACGGGCACTTGGACTGATTTCCCTTGAGACTTAGAGTGAAGAGAAACGTACCTGAAAAGCAATACCTTTTTTGAGGCAAAATGTGTCTTTTTAGCTACCACTTTGAAAACTTTAATAGAGTTATTTCCATAGAAATGTCTCAATTCCGTCACATCATTTTCCTCATTTTTCTACACGTTTCCTTTCTTGTCGGGGTGTCTCTCTCCCTCCATGTTTATTTCTCTTCATGTTGTCTAACGTTTTCACCTTTGTATCTCTCTTTGAGTGTAGTTATTTCATCTACCTCCGCAACCCGAATCAAAAACAATAGATTTCCTTTAAGACACTCGCAGAGCGCAAAGCGACGAAGGCTTCTCTGCTGTTTTCCGTTACCTCCGCTTTGAATCCACCAAAAAACACTCACATGAAGATTCGCTAATTGGAGTTTCATTTTCCATTGTTAGAAAGCATTGTGGCCATATATTTCATGTACAGGTAAACTACCCGTAAACTATGTAAAGGCGGAAGAATCACCAAGTTAGGAATCGCTTGAGACATCACTGTTTTGAAGAAAACGTAGAATTTCGCTGATTAGAAGTTAATTTTAAGATAACACCTCAGAGACTGCAATACAAAATAGAATTGTTCTAAGTGCAGAAGTAACTACTGGTGAAAGCAAATCTTGAAGAAGTGAAACATCTATCTATTTAAAAGCGGAATAACAATCGCTGGATGAATAAAAATATGATATAATCAGTAAAATGTTGTCCAAGAAGAATATGAAATAACTTATAACACCTAGAGGCCAATGCCATAAAGAAAAGAAAGAATTTATTAAAATATGTAACTTGAGGATACTGCTTTTTAAATGAGGAGTTGACAATGACAAAAATAATTAGCCGAAAGCTTTTTAAATATGATGATACAATGGCATATATCTACATGAATAACCTGGGTAGCTAATTAAAAAAATTCTGAGAAGGGCAGAAGGAAAAAAGGTATGAAAACATTCCTAAACAAAGGTGGGACAATTTTTCTGGATACAGATTGACACACAGATATTTATTAATTTGAAGAAAAGAAAAAAATGGAGCGGAAAGCTGAGTAAAAAATTTAGGGTTGTTATTGATGGATGCAATTTTATAGGGTAACGTAAAAATGAGGGTGCTCGCCTAGGATTTGTGAAAAACTAATCTTTTCAATAATGCTGTAATAATGTCCTGGCAATTCGAAAATAATACATGCATTTGAATTAACAATACTTAAACTTTTTTTCCTCAAATACCAAAATATTGACTCATACACTATTCCTGGCATCACATAAACTTTGAATTATTAATTGATATTATTTAACAAAGTTAGAATTCGTATCACGTATCAAATGTGTAATGCGTAAAATTCTGCGGAAGTAGTTTTTAAACTGTTGAATTGATATGCACGTTTTAAGAAATATTAAATAAAGAAAAAATAGAAAAATACAAGCCTATAATTGAAGTAATAATTGAGGAGATAACGGTAATGAAATCATCTTCTGCGTTAATTGGAGTTCTTTGAACGTCGAAAATAAATGAGGAAATAAAATTGTAAGATTCTGAGTGGCAATTTTTCTTTCCGGAAGTAACTTGCATTTCACGATTTGATAACAATTTGCGAAATCTTCTCATCAAGCAGTAAACGATTTGAGACTCTTTAACTACCGTTAAAAATGGAATTGCTATTCACTCTACAGTTTCTTAGGAAACAATTTCTCTAAAAAGTTTGCCAAACCTTATTTCTTTAAACTGTGCCGAGACAATGGAGTGCTGATTTACTCAATTTATCAATCATGGAACCTACAAGCTTTTTAACGTACTTTTTGCCTCCATATACCAACTTGATTGGAATTTTTAAATATGTTGAACGCAATGCATGTGCTGTGAGGGAAATAAGTATGCATATAGAATTTAGTGCAAAGTAATTCATGGTTGGCTGTGTTAAACGGACCATCACGTGTGTGCTCACATTGATTGGCAAGATAACCAATCATAGAAAAGTATATATCTGTTGAGAGTAAATTCTTCATATACATACTTCTCACTAACAAGAATCTTCAAAGACACTGTGAATGTCAATCCTTTTCTAAAAAGCAGACGACAATTCAGCAAAAAGCGCGTATTCCGCTGATCCAGTCTTTGCTAACTTGGAGATTAATATTGAATTTGAATAAAGATATTAGTAGAAACTTAATACTATTAAAGAAATACCCTAAAATAAACATAATTCACCTGCATACGGTGTTTTGTTTGCCACAATGAGCAAATTCTGTAGCGGCTACTTTGATCTTCAATGAAATAAATAATTTCCTTTCTGACTGAACATATTTCTACCTTATATCCTTATTAGCCGCCCCTCGAAGGATTCTGGGAGGGTTTAAATGAATACTTCCCCCTGTAAAAACTTCAAAACAGTGATGTCTCAAGCGATTCCTAACTTGGTGATTCTTCCGCCGGGTAATTCCCCCTTAAATATTCGATTGGCACCCGTTGATTATCCCCTTATTGTAGGTATCAGTAACCAAAACCATTCTCGATTCTTCTTTCAGCCAACCTCTTCATATTGATATAATTTTTCTCTAAAAGAGAAGAATTATGTCAATATGAAGCTTGTTCCATACATCTAATACGAGTCCTGCCTTTCCCATTCTCCCCGTTCACTTTTTCCTCGACGATTGTCTTCATCAGGCCATCGTGTCTTAAAACATGGCCGTTTTAGTTGTCCCTTTTTCTTTTTAGAGTCTTCATTTCTTAATGTTCTTTCTTAATTTATTAATTTTAATAATAACTTCAGTTCTCACTTTTAAAATAGCAAAACCAGTTGATGAAGGTATTTCGGGTTTCCATCCAGGTGAGTGGTTTTATGTCCAGCGTTTTGACGGCCTACAGCGCATCCTCATCCTCAGGATGATGAGTAAAGGTTGGTCAATTTATATATCCCGGGTATGGAGCCCAGCCCATTACCTGATCAGTCCGTTTTTCTCGCACTGTCCCAATGGTGTTCAGGAGTGGTTTTCAAGAGCGGCTGGGGTAGAAACCACAACCCCAGTTCATGTTATGTTCTCCAACCTGTTTCTCTATCGCCTCCTCGAAAATCTTGCACCAACGCCAGCTGTCCTGCACCAAAGCTGTCAAAACGTCGGTCACGGAGCCACTCACCCGGATGGAAATCCGAAAGGTGTTCATTAACTCAATTTCCCTGGAAAAACTGAAGTCACTCATAGCGTAACTAGCTCTGTACTTCATTCTCATATTCGTCACCAAATATTCTATTTAAAATTTAAGCAGTTTTCAATTCGTGTAAAAATGCTGCATCTTATAATATAATTATAAATACTCTACTGCTAAAAATTTCAATAAAGCTCATAAACTTTTAAAATGCTGAGTGAAGGAAAGAAAAAAAATCATATTCCTTCAACTCAGAGGATAATACTGCACATATCTTGTACGTTTAAAATGCCCCTACTTCCGACTCCTTTGGCCGTACGGAGTACATAGATCATAGACTTTAAAGCTATACTATTTATGGAAGTCCATGAACTAAAGATTATTTCAGGAATGAGTTTTCTTAAAATAAACTTCCTAAAGTTGCTAGCCTTCTTTTCCTGTTTTTCCATCCGTGCTCTAGGTAAACAAGAGTTTTTCAGCATATATAACCCTTCATAACAGTTGCGAGGATCGAATCTCCTTCCAGAATTTTCGTCGTCTCCGTGGTTACTTTTTCGATGTGACCAATTATTCCCTATGATATTTTACATTGTTTGGTTTCGTAATCGAATGCTAATCGAAACTGCATTGAGACACAACCACTTCTCACCTATATCCTTTCATTCCCATACGGCTTCACTTCACATATATTACCTTCCATGGACGCAACCTTTTCCTTCATATCTGTAATATTCAGTCAAACGTTTCGCGACATACCTTCACAAGCAAGCTCGAGCAAAATCTTCGCAAGCTCAATTCAAAACCTAGCAAAACATGAATCCACGTGCAGAACGCGCTTAAAGTTCTGCACTGACGTAGGATTTCCACAGGTCCATTGACATTTTCCCTTCACCTCGGTTCCAAGGCTCTCCAGTTTAATTCGTGCATCAGTGCGAAGTCATGTCTCAACCCTCTTGCACTCCCACTCGAGGAGATGGAGTTGAACGGTCTGAGGAGGTGGATGCATGCGCTTCAGCGGACACTGTGATTCAGTTGTTCCTCGGTCGGATTTAGCGGAGTGGTTTCCAGGCGGAGAACGAAATGTGTATGAGAGGCCACCGTTCTTTGGCTACCTACTCCTCCTACCTCTCTTTTTATCCCACGTACTTTATCTCTCACTTTCTCTCTCTCTTCCTCTCTCTCTTCCTCTCTTTCTTTTTCTCTTCACTCCCGTATCTCTTTCTAGGCTCTCTCGTTCCACCGGAAAGAAAAGCCTCTTTTGTTTCACACTCGCCATTCCCATAAACTCCATGCACCCCACTAGACCCGTCTCTCTACCCCTCACTCGATTTCTCCCAACCCACACAACCGTATGAAACACTCATGCTCACTCTCCTCTCTTCCTCCTTTAAAAGTCTTGCCCTTATTTCTCAATATGGCTCGGACTTTCCAATGGAAAATACACCTTTTGAGACGTAATTCGGATCACAACGCTATTGTTTACACATGAGTATTGCAACATTCCAACAATCCATAATTTGCCCTCATTTTAAATTTGGATGTCTATCACTGGTTGAATGAATTGAGAAATAAATGACAATGGCTGCATAATACCTTCATTTTCCGGCAAGAATACATTCTCCTCTTATTGAGAAGAAAAATGGTGAATTGGTTGTTTTTACTGGAATATTTGTTTAGGTATTTTGTGCCTATTTGCCTCCCTATTTACGGTTTAAAGACAATAAATTTACGTTGCCTCATTATGAATCCATCTACAGCAAAAGATATGAACGTTAAAATAACCCAACCATTCTTTATTTACCAATTCACACCATACGAAACATTTAACTAATCTTTTTCAAAAAATCCAAAGTTAATGGCACTCTTCTTCATAAATAAAAAGTGAAAACTAGCATAAGTTCAAGAGTGTGATTCATTTATATACCTTTAACCAATAAGTTTCTAATGTTGTCTTATCAAAAAACGTCAAGAGGTTACTCCTTTTATCAATTGATAAGTATGTCTCCGTAAACCCTAAGCCCTCCTTAATGTTCTCTTCATTGTGTGCGAATCTAGTTTGGATGCTTAAAATTACTTTTTAAATGTTTTTGTTTCGTCAAGTTTTAAATGTTTTGTATGCAATTATATTCTGTCCTAATCTAGGTCATATCTACTTTTAGAGCTATTATTAAAGTGGTAAAGTAGTAGCGGCTTACTTATTTTTGTCACGAAGTCACCATATTCTCATTTTCTGAAGCATATTGGTAACATAAAAGCCACTTATCTTGAAACCATAAACAGGACAAATTTTAGACAGCCTCCCGAACCTTAAACGAAATGCAGAATATCCCTGCTCAACTAAGAACCATTGCGCATTCCGCCCTTAACTCAAGCCATAAAATTTACTTGCAAAAGTAAAAGTATTTGTAATTCAGCGTAGATACCCTTCAGTCTAATAATGATTCACAATAAGATTTACTGACAGGTAAATTCGTAATACCTACTTTGTTTGATCGATCGATTGTGTTTTTAGCCACGTTTGGCTTGGACTTGGAATAAAATCCGTACAATTAGGTACGTGAAGATAGTTGTAGAGTTTCCAATAAATATGAGGAAAATATCATTCTTCGTTGAAATATTAAAGTTTAATTTATGAACACATACTATAAACTGTTGAAAGCACACGTGAAAAAACAAGTAAGACAATTCATTTCTTCTGCTATCTAAGCTTAAACAAACTTTGATATGCACGTACCTAGTTACCGTTAAATGCTAAGTGCATCACAGCAGTGAGCAAGGAGAATGCATAAAAATACACGAAAGACAGATTTTTCCATGTAAATTCTCCTCCCATTTTGTCCTTCAGCGGTGGATAATAAAAAAGGAAACAAAACAGTGCTTATGATTTCTTATAATTATTTTTAGCCTTTACCATATGGTCTATATGATAAATGCTAAAGTTCCGTTAAGTAATGACCACTTCAGTCTCAAAACTAATACTTTTGGGACGGTGCTCTATAATGAAAGTTGAACATACACTGATTATCAAGATTTTGACATTTTAAGTGCTACTGCTCTGGTGTTTTCTAGTGACATTTCAATAACAGGAAAAATTCGTTCTGGGCATATTTAACACTTTAGTAAAAAAATACAAAAATGTTGCATTTCCGCTATTTTTTCCGAATGTGTAACAGTTTTCACCCACTAGGCCAAAATCAGGCAGACTGACTGCTATTGTCTGGTGATTGTGTCTTAAGTAGTAAGTTGCGAGAAAGGAATAACTTTAATTGAAGCTGAAACAGAGTTACAATTAGTTGAGTCAGGGATTTTTTTGGTTGTGTTTGAGTCAAAAGCAATGCGAAGAGGAAAAGTAGGATCAGGATATCTGTTTTCTCGTTGGAATACCACTGATAGCAGCAGGAAAAGTTTGAAAAGGTGGACGTCATTAAGAAAAGAAGAAGGAAGAGTAGGAAAGGCCTACTGCCTTCTGTTGCTCTCAGACCGCTAGTATATACGTCTTTTGGGATTAAAATGTAGGATTTAGGGCTCAAAAGTGCGGTGGTCTTCCTGATGTTTTGCGAATTTGTATTCTCGTTGTGGACACAGGTCAGCTGTAAGCCCATCTCCACAGACAAATATCTTCCAAGTTCCCATTCTTCCAGGTAATCATCGCATTCAAGATTGTAGGCATTATTCCTCATTTAAAAGTCAATGGGTTACTTTTTTCATATTGTGCTGTGTTTTTGTCCTAAAAAAAATGTACTCGTCCTTGGGGATGGCTTGAAGAATGGAATATGAGACCTTGATGGTGAACAAAATTCGGCATCTTTGAGTGCGTTGAAACGCTAAAGAATTGAGAAAGGGTTGTGTTTCTTGATGACACTATGTCTGGGCAGTTCTCGAGCCGTAGATTGCGGACCAAAACCGCCCTCATATTCTATGTGATAACTACCTAATTAATTTGATATCTTATTTTTCATTCACCTCTCACCGTAATTTCCTTTTCATTGGCGCAGGTGTATTCAATACATTGCCGCGGCTTTAATGTTTTACGTAGTTCTACGACACTTAATAAACTATACAAAACTCCCAACACATAATGTTTATGAATAATATGCATTAATTGTTCTTAAATTTTTAAACTGCGAAATTAGATTACATGAGTTACCTGAGTTCACACCGTGTGATATGAGTGATATTTATATTGGTACCAAAATATACAGTTTTCTTCGGATACAATTTCCTTTGATAATTTTTGCACAAATTTTGAACTCAAGTTAAAGAAGATACCGAAGCCCACCAGCACTCTTTTTTAAAGCGTATTATTGCTAAATATTACAGCTTGTTAGAATGCCATAAAAGCGCCAGAAAATAGACGAGTCTCCTTACCAAACACCTCAAAATCTGAAGAAGCTCCTTGCTATCCAAATGATCGGCTTTGGCGTTCAACCATTTAAACGATATCAACTTTTCAGTCCAAATGCCTGTGAGTATGGGCAGAACTAACATATCTCAGTGACTCTACTTTTCGATGTGAGCATTGAATGAGCAATCCAGCCTTTTTGAGAGCTCAGAAATAAGTAGACATTTACTTGTATACCGTAGAAATTCATCTGATGACTGAGAATAATGGATACGCTCTAGGTAATGGAATACAGAAAGAAAATCCCTCAGTTTTTTTTATTGTCGCTTCCAAGCACATTAAGATGAAAGAGGTGATGCAGGTTTAACGAGATTTGATAGCAGTGTCATTTTAAATTCGTATTCAATTGGAAATTGAAAAAGAACAAAATAAAAGTCCATAATATTGATCATAGTATCAACGCAAAAGGACATTTGACAAATAGCTAAATGACGGTTCAGCCTTTCAACCTATTTCTTACCTTTAATCAGTCACCATGTGTCATAAGTTAGATGTAAAAGAAGTTTTTCTGTCAATAAAGTGTCCAAAGCATATTTTTACTGCGAAAATTAAGTAAAATAGCTCCAAATGATTTTAATCAAACAATGTGAATTCACTCAACTTTGATATAACTCAACTTAACAGAGATACTCAATGTAGAATGATAACTTTTTCCACCTTTAATGTTAAAAACTTCGAAAAAGTCAATTGCGCTTATCAATGTTCCCAATCCCTTTTTTTCAGTGCCCCAGTTTAAGTTCTGATAAATCTGAGGAAAACCCCAACTAGCGAGCCCCTTTTGGTCTCATTTTTACTCTAATCTATAGGGCCAACTTATAATGGAATGACCTCCTTCTATCCGTCGTTCTCCAGCTCCTTTCCTTCCTCACCTCTTTCTTACATCTCTTTTTACCAATCTTCTCCTCCCCCTCCTCCCTTTACCCCACCTGCTCCCTTGCACGAAGAAGAAGGAGCCGCGCCGCATTAATTGCGAAATCTTGTCGACATTCCACAAGAGTGAAGGAGAAAAGAGAGAGGGAGGGAAAAAGGAAGGGGAGTTCCCCTATGCCGATATATATTTATTTATTTCGTTTTCGCTTCGCTCATTTATTTCGACGCCGTTCTGCACGGCGAGGAAGAAGGAACGACAAATATTTCTCTCTTTCTCTTTCTGCCACTCAAGGAGCAGATGGAGGTGGGGGAGGTTTAAGGGAGGGAGGTTGGTGGAGGGGTGGATCGACTCCCTCCACCCTCGTTCCTTCCGAGGGTGAAAATAAATGGAATAATTCGGGGAAATAACTTCTGACTGGAGTATTCGTTGCGTCAGTTGTTAAGTCTCGACCTTTATTTTTCCTCTTCCCTCACCCTTAGCAGGAAATTGCGGAATTGAATTCGTTTACTTTTTTCGCGGCGGACGTGACGCTCTCTCCCCTGACTGTTTCGCGTAGAAGGGATAAAAATACTTTCCGTCAGGAACCGAAATCGGTCGGTTCCACTTCCAGGAGAAGAGTTTGTGCAGAAGAATACTACGAAACACTTGTGGTAAATAAGGGTGATTGTGTACAGCAAGACTTATTGGAAGGATATCATAATCAAAAACCATCTAGAATCAACTGGCACTATTTCACAAAAAATGTATTGCCACATACAACCAGTTTCGGCAGTTAATCCGTCAACAGATGGCCTAACAGGTGGTACCCGATGATGACTTAACAGCGGGTACGCATTGTACGTCTTAATAAATTTTTGTGGAACAGTGTTATCTGGCTGGTTAGTTGACTTTTAGTAAATAGGTAAAGTAAATATTCTCACCGAAATGCGGCCCAACTGCGACATGCGAAATGCGACAAAAAAGTCTTCTTAGTCTTTATCCCTATAACGAATATTCAGCCTAATATACATGGACCCTGCTTTACCAATCAGTAAACATGAGTCCTGCTAATTGTCTTGTTGTGTTTAATGTATTCTTCATCTCAATACATTTAAGTTAAGTTCTTATCTTATTGCGCAATTGTCTCTGATCTACGCAACAATAGGGTAACATTCTGGGGAGGAGTCTACTCTTCACATCTCCTAATTGAGGGTTTGAGAAAACTGGCCGATGGAAGTGGCTAGCGGCACACTCTACTCCTCCCTCCTGCACCCAATGTATGCGTCCTGCTCTCCCCGAATAAAGTATTGCATTTTACGCCTCACCGTGCCCTCTCTCCCGCCTCGCCCCCCCCCCCCCCCCTTTTCCTCCCGTTGCCGCTCCCCGTGCACGTCCGCCCTTCGTAATATGCTTCAAAATGTATCGCCCTCCACGCTAAAACTAATATTTACGGCGTCGGGTGAAAAAAATAAGATCCAGAAAAGCGCACTCTTTCCCCTTCTTCCTCTACTACTCCTATCTTAACCTTCCTTCCTTCCGTTCTGTTACTTATTCGCACATCTGTGGGAGGCGTCGTAGTAAAATAATTCTCGTCCCTCTCAGGAAGAAAGAAAGGAGAGGGAGGAAGAAAGAACATACTCGGTGCCATTTCACCAGGATTTTTGGAGCAGTATCCATCCTTGTTTTTTTTTTAAGTGGGCTCAATCTGATTTCGATTGGCATGGGGAAGCTTCAAAGTGACGTCTCTTGGTCAATGAAGAAGGAGATGTGGTTGTAAATGGAGAGGAAAAGAGAGGGAGACAAAAGAATAAGCTAGGTGGGGCGACAAGCGAGGAGGGTGAAGATGCTGTAACTGGGATAGGAGTGAAGAGGAGAAATTTCGTTTGCTTTTACTTCTTGTCAGACTCATGCAGAAATTCAAGGTGGATTCTGAATAGAAATATTTTTTACCCCAGCGTACTTTACTAGGCCATTTAATTTAGGTAAAATTAGAGCGGTGAATAGTAAGAAAGTGTGGTCGAGATGCTAAAAATTTGTAACAAACTCCTGTTGACTATCATAAGGTATATGTATAATGAAAAAATTTGGAATTTAATCAGAAAGATAACTAATAATCGCATTGTAAGTCATAAAGGCTGAAAATTCCTTTTTCTGCGAGAAGAGTATGAGGGACAGTAATAGATCAGATGAAAGTTATAGGGGAGATAATTAGGATAGGTAATATGTATAGAGAAAAGGTTTTTTTGGACATCTAAAGAAAATGAACGCACTGTGATTAAGTGAAATGGTTTTAAATAACTGTGGACATTGTTTGGCACTTACCAATAGTATTTTAACAAAGAGTCTGCAGTGTTCTTTTCACGCAATAATAATAATAATAATAATAATAATATTTATTTACTGTTCTTGGACTGGTCCATTAAGAACATAATTGAGTAATACAATACAATAGAGCTCATTACAGACAAATAACAAAATTGATATGAGGAAAATATGGGGATGGGCGGATACATTATAGTGACAACAAGAAAAGAAATAACAACAGAAGTTAAACACTTTCGAGAATTTGTATGTGGTGAAAAAATCTTTGCTTAAAAACAGACAGAGAGGTAGAATCTTTCAGATTCTACCTCTCTGTCTCTACCTGCCTGTCTGTGCAATGGCAGTCTCGTATTAATATCACTATTTTATATGAAGCTATCTTGTTCCCTGGGTGAATATAGATGGTTCAGAGTTTAACAGTGGTATAGTTATCAGCAACAAGTTTGGTTACTCGCAGATATCGCAAGCCTGTTTTAGATTCACCCCTTGATGCACTCCTGCAGGGCACTTACTCGGTAGATGCAGCTCCCTCAGACACAGTCTACGTGCTACTCTCACCCCCACCTCAGCCCTATTTATTTATCACTCTGCCTTCCCTCCCTACACGTGGCAAAGGAAGGCAAGGAGATAAGGGAGTGAGACGGTGGAAAATATTATCCCTCCGACCGGTCCGTCGTCGGGCCCTCTCCTCGTCCTGCCAGCCTCTCTTCCGTTTCCCAATTTCCCCACCCCGTCATCCATACCCTCATCTATTACCTCAGGATGCAAGAACCTTCCCGTTCTCGTACATAAAGTGGGTCGTAGACGTCGCAAAGGTGGCCATGTTGTCTCCTTTCCCCTAACCCCCGAAGATTCCCACCCCTCTCATCGCTCGAAGTGGGCCATAGAATCGGCAGAGGGATGAACGAGGGTGTCCCTTGGCGTCGCCTTCGTCACTTACGAGTCGCTGGTAATTGGGCATCAATGACTTCCCTTGACTTTCAGTGGATAGGGGTCCATAACCTCACGTCCATTGGGGAACACATAGTTTTTGACCCGCCGAAAAAATGTTTAGCATGATTGGGAAAAAAATAACATCTGTTCTGTTTCTTTCCGATCGCAGCACACATTGTGCAAAGAGTTCAAGTTTCACATCATCATCAATTATTGTGAGTTCTAACATAAATTTGATGCAGCTGAGAACTAAAAATTTTTATCCTATAGTCTCGCAATAAGTGCATAATTCTTCTCTTATACATCCTTCGCTACTTATCCCAAATGGAGCATATGAGGCCCTCCTCTGCTATTGTTTCCATAGCAAATATCTATCCATTCTTTCACATTTCTCGCGACGAAATCTCTGAGTGCATGAGCCCTTGAAGTATCTAGATGTGACCGATAAATTTTTTTGTCTTCAGAATTTCCCTTTCCCTTTTTAGAATTTTCACCTGACTTTTGTTTTTTCCTCCTCTCCGTTATTTACTCAGCACCCAAGTATTAAATTCAGTATCCTTTAAACCTGCTAATTTCTGCCCAAATAAAGCATAATTGACGAAAAGACCTTCGACATTCTTGTGTGTTGCGCTGGAAAACTTTCAGCTGCATAGCGTTTATAGGAGACATTCAGGAGACATTCTTCGCATATAGTGTATCTTAAAAGGATAAGACTTTAGTTGTTCATCCTATAGTTTGACTATTAAAACGTACAAATTTCCTGCAAGAATTTTGGTAGCCTATTTTGAAAAGAATAAAAACTATGAGCAACATTTCGAAAATCTGCGTGACGAGGAAATAATGCAAGGAAGGGAGAATAGATTCAATAGCTACAAAAAACAAAATGAATAAAAAAGGAATACAAGAATGTAATTGGATAGGTGGAGCAAGAAAGAGTTGCGGACGAATGATATCAAGAATGAATTAGTACATATAATAAATTAAAGCTCTTTTTCACGACCATATCCTGCACCGTAGTAGTTTTTGGGATATACAACTTCCAGAGGAAACACAAATGCTTAAATCGGTACCACCGGCTGAATTTTTCAAATAATTTGCTGAATTATCTTATTTTATAGTAAAACCCATTATCTTATTATTTTTACAATTTACACTAATTATATAATGCGAATAAAATATGGCCTGCAGCATCGTTTTATTCTAAACTGGTTATTTAATTGTAAATAACTATTTTGGTTTACTAAAAATGAACTTGGATGACACACACACTTTTATAGCTCGCCGTATAATGTAATAATTAAAAGCACTCTTATCATGAATGAGAATTTATTTGGAGCGATGTGGAAACTCATCAGCATGTATAAAAATTTCAACTTGGTCCACAAAATGAGGTTGACTAATGGTTTACGCTAAAGCATTTGAATACGGCTATAGTATGAGAAATGTTTTCTGGATAATTGAATTCCATTGCGGAAAAAATTTATAAACACATGACCTTATTGCATTAATAATTCCGTTCATGCTTTTAGCTATAATTGCTACTAAAAGGTTAGAAAAACTAATTTAACTTTTAGCCACCTCATTTTAACGGGGAAAATTTAAAATCTGTCCAGGATTCACTTCAGTTCTTAATCTGATTGGAGAAAAAGGGGGCGTCGGAGGTGAACCCTCAATGCACTCCAGGGTAAATGACAAAGCAATTATGATAAGTGTGCAATAAAGTGTGGAATAGTAAAATAATGTAAAAAAAAGTGTGGAATTGACTAAAAGTTTTATTTTATTCGTTACCATGAATACCGTAACAAAATTCCACAAAGTGACGCCTTCAGTCCTATCTGATATGATAAGTGTTCTAAGGGTTATCAATGTGACCCTTCGCGCTTCTCTTCTAGGTATATTGAATGGTTAGAGAATAATGGTATAACGGAGTTTTCAGAAAATATGAGACAGTAATAATTCCTTGATATGCATAAAACTTCTCCTGATTTGGGCATCAGGCAAATATTTCAATGAACAAGTTAATACTATGGTCCCATGGAGGGAATAGAATTCTGACGCAGACGATATTGCTACGACTGATCTTTAAATACGTATCCAGCGTTTCCTATATAAATCTTTACTATGACAACCAAACTTATTTTGTAGATTTTATTCATGAATTTGATCATTTGCTCACCTCCTCCTTGCGTTCAAGTCGTAAGCAGCATGAACGCACCAGACATGGTTTAGTACAAACGAAAGAAATATTTTGAAGAGTTTTCAAGGATGCCCAAGCTAAGAGTTATTTAGTTAAAATTTTAACTAAAAACCTGTCCATCTACGTCGTTGTGACATGACCTTTTGTAACGAACCCAAAACCATAGATTCCAAGGAGATACTACACACTCAAAGATTGATATTTTTGCTTGAGCCAGACATTAATCCATAATGGTTTTTTTTGGATCAAGATATTGGTAAAATATCTGCATATTTCGTTACTCATATCTTGTGCTTAGTGTTCATTTTAATCTCCCTATGGTAACTACAGCACCCATTATTGTTTTATTTAATTTTCAAGAAAAATGAGTTAGATGTAGAAAACCTTGGCCTTAAACTGTCGATTTCAGCAGTGAAACAAAATATCGGGCGCTCTTAACTCTCATAGTAGTCTGAGTACAGTCATCACATACATTCCTATTGTTTCTTTATCTTAAAAACATCATTGATTCTCCCTTAGTCACAATATATTTTAATCTCTGGCAAAAATCACTCTGTGAGAGTACATTGTGTGAATCTACTAATATTGACGTGGGTGTGTTCCTTTACTGAAGTCAATGCAAAGGGTATGCTCGGAAAACCCTTGCTAAACTCGCACCACTATTTTTTAAGAAGAATTTTAATTCATACATCTTGCTTTAGTTAATTGGTTTCGATTTGCTAATTTTACTTTGTTAACTTTTGGAGCGAAACACCTAAACCTTTTTTACTTGTTCAAAGACGGTTTATTCACCAAAATAACTCGGCCTATAAATTCCTAAATATTTATTTCGGTCGCTTACTGCTAACGCAAGCCAAGTTCATCATAGCGAATCCTTTTCAATGTTCAATGTTACCTATGTAAGTTTAAGTCCCGATTGACACAAGTGAGATAATACCTTCCCTCCTTTACCAGTAAAAGTCTACAGATACTTTCTTTATTCCATATTGGGTGGTAGGTAAACTTTATTTTTAAACCTCTATTGGCGAATAAATTACATTCTCTGATTGTTATTGATTAGAAGTCCCAATATTGATAAATTCGGCTTATTTACCTAAGAACTTGGCATAAATTTAGTGACAAGAAATTCCTTTTAATTGGGTAGATCAGGAGCACATTTTCCTCCTGTTTCCGGGAGTTCCGTGAGGAGATGAAGGAGATAATGGTAATGAATACGTTCGGGCTAATTCAATCAAATTACCCAATGGAACATCTGTTGCTTCCAACGACCCGTTGCCAAGGCTTTCGGAGATACGAACATTCGGAAAAACGAACTTCTCTCCATTTTGCAATTCCGTCACTTCCACTTCTCTCTCTAACCCCCTCCCTTTTTCCCCACTTAATCTGCTGTCCTCCTTTCCTATCTCGGTCCTTAAACCTCTACGCGTTCTATTTGTCATCCTATATAGGAAAAGTTCAAGACCCAATTGGTCCTAATAGGCAAACGCACGCATTCAGACTTATCCTACAACAGAATTTACGCCAGTATTTTGGGAAATACTCCATTATTTTGGGAAATAATGGAGAGTACGTTAAGTCAGATTCCGACCGTCGGATGGGACTTATAACCGTGGATCCCTTCGTACCTACCAATGATAATTGGCTAATATATATGACGGTAACAGGGGGAAATATGAAGATTTGAATAATTCCCATTATAGAACTCTGCGGCCTAGTCACCTATTCATGCATTTTTGCTCTTTTGGGTTAGAGAAATAAAAAATTGATCTTGAGTTTTTTAGCTAATAGAGAGGAGAGATATTTCATTTGGAGGCATTGGTATGATATTCCAATTTCTTTGCCAAACTAATTCAGAAGATGAAAAGCTTCGCAATGTGATATGAGACCAAAGTTCATCAGCGTTCAGCATCAGGGGTTCAATTTAAAATATCCGAGCCTCACAGCTATGGCATAAACCCAAAAACGATCTTTAGCCTCTCAGCGAGCGGAGAGGAGTGATTTCCATTTTGGTGACCATTCTTCGCTAATGACTTGCTTTTTCACTCCTCTCTAAGTAAATTCTCTCTCCTAAGTACCATTATGTGTCGCAGAATCTGTCTCAATTATCAGCTCTAGATAAAATTTGTTCAGCGACTTTTTCATCACTTATCCTATTAACCATTGCTTAAAAAAAATGCTCTGCGGAAATTATCTTTCCCAGGATATTATTATTGCTGGTCTCATTATATTGGATCCCGAGCTCTAAAAATTGATACGACAGGCTTAATTAGCGTTGCAATTAGAATATCCTACGCCAGCAACGAATCCAGGAGCATTTTTCTTTCCAAATATACTCCCAATTACAGCTCTTTTAGTCCAAAGAATCCATTCTATCCAGCTTCAAGCATTGAAGAAGTCAGGGAAACGCAAAAAAACAGTCTGTGCTATCTGGGATGAATGCTTCGAAACCCAAGTATGTCTTTCAATGCAAGAGATAACGGGATCTAATTCTCTTCCACTTTTTGAGGCCTACTCGCAGAATGAATCATCACATTTACACTCCATTCGCCCGTAATCACGTCGATCTGCCGGGTAGGAACAAAGTTCAATAGGAATTATTCCTGGGTGCACTCACCCATTAAAAGCGTAGCCTTTAGTCCACGCCAATGATCTCAGATGAAAGCAATTCTCAGATTTGCGCTGGAAGGAAAAAGAACATATCCAAAATCTAGATCTGACAGTTCAAGAACTCGTTATCGCAACAATGACATTCTCCATTTAAGAACTTCCCTGCGGTAAAACTCAATCAGCATCATATAAGAGAAATTATTTTAATGGGAACCATAGAAATACTGTTTTAAAGTCATTCAAACAGCAAGCATACTGTGAAAGGTAGTTTGAAAGCATTAAAAGAGGACTTGAGCTCAGGCAGTGTGGAATTCTCCAGTGATTCTCCCACATTAAAATACTGAATTTTCTAATACCTACTCTTTAAACTCAAATGTATTGTCTTATCCCGTCCCTCTTAATAGGGCCTCCTAATTTTTTAATTGAACTGTCTAGTGTTTCCCCCTCATAAAAATGCTAAATTTGCAATATCTAATCTTAAAACCCAAAATTATTGTCTTATTAAAGGTCCGTCCCTTCTAATCGGATCTCTTTATTTTTCTCTTGCTCTAACTCTTCTAATCATGACTTTAACCAAGAAGGTTAGAATGTGCCTGAGGAGGCACTGTCATGCACTACGGGTAGCAATGAAGCAAGTACCAATTCATGCCCAAATTCTATTGCGGCGGCGTCGCCAATTAATCTTTCTAAGGGCTATTTGAGGGTGGATTTTATTTCCCTGGGAGTTAATTTTGTCACTAAAACTGGTTCGTATATAGGTTATTTAAACAAATAAAAATATTGCGTTTTTGTTTGCGTTGTTGCGAACTTGCAACCGTCTTTATGTCGAATTCTATAAACTCAATTCATTATTCATATTACTAATGTCAAGGTAACGGCGTCGGTGGTGTAATGGCCAGCATAATTGTCTTCCAAGCAGTTGATCCGGGTTCGATTTCCGGCCGACGCAGTTTTTTTACCGTGGAATATGTGGCAATGAGTAACTTTTATGCCTAAAAATAGCATTATACCGATATAATAAGCCTAAAATGATACATTAGACGTTGATGACCAGGGTATCAATGATCGTCGATCAAATCAAATAAAAAGTCAAATGGCAAAGTAAAGTTAATGAGCTAAGAAATATATACTATCAGAGTTCCTCTGACAAAACAAAAACTGCTAAGGTTTTTGTGTCATTTTCCTCCAATTAACAGCATGTTCTTAACCAGTTCCAGGGACATTCAAAAATGCATCAATTTATGTGTGCCTAAGATTTTTCTGTTTTTAAGGTGTTATTATTTTCATTCGCTCTCTTTCCTTTGAATCTCGTTGCATTTCCCTCCAGTAGATAGTGCCTGCACTCTAGTTATTGGCCACATAACGATGAATCGTGTATTTTGGAATGCAGAGTGTAAAAGTATTTCTGTGCAGGTCACTTCATCTTGCTAAGAAACTTAACAATTGAACTCACAAATTCGAATAAGAATAGCTTCTACTAGAATTAAAATATTTTGTTATAGACTATTTTTTCCCAAAGTGCTAGCAGTTAACGTTTGAATAATTTTCAAAAAGCCCCAAAAAGTTGACACACTAAAAGTTTACTAACTAGAATAAGCACTGGTAGAAAAACTAGCAGTTTATAACCTAGAGTCAATTGGGACTATAAAGGATCGCATAACCTCTACAAAATATAACGGTTTAAACCCGCATCAAATAATTCAAGTGAATTCAAAAGTAAAGACTCTAATAAATCTTATCACAAGACAAACTAACAAAGCAAACTCTGGGAAACTACTTATCAGTGGCTTATTTCATTGCTAGCTATCAATTGTTATGCACTATCTCAAGTACTCATTTATGCTCGGACGAGAGCTCTACTGCTATCAAAAGCATCTAAAAGAGACGAACACACTTTAATGAATAAAATCATATGCATATATGTCAGAATCGTAAAATTATGTTTCTTCAAAAGTCCGTTTCCAACGAAGGAACTAAATTTTATACCAATAATTTGGGTATGTAACTTAAATCATCAATAGCAATGATACAGATAGTATAAACAGTATAACTGATGTAGAGAGACAGCCCTTAATTGACCCAAAATCTTAAACAATCTACCAACAGCTAGAATACAAAGTAACCGTCACTAAATGAGGTATAAAAATGATTGCACTAGATACCAGTAATAATTGAATCTCTACATCTGCAACTGTAATGTAAACAAGAACGCTGCAAACTGTACTTCATTTCCCTAAATTAATTTCTTTCTAAGAAAACCGTATAATTTTTTTCCTGCATACGTCCTTTAAGTATCACGAAGGAAATTAGAATAACCAAAAATATGTGCGATCAGAGACAAAAACAAAAATGCTCAGCAAAAAAAATTACTCAGGTTTTTGATGGATCAAGGAAAAAGCGCGCGTCTCCAGAAAAGCGTTCCATCAGCTTTCTGAGACGTTCACTTTAAAAGATACGACCCTTCCATCAAATTCAAATTTCCGAGGAACTCCGAGGCTTCACTACGACCTTCCTCCCTCTTGTTGAGGGCCAATAATTCGGGATGAGAAGGCGCTCTCGCAGGGATAAAAGGTCGAATCGCTTGTGGTATCCCTGGACCACTTACAATTCCCTGACACGCTTCAGAAACTACTTGAGAGGCTGGCGAAACAATTGTTTGTCCTTATCGTCGCTTTGGAGACGTGCCTCCCATTCATCTTGATAGCTGCCCATCGTTACGCCCCCTGCCGAACGCTGTCACCCCCTTGCCATTGATGGAGCGCCTGCTGTCCGACGTTGTGTTCCTGTGTTCCCGCATCTCCTCTTCTCAATGTCGAACCTCCCTCTCTCTCTCCTCCCCTTCCCCCCCCTCCAGTAACGGTGTTTTCTTCCACCCTAATCTTCCATCTTCATTTTATTTTTTATCTCCTGTCTCATCCTCTTTCTCCGCCCTCTACCACTCCAATATTTCGTCTCCTTTCCCTGTACCTCTCTCCTCGAGGTAGGGTGGATCCCTACTACATCATTTCCTGTATTACTCCCAGAATAATAATATGGACGTAGCATATCTTTTCGTAATTCAAGACGGAAACTCAACCGATCTAATATTTGTCATCATACGAATCCTCTCAAGGTCATTGAAAGCAGTACGGAAACTTTCCATTTTTTAAAATAATATTTTACCCTAAAATCTTTTGAGCATTTAACGTTAGGGATCTGTTTGCGGCACAGTATTCACTATGAATCATTATTAATTTGGAAATTATGGAAACAGATTGCTTTGAGATAAAAACAATATTTGGTCCTACAAACTTCAGCGTCATGAGAGTGAATACGTCTGGTATTTAATAATAAATAAGCTAATAAAGTACTTAATTAATCAAAGCTAGAAACAATTTAAGCATGAGGAGGGAGGAGTTTAGGAGAGAAAGAAATGGATAATATGTACCAACTTCCTCATGAAACAAGCCTATATTCTCATTGATTTTTATTTATTTCATGAACTTTATGTGACTCCCCTGCCTTCGGTCATTATTTATTTCTCGTGCTTAGTCTCTTGATGAGAATGAGAATTGTTATGAAATGATAATTTCACATGCTACAAAGACATCATAGTGCAAAATCTCGACGCGCCATAGGAATCTTGCGCATGTGTCTCATTCCCCAATGCACAGTAAGGGTATTTATGAACGGCCAAGCCTTTGGTCAGGTCACAACGCAGGTCATAAAAACTTTAAAGACATTTCATCAAATCACTTGTACCTACCACTATCCTGCTTTCGTCCAAGAATAACTAATTTCATGCCATCCCACTCAGTATTCCTTGCAACATCCCTTCTCTTTAAGTAGTTTAACTTCGCTCAAGAGCACGTTAGCCTAAATCTCTTGCGCCTTAAGACGATATGCCGAGGAGACTGTCACGCCATTCTCCTCTCTTCAACTTCCTTCCGAGAGCCTCTTGGCGAAGAGCCGTTTAACTCTCAAGTGGTTGACCTTATTTCTGCAAAATCCTTGTGATATTCACGGGGGGAGAAAGCGTCGGAAAAAAATTAAAGCCCTTACATGAATTTAAATGACAATCTCACTTCAGTGAAACCATGGAGTAGGTAGATACCTATTGCCATACTAATCTCTCACACATATATTTGACCAAATATATTTGTGAGAGAAACCGACTTCATTCATTCAAATTTCAAAAAATTCAAAAATTCATCGTATCGATTTTTACTAATTCATACTATTTATTTTATTGGACACGAAAGCATCACATATGACCTTCAATATTGGAAACTATAACTAATAACATATACATAACTCATGCACACATGTCTTGGGTGATAAAAACCCGACCCGGATGGTAATCGAACCCATGATCTCAGGAAGAGCAGGTGAGGACTTTTTCCCGTCGAAGCAGGTGTCAGAGTGTCTTATCCAATCTGCCGTACCTGTTTGTCTCCTTTAATCATCTTGCACTCTTGAACTTGCAATCACTTTACATTAAGCAGTGGATTTCAGAGCATAATACTACTTCAAATCATGGAATAGGCATGGATGAAAGCACGGAAAAAGAACGGGGAATATAAATATTCAGAAACATTCTAGGTGTTTAGGAAGTTTCCTAATGCAAACCCTTGCTTTACACGATTCTATCTTCATTATGCACTGCTCCGTGCATTAGATAGTACAACTACAAGTCTCGTGTCAAACGATCTCATAAATTTGTGACATTTAAATAGGGAAAAGAACTATCATATTTTTCGGTCCAAAAATTCTGTTCTTACTGAACTTGTTGCTGAAAGATACGTACTTTTCTAGAGTAGTATGAGAGAAGTTATTTGGGCATCATCACTGTCTGCTGTGCAATAAAACGTGTGTAAAGACCCATTGCAAGTAGCAACGCTTTTTTCTTCGTTCTTTTTCTCAAGGGAAAAGAGGAAATATACTTTTTCTATTGTTGTCGCGAATCGGTCCCCTTTTATTCTCACCATAAGAAAACGCATTCTTCATAAAAGATTCTTTCACTTTCTTGAGAGCTCTGGCGCATAACTCCTTTTCTCCTTTTTGTATCCAAGCGTTATTACAGTAGCATAAGCCTCAGGACGGAATTTTGGTGGGTGGTGAAGGGAAAGTTTTCTGTCATGGAATTTTGATTTAAACATTCTATACGAATATAAGTCTCTCAGTGTGAAGGAGTCAAGGTTGAATAGACGGTTGATTTAAGTTATAAGTTGGAAAGTTTTCTTCCCACGGCTCTCCTTCGCATTTTCCATTCGGTTTGCCCTATCAAGTCGACCCCATCGCAGAAAAGACCCGCCATTGTCTATAGCAAGGATACGGACTAGAGGAGAGGTAAAAGGTTTTTTGCGAGATGACAATGTGCTAGTTAAAGAAGTAAAGAAAAGTTTCATCTAGGTTAACTTTCCTTGCTGCGAATAAAAAGCTTCGTCCGTCATGGGCGTGTTATCATAGGGAATTGTGTCCACTAATGCACGAAATCTAAATTGTGTTTGACAAAAAGAATAATTCAAGGGTAGTCAAAAGCATTTGCATTGCTGTTTTTTATTTATACTATTGGCGAGCTAGGACTCCAGACCGGGACAATTGGAGAGGAATAGTGCAACTGAACAAGGCCCACATTGGGCTGTAGCGCCACTAGTAAGGAAGGAAGAAGAAGTTTTTTATCAGTAAAATGAATTAATTTCAGCAGAAGTCAGTTGCAAAGATAATGGCCTTGCAGTTGAGATATAGTCAGGCCCATTCAAGAATTAGGGAATTATAAAATAAACGTAAAATATATTTTTCCTCACACTTCACGGTTAGAATACGCTTAAATAGATACTTGTTTACAGCAAAAGTCGCTTGCTAGTATATGTCATCAAATGCAGAATTTCTTGGATAACTATGAACGATGAAAGCAGTAGAATACACTGTGAAGAACCGGCCTTTAGGTCACTTATTCAATAGTGCAGGAAATTCAATGACTCCCCACTAAGATGAATACTTCTCTGCCGTAAGAGTAAATCTTATTTTAACCAAATTCCGGATATGCGAGATATTGTCAGAGACTAGACCCTAGATAATATTTTGTAAGGTGATCATGATCGTCTCCTAGAGAAAATAGTACGCTTCTTGAAAGAATCCCGGTTTCGTAATCTGATTTAAATTAGTGTCTAAATTTTTACCGTTTCATTTATCTACGTTTACCTACATTTTAAGACTGTCAACTCGTGTGCAATATACTGCAGAGCTGATTCAGGGGGAAAATTAATGGGATAAATTGGGTATATTTTGTATTTTTGCTGTATCTGCCATTAATCTTAGTCATCAGTCCATCGCCATGTAAATTGGTTGAAGGCACACTTCCATCACTCTCCATCGTCCAGCGCCTATTCTCTTACCGCACCTTAACTCAGAAATCTTCCATCTCACATCATCATAATTGAATTTTGAGATTAATCTTTTAGTACGCTTCATTGAACCATCCTTTTCGTTTTATTTCGCCCAGATAGTAGCCGAGATATATTTTTCAAGCATGCTATATTCCAAAAAATTTAAAAATGCAAATTGTGAAGTACAATTAAAACTCTCAATTTTCTCGGCAATTCACTACCGATGAGCTTCAACGGTATTGGCTCAGTAGAGTTTTGGAGTTCAAAAAGTTGGTGAGACTCCCTTCAGCGACTTAATTTTTAATTGCAATATTCAAGTGCGGGATTTCAACATCGAAAACGCATTGTGCATATAAAATATGATTTTTGTGCATGTGAGGAGATTAGCTTAGAATGATGCGGATCTTTAAAAATCAGCGACATAAAAATTCAAAGGTCAAAATAATTGGAATGTGATGACAAACAAAAGAACAGAAATCTGCAGTTCTGGAGTCAGTCATTCATTTAGCAGCAGGAAAATATGACTTGCGTTTCCATTATTTTACACTGCCGCATTGTTTGACGCTCGCCATGGAAATAAAGATTGGCCTCAGAAAATCCTGTCCCGAGAGATGACCTCTTGTTTCGCTGAAATGCATTCAATCTTGTGCCGTAGTATGGCCTGCCGTCATCCCTTCAGTTCTGTGATTTTTCATCGCGCATGTCAACTTTACTTGCTTCAATCCATTTCAAACCTCGAGCCATTTTGCACCTTTTGATGAAATTTTTATGATCGGAAGCACGAAGCATTTTCCTGCTAAGTGGACATGCTATAAATTTTCTCATGGCATGTACAAGGATACACATTGAATCAACGCTACCGTTAACTATACCTTACCTGATTCACACTGCCTTTCTTAATTACAAGTTTATCCCATTGACAACTATTTTATTTTGACTCTTCCTAACCAGATGTGTCCAGTGTATTTATAATTTCGGTTACAAGGAGCAGCTTGACGGGATTTAAGAAGCAATGGAACTATAGAAATTACGCAAGCAAAAATCTGAAACCGAGTCATGTTGTTTGTCTCATTTTGATTAGTTAAATATTGTTATGAAACCTGTGGATTCTAATTTTATATGGCCGAGCAGTAAATTCTTTTAACAGTATAATCCACCCGTTCATACCTGTTTCCACACATCCTTGAATCCATAACTCACAATGGTAAAGCAATATTAATATTATAAATATATCATTAATCCGGATTCGTGAAAGATAAATCATTGGTCATATATTTAGCATCGATCCTTAGCAGCTTTAATGGCTTTTATTGGACTGTTACCTTGGAATCCGAGTAACCAGCGATGGAAGAAGCAAGAAGAAAATAGTCAGCGGAGTAGCCTAGGCAAAGAGGGCATTTATCAAAAGAAGTATCTATTTACCGCTGGAAACACAAGCGTAGATGTAAGGAAACAATTCATCAGAACGTACATCTGGAGCGTGTTTCTTTATGGCAGTGAGGTATGGACAATGACAGCAGCGGAAAAGAAAAGGGCGGAAGCATTCGGAATTGGGTGCTACAGAAAAATGATGAAGATTATATGGATCGACCGAGTAAGTAACGAGGAAGTTCTAATAAGAGTGGGAGAAAAGAGAAGTCTTCTGAAAACCCTTAGAAGAAGACGAGACAACTTAATCAGCCACATCATGAGACATGATGGCCTGATGAAGACAATCGTCGAGGGACAAGTGGAAGGGAAGAAAGGCAAAGGAAGGCCTCGTGCGAAATATATGGAACAAGTGATGAAGGATGTGAAAGAGAAGAAATGCGTAAATATTAAGAGATTAGCCGATAGAAGAACTCAGCGGAGAGCTGCGTCAAACCAATCTGAGGATTGATGACCAGTGATGATAATTGCATTTAATATTTTTTTCTTTTTAGCGTCAACTTTTCGGATAAGCAAGCCAAAAAATAGTTCCCTGCTAGCACTCTTAGCCTGCTTAACTCAGCAATGTTGAGTCGCCATTCAACGTCGCATCTTTTCTATAATCCTCTGGCCTCGGATGGCTTAATTCTATTAATTTTATCCCGGCCATTTGTTTAGCGTTTTATTCAAATACACATTAGCGGGGGTCAAAACTCGACGGGGGTATACAGTAACATTTGTCAAATCCCGCTATTATTTAACAGGACTCCCGCCTCACCAATGTCTTTCCTTTGGGTTGAAGTCAGGGCGACGGCTTCGTTGAAGTGATTGAAACGCGAAAAAGATCTGCGAAGTTTAAGTTGATATGAATAAAGTGGTGTTCAAGTGGATGACCATGCACAAGATTTATTAAAATCTCATTCGTGAAAAAGTGAGCTTGGTTACGAATAAAAATACTTTTGAGTGTGAAATCAGGCAGAGCGGAAGATAAATAAAAACTAATTGGGTATTTCAAATGATTTGAGTGATGTGGTGGAGGAATTTTCTTACCTAGTGTGAATATTCTTACCCTTAACACAGAGTCTTAACTGGATTCAATCAAAACGATCATCAATTAATCATCATTTTGCTAAAGTAACTAAAAGAATTGTCACCCAACTAAAAATAATTATTCTTCTTCTATTCTTGAAAATTATCATCTACAGGGAATCTCTGTACCAACAGAAGGAATTTCTATTGGAGATTTCTTCGATGCATCCTCAAAATAATTTCTTATATGACGTCTCTCATTCTTTTTTAAATGTGTGCTATTGCTTGTCGACAAGCGTAGGTAATATTTTCATGAATACTCATTAATTCATGCGTGGGTTTCTGACAGCCCATTAAGCTTAAAACTTGTTATTAGGGAACATAAAAACGAAATATTTTACGCCAAAATTGGGGCTCCCATATATTCACTTGTAAGTACCACTGAGTCATTTCCTTTCGTTAAATCATCATAAACGCAGTGGGCAAAGGTCAATAGTTTCTCGCGGTGTATCTTAACGACAAACTTTACTATATCCAAATGATACTCGCTGGTAGTTTAAAGAGCATATCATGCGTAAAGTTGGAAATATTTTAGTCTCCTATCGTTTTATAATTTTATCATGCCGAAGTAGCTGAGCGCTGCGGCTGGGAAGAGCAAAAAGGAACCTCCAGCGCGCAATAAAAACCACTCCATTCTAGTCTGAGATAGATAGAAGGGAGGGATCTACAAAGCCCTTCCTCCCGCGTGCTTTTACCGACAAAAATTCCATCACACAGCGGCGCCGCGAGTCTGCCATCCTTCTCCGAGTATTTGGAGCATAACCCGAGGGAATGCCCTGGAATCCTTTTCTCTCTGTTTGCGTAAATCTCAAATCTTCACCAACCGAGGACGGAACGGCAGAACACGCGACGTGAAATTACCGCCTTTATATACGGATATCCGTGGTCTGACGTCTCTGGTACGAGCCAAAGGAGAAAAAAGACGGCTTTCAGCCACGGCCGCACCTGTCTCACGACCGGTATTATAGGAAAGGTGTCATCTCATAGATGAGTGCCTAGTGTGGATCTAATGACCAAACACGAGCATCAAAATCTAAGAGCGGGTTTAAGGTGTGACAAAAAAATAAGTCGCGTATGTGACACCTCGCTCGCTCGCGTAGTAAGGATGGGAGATATTGGAGGAGGACGAGATTCTGTTATGATAATCCGTGCTTCAGAATAATTTAGCGCGCGAAAAACTTATTTTTCCAAGCCTCAATACCAATTTTTGTTCCCACGGAGGAACGGAAACTCAATTTTCCCTGCCTTTATTCTGTGCTTTGTTATATACTCCACTCATTCCTGCCTCTATGGTGGTGGGACAGACTGCGAAGATCCTCGGCGATAAACTCTAAGGACTTAATTCGTTTATTATTTTGACGTTATTTGTTCCGGATGATTGACATTGGATTCAAGGTAATCCAATTTCAACCGTTTGCTATCCTCTCCTTTTCTATTTATTTAATGTTTTGTTCCAGCTTTTAAAATGCGTCCGTTGATAGCTATTTTGGAATATAAACGCGTTCTTACTCACTGACAATATTTAAAAATAGACAAAATATCTAGGTATAATTTTATGAAGAATATTTGATGGATTATAACACTACTATGGACAATATGCTTTATCTTTAAAATCAGTGATGATGAAAATAATTTCTAGGTACCGCTGATGCAACTCATGGCTATGGTACTATGGGTACTATGGCTCTATGTCAGCAGGTAGTCATCTTGATTAGTCAATTGGTTTTACGAACCCCTCATCAGCTAACCTCTTCATATTTACATAAGTTTCTCTTCTACATCCTTTACTTTGTCTGTACTTGTACTTCTTTTAAATCTTCTCTTTTACTGCCTGCTTCATACATCACACACAAGGACTCCTTTGTCTTTTCTTCCATTTCTTCATTACTTCACGGCTGACTTAAAAAATAACATGTCTCAATAAGTATATCCAACTAAATTATTCGGTATAGACAAACAATTATAAAATTAAATCCTGAATGGTATGACCATGATACATGCATGACAACCAACAAAAACAAAAGGACCTTCGAAAATATTTTTATTGATTTATTTCAGTTCCAGTTTTCATGTTATGTCCCAATATTTCATTGCTTTAAACTCATTACAAGGATAATCAAAAACCCTAAGAATTTAAAGGATACATCTATATAATATATCGTAATAAACTACAGCTTTACCCAAAACGTGATTAATTGGAGACATTCACGGTGTCACGCACGTGGATATTGTAATGATTACCTATGTACGATATACACACACACACACTCCATGGCTATGCCAATAGAATGGATAAGAACGAAAATTACAGCTGATTGAATGACGTTCAACGCTTGTTTCATTCGAATTCTCTTTATCCACTCGACGTCGAGCACTCGTATCACGTGATCATTCACAAAATCATGCAATCAGAAATAGAGCTGTTTCTAATTTTGATCACATAAACATGTGCATGATATTTCATGCAAGAAATTTTCCATTTTACTGGACGCATGAACGCCATGAGCATGGTCACTCGAATGATCATTGACCGCGGAAAACGGCCTTGTAAGGATAAAAAAAATAGCCTCGACACAAAAATTGAGGGAGCCAAAGGGCGAAATTAAAATTGCTCCTCGGTTACATCGAAACCGATCCCGAACACCCGCCAGGGGAAAGTAACGGGAAACCGCTGACCGCATATTCCCGATTCCCCATCTCCTATTCGTAGGGCAGCGATCGCAAAGTTTCTTCAATATCCAGCAGGGGGGAAGAATTCAGGGAGTGGATGTTGGTGAGCCCCAAGTCGATTCACGTTCATTAACAACTAGAAGTCCAGCTACTCTATCAAGCATGGTAGTTCATCAAAAACACCACAATGAGGTTTTTAAATTACACTAGCCGAAGGTGCCCCTTAAAATCCAACGGTACGGAGGAAAATTACTGATACACACGGTGGTAAGTATTTTTGAAATTTTTCACGAAGGGACGAAACTGATCTCGAACTCGGCTGCTATCATTGGCTCAGATTTTATTTCAGAATTCTTAATCTAATTTATGTCAATGAAAACATTTCACTAAGGACATAGCCAATTGAATGTGGGCCTTTGCTTAAGCGGTAATAGTTTTCCGGATTTCCATTTGGAGATTGAGATTGGAGATTGGAGAATGAGATTGGAGACAATTGCATGGCCTTAGCAACGATCGGAAAATAACCAAACAACCTGTAAATTTCAGCGTATTACACATTTAGGTGAACGTTTCACAGAAAAACGTAAAAAAATTTCAAGAATAAAATATTTGAAAACTTTACCGTTAAACAAAGGAAAAATGAAATAAATAGATTCACATTAAAGTATTCTACTGGCCGAGAGAAAAAGTCTTGCGCTTTCTTAACTTGAAAAACCTAAATTAAACAATTGTAAAAACATAATAGGCACCAAGAATCAAACCCGGACCTATACCAAAATGATAATAGTTTTTCTAGGTCTTCCAAGCAGCTCTTAGGAACTTCTTAAGGCATCTCTGTAGGACGAGCAGTTTCCGAGACAGAGGTGGGATCGAACGCACAGATGGACGGATGGGCGGACAAGAAATAACATTTGGCAATTATTATTATAGTTGGATAGCACTTAAAAGGCTATACAAGAGACTAATATCATATTACTCAGGCATCGGCAAAGTGATAATTTATGCCTGGCAATGGTGGAAATGTGTCATTCACTTAATGTTCCTTATTCCAAAGAGTTATAAAATCTGAGGATTGAAATAAGGAAAAACAATGCAGTATGTACAATTTATTGCGCGTAGTACAATTTGTACAACGCAGAACCCGATAAAATATTGCAGTATGTACAATGTATTGCGCGTAGTACAATTTGTACAACACAGAACCCGATAAAATATTTATCGGGTTGGGCGCACTTTTCTTACGTCCTTACTTAATGATTTTCATTGCAATTTTCTCCTTTGGGCTAGTAGCTAAAGAGAGTCCCATAAGTTATTTTAAATCACTTTAAATCGTTTTGCATTTTTTCGATAAATTGCAGGCAACTTGGTGAAATGGCTATTGGTGTCAACTCCGTTCATTCTGTTTTAGTTATTAGTTGCTGACATGAAAAGGATATACTCTATAGCGTGTTGGATGTGTGGTGGAAAGACAAAAAAATCATAAATATCAAGATAAAAAATTTTTATATTTCTCAAAAAATCAGTATTATTCGTTTAAGATAACTCAGCATACTGCCAAATTATTTCCGCTATCTCTTCAATATCGTTTGATTTCTTTATGCAGTATTTCAGATTCAGTCAGTCAGTTGTTAGTCAGTCAGTTGTTGCAATTTCCAAACAAACTCCACCAGAAAAAAATATCATATCTCAGTACGTGTAATAGGCGTTCATAATTTCCACCAATTTTAGGAATGCGAAAAAATAGCCCAATTATTGAAACAGTTCTTATAAAACTATTTCCCTAAAACTGGCTCGTAGCATCCATCACGGGCATAAACTGCAATTTATATTGCATTCATACAAGCTTTCAAGTTCAAAACAAAGTCAAGTTCAAAACAAACCTGGGGAAATATCTCAAGTAAATGCAAAAATTGCAGGCTTTAAACAAGAATAGATTTCATTATTACGGAAATTTACAATGAGTACTATCAACTTATTTCCACTGTAATCTCTTTTATAAGTAGTAATATTTCTGTAACTGCATATTAACAATTGCGAAACGAGGATTATCGGTGTCTCATTGACTTTGCAGACATTTTTCTACTACGGAGCATCTTACTTTAGCTTTCCGTGGTTTGGAACCCCCACCATCGTTATCCATGCATGCAGCCCTTTTCCTTTCTCTCCAATGAAATATAATGCTTTTTTATCGCAGTCTTCATCTGCACTTCATATTTCTCCCATAAAATCCAAAGATAAGAAATGAAAAGTGGTGAAGGAGTCCTTCTCCTTTCTGATACCTTTCTCTTTCCTTCCTTTCATCCCCTATCATAACCTTTTAATATTTCATTCTTTCTTCTTCGCACAGCTTATTTTCAATACCGTCTTCACATGCGCATCTTAAGAGTCTCTTATCTTTTCTCCTCCTTTCTACTGAATGGCAATGGAACGGTTGTTCATGCCTCGTCCTAGCGCTGCCATTATCATTTTCATTTCGGAGGTTGTGAAAATGTTTGCTATCAACGTTCATAAAAGAATCTAAACTCGCGGAACCTCTGTAAATTCAAACGCAAATAGTCACGATATAAAAGTCACCTATAAAGATAAATGTACCCTTGCGTTATACCTGTAGGTATTGATACAAATATCGTGCATTAAAGATCTCGATCGAGCCACAACCATTGATTCCATGATACGAACAGCCCATTTCAATATCGTGCCATTGCTTTTTCTTCGATCGTCTTTATTGAGAATCAGAAAAACTCTGTTGCCCTCCTAAATACCTTTCCTAGATCGCAATCCACGTTCAAATTCCTTACTTTTCGCTTTTTTCGTTGAAAGAGGCTACAACTGAAGGATAGTAGATTCCCAAATAATTGTGAACAATATCACAAAGAATGGTAATGTTTTAAATTTCATTTTTCCACCTTCGCCAGTGTATGTTTAAATTCAACGTGAAGTACACACTTTCGTGTTTAATTTTTTGTGAACCGAGCTGGTGTGGTGGTTAATATGCTCACTCAGTGATTCAACCCTAAGGTTGGTTTGGATAGGTGAGGATAGAGCTCACCCCGAACTAAGCCACAGGCGTGTGAATTTCACACATTCAGGGTAGGGGGTCCAGTTCCTTTCCCTGGGCCACCTCGAACTCCGAGGATTTTTCGTTCGGGGGCGTCCAAAGGCTTCACCCGGATTTGAACCCGGGACCCTTCGATCAGTAGCCAAGCGCTCTACCCACAAGGCCATCACCCTCCCCGTGGTTAATATACTAGCCTCCAAATGTAAGGACCGACATTTCAATCCCAGCGGCAGAAAAGACTTCGTACAATCAATGTCCCTGCGTGAGCGCCGGGTGAAGAACTCCCCAAGTGCAGCGTTACTCTCCATTGGTGTGACGTTAAATAGTGGTGTCTATGCTGCTTCCCATTACATGTGGGGTAATGCCTATGCCAGATATCTCCGCAACCTCCCTCCATTTACAACAAAAATCCAGCTCATGACTCACTGCTCAATAAATGTTTCAATTGATCGCAGAATACGGTGGTCTCTCCCGACGGAATATAAAAAATTAATTCATACTTTTTCCGATAGTCAGCATTATCATTTTCAAATTTCGCAGTGTCTGAAAACGCGTGGAGCCGGTGAATAGATTTAAAACTAAAGATAAAAAAAGGTAAAATTGATTCGGTGTACAGTTTGATTTGATACCAATATTCTGAACGACCCAGTGTTCTTGAGAATGTTAAATCATATGAAAATTTGCCATAATTCATGTTCAATCCCTTCATAAGCTTTCGTACACAAGGTTGATTCCAAAATTTTCAATTTCCTGTCATATATTTTAACTGAAACGTTCGCGGTTTATTTAAGATGCCAAAGTGGAAGAAGTTGAGAAACGCATAAACAATTTAGCCAGATACTCAAACTGTCGGGCCCGTCGGGCCTTAAGCAGAATTATCGCGAGGAAAGCCAATAAATAAACTCATATCCTCTTTATCTGAAAAAGCCATTAATGATGAGTAAGCTTTTGATTATATTTCAAATATTCAATGCCTAATCTATCGATCTCCTTTGATCTTGCAGGCTTCCACATTTGCATTTTACATAACTCTTGCTAATGCCCTATTAATTTACTCAAGCAATGAAAAAAATTTGAATTTCCACGAAGAGACAATTGGTTAGCCGGCTACCTATGCCGATGACACTAGTGTGATTCAAGAATTTGACATTTCCTGTCTTGATTTCCTCCCTCAGCATGAGATTGAGGATAAAATTAAATTATTAGATATCAGGAATCCGCAGAGAAAAAAATATTTGGCGGGACTTGAATTTGGAATTCCTGATACAGTACTGAGAGATTCCACCAACCAGATGCTTGGAATTCCCCTTTCCTTATGGTTTATTATGGACTTTCAGGGATTGATTAGATGCTGAATTCATAGAATAAAACATTTTATAGCAGCCATCCATAAAATGGGAAGCTCATACTCTTCCAGTGAACAATGGTGCGTATCACAATCGATATTTTACCGTGCTATAGAAAAAGATTGAAATGAATATTTTCACCATTGTGAATGAATCTTTATAGTTTTTTTCAAATTCAAGTTATAACTTCAGCCACATAGCTGATTTTCATTATGCTGCATGCAAACAGTTTTTTTTACAATTACTTTCTGATCATTTTTACAACAGGTAATTATTACTTCCATAGGCAAGTTTCCAGCGTCATTTTCAAATTAAAACCAGGGTAATGTTTAAGTATATTTTCTGTAAAGGATTGGAATTTGTCAGAAAATAATGCAATAAAAATAAATGGTATGGAATCTACTATATCATTTCTTTACAACGTGGTAAATGTTTGAAAATTACTATGCCGATTTCAACATGAATTAAACTAATGCTTTCCCAATTAAAATGAATTAATCAGAGCTAATATTCACACTGACATTAAACTCATAACTATGATTATTATCAATGATTTCACTATCGAATGTGTACATTTTAAAATACAGTCGATGGTTATAATGGAATAAAATTGGCTACTATGAAATATAATTGATCTTTAGCTGCAGCTGTTACTTTCGGGAAATGCTGCGTGCGATTCATTTTCGACTCAACGTCGAAAATGTATCGCACGTGGGACAGACCAAGCGAGCCATCTCCCAGAGGCTCTCATGAGAGAGCGATGGAGCTTCATAAATGGAGCGAGTCAGTAGTCACCGAACATTATGCCTCGAGCCCTGGGCATAAAATAATGTTCGAAGAAACACGAGTTTTGGCTAAGAAGGAGGATTATTATCCGCGCCTGATACGAGAAGCAGTAGAAGTAGCTAAAAGGCCGAATAATTTCAATAGAGAGGATGGTTATAACCTGAGCCGTGTTTGGAAAGGTTTCCTGGCCCGTTCAAATGCACAACGGCTAACGTCTTCCGTCCGTAATTCAAATCGGCCCAACAATCGGGCAACGGACATGGATGCTCCTATATAAAAATGAGACAAAGCCGATTTAAACTCAATCTCTTGATAACGCTCCCAATAGGAGTGAAACGTTGAGTCGAAAATGAATCGCACGCAGCATTTTCCGAAAGTAACAGCTACAGCTATAGATAAAAGTAGCTGCGAAAACATTCAAGCAAAAAATAATTGATCTTTCCTGAAGCTCATCGGGTATAACAGTTGAAATAGCAGAAGCACTTTCCAAAAGTCAGTTGTGCTATAATTTTCAGTCGGTGCTGTTAACGAAATGGGGAACCGTGGTGCGGCAGACATGAAAGCAAACTAAACTCAGCGTGGAAAGGTCAATTGCGAGAGCGATAACGTGAAATGAAAGACCGGCGGTGGCGCTCCAGACTTCCCAATGTTCAGATGTTTGCACTTTGGAGTAGCTATCAGTTGATCGCTGCATTTTTCATCCTGTTCACAACTAAATCGATTCCCTTGAACCTTTTGGGCTGAAAATGACTTCAGTTCATCGCAAACGCATGGAAATCCCTTTGGTGGTGCAAAAGATGTGCTAAAAGTAGTAGTAGTTTTAGTTTGTTAAGGTGCGTCGACGGCTAAGGTCATTTTGCACCTTGTCTAAATATTTTGTAAACGAGTACATATGATCATTAAAAAGTGAGAATATAAAAACGGTAAGATTACTAAAATGCAATAGGTTAAATTTTTTTAAATATAGAGGTATATTTCAAGAAGGAAAGTATACGGTCGATCATGTTGGGGTCATTGCCTGGGATTTGTCCTAGATTGCCCACAACGTTCAATCTTTCTCGCGCAGCATGTGCTAAAAGGACCAAACGGTTGACATACACTTATTTTTCACCTTACTTCCTGCCGTATAGACCAGGGAGTCCTTACAATAGCTTGAAAATTTTTTGAGAGCCATAAGGTATTTTTAAAAGCAAATCAAATTTAAGGCAATATTGTAACAAATTATAACATTCATTTATCAAAAAATGATCTATTTGGATTTGTATGAGCAGTGAACTTGGATTTCCTGAGAAAATTTATTATTTTCCGTTGTATAGGGGCATAGTATTTTTTATTCATCACACGATTCTCAGTCGGAATCAACCCCTTTCATTTGCAAATTCCAAAATATAAGCTATTGAATTGAAACTACGATAGCTTTATAGCTAGATATTTAGTTTTAGTTTCAAACCACAATTATGTGCTCAAAAAGCTGCGGGACAAATCTGTAAATGTCTTAGGCGTCATAAGAAGCGATTCTGTAGATGTCATAGGCGTCATAACTTCGTCGTCGCCGTCAAAGCGAATGGCGGTCAAAATTCTCCGTCATAGCTCGGTCATAGCCGTCATAAGGTCTCAGAACAGGAGCGTTTTTTTGTTGAAAACGGTATCTCGTGGTTTGGTTTTGTAAAAAGGACAGAGATCAAGGTGACAGCTAAAAGCACAGCGATATTGTAATTAAAAGTAAATTATTGTATTGTCAGGGAAGCTGTAATAAGGCAATTCTTCACATAGAAGGAATTCATTTTTATAGGGATATTCTCAAACTTTTTTAATGTAACACCACTGTAAGGTCTGAAAGTCCCTTAACGATTGCTTTTGATTGATCTCTTTCAGCAATCCTCTGGGCCATGCAACAATGACTGTAGTCCTACGGCTGAATGACTTACTGAAGCTCGACTAAGATAAATCTGACTTCATAACTATCCACTTTTAATCCTACTTCAAGTCCTATTCATGCACCCTTAATCATCTCCTCTGCTAGTACGATGAAATTATTAAAATAGAAGCCATATGAGCCGCTAAGAGAACATATACATGATTAAATCGTATTTCTAACACTATGCATTCACGAAAGCATTATATCTTTGTGGGATATTTCAGATTACATCCTTTTGTAGAACGTCAGTAGGTACTACTCAAACACTACGTTCGATTTGTCGTCATTAACGAAAACCCATTCGTTCTTAAGTATTATTCAGCCACATTAATACGGATCCATGAAAGAAAATAACATCAGTAAGTACATGACATGCAATAATTAATTTCGAAAGATTTGACTTTTATACCCTCCATCCCATACAGACTCCATCTTCATTATTTGTTTACAAATTTTCTCCAAGTCACGGTAGTTGTCAGAAAAGAAAAGGGGAGAGTTTAACCTCCCCCCCCCCCTCCACTTCCCCCACACCCGTCCTCCTCTGCTCTTCTCCACCCACCATTTAGGATGAAAGCGCCTCTACTCTACCCGTTCGGTCCTCTTCGACATGCCCATAACTGAGCCGGGTGTCTCATGTATGTGTGATGATGACGAGGGCATATAACCGCCCGGGAGTGAAAGGAATATTTTTTCTCTCCTTGGAAATAATTGTAGTTTTTCTGGCTCCTAATCCACGGCGACCCACCTCTGTCAAGGTGACATTCCTCCTCCCTTTGATCACGATTCATCCGTTCTCTCAATTCATTTGGTTGTGCGTTATTGTCGTAAAAGCGTAGAGTACCTACACGATATTATTTTTGTTAGGTTAAATGTCGAAGGCTGCCATTGGCTTTTCTCATTTTCTTAGGACTACCAACATACGAAATACTAGAGTTTCATGGCGATGCGCAACTGTTCACTCGTCATCCGTCATAGGCGTCATAAGTCTTATGACGGTGGCTTATAGAATCGCTCGAATTTCTTAGCCGTCATAAGTTGCCCGTCATAGCTATCACCCTTATGACGCATATGACATTTACAGAATTGACCCGCTGCATGTATCTCGCGAACTTTGCCGATCCATAACCTAGACTAACTGTGACTCGCAAGCCAAGTGGTTTTTTTTGTCTATACCTACATGTGACTCCAAAGCAAAATCGAATATGAAGATATAAATCTGGTTTTTAATTAGAAAACCATTAATAGGCACCAGTGGATGCAAACTTTTCATTTTAAATCAATTTAAAACATGTCAAATTGGAATCAAGCCTTAAATTAAAAACGCCTAACCATACACCAGGGATACAGACACTCAGGAAATTCAAGCCTATAGCTGGGGCACAGTGATGGACCATGAGACCAATGCAATTTTTGTACGAAATTTTCTTTTTTTAACAAAGATGTAATTAATACTATGCTTGTTTTAATTATACCTTATATTTTCCTTGTATATAAAAATACTTAAGACTCCCGAATATTTTTTAAAATTGATGCCAATGACAGGTTTAACTCTTCCATCTAAATATTTTGATCTAGACGAAGTGAAAGTTGGAAGGAGCGCGGGACCGAAACAGGAGAACCTGTAAACCTCTCCAATGTTTTTCCAGGTATATTTGCCGCATAAGTACAGAGTAAGAAGGCGTGGGCGTGCCATTTCTTTCCCCTCGTGAGAGTGGCGAAATTTAATTAAAACGGAGCGGCGTAAAGAAGTTTTTTTTTCTTGTTATTAAGGGTTGTAGCACAAGGGTCGGTGCCTCACGGCTCTTGGTTAAAGTGTTGGTGGAGAAGAGGGTAGGGGAGGGTATGCGGAGAGTCTGGTTCTTCTGCCAACCACCCCCGTCGCCAGCCCTGACTCCCCAACAAGTTAAGGTGGGGCGGCGAGATACTTTCTCCCGAACATTCCACCCCTGGCACACGTCTCCTTTTTCCTTCTTCTCGGAGTGGAGTGCCTCTTTCCTCGGACCTGAAGTATCTTCGGACGCATGGCCAGACGTCATGCTTGTGGTCCCATCGCTTGAGCATAATATGGCCCAGCTAACATACCACACGGACCACCAGAGCAGCTACCACTAGGTCCGTGCGTCGTGACTAATCTAATTTGGGGAAAGGTATTTAATTTTGCTTGCTTTAATATTCTTGCGGTTTCTCGTTAATTTACGAGATAAAGGGCTTTTAAGGGCACAACATTCGCTGGTGTGGGCTAAATAATTCGCTGGAACAACTTGAAGGCTACACCAATTTCGTCATCCTCTTAATTTGATCGTAACAGACCTCAATATTTCTAACATCAGCCATTTCATAGATATTGATGGCAAGAGAAAGAATGAAATTCAATCTGAGCCATTATACAATGCATACCCATGGAAAAACTAGGTTTTTTAAATATTAATGTTTTTATGCCTCGACTTAGGCTTAAAATTTGAGTGAATATAGTTAACTTCAGGATTAACTTGGCAATAATACCTATACGGAAATAAGTTCTTTGGGTTTCGGTTAAAAGTGTTAAAAGTTCGCGTAATTCAATTATCTGAGGAACTACCCAAATCAAGTTATTCAGGCAACAGATGCGAGGCACCTCACTGCTGAGACAAGCTTGCGCAACGTATAAGTGGTTCAAGGGAAGTGGAGTGCACAGTGAACAGACTTTACAAACAAAGAATTGCGTCGTTCTAAACACTCAACATCACCATGGCCTGTTTCCATCAAAAGCAGTCCCAGAGAGGGAGTCGTCTCCACACGCTTGTGAATACCAAGGGTACTTCCCCTCACCCCGCTTATACCTCTATCAAGAAAAGAATTTACACATCTTTTCGTGATGTATAGGGGCTGTTCTCTTCACGTACGGCACCCTACGACCAGTTGTGTAGAGCACCGGTTACGGTGCGGCGAGCTAGCCATCAGATTATGTTAGATTAGCCATATTAAATCATTTTTAGGATATCCATGTTGAACATCATGTCTTAAAGGAGCCGGAGTACTTATTTCCATCGTACTAGTTTCCATGAATGAAAAAAGCTTGAAAAACCATCATTAATCAGTTGAAGCATAATTTTTTCACAATATGTCGGAATAAAAGGCGTTCCTCCAAGCTTGATTGTAATGATCCTGTCCTAAAATTAAGAAAATTATATCCGTGACAGCAGCTTAATTTTACGGAGCAATATATATATTAGTTAGGTTATCTATGGAGTATGTTATAGTATTGCTGTATGTTGTTGTTGTTGTTGTTGAGTATGTTATATTAATCCGTGGTTGTAGGTGATGTATTGATTGGTAGGTTAAATAGAATAGGTAATCTGGCTCTACAATCCAGTCAAGTCTAATGTACAGTATATAAGCCTAAGTACCTACATAGGTTATGTTCTTCAAATAATAAAAAAATGTACGACAAGAACTCATCGAGTTTTGTTCCGTTCTTGTCAAATCATTGATCTTGTTCATTAAACTGAAGCACTAAATATCTGGTAAAACAATTATATTATTGGAATCCACATTTTAAACCATCTAAGTCGAAGCTCATGACAAAAATGAGGACTTCTTTTCCGTGAGGCGAAATTGTTTGAGCAAATTTTTTCGAGCAGCATCAAAAGACCGTACAGAAGAGGTCGGCGGAAACGCTTTCTCAACCTCCACTCGGGAAACAGAGGTCCTTTGACGCAATTTTTTGAGTGAGCTCGTGCATTCTCGGTAGGTACCACAAAACCCTTTTCTCCGGCTTTGGAGCGAGGAAAAGGGCAAGAAATGGGCGCCGATACTCGATAACAAGGCGATGACAATAACCAGAACCTAGTTCAACGGATGACGTAGGAAAATATGTATTATAATAAGAGAGGAGAATCGCAACCAAGAGAGGGCTTTCCGTTCACCAATTCTCGCATAAATTGACCCAGAGGGAAGAAACTCGGAGGGTAAGAGCTAAGACGCATTCAAACCGAGATAAATTCCAAGCGCCTTTCACGAGAGGTTAAGGGGGTGAGGGTGAACTGGGGGATGAGTAGATCCGCGAAAATTTCATTTTACGAGCATTTTAAGAGATGAGAAGAACGCAGGGGGTTGGTGGGAAGGACTTGTTTTGGAAGTGAGAACGCTCTAAATAGATTTCAAACGCTGGAAAGGTGGGAAATGAGATTACAAGCGAACGTCATGAAGCAAGTGGACGAGTCGGATGGTGTAGAGAGGGGTTATGGAGCGCTAGGGCTCAGGATTTGAGGGGATCATAGCACTTAACGCCCCGAAGGCTCCTCGCAGACTGCCAGTGACTGGAGCAGTGTTTTTCAGTGAGTCTCCCGCGTCATATTAGCGCACCAATCGCGGCTCGACATTGATTCGAGTTTTAATCTCACAGTTCAGAACGGACAGAGACGCAACTTGTGCGTAAGGGGGTTGAAGATTACCATGCCGTCTTCAATGAGTCCCATACTCTGCTTCTCCTCTAGAGCACTTTTAATTGACTGCGCAGGACAGAATTAATTTTAAAGCACAAGGGTTCCATTGTAATTGTGACTTTGTAAGCTCTAATTTCTGCTTTCAAGTTAATTAATATGAGTAGAAGTGATCGGTGAAGACCACAGGTGGGTCATTGGGTAGAGGTAGAGCTATTTTCCAGGGAGTGGACGAAGTATGGAGAGAAAACCGGCGTCGTCATCAGCCTACTTTTAATGACGTGAGGTGCCTAAGGGTTCCACATTTTAACACTCCATCCGACGGACATACCCAGTGGGGAGAGACCATGCAAAAGACATTCATGAACTAAATCAAAAGTAGTCCACCACTGAACTATCCTGAGCATACATCCATAGAATGTTCATTGAATGTTCAAGTGTGAACTATTCATTTGAAACTGTTCATAGATCGTTCATTGAATGTTCAAGTGTGAACTATTGATTTGAGGCTGTTCATAGATCGTTCATTTCCAGTCCACGAAGTATTATTCAAAAATGCACCCATGCTAGGTTAACCTCAAATGGCAATTTAAGAACACTTTAGTCATATTACATATATCGGTTAGGCATGAAAAATTGTAGTAAAGCCACTGCAGGGTAATACATTAGTAATATTTGGAAATTGTGAGCAGTAACGATGTCTATCTATTTACTCACCGCAGTGAATTAATAGGCTATGTTCAACCGCAATGTATCAGCACCTTGTTATTGCTAAGTTCATATTTAGCAAATCCGTTTCTGTCAAATGTATGTGGGATAATTAATTTTAATTACAGGATTCTTTTAAGAATTAGGAAATTCTTCAAGAAAGTGGTTTCACGAGAATATCTTCTTATAATGTACCTTCATATGTTTATACCTTCATATGCTTCATATGTTATTCATTCAAAAACAGTTCAGCCGTAATTCATTCAAGTTACACATTCTATGAAGTATTCCAATGAATATTCTTTGCACTATCTGTGAGTGCCATTTGAACGTTCATTGAATGTCCTTCTTGAATAATCTTCGAACGTTCTTTGAACATCTTTTGGACAATTAATTCCCCACTGGGTAGTACTTCATTTGAAGCTCTTTCCACTCAGTAGTCAAGTGGGGATCGGTACTCAATGAAATACCTCCACCCTTACCGTAATTCGATCCAGGATCCTCAGGATGGAATTCTAGTTCTCTCGTCACTACACCAATTCGATTTCCTAATAAACATGAAGGCTTCTGAAATGAAAAGAATATATACCATATACCCAGTTTTCTCCCTCTGATTACAATGATTTTAACTAATTTAGTAATTAATATCACTATTGTGAGGTGATGAAAATAAAGTCTTCTAAATGAGCTTAAGGAGTTATAAAAGAGTATAAATATAAATTTTACAACGCATTGCATGTTTCACAGCAAGTGGATCGGTAAAACAATTGTAACAATGACTCTCGGGTTTCAAGCCGATAAGATTTTGGGTTGCTGATGTTTCGATGGAACGCTCCTCCAACGCCCTCAGAGCAAAACTTGAAACCTGAGAGTCATTTATTGACATAATTTGCCGAGAAAGAACGTAATCCCATACTTGTATCACAGTTTCTTAAGCAAAGGAGTAAAACCTAGATGTTCTAATTTCACTCAATTAAGTTGATAAAAATTTCCATGCACTTTTTTGTAAAAGTAGGCAAACAGTAACACAAAAACAATATTGTTTACCTTAAATATTCTGATGCTCCACAATCTTTTGTATTCTCTGCCCAGAGGTTCGGCTGGAATGTTGGAATCATTATTCTCTCTTATCTTTTCCCTCTTAATCTATTTGAACTACCTTGACTGGAGAGATAAGTGATGGGTAGGTACTCGATAAGAAAGAAACAAAGGCCATTCAGAGCACCTCAGGGAATTTGCAGAGCATTCTGAATCCATTCATTTCATATACCGCTCTTCTGCTTACAAGATGGAGAAAAACTCACAGTAAGAAAAAGTTGTTTCTCTTCTATGTTAATCTACGACTTTGCGTTCATAGTAGGTATATTTATACTGCAGTTAGTTCTGTTTATTAACAGTACGATAAATAAAAGTTCTAGGGAAACGCATAATTATTTTGAGGGAATTTTCAGTTCATGAACTTCTGTTCAAGGAGGTAAAGACAGTTCAAAGATGTTCACGTCAGTTAAAATCAAGCATAATAAAGATAATTGCTCTCTACGCATAGTGATGCTTCTCTGAGATGCCGAAAAGGTCACATATACTTACAATACCATGTTAATGCTCTATAGATAACCTTTACGTTATTGACACGGCATATTAGGTTTCGAGAAAGCTTTTGATAACGTTGACTGGAATTCAATGCTTGGAATTCCTAAATTAATTGGAGTGTCCTACAATGACCGAAGAACTATCCACAGTTTGTATGAAAACCTATCAACTGTGATTAAATCTGGACACATCTGTGAAGAAGCAAGAATAAAAAATAAGGAAAGAAGTGAAACAGTGCTGTGCACCGTCTTCTGTAATTTTTAATGTTTACATCGAAAGAGCCAGCAATTAAATCAAAGCAAAGTCTTCTGGAGTGAATATCCACGTAGAAAAAATTTGTATTCTGCGATTCGCCGATGACATAGCACTCATAGCAGACACAGCGAAGGAGCTGAATAAGATGCTAACAACCATGGAAAGGACTATGGCCAAACATCAGCTGAAGATCAATAAGAAGAAAACTAAGATATTGGTGTGCAGCAAGAGAGAGGAGGCCAAAACCAACGTTATGCTAGGAAAACAGAAACTGGAAGAGGTGAAAGAGTTCTGTTACCTGGGAAGCAGAGTGACCAACGATGGACGAAGCAAGAAAGAAATAGTGAGTAGAATATCCCAGGCAAAGAGGGCATTCTATCAAAAGAAGAATCTACTTACAGCTGGAAACACAAGCTTGGAAGTAAGGAATCATTTCATCAAAACGTATATCTGGAGCATGTTTCTTTTCGGCAGTGAGGCATGGACGATGACACTAGCGGAGAAGAAAATGGAGGAAGCATTCGAAATGTGGTGATATCGAAGAACAATGAAGGTTAAATGGATCGACCTAGTAAGTAACGAGGAAGTTCTAAGAAGATTGGGAGAAAATATAAAGCTTCTGAATACCCTAAGAAGAAAACTTAATCGTCCACGTCGTGAGACATGAATGCCTGATGAACAAAATCGTTTCAAAGAATCTACGACAAGGGCGAGTGGACGGGAAGAAAGGCAAAGGGAGGCCTCGTATGAGATATATGGAACAAGTTTTGAAGGATATGAAAGAGAAGAAATACGTAAATATGAAGAGATTAGCCGATAGACAAATTCAGCGGAGAGCTGCGTCAAACCAATTGAAGGATTGCTGACTAATGACGATGATGATGATTTCCATTAAAGTGCAACCTTAAAATAGATTCACAAAACTACCTTCTACGCTAAAAGGTCAAATAAATTCATATTTCTCATCTAAGGTTCTGCTGTGTTAGCGATTAGTGATTTTCTTATTTAAGACTGTTTCACGCTCAAACATTCCCCTGCCCACCCATGTTTCTACTAGTTTAAGAATTATCAGCTATCTATATTTCAAAGAACTGCAGTGTAAAATGGTGATTGGTGTATACTAACTTACAAGTTCAACGCAAATTACCTTTGAAGATACCTTTTTGAGAAAAAAGAAGACGGTAATAGATTTAACTACTTAGAGTTTTTCCATGCCCGATCTTCAAAAGAACTTGTTGCTTACATGTTTCGTAAAATATGCTTTTTCTTAGCGCTATGCATATATTAGTATTAGGGTATTTCAGCGCAGGGTAATCGATTTATGCAGTGATTTTTTAACCACCTGGTGATGCATTTGATGAACTCCCTCATAAGAATAACGCTTTCTTCCATTGATTGATTATTTTTAGAAAGTGATATGTTATTCTTATCAGATGTATCTCTTCACTGCCATTCCGCTGGAAAATTAAATGTGTTTATGCACTATGCTAGGCAAATATTATGGATTTCTTTGTTGCAATCGACAGATAAAAATATGTTGTTGCATATTTTCATTACGCCTGTGTTTGTGCAGTCTACGACTGCATTCAGAAGCAAATAAGGTTTTAAAATTCTCTCCTTGGCATAGGTATATATTTTGCAATATAATAAAGAGGGTGGTTTTCGGCTCATCATTATTGAATATCATTCCTGCGAATATGCTTTTTCCTTAGGCTAAAATAATAAAATGTGCTCTAAATACACTCAGAGATATTGAAAAGATATCTTCTATTTTTCTGTGCCAAACGTGAAAAAGGTATGTCCTTTTTTCTCTTATAGTCTGGTGTTTGAGGTTATTTCAGCCAGTCGTTTAGTTTTGTCTCTTTCGGCAACTCTCCTAGTGTGATGTCTTAGAAAATGTCCCCTAAATAGACAATTTCTCTCCTATCTCTTTTCTAGCTCATAGGATACGATATCCCCCATAATGATGCGAGCTGATAGTCATCTCCAACTTTCTCAGTGTATTGCCTTCACTCTATTTATTTTTGAGATCAGATGAAATATGAGGGAACTTTAGCTGACGATAAAAATATTTCCATGGCAACGGTATCTTATAACTTCTTGTAACTTCTTGTACTTCGCGAATTGAAAAAAATCAAAAAATTATTCCCAACAAAAATAATGTAAACATTAATCAAGTATCTCAATTTACCGCAGTAGAGCTGAAAATATCCAATGAAACTAGTTCAATCAAGTCAATAGAACTTTGTTATATATCAATCGATACATCAAGCATTCACTAATGAAATGAGGTCCAAACAGCTTATCTTTCCGTCTCCGAGCTCATGAGATGAATGTAAGTTTTTCAATCTAAAGGTTGTTTCTCACAGAAATCACTCAATGTTATTAATCCTAGTCAATGAGTTCCTGTTCTTGTGATTAAAAATTTTGGATGGTAGTTTCTCCATAGGAAGCTGGATCTACTTTTTTAGAGGATCTAAGCCTCTTCCGAATTGGTAGCTCCGCAAGAAGAAGCTTCTCTTCTTGGACGGATGGGCGGATAGGGATTCATTTTAGCTCCTGATCCGATAATCCTTGCTGCGAGGACCTGATGGAATAAAGGGAACATTCACCAGCCATTCATTTGCGTCATTTCACAAACAGCAGACGGACGCGAAGCCCACGGACATTCAATTTCTCGATCCTCACCCACTTTTCGCCCTTCCCCCAGACGAACGATAGAACCTCTTATTTTTTCATCATCCTGGATTTAGGATGATCCGAAGTTACAGGCCCGTCACGCTGAAAATTCAATCTTCCCATTCAAATCCACGAAACCCTTCCCTCTCTCGCGCCCGACCAATGCCTTTCGCTCTCATATCTTCCTCATGCGCTCATGCGTGAGCGACTTTCATTACATACCTTTCCGAAACCACTCTAAGTGGAATTCGAGAACAGATTGTATCCTTCATTTCGTGCCTTTTCGCATTTCTGCCTTCAGCTTTTTAACAACTCTACTCCTCCGAAACCAGTCTTCTCACTCATCTCCCTCTAGATAGGAGAAGGCATTTTTAGTCTCAATCTCGCAAAATAAAGGCGGTTATTTATCTATTTACCTATCTACAGCTAGGATAAAATGAAAACGCAAAAGCCGTTGTTTCATTCTATCCAATTTACACAGCCGTAGATAAGTTCTCCTCATATTTTCATCTACAGCTCCCCGATGACCTGCCCTTCAACCTGGTGTTTGCCGTGATACCCAGGCAATTCTGGATGCAATTCTCTCGTACGATTCTCAAGATTTAAACTGGCTGCATCGGCATATAGTGAGAGGAATGTGTCATGAGTGAATAGAAGAGAAGATACAATCCACTGCCTCACGTCCATGAACGGATTCAAATGGGTTGAGGGAAGGGTGTGTGCTTTTGAAGAAGAAAAAGAACTCTACCTCCTTTCGAAATTTGACTTAACTGTTGAAAAAATAACTCGATTATGCTTTAGCCGAAAACGTGAGGAGAGTTTAAATCCATCAGTAGTATTCCACTACCTTTTGTAGGTTTTTGAATAGTCCCTGCTTACTATGTATCTCGTCTCTTCCTTCCAGGGTAATCGGATTAATGTATGGCTAATCCGCTGTCCTCCTATTTATACATACCTGAGTACCATACAAGCAACCTAGAGAATGTGTAGCTAGGGTTGAATAAATACCGAACATGCATTAGTTACAAGCAATTATGATTACTACATTATTCTATTGGGAACGAATTTTTATTTCATTGGGAACGATTTTTTCGAATGCCTCGTATGAGATACATGGAACAGGTTGTTGAGGGTGACTCAACGAGTAGGGAATCGAAATGTCGGCGGACATGGACGCAATAACCCGGTGGAGGACCCGAGAAACCTTCATGCAGCAGACACGCCGGTAAAGCACCAGAGAAACATGTAGTGAATATAAAACGATGCAAAAGATAAAAATTAAGCTGTGGTGAGAAGATTAACCGTCACACGAAATTGTAATACACCTGCTATTGGGTTTTCTACAAATGACGATGATGAAATAAAAGATAATATTCTGGTCGGGTATGGAAATTTTTTCTCCCTCAATAAATGCCTCTCTTAAACAAAATTAGAAATGACGTTCATGACCAAGAGGTCGATCATTGACTCATTGTCAATCATTCCGACTTGCGCGCAATTTCTTACCTCTCGATCAAAGTAGCATAAACTTTCTTCGCGTTTTGCTATAGATTTGGTTACAGAAAGATTTGCTATAGATTTAGTTTCAAAAAGTTGTCTTCTCTTCCCCCCCTCCACCCCTCCCCCCCCACCTTCCATTTCCACTCACTTGAAAAAAAATGCATAGGTAACCCATAAATTGTGCCGATTTTCTCGCCTCCCTTTTAGTATATGAATCCTTCCATGCTCCCTCCTCACCTTTGAGCTCCCTAATTCCTCCATTCCTTTACCTCCACCTCCTGAATATTCCCCGTTAACCTGTCACCTCCCCTTATCCTTCCTTCCGGTACCACGCTAATCTTTCTGAATCTATAATCTCCTCTCATTTTCTGGCGTCAATTCTGTTCGCCGTCCGTTCATTTTTTTACGCCTCCCTCAATATGTCTTCATTCTTCTCTCTTGCAGTCATTCGTCCCATCGTCCACTCCACCCCCTTCCTCTCCATAATCACCAGATCTCCCTTCACATTTTCTTGACCACCTGGAGATTAAAGCAGGATATAAAGCAGGAGCTCTCAGCCGCGCGTGGGCGCGCTAAATTGTTGATTATTCTTGACTCCATTGGCCATCAGATGTGGCGATGGTGCCTGGGAGACGAAATTAGGTCTCGGCAACACCATTTCCCTTCACTCTGGCGATAAGTCTTGAGCCAGGGGAAATTTGGTGGAATTAACTTGTAATTTAATTTAATATTTTAGTATGACTCAGGTTTTTTTAGTTTTATCAGATCAGAATTTAATTCAGATGCCGTGAAAGAAATTAAAGTGGCGTGAAATGGTGAGGACCTTGGCAAATTCGTTTTCTTTTATGGCGACCGCGGTGACCAAGTTGATAACCCGCCTACCTGACGGGATCTAGTGATTAGTAGATTGAGACAATGGACTGGAAGCATCAGACGAAAGGTAAAGAACGACGATTAAGTTTTCTCTCTCCTGAGCGTAGTTAAAAAATAGCGATAAAATGAGCGCGTTTGGCCCTTGTTCGAGAGCCGAATTAAACTGAGATATAAAATTCACGTTTGAGTACCTAATCAATATTGTATGGCAAAATCAGTAGGACCATATAAAGGCCGAATTCTATCTCTCTCACTTCATTCAATAGTGCTGATAAATCTAATTTTTGTAGCAGTATAGCTATATGTTCTCTGGTTTTGTGCAATCATTCAAACTTTATTAGCAAAATATATGCACTACGATCCTCGGCTAAAGCAACAGCTCTACCCGAACCACATGACGGTTATTAAACGTGCTCAAATTCTAGTTTATCGAAGTAACTGTATATTTTCTTGATTGAGAAACAAGAAAGCAGTACGCAATTATACCTTCGTATCGAGTGTGGCAATTTATGGGCTAAGTGCATACGCGACTGGAAAACCTGATAAGAAAACAAAAGAAAGTAGGATTTTGGAGATGAAATCGACGAATAAAATGAAAGGTGAAGACCTATAAACAGAAAAACTGAGGAAGAAACATCTGAATGGCGCAGAGTACGACATAAAAGAACCGAGTGGATTGGACACACTCCTTGGAATTAATGCATTTTACAAGATCATAATCAAGGAAATGATGGAGGTAAAGACCCCATGAGGAAGATCAAGAGATAAAAAACTCATGGGCCTAAGAAAGGAGGAGGGAGACCTAAATTTAGGAGGGAAGAAGTATATGCAGGATGCAATTAAGTAAACAATGAATGAAGAGATTGGAGAGCCGCAGCACCTAAATTTTTAGAAAAAAAAACAATGATGATACCTGCCAACACGATGTACTTCAATCTGAGTGTCATAATTGGTAGCCAAAAATCTGTTCGTAAGTGTTGCTTCGCCAAATGATGCCCCAGTAATATTATTATTTCAGATTCTTCTCCGAAATCGGCGCACTTATTTTCAGCACTGAAAAAGTGAAAGTCAGGCTACAGAAAATAGGCTTTTCCACTATTTACCGTCCCTTAAATTTACGCGAGTTGCCAATCTCATCCTATTCAGCCCGATCTCATTTTCTCCCCACACCCCAAGCTCGCACTCTTTTCCTTAGCAGCTTCAGCAAAAGGAACCCGCAAACGTAATATGACAGCAGAAGTCCAAAATGGTGGTAACGAACTTCTAAACTGTCTTTGGAAGCATTTATTAATACCACAATTCATCCGACCATTTTCTTCCTTCGTGCCACCTTCTGTTTGTACTGACAGCAGAAACTGCTCAAGAGCCGTTTAATGATATGCCTCATGTCAATTTGCCCCTTCCAAATGAGCACCTTTCCCTTCGTCATATCTGTCGCTGGCATTTCCCTTCCACAAACCCCTTCTCAAGAGGGTTCAGGTGGAAAGGTTAAACTCCTACAGGCGTCAACCGTTCTAATTCTCCCACCGTTAATCACTCCACGTGAAATTCTGCTAGTATAAGGATAAAAAGTAGTTATGAAAGTGAGAATTTTAACTAAGGATAAAGAAGTTCCTCTGCTTAAGATTCAACATTTGGAATTAGTCGGCAAGTGGCGCGAAATCTGGAAGGAGTCACAATCAGAGGATAAACTTTTGTGGTTGAAACTTTCGTGTCATTTGAGTTAAGAGTAAGCGTCAACTCTACAGTTAAAATAAAAAAATGCCACTTACATACGTAACTTCACGTTTCGTTTTCACATAAGGGGTCTGTTGGAAATATTTATGCACTTATCTCGAATGCAGGCATGCTGGAATTGCCACCACTCTGATTGCACCCACGATGTTTAATTGGATTTACTCATAAACTTTTATTTGCGAACTAAAACTCCACGAGGTGAAAGTAAAGCAGAAGACCTAATTCAGTAAACAATTTATTACTTCAAGTAGAAGCAATCGTCAAGATTTACTTACTTAGCAACTGAATAATTAAGAAGAAATTCTAGGAATAATATGATAAATGATGATTCCGATGAAAAATCGAAAAAGAAGAGGCTAACTAATCAGTGAAATATTGGGATGTGGAGGGAAATTAGAACGGAAAGAATGGCATAGGAAGACCTCGAGTGGCATATTTGAAGCGAGTAGAGAAGGATGATAAAGAGAATAGTGTTAATTTGATAAGGTGAGCCAATAGAAGTATCGAATGAACAGCAACGTCAAACCAATCTTGATCAGTGATGGAGAACAGAGACACTGTGTTGGATAATACTCCTGGATGACTATCATTAGGTCCTATTTTTACCTAGGTACTGCAGAATTTATCACGAATACGGTGTACCTACTGTCAACTAATATAGACCTACTTAACTCCGAATGTTAGAAGCCACCAAAGATCGCTATTTAAGCTGAGTTATCATATACAAGTTTCATAACTAATGCATTACTATTCTTCAGGAATTAGATACCTACTGTTCATAAAACCAGAATTGTTGCATGGTTAGTGGTATGAATTCTATGTGACAATATTGTTGTGCTCTTTATTCCTTTTGAAACGATAATGACTCTACCACCAGTAAATGTTCAGTAAGAACTTAACCATTGTATCAGTGGAAGCAGAGTACGCTATACTAAGCGCAAATACTGCCTGTAAAAATGACACGGAATGTTCTGAGCCAATCTTTCCCTGGGTTCCTCTCTCCTTCCCCGACTTCTTCCCCTTCACCCTTTCCGACGACGCTCCCATCAGATAGGTGATGCCCCAAGTCGAAAACCTTTCTCCCTCATCTCGCTCGTTCCTCTCTCTCTCCCTCTGCAAAATCCCCTTCGAGAGATCCTTGAGATAACGGTTGCATCTTCTTACCGTGTGAGCCCCTGCTAGTCGCCTTAAAAGACGGGGAGAGGGGAGGGCGGAAGAGGATGGTGGGGTCGTGGATGGGGGAAGAAAGCGTCCCCAGCTCCATTGTCCATCCAGTCCGCAGACGAGGCCTCTTCTGGATCTCCCTCCTTCAAGGAGCGATTATCCTCTCCCTTCCTCCGAATCTCGTCGACTTCGGAAACTTTGGAGAGATGTGAAGCATGGGGAATTTTGGAACAAAGCCAAAAAACGAATACAAAAAACAGCTTCACCAGTGTTTTTCCACAAATTTCATGAAATTGGTAATATTTCCATTGCTTTGTTTTTTCCAAATTGTCACGCAACCCGAGGGAAGTCAGAGTGCATGTGTTTTTTTTCACCTCGGGATGAAAATTTCTCAGGAAAGAACTGATGGAAATATTGAGGAAAATCGATGGAGTCATGTGGTTACGGCCTTAGATACTTACATCGTAACCGTCGCATCAGGATAAGTATGAGAACCTTAATAGGATTTAGTACCGTGCGAGGTTAGAAACACAGATAATATCGAGAGTACGCTCAACCACTGTTCGTTTTTGGGCAAAATACGTGTTGCTGTATCTTAGAACACCTGAAAAACCACCGGCTACATCATGGAAGTTTTTATCAAGCTGTGTGCTGACGTATCTACACTGGGAGGGTCTCCTTTCTCTTCTAAGTACAAAACATATTACGGAATCTTATATCTTAATTTGACACTAACTTCAATCAATAAATGTGGTAAATATTCCGATTAACTTAAATTTAAAATATTCAATTTAATAATTCAATCAAATCTGCAAAGATTCCAATCTTTATACGTTATTTTTATATTGTTGCCGAATCGATTGCTCATCATCATCAAGGGTCAAAATCCTAGGATTGGTTTGACGCAGCCCTCCACTCGATTCTTCTGTCGGCCAACGTCTTCATATTAACGTAGTTCCTCTCTTTCACGTCCTTTACGACCTGTTCTATATAACTCATACGAGGCCTGCCTTTTCCATTCTTCCCTCTCACTTTTCCTTCAACGATTGTCTTCATCAGGCCATCGTGTCTTAATATGTGGCCGATTAAGTTGTCCCTTTTTGTGTCTTAAGTGTCTTCTTGTGTTAAGTGTCTTCTTTTTATAGTTTTCAGCAGACTTCTCTTTTCTCCCACTCTTCTTATGACTTCTTCATTTGTCACTCGATCGATCCATTTTATCTTCATCATTCTTCGATAGCACCATATTTCGAATGCTTCCACCCTTTTCTTCTACGCTGCTGTCATTGTTCATGCTTTCGATCGCTTGATTGATTGAATCGATTGCTATTGAATGAAATTCTCTAGGGAATTATGTTTTCGGTTATAACCCACGGCTGCACAAACAGAAAATATTCTGAGTCAGCCCAATTAGGTAATACTTCGCTAGGAAAAAGGCGCAAATAATGTAAGTAATACTTGTTGAAGAGGATTCGAGCTTTAGGGATAGCTATATCATTATGAAATCAAATACAACTGGGCCTATTAAATTAATAAAACCTTTGTATTCACCTCAAAGTAGTAGACATACTATGGATTCTCCAAATCATTAGCACCACGGTCGATAAATGATGAAATACAAAATATCTACTTTTCCAGTTAACTCTTTGACGAAAGACTTTTTCCCATGAGCTTCCGAATATAATTAATCAATCCCGACTTCAAATAAAACCGAAATTTTGAAGAAATTTTGCCACGAAGGAGAAACAAAAACTGCCAGCGCAATATATTTCCAGAAACCCCTTTCACATCTTTTGATTGGATCCATTTCACCCTGAATATGATGAATGAAAAGCGATCAATAACCGCAAAAAGGTATAAAAAAACCGGTATCGTCCCCCTTAATACATTTTTTATCTTTTCTGTCCAGGGAGAGTGATTTTTTTTCCTTTACGCCAGTTCCTGTGATTCCTCTCCAATCCGATGCAGCCTGGACATCGGTGAGCTGGTCAATAAACCGCTTAGCAATTTTTTAACGACAGCTACACGTCCAACATCGATCCACTTTCTTAATTAAAGCTTTCCCCGCATCTCAGCTAACATTACGCCCATTCCCTGACGTCACTTTTATGAAGAAAACATGGGATTAAAACAGCGAAAAACTTAATCACAGAATAATGTAGGGCAATGCCATAAAAATATGTTGATGTGTGATACCAATATCATCGTGCCTCAAGCAAAATTAACAAGCCAATATAGTCCAATCAAAGAATTTACAATCAATTGAACTTTTCATCAGGCATTTTTATGCTGAGGAATAGCGAAAAATTAGCTTGTCATGAATACATTTCCGTTCTAGGTGTTGGAGGGGTAAAGTCCTCTCGGTGGCGGCTGCGTATAATCGTCGCCTGCCATTCCTGGGGTCGCGGGTTCGGATCCCACCTGGGTCGGATTTTTAGCATCCAGGGTATGAATGTGTGTGCAGGGTATCGGTTATCGATCCCGATGAAAAGGCCATATGTGTTATTTCGGGTCTATGAAAATAAATAAGTTATAAACTTTAGGGCAAAACAATGCGTACCCTTTCATTACGTGAGTGACTATCGCTTATAATTTTATTTATCTTGAGAAATAATGCGCAAATTTCAGGCGTAGGCAAATAAACAAAGTTTGAATTGAATTTATTTCAAAGTAAAGTGGAATAAATTGAGATAATTCTTTTTTTACGAAAATGTATTCTCTTCACATTGATGAAGGAAGAGAAATAGAGAATATGCTGAAGATATCCCGTGCTCTCAAAGGACCCTTTCTGCATTCCAGCAATATGTTTTTATGCTGCTATAATGTGAGTTAAATTGAAATTGTGGAATAAGGAGAAAAAATTTCAGCAGTAATGTGGCAGACGAGATTTTAAATTAAGGAGGAAGTCCAAAAAAAAATTTCTGGGCCAAGAATCGTAATTAAGTCTTGTGTAATATGTACGGGGGTGTCTTATTTGGTTTTATTCATCACTGTCCACGAGTGTGAATTCCTCTGCATTTCCATAAATTAAATAAATATTTAAAGAAATTTTAAAAATTAAATTAAATATATCAAACAATAACGGCGCTTATATAAAACATGGGTTGCAAGATGAAAGAAATAAAATAGCAGACATGATGAGATCAGGCATGAGATCTTTACTCGACAAATGTCCACACTAATATTTGAATATTCTTAACCCTGCCAAGCGCCATTAACGCTTTAACTGCCACAAATAGAAATGTAACGGATTTGATTTTTCCGTTTTGAAAAAATATGTTATATTAAGATGTTCATAATGTAATACGAGACAGGTGGCTTTAATTATCTATCAAGTTACATACATATTTAAAAGAATCGCGTTGCTTTCTTTCCTACCAAATATCCTTTAAAAATCTGAACCGAAACTCAACCCGCGCAGTTTCATCATCAGCACTCGGAGATGAAAAAGCACTTAAGAAGACGGAAATGAGTCGTGATTTAATATTTTTGCTAAAATTTCTTCGGAGGCTTTCGCTCACGGGGGACTTATAGTGGATGAGAGGTGACGGGAACGAGCTAAATTTTTCTCAAGTGTTTTCTGAAGGTTTACTCTTTTTCTCACATCTCCCGAAGATCGTTTCCAAGACGTTGAGAGCCGCTGCCGACAAGCTGCTGGCAGCAGAAAAATGGCGGAAGTCATCACATCTCCTTCTCACGCACCTTCTCTCGCTCTCTCTCTTTCCCTTGCCTCTCAACGCACTAAGGAGAGAGAAAGGAAAGAAAGAGTAATCGCTGGGCGGTCCCGCAGTGAATAAAAAAAAGCACGCATGTCCCTTCGACATCCCTTATTTTCCTTCCGTCTCGTTTCTCTCCCCCCTCCCTGCCCCTTCCCCACGACCAATACCTAGCGTAGTGGACTCTTTCGCGTCCGAGGAGAAATTGGCCTCCTCCCTTTCTTCAATCCCAAATAGCGTCCTCTTCTCGCTTCCCACACCCTAGGAAGGCATTTTTCCTTGTCCTCAGTCCCGCACGGACGCCTCGCTAACCACCGCGTGCAACATGAGAGGTCCACACTCATCCGAGACGCTGTTAATTAAAAGGAGTCTCCAGGCCTCTCTCTCTCTCTTTCCTCACCCCAACCCCTCCTTCTGGCTTAACTTTTTTTCATCTCCGCGCACAGTCCTATTTTTCCTCCCAAAAGATTCACCACCAACCTCCCAACCCCTCGGCCCTACTTCACATCTCTTCGCCCATCTTTCGCTGTCGAAAAAATGTACAACTCCCAACTCTCTCCCCTCTTCCCCTCTTACCCTCCAGCTTTATTCTCACTTCTCCTTTAGCTGGAGAGGGAGTTTTAAGTGTCCTCTCGTGTTTCTCCATCGTTTCGTTGCCGGGGGGTTGCTTGGAAAGGGAAAAAGAGAATGAGAGGAACATCATTGGCCTCCCACCGGTGAAGTTTGTCACTGTCGAGGGCGACTGTGGACGTCACATCCTAAGCGAAACCTGTGTGGGGGGGGGGGGGGGAGTTCTCAACATATATACATATACATTAGGTAAAAAGTGCTACGCATTCACATACATTTTACATGAACATACCCATGGGATGTAGGCACAGAAAGTGTCAAGGGTTTATGATTTTTTTGTGGAATTTGGGGCCAATCCCCTTCCTCTGCTCCACAGCATTTCATCCTTAACGTCAAGCCGATGGTTAGAGAAGCAGCAACATCCTGTTGAAAATGGCGAAATCCGTCATTTTCCACATTTGAGTAGGTCCCAGTATTTCGTAAATCTTTCACGAATGTTACGATAAGGGATGGCACAACAAATCCACCTCCCGGATCTGAGAGGAAAAAAGTGTCTAGATTTTGAACATGACGCGAGGACTTTAGGGAGACATTAGGAAATGAAAAATAAGAAATAGATGGTTGGTATTATTTATGGATCTTATCTGATTTTTAGATATTTCGATCGCAGATCATTCGCTTCTATGAATCAGTACCTCTCCCGCCGACGATGGGGAATCCATTTGGAAAATTTGAGATTCCAGGCACTTAAAGAGAACATTTGACAAAGTGTACACGCCCAAGAAAGCAATTAGTGACTGAGTGTTTTTAAAACACATCATCGAGGTTTAAAATTGCCACTTTTTTGTCGAGGACTCATCAAATTCATATTATCATATTTATTTTACTTCTACTATTGTTCATTTTTTTACTCTTATTATCCACTTGTCAAAGTTGATAATGAAAATAAAAAGTTGACGAATATCGATTGCTATAGAAAAAACGCATCAGAAAGTTTGCGTTAATTTGCTCTTGCATGAATATTTTTTCCTTAACCTCAATTATTTTCTCTCCTGGAGATAATTAACATTGGTTCATGTGACCTTTTGCTTTCATTTGGAGAGTTGGTAGGATTATCTGTTTAACTTTCAACTTCAATCTAATAAGAACGGAGATCTTTGGATTCTCAACGACCATTGAGCTTTCAAGATAAGACTTGACTCCAAGAGAAAAACGAATGGGAGAACGATTCGACCTGTATTGATTCCTATTTTTTCAAATAAACCAAAGACTATATTCCCGTGCAACTGTTAATAGAAACTGTAATGATATTTCGTGGTTGATTTGGGTTGGACTTGCGGTGGATGTGATGAAACTTAGCTAGAGGTTGGATCTCAAAAGAGAGAGAAAAAGGAATCGCAAAGATATTAAGTTAGTCACAAATTAATTTTGAAATCTACACGAAATCAAAAATAACGTAGCTTTTCGCAATATATAAAGAGGGTTTTTCCAATAATATCCAATGGCATACCATGGTTCAAATAATTCTTCTTCGTACTACCTTCCTGAATAACCTGTTTAAAAGATGTGACGGTAATCATTGTTAGTGCCATATTTAACTCACCCTTCAAAAAGGCTGCCAGTGGAAATGCATATAAATGCATCGTGTTGCTGGTAGTGAATCATTTAACACACTAATGGAGGAAGCTCAGCTTTCCTCTTTTTACTATACATTGGCCGATAGCGGCAATCCCTTTCCATTTGATTTTGACGTTGTTTTGTGAAATAGCTTGGTAAAATAAAATGATCGCATATTTTGTATTGGCCACTATTGATTGAAAGTAATACACGTGTTTTAACGATAAGGAGTCATCACATAGACATACTTCAAGAATGGCCAGGGTAGTGAATAGATATTTAGAAAGGAATCGGGGGTAGTGGCGAACCAAATATATGCTCACCTGATGCCTGATGATGACACCTAAATTTAAAAATATGTCGAGTAATGTTAATTAAACGAGTGGGCGGCGCAAAACCTGTTTTTCTTTTATTTTGGTAATCTCTCGGGCCATAAATCTAAGATTCTAATCCACATCAATTATTATCACCAAGCAAGTGGAAAGAATGGCACAAGAAGACATCATATGAAATTTAATATATTAATATATATTATATTTAATATTATATTTAATAATAAACGAGTGGGCGGCGCAAAACCTGTTTTTCTTTTATTTTGGTAATCTCTCGGGCCATAAATCTAATATTCTAATCCACATCAATTATTATCACCAAGCAAGTGGAAAGAATGGCACAAGAAGACATCATATGAAATTTATGGAATGAATTGTGAATTGTGGAAATTTCTACACACTACCACCTTTCTCGAAGGAGAGGAGAGAACTGACTGAGGGGGCAAGGCAGTTCGGGGAAACAAGTGAAGGGTAGAAGTAAGAGTGGTAAAGATGAGTGGGGAGGGAAAGGGTATGAGAAAATGTATCAGCGTCTACCTTTCAACTTAAAACGTTGGAGCAATCTTTAATTTAGCTCTTCCATGCTTTCCGCAAACCGGGAATTAACAGGGCTCATTAAAGGAACCTTCTGTCTTTCTTTTTCTCATACATACTGTCGAAGTACTGCAAGCACGTTGAATCTATTGAAATAACTAATTAAATTCCATTTTTGGCTTTTCTTTTAACTGCATGTCCAAAACCGTATCGTACTTATGTCTATATATTATTCGTATTCTGATGTTACTGTGTGAAAAAATTTTATTAGGACATTTTTTAATTCTCTCAAGAAGGGAGGTCAAATGTTCATGCCATGGTTCGTGAAAATTAATTTATCACTCCCAAGGTACGAAATAATTTCAGGATCTCAGTCTTTTTTGTGTTTATAACAATAATATTAGATAATAATGATCTTTTTAAAGTGATTTTCTGATATTAAAGCCTGTCATTTCACTTTTGATTCTTTTTTAAACTATTTAACGAAATGCATTATACTGTTCAGATGCAAAGGGAGTGAAACTAGTGGTGACACTCGTCTCTTTTCTTAAAAACTAAAAATAAATTACCATTTTTAGAGAATAATTTGTATATTGGGAACAAAAACTTCTAAATGAGCCACGTAACGTAAAATACAAGCTCGTGAAATGCTGAGCGTCATGGAGGAACAAATGTAGCGCTACCCGCTCACATAAATATATCCATGGATATAAATGCTACTAATGGAAATTAGCCGTAAAAATTTAATGTTATGTCGATGAAACGCGTCGTCAGCTGGCTGATTCTTTAAAATCACGATTCACTAAGTCGTAACAACTCGGGTACTCGTTCAGCAAAAAGATGCTCATACTTTCGCAAAATGTTAGCAAGAAAATGTGTTTTCACAGAAAAACGTTTAGTATTGTGATCATGAATTTCATGATTGTGATTATCCCAACCTTTTCGGCGGTGCAGCTCAAATACAACATAAACAGTGAGTGTGTATGGTTTATTTGTCTGCCATCGCAGGTAATACTCTGTCGATATTTGAAATGGCATTTGTAAATAATACGGAGTGCCGGATAGTATTAATTTCAAATGCATTTACTCTTCTCTTTGATGATCATTAAGCCGCTAAAAATTGCTCTTTAAAAGCTCTTGACGTCCAGCTTAAATGGAAGCTTTGGCGAACTCACCCCTCCAAACAGCACTTTCGAGAGTGTATTTAATCCAATATATTCCGTGCACGCGATTTGTTTGCGATGCCATTTCCTCCCTCTATCTCTATCTCTCTCTCTCTCTGGTGAATATAATTCCATACAACCCGATCATTCAAATGAAACGGATCGATTTATGCAATAACCCAGGGGGTAAATGAGTGTGGCATCTAATATTTTGCAATAACCACGGAACGAGTGTTGCATAGCATGCTAGACAGTTCTTCTATTCATATAATAGACATGAGTGGGTACAAGTATCACATCCAAAAAAATAGAGTTAATTCCTTCTAACCTATTGGATCATTCGGGAGTCCCTCGAACGATTGAAAAGAAAAACATATTTTTTTATCAAATAAAAGATCACTGTTGCATTTTTCTATTTTAGAACTCAAGTGAAGACAGCACGTGAGCATAATTTGTGATATTTAAGTTCCTACCGTTTCATCAATATTTAGCCAATAATGAATGTTATTTGCATTTTCTTAGATGATATATTTGAATAGGTCAATTCTAACACGCTGAGCAACTCTTATCAGCATTTAATTATCATGCATCATGATTTAGCATGTATGACTACATTTTCCTCTTTTATTTCTTCCACCGGTAATTTTGAAAATTATTTGGCCCTTCATTGCTAATTATTCATTTACAAGGGAAAACTAAATCTTTTGTATCCATTCATGCCTTTTTTCATCAGTATATAGACTGAGGTTTATAAATTCAACTACTTTGGCATCATATTCCTAATTTACTCAAAGCTAATATGAGCACCAGCACATTAGACTGACGTACCGGACAATTCTTCGTCTGGTCTGTCACTTAAGGACTCTGGCCCTCCTAAGTCATGAGTCTCCACTTTAATTGGATCTCTCTCTCTCTTTCTCTCTCTTCGTACGCAGCTTTATTTTCCGGAAACTTGAGATTCGCATGTTTTCAGTGACTTAGTACAGGGTGAGCTCTACCCTCACCTATCAAAAAACCAACCTTCGGCTTCAACACTATTTTTTTACTTTACATGAAGGGAGTTAGGCAGGGCTGTCCGTTATCGCCGGTACTGTTTAACGTACACTCGGAGGAAATGGTAAGAGAGGCTTGGGATGAGTTTGAGGCTGGAGTAAAGGTCGAGTAAAGCGATCAAATCGGTGAGGTTCGCGGATGACCAAGCGCTAGTCAGCCAGTCAGCCCGTGGCATGCCGAAAATGCTGGATGCTTTGCAGGGAAAGTGTGAAATATATGTACAGCATGAAGCTAAATCAGGAGAAAATTAAAGTAATGCGTTTTTCGAGAACAAAAAAGGCCAGTTTAACTACAAAAGTAGGGGGTCAGAAGTTAGAGCAGGAGGAGCAATTTAGCTATCTGCTAGTAGGTAGTGTTGGAGGAAAAAGAGAAAAGGCAGCATTGAAGTGAGAAGGAGAATCGTACTTGCAAAAGAAGCTTTTACTCGTAGGCGTGAACTAATGACAGGGGCATTGAGTAGGGAAGTAAAGAAAAGACTAGTGAAAATTTTAATATGGAGCGTTGCACACTATATGGGGCGGGAACGTGGGTTTTGCGGAAAGAAGATGAAAATAGACTTATGGCTATTCTTTTGAGATGTGGGCGTGGAGAAGGATGGAGAAAGTAAAGTGGGTCGAAAGGAGGACGAACGATGAAGTGCTATAATTGGTAGGAGAGGAAATAAATTTGATGGATGAAATTAGGAAAAGGCAGGAGTGGCTGGATAAGGTAATAAAGGGTGATGGTGTTTTGAAAGACATGTTTGAGGGAAGAACGTTGGGTAAGCGGGGAAGAGGGAGGAGAAGTACGGGTAGCTTGGATGGAATGATGGGTGGCAGGAGGTATGAGGGGCTGAAGAGGGACATCGTGTGACATTTAGGGGGTGGGAAGAATTAAATGTCTATTTAGACCTACCTTCACCGGTAGAAAACTAATAATATTAATGGTGTGTGGACAGCTAAAAAGTTTCTCACTTTGGTTGAGTGCATGGGGTCCCGACTCTAATTAGATCACTCTCTGTCTCTCCGTACGCAGCAAATGGTGGACGACGACGGCAGCATGGAGGTGGCTCTGATCGACTATTTGCTGGCCAAGCAAATCGCCAAGAGACTCCAGGAGCAGTTGGACGTGACCGATCTCCAGCGCAAGAGGAGTTACTGGAAGCAGTGCGCTTTCAACGCCGTTTCCTGCTTCGGAAAGTAATCGTGAGGTCCACGAGGAGTGATGCTTTTCCGGCGGAATGGTGTGTGGGGTGTGTTGTTTGAGGGGTTTTGAGGAGGAGGAGGAGAAGGGTTGGGGGAGAAGATGTTAAGGGGCTTTGAGGGGGTTGTGGGGGAAGGGTTAATTGGTCAGCCGGACGGAGGGAGGGTGGGGCACGGGTGAGGTGTATTACACATGAGAAAAAATTTTTTCTTTGTCAATTTTTTCGGAATTGCTGGAGAGTGAGAGTCCATTTAAATAAATCTTGGGTAGGTACTATCAACCGATACCACCTGATCGTCACAGAAGTCTAAGCACGTTTCGCATCTATGAGGGACAGAGAAAAAGCCTTATTTTCCGGAAACTTGATATTCGCCTATATTTAGTATCGATAATTTTGACTTAGTCCATTTTCTTAAAGTTTGGAAAAAATTGTATGCATCCCTTCTCGATGTAAAATATTTTCTATATGTTTTGTTTTGAACTCTTTATGGCCCATTTGCCTATCATAACCTTCACGTCACTTCCTATTGCATATTTGCAAAATCAGGGTCATTTTTTTTTGCTTTTCCGCTCAAAGAAAAAGCTACGTAATTTCCACAGTTCAAATTATTTACTACCAGGTGTCATCAAATAGATGACATTATCAGGTTTAACTGTTGAATTTACAGTTTTTTCTTATTGCATAATGAAATTCCACTAAGTTACGCCAGAAACAGTTACATTGCTTTTCTATTTAATTCCATGATATGAAGTCATGCTCCAGAGATAAATGGCTGATAATAAAGAACCCTTGTCCAATATCATCATCATAAGTAGTTCTGTATCAGGTGGTAACGTTTATAACCAATGCATATTGTATGGGGCATTAGTAGTTTAACAGCAAACCACTTAGGCCACTGTAATAACTTTTTGAAGTTAAAACTTTCATTGCTCTTCTGAGGAATTTAAAATTTAAAGATCAAATATACTTCCAGACAGCCCTCCCGGTTTCAAATTTGTGGAAAAGAGTACAGAGGTCTCATTTAATGCATATTACACATGTAGAAATGTTAGTCAATCATGATTCTGTGTTTAGATGACTTATCATTTATTTAGTTTAAAGTAATATGCAAGTATTGCTTGTTGTGGCTAACAAATTTTGTCCAATGTTTTGTGACCCTGGGCTAAATATTTAAATAAAAAGTTAAACAAAACAAAAATCTGCTTTATCGTTTTACCTCTGTCTATGTGCTGCATATTATCTAGCTGAGCTCAATAAACCTTCATCAAAATTTGAAATGTTATTTCTATATTCATGAATTACTATTTTTCCTGCTACCTACATATATAGGATGCTGATACTCTCCTTAAATTAGTCTATAATATTTTATATTCCATTCTGAAAGCCGTTTAGTGTATTTTAATGAAGAAGTTTGTCATTATTCCCAGGAACAAGGGCTACTTCATCTGTGTCAATGGTGGGACATGCTGACATGCAGGGAATGAGATCAAAATAATAGGTAAGCACAAAAAAGAGTAGCACAATCAGAAAACATCATTGTGAAAATGTTTGTCTTTTTGATAGGTTCATACATGGGATTTTTTTATTCTTCTTCACTCAGCCAGTACTTTTGAGGGTGTTGAGTGCTGCATATAAATCATATCAATTTCACAACTGCATCCATAGGGTTGCATGAAGCCTGGATTCCCTTGGCTTTTTTCATTAAGAGAAGGTTTATGCCAATGTCAGGATCATTGTAACCTTACTTTATTCTCTGAAAAATTCTGACCCCTGCCAAATTACCTGCCTTCCTGAATGGTAAAAATGGCCTAAGGTAGGTAGGTAGGTAGATTTGGATTTATAGGGTGCGTCCAATTATGGTCATTTTGCACTCCGCATATTTTAATTTATATCAATAAATATGCAGAAATATAAATATAGAGTAAAAAACAATGACAGTATAAAAGGTGCAAATATATGAAAATATATTAGATTTTACTTTTGAGGTTAGTTTCCTTCAAAAAAGTGAGGTTAGTTTCCTTTAGCTTTGTCACCTCTCCCAAATATCAGATACATTGATTCCTAATTGAGGCTTCCGTGGAGCGTCTGGTTTGAGAATCCATTCCTTTCGGGATTTCTTCTGTGTGTGACAATTCTGGGGGACAACAGTTTCACCAACATTTCAGATCACATCTTCAGGTCTGAAGTGTTTATGAGCAGATTTTTACCGTCTTATATACCATTCAGTTCTCGCATATGAGCTCTGATGATCAAGTGGGCACATTTTCATCGGTCGTTTTACTCATCATCATCATCATCATAAGTCATCAATCCTCAGATTGGTTTGTGGCAGCTCTCCACTGAGTTCTTCTATCCGCTAATCTCTTCATATTTACATAAATCTTCTCTTTCACATCCTTTATCTCTTGTTCCATATATCTTGCACGAGGCCTTCCTTTGCCATTCTTCCTTTCCACTTGTCCCTTGATGATTGTCTTTTTCAGGCCATCATGTCTCATGATGTTGCCTATCAAGTTGTCCCGTCTTCTTGTTAGGGTATTAAGAAGATTTATATTTTCTCCCAATCTTCATAGAACTTCCTCATTACTTACTCGGTCAATCCATTTAATCTTCATTATTCTTCAATAGCACCACATTTCGAATGCTTCCACCCTCTTCTTTTCCGCTGCTGTCATTGCCCATGCTTCGCTGCCATAAAGAAACATGCTCCAGATGTACGTTCTGATGAATTGTTTCCTTACTTCTACACTTGTATTTCCAGTGGTAAGTAGATTCTTCTTTTGATAGAATGCCCTCTTCGCCTGGGCTATTCTGCTGACTTTCTTGCTTCATCTGTCGTTGGTTACTCACCTTCCAAGGTAACAGAACTCATTCACCTCTTCCTGCCTTTGTTTTCCTAGTTTAATGTTGGTTTTGGCCTCCTCTCTCTTGCTGCACACCAGTATCTTAGTCTTCTATTTATTGATATTCAGCTGATATCTGGCAATTTGACTAGTTTTTTGAATTAGGTATTTCTAAGCAAGGGAGAGCTTATAGCTTTCCTCTCTGTTAAAGTTGTTTGGGTTCTTGGGCATTTCAATCACCTTGCGTATGAGCCTGGGGATATAGCATTTTTCAGTCTTGATCAACATGGCTCCTTCAGAATAGATGTTGTGTGTCGGACCTTCCCTGAAGTACTCCACGATGGCTGAAATCTGTCTATTTTATGCTCTTCTGTCTTCTTGAATACAGGTCTTTAGTGCCATCAAGAAGAGGCCTATGTATGCCTTCCCACAATCGCATCAGACCTCGTATATCCCACTTTGTTCTTCCATCGGCATAATCTAATTTTGTCTAAAAATGAATGCCCATTGGCTTTTATTAGTAGATAAAAACTTGAAGGCAATTTGGACCTATATTCAAATGGGCCTCTGCATGCAAACAGCTAGAATATCAGATTGCAGATTCCTCTGATAGGTCAACCAGGAGGGATAGATGCAGCTCTTCACTTCTGAAATCCAGAACAAAACCAAACCTCAGTCAGAGCCGTAGAAGTTTGGCAGTTAGGAAGATGAGTGCTGAAGTTATTTTATTCCACCCTAAAAAATGGATGAGAGAGAAAGAGATATATCTAGGGACTGCCACAGGGGTCAACACAAATCAAATGCGCTGTGATGATTAGATACAACTCATCAACTAGCATCGCCAACATCATTTCCATTTTCTACCTTGATAATCCTTTGGACAGATCCTACTTCCTAATATATCTGCCACTGAAGCTCTTCATACCTCCTGCCTTGTAAGATAGATGAAATATAAATTCCCCATTCTTTTTCTTCATCTTCCACACTATGTGAGAGTATTCTTAAATTTTTGTTTAACATTTAAAAGCATTCTGTTGATTATCTGAGGTAATTTAAAAATTGTTCTTGATTGAAAAAATCTTGAATTCTACATTAGTATTTTTGTATAAATGAAATCCAGCATGTTCTCCATTGCAAACCATTTAAGATTATTTTAGGAGTAACTACAAAAGAATGTTTCTCAATGGGAATATTTCATTTGGAACCCATTTAGAATATTCTTAGAATATCTCAATGGCTCATAATGGAAATATTCCCATGTGAGTCATTATGGGATATACTAGGAACCAAATAGGATTTTCAGGATCAAAGTGAAATATTCCTGGAATATCTCTTACTCCACTTGCTTGAGGAAGTTATGAGAGGAATCCAATGTCTCCAATAAATATTTTAATCATGATGGATCACACCCTAACAGAATTTCTTCTTATCGCTTAAAAGCAGCCCAGTTGTTTAAACAGACATACCAATAATGAAAATAAGTTTCTAATCATGAAGCTAAAGCTGGTAGCAGAATGTTTAAACAAACCACAAACATTTAAAATAAATTATGTAGTTTATCTTGCAATGCATGTGAACAAATTCAAATGGACAAACTTAGCAGAAGTTCTCTATAAAACCAAGTCTACTGCCATATTGCCAGTTCAAATAAGCCTTTAACAGAAATTTCAAATGAGTCGAATGGGATGCTAAACCATGGATTTCAAATAGCCTAGAAGGAAGCATTATTTTGCAAACAATACATTTATGATATCTTTGCATGGCACAATGTACTACCACTGTGAAAAATTTAATTTAGGGTTCATGAAGGGAAATTAGGCAGCACTTCACAATTTGTTATTAAAATATTTTATTCGCCCATTATAAGACTATAGTTACATAATTAACTCATATATGAATTCTGAGAATCGAAAGCAATGGACAAATCCCACTCTGGTAGCATCAATTTCAAATAAAGAGCTCACAAAGCATTGGAATCTATCACATCCCAGGTATAGATGCTCCTTCCTCACTAATTGGCATGCTTATGACAGTTGTAATAATAGTTGTCAAGCGCTTCCCATTCGTTTTCTTAGGTTTTTTGGAGCCTTTTGATGATGTAACTGATTCCTTTTTGCCAGGTTTTGAAACATCCATACTCATATCAATTACAATAACTGTTATTTTATCGGCAATAGGTGTCTCAGTTAAAAGCCTGACAAAAGTTTCTAGCTGGTACTGGAAGTTGGGAGCAAGGTAAGGAACCTATAAGAGTAAAAGCAAGATATTAATTTAAATGTAAGAGAATATATACATGCATATTTAATTTCTGAGCAATTATTGGGATTTATAATCAAAAACTGATTGACTATTATAATAGGTCACATCCTAGTAACCACTAGGACATAAACTAGAAGTAAAAAATCAGAAAATCAGTAGAATTGTCCAAGATGAAAGAGAAGCATTCAACTGAGAAAGTGAAACTCATACAATACTATTAATTATTTCTATTTCCTCTGTTTAGCTTATATTACCCGTATAAATGGCTGGTCAATAGAATATACTCTGGGATCCCAGTGGAAAGTCACAGCAATTTCTTGAACAGCATCAGATGATAGTGTCTCTAATGTAATCATGGCTTTGAACACAGGCCCAAGGCCATGTACCTAAAAAAATATTGATTGAAATGATAACCTTCAATATTATGACCTTACAGTTTCAGAGCATAGCGTAAGAATATTTTTATATTGAATGATGCTGGAAGTTAATGAATTATCAGAGTTAATTTCTTGAAATAAGTATGATTTCATATAGAAACTAAATACTCATCCATCACTTTGCTAACTGGCTGTGGCTATAGCCAGCGCAGGACTCACTATAACTTTAAGACAAGTGTGACATCTAGATTCAATTTAAAGAAGTTAATTGAAAAGTATGAAACGGGCAACTGAATGCCCCATATATGAGGCAGTAGGATGTAAAAATTCACAGATTAGAAAAATGAAGCCCAATTATCACTGGGTTTTACAGTTAATATTCATTTTGTAGGATTTTAAAAGTTATTTCACACTAGTTAGTTATGTCAATGATTTTATGTCAATGATTTACACAAATCTATCAATTTCATTATTTCACACATTTTAAAAGTATGCCATTAGATAGGGAAGGTATATCACTTAATCTGATAACATATTTTACTCATAACACCACTCACATTTTTTAGCTTAAGTCAGTAAAGGTGAAATGCCAAAAAATCTTTCAGGCAATTCATCATAATGATTTCAATTATACTTATCTCAAGGAAACATGTAGTGTTCAATTCAGAGAAAGTCAATTTATTACCAAGTTAAGAACTCCACAAGTACTTAAATTAAAATCTAAACTATGTCACCTTAAACAAAAATCAAAACTAATATTCAGAATTTTCAAAATTACCTGAGCCGTCAATTTTAGCTGTTTTGGATTATCTGGGGCTGTAGTAATATTACGACATTTGTCAATGTTGTCTTGATAGGCCTTGTCCACCATTTTTCGAAGTTGAAGTAAATCACGCTGGAATGTTTTATGAATCTCTGCATTAAGAAATAAATCCTTCAATCAATAAAACACATATCAATTAGTTTTGGTTGCCATTTTTAGATAAGCTTACATTGATAATAGCAGGAAACCACTGGCTGAGAAAAAGTCATTGACATAACTAAACTGTGAATTCATTATAAGTTTGATCCAAATAAGAGCAGTTAAAAATAACCCTCCCTCAATTTTTAAATTTGTTTTCTTCCAACCCCTGAGATTTCAATAAGATGTTTTTCCAACATTCCACATCTCTAGTTAGCAAAAATAAAAATAGTATAACCCCCTTTGCCATGGAGGTGCTCATGTTATTCTTTAGTAACACTTGAAAGGTTGTGTCAGCAGATTGTATACATTAAGTATGTAAGTCAAGACAATGCATTCACAAATATTATAAGAAAAATAAGGAAAAATGTAATTGTTAAGGGTGATGCCTGCAGTATTTGATTTCCATCCAAAGAGCATTTATTCCTGGGGAACCACTTGCCTCATCCTCCATCCTCATAGTGATATCTTTCAGTATCTCTCTCTCCTTATGAAATTAAACTTATGCTCCAGTAATCCTCATATGATTTTGCTGTTCTCTCCTTCTAAATGTGAATTTAAACTGACTCAACAAAGTCCTATAGCCATTCACTATCTTCAAAGAACCCACACATAAATCCATGAAAGGCTAACAGCTTTATTCATCTCAATTTTCCATTGTGCTCTGTTTCACTCTCTTTTATCAGTGAGTCCATACTTTATTTTTAATGAGATCCTTTCAATCATTTTGTCTTACCCATACTCTCCAACCCCATTCCTAACTCTCCCTTCAACTACTGTCTTTTTTTGATCACACATGATGAGCAAATCCCTGGAAATTTTATTTATCACTTCTTCAAGCTAATTGCATTTTAAGTCCACCATTACTTCCCTATAATTTGATTCTCATCAACATATAAATGCATAATATTTAATATATATTAGATTGAGAACTAAATAGAAGTTGAGAAAAAGTTTATGCTTGCTTACTTGCTTATTTTAATGCTTGGAAACTATAATAGACCTGAGGAATCTATGGTAAATATTCCACAGAGAAAAAATCATTCACCTTGACAGGGAGTGATTTGTTTTCTGTGGAATATATGCTATAGTGCAACTTCAGCGGGTCACGCCGCTAAAGTTTTCACGGCTAGTATGTGATCTTTGAACTGAGGAATCTAGCAGGAGCAGTGGCAAAATATATGTAGTCAAAAAAAGTACAAAATCTGAACGAACCCTGAAATAACACACATTGCCCAACCCTGATGCTGCATAAGGCTTTGGGTAAAAGAAAAAGCTTTCCTTGATTTCTTAAGATACAGGATACCAATGACAATCAATAATGGAGTAAAAGAAACACTCATCAACAGTGTAATAAGAAAATGGTTACTTAATACTTAAAGACATTTAAAGAATCTAGAATGGGTATACATGTTTATGCATAATTCTTTTTTCCAAGAGAATATAATACCTTTCTAAATTCAGGATTAGCCATTCAAGGCTGGGAAAAAAAATTAACATAAATGTGTGATTGAAAAACCTATCACTATTTATTTATCACACAATGGAAATAAAAGCAATTATGATGGATAAACTGTTTAAAAAAAAACATGCAGAGCCATAAAAGTGTAGAAGTCAGAAGTCTGTTATCATTTTCAATCGGAGAGTGGTTCCCATTCTAATATTACATACTTCTTAGGAGTCATTAATATTATTTTCCTTGGGAAAGAATGAAATGAGTAGATACTCTTCTTATAAATACATCACAATTATTGACTGAAAACACTGTTAAATAATTTAAAGGGTCATGTTACTTTTGAACACCTATGATGCAGGAAATTCCATGATGTGATATTTCTTCTGTAAACATAAAATAGACACTGCTACATAATTCAGGAAATGATGGACATCAATTAAAGGTATGCTTGAAATCATTTTACATGAAGTAATTCATTTCACAGCATCAAATTATGGAAATTTTATAGATGGCGTGGAAGTGGAACAAGGGCTATTTTCCACACAGTCCTCTATTCATAGGGAAGTTATCTATGAAATTCATAGCTTTAGACAATAAAATATACACAATGTATCTTTCACAGAATCAGACTACAAAATGAAGAGCTTCATTTAAAATGACCTTAAGACATGTTAAATATTGAAGAATTCACAAATTGGATTCCTCAAGAAAAATATGTAATAAATAAATATTTAAGGATAAGAGTCATACGTGTAGCGTTATCCCTTTCTTTAGCTGCATGCTCCACAAATTCTTTGGTTCTTTTGGGAATGGAAAGTTTGTGATCTTTAGGCTTTTTCAGAGGCAATGGCTGTCCATCTTCTGTAACCTCCACACCAAAGCGAGAAGTTCTCTTCAGAATTTTCACATGGAGAACACCACCTGATGAATATATTTGAATGTTCTCAGCAGAAGAGACATTTTCACCATTGAAATGATAAATAGTAAAAAAAATTATGCATGCATTCTAAGAACTTTAGATTCAAAAATGTTGAATTATGTAGTACAATTGGTCATCAACTTATGACCTATAAGACCAAATACTTACTACATAACCATAAAAAACAAATAGAGCCCATCCAAATAAAATCCAACCTAATATAATTTGACAAAAGCTAATTAAACAGGTTTAATTCATTTCTAGGCTTTTACTTGCATTGAATTAGGTATATTGAAGGCTTTTCCTAATATTATCTTGTATGGTAATTAAATATTAAACCTTTTATACCTTATGCATAATGTATGGATAGGTAAAAAGTTTCTCACTTTGGCTGAGTGTGTGGAGGTTCTTTTGATACACACTTGAGGTGAGAAAACACATTGATGATGGGAGGCATGAGAACACTGCCAGGCAGCTATGCATATGATAATTATAGCGTCATCTAGCAACACAGCCCTCCCACAGACTCGGGCATCCCTCATGTCCACATATACTTACAAGGGGAATCTATTACAGATGTGTAACTGATCTAATCTTTTTTGTGCAGTAAAGCAGCAGCAAGGCATATAATAAAAATCACCTATGCGAGAGGGTGTATCATCTTTCAATAGTTTTTTTTAGAGAAACCCTATAAAAAAAATGTTGTGTTTCCTAAGATGTAGGCAACCTAATATTACTGTAGGCCATGACTCAAGCTGGCATAAGGAATCAGGAAATCAACTCCACACTAGGTCACAAAATCTCTCATTCACATTCTCACCCTTATCACTTAGTTTCATGGGCATCATAAACTGAAGGCAGATTTTCAGGGACATAAAAGAACCCTAAAAATGGACCCTAGTTTGTAAGGCAGCTCACGTGGGGTTTTGCCGCTTTCCCTCTCGGATGAATGCCGAGCCATTAGCCATCTCCTCAGGAAAAGAGTTCCAGATTTTCATTTTCAATTACTCTGCAATTAGTTCCTAGCTGTTTAAATCTATCTCTGCTTGCTCAAACCCTCAAGAGGCAAATCAACCTAGAGCAGGGATACCATTTGTAAATGCAAATATCCAACTATGTACGATGTATTGCTATATTCTATTTCATGCACTAAGCTATTAAGTGAAATAATCACCTTTTGAGCTTGAACTTGGGTCCTAGTGATGAATAATTTTCAAAGGTTGAATATACATTCAAGATGCTGTGAATATAGTTATCATGAGATATTTGAAGAAAAAAAGAAACATGAGCTTAACACATTCGTCATCAGGAAAAAGCCTTCACTACCCGCTTGACACTAGCAGACAGGAGAACCAAATAGAGGTATAGAGGAGGGTCACCCCAATAACCCCCATTCTGGCCCAATGTTGCTTTACTTTGCTGATCTGATATGAACCAACGTGTTTCAACATTGCTAAGCCTTTGCCAAACATTCTGCATATGGTAATATGTATACTATAATGTGGGGTTACTTTGGCCATGCTGTCACTATTCCACTAATTAAAACTTTTCAGTGCAATATCTCAAGCTTTATGAGGTGGCTACTTATTCTCGCTCTTCATACCAATGTTAGGACATATCACCAGGAGAACCTCCTTTCTCAAGTGACTCTTGTCTCAGCTATAGCCAGGTAAGAAAAAAATGATCTTATACATAGTTTTGATACATTGCTCATACCCAGATTATCGGAAAAAGTTACGTGGTTTAACAAATAACAGTGATAATATAGCCTTCTAGGAAAAAAATGCCATATTTTGGGGTGACATCGGCCACAACTAAGAACCTCGAGATAAAATCTAATCAAGCTTACATCAGGTAAATATATTTGCCTAAATTCAGCAAGATGCTTAGCTGAGACATATTCCTGGAAAAAGAAGGATCATGAAAAAGGCCCTAAAACAGTTGGAAAAATGTATCAATGTATGTGACATTAGAGCAGATTTCAATAAAGGCAGTCTGTCAAATATAACAGATGGATGAAAATGTCACATTGTCATCAACATCTAGGACAGGAGCAACAAAGTGGAGAGGTTACAGCCATGGGTGTTATCAACTTTGTTTTCGCAATGTTTGTGGATAAAGTAATCTCCATAGTCGATAGTGATTTGGTTGAGGTTTCTTTTGTGATAAAACTCAAAACAGTGAAAAATTGTCATTTTGTCTTCCCAAACATTGAATACAAAGAATGATCTATGAATCAGGCCATGCATAAGCTGAAACCACGTAGATATTTAAGAAGAACACCTTGATTTCTCTTAAATGGAGCAAGGGTTTGCTGGGTGAAAACATGTTGATTTTCATTTTGTAAAATTTGGAATTAAAACGACATAAACATTATTATCATCATCACCATCATCAAGGGTCAACAATCCTAGGATTGGGTGTACGCAGCCCTCCACTCGATTCTTCTATTGGCCAACCTCTTCATACCAACGTAGTTCCTCTCTTTCACGTCCTTCACGACCAGCTCCATGTAACTCATACGAGGCCTGCCTCTTCCATTCTTCCCGTTCACTTTTCCCTCGACGATTGTCTTCGTCAGGCCATCGTGTCTTAAGATATGGCCGATTAGGTTGTCCTGTCTTCTTTTTATAGTTTTCAGTAGACTTCTCTTTTCTCCCACTCTTCTTAGGACTTCTTCATTTGTCACTCGGTCGATCCATTTTATCTTCATCATTCGTCGATAGCACCATATTTCGAATGCTTCCAGGGTGCACCCTTTATAAACATTATATGCTTTCTATTTTTAAGGTACCACAGCAAATAAAAATGAAAGATCACTATTAATTATTTTTCTCATTGCATAACGGATGATTGATAGGAAAAATATTTTGTCACTGAATTTTAAATATTGGTTTGAGTGCCTTCCACTTTATTTTTTAAACAAATTATGTTGTTCAAATGAAATTTTAAGCACCATTTGCATGTCTGCAGCTATGTACTTGCTATTAACATACGTCTTTCGGGAACACCAAACTGAATTACTTGAAGAAATAGTTTTTAAAAACTGTTAAAAAGGAACTATTTAACCCCATTTTAAGGTATTTGTTATTGTCTGCAGTAAAATGATAGTAAACTTGGCTCAGTTTGATCCAATAAGATCTCTGAATTTTAATTTTTTTAAACTTCATTAATCAACTAACATTTTTAAAGGCAATCTTGATTTTTTTAAACTAGGTAGGTATGTATCTACATCATCATCATCATCATCATCATCATTGGTCAACAATCCTAGGATTGGTTTGACGCAGCTTTCCACTCGATTCTTCTATCTGCCAACCTTTTCATTGTGACGTAATTCTTCTCTTTTACATTCTTCACAACCTGTTCCATGTATCTCATACGAGGCCTGCCTTTTCCAATCTTCCCGTTCACTTTTCCCTTGATGATAGTCTTCATCAGGCCATCGTGTCTCAAGATATGGCCGATTAAGTTTTCCTTTCTTCTTTTTAGAGTTGTCAGCAGACTTCTCTTTTCTCCTACTCTTCTTAGCACTTCCTCGTTACTTACTCAGTTGATCCATTTAATCTTCAGCATTCTTCTGTAGCACCACATTTCAAATGCTTCTACCCTTTTCTTCTCCGCTGCTGTCATCGTCCATGATTCACTGCCGTAAAGAAAAATGCTCCAGATGTATGTTCTGATGTATCAGAATTGAACTGTTTCCTTACTTATATGCTTGTATTTCCTGCTGTAAGTAGATTCTTCTTTTGAAAGAATGCCCTTTTTGCCTGGGCTATTCTACTCACTATTTCTTTCTTGCTTCGTCCATCGTTGGTTACTCTGCTTCCCAGGTAACAGAACTCTTTCACCTCTTCCAGTTTCTGTTTTCCTAGTTTAACGTTGGTTTTGGCCTCTTCTCTTTTGCTGCACACCAATATCTTAGTCTTCTTCTTATTTATCTCCAGCTGATATCTGGCCATAGTCCTTTCCATGGTTGTTAGCATCTTATTCAGCTCCTTCTCTGCCTCTGCTATGCGAGCTATGTCATCAGCGAATTGTAGCATACTGATTGTTTCTCCGTGGATGTTCACTCCGGAACACTTCTCCTTGACTTCATTTATGGCTCTCTCGATGTAAACATTAAAAATTATGGGAGACAGTGCGACATATGTATCTACATATGTGATTAATACTATAGTCTGGCAGTTACCATTTTCCATGCCTTGAGACATGATACTTTACTGGCAGAATATCTCTTATAATCTCCTAATGATTCACATTGAATTAAAATAGCATTTAAACTTAAATTACTAGCTCTTTTCAAATTACCAGTAGATTGGGCTAAAAACATGAATTCCACAGCAAAAAAAGTGAAAAAATCCACCTAAATCATTTTTAATGTGCTAAGACAGTTAAGTCACTGAAGATTCCACCCTCTGGCTTTTTGTTGGCTTTTATATATCTAGATATTAATGACCTTCCATACACATGAAAACATGCAGCAGTCATATTCATGCACCAATAATTAGTGGTTAATTTTGCCTTTCATTAGTGGTCACCTTAAGATTCTCACCTTCTCACAAATTGTATAGACTGAACCTTAATGGTGGATTTAATCCTATTACTGCCGGTGGGCTGATACTTAATTGCATCATTACATATATTTTATGTTATATTTCCTTCAATTCAGAGACAGCAAGAATGAATTTTTCATCCTCATAAAAACTGAAGTACATCGTCAACATTGAGACAAGTGCATAATTCATAAATTAAAATTAAGTGCTTCAAATATATCTAAAATTCATTATCTTACAATTTTCATGGAAATGGGCTTGGCAGTTTTTTCACAGTCTACCTTATAGGGGCTGGCAGTAAAAGAGTTAACATGGTGGAAATAAAGCACTTTGTACAACTTCCACTGTCATACTTTAACACCCTATCCATTTAAGTACACGAGCGCTATTATCAAGGGCCACCCTGGCTAGCATTGAATACATGGTCCCAATATCCAGTCTGAGTCATGTGACATGAGTGACATTAAGATATTCCTGTGGAAATTGTACAATGTTTCCATTTCCACAAAGGATCAGCCACACCTATTAAATCAATGGAAGAAATGTATTCCACCATAAGAAATTCTGATACATTAAGCTCAGCTTTTCTAATTATGGATTTCAGTTTTTCATATTTTTTGGCAGAATATAAGAATTAAACCAATGCACACTATCGCAATGATGAAGGCCATGAAACCTCAAGGAACTATGAGCACTTGATTAAAGCAAAAGCAGTTTCAAATGACTTCCAACAGGATGCAATTATTATATCACGCTACTAGGCAGAGACATTGATCAATCCCTTACTATAAGTAACAGCCACCAACGTGTTCTCTTCTTGCCCATAACAACCAAAGGAGAGGGCTGATACAGTTTCAGGAAATTTCAAGACATCAACGAGCATTTTCTCATGATAAAAGTGCACAGCACCTCCGGCAAGAGCAACAGCAACCAATGTCAAACCCAGGTGGACTAGGGGCACAGTGATGACTGCCCGAGCATGAGCTGGTAGCAATATTTCCCAGTATTTTTTACCCTAAAAGAAAAAATGCTAGAATCAATTTAAACATTAAAGATTTGAAAATACACTTTAAAATATCCATGAATGACAAAACAAGCACTGATGGAAATGGGTGTAGCCACGGTGGGGTAGAGTGAGGCGCTTTCCTCCCCCCCCCCCCCTCCTGGATCATTAGTGAAATTATAAATTACAGATCAACTAGCTGAAGGTGCCCGTTGAAATTCAACGAGAGAGAGAGAAATATAATAAATACAAATTGTATTAAGAAATGTTAACATTTTTCATGAAGGGGCAAAAACAAACTTGTGATATGGAACGTTAACTTATTTTTGCCCCCCCCCCCAGGAAAACATCCTGGCTATGCTTTTTTTACGCTTATTCTTTTAACTTATGAAACTTATTGTTAGTGTTTTGATGGAGAGGAAACACTTGAGTAATTCTTCAGAGGATATAATCTTTGCACATTAAATATTCATTGTCCACACTTTTAGTTGTATTCTCCGCCAGTTTCAATGTCTTAGAATAATTTCCAAGAGGAAATTACTGAGGCTATAGAGGAAAGTGTTGATATTACAAGATAAGTTTATTCATCTCCTTATGCTTTTCAAATAACTTTTCCTCTAAAGTACATCACCCCTTTCAAGGTGTCCAAAATGATCAATGAGTTTTTCTCTAAAATCTGTTTTACATAGCATATGTAGCAAGAAAACATTACTCTCCACTTTATAAAGAGAAAGAATGGGGAGTTCAATTAAGCGACAGACACAATTGACTGTTGCATTTATTATGGTAGAAATTGTTTTTTCTGAACATTCCTCTTAACCCATTCGCCTCTTAATGTTCCATGGATTTTCTGCCCTTTAAACTATTTAATTTTTTGAAAATTTTCACTTGGACATTTTTTGTATTTTTTTGGAAATTAAAATTAATTACACACTAAATATTTCAAAACTTATTTTCACTGAGTAAAAAAAATACTCTTGGTACATATCATAGGGAAAAAAGAATAGCATTAGAACATTGAATTTCATCACGTGACGAGCGAATCGCTGGCTCTTTACCTTAAGGCAAAATAAGGTAGACCGGCAAATCACCGGTGCTTTACCCCAATGGGTTAATAAGCAAGCAACAACTATGACATCTGATCTCCATCAGTAACTTGAAAAAGCAGTGAATCTCCAAGTTTTATATATTTTTACTGAAATAGGTACGTAAAAGAGCATGAATTGTTACCTGGCGAGAATATGACTGGAGTTTCTGGTTACTGAGTGCCACCACAATGCTTGCTCCAACTCTGACTTCTTCTTCAGCACAATCTTTAGAGGAAGGATCAACATGGTTGGCTTTTGGTGAGGGAGGTGGCACAATGACAAATCCCATGATAAGAGAGCCAGGAGCAATTAAAAGTTGTGCCTCTGCACTGCCCCTGCTAGCCACACAGATGCAACCCCTCCTGCAGGCACTGAACACACAATAATCCACGTCATACAATCCAGATGTTGCGAGTGAAGCAGAGACATCATTCACTTTGATCTGTAAAAATAAATAATTAACTCTCATATGCCACAGGGATTTAACAAAAAAATAGCCCTGAAAAAAAATTATACTGCGGAAAATTTTATTTTGTAAATACCAATTTGAAATTTCATGTAATGTTCAAAAACTGAGTATTCATTGGCAGTAAAATTGTTTCAACACAAATGTAGATAAAAATTCATAAGTTGTTTAGTTTTTAATATTTTAATTTTTGGCCATGTGATAGTCAATATTTAAGCCTGTAATATCTGGGTTAAAGATCAAAAGCTGATAAATCAGCTCATGAAACTAAGAGGGTTAAATGTCATAAAATGCACAAAGCATAGACATCTAACATCTAAATAGAAACACAAGAACAATTTCCTCTGTATTAGAAGTTTAAGAAAAACAGCCCTAAAATACCTCAGCATTCCAAATAAGTGAATTTGAAATGATACATCTACATCTACGCAATATCCTGCAAGACACCACAAGGGTGTGTGATAGAGGGTGAAGATCACCAAAAATACAAATTTATCAAGCAATAGCAGTCACTTGAGTTCCAAGAAAGTCTTCCGTTTTCTATGCCGCTGAAAGTATGGTTACTTGAATTAAAATTCATAAGGAAAAAATTATGTAAAGTGTTTCTGATGATCGAGCATTTAAAAGATGCACATTTTTTTAAATTTGGAATGTTATTTTGTTAGCAATGTGACTATTATCCTCCTTATGGTATGTAATATTGAGAAAGTTGGCTTTTTAATCTAATAATACAGTCAAGCCCACTTATATCAAACCCGTTTATAATGAAGTCCCGGTTATAACAAAGTAAAGGCTATTCCCCATCAAAGAGATGCTGGGAAAAACTGGTCCACATATAATGAAGTTCGGTTATTATTCATTTATTTAATAATTTTTTATGTTCACCCAACATGAAACACAATAATATGGTAAACTTTTTTCACAATTAATCATAATTACAATTATAATACAAGATACAGTCATATTATGAAGTAAATATTTGGACCCCTCAACTTCGTTATAAACGGACTTGACTGTATTTAGTCAACATATCAAAATCAGCCTCCTTAGTTTTGGCACACATGTAAAAATATGTAATTTTTCTACGTCCTAGATATTTCTTTTGAACTATTTCACTGGCAGAATTTAAGCATATGCTCCTTTTAGATTCAATCAGGTTTAAGAGGCTGAAACACATGAATTATTTTATACATCCATGTATGAAGCATGAACTAAATGCTTGGCCAGCAGGGTATACATCAAAGCATGCACTTATGTAAACTTTATGGAAAGCAACCATTTATCCTTTCTGGTTCAACAAATATTAACCAACATGAGGCCTGTTGTCTCAATTAGTGATTTTACAAGGAGGTTTAAAGGAGATGAAATTCCCTTAAAAACCAATATCATCAGCAGATGCACAACATATCCATTATGCAAAGTAAACAAAAGGAAAAGTCCTTACTCTGAAAACATTTACCAATTGAAAATTGATTTTAAGTAATATATGTACATTTGTTTTTAGTATACTCATACTCACATCCTCTAGAATGGTGAAGGCTTCAGGATCCAATATATAAATATGCTTATTTTCAGTGGCCACCACTAAACATGAAGGAGCATCATCATCTCGCATGGCCTTCTTGAGGGTGGTAATACAACAGATTACAGTCTATGAAAATAGAAATAGGTGTCATGTAGGTTACACTGGTATTAACAAAGTTCTGACATTAGCGCTGCAACCAAAATTTTCTGAAGACATAATTATTTTGATAGTTTGACAATGCCATTTTTGTGCATAAACTTCATTCTTTTCCTTGTTCACCAGAAATTTCTTTTTTCAAAATTCTCAGAATTTACTAGAAGTTTTACTACCAATTTGAGACAGTCATGGTTCAAGAAAACTTAAAAAATAAAGGAGGAATCTTAACATTATTAGGTAGACTATTTTCCAATATTTGTCTGAAGGCAAAATTGTTTGTTTCAGACAAAAAAAAACAATTTCCAATGACATATGTAGGCATTTAAAATATATGTACATATTTTATATGCCAAATTTATGCCCATAATTATGGAGCACATGAAACTCACCAGCAAAGCAGAGGAACATATTGCTTCATACACCAGAATCCAAAAACGATTTCTTTTCTACATTTTAATTGTCTATAACACAGGCAGGTTGTTCACAGCTAGTCTTGCTTAGCATGCCTATACAAACCTCTTATATGAGTACAATTTAGATCATGATTATGCTCTGTAATACAAACTTCCTTTTTTAGTGAATTTAGTATATCATACCTCTTCATGACTGAAAGTGCACATCATGTTCCTTATGAAGCAGTTGAGGCACCTCTTTTACAAAAATTCTCATTGTATGGATGGATTTTATGCAATTCACTGATTTAAAAGACCTAAAATTCATTTTACATGCAAAGCTAAGCACAATAATTTAGGTATGTCCTATTGACATCTCTGCATGAGCATTTTGAAAACCATTACATTTACGTAACTTTCTACTTAACCCCTTTGGGGGGAAATAAATTTTTCCTTTCCACTCCCACAGTATAATGAGAAATGATGAAGTTTTAATGGAAAATAAGTGGATATATCTGCTCTCCCCATCTAAGGGATTAACACATATTGCAATAGTACCTGTTTCTTCAAGGGAGCACTACTGCTCTCAGTAATGAATTGAGACCATTCATTCCGTGGAAGAGAGAGAAGATGCTGTGACCTAGCAGTTAATCCTTCTTCTCCAATGTTGACCTTCAGGCCATTCAGCATCTCCACCAGAGCATCAGGTGAAAATTCAGATTCACCGCCCATGGCTCTCGCAATGTCAAGAGACTCTTTTGCCTGGCCCCACACCTCTGCTTCAGTGGAGTTTGCATTTTCTGATGGCACAGTGAATTTGAAAAATGGTCGCAGGTTCTTGTAGATGTACACATGAGGTCCACTGGCCACTCCAATCACTGAGAGGGGACACATTAAATGATGAAACGAGAGTTGATATTGTAAAATGAATAGATCATGATTATGCTCCTAAATTTATCATCTTTAAAAACAGAGATATTATTTACAAAAATCATTGAAGTATCACATAATACGTGAACAGAAAATGGATTTGTTGTATTACCCTACTGCCTTTAAGATAGTAATACACATTTGTGTAATGTAGCTATGGATATGTAAATCAACAGTCCATTGTTAGAGATTGCACAAGAATAGAAATGGATTGCAATGATGCAAGTTATTAAGTATTACCCGCTTATTATTTCTTAATTCTCTAGTACTGCGTGCTAGGTTAATACACAACAATTTGTTTACAGGGTATGAGACTGGAAAAAATTGTGGTGGATTTCCGTTGTGCGTATGAGTAACATGTCCGTAAACATTGCTCTTTCTGGGGTCAAATTAGGTTCATTTGAGTAAATTCTCTCACAAACTTACTATAAGAAATGGCTATTGTATTTTTGCTGCCAAAATTGATATATATTGAGATACACGCTACGATAGCACCACAAACAGCAAAGAGACTACTGACTGAAAATAAACTGGATCCGTATCTTCCACGTTAAATCAGAGAGCTAGTTAATTAAACAGTTCTAATGAGCTTATGATTGATTTATTCAAGTGTTGTTAACTTAAGTCAACTACAAAAGTTGCCAGAACACAGTTCAGCCAGAAAAAAATCAATTTTTATCAAGGTTTTTAGTGTGCTCCACCAGGTCAGGGACTTTGTTAACTCAGCTCCTGACCTGGTGGATAATACCCCATAAACCCTTAAGAAAGCTTTATCTAGAGAAAACACTTGATCATGCTAAGTTTGCTGGAAATTACAAATAAATTAATTACATTAATAAAATAAAATGTTGTCCCCTCATGATACCCACTGCCCACCATGGGCCTAATGGTCAACTGTGTTTCCTGCCCATTCATTTTGGGTCATTCATCTCAAAAAACACCTATGCCCTCCTGTGGGGTTCAGATGGTCCTCCTCAAATTGGACCCCAAAATTACTAGAAAAAGCAGGGCCTAATGGAATTTAGTTCTCCCGATATAAATCAGCAAGGTAAGTGCTAACTCAACCATGTAGTTGATAATCCTCCTGCCAGGTCATCAGGAAATGTGAAGCAAGTTGTGAGGCATGCCTAACTGAAACCAAGGAAGCACCAAGTCATGAGAGGATGCCAGGGGATTGGATAAGGACCCAGAAATTATGCAAAAGGCAATGCATGGAGATAGGTGTGGCCCTAGCTAATAAGGGAGTGGCCCTGATCCATGCTTTCTCTCTTGTTTGGCTCACTTGCTCCCAGATGTCCTTTCACTGCCTGATTGACCCTTGACACCACTCTGCTCACCAACTTCTACCCCAAGTCCAGAGGGAGCACCGCCAGCCAGTCAACATCTTCAGAGTCCCCCTTCTTTATTCAATCCATCAATGTAAGTCTTTGGAAATTAAGTTTGGACAATAAATGAGTTAAATATTATGGGTTTAATTGGATTTCGAGGATCCGGTTGGTGTGGTGACTAGAGTACTGGCCTCCCATCCCGAGGGCCTGGGTTCGATTCCTAGCAGTGGCAGATTTTTCAGTGGAAAACCGGTCCCCACTTGAGTGCCTAGTGGAGGGCATTTCAAGTTCAGTACTCCGTCCGTCCAATGGGACATTAAGCCGTGGTCCCCTTGGTGCCTTTAGTTAAGAGTAGGCTAATACCGATGCTGGGTTTCTCTCCACCCTTCCTCCGTTCCCTGAAAACTCCTACCATTACCCAATTATCCACCTATCCTATATGGCGCAAATGACCTAAGCTGTCAGTCGCCTCCCCTAAATAACCAACCAACCAATTGGATTTCAAACTCTTCTCTTGATGTGTAATCCTTAAATGACCTATGACCCCCTGTGATCCCTTGAGGACAAAACAATATGGAATTTAAGGTAGAGAATGTACTTTGTTTACAAATTTAGTTGGTAAATTCAACTAACCATATCTAATGCCAAAGGATTGCACATCATCTAAGATTTTACATAGAATAGCCTGTTTTAATAAGACTAAGAAGAATAGCCTCAAGAATAGCTTCGCAAAGAAAGATTTTCAGTTTTTTTTATCTCCTGAAATTTTTAAACTATGGAAGATGGACCCTTTTTGAAAATCATGCCTCATTTACATTGCTGTGTCAAATGAAATTACATGGGAATTCAATCATCAGATCTTGGAGATCAGTTCCTTTACTGTGCCACACACAGCTTCCTTGAAAGCTTGGACACTAAAAAACAACTTGGCTCAGGTTTAATTGAATGTGTAAACATTTTTCAACCTGGGTCATCTGGGTAGTAGCCAAATGTTCCACTCATTGGGTTAACACATGGCAAAGAGGACAGATGTTAGCAAAATGGAAATCTGATTACATATTAGAGAAAACATGAAGTTATTAAAATCGTAGCAGTGCAGAGCATTCAAAAATGGCATTTATTCACTTTGTTCATCATACCCAATATTCTGGGGTTATCTTTTACCTGAAACACGAGGCACAGAGTAATCTGTGTAGAAAGAAACCAGGCCTGAAGGCAAGTCGACTATGTTGTTTTCTGATATTAATGATGTAGCTTTGTACACCTGCATACAAAAAGCAATACAAGTAATTACATATAGAAAAAAGGTATTCTCATATTGAATACAGAACTTCATATTAGAATGTTAAAGAAATTCATCACACCAAGAGGATATAACCTAGGAATTATGTCAAGGCATAATGCCACCAATTTTTTAGCTATGCAATATGAAGTGCCACAGTGATTTAAGCAAAAGTGTAAGAAAATAATCAGTAAAATTTAATTATGTAGATTTCAAATTAAAATTTCATGCAATTTATAAACAATCAAGTAGGCGTCCATGGGCAATAAAATTGTTTTAATTGAAATGTATAAAGTATGTTGTTTAGGGGTAATTATTTTATTTTTGGCCTATGCAAGAACCCATTTATCAGCCCATAGAGTTAAGAGGTTGAGTCTCACAACAACACATTATTAACTTTTAGTTCTTATACTGTATATTAAGCATTCTCCTCTGGAGTTCATCTCCTTCTGCTTTAAAATCATTCAGAGCTCAAAAGAGGATTATCAGACTCATTGGACACGTTGGCCCCCAGCTCATCTATGTTCAGTGATCTTAAAATCTCTTGCCCTGTGCGTTCATTAAGTTTTCTGTATATATCTGTCAAAGGTAACTTGCCAATTTAAACCTCAATTCAAGAGTTCATCATCACTTCACCATGAGGCATTGTGACGTCAGGTATCCTATGTACAAACAAGAAAATCAACAAAGGGACCATCAAACAAGGGTCTTCATCTTTTAAACAAACTTCCAAATGTGATTAAACAAGAGGAATAAATTAAAAATAATTTAAGAATACTTCTTCTTAATAAATTGTGCTACTCAGTGAATAAGTTCCTTAGTGCCTCATTTTCTGCATAGTGCAGTTTGGCTCCTTCTTTCTTTTCTTCCATATTTCCATTTCATATGAATTCTTTTGCATGTAATAGGGGTGTGCAAATGAAAAGGTACAAAACGTTGTAACAACCAAACTGGTTGTTACAACATTTGAAAAATTTGAATATGCCGCTTTGAGATAACATAGTGAGACATCTAGGGATGCATGTGTAGTGATCGGCGTGGTTGTGCGCATATGTGAGCGTGAGGATGCAGGAGAGAAGCATACCCACAGTGTCATTTCTTACCTTTTCATTTGAACACCCTAATATTTATGTCTTGGGAATCGGGTTGGTGTGGTGGCTAGAGTACTGGCCTCCCATCCCGAGGGCCGGGTTTCCCCGGCAGTGGCGGATTTTTCAATGGAAAACCGGTCCCCACTTGAGTGCCTAGTGGAGGGCATTTCAAGTTCAGTACTCCGTCCGTCAGATGGGACGTTAAGCCTTGGTCCCCTTGGCATCTTTCGTTAAGAGTAGGCTAATGCCAACGCCGGGTTTCTCTCCACCCATCCTCAGTTCCCTGAAAACTCCTACCATTACCCACCTAACCTAAATGGTGCAAATGACCTCAGCTGTCGGTCGCCTCCTCTGAATAACCAACCAACTATTTATGTCTTTTCTGAATTGTAACAAATTGAATTGGAATTTTTCAACTATTTGTCCCATTTCTTTTATGTGCCATAAATCTTGTACATTAACCCCCTGGTGTGTACCTTGACCTCCAAGCAAATAAAGGAATTATTATTGGTTCTCTTTCAGATTATTAGAATTTGGAGATTGGGTGTTAAAGAGCAGAGCATTAGTCTTTTTATATCCCCTGGTTTTATATTACATTTTGGGGCCATGTTATTCCAAGTATGTCATTTAATTTCTGAAATATTCTGCTTCATGTCATATTGCCACACAAGTTTAGAAGAAAATCTATTATGACTGGATGGTTTACTATACCTTTCAAATAACATGAAGAGAGATTTATATTTCTACAAATTCATCACCAAACTCTCTGGAAACATTCTTAATGTGGTTGCACTAACATTAATTTAGCAAAAATAAAATAAATTCTTTTATACCTAGTAGGTCCAACTTTATAATTGATCTTAGGAAAATGGCAGATAGGAGGTAGGCTGAGGTGATGGTTTTTACCACCAGCACACAATGACTGTATATTCTACTCCTTCAATGATGCAACACCTACGAATGGCATGATGAGCATTAATGGTGGATGAATGTTAAGGATAGATGATACCTATGAAGCTCTCACCAGGATAATAAGTTGTGTATAGTGACAAATGCATGTGCTATGACATAAAATTGCTTGAGGTGTTGAATTACAGGGGGAGGGTGCAGAAAAGAGTTGTGTCATTTGACACCATTTGAAGAAATGATGACAATCATCTAAATAGACAAATACTGGAAATTAGTAATATGGCATTGCAGAAAAGAATAAGTTGAGTAGGTCAAGATTGCAGTTGAAGAAAGGAAACAGTCTCAGAGTGAAGAGGACCTGTGTGGTACAATGCATGAACATAACAAAGCCAAATATACATATTCACAGATACAAGAGTGAGGAAGAAATGTTTAAATGATTAAGTGTGCATTCCCCAAGAGGTAAGGGGGATGATTATATAGGAATTAATATTTTTAAACCTTTGGCTTAGTTAAAACACTTAAAATACAATAAGTATTTACAATGATTCCATATGCAATAAGCTATATGATGTTCATCAGGATGTAGTGCATTTATTGCAATTACACTGAACTGAGGAATTATTAGCGCATTTGCGCTGATCATAAGTGCATCCAAGCCAGTATTGCTTACATGACAGCCTCATGGAAGGATTGCAAAGATGCCCTTAGCTACTACACGCTGACACTAATTTCTCTCCACATAATTTCACAACTAATTCCAGAAAGTTCAATAACCATTCCTGAACCTCAATAGACAATGTGAATTGTAGTACAGTGTAAAATGTATTAGCATCAGCAATGACGATGAAATTTTTAAAGCTGCATACGGTTTACTTTCCAGGTTGGAGCACCGAGTTCACAAAATGACCAACTCATTCATTGCTGTTACTATATTTTACATTCCATGTCCTTACATTTTATCAAAAGCACTAAGTATAGTGATTAATAATGTGCAAATTGAGGTTGGCTTCATACCATGCGTTGTGCATTTTCTCACTCTTGGTGCATTGCAATGCGATAATGATTCACTGATGTGTTAAGAAAAGATAGAACCTTGAGTTTTGCATTGGTAAAGTTCCTCCCGATATCTAATATCACAAGCTTGTAGTCTCTATCGGCGTTTAAATCAGAGAAAGCAATGCAGTGACTGAAAGTAAACAATGATGCTTTCGTGTCCGTGTGGGCATCTAGCCACTGCTTCATCCCAGAGCTGTATCGACAAAAAATTGTAAAAACACATAATCAAATATTCGGCAAATAGGAACAGCGTTAAGTCCACAATTTTCGAGTGGCCCGTGATTAAAAATCAAGAACATCTTACTAGGTCCCAGACATTTCGCGAATCGAGGTATTTGACAATAAGAGCTGCGAAGTATCAACTTAAATATTATGGTTCGTAACCAAATACGAAGCGTACTACATTTTAACACAGAATTTTACGGCTAAACATCACCCCGGTTCTCATTTAATGCATAAACGGAGTAACACGAATAAACAAGCAGTCCATTGATGCATAATCGAGAGGATGAACAACGATTAATCGAATATAGACAGCATCGATAATACTTGATACGAGCGATCGACTTGTTCTGGCGGTTTCAAAATGTTTCAGGCAAGGTTTCATGGATAATTCACGATCATTTTCCAGTAAGTCAACATTAATACCCATAGTGTAAGTGTTCAATAATTGCTGCAACCATGCTTATTATTTTCAATATCCCTTAATGAATCGGCCAGTGGCGGAAAAAGGAATCTCTTCATTTAAATAGAGGCTCTAGCATAAGAGCAGAAAGACTGGTCATGGTCGTGATAATTATTTTCACTTAATGAAGACAGTTATCGGGGACATAACCGAGGAATTGATTTGCAGTATTAGTTCATGTCACCTTAAACTACTCATAGCGCGTAAAAACAACAGCCTGTTGGAATTATGTTTAAGCACCCTCGTTAAAGAACTTCTATAGGCGCACGCTATTTCAATATATCTTTGGCGATTACGGATCCAACGGATTGAATTCGTTTAATTATAATGTGTAGATCTGTATGAATGCAGGGCAAAAAATCAATTGTTGAGGTTGGACGTTCACTTAATGGGAAATATTGTAGCAGTAAATTCGAATGAGGGAGGCATAAAGTATTTTTGATGTTTGATTAGGGTCTTCGGTGGAATAAAACAATGTATATATCCGTGCATTCGAAATGGCTCTGCATAAAGCATTCAGAAAACAGAAAGATGTTTTGTAGAGCCAACAGGCATTTGCCTCCCACCCTCTTATCCCCCTCCAATATCCCTCAAGATTTCCCTCACGGCCATCTCCATGGAACGCAGCGCTCGGGTTCGGGTCCTCCCGCGGAAAGACACGAAAGCAGCCGAAGTTTGAGCGAACTCGATTGACTGCCATGCGTAACTCGGCATTCACAGCTGACTTGACTCGATCGCTCGCTTACCCGCGGAGAGGTTCTGTGGCGTGTGTCCTCGTCCTGTCGTGTGGTGGTTGATAGCATTGGGCCGAGCCGAATGTTCAGTGCAGCGGAAAAGTGTGGAAGGCAACGATAACATCTTTGCGAGTTGCCAAACTCCTTCACTAACAAAATATTCTTTGCAGTCTCGAAGTGTTACTTGTAGGAAACGTTGCTCAGCTGGAAATTCAAATTGTGAATGGAAGTGGCGTGATAGTGAGGTTTTTGTAAGACTGCAGAATCATTTAGAGCGAGGTATGTTTTTCGAGTGGGTGTCGTGAATGTGTGTTGTTTTGAAGCCCTCCACTTGGCGTGTAATAGCCGGTTTCAGCGTGCGAGGCAGTCGACCAGCAGAAAAACACATCGACCGTGGAATTCCATTTCGGCCCTGCTCCGGAGAGATAAAACGTGAGTACACCACTCTCTTTGTTCACGCTCAATGTTTTTATTTGCGATTTTTCATTGACCATGACATTTTCACAATGCACGAATACAGTACGCACTTAGGTTATCGGCATTAACTGCTGCAGTTTTGTTGCAGAAGTATTTCATGTAGTCGTAATCAAGATACTATCAATTGAAACAATCGCGACATCATTGATTCTTCTATCCCCGATGCTGAGAAGTGCAGAGGATTACGCAGCATGTCGTAGGTACCGCTTGGCTCTTCCGTTAGCCAATTTATATTGTGCATCACGGAACGGTTACAATTTCTAAAAGGTTGGAGATGATATCCAACGTCCCTTTGAGGTATGCTTGTAATGTTGTTTCACTGCCAACATTTTCGCACCAATCAATCAGGGTATATTTATGTTTTTTGCTTTTTTATGTTTTGTGTGCTTATCTGTCACAGTTACCTTTGGAATGTCGTAATTTACGTGTTGTAGATGCGCACTTCAATGTGGTGTCTTGTCACACGTTGGAATGGTAAAGGGGTGAATGCTATAGCCCAACCACTAGGTAATTGGGGTCTAATTTTGTGCTGTATACACTCTCAGTTGACTTGCCCCTAACGTCTAAAACACGTATCAAAACTCGTTGTTGAGGAATGTTGTTTGCATGTGCTATTGTTCGTTATAGCGGCATTACAAGGGTTACAAGTAAGTTATTGGCGCTAGGGGTACACATATCCAAAACCAATGTATTTGGTGGCTTTGTTTTCACCTCGATACTTAAGTCATGTACGTGAAAATGCTTAGAATGCAATCTCCTAGCTGTCGGATGGATTTTCTTCTCTATAGCAGTTTTAAATTTAGTCGGTCGATTTCTGTTGCGTTGCAACGGAGTCTTTACCGTTTCGAAAACACGGAAGTAAGGGTGTGAAGACAGAAATCCGTTCAACTTGGCCGTCGTTCTGAACAAACGGCACTCGAAACTCTGTCAAAATCTCGCAATGCATGCCGATGGTGCTTTTATCTTTTCAAGTCATCGGGCACCGACCGGGAGCACAGTTAGGTATCGGAGTATCTATGTGGCCGAACCACCTGTTGGAGGAAATCATGTCGACGTTCGGTCTTGCCCTGTCAATTAGGAATCGTTGGGGTATGACTATGGACACATTCAAAGGTAAACATTTATATTTACCCATGATAGATTAGTTACATGACAGATTATGCTGACTTGGCAAAAATGAAGAATTCCATGTTTTGCGAAAATATTTAAGGGAAGAAAGATATGGTGCTTTCCCGGCGTACGTATCTGCTGAGTGAAATTTTCTCTGGTGTTCCGCGAGGTTAATATCTTCATTTTTGCCGACGTTTCGATCATCGACTTCAGAGCTCCTGAAGCCCTGAAAACGTCGGCAGAAATGGAGGCAGTAATCCGGTGGAAGACCCGAGAAAATTTCACGCAGCATTCAATGGAAGTTTTCATTCCAATAGAATGTCCGACTTTTAAAGAGTGTAGGTATGTATACATAAATTTCCTTTGGAAAAGTAACAGGTGTCAACCTTAAAACTTGAAGCTTAGGTTTGTTCTGATTCATAAAGACAATTAGTTCTACTATTTGCTTTATCCAGTTTGCAGTTATTGCATTAGTGCCAATTGAATTGATCACGTTGTTTATTTGTTGGTTATTAATCTTGAATGCTGTCCTGTGCCTCTGAAGGTTTCCTCTGAATGAATGAATTATCAACTAAAGGCATGTATATCTATCTCTTGGGGTGTGGTTATGGTAATGCGGATGAGGGGGAGGGCGAAAGGACACACCCCCTTCAGGAGGTCAGGATTTGGGCGGGTACGACATCGGCACCCAAGACACCGTCTCCGAACAAGACTTGCAATTTTTGTGTTATCAGTTTTTTACTGGCTAGATTTATTGCAGTCACTGGTTGTTTGTTTTTTTCGATAGGTTTTCATGTTTTGGCCCGGGTTCGAACCTCGGGAGATAAAATGCTTTTTCCCTGATATACCGGTCCCGACTTGCGTGCTGTGTAGAGAGAACTACAAATTTTAGACGGGCTCCTTCCGATGGATGGTAGGTTAAACCGTGGGTTCCTTCTAGGCGGCGTAAGACAAGGTTGTTACCGACGGCTGGTATAACCCCACCTTTCCTTCCTTGAATATTTCCCTCCTGGATAGTTGGGTCATTGGATACTCATTAGCCATTGGATACTCATTAGCACCAATGACCTTAGTGCCACCCCGATCGACTAATATTCAACAAGCGGTTTCTTGTTATCCTTTTAGAGTTACAAGAAATCGAGGATAAATATAAATCAAAAGAAATTATCTAAATCCTGAAAACCAATCTAATAAAATATTGCCTTTTTATCGGGATATTTGTTTTGATCCTCCGACCCTTCTTATCAGTCACATTTGATCATAAAAAATGACTCTTCCACAGGAGACGCGCTCTTACTGTAAGACTTTTTGTTGACGTTCGAGTATGGGTATTGGTATGGTCGAGTAATGATTGATAATATGTGGGTTAATGCGCGTCAGAAGTTACTGCTGTCCTTCAGGAGCCCGCTTACCATGTGTCATTTCTTTTTCTGGGGCGGTAGCTTCCTTGGGTAACAGGTGTTTCACCAATGTTTACAAACATTGGGTGTGCGGCTTATTTGAGTTCCTGGTGAGGCATCTAATCCCCATCTGGTCAAGGACCAGGTGCTCACTGCGGATCCCATCCGATGTCAGCAATTTTTTAAAAATTTATTTCGTAATTAGGGTGTCTCGCTTGAGGCAATATTTTCAAGGTTACGAGTTCATGAATGGTGTTATATGTCCTATTTTTATAATTTTGTTCATCATCAAGATGGCACTCTTTTGCTTACGATGGGATAATATCTCTAACAATTGAAGGTCGAGACCTTTAGTTCAGTCAGCATATTCCATTTAAAAATTGGTGTTTTCGGTAAGGCATGTTGAAATTTTTTTTGGTCCCGAAAGTAGACTTTATTTTCAATGTTTTTATAAGGGTGTTCACGAAGGGTGAGTTCATGGAGCAATACGTGCTATTAAAATATTTGGGCGACCAAATAAAGTAATTGAGCATCTTTCGACTTTATATCGGCTACCAAGATTATTAGGAATCCTCTAATTAACATTAATGTTAAGTATTCATGACATAATTGTTTCAAAATTTAGCTGTAATATAGCTTAAAGAGCATATACGTAGTGAGTTCCATTCTTTTGAGAGGTTGTAGGAGGGTTTGATGGGGTGATGAGCCAAAGAGTTGTGGGGTAGCTTGCCCTGGGCTCATTCTTGAGCTGATTTTGTTTTCAAACCTGTCAAAATGAACAGTAAAATTGTCGAGGAAAAAATATCCACACTGATATCTATTTCTATCAGTAAATATTTCGCTCATTCGGACGTAGGTGGGTAGAAATTATTTGCAATCCTCTTCCGAAAACGTTGTGATTGATCGACAACGTGTAGGGCTGAACACATGAACGACTTAAGTGTTTTCAGGTTTGCTGATATGCGCTGATCACTTGAGCTAAAAAAATTTCTTTAGATTCCGGGGTTCTCCCTCTCACTATCCTTCGTCAAACTAACCATTAATGCGAGTAACCAGTCGCATTTGAACCCGCTGATTTCTTGTCATTTTTAGTTGGCTTTATAGATATAGAGCGGTTAGATGTTCAATTCTGCAGTTATTTTATCATATTGTATTGTAAGTGGTCATCATTAATCAAACTCTTCAGTTACCAACTAATACGACCTCAACCACTTTGAGAATATTTCGCATCTTCCGTTGAGCCCCTGAACCTCTTCGTCGGGTTTTTTTTAGAACCTTAAGAGATATCAACTAACGATGTCGTATTATACCTAATTGACCTACCAGGAGTACGGGCTGTAAGGAGTTGGCAAAACACTGTTTAGGATAACCAAATTTTCTCCTCCAAATTAACCCCATATATCTAAATCTTGGCTGAATGGAGCTTTATTTATTCATTTTTAGCTATGGGGCAGTCTTCATATTTACGCATTCATGGTTCAATTTTGCATTTTTAATTTAAAGCGAGTTATGATGCATGGAGGCAGAAGTTACGCATTAAAGTTAAAAAAAAAAACAATCACAGCAATTTTAGAACCCACATTCATTATTAACCAATTATTAACATTGATTTTTTATTTCAGTAAATTATTGTTTTAAAATATCGCTGTATTAAATAGCTTAAAGAGCATATAAGTAGTGGGTTCCGTTCTTTTGAGGTTGTGGGTAGGTTTAATAGGGGTGATGAGCCAAATAGTTTGTGGGGTAGGTTTACCTAGGCTCATTCTTGAGCTGTTTTTGTTTTCAAATCATTCAAAATGAATAGTAAAACTGTTGAGAAACAAAGCCACATTGCTATCTCTTTTGCCCATTTATGGTAAGTTCAGTAGGTACAGTTTTTTTAAATATTTGGTTGGACTTTTATCGTTTTGGGAGCATGTAGCGGTGATTACAATCTGAATCAAACATGATGGTGAAACGTCAATCAATCAAGATCAAGTGCAAAATGATCAAAGGTATCGATTCGACAGTCAAAATGTAGCAAGGTGCGACATCCTGGTGAGAGTTGAGGACATCCTTGGCCAAGGCGATTCCCATCTGCGTTTCTATCAAAATTGAAAACTGCCACCAAAATAAACTCCTCCATCACCACCCCATCCCGGCCCTCAGTGCCCCCGCGGACACGATGAGGAAGCGGAGAGGCCCTCTCTCAAGGTCAGCCAGCAGTCGACGGGGCTCTCCTCTTCTGTATGCTCATCTCGAGCGCCTTTCCGACGGTGATCCTCCGGGAAGAGGCGGACCGAACCAGGGAGGTGGCGTGCGTGTTTTAGGAGGTTGTGTTGGGGGGGAAGAGGACGGGAGAAGTGTCTTAAAAGGGCACTGGAAGGGGAGGAAGTCTTTCGGGAGTGTGGGAGAAGAGGGGGGAGAGGTCGGGTATGAGCGAACGCTGAGAATGTATTCACATGAGCGAGGGAGAAGGGGGTGAGTTGAGGATTGATGGGAGGGGAAGGTTCAATAAAACAGCGCTTACGGAGGGGGATTGAAGATGTTTAGGAGGGAGGAAAAACGGGTGGAGATCCGTCTTTCGGAACGGCAGGCGGGAAAAATTAAAAAAAAACACACACGCGTGCATATAAGTGCGTATAGAACGTAAGAGCCGTGGCGTCCTCGGTAGCAGCGGGACTAACCGTGCCTGAGATCGCCGACTGCGATGAAGACGATGGAAGAGAGAGAGAGAGAATTGTTTGCATGGTTTCGCTAGAGTTGAGGGCGTGTGGGGAAGGGAAGGGTTAAAACTATGATGTCGGGAAAGGACTGAGGGGAGAATAATAGACGGGGGCTGGGATGAGGGGTGGAGGCTAATAGTAAATGGAGGAGGACGGGTAAAAGGAGGAGACGGGGAGGGGCGGGTCGCAAGGGCTCTCTGAGGCGGGAATGGCTGGCTCTGAGGAAGTACCGTTCGCCTCTGGAATGCAAGAGGCGGCGGAGGCGCTCACCGCGCGCTAAGACGGCAGCGCAGGCCGTCTTAAACTTTAGCTCCTTCCCCCGTCGTCTTCGGCGAAAAGTAGGGAACGGCGAGTAGTCCGGTGTGTCTCGAACGGTCTCCGTCGAATATGGCGCTTAGAGGACATCCGTCTCGTATCGCATCTCTGTTCTTCTTCTTCTCTCTGTATGTGCACTATCCGACGGGATGAATGGGTCGAGGGGAAGGGGGTTGTGCTTCTATGCGGGAAAGTTTGCTCCGTTGCCACATCACCGGATGGCGGGGGAGATTGTAAAAGTCTCCGGCGGCTAAACGCGCCGAAAGATCTGACGAGTTAATTAGTCTCGTCGTCTGAAATTCTCTTTTTCGCCTCTGCTTGCACTTGGAATGCTTTCTATTTATTTGTCTCGCTCCGCTCTCCAATCCGTAGGTATTACTCTCAACACCAGTGAGGTAAATAATAGCGGGCCAGGTTTATGTTTCAGCGCGTACTGCATTCGTTACGCCTATTCTCGCGCGAAAGAATTATTATTTTTCATGCTGAAGGCTTTTTCATGCTGAAGGCTTTTTCAGGCTGACAGGAAGTGCACCCATACGCGTTGGACCGATATTCGTTAATTTAAATCGCGGCTGTGGCTTCTTCAGTCTCGGTGAATTCTACATTCGCAATGCGAACCGGAAGTCACCACTGGGGTGTTTGCCAGTGGGTTTTTCCTTACTCGACGGGGATACATTCCAATAAAGGGTTGGAAACCAGTGTTAATATATTAAAAAATGAATACTTTTAACTCTGCGCGGAAGAATATTCAGCCTCTTTTCAATACTAGTCATATTAATGAAGGGTTTTATTCAGACATGATTGATACGGGATTATTTCGCATCCTGACTAGTTTTAACACCTCTTTCAACATTGAATATTTCGCATGCATCGAATACTTTTCAAAACTTGTCATATTCATTGTGGTTTCACCTTTAATCTGCCGTATTCGCAGTTTTACGACCATACCAATTTTACAATATCATTATTAATTTATAGCTCTTAATCTTATCTTCAGAGCCATTGCATATTGCTTACCCCTCATATAAAACTATCCCTTGCGAATAATTACGGGTCATTTTGAAGATGCCTTTGTATCTTTGGAACTGTGTTGGCTGGTGTAGCCATGGTAAATTGTTTTTAATGTGTAATCGTAAGGCACGCTTTAACAGCTGCTAATTCTACGATCTGAATTGCCATTCATTCCTCTTTTTGACGCGACTCTTGGCTCCCGGACTCAGCTCTTGTTACAATTCCATATCACAATTCAATCCTTCGTTTATGTCTCCACGATTCATTTTTGTGAAATGGTGCGATTAATTACGTTAACTTCTGACTTGACGCATGAAGTGAAGGTTGGATAATAAACTTCCACGAAATACCTCTCGATCCAGATTTATTGTTACCTGGGGTGGATATTTGACGTCAGCTTCCATCTTTCTCTGAATGAGAACTAAGGAAATTATCGCTGACCATTGTTTGGATTTCGCTTGGTTTGCGTTGAGAGAAAGTTCGCCGTTGCTGACTTTAACGACGTCTATCATCATAAATAGCCATCGATGCTAAGATTGGTTCGACGAAGCTATGCAGTTGATTTTTCTATCGGCCAGCCCCTACTTAACTCTTCCCATTTACATTCCTCACAACTTTCTCCATATACATATTTTATGCGATTTATCCCTTTGTTTTTCTTCCCATTCGCTTTTATCTCCACTCCGTATGACGATAGTAGTCTTCATCAAAACAGGCGATGTTTCAGGATAGAGCCGACTATGTTTTCACGTTTCATTTTATTATTTCGATATTACTTCCATTTTCTCCCACTCTTCTTTGGACGTCTTCGTTACTTACTTTCTTTAATACTCGGGCCATTCGTTTTATAATCATCCTTCTTTTATCACACCAAATTTCAAATGCTTACAGTTTTACCTTTTCAGCGGCTGTCATCGCTCAGGCCTCACTGCCTTAAAAGAGCTTAATTTTTGATTTAGTACGTACATCGCCTGAAATATTGATTTATCAGCTGATTTACACATCAGGATTTTCTTAAACAGAGTTCAGGGAGGAGAATGTATTTCTTTCTTTTCTTAGGCTTCCGCCTGGAATCGGTGTGGTTAAGAAACTGTTCTCTCCATCCTGTTTACTATTATACTGTCTCCTCGCAATGAGTTCTTTCATCAGTATTGGCCCCAGCCGGAACCTTTCTTGTGGAGTAAGGGAATGTCTTTTGAGGCTGGCGGATGGGGTTAGGGGACGGAAGCCCCTTGTATTCTGCCCCTACCCCTACAGGGAAAGGAAGGAAGCGGGCGAGGTCTTGGTTACTGACGTGCTGTGGGGAATAATGGCTTCCATTCATTAAAATGGTCTCGTTTACAGGAGTGGGTGGGAACGATAAAGCCTGATAAATATCGAGAGATCATTGTTCGCCGGCATAGGGTAAATTGCTGGTGTGCTTAGGCGCACGTAATGCTCTCTTAGCGATCCAATGAATTCGCGGGGGATATTTTCTAAGGCGAAGCGTGTCCTATGAGGTCGAAATGATGGGCGGATGGTAGGATCTCCTCGGGTGTTGTGGGAATCTCGATTTCCCATGCATGCTTAATTTGTCGCCTTGTGGATGCATTAGGGATTACGGTCCTCAAGCAATTTCCTGGCCGTTAATTAGGACTGAATTGATTGCATGGTGATGGGCCATTGTGTGAACTTTCGCACGTACGCACCGTTCTAATCATGTGGCTTGTTCTTTTTCGTGCATTTGTTCGCGTGAGCTTTGCCTTCGACCGTCTTGAGTCGGCAAAATAGCCAGACATTACCTGACTTCATTGGAAAGAAATATGTATTATTAGTACGGAGCCCTAGGTTTGGGAGCGTAAGTGAGAAGGATACACTCGGGGACAATTTCCAAAATCATGGAAGTAATAATTGAGAAAAAGTGGTTACTAATATGTGTGACGGTGTATCCAAGAATTATTCCAGTTATTTGCGCAATAAAGGGTAATGAGATGGTTGGTTTGATAAAGGTGTACACTTTAATTGGGACAAAAAAATGATGAAGAGAAACCAGGCGTTTGCATCAGCCAACTCCTATTGAAAGACGGCAAGAGGTCTCAAGTTTAACGTCTCATCCGCTGAAAGCACTTGAAGGGCTATCCACACGGTATTCAAGTACGGACAGGTTTCTCATTAAAAGGTATCCGTAAAACTGCCGAGAACTGAACCCGGGCTCTCATAATGGCAGGACAGCACTCTTGCCACTGCACCAACCCATTCCCCTCTCATTTTTATCCTTCACGCATAGCCTTGCGGACGGCGTTCATTATTAATAAAGGTAAAACAGAAGGAATTAGTAAAATTATTTATTACCTATTTGCCGTGGACCACATCTGCTGAAATATTATTTCTAAAAAAGTTACGGTGGGTTTCTAGGGTTTACTCTTTTCTCTCGTACTACCTTCGCGGTCGCTTTTGTTTGATAACACCTGATTTCCACATCATCATCGTAGGTCAACAATCCTAGGATTGGTTTGAAGCAGCCCTCCACTCGATTCTTCTATCGGCCAATCTCTTCATAGTAATGTGATTCCTCTCTTTTACATCCTTTACAACCTGTTCCATGAATCTCATACGAGGCCTGCCTTTTCCACTCTTTCCGTTCAGTTTCCCCTTGACGATTGTCTTCATTAGGTAATGGTGTCTGAATGTCGTGTCTAAAAAGACATGGCGGAATAAGTTGTCTCGTCTTCTTTTTAGAACTTTCAGATACTTCTCTATTCTCCCACTCCTCTTAAGACTTCTTCGTTACTTACTCGGTCGATCCATTTATTCTTTTCGAATACTTCCACCCTTTTCTTCTCCGCTACTGTCATCGTCCATGCCTCACTGCCGTAAAGAAATATGCTCCAGATGTACGTTCTGATGAATCTTTTCCTTACTTCTACGCTTGTATTTCCAGCTGTAAGTAGATTCTTCCTATGATAGAATGCCCTCTTTGCCTGGGCTTATGATTTAGAAATTTAATTTCGATTTTCCCTTTCATGCTCATGCATACATGTACATCTACATAATACCCTGCAAGCCACCCATAACGGTGTGTGGCAGGGAGTGAATTCTCACCAAACATGTACTACATATCATGCATAAAAGAGGATTAGTATTTATATACTGTTCTAAACTACACTATTTAAAAAAAAAGATAAAAATAGCATAGCAAACATGCAAAAACAAGCTTTTAGTCGGGTTAGCTTCAAGTCCTTATGCCAACATGCAGCTACCAATGTTATCCAATGCTACACTCGTACTGGATATGTTTACCGTTATTCGTATCCCTTATTGTACGAGGAAAAAAGGAGATTTTTAATCTGTAAGTTCGGCAATCAAATTATCTAATTTTGTGATTATGGTCCAGTCTACCATAGTAAGTTGGGGTTCGCAATATACTTATTTTTAACATCATCGCTGAAATCATGGTCTTGGAATAGTCTAAATTTCAACCTGCGATCTGACTGCATACTGGTGCTTACGGGAGGCGAAGGCGGTTCAGCGCAGCCAGGTTTTCTTTAACGGGCACTACACGTTAAACGTGCCGGGGAGTACCATTGGAAAGTGATCGGGTGCGAGTGGGCGGAATTATCAAACCGCAGCTCTCGCGAAAATGTAACACGAATTGTTGGGGGGGGGAAGTTTCTTCCTTAGAATGAGGGAGACCTCGCGCCTCCGCAAGAGGAGGGAGATGGGAGAGAAGGCGGACGCGAGACTTTCCTCGAGTGATTCAGGGCCAAGGTGCTCTCGATCTTTTGCAACCACACGCACCCTCACTCACTCCCATTTCCCCCTACGACGGAGCAAGCAGAATCACTTCTTACGCACGCATGCTACGTGCAAGAGTCTTCAGGAATCAATCAATGATTTTCACACTGTTTATTGAAAGGTAAAATGTTTTACCTCGTCCAAAATCGGGGTAATTTTTTCAAGATGAAAACAAATCTCCAGTAATAGTGATGGGGTGACTGCAGTAAACGTGGGAATATAATCAAAGAGCGGTGATTATGGACCAAAATTTAGTCCTATACCGTTGGTTAAACAAGCGAGCACTCATTCACGCAACCAGACACACCATTTCGTTCGTACCCCCAGTAGATGTTTGAGGGAAGATTTTTTCCCTATCCGGGCAAAACTATAAAATACAATCACTCTACCGAACAGTATTAATCTTTCGCGGGGATATAAGAATACCTCGTTGAGGCTTAGGAGTGTTTTGGGCCTTTAGTTCCAGTACTTTCTAGAAGTAGCCATGAAGTTTTACCCAAATGAATATTTGGCCGACTAATTCCACGTTAGCTCCCAAAACGGAAACCAGAGCCCAAACCACCATTTTCAACCCGGAATTAGAGTGTTTGGTGGGTGTAGAGTTTACATTAGGTACATTTGTCTCGACAGTGTATCGTAGTTATGATACCTAATTTTATCAGTGTAACAAGTTTAATAGAAGAACAAGGATGAGAATTACTACAAGAACTCAGTTTAAAATAAATGCTAAAACTTTTAAGTAAATTTGAATCCGATTTGTTTACAGATGACGCTAGATACATATTAAGAACCCCTGTCTATTATGCTAGGTTTGATGAGATAAACAAGATTAGAAAGATAGATTCTCGCACCGATAGATTTAAAATGACATTTTCCCCGAGTGCTAGAAGAGAACTCCATAGCAAAGGGTTAGTTAGGTGAAATATTTTTAGAGTAGTCTGTAGTGCATGAAGCATGTTTTAGCGTTACAAACCCATGCATGCTAAGTAAATACAGGTGAACGTATTTAGAGAACTACCACACACCCTGGCCGTGTTTCGCAGGTATTGCGTAGATATTGATTTAGATGTAGATATTTTTGAGAATATCTACATCTAAAGGATATCTATCAGGATAGGGTGGCTAGTTCCTTTCCTGGTATCCAGGGAATTACTCCGCTTGGATGTCACGTGACGTATCTGAAATTGAGCCCGGGAACTACAATATACACGCAAAAGAATTGGACTTGGTTTGGTTGTCAGAATTTTGTCAGAATTGACGAACTTGCTTTGGTTATCCTGACAGAACCAAATTGGTATTGAGATCAGAACAGTTTTTTGCGTGTTGTGGCCTATGCAGGAGAATAATGATTGATGTATTATTGAAAACCCAACGAATGAAAAATATTGAGCTGATGACGACAGGCCAGTGTCGTTCGTAGAGAGTTTACCACAGCTACTTATTACTTTAAAATGCTGTACGCTAGTATCAGCTATGTTTTCAAGGTAGACTTTCGCGCGTCATGCATTTTCCGATTAAAGGCCCTTATGGGTAATTCTGTCTGGGGGCATTGTTGAAACTAGTCGAGAGAACGAGTTAGCATTCTCAATATTGTCCTTAACTACTGACTATTTGAGATAAACCGCATTGTTCAACCCGAAGGTCGGTCTAGCTAGTGAAGGTAGAGATTACCGAGTATTTGAACCCAGTGGCGTGTGAAACTCTTGTATCCGAGCACGTGGAGAGGACATTTCCTTTCCATGTGCCGTCGTTGGAGGTTACTCAGAAAGATATGATGATACCCAGAAAACCACAAAGCTTTAGGGTTTAGCTAGACGTGGCCGAATCTGAATCCGTGATCTCTGGTCAGTAGCCCAATGCCTGCTGGGCTACTGCGAAGGCTGAGAATTGTTTAGGGCGATTATTAACTCCTAATTCAAGTTTTGGCAGTGTGAAGAGCATGTTAGGCCCACCTGATATTAACGCTAACGTCAACCAATCTTATGTTGCCTGATGACTTGTTTGCTCCAAGCCAATCTGGCTATAACCTCCGTGCTAGATTAACTTCTGCGTGAACTTTCGATTAAAGTTATCCTGTAATTAAAAAACAGCAATAGTGGGAGAATGAGTGTAAATAAATTGATATTGCACGAGGAATCTAATGGATTGAATTGAAATGGATTGATTGAATTTCAAGCCTTATAATTGGCATTCTGCGAATAGCCAGGCATATTCTGGAACCATGATTATAATTGACTGTTATGTAATTCTTCCTCACTTGCTTTCGTACGAGCCAATATGGTACTGTTTTGCACATATTCTGTTGGATAACCTAGTTATGAGTTGAGTTTGACTCAGGCAATAGATGTAAAATATTGTTCCCTGTTCTTGTAGGGCTATTCTGTAACAGATTACGCCGGCGCTATTATGACGTAGGGCGTTATTTTGGAGAGATCGGCGGAATATAACGCTTTCCTGATTCTGTAAGCTAAATAGCGGCCCCTGGGGGTCGCTATATAGCACCAAAAATAACGCCAGCCTATGGCTCGCGTTATCTCAGATAGAGACCCCATCAATGACTTCACTAAACTTGGAAATCACCCTGTAGTTTATTTTACTGTAGCCATGAACCTAAAAATATTGTATTCGCGTTCATATTTGATTCCTCAACTTCAGAAAGGACGCTAATTTGGTTAAACGTATCTTATTCGATGTTTACCTGGTATCCAAAGAAATTTCCATGTATCTAAGCGATTTCATACACTCGCATATGCGAACGTATGTGAACTATCTTTATTTCACCCTACAAAACATAATACGAAAGCTAAGCCGTAAATTCAGCAATCATGAACATCTATCAACACATATATGAGATGAGTTGATTGCTAATATAGGATATAACCTTTTACATTGTGGCATATATTTGGATAGAATGCACAAAAAATTAAATTTTGTATTTATATCTACTCCATATGTTAAACGAATCAATATTAATTTTTGCATAATTAGCTGGTGCGAAATGTAAAATAGGAAAATATAAAATAGGCAATTAAATGACATGGTGACAATCAAACTTATAAAGATATAACGTTATAAGCTGTGCAGCTGACAATCATTTCGTGCTGTTTAGCTCAATAAAGGGGCTATTTCTCATAGGAGATATTTTGGCTGCTTGCTGTTCAGCAACGTTGCAGCTACTATCCTTTAAGTCAGAGGAGGTCCCTTTTTAAATCCCTCCTCTACATCCTGTCATTCTAGGATTTCATACAATTTTTCACATACTATCATGAAAATATTAACGGAATTTAACACGTATGTCAATCATCGGTTCAGTAAAAAAAAATATTCCCCGTCCAATGAGTAATTACTAACGTTTCAATGGGCTACTTCACATTATTTTAACATCGTAAACAACTAAACTTTGCATGATGAAGGGTTTCAATGTATTTATCATCAGAAAAATTTGTCAAACTATGAAAATGAATATAAAAGACCATTCACAAATCAAAATTGAGCACATCAACACCGCTAACTCACGATTGAAAAACATTAACATCAACCCGAATTCTGTCGTCCGCTGAACAAAAACTTCGTCAACATTTGCTTCACGATATTCAACTGTTTCTACTTTGTCCCGGTCGCAAACAATATTTTGCGTATATTTCATTTTTGAGGGTCTATATCAAGAATAAAGTTTTTATTAAAGTTTTAAGAAATTCTTGAGGCATAATTCAATAAATTCTACCCTAATAATACAGATTTAATTAAAACTGTTTGTTCTTGCTGCCTCCTATTGGCCGCTTGGAATCTGCCCTACTACTTTTCTCATACTCTCGAGAGATTACGCCACAGCGCTATGTTACGCCCTTGGATTGGGCGTAACATAGCGCGGCGGTATTTACAGAATCGGAAAAAGCGTAATTTCCGAAGAGAAATAGCGGATGCGTAATATAGCGCCCTCAAGTTACAGAATAGGCCTATTAGAGTCCGTTCATCCAGGGGCGTCGGAACTATATTCGCTGGGAGGGGCCAACCTTGAAAAGGGCCCGGCTTCTATGAAAAGGGCCCGCATTGTTTTGCTGATAGGAAGGGGTAGAGAGTAGAATTCCGCTAAAAGCGCATATGAATGTGGTAGAATATGCGTCAGAATGTAAAAGGCAAGCTGGAAACAAGTGAAATTTAATTTTTATTAATGAAGACTCGTTTCTGTAGGGCCCGAGGGGGGGGGTAAAGGGGGGGGGGGCGTATGCCCCTCCTGCCCCCCACTTCCGACGCCGCTGTGTTCATCCAGCCAAGATAAATCGGCTCATCACCGGAAACGAAAATCATATGTATGCACTTCTGCGTTGCCATGTTCTAGAACTTCTCCGTATCGATAATGTTTTCCTTAACAGCGAAACTATTAGCATTTCTGAGAAATAAGGCTATTGTGTACGTTCATATGTTCGTAAGCCGTCCTTTATTTGATTAGTGAATAAAAAGTAACGGTTTATTTTGGTTTTGAAACTCTCGAGCGCTTAGGAATCCGCCCGTTCGGCTATTCTGTCAATGTCACTCGTGTTGCCATCTTACAGTCGCCTTCTCCTGAATTCGACCTGTAGGATTTGACCTCATTTTCTCTCTTCTTAAAGGGGAGGAGGGTGTTGCGTTAGTCACGATATGTAAATATGGTTTAGCGACTTTGTGAGGACGCCATTTAACGCTTAACCGTAATTTCACTTTGGCAGTTATGTCCGAAATAAAGCAAGGCCTGGAAACCTCGACACAAGGACATCTAGGCCTTCATGTTTGTTTCTGGATCCGTCATTGTTTCGATAAAATGTTATTGTTGACACAGCCAATGCCATTTCATTAATTTCTGGTAACGGAAATGTCAGTTTTATCTCCGCCTGATTCAAGCCATGCGTTATTTTCCGTGCATTTCTTTTCCATTCACATTGTGGTATTTCACCGTCGTTTAAAAATTCTAAGTCATTATATTGAATAAAAACAGTCGTTTCAGGAGTTATATGGTGGAATAACATAATGAATGACCTGATGATGATGTATCACGTCGAAACCGGTCGAAGTAAAGATTGCTCTGTGGAAAATTGCCAATTGAACACGTTTAAATTCAGCGTTCAAAATGTTTTCTTGGGTTATGCTGATACGGACTGCGTGAATGTGTTCCATTCACATAGCTCATTTGTCAAAATATTCGTCTCGGCCGTCGATCGAATTCTTTCACAAGATTTTCCCGTCCATGCGGATAGTGATGAGAGTTAATGTGAGGTGATAGGTTCTTTGGCAGTGTATAATGTGTACGCACGTGCCTACTACTCTCAGAATTTCAAACTTTAATAGAATGCTGTTCCTATTGTAATGTTTTCATTCGTTAGTTAGCCCTCTATTCTTACGGCGGATTTTTTTCTCTGTATTTATTTTAGATTTTGGTAATCTATGTATCGTGACAAAACATCAATTTCAAATGTGGAACTCACTGCAGCATTAAAACTTACTACAAGTTGGTCGACTTTTCTCTTCCGCACATTTGATAAATGGCGATTCTCTTGAATATTCGCTGCTTGTCGTGGTATTAGCGACAGTTAGGATATGGCTGCGAAGCTTCCTTGTTGCTTTTGCGTCGTTGCACTGCGCAGGAAGACAATTCTGCCAGCATTCTCGAGAGAACCATCAGGCTTGAAGCGATCCCAATGGGCTTCATATGAGAGCTTATGCTTGGAGCCACAATTGAAAAGTCGTCCATCGAGATGAAGTAACGCTGACATTAGTCGAACACTCATCATTTTTCTGCTAAGTGGTCATCTTTTTGCCCATCGTTTAACTTATTGCTTCGTGTAACGTCTCTGTTAGGAATTTCTTAATTGCTTGAATATTTACCCGAAAAACGCGAGGAAATTCAACTATCTGTTTTTCTATTACTAGGCGTATTTAAAATTGATTTTTAAAGACCTTGAGTCATTATATGTTCTCGTGGTACATCCTCTGCTTTTCTAAATCGCCATTTACCCTCTTATATTTTATCTTGGGAGGTAGATTTTAACATGACTGAACTCTTGAAATGATGAGTTTTTAGTGAGCAATAGATGAATGTGTGGAGTCATTCAGTCTGATTAGGCGTGAATATATGTTTCGTAACCCCACTTACGTTGAACGGAGAGCCGCCCTAATCCAGGTAATGTGACTAAAGCAGTTTTTTTCGCTTATGCAGCTGCATCGCACAGAATTTAAATCCTAAGGAATGCGAAAGAGGGTGGGAAGAAAAGCGGAATGTAACCCGCAGTCCCCCTGCCAGCCCCACGAAGAAATGCTCCGTTGGACAAACGTGTCTTGAGACGCTAAAAGCTTTCTTTTGAAATAATAGCTTTCATTCTTGGTGTACGTCTGATAATCTCTGTGAGCTAAGTTTTTGTTATGGTTGTTGGAGTATTAGCAGAATCAGTCACTAGTAGTAGTCTTGGGTTTTAGCTGCTCCGACGACTGATGTTAAAGCACACCGTTCAACCTAAGATAATAATTCTAGGACAAAATATGCATCCACCCTGATTCTAACCCACAACCATTCGGTTGCTAGGCCAGCGAGTTACCGAACCCTCTACTATGGCCAATTCACTTCAGATAGCTAATGTCTCAATGTGCTACCGCTGTTAAGTTTATATCACACCGTTTAATCTAATTTAGTCAAAAGCCAAGCTAATCCTAAAACTAGCTCATAGCTCATGTTCTGAAGTGGGATTCGAACCTGCGACCTTTGGTCTCCAGGCCGACGCGATACTGACCTGATAAATGTGACTCAACGTACCTAGCTGTGTTTTATTCGTGGTAGTCTCTGACAGGAGTCACATTTAAGTCAATTCCAATCGCAGGGTAGCCAAAGAAAAGGTAGATTCCACTCTTTGTTATCATTATGTTCCTTTTGGACTTTATGCCAGTGTTATAGATCAAATAGATTCGTTAAAAGCCGTTATTATAATTGTATTAGTGTTACGAGTTTAAGAGAGGGAATTACTATCAGAGCGCAGTTCAGGCTAAACCTTTTGAGTAAATTGGAAGGTCATTTGTTTACAGGTGACGTTAGATATATATTGACAACCTCTGAGTATTATGCTTGGTTTGATCAGATAAACAAGATTAGAGAGATAGATTGTCGTACGGATGGATTTAATGTTATTTTTCTCCCGTACCATAAGAGAGCACAATAGGCAGCATAGCTAATGGTTGATAGAGGTAAAAAAATTTGTTAGAGTAGTCTGTAGTGCATGATGCATGTTTAAACATTGCAAGCACATGCTTGATAGGGAAATATCGATAAATATATTTATAAAAATGTCTTTCCAACCAGTAATTAATTCATATTACTAGATATGTAGATACTATACGTTTGGTCGCACGTGGCTATTATATATAACATTTTTCCATGATGTAGTAGCTGCGTCACATAGTTGCATATAAGTAATTCAAATGTGGTGATCTTCACCCCCTGCCACACATCCTCGAGGTAGCTCGCAGGGTATTACGTAGACGTATACACAGTTTGGTTTGTTCGAGATGCCTACTTAACAGGCTTGGAGAGTTGAAGTTGGCTGAATTTCGTAGTCTTCCGTTCTTGCACTGCTGGTTTCCCTCTCCGTAATCCGTTTCACTCAAAAATATTTCTAGGCAAACAGCGGAACACGCTCTGGATAAAGGTTGCTCAAGGTACTATGTTTTCCTCATTGGTCCACGTCACTGGCTAAGGCGGAGGCGGCCCGAGGGCGAGGCGGTCGAGTGGGTGGGCACTTCAGAGACGTCATTAGGCCCGATTTCGGAAGAGGCGTTGACCTCTGGGATCGTCGAGCATTTTGTATTCTCGGTTCCCCGCCCGCGAATTTTCAATGCGGTGACACACCTCCTTGCCGTCTGAAATGCGACCGGCACCTATGTACTCTGTTGCTTTTTTTGTGAAAAAAATAGAGAGGAGGGCTCAAGTCTTGTTCTCTTACGTGCCTCCCCGCGTCGGTAGAGCAAAGGTCAAACGCCTGGAGAGAGGAGGAGGACTGCTCCGTTTCGATGTAGACGCAAATGCGCAGAAGGCATGCGCGATTTTTTTTTCTTCACCTCTCACGCGACCTTGGGAGGTTTCTCTGACAAGTATTGGCTCTTGTCCCATCCCATTTCGCTCGGGGAGTTGAACGCTCGGTTGGCCCCCGGGTGGGGCAGGGGGGGGAGGATGTTAATGGTGGGGGTCGAGGGGTAATTATCTGATGGGCACCACCTGGTCCTTGGTCGTTTCTGTATCGCCGGCGTTCGAAGGTTGCTGGTGACCAATCAATTTGTCCACCGATCGATGGCCTGTTCCGAGAGGAAATTATACTCACCACATAATCAGAGGTTGTTTCCTCAAGTTAAGCCATAAACTCATATCATGAGGTGGAATCTGTTGCTACTCAATGTCAATGAAAGTTAGGATGATAAGCCTTCAGTGCGTGTATCTCTCAAGCTCAAATGCTTGGAATCTTTTCGGGAACACCCTGGTATATTGAGATTCTGTTGATAATTTTGCTCTTTTTCGGTAAATATTGATACTTCTTTATCTTAAAATAGATAAAGTTGCAGTGATTAGAAGCAGTTACATTTAGTTGCATATCCGTGGGAAACGTGCGGTGACGTCCGTTAGTGCTTTTTTCAGATTTTGAGTCGTCAATCCTTATATTGGTTTGATGCAGCTTTATACTCGATTATTTTGCCTCCTTAACCTTTTTATACTCGCTTAATTCTTCTCTTTTATGTTCGTCACTATTTGCTCCATAAAATGTATGGGATTTCCTAAGTATTTCCTTATAATCTTGTATTTCCGGCCTTAAGTAGATCTTCCTTTTTTATAATGATCCCATCGCCTTGTTTATTATTCAGACTATGTTTTTTTTGTGTAGTCCATCGCTGATTGATTCTGTTTCCTAGACAGCAATTCAATTTTACCTCTTTAAGCATTGGTTTCACGGTTGTTTGTATTATTTTGTATAATATAAAAATACCAATAATATGTACTATGTGCGATTTTTATTCTAGCTTAAAGAATTAATTTTCGTCATAAGAATTTGGTCAGCTTTTAGTCTAAATTTTATAAAAAGGTGTTTTTACGCTCATCCAATATGTTAACGCAAACAGCGTGAACAATAAGTTCGCGTTTTATTGTGATGTTTCGTATGGGTTTGACCAAAACGTGGTTAAGTCGTAATGAGGATGGTTTCATTAATCTATGGCGTTTCAGCTACAGACATGACACCTTGACCACCTATGTCTAGCCACTTTCTTTATAGCGATGCGTGGATAAGATGTTGGACGCTGAAAGTTTGGTGTCTTTTTCTTCGACGTCTCCCTGTGAAGAACGCCCGAGGAACGTTTGGATGTCCCTCTCCAGAAAAATATTTTCAGATTATATGGGCTTATTTTCGTTTTCCCCAGTTGAGGAAAAGTAGTCGTTTTGCGCAGGAACGGCAGATAGCTTGTCTTCTTCCATCTTTTGGGTAAGTCTTCCTATTTTTCTATTGCGTTGTTTAACGATGAGACGTTATTGTTTTATACTTTTGTCTTCAATCATTTTGAGCATGGTGGAAAAATTGTCTTTTGCGTCGTAGTTTTCCCTGAGTATGCCGTATTCAATCGATATACCTATCATATTAGGAACTCAATGCCTTCCCCTGTCGGGAATCAGTCTCTTTCTCCTCCTGCTGACCCCACGGAATGATCAGAGCACCCATTCTTTCCCTGTAGTATTCCAAGAAACCATTTGTGAACGCGTGGACGAGTGCCATGCCCGTGAATGTCTCGGCCGGAATGGGTAATTCCCGTAATTTCGCCTTGTTCATTCGTTCAAGGCGTGAAAATAGTCCCCTTTCCCTCTTTGCAGACCGCTCCCGCACGCGAATGCCTTGAATTCCGATGGACATAGGAATTATTCAAGTCGCGCCTTAGTTTATTCCTCATTGGGTTTTATCTCGCAACTTCCTCGGGAGTCTTTTTCCAAGAGAGAGAGAAAGTAAGGGGGCCGAAAGCCAGCCATATCTCTCTGATTTTGCCGTCCAACCGTGCCTCGTCCGATGTGAGTAGATTTTAACCCGACTGGAGATCCGCTCATTTTTTAAGTCTTTTCCCAGGCGAGAAAGTGGAAATGCATGATGCTATTGTTGACTCTGAAATTCTCATTGTGCTCTCGGAAACACACATCTTCGCGCAGGATTCACGAGGATCCCACAATCACATTGGACTTGATGTATCTCATTCGATTTTGTTTGCTCTCAGTTTATCGCACTGTTGGTGGCGGTATTCAGACTGCAAGAAACTTTCCTTCAAGGCCAAAAATGCTGCCTTTAACATTTATCATTGCAGTACCTAAACCAATGTTTTAGATCATCTATCTCCATGGCTATAAGCGAGTAATTCATCTCCATCCGAGAATACTTGTTGGAAGCAGGCACGTAGCCAGGGTAAGGGCTTCTGGTGCATCAGCCCCCCCCCCCACCCCCTCCCGAAATTTTTTCCCAATAATTTTGTTGCTCTGATTTAAGCAGTGAATTTTACCAGTGAGAAGAGATAAGTATGGGCACTGTAAAAGTAAATACCAATCGCTGAAAATTTAGGAAAGAGAGATTTATAACATGTCGGCACCGAACGGGCAAGGCTGATTTTTTTCAAGTTACGCAAGGCCCCCTCGAAACAAATTTCTGGCTACGTGCCTGGTTGGAAGGTTGAAAAATAATCTATTTTGAACCAAGCCTATTTGATATAATTTTAAGGTGATGATGGCTTTACTGTGTAATCGAAGGTTTTTCTATTTCTTTGAAGATTTGTGTTCAGACCTGAAGATGCTGCTCTGCGGCGAAACCTGTCGTGTGAACAAACGTTAAATAAATCTTATACCATGTGGAATTGCAGCATTCTTCTTTCCCTGATATTAAGGAATTCCACCAAGTGAGGTCTGAAACCATCATCTCGATCGAGTAACTTCTCTACTCAGAATAGAAAAACCATCATGATAATGAATGGATTTCCTCTTACTCATCTTATGTGTCGTTGGTGATCGTAGGTGTCGTTGAAGATATTTATGTCCGTATTTTGGGGGTTTTAATTAACCCCTCTTGGTTATGATAAATGGATGATTGTTTGCAGAATGGCTGGGAGGACTTTGTAAAAGGCTTTTAAGTTTCCTTGTGGCATGTGTCCTGTGTATTAATTTGTGAGCATCAAATGCAAGTCTAACTTTTAACTTTACTTTGTAAACCGTGTCTAAGATATTATTTGATTTCTGCTTTTAATTCCTCAGCTACAATTGGCGTTTAATCATTAAGTGTGGATTGCGTGGTGGACTGGCAGTTTATGAAGGGATTATCAGTAACTATTATTGCTACCATTAACTTTAATTTTTTTAGTTCATCTCATGGTATGATAGAGCGTCTTACTAAACTTCCGTAATTCCCTCGATTTCCGGAAGAAACTGGGGTGTCATTTATTTTCCTAAGCCTTATTCGCTCGTTCCCGTCTTTATTGGAGGGTTTTGTAGAATGTAGTTCAGGCTTCACGTGAGGAAACATGATTTTATTGCTTCCGGAAATCTCTAATAGTAAGACTTTCTTCCGCATTTCCTTGTGCGTGAACACGGGAGCACTTCGAAAGTAGTTTTTCATATTGTCGGTGAAAATCTGCTGAAATTAGCCCTTATGGTGTCGTGGTACTTGAAAAATTCTCTGTTGTGGACTCCTTTCTATGCTGGAGGAAATACATACACGAACCTTTGCTTGGCTGGTGCCTTATCTTTTTAAAAGCAACGGTTCTCATACTCGGAGCCCGGTATCATTTGTGGAATCGTGAGAAGAACTGTCTCCTAGGGTTTCATATACAATGGATTTCTGTTCTTACTATCCCATGAAGCTATTCTCTTTTATGCTCGTTCCCAAGATATAAAACGAAGACTGCTTGTAATATCCGTCGCCTTTTCTGAAAATAAAACATTGCGTACTTCAGCCCTTTCTAATTTTTTACGAAACTAACTATGGCTCTTCTCTGTGTTATCATCGAAGGAGGTAATACTAGAAACGAAGGGTTTCATGTTACCGACTGTTTACTGGTGACATATCAGTTTCAAGCCTCAAGCCAAGATGCAAGAAGAATTTATAAATACGAGGTACGAACTTTCATTAGGATTTGGAATCAATTAATATGGCGGCTGTGGGGTATATCCGAAGGCACCCATAGTTGTGGATTTGCATGGCTGGGATTCTAAAACCTTGAGTCATTTGTGATTATTGATCTTCTACCCTTATCATCTGATAAAAAAATAGCTATCAACGTCACACGCATTGGAGATAGCCGTTCAGCATAGCTGATGATAGCGGTGAATCGATCTGGGCGCATGTCAACGGTTTTATATGTTGACGGCACTGTTGCTTCGTTGTTTTTTCCCATTTCTTTGACGAAACCATAAAATATTATCATTGCAAATTCTTTTTTTCTCATGCGTTGAAATTGAATGCCCTGGTTGTGATGATCCATAATTATTTTCTAGTAGAGGGCAGTAGTTCTTCCTCGGTGTTTACATCATTGATGCGAACTTGTATTTTCGCACAAAATAAATTAAATAACGTGTTGCGGCCTAGAAGTCGATTTCCTCTAGCAGGCAAAAAAGGCCGTTTTATCCTCTTATAAAGACAACTATAAATGCCATGTGTCGATGCGAAACATTGTTGTTAATATCCTACGTACTTTTTATTAAATAACCATCGGCTTCAATCTTCTGAACGTCGCAAGGTGCATGATGTTAGTTTTAGGCAAAAGGCTTTATTTAATATGGCGTTGCTATGGTCTTTCGGTAAACATACAGATAACAGACTTCTACAGACATAACTGATTTCTCATTTAGCTAAATGCTAACAGGAAAGCCGGTAGTGTTGTTTTAAACAATGTGATTGTTCACGCCTCAGCAGTGTATGGCCAGTGAGCAATCACCACCGTTGTGGTGGCTTATTGTGGTGCACTATGCATGCACCATTTGTGCACTTGTCCATGGTGATGTTGTGAATTCTCTAGACGTTAATTTTTGAAGATGTATAGCCTCTGGCGTTGTCACGTTCAACTCAATGGGGTGGTCATCAATGCAGTCTGTGTATTTAATATTGTAGACGGTGTTACCCTTTTAGTTATTATTCCTCGTTGACGTGTAATTTTTTTATGATCCATAATTACGTAAAATTGTTGTAGTGGTACGGAATGACCAATCCATTGATGCCTTAAGTACCCTTGTTGCTATCATTACGCCCTAATAGGGCTAAAAGTGAATGAGTCTCACCTTCTCGGTAGTGTCACAAGGCTGACTGACTCATCAGTATGTCGCTTGTCTACGATTCACCGTTCACTTTAACATTTTTAACGTGTACAACGTATTAATATGATCATCAAGACAGATTGATTGTCTATTTACTCAAAGTTATATGCCGTTATTCTCATTTTAGGTATTACCCCTCATCGAAATTTACTTTCGTATGCTCAACAATTACGCTAATTGTTATAATGGCGGAGGAAAATCAATCCTATTAGAATACCTTTAGTTGCTTTATCAATCACATAGAAGCGAAAGATTCTCGCCTTTTCGGTAGAGTTACAAGGGCAACCGACTCAGTATGCCGCTCGTCTACGCCATCCACTCTCGTGGGATCCAGGTGTGTGGGACACTTTAACTTTCTCCCTCCCACCCACTTCACACCCCTGCATATCGATTGCACCACGTACGTTTTGAAGTGTAGATCGTCCCATGACCGTTTCTCTAAATGCCGTCTTAAGGAGGCCGAAAATCGTTTCTTCGCGGGAGAGGGAGAAAGTGGGTGGTTTGTGTTTGGAGAAGAGAAAGGAGAAGAGTGAGGACGAGAGTGAATTTCGGAGGGGATCTCTTTCCAGAGCAGCAGGGAAATCTTTATTTTTTTTCCCTTCCTCCTTTCAACATTGGAGGTGTACCTGAGACACGCTCCGCATTTCCCAGCATAGCTGCCACAGGTGCCAAGAGGAATCCTTGTGATAGGAGGGAAAGGATAAGGAATGCTTTTACAGTCAGGGATGAAAGGAGGGAGGAAGGGGGAGTCCGGATCTCGGTCGGGTGTGGGGTAGGGGACGTCTGAGGCCTCTTGTTATTATTAATTTTTTTTTCTTCGGGCCCATGGGAGAGGGAAATGATGGGAGAGTGAGGTTAGCCTGCCTACCCATACCTTTCTCCCCTCTCCTCGGTCTACGCCCGGGCATTCCCGGGCCGTGAAATGGGACGCTTCGAATTCCTCGATCGCTTTTTTTATATTTATTTCGTTCTCGAGCAAGGGATTTCTCTCCCTCCTTTTATTCCCGGTTCGTCTCGGCACGTGTTCAAATGGTGGCTTTCCATCGTTGGATTCCGAGCGAATAATGATGCGTTCGTAATAACCGCGGAACGGATCTTGGGCTATTATCCCAATTGACCTAGCATTGTATGCTTCTTCATGTAAATCGAAAGGTTGATTTTTTTCTTCCCGGGCGAATGGTGAAGCACTCCTCCATCCTCTTATATTGGGTCGGATACAATTTGATATAGATGTCTTGTGACGTGTCTTCACTCTTAATGTTCATTCGATTGCCTCTGGTGAAATAGATGGTTTGTGTTTTTCTGAAAACTTGGGTATTTCAGTCATTAGAGGGGATCTGGTTTTTAGGGTTCGGTGCCATGGTCGTTAATTTCTGTGACCTGCATTCGAACGTTTGTGACAGCAGTGATTTTGTGGTGGAATCCAAGTGCTTATTGCTGTGCATCGTGAAAAAAACCTTGAAGTTCATAACTCAGTCCTTCAGTGGCGTTAATCAGTGCTTTGGCGTTTTTAGTAAAGGATGGGTAAATACTGATGCTTGGTTCCTCTTCATTCGCACAGCATTATTTTCACAACCGTACATATCCAATCAACCCTAGCTCTTTTTCCCCTACATTTAGAAATTTATTCAATTATGGAAGGAAACTTAACTTAGGTTCCTTTTATCTTATATAGATTGATATCACTTCTTAATTAAACTCACTAATATTGCTAAGTCATTGAGATTCTTTGATTTTCCCTTTCCTAGTTGTAATTGTGCACGAATTTATGCTATGTGTATCTCATGGCATGCAAAGACGAGCATCTCCTCGGTATAATAATACTTCCTTATTGAGAACGCATGTTCAATGAACAATATTTGGTTCTTTTTGCTTTTCAACATTATAGTTGGAGGAATTTTCAAAAAACTCGTGAACAGTTCGTGAAAGTCAAGTACTTAGCTACTGAGTTGATTCAAATTCAAATAATGGACTTGGATACCGTTGAGTAAAACCAAACTGTCGTCAGCTGGTGAGCGGTGAAGCTTTGTAATGTGTAAGCCATGGGTGATTCTGGCAGGGAACTGTCTCCCTTATCTGAATGCATGGTTTCACGTGAGCTCTACACTTTCGGAACTACTTTCGCTTCTAGGCAGTTGGCTTGTGATGCCTAATCACTAACTTTCTATGGCTTAACATTAACAATAGTCAATATTATTCTAGTGAAATGAACGCTCTTGGTAGTACATGCTGCGCTAAGAATGGGCGGTAGAATACTGGAAAGAGCGGTAGGCTACCTGCGGAGATCTTTGGTTTAAATTTGGCAGAGTGTATATCTGAATCTGCATTGTGCCCTGCAAGTTCGTGTGGCAAGAGGTGACTCCACAAAAAGCATTCCATACCGTCGCACACACAATCAATCTGTGATAACCCTAATACACGTTATGCTGGTAAGTCAAATCAATTGACATTGGTAACGAACACGTCAAATGTCGAACTTTCATTTCAGCCTCGCGGAACAAAAGCTGCTGGGAAATTTTACAGGGAGCGATGGTTTCTGTATACTTTGGCTTCTTAAGTCTCATCAGTATTAGTCATAGCCTATTAGTCTTCCTGGTAACGCGTCAAACTGTTCTAGGAAGCAACGAATGGTGTAGGTAAATGAGCTGACCCTCAAATCCTGAATGTTTGAACTTCACACCGCTTCACTTATCGACGAAATCAGTGGCTCGATCACGGATCTTCGAAATTCGTCAGCTTGCGTTATCGTCATCCATTAAATGATATTGGGGTAAAGAAAAAGTAATCTTTGTTATTTAAAGTTCGTTTGGTTAATCAATTCAATAATCTCAGTCGTTGGAGTGAGTCGTTGGAGTGAGTCGTTGTGAAGAATTCAAAGAGCATTGTACTCCTGGGGACGTTGCGTGATTGATATAGATGTAGCGACTGCGCGAAAGGAAGGTGCGAGTTGGATCGAGAATTATAGACATGATAAGGTCTACTATTAAAATAATTGTATGCATTCCTCGTAGTTAGCAAGCTATAACATGTCGAGTACCTTACCGATAATTGCAGCATGTTCTCACGATTTTTCGAAACTACTCACAATTTCTGCGAGAATTGAAATGATTCCTACCGGCGTCTTAATGATCCTTCGACCGTTGGCGTCACCGTTCATTTAATTCTTTTCTGTTCTCATTATTTTCCTGAATTGTGTAAAATGTATGCACGACTTTTCCCGCATGATATTACTTGAAATTATAAGCTTTATTGTGAAGCTTCTAGGTCCATAAAATTAAGTTAACACAATATTAAATCTGATTATATAGGTACAAAAAGGTGTGATTAAGTGAATACGATTGTGTACGCGACGATGAGACATGCTTTTTTGCACAGTCTACATCTACATTTACACGATACCCAGCAAGCCGCCGCGAGGGTGTGTGGCAGGGGATGGGGATCACCATACATGAATTATAAACATGCAAACATAATACTATAGTGTATCAGGCAACTAGACTGTTAGTATCTACATAGTAATAAGGGATTGGTCGTTATACCCAGTCAACCCCTTCCAGACGACCTTGTGGTGGCTTTCCGCGTAATGCGTAGATGCTGACGATTAAGAGAAGATGACCCTCCTGCTCCGAATTTTTGAGTCGTATATGGAGCCAAGACGTGGAATCAAAGCTCGGCATTTTCGTAAACCTTTCCGTGTGATATATTTCGAACTCGTAATCGTGGAGTTTTAGCGGTAATAAAGTCGTTACGGCTGGGAAATTCACCGTGGCATGCCACGAAAGGAACGACTGTACACTCCTCAAAAAAAAGGTTTTGACCTACATCTTGCCGAGTCGGGTGAGACAATTCATATTTCTAGAGAGATCCGTTTATTCCAAGTTCGCCATCATTCTCCTTGAGGATCCGATGCAATGAGCCCAAATTTCTCGATGGGAATTGGTCTCCGAACGGGATGGTTGTGAAAGGAAGACGTGAGAGGGTCTGAGGTGAGAGAGGGAGAGAGCACGTGGTGCCCAACAGTTCGATCCAATTCCAATCGCTCTCGATGGAGGGCAGAGACGATGGATCTCGGTTCCAGCGCTCATCTACAACGATCACGAAGCTGTGGAGTCCGGGGTCAAGCCAGTCGGTTGTGGAAGTACCGTGACGGATGCAAGAAGTGAATGGCGGGTTTGCGGAGGGGATGTGGGTGAAGGATGGCGGTGGGGAGAGGATGGGGAGGAGGATGCTGCGCATTGCGACGCGTGTGGTACCACTGCGGCTGAGATGGGGTCCGAAGGGGGAGAACGCACATGAGGATGCTACGGTATTCCTCATCGCCTCGTGAAGTGTACGGCCCTTCCGTCTGCGCCGCCCGGCATTTACTGGCGTTGAAATCTCCTCGAGACAGCAACGTGCTGTATGAATTCAGATACCCATATCGATCGTGTGTAACGATAGAATTGTCGATTTAGTCGTTTTGTGTAGACGTGGAATTAATTTTCTCGGCATCACTTGAAATCAATCCTAGGATTCTTTTGGCGCCGTTCCCTTCTTGTTACTTCTATTGGCTAATATCCTCATATTTACATAGACCTTCTTCATCATTAAAGTCTTGCACAATTTAAAGCTTTACGAAGTGTTCTATTGGTATTATTTTAATTTACTTTTCTCTATATGACTGCATTCATAGACTATTATTTCGAAAGATATTCCCTCTTCTTCGGAATTCTATCTTATTCGTTGAAAAGGATATGTTTTCATCAAACTTCTCTCTTTCCAACTTCTCTAAAAACTTTAGCGTAAGTTACTGTGTCTATGTTATCCTCAGATATCCTCCTTTAGGATTGTTTTTTTAATACTTCCAATCTTGACATTTCTGCTGCTAATCAATCTTCCATACCTCACTACCATAAAGGAGCACGCTCAACAAGTAAATCTATCGAAATGTTTCATTATTTCTAAGGTTTCATTTCCTGACACGAGTACATTATTTTGGTATTATGCGCTTCTTTTGTGGGCTTTTGTACTTCCTTCTTGCTTCGTTCATAGCTTATGCATGATGTGGAGAAATTACAGTTTTCAAGCCCAGTACAGCCACTGACAGGTATGAGGATTTTTCATGTAATGCAAATATCTGTCTGTCTGTCACAATATCTGCAATCTGTCGGTCACAATATCTGCAATAATTGAGGTTCGAAAGGATGAGATAAAGGTATTGATAGCATTAAGTGAATGATCACAGCCGTTATGCTTGTTTTAGGGTATATATGGAGTAATCCATATTATTGTTATTTTCTAGGTTCCCTCTTCAGCCGAAGAATGGGAAGTAGTTGCCTCCCAGTTTCTATCAATGTGGAATTTTCCACAGTGTATAGGAGCATTAGATGGAAAGCTTGTATATTTTAGACCCCCACGAGCCAGTGGGTCATAGTATCGTAATTATAAAGGGATTAAAAGGGAGATATAAAATGATAGCCTCATTTCGTTGGCCTTGGCAGAAGCGGAGTGTAAATTTATATGGTTAAATGTTTTCCCCTGCCACACACCTTTATGGTGGCTTGCAGGGTATTATGTAAATGTAGATGTACAGGTTATTCGTAGGAGACCTGGAGCTAAGCTCACTTGCTGCATTAAGGATAGTTGGTTATAAGTAGTAAATGCGGGAGTAAATGTGATATGATGAGAAACCTGGTGATGGCATAATCTAATTTTGATAAATTTCGCCAATGGGCCCACGATTTAAAGTTCTTTCCGATAGATGGCGACGCGGGCTTGAGCTCCTCTCAAATAAGCTCTCGCGTAGGAATCTGTATTCTAATGAAAGATTTACCACGGACAGGTTTTGAACTCGAACCTATTGGCTCGGAGGTCAGTATTTAAGCCACCACACCACCGAGTTTCCCATGCAAATGGAATGTCGTTCTAGTTTGTGAGAGTAGAGCTAATGAATTGTAATTACCAACATCGTCTTAAATTCACACATTGAATCTTTTTATTATAAAGGAATGTAACTTTCTTAAATTTATTTTACAGCAAATTAGGCGAAGAGTAAATGAACAATATATTAATAATGTGTAGTGGGGAATCCCTTTCCTATTGGTTTTCCTGGGAGATGTTTCCCACAAATTCGTTCAACTTTACATATGCTAGACATGTTCAGAAAAGCCTTTTCCATAATTATCCCTGGGAACTCCAGACAAAAACTCGGTGTCGCCAGGCACTCGTATGATAAAAGGTATTAAGAAAATAGGCATATTAGCGACACGAGTGGTGTGTATTTAGAAATACTGATAGTTTCAGCTCATTGACGATGCTTTCAAAATGCTGTATTGTCAATCCTTCAAGGTAATGTATCATTGGCATAAAGTATGTAAAATTGACGGGACATTCATCTACATCTATATAATACCCTGCAAGCAACCATAAAGGTGTGTGGCAGGGGGTGAACTCTCACCAAACATGCACTACATATCATGCATAAAATTTGTAATTAAAAATTAAAATAGCAAAGCACACATGCAAAAACATGCTGTTAGTTGGGTTAGCTTTAAGTCCTTATACCAACATGCAGCTACCAATGTTATCCATTGCTACACTCGTACTGGATACATTTACCGTTATTCATATCCCTAATAGTACGAGGAAAAAAGGACATTTTGAATCTGTCAGTTCGGCAATCTATTTCTCTAATTTTGTGTTTATGGTCCAGTCTACCATAGTAAGTTGGGGTCCGAAAAATATTTTTAACATCATCGCTCAAAATATGGTCTTGCAATTTATTTAAGTGATTAAGTATAAATTTCAACCTGCGATCTGACAATGATTCCCAATTTAATTCATTTAATAGACTGGTTACGCTAATAAGGTTATCATACCGGCCCTTTACAAATCTTGCCGATCTTCGCTGCACACGTTCAACATGTTGCCTCATTGAAGATGATCGTCGGCCACATGTGAATCGTCTCAAAATATTCACATTTACGGGGATATTAATGAGGGGAATATGTTTGATTTTTTATGTTTTTTGTATCGTGCTGCTCTTCTCCAAACATTTCGGAAGTATAGGTTGCTTGATGTGTGGAAAGTAGTGGACCCACCACTTATATCAGGACCTTGTTTGAACTTTTTCACGCCAGGGAATGTAAGAATGGCCTGTCGGCGCAGTAACTGTAATAACCCCCCTTTTGTGATTTTCCGTTAGGGACATAAAACTTCCTCTATCATTTTCAGCTCCGTAAATGAAGAGGAAATCACGCGATCTCGCTTTATCTCCGTTTTTCTGAGCGATGATGTAGACATTAATCATATACTCCGGTCATCCGTAAGAGGGCAATGGTTCAAAATTGCTCGGCGTATTTTCGCTTCAGTCTCTCTATTGCATAACACGTTGGACGGGGAGGAAACCATTATGGTTCTGAACTCCACTCCATGGAATCGCTGGTCAAATTTGAATGAAAACAACAAAAACTGGGAACTATTTACTATCGCTCTTTCACCTGTGGCTTCGCCAACTGCTTACTGTGGTCAACGCCCTCGTGATGGCTTTTAAGCATAGCTGCGCTTCTCAGTTAGGTGCTTGATTTTGCCTTCAATTTCGCCATTTCAGGTTTTTGTGACATTTACAAGACTGTTTTTACAATTTAGTCAGCACTTTCAGTCTACCGCCTGAAGAGAACGCAATGGCGTCTAAACGCGTCATTTGAATTACAATCTGTAAAAATTGAAACCTTTAAAAATTATTTTTCTTTCAGTTTCTAAACATTTCTTGTTGTATCGCTAGACGTTCAAGTGGACTGCTTTTATTTTTTGCCACCTTCCTCATCTTATTTAGGTCGGTACTTTTAAAACTTGCTTAGCCCTATTTATTATTTATTTATGTATTATTTTTCTTTCTTCCCAGGTAGGTATCTCAATTAATACGCCAAAGGTTCCTAGTTCCAAGATTCTATTTTCATCATTATCATCATCGGTTAACAATCCTAATATTGGTTTACTGTAGCTCTCCACTTTAGTCCTCTATCGTCTAGCCTCTTCATATTGTTATAATTCAATTTATTTTAAAGGTTTTTAAACTTTCCAATATTTCATGAAAATTATAAAATTAAATCTAATTCTTGCCCATGGTTAGAAGGAACACTCACATTTGTTTATATTGTGCCTTACTAAGGAGAAAGGACAACACGCGGGTGTTTGATTTCAGAGCTGGTAGGAAGTATGTGCTCCTTGTTTTATCAGCGCTGAGGACGTCGCCTCACCCGTCTTTTTTTCTACTTCCGAGAAATCAACGAAGTGGCTAGATAAGATAGGAGGCAAGCGCTCATATGTGTTGCCTTGTGTGGGAGGCCTTCTCCCCACTGGTTCGTGGGTTCGACATCCTCGTTGAATCTGGTCCGCCTGAGATCCCCCTACCTTTAAAGTAGCACTTACGGTGCCTAGGAGGAGAGTAATAAATACCCTTAATGGATACCGGTTCTTCCTTATCACTGGTGCATAAAAGCCAGTGGCCGACTCGAGGTCGTGCGTCTTAAGCATCCTTCCTTCCTCGGTGAACATCGTGAATAGGCGCTCTTAGCCATTTCACTAGTCGTTTGTTTTTCTCCGAAATCTGCTGGTTTTAAATAATTGACCGCACTAAAAGGTATCCTACCTGAATCTATCGTCTTTTGACGGAATGTCAGTTAACTTGAAAGTCATCATCGTCACTAGTGACCTACTATAACTGGTTTGACCAAGCTCTCAATTGAATTTTTATGTTGGATAACCTTTTCGCGCTCAAATTATTGTCTTTTGCGTCCTTAACCACTTGCTCCTTATTTTTCACGAGAGGCCTTCCTTTGCCATTCTGCCCAATCGCTTCTCTTTCGTCGACTGTCTTCATCAGACCATCATGTATCCAGATGCCTCCGATTAGCTTGTCTTCTTCTCTTTATACTTCTCCTCAGCGTTCTCATTTCTTCATATTATTTTAGGGCTTCATCGTTTGTTGTACGGTCTATTCATTTCACCCTGATCTTTCTCCCGTAACTCCATATTTCGGAAGATTCCAACCTCGACATTTCTGCCGCCGTTATCGTCCTTGTCTGATCAACCTGTAATAATCATTATCTACCACTTTTTTCTTGCTTTTGATTAGCGTTCTGAGGTGCCATTACGATGGACTAAGCGCTTAGTCTTCCGGAAATAACATTCTTCTATCCTCACTCCAAAAGACGGTGAGTTTAGTCAGTTAATAATGGGTTGTAAAAGAATGATAATCCTGATAGGTTGCTCCTTTGCTTGCCAATAAAGGTTATCTCCATGCGTGCGGGTCATTCCTAAAATTCAGTGACCTGTGTAAATACCTTAACTGCTTCAACTCAGTCGTAAAAAGTAAATCGAGGCTCTGGAGACCTTTCCGCGCTAATGACCAAGGCTAATGCGGCAAAGCCCTTTGGCCTCTCCTGTTTAGGCGTGAAAGTGTGAAGGAGTTGATGACTGGTCGCTAAGTAAATATACCGTTGACCCACGTTGCCGAGGCGTTTGTTTCCTCTGCTCTCGTTTCGCGCTAATCCATTGTTCTCTTTCCTGGTCGTTGGTCTTCTAATTAAGTATTGTTTGTGATATGAAGCATCTCATTCCTTTTCTTAGTTCTATATATTTTAGTACCTACATTAAAAGAAAGGCAGTGCTTTCCAAATAGAGTGGCTGTAAATCAAAACTTTTGTTCATAGGATGAAAAAATAATGTATCGGGTGATTAATTATAAATTTCAATTAAGTATGTTAATTCAATTGGAGAATTTTTCTTCACTGCATCTTATGTTCTCCCTGAGTGTCTTTACGCGTTATGAATTCATTTATGTATCTGATTTTAACTGAAGGGTATAAATTATTATTTGAGTCTCGGGATAGATATCTAAAGTCGTGTTTTTTTTAAAAAGAAACTCAAAGAATACCAGCTGATAAGCTTGGGATACTGTTCCAGTTACCGGTCGTGAGTGGGCTTTTATGTGACTATTTATTTCATTACTATCAATTAGCATGCTTTTTGTAGACAAATATCGCGGAAAGTGTCCTTAGATTTTCAAGCTCTATATAAGTTTAATAGAAGCTAAAGCACTTGCTGTGAAAATGAGAGTGCTGCTTGGAAGTTAAAATGATGAGGAATAATTAAAACTCTTAAGGTCATATCGCAGGTATAGTAAGAATTCGAAATGTGCGTTCCGTGGATATTATTAGCAACTTTCTCTATTCACAGTGTAGCCAGGCTTTACCTTGTTGCATAGCATAACTCTTATTTTGTACCATTAAGCGGGGTATTTCGTGTTAATAATTGTAAACTATGTCAATCGCATGTGATGGTTTTATTCGTTTTTGATTGTTACTTCTTTTAGCTCACAATTATGGTAGTATGTACATAAGTTGGTTGCAATAAAAATCTTGGAAAAATGAGGAAATTATTTTGAATATATTATGAATTTACAAGCGTCTCTGAACGCCAGTCTTATAGTGTATTACAAACACAAGATAATTGCTCTAATTCTTTAAGGTCACGAGCCACAAGCTGTCACACTCGTCTTTGAGGGTTATTAGGAGTAATTTTCACCACTAGTTGATAATAGCTTTCTTTCTTCCTTTCAAACATGCCTTACATTTTCGCAATGGTGAGAGGAATGTAATAATGGACATTTATTTCTTTTTTTAGATGTTAAATATGTTTCTATTCTGTTAAAATCATACGAATATACTGAAAATATACTCATCGACTGTATTCTGTCGGGAGCTTTTCTGTGTTCATTTTGGCTTTCTCCCGAAAGAATTGATACATGAATAGGTAGTTTTTTTGGATTCCTTGGGTCTATGCGAGTTTCCCAAATTCTTGGCGAATGTGAAAAACAGGACTCGCCTGTTAAAACGTAGGTTTCTGTGGCGTTCTGGATTCGTGGATCTCACAATTTTTCATGTTTTCACCGCGTTGGTTGTACTGAGGTGACTACCATTTCACCAGGATTCCACCAGGTCTCTTCGTGTCGAGGTTCGTATTCCGGCATTTCGTTTTTTCGTTTCCGGCATTTTCGTTTTTCATTTCGACTCAGCTCGATAGATTGTAGGTGTATCGGCACTACTGGAGGAAGGATAAGGAAGACGATGGCCTTATTATTAAATATACTTATAACTATTCAGATCCGTTACAGTACGAGAGAAGAAAGTTTGGTTTAATCAGTCGGTTCGGTAATTAATTTCCCTAACTTTATATTTATGGTCCAGTCTACCATAGAGAGTCGGAGTTCGCAAAACAATTTTAAACTAGGCTGTCATCGAGCTTGAGTAGAGGCAAGAAATCTCGTTTATGAAAGCGGTTGTGTTCCTTAAAAATGGTTGCGTGAATTTAAACGGCCGATGCTTCATATTCATCCATGGAATGCCCTGCCATTTTAAGAGTTTGAGGCAGGGGGTGAGTATGGCACTGAGTATGCGCTAAGTCTATGTAGCTAATCACCGTCATACTACTTGACTAAAGAAACATGCTATTTGTGCATCGTAAGGGCACGTGTAACTGTATGATTTTCGATGTACCTATGAATGTAGTAATTATAGATTGGCAAGGAATTTGTTAAAATGCATTAATTTATGCTAATTCCCACAATGCATGCTTAGTTCCTGCTTGTGTTATTCCAATGTTCGTAGCACCTGAAACATGTGAGATGTGCTCACGATGTAAGCTGGGAAAACTGGGAAAGGAATGGATGGGCCATGAAAGAACGTGTCTATAATATTCCAGTGATGCACAAGTAATGAAGAATGACCGAGAGAGGCGTAAGTGGTAAGGCGTAAGGTGGAAGACTCCTCAGACCTGGAACACAAGGAGTGAAAGAGAGTAGATGTGAAGTATCAGCGAGAAGGAAGTAGGTCCTATCAATATCAACATACCATGCGAAGTGCGATATCATGAAGGGTGCGTAATGATGCAGTGTGCGATACAATTTTTATGATAAGAAGTACAATATTCTTAAAGTGTTTTTAGACGCATATGCATCGTATCATATATGGCTTTGACGTGATATCCTGTTGCGGTATTGAAATTCTCATTTCGCACGTCCGTTGCAGAAGTTAAAGAAACTTCTATGCTCGGCTCCGATAAGTATTCTTCACCGTACCGATACCGAAAGGGCCTGATGGATGTACAAATATCATTTCTTGTTTCGGTGATACTGGTGCGTTTGTAGTCTAAATATGACGAAATGAACTGGATACATCTGCCCTATTCAGAGATTGGGATCCAGCATGGAGGTGATGAGCAGGTGTGCTGGGCCCCGCTATTATTGGCCTCTCGTGCACAAAGAAAAAAGTGTTTCAATCCTTGCCACTATGGCGGGTTGCCCGAAATTTGTTCCTTTGTGAAGGGAAAGCAGTATCCCGGAATCAGAAGTATTCCAGTCCTCCTTACGAAACTATTCAAAATCTATTAACAAACTAAGACGCACACGTTGCATTTTTCAGGTGATGCTAAAAGACTGGCATTATTTTCAGAATGAAAGGGGTTATCACGTGGTGATCAACGAGGGCGATGCCAAAATTTCATGCCCACGAGTCTTCTCCTTTGAAAGTTCCCGTCTCTATTTTAGGACGACGGAGCCTTTTCTTTTCTTTGGACAAGGGTCATTATGTGTTTTTACCGCAGTCCAAAAGTAGACCTATTCTTGTCCAACCCACGAAGAGGGCAGTTTTCCGTGTCAAGAATGGTAGAAAGTTTATGGATCTTCAGTGGTCTTGATTCGTTTCTGATGGAGTCCTGGCTGATTAAAAAAAAATTCTCTCTCATTGTGAAGCTGTTCTCCATTGTCCTAAAGGCAATCGATTGACCCAGTTAAGTGAGGTTGAGATTCTACATTGGAAACTTATATTTCATAGATTCGTCCCCTCCAGGTGCACTGGAGGTGCTGTGACCTTGAATGTCACTGGAATGCATGGCATGGTATTTTGAATGGACGTTCTCCAGGTTAGAAAGGCGTTCGCGTGATGCAATTCTAAATGGTAACTTAAGATTTCGTCGAAATCAGTATGAGAATTTACCTGGTATAGTTTAGAACTATGTAATTATTTTATCCTAACAGAATGGTGGTTATGATTTCTCATTTTATTCCTGTAATGCAATGAAAGTGGGAATATGCTTAAGGCGTTCTGGCTGTAATACTGGCATCCCAAATCAAGTGTCCGGGTTCGATTCCTGGCAGGGGAAGAGATTTTTCAATATTAATAATATTTCAATTATACCGGCCGCTACTTGAGTGCCATGTGGATTCAAGGCCTTTCAGGAGTAGTATTCCGACCGTCGGATGCGATGTTAAGCCTTGAACCCCTTGGTGCCTTTCGTGGCTAATGCCGACGCCAGGTTTCACCCCACCCTTGATTTCGTCCTCTGGGAAATTCCTACCGCCATTCAATCGTCCTATAATCGAGAGCTGAGCCAATGGCCTCAGCTCTCGATCTCCATCACGATCAGCCATTAGGTAATACTAAACTTTTAAAAATGTGCACGCTTATTTGGTGGTCTGATAATTTCTCCTAAAGGTTTTACCCTCGTATTCACAATATGATAACCACTGGTTACCAGGGAGTCATTTCAATATTGATGAAAATATTGAAAATTTTCACTATTTACCCAGTTAATTTTGCTTTTGACCTAGGGCAGAGTTTATTTACACGATGTTGCCATCGTTTTTGATAATGAAAACCCCTCTAAACACGCGTTGCACATATTAATTGCCTTGGCCCCTCGCTTTGACAATCACACAAAATGAAGCACGAGGCGAAATATAAAGAACTGCGATCACTCATTTCCTCTCAAAGGTGTTATTATAATTTATTCTAACGTGCGTCCACGAGGTATTTTGGTCCTTGATGGATCCTCGGACAAATAGCACATTTGGTATAAGTGGGTCATGCCAGTGAGTGAGCGTGTCATATATCCTCTTGAGTTGTTAAATTGCAATTATACTTGTTTTTAAGCGCATAAAAGGAAAAATATTTTTGTAAATTTCACAACATCATTAAAACATGTCCGGTTTCATCGGTTAGTCGATATCCTCAGATTTTAGGCTAATCGTCAAGCCGAACATTTTTAAATAAACTTATGAAATTTACAAGTTTTTGTTTTTCTGTTGAACGTTAAGTTTCACAAAATAGTCTATAAAGCCATAGATTTATACTATTATTCAGTACGGTATCTAAATCCAATTTCGCTAATGTAAACATTGAATACATCACTGTGCTAGGAAATATATTAGTTGAAATTTATGCTTAAACCTAGTTTATCTCCGTGAAATTTCACGAAATCCTACCCTGAAGCTACGTCCATGTTGGAAGATCAAGTCGAACCTGGGTTATTCGGATCAGCCTCTATTAGCTTCTTCATCTTGACAAAATGGGGTCGGTTCTGATACGGTAATTTATAGCTTTTTTTTCCTCTTAATCACAACTCTCAAAGAGGAGGATATTAACAATGATATCGCCGTGTGTCGATCTAAAAAAATATTAAGGACTTGAGCTCTTCTTTTTTGTGAGCCGAGCACCTTGGGGCATAAATAGTGGTTCTTATCTCCTGCGCCCTCAGGATCTTCCGGATCGAAAGACAGTTGGACCAAATATGATGACGGAAGAGGACTGGCCTTTCTTGCTTTACGCGAATCAAAAGAGAAAGACGGTGCGACTCAAATGGTAGAAACTTTCGAGAAGTTCGTGAAAATGGCCCGTAAAATTGAGGGAATTGGAGCGTAGAGACCTTTGATGGGTCATTTTTGGCCTTCGCGGGCCCCAAAAATATGCACTCACGTTCGGTCTGGCAAAAATGATCAATTATTTTTTTTTCTTAAGTGGACTGTTGATAATGACCTTGTAAAAGTCTGGCAAAAAGTCAAATTGTATAGGCTCACGAAGCTATTTCTTTCATATCGCTCTGACTACCTCTTCGTATCAGTTTAAAAAACAATTTGCTCTTTAAATGTGATTTATACCCTCTCCCCATCACTTGTCATTCTCTTTTTAATACCTTTAAATTCCTTGGTCCTGTTAGCTTTCACGAATTAGGTGTATTGTAATTCACAATATTGGTACCTATTATTACCTGACTACGTCTTTGCTACTTCGCATAGAAGTGAATAATAAGCGGACAATTCCCTGAAAATAGTGAATGTAACAATTGTGAAATGTCTTTACTGTTTGCTTTAATAAACATCGTGATTTTTAAATTCAAGTTAATCGGTAATTAAGTAAAAACCACTTCCAGGATTAGGCCCTTTAGCCTAATTTATTTTGCGCGTTATACAGGACTTTGGTAGGTATGAGAAAACAATAGTTTTTTTAGATTTCTTTATCTGATCTAATTTGCTAGAAAAATATGGCTTCACGGCATTGAGAGGGATAAAATTCAAACGAGAAAGCATCTAATATAATTTTATCCTATATTATGCTATGATTTCCTGTCATCAACGTGCATTACATTTGTTGCCTTCATTATATTATTTATCAAGGCAACGGAATTATTTGACCCTCATCTGCGAGGATTTTGCTCTTCATCTGTGACGAATGCGGTTTTCCATGAAGTGATTGGGGAAGCTTTTTATCGCTTGAGTGCGTAACCGTCTTCCAGCTTTTTGGAAGGAACCCCCACCACGAATAAGTCGGTTGGCTGGCTACGTTTCGAGAGTCAGATGAAAATCACTGCATACACTTAATCGGTAAATTTTGCAGGCCCAATGCTCTCACGTTTCTGTTTAGTCTGTTTGGGTTTTGAAAACGAGCATCTTAGGTAGTTGCTTTAGTAAGTTTCATGTTGTATAAGCTCCACCATGTAGATCGGTAGTTTTATACCGGATAAGGAGGGTTTAGATGTAGTGTCCCTACTCTACTTTGCACTAGGTAAATTCATCTGTCAGTTCCATTCTTCCACTATTTCTCTCATCAAGGTCGCATATTTCTTTCCCCTCTTTACACTACACATAATAACACCTATTTCCCTTTTTCCATCGCCCTATGTTACTCAGCATTCTGCCTTCGATAGTGACTTTGTTATTCATTCTCCGTTTTTCATCTACCCGTTCTTCCTTCTTGAAATATCCGACATAAATCCTTTCAAAGTTCTTCAAATTCACTCACGATCATCAACTTTTATTTGTTCACCATTCCCTCCATTGCCCATGCTCCATTCTCCTTCACCCCCATTGTCTAAAGTTTCTAATATTTTCTCGTTCTTCCTCCGTATCGTTTCGATACACGCGTTATTGTTTTAGATATCTCCATGCAGTTCTGACATGGTGCTTGAAATCTTAGCACAAATTTGTGGACTGTTTCATAATGATGTTAGTATAATGCTGTATTGCTGAGAACCCGACGTGTTTCCTAGCTGAATTTATCTTTGAAACATATTGCGTAGTAAGTGACAATGCGATTGTTTACTCGTCAATAATCTATTTATTGTGTTGACTCATCTACTGCCACCCACTCTTGTCGTGTCTTGCAGGGTACTATGTAGGCAGGGTATCATGAGCCCCTCTTTATATTTATGCTCATAGGTCACGTTGCGAGAAGATAATATATTACTTCTTGGGGGCAAATACACTTGTATCTTTATTTCAATTTAATCCCATTCATTCTTCTAAACACGAGACAAGGAAAATACACATCTAGTATTCACCCTTTTCTTTTCTCCGACAGGTTTTTCAAAGAATGAAATTTAAAGTTAGCATAAAACTACTTGATCTCCAAAATACGAGAACTTTGATTGCTTTGATGGCACTTATTTTCATCAGGTTGGATTAATTTTCATGAGGTTCCACTGCAATTAGTCGTCGACCAATCCTTTTTCTCATGCAGCATCACGAAGTAATGAATCATTTCGTTGATATTTGAGTCGATACTTGAGTGGTGAAACAGTAAAGCTTGCTATACCTCAAACGGGAAGATGATAAAATTAAAATTGAATGTTTTAATAATGCTCATGGAATGTTCATGAGGATTTAAATATTGAGGTTTGGTATCGTAAAATGCAATAAAAAATGCTAACCGTGTCGCCCTGAGTTACTGTGAAAATTCCGATAAAGGTCAGAGTATGAGTGCTCTATTTTTGGCCGTTGAAGCATCGATTATTTGTTCTCAATCTGACGACAGCGGCCATATGTCGGCCGCTGACATCCTGATTACATTATTTTCCCAGATGCGTTTCTCTTGGGATCGAATGGCGATGAGACGTCACTTCCGTTGAGCAACACAACGACATTCCTGGAACAAAATTCTTCACTTCCTAATATTTAACTTCGAGGTAATAGTAAATGAATGTTCCTTGAACTGCTTTGTGCTTTGTGGTCATGATAAATGACTCATTTCAATGCTGTATCATATTAAAGCATATCTCCCCTTGATGCTTCGCAAAGTATTTTCTGCTTAACTTGCATACGTATATCGCGTTTTCACGCTAATAGTATCGATTTTAATTCACGTGCTGAAGTTTCGCGAATATGAAGTCGTCGCCATGTGCAGGTGCGTGCTTGTAAGCGGCCCATGATATTAAGAAAAGTTTATTTATTTTGACCCTTTCAGTGTGTTTTATAATAATTCTTAACCACATCAGGCGCTCATACCCTAAGCGGGACTCGAAACCGCGAAGTTTGGTTGGCATGGCGTGCATATTACTCTCGTGTCTAATCCCGGCGATATTGCATTCGGATGAGGTTTTGTTTACATGGCACGGGATGGCTTAATACGATCAAGATATATGGCAGAGATGCAATTATACGAAGGCGTGGGTCTTAATGCCATGTTCCACTCTGCGTTTGCAATCTTTGGGATTGCTGTACCTCAGAATATATGCAGGGAGGAACTGGGGGGAAAAGAATGAGTTGCGAGACGTAAAGACTGGTCCACACGGATACGAAACTTTCTATTCGCTTGCGATTGAGAATTGAAGATAAGAGTAGATCAGAAAAATCATGTTTTAAGGCCGCTTTACACGATACAATTTTTTGTACAAACTCTTGCATGAGGAAATTTTACCGTGTAAAGCGGCAAATTGTACGAACGCTTGTGCGATTGTTTGAATGACTGAACGGGAGATAGAACCTGTTCTAATTCCATTCAGACAAACATACAATTTCGTTCAGTTTATACAAGCGTTTGTACAAGAAATTGTACAAAAAATTGTATCGTGTAAAGCGGCATTTAGAGCTAAGGGAAGGGCTGCGATGTGCCTATTTTTTCACTTCTGGGCGTCCCCAGCGAACGATTACTATTTATCTCGGTCTGAAACACCAGTCATATATTTTATATATTTTCATATATTTTGTTTTCTTTATTTTAGTTTCGAAAACGCTTCAAACTAGGGAGCACGTAAGCCCTACTTAAAAGGTATAGATTGCAGTCCTGTAGTGAAATATGGAATTGTTTGCGAGACTGTACGATAGGAAGCAATCTTAATGGATTGCAGTGGAATGGCCTTAAGATGGCTCGTGTAATGGTTCGCGTCGTCCAGTCACGTGCATAACCCCGAGAGCACACATTATGGCGTGTTTTTATATTTTATTTTCATCCTATCGCTTGTAAGCGGAGGATTCTCAGCTGTTGGCCCATGAAGGTCTCTTTATCTGTTCTCCTTCAAGAGAAATATCGCGGAACGGATGGAATCATTTGAAAAAAAAGTGCCTCAGACGAAGTGTGTATTCTTCTGTGGGTTTGTCGCTGCATCCTTCTATTTCACATTGCCAGTTGAATGTTTATCTTTGATTCACCCAGTTTCTTCCGCTGTTGATTAATGCTCTTCATCTTTGCGCTGAGTCCTTCTGCGCACTAGCTTGATTTTAATCCATGTCTACTGAATATGTACTTGCTGCTTTATGTGGGTGTGCGGCTTCTTCCGGTAAATGCTCTCTTATTTTATCACTGTCGCGCGACCGTCATTTGCCGGAAGTTGGCAATTTTTCCACTTCCTTTGCAACTTTCAATGTAAGCAGTTTTAGTTATGGATTGTGAAGTATTACAAAGACGCGGTGTGGTTACTAGAGTACTGGCCTCTCACACTGAAAGAGCACTTTGACTTCAGTACTCCGTCCGTCGGTTAGGACGTTAAACCATGGACCCCTTGGTACCTTTTGTTAAGAGTAGGCTACGGTGTTTCTTTCCACCCTTCCTACGTTCTTTAAAAATTCCTTTATCTATCCTATCATTCACCTAAAATTACGAGAATGACTTCAACTCTCAAACTCCTCCCTGAATAACGAGCAAAGATGCGGATTCATTGCTTTGTTTTTTTCCCTCTTACCGTTGTAGCCATTAATTATTTTCTTGAAGTGTCATCATTCAATTCTCATCTACGCTTCATATTGGAATATGTGTTTGTACCTGGAAGTTCTGATATCAGAAACGTTCAGAAAGTCAATCACAGTGTGTGCGGATGATGTTTTTGTTAAATGCATACGCCAGAAGCATACTCGTTTAGATGCCATTGTGTTTTAGTTTTTCCTGTCCGTTTTTTATGTTCTCTTGTTACGTACGGATGTACACTTATGAGTTTTTATCTTGGTTCCTGGAATCCCTCTTTGGACTTCGTTATTTACTTTTTCCATTCTTTTTATCCTTCCTATACTAAAATTTGATTGGTGCTAATTCTTCTTTAGCAATGCCTATTTAACTCTTGTCTTTATCGAAAAAACATATGACTCATCGTTATCCATAAAGATTTTTTTGTTGTAGACTTGTGAATAGATAACCATTTTGTGATGGAAACCAATTTTCTTGGAATACTTATGGCTCTATGTTTCTCAGGCGAAAGTATCATATTGTGTCAGCTATTTTTAGCGCAAAGGTTTCCACGGTATTGGTCTGATGCCCACTGTGTAGTTACGGGATTTATTCCGCGGTTTGATGACCACAGTTTCGCTGACCACCCTGTCAGAGTCTTAAGGTTCTTCGTTCTTAGAATTATGCAGAGAGTAGGCATGTCAAATTTTTTGGAACATTACTATGCATCAATTTATGAAAGGCAAATTATTGTGAGAATTCTATCCCAATCCATGTTTTGGCTGTTAAACGGAAATGTTCGATATTGATTTAATGATTACTGCAGGAATCTGATGCTAGGAGTGCAATATCATGCCTAAGATTCTGTAAATTCTCTGATCAAAAGATGTAACACTTGGCTCGCAGCTTATTTGCTTGAGGTGTAAGCCCGTGCATCGGCCAGGAGTACATTGAAGTGTCCGCATTGTAATGTCATTTTATGCACATGCCTTGCATTAATCACGTTATCTTGTCATCAATAGCGTGAGTTCACGACTTAGAGGAAACTCAATCTGAATCATTCTTTTGTGTCATCTGACCATGAATCTTCCGCCGACGAGCAATTGTCGAAGAGGCCACGTTGTTGATGCTCTGTACTTGCTGGAAAAAGTGTCACCATTTGTCGGATTGCTTTACAGTGTTTTTATTCCGCAATGGAGAAAGAAATTACAATGATCTTACTTTCACTTATTGGTTACCAATGTGTTTGTATAGGAATAAATATCCTTTGTCTTTTGTCCGCCTTTGAGTCATTTTTACTCGTCACAAAATGGTTGTTGCAGTGTTCTTCATTAGCATTTTCGTATAAGCTCTATTGGTTTAGATGCTCAACTGGCCTGAGAAGCCAAAGATATCACTGTACGGAGCAAATAATTCATTATTATTATTTACGATATTATTAGCATCTTAGTTAGTGATAGTCTACATTGTTCATTAACGAAGTCCCCTTATTTGCGAACTTAATATTAGGTAGGTATTTATTCTGCATAACATAAGATAGGCGTCAGTAAAAAAATTATACCAATATTCACGTCCTTCGTTCAAAGCCTGGGTGTGCTCTGACTTCTCTTCGAAAGGTAAATAGGAAAGAAAATGAATAAGCAAGTATAAGTCAGAACTATTTAAAATGAATTATTCTGTTAGCATATTTTAATCACATGTTATACTCATCAGTTTTAGAGGAATAGGCTTGGAGATTCCTCTGACCCTTTTCCAGAAATGAAGCGCGTCGTATCACGGAATCCCCGTACTTTTGATTCCATACTGTACATAATGAACTGTGAAACATGGAATAAGTTATCAAATCGGGGTCCTTAAAGGCAGTGTTCCGGTTTTCCTTCGCTCAAGACCTCGTCAATCATAACCGTGGCTTGGTGGATTGACGTGGCTGTATCACTCGTTTTCTAACCATGAGCTGGCATTTATAGAAGCCGGTGTTGAACTACATTACTCACTGTTGGCACTTACGGCTGTAATAAAGGTTAACCTTATGCGCAGGATTCCATGAATTGATTTGCATTTGCGGTGTTCTTATGACGAGGTACAGGCCATCTTTCCGCTCAGCCAAACATTTTTTTTCTGTTGAACGAGACTATTAATATATTTCTTACCTCACCGATCATCCAGTAGAGGGAGTGCCTGTATGTTTATGCATATATCCATTTTCAATTTTGTGATCGGTAATACTTACCTGTAACCCTGAGAAAATTTATATCCGTGAAATAAGGCATCCTTTTCTTTGCTACGATAAAAACCCAGCCCTATTGTGATGATTTTTTAAACTTTCATTTCAAGAGGGCGTTCGTCGGAGAGAATATTTCGTGAAACTATGGGTTTCCTGAACTTTAGAATGCATTCACTTAGTAAAATTCCACAGACTTTTATTAAAACCGACCTAGGTTTCGACTTATAGGTACAGTCATTATCAAGGTCGAAACCTAGGTCGGTTTTAATAGAAGTCTGTGGAATGTTACTAAGTGAATTCATTTACGTTATCAATAGATGGTTCCACGAAGTCAAACCTAGCAATTTGTTATATATTTGAGAATGCGCTTTAGTCTTTTTTTTTGTCCGAAGAACATGAACTGGTTTCTTTTTGTGAGTCTGTTATAAGTATCGTGAGGATAACCCGAAGAATCTAATTATTAAATGGTTTTTAAGAGCTTGGTAACCAAGTACTGTTACCTCGTCATTGCTACTTAATGTTTTATATTTTTAAGTATCAGGCTTGTCAGAATCACTTGTGGTATGCGTATCCGAAAAAAAATCACGATTGAAAGTGTAAGACCATTCGAATCAAACTTCTGTGGTCTAATACGTACTTACTAGTATAGGGTTCCCTTAATGTTTTCCTTATAACCTGAGACATTCTGAAATTTTTACATATAAAACCTGGGAAACTTTGAAAAAAGACGGTACATGTCAAATATAAAAATACTATTGTAATACTGTTCATTAATTACTGTGACGAGCGAGTATTAACAATAATTCTATTTACAATGCAAAGAAATAACATATCCCCTAGTTATTTTTATCATGTAAATTATCAGTGACTATCATTATCTGTATTACAATAGAGATAAGTGATAATAACGTGAAAAAATCCATTTACTTCTTTTTCACTGAAAGATAGAAGAAGATTCACTTAAAAAAAGTGGGACTCTACGGATTAACTTTGGATTTTTTCAATAAAAACGGTACTGTCCCGGAGGAAATGGGACGGATGGGAACCGTTTACTAATAGCACACACAGTACACCTGTGATAGAAGAGGTTATCTTAAAGTATTCTCGAATCGTAATAACGCCGCAGAGAAATCCGGAAACTCAAAACCTACATTCTCGAGAATAGTTTATATAGTTTGAAAATTTTGCTGTGACACATGGTCATGAAAGTCAGTCTTTTTTCAATTGTATCTAATGCATTTACTAGCAGTTGGGTAAATGTACTTTGGAGTCATAAATAATTATTTATCCAGATAGTGCAGCGTACTAATTTGCTTGTAGAATCTGTTCAACAGAATAACGATCATTAAACGAGTAAATTAACGATCGCATCGCCCACTGATTTTATTTCACCATAGCCAGCTAAGGAAATAATCAACCATACAGACTTAATTGTACATTTTCTCTGGATTATACCTAGTAGGTGGTATTTTTTTCTATCTATATTATAGGCTAAATTAAGCTGAAAACCGACGAATACATAATGCTGGTACGTAAAAGCGAAATGCGTACTTTTCAAAGGCGTGTTTACTAACGTTTAGTGTTGCATTCCTGTGTGATTTACGACCATGAAATTTTAAACTTGATGAAATTTATCAATTTACTAAATTCTGTTTCAGTTATTCAATAGTGTTTTAATGGATATATCCTTTGAGTATGAAATTAAATCGTTTAATCCATAATAACCTGCTGGAATCTGAATTGTGTTTAAAATGTCAAAAGATTTTGAAGTTCGTTTTTTTGTTGGAATAACGATCGGTACGACGACGACTATTCGCGGATGTGGCAGCCTTTTTGCTATACTAATATTCATTCGGCATCTTCCCAATGAATCCTTTGATGACAGCTCTTTTTATCAAATCCTCCTCGCAGTCGTCGGCGACCGCTTCTTCTTTTCAACCCTGTCATAAGCACTTCTGTAGACTGCGCCGAAGGTTTTCAGACGGATTATTTTTCTCCTTTATTTTTTCTTCTTGCAAAGGTACTGTCGGTGCATGGCAAAGGTTTCCCAATCTGGTCAGTAATGAGAGAAGGGTATACACACGCCCACTCCCCTCCAGTGTGTATCCTTGTGTGTCTGTGTGTTGTATGGTAAAGCCGAAGCCTTACTCGCGTCGCTCCTATGAAGAGGGCGTGCCGTGGACACGACCACTCAATCCAATCTCGTCACTATCTCCCTCTTTTTTTTATTTTAGCCGCTTCTCCAACTGACGCGTGCTCGTGTCCAACAGAACGTCCATTGTGTGTATGTGGGCTGGTGGTGGAGGGAGGAAGGCCTCCAGATTGGTGAGTGGTGGGGGTGTTAGACACCCGACTCCCTCCCCCTCTTCCTGCAGCCCGCCAGATTACTTCCTTCCCCCACTCCCATTCGTGCCGAGAGAGTGATGCATCGCTTGTGTAGCTCGTATCAATCCGCCGCAAGCGGTCTTAAAACTTCCAAGTTGCCTCGCCTCCTTCTTAATGGCCTGCCGATTATGTCTCGTTAATCTCTTCGGATTTATTTTTGCTCGAGACTCTAGTCCCAATCAGTGAATCGAATTTATCCCGTGTGCGCCATAGGCGGTGCAAAAATTTTAAGAGTGTAGTTACCTTGTGGAAGATTGCTGCAACTCTGTGATAGATAGATAAGATTTATTAATGCACTGGGGCAACCCATTAGAGCAAACAAAAAAAGAATAATTTTACGTTCTGTTCATGTAGTCATAAAAATTCATTAAGGAACCAATAATTAAATCAATGTTACACCACATATGCATAGACATTACATTAACGACATTAACACCAGTATAAAGTTTATTTTTAAAATAGAAAAGCAGTTTACTTTTGAAAGACTGAAGTGATGGTTAGGATTTAATACTATAGGTAGTGAGTTCCAAAATTTGGATGCAGTGATAAGGAAGGAGTTAAGAAAGATGTTGGTATGTGCTTGGGGGGTGTGAATCTGGTTGGGGTCAGAGCGGGTAAATCTTTGGGATGCGCTTTTAGATCATACAGGTAGTCAGGATTCCGATTTAGGAAAAGGAAAACACCCCAGGAAGGGTTTGCTTCGGGAATCAATCGGTAGCCACTTCAGATCAACAAAGTATGTAGACTCAAGGCTTGTCAAGAGCATTGATTGAATCACTGTAGAATAATATACAATAATCAATGATTGGAAATGTAAGAGAGGTTACAAGCGTAACTCTAGTAGAAACTGGGAGATTTTTCATCTGCAATTTGAGTAAATGGAGAGTCTTATTTCCCTTATTACACATATCAAGGACCCATGACAAATTAGATGATAGGGTGAGTCTAAGGTAGCGAACAGTCTTATTGATCTGTACAATAGTCTTACTGACTCGTATAGGCGGCAAGCGATCATAATCAATACTGTTTAAAAGTCTCGTATTACCAAAAATAATAGCTTGCGTTTTTGTTGGATTCAATTGAAGGTAGTTGACTTTAGCCAATTCTCTAATATAACAAATATCACAATTAAATTAACCAAACCATAAGTGATCGGTGTCCGGGATTCAATTTTTTTCACGTGCTCGTACGTCTCGGTGGTGTTGTCTGTGCTCATCTGTTTTTCTTGGAACTTTGATCCCACTCGTCTCACCACAGAATCAATCACGTCGCGAGATAAAAGTCACAGCGCGTGTTTTCAGTCAGCAAGTACGTAGTGTCAAAGTCAAAAAGAGTTTGACACTACTTGCTCGCCAATGGTTGGGTGTGAGACGCCGATATGTGAGAGATGACATTTTAAGATGCTTCCAAGAATAATTACGATAATCCCACTTCGTGTCTCACTTATTACGTTAATGAAAATGAAATGTTGTATTTTCCAGGTAGGCGAATTTAAAGGACGTTGAAATACTCCAACACATTCATTTTTCCAATCAAATTTGATGTTTTAAAGCGACAATTTCAACGGACATTCTGTTACCCAACGCCGTAGATGTAGGCAGTGGCAGTATTCCGCATAGTAACGCCTAATTGTACAAGTTGGACGCGGCCGATACTTTCCATAAGTCCATAGGAGAATTTGGAAAAATAATTTAGCTTTTGTAAATATAGTCTCTTACCTACTTCTTACACCTGAATCTCTAATAAGTTTCGCTATCTGGTATATTTCTTGGGTAAATATTCTTAATGTTGCGCAAGATTAGTAATGTATTTGAATCATTCAATTTTCTGTTCTTGGATTTTTCGTTTTGATCATTGTTTGGGGTAAACCTCTAGGTAACATGTAGTGTTAACCGATTCATTTACATCTACATCCATTGCATACCCTGTAAACCGATTTGAGGGTAGGTGGCATGGCATGTATCGAACATATAGTAAGTGTAGTAACTATACTATCAAAGGTTAGATTGCAATAAATACAATATTACTTAATCCACGGATGGTATATGATCCGCTGGAAAATACTCCTGGAAGCTAATTCCTTCGAACCAATAGCTTAGTCTCTCTTGAATATCTCTGTTTCATTTTACAATGAAGATTGATAGGACACGAAAGTGTGCCTGGCCTGAGTTTATCCTGTATATCTGCTTACATCTGTCGCTTTTCTTCGGTCATTCTCCGCTGTCTGACTCTAAACCTCCTTCGCACTTCGGTGTATTGACCGGTCTGGGAGAAAAAATAATTAGAACGAGTCTTTTCATGCTCAGAAGGCTTCTGTCGTGTCGTTTTTCTTTTTAAGGGACCATAAAATGTTTTACGACCCTTTCCTCGGGCATTCTCCGTTAAGACCGAATAGTACGTACGTAACCTTGAAGCCATCTTATTCCAATTCTCTCCACCTGGGAACAATAACACAAAAGTAGCCTATTTTAACCTCCTCATCATTGCTGGCATAGAACGCGGTTTGCGTCATCGCTGTGATATAACTTCAAAAGGTGGGCCATACATACACTAACTGATCGTAAACGTCTTCTTAGAATGGCGAATCCCCCTCTTCATTGCTACAATTCAAGTTTATTAATTAAACTGGTAGTTACTGTAGAATATTGGTATTAATACTGTCTGAAACTAGTACAATGAAGACGGTTTGTTATATGTGCCTTATAACTCCAGTCAAAATGCCTTTCCGAACTGTATTTTTCTGATGTACTTCACTTAAAATGAAGTTAATCCAATTGTGGAATTTTCGGTTAGTAACTTCTTCGACTATTATTGCTTGAAAATAAAAAACTATCTTTAAACAAGATATATTGTTCGCAGAAATATAATTAAACTGCACTAATTTAATGTAGTTGATTCTGTTTGGATTATATTATTTAATATAAACTAACAATGAAGGTGTTATTGGTGCTCAGACTTTGTGGAACAGTTTGACACCCATTGAGGGAACTTTCGAGAAGTTAATATTTTGTACAGAGAACAATTTGGAATGGGCTGTCTCTTCTGATGAAAAGTGATCAATTTTGATTCCCATGGTTTGCTCCATTTAAAGCTTATAACTAACTCTTAGAGGTGATTAAACCTAGCACTCTTGAAAGAAGTAATTGAGAAGCTGACCACTGGATAGCTTTTGAGGGAGAGTATTCAGTAGCAGCGTCTCTCGGCGTTGTTCTATTACTATGGCAGTGGCCCTAAATTGGTAATATTTGGGGAATTAGAGAGAAAGCTGCTGTTATCTCCCCTCTCGATTTATTGTTAACGATATCTCGGGAGAAATGAATTTTATTGCATCGCGTAAGACGATTCGTAGCTGAAGAGTCGCACCCGACCAGTTTGTCCATTAACATGCCCCACTCTTTCAACGCTCATTTCTCGTTTCATAAGTGACCCTACCATCCAACGTTACGTTTATATGTTTACGATTTCCTCTTTTGCGGTGGAAACATCGTTCGTTGGGCATCTTGTCAGAGCGTAAAGGCTTGAAATTGTCATTAAAAGTTGTTAAATGCGCATTGATTCGTTGGATTGCGGCTAGTTCAGTAAGTAGTTATATTTAAGTACTTGTACGGGCCCATTAATTGACAAGCACGTTTGGAGTGCGTCGCGTTTTTAAAATTGCGTTTTACTATGGATGAGTGACAATTATGAGTTATATAAACCGTATTTGATTTTGTTTTGGTGTAGATTAATTATATCAAATATTTCTATACACCAAAGTGTCTTAAATTTTCCCACTCTTTACGTGAGTTTGGTTGTGAACTTATGTTTACACTCTGCACTAATATTGTACTCTTCACTATAGAATAAAATGGTTTTAAAGGCTTATGAATAAAAATAAGTAGTCTTGCTTATAGTTCTTTTTAACTGGTAAAAAAGACTGTGTTCACGTTATAATGTAAGGTCTGGGAATTTTAAATTTTAAATTTTTTTTTCTATGACATTGAGTTGTAGGTTTGTTTTAACTTGCTCAATTTCCATCTGCCAACAAATATTAACTCACCAATATGGATTATATTCCTTAATAAAATACTTAAGTAAAGCCCTGTACAGACTATGACCTTAAATATATGGAATGATGTAATTCGTCCGCGGTCTCCTTGCTGGTCACATTACTGCAGGTGTTTCATCGTATTTAAACATTCTCAGTAATATTAACTGCTTTATTGGAAATTGATGTGCCGAAGGGTTCTTGAAGACGGGAATCTCGCAGGTTTGAAAAAAAGGATGACGCAGCAAATGCCTGAAATTCCGCAAAAACTTTCTTGCCGAAAGATAATCTATCACTTCTCTGCAGAACAGATTTTTCAAGTTATTAATAAATTGGTTTAGGAGAACTCAGTGTAGCTCTTCATATATTCACGGCCTGCCAGTGAACTTAGACGCTGCTAGATGTTCAGGTCAGCATTCTACCTGGAAACAATGCCAACATGTTCCTTCAAAGTACGATTCTTGCTTGGCATTCATCTGGAACACATTAACTTCATTTTTTTTGCCACTAATGATTACGAGTTGTTGAATTTTCCCATCTGCACTGCTCTAGTCAGTTGTACTCCGTCTTTTCAAATGTAACCTAAATAGCTCCGCCTCTGCATATAAAGGCCACCTAAATAGCTGACCTGCGACATTTATTACATGCCTGTACATGATCGATGTTCGCTTATTTATTTTCCGTGGTATGCTCGAGGAACTGCATAATACCTTTAAAATGTGAGTGGTCGTCAATGCGATAGACCACCGGCTACCATTTCTCGATCATGTCGCCTCGAAGTGACCATCGTGTTCGGTTCGACAGCTAGCTGGAAAGTCCGGGAAGCCGTGAGTCGGCATTTAGAACACTGAAAAAGAGGAGGGTTTAACATCAACTCCTGCGTTCGGAATCTATTCCACTTGGAATGTCCTACGCGACAAGAATCACATATCTTGACTGCTGCTTTGGAAAAATAAGTATATATTCAGCATAAATTACGGCACGGATCCCAGACTGTAGTTTTTCCGTGGGGCAGCTTGAAAGTTTTAGCGATTTCTTTTTTATTTATTAAGTTATACATATACAGAGTAACTTGCAAGTTACCTCAAGGCTGTTTTTTAGACATTTAATCATTTACAAGCATCCCCTTGGTGGGTGTAAATAAAATATAAGCAATATCGTCATCATGATCACTAGTTGTCAGTCGTAGTATTGATTTGACGCAACAATTCACTCGATTCTTTTATCAGCCAGTCTCTCTAGGTCTCCACATTTATACTCCAAGTTTACATCCGGAACTACTTGCTCCATATATTTTATACAAGGCCTTCCCCTGCCATTTTTCCCATTCACTTTTCTCGAGAGGACTATCATGATCAATGCATGTCCGATAAGAGTGTCCCATCTTCTTAATAAGGTTTACGGCAGAATTCTCTTTTCTTCCTCTCTTATTAGGACTTATTTGTTTGTTTTCTCGGCCGATCCATTTTTAAAATCGCATTCTTCTGTAACACCACATTTAAAATGTGACCAGTTTTGACTTTCCACACATACCTTATTGGCAAACCTCACTGACAATTTCCTCTATCTTCGTCCGTCACTAATTACCCAGCTTCTAAGATAGCAACACTCACCGACCTCTTCACAAGTGCGATTGTCTTTCTTTTTATTGAATTGCAAGTGGTACCTGGTGATAATTTTTGCTGTGTTAACTAGTGTCTTTAGAAAGACACTTATATAGTAGGTTACAAAATTGAGTTAAACCTAAAACGGGCTCATACTACCGAATGATTATAATGCTACGAAGGTATTTAAATTTAAGTATCGGAATAATCGTTTATTTTATCCATGATAGGAAAGCAGGCATGCGTTAGTGATGTCATCTCAAGTTAGTAGACGTAAAAGATTTTTTTCAGATACTCTTGAGGCTAGGTTACCTGCTTTACATCTGCCAATTTGATCTCTACTCCTTTTCCGATCCCTAAGTTTCTCGGGCAAAAAAAGGTTTTCGAAGCTATTGCTTCGGGTGTTTCTGTCAAATATTTTTCCGTGATGCCATCGAATTTTAATATTAGCTGTCTTAAAATGCTTATATCGTCGTGGAAGAACAGATCGCAGTCAGATTTACCAGAAAGATTCAGTTTAAATTGTAACCCACTCTCCGATAGCGATTTCCGTCCGAGTTAGTTGCTCGGGGGAGCTCTATTGACTGTCAGTTGCCTAGGCAACTTTCAGTCAATAACGTTATTTACAACATGTGGGTTATTGGATGAGGGAGGGAATTTTCAAGGAAAGGAGGAAGAGTGGAGAGAAACCACGGTTTTACGCCGGACGGAGCATTTTACTCGAAGTGCTCTCCTCAATGCACTCATATGGAGTCCGGTACACTATTGAGGGATGCCTTCCTTAACCGGGAATCGAACCAGGGTCCTTGGAATGGGAGGCCAGTCTTATAAACCACAATACCTACCCGATTCCTGATTTCCGTCCGAGTTCTAATTGTATGCTTGTGACACTAACACAGTCTTCGCAACAACTATTCGCAGATCTCGCTGATCTTTGAGCACGTTTAAAGATCTTTATCTAATTCGTCTCGTATTTATGAACCCATGAATTAGCGGCACACTCTGAATGCCTGAGGGAAAAATAAACCTAGAGTTACGAGGGAATCGTTCGTGTTCTCCCCGGAAATGCGTGATCACCGTCCGGAAAATGTGCATTAGTGTGAGGGATGGCGTCGAATGAGCGAGAGAGCATGGTTGAGGTCAGTAATCACGTGGTTCAAATTGGACTTTATGGGTCAGTGTCGGGAGCGACTCGTACTCGGGACTTCACGCATGGGCGCCTATGCAGGATGTCGGGGCGCACGGAATTCCTTTCCCCTTGTCGCATTCCGTAGAGGCCCTCGCTTACAGTTGATAGTGCCACAAAAATTGCTTTTGGAGCCGGATATTTCATGAATTTCGAGAAGAAAAATCAATCATTTCTTAGAATTTCTAAAACGGGGGATGAAACTGACGTTAGCGGTGAAGGATATTTGGTATGCTTAGGTTGAGGAAATATCGAGTTCTACGGATTTTGAGGTTAAAATCCGAATTTGTCGCGAAAACTGTTGTGAACCTATGAATTCTACGTTTTCCTCAACTTAACTATTATAATCTAACGAATCAAGCGGTTTCCGGTTTTTCTAAGCATAATTGATCCATAACGGAAGGAAAAACAAATAACTGATGATCACTCTAATATATTAATTGAGAGAAATTCACAGTCGTTTGCTGCCATTTGCTTTCTGCCGCTGTTTATTTAATTCTATTGATCCATGTCGACCTGCACGTGCTTAATGTTAATGGTGCGAAGTATCTACAGCAGTCAAGAGTAACCAACGATGGCTGATCATTTCTTAAAGATAAGTTCTGTAAAGGTACTTCAGTCTTTTTGGGAGAGCAAAAATTGCAATAAAACAATTTGTGGAAGCACGGAGGAATTCTATTGGACAGTCCTCTCATAAAATATTGTTGTATTAAGTGGAGGCCACTGACAAACATGTTAATTCGCTATACAATTCTCGGAAAGTTTAAGGATTTAGGGTGTCCAGGAATGGTGGAGTAAAACCCGGTGTCGGCATTGGGCTCCTATTCACGATAGGTGGCAATAGCTACGGGTGACAATGAAGCCAGAATGGGGGTGCTTGGGATAGATTAGGACCCGCCTCCTTCGTGCTAAACATTGCTTCTCATACGGAAATTTATGGAGACTGCATGTGTACTAAAACTTAAATAAGATGTACTCGTACCGAAATCTCATCCTAATGGCGTCAATTAATCTTCATAAGGCTATGGAAGTGAGGTATTGGCGCATTTTATTCCCCTAGGAGTTAATTCCATTCCTTAAAACTGCTTCTAATTTAACCCATTGAAACTTCGTATTTTTCGCGTATGTGCGTGTTTGAACGTTTTCATGTTTATTTGACGAATTTTAAAATTAAATTCCATTACTCATCTTTCTCCTAAGTTTTCTCGTGTGTCACTTCATCTTAGAGTATCGCGAGTGAAAAGCCCCAAAAAAATGTCTGCGCTTATCAACGTGGACCCTGGCTTCTTAAATCAGCTGCAATACCTCTTCCAATACATTCTAACCTCCTTGGTCACATCCGATGAACGGATTTGCGGACTTAGAAGAGACCTCAACCCAGAAGTCAAACGGGAATAGCTATTGTACTGAAAAAAAATCTGCCCTTGCTGGAAATAGAACCCGGTCCCTCAGTAAGGGAGACCAGGTAACTACTGTACCAAACCAATTTAGATTTTAATTGTCATCGAATTTTTAAATATTTTTTTTCATTTATTTTTTAAAAATATTTCAACATGGTGTTAGAATATCATTTTTTGTCGGCAACTTGTTTATCGGCGCGCGTACTGTAGCTCTCTAGTGACGTGTGCCTTTAATTCCATCTACGATATTTGCTACACGATCTGGAACACGTGGAATTGTCCTATCACTGCGACAATGGGGGGATGTTTCAGTGCACTAATCAGGAAAACAATGAGGCAATGACGTGGACTGGAGTTGTTTTCTACCTTAGCGACTCGACGTTTGGTGGGCACGTTTATGCTGCGAGCGTCGGCGTTAGGGAGAGCGGAAGATTTCTTTGCGTTCGGTGTCTGCGGTGGCGAAAGTCTTGTCTCACCGTCGCTTTTCTGCATTCTTTTCCAGTGGCGTGTGGTGCGAAAGACAAGAGGTGGGGGAGGAGTAGGAGGAGTGTCCGTGACTGGACGTGCCCAATATTCCCCGTCTGGACACGGTTATTGTTGCCTCTCCCGTCCGGAGTCTCTTGTGCGAGCTCGCAATTTTTTTTAATGACCGATTTTAGTGTCGCCATTCTCCCGAGAGGCGTGGCAGCGTTGGGGTCACGCGCTCGCCGGCGTAAAACACACGAACACCACGTCTGTCCCCTGGCTCGCTCTAGTAAAACCCAGTCACCAAGCTTTTTAACCGATCTTCGAACATGCATTCACCCCACTGCAGTGGCCAAATGGGCTATATTTTTTGCTATTTAACTAGAGATGTGCGAATACTACCCGCGAATACTCATACTAGAAAGTATTCGATATTCGAGATCTCGAATAATTACGCTAATTAAGCTATATTTGGCGTGTTGATGAACTGCATCATGTGTGTCGCGAAAATACGGCGGAGACAAGAGTCTGTTAATGGGTTTTGCCGCGTAATTTATGGTGGGAAGAAGACAGATTTATCAAATCAAATTCAGGCGAAACTGTTGCCTTTTCACCATAAATAACTCTCCGAAACTAGTCAGCGCTATTTGCCATTCAAAATAAAAAAATAGATAAAGTTTAGCATATCAATTGCAATTCTAGTATTCGAGGCATTCGAAATATTCGAATATTCGAGTCATAATTTAATATTTATTTTATTTTATTTAAATTTATTTAACGTGCGAATTTAGGACTAGTTTTTAATTACCAGGGTAGGCGTCACAAGCATCCATGCCCCGGAGAGTGAAAATCCTCCACTGGCGGGATTCGAACCCACGACCCTGGGATTGAACGGCGACGGATTCCGGCACCGCCGCTACCGGGGCCGGCAGTATTCATTGGCCGGCGGGGCCAATATTCGTATCCGATATTCGGTTTCGATATTCGAATTCGAGAAATTTGCTATGCGACCCATCTCTACTATTTACACGTGCAACATGAAATGTTACCCTGCACCGAATGGTAGTTCAGAACTGCTAAAGTAGGGTATATCTACTGTGTGTCACGTCTTTTGATCGTCAATTGAAATCCTGCGGTAGATTTTTAAGTATCAGGAAGGGACTCGATGAAATCCTGTAATAATCGGTGTGAATAAGTTTTTACCCTTTGGAAATATATCCTCTTTTGTTGCAGTTTCGATTCCCTATCACAGCGAAACTCCAGCCAGTAACGTAATGGATGCCTTCTGGGAAGTTTATTTGGGAATGTTTAGAATATTTTGACTCTGTTGTGAATATAGTTCCGTTTCTCTCTTGTTTCGGAAATGCTTTTGGTATTGCCATTGACACCCAGTTTTAATTTGAGTATTTGGTTCCTTTCTCTAGCGTATTACCTTCATCTAACATGTATCCCCGGAATTTATTGTGCATGATTTTATTTGTTTTAGTAATTAGTTATTGATAATTAATATTATTATTATTGCATATATTGCATAAGTATTTTAACTATGGATTAGTTTCCATGAAATGTATGGACCTTTCTCTCTTATATGGCCATCTTTTTATTTTAATTTATGGATCTTTAAGGGAGAATTAATGCATTATTTACTTCTAATACATTACCATTGAATGATGAAGCGAATGATGTGGATGTGAAGTTTAGATCTAGAGAATGATATGTGTATCAAAAGTCTCTATTGGAAAGTTAGATGTGGATCATTAAACTCAGAAGAACGTTTCAAAGTGCCACCTTTACAATTTTAGTATTTTCGGTGGGTGGCTTAAACGAGATTATCTCCCGTCCATTTCTTTATTGCATTCATTATTTAATCCTTGCTTGCATCGAAGTTCTATAGAAGTAGATTTGCACATCTCCTTCAAGAAAGTAATTGGTCTTCCAGAAATTGTCTCCTCTCAGTCATTGAGAATTCTCAGTATCTTAAGAATGGTATGAGTTTTTCTTTTTCATGCGAGTCCAAACGAGCTGGTGCAGCTTTCAATCCTAAAATCCTGTAGGAATATGGTAGAATAGGAGAAATCTTTAATCTAAGAACTGGTTAAAGCGGTTTTGTGTCGTTCACGCTGAAGGAAAATACCTTTAACCCTAACGACGATAATTTGTCCAGTTTGGTATAAAATGCAATTTATGGCTAAAAGATGTGCTAGTATCGCCATTGGCTTTTATCTGTAATTGTGCTGTTCTTCATAGGTATACGACGCCATGCATATTTTTTTTAATTGGTGGTCAATTCCGATGTCTGCCTTTTCCTAGAGTAGGAATCGTTTAGCGGGGTTGTCGGTTAGCACCTAGAGAAAGTGGAAAGAAACCCATCGCAGTGTGCGCATCTAAAGTTAATGACCTCACGTTTACATGGCTCAGTGGATTTTTTATTTCCCAAGTGGAATGAAAACCTTGACGCGACTTCTTATTGGGAATTTTAGTTCCATCTCTGCACATCTACAACCTTCCATCTGTACTTCAACCTTTTCCCGTCTTCACTCCAGCGGCAAGGTATGTCATTCATCAAGCCAGGTTTATTAGCCATCTCTCTTCTTAGACCATCCACGTTTATATTTTATCGAAGGTTATTAACCATTTTTTTATAATAGTCACTGCCATTTGGCTTTGTGAATGTACTCACTCGCAAATCTGCTTTAATATAATCTCTCATTTTTATTTAATTCGTTAAAATTCATGGAATCAAAAATGGCTAGAATATTGTGTGTGCCCTCCGACTAGATTGATTAATATTAACTTTAAAAAGGGGGTTTTCTTGGCAAATAACCCTCTTGGACGTAAAAGGTCTTCGTCCAGCCGGAAAATCCTTGATGTCGCATGTCTTCACGCTTCAGATGACTTCATATCTTGGCCGTCATTCATTCACGAAATTTTGTGTCTTGATTTATTCCGGCCTTCTAATGAATGAAACCTTGTTTTTCGCGAAAGCTTGTTGTCTTCTTCTTCCTAAAAGATAAAAAAAGTGCCTCATCCACGATTTTGGACATCCGGTCGTGAATACGCAGGGAGTGGCAATAGCGCGAGCATTTTCCGCTTGCGTGTCTGTTTCCTTGAGGTTAATCATAGTCGCGATTACTCTCACGATCTTAATTTGGAGCCTGTGATTTTCTGAGGGTTAATAAATGAATGAACGAGTGAAAAAGATAAGCACCCAAATATCTGCACCGTATCTGAAAATTTAATTTCCTTTCGTGAATGTAGAGTTGACATCTGAATGAACTGGAAAAAGAGCAGCCTCAAAACATATTTTATGGGTTTTCCGTTGGCTATAACCATTCCGAAAAAGTAAGTTTCCTTCCGTGTGATGATTGCAGATTTTTCATAAGCGTCCTTCTATGAGGGTGCTCTTCTTCTCTATTAGGCTATTCGATTGGAGCTTCTACTATTGCTCCCAGAGGCCCCTCATTAGTGAACCAATGAGTGGAGGATTCACATTTAATCTTCCTCCACTTCAAGCGAAAAAGTTAGTGTCACTTGCTCCAGTTAGTAGCATCAAAATTGTATTCAACACTTGCTATGCTTTCATCATATTTACTCACATTTTTAATTACTAACACTCATACTCCTGAAATGAGGCGTTAGTTTGTTTAGTTCGGGGTATCGGTGTGGGTTAATTGACCAAAAGACCCAATTAATTTTTTCCCTCGATTATCATTTAAATCAACTTCACCATAATTTCTCCTGAAGCTTTCCCTCTCTTACTCGTTTTGCGAAAATAATTTATGTGATTATAAGGCGAATGGTGATGCGTAATGCTGCAAAAGTCGTAGAGAAAGAGAAATTTTCCCACATTAGGGTTCCCATTCAATGCTAATAGCAATTGGCGCTTGCCAGCGGAACCAAAAGAGATTTGAGATAAATTTCTTCCTAGTAAGAATGAAAGTGTGGGGATACCCATGTCGGAGTTTCCAGTAGCTTGCTTAAACGTCATTTAGTGGATTGCCTTATGCCTCTTTGATCAATCCCGCGTGCTTTATCGTTTGAAATAATCCACAAGTATCATCTATACATGGAATAATTATCGCGTGAGCCACTCCGGGTATTTGAACTATCATCCACCAAAATAGGTATTTTTCCATGCCTCCACCGCAGTACTCAACCACAAGGTTGGTGTAGCTGGTGAAGTTAGAGTTCACTAAATACTAAGCCAAGCGTTGTGTGAAATTCACCCATCAGAGTTCAGAAACGATTTATTTCCGTGTACTAATATAGGATTTCCCATCATAATATGTAGCCCAGAAAAGACGCTGCTTGAGTTCAACTGGACACGTCCAAAGACTCCCGGAGTCGAACCCAGAACCTCCCGTCAGAAGACTACAACTCTACCCTTTAAGCTAACACGTCGTCTGCCACTCAATATCCTTTTCATGCAATATTTTCCCTTCTATGTGTTAGCTAGTCGTTCATATTGATGGACACCATATTTTTTATAAATCGGTGCGTACGACTTCCTAATAAATCGATACTTGCCTTCTGAAATACAGCAAACTCCCGATTATTCGTACACACGTTATCCGGGCTGCGGATCATCCGTGCTTCGCCAATGTATTTAAGTGTTTCGGCAGTGGTTTCAAAGGTAGGAAAACTTATGTTGCTTTCCACCAATCGTGACTTTAACTACGGCCCTGCCGATTGGTCCGATGTCTTAAGGCCGTTTTACACGGTCATTGATACTACGCAGGCAGTTGCGAGAACACTTGCGCAAGAAATATTGCTCCGTGTAAAGCGACGGCTTGCGAGGACAGGCAGCGCCACTGCGCAAACGCTTGCGAGCAAATTAGAACGTGTTCTAATCTGATGCATGTGTTCGCGCAAGTTTGAAGTTTATTTCTCTCACTAGATGGTGCAGATGTAGCGGCAACGAACGGCCTGGGGAATTATAGCAATTAAATAGGTTGTTGATGATTGAGTTTGTTGTTTTTGTTTGCACTCAACTCCTTAGGTAGTGAATAAAGTGCAGTAATGATGAGCTGGGCGATTAATCACGTGGAAGCTTAAATTTCGTGCTTAAAGGAAGAAACTGTTATCCTGGCCCACATCCGTTCGTTCGTGGTGCAAATGTTGGGCTAAGTATACGGGACTAGGGTCTCCACTATTATGTTTAGACTATGGCTTAAAATATATTTTAAAGTAACGGTATTACCGCTACTGAATGGTATATTGTCACTGGCATAATGCACCGACGATTGCACCGTGTAAAGCTGTCAAGCAAGCGTCCTCGCAATTATCTACGTCACGGACTTTCGCAGACGACTGCTAAAACGGAATCAACATCAACTTGCGCAGTTCCAATTACCGTGTAAAACGGCCTTTACGCCAGGCTTCGTGCCGACACCCGAGGCTTGCGAACATTTAATTCCTTCCGAGACAGCTCTACCAGATTCTTTTTTGTCATAAAATGCTATTGTGTACAGCGAGAATCTTTTCATTGGCGGATTGTGCTATTTTCTCTGGAAGCTTATTTATTTTGGCGGTGCACCGTATAGAAATGGATCCGGAAAGAAATAAACAAAGGATTATCCGTTGCGTGAAGGTTTCTCGGGTCCTCCACTGGGTTATAGGGCCGGATCAGGGCTTCTGAAGATGATGACCGAGTCGGGAATCGAAACGTCGGCGGACATGGACGAAATAACCCGGTGGAGGACCCGAGAAACCTTCACGCAGCAGATATGCCGGGAAAACGGATTATCCGTGTCTCCCGATTATCCGTGCACCCAATACCAGTCATTAGCACGGAAAATCGGGATTTTATTGTATCGTTCTCTCGAATCGAATAAAAAATCGAATCTCTGTCGTGTACCGCTCAGCACAGAAGCTCAGAAGCCTTACTCGCCTTCGAGTAGCACTCCGTACGCTACATTCATACTGTGTGCCTACGATACTTGTGCGATACATACGTACTGAGTGCCTACGTTCGCGAACGCGAAGTGCTGCGAGGCAGAACTTAACAGTTCGTTCCCAACCCCTGCGATGCGCCCATGCGTTGAGTGCGCATGCGTGTTGGGAGATGACAGCCGAGGAGTGAACGTGACCAACCTGTTTTCTGCGTTTCACGGGCATCTCCCTCTCTTTCCATTCCACTTCCTCCTTCCACGGAATGGGAGAGTATGGGACTAGGGAAGAGGACGTGACATACGCACGCACGAGATCACTCACCCTCGCAACTTTTGCCCCCGGGGCGACTTGATACACTCTCCAGACTCCCTTCTCTCTCTCTCTCCCTCCCTCCCCCCTCCCTCCACCTCTCCCTCACCCCTTCGCGCCCATAACCCCCTTCCTCCCTTTGACGCCGCCGCCGCTCTTGTACCGCTCCCGTGTATCTAGGTCTGCGCGTTGCCGCATCCGTTTTCATGGAGATGCCGAGAATATATCCAAAACTCCAGCGCACTACTTTGGGTTAGGATATAAAAACATAATCAAAAAGATGAGTTAGTGAGACGGAGAGGTTCAGATTTTAATTTTTCCGCGTGCAATCCGGGAAGATGATGTATTAGATTGATTTTACCGGGAAGATATTCAGTCAAGATAGGTTTTGCACACTTAGGGCTTTGAAACCTAATTATGCGACACGACTGTTAATAATTTATAAATGTTTTCTAACTTCTTTGGCACTTAGCAGCAAATATCTTTACAAGAGTTAATTCATTGTCTGCCTCTCATGATGATAGTTTGAGGATGGGCAGATAAGTGTAATGGATATAGTACTGGCTTCCAAACACTAGGTACCGAGTTGAAAATCCAAAAGTGGTCGACTGTTTGGTGACGTACCGGTCTGTTCTCGAGCTTTATGGGAAGAGCACTTAATTTAAGCATTCAATCTGTCGACTGGTACGTAAAACCCTTGCGGGCTTTCTTTAGTAGAAGGCTAAGTCCGACGGCGGGTTTCTCTCCATACTTCTTCCACTACCTTAATCGACCCTATTCTCAATTACCCACCTATCCTAAAGGGTGCAAACGGCCTTGATTATTGGTCCCACTATCCAATAACGGCATGACAATTTGTGATGAAGAACTCTTACATTGGCAGCTGCCGTGTTTCCATGGTGACTCGAATTGAGTTAACCAAAAAACCCTGTCCATGGCTCTTTCAGGAGTTCACGACATGGGGTGAGGGAAGAAAGGAAGTTTGTGGAGGTTATTTGAGATGATTGTAAAATGAGGATGACGGAGTGAAGCGACGAATTATGGGATGTTAAGAGACAGGAATAGATGAGAGGATATTAGGCAAACGGGAAAGATGGATAAAGATAATGGACACTTTTGACTGCATGAATGAGTACAATTTATCAAGAGCCGGAGAAGGTCAGTCTCGAACGTGGAAGATCAATAAGATCGGTGAGAGTAGTGCTCACCCAAAACCTGGACAGCGACGTGTAACGTTCACGTTCCTGGATAAAAGGAGTTCCTTTCCCTAAGCATATGCTGATTTCCCTGTAACTTGTGGTTCTATGGGTGGGATTAGTTGAAATTTACCCTGAGAGGATTTTTACCAAACGTTATCCCCTAGTCGGCATCAGATTGTGTATCTACTGGGAATTTCGGAAACCTTGGTTCAAATTTCTTTCAAAATATTCATTATATTTGTTTATACGTTAGATTTAGCAACTTGTTTCTTCTGTTTAACCTTTGAAAATCAAATTTTGATCGAATACCCATGCTTCAGTAGTATTCATTTTATTAAAAACGTACTATATTAAGTTTATGCGTAAAATTCTAACGTATCTACTTGCAGTTTTCTTTGTTGTTTAGGAGATGATGATAACCGATAGTTATAAAAATGTTGCCAAGTTCGTAAGATGCACTAGAGACGCTTTCTGTTTTGGATTCGACTTTTGACCGTCTTTTGTCGTGAAAGCTGTTGAACGGTGTCGGAATATTGTGAATCAAGAAAACTGCGAATAGGAACGAAGCAAAAAAGATGAAGATGTGTGCAATCAACGCATTGTATGCTAGCAGGTATAGAATCCGAACACCTTTTTAAAATGACTAAACACTGACAGATGTATCTTCGCAAATATCCTTGGTATGTGAGTAATTTCGAACTTCCGAGGAAGTTTTAATTATGTCTCTGGCATGGGCAATGATTGAAAGAATATTTCGTCCAATAATCATTTGGGACATTGACTGCAGATGTAAACAAAAACACATTCGTTTTCCTTTTTGAAAAATCGCTGTCAATAATTCCAATTAGAGCGTATGGTAATATTAATATGCTGATAACGAATTTCGATAAGAAATTGATAGCAGCGGGCTTTATGTGAGCTAGAGTTCGACACTTCCAGAATTATAGAAACGGATAAGGCATTTGATTTCCATTGCCTCTAGATGGTGATGTATCTGTACTAACTGGTGAGTGGCTGCAAAAAGTGATGTAGACACGGCGGATTTGATAAAATCCATTTCGTCATCGTCTTAAGTAGCTCATCAAAATGAGATAGGTATGTCTTAGGTAGTACATTTTTATACATATAAGATTAATCCATGAGGAGTCCCAAGACAGGCGACAAATGTGCAATAGGGACACCGTGAGGTAACGGGATGCTGAAGAATGGTGGAGGGGAGAATGTCCGCATAGTGCAGGTGAGATTGGAGAAGAATTGGTATTCTGTATGGCATTATGGCCAGAAGAAGACTAGATTTAAAGAGGGAATTTATGTTGTAAGCGTGGATAGGTTAAGAATTAAGGCAAGATGCGACCAAACTGGGTGGCGCTTGGTAGACAGGAAATATCAACAAACCGACTGTGGATCGGGTTGTTGAGGTGGAAAGAGTACTGGCCTCTCATTTCGAGGTCACGGATTCGGATCCCAGCGGTGTGTGAGACGTATAATTGTTATATCAGTCCCTACTTCAGTGCTTTGAGGAGAGCACTTTGAGGTCGCCCGACGAGTGGGACGTTAAACTGTGCACCCTTTGGCGCCTTTTGGTATAAATATGTTGATTCAGACGCCAAATTTAAATCCACCCTTCCTCCGTACCCTGAAACATTCCTAACTACCCACAATTACCGGCCTATGCTTCGTATTATGCTAGGTTTGATAAGTTAAACAAGATTAGAGAAAGAGATTGTCCTACTGATTGATTTAAAATGTCATTTTTCTCTTGTGCCATAAGAGAACATAATAGGCAGCATAAAAAAGGCATAGGTAGGTGAAATATTGTTACTGTTGTGCATGAAACATGTTTAAGAATAATAACCCAATCATGCTAGTTAAATACAGATGAATATATTTAAAGAAATGCCTTTCTAACTAGTAATCACTTCGTTACCATGCAGATACTAACCATCTAGTTGCACGTCACTCTTATATCTAACATGTCCTAGTGAAGTAGTAGCATCTTAGCTCTTAACTACTTGCACTCAATGCGCGTTTGATTATCTTCACCCCCTGCCACCCACCTCCGCGATGGCTCGCAGGTTATTACGTAGATGTAGATGTACCCTAAATGGCGCAAATGACTTTAGCCATCGGTTGTCTCCCCCGAATGGTTACTATAACTACCTGCCTATACCAATGTTGGCTTAATATCTCTGACGATGAGGGGTTCATCAAGGCGTTCCAACCAACCTTCTCACAACGTCGTCGACCTCCTGTATATATATTCTCCCCAGGAACCGACCCAGCGAAATAAACTCCCCCACTCCGCTCACCCTCCTCCGCTCCCATGGGAAGGGAGTCGTCCCCCCTCCTCTCTCCCCACGCTGAAGTCGGTTTCGCGAGGAGCTTTTTTCGGGAGATGCACGGATGGAGAGAGAGGGGGGGTATGCGGCCAAGATGCGGCCTCGGGAAGAGAGTGTGCGGCTCGTTTGCCTGCTTGCGGTTGAGAGCAGTCGCGGATGGGAGACAGGGAGGGAAAGGTTGGTGAACGGGCTGGACTGTGAATTGAGCCGGGCGGACGTTGAGAGACTTCTTAAAGAGCTTACAGTCTCTCTCTCCCTCTTCCTCACTGCCTTGCGAATTAAGATCCCGTCTCGTCCGACTGCTCCGTTTCCCTTTACTGCCTCTTCTACTAGAATAGGCAGTAACATAGGTAGAAACATAGAATAGGAATCAGACATAAGTAGCCATCATGCATGATAAATTGTATAAAAAATTGAATATTGAAAGTTGAAATTTGATCTTAGTAACCAAAAATTTAAAAAAATTGCTATTCACTTGTATATTTGTCTGAATGTCATGCAATGATTTGATATGTTTAGGTTTAAGGTATGATTGTTGCAATATCTAAGGTACCTATGTAATATGTTAAGATAGTAAGATTGTTGTAATATGTTAAGGTATAAATTGTAATGTCCGTTGTACTTACATCCTGTTTTGTTTTTTCTATAAATTAGGCAAATCAGATCACAATTTAAAATCTCCTTTCATGAATCTTATATATTAATTTATAACATATGAAACTGAACCAACACTTTTTTATTTCTTTATATTGTATGTTATGTATTATATTTTTTTCCTTGCAAGAAAATTATGTTATGATGTAAACTACTGCCCCGTAGGAGTAATCGCTCCTAGGTCAATAAATGTTTTTTCTATTTCTATTTTCTATTTCCTCTTTTCCTACCATTTCAGTTTCCTCTAAAGACAAAGTCATAAGTTGTGGTTTTTATGAATCACTTTAGGTGACAAATCATTAAAAAAATGGGCCGTATGAAAACAGACATCATTAGAAGGGCATCATAAAGATACAGCAGTGCTATTTTTGTGTTTAGCTAATGTGTGTGTGTGACTTTCGTAAACGTAGCGTTGTATCTAGGCTGTATATATGAACTTAAGTTGATTATGTACTTTAAAACCGTTTTGAAAAGCCATAATTCAGCAATGTGAGGCGTGGCGGAAGCTTAATACGAATATCTTGTTATTTTCTTGACAGTAAGAGGATTTTTCTAAAAAAAGTTGCAGTGCAGAGTGATAGTACAAACATTTACTGTGGTTCAGTCAGATCGGTTCGGGTACACTTGAATACCGCGCCATGGTAACCCTTTATCAAGGGGCCATTTCCGCAATGCAGCTTTCTGCTAAACAAGAAATCCTTTACCCCTCAAATTTACCTAATTTGAGTCCCTGATCTTTTTTCTTTTCCAAAACTGTAAATACACCTGAAAGGTCGACGTTTTTCAGCCATCGACATCATTTTGCAAGCCGTGACATTCCAAGTGAAAAAAAGTTTTTAGGACTCCCAACACAGCTACCATTAGGAACAACGTCTCCGCAGGCTTGTGGCTACAGGAAAAAACTACTCCTAATAAAATAACCTAGAATTTTTAATTCTTTTTGAAAATATGAAAATTTACCAATTAAGTTTTACTGATTTTCTGCTATTCCCGGCATGATTTCAAATTGAATCATTCAAAAGGTATGCTCGGTATACATTCGTTTTGCGCATCGATGTTTGATTAAATTGTGAAATGTAGTGTTGCGATAGTTTTTGTTGATGTTACAAGTTGATTCTCTAAAGGAGACGTACTTTGGGGGAAAGATAGATATAGGCCGTCCGTCTTCCTTCTTTCGCCTGCCTTATTCTTTTACCAGCTTAAGTCATTTTACTTCTTTACCTCTTTTGCCGTTCGCAACATCGCCTTCGTCAAAGGGCTCCGACCTCGTGAATTTTCATCTTTTTTTTGCCTCAATTTAGTGGCTGCGATGACCTTCAATTTTTCCTCTCCCATTCGTCGGCACTCTCGCATCTCTCTCCTTCGTTTCCGCGTGTCATTTTGGCCGGCGAATCTTTTTTTAGGGATGGGTGTAGTATTCATTCGCTCCCTTCTCAGCATCTTCTCCGACAACTCATTTTGATGAGGAAAACCGCGTGGTGAAACCGTTTTGAGGCGTTGTTCATTCATGGTCAGGGCACAGCAAAGGCCATTTGCCTCGTTGAGGATGGATGGATATTTGGAAAAAGTAAAAGTTTTCAGGAAGAAGAGGAAGAGTGGCGGTAATCTCTTTACCATAATTACCCTTATTTTAAGGAAATGCACCAAGTTCAGTGTCCCATCTGAAAGACAGGATGCGACACTTTTTATTATTAGGGAAATTGATCAACAACTTTAGTCATTTTTTCCTTTGAGAATGGGTGGATGTTTGGGGGAAAGTACGATATTTTTTGGGAACGGAGGAATTATGGAGAGTAACCCGAAATCAGTAGTTACCTGTTTATTAATAGAGAAACCAAGGGCTCCACAGTTTAACGCCACTTCGACGGACTGAGTATTGAACTTAAAGTGCTTTCCTCACGCAACTCAAATAGGGATCCGTTTCCCTCATTAAAAGTCTACCACCGCCGGGATTCGAACCCGGGTGCTAGTGCTGAGAGCCCAGTACAGCCGCAACACCAAACCACGAATTGTTACTTTGACACGGTTTTTTAAACTTGGTTATGCAATAAGTGCGCATCCTCTCTTGTGAATATCACCGTGCTGTGATGAATCTTTGATGATATAAAAACAGTCCCAGCATTCATTAGATTGGTTAGTATAATTATGAGCAACTTAATCGCATTTCTTCTACTTATCCATGAATATCTTTATTTCTTGGCATGTGCTAAGTATTTTTCAAGTTTTCTACGCCTTTAACTTCGTTAGATTGGCAATATATAGTATTGCTGCAGTATTTCGTCTAACGGCCATGCTTTTCAGCAAATGGAGCGGTAAATATATTCCGGAATGAGTCGAAGAATGCTAGAGGTTACTGCCTGGCAATAATGATTGTTTAGGACTCACCATTTTGCAATGTGCCCTTATCCCCCGAGTGTCCCATTGTTTGGTTACCTAGATTGCGGAAGCTCTTGTTCCCTGAATCCGTTGCGCGTCTATTTCGCAACTTTACGTATTATTCGTGAAGAATAGAGACGTTGAGTGTAGCCTGGCATTACCAGTTTTCCTTTCCCTCTTTGTGAGCGATCGCGGCGTGGTAACAAACGGCGCAGCTGAGCTGTTATGACCGCTTCAATGGTTGAATTCAGTCTTCGTAATCGTCGAACTTTTCCCTATTGTCTTCCATCGATCCCATTGTTGTTATATGAGTGGACTATAGAAGGGGACTACGCGAAATCCGCCTTCCTCGTAGGAAACCTTCGAACGAACTATTTCCTTATTGTTCCGGCTTGTCCTCGGTGGCCATTAATATGGTTCGTTCTCGGACCTCTCCTTCGGTCTTGTTTACCAGTCGGTAGTGGATGCGGGAGAAAACTTGCTAACTTGCTGAATCAAGGTGATGGGATTTACGTCCTTTATACTACCTGCAGCCAGCAATGGAGAAGAAACGGGTGGAAAAATCCGAAATATGGTGCTATCGAAGAATGATGAAGATAAAATGGATCGACCGAGTGACAAATGTAGAAGTCCTAAGAAGAGTGGGAGAAAAGAGAAGTCTGATGAAAACTAAAAAAAGAAGACGGGACAACCTAATCGGCCATATCTTAAGACTCGATGGCCTGATGAAGACAATCGTCGTAGGAAAAGTGAACGGGAAGAATGGAAAAGGCAGGCCTCGTATGAGTTATATAGAACAGGTCGTAAATGGCGTGAAAGAGAGGAACTACGTTAATATGAAGAGGTTGGCCGATAGAAGAATCGAGTGGAGAGCTGCGTCAAACCAATCCTATGATTGTTGACCCATGATATTGATACTATCTGCATTTAGACATTTTGAACTTGCGGTTTAGGTAAATCCTGAAGATCGCTCTTGGAGATTCTAGTTATATAAATTATACTTCTCTGCATTTCTTGGAGAGTATGAAAAGTTGCAGGTGGAGTAATAATTATTATTGCTATTATTTGCGTACAAGACCAACCTTTCACTCTGTGCGCGGTCACTTGTTTTGGTACTAACTTGTCTATATTATACCGTACGAAATGACGTAATTAGATATATGTTCGCTTATAAAAGAAGGAGATAATATTTATGCACTAACAATAGGAATGCATGTGTTGAACAAAAGATGCGCTCCTTAAAATGCGGAATCGAAGACTACTGCTAAGGAACTCAAGAAGATACTCAGCCTTGTCAGCACTTAGTATCTCCTGTCCTAATCACGAGACATGATAAAAAAACTGCCTTAAAGAGAAACTCTGAGCTATCAGAGGCAGATTGTGCTGGGAACGGAACTTAAAAACTTTAGAGCAATTTCAGTCGTAAGGCCGGAATTGAAAATGAGAACAGCAGAGAAAAGTGTAGATTGTGACTAGCTTTGTGAGTTATTGGGAGGACGAATTTCGACATCAATTTAACGAGCAACGGCACCCTCGTAAATGTGAATATGAAAAGGACATGGAAAACTATGATGCGATCCCATCTTGACACTTAACCCGGTTGAGCACGGTTCAGTAACTGCAATTTGTTGCGCGAACAGTCGGAAGTTCATTGTTTTCAAAAATCATTGAGTGTGCCACAATATGCTATTGAGAATTTGAGTGCAGATATATTTCACCATCATATTTCAGAGAATTGAAGAAATGAATTCACCTATCAGTAATTTATTTTCCGAAATTATAAGCATTTAAGACCTGCCATTCAGAATTCTATATGTTGCGAAAGCAGCGCGTGGGCCTGTATTAAAGTAAAGAACACACTTCTCTACTGTGATCGTGTTGACAATATCCTCATTAATCCTTGTGGTAAGAGGAAGGAGGTTATTAGCATTGTATTATTGAATACATATTTATTACTGTTATCTTCTGCTATGGTGCCAATGATGACTGCTACCTTTACTTCCATTGATTTATTATCATAAATTTCCGTATGTTTAAAACATTTCCTTAAGTTAAGAGAGCAGTGAACCAACGCATAATCTCAGTCTGAGGTTAATTGACGTAACAAGTAGGTAATTATTTCTACGTTGCTGCAGCCATGAAAAAGAAGCAATTGCCACTATCATTGGACCAATCATACCCGCAGGTGTATTTATAAGAAAATAGTAATAGTGTAATCAATTGCAAATCACGGTAGTAAAAAAAATTAATGCCAAACTGCAAGGTTATATTTTCGATAAAAAACTATCCTTCCTGACGACTTGTGTGGAATATTTTCTCTTTAGCATTAAATGTAATAGCATTGCACCAAAGAGGCTAAGCGAATGCTCAATTGTGCTTTTCTACTATTAGTATTAGGGTATTTTCTACTACTAGTGAGGCCAATAGATATTTTGAGCTCCAAAGTACCGGGGTGGATGATCCCAGTTCAGGTCTACTTTTGTTGATCAAGTATTGATGGAGGCCATTCCATGACGAACATTAATTTTCACATGCCAAAAACCCTTCCATTCAAAATAAGCACAGAAATATGGGATTTGGAACGGATGTTGAAAAAGCTCGACCCTGAAAGCACTCCGCATCTCGATTGCCATAGGAACGCCCTTTGTGTTGGACCTTGTCAATTTTTTATCCTAGGATAGAACGTTTTCAAGCCGTAAATCGTTTAAGATATAAATATGTCAATATCATCTTTGTGTCGACCGAGCTCTTTAGAAAGTTCCCATCCTTCGAAGGAGGGTGTGTTGCTGCGTATGCAAAAAAAGTTCAACCGTTTGGAAGCGCCGAAAAAGAAGATAAGTACGATATAAATGCTCGTTGTACGTCTTGGTGAATGGGGAGATAGATAGAGAGAGAGAGAGAGAGTTTTCTTTCCCCGCGTGAGGGCGTCCCAAATATTATCCACGCCCACTCCCGAAATCAGGGCAGCGACGGTCAGTTCGGAAGGGTTACACGAATATAATAGGGGAATGGGATACCTAAGCGTTTTTTTTTAGCTTCTCATTCGAAAGTACTCACGATTTTTTCATTAGCGTGACTTTCGCATTGTTTGCCGATTGGCTCATGGTGGATACACACGTCTCCGACCGATTAGCTCGTCCGATTCCGTGGAATCTTCACCTTGAAAAAATTTTCTCTCCAGTAGGTGCCTTTCCTTTTTCTGTCGCATGCTTTCCGCGAGAAAACTTCGTGTGGGAACTCCAAATCGCCTGTAGTCTTCTTGCTAGCTCATTTATTCTTATTGATTTTCCTGTGACTTAAATCATTCGAGTAATAGCAATGTATTATATGTATAATAGAGTGAAGTGCACCTATGTGTAATAGAGTGTATATATAGTAGAGGTGGAGTCTTTTGCATCTACTACCTCGTGTTTCAACATGCGAATTAGTCTGTTCTAGCTACATTTATGGATCTATATCTTCATTATATTCTGAAAATCACCATTAAAGTGTGGCAGGGGATGAATCGACACCAAACGTTCTTGACGTATCATGCTTAAAGTGGATTAGCACCTATATTCTAGTGGAATCATTGTATGTAGTACCATTTCTGGTCCCGGGTCGGTGTATATCCTTCTTCTGTCAAAACTCATTTAAAAAATTAAAGTCATCATTTAAAAAAGTAAAAATCATCATAAAAAAGGATGTGTGAATGAAATTTCCTTGCATAAATGATACCTAGAATCGTGTTACAATTAGTTATGTGTCTGCATCTTCCACATAGTTCAAAACGCTTCGTATGTTATGTGATAAATTATCATCGAGTATAGCGTTTAATTCTGTCGTTCACCATGTATTTCCGTAGCCTTGTTTCCACCACAGCTTTAAGTATAGGTATTTCAACAATTTCAATTATTATTCTCTTTTCCATTCATGATGATGGTACTTTTAGGCCATGCAGCAAGTATGTGTAACTCCTGTCGTCGCAGAAATTATGTGCACTCGAGTTTGAACGCGAATAACGAATTAACAGCTAAACATAAAGAAAAACTAATCACACCGTAATTTTTCTTATTTCATTCTACGTTATTTGATAGCAGACCTAAATTTTTTAAACGCATTTTTATATTTTTTACAAGAGTTGTAACATAAAAAGTGCCGGTTTTAGACGGTGTTCGAGCGAAGCGCCGACTTTGATGACTCGTAAATCAATAATAAGGCATTAAATTGCAACCAAAGTTTGAAGAATGATAGATATATATGTTTTCCATGTACTCTGTTAGTTTCCATTGTATAACTTTAATAGAAGAAACGTTGTAATCAATTTTATAAAAAGTTAGCATTTCAAAACTGGGGTGTCGTAGAATGTCGTTCTTGGTCGCGTTATAATTCACATGTCCTGAACATATTCAACATGCAACTGTCTAATATTTCAACACATGCGTTTAATTTAAATCGACTGGTATTTATACTGGCGAAAGCGAGCTCCAACACTGCACGGCTTAAACCACGCCGCGCAGTGGGCCGGATCGCGACAAAATAGGCCAAAAACCCTAAAAACTTTTTTCTTTTGACAATAGTTTCAAATGGCTTAATTAGAAGATAAATAGCCAGGTCATACTTTTTACCGAGAATTTTTCATATTCCCTTTAATTTATTATTCATATCAACCTTTAATTTTTTCGATAATTACACCCTTAATATGGGGATAGAATATATTGGCGAATGGAGTGTCGGAACGTAACCTTTAGACAGACGCGTCTGGCGGAATAATTACATGATAGTCAAAAAATATTTTAATTTTATTAATATCTATGAATATTGCAGGAACTCTGCATGTAGTTACCACACAGAAATATTCAATATATTTAACGCAATACAACGATTATTATGGAGAGTACAGTTTTCAATAAATGCGCTCATTCTTTTAGAGCTACAAAAAAAACCTGCTAGAAGCAGAGGTATTATCAACTTAATTTGGTGAGTTGTGATGTTGTTTATGAGGACACCAGAATTCATCTGCGGATACTTGCGGACCCACGAGATATAGTTTATTTTATTCCGGAGAGCCCCAGCCAGCTGGCTCCTGATCGTCGCGCCGTTTGGGTTATGACCTCAAGAAAGAATTAATTACTACGCAATTCTGGTCAGTGTTACTGGGAAATATTTACAAAATCTAATTTTATGATTGTTTTGCTTATCTGCTGCCTCACAATCAGTTACTTCTCAGCATTTGTGTGGCAATGTTGGGTGATATCTTGAAATCTTCAAGCCTATTCCCAAAGTGCAAAGATGTTTACTATTGAGCGTTTAGAACTTTTTTGTTTTCCATGTTGAACCCAAGAATTAATGGATCCGTAATGCTTCGGCTAGTATGCTCATTTGTTGAACATACATTAAATTTACCTAAGAAGGAAAACCTTGCCATTAAGATAATCATAAGAGTTGGGAAGAGTTCCATCGAAAAGAAGAAGTGTTTTTAAGATGTATGAGATATTGTTGGAATACATCATATCCTTCCAACTACCAGTTGCTGCTAAAGCCTCTCCTAAGTCATTGATTCATAAGGGTCACAGTGAAACAACTAATTGAAATTATCTTAAGAGAAGACATATTAGACGTGAGGAGATCGTATTTGTGTGACAGTAAAAATTGAGACATGAAAGAAATAAATGTGATCCTCTGGGTCAACGTAAGTGCACTTATTTAAGTTCAAGGTGAATTTCTTTTCTTTTCTCTTTTACACACTCCTCTTTTCATGTCGCTATTAGACCAAGACCTAATACGTGGATGGCCAAGAAAATAATTTTCAGAAAGTATATTAACCGTTCTAAACGGGGAAGAGTGAAAAAATTAGCAATTCTTTTGGAGAGGATGAACTTACTTTAGCCAGTACCATGAATTTGAGGTCATATGGCAATGAAGCCGAGTCAAAACTATTAACAGGTGTAACGAAAGCTTCACCAGGTCGTGCAAGTAAAATGATATCCCGTGTAAAGAGCTAAAACAAGTCATCCGAGGCGAGACGTACTGGTTTGAAGAATGCTTCACACGATGTTATCTCGTCTACACCTTCTACATTTACAAAATCTTCTATATATCAGTTATCCTTCACTACTTGCTCCACATATCTCTTAAGTAGCCTTTCATCACCGTTGTTCCCATTAACTTTTCCATTCACTACTGTCGTCGTGAGAACATAATGTCTCCAGAAGATTGTCACGTCTTATTCTCAGAGTTTTCATCGTGAACGAATTTTTAGAATTTCGAACTAAAAGCTGAATAGGACATCTCTCTCCTTCTCTGCGGCGGCTTCCTTTCGATAAAATGAAAGCTCGGTCCTTTCATGTTATTTCCTGCACTTCTCATCACCTTGCTATTCCGCTCGAGCGCTCGCGAATCGCTGTAAAAATTAGATGGTAGTGATTGCTTTCGCGAAAAATTTGGCCCTTTCCCGGCAACCCGCTTTGGGCCCGGGCCCTTTCGAGGCGCGCAGCCATTGACGGTGATGTTCGTCCCGTCGCCACTGCAGCCCCTTCTTGTGCCACATTCTCTGCCTCCTTTCTACCGTCCCTCATCATCCGGGCTTGAATTTCGGAAGTCTGCACGTGTCTTCCAGTCCTCTCCATTTCCTGGACCGCAATTACATACCTTTATCTCAGTGCCGCTAACGAATCCGCGGAAGTTACCTCGCTTTCCCCTCATTTAAGGTCATCGTCTCAAGTTACCAATGCTAAGATGGATTTCACGTAACTGTTAACACGATTCTTGCAACGGCTTTACATCTTTATATTTGCTTTTTATTTATATATTTAATTACTTGCTCCACTATTATTATGCGATGTGTTCCTTTGCCATTCGTCCTATTCTTTTTTCCGTCGACGAATGTCTTTGACAGACGGTCATGTCTCTGGATATGTCGTTGTCGTTGTTGTTATTCCGGGAAGGCGAGCGACACCTGAGGTCATTTGCGCCGGCGAGGATATGTGGATATCTGGGTAAAGGTAGGAGTTTTCGGGGAACGGAGGAAGGACGGAGAGAAACCCGACCTCGGCATTAGTCTGCTCTTGATGAAAGGCGCCATTGGAACCACTGCTTAACGTCCCATCCGACTGGCAGAGCTCTGGACTCGAAGTACTCTCCACAAGTCACTCACGTAGGGACCGGTATACCAATTAAAAATCTCCAATCCATCGGGATTCGAACTGGGAGACCAGTACTCTAGCCACCCCACCAACCCGATCCCCTAAGGGTATGTCAGATTGGGTTGTCTAGTTTTATTTTTAAAGTTTTCATCAGTATTTTATTTTCCCTCATTCGTCTTATAACGTCTTCTTAAGTCACTCGGCCAATCCATTTTATCTCCATCATATTTCTGAAGTACCACACAATAAATGCTTGAAATCTAGCTTTTAATACTACTGTTGTCCATCCTTCGCCACTATACAGGAATGGGTTCAGTACCTACGAAATTCTAATAAAATAATTCCTTCCTTCTAAGTGTGTGTATCGGGCTGCCATTATATTGCGTTTGATAGAGTAATCACTTTGCCAAGGGTATTCTACGGTTCCCTTCTTCATTAGTCAGTTGCTGGTTATTCTGCTACCACGATAGCCATGCTATTTCGTCTATTCAAGGATTAGTTTACCGAGTTTAACGGAGAAAATAAATCTAAGTCCGTGTAAGAGTCTTGCCACGCGAGTGACGTCGCTGAAGACTTCCCAGAAGATAGTGCAACTTCGCTGAAAGGGGAGAAATCGTTCTCCGAAGATCTGCTTCTCTCTTATCCACGTCTGCGCCCTCGGAATGGGGCTCCGTGTTTCAAAACGACTCCTTAGGAGTTGATCTTGCTGCTCGCGTTGGGTATTCCATGCGCTTCACGATAAGTACCATGGAATTCGTAATATTTGCTCCTTATGTATTGCATGTTACGAGGAAAACGTTTTCTCCATAAGATCAGCCGTTTTATAAGTATATCCTTATAAAACGAAGACACAATTTGGATAGCCGAAAGTTTTTCTTCGTTACACTTTTCCAATATGCCGTATGTCTTTCATTGGTATTTTTGTGGGCTTCTATGTAAAGAATTTTATTTTTAATATTTCAAATTGCTACCATTTGTCAAGGAAAGGTACTAAGATGTTTTGGATACAGTTCTGGGATAAATTAAGTTAGATCTTGCGTGAAACAGACATAATATTTAAGGATGAGAATATGTAACCCATGCAATTTGCCATGTTATATTAGTCCATTAGCTATATCACAGTTTCAAATATTTCCTTACTGTAGAAGCGTGATATTTGGATTAGAAATGCTGTTTTTCACTGTGAACCAGACTTGGAAAGGAAAATTTTGTAAACTTTTCATCTCAGAAGGAATGTAAAGGACTAATGTTGTCTTCAATATATGCTTAAGTTGATTAGATTTTTATCAGCAAGCGTGATAAATCCCCGAATTCATTGATGATAGTTCATTATCCTCGATCTTGCTTCTGTTGCTTCTACCTATTCATCTTTCATCCTTGTGATGCTTTACTAATTCTACACTTTATACCTCAATGTTCTTCTCCCTTCTGTAGTCATTTTTTGATATCTCTTCAATTTAATCTATCTATAAACGCAAACGCTCTTGTTACCAGCGAGTCCACTTTCCTCGGCTGTATCTTTTGCTGGATTTCTCCCTCCGCATACTCGTTGAAGCACTCTATATGGTGTGTTTGTTTTGCTTTCGCCTTTGCCTTGTGGAACCCGATTCCAAGTCTTAGACGTATGTAAATCAACCTTTTTTCTGAGCTTTTACCGTTCCCTTGTCACTTTCACCATATTTTTCTTACAGTCTCTCCTTTTATATGCATACTTACTTGTTCTATCACTCTCGATTTACCCACAACCTTCCCATCAAACTTCCCACAGTGTCTTTCCCTCACTGCTATAGTCTCCTCCCCCCTTTGGGCATCCACGACCTCTCCATTCTTCTCTGAGCCTCGCCCGCGCGGGGAAATGGGTCACTCTCCTCCCATCCCTTACAGAGCACCTGCATGCATGAATAAGTTCCCTTTCCTTTTTAACGACGTGCGCCCTTGCCCTTGTGAGGGTGGATTCTAATGAGAGCGCGAGAAATTCACTCTTATCGTGGCCTTCGCATCTTCCCCCTTCCTAAACAGCGCACTCACTGTGGAAGAATTCTCGCTCGTTTGACTGTGTGTTCTTTTCCCACGACATTTTTTTTCACGCCTACCCCCCACAGATTCCCTGTCAAACCTTGCACACCCGCTACGGCTCCAGCACTCTTCCCGGCCTTCCTTCACCAATCTTTGTCTAATCAGTGAAGTCGCCGAGTGCACTGCAACCGTCTGACTTTCACTCTAGCCCCGTATAGCGAAGAGTAGCGTCACTCCGAAGGCTCCGGAGGGACGCCAAAACCAATGAGTTTAGAATATACGTGAGGATGCATTGGTATACCGGGTGACAATGAAGGCAAATTGAAGGTGATTGGGAAGGATCAGGCTCCACCTACTCCGTACAAAAATTTCGTTTTGCTCGGCCTTTCATGGAAATTGTCATCATCATCATCATCGGTCAACAATCCTACATCTACATCTACATAATACCCTGCAAGCCACCACAAAGGCGTGTGGCAGGGGGAGAATTCTCACCAAACCTGCACAACATATCATGCATAAAAAAGGATTAGTAATAATATACTAGTCTAAACTTCATTATTTAAAAAAGATAAAGCAAGAATGCAAAAACATGCTGTTATTTGGGTTAGCTTCAATTCCTTATACCAACGTGCAGCTACCTATGCTATACATTGATTCACTCGTATTGGACATATTTACTACTGTTCATATCCCTAATTGTACGAGGAAAAAGGACATTTAGAATCTGTTAGTTTGGCAACAATTTCTCTAACTTTGTGATTATGGTCCAGTCTACCATAGTAAGTTGGGATTCGCAAAATTCTAGGATTGGTTTGACGCAGCCCTCCACTCGATTCTTCTATCGGCGAACCTCTTCATATTGACGTAATTCCTCTCTTTCACACCCTTCGCGACCTGTTCCATACATCTCATACGAGGCCTTCCTTTGCCGTTCTTCCCATTCACTTTTCCCTCTACAATTGCCTCATTGGGCCATCGTGCCTTAAGTTATGGCAGATTAAGTTGTCCCGTATTCTTTTTAGTGTTTTCAGCAGAATTATCTTTTCTTCCACTCTTCTCAAGACTTCTTCGTTTGTTATTCTGTCGATTCCTTTTATCTTCATCATTTAAAAGGACAATATCGGGTGATCACCATCTCGAATTTCTCCAAGAAGTCAAGTTTCAAAAGGCCTCCCAAACGCTCTGACATTTTAGTCCCTGACGATGACACCAATGTGCTGAAACCGATAGGGTGATTAAAGTCGTGTGAAAAATTACAAATTAGTTCTTATTTTCAACTATTGAAAAAATCTATTATAAGTTGTCATAGTTAGACTGAAATAAAGTAGCTAATCCTCTTTAAGCATAATAGGTAATGCTTTTTGTGTAGACTCACCCTCTCCCACGCACCTTTTTGTTGGCTTTCATGATATAATGTAGCTGTATGTGTGGCATGCTACTGGAGTCGGAGCGATACTTCCATAACGATACTATGCGATATCATGCGGTATCGAGAGATATTGCCAATTTACATCGCTCCGTTTACGTATCGTTGCTATTACGTTATGAAGTTAATACCGTGGTATAATATTCATCTCCGCATATTCCTCAGTCCTAGCGTAGTGCATGTTTGGTGATAATTCACCTACTGCCATACATCCTCGAGGTGGCTTTCTGGGTGCCTCGTAGATTGTAGGAGAGGAGGGGTCCGGCTGCTGACGAAACGGGCGACTGACTTTTCTCCAGACCTCACTCTCCCGTCGAGCGGCCTCGCGTCTGGAGATGCATCCAAGACGTTTTATCGCAGAGGTGCCGTCGCCTTCAGCGTTCCACTTTTTCCTCCGAAACAAGACGGTCTCCCCCCCCTACCCTCCCTCCCTATCTCTTCCAATGGCTCTAAGGATCACCCCCGAGGCTCTGGGCTCCATTTGAACCCCGTGCGCTGTCTACTTACGTCGATATTGATGTCGATTTCATCTCGGGATGGATTTCTCCGAGGGACGAACAAGAAACGTGGGAAAGTTCTTTGCGTCCATTTTTGTGCGGCGTTTGCTTTTATTCCATCGATTCAAAGTATGCTTTAGTAAATTGACCGTGAATACCTTCTTTTTGACCTCAATGAAAGGCATGTAATATGGGGGCTCTCTGGCAGTATCTCAGTAAACATTGCTACAGTTGGTGGTGAAAATTAACGAATCCGCATTGCCTCCGCATAAAATCCTTATCAAAGCTTTCTTACCAAAATTTTTTTTTCATAAAGCTTTGCGTTATGAATCTAATTCATTAGGGATAAAACTAGGATTTAATCTTCTCTTTATGTAGAAGGAAATCTGGAGATATTTTTAGGCCTTATCTGGGGTTTTTATCGTTTACGAGTACAGCTTTTAGAAAATTGAATTACTAGTTTTGGTGGCTAGGGAGGTTATTAAAATACTAATGCTTTTTTAAATTTTTCATTCATAAATTGGAGAAAAATCGTCCTTAATCTTATGAGTTAGTACTTCACTTTTCATGCTAGTAGGTACTTATTCTACTGAAAACGCTTATAGATGATTCAACTCCTTTAATTACCAAGTTTTTGATCAATAGAAAATCGTGACTGCTTAGCATTTATGATTATAATACGCCGTCAGAGCTTATAGGTAAAACTTGATAACCGGCTTAAGTTAACTTTGGCGAATTTATATCCGATTGTCGCATTGATGAACTGAAATTTAAAACTTCGTTTGGGTGTATGCAATGTGAATATATTTTTTTTTCGTTGCTTACAAATTTTCAATGCTTTTTTATTAGTGGCACTGCGTGTAGAAAACAGACTCTACTAGTACAAATATTTTTGAGGAAATGGAGGTACAACTTTTCAATTTTCGGGGGAAAATATTATTCAAAATTATGCAATTCTTGATTTGCTATTGGTCATTGAGTCGCCTTTGAAAATTTGCCTCATTGGTCCATATTTCCCGCCCTGCAGTCTTATTCACTCTTTGTGTATATTTGTAACTGAGAGACATTTCATGATCATGTCCATATTAGTATTCAAGTCTACACCTTCATACCTGCTGTTCAATATGGCATCTTTGTATTTATCTCTAGCATTTTCAGATATTTTATCTCATCTGTTTACTGTGTTAAGCGCCCGAAGCGGTACATGCGAAATGGAAAGCCTAGACTCTTTGATCGGTGGGAGTATTTCGCGGTAGAGTTATGATTCACATCTTAACACAATAACAAGGCAAAAAGAAAGTTCTATCATCCTCGAGAGAAGGATATGGGTCACCGAAACTGCAGCGTTCACCTCACTCGTGTGCTCGCTTCCCACCCGCACGATTAGAATTAGTGGAGTTGATTAGTTGTCGACCGGAACGCTTCGTAGTGAAAGCCTTTGAACATATCATTGCCACGTTGCGCGCGACCATATTGAGTGAGCCTTTGATTATTGTGGCGTTGTAAAACTGTCAAAAAGCTAATTTCTTCGCGCGCGTCCCGTCTCCACTTTTATAGCCGGGAAGAGCTTGTTTTGCGACCTCACCTAAACGTGATCTTGACGGAGAAAGAGAGAGGGTTGGTTGTTGTGCTGGTGTTGGGGAGGAGGGTTGAAGGTCAAAAGATGAAGAGTCGTGTTGTGCGGCAGCGGTCTGGACTGTCTGGAGGAGAGAAGACATCAAACGTCGCTCTTTTTTTTTCGTTCTCTTTTTCCGTCTCGCCACATTACAACTCTCCCTCCTCAACCCTCATCCCCATCCCCTCACCCCTTTCTCACCCGCAGCCCATCTCCCAAACAAGCTGTACGTGCGTTTCTAAACACGTTATTTCCTTTTCCTCCCGTTTGAGGAGGGGTTTTCATTCTCTCCGACCCTTCGGGGGTGATATCACATGCCCCTGGCCTTTTTCCATCCCTTTGCCCTTCTTGGCGGATTTATGCTCATCCCGATCTCCGCCCCTGACTTGGCGAGGTGTATTAAGTTCCTAATTGGTTCACTGAGAGATCGCTGTCGTGCCTCCTTGGCGTAAAGGGTTTTGGGACGGGACTGGGAGGGGGAAAAAAATAAGATGCAGAATGAATGAGAGGCAGGCGGTAGTGGCGGCCTACTTATATGAATAGTAGTCTCCGTAGTTTTCATTTTCCCGGTCTTGTCTTTTTCTTCGTGGGTGGGGATGGAGAGATTTTTTCCCAATCCTGGCGGACCCGCTTTGAGATTTTCACTTGTCTCTTGACTTCGCATACTTGTTTTCTGACCTTCGATATAAACCAGCATGTCGCTCCGCGCCGGGGCTATTTTTATAGGCGAGACTTTCATTGGATGTCTCAGACCGTGGGCCGCTGTAAACAAACTCTCACTGCCTTCAAAAGGGAATGTCTCTCTCACTGTCATCAGCTGTGTTTACTTTCTTTGAAAATGCATTGCTGACGCGGAGCTTAGTGCGTTGAGCAAGTTTAGATCTGGCGACGACAGGAGACTAAAGGTAAAATGTGTCGCCAGCTCTACGTTAGGACGTTAGGCTAGGACAAGGCAAACGAAGGCCAAATACATGGACTTACTTGAATACTTGAATGAACTTTTGTCGATTCTATTTATAACCTCGTCATCATCATTATCATCATGGGTAAACATTCCTAGGATTGGTTTGACACAGCCCTCCACTTGATTCTTCTATCGGCCAACCTCTTTACAGTAACGTAGTTCCTCTCTGTAACGTAGTTCCTCTCTTTCACGTCCTGTACGACCTGTTCTAAGTATATAACTCATACTAGGCCTGCCTTTTCCATTCTTCCCGTTCACTTTTCCTTCGACGATTGTCTTCATCAGGCCATCGTGTCTTAAGATGTAGCCGATTACGTCGTCCCGTCTTCTTTTTATAGTTTGCAGCAGACTTCTCTTTTCTCCCACTCTTCTTAGGACTTCTTCATTAGTCACTGGGTCGATCCATTTTATCTTCATCATTCCTCGGTAGCACCATATTTCGAATGCTTCCACCCTTTTCTTCTCCGCTGCTTTCATCGTCCATACCTCACTGCCGTAGAGAAACATCCTCCAGATGTACGTCCTGATGAATTGTTTCCTTATTTCTGCGCTTGTATTTCCAGATTTAAGTAGGTTCTTCTTTTGATAGGATGCCCTCTTTGCCTGGGCTATTCTACTGAGTAATTCTTTCTTGCTTCGTCCTTTGCCGGTTACTCTGCTTCCCAGGCAACGGAACTCTTTCACCTCTTCCAGTTTTTGTTTTCATAGTATAACGTTGGTTTTGGTCTCTTCTTTCTTGCTGCTCACCAATACTTAAGTCTTCTTCTTATTGATCTTCAGCTGAGTCTGGCCATAGTCCTTTACATGGTTGTTAGCATCTTATTCAGATCCTTCTCTGTCTCTGCTGTGAGACCATGTCATCTGCGAATCGTAGCACGCTGATTTTTTCTCAGTGGATGTTCACTCCAGAACACTTCTCCTTGATTTAATTTTCTGTCCTGGTAAAATCAACTTTTTTTAGCTCTCATACTAAGATAGATTCATGTCCTGTGATCCTCTCACCGAGCCGCAATGTGAAATTGAAAATTTGCAATAAAAACGGGTACCTACTCCTTAAAGTAAAGTTGACGGAGTGGTACTCGGTGATTTCAAATCGATAGCGCGAAATTTATTTATCCCTACATTGTTGTTATGATCTCGTACCTATAGCTTTTGCCGCATTTGTGTGCACAACTAATGTTCTACTCTGGCGATCTAAATGATAGGGCAGATACATCCATATAGATGTATGGGCCTTAAAGCAGGGTATCGAAACCGTATTAAAGCGAAAACCCGACTGCGACGAGCCGAAAATTTTTTTCCAAGTAGAAATCATTCCGGACCAAGCAAGCAAAACAAGTTGTTTGCGTATTGGAAACGAAAACCGATATTTACTTTGACCCTTTTCGATTCTCTTTTAAGCTAGATACTGCTTTTCCTTAAAGGTCAGCGACTTTTGTTGATTCCGTCCGCCCAGTTATCCAATCTGGTCCAACCCCAATGAATTTTCATCATCGTCTCTCGGTCAGCAGTCCTATGATCGATTGGATGGTACTCTTCACTCGGTTTTCTTATCAGCTAAACCTCTTCATATTATGATGATTCATCTTTTTGCAACCTTCACCACCTTCACTTATTCCATCCGTCTCATGCGAGGCCTTCCTTTGCCATTCTTCTCATACTCTTTTTCCTCGACGTCTGTCTTATAAAGACCATCTTCTATGTAGATTTTCCGATACGGTTATCCCTTCATCTATTTTAGTGCTTTCATCAGGCGTCTTATTTCTCCCATTAGTCTTAGAGCTAATTCGTTACTTACTTTACTATTAAATTTTATATTCGTCATTCTCCTTTGACACGACATTTTATATGCTTCCTTTCTTTCCTGTTCTGCGGATTTTAATTTTTTTTCCCTTCTGCCAGGACATCAGCCATGACTTGGTAATGTTTATTTCACTTCCCAGTTAGTAGTACTCTTTCTCCTCTGCAATATTTGCTTTTCTAAGTTTGATATTTGTCTTGATAGCCAGCATATTGAAACTGAGTTATTTTATTTTTTTCTGTATCTATTTTTATCATTAGGTAATTATTTCTGTTCAATTTTGTTCTTTTTCAATTTCAATTTAAAATTACTTTGCCTTTCTTCCTTCATTTGAATGCTTATGGAAAAGAAAAGGCTCAAACCTGTTTGCTGATAGCAGTCGGGACGAAACCGAACTCAAGTCCAAATTTTTTTTATGAACCGGAACGAATACCCCAGCTAAAAAAAAACAACCAATATTAATTCGTGGTGGGCAGAAATGTATTATGCTAAATTTTAGCTTGTATTTTGCTGTATCGATCATTTTACATGGTAAAATGGCTCTAGACCTCCTGACGGTAGTAGGTGTGGAGCCTTACTCGAAGTTCACAGTACCCCTTCGAAATAGGTTAGCGTGCGTGACACAAAGGTCTTATTGATTTTTTTGTGGTGCATGACGGCCGCAGGAGTTGGAGGGCTTGAAATGAAACCCTGTCGGCATTACTTTCTTGGCTTTATTCCGTCAACACACCGGAGTTAATGGAAGAAGCTCATATTGTGTCTATGTGACGTAGTAGTTAATGATTGTTTTAAAATTTGTGTTGGACAATACCCTATCATTGTTTTTGTTCCAAATAGAAAGTTAATTCCCAGAAAACAACTCATTTTTTTAGCATCGTGAAGTTTTTACTGGGAGAGGAAGCTTTGCTACGGTGTGACACTATTCGAATTCCAGTTTTAACCTGTAGATTCCAAATTAATTATCGTAAAGTATCACCTACAAATCAAAAGTTCATGTGCATACACCGTTCTGTTAATGTTTACTCCTATGAAAATTCTCCGCCATTATTGTGACCAAAGGTCAAGAAGGCTTGCGTTCAGAATGGAATACCGAGATAAGTCATACCTTTCTCCATTGGTTACTCTGTGATCGAATAGGAAATCATCGTGTTGTGAACGACTTCATCCTCTTTGATTAAAACACGTGTGTTCATCGCGATGAAGAAATTTGTTTTCTCCCATCAGTTTATTTATTCACTTTCAATCACTTTTAACTATTTGTATTGGCTTCTGCCATTATTATCCTATCCTTGGCATAATAATCGTTCTTCATTCTGCTTGATTCCAATTTAGGCAATGGCACGTCGTTCCCACGCTTTATTTATTCAAAAAGCCACTTGTAAAATAAATTTTAAATATTTGCATTTACATATGCAATGTATATCAGAACTACAATAAAATAACTTTGTGCTTCCCAATACGTTAATTTAAGAGATCACGATAGGTTTCAATTGCTTAAGCGTCATTCACAGGTGATTATTATTTTATTGTGATAAAGTCTCGCCGTTATCTGGACAATTTCAATGAAATGTTCTTACTAAAATCTTCTACTCAAGTTTCGTGCCTTTAAATTGCTCATTTTATTGATGGTTTCACTATCTTTCTAAAAATTTCCCATGTTGGTTCTTCCGTCAGTCCGTTTACAAAGAAACGAGGAGAATCTCGAAAGAAATAATTTCGTTCACCTAGTTAATGTATGAAGCACACTCGGTCGTATGCCTGGCGATGAGCATTGCCTTTTTTCATGTCAGTAGTATTCACTGCACGCAAACCATAATCTTTTATCCCGAGTATCTGTCGTAATCATTCCTTCTGAATGTAGAGGTCGGGAAAATAAAAGCACATCGCTCTTGACTTTAGCGTGCCTACTGAGATCTGCGCTGAAACGACTGTGACTTTCGAGGATGAGTTATGTGGGAATTTAGGCCACTCCGGCGGGGGACGAAGGTAGCAAGGTGGGATATGAGTTCATTTCCTTTCCAGTTCCCTCGGGACCTTGTGATGGCGCGTCCATCATTACATCCCCTCGTCTCAATCGAAAGCGGTGCCTATGAGACTGACTCTTTACTTTCTTGTCTTCATCGTACCGGGCGGCCGTGTTTACCAGACATGGAAAGAAATTGCATCGGAGGAAAATATGAGAAAGATAGAGGGAGAAGATTGCCCCTCATGCATTAATTGAGTTTGTGGCATCTGGGGGAATCTTCTCAGCTTTCTCCCTTTTATTAGGGAGAGAGAAAACACATCTAAGAAGTCCGCTCGGCTCGTCTCATCCCATCCCGTTATCCTGAATGGTATTATGCCATTAGGGAAAGAGTAGCTTTCCACCCCACTCCTGGCGTTCATCCACGCCCTTCTAGAACCATCTCCTCCGAATGCGACGGACGTTTTCCATACTCGGCCATTCAGACGTGGACTAATTCGCATTCTGGTGCATACGCGTGACAAATATCTCCGTGAAACGGACGTAACTTTTATTGGTGGTCGTCAAGAGGCGAACATGTGACTTTTACCGAGCATCAAGCTCCAGCACGGTGTAATTTATATCCAGTGTAATTTATAAAAATCCATTCGTGGCTTCACCGTAAGGGTAATTATTCTGACATCTTTATTTTTCATTCAAAGCAATGTAAATGATTTTTTTTGCATAAACACAACCCGTGTTGATGATTTCTTTGTGTTTCCGTTGGCTAGTTGCGAGAACATTTTGAAAGGCAATAATTTGTAATTCAGGATAGCAATATTTTTCGTTCACATGGTGATTAAATCATACCATAGGTGCAAATGGTTGTACAATTCGTGGTGGAGGGGTATTTTCTTTCCCTGAGTCAGGAGCGATTTCCAGCAAAGCTCCCGTGGTAATATTCACACCTATGAAGCTATAATGATATGTGATTAGGACGTTTTCGAAAAAAGCTTCACCTGGATTTGATGCCTATACACTCCGGACCTTACGCGACCACTCTTATAAATAAGCTACTAACGACCTCACTAAAATTGGCGACTCATAAATTGCTTGATTTAAAACATTTTGGTGGTTAAGTTTCTTAAATTATACTTTTTTTTCTCACCGTTGATTCTGATTGAGTCCATATATTTCTATGGGTAAAATAGCATGATCCTGAACACTCTTTTTCTTGCTTTTTATTGACGTCTTCTGCAATTTCTTCCCACTCTCCTTCATCGTCTTGACCGTGGTTTTATTATTATAAATAAAGGTAGATGAAATAATTAGATTTTTTGCAGTTTGAATAGATGTTTTATATGCCATTAATATCAGTCATGATTTTTTCCTGATGCAGTGATATGTTCCTGATGCTCTTATCCTACGCACTTATTGTTTGAATGGTGCCTAAAATACGTTTCCTGCTGATTTTTGTTTTAATATTGTGATTAGCTGTTATTCGATTTTGATGCAGTATCTCATACTTATCATATAATGGAGCACAAATGTATAAAGACAACCTTATCCCTGACTTCATGAAATTGATGTGAAAATTCTTCATCTTCAAGTTTTTTTTACATTTCTGCGCGGAAACGTTTGGGATAGGGTAATATCTATATTTGGGCAAGGACCTAGCCACGTTGGCACACCGGTTCCCGTGGGATCACCGAAGTTAAGCAACGTTGGGCCCGGACGGAGGTTGGATGGGTAATCCCCTTCCATACGTCTACCGTGATGCTCTTGTCCCCTGTCTCCGAGTGGCGGGAAAGTGAAATGTGGGATGGCAAAATGGATCTAAAGAGGTCTAAGTGCCTGGGGGGCTCCAGAAGGCCCCCGCCCACCCCTCCAAATTTAATATTAGTTCCAATATCTGTACTTCCCAGAGTAGGTAGTATTGAGTCGCGATTTCACTCTATTTTCCTTTGTGGTAGTGGGAATGAAGTCATTCACTCTTTGAATGATCATATCGCTGATTTATAACCAGAATCAGTTTCATACTGCGGTTACCATACCGCAATCGCGGTTCTGTTAAGGGGGTTCGCTTTCCTCCATTGGATTGTTGTGATGAAACGTATTCCTTTCCTCCCAAATCCTCTTTATTGGGGGAAATTTTGCCGCGTTTGATGTGACAACAGCGATGCATGTTTTACATTCGGCTCCATTCTTCATCCAGGCAGACGAAACACCGGGGGATATTAGTAAAAATTGAGTGCTGACCTGAAAATTTACCCGCCGCCGGGTCGCTGCGGTGATTAAATTGAGATAAAGAAATCGCGCGAACCGAATACGGGAAACGGGACGCGTGAGCAGTGAATCAGAAAGAAATTTAATGACCCATATCACGCGGAAGAAATCACTGCACTGCCAGTCACAACTTGCTTTCCTGGAGTATCTCTGAAACTCAACTCATATCTGGATTATGATTGAAGGTAAATCACTCATGATTTTTAGGAGATAATTGTATGGAAAAAATATTTCATTCCCGGGAGAATAATCTGGCGTAGCACCTGGAATGAAATACACTCATCAAAATTTAATGATTGTCATGCAATGAGTTTTACAGTTGAGAAAACATTCCATATCCCTAGTAATTTTCTTGCATCTCTATGATGTGTTTGTTATCAGTATTAATGAAAATACTCTGCTATTATTAGTGCCTAGGTTTCCGCTGCGTCTATTATTTGGCTTAGACATACATACGCCAAATTACTCTGCTAGTGCTCCCTTTTTGACTAGATATTTTGAATTAACGTCTCGTTTTTATGATCTGCGCGTACATATTAATCGAATAATCTCTCAATTTCACATTATACTACTGTTGATGAGATATTTGTTTATATAACACATTGTAAGCGCAAACAATGAGCCACGAAGTGAATTGTTTTAATTTTATTTCGTTAAATGTCGTTACTGACGTGGGTCTTCACCAGTTCTAGGAATGAAAAAAATCTTAATTGAATCAACTTGAAATGAATGTTAGTGGAGAGTCATGTATTAATGACCGTGACCGTTTGAGTTGCAAGGTTGTTAATTTTTATAAAAATATTAGTTTAGAGTTTGTACTACGTAAGCACATTAACTTTTAGGTAATTTCGAATTTTTCGTTTCCTTAGTATTTTCCTTGGGGCAGTGTTTATTAAGCGGCACTTCAGTTGTGCCGATAAAACAGCAAGGGGTCTGAGAAATTATTGCGGGAAAACGAAAAAAAGCTCAGCAAGACCATCTTCTGAATTGGTTATTTCAATACCCGACATATGATGAAAGTAATCGAAGCACCTCTTCCAACCTTAGGACTTATTATTATAAAGCGCCGATTTTCCTTGGTAATGGAGAGGGAAGCCCAAATGGGTACGTAAAAAATCTAAAAGGGATGCTCCAATATTTCAACCTCAGTTTGTAAGGTTTGAATGAACTAACGAATATGCTGCGATAAGTTTCGGTTACGTCATCGGTAGGTACTAATCACATTAAGGATCACGTATGTATGCCAGTTCAAGAATTGGGAAATAAAAGATTGATTAACCGTGAAAGGCTTGGAGAAGAAGCTTAAATGGATTAGATGGAAGTGGATCGGTAGACCATTGACCCTCCCCGTGTCCGTTGGGAAATGAGTTAAGGACGCAGTGCGCAGTAAATACCCAAAGGTACACCACTATGTTGCTTCATGTTTCAGATACTTTTACTCAATATTACATACATTTGTTTATCCAGGCATACTTTTAAATGTGCCTATGTAACAGGATACTCCTCTCTTTCACATTATGTCTATTTTTCTTTCTTCATTTCCTCCAAACAGCGTGCTCTCCACATCCCTATTCCATGCTTACCTAGTCTTTTCTCTTCTGTCAACATACTACCAGTAAATCCACTCACTCTCTGCCCTTCTTGTATTCCCAAACTTCCTCTTCTCCCCCACAAAGGCTTATTGTTTGTCCTCCTTTCCACTCTTGCCTTCTCCATCCTCATTTACGCGCACATCTAAAAAGTCGCTTTCATTATCACCCTTATGGCTACCGCCTTTCGCACCGCTCAGTAACTCTCCGATCAATATCAGTTTCTTGATTAGTTGATAACTCATTTTTTAAAGTCTCCAATCTGCTTGCCCCATCCCTCTTTCTCTCCTGTGTGTAAACGCCGCGCTCGCTAAAGTGACAATCACTCGAACATTCCGGGTGATCTGCACATTAGCCTCCATTGTGTACGTGTAGCATTGTTCCACTTATTCTAGTTCATGCCTTCATACTCTTATGTCCATGCGCTTACTCTCTTTAGTCAGGAAAATATCATAATCGCATAATAAATATTTTCCGCTCATCATTAAATTTTTAATAATATTAATATGAAACATAATTAATAATGACTATTCTACGAGTTTCTTGCGTTGTAACAGCACTTATAAATAGTACCTTACACAAACAAGGAATAGGAATTCGTTAAACAATTTTACTGTTATTTCTTAATGGAAACATGCTCTATGTGCTTAATGGTCTGTGTTAAAGTCAGCATTGCGTTTGTGTTTATGAGAAACAAAAAGTCCTCGTTGATGTATTGGGTTAAAAAAAAGGTTGTTATATATTTTTTAAGCTGTATTTTAACCGGGTGCTCACAGCGTAACAACTGAATTCAACCGTGAGGAGGAAAATACTGCTCTTTATCAGTAATGGAAGACGATTTGCTACTGAATATGTGTCAAAGGGTTACGAGGTGCACGTGCTAAAAAAGAATCTCTACCTTTTGTAAATCACGACAAACCTATAAAAAAATATGGTCATGTTATTTTACCCGTGTTCCAAGTGTGCCAAGTGTTCCAAATGCCATCCTTGCATCTTATTATATTAGTACAGACTTAGGCTTAAGTTGGGGCAGAACCTAGAGATAGCCACTTTTCGTCTAATACCTGTTCTATCTTATCTAATCGATCACCCAGGTCATGATCGAACAACATTCGCCCGAAGCGTATCGCTTTCATGCTCTAGTACACGATAAACTAATCCAAACATTTATTGAACTTCGCCCTTGCCGTATGCACTTACTCAAACTATAGGTACCATTAAACTTTGGTGTTTGTTTCCATCCACGGATCATCTAATGTATAAATAAATTCGTTATGTTAGATTTACGGTCATTTCCCTGTGATTTATATAACTTATCATAGAAAGAGTTCTGGAATCAAAGTGATAAGTAAAAGTTTTCCAACGCGTAGGTAATTTCAGCGGAATACCATTTCGATGAAGTATGGAGGACATTCCGAGTTCATTACTCCATTTGTCGGAGGCACGTAGGCTGTGGTTCCCTTGGCGCCTTTCGTTAAAAGCTGGCAAACCAAATCCGGGTTTTTCTTCGCTCTTCCTCCCTTCCCTCCCACCTTTCCTTCTTGTCTGAGACGTCTTTAATCTTATCAACGTTTTCACTTCACTTGTTTGCCCTCCATGTCTCCTTGGGATTTTTTAAATCAGTTACTCGGCCTGTTCATATGGTTTTGATAATTCTTCCACATCGTCACTTTTCAAATGCTTCCAGTGTTGTCTTTTCTGCGGTTTTCACTGCACATGCCACTGAGCAATAAAGGGGCCCTCAAAATCTAAGCTCTTATGAAGTGGTTAGTTCTTGCATGTGCCCAACTCAAATGATGTTGAAGTAGTATATAATCTTCTTAGTTTTGGTGAATTTCAATAGCATTTTAGGAAATTGACAGATAAAGTGAGGAACGAAGATGTGTACAGAGGAGTAGATAAAGAAAGGACAATATGGAAAATCCTACGGCAAAGAAGAACCAGATGGATTGGACATACCTTGAGGTACAATGAATAAGTTAGAAATATAATAGAAGGGAAAATTGAAGGGAAGGTCCTGCGAGGAAGACCAAGGGACAAATATATAGAGCAAATAAAGAAGGACGTGAAAGAGAAAACATACCAGGGCGTGAGAGAATTAACACTGAATAGGGCAGAATAGAGAGCTGAAGTAAACCAATCCTAGGATTGAAATGCTGATGATGATGATGATTTAGGAAGAAAATTGGGTGTCGGAATTAGTGTATGCCATGGAAAGCATTATTTCCGAGTTGAAGGACCCCTTAGAGCATGAAGTGCATGAATGAAGAAGCATCTTGAATTTCGGATGGGCGCGCGCTCGAGTTGGCTCTGTTTTTTGAAAACGTGTTCTCCATTCTTTAAATGCTGAATGGTACATCATATCACTAATCTCAATTGGTAGAGGGAATCCTTACTGTGAGCATTCAGCTCCCAGAGGGAATAGCCTTATTGATTACGATAGCGATAACGAGAGAAAAGGATTCACGATTCCGCCCCTAGTCTGTCCCATTTTCCCGAATCTGTTTCCTTGCATCAAACGCTGGAAGCTGCACGACGGAAGATAAAAGCAGCAGAAAGTGCTGATGTGTAAGAACCCTTTCTTTTTTAAATCTCTCCCCCCCCCTCTCTCCCTCCCTCCGACAGGAGTCTATAAATTCCCCTTTAAAGTGTTGCAAACTCTCGTTGCTTATCGGATCGGAAAAGCGGAGCGTTTGGCGCGCTTGTTCGGTTAGCGGTTCGCTCCGCCTCAGACTCAAATGCTCTCGCGCAGACAATGACTCAATGAACCTCGAGAATTCCGTTGCCACATTATTTCCGAGAGAAACGGGGAGTGGGGAGAGGTTGGAAGGAAGAGGAGGAGGAGGCGCCTTGCTCCTCTTCTTTCCTTCCTCGAGTTGGGTTGTCTATGTGTACAGTTTTTTTTAAGCGCCGAGTCATGCGCCATTACTCGCCCGTAGTTCACTTCCTCATGTCCCTGCGTGAGCGAGTTATCCATTCGAATGAGCGAGGCTGTGTGTAGGCCGAGGGTGGTGGTACTGTAAGATTCGATATCATTTTCGTATTTCCTATCTTAAAAATTGTTACCCAAGTATCTTTTTCGTATATCTATATCTATCTATATCCACGACATACACTGCAAGCCACCTCGAGTGTGGGTGTGTGGCAGGGGCTGCATCCACACCAGGAACAATGACACAGCACAAAAAACACACCACACCTTTAAAAAGTAATTAGGGGGAAAAAAAGAAAAATTAACTGCCAAATCCCAATCATACAGGACACACCCACGAATATCATGCATGACTTGAAATCCGATACCAATTTAATAGATACTCTTGCATGCAAAAAAAAAGCTATGCATGCGAGTAACACATTGATTTTAACATGCAGGAAATAAAAAATACTATCGACCTACTCTGAATATTACCTCTGTAATCATTACCTCTATAATTATTACCGATTTACGCGATGTCTAACGTTCTGATCTCGAATCGTTCGTGGAAAAAATGACATTTTAAACCTGTCTGTCCTGCAATCTATCTCCTAAATTTTATTAGAATTATCGAGCCTACCATAATAAGTCGGAGCCAGCAATATATGATTAACGTCATTAATGAGATGTCCCTCCTTAAATTTTCCCAGAAGATTACGTCTATAATTCAGCCTACGTTGTGACAGCGATTCCCGTCCCAATTCGGCTAACATACCAGACACACTGCTTTCCCTATCGTAGCACCCTTTCACTTATCTCGCTGCTCTTCGTTGTACTCGATCTAATTCGTAAATTAGTAAGCTTGCTTCATAAGGGTCCCATATACTCGTAGTATATTCTAAGTGTGGCCTAACAATTGAAAAATAGCAACGTTCCTTCACCCTCTCCTCACTTTTCCCTAATATTCTTTTAATAAACCCCAACTTTCTATTTGCTTCACTTCATATTTCCCTGATATGTTTCCCCCATGATAGATCCTGAGTAAGTGTTACCCCTAAGTACTTAACTGATTCCACGTTTACTAATTCCGTACCTTGAATAATATAGATTCTCTCTATCGAGATTTTCCTTTCACATTTTTTTACGTTTTTCCTTTTTTATATCGTGTCTGAAACAATATGTTCCCGAAGTAGTTGAACAATGTAGGTTCTGATCTGCACATATAGGGCTAATGCCCGATTCACACGACACGATCCAGCACAAGGTCGAGGATACTCGATAGTATGCTACCTTTCCAGTATCGTGTGAATAGAACCAGTACCTATACTGGCTGGCATGCATGATCGCTAGTACACTCGCTGAGCTACTTGATTTCCTACTCGATGTAGTACTAGTTTGCCACTAGCTCCCAGCAGGACCCAGTGGCCATATACTAATCATGTCACGTTACAGACGGTGTGCGATCTTCTCTTTGTTTAATTAGCATGGAATCATATGGAATAACCGCTTCGTAGCAAGCACAAGGTCGATGATCATGTGAAACTTCCTAGGAGGGTTCCAATCATTCTAGATCCCGTCCTCAATTTCAAGTGGAGGCTAGCACACTAAATCTTGTGCTGGATCAAGTATCGTGTGAAACGGGCTTAAGAATGTTTTGCACAGCCTAAATTCTCGTAATCCTAACATATACAAAACACACATTCTCCTAGGCTGGACTCGAATCCTCAACCTTTTGGTTGTCAGACATTACCGACCCTTGACTACTTGGTACGGCGCTATCGCTCGGTAATTTCGTTCTGTGCTAATCAATATTTTATCATACCTTAGTGGTGAGAAAAAAAATCGCCCCGTAATTTCATACCACAATTCCTTATACCAAGTTCCTGAAAAAAATGGGGGTGAGCAAATAATTCTAATGACTGTTAATTTTTTTAATTGAATAAGTATTCAACCGTGAACCAGTGAGGTAAAATTCACCCCACATATTGTTAGTTATAGAGGTTGAGGCTTAGTTCTAAGGATTAAAAGTTACATTATGGGAAGAAAATTCAAAGTAAAATTTACTCCCCTGTGTTAGAGGGCTAAGTTTGAAAGGAATGAATAATTCTCTTCTCACAGTGGAGTGGATTCTTAAGAATGAAATTAAGTGTCACCCCAAAGATGCTGTTCATTTTAGTATACCTATAATTAGGAATATTCTTTGTATAAATAACCTATAAGGTAAGATTATATGTAAATGGCATAGGTTTTGGTTGAGACAATAGTATTCTCGTTCTTCATGGCAAAGAAATGCCACTTCACACTAAGTACTTGAAGTGCCCAACGAGAGAGAGAGAGAGAGAGTTGAAATAGAAAGTAAGGAAAAAACAGCAAAATGTTTGTAATTTGACAATATTGACTGTTACGTAAGTTCAAGGAAGAAATAGTTGTGGTACGGAAAGATACGAGATTATTACTGAAAATCACCCATATATTATGCCGTAATGATAGCTAGTATTTCGTACTCAACTGCCACTCTTGACGCGTAGATATAGCTGGGTCGTTGATAATCGTGTACCAGAGAATATGTACCTCCGCGAGGGTTGAGGGAATCTCTTGACCTATTGGCATGAAACTGGTAGTACCGCTTACCGTGAAAGAACGGTAGCCAGTGGGGAGTGAGAGAGTGGGAATATTCACTCTATGTTCGTACCTCCACGCCATATCCGCATCTACATCCACGCTACATCTCCCGGATCATCACTCTCGGTTATCAAATCCGTGTGGAAAATTTATTGCTGTTATTCTGGGGATGCGAATGACAGCTAAGGCCATTGTGCCATTTAGGATAAGTTGGCAATTGGTTAGAAATTCAGGGTGGGTGGGCATTTTGGAATGGATGGAGGAAAAATGGAGAGAAACTCGGCATTGGCGTTAGCATGCTTTCCGAAAAGATTCAAAAGGTCCACATTTTTACGTCCTATCCGACAGACCGATTGCTGAACCTGAAGTTCTCTCAGCAAAACTAAAGTAAGCACCGCTGTACCTATGAAATTTTATTGTGATCGATGGGACTCAAACCTGGGTTCTGCCTAGTAGGGGCTACTACTCTCTCACCAATCCAATCCCTAAGAGAATCTATAGTTGATCCTGAGTGGAGAGAGAGAGAGGGAGATGTGATGATATCCTTGGTGTACTTTCGTCTTTCATCATTCGTTTTGATTCGTCCATGAATTTAAACGCCGACGAAAAGCCGCCTCGTATTCATGTTCTCTGATTTATTTCCGGATAGGGTAGAAATTTTGACTCTTTTTTTGGCTGCTTTTTTTCTAGCCTCTGGTGAAATAGCCTTATTGTGAGTGTGTCAAATTTTTGCAACTTAAAAGTGATCGGAAAAAAATTACATATATTACCGTTGTAAAGGGGAAAAAATCGATTAATTGAAAAGAAAATGAACCAGTACCAGAAGATGTAAATAAGGAGAGAAGGCCAAGCATTCCGAAAGAGAAAATTCAAATGTGTGGGAAAATTCAGTTTTATATATTTGATTCGAAATAGCAAATTTCAAATTAATATAATGGAGGAAAATGTGATGGTGAAGAAGGCAAGAGGTAGGACTTATTTTCAGGTAATATCTTATTTTTTTAGGGAATAGTCTCCCAAAGGAAACAGCCTGCTGTGCAAGTGGCACCAAGTAGTTCGGTGTCTGTCTGGCTGGCGTTCTTTACTGGGGCTTATAGTTGGATAGGCCTTATACAACGAACATCCCTAAATACTTATTTTCGGGGAACACGGTATTAGAAATCATTTTGTGAATCAGTTACCATTCCTTCTAAATCCTTACTGTACTTTTCTCGAAACTTAAAGTTGTCCGTTTCGCTCAATTTTAGATTTACTCAGAAACATTTACGTCGTACGCGCAAAGTAATTGGTATATATCCCCAGCCTCTCGTCACCTCTCATTACGCCAGCAGTTTTTTTCAACGCTCACCCGTTACGCGATTCGTCAATGTCTCCTGGAAAGAGGGAAATTGCGAAAATGCTAGTGGCTAGTATTGCGCAGCGCTATCACTGCGGTTGTGGCAGGCGTGTCACGTTTTTGTTAAGGCTTCTGACACCGATGCATAGATGACCTAGGTGTGGCTCAGTCGGAACATAATTTGAAGACTTGAAACTACCCAACGCGAACGTATTATACAGTTAGAATTCTCTATTCGCATTATTTCTTCTTTCCTTTGATTTATCAAAGATGTAAAGAAATGTCTTAGCCATCAAAAAAGTAAGAAAATGATAGATTTTTAAAAAGTAAAATAAATATGTTATTTTGTACAAGTAAGGCCTCACCTGTAGTATGCATTTAGGATCCAATTAGTAAACATTTTATTTAAGAACCAAACAAGTCACAAAGGAAAACCCTGCTTTTTGTAAAAAAAAACTTCTATGAACGTACGTCTCACGACTATTGGAAGAGCTTATTTGGGAACGCATGGAGACTACTAGTAGAAGAAGGTTGTTTGCGAGATTAAAGTTACTCGAAAAATCCGAATCTCACGAATCTCTCTCATCCTACTCCTTATGTATGCCAGCAGGACATGCAGAAAGGTCAAAGTAAGGGAAATCTACAGTCAGACTGAGTGATACAACAATTCGTTTTTCCCACGCACATACAACGCTACAATGCAAACGAAGTATACCTAATTATTTCAAACATCTGCCACTTTATTTGCTAACATGATGTTTTTTAGTTCAACTCAATTGTGCGGCTGACGTGGCCTACCGCCCCCTTCCACACGCCCCTTTGCCGACTTGGTGTAGAAGTAGTTCTATCTTTGCCGAAAATTCCCTTGCGTTGATTGAAAGAGAATCGGATTGAAGTGATGGCTAGAGAGAACTGGCTTCTCACCTAAATGAATCCAAGCAGTGGTAAAGATTTTTCAGCTTCATACTGGTTATAATGAAAAGCTTATAAATTCATTGATAAATATGCAGTGTATATAAAAAAATACCTGTTTTATCATTCAAAATAATACAGAGGTTTCATTGGCAGTGTTGTGCAATTAAGGGGAAAATTCCTAGAGAATGTCACGGAGAGTTAAAGAGGAAATCTATGGAAGGTTCCTTGGTAAGCGAGGAAAGGTAAATAAAAAAGGGTATTTTGTATGGGATGAAGAGATGTGAGAAGCATGTAAAGGAAGAAATGGGACGTGGAGCTCGGCGCTCCGAAAATGCGAAACAAGCAGGGTAATTCAATCAAAAGCTATTATGGGACTGAAACTGAGGAAACGCTCAAAGACTTCAATCCTGAGAATAGGAGTGAAGAAAAAACTAAGAACTCAAAATTGGCGAGGAAGACAAAAGAAATCAGTTGAAAAAATGTCCGAAAGAGCTGGGAATCAAACCTTGGATCTACCTCCACAGGCTAATGTGCTAATCATCGTTTGTTTCGCTTAGGTGATGCAAAGGTAAAACCCCGAACGTGAAAAATGAAAAACCATTATTTGATTCCAAAATGTTTATGACCCGAAAATATGCCCTTTATGTTGGATTTTATGTCGAGGTCACGGTTGTGTCCAATTAACACTATCACCATCGTGTTCAACCCGAAGGCCAATCTAATTGGTGGGCTTGAAACTCGCCAAATATCAATTACGGATCACAAGAAATGAGAATGGGTCGTTTACATATTTTTATTGCCAAATCTGATAGAGTTTTTAAAATAAAAAGACCCGTATTTTTTCGTTTTTTGATCCGTCAATTATTTATCGAGTTATAAGCGGCGAAAAACTGACGTTTTTAACCCTTTCGGAAAAGTGGGCGTGGCGCAACCTCTGACGTATAACGACTTCGTCCAATCACAACCGAGCCCGCGATGCTACTTTGCCTTATCGCAATGGGGGGACACAGCTGACTCTGTCAATAGGACAGTTGCGACAGCATCTGTGCGAGCAAACCTTCCGAGGATCCCCCTCCACTCCCTTCCCTTGCCCAGAAAAGCAGTCAAGGACGGGAGGAAAATGACGTCAATGTTATCACAGCAGCTTTTTCGGCGGGCGTCACCTTTTGCTTATTTTAATTTTTGATTTATGAGTGAATGGTTATGGTTAGAAGATCAATTTTTTCACTAAAATTGTTTTTTTGTTTCCATCTAACGATTTCGGGTACAAAACTCAACTCGGAATTCAGTGTGGTTGGTGGGTGTAGAGTTTACATTTCATTTGTATCGACAGTGTATCGTAGTTATGATACCTAGTTGTATTAGTGTTAAAAGTTTAAGATAAGAACTAGGATGGGAATTATTACAAGAACGCAGGTTAAAATTAATGTTAAACCTTTTAAGTAAATTCGAATCCTAATTGTTTACAGATGACGTTAGATAGATATTAAGAACCCCTGACTATTATGCTAGGTTTTATAATATAAACAAGATTAGAAAGATAGATTCTCGTACCGATAGATTTAAAATGACATTTTACCCGAGTGCAAAATTGCGATTTTGGTTCCGAGTAAATGCCCCCATTACTCATAGAAATTGGTTTTGAATATTTCTGTACTCTAGATCACCTTTTTAGCTAAAAGGAAGGGCTTCTCAGAAAGGAATGCTTTTTGGCTCCACTGATTTTCTCTCACCTTATAGACCGGAAGGTTGCTGGGGCATTGAGGAGACCTCGCCCGAACCAATTCATCTTCTCGGGTCGCCTTCCCTTTGCGTTCTCCCACCCCCCTTTCATCTCTCTCTTCCTCTCCCTCTCTCACTGCGTTCGCATCCTCTTTCCTTTGCTTCCAAGCCCTTCTCCATGCCTTGCCACCTCCTCCTCCTCTTCCATTCTCCTCTGGGAGTTTCGTGTAGGCACGCGACCTTTTCTCTCGAACCGGCTCTTTCTTTCGAAGTCGTGCCAACGACACTCTCGTACATACATATCCTCCTTTGCCTCACCTCTGTCTGTCCGTCCGCCCCCACCTCTCGTCTCCCTCCTCCCCCCCGCTAACTCCCCCGTTCTTTCCTCAGTGCCACTACAGCGGAATCCGCGGGAATTTTGCCAGACGGAATAGTAATAATCCAATGCGAGGCGGGCAAGTGGTTGCGTCTTGCGCGCTCGTATGTTGCCGTCGCCTCGAAACCCCTATCCTTCTTTCCCCACTTGCATCGAAAGCTTCCTTGAGATATTTTAATACCGATTTCATTCGCGTGTATCACGTATGCAACGTTACCTAAGCCAACAAACGACCGGGTAAACGAATTTTCCTGCTACTGAAAGCTTTTTCGCTGATTTTCGGACCCTGATAGCTGTAATGGACTTGGCTTACAACTACTACAGTGGATGCCTGCTCTAATATTTCTGTTAAACTTCGGTGATTTGGGAGAAGAATATTAAAGACGTCTTAAACACATTATCAGTTTGGTGGTATAAAGTGTATAGATCATGTATTTTCAACGTAGTAGAGTTTTTCGTTGTATTATTCTTCATTCAATTGAGTAGCTGTACACAGGGCCGGCGCAAGACAAAAGTTTCACCCGGGTGAGAGAGTATTCCAACACCACTCCCCCCGGTTAAAAATGCCGTTGTAATACGTATTCACCAGTTAAATGTAGTAGTAAAAATTAACCGGTGAAAAAAGTAGTAGGGACATTGGCTACTTGGACTTGAAGTAATTTGTCTATCCCCGATTAAAAAAAGCTTTTTCCATTCCCATGGCGCTCCTTCCTTCGCGGCCCCCCGGGCGGTCGCCCGAATGAGTTTCTAGAACAAATTATCCTGAGGAGTCAAAATACTACCATTACTACTGATACTACCGTTCCAATATTACTGTATATCGATTGTGCTTTCGATGTTTGACCTATTTCCATGTCAAAGAAGATGTCTTTGTGGAGGATAGCACCTAGGGTGGTAAAAAGATGCTGTGGTAGGTTTGACACTGTGTGCAAGGTGTCAAAATAAGTCGAGAATCAATATCCGACAGTGTATTTAAGTGCAAACCAAATACACTATGGAAATGTAAGACCGAGCACGTTTTCTTAAGGCATAACATGTATATTAAAATCTAGGGTGTAACATTGATGTCATAAGGATAAAATTAGGCAGATTGTTCATAGAGCGGAGTTTTCCAACGGCATTCTTTCTACGTACAATAATGGACAATACTTGGAGAATTTCTGCAGAGATAAAAATCTTTCACCTTGACCGGGACTCGAAACCAGGACTGCAATTGTGGTTATCACTGGGTAACTCCGTTAAGATTTTTCGCGGCTAGTTCGCAATCCTTTGTACCATAATAGGTCAAATCGAAGTCACCGTGAATATAATAAGGATGAGGAATGTAAATTTTAGGCAGTTTAGAATGCCTGCACGAACCTTTGAATGTAAACTCGCGGGTTAAATTATTTTTATAACATCTCCTTGTATTTTTACCACGTAACCAGAATTTTTTATTAGACATGTGCAGTACCTGTCCAGCGTGATGCTTATTTGTGGTCGGTGGCTGTATTGCATTTGAAGTTACTGTGTTCTTGCAATTTTGATGGTGAATGTGAAGTCGTAGAGCTGATGGTTGCGAACTCGTCGATAATAATGCATGCGAGGTGGCTTGCGGGGTGCAATGAATGTTGAAGTAGATGTCTTAAAGTAATATGATGCATCGGTAGCTGTCGAGCTGTTTAAAGTTTGCTGTTGTGACTTGTCAAACATTTGTGCGCATCGAAGCTGTTGAATATCGTTGGGTATCGGTAATTAATACATGTTCTATCGGGTTAACGGTGGCTGTCGATTTCCGGTGCTGCACAGCATTCTTGTCAACTGGTCGTTCTCGATTTAAGTCCATTATCGATGCTTAGACGTGTGAAATCCCAATGGTAATATCAGTATGCCGTCATGCCTCTCAGTCCCCTCTGCTGGGCTTCATCTGCATCGCAAGGGATGACGGGAACGATGAAAGTTAAATGTATATTAAACTCACGTCGGACTCGACTCGCTATTTATTTTTTTTACTACACTGCTGAAAGCTTTAAGTCTACCATTTCTCAGCTGGCGAGTTCACGATCGCTATCCATCAAGATCAAGTTGCGATGGCAACCACATTCTCATCTGAGCGAGATTGAGAACTCAGCAGGCATCGCATTAACTTCTTTTACTCTCCAATTAACCGCTTGACTTACAGTTGATGATCGGCGACGATCATGAACTGACCCGGTTTCCTTTCATTACCAGGCACGAAAGAGTGTATCCTTTGGATTTCAGTTTTCATTTCCCCATACTTGTAGTTGGCAAACATTAGAATTGTAGAAAATGGTTCGGTTTTGATTTCACTGTTTTTAATTTATGATTATGGCAGGAGCGTTGTAAATTTATTGCGTTTTCAATTATAATTAATACGTTACTAATGCCAGCAAATCTTGCTCTCGAAATCTTTGCTAGTAATAAAGCTTTAATGGCAGTAATTTAGAGTTGCAAATAAGGCACTGTAGCAAGAAAGATAAATTCAGTCAGTGGTAACTCAAGAGAAGACTCAGTATTTTAAAGGTCGCTGTCGTGGGTCGATATTGACCCTCAGTATCATCTGGAGCATTTTTCTTTATGACAATGAGGCATGGGCGATAGCAGCAGCAGAGGAGTAAGATTGGAAGCATTCGAAATGTGGAGCTATAGAAGAATGGTGAAGATAAAATAGATAAACTTAGTGACAAATGTAGGGGTCCTCAGAAGAGTGAGAAGGTAGAGAAGTCAGCTGAAAGGTTTGAAAAGAAGACGGGACAAATTAATCGACCATAAGTTGAGACATGATGGCCTAATGAAGCAAATGTCGTGAATGTAAATAATGGAAAAGGAAGGACATGATGTGTATGGAACAAGATGTGAAAGAAAAGAATTATGTTAACATTAAGAGGTTAAACCATGGTAGAATCGAGTAGAGAGCTTCTTTAAACTAATTTCATGATTGTTTGCTTGTAATGATGATTATTTTAATGTATAACTTCTGATAATTCAGAAGTCACCTTCATCCGGTAAATTCGTTCAAAATTGTTTTTCAGTACACAGTTCACTCTGGTTGAATTAGAACACCTTAATCACCGAGTGAGCTGTTGATCATTTTTATTTCATCCCTAAAATGTAGCATATGTGCGTACGATTATTTATTGTACAATGGGTACGATTTATATGGTAATTATTTGCTGAAAATGGTCCATCAAAAAGTGAATTTTGGTGCCTACTGAGCAATTTGCTTCACTGGTCATGTAGCTGATTTTGGAGAAGTGTAGGTAACTTCTCGGTGCTGCGCAAACTATCATATTCCGTTGTGAACTGTAAAGAATTTGCGATGAATTGGTTGGAGAATCGGCTGCAGAACTTTGCCAAACCAATCTTAGGATTTTTGACTTGTTATGGTGATGATTACGATGTTCTCATGATTATTATTGGTATTATTGCAGTTTTAGCATTAATATTTGCGTTATATTGTGGCATTAGCCGGTGAACAGATGTTATTAGGTCATCTCATCGGTCAACAATCCTAGGATTGGTTTGACGCACCCCTCCACTTGATTCTCCTATCGGTCTACTTCTTCATATCAACGGAATTTTTCTCTTCTACATCCTTCAAAACTTAGAATATTTATTAGGTAAGAAGAAAAATATCGAACACATTTGTATAGATCCGTGTGGTTTGGCCTCTAAGTAATGTTATGTACGGTGGTGTGAAATAATTGAATTGAAGATTATAAGATAAGAATAAAACTCTAATTGGACTAAGGATTCTCACACGTTGCTTTGAGGTATTTTCGTCGTAGCAACCGTAATTTAATCGGACACAAGCGAAACAACATCAGGATACAAAATTAAAAGTATATATATTTTAAAGAGGTGATTTTATAACGGTTTAACCTTTGATTTGTCTGTGAATGTGGCAATCGCCACGAATCCAAATGGAAATCAAAATGAAGCCTTCCGTCCGCTCCAATGAGCACCAAAGTCAAATGATTTCACGGTGAGCTGACGGATGCGGGTTTACTTTCCGCGTTTATCAAACAATTAAGGCAACTAACAAGCCGTATCATTCACAATTACCGAAGCAGCTACCCATTAAAGCATTTTATGTTGCATAACTTCTTTGCTCCTATCATGGATTTTTTTGTGATTTGACACTTGATCCGCTATAAATCAGTGAATGATGCGGCATATGGTCGTAATTTGCTTCCCACAGTTACTACATCCCTTAAATAAACTGCGATAAATCATGACTGGTTAACAGTTCTGTACTCTTCATCTGGCAATTGGTCTTACGCGATCTCTAATCTGAATAGAAGGATATATCATGCCGGGATATACCAAATAATGTCGATTATCTCTGTCATACGTCTATCAAGTTGCTACCAATATCCATATATTCTGTTATAGGTACAGCCTTTGTTTGGTTTTGTGACATGGTGTACTATTTTACAGAGATTATTTGCACCATTATGCATTGGAACATTGGAAATGGAAGGCCTCATATATGGAGCAAACTGTGAAGGATGTAAAAAAAATTCATTAATATAAAGAGTGTGGCTGATAGGAGAACGGATTGGAGAGCTGTGTCAAACCAATCTTTTAAGCCATGAGTGGTGATCATGAAATCATCAGTGGCATCAAGTCTGGTCTCAACGGTGTCTCAGACAAGGAGAGTTTTAATGTTGGGATTGGAGAGAAATGGAGTAGGGTTAAATAGAAACCTGGCGTCTGCATTAGCCTACTCGTAAAGAAAGATAGCAAGGAGAGCACGGTTGAGCGATCTAAATCGTGAGCTTTTAATGTTCTTCACATGGAATTTAAACGATAATTGTTGTTAAATATTATTCAGGTTGCTAACCTAGTCCTTTATGCTTTATTTTTCTTTTAAAATTAGAAAATGTGAATTTAGACTTCATGCTTTCCCTTTTAGAATCACCGTTATAGTCCACCAATGTGGTACAATACCCATGATGATGATTCTGTCGTATTGTTTATTATTACATTCATTCTAGCCTCTCAAAAGCAGATGGATTGCACCTTATTTGAGCACGTTGCTTCTTCCCTGAGAGTGGTGTTTCTGTTTAGTAGCCTTGAAAAGGAATTTCGTGGCCGAGCGTTTAAAGTGCTTGCAATTAACCTTTTAAGCCCGTAAGCTATTTATAACTCTTCATTTCTGCAACGCTCCGTGAAGCCATCTGGAACGTCGGATAGTAGTTAATCAGAGAAAATTATTTCATCGTGTCGGAGAAAGACAAGTTTTAATCATTTGATGTTTTATGGTTGCGCATATTGCTTATTTCAACACTCCGAATATTTTAATTACAAGTACTTTACTGTGATGCTCTCTTAAGATTTTCAATGCTTTATTTGATTCTGTATTTGAAATGCAGAGGGATGCAGTTTCTTATGCTTAGTGAAAAGGTTGGATATTTCTTAGATGGGTTTTGATTTATTAGTAGCTGTCACCTATTAATCATTCTATGTAGGTTTCTTATAGAACTATTTTTCACAAAGAAGAATCCAGTAAGACACCACCGCGATTGACTCAAATTACTTGCTGCGAAGAGAACTTGAGTAGTGCAAAGATCACCGTTAATGTTGTCGGCTATGAGATGCATCTACATTAAAGTCCAAAATCAGATGGGATGGCTTTGAAAATCTGGATTGCTCTTTTGATCTAGTGTAAGAAAAACTAACTTGGTATTTTTCACACTTTCATTGAGAAACCCTACCCGTTTAGATGCTCCCGTGTCATTGTCAAGGGTGTTCACAAGTACAATGACAGTACAAAGACAATAAAAGTGTGAAAAATACAAAGTTAAGTTTTTCTTACACTATGTCAATTTTTCATAAAGTATCGCCTTGTTCTATTCAATTTACTCTCTTGATCTCTATAGTCTGCTCTCCGCCGTTTCATTTTTTTCTAGCCTATGTCGTTGATCTCCGAGCTGCTCTGCTCTCCATTCACACGTTTGCAAAACTGTTGAGTTCTATTCTCTCAGGTGAATTAAAATTTTGGGCTGAATAGGAGCTGGGAATTTGCATGTCGTGTCATGTCCTCATGGCGAGTTGGCTCACTTCATTTTCATCTTCAAACTTAGTTCCTGTGTTGCATATTTTACTCATGACATCAAGTGAATAATGAGTTTGAAAAACACTTTTCGCTTCTCTTTTTGAAGATCAAATTTCTGAGAAAACAATTCGTAAATCAAATGGGCGAAATTTATTTCATCTGTTTGCCTAGTATAGTTGCTCATCAATGAATCTTTGTTCTTGAGTTACCCATCATTATGTGGATGTGCACACTTTCCACATGGATGATTGCGATAGTTGAATTTTATTATCGGAAGTAAAAACTTCTTAGGTTTATTTTCTAGCAAAATTAGATAATTTTACCTTTATTGACGGCCGCGGTAGCGTTGCTAACGTGCCGTCCAGGCGAACCTAAAAGCCGCGGGTTCGAATCTCCCCCGAGGGTATGGATGTTCTTAGGATTATGATCCTAGGTTTAGTGGTGTGATATAACCCTAGCTGTTTGAGCACCGAAAAACTCAAGGCGATTAATACTTTTTACCTCTTTATCTCACGAGTTCCATTTATTATACTTTCCCGTAACATTTTCACCCGTAATGTAGATTTCGTATTGGCCCTATACGCCCTAAGAAATGATCGCATATTCTAATTATATTTTGTAGCTGAATACTATATATACTGAATATAAACTGACTTTTACATTGTAGCTGTACAGTGTAAAAGTCAGTTTAAGATACAAAAGTTTGTTTTCCAGGTACGTTAGTCTGCTTCCTTGGATGTATTGTTAATTTTATTTTTTTCAAATTTCTTCTGGAACTAGGGAGAATTTATTTCGCACGTTCAGCGCCATACTAAGCTAATCTTCGGCGAGAAAGAAACTATCACTAGGTGTGATAAATTTTCTCCCCTTTGGAAGTGACTCTTCGCGTTAACTTTCTCAACAGCGTGCTTTTGCACATAAAGCGCTATCATAAAAATTCCTCAAGTGTCGCTCGACTTGAGATAGTCGTAATTGGATCTCAGTTTCATCTCTCCTCCAACGGTAAGGAAGCGAAGGCTGCCTTAATATATATGTATACATTATTTTCTGCTTAATTTACATGTCAGTCAGCGCAACCTACCAACAGCGCTGTCCGTGTTTTCGTTTTCGTGTCACGTCTGGAAGACGATAAGGCGCTCTCTGCAGCCTGACCGTGCACAAGAAACCCGAGGAGCTCGCGAGGGGTGTTGAGAGTTAGCGTGGGACGACGACCACGGTGGTGCCGTCGGGATTACGCTTGCGAGTACCACCGCTGTCGGAAATTATTTCCATTCGAGCGCAAAGCGTCAAACACACGTGTTTTGAAACTCATTTGCGAAACTTGTCGCCGCCTGGACTACTTATCTGACCTCTCGCTCTGATCAAAACTTCGAAGCCACGTCTGAGGTGTGTGGGTGGAATTGGATACTCCTCGTTTTATTCCCTTGCCTTGACGAACTTCAGTTTGATTCCTGGAGCTCCGTAAAACGCGCCACCGTCCTTCATTCAGTTCATTGAGTTTATGTAACTTTTTAACTTCATGTTCATTTACCCCATCCAATGCAACGTCTTGTTTCTGGGTTCTCTACAATGGTGCAAGATTAAGTTTTAATATCGTCGAGAAAAATTCCTCCGCATAAAGCTGAGCCGTTGCTAGTTGCTCATGATTGTAGGAAATTATATTTGATATAATCTTCGATATCAAGTTTTAACCATTTTTAGCAATTTTGATAGGTTGAATTGAGATAAAAAGTACGATTATCGGAAGAAATAAATACTTAAGAAAGAAGACATGTAGAAAATGCCGAGAAGAATGATGATAATCCATGAAAACTTACTCTAATCGGTAGAAAACTATTCAAAACCATTGGTAGGTTTAATTTAAAACATATTTATTTATATCTGTAATTTTATTAGTGCTCGATGGATGAATTATGCGCTCCTAAACAGTTCACCATCGCGTCTCCGTTTCATGCTTTTTAGCATTGCACAATGAAACAGTGGTGAAATAGCCACTCTTATCACCACATCGGGATGCCATGGATTCAATTAATTCAGTGGGCGTTGTTAATGCACGGTATATAAACTTCATCAAATATTTTTGAATATAGCCAATGGGATGTCATTTTAAAAACAATTTCTTTTGAGATTATTGAAATCAAAAACAGGAGGTGGCATTTCTCCTGGCATCATGATTTTCTGAAACTTTTCGACAGTGTTCATTTCGACCTTTATTTTTAGCATTCATTCTGCATTAGATCGGAGTAAGGGAAAGCGAGAGTGATGTTATCTCCAATGCTACAGCCATATGCATGTCTCGTTACACTTACCACCACACTTTCCTCGTTTGGCAACTTATAGATGTTATGCGTGCGTGCAGGAATGGCATTATTCCGTCGGGGAAACAGCAGGCGTCAACTAGCAGCTCGTGACTGCTTCTCCTTTGTCGGTCGCCGTCCACGTGTAGTTTTCTTCCTCGAAAGATGAATCGACCCCGCCTTTGGTCACTTTTACAGCCTCTTTGTTGAGCAACATTTGATTCTCAGCATTTTTACTGACTAGATACCTCACCATCATCATTGGTCAACAATCCTAGCATTGGTTTCACGCTGCCCTCCACTCGATTCTTCTATCGGCCAACCTTTTCATTTTAACGTAATTCCTCTGTTTCACATCTTTCACCTCTTCCATATATCTCACACGAGGCCTTCCTTTACCGTTCTTCCCGTTGACTTTTCCCGCGACGATTGTCTTCATCAGGCATTCGTGTCTTAAGATTTGACCGATTAAGTTGTCCCGTCTTCTTTTTATAGTTTTCAGCAGACCTCTCGTTTCTCTCACTCTTCTTAAGACTTCTTCGTTTGTCACTCGTTCGATCCATTTTATCTTCATCATTCTTCGATAGCACCACATTCCAAATGCTTCCACCCTATTCTTCTTCGCTGCTGTCATCGTCCATGCCGCACTACCGTAAAGGAACATGCTCCAGAGATACGTTTTGATGAATTGCTTCCTTACTTCTAGGCTTGTATTTCCAACAAGGTACGTGGTTTACGTGATAAAATGAAACTTAAAAATTGTTATCTGTATTTCATGTGATTATTATTAAAGACCGGTCGAGTGGCTTCGACCTTTTCAGGTCATTTACGATAGCAGAATTAAGTTTTGTGAGATGTCGGAATTCCACAAAGTAAACTTGCCTGCTATTACTATGATAGGCACCTAGGTCTGAATTCATTTGTGTAACCTTTGATTGAAGACGACCCAATGGCACGTTTTCAGCCAAAATGGTATTTCCATTCGTGAGTCGATTTTTATTGTTTTCTGAAACGTTTTAAATTAATAACAGCATTTTATCCTTGTTGGCTGGTAAATTTCGCTGCAGAGACTCAGAATTTATAAATTAAATACCTCTTTGTTATCTAGCGGTTATCAATGAATAACTATTGTATGTTAGTTTCCTAAATAATGTTGGGGAAAATGATTTGCTCAGAAGATTCGAAAAGTATGGATTAATGACTGGTTGTTAAAAAGATTTAAGGCATTTTTGAAGTTCTAGTTGAGTTAAGATACGGATTCGGGCTTCATTTTGTGAAACCAATCCAATTTAAAATCAATAGGTATATTTGTTTCCATCTAAAATATTTATAAACCAAACATGGTTTTGGCAAATGATTCCCATTTTCATCTTGTTGCCAATCATTGATTTGGGAAACCCTGGTCAGTTAATGAATGGTGTGGTAATGAAAACTAAGCTATCGATGTCGTTCTAATTGATCATCCTAGGATTCACAGATTGAGGTAACTGATCGAAGGTAAAACTGTGTGGGCGATGATGAGAATTAATGCTGAGTTTCACGGTGGGAATTCCAGTCGGGGTGTTCATGGCCGAGCCATCTCGAAGCTATTCTCCGCACTAAGGTCGCGAGGCATGACTAAGGAAGCAGGTGTCTGAGAAGTAGCATGAACTTGTGGTGAGGGAAAGGAAGAACGGCACTGGAAGTGAAGGGTTGGGAATTGCTATTTGGCAAGTGTGCCACTGCGAAAGATATGCGTGATCCGAGGTCTTTAAGGTGTAGGAATGTTAAGGGGCTACCAGTACGTGATTATCTGCTATTTATTTTTTTAATATCTTTGATGAATTTTAATGCATGTTGAGACTGATGATCGGTATGATATCGTATAAAGTTAATTATTACTGAATTAAGTAAAATGGACAGCCAGGTAATACTTAGGCATTACAGAAAATGAAGGTATTAAGAACAATTATAAAGTAAACTTTGGCTTAGGATAAAAATTGGCTATTGGCTTAGGATAAAAAAAGATGATTTCCTGCGTTACAGCCTTGAAACAGAGGTGTAATGAGGGTAATGATATGAAGGTTTGTAGTGGTATCAGTAGTCGAGTCAGATACAGTCAGAAATGATGAATGGAATGGTGTCTGGAGATTATAAGTATTTTCTTCGATATCTGGAAACACTTTACACCGCGTATGTCTTTTCCGATTAATCCGAATTCTGGCTGAATTAATTCGTACGTGAAGAGTGAACATGCAGTATGAGAGGAAAATATTATGTATTGAATTACTTGCCACCTTTCGTCTTCTGCAATGAAATAAGATCGGAGAGAAGAACCTTAAACGTTTTGATGTTCATAGAACTATGAAATAGTTTTTGTGCTTTTCATACACCGCAGAGAAAAATTGGTATAAATTCGTTCACACTTGTTCCATGAATCTCACACGAGGCCACTAATTATAGTTGAGTGAAAATATTTCTTTTCCTTTGGTGGAGATTGCTTCAAGCTAGAGACCTACCACTCACCACCAAACGCCGTGGTGGCGGCTATAGACGTAAATTCCACGTATCCCTCAGTCTAGAGTCCACGTATATGCCCAATGTTCCGTATGACTTGTCGGTACTTGGATAAAAACAGACTTGGTTGTTTTATTTGTAGATACAGCCCTGGCGTGAAGATTATATGTCAAAACTTGTGGTGTATATCTATTTTCTGTCTTTTTCAGTGGAAAAGCCCAACACTTTATTTGATTTGCTCCTTGTTTTTACGAATAAAATACCATGACAATGCATTTGTAAGGATCATGTTTATCGATGTTAATACATACAAACGCCATGCTCACTAATGAAATATTTTCCCACCAGCCTTAGACGCTCTAATGCGCTCAGTAATTACCTATAGGCAAATGAAATCGTATCCCTCATATTTTTCCGCTCTTTCTGCCATGGAGATTGTTTTGAAATGACTGCCAGCCAAGCTAGTGTGTATCACTTTTAATTATTTTTTTACTGCGATGAATGATTATCTGCTTCCCTGAACCATTGCAAATGTTAAGTGTAGTTTTCGTTCTTTTTCTATGTGAAGGGACCCGAGAAAGTCCTCGACAAATGCTACAGCTCAGACGCTGGAATTATTTGTGTGATTGAATTTTTTGTCACTCCTTAATTTTTTGGAATAGATAAAATTAATAAAAACTTCAACTTCTGCAATTAAATTCTTAAACTAGTACAATAGCAGGCATATGAATTTATAAGAAAAAACTTCATAGTTATAAGAACACCCGAAGATGCTTTAAAAAGCGAAACCTAGGTGGTATTAAATATGTTTTTGGTGGAAATTGCACATTTGTGGTATTTATAAGTATGAAGAGGTGGGCTGATAGAAAATCCAGTGGAAAGCTGTGTCAAAACAATCTTAAGATTTTTGACTTACGATGATGATGATGAGGAAAGGCTAGACCGAAACCATTTGAGGTATGGTGTTACAAAGTATTTCAAAGATGGAACTGGATTGACCTAGAACCAAACAAAGTTCTGAGAAGAGTGGGAGAAATGAGAATTCTGATGGAAACTTTGTAATTGGCCGTATCATGGGACATGATGGTCTAATATAGATAGTCTTCGAAGTAAATGTGAATGGGAATATGGAACAAGCGGTTAGGGATGAGAAGGAGAAGGGTTATGTATCTATCTGTGGATTTCTAGTCTGTAACCGCACCTATCGACGCTACAGACCGGGAGGAAAGGAATGCATGGAAATGGAAGGGTAGAGTTATGTATGCTTGAAGCGATTAGCCGATTGAATAATGGATGGCTTATGATGATGAATTCAATCACAATAATTTCGGAACGTAATGGAATGAATTCCTGAGTGAATCCCTGGGGGCTCGTTCTCGATGATCTTCCGTTGTGAATTCAGTTAGAGGATCGCCTCTTTTGTTTCGCATCAAGTTCATAGCAGAGTGCCCTTGCTGATGGTACACCTGTTACCACGGAGGTCGATGATGGTGACCGTGAACGCCGCGTCGCAACAGCGCGCCGCATCAACTCCAAAAAAGAGAAATAATCGTACATCATTCTTGGTTCATTTACAGATATTTAATATGATTGAGGCATGAGAAAATGAAATTTAAGTGTTTCTTAATCCACCCCTGTCTTTCTCTAAAACAAGGAAACAAAGGCATTTGAAAATTTCCATTGGAAATATGTCACCTGGAGCAAGAGACGAACCGTGGACCTTTGGCTTGACGAACTATCACGTAGACCACCACTCTACTTAAAGAGTCTCGATTAGAAAGGCAATTTTAACCTGTCTCTCTAGTAGATCGTATTCACTCATTCACTAATAGCGGTCATTAAGATCGGCACTCGTAAGGAAAAATCAGGCTTCGCAGAAGTAAGAGCCCTCAAGAATAAGTCCTAAAATGTATCGCATAATGCGATAAGCAACCGCTACACTGCGGAAATTCAGGGATCCTTAATTTCGATTTCCTACCGAAGATTTTTTCCCCTGTTGAATGTCAATAGGATGGATAGCCGTTCATTGTGACGGGAGTGAAATCTTGTATTGCACTAAAAGCAGCATCCGTGTTCTATACATCTATAGTTCTTTTTGCCGAGAAACGCGCAAACTCAGAGATGTTCCAAAATCAGTAAAAATTCAGAAGCGTGATTTAATTTATGGACTTATTTACTTTGACTCCTTAATTGCGAAAAAGTATTTCATTACAACATCCTGGTAGAAAGTCTACTTTATTACATTTGTGGGTTAATGAGTTATGCCCAAAATATTTCCAACTTCTCATCCTATCTGATTGAATAATGTAACGAAAGGAATAAGTATAAACGTGTTGTTAAAAAAAAACGAGCCTCCGTAAGGTTTAAGGAGTCGAGAAGGAGGATCTAGTGCTTTCCCGGCGTACGAGTTAATGAAGAGTTATCGGATCTCCCACCTGGTCAGAGGCTCTATTTTGCCAACGTTTCGAGGTCTAATTCGCGTCTCGTCTTCAGGGTTGCTGGATCAACAGTCCTGATGACGAGGGATGAGTTGGACCTCGATAAATGGGCCTTCTGACCTTGTGGAAGACCCAGATATTTTTCATTCGATTTTGAGATGTCGCAGTCACGGCATATTATCAGCAGACAAGCTAAAACAAGAGAGTGATATTATCATGTCGCAACCAATCGCAATGCTTGCTGGAAAAAATTCGCATTGGAATGATTTTCCGATTTCATCAGGCTGTGGCAATGGAGGGAGTTGACCTCGCGTTTGATCGGTGCGAATTAATTCCGTGCCAAAGCGTTCATTCTCCCGCCAGATGAGCCCTTGGGCAGCGAAGTCACGCGACGTGCCGCTCTCGGTCGCGAATTTATATGCCCAGTGATGAAGAAGCAGTCCTTAAAGAGAGTCGAGATGGAGATGGTAGTCCTTAGTGGTCACGGAACAATGAGGTCTACCCCTCTGCTGAGCGATTGTTATCTCTCGCAAGCCAGCGGTAGGCGCGAATGCGAAATTAGCGGAGTCGGAAAGGGAATGGGGTGATCTGGAGGAGATGGTGCGGAGATCGGAGTCGCCCATCTCGCGAATCTAAGACTTTTTTCCTTTCCCTATAACTTGGTCATATAAGATACAATGTCACGCGGATGTTCCCTCTCTCCTTTCCCTAAGATTGGGCCATATCAGGTAAGACATTGGTGTCTCGATAGTAGATGTTTAAAAAGAATCTTTTATCCCAGTATGCATTGTAATAGATAGCTTGAGATTATTATTACAGTGGGTATCGTGTTGGGCTACTAAGCGTATGTCCCGGGTTCATATATCGGGGGAGGCATGTGGACATGTCTGCCCAAACACAAGCTGGATTATTTTCTGGTTATCAGATTTTTCCGGGAAACCGTAGGTGGTGCAAGTGAAGGAACTCTGTGTGAATTTCACACGACGTTGAGCTTAATTTGTGTATGTCGCGCTCAACCCTCACCAGCAAGACCAATCTCCCTACTTCCTCTTATCTTCCCTTCTTCACCTCATGACTTTCTCATTCATTCTTTCCCTCCTCCATTTTATTCCATATTTGCTTCGCTGCCATCCGTGTTTAATCACCTTTTCAGACTTCTGTCTTCCACTTATATTTTGAACTTCTTCAAGACATCATCACTTATTTCCTCACCATCTCTACCACATTTCTAATTTTTATTTCATCTTTGCTCTATTTTTTCCTCCGTCTTCGACACCAAATGAGGAAGCCTTCAAAGGTAGATTCGTTTCTGTCTATTGCATTAACGTTTTTGGAAAATTATATCCCAGTATGAAGATAAGAAAAGAAAATACTGCAATTCCACATAAAAACTTTTTATTGTACGATCCGGGTTTCGCCAGAGTGCAGCATCATCGGCATCACCTGTCTTTTCTTGTGTTTATGATGTATGTATTACACAGAGTTACGCCTGAAACTGTGACCTTTATATTCCAGCACTTTCCTTAAAGAAGAGAAGTAGCCTTTTTTTCCCAGCGCTACTCAAAAATAGTAGTTTGTGTTGAACATTTTAATAATTATTTAAGAGCGAACTCCACGCTCTTATCAGCTCTTTAAATAGGGTGGGTAATAGATGTACAAACAAGTTGATCCCTTCCATTCCTATCCTTATACCTTTCCTCCCGGTCTGAAGCGCCTATTAGTGCGGAAACAGACTTGAAAACACCCATGAAAAAAACAAACAAGTAAAAGCCATTTATAATGCTTATTCAGATGAAGATAATGTGGAAGAACAATATTTTCTATATCTATTTCTAATGTGTAGGATTTAAGTTGAATTTCAAGGAACTCTAAACATGCCTTCATGTTCAGATATCACACAAAATTCCGAATCTCCCGAAATATCGATGTTCCACGTCACCCATCACCCTTCCTCATGCGATTGGAAATATCTTGAGTGTAATCTTGAATCTCGCAGGTGTGTCTCCATACGGAGCGGGGCGGATATGCCTCCCTTGCCCTCCAACGCCAACAATGCCTGCGACGGCCAGGGCCTGGTCACGCTTCGCCCAGTCACTTTTTACGTGCGTTACGTGACTGGACGGATCAATTACGCAAAAGGAAGGAGTTTGGCGCTTCGACCTTGACGCAATCGAATTTTTAATTGACACTGTCCGTGGCTATCAGAAGAGGGGCAGCATTGAACTTGGGGCGCGGAAGGGCGTCGCCCTGAGAATATTCCTTCGTCGAAACCTATGGAGAGAACGGTAACACTTGCAACCCGCAGTCCATGTTTTTCGTTGAGGTATTCGATAGGTTTAAATTCATGCCTCCCGTCTTCTCCATCCATGAGGATTGAATACACGTTGGGCTCTTGCATTTCGTTTTCCGCCTGGTGTTGTGATTTGTTGGAAAATAGTGCTCCATAACAAGTCAAGGGAGTTCATTGTAACCGAACATAAGCATAACTCCTCCTCTTTTAGTACTAATATTTAATATCGTGCCGTAATGGAGCCTTTAAAACTTAATTTTAATCTTGAAACGTAATTGTTTTTTTTGGCCTTTGAAACGTAATTGTTTTATTTTTGGCCTTTTATGTGAACATAAAAGACGTCCGAAGATTCAAATTTGAAGTGACGCCCAATACCTATAGCACGTGTTCACCAATCGTTGAAAGAGTGCGAATATTCTCAGTCGCCTGTAAGCTAGGAAACTTCGATGAATGTGTGCGTGAAAATTATTGAACGAATATAATTCTCAATTGGGTGCTGTTTTCTGTAATAGGTTTTCTCGGGAAAATACTGTCGGCGGCACACAAATCCGTTACCTAAAAGAAATTTATGTATTGATCTGGAATGTGGGAAAAATGCTTATTATTGATATTCTAACTTGATTCGTGTTCATAGAAACAGCGTGGGTAATTTCATTTTCTTTCAAGTGAAAGAGATTCGATTCATACGCGTGTCAAAAATCAGTGTTGTTGATATCAATGAATGTAATTTTTTGCAGGTTTCTTTTTTTTAATAATATAAGTGCATTGCACTGCCGGGGGCAATGCTCAAAACATTTCAGCAGTAAAATTTTGTAAATAATGGAAACCATGAAGTTATGCATATTATTTGAGTGGAAAACCTGAATGGAGTTCTTTCGTACCGCTTCAAGGCCAATATTTTTAGCAGATTATACCTGCAAGGCGTAGATTCACTCATCAAAGAGAAACCTCCGGCTAGATCTGGAAAGAAGAGAATATATGTTTTCCAAAGATTCTAACTTTCATCCTCTCATAGCCTAGCCTAAGTTGTCCCCTTCTCTTCCATCTAATGGTGAGATCGCTTAGTCTCGGCCTTCAGCTCTCGACCAACCCTAATCAATTCCTCCCGTCCGAACCCCCGCCTCTACTGCCGCCATTTCTCTTCATCGCGATACGAAATTGAATTCCTTTCCCTCCGGTCGGGAATCTCACGATCAGTGCCCGTTTTCGCGAATCCCTTGCTTCCGCGCGTCTCTTGAGTCGTGTCTCCGAGCTTAATCGTTTCATCTTCCACGGATTCCCTCGGCGTTTCGGAAGGATCCGCCCCCTCCGAAAAACGACTGACTCTCCTTAGATATAGCTGTGTGTGTGAGAGAGAGGGAAAGACGTGTGCGAGTGTGTTTCGTGAGAGATGGAGAAAGGGGACGTGGAAATGAGAGGGAAAGAAATGGAACGCGGTCCTTTCGTCATTCACGGCCACAGACGCATCTGGTATTTCTTTTTTTTTTTCGTTCTCTCCCGATATCTCGGCCGTCTTCGTCGCTCCCATCATCACGATTGTGAGCGCGGTTGTGCGTGAAGGGAAGCCGCAGCCTCGGGACCAAAGTCAGCCAGCCAGCCAGCGCCCTCTCCGGCCGGAATTGGGCCGAAGAAAGTGATTGATAGTGGCACGCCGTGGCGGCGCATCCGCGATGAGTGGATATGGGGGAAAATGAGACTGGGGAAAACTCCGGAGAATGAGTGATCACGCGAGAGAAAAGGGACGAGTCTGGGACTACACGAATCGAAGTCATTTTTTTTTTTAATTCCCACCATTTTTAGGCATTTATGCTCATAGAGTCATCATCATCATCATCAGTCAACAATCCTGAGATTGGTTTGATGCAGCTCTCCACTCGATTCTCCTTTCAGCTAATCTCTTCATATTTACGTATTTCTTCTATTTCACATCCTTCACTTTTTCTACGTATCTCATACAAGGCTCTCCTTTGCCATTCTTCCCATGCCATTCTTCACTTGTCCTTCGACAATTGTCTTCAGTAGACCATCATGTCACATGATATTGCCGATTAAGTTGCTATGATTTTCAGAAAACTTCTCTTTTCTCCCACTCTTCTGAGGACTTCCTCGTTACTCACTTGGTTGAAAAATTTGTTCTTCATCATTATTCTGTAGCACTACATTTCGAATTCTTCCACCCTGGACTATTCCACTAAATTCTATTGTTAGGTTTGTGAATAGCCTCTGCCTTCTAATTCCTATTCAAGCTGGTGGCTCATACCTTCTTGAAAATTTTATGACTTCGTCTGATGAGGAAAATCTAAAAGTTTTGGCTAGTAAGCGCTCTCGTGAGATCTCCGAAAAGCAGGGTAAGGGAATACAGATTGTATAATTTGAATAAAATTGGAGCAACCCTCTCTCCACCTTATTTTTACCCGAGCCTATGATGAAGACGTTGAAGAAAAAAAGGTTTCATTAGGCCCTCACAAAATGTAACTGTATTTAGGAACCGGATTTCGACTACTCTGCAGTCCCTAACTAGGTAAATAAATATTATTGCGAACCAGTATAAAGTTATTTCAGTGAATTGTAGCCTCCCTCCCCCTTCTGGGCTTGACTATATAATGCCTCGCAGTAAAATTTTATGCATATCAGTCAAAACCAGGATCGTAAATAATGTTTTGCTTTTTGAGGTCTAGACAAAGTTTGTTCATTAACGAATTGAAATACAGTTCAACCAAGTAACGAAACTATCAAGTGTATCTTTATAAACATTTTTCAAACTCAGTTAGGTTTCAGGGTAGTCTCTGACTGATACTGTTAATTTATGTTCATCGTCTATTACCACTCAAAAGTTTTCAGATATATTTAGTTGAGCAATCAAATATTCAAATCCTGCCTGTCTTCATAGACCTAGAACACCAATTTATTTGCTACATCTCCCGCATTCCTCTAACCGTCTCCCCTTCATCACGCTCTTCAGCATTCTTCTTTACCTCTCATAATGTTCTCCATACACTTTTATTACCCTTTTTTAATATATCTAACTTCCTTTTCTCTCTAAACAATATCTCATATTTCTTCTTGTCTTCCTCTTTTTTCAGCTAATCTTCTCAAATCTTCTGCTCACCCACATTTATCATTTCAGGCATGCTTACCCGCAAATAATGAATGGCCAAAAAGAATTCTTTATTTCAACACTCCGTCTCCCACCTTTTTTCTCTTCCGTCTCACGGAATAAAGCAATCAACAGAGAAGAACTGAATTGACTGGCTCGTTGCTATGATTTAATTCTAGTCCTGAGGAAAAGAATCACCAGAATTCTTCGGCTTAACTGGCATCTTTACCTTTCTAGTTTTGTGACAATTTAGGGGTTGACTTTACTGATAAGATTAAATTTACTGGCAACGTTAAGCCAGGTATCGTGGCCATGTATTCTTATCTGCTTTATAATAGAAGGGAAGTCAAGTGTTAAGCGATTCCGCCCTCAGAGTCAATTTCATGCGAATCGATTGCTCTAATAAACAAGGCGGAAGCGAAAAAAGTGAGAGAGAGGATGTCAAGCGGAAATACTCAAGAATTTGTTTTTCCCCATGCACCGTCTTTGACTCTGGCGACGCAATGAGAGCTTGATCCTTACCGCAAAATTACCTCTCGTTTTTTCACGTGTGCTTTTTTCTTTTCGCCCTATTGCCTGGATTGCAAGGTGCATTCGCGTGATACCGGGTGAGCCACCGCAAATGCGTGTGTCAGGGAGTAGTGGATCGGAGAGCGTTGAAAATGATTTTTATTAAGAGAATGCGGTTAAAAAAGGATGGGAAAGGACACGAAATATTTTGGAAAGCATTTACTTTCGTGTTCGCGTTTAAGTCGTAGATCGTATGCGATAGGTAGAGGTATTCCGGAATATCTCAGTTCTGACAGTTGATCTCTCTACAATTTGATAATGCGTAGATGTACATGGATGAAGGGACATTCATAACTCGCTGTACCTTATATTAGGAGAGGCAACAGAAAATGTGTGTAACTTGTGCCGTTAAGAACTTGTAGGTAGGTAGTTTTCGCTGCAATTTTTGGGAGTGGAGGAAGGGTAGATTGAAATAGCTTACTCCACCAGCTTACTCCAAATGAAAGGCAACTAGAGGACTACGGACTCCAATGAATGAAGTATTGAACTTCAATTGCCCTCCACATAGCGCTCTGGTAGATACCGGGATCCTCAGGATAATCTTTGATAATATAGGACATAAAAACTAGGCCCAAAAGAATGGAAGATCGTTCTACGAGCCACCATAGCATCTGAATGAACGTGAATAACTTAAAACAGCGGTTGGTGATTTAGTTTAATGTAATTTTTCCTAATACAATACGTCAGAGTACTGCGGAGAGAAAATATTTCTGAACTTTGAAAAAAATTCACAATAGCAGATATTCCACTAGAAAAAATTCATTCGCCCTGACTGGGACTGGAACCCAGACCCCATGATATTCGGCCAGGTGGTCTACCAATTAAGATTCCAAGCCGTCCTCTTTCACTGTGGAAATTATAGAATCATTAAAGGAAAAAGATGTGCAATTTCAGCGGGTAACGCCGTTAAAGTTTTCGCGGCTAGTTCGCGAGCTTTGAATTTGAAAAAAATTGTTTTCTTTTTCGAGTTTGTCGTTCGTTCATGCGCTCTCTTAAAGCCGCTTTACACGATACAATTTTTTGTACAATTCCTTGTACAAACTCTTGTATGAGGAAAATGTACCGTGTAAAGCGGCAAACTGTACGAACGCTTGTGCGATTGTCTGAATGACTGAACGGGAAATAGAACCTGTTCTAATTCCATTCAGACAAGCATACAATTTCGTTCAGTTTATACAAGCGTCTGTACAAAAAAATGTATCGTGCAAAGCGGCCTTTATAGTCCGACTTGCGAAAAAAAAGCTGAGTGAATCATCTTGGGATCCTAAAGGGAATTTGAACATTTTTTTAGCATGTACCTCGAGCGTGAAAAATAGCCTGAATGAAAAAAATAGCCACTTTTCTATTTTTTTCATTCAGCGATTCATCCTACTTGAGGTAGAGAGTGGAGACTTAAGGTAGGAGGGGGGTGAAGGGGAACGAGTATGGGGACTGGTTGGTTGGGAGGGAGGGTGGTGAGGGGGTGGATGCGTGGAGATCGCCGGGGAAATCGGGGGGCGTGGGTGCCGCAGGGCGGTTTGAGAGTGCCGTGGCGCTGACTCACGGAGCGGGCGCCTCGAGACGGAGCTTCCTCATCTCGTGAATGAGTGGTTGAGCACGTCTGCGCGGCAGGTTAAGGTGTACGAATTAGCCTCGCGAGATAACGCTAAGTGCATGATGCGCATGGATGAAGTCGTCGCCGGAGACAAAACTGAGCGTTCAGTTCCTTCAATCGAGGATCGATATTCCAGCCGGACAGTACTCGTCTCCGATGACTCCGTCCGTGAACTTTTCAGGAGAAAAATATGCTCGATGCTGTTAACGTAAAATATAATATTAGAAATCACTCTGTGAAATGATATCATCATCATCAGCCAACAATCCTTAGATTAAACTTAACGATTTCAGGCGTAACTTTGCAGAATTGAGAATTCATGGCATAAGAAAATTCGTGAGTTCCTCACGAATAATTTAATCCGACCCAGGTCTTCTGTCATGAAACCTTAGATTTTTTCTACGCAGCTCTCCATTGGTATCTCCTATCAGATAACCTTTTCATTTTTACGTTATTCTTCTCCTTCACAGCCATTACCACTTGTTCAATACATCTCATACGAGACCTTCCATTACGGTTCTTCCCGTTGAAATGTCAATGCGAAACGCATATCATCATCGAAACATTGATAATCATACTTGCTTATGTATAGTAACCATGAACGGAATTGTTAATTAGTACTGTTATGGTAATACTCTGTCGTTTCTTTCATCATAATGGAAGGTATTACCAGCCATTTTTTCGAAGAGATGACAGGCAGATGAGGCCATTTGTGACATTAAGGATGAGCGATCTGTTGGTCAGCAGTTTTTAAAGGGGAGGAATGATGGGTAGAAGAAAAATATCGGCAATAGCTTAGTTTTTTCGAAAGACGTCTCGTAGTTCGCTGGTTAACATTTCGACTGACGAGGAGTTAATGCTGTTGAATTGCCCTACACGCAGTATTTCAGTAGTAACCGGGAAACCACGACAAATAAAAGGTATTGAAATTGCCTGAATTGGGAACTAACATTCTGAAATTTCGGTTCGTCGTTATAATTTTATCTTTTAGATCCGATAGGAGATGAAAAAGAGAATGATAATGATCGGTACAGTCACTTAAAAGAAAGACACTTTATGTTAATAAAATTTAATGCTTTTTGTATGTTTCGTGTGAGAGTAACGTAAAAACAAGCATTAAAACAGATTATGAAAATTTGATGTGTATTACCTGTGATTTTGCCCCATCTGTATTTCAGACTTCTTGAAATCGAAATCGCTCGCCTCACATCAAAATGGATGCTGACTGAAAAACATGGTTTTGGCGTGTATCCTTTATCTGTGTATTTGTTTAATTTGTTCTTTGGTCATAATTTTTCCGATTGATTGGTGCTGGGAGGTGCAAGAGTAAAAGTGGTAGCCTGCCAAATAGTTTTGTAACCAAATAATATTAATCAGCTGATAGCATTTGCCGGTAAACTTCGTTTTACAGTCACTTTAAACGTGCCTCCGTATCTGTTGCTTGCTAATGCTCAGATTGTGTAAACAATAAACCGCTTGATGGGAAATTTTTTCTCTGATAAATGTGAATTTTGTGTACGATTTATCGTCTGATACAAGAGTTATATTGATGGAATTCACTCAGACACTCAATACGGGGTTTAAAATGGGGAAGAATAGTTCGTGGCACTTCCCCATTCCTCAGTGGTATGGTAGTTCCTGGTACCTGATATCTCATGCGGAACATTACTTGTCCGATAAAATGATGAAAGGCGGGATTCCGACATTCGTGGTTGGAAGCCAAGCAAAGCTTCCGCTGCAAACCATTTCTTTGTCTCGCTGAGCTGAATCAATCCTCGGGTACCAACAGGCAACTAAATCATCGTTGTAGTAAGAGAATTATTATTTGCGGAGAAGTGTTATTAAATACTGACATTTATCGTTTTCAATTCCGTATGGGAAGAAATGGAATGAGATTGGATTGTGCGCTGTGCTACGGGCGGTGCGAAGTCCAAGATGATCACAGCAGACTAACTTGTGGGACCCCTGAATCATTGCTCACGACAGATGCATGGCGGTTTTTCGTTGCGGAAATAGGAAGTCGCAATAGTCACGAGATGATGATGTTTACATTCTTAGTATTGTTTTGAAATCGATGTCATTTTTTAACTTTCTCAACATTGGATGTGTCCTTTAAGAAGTGGCTTTCTTCCCTATTTTTTCTTATAAGAAACATTTTTCCGCGGTGGCAACATCTGCGTTATTCCTATATTACTCACTAATAGGCATTAATCATTGGAATATCTATCTGATCTACCCTAGGTTTAATTTTTATCGTTGAGGGAATATCTCGTTCAAGTTAAAAAGTTTATGATGATGACGAATTCTAGATGGTGGTCAAGTTGGTACAATGCCACCTGCTGATTTCCGTGTTATCCAGAAGATTCTCATATTTTGGGTGTTAAACGAGTGTCTAAAAGCGCAAGCAAGACTAGGTACTGCTACCCCGTGGTCCGTAACCATGCACTCTACAATCTGGGTTGCCATGACACCTTGTGAAAAGAAGCTGATGTTTTGAATTCGTCGTGCTGTAAGCCTATCGTTAAGCAGTCTGGTTTACTGTACTGATCGTAGCAGTCATAAAAGGAAGGCGTAGTGAAATGTGTAGTCCACAGAGATGCCAAGAATTTTTACGGCATGGCTAATCCAGTCAATCTGGGATGCCGCACCCCGTCAGTGAAGTTTTTCTTGGTTACATAATGAAATCAACTCTAATGTTACTATGTTACCATCATGAAGAGTTCCCTCTGAGCTAAGCTGTGAACATGTTTTTATCAAAGTTTTCTCGCAGGAAAATTCCTTATCATCCACCGTATAATTAGTTTGTCCCACTCTTTTATAACTTAATCCATGAGTAAGGTTGAGTACAATAAAATTTCTTGCATGGATTTACTACTTGTATTATCATTAATAATTGCTTTCGGGCGGTCCTCCGCGTCATGGAGTGTTTTAGCGACAACAGTTTCTCCAGCCATACTGGTGGCGTCTTCAGGTCTGAAGTGACGATGCGTTGATTCTAGGCCGTCTTTTGTATATAAATGAGAGCCCTAGGTTGGCCCTGATTGGTCAAGATGGTTGTCTGGTCAATTAATTAAACAATCAAAACTCATGACCGACTCTCCTCCAGTTATTAGACAGAGTATAACTGTCGCATAACTGAGGCAGGTTCGGACATGCATCTTGACCAATCGGGGCCAACCTAGGGCTCTCATTTATAACATAAGACAGCCAAGAATCAACGCATGTCACTTCAGACCTGAAGACGCCAGCAGTATGGCTGGAGAAACTCTTAAAGACACCTAACGTGGAGGAACGCCCGAAAGCAATCTTTAATGATAATCACCGCGGAAGCCTCATATTTACTGTGATTACCGTTTATCAATTATTCACTAGTATTCCTAGTCGAATACTCGATTTACCGAAAAAAATATTTCATTGTTCCAATTTTATTCCTAAGAATCGTAAGATTCGGAACCAGTCGCTGTGATTATAATATTCATGCGTTGTAGAAAAAATGTTTCTCACATGTGCATTCGTTTTTCTTCAAATATGAAGTTTTACAAAATGGAAAAACATCGAATTTCAGCGAATAATTGCTTATGTATCCTTATTGTTTCCTGATTTTGGTTACTATTGGTTAGCGTGGCGATGTTTCCACAATATTGATCTTCACTCAACATAGTGCCCTCCTGTTTGTGAAAGTAAAATGAACATAACATCAAATTGTCAATGTTTATTCTCCTTTTCGGAATTCTCAGCATACCCTACCGGAGTTTGGAGATTTTTTTTCCTATTGCCGTTACATCCTTGTGTAGATGGTTGTTCGCAATAGTGGCAAATATCGAAACACAGATCACCTTCTTCCTAAGAGTCTTTTAATTGTCAAATTAAGCCAATTATTTGCTTTGGTACCGTAATCACTTAACGAAATCTTATGTCTGCCTAACGGTATAACGCGCAACGTCGCTCATCCGCTTGTTGACCGTCCATTTGCACCGTTTGCTTGGATTTATTTGCCCACGCATGAGTTGCCCTATCCATCGCGTTAAAGCATTCGGTTGGTTTGAAAGGTGGACATTTCTGCTGAGGTGGCGTCCATCACAAATTGGATTTAAATGTTTATTTAACGGCATGTCAGTGCTCCCCCAACTGTATGCGCGTGAACCGAGGTGGTCGTATCTGATGTGCGTAGCGTGTAGCGATAAAATGGTTCTCCGCGCGATGAAATCGTTAGCTTCCCGGCCAATTAACCCTGATCATGATGGTGGGTTGGTAGCAAAGCGATCAGCGTATCCCCGTTTTACTAAATGTGAGTGTATATTGATGTTGAAATGGGAGAAATTCTTTATTTGATCTTTATTCATTATTCTTGTGTGAAGTGGCGCTTTATTAATTCCTCTCTGCAGTGGATCAAGGCCGTTGTGAACGAATGGTTTGATAATAAAACGGATAATAATTGCGTTCATAAGCGGTGAAAAATTGAGATACGCTACAATTTTGTCCGTCAGGATATTAATCATCTTCGTTGTCATCACCTTGCCATGTGTTCTTCGACCCTTTAATTTCCATAGATGATATTATTCTAATTATATGCGTAAGGTGTCACTTTTTCCTCGTCTTGCTGGAATGTTATACTTCCCCTTTGTCTGCATAAATCAGTGACGAAGGATAAATAACTAGCCTTAATGTGGATGGACCATGAACTGTTTTTTTATGTCCCCACAATTTCTGTAATTACTATCGCGTGACAGCAGTGTTTCTGCGTAGAACACTTCGTTGTTAATTATAATTGGAATAGATTCAATTTTTCTGGATCTTTATGAGAATTCATAATAACTGCTTTTTTTCCTCTAATACTGTTTTAGTTTGGCTAAAACGTTTTTTTATTAGACGGTGTAGTCTTTCAAGTAGCCAGGATCCACAGTCATTGTAATTTTGTTACGATTTTGTGTTTAATAATAATAATAATGTTCACACGTGGCGATAAGGTGAAGAGCTCGATTTGCAATCTTGTGTAATACGGTGCTTAGGCCTTACCTTTTCGGGAAAATCACGAGAATTCAGCGAGGGATTTCGAGGTTGGAATTTCCGCTAAAAATTAGTAGCTTTTATTTTCATCCGTTTGTAGGAAAATCAGAGTACATAGCTAGTAAATTGGAAAAGGCTCAATTAAGAAGATGTGAGAAATATAAATTAGGCATTATGCATCCATTAAATACAATTACCATTCTCATGAAAGTTATCATTCATCACTATAGTTGTGTATTTTTTTTATTTGATTTTTAGTCATCAATGATTTGAGTTGCCAATAGGTAGATGGCTAATCCCATAAGGATGACTAACTATGCGTATATCTGAATACTCGTTGTATTTTATATTTTTCTTCGATTTCCTTGACCGGAAGTGTGACTCGTTTTTTTTAGCGCGAGCTAAAAACTCCGCTAGTGTATCTTTGCTCCTTCGATTTCATTGACCTCGCGTTTGGACACTAACACCTTTTAGTGGGTTAAAATGCTTGGCCAACCGGAACTTCCTTGGCGGAAGCGGATGGATCTCTTTAATGATAAGTATACATCCTCCTTGTCTCACCCAAGTGAGACACGCTAACCAACCCTAAATAGCTGTGGGCACACGTGTTACGGCCGCGAGACGACTTTCACTTCTTTGTTTTTTACGCTCCATCCCCTGCGAAGACCGAAAAGTTCTCGTCTTCACCTTAATGTTTTTTTTCCCAATTTTTTTTCCATTCTTGCATTCTGATATGCGTCACGCCTTCTCCTCGTTCTTTCCAGCATCTCCAAGCTTCCCGGGTCCACCACGCTGGCGTTAGCGGCGCTGACTACCGGCGGCGGGCATATCGAACGCGGGCGCTTCCGCACTGGACGTCGAGCCGGAGCGTTCAATGCGGCGTCGATTTCTTTTCGACGCTGAGGAATTTCCGGTGACTCAGCCCCTATCCGGTGGGAATTACGAAGGCGAAGACGGGAGGACGCCTCGGAGAAAGGACCTCTGGAAGGATTTGAGGATCGATTGACAAATGAACTGCAAATGATATCAACCAATCAGGTAACACCAGATTTGGATTTCGCGCTCCCGCACTCAGAAACCTCATTCGTCTCATAACATTACTATATGCATATTATCCTAAATAGTTATTATTAAAGCATATGCACATCACATTCCTTAATTTATATTAAGCTCCTCATTTATAGTGTGCTTCACGCGCAGTTTATTCTTTCCCATACTTCTCTTATTTTGGGCATCGCCCCTTTTATAACTCGAGATAATCCTCAATTTTAATCAACTTATCTATCCTCTATTAATGTTTAAAGCAAAGCGGGACAGCGAAAACCCAATGTGGATTCGAACCCATGCCCTTTGTGTTTTCCGGCGTGTGCGATACTAACTAGAGTATGTTAGGTTAATGATTGAAAGCTGTGAGGTTCGCAGAATGTCATTGAGTTTCATTACTAATTAAATATCTGTGATATAGCTCTTGAAAACTGTCAATGAGTCGTTTTTAAATTAATGCTTTTTCAATGTTTTACTATCAAGGTTGTATTATCACCGAGAGGTAAAAAAATAAGTAGTTCAGAATATACGTATCAATCGTTAAGCCCTCATCCCTCAACTTGTTCCTGTACTAAAGTCTTAAAATACTTCGAATTTTTCTAGCCTCGTGCATCATTATTTTCCTCAATCGTCAACTTCACTGGGAGATTTTTTTGTGGGCCACCAGGACAGACCTAGGTTAGAATTGTAAGAGTTTGGCCAATAACAGAAAAATCAGGTCTGGATGTAATATGTCGGAAATTATAAAAGACGGTGCTATCAATGCATGAGTATCTCATTTTAGCGATATTGAAACTGCCTGGTACCCTCCTCCTTTCACCTTTTAAACTTTACTACCCACCTAGAAATAACCTTAAGATTCTCATTTAATTGGTTAACACCGGTCATCAGTGCTAAAATGGTATGATATAGCTACCCACTCAAATCTTCCATCTCCCTGGCTCCTTATATTAGCTTAGGTACATTAGGTATTCCATAGCCTTTGCTTTCTTTCGAAATTCTTCCGTACATTTTTCTCAGTGGCTGTCTTTAAGAGACATTCATGTCAAAAAACATTGTCCGATATAACGTCCCTGTCATATTTATCTAATTTTTGTGCTATCTTGCTGGTGAAGTCCTCACGGGTTCTCCACCTTTGATTTGTGCTATATATTTTCTCCTACTTTTCCCATAATTCTTGATTTGTTGCTTGGGCTACCATTTGATCATAATCATTTCTTCCACACATGTTGAATGCTTTAAATCGTACCTTTTATTGCTGCGTTCAATGACTTTGCCTCCCTGCTGTCATGGAGCATACTCACATTGTATGTTCAAGTAATATTTATTGGATTTCAGACTGGTGTTTCCCGGTGTCAACAGGCTTTTTTCATCCAGAATGCCTTCGGCTTCTGAGTATACTTGATGCTAATAGAGATTTTATAATTATCATTTTGACATGTAATCAATCCTGTGAAATAACGTGTGAAAAAATCACAGTAATTATAGCATCCACGTGAAGTCAACGAAGAGGGCAGGAGTGGGTAATATTTACACGAAACACTCGTGAAAAGAGCCGAAATTTTTTAACCTCTCATTAATGTTTAAGGTCATAAAATTCTATTGAGAGCCATGAAGTTTAACCCTCCAATAAGATTATGGGTAACATCGTTTTACATCGCTGTGGGGAAATCGTTTCTCATGCATGCGCCGCTGGTGTCTTTCGGCTGCAGACTGAATTTTGTGGGAAAAACTCAACAAAAAAGCTCAGCCCACGGGGGGATTTTCAGCGTGTGAGTGAGGCGTTCAATGCATGTCCGGAAGGGGCGTTTTCTCTTTGCTTGTTTGCCTACGCAACTTCCGGAGGCCCGCAAGAAAACAGCTCCCACCCCGGGTAATGTCGTCTGGGTTTCATATTTTGCCCTCCGCGTTTCCGATCCCGCCAGCGATTGTAAACACTTATCTTTTTAAGTAAGTACATAGCTAACATAATGTCAAGAAATGAACCTCGGCCAATTATCCACCATTAAAGTCATATTTTTAACCTTTTTCCTTCTCTCCAATGTATCGAAGTGTCAATTCCGCTAATTAACTACCAGCCTTTCATATTGCGCCATACGTATGTGATTTGCAGCGTCATAGTTGCGTGCAAATGATTCATTGGTCCGGATGATCGTACAGGAATGGAAAAATTTTTCGCGGATGTGACGAATAAAACTTTTGCGAACGATTACGGAATTTCATCGAAATATCTTACGCCATTTGACAAGTAACTTTGATGCTATGTTATTAGGGGCAGTACAGTGCTTCGTCATATTGGTGAAGAAATGTCCGTATCATTGTTAAGAGAGCAAATGTGGTAGAAAACCATTTCACCTCTGGTACAAATTTGGATTTACATTGTTGAATGAGGTAAGTAACGTAGTTCAGTAGTTTTAGTGTTTATGTTGCGTCATGACATTGGGCTCGTCTTAGAAGCAATCTTGAGGTTGTATTGCTTTTATATTTTATTAACATATTAGTTTCGGTGGGGATTAACAGTATTTGGAAGGCGTTTTCAGTCCCAGCTAATGGTGTATTTAAATAAATTGTCGGGTCACCTTTGGCTCTATGTTTTCAACTATTCGTTCCTAAATAATGGTAGTATGTATAGCAAACCGAAAGTGTTTATTTTACGCATTGCATATAAAAGTTTACAAAATATTAGGAATACGTTCGCCATAGTACTACTCCATTCCAATTCCTTTTGTGTTTTCGTTAGATCTGTTGCGATTTCTTTCACTCTAAACTTCCTCTCTTGATTTTTCTGATGCCTCGATCCCCTTAATTTCCATTATCGCTAGTTGTCTTCCTCTCAATTTGCTTTATTTTCACTCGTGATTCATCGATTACCGTTCCATAACGGCCGTTTTCCTTTCCTCTCCCTGGTGTGTGTACATTAGGTAGATCACTTTCCTCCGGAATACCTTTTGGTTTCCGTGATCGCTTAATTAGCGGGAGTGGCAATTTCAGCATCAGCATAACGGTCTCCGAGTAATAATAAAATGAAAGAAAGAAGTATTTTGAGTTGCTTGATTTTCTTCATCTTTGACTTCCCTCTTAGCTAACTCTTCAACGAAGGAGTACTCATAGTGAGCTGAATATTAGCCTTGGATTATTGCCGTAATAAAAATGGTTAAGGGTGTTTCCATATTCGAACTCTAATATTATTTCTCGTAGTGATTCCCTATGCGAAAAACTGCTGAAAAGTTCAACAGTTAATTGGGCCGACTGTTGAAATCAGACGGTAACTGTTAATATTCAACACTTTTTTTTGCAAAGGGAATTTTACTCCATTTACCTATATATCCAGATATTTGAAATGAATAATAATACATTTGAAATAAATAATGCCGGCGTATTTCAACTTGGTAATGAAATATGCACACAGAAACAAGTAACTAACACCACTCCGGATAGATCGATCTGTTTGAAAACGACCTTGGTAAATAAACACCGTGTTACCGTAGTTATTGATAAGCTGCTATAATACATGCGATACCGGGAAGCTACCCTTTCGAAATTTTTTTCGTTTTTTCAAATTAGTTTTCTACTGGTTAGGGGTAGTTTTTGATAGTGTGCCCCAACTCTAGTTTGCATTTCATTCACCTATCGGCTCCGTCTCTTCACCATTTCTCTCTTTAAGTCGGTAAATGTACCTATTTTTTTTCTTTAACTAACTTTTAACCTATTTTTTTTTCTTTTTCTAACTTTTATTCTTCTGTTTCTCTCTTCATATTATCCATAGCACTTTATCTTTCTCGTCCTCGCTAGCCAAGTATCAAGTACTCGCTAACCACCTCGTTACCTTCGATAGTGACCTTCATCATTCTATTGTCCCGATGTACATGCATACTTGTCCCATTCACTTAATTTTTAGTCTATCTACTCTTTTTTCCGGTACACATTTTTAGCTGGTAACCGGGTGATACCATTCAACTCTGTTCGAATAAAGGCATCTTTTGACGATTGTCAACTTTTAGAACACCTTCATGATTCGGCCTCTCAGTGGCCACCGAAGGAAGAAATCCATTATTTCTGAAAATACTCGTGACTTACGTCACCCCGGCACCGAATGTCACGAAATTAAGGCGGTCCAACCTTCGAGGTATTCAAAGCGCGCTGGCGAGTCTCGCATCGGGAATGAGAATTTCACTCAACGCTTTGCCTCGACTAACTCCCTGGATCCCTTGGCCTGTCCTCCTTCCTTCCTCTTTTGATTCGAATCTTCATGAGGGTATACCTATTATTCGTTCGGGTTATTTCTGTGGACTGTCACCTTCACCAGCTTTTTTGCCTGCTACTGTGAGAAGTCTCCTTGGGGTAAAGTGGACAGATAGATGGATTACTTATTTTCAGGTGGATTTTCGATTTCGGGAGGAAAATAAAAGTCAATTGGACTCATATTGAGAGAGTAAGGATGTAGGGTCTAAGGTACCGTCATTGGTTAAGACAGGGTCACAGGAAAGTCGCTCGACAAGGAATGTGATAGTATTCAAGTGTTTATAACTGTTGTCTCCACAACTACCATTTGTTCATGTAGATTTTAGGAATGATGGTGTATAATGATTAATTAATAATTTTTTATGATTAATAGTTTTTAGCCAGCCATGGTAGCCCATGTCCATAACGTGTGCTGCTCTGGCAACCCATAAGTCGAAGATTCGAAACTCGTCCAAGGCAAGGATGATGTGTTTATCCCAGGATTAAGATCATAGCTTCGACGGTGCTTTATCCTTTGGAGCATCTAAAAATCAAGACTACTAATAGTTTTTATTCAAGGTGCACAATCTATGCGAATATCATACCGTGAATGTGATACATTTCTTTGCTCCAACTTTTCTGTCTTCGACAATGGTCCTCTTACTTTTCTACCGCTGTGGAAGTGATTGCGGAATACGAGTAACGCAAATCGAGTCGAAAAATCTTACTAAAACTCCGTGCTTCGGAATTTTCTTCTCTCAAGGATGACTCTGTGTGATGTCTAAAATTGGGGCGACATTTCGGCTGCATTGTACGCTCGCGATATCTTAATTATCATGTTTTACGTTATCTTCGTCGTCATCCCCCCTATCATGAGTCACCAGCCCACGAACAGTGTTATTAGACTCGAAATCTTTCTCACCTTGTGTGATTTTGGGATGCAAATGATGTTGACCCTCATCTTCTCTCCAAAGCCAAAGCGACAATTATTGTATTCTCTCCGCATCTGATGGTCGCCGTTAGAGGTTGTTGAATTCATAAAGGCTCAAACATTCGGGTCACGGTATAGTGTGAGTTTCAGGCTTGCGTAATCCTAGGACGAACTAGTTTCCTCCACAATCTCCTGAAAAGCTTGCCGGTAACTTTAAGAAACACTTCATTCATTGTCAGATACTGCACGAATCATGCTCGAGTATGAATCGTAATTGCGGAATTCTTAAGTCCGTTTTTATTGGTAGCAATTGATTCGGGACGTGAATCAGACATCTCTCCCTCCTCTCATCGCTTTGACATTAGTCTATTATTTTTTATGGATTTTATAATTTTTAGACAAAATGCGGACTCCTGTCATCAGTATGCCATCAATACTGACGCGTTGGGTATCTTATGTATGGTTTTCAAAGTGAGCGTTCGATGAGTTGAAACGACTATTAGAGATAGTCTTAGCATTGAAACTCTGGCTGTTCTGACTCCTTCGTGCTTCACTTATGAATGTGGTATGTATCTACTGGTAAATGTTACAGCGGCGTGACTGCTAAGGTTAATTGGAATAATTAGGTAATATGGACTGAATATCATTTCGAGGAGGTTTAGTTACGGAGATGACATTGACGTGGTAATCGCTATGGTGAGAATATGGTGGCCGTGCAGCTATTCGTTGGCGACGAATACTAAGATACTGTTGACGACGGGATAAAAATTCAACTTCCCTAATTTTCCATGAGTCGTAGGAATCTTATCTCCTATCTTTCGGAAGCCGATACAATTCATGTAGGTATAATATTACGAGACGGAGGTATCTTTCTCCAAGGAACAGTTTGCATATTTGAGATTTGTTGAATATTTTTGTAGTTAATCTGCAGTTGAGTGGTATTATAAATAAATTATGCCAGATTTTACAAACATATTGGTATTTCTATTTTCAAATCTTTTAAAACACACAAAAGTTTTCAATTTTTTGCTCGTTAGAGCAAAGTGCCATTTGTAGTCCTTTCTTCAAAATCGAACTTCTTTGACATGCCTAAAACCTGTTTCACAGTATATACTACTAAATCGTCTCCTTTTACTGTGTTTTATGTTCTTGTTGTAAGGGCAAAACATTAAGCCGCCCGTTTGTTAAAATTTAGTGCGAGTAATACTATTTTTTTTATTTTCTTCACATGAGTGTAAAATATTTTCTCAAAGTTACGTCACATATTATATATTTAATTATTATCTCACGATACTTATCATGAGCGCTGGCACTTTAAATTCGACGGAAACAGCTTTCTTTTATCTCGTTTCCGGAGACGCGGCCGATTAGGTAAATCACCTCTCCCTTTAATCAGGCCAGCCGAAAGCGACAGCATAAAACGGCGTCCTTGCGAAATTCCTTGTGTAATCTCCCCGTGCGTCGCACACCTTACTCATTGCCAGCAATAGGGATTGCGTCGTGCGATTCCCTCCGACCGCATGACCGTAGTGTCCGAAGCATATAATCGCGCGGAATATCAAGTGACTCTCACCCATTTCACCCGTTATTTCCATCCGAATCGCTCATTTTTTTTCAATCCGACGTGTTCCCGCCGTTCTGCCAATAATCTCCGTGAGCGTATCCAACGAAACGTTCGACCGAAACGTTGGAAGGGAAATTGGTAGTTTGTCGTGAAACTTTAATGACTTCTCTTCTGGATGTCTGAGGTTTTCAAGAGTTGATTGCCTGTTGAGGTAAACGTCATTTGTACTCACTAAACAACGTGTTATAAATTTATTCGCAGGCTCAGTTGCGTTGCTTAAGAATATTATGTCGTATCTTTTAATTTTCTCATTTATTTCACTGATTGTGTGGACGCGCTCAGTGAAGTCGGAATAGTGTGGTGGGTGTATTATTTCTGGTACCGCATCCCGAAGTCCTAGATTCGTATCCCTGCAGGGATAGAGATATTCTTCAGCGCTATAATGGTCCTATCTTGAGTGCTATGAGGAGAGCTCTTCAATTTCAGTACTTATTCTGCCGGATGAGACATAAAATGGTCGACCCCTTAGCTCCTTTCATTTAGCGAAGTTTAATGCTGTCGCCGGGTTTCTCTCCACCATCCTTCCACTCCCTTTATTCCCACCTCCTTTCAATACCCTCCTATCCTTTACGACGCAAATTACCATATTTTGGATCTTCTTGCCTGAAAAAAATACGACTGTGCTTTAAGGCAAGATTTAAATTTACCCTTTGCCATAATTTTCCTGCTTAGTTTATTTATTTTTTCGTAGGCTTGGCATGCTTTTCGAACAAGGCCTTCGAAAGAGGTTAGGTCCGTAATTTAAATAAGTATCGTGCTTCTTACTGATGACAGTTTTGTGCAGTTGCCTATCTGTCCCTTAACCCAATTCCTCTTTGTTGTATCTGGTTGTGAATGAATCGAGCCGTACTCGCTGTGTTCTGCTTTCGTTTTCTGATGCCCGCTCCGCTGTGCGTCTCCCTCCGAGGTCACCAGTTTCACCTTCCAAGATGCTCTGACGTCACTCCTCAGCTCGGTGACGTGTTGACGCTGGCATTTGAGAACTCCGCGAGGTGGGCGGTGAGTGCTACGATTTCCTTGCCGCGATGCGTGTCGCAGTGACAAGTCAGCCTCTTGCTTATATCGCCGGCAGTGCGTGGTGAAGAACAGGAGAGATACCCTTGCGAGTACCGTAGAGGCCACCATTTTTTGTGTGGCGTTCCTCCGCTTCCCTTCATTTTTTGCGCAAATTGGATTTCATCATCATCGGTCAACAGTAGTAAGATTGGTTTTACAAAGGTTCCCGCTCGATTCTCCTATTGGTTGACCTCTAAATATTGATATAATTCTTCTCTTTCACATCCTATAAAATTTTTTCCTCATATCTATTCCTAGGCCTTCCTTTTCCATTCTTTCCATTCACTTTTCCCTCGACAATTGTCTTCACCAAGCTATCGTGTCTTAGGATATGGCCTATTAACTTGCGAAAGAAAAAATGGCAATTTTCCACAAGAATAAAGATATTTAATTTGACCGGTTTCGGTGTACTACACCATCTTCAGGTGGTACAGTACAGGTGCAGTACACCGAAAGGTAGGTGTAGTACACCGAAACCGGTCAAATTAAATATCTTTATTCTTGTGGAAAATTGCCATTTTTTCTTTCGCTATGATATTCCACCAAATCAAGCCTGAAACAAGTACCTTTATTAGCCTATTAACTTGTCTAGTTTTCTTTTTAAATAAATTTCGCTAGACATTGGCGTTATCGTCGCATTTTTAATGTCGTCTAGGTGAGCGAAAATCTGAGCTGTGCATCAAAATTTGTACTTCACTTCTAGCTAGCGAATCCTTTAGGTATTGGCTGTAAATTATTGGGACTGCTACAGCCTGCAATGTGCCTCTATAGGAGGTCGCATGATTTAATACAGATTGCTACAACGTGAAAGAAGGATGCAACTAACCCGCCCTTTATGTTGGCGTAGATACCTTGGATTAAATGGATGGATGAAATGAAAAACGAAGAATTTTACAGTAGATCAGGTTTAATTGAAATACAACTGTAACAAAACCACAGTTAGTACTAGTATCATACTCGATCCAGATTTCAATACTTCAGTATCGTCAACACCAGGTGTCAATTCTGAATCAGTCAAGCATCGAATCAGGTCGTGTATGCTTAGTGTTAATTGTATTTTTGGTGTAGTTTGTTCTCTTGTGCACCAGTTCAAACATGGAATACCACAAAGTTACGAAAAGTGGCGTTTTATTTAACTATTTGCAAAATACCTTGCAGGCAACCGCAAGGGAGTGTATATTTACTTTACGAAAGAGCACTGAGACGTAAATTATTTCTCATGAGCATAATTGAGGGAAAACAGGAGAAAAGAACCGCTAGGAAGAAAGGGATGCGTACACGAGCAAAAAAACACGAAATTATATTGAGAAGGGGTGCCAGGATGTAAATGAATTAGCACCTAATAGAGGGGAATGGACGGTTACACTTCGTCAAACTTAGAATTGAAAAAATGAATGAATGGATTATATGCAATTCCAAAGAATTTTAACAGTGTGTCTGAGAATTGAGCTGAATGATGAAAATTGTCTTGTTTGGCAGTGACCAAGATTTGGTTTGTGCTACTTAATGTTATCAGAACATGTATACGTGCGACCGGTGCTTTCTTTACGCTGAAGATATTAGCATGTTATGCCCCCTCCCCCCACAACTGGGCCAGTATTAGATAAGCAGCCAGAAGGAGCCCTCAGGCAAGCCGAATTCGGGGTGGCCGAGATAGGGAACAGCCAACAAAATGCGTTAGCTGCGAAGGGTTAAAGTATAGGGAATTGATAACAATAGTGATGACATTTTGGGTGGCAAAACTTATAGTTAATCCGATTGGTATAAGAATTAAATATAAATGTAATTGGGAAGTATTCGTGCATTAGTTTGTTGAAAAAGACTCGCACGGTGTTGTGGCTGAAGTTCTGGCTTTCCACCCCATGGATCCGAGTTTGCGTCTCGGTAGTGGCGGATTTTTTTGTGGATTCCCTACTTGAGTTTCTTGTGGAGGTCACTTCAGATGCAGCAATCCGTCGTCAGATGGAAAGAAAGTGAAAGAGGACAACTTGGTGTCTTTCGTTAAGAGTAGGCTAATCTAATGCCGGCGATGGGTTTCTCTCCACTCTTCATCCCCCTCTCCCAAAATCCCTACCTCTTCCCAAGTATACATTTTTCCTATTCTTTGAAGTACAAATGACTTAAGCTGTCGGCCACCTACCCCAACAACAATAACAATTAGCTTGTACAAAATCCAATTTCTTGGTGCCTACAATTTCATTTTCTTTGGTGCTGCTGTCTGTTGTGGTGCAACCAGTGTGAAGCAAACTCCTTAACCTTGCCCTAATCATATGCATTTTTAGCACGTGTAAATTTGCTTTTATGTGGGAAGATTTTACTCTTTTCGGCATGCTTTACAAGCACGTTTTATTTTTCCAGCTCTAACCTACTTCACACCATATACTATTATGAAAGCGAGCTTATTCTTTGAGGATACTTTTTTCTGAAATTATATGACTTACTTACTCATTGACTAAAGAAGTTTAATCAGCAGAAGTTCAGCAGTCAGCATGCTGAGAATCAATCTTGAAGCGTTAATGAGCCTCTTTAGTGTATCAACATTGAATGGGATGGATATGGAGTCGAACTGATTTCGAGTATATTTACATTTCATCCGGCGCAATGAAGTCAAGGTTGAAAGTGGATTTCACAAGGGAATCAAAAATGATCCTCTTATTGTGTCAATCATTAAGCTGTTTTCAGCGCATGGCCTTCATACCAACCTATCCCCTTTTCAAAGTGGCGCAATCGATTTTGGAAAGCGCTTATTGTTTCCAGTGGCACAAGTAAAAAAACTTATCAACGTGTGCATTTGCGGCTTTGTTGCCTGGTAGCAGTCACAGCACTTCAAAACCATAACGTACAGTTCTCTCTTATTAATGGGGTCATTATTGTTCGGTATGTTTCGCATCATCATCACTAGCCATGAATTCCGAGATTGGGTTGATGTTGCTCTCCAGTCGGCTCTCCTGTTAGGTAACCTCATCATATTTCCATAACTCTTCTCTTTTTCATCCTTTCCATCTGTTTTTAATCTGATATCTCTTCCCTTCCACCCTTCTCGGATATTCTTCGTTTGTATCTCGGTGTATTCATTTTATTTTCATCATCATCCTATATCACCATATTTTGACTGATTTCTTCTGTTGATATCGTCCACGCTTCACTTTCTTAGAGGAGCATAATCCAAATGAAAGCGCGTATGATGTGCATCCTTACCTCGAAACTTATACTTCCATTAAGTGAGGATTTATCTTTTGGCAGAATTTCGTCCTAGCATTGGCAATTCTACTGGCTATTATCGTTTCGCTTCGTCTACGGCTAGTTACATCTCCTTCCAAGAAAGCAGTACTCTATCGTCTCTTCAGAATGTGTAATTTTCACTTTAAATCCGAGAGGTATCTAGACCCGCCCGTTGATGTTAAGAATAAATAAAGAAGTGAAGAGATCAAAGGAGTTGGCGTAGTAACGAGTGAAGAATTTCTCGGAGTGGAATTAAACACTAGTCTGCTGAAAAAGAAGAGATGGGACAACCAGCCTATTCAGCGGGTCTCTAAGGACAAATGAAATTCTCCCTCTCTTTCGTCTTCATGTTCCTCCACGTCCCTTACGTAGTGACGGTCTGCTTCACATTCCCCGTTTCCGTCATTCCATCCCCAGCGCTCTCTTTTCCACCGAATCCCCTCCTTGTTTAACTCATTGGTCTCAAAATATCCTTCCTTGGACCTCATCTTCCCTGCCACCGTTTTCAAATCCTCCCTGTAACGCCACTTGTATAATTCACCCCTCTCAAATCCCTAAGTCCCTTTCTTGAGATTACCTCATTACTCTTTATGCCTACTTTCTTTGTGATTATCTTTTATTTATTTGTTGATTATGTCAGCCAATGTAATAGCCTTTGTGCCGTTTTTGGTGATGAAATAAATAAATAAACCAGATTGTCCATGTCTTGAGACGCAAATGCCTGATGAAAACAGTTGCCAAGGCACAAATAAATGGGGAGAAGGGGTGTCGTGCTGGCCTCCCATCCCGAGAGCTCGGATTCGATTCCCGACGGTGGTAGAGATATTTCATTGAATAAACCAGCCCCTACTTGAGTGCTGTGCGGAGAGTACTTCCGGTTCAAGACGTACTTCTTCCGTCGGATTTGACGTTAAACTGAAGTCCCCTTGGTGCCTAATCCCGACTCCGGGATGCCCTCAACCCTTTCTCCTTACCCTTACATTCCTATGCTTGAACCTTTCCTCCCGGTCTAAAGAGGCTTTGAATGGGGGCAGACTTGAAACCGTAGATAATGAGAACGTGAATAATCACAAAGGAAGGCCTCGAAGAAAATATATGCAGCAAGTATTGCAGTGTGTAAAAATGAACGTATGTAAATATGAAGGGGAAAACATATTGAAGAATCGAGTAGAGGAATGTATCAAATCTTATGTTTGGATTGATTACGAGTGATAGTTATGATAATTACGTACGCCATGTGATCTATAGGTGATTCAACATTTCGCGAATTAAATTACTGTAATTATATCAGGATTTTATAACTATCTAAGGTTCTACATATGTTCACGCAATATATTATAAATTAGTACATGATATTGCAATGGCATTCCAACTTTTTCAGTTGACTCGAAAGCTGATCCCTGAGTACGCGGTGGAATTTTGACGAAATGAAGGCATTGTGCTCCAAACCGTTATTCCACGAAACGTTTAATCCAGAATGCGTCTAAAAAAAACTTAATGACTATATCTCTATCGGTTGCGTGACCTTATTAGATGCCACAGTTGACTTCATCCCTGCCATTCCCCTGTAATTAAGGCTACGCCAGGTTCAACGTCCCTAGAGATGAAGGAAGAAGCAGAAGTAGTTGATGCATTAAAATTTTGCCCCTGTCGCAGTCGCGTGGAGTCATTGCGAAACATCGAGTCCGTTAGGGGAAAATTTATTGTTGTCGTCTTCTGCGTGATTTTTTGTCATTTCTTTAACCGTTATGGTGACACTGATGAGCCCGATGGTTTGACGAATCGTTTCAAAAGTATATTTTTTTATGCAGCGTTATTGGTGCTTTGTATGAGCGGGACGTAGACTAGACGTAAAGTGCACTGATGCACAGAACAAAGGTCGTTCTTCATGCCGCGGGCTAACTTTGTCACGTCCCGGCATTTCGTTGCGTGACAACGGGATCTCCTCCTGTCACGAACTGTCCTATTTTTTGATTGTCTCTCTTCGGACATGAATTGAATCCAAGCGCGTGGATTAATTGCTGCGGGGTTGGTTTTTTTTTGATGCATGTGGACTTCACAAAGAAGCATCCTATCCCGGATTCGGTTCATGTTGACGTTACTGATTTTATTGACGGCCAGTGCGTCGAGAAATTGCGACGTTTCATTCAGTGGGAGAGCAACGGGTTTTTTTTTGGGGTTTTCAATGCAGGTTAATTGGTGTTTCATGAAAAATGCGAATCGATAGAGGGTATTAAGTGTTTAAATGACTGGAGTTCCTTTTTTTTGCTATTTTATGGACTCTAAATGGACCTTGGCCCGTAGGCTTAAATAGGAGGATGTAGACAGCAATAATAATCCCGTATACAAATCTATGTATGTATCCATCTGCATTTTGGGATGCTGTAGAAGCACATTTGCATAGTAGCTTAGATTACTTTACTTGAATATTCGTTTTAAGAAATTTATCAGGCCTTTTCACCAGCTACCTGATTTGTTTTAGGATACACGTATCTCATTAACGCTTAAAAATACTCCTAAGGGCTATATACTTTGCGATAATATACTGAATATATTGAATAATATGATAATGTAAGGAATATAACCTGGGAGTCGCAGGTTCGAATCTCGCCTCGGGCATGGATCATATGTTCGTCTTAGGTTAGACGGTGTGGTATAATCTTAGCTGTGGAAGACCCTAAAACATATGCCAATTGCTAATACCCAGGTTAATAATAATAATGCTAGTTCTGTTACTAGACTATTGATGGGGAAATTTATTTTTTGTAATTGACGTGGCCTTCATTGGTGTGAATGACCTTTTCATCGTTATTTTTTTACATCGTTATCCTGTGGGTTATGCTATAACTATATCATAGCTAATAGAGATGGGGCCTAGTGCGTAGATTAAGAACTTATGCAATAAATAACGTGGTTCCATATTTCTCCAAGTCCTGGCCAGTGAATTAAATTCTATTTCAAAGTAATTCATCTCGAAAAATAAATTTATATCGCATCAATTGTATTAGAATTTATGTCTGTTGTAGTCCAGGCAAAATGGCCTCTAAATTAGCTTTTAGTGTAATATATAACGTTTGATTTGAATGGCAATTTGACTTTTTTTTCAGCAATGTAATTACCCTATTGCTGGTTGCAAGTCGTGCAATGCACTGCCAATTGAGGCATTCATTCCACTGGACCTTAGTTTGATTTGTCACGTAATGACCCTAATTCAATCCTCTACGGTTACAAAGTGCTGCGGGGGGTCAGTTAAGACTAATTGTACGGCACAATCATATAAACCGATGATCCATAAAGGTAGAACTTATGTGGACGCAGGGTTTTATTCGACCTTAAGCTGAAAGTCATGCGTAATGGCTCAAATTACCTTAAATGTTTCTATCATATAATCCCTACTTATCACTAACAGTTTTTTTTAATCTTTCTATTAAAAATAGGCTGTTTCTGAGGAAGAAATATTTGATTTGATACCTTGAGAGAGCGAGCATCATGGTGGCGTCAGGGCCTAAGCTGAAGTAAATGTATTAATGTCTGCGCCCAAGAAAACGACCATTACTGTCATTGCAGCCCTGTCTGGCATTATTATTGTTGGCTGCTCATGTTGTGGAAGAATAATCATTCGTTTTAACTTGAGAACGAATCCGAAGTAGATAGGGTGGTTGTTCTGTGGAGAAATAAGGCTGAATCTAGGATAGAAGCGGAAGAAAAATTCTCGTTTTGCTTCCTAGGCTGCCCAAATCATCATCATCGATCCACAATCGTAGGATTGGTTTGAAGCAGCCCTCCACTCGATTCTTCAATCTACCAACCTATTCATATTGACGTAGCTCTTCTCTTTTACATCCTTCACAACTTGCTCCATGTACCTCATGCGAGGCCTGCCTTCTACATTCTTCCCGTTCACGATTCCCTCGACGATTGTCTTCATCAGTTCATCGTGTCTCAAGATGTGGCCTATTAAGGTGCTCCGTCTTATTTTTAAGGTTTTCAGTAGACATCTCTTCTCTCCCACTCTTCTTAAGACTTCTTCGTTTGTCACTCGATCGATCCATTTAATCTTCATCATTATTCGGTAGCACCACATTTCAATTGATTCCAGCCTGGACTTGTCTGTTGCTGTTATTGTCCATATAGTGCAATGCTCCAGACATATGTTCTAATGAAATGTTTCCTCACTTCAACGCTTGTATTTGTAGCTGTAAGCAGAATCTTCTTCAGGTAAAATGCCCTTTTCGCTTGGACAATTCTACTGGCAATTTCTCTTTTAATTCGTCCATTGCTGGTTACTCGGCTTCCCAGGTAGCAGAATTCTTCCACTTCCTCGATTTTTAGTTTTCCTAGCTTAACATTGGTCCTGCCCTCTTTTCTTCTGTTGCACACCAATACCTTAGTTTTCTTTTTGTTGATATTCAGATGATATCTGGTGATTGCTCTTTCCATATTTCCCAGATATGCGTGGAAAATAGGCGAAAAAGCAAGTATTTGGCTACTTTGTCTGTAGAATATGAAAAGTGCATTCTGCTCAAGTCACAAACCAATATATTTCTACGAATGGGAAAAAATGCGATGAAACCGATGTCGAATAAAGCTGGAGCATCTGCAATGACCTGTTGAAGCCAGTTATAGAGCACCCTTAAGGGGGAACCATTTGATTTTATTGATGATTTTATTACACCTTTGGGGAGGAGGCAGACGCCATGAGGGGGGGTCGGAGACTTGTGAACTTAATGGAGGAGAGAGATGAGGTGGAGGCAGATAGCTGGCTCGCCCCAAGGCTTCCCAGTCGGGTGGTCAGCCACGAGCGGACGGAGACATCCCGGTCGTTCATCCCTCGTCGATATTCGCGTTTTCCGCGTCGACCCACGCTCGCTCGCCACCGCGAAGGCAGCGCATTCCTCGGGCACCGTGTGGAGGTACTCGGTAATGCCCCTGCGGCAACCTGGGAGGGGGCTTCTAATGACACGAGGCATTTGATGGCGTAGTTTGAAGCAGCATTGTCTCGAGCAACCGTGAGGAAAACAATTAATGAAGATACTTGTGAGCAAGAAATTATCACATAGCCAGCGCAAAGTTGGTTAACAATGGGCAAGTGTTTTGCCTATACGGAAAAGTCGTTGTGCGTAATGCTGTTTTCGTAGTAAGATTTGCGTAAAACGAAATACAAAGGTGAATGCACACAAGGCAACGACCGTAATTTCTGTTGTAGCTCTCGCTACCATTACTATTATTCTGGATGCACACTTCCTGGAATGGAAGCACATCACTTCAATGTCAGAATTGATTGGAGTCAACAGAAATGAATGTGTATTTGTCTATACGGAAAAGTCGTTGTGCGTAATGCTGTTTTCGTAGTAAGATTTGCGTAAAACGAAATAGGTGAATGCACACGCTACCATTATTACTATTATTCTGGGTGCACACTTCCTGGAATGGAAGCACATCACTTCAACTACAAAATTTATTGGAGTCAACAAAAATGGATGTGTATCAATGTCATCTGATATGCTGTGCCTCTAATAATAGCATATAGCATTCCAAATGTATCTTCTCCAATTTTGTCAGTGTTGGAGTACCTACCTAAAACCATAATCTATCGAATTCTGTATCGAATGAGGGCGATGTTGGTGGAACTATCGTATAGATGAATACATGGGAGTGGAGTAGTGCCTGTTTTTTTAAGCAGTCGCTCATGCATTTCGGCGATTTTCATGATGAAAGACGGCCTTAAGGTTGCGAAGGTGAAGTCGCAATCCGGGTGGTCTCGCGTTTGCTTCATCGGAAGCATCCGGGCCCTTCCGCGCGGTCTCCGCAAAACACAGAGGCGTTCCTTTCTTTTGCTTGTTTTCCGCGCGAGAGTGGAATATTGTGAGGGAAAGTATTGTTTTCTTGCCAAAAATCATGATTAGGTGTTACGACTGAGTTTCAGGATTTTGAGGTCCCATGAAAGAGTTTCATGGAGATATTTCACCATTTCTTCTCTTTTTCTGTAGAACATTGGTGTCTTCATATTACTGCGGGAAGGTGTTGTGCGTGTTTTAAATATATTGAGAGTTAAATGTCAGACTTGCGTGGGCAGCTGGGAATGTAGCAAACAATTCCACCGGCTACACCCTCCAGTTCATCGAAGATCACTGTGTTCGTTCCCCGCGACTCCCCTCCTCCTCCTCGCGCCTTTGCCCTTCAGAAAGACACACGTTCCCTTTTTTTTTACCACCGTGTTGTGTTTCCTTTTTTTAACATTCTGAAACCGCTATCGGTCTCGTCCCACTTAATCGTCCCTGCCGGAGCTCTCTCTCGTGCACACACACACACAGGCGACGAATCACCCGTCGGGATTCCCGTCCCGCCTCGTATCGTTATGCGATCGACTCCACCGCGTGTGTGATCGAAATGCCAACGACGCGATTTTGCGATTTCGCTCGTGAGTTTCGGAGGGAAGGACCCCACCCGTCGTTTGGCTTTGAGCAAGTCAGGACGCGCGTCGCGTCTCGGGAAATAAAATAAATGACGCGCTGGATGAGCTCGTGAGGAAAAACGACGGGAAACGCTTTTCTTTTATCTTTTCGCAAAACCGTGAAATAAGGGATCATGTGTATTCTTTCAGTAGTATTAGGTCCGTATTTATTCCCTTCCGGCTATTTTCTACTCACGTTATGTTGTCATCTCAAGAAGGCTGTTTCACACGGAGCAAGAAATGGAACGACTTGAAACGGCGTAAAATCGTGAAAATGGCGCGGATGAATGCGTGGAGATAGAACAGGCGCTATTCTCAGCGCAGTCGTTCATACATTTGCGAAGTTTTCCTAGCAGTTTGCTGCTTCAAATTTTTGTACATCTCTTCGTCAGCCAGGCTCACATGCTCAGTGACAAGTCTCGTGTATAACGACCTTTACTCAATGTGCGTATATCTATATCGTGCATAATTGAGGACTTCTTCAAGTGGGGAAGCTCCTAACATTGGGGCTATACGCCCACTCATTTAAGTAGTAGAATTTGGTTTCCAGGTACTTTATTTCTTACACTATATCGCATCGTCTGATCTGATATCGCACCTAAATACAATACAATACTCATTTCCAAGGCAATATTCGAAACCGCGACATTTTGATTGTAGTGTCGACGCGTTTCCGTACCGGCTGTCACGGTCAGCTTTTCTTAGTTATGCTCTCGATAAAGGTACAAGGAATAGTGGGTAGTGTGCGCTAAGTTAATTCGGAGAACACGCTCACATTCTTGACTGAGTGTGTTGTATGGAGATTGCCACAAGTGCCCTACCAAAAAGTGTATGCTTGTGAAAAGGTCCTTTCTGATGTTACCTTACCCAAGTAGGTATCGAGAGATATATTGTCGTACTGATAGATTCAAAATGTCATTTATAAGAGAACAGAACAGGCAGCATAGCAAAGGGATAGGTAGGGGAAATATTTTAGAGTAGTCTGTAGTGCATGATGCATGTATTAACAACCAATCCCTTACTTACTATGTAGATACTAAAAATCTAGTTGCCAATTCCCTATAGTAGCATGTTTGCATGTCTATAGTGCATGCTTGGTGATCTTCACCCCCTGCCACACACCCTCACGGTGGCTTGCTGGGTATCGCTTAGATGTAGATGTAGGTCGTCTCTAACCTCCTTTCGTAACCACTCCGTGTTTCCTGCATTTTATCCCTCATCATATCCACGTATCTTCTGCCTTACTTCGTGTCGGTCGACACACCTCAACTTCACTCTTCCGCACGTCGATAACATTCTCCCATCCATCCACATTCCTACTTCTCCTACATCCTAATTCCTACTTCTCCAAACGTTCTACATCTTATTTTGTTGATTTCTAATATATCCGACCAACTCGCTTTTTCTGCTGCCACTTTTAATATTTTCTCTTTAGCTTTTCTATTCCTTTCTTCAGTCTTTTCTCTTTAGTAAATGGTGAGCTACTTATTTTCCTACATGAATTCGATTTATTTTATAATTTGACATCAACAATAAAACCCGCAAAGTGGTTACAACAAAAGATTTGTTGCCCTGACATTAATGTATGTAGGCTGGCTCCACCAACACCTTTATTTGGTTATTATGTAAACCTCCAGCCACAATGAATCGACTTTTTGGTGTTGGTCCCCCCCCCCGCCCCCTGACTCAAACCCTTGCGGTGGCTTGCAGTTTATTGTGTACATGTAGATCTCAAAAGCTCCAAGTTTCAGCTCATCCTCTTTCCTCGAGGGCCATGTTTCTGAGTCAATTCTAGGGAATTTCGAACCTCCGGAAAATTTAAGGAAATTCGTGAGTATTGGCCGAAAATCTGAGTTATATATTTCGGGAGGAGACTAATCTCCCTTGTCAATTAGGGTTGAGTGCTCATCTTTATCGCTGGGAAGAGTCTCTTAATTTGACTATCCATGAGCGCTTACATAGTGGAGTCGCGAGCCCAATGCGGTGGTTTTGAGTCTCCCCGAATTCGAAGGTCTGGAACCCATTTTAAAGACCAACGGATATACTCCGATGATCACCGAAGCCCTATCGGTCTGTAGTCGGCTCTTCAAAAGAAATCGGTCCCCAGCGTGGACGGGGAGATCCCGAGGTTATTTGACGCGAGGCGGTGGAAACAAGTGACCAGTGGGCAGAGCGGCTACTTCGTTCGGTGGGTGTTGTGTCTCAAGTTACTCCCACTGAGACATGAATGAGGCATCGATTCTATTCGATCGGCAAGTGGCTATGTAATGCATTCATTTATTGGCGATAAGGGGGGGAAGGGATAGAAATGCTACAGAATTCCCACGCTTAGGGCTCAGGATCGAATCCCTCAAGATATTTCAACGGAATGCCCCCTTGGATGCTGTGTGAGGAGACTTTGAAGTTCAGTTTTATGCCCGTAGGATGGTCATTAAGCGTTGTGGCCCTCTTGATGCCTTTAATGAAGAGTACGCTAATTTCGGCGCCGGGTTTTCTCCAAACTTCCTCCTTTCCCTTCCAACTCCACCCTTACTCCAGTTTTCTCGGTCTGAGGCGTCTTTAAGGGTGGAACATACTTTAAAGCTCTGATCACGAGCATTAACGTGTCTAGAAGCCTCTGAAAGGGGGGGGGGGTCACCACCGAAACCCCCATGTTGTCGTGTGGTTCTTGCAGGGAAGGGGAGCAATCCAAAGAATACGACGGGAATCGATAAATGGACAATATTTATTACTGTTCACCAGCAGTACGTGGGAGTCGTACTGAGGCCTAGCGGGGGGATGGGGAGGGAGTAGCGGTCAAGGAACTTGCTTTGCGCGGGGTCCGGCCAGGGGTCCCCAGAGGCGTGGGCACAGGATGCGGGTGCGGGAAGCGGCGAGGGCGGGGTCCGAACCAGGGTCCCCAGAAGAGAAGGTGGCGGGGTCCGAACCAGGGTCCCCAGAGGAGAAGGTGGCGGGGTCCGAACAAGGGTCCCCAGAGGAGAAGGTGTCGGGGTCCGGTTAAAATCCCCCGGAGAAGGAAGGGATGGTCGGGATCCTCCTTGTCGTGTGGTTCTTTCAGGGAAGGGGAGCAATCCAAAGAATACGACGGGAGTCGATAAGGAGACAAGATTTATTACTGTACAAGCAGTACGTGGGAGTCGTACTGACGCCTAGCGGGGGGATGGGTAGGGCGTAGCAGGATAGGAACTTACTTTGCGCGGGGTCCGGCCAGGGGTCCCCAGCGGCGTAGGCACAGGATGCGGGTGCGGGAAGCGGCGAGGGCGGGGTCCGAACCAGGGTCCCCAGAAGAGAAGGTGGCGGGGTCCGAACCAGGGTCCCCAGAGGAGAAGGTGTCGGGGTCCGGTTAAAATCCCCCGGAGAAGGAAGGGATGGTCGGGATCCTCCTTGTCGTGTGGTTCTTTCAGGGAAGGGGAGCAATCCAAAGAATACGACGGGAGTCGATAAGGAGACAAGATTTATTACTGTACAAGCAGTACGTGGGAGTCGTACTGACGCCTAGCGGGGGGATGGGTAGGGCGTAGCAGGATAGGAACTTACTTTGCGCGGGGTCCGGCCAGGGGTCCCCAGCGGCGTAGGCACAGGATGCGGGTGCGGGAAGCGGCGAGGGCGGGGTCCGAACCAGGGTCCCCAGAAGAGAAGGTGGCGGGGTCCGAACCAGGGTCCCCAGAGGAGAAGGTGGCGGGGTCCGAACAAGGGTCCCCAGAGGAGAAGGTGGCGGGGTCCGAACAAGGGTCCCCAGAGGAGAAGGTGTCGGGGTCCGGTTAAAGTCCCCGGAGAAGGAATGGATGGTCGGGATCCTCCTTGGGCTCCCGGTGAGCAGGGATGGCGGGGTCCGGTTAAAGTCCCCAAGAGGAAAGGGTGTCGGGGTCCGGCGAAAGTCCCCAAGAGGAAAGGGTGTGTTGGGGTCCTAACTAGGGTCCCCAGGGGAAGGTACTCGCCCCGAGTCCGTCTCGGTGCCCGCTTTTATACACGAGCACCGAGTAAGTGCGCAAGGGTGGGGGGTGGAGGACAATAAGGGATTCGAAGGGCGTCGGGAAGGTTCCAGAAGACGCAAGGCGTATCCTGGGGGCCCTCCCGCGACCTTCGGGAAGACCATAGGAGGCTGGCTGCAATTTGGTATGGGAAAAGGGGACAAGGAAGCTTAAACAGCCGAGGGAAGTTGGAAATGGTAAGGAGGGCGGGGGAGGAAGAAGGGATCCTTGGGAATGATGAGGGAAGGACAGTTTTACGCAACTCCAAGGGGCGGCTCGGCCCTTGCACGCTTCTTCGCCACGTTAGTGAACTGCCTTCCCCACAATGTAAACGGGAGGTCCGGGAATTTTTAAAACTATATATTTTTTTAATTATGGGGGGGGGGGTTTACACCCCCAAAAACCCCCCTGGATATGCCTATGATCACGAGTGTACTGACGAGCGGATCTTGTGACCGAATGTTGATTACTCATGCGAGGATTGATCATCATCAGTAATCAGTGTTACAATTGGTTTGACGGAACTCTATTTTTATACTCGTATACCTCTATTTTACATCCATCGCTACTTTCCCAATATTTATCTTATACAAAGCCTTCCTTTGCCATTTTCCCGTTTACTTTTCTATCGACAGGTGTTTTCATCAATCCATTATGTCCCCAGATGCTTCCGATTAGACTGCCTTGTAGTACCAGGCTTTGGTATACGTGCGATCCAACGACCAAGGTTAATTCGCACCATTTAACCTAAGTTCTTAGGTCTGAGAGGAACACAATATCGACGAGGTTGGAATCCAACCCGCGACCCAAGGCCTGGCTGGTTATATTACAGACCTGGCTACACCGTTTGGTGGCCACTTCGTATTGTTAGTTTTAGAATTTTCGTCAGGTTTCTTTGATCACTTACTCTCCTTAGAATCTCTTTGTAGGCTATTCTGCGTTCTCACCTGTTTTTAATCATTATTTTGTTATGCCATATCTCGAATGCTTCCATTCGATGATCGATACCGATTCCACACACAGATGATGCGCCTTTCTTAATGATATTATAAGTAAAACAAATACCTTTTTTTGGTCAATGATGGATAAATCTACATCTACGCAATACCTTACAACAACCGCGAGGGTGTGTGGTAGGGGGTGAAGATCACCAAACATGCACTATTGACATTCAGCTGGGCTGCTACATGGAAAAATACTAGGTAATAGGGTCACATGCAGCTAGATAGTTAGTATCTACATGGTAATAAATCATTACCATGAGGGATTGAAGAAAACTCTCCGGAAACATTTCATCCGTGTCCCTGTTGCAAAGAAACGTTTGCCTGTCCAACGTGCGTAGAATGTATGATACGGTGTGTGTTTACGATTGACAAGAGGGGACGATTCGAAGATTGATAGAAAGGGAGCACTTGAGGACTGAGTAGCCGTTGAAAGTGTTCGCTCTGGGAAGAAGACGGAGACCGAGTCTTTTAAGATTCCGACCGCTCTCCTTCCACTCCGTCTCAAGTAATGGAGCAATCAGTCTGGCTTCAATGTCCCGCTCTATGGCCGAGATGAGATACGGCGGACCTGTGACCGCTGCTTCCAGTATTCTATGAGGTTGAGTGTTTTGGGAGTATCTCCGGGTGTTGATGAATATTCTTAATATTATCGATGGGCAGTTTGATTTTATGATGGACAAGGAGAAACGACCGGACTCACTTCCGTAACGTGAACGAAGACATTATTTCATCTCAATATACTCAGTTATTAGACAGAAAATGAATCAATCATACAATGTTTTCATAAAACGTAGCCGATATGTGATGAATTAGGATATAATTAACGTAATTACAACTATGTGGTGAATCTCTCTGTTAAAATAGGACTCTATATAGAGGAATGCGATGACTTTTCTATGCATTGTCTTCTGTAGTTGAACCATTATACTAAGTCTTTAGAGAAATAATGCATTCGAGTCTCCATGGGTTTTCGTTTTATTGATCATTTCAATCCGAATTATACTAACCAGGTAAAGAGATTTTATTCTTCATCTAGTGAGCAATCCTGGTATTGGTTTGACGCAACTCTCCACTGAATTTCTCTATCGGCTAATTATTTTATCCTTAATTAGCTAATTCTTTTATTCTTAAATGATCAATTTCTTGGCTCAAAGTAAATTTTCTGCATGCATCAATGAATATTCAACGTTAAGGTGTTCGAAATGCCTCTGATAAACAGAAATCAACATGAAAGAAATACCGTAGGCGTATAACTGATGTCAGCTGAAATCTCCTGAAACTTTCATCAGTGAAATGAGTCAGCAAGGATAAGTTTTGTTTGCTATAGAATTAATGATCACCATCACAAGTTCTCCATCCGTATATTAAGTCATGGATGGGGCTTAGTTTCAAATTTCAGCTGGAAATGAATATGAATTTTGAAATAATAGGGTGACAGAGTTTTCATCAATGCCGTCGCCTCTAAGCCTTCTCACCCTTTAGTCACACACGTTTCATTCCTCTCCCGAGAGAATTTTTTAACGAATACCCGGCTGACCTTCTGTTTGGAACTCGCTCCTCTGTAATCACACTCTCGTCGAATGCCTACCCTGTGCGCGTGTGTTCACGCGCTAGGCTTCGTAGAACGTGCTATCTACATAATTACTATGTTTTTGAAGTAACCCATGCATATTCATCGGGCTATTTGATCGCGCGAGCGTAGATATTTGCTCGGGAACGCGGTTTCGCTGTCCGATCGAAACTATGCGCCGTTCAAGACCTTGCCCCTTCCGCGTGTCTGGCAGCCTTGGATTCCAGAAATGTCCCGCGAGGCCCTTTTAGGCTTCCCTCAGCGATTTCAAAAGCGAATGCCGGGTGACATCGGCAGATTCCTCTGGTTCCCCGACTCGCCTCCCGACTGGCCTCCGCTTCCATTCGCTCCGACGGATGTCAGGACTAAGTGCCCCCGCGCTCACGGTGAAGTGTTAACTTCACCGTGAGGTGACAATTGACGTTTTACGTTGAATATTTCATATTCTTGGGAGCCAAATACGCTTTGCTTTTGTTACCATTTTGGTGTGACCTATAGAGAGGCAAGAGGAGTTGTCGTCCTGGGACTGAAAAATATACGGAGTTGAAAAATTTTGTGCTGTTTCCCTGGACGATGAAGGCGAAGAATAGCATCACGCAGTAGTTTTGACGTGGAGGACCTCTCGAATGATTAAAGGTAATTACTTTCTTACTGATTACACGGATATAATAGAATGTTATAGGCTCTTGTAGGTTTTGCGTTCGTTTTTTACCCAAACAGGAGCCGGGTTGATCTTTTCGGATCATTCGATTTTATCGAGTATCCGTGGCTTATATAAGTTTCGATATCTTATTAGACAAGGCACAATCATGTCGAGAATTGGTCGGGCAATGTGGAACATTGAGAGCGTCAACGATGACGGCATTTTGGTATCATAGCCTCGACTAATCCCGATTATCATGTAGGTAGATAAATTGGGAATCGCCGAAGCTTTGACGTCACGACTCCACATTTTTTTTTGTATCGCCTAAATATATTCCTCCCAGAATAATTCTTTCTGGTCCCAATCGTATAACACGCTGGCATCATCAGCTAGATAAATATCAGTTGACTATCAACGACCTAAGTTGGTGGGGAATTGAAAAGACAGTATTTCTGACCGTTGAAATACTGGATTCCGCTCTAGGCAAACCAAATAGTAATTCTAGAAAAATTATAGCACTATAGCCTTTTCATAGGAAGATGCATCTTTCTGTATGTTGTATTATTTCTGTATGATGTTGTATTTCTGTATGATGTACATATTTTGGTTCTGGAACGTTATAGCAAGGGCTTGTATTTCTTATCCATGGTGAAATCACCAATTCTTGTTGGTAATTTACAAAACTACCTAGTTGGAATTTATTGATTACTACTTATGTTTCTGAGTCTGAATTTTGTTTCGCAAGTCTTGCTTTACCGATTAATTCCTATGCATTTTATCCCCTTAGCCTTATGCCAGTAGGGTCGAAATTAGGCATATCTGTGAGGAAATAAATGTGTGATTCTCTCAGAGATTATTTAATGAAGAAAAAGTATTTATCAGTAATTTTTGTGGGCATAAGAATGGTAGAGTTAGGGCTATTCTTATGTTCTTAGATGTAAATATAGCACTACCGAAACAACTTCAACATATCCACGAGAGGTTGAAAACCGGTGGGGTATGTCCTTATCCACTTTCTCGTCCTTCGGAGGTTCTTATGTGATTTTTTATTGTTCTCAAGCAAAGGAATGGATTTTTCCTATGCTATTCGGCCTTTTTACGTGGTCGAGAGCTGCTTGAATTATGATGCAGCTTCGATTTAGGAGCGGTAAAAGTTGTCCGGGAAGGGACTGAGTGCCGTTGGCTTGGGGTTTCCCGCTATTTCAATGTTATCCCGAGGTGAATTTCAGAAAGAAAGTTTTCCCGTTTCCGTTATGGAAACTACTTGAGAACTTAAAGGCCTTGCTTCAAGTTTAGGAGCTTGTAGAACTTTCTCCACTTCGCGGTTTGTGCAGTTAACCGGCCGGACTATTTTAAAGCTACAGAATATGCGTCGTGGCGACCATTGTCACACGTTCGTTCATTTATTGACTCGAATGGAATTGCTTAGATGTATGATAATGAAATTAATTCATACACTCCTTCACATTTTTAATGTAGAATGCACTTTCTCCTCTCTGATTCCGTTCGTATAAAATTGAAGACAATCGCTCTGAAATTCAAATAATACCACTTAATCGCACATTCAAATCACCGCTTCTACAAACGTCCATCTTTTGATTTCTTGGGCAAAAAAATAGTAATGATTTATGAACTGTTGGCTGTGAGACTACTTTTATGTTGCCACGCCCGAGAATGAAGTGAAAATCATTTGGAATGGAAGAGGGTTGTGTTTTTCCATTAAAACTTTGAAACGACATGTTTCATTCCTCCGCAGATAGAAAAAAGTGGAGAAAGTATATTTTCTCGAATTTTCTGTTTGTTTCTTCTTCCTGGTTGTAATTTTTGATACAAAAATCCGGATCTGTTTCACTAAAAAGACTTGGTGATCTCTACTTTTATTTTATCCGCGTAAGAGAAACCGCGTAAAAAAATCCGCTGAGAACCATAAATGGCCTCATGCGTTACTAATTTCTTGCTTATTCCAAAAAATGTCTTATAAACGTTTTTATGTGTAGACAATAATGATAAATACATTTAATTTCAAAATTATCTTTCTCGACCTTCTATATAAGGCATATTTTTTTTCTGTTTTCGTGCATATGAATGTTTGATTAAAAGTTATAAACCCTGAGGAGGTGGGAAAAATTACCCTGAGCTTTTTAGTGTGCAAGTAGACTTATTTATAGCTATTCTATGAGCTATCTCCTTCGTTGGATTATGCTGGAGGTGATTAGCACTTACCTTGTGGTCTAATATCTCTGTCGCTTCAGATATTATGCCATGTTAATGGTTCTTATCACTGGTCATGTTTTCAAAAGTGAAAAACTCATCTGCTTATCAGTCTGATCTCGTACTTTAGAGTGCTCTTCCGTTTCGTCTGCGTCTACTTGATACCCTGCGAGCCATCGCGAGAAGGTGTGGTAGGGGATGAAGATCACCAAACATGAACTACCTGCGTACAGCTATAAGATGCAGTGCTACTACTTAATGTACACGTTAGAAATATGGGTCATGTACAACTAGGTGGTTGGTAACTACACCTTAATGAATTGATTACTGGTTAGAAAAATTATTCTCCGAAATACATTAATCGATATTTCCCTATCATGCATGTGTTAGTAATGTTTAAACATGCATCGTGCACTACAGACTACTCTAGCAATTTTTTACCTAGCTAACCCTTTGCTCTTCTGCCTATTGTGCTCTCTTATGGTAAGCGGTAAAAATGGCATTTTAAATCCATCGGTCCGACAATCTATCTCTCTAATATATTGTTTATCTGATCAAACCTAGAACAAATCAGCTTTGAATTTACTTAAAAGGTTCAGCTTCCTGTCGCAGTTCTTGGAGTCTTTGGTATTTGTTGTTATGTGGGGCCTCTTTTGTGTCGTTCGCGTTCATATTTAGGTCTACATCCGTGGTTCCCAACCGGTGAGCCACGGCTAGCTCTTCATGGTACCGGGAAAATACTCTAGGGGTGACGCGAGATTATTGCGGGAAAATTTTTAGGAGAACCAAATTCTGAATTGGTCACTCTCACGCTCGAAAGATGGTGAAATAAATCAAAGCACTTCTCCTAAGCCAAGGATTAATTACTATTAAGTTCTGATTATCCTTGGTAATGGAGAGAGAAGCCTGATTGGATTAATAAAAAGATCTAAGAAGGGTACTTCAAGATTGTAACCTCAGTCTGAAGGGTGTCACCAACGTAAAAAGGTTAGCAATCACTGGTCTACATGTTCCATACATTCTGTGTGATCCTTTTTGTAACCTATTTGAAAGAGAAGTTCGATTTTTTTGTCATGTTCGTTTCAAATCCATGTGTTGAAATCCCCCACCATGTCCTATCCAGCGTATTATTATAAATGCTGATATTTGTTGGGAACGTATGCTAGGAGAAAACTAAATAAGCCTTTGAGAATTTTTACCACGCTTTCGCTTAACTTTATTCAAAGACTGCGAACCACCTGGGGAAAAAATTAACGCAATAACACGATGATGTGCACAATAGCAAGATTTCCGCGGATTTCATCCACGTTGACCGGAATTCGTTTTTCTGGGTTCGAATCCCGGTTAAGTTCAATGATTTTTCTCTGTGGAAATCTTTCTATTGGTTTATGATATATTGGAGTTGGTTGTCACTGATTGCGAAAACTGTTGTGAGATATGTCATTCGTTGATACTCAATAATATTGTTTTTTTGTAGCCTCACATCCCCATTCATTAATACTTTACCTTATTGATAAAAACCCGTGTACCCAATAATTTTTGTGATGATTGTAACCGGTGTTGTATTATGCCTCTTCCGTGCGTGACTTAATTTCTGAGAAAATGGATGGGTGTATCTAATTATTCTTCTTTGCTCTTTATTCCTTAAGTTATTACTGTCTTGTCCTAGATAATTAATAATCACCTCGTTTTCATATCGACTGCCATCGTGAGTAAGTAGTGGGTGAAAAACACATTATGTTTACCCCTCCGTTTTTCGGATGAGACATCTTTTATGTGACCCCCTGAACGCCATTCGTGAAGGGTAATGCTAATGCTGACGCCGGGTTTCTCTCCACCCTACCTCCGTTTTCTGAATCTCTTTCCCTCCTCTGCCCAACACAATAGGTACTTATCCACTATGGAGTAAATGATCTTAGTTATCGGTTGACACCCCTTGTAACAGAAATATCAACGCATATTCTGTGCTGACTCTGAACGAATTTCGATTCATTATTGTTTAAAAATTATTAATTCTTTTTTTTAATTTTCGGTCAACTACAGCATCTAGCATGGCCTGTTTTAACCCCTTTAGTGTCTCCTCATTATGTCCAATTGCACCAGCTGGCCTCTGGCGCTTTGATGTTCATGCCGGGTATTTTTTTTACGCACACTGCTCTTCTCCGAAAAGGAAGCGGGAAGTTGCGTCTCCAGCGTCTCCATGGAAACGGGCTGGATGCCATGCGCTTGGTTAATTGGTCTGGCATCGCTGGGGGAGCGTTGAAAGGGTGTCTGCCCTCCCTCCCATTCAATTCTCCGCGCTCGTGCGCATCGCGGATGTCGTTTTATTGGCAGCGTCCCTCGTCGAGGCAGCAGGTATATACGGCGCTGCTGGGTTGGGCAGAAAAAAAAATAATGAAAATTCCGCGCAAGCCGACCGCAAGTGTCGTTCAATGAAATTGCATTCAGGCGGCGTCCGAGTTCATTCGCGAGACTCCTCCTGACGCCATATTAAACGATCCGCTCGCTCTGACGGCCGACGCGAAGTGACGTTTTAGTTGTGCTTGCGCAAAAGCTAACTGCTTTGCTTCTCTCCTCTCTTATGCGCGGACAGTAGTATAAACTGTGGAACTGTTTTTACAGAGTTTTCACGGAGACTCTGTAAATATCATAATCAGCGGTGGAATTGCATTCTGTAAAATTGCCCCTGATAGTGAAACTTGATTAAGATTGCCATTTTCCGTTACAGAATAGTATTCTCAATGATTGAAGCATAATTTACTGAGTAAGCCGAAAAACAAAGCTATTGTCGTGCCTCGTACCAAACCAAATAGTGAATAGGTAAAAGAATTTAGTGGGCAATGTCGATGATGTTTAACGAAATGTCGAGAGGAAATAGGAATAGATTTGTTTGTGAAAAAACGGAAGGGTGAACAAATATGAGAGAACTCCAGAGCATGGAGATCTCTCATATTTGTTCTCTGATAAATTAAGAAAACAAATTGACTCGTTAACTCAATCCTTAGCTCTAAATCGTATTCAAGTGTTTTCCAACCACTAGGGCCAATCCATAGGATTTCAAAACCAATCTGTTCACACAGTTCTAGTGCACATTTATTCGAATGAGTTGTCATCCCAAGGACTTCAATTGTATTGGTGGACAATATGCCTTAAGACAAGATAAATGGATAATTCCATCATTTTCACTACCTATGCTGTTTATAAACTACTAATATCACTGATAACATACCTCAGCTTTCAATTAGGAAATCCATTGAGTAAATGATATGCCTACTCTGCGGTAAAACTAAGATCTTAGATGACATACATTCATTAGGGGCCGAATGCTGTACTCGTGGTTTGGCTGCGATTATTGCACTTAGAGCAAATAACTACTGAATTAAGTTAGATTGTTACCTCATATTATGATCGATTGTTTTTCTGATAAATGAGTACCTTATATAAGTTTTTCGCTAAAATTACATTTCTTTTTGATGCACTATATCTTTATTTTTCCAAGTTAAGCTTATTTTCACATTTAAGTCGTTAATTTTCATAAAAAAATGCGTACGAGGTATGACATCATTTTAACAAGCTGGTGAACAGTTTTCTCCGTAAGCCTCGAAGATATGACAAAATGACTTACCTTACATTTAAAATGGGAATCTTAAGCGGCCCAAGCGCTAGCAAATTTTATAAAACTTGAAGACTCAGTTAAAAAGACTTGGTTGGGTTGTAGTAGATGAAGACTTGGGAAGATCAGGCATTATAGGTGCTCCTGATTCTTAGGTTATATCTCTCCGTCTGTTCCAAGTTCTTAATCCTAAAACGGAAGTAGAATCAGCTCAAGAGTGGGATTCGAACCAATGACCTTTGCGTTGACTGGCCGGAGTTTTACCGACCTGCCTGCCGCGGCCGACGAGAGACAATTTCCCGTGTGGTGCGAAAAAAACATTGCCGCAAGTACCTAATGGTTGTGGTGATGGTGTGCCGTTGGTTCATTAGCCCGCAGTAAATTTTTGTTGCCCTCGATTACGTATCCTGTTCCGTTTCGTCACGTTTTATGAGGAAAACGCTTTACATTCGCCTGGATCTATAAACCAGATGTTAAAGGGGTTCACACAGTGAAGTGGTGTTAACGTTCTTCACTGCGCCTTTCACATGTGAAAAATAAAGCCACGGAGTGTATTTTTACAATCTCAGGATTGTTCCATAAATTTATATTGGATCGTCATTGGCTTTAAGTCTGCACATAATGGCGCTTTAGACCCGAAGGAGAAGTAAAAAAAATGGGATTGGATGGGTTACAGGGAATGATGCTGTTGAGGAAGTCTGATTTGGCAGTAATTCCCATTTGGTGGACGTAGTACAGAGCATGGAGTTCTCTCCATAAGGCATCCTGTTAGTGGGGATTGTAATGGAAAATGCACATCGAGCTTCGAATTTGTGCATTGAAAGATTGTTTTTCCCACCATTAATGCATATATCATTATCATTCGTGTTTTCAAGTCTGGTTCGGCAGTAATAGGCGCTTCAACCCAAGAGGAAAGTTCAAGGATGGGAATGGAAGGAAAAGGAGGAAGGCTGGAGAGGAACCCGGTGTCGGCATTAGCCTGCTCTTAAAGAAAGGCGCCAAGGGGACCACGGTGTAACGTCCCATCCGACGGACGGTTGAGGATATAAGGTGTTAATTCAACATAACGCCAATTTCATAAATGTATATAGGCTCCTCATTATCTCTTAGTGACTTTTTTATTTTTCTCGTGATTCGTACATATTTTCTTCTCAGGATATAACAGCTTTTTTGTATTTGATCAAATATTGGCTTGTCTCGGAGTTACCAATAACCCTTTAGCTCCCCGCTTACTTGGCACCGCTGTATCGAAGTGTATCCCCTAGACAGTGAGAATGCTAATGCGTGACCTCTATCGAGTAAGTTACGCAACACGCGGATCCGCTTGCCAAAGTGATGGGTCTTTCATTCCCAGCGCTTTTTTTTGTCTTGCTGATAATTTTTGGCGCATATAAGAACAAAGTTGTTTTCCCATTTATTTAGAGGAATCGTTTCAATAAAAAAAATTTTGATGAATGAGGTTATGTGAATTTTTACGAAGGCGAAATGCATTGCTTACATTGTATTGAAAGTTGCGAATCTCTAATCTCGTAAACAGTGCGGAACATATATGCGTATCATTTGCGTAACAACTCCTCGCAAGTCGCAAGTCCTCGCAATTAGGTGTGATAATCGAACTAGGTGCTGGTAGGTACTACTAGGTGTGATAATCGAATATACAGGGAATATACAAGGAATATAGGTTTCCCTTAGGATTACATCCTGTTTGAGGAACCGACTCTTCTTAATGGCATCGAAATATTAAAAACGTCATAGCATCAAAATTGGTTACAACAACATGCAGACGCTGCTCTGCAAATTATAAATCCGGGCTAAACGCATTTTTTGAGGATACAATCGTAATAAAAATAAACAATAAGAAAATGGAATGTAACAAAACAAACACTGCAAATCTTTCAATTATCTTCACTTAATGTTAGCAGGAAGAAAAAAGTTCACTCAATTGAAACCTAAAAAGGAAACTCAGCTCAACAAACTATATTAAGTGTTATTCTGTATAAAATACTCTTTAAAAAGCTTATCAATATATATCTTACCTTCCTTGTGACGGTGCAGTTGAGTAATTTCTTTGAAACTCAACATTTATTAACTTTACGAATATTTTTTGAGAGACACGGTTGTGTCTTTTGAAATAGATATTTTATATTAATTTCATCACTTGCTTGCCATACCTACCGCGCTTGGACTACTCATGTTAAGGACACGTTGTTACTTCAGAATGTCGACCCTTTCGTAAAGCTTCTCTGTATATTTTTTTATGCTTTCGCTCTTGAAATGTTCGCGTTTTCGACGTTTGCTACTGTTGATAGGAATACGAGTGTTCAAATATGATGTTGATCTAGATTTTCCCTGTATTTAGCATCTTGCGTCTCATTTTTCAACTTCACGAAAATTAAATAACACTGAGGGAAAAGGAGAAGTCCCATTATTTTTTCGATGCATGCGGCGTAATTAGTTAAATGCCTACGTGTCAGCGTATCTACGTAAAATCTACAGCTACGAAATACCCTGCAAGCCACCTCAAGCTTGTGTTGCAGGGGGTGAACAATCACTATCCATGCGTTTAACTATCTATACCTATCCCTTATTTTATCTTCTCGTAGTTATCCTCGTATAAGTTAAGGATGGGGTGAGCTTTTTCAGCTGTTTCGAGTCTCACCATATACGTTTTTAAGTGCCACTGGTTGGGAAACACTGAACCCGATGCCAACCCTAACATGAAGTCGCATAGTGAGCGGGTGATAAACTTCACGATTTTTAGAATATAAAAACCTGGAGCACAATAGTCGCCTGTATTATGTGAACCGTTTCCTTATAAAAAGAACGAGCTCTATGTCATTGTTCTTGCAAAAAATTAATATCTTAAAATTCTAAAGAAAGAATTATAACTCTGTCAAGATATTCCGTTTCACTTTTCTACCGGGACCTGGAAAAAAAGAAAAGGAAATTCGTCCTCGCAATCCGTGGTGCATGGCGTAGTTGTCCGTGCTTGCGCAAGATTCGAGTGACGGTGGGCATTGGGTGACTAGATCACTAGACTGAAATAGAAGCGTTTACTGAGGTTCTGCCTGAGAAAATCGTTTTTGAGGTAAGGTATTAGTGACGATCTTAACTTGCACACCTCCGTTAGATAACTATTCCTCCAATGGACGTCGGAGATCGGATATCTGGAACCAAAATTCTCTAGATAACATGTAACTCAAGGTAAAAACGTGATAAGGTCCAGGAACTCGCTGCAAATAACCAGGAATTTTATGTTCATTTTAGAATGAGGCATTCAACTGGATATTATAGAATTTAAAAATTGTATTTAAGACATTGTAAAAATTGTATAAACATCAGGGAGAAGTTATTAGATACATTTGAAGAGCATTGATGTAGATAATGAATAAAATCTAAGATTGTGATCTATGAAATCTAATACTTAATCATGGTTTTTGATGCAGTAGAAGCAGTGAATGTGGAATGGAAGGAATTGCGTTTAAAAGAGAACTTGAGTCCACAAGGATGTACATTAATTATCAATATGTTGAATATATTAAGAGATATTTATTTTCACATCATTATTTTACTTTAAACATTTAATGATTTTATAAGTAGGAAATGTTCTATTTGTCATGTCGCCGTTTATTTAGGCTATCGAAGAGTTACGAGTTACGGAGAGGCAGGATGTTGGGAAGCGTTTTAGTCAGATTTGCGCTCATGGAACTGAGTTAAACTGTCAGACAATGAGGTGGAGTAATGGCTGTATCCTTTGCATGTACATTTTGAGGGTTATATCCTGGATGAGGAAGAGGAAACCAGAAATCGACATCTCAATAGAAGTGCCGGCGAGGTTAACCTCAATTGGAGGTAAATAGAAAGGGGAAATAACCGCAGCAAGTGCAGCGCTGTATACATTCGATTATTCGTTTGGAAGAACATGAGTTAAGTAGTGGAATTTCACTAACTATAAAGGCATTTTCAACTATATGATTGAAAAGGGGTCTAAATGAGCGTTGGAAACATTTTCCGCGTATTTGTTAAAGAGTGTGGTTTTTTGTAACTTGAAATATGATGGAGATGAGAGGGGTTTTTGAGGTTTGTTAGTTTCAAGCGAGAAACTACATTGATAAAATGCGTTTGATGTATGTACGTAAAAATAAGATCAGTAATTTGAGAAATCGAGAAAGCTCGGTGCGGGAGAAGTTAAGGTAATGAAGAGACTACGAAAATGATTCTAAAAAGTGGAAATGTGATTAAGAGATACCTAAACGTAGGAGGCTGCTGGAAAAGTGAAAAAGTTAAACAAATATGAAAAGGAGAACGTTAGCTGGGTGTTTCTAGCAATTTGTACGCGTTAGCAAATATTTAACTGTTGAATAAATCAAGTTTGGAATCAATTTCATATGGTTGAGTAGTAGAAGTCTCGGGATACTTCATTGTTTTCAATTGCAATTTATTAAAATTGATGGCTCATATGCCCAAAAAAGATAAATCACTTTTAAGGTGAGCACTCCGCCACTGCCAGTTGAGTCGTTAATTTGTGTTCTACTGTTGTTGCTGTAGCAGAGAATCCGTCTATTGTAAACATTCTTGCAGATTGAAGAATTGAATCGAACGATACTTTAGGGGGGGCAGATACCAGATACTTTAACTGATCATGGGAACCCGTAAGGTGGCAGCTGTCATCACAGCATGGATGGGGTAATGTTTTCTGCAGTAAATTTGCCGCGGTGTTTCGTGGAAAAATTAACGTACCAGGTGTTTTACAGACGTGAACCATCTGTTGGACTTCATCTTCGGCCTGTCAAATAGATCAATGCTAAAAATAGTTACGTATCTGAGTCATAAAGGCCGCTTTACACGATACAATTTTTTGTGCAATTTCTTGTACAAACGCTTGTGTAAACTGAACGAAATTTTATGTTTGTCCGAATGGAATTAGAACAGGTTCTATTTTCCGTTCAGTCTTTCAATCATTTGCACAAGCGTTCACACAATTTGCCGCTTTACACGGTACAATTTCCTCATACAAGCGTTTGTACAAGAAATTGTACAAAAAATTGTATTGTGTAAAGTGGCCTTAAAGGAGGCTGTTGCATGATATTGTTTCTTGGAATGTAATATTTCGAAGAAAACAGTTGTTAATGACCGCTTATTTTTGCATTTTGAATTTTGGCTTGTTGAACCTTACAATAGCGCTGATTTTATGGCAAAAGAAAAAATTTAACATGTACTTAGAAAAAATGATGGCTTGTCGATTTTAATGTTTCAATATCTCATATTATTCTTTCAAACTGTCCATTATCATTGCTGTGCACACATCGCACAGATTGCGGGCCTATCCTTCAATTAATATTTCTTATGAACAATTATTTCCGTTCAGAAGATGAAAAAATTGGCACTTAATAATTCTTGCACCTAACCTTTTAGTTGTGTGAGTCGCGACAAATTCACTCTAACATATGCACTACATAATCTCCGAATCATTCCTGTATTTATTTTTCTTTCGATCATTAGTATTTTATTGTGTTACTGTTACCAATCACCACTTATGTCATTTTCGTTTTTACTCATACACATTTGTTATTCATGATTCGTTTTTCAATATTCTCTTCCCTTGTCATTTTGCTCTATACTTCCCATTGGTTTAAAAATTGTTAGTATTCTACTCCTGTTCTTATAGCTACTGACCTCGCCTTGAATTCTGGGATACCTCTTTCCAAGCCTTTTAACCTTTATAACTAGCCGTTAATGCGTGGGATAGGATTTTGCGTACTTCCGGGACCACTCCTCTCATAAAAACGTAACACCAAGGTCGATATGATCGATGAGGACAGAAATATTTAGCTAATTGTATTTATATGCATTATACAAATTAAAGACTATTAAATCATTTCGTATTAACTGGCAGTTTAGTGTCATTTCTAGCTGACATTTCACGTATCTCGTGACGTATGCTTAATAATTTCCTCCGGGTGGTAGTATTGCATTTTTATCTTCGCATTTTTTTTAAATTGTGAAGTTGAAACTAGTATATTATTACTAATCATTTTTTATTCATGATCTGTAATGCATGCTTGGTGTGTTTTCACCCGCTACCACACACCTTTATGGTGGCTTTCAGGGTATTATCGAGTTGTAGATGAACTCATGAAGCGCTTAGCCCAGAAACGCGTGAAATCAAAGCTTCGTATTGACCACATCATTTTCCTATGCCTTCTGTAGTTTTGCGGAAAACTATTATTCTTTGAAAATCATAGTGGGTTTTACTGTAGGTATCTTCAGGGTCGTTTTAAGAAATTAGATCCGGAAACTTTAATTATCATAATCAGTCAACTGTCCTTAGATGAGTTTGACACAGCTTCTCGATTCTCCTATCTACTGAACTCTTCATATTTACGTAATTCTTCTCATACCCTTCCTTCATTACTTGTTCTATGTGCATGTCTTTCTTACGAGTCCTTCCTTTGCAATTCTTTCCATTTACTTTTCCCTCGACAAGCTCCCTTCTGACCATCATGTCTCGAGACATGGCCCATTACGTTGCCCCTCTTCTACTTAAGTTTACCAAAAGTCTTCTCTTTCTGGAAACCTTGATCAAAAGATATCTGGACCGCCACACGCTATCTACAAGACTGATCTGAGCAAATTTTGCTTTCGACGGTGGAAGCGCACGTGGTGTTTTCGCGAGAAATACGCGGATGATAAATATATTTCACCCCGAGGAAGGTCAGTGACCCACGGAATACATGTATGTGCGTCACCCCCACCATAAATGTCACGTGCCATAGAAGGGGAGGAGGGCGGGTCCCGCGCTGGGTCCTCCTAGGTATTGGTTTCAAATGTGGATTGGAACATTTGGTGACATTCTGAGGCCCTGGGTTCAAATCCTAGTGGTGGCAGTGATTGTTAGTAAGCATAATTGCACTACTTTTAAGTTCCCTGTGGATAGCACCAAGTATATCCACATCTACATAATACCCTGCAAGCCACTATTAAGGTGTGTGGCATGATGTGCATTCCCACCAAAAATGCATTGCATGTCATGCATAAAAAGGATTAGTAATTATTTTTTAGTCTAAAGTTCACTGTTAAAAAAAGATAAAAATGACTGGTAGGGAAACCTAAAAATAGCAGTGTTTGAAAGAGGAACGATCCGTGTATATGAGGATATTCAGAAGTAGCTAAAGTAGGGGTTCTCAACCTTTCGTCTTCATCTACATCTATGTGATACCCTGCAAGCCACCGCGAAGGTGTGTGGCAGGGGGTGAAGATCACCAAGAATGCACTATTGACATGCAAACAAGCAACTATAGGGTCTCATGCAACTATATTGTTAGCATATATAGTATTTAAGGAATTAATGCATGCATCAATCACAACAGACTACTCTACAATATTTCCCCTACCTATCCCTTTGCTATGTTGCCTATTGTGTTCTCTTATAATTAGGGGGAACAATGACGCTTTGAATCTATCAGTACGAAAATCTATCTCTCTAATCTTATTTATCTGGTCGAATCTAGAATACTACGCTGGTGTTTTAATATATACCCTATATCTTCAGTAAAACTATCCGATTGAAATTTCTCTAATAGATTTAATCTGTACTTTAACCTACCCTCTGATAATGATCCCCACCCTAATTCTCGTATTAATTCTGATACACTACTCAACCTATCGTAACACCTTTTAACACCTTTACCGAGGCTAATATCGCCAGTACTAAAAAGGTTGAAAAATAGTTAATTTACTTAAGTTTCTTTTTCTATTAAAAAAAATTCAATTGAGGGGGCTATGTCGTACTCCTGTTTCTGGATTACCGAGTTAAACACTCCATTTTCCTCGGGCAGTAGCTCGGTACACATTACTGTGTCATCCTTCTTGCCTCTATTTCGATGAATATACCTACTTAGATAAATGCCATTGTAACCAATAATCCCTTTATTACCATGTAGATAATAACCATCTAGCTGCATGTGGCTCTCTTTATTCACCCCCTGCCACACACCCTCGCGGTGGCTTGCAGGGTGTCGTGTAGATGTAGATGTATTATCTACATGTTTCATGTAGTAGTAGCGTCGTAGCTTTAAGTTCATGTCAATAATGCATGCTTGGTTGTCTTCAACCCCTGCCACACATCCTCTCGGTGGCTCGCAGGGTATTGCGTGGATGTAGATGTAGAACTCATTTGGCCCCTACGTCGAAGCGATTAAGGTCTGCATTCTTCGCTCCCAGCAGGATTTGGATATATTTTGCTCATCAAAAAGAAAAACCTCAATTGGGAGCATGTCTATAATAGGTAATTCTAGGATTCAGTTGGCTCTAGTTAGTAAACTTTAGTGAATCTACTCGGTGCGGTTGTCGCAATCTGTGCCTCATGGTGCTGATAAATATGTTTGCGATCCATAATTCTCCGAACCCTAGGCTAGGGAAAGGTTGGACATCCGTTCTCCCCTTCGCCACGAAAGTAAGCAAATGTCAGAAATGTCTGGGGAAGAGAGATCGCTTGTGAGGAGGGAGAAGGCAAGCGAGCCGGGCATCCTCTGTTGTCTCCCTTCCCCCAGCTGCCTCCTGACTCGTCACCGTGCCTCAGGGATGATCCGCCCCTCTTCTCCCCCTTTTAGGTGACTCACCTCGAGTCGGGGGAGGGAGCACCGAATCCCCCCCTCACCTTTCGGTGGGGCTTCTGTTGCGAGCGAGAGATGTCCCGCGGACGGGCCGCCTCTTATAACAGTCAACAACACTCTCAATCTCCGCTCTCTACCCGCACTTCCCTTCTCCTGGCCGCACCCCTTGAAAATTTTCGCCTCAGGCCTCGAACAGCTCACCGCTATTGACGTCCCGCTGCTGCTCTGAAAGTCTCTCGAGACCGCGAGCCAGGCCTCCGTATTACTCATCTCTCCCTCTCCGCCTTCATCCTTCCCTCTTCCCGTCAATTGATTGGATTAAGTAACGGAGAGAGAAGGGAGTGGGGCAGATTCACCTTTTCACGTTCTCTTCATTTACACTTCCTCCTGTTTTGAGGTGTTTTTGGGTGATTTATAAATCACAAAATTAGAGAAATTGATTGCCGAACTGACAGATTCAAAATGTCCTTTTTTCCTCGTACAATTAGGGATATGAATTGTGGTAAACATATCCAATACGAGTGTATAAATGGATAGCATAGGTAGTTGCATGTTGGTATAAGGACCTTAAACTAATCCAACTAACAGCATTATATTGCATGCTTGCATTGTTATTTTTACATTTTTTACAAATTGATGTTTAGACTAGTATATCATTACTAATCCTCTTTGCTGCAATATATGTAGTGCATGTTTGGTGAGAGTTCATCCCTTGCCACACACCTTTCTGGAGGTTTGCACGGTATTATGTATATGTATAATGTACGCTTAGTGATTTTTCACATATGCCACACACCCTTGGGGTGGCTTGCAGGGTATTATCTAGATGTAGATCAATGGTATCTACTGCTTATCACCCCTAAAATGGACACGATAAAGGGGGGTGCTTAAATTCTCAACGTATGGTCGAATCGCAAATATTTGTGATGATAAGATTGCGAATACTTATCATGCCTACAATGAGATTATTTCATGCACCTTCCCATTTATGGGCAAATATTACGCGTATTTTCCGTATGAGGAGGCATGCGACATATTGCTTAGCACGTGCTTTGATTTTCTCTCCTTTTTATTTGAGAAGAATGATGTCACATCGACGAAGTGAATTTAACCCAGTATGTGGGATTGGTGATGTGGCATCGCTGGAACGTCCCTCCTATCATACGTTCAAGTAGTTTTTTTTGGATTAATATCGTCCTTTCAATGGTTTCTCTTTGTCTGCAAGAGTTATTGTCGTCTGGTGATTTAGTTTTACGTGTGCTTATCAGCACTATATTTCAGTTATACTGCTTAGGTATCATTTAGCCATACAGTTTATGACTAACAATTATGATGGTAAAAGTGCAATAGACTAAAAGGAGGACGACTGATGATGTGTTTTGAATGCTTTGGCTGCATAGAAAGTAGTTGGAAAAATGAGGAGGAAATTAACTAGGTAGGTGGAGCAAGTAATTAAGGACAATGGGATGAATGGTGAAGCCGTTATAGAAAGAAGTGCATACACAGGGTAAGCAAGGATAAGAAAGCGAAATAAGGACATTTTAGATGGTATAAAAGAGATTATAAATATGCAATTCTTGAGGAAAAATACTGTAAGGAAGGAGGTATTGGGAAAATGAAGAATGTGGTAACCTTAGGATAGTTCACCTCAATGTTGGAGAGTATTAGTGATGACAATGGAAATAACAAGATTAAGAACTAACTACATCTACATAATACCCTGCAAGCCACCATAAAGGTGTGAATATGCACACCAAACATGCATTACATAAAATGCATAAAAAGGATTAGTTAATGTATTCTAGTACAAACTTCACTATTTAAAAAAAGAAAAAAATAGTTAAGCAAGCTTGCAAAAACATGCTGTTATTTGGGTTTGTTTAAAGTCCTTATGCCGACATGCAACTACCTATGGTTTCCATTGACACACTTGTATTAATACTAATGGATGTATGTACAGCAATTCATATCCCTAATTGTGCGATGAAAGGACATATTGAATCTTTCAGTTCGGCAATCAATTTCTCTAATTTTACTATCATGATCCATTTTACCATAGATAGATACTAACAATCAAGTTGCATGAGACATTATAGACATTGCATGTTAGTAGTGCATGCTTGGTGATCTTCACTCACTGCCACACACCCTCGCGGTGGCTTGCAGGGTATCGTGTGGATGTACCATAGTAAGTTGGAGTTCGCAAAATATTTTCAACGCCATCAGTGAATATATTATCTATCTATCTATCTATCTACATAATACCCTGCAAGCCACCACAAGGGTGTGTGGCAGGGGGTGATTGCTCACCAAACATGCACTACATATCATGCATAAAAAAGGAATAGTATTAATATAGTAGTGAGAACTACACTATTTAAAAAAGATAGAAATTGCAAAGCAAGCATGCAAAAACATTCTGTTAGTAGGGTTAGCTTTAAGTACTCATACCAACATGCAGCTACCAATGCTATTCATTGCTACTCTCCGATAGGACATATTTACCGTTATTCGTATCTCTTATTGTGCGAGGGAAAAAGGACATTTTGAATCGGTCAGTTCGGCAATCAATTTCTCTAACTTTTTGATTATGGTCCAGTCTGCCATAGTAAGTTGGGGTTCGTAAAATATTTTTAACATCATCACTGAAAATATTGCCGTGGAATTTGTGGAAGAGATTAAGTCTAAATTTCAACCTGCGATCTGACAATGATTCCCATTTCAATTCATTTAATAGACTGGTTACGCTAATATAATTATCGTATCGTCCCTTTACAAATCTTGCCGATCTTCGCTGAACACGTTCAAGTTCATTACTTAGACCGATTTCGTAGGGATCCTATACACTGGCAGCATATTCCAAATGAGGTCTAACAAGGGAAAAGTAGCTGATTTCTCGTACATGATCGTCACATTTACCCAATACTCTTTTAATGAAACCCAGTTTGCGATTCGCTTGACCCATTATTTCACGAATGTGTTTACCCCAGGAAAGATCATTTGTCAGTCTTATTCCAAGATATTTAATGGATTCCACGTTTGTTAATTCATTATTACTTATTTTGTAAGTGCTAGGGGGAGAGCTATTCTTTTTCCAAAAATTCATTACAAGACATTTCTTAAAGTTTAATTCTAACTGCCATGTATCACACCAAGTTTCAATTGCTTGTAGGTCAATATTTAAATATTCTTTATCATTCGGGCATAGAATTTCCCTGTACACTACTGCGTTATCGGCAAATAGACGAAGCTTACTTTTTACCACCTTTTGGATATCATTAATATACAAAAGGAATAGGAGTGGACCTATCACACTACCTTGTGGGACACCGGAAGTGACTTTAATTGCCGGTGAGGAAACACCGTCCAAAACAACCCTTTGAACCCGATCATGCAGAAAATCATTAATCCATGATATAATGTTACTGTCTAACCCATAAGATTTTAACTTCAAAATTAGTTTGCTGTGAGAAACCTTGTCAAAAGCCTTCTTGAAGTCGAGAAATATAGCATCCACTGGAATATTATTTTCGCCAGAAACTAAAATATCGTGGGAAAAGAGAGCAAGTTGGGTTTCACACGATCTGCTCTTTCGGAAGCCATGCTGGACATTGGACAATAAATTCTGGCTATCTAGGTGTCCCATGACTGAACTGACAATTATATGTTCTAGGACCTTGCATGAAATGGATGTGAGGGATATAGGTCTGTAGTTAGATGGCTGCTCCCTATCGCCACTTTTAAAAATGGGTGTTACATCGGCTGCTTTCCAGTCCATCGGTACGACGTGTTCGGTCAGGGATTTATTAAATACTATTTCAAGGTAGGGGGAAATTTCGGATGCTAACTCTCTATATACGCGGGAGGGAATTTGATCAGGGCCAGGAGATTTGTTGGGGCTTATATCTTTAAGTAATTTTTCAATACCATTACAGGAAATGTCAATTGGTTTCATCAACCGCTGAAAGAGGTCAGGTAACACGATAGTTGAATCCCCGGAAGGTGGGTTAAAAACGGTTTGGAAGAAGGAATTTAGCAAGCTAACTTTGTCGAGTGTGTTTGTGGTCATTTCACCTCTATCATTTTTAAGTGAATGGACGGCAGACTTATGGCCTTGCACTTCCCTTACGTAAGACCAGAAGACTTTTGGATTTTCTTTCAATTGTTCCCCAAGTGTTTTTCTTTTGAATTCTGCAAATGCATTACTAAGGGCTGTCTTTGCAGTGGATTTTGAAATTTTATAATTTTCAATAATTACATTACGCTCATCAGTGGGCATATGTTTACTAATTCTTTTCATTTTAGCATGACATATTCGCTGCCGTCTCAGAGATTTTCTCACTTCGGCATTGTACCACCTAGGTTCAGTGCTTTCGTTTTTGAATTTACTAGGGATAAATCTGTTGATCCCAGAGCGCATGATATTAATGAACGACTTCCATGAATCGTTGGTACATACCTTTATGGAGGACTTTTTGAAATCCGATAAGGAATCTCTTAAATAAATTTTAAAGTTAGCAAAGTCTGCTCTTTTAAAAATGTAAATCTTTCTTTTTTGTTTAAAATTTTTATCTAAAGATAGCGAGAGTTTTGCAGTTATAACTCTGTGGTCACTGATTCCATCAACCGTGTCAATCATTGTCACATGTTGTGGGATATTGGTTGCCAGTAAATCAAGAGTGTTGTCCCCTCTATTAGGTGCTGTAGCTAATTGTGTCAGGGAGTTATTGGAGAAAACATCTAATAGAGTCTCACAGATGTCTTTGTCCCTTCCTCCAGCTTTGAAGCAGTATGTTCTCCAGTCTATTGATGGTGCATTGAAATCTCCACCTATTATTATATTACGTTCGCTGTTACGGGACGTTATTGTATTTATCTGGTTTCCCAGTTCTAATAATGACTCAACATCAGTGTTTGGGGGCCTATAGAATGCGCAGACAGATATTGATCTGGATTTAGGGCATGTTAATGAACACCAAACACATTCTAAGGGGTTGTCGGGAAATATAACTGCTTTGCTAATGATTGAGTTCTTGACTGCAATGAAAACACCACCACCTGCTCTGTTATGTCTATCTTTTCTATATATTTTAAAAGATTTTGGGAATATTTCTGAGTCAGGAATGTCATCCGTCAGCCAACTTTCAGTTCCTATAATTACATCTGCATCAGTAGTATGAATAAGGTGATGGAACTCAGGTATCTTGTTTTTAAGACTTCGGCAATTAACTACCGCAACGGAAATATTTTCACCTCGACTATTATTAAGGCTACAAGGGAGAGCTGTAGTCATGTCTGAAGTATTTTGAGGTTCAATTCTGCTTTCATGAAAGGTAGCCGATAAAGCGACTGGCAACGAGAAGTTATTTACCCCACTACATGACCTACTCTCTACCCTACCATCTACCCTAAAAAAGGCCTGCAATGATCTAATATCCTATCCGCCACGCGTTTGGCGGCGTTTTTATTTATTATCTTACAATTACCTTACAATTTATTTAATAGATTAGATAGTTTCAACCTACGGTGAGGACAATGACTGCCATTTTAGTTCATCTAATAGACTGGTTACGCTAATATAGTTATCATACCGTCAAATCTTGCCGATCTTCGCTCCACACACTCCAGTTCATTGTTTAAGCCTATTTCATAAGGATCCCATATACTGGCAGCGTATTCCAAATGAGGTATAACAAGGGAAAAGTAGATAATTTATCGTATAATCGTCACCTTTTCCTCGTCATCTTTTGATTAACTTCAGTTTAAGATTACGATTACTCTCGTTGCATAGGAACAGCAGTGTGACGCTAACAATTCTATTCCTGTAGATTAATTTAGATTAATCCTTAAATAATAGCTTCCCCTGTGTATACCTGAACTATAGAATATCTTCTACACTACTCTCATATATAAATATAAATGTACAGCCGTCCATGTGGATTATGCTCGACTCCAGATGGCTGTTCAACCGTTAATAAATCCGGTCCGGTCTGCTTCCCGCCAGACCTAACCACAAGCCAGATGACACCTTTGCTGCCCTTGAAATCTAGCTCAACTGACTGGCAGGTATTCTCTAGGTTCAGTTCCCTCTTTAGCGTCCGTAGGGGTCAAAAACCGCGTTTTTTATATGCTCATCGATGGGAAAATTAGTAGCTCTTCCCGTGGGTCGTCAGTTCGGATAGACATTGTGAAAGGAAGGAGAGCTCCCGAAACCACAGCGGAGAACTAGTGAGATGCATCGCTTCGGAAATTATCGTATTGTACTCAAGCGAGGAGGAAATCACGCTGAAGAAAGCTTTTGAAGCGCATGCTGTGTTTTAATTTTTTTCCTGTTATCAAACGAGTCTTGACGCAGAAAGTTCAATGCCTTGAAACGAACCGCTTGAGCCGTCATTGCCTGAGAACTTTTTAGCCCACTTAAAGTAGGCTAGGCTCCCCTCACGACTCTGGGAATGCTTTACTTGTCCTTTTTGTTGTGACGTGGTATATAATATATCTCTTTTGAGTAATGTATAGTAATTGGAACCGTTGCATTCCATAAACAATCAATCTCTTGAGTACCAATTCTAGACGCCGACGATTACTCTGCGATCGGCATATGATGATTTTTTTTGCAGAAACCTATCACCTATATTCCAATTTATGGACGGTTTCGCCACGAAAATATTGATGCATTGCACTGTTTTTTTAAAGACTTTTAAAGAGTACTAAAGACTTTTAAAGGCTCTTTTTAAAGAGTGCTAATCACCGTGTGAATCCCTACGGGGTGGAGCTCTCCTAGCGTGAACATTATTTTTCTATTTACCTTTATATTCTAATTCTCATCAATTTTTTCGTAAGTTGCGAGGCCAATTAAAAAGAGAATATTTTGATTATTAAGGGCTTTAAATTAAGTCACTACTTCTTTGTTCTCGCTAATTGTTCATCAATGGTTCTTGAATTTTGTCACATTATTTATAGGATAATAATCTGTGAAATCAGCTAAGAAAGCGATTCGCAATAATAATTGGATCTCAGTATATTTTATGATTTACATATGAGTGATTTACTCTCAACTAACGCTTTTGTGTCTCATCCATTAAATTACTAACTTTATAATTTCCATTATAATCTGTATCATGAAACTTCCCCATTATGAACTGGTCTACGGGTATATAATGAGTTTCCTTAATATGCTGCTTGCGCGCAAGGAATATTCCATTATCCTAGTGCTATTTCTTAAGAATTATTCACTGAAAATTCTCTTCGTGCCATTTTTATTAAGCGTTCTTCCAAGGAATGAAAGTCCTGCAAATATTCTCCATGAGTTTGTTTCCTTTTCCGGTTCCTGAAAATGAATGCAAGGTTTTGACTCAAGGTTGTTGAAGCTACTGGCTGGCTCATGAGCTGACCAAATGAATGAGCGTTTCCTACCTATTCATGGCAGTATCATCTGTCGTTGGTGATATTGATTTTGTAATCTATTAAGTTGATAACAATTTTCCTTCGAGGCCAATTCACTCTTTTTCTTTCCTTACACAACCTCTAATTTGAGTAATTTTATTCCACCATTCCCTCCTTCATCCTACTTCACCGTAGTTATGCTAATATTTCTGTCCATTTAAGCTTAAACTCGGAGAAAGGAAAGAATGACGCCTTTCTTTGCACTAATTCTCATTTGTGAACCTGGAGTCAAAGTTCTGCAGGTATCGCCTGATAAAAATTAATTCTTCCAGCCCTGAAATTGCCATAGTTTCAGATAAATGTGTGCGTAAAATTCAATTCCCACTGAAAAGTGGATGCGTGCATTAACATGTGTAGGTTTTGCAGTCTGTATGATTATTTGTTTTAATTCTTTTTTTCAGTGTTATTATTATTGCTAGATATACTAAAAACTCTTTATTTAAGTGAAGAATTAATCTTACCTGAGGTAATATTGGATCATGATAAACCATCTTGCATAATTCAATTACCACAAGGTGACATTTGACGCTAATGTTTCCATTTATCATTTTCAATATGCCAGCAAAATGAGGCAAAGCTGCGCTCTGTGAAAGTTGATATGCCATGCTCTGTATTTTTTGTTTTTTTCAAGTTGAGAGTTTAAGTATGACCCCTCAGAATGCTGAGTTCAAAGAGGTTTCCAATGGTTTAAGTGAGACCCAAAATTAGTAGTTATTAGGAGGATCAATCATGGAAGGAAAATGGTATCTATTTATGCCCTGATGTGGGAATGTAGAATTACTTCCTGTAGCTAATTTTAAATAAAGAAAATAATTGTACCTTTAGATAAAAAGGGGAAATGCTGTTGGCTAGCTCATTTGGTTTACGTTAGAATCGCTTTAATAAAAAGCATATACTATTAAGCTTCGTTTTTCTGCAAGAGTGTGAGCATAGTGATTTTTTATTTATGAGTTTTGAGAATGGTGGAGAAAATTAGCTAAACGGAAAGAGAATAGAGGAGAAAATGAAATTGGTGGGGAAATCCCATGGAGGCAGAAAAAGTTGATGAGAGTCAAATGAGGAGGTCACATGATGGTGAATCCTGCATTGTAAGGGTGATCGTTGAGTAATATGGACGGGAGAGGAAAAAAATCCCTATTGCGCGTCATAAAAGAGAATAAAACCTATGAATAAAGGAAGATATCACTTGTGACTTTTAGGGATCAAGCTCGGGTACTGGCCTCCCATCCCGAGGGCCCGGTTTTGATTCCCGGCAGAGGTGAATTTTTCAGTGGCACACCAGCCCCTACTTGAGTGCCTAGTGGAGGGCATTTCAGGTTCACTACTCCGTCCGCCGGACGGGACGTTATGCCGTGGTCCCCTTGGCGCCTGTCGTTAAGAGTAGGCTAATGCCGACTCATTAGCCTACTCTTAACTCAAGGGTAGAAGTTTCTCTCCACCCTTTCTCCATTACCTGAAATGTTCCTACCATTACCCAATTACCCACCTATCCTAAATGGCGCAATATACCTCAGCTATCCTTCGCCTCCCCCGCAAAAACTAACTAACTTCAGTAATTTGTCAGCCAGAGACAGTCTCTATAGAATGTCAGTGATGAAGAATGATGATGATATCTTACTTCTTTCCTGACACTACTTCATATATGAATGAGGAAAATAAGCAGAGCATATTTCCTCTAAACTTTATTCGGATACTACTAGCACTTGCGTCAGTGTCACCTTCATGTATCTACGCCTGTTATGCCTGAAACTATAGAATACTATCCCATGAAATATAAGTCCATGCAGAATGTTGGCATTGGCTAATACGGCGATTCCATCTGTAGGTCTCCCTCCAGTACTTCGTCGTTTTTTGTCTCGTTTATTCTGATTCATCCTTCCACGCCATTGTCACCCTCAATTCCTTCCGCCTCGGTTGCATTTGTCTCCATGGTATCCCCCGCCCCCTCACTATATATCTCACCCCCCACCACAATCCCTCTTCTCTCTTGCCTCCTCTTTCCTTCGAGTCCAATTACGCATGACTCACTCTCCCGCAGACTCTTAACTTCTGTCAGCACACCCCTTTCGTTAGCACTTGGCCTGCTTCAGTTTGTGTGCCGAACTCGAAATATTTGTCACTCCCTTATAATTCTCTGCATTTTTTTTGCACGATTCGCTGGTTTCTTGAGTTTTAGGCACACGGTGGATGAGTAAGAACTAGATGGAATTTTGGAAAGCATATAAGTGCGGTCCTCGAATCATTATCAATTTCCCCTAATTACTTTTAAAGGTGTGGTGTTTGTTATGTGTTGTTCATTTTTGTTTGTTGTGTCATTTCCCTGGTGTGGATGCACCCCCTGCCACACACCCTTGAGGTAGCTTGCAGGCTATGTCGTAGATATAGATATAAATATAGGTTAGTTTTTTCCAAGACGTAGATGACACCAATAAATTCGAACGATGAAAAGTTGGCATAAAATGTTCCCATGAATTCTGATATACTATATTGGGAGGCTTTTCATAAAATTTTTGCAAGAGGAATCGAATTAGTGTAGTGCCACTGGCCTACAGGCAGGAGGGATCGGGTTCGAATACTAGTAATGGCATAGTTTATACACAATTCAATCTCTACTTGAGTGATGTGTGGAGAACACACCGTCCGTCGGATGAGTCGTCAAAACCGCGGGCTCCTTTGCGCCTTTCGTAAAGAGTAGGCCAATTTCGACGCTGGGTTTCTCTCCCCACTGCCTCAGTTCAATGATATATTCCTGCGTCTTCTCAATTACTCACTTATCTTGTATGGCATTGTTGACCCTAGCCGTCACTCACCTCCCCCTGAATAACTTTAACTACATCGTGGTTCGTCCCTCGATTTTGCCAATGATTTGGTAGCCCAAAGGAATAAAATTCTGAAGCAACCCTGAGTGTTAGCTGAAATAGATCAAATAAGGTCGTCAATTTTGATAAATTTGAATAATTTTCCAACTTGTTGAAATAGAATGTGCGAAATGTGCGTTTTAACGATTCATGTAATCATTATTTTAAATAATAATGCAATTCAGGCAAATCATATATTCTATTGGTTGAATGATGTCTTCATCTCGGAAGTATTTTCTTAACCTTATAATGTGTCCGCGTGGAGTACAAGGGCATCAAAAAGATAATCAACGAGTTTTAATTTTGCTCATTATTCATTAATAATAATTTTTGTTGGGTAAAATGGAGAGGAGTTATCTCCACCCAGTAAGGCCAGTCTTACAGTACTTTTCCCTCAGTATTCCCCTCTGTTAAAGGGACTTTTTGGGATTTAAACATTGAAAAGCCCTAAAAATAAATTCATTAGTCCTTAAATGTGTAATGAGTCCTTTTAATTCATCCTCTCGTAAGCCTTGCGAAGAATTTGCGCAATATTTGTTTTATGTCCATTAAAAAATAAATATTTTGTAAACCCCTTTTTAAATAAACGCGGTTTAAAATTAAGCTGTAATATTTTCTTAAGTTTATCAATACGCGCGTCTCCTTGAATTAATTACGTTGCGCTATACAATGTTAAGTATAATATAATTGAAATTTGACCGTTAACTTTGCCTGCAATGTATCTGGATCAATACCTTGGGCTGCACTTCTATCTTCTGCTTCCAGTCTTACTTTTCTATGTAATTATCATGTCTTAACTGTACATAATCTGACTCCTTCACCCGTAGTTCTTAAGGAAATCACCCGAAATTAGGGTTCAAAATATTTCTCGCTTCATACACGATGAACACCAAAACAATCACGTGTCTTTCATAAATTAATTCATTTGTCTATAGAAGTCAGTCAAATGTTTATATTTTCTGTGAGCTTTCATTGATCGTCAGAGATATTTTTTCGCATCTATCGCTGCATTTTCTGATGGAGCAATCATACCAGTCGATCTCACAAAGTTTATAATTTGATTTAACGACAGAATAGACTTATACCTATTCGTAACTAGTTCTAGAACAATTTTACCCAATACCTCTCTGCGCACTGAATAGTTTCAGATTGAATTAGACTTTCTTTTCTTCTGATATTTTCTTTTGAAATGAGCGAAAGTGTCTCACTCTTGCATTAATTCACGTCTTGTCTTTTATCAGGCAAAGAGACAAATGCGGACCGGTTCCGTTGGTTCAAGTGTGTGAGACACTTTAATTCCGAGAACTCTCCGTCAAATATGGACCTAAATCGTTCCATTCACCCAAGGTTTTCCGAGAAGAGTCTTGCAAGGAAAAGGCCTATTTCCCTGCATGGACAATGGCTTAATGTTTTGCTTAAAATTATGTTGGTAGTCTCGGGTTGTTACCAAATACGTAATGCTGTGGTCCATGACGATTCTCTCTTGTCATATTTCTGGCCATTGATTCACGTCTCGTCGGTGCTTTCCGTTCCTTTTGGTCCAGAAATGGCAGTATTTACGGTCCTAAAAGCTTAAATTAGTTTCGTTTTTTTGAATCGTCGGTGCATGTTCAGTATGTGTGTCAAATCTCAAAATACTCGAGTCTTCGTGAAAAAATTGCTTTACTTGGAAATCCCTCGGAATGTTTTCAATCAAGTCGAAGCGGAAATAAGCAGTGGTTGAGATACGGATGATGATTAGTATTTGCGTTGAAATGGGCTCGTATAAAAAATATAGAAACTGTAGATTGTCTCACGACGCCGACATAATGTATTAGTCAATTTTTTGTTAATAGTCAATTTTTTTACTTGTAAGCCTTTCCTACATACGATACCCAGTCTTACGCCTCTTTCTCTTTCACTCCTCGCTTGCCCCTCCTCTTCCCCACTTCCTCCTCCTCCCCCAATCACCTATGCTCCCCTTTGGCTGATAAATACCTACTGATTTAAACTTAATTTGTGATTATTATTTACGAGTATCGCTACGGCGCGTCTCCTGAAAACAAATACTTTGCACTATATAATAATAAATAGAATATAATTGAAATTTGACCGCCAACATTCCGTCAAGTATTTAAGAATCATAGTTTTCTGTTATTTTTATCCGGATATGCCAAGTGTTCGAACAACCCGGTTTTGTTACATGTACCATTGTGAAACTTGCTAAGTTAGGTTTTCCACAAACTTCCATCAGAAAAGTATGTTCAATTAGAATATTAAGCATCAACGCCATTTCTATTTTTGTCTCTCTCACATATCATGGAGTAGAAAAAAAATATGGCAATGTTATGGATTCCTCACAGTCCCCTCTATTTTTTATCAAAGTTCACCGTCCAAACCCATGTGTCCCGATGTTTTCATCCTGCCGATGTAATCTACTTATATCTCCATGGTCGTGGTAGCCCATTGGTTTCGAGCTTTGGACTACCGACCGGAGATCTCGAGGTTGAATCAGAGAGATGTCTGTGAATATGTCCAATCAAACCCAAGCTGTAGATTATTTTGTGGCAACCAGATCTTTGTGGTAAACCGCATGCGGCATAGGGAAAGGAACTTATTTACCCTGATGATGTGTGGATTTCCCACGCTGTTCGGCTTGGCGCGTTGAGTAACCAGACCGATCTTTCAGGCTGACTCCAACTCGTCTCCTTGGCAGTCGCCCACCCTGAATTGGGCCATTTTCGGACAGGAGTTTTCATTTCGGCCGAGTGCGAATATCTCCGTTCCCGCCGGCATTCTCGCCCTCGGCGTTATTCAGACGCTCGGTCCACTTTGTCGGTCTCTTCCTCGTCCGCGCGATTTCTCCGTCCTCTCTTCGACTGTTTTTTTCTTTCGTTTTCCGCTCACGTTCTCGTCGATCCCCCGGGCGCTAACTCTCTCCCATCTCTCCCTCCCCTCACCTCAAATCTCGCCATGTGCAATTTTTTCGCGAAGTTTCCTCTCTTTCCTCTCTTTACGACATCAGCAGCAAGGACGCTGGTCCACTAACCCTGAAAAATAGATCGTAGGGGAATCGGGTTGGTGTGGTGGTTTGAATCCTGGCATCCCATTCCGACGGGCCCTGGTTCGAATCCCATCACTGGCGGATTTTTCATAGTTACATCGCCCGTCCCTGCTTGAGTGCCTTGTGGAGAGAACTTGAAGTACAGTACTCCGTCCGTCTAATGGGACGTTAAGGCGTAGTCCCCTTGAGAATTTTCGTTAAGGGAATGCCGATGCCAGGTTTCTCTCCACACTTTCCCCGTTCCCTGAAAACTACCTGTACCCAGTTACCCATCTGTCCTCACAGGAGCAAATGTCCTCAGTAATCGGTAACCTCCCCAAAATAAAAACAACAATAGATTGTCGTTATCAATTTCTGCTAACAGAATTGGCAGCAATCATACTGCTTTAGTTCTTGATTCTTGGGGTTCTCCTAATAATATAGAAATGAAATAATTATACAAGAAAAATATGATTAATAAATAATATAGCGCAGAGGAACTCCTTGAACCAAGAATCATTGTGATTATTATTGTTACCAACTTGCTCAAGGTTATTAGTGTTATAGGTACGCTATGAAGTCAAAATGGAGTGCATGTCTCGTCGCCCGATGTCATTTTTAGCTCAACTCACATCTTCTGAAGGGAATGTGTGAGCTGAGCTCGTTTTCTTCTTTCGGGAAATCCCATTCTTTCTCGGCCTCTTTCTAATCTCGGCCGCGACTAATTCACTCATACTTTCCCAAATAACCTCACTAGTCCATTGCTTCCAAAACTTAATCAACAAAACAATTACTAGCATCCATAACTTTCAATGCTATCTTCTAATAATGGTACCACCTACTAAACATTTTTATTATTTCTACCAATGACTTTCTTTCCTCCAATAATGTCTACATATCTTTCGAGATCGAACATTTTTTCTTTCTCTGAATTGAGTCCTTCCCAGGAGGATATGTATGAACAAACTAGACGTGTGCAATCATGCATACTCACCCAAAATTTGTGCCAACTTTTGTCATTTTCCTTGATAATTTGCTTCATTCTGGCATAGACATGCATGCATCCTGTTGTAAAAGTACGAAGGTAAAAAGGATATTTTTTAAAGGATATGTGCAACAAAATAGAAGTAGCTGCTTGGGGGAGGCAACCGACATATCGGGTCATTTGGCCACTTAGGTTATCTGGGTAATTGGGTGAATTAGGAATTTTTCAGGGAACAGAAATAGGGTGGAGAGAAACCCCTGCATCGGCATTAACCTGCTCTTAAGAAAAGCCGTCTAGCGGTTGAAATACTCACCATATAAGTACTCAAGTGGGAACAAATATACCTATGAAAAATCTCAACCACCGCCGGGATCCGAACCTAAGCCCTTGTGATGTTAGGTCTGGACTTTAGCCTGTAAAATGTTACTCTGGGGTGTTGGTTCCAGGTTGGTTCGTAGGCATTCACAATTATACATATTAGTGTCCTAATTTAACGCACTGTGAAGCCCACATCATTACTCTTATTCCTTCCTATTCTCTCAGCATGTTGGTTTCCCCGGTTACCCGTGTGTCAGTAGTGCGTGAAAGGAGGAGGTATGTGGCCGACCAAGTCATCCTCAACCTTATCCCCGAATTTGGAGGCAGATGGCTTTTATTTGATTGATAAATGTAGATTATCAGTGAAGCATAGCTAATTGCGCCTTGCCAGAGGCCGAACATAAGAGGAAGTAATCGAGCGAGGAAAGAACTGAAACGACTGAGGAGGTGAACGTATACCCATCTCTCCTCCTCTCATCCAATCTAGTGGTACCTAAACTGCGGGTGAAAGGCGTAGTATGTTATGACCGTTTCCTCCTTAACGAGTGCTCAGTCAGTTGGTGAATCCGTAACCAGAAATCATGAAATAGCTGAACATAAGTTATAAGATTTCATCACAGTCGGAATTCATGTGCCCAAATCTCTTGGTGGTGAAAATTACACGGCAAATACGGCCCCTGTGCAAGTTCTCAGCGGATTGAGCAGAGGAGATACGTGGGTTTGAAACCATTGATTTTGTGTTTTCGACTCGATGAAATGAGTGGTTCAGAACCTGTGTTTTGACGATAACTTTAGGATATCACCGACATTTTTTCAGTTTCCGAATATTTTCTTATCATTACAGGGATTGATCTTGCGGTTCACGAAAATGAAAGCATTTCCTTATTTCGGTGACATCACCTGGCCACTGAATCAACTCGACGTATTACAAAATGAATTTGAGGAAATGAGTACGATATAGAGATTATAATCTTGCGAGATTTAAAGGATTCCCTCGAGTATAACTGATTCTTCGAATTCCAGTTCACCGACTCGCTACGACAAATAATCGAGTACTTAAGGGTAATAATTGTTTACGAACGGCGTATTCTTTTTGCGAATCACCTGCTTGTTCCGTTTTCCTTGAATTGAGAGTACAATGGACTGTGACGGATGGTGTATTCATAAGAAATTAGAAATCGCGTTATCTGGGTCAGAAAATGTTTTTGCGAAATGAATTTAATGAGTGAATAACGGCCATTAAACTTCCATAAAATTTCTCCAGCTGCAGATCATCTCCGAAGATTTTTTAAATTTTTATTTTGGGCGGGCTACTTTTGAGTCTCGTCTCTTTCACTTACCGTGGCCTTAAATGATTTTCTCTGGATTCTTCGCTGTTGATCGTGTCGTTCCATTAATTGCTTCAGCCCTCAAACTTAATACACACTTCGTCTTTGAAAAGCTGTTTACACATTTATATTCTAATTATTCTTAAGTGGCCAATATTTTAGTAGTTGTGAATGTTTTAATGTTTTGCACATAAATTTAAACATTTTTCCAATTCTCCGAGTGAAGTGATAAAAGAGAGGCGTAGTGGAAAATCAATGGAGCCCGATGAAATCACGCATAATTTTTCTGTTAACCTTTTCCTACCGGATCTTCAGTCCAAGGCCGTTTCCCCCTGGACCCATCGCAGTTCCTCACACTCATATTCCCATGAGTGCATGCGTAGTGGTATTCGAATTCTTCTGCATTTTGTGCAGAAATAAATTATGACTAAATGATTTTGTGTAGATATGTGTATTATAAATGCATTGCATCATTATTTATATAAAATGAATTGTAATGAAACCAATGATGTGTAAAAATAAGCTGGACAGAGTGCATGACAAATCGAGAGGCATTTAAAACAGTGAAAGAAGGGTAGAACCAGAGGAAAACCTTAGAAAGGAGACGGAACGGGTGTATAGGTCATCTACTGCGGCATAAAGGATTGGCGAAAGAAATTTTAGAAATGGTGATGGAAGACAAAAGGCATAGAGGAAGACGTAGATCGGAGTATTGGAAGAAGATGATGGAGGGCATGGGATGTGGACGGTTTTTGGAAATTAAAAGGATGGTACAGGAGAGAGAGAAATGGACAGCTGTCGCCAGACAGTCCTGACGGATTGACAACTGGAGAATAAGATGATACTGATAAAGTGTGATACTTATGATGTAGTTTATATCGGAGTGAATGGCTCTGATGCATTAAGCCTCTTGTTTTCTTTGTTGCGGATATATTATCTCATTTCATTTGGAATGATTGGATGACATCATTTGTTCATCCAATTCTGTTACTTTATGCAAATATTTTTGAGTTCACTGGTATCCCTTGCCATCACTTCCTTAGATGAGGATGTGGATTTGAGGATATGGAGCCCTTCCTATTATTGATTTTAAGTGGGTGGCGAAGGATACGAATAATGGCATGTGGGGTGCTGATTTCAGCTACTAGTCTGTCCTTCCCTGTATTTCTAAGTAGTATTCCAATCTATCGTAATTGTTGGTTGCCTGGTGCACTGCAACGCTGTATATCATTGAAAATAGTGTACTGCTGTCCATATTCATTCCTGCAATTGTAATACTATTCCAATTCAGTCAACCGTTTATTATTCTTAACCCACCCGCGTGTGCCTGATTCCATCTATTCAATCAGTAATAGATAATCTTACATAATATTACGTCAACGATTGCGAAATAAATATTCCAATGTGATACTTTCTCGGGTGAGTCATTATTTGCGTTGATTTGGGCAAATTTCTCCCGGTGGAAATTCCCAATCTCTTCATTGTCACTGTATGGCGTGACTTGTTTCCTGTTTGGAGCCCTTTCAACCCGCAAAACAGATAAAATCTCGATAATTATTACCGTTGCATATTGATTGAAAATGAGTTGAAATTTTCGATTGCTAGCATGAGGATAAGGCATTGCGACCTGACTCAATCGGAGCTCTTAAATAAAGAGAAGGTTCCACCCGGATGCGACATGGGCGACTCTCTCCTGAGTGTGAACGACCCCTGGTGGGTATCATAATATGTGAGCTTTAGGTATCAACTTTGACATAATCAGTATTCAGATTCGTTTTAAAAATGGAAGCGGCATCGTGAAACTTTTTAAAAGCAATATATTTATTAAAGAGTGCGAATATCTGATAAAGTGATGGGCACTCCAATTCTATTTTTCCATGGTATAAAATAGAGCAATCGATGAAATACACGGAATAGCAGTGGATTCAAAATATTTTGCATAAAGTAACAGAATTGGGTGAACACATGATGTTATCCAATCATTCCAACAAGAACAAGATAACTAACATTTCTTTTTCACTTTTCTTAGCATAATTTTAATGCGATACCTATTATATTGATCAGTGGCGCACCCAGAAATTTTTTTATGGGTGCAGGCCCGATCTTTTGCAAAGTGTAACCAATATTTTATTTTAATCAGTATATTTTGAATGTTATAGTAGGCCATATTAGTTATTACATGTATTCATGGTATAAGTAGCCATATTTGATTTACAGACAAAAATAGTCCTAAACTTTTAGGTCTATGCTAAGTTAGTTATGTCACAGCACAGGTAAAAGAGCCTTTCTTTTACCTTTGGTCTAGTCATACTCGAGTAAAATGATGCAACGAGAGTTTTTCCTATTTTTCCAATTGCTGCTACCATTTGACTGTGACATGTCAATGTAAGATTGATTTGGGTTGTAGAGAGATAAGTGGTAGGCCAGTACCATTTTGATCCCCCTTCGTGGGTGCACCACTGATATTGATATAGAAAACTAAAGAAAAATTTTCCTAGAAATCCACAGGGGGGAAAGAAGCCTTGATAGCTCAATTAGCAGAGTACCTAGCCAGAAATCAGGGGGTTCCGGTCAATGTGGATATTTTTTTACTCTGTGGAAATTCTGCAGTTGTGCAGGAAAAGTAATGTACATAGCCGGTTGGTGTGTTGCTAGAATACAGAATTCCCTTCTAAGTTTGAGTTCATTGCATTGCCTGTCGGATGGGACTTTGCGGAACTCTGAATTCCTTGGCGCATCAACTTAAGAGGAGACTTATGACGACGCCGGATTTCCTTCCAACCTCTTTCCTCTTCCTGAAAAATTCCTAAATTTGTCCCACTATCCAACCGTCCTGAATGACGTATATGAGCTTAGCTTTCAGTCGCCCTCCCAGAATTTTTACTGTGTTTACTACCGGGTGCTCCAGTTAAATGTAAACATTTTGGGGTAGTAAAGTATACAGGATTGATCATTTTTGTATAGTACTGAATATGAGGCCTTACAACAACTACTGTACTTAGTTCAAAAGAAATTGCCGTTTTGGGAAAAGGAGAAATGTCTTCTTCCGTAAGAATAGATACCATCCCAGGAGCTTGAGGCAAATGAAACGGAGGCGATCACAATAACGCCGGATGAAGAGTAGAATGAATCCCTTTTCGAATATTTGTTATTTGAAACCAAATAAATTAGTCGTTTCAGTACACAGTATATACGATACATATGAGAATCTTTTATTACTGTAGTTATACCGGCAACCTGGGTTTGCCAAGTCTGGTCTGTTCTTCTTCCTAGTCCCAGTCCTTTAACGCAAGGAATGTTTGAAAACTCTTCTAAATTTATGGTTAAACATATTATAGTATATTTAAAGCATTTACCATCTTTAGTTGACAAATAGTTAAATTTGTACAAAGTAATATGTTGAAGCACTCGCTCGAAGCAATAAGATAACGGCCAATGATCTTAAGGAGGCCATTTTACTTACGGAGAATGACAGTAAGGCGTGATTTGCGCGTTACATTAGTCGTAGTTATACTGCTAGTGGTTTTATTGCTGGTAAAGTCCCGGTTGACGATTACAATAAAATAGATAATTTTATAGAGTATATACATATTGAGTCACAAAATTTGTTGTCATAAAAAAGATCATTATTCGTTATTTTAACGTCGTTAATACTTCAACGCTTCAGTGACTTACTACATATTTCATAATTGATCTCAAAGTAATTACTTTTAGTTAAGTTTCATATGCGATTTCAAGCAATTATTTCACCATATCATGGAAAGTGTAAATGTCCCGGGACTTAACACACCTGATCTCCATGTCATACTTTTATGAAGTTTCCGCTCATTCCTTAAAGATCTGCCCGAGAGGAATGACGGGAAGATATTCTGTAGAGACATCCCAAGATTCCTTACAGTCTGCGGAATTTGGAACTTAGCTTCATAAAATTATTCATAGAATTCCGTATGAACAGTATGACATCAACTTAAATGAATAAAAATGGTACTTATTTATAAAAAGAGAACTTGGAAAATGTGATGAGAAGACAAAAGAGCGATGTTACTTTTCACTAGTTAGGCCCCACCTTGAGTATGCAGCCAGTGAAAGGGATCCGAATGAATTAGGTTTGATCAGAGAACTAGACAGTGTGCAGCGTAGAGCAGCTAGGTTCGTTCAAAGGTGTTACAATAGGTTGCGTGGTGTTTCAGAATTAATTCAAGAATTAGGGTGGGAATCATTATCAGAGCGTAGGTTAAAGTACAGATAAAATATATTTGAGAATTTTCAACCGGATAGCTTTACTGAAGATGTTAGATATATATTTAAAAAACCAGTGTATTATGCTAGATTCGACCAGATAAATAAGATTAGAGAGATAGATTGTCGTACCGATGGATTCAAAATGGCATTTTTCCCCCGTACTATAAGAGAACAGAATAGGCAGCATAGCAAAGAGAACAGAATAGGCAGCATAGCAAAGGGATAGGTAGGAGAAATATTTTAGAGTAGTCTGTAGTGCATGATGCATCCCTTCAAATCTCTTTTTTTTGCCTTCCAGTCGGATTTCGATGGCTTCTTTTACGACACGATCCCAATATTTTGAGGACCGTGTCACAATCTTCACAATGTGTCACAATCTGGATGCATCCCTTCCAATCCAATCCCTTAAATAACTAACAATCTAGTAGCATGAGACCCTATAGTAGCTTGTTTGCATGCTTGGTGATCTTCACCCCCTGCCACACACCCTCGCGGTGGCTTTCGGGGTATCATGTAGATGTAGATGAACTTTCTACAGAAGTCTTTCTTTTCCGTAGACTTTTCTCTGTAGAACTCCGCAGAAAGGGAACTATTTCTATAGAATTCCTTTAGTTCTGTAGAAAATTGTGCGGAATTTTTTGGTAGCGTAAGTATGTCAGTATAATATGACAGTGGAAGTAAAATGTGACTAAATACTATTGCTGTTGAAGTAACCCTTAAATCAAATCTAATCTGATGAGTAGACGGCGTGATTTTTTTTAAGAGAAGTAGTCGGGAGGGAGGAAAAAAACCTAAAATTCCGCGAATCAGCCCTGGGTGTAATCAACCCTTCCCGTCCTCCGTTCCGCGAATTCCCGGATCCAACCCCGCCCTGGGCGACGGCATCTCGTCCTCCGCCGCCTTCGAAAGCGACTCGGCGCCCTCGGGTTTGACTCTCCATGAACTTCCCCACCCCCATCCGCTCTTCCTCTCCCTCCACCGCACCCAGTTCCTTCCTCTCCGAAGTCTCCCCTCTCTCTTCCCCCCCTCCGACTTAATCCCCCAATCCTCCCTCTCTCCCATTTTTCCTCCCTCGATCCGCCAATCATAACTCGAAATTTAGACCCGCGCAACACCGCCCATTACGCTGGGATATCCGGCGAAGAGGGGGAGAGAGAGAGAGAGAGAGAGAGAGGGATGGGAGGAATGAGAAACTTCGGGATTTGCATTTTCGATTTCTCCCACCTACCTTCAATTTTTCCTGCTCAATCATTTATTTCATTCCTTTCGTCCTGTTTACGAAACCCATCACTCTCGGCGTTCGTTGGACTTTTGACTTCGTTGCAGAAAATCTTCCCGGGTTTTCCATCGGGTCAGGTTGTCCATGGCCGACGTTTCGGTGGTCGACTCGGGCACCGTCATCAGGGCAGATGAGTGTCGAACTGAGTCAAGTCTAAAAATGTTTATTTTCCCCAATAACAATTTCAAAAATATATAACAACTATAACAAATAATAATAAATTAACAAAATTGGGGAGCCCTGTTCTAGGATTTGTTTATCCTCTTCAGGGTTTAGAGCTTTTTGATGGTTGGCAGTAATTTTTGTTTCCATGGTTATCTTATAATTTTGGTTTACGGGAGTGATATGTGGTCCGGCATTTGCCCGAGGTGAATTTTGTGTCGAACTGAGTCAAGTCAAGTCAAAAGGCGTCTTTATTGTGACCAGCAATTAAACATTTACAAAACTTAACAAAAACATAACTATAAATAATAACTAACAAAATAACAGAACGTTGGTCACGGCCCCGTTTGGGATCTCTCCCCTTCAGGGCTCTGTAGGGTTCACTGGTATACGGTTAACAGTCTTTATGTGCACCTTGCAGTAATTGGGTCCTCGCCATCCGGTTTGAAGATGCCAAGATTCTGACACGGTCCTCAAAATATTGGGATCGTGTCGTAAAAGAAGCCATCGGAATCCGACTGGAAAGCAAAAATTTCAATCGAGACACAGGCTTCTCAATTAGTAACGCGTGGAAACCCGTGACAAAAATCGTCAAAAATCAACGGAGCACTCATGCAATCGGATTGGTTGCCAAGACGCCATTCCATCGCGGCGACCAATCATGTGGCACCTAACCTTACGGCAAGGGCATATAAGGTGGGCAAAACTTCAGTTCGACACGTCTAGTGGCCCACACGTTCCGGAACTGCTATGAAGAGTACGCCGTCCATCCACCGGAACACCGGAACATCACTTCATACCACTGCCCAAACATCTACTACCGGATCCTGTGATTCCTGCCTGGCCACCGGAGAAGAAAAGGAAGAGGAAGGAGGAGACAACTGGCCCCACACAAACAGTGCCCCCAGAGGGATCCCCAGTGGCCCAAGACAGTGTGATATAATATTCCAGTGATTCTATAACAGAGGAAGAAATAGTTATTAATCAAATTTTATATTTATACCTATTTATTCAATTGTTACTATGTTAATCAACAGTTCAAAAGGCCGTTTTACGGCCATTGGAGAACCCCTTTTGAACAGTTGATCTATAGAGGCCGTAGACCTCATTCCCCTTTATTTAATTATGGCTTTCCAGTCATCTGAGCTTAACAAATTCCATCAGCTGAAAACAAAAATTGGGAAATTAGCCGAGGACATCCGTTTCCTAAAAACCTGTAAACTTAACAAAGTGTTCCCGAAATTTATCAGTTCCCTTTCTTTATATCGGAAAAGAGACCTTAACATTGACACAAATTACGACGTAGAGCTCTTAACTCTGCAATCGCGTCCCTCTATGCCAAAAGGAGTAAATTAGAATTACAAGCCTATAACATTCACCTAAAACTAACAAAGAATTTATCCAACAAGGACTTCCAAGAATGGTTAGAAGCCGACAGGAGGATCCATACTGTGATTCTGAAGAAGCGATTTTACGGCCATTAAAGAACCCCTTTTGAACTGTTGATCTATAGAGGCTTAGAGCTCATTCACCTTTATTTACTTTGTTAATATTTAAATGTATTATTGATTATCCGTTATCTTACATCAAAAAGATATATATTGTTGTTGTTACGCCGGTCCATGCAGGTTTTACGGGTTTCCCTGCATCTTGGGCAAATGCCGGACAACAGGTCACTCCCGTGATCAAATACGCTAGAAGCCTATGAAAACCAAAAGACTGAAGGCCATCAGATAATCACCAAACCCTGAAGAGGATGCTTAAATCCTAGAACAAGGCTCCCCAATGTTGTTAAATTGGTTATTGTTTGTTATTGTTATGTTGATGTATATTCTTGTTATTGGGGAAAATAAACGATTTTTGAACTTGAACTCAGTTCGACACTCATCTGCCCTTAGACGGTGCCCTAGTCGAGCGCCAAAACGTCGGCCATGGAGAACCTGACCCGGTGGAAAACCCGAGAAGATTTTCTACTGCTAGTTCGCCGGGAAAATCTGCGATCTTATTTTGACTTCGTTCCCTCTTCGCTCAACCTCATTCCCAATCGAAGTCTCTCCTTCCCTCCTCCTCTTCTTCTCTGTCTCCCTTGAAATCGCTTATTGGTCCTCCACCATTAATGATTCCATGCCCTCAATGTTTCCGGGATGACTCGTCCCATTGTCAATTCTCTCCGCATTCATTCAATGCTCCAGTTGCTTGTGCCCGTAATACAAGGTGGTCTTGAGAGGTGGAATTGAACCACATTTTCCGGTAGATTACATTCGAATCTGCGAGCGAATTTGCACGATATCTGTGTCTTTATTCTAATAGATATCCCTGCTGAGAACTAATGGGGGCGTTTACTCGGAACCGAAATCGAAATTTTGTACACAAAATCGTAAGATGGAAACGAAATAAGAATTTTAGTGAAAAAATTAATCTTCTAAACATAACCATTCACTCATAAATCAAAAATTAAAATAAGCAAAAGGTGACGCCCACCGAAAAAGCTTTGATAACATTGACGTCATTTTCCTCCCGTCTTTGACTGCTCTTATGGGAAGGGAAGGGAGTGGAGGGGGATTATCGGAAGGTCTGCTCGCACAGATGCTGTCGCAACTGCTCCTATTGGCAGAGTCAGCTGTGTCCCCCCATTTCGATAAAGCAAAGTAGCTTCGCGGGCTCAGTTGTGATTGGACTAAGTCGATATACGTCAGAGGTTGCACCACACCCACTTCTCCGAAAGGGTTAAAAACATCAGTTTTTCGACGCTTATAACTCAAGAAATAATTGACGGATCAAGAAACGGAAAGATACGGGTCTTTTTATTTTACAGACTATCAGATTTTGCAATAAAAAATGTGGTAAACGACCCCATTATGTCGGTATCTTGGAGTACTTCAATGGAGCGCTGTCGTCTGGTATGTATTTTTTAGGATGGCTTGCCTCCTATACCGGGTATTAGTTCTTTTCATTGATATACTGGTCCATACTTGCAGTTGGTCGCTGTTGCATAATGGAATGCTTTCTTTCAAAAATTATCAATCGAATAAATTTTTAATTTTAAATGCCATTTTACGTCATCATCACAAGTCCACAATCTTAGATTGGTTTGACTCAGCTGTCTACTCGTTTCTTCTATTCGCAGACCTCTTTGTATTAGCATAATTCTTCTCTTTCACATTCATCACAACTTGATCCATTTATCTCAACCGAGGCCTGCCATTGCCATTCTTCCCGTTCTCTTTACCCTCGACGATTCTCTTCATCAGACCATCATGACCGATTAAGCTGTCCTGTCTTATTTCCAAAGTTTTCAGCAGGCGTCTCTTTTGCACTCATAAATTGCTCTATTTGAAGTAGCGTCTAATATTGTCAATAGCATGGATGAACGATTGTGAATAGAACACGAGCTATTTTTTTTCACATTCGTCCATGATTTTGGGAAGTCTACCATGGAATCCTAAGTACGAAATAAGTATCACTATGAATCTCTCCATGCTTCACATGACGCATATGCAACGAACATCACCCTTAATAAAAAATGAAATCAATAAAAATTAGTATGAGTATTACGGACGTTCATCGAAAATTATTTTGAACCAATCCAAGAATTTATTATATAGGCCTGAACTGGCTGTGGAATCTATGCGTAGTTTTCATTCCCATTGCCTAAGCCACAATATCTCCATAATATCATTTTTTTTTCTTTCACATTCTCATTGAAAACCTGTGTTGCTAAACCATTGCTACCCAAGTCGCTTATACAACAGTTTAAACTTCTTTTTGTCCGATTAACCCACTTCAACTTAACAATCCGATGAGCGGGTGGATCGAGGACATGGAATTTTCTTATTGTGTTATTTGGGGGTTGAAACGAATAATGTTACTCATGTGATTTCAACTTCCCAGTCCTCATCATCCAATCCTTCCGTTCGTTTGATTCCGCTCCTTGATGCTTCTATCGGCTAACCTTTATCTATCGACATAATCTTCTCTTTTGCATCATTTTTTCTACACATCTCATTCAAGACATTTCATTAAAATTCATACAATTAATTTTTCTCACCACTGCTCTCTTCGTCATGTCTTTAGATTATCCCAATATGCATACCCTGTCTTCTATTTAGTGAAAACATTAGACGGTTCTATTTCTCCCGCTCTCCTCAGTACTTTGACTATCACTTGGTCTATCCATTTTTCATTCCCAAATAGCGTACATATAGAAATTCTCAACAATTTCATTATATCATATCTCATATACCCGAAAGGTAAAATGGCATTGGATATTTTGGCGATTTTTTTCCATCCTCTAGACCTGGGTTCTTTGTGGAGAATATTTCATATTAAACAACTGTTCAACACATTGAGCGTTAAACTTTGAACTTAGCAGCACATTTCATCTTTAATAGCATAAAACTGACGCTGGGATTCTCTCCACTTATCTTTTCTTCCCACTTCCCACTTGACCTCCGTCCATCTTAGATGACCTTTGTGCTCCTTTATGGACCGTTTTGTTTCTTCACAGTGTAGCCTGGATTTTGGCTTAAAGAGTTAAGTTCATCTACCGTGTCTGTTATTTGAAAAGAAGGAAAATTACTTTTCTACACCTTCCATTTCGTCTTTCCCTGTTTTTTCTTGCAGAGTGGTGGGACCTAACCGGAATCAGTCTATAAGGTAGACCCATGTACGTGTTAAGCACCCTAAAAGCCACCCATCGGGTGGGTGTCAAAGGGAATGTGGCGTAACACAAGGCATGCTTCACTTTGGTTCGCACAACGCCATCGTTAGCAACTATATGACCGGTTGTAGCGTTAAGCTTGATAAATTCAACTGGATAACCAAGCAACTTGACGTGCTTGATAGTTTCTACCTTCAAACTGTCGTCACGCCTAACGGACACTTCACAAATATTACCCAAATATTATTTGCGGAAGGAAGTATCTGAACAATTACACTCAGACGCGTCTCCTACAAGCGTACAAAATAACCCTAAAAATTTCATAACTTACTATTGAGTATTATCTTCCCGGTACTCGGATAACTTCACACAGTCCAATTACAAAATAAAATCTTCCTCATCTTAACGCTAAATACTAGCAGCTTATTCTATATTGTTCCTAACTAGTGATAAGTTATAGCCCTAATTGGTCCTCTCCTCACAATTTCCAAGTAGGCATTCTTTTAATAACTTTTATCACATTCTGAAAAGCAATCTGCCTTTAATTTCGAAGAGACATTTCACCCCTATTTTACCCTACGATCTAAATGCTCCCTCGTTGGCTGCAGAAATAGTCTTATTCATATTCATCGACATGATACCCAGTGAGACCGTAAGGGTGTGTGGCAGGGGGTGAACCATTACCAAGAATGTGTCTTAAAGGAGAGAGTACAATATTTACTCTTACTATCATGCAGGCATACAAAAGTAATAGTCCGTGCATGCACTACTTACATGCCATAAGAGGTACATATAATGCTTCTTCATTAGGAAAAATGTTGGATATGCATTCATGGGGTACGTGAAAGCATAGTCATAAATGACACATATTTTTTACTGCATACAAATTAATTTAGTAATTATTGATTATTCGGGTAATTCCATGCATACATCAATTGTATTTCTTCGAGAAAATATTATCACCCCTATGCAAGTTGCGGTAGTCAGATCGTTAAAAGGGTGGAATACTAGATTTAATCCCTCCTCGTGCATGGATGTCGTGTACGTCGGTTAGGCTTCATTTAGTTGGAACGCTTTATAAGCTAATAGTGTTGTTACTCATTATCCTAGTGGTAAAACTAGGTTAAAGATGCTGTAATTGCTAAGATTTTTTTCGCGCCGTCTAGCTTAACTTAATTCTAAGGCGTACTCAAACATCCATACCCTAGACGGGATTCGACCCCGAGAAACCTATTGGGTTTCCAAACAGGCTTTTTCGCTTTTCCGGCCCGTTTACGACTGTAGATTTTGTTATCATTCTTATAACTGCTGCTAAAGTAGTTATGAAGCTGCATACATTAGGTTCACCTCAGGCTGTAGCGAAGCGCGACATAAAATGGAGTTCGTCATCGCCTCTCGGCTCTAGTGAGTTTTTTTTTCCTCTCAAGACATTTTCTCGCCACCCCACTTCCTTCTCGTCTCACCCCGCGCTCTTTTATCCGTTTCGCTCCCTTTCCTCCTCATTACTCTCCGCCTCTGGAGGCAGGTGTAAAAAACTTCCCCCCGGGATTCGAAAAGACTCGACATCTCGTTGCGACCTTCGAGTGGACCAATGCCCTTCTGTCTTACCCCACCCCCCTTCTCCTCCTCCTTGGCCCACCCCCTCTCCCACCCTCCCATCCGCTCCGCTCGAACAATAAGCCCTTGACTGACGGGACTGCTTGCGCTTCCCAGAGCGTCTGGAGACGCTCGCAATCGAGTGTCATCCAAATGGACTCTCATCCACGCCGAGATGGAAGATGCAGCCCGTTGACATCCCGCTTTTGCTGTCTGTTGGGAAATTTCGTCCTCGAAACCCACTTCCTTAGGGAGGATGGTAATTCATCCTCCAAAGTCCCTCTGGGAAGGCGGAAAATGAGTCCCACGCCTCACCATGGGTGACTGAATCTTGTCCAGTCCAGGCGAGCCGGTTGTGTTTTCCCACTGCCGAGCCGCTATGTTTACGGAAGTGATACTATGCTTTAGAACATCCTGAACGGGATTCGTGGACCTAGCGTAAGAAAAAAAAACACCCGAGTGGGATTTTTAAATCCGTATTTGGTTTTGAAAACTAAATTTAAGTTCTATCTAAAAGGGTAGCAGTCTGCTTCTCCGTGGATGTCAGTAATAGGTGTCATCGTATGTTTTCCGCTCTTCCTTTTGATTCGACCGTGTAGATTTGTTCATCGTAGTAGCCTTGCTATAAATAAAAATTATATTCCTTTAAATAATAGGTGAATTTCATGTACCTGGTGTATGAATAGCTAACCCCTGTTTTATATCAGTAACACATATTTTAGAACCTTCACTTTGTGCGTGTTTGGTAATTCTTAGCCCTTGCCACACACATTTAAGAAGCTTACAGAGTATTATGTTGGCATATATATATAGTCTAATTTTATATTTCTTCTCAATTCTTTTTGACGTGAATGAGTCTTCAAAATCGGCTCGCGGGTCTAGCAATAGCACGCATATATGGGGGGAATCGGCAGAAACTTGCGCGTCACAAAAAGTGGTGATATCTCATAGGCCCATAACTCCAGGGAAAATTAGCCTGTGGAGATAAAGAACCTTATATCGTGTAGAGGAAGGTAGACCTAGTTGAATTTGGCCGCTAACCTTCTTACTCCCACCTCCTCACCTTCGTACTCTGCGGTGGGGGAAATTAGTCTCATTTCGGGCAAATTCTGAGCTGTTTAACGGCCGTAACTTCAGTTATATTCGACGGATCGGGGTGAGAGAGTGCTTGCAGTGAAGAAAACAATAAGTTATACTATTCAATTTGACTATTTAACAGTTTAAACTACTTGTGTGAATATTGTGTGGAATGGTAAGTGACGATTTATCTCACATGAAGCCTAAGTAATGAACTAAAAGTTCAGTTGCTGCATAGAAAACGTAAACAGGTTGAAATATCAGTTCAGGGCGAACAAAATGTTACCAAAAAGTCGAAATCTATGATATGTGGGGAGAAACCTAGCCTTATTTCGCACTTCTAATACAGACCCATCATCCACAACGTCACCATAGAATACTTAGCACTGCCCACACGTTAAAACCATTGCTGCGTGTTCACCAAAATTGGCTAAATAAATTATTGTTAAAAAAACACCCACCATCTTCATGTCGTTCACAACTCACTCACTAGATATTCCTCCCAAAAGGTATTCATGAGCCATACCTTATGGTACAATCGGGACTGTCCCTGCCTATCTGCTTTATTACATTTAATGCTGTAGTATAGATGAAAAGGTACCTTGAATTAAAAATTCGTAATTTCTTAAGGAAGTGAAATATTTTCCTTCATCCTATGACCACGGCAAATCTTTCTATTTTAAGTTTCTTAAATATATTTCATGTGAAGTGATTAATGAAGACGGTGACTGAATCGTGTTCCTGCAGTCGCTTAGGTATCGTAAGGAAAATCTTACCCTTGTGCATTTAAGATCAGCCTGCGGGAGTTAACTCCCGCAGGCTGATCTTAAATGCTGATCTGATTCTCAGCGGCCTATTTTATGTGTTGTCTTTTTTTGGGATCGCTACAAGTAAATGCAAAGGGTTGAGAATTGTTGTTAGATCTTTATGGTGCTTATATTTATGCGGGATAACTTTTTTCCAATGAACGTGACGTTGATTAAACGTCCAAAACTTTGGTTGAATGAGAAGCGTTTCCCAAATTTCTCACAGAAACTTGATACCAGAGGTTTCCCATGAATGTGGAGACTCTTATAGTCCAGGTGTCACACTAGCATTATTTATTCGTCCCACATTCCGCTCGGTATCTTGGAACTCCACTTTTCTTTCTTATCTTCCGTGGATTTGGCGACGCGCTTCCCTTGCTCATTAAACAAACAGAAGCGTCCTGGCATTCCTTCCGGTAAGAGAAGTTTGCTCTTTTTCGTTGACATCGTCGCAAAGCAGTCCTTACCGCTTTTCTGCTTTTTTATTTTATGTACTTACTAAACTCCAAGGCGAGCACGCATTGGCCTTTACCCTATGATATGGTACAAAGCTTAATACAGAACACACACACACTAATGCCCCAGGTGGTGCAAAACCTGGCGGATGGGCGTAATCCATAATATATTTCAGGAATGTTTTCAGATGGTACTTATTTGCTTCGACTCCTTTATTTTTCTTGAAGATGGAAGAATCCAGTGGGATGTTTGAAACTGTCAAGATAATATCGAATAGGTAACCAAGGTAATTACATGGTAATTGCAATCACGAATGGTAAACAAATTAAAGTGTGTTTGAATCGCGAACGATAGATGGCGTAATTAGGGAAGGTTCGTTCGTATTCTTTAAAGGCTTATGATAATCAGAAAAATGAATTATTGGTCAACCAAAAAAATTTATTATACCGCTCGTTTCCTAAAACATCGCTGCGATGTTGAGTGTTTTGAAAACATCGAGTCGATGTTCCATCGATTGTCTTACCATTCGATGTTTTCGATGTATCGGCAAAAAAACATCGAGTAGTCCGATACATCGATATCGATGTGACATCCCTACATCGATTGTATCTCTAAAGTATCCTTTCAGAGCCGATTTTTTACTTAGAGAAGAGGAAAGAACCTGCCGGAGCCTCATCTGGAGAATAGGATGGGTGACACGCCACCTTCGTTTTGCTTTTGGCCTTAATTTCGCTCACCAGCAGAGAAGTATGTGCCGGCACCAAAGATATAGGCCGGCACGTTGTCGAGGTGCAGCATACAATACTGGTTCCCTCAAACACACGCAGCATAAATTTTGACGCGATGCGGTGCATTCCCATTTTTTTTCCGTCAAATAATGGGGTCGTTTACCATATTTTTTTTGTTGCCGAATCTGATAGAGTTTGTAAAATAAAAGGACCCGTATTTTTACGTTTTCTGATCCGAGAATTATTTCCCAAGTTATAAGCGGCGAAAAACTGATGTTTTTAACCCTTTCGGAAAAGTGGGTGTGGTGCAACCTCTGACGTATATCGACTTCGTCCAATCACAATTGAGCCCGCGAAGCTACTTCGCCTTATCGCAAAGGGGGGGACACAGCTGACTCGGCCAATGGGAGCGATTTCGACAGCATCTGTGCGAGCAGACCTTCCGAGAACCCCACTCCACTCCCTTCCCTCTCCCCTGAAAGCAGTCAAGGACGGGAGGAAAATGACGTCAATGTTATCACAGCAGCATTTTCGGTGGGCGTCACCTTTTGCTTATTTTAATTTTTGATTTATGAGTGAATGGTTGTGGTTAGAAGATTAATGTTTTCACTAAAATTCGTTTTTTGTTTCCATCTAACGATTTCGTGTACAAAATTGCGATTTCGGTTCCGAGTAAACGCCCCCATTGTGACAAAATCCTATAGCAGAAGTTCCACAGGGAAAAAAATCGTTCGCCAAGGCCGACACTCGAACCCGGATCCCCTGATTTCCTGCCAAGTACTATAACCAACGAAGCTATATAGGCGTCATCTTTCCCTGTGGAATTTTACACCTTGGAGTACATCATATTACTTTAAAAAATTCCACTGGGAAAGATGACGCCTCATTGCATCTTGGTTTGCAACGCCTGATTACATCTTCCTACATCATATTACTTAAAGGCCTCTAAAATTCCACTGGGAAAGATGACGCCTCGGTAGCTTTAAGCACCTGGCCGGAAAACAGGGGATCCGGGTTCGGGTCCCGATCAAGGTGAATGATTTTTTTCTCTGTGGAACTTCTGCTTTTGTAAAATTTCAGCGGGTAGCGTCGTTGAGGTTCTAGCGACAAGTTTGCGGTCCTTGCGATCCAACCCTGATTTTAACGTCTTCAGCTAGCTTCCAGACGATTTTCACTCACCAAATCACGCAATGAGTTGGCGTGAAATTTGTCTGAACATCCCATGGATACGTAATGAGACATAATGCTCCATTGTAATTTGAATTTATGAATTGAACTACCTCAAATCTCAAGCTATCTTCATCGATGACGATTCCGAAAGTGTTCCGTCTCTTCTATTCCTGTCCCAGAATGGTTCAAATGCACAAACCCGTAAAAAAATTTAAAAAAACATTAAAAATTTGAACACCGCGGAAGCTCATTTATATACTCCTAATTTTAACCGAATGCAAATCTTCCAAATCCGTGAGTAAGGCTAGCAGTCAGCACGTATCTTTGTGCGGAAAAATATGGCTGACCTTGCTTCACGAATAGCCTACAATGCCTTCAGTACCTTCCTATTTCCTCGCGAAAAGCATGATTCCGTTTACGGCATCCCTCTATGACGAACTGTTTAAGCATCAACGTTGTTTTCATTTCGGAGACGACAATGGCAAAGGCCCTAGCAAGGCTCGGAAAAGAACCGAAAAAAACAGTAAATTTCAATCTAAATTACACATTGCCCAGAAACCTCAAGGATTAAGTCTAAATCGGTTAAGAGAATGAAAAGGTTTCAACATTTTCCTATTAAATACAGAAAGATTGAAAGAAATCGATTGATGTTTAGTTATTTTACTGACAATTTTGTGAGCGAAAGGAAAAACTCTTGCACTACCAAAAACTGAAAAGTCAATTTAAACAAATTTAAATACATAATTGACTCCAGGAATCGAACCCGGGCCCTGAGCCTTTTTTCATATTACCTATAGAAACTGCTAGTGCATACGCTAGAATCCTACAAATTTCAGCTCAATCGGTTCTGTAGTTTTTGAGGAGATTCGTAACGAACATAGAACCGACAGACAGACAGGCACCACTTCATTTTTATGTATCAGTATGATAATAATTCATAGTGTTTGAAAAAACCATGCCTTATAGTTCCCCTTGAGGAGCATTCGACAGCATTTTTTCATTTTCAGTGATATTACATGGGCAGTAGGGCATAGATAGAATTTTTTTTAGAGCGAAGAAAGGATAAAGAGTAATTCAGGGTGAGACTTAGCCAGCCTTTATGAATGACTCCTTTTTGTTGAAATTAGGGAATGCGATCCAAAACTAGGATAATTTACGCCGTTAAGGATGAGTGGGTTGCTGGTGTAAAGTGTTCTCAGAAGTTTTTCTCTTATGACTCTTGGAAGCGGATAGAAATGCGAGTAGTCATAAGGCTTTTAGCGAGAGGCGCCAAGGGGACCAAGGTTTAACGTCCCATCAAACGGACGGAGTAATGCACTTGAAGTAGGTACTCTCCAAACAGCACTTAAGAAGATAATTTATCGAGCTAAAAATAACTAAGTCACTACCGTTACTTGAACCCTAATCCTCAGGAGGAAAAAACATACTCTAGCCACAATTTTCTCCCTTCAATGAAGATTTTCTCAACCGTAGCATGCTCTGGCATAAATAACCCTTTAATTAGGGTTTTTTTCTGGATAAGGGGTGTGAGAAGAAGTGCATTGCTGTCTTGGCTTTTTCGGTGCTACTGGTCATGTAGAGTGAGTCCTAAAGTAAAACGTTGAGAGTAGTTTTTCGTCCTTAATCCGCCTCTGATTTTGAGGAATTAAATTGCCTGCTGAAACTTCACTGGTGAAAGAATTTTGTTAAAGCTAGCATGAATATTCCAAAAGTTTCCTGGAAATGGGATAAAAATATAAATACCTTATACTTATGGTGACATTCTTATGGTTCTCCGCTTCGTTCTGAACAAAGGGGGGACTGAATAAGTATAAATATATTTGCATTGCCCTGGCCATTGCATTTCGGGAGTGTACTTGCGAACTTTGAAGGCAAACTAATCGCCTGGCGGCCCGACCTCAACACGACGGCCGCCTTCATCCGAACTATAATGTGTGATAAGGTTTATTTCTCCGGGTATCAAAGGTATTTGTACTTGAGTCTTAGTGCAAGTTAATCGGGTGACCCGAATCTTGTCTTGTATTCTCTTTTATCTCTTTCCCTTGTCATGTTTGCAGAGTACGTTCTTTCCATTTCTTTGATGTGTTGATTCCATGAAAAATACTTGGTTTTGTTCAATTTTACTTTTCATGGCTATATCTCCAGTTAGCGGGAAAAGGCTAAATTGTACTAGGAAATGAGCTTTCATGTTTTTCTTTATCCAGGGGGGTTGTGTTTGAAACCATCGGGGTTATCTCGAATAGGTAACCAAGGAGTCACGTGGTATAAACACGAATGGCTCGCAAATTTGGTATGTTGATTATTGATGTGATAAATTGATGTGGCTCGCAAATTTGGTATGTTGATGGTTGAACCGCTGATTACAACCACATTCATTGCTTACACTTGTGTTATATCTCATCTGGGGGCTCTACAGGTCGAGACAGATGAGAAAAACTCAAGTAAAAACCAGCGATTGACATTAATACGAGTAATTCAAATTCACCAAATTTTCACATCATTGGTGTTTATACCACGTGGCTCCTTGGTTACCTATTCGAGATAATCCCAACGGTTTCAAACACAACCCCCCAGGAGTGAATTTATTCCTGTTTCAATCCGAGCAAGGGATGGCAACTCTCCTTTATTTTTTGGTTTCTTGTTGCAAAATCCTCCTAATGAAGTTCTTTAGGACTCTTTTTCTCAATATAACCGTAGATAAAGTTTCTCTCAGTGGTACTTACTGGGAGGAAAATTTGAATTGTCATTCCAAGGAGCTCTTCGTGGTTTTAGTATATCCTCATTGACGAGTCGGTACGTTCCTATGGGTACTAATAGTATTTTACGGTAGCCTCTCAAATAGTTTTTGAAATATATTGATTTAATAATAAGAAGATGTATCTTGAGTAATGAAAAATAATCCTCATTTCTTAAAAAAACTCAGCGGTAGCATTGTATCTTCGAATGAATCTGGACATTCGCTAATTGATTTGTCAGTTTTAAGCGACCTTGTCAAAAATAAGTTAAAATAATGATCAACTTCTTAGTCATCCACTATATTTGGAGTGTGAAAATGAGTCTTGTGACTTCGAGCATTAGCTTCGGGAAGAAGAGGTTGCGAATGTATAAGGTGTCTGCTGTGTGACCTTGTCGTAGTAATTCTCCCAATCAGCCTTTGCTTCCAGACTCGCTCATCTTCTTGAGCCGACTCCATGAATGTCCTCGGGTAGCAGGCCTTATTTCCTGAGCTTTTACCAGCAGCAGTATAGAGAGAAACGATTTTTTAAAAAATACTTGGATAAAGGAGCAGATTAATACATATAACATTGAATTTGAGTGCTGCGTATGCGTTACTTTCTTGCTGATTGGACAATTTTGGAAGTGAGACTCTTAATAACCATGCAATTGAATAGAAGTCTAAATTGATTCTGTCTTTCGTGTTCAAAGCCAGGTAGAAATATGTTGTAGTTTAACTCTTCCTTGAGTGTGCCCTGAAACCTTTCAAAAACAGCTGTGTGGGGTACTCGGGTACCCCAATGCTTTTTCCCGAAAATTACGTTGTTTTATTTTTGTTTTTCTCTTATTTAGTCTTTAATTATGTTTACAAATACATTATTGATTATTTTGTTGAGATTATCTTGTATTTTTGTAATTTATTCCCTCAGAAATTTCATTTGGTCTCTATAGGACCTCCGCTCGGAGCTTTGATGTCAACCCAGGCATACCAGAACACATCCCTGTATATGAAATTCGGGATAATAATGTGATATAATTACTGTCAATCATTCTATATAATAACTGTCAATCAACTATAATTACTGTATAGTCAACTATAATTACTGTCAATTGCCGATCATAGATGAATGGGAGTTCCCTACCTTAGTGAATGTTGGAGTATAAATCCATCCTCAATTGCGAAACCTCATTGATTTTCTTTCACGTACGCGAGTAATCCTCGAGTTATTTTTCGTTCCCGTCGCGAGTGGATGAGCAAAACCTGCTCATGATAGAGGAATTCAATTTCGATCGCCACTTACCTCCGATTCTGTCTCGTTTGTGGGCTGCCCCATAGAGTCGAGAGAGACCGTCCACAAAGCCGTGAGATATTTTTTCGAATCGAAACGATTGGTAAGCCAATGGGAGTGAAAGTATCACACATGTTTGTTTCTCGATTGATGATATATCCCGCCAGTCAATATCGGGATATTGGGGCACCAATTGGGCAGAGCATCCTGCTGTCATTCCGTTGAAATAGACCCGAGTACAAAATCCAATTGTGGCCCTGCTACGGCTCTAACAGACTTTGATTTTATATGAATCACAAAAAACAAGTAATGAAGGATGTGAAAGTGAAGAAATACGTAAACGTGAAGACATTATCTGTTAGGAAAAAATCAGTGGAGGGCTGCTTCAAACCAATTTCAGGATTAAACTCGATGGTTTCAGGCTTCACTTCCTGAAAATCCATTCTAATTAATTCAAAAAGACGTCATGCACCTGTTAATGCCGCCTATGAGACGAAACCGGTCGACTTGGATTAAAAAACTGTGAAAAAAGAACCATATATATATTTTAATTCATTAATCTCAGGATTGCTGACTAATGATGATGATGAATCACAACTTTTTGCGTCAGATTAGTTTGTGGTTTTAGATACCGAGTTTGAATCGCACCATCCGAACTGGACTTAAACCTAAGACAAGCTATCCATTCCCGAGGTGGGTTTCGGATCCATAACCCTTCGGTTTCCAGCACCGGTCTCCTACCGCGACCAGCCGGGACTTTCTGCTCGGCTGTCGGATGGCGTAGAGAAACGGACTGGTCAACCTAGTATGAGTGAATAATTCAAAGTGACTAACCTAAGGCTTGGAGACAGAATTCGATTCAACAAAAGGCGACTAACCGATTTGAGTGAAATTTGACCGAAAAAATCGGCCTAAAAACATCACTTGAGCAGGAAGAGGCTAGAGAGCCAAATAGGTAGCTTCCCTTACAATTCACTTAGTTAGATTTTAACATCACCGAAGAGTTGTCTCTACAGGCAAGTTTTCGGCTATATCATATTCTAATGCATATCATTACCATAAAAACGAAACGTTAGCTCATGTTGCTATGAAAAATAAAGTGTATTTGAATTTATTTCGTATTATAGTAGCCTTAATCCTAAGACATTATGGCTGTTCTCTTTTTTCATACTTTCGGTGCTTTTAAAGAAGTGTCCTTAAGATTTCTGAATATTACAATTAGGTACATCTTTCAATACTATTTGTTAGGAAAATTAAGCTCGAAATCGCATAGGCTTAAAGGTGCAAATAGGTGTAACTTGACGAACAAATTTGGAAACAAAATGTAATTTTTGCAAAGAACTGAGATAAGACTCATATGTTTGCAGGAGAGTGAATTGACATTAAGTGAAAGTACTAGCAGACTTTTTTTGGAGGCATTTACTAAAAACGGAAATTATTGCATGCAAAATACATAAGTTCGAGAGAAATTGTGCAAAATTCGTCTCTTCTCCCCGTGTTTTGCCGTGACGTAACGATCATGGCTGAGGCAGGAAGTGATATACGAAAGACTCTTAGTTTGCAAATAAAAGATATTGACATGGTATCACCTGAAGGTCAATATAAATAAAACAAAGGTATTGTTAGGCAGTAGAAAAGCAGAGGCTAAGATCAATGTTAAACACGATAAAAAAAGCTACAAGAGGCGGAAGATAAATGCTATCTGAATAGTAGAATCACCAGCTATGGATGAAGAAAGAAAAGAAATTAGCAGCATAGCCCAGGTGAGCAAGACGGCATCATACTAAAATAATAATCTACTTACTGCTGGAAATATGAGTTTGTAAATAATTTCATTTGAGTTTTCTTCGGGGACATGCTTCTTGATGATAGTAGCAGCAGAAAAGTCGAGAATGGAAGCATTCTTGACTTTTCTGTTTTTTTTCTGAAGTTTTCTTTTTTCCGATGTGTCGTTACAGAAGAATGATGTAAATAAATGAAACGAGTTACAAACGATGTAGACGTAAGGAAAGGGAAGACTGAAACAAAATGAAGAGAAAGACAACCATATCGAACACAAGGTTTGGGATATGATGGTCTAATGAAGACAGTCGTCGAAGGAAAAGATAATTAGAAGAATGTCAACGGAAGGCCCGATATGAGATGCACGGATCAAGTTGTGAAGGACGTAGAAGAAAATACTCATGGAACTATGAAAAGGATGCCCAATAAGACAGTTGAGTTGAGAGCTGCGGCTAGCCAATCTTAAGATTAATTTCATTCACATTTTGCCCAATCCGATGGTAACATTGATGGTAATGGAGGTTAATTTTTGGAATTGTCGATTAATCGTGTCTCTGAATGTCATAATATTTACAAGGAGAAGTATGGAAAAATACTGTGATGATGATGATGATATGGTGAGATTTGTCATTCCTCTTGACCAGTAGTTCGAAACGTTTTCAACTGCAGAGACACCTTGTTCATTCACAAAATGTGATCTCGCACCGCCTTGCGAAAAACTCGAGTTTTTCCGCTGTGGAGATGAAAAATTGAGGCTCTCTCCTGTATAAAAATATGTTTTCAACTTACATAATAATATTAATATTTGCTGAAACATCCGTTTACTGATATGGGCTTTAAAATTTTAAACGCGAATAATAGTTATCTTTTAGCATGCAGCAATCTCGTAGTGGACGATTTTATTTAACGTAACGTCTCACACCTCCGTGAGATGCTTCCTGCGCCACCAGGGATGTATTCTCCCATGGTTGAGAACCATTGGTCGTCTTGACTTACGCGGTTGCCTTGCAGAACCCCCTCAAGGAAGTGGAGAAAATGATCCCAAGATGGCAGTAGCCTCGCGATTTCACGGATTCGTTGGCTTCCTCTGGCGCGGGGAATCGTTTTCAGATTCGAACTGCTTCGCGCCTCCGTCGCCGCGAGTCGCGACCGAGTTAGAAAGTTCCTCGGCGTCAGTAAACCCGTGGATGTGGAAAGAAGTACCGCAAACGAGTCGCGCCACCGACCTTTTCCGCGTCCGCCGCGTTCGCCATGACGGACTGTGTTTTCCATAAGTACGAGTCGCCGCAAGGATGTCCCCGGTTCGAATCCCGGTAGTGGAAGATATTTTTCATTTGTAAACCGGTCCCTACTTGACTGTTTTTGTACAAAGCATTCGGGTTCAGTACTCCGTCCGTCGGATGGGACGTTAAACCGTGATCACCTTGGCGCCTTTCGTTAAGAGCAGGGTAATGCCTACGCCGGGTTTCTTTCCACCCTTACTCCTTACTTTCTAAGTCCGTACTCCTTACCCATCCATTCCCATCCGTTTCTTCCCGGTCTGTAGCGCTTGTAAATGCGGGTACAGGTTTGAAAACCACAGATAGATAGCCTCGAGGATGTGTGGTAGGGGATGGTTAATCGCTGAATGGATAAAATGATATTTAATTAGAGAGTACATATTAACATCGTGCGGATGGGACGGATTGATGGATCGGATTGGGATAATTTTGCAGTATGTTCCTCAGCCGAATTTCTAGCCTCCCTAAAACCTTGCTACCAGCATCCTTCTTCTAGAAGATATTTCTTTCATAAACCGCTTCCATCTCATTCACATTTTGTCCAATCCGATGGTAATGGAGGTTTACTTTTTGGAATTGTGGATTAATCAAGTCTCTGAATGTCATAATATTTATAAGGAGAAGTATGGAAAAATACTCATCTCAGTTGCGCATTCGGAGGAAGAGGTAGTCGTGCAAAAATCGTAACATCTATATTACCTATCCTCGTAATCTCCCAGGTAATTTCCATTTAAGCTGTCCCTTATTTTACGCAAAAAAATGGTATGGTTATCCTCTCCGTCTTATAGTATATCCCCCTCATTTAATCTTTATGATATGACTGTCATATTACGCGCTGGGATATATTTTAAACATTCTCAGTAAATGCATCCGTATTAAATGTCAGCAGAATCATTTATGTTCATGTAAATGATGAGGTGAAACCCGTCATGATGCAAAATTTAGCGCATTACCACCGCGGAAACTAACGTTTCAACATTTCAGAAATATGGAAGTGAAGGCTATTCGGGTGCTCCACCGGGTCAAATCCTCCATCGCTGCCGACGTTTCAAGGAACGAAATATATTTCAGAAATATATTTAGCCTCTGCAGTAGCAAGACTTCCACAGAGAAAAAAATATCCACCTTGACTGGGTTTCGAATCTAGATCTCCTGGAACAAGGGAGGACCGAGTTCTGATCCCGGTTATGATGGTCGATAATTTCTTTGTGGAAACATTGCTTTTGTGGATTTAAGCGAATAAATCCGTTAAGGTTTTTCGGGTGAATTAGCAATCCTTAAATTTAGTGTGTACTTTAACCTAACAGTTATTAGTGATTCCCGACCTAATTTGGTCGCACTGCTATTATAGCCCTTTGTTAAACAAATTCCGATCCTTCCGCCTCTTGCCTGTCCGACCCGAGGGGCCATAAAATGGTCTCTGATTCCAGTAGCAATCGGTGTCATTCCGGAAGGAGTATTGCTAATTTGGTCCCGAATACGACGTCGCAAACCCGCAATCCTGTTCTCCTCGTTCTTGGTACCTGCTCTCGGTGGATTTTCTTCTTTTATTTATTTTTTTAAAACGATGCTGTTAGCTGCGTGTCGAGTGACGCAAGTGCGATAAAGAGGGAAAGTGTGAAGGCTTACCTTCACGAAACTATATGCTCTGTTTGCCTTTGAGGTTTTAGCTGCGTCTTGCGGGTATGACTTCGCTGCCTATGTCTTGTCTGGCGTTAAGCTCGTCGGTATCCTTCGAAATCCCTTGGTGTCCTCGGAAAGAATTTAACAGGATTTGCGAGCTCAGCACAGTATTGGAACTCTCATCATTATTTGCGTTACTTTTAAGGAAATACACTAGTAGGTCAGGATATAATGTGTCGAAGAAGTAAAGAGTACCTCAAAATACAAAAGTTATTCGAAGTATATTTCCCCTTTTTATCACACAAAAAAAGTGTTGTCGAAATACTTTTCTACAGTGACTTTATTTTTTTTTCTTCTCGAAAGTTATTTGATATCAACTTACGTTGGAGAGATCAATGATATGCCGAAATAATATTTATTTAAGCTCTCGTATGATATTTTCTTACTTGCGTGGTTAACTTATTTTGGCCGTATACCATCATTCATTGAGGGATATTAGAGAGATTTGAATACAATAAAGTGGATCAATCCTTAAATTAGCTTATATTTCTTCAAATATCAAATTTAGATGCTAACATATCGTTCGATTCTCGAACACTCGATCTGTAGATCAAGCAACTGCGTATTATTCCTGATCACTGCATCTTCAAAACTGGTTACCTCAATGCTAGAAATAATTATTTCCACCCATAAACGCTGTATTTGTCTGGAACTGGACTGTGGCAATTTGCTCCAAAAATGTTTTAATATGTGGTACTTGCAATAAGTAAAGTTGTTTCATTTCTAGGTAGATTGATATAAATGTACTTAACATCGCTGCTGGGAACATGCCGATACCTGTTATAGCCGAGGTCATAGGCTATCATACGGTTGTTATTGAATGAGATTTGTTCTTTACTTGCAGATCTCTGAATGTCTGAGACTTATTTACTCGAATGAAATTGCCACTTTCTGTAGGCACGCCTTCATAGGTTTATTTTTAAGCAAGCCATCCTGTCAGACTTAATTATAGTTTGCATTATAACCCCTATTGAGATATCCATTTACGTTTGTTCAGGCACGTAGCCAGGTGCTTCGACCCCCCCCCCCTCCCCCCGCGAAATATTTTCCCAATAATTTTGTTGTTCTGATTTTAACTGGGCATTATAATCCAGATTACACTGCATAGAATTCAAGTGTTGAGTCTCTTGAAACGTGATCACTAGTATGATACATGCGTGTGGTTATTAATTGTTCTTTTCAATCTGAGATGTATGTACGGGTTGAACTTCTGCTCCGAGATCGGTCAAATTAACTGCTTCATAACGAGGTAAGCAGTGAACTTAACCAGTGAGAAGAGATAAGTATGAGAACAAGTTGTTTTGGCACAAATCTCTGTTCTCAAGGATTGCGCCACTTTTTAAATTACTGTGGCAATGAAAAACGGCGATGATCAGTTTCAGGAAACGGAGATTAACTCTTTAAGTCAACCTGTATAGATCAGATAAAACTTGTCTTCCCTTCCGGAACTAAGGCTGGGATTTGATAACCATTTCGTGAGTAATATTAAAGTAAAACCGTGACCTCATCGAGATGTTATGTCAGTTAAGACAACACGCCTCTTCAGATTGGAACGGAACATTGTTTGCTGATTCACATTAATTCGTTAATAATCAGATACTTCCGAGCCATCAATCCTTATGATGCTACTTTATTGTTTTTGATTGACATTCTCTCATTACTTTGCTATCTTCATATCCATTTCCTCGTCTGTTGGGGGAAAAGAGTTGGTGTATCAATACAGCCTACTACATCCCCCATTCGCAGCCTATTTGTAGGATAGACGTACGTGGTAAAACGTAATTTGCCTGCCCTAAGTTTCATGCATTTCTTCACCTCTTATTGATGCATTATGATCATTTTTTGCCCACTTTCCCTTCAATATCATGTTTCCTAAGGCCTCCGAAGTCTGATTTTTTGCTATCCACTTGATTCATCCCTTTGATCTTTCTTTGTTCTCCGCCATGTCTACGGTGTCGTCGACTTCAACTTTAATCCTTACATAAGAATTTGAGGCCAAATTTCGGCTTTCGAAGAATGACTTGTTGGTAATCGAAGAATCAAGGAACTACTTTTTCTGAAAATTTTTGTAGTACCAAGGTATTATGTCCCGTAGTGGATGATTCCACTCCCATTTTTAAGTGAGTTCTCGTTGGCTTCTTAAAAATGCCGTTAGCCTTGGGGTGGTGACCTTACCTCCTCCAAGATAGCGTGTTCCTTTTGTCGCCTTTACCAAAGAAATGTAAAATATTCATTTTAAGATTTGGAAAAAACGCTTCTTTAGCGAGTACCTGTGAATAACGCTGAGTAACGTGAGTAACGCTGTGAATTCTCAGATGGCGTACTTCGGTGGTGTAATTGTAAAAAGACGTAATTTTTTTAGTACTTCATAGCAGTGACCCCTTAACTCATATCTGCGAATATCACAGAAACATGGTGAATTTGTGTTTGTTGTGAATCTTAAGTGTAAATTGGATAACATTTGATTAGTCAACATACCTAATGCTGTCTATTTCTAATGGAATTATAAAATAATGATAAGAGTATCAATTACTCCTCATCTAAGTGCTTAGAAACTTTTGACTTGTGTTTTCTTTACCAGCGTTCAGCCGCCCTTTTCTTTTCATCGAGTGCCGAAGCATATTCGTTGCAATTTAACTCACAATGATCGTACGAATTGAGCAAACGGTGTACCTCGAGCGCGCAACCAATACCTAACCTAGCCTGGCTAGCTCGTTCTCACGCTGGGTGATGTGGGAAGGTCACGAATGTTTATTGCGAGCCTTGACGATTTAATGATGATGACCAACCTCTGTTGCTGCCAATCGTGGTAATAATTTGACTGATTTCCGCTCAACTTCAAAGTTTCCCTCATGCTTTCATGACTTCTGATTTCTTCCTTTAGTGATTCGGGGGAGGCGGCCGATAGTTAAGGTCACTTGCACCATTTGGGTAATGAAGTGTAAATTGGAAAATTTACGCTTCATCACCCAAATTACTCTTAATAAGAGGCTTATCTCTATTGTTTTTCCCATTTATTCTTCTTCCTGTAACAGCCCTTAAATCAATATCTCCCTTTTATACTTGTCTCCCATTTAATTCTTCCCTAACGTACTTTTCAACCATCTCTCATCAATCTGACGATCCGTCTGAGTTTTCATCGCCATTGCTCTCCGTAGAGAATCACAAGGGAATGGAGGAAGTGTGGAGTGAAACCCGGCGTCGACGTTAGCCGAAATGAGAGGTATCTTAAATCTTAAATGAAAGGTGACAAGGGGGCCACCCACGGTTTAACGTCCTATCAAATGGAAAGAGTACTTTCTCAGCTTCAAATTTCTCTCCACTTAGCACACCGGTATACCAATGAAAGAGCGTTACCACTTCCGGTATTCGAACCCGGCCACTCAGGTTAGGAGGCCAGTATCCCAGCCACCACTATACCCGTGCCCCATTTTTTTTCTCCTGAATGTGCTCATTGTGCCTCTTTAAAAGAGGCTTATCTCTATTGTTTCTCCCTTTTATTATTCTTCCTCTCATCATCATCATCATTGGTCAACAATCCTAGGATTGGTTTGACGCAGTTTTCCACTCGATTCTTCTATCGGCCAACCTTTTTATTCTGACGTAATGTTTACTTACGTTTCACAAACTAATCCAAAATTGTGTTCAATTTTGGGAAACATATACACACCCACATTTCCCACTGCTCCCACTTGAGTAGTGCAAAAATAAAGTAAAAACACAAGGTTCACGTCAAGACACACCAGACAGAGACTGCCTGCAAAGCAGGCAGCAGGTCTGCGAGTATAAATGTTCATCATCTTCAAGGGTTAATAATCCTAGGATTGGTTTGACGCAGCCCTCCTCTCGATTCTTCTATCAGCCAACCTCTTCATATTAACGTAGTTCCTCTCTTTTACATCCTTCACAACCTGTTCCATGTATCTCATACGAGGCCTGCCTTTTCCAATCTTCCCGTTCACTTTTCCCTCGACGATAGTCTTCATCAGGCCATCGTGTCTCAAGATATGGCCGATTAAGTTTTCCCTTCTTCTTTTTAGAGTTGTCAGCAGACTTCTCTTTTCTCCTACTCTTCTTAGCACTTCTTCCTCGTTACTTACTCGGTCGATCCATTTAATCTTCAGCATTCTTCTGTAGCACCACATTTCAAATGCTCCTACCCTTTTCTTCTCCGCTGCTGTCATCGTCCATGATTCACTGCCGTAAAGAAACATGCTCCAGATGTATGTTCTGATGAACTGTTTCCTTACTTCTATGCTTGTATTTCCTGCTGTAGGTAGACTCTTCTTCTGATAGAATGCCCTCTTTGCCTGGGCTACTCTACTCACTATTTCTTTCTTTATTCTATTCTTCCTCTAGCAGCCCTTAAATCAAAATCTCCTTTCTGTACTTGTCTCCCATTGGATTCTTCCCTCAGGTACTCTTCGACCATCTCTCATCAGTCGGACGATCCGTCCGAGTTTTCATCGCCATGCTCTTGGAACACCAAATTGCAAAATGCCGCCTTCGTTTCTCTTCTGTTGTCAGCGTCCTCGTTTCTGTAAAAGTATAGTTCGCCTCATGTGTCCCAATTTGGTTATCATTTATTGGGCTTATTTTTTTGCGCAGGATGTTCTCCCGCTTGCGGTAAAACTTTCTTGGCTCGCGCTAACCATCGGAGCCGTTGCGTTCTTACTTTTTCCGTGATGGTGATTACGGTGATTAAGCACGTGACTGCAGGACGGTGCACGGACAAATCTCAACGCGACCTTGCCCGCACCCAAACAAGAGAAAAATTTCCCCAACTCTCTTCGCGCGGTGCCAGGAGTTTTCCCCAGAGTAGGCGCGCGTATGCATGCCTTATATTTTTTTCTTTCGCTCGGAAGGGAAAGCTGTTGCCGAGTGCTGGAACGATACATTTTTGTTCTCCTGGGAATGCCGCCCGTTTTCCCTCCCCCTGAAGAGAGCACTCCCTCCCGCCCCTCCTCCGGCCAGCATTTCCCTTTCCTCCCCCTCCTCCAATGGTCGCCTCCGAGAACTCGCCCTCCCGAGGGATGGCGAGGAAGAGATATCTTCGTGCGTGCAAACAATGATCTTACGAAACTCCAGCCATTGTGTTGTGGCTCGCCGCCGCCGGGAGAGGCGCGAGCCTCGTGGATCGAAAATTTTTTTTTTCATTTCCCTCTCTCCCGCATCCTATTCCCCCCTCCGCGAAAGATTCCCCCTGTCCGTCGGATCATTACTGCCACTATCCCCCCTCTGAGAGTGGTTTCGATTGCTCTTCGCACGCCACCCTCACCTTCCTCGTCCTCTTCTTCAGGGTCGTTAGGGCGTGTGTGAGATACCGCGGTGCTCATAAAGCAATTTTGATCCGGAAGTCTCTATTTGATGCCGCGTGTGAAAAAACCCTCGGTCCAGATACGTTTGCTACGGTGGATCATTAAGCGTTTTCACCTTTCGTGTGCCCGCATGCCGATAATTATGAGTAGGCAAAAAAAAAATGATATTGCACGGACCCTAAAAACTAGGCCAAATGAGTTAGGGTTTCTGAGACGTCATTAACTTGTGAAAATGTCAAAACAACTGGAAACAGATCCATGAAATATGCTTCAAGAAATGGACCACCAGGGTAGAAGATTTTACCGCGGGCCTTCTTAATATCAGACCAATGCGCTGACGCTCTGTCCCTTTAAATCTTGCAAATATTGGCGGTGAATCAGAATGAATGGGTCAAGCAATTATCTCCACATTGATTTGATAAGACAAATGTTCGTGCCTCGATTTTCTGATCCGGATGAATTTTTTCTTGCCGATTTGGAAACAGTTTCGTCTCAGGCTGATGTGACCTTCAACTCCGCTATACTTTATCTTCCAATTTCAGATCAGTTCAATGTGACACTTCTCAATTCCGATGCATATAATTATTTCTCCATTCACCTACTCCCTTTTCCTCGAATTCCAGCACTGCGTTCGTCTATACACTTTCAAATTCTTTTTCTATTTATAGTCCCTTCTCTGGGACCTTCCTTCTTTCTATCAGTCACTATCGTAATCATAATTTATACCAATTCAATTTTTGTTTTTGGTAGTATACGTCCTGACTTGCTATCACCTGCTTAATATGAGGTTTATTTTTTAATTCATTTATATTTTATTTTCGCATGAATTTCCCGAGCTACTTATCTTTCTTCACCCACCATGACTCACTCTCGTTTGTTTACATGTCTCTCCGTCTATCTTATTTTGCTCATTCTTCTCGTCTCCTCAATCTACGAAGCTTGGCCATGTCCATTACGGTAGGAAATGTGTTCAGCCACACATCTAGGTTTTCGACTAGCCTTAAAAACCGAGACAAAGTGGAAGACTCTAGAAATCCGGTTGTTGCTCTAGAATAATCTGTTTTCAACAGTTTAACAGAAAGACATCTTGCCCGTTCGCCACTTTTAAATGCGAATAGTTTGGGTGTGATTCACAATAGTAGTAGACTTGGGTTTAAACTGCTGCAACAGATGAGGCACTTTCTATCCGATGCTCAGTTCTGAGAAAAACATGACACCCATACCCGAGGCGAAATTCCAAACTGACACCTTTGAGTTAAATGGCCGATGCGGCCTACCTACCTTGTTACGGTATATTTAATGGAGTAATGAAGTTTGTTGCGGTATCCTACTAAAGAAACTTAAATATTATAGTCCCAGGTATCACATTTGTCATGCAACATTCTAGCTCTTGACCCCAGAGCAAGATTTGGAGGAAAGAGGTGCAGTCGATGTCATATGTGGGTTGTAGTAGAAAATCAAAAAAATCTGTGGAATAATTTGCATGGTAAACAAAATATTCGTGTGGATATGTTTTTTGCTGCTTTATAGTGTTTGTTTTAGGTGTAGTAATATTAATTTACTGAAAGTATGAGGATGAATAATAAAATTAAGAATTGGTAGTTCGCATTTTGTGTGAGGGTAAATTAGAGATGACCTCGCGATAGAATATTGCATATAGCCGCTGTTCAAAGCCCTTCAGCATTTGAGAAAAAAGCTTATGCTGATACATTCTCTATACATTCACTTTAGGACCGTCAAAATAGGATCATTACTTACATAGAGAAGGAAGATGAGAATTTTGAGGGAATCTAAGGTTCTAACACCGCAAAAATACCTAGCTCCAGAGGAGCTGTCACGTAAGGTCGATGATAAATCAGTGACTACTATTTGTGTGGGAGTACTAATGTTTGAGTCAGTGGGATCGGATGAGAAACTGGAGAAGTTCCCACAGTAAACATTGAAGTTACGGGAAATGTTGGTTATCCGAAGACTATGGACGTCCCGATGTTGATGCATGTTTTGGTCCTTTCAGAAACCAAGGGGTAGTTCAGGTGCGTGTCAGAGTTTGAGGAGAGCCGTAGACGTAGGCGCGGGAGGGAATGGGTTGAAAGTGGAACACGGAATCGGAGGAAAAGGCTTGAGAATGTGGTGGGGGAGAGATGTGTCGGCCGGTCCGACATGGAACGCTGGACGCGCCGGACGCTCCGCGGGACGCGGTCAACCACTCACGTCCGGAGGAAGAGGAAAAAATCCTTCCTTGGATACGGACCCGCCGCCTGCCTAGGCGATCGACCCGGGATGCTCGGATAAAGTTTATCGGCATCTGCCTCGTCGCATATCCCGCTATCAAAAAAAATCTTCCGTTAGAAATTACGACAATTTTTTTTCGAGTTTTTGCTGCGTTTTTTTTTTCTTTTTTTTTATCCTGTGATTTCAGGCCCGAAACTTTGTCATTTTCACTTTTCAAAAATGCCAAGAGAAAAAGGGCCTAGAAAAAAATTCTTGGATCGGTAAAAATCAGTCCAGTAGGTTACTGCGATGGGTTCGAAAGAGCCGTCAATATGGAGGATGGGGCGGTTTAAACCCCACACATTAAGCGTGTCTCCCATAAAAATCGAGATCTTAAACCCTAAAGATACCTTATTTAGTTTGTGAATAGAATCAATTATTCATGGCCTCTGTCGATTGTCTTTTTATATCCTGGCAGATGGTGCACCAACTTATGGGTTTGGGCCGAACTGCTTTGAATCAAGATTAGGAGTTTAAAACCGTTAGGTGATGGGAACGGGCTCACCTCCAAGAAGAGGGATGGTTTATATCCAATAAAGGTCCATCGTGATACCTTCGGAATTGCAGGTCAACCATTGTCGCATAGAGAGGAAAGCTGCCTTTCTTTAAAAATATTCCAGGATGGCATTCTTTTCATACAGTGCTGTCAGTTTTTTTATCTCTCACCTCTGTAGATAAATGCAGTTAATGAACCGCGACATTTAAGCAGTTATTTTGATTTCCTTGAGCGTTTACTAGCATCGCCGGCCTTCGATCTGTAACCTGACTGAGTACTTCCGGTATCGCTATTTAATCCTCAGTGTTTTGGGATATTTCTGATTTTTATCACAATGGCGCCCATTGAGATAGAGATTTCGTTCCGCCTAGCGTCCTTAACGCGTGGGATTCTAGGTGGGAAACATTCCCACCCTATAACGAGGTCCCGTCAACTTTTGATCAGAAAGATATAAATATCTAAAAATCTGGGCTTTATCGGTTTTTATTTTAAATCACTTCCGGAATGTTCAGTGTTTGTTCAGTGCCCAGTTATTCATGATAAGTTATACAATGTGCTAATTTTATTTTCAGCTGATACTTATCAGGTGGTTTTATGATCATCAATTCTTTTACGGTAATTAGTGAGTCATCTCCCTCCATTTTTTCATATTTTGGCAAATTTAACGCAGCCGAAAAAGTCAGCACTTGCTGTTATTAACATGTTAGCTTTTTAGCTCCATTCTTTTCTTTGCAACCCATAACTATATTATGTTAAACGTACTTCGGTATTGGCTAATATTCCAGAAGCCAATACTACACTGTAAAATTCCAGTTGTATCGTAAAATTCACTACTTGCGAAACCACAAAAAATCTTTGAAGGGAGAAAAGCTTCTTCTGATGTAATCTCGTCATTCTTCACAGTCGAATCTCGTAATTCACTCCAGAACTTTGTTGACTTAAGCCGCAATTACAAATTTGCGGGAATAATTAAGTTAATACATAAGTTTCACTGTATTCTATCCACCGCCATACGACAATTTATGATGCTGCTACCGTATATGATAAAATGGCGAGCCTGCTTGAAGGTTTGGCATCGCATGGCATTGTGCTAGAATTTTTTTCTATCCTCTGTTGAAAATACTGAAGGATTTGAGCACAGGTTCAGTGATGGAAAATTTGACACATTTATTTTTGAATTCTTGAAGGCGATTTTTTGTGTGCGTGAAACATTTTTGTAAAGTCGAAAGACGAAGCTCCAATTTTGTGGAAGGATACCATTACGGCAATAAAATGTCTTAGTGACTTCCACACTTTTATTTAGGATTGTAGACCGGTTTCGGCAGTTACGCCATCATCACGTACAATGTACGTGATGCTGGCGTACGTACAATTGTACGTGATGATGGCGTAACTGCCGAAATCGGTCCACAATCCTAAATAAAAGTGTGGAAGTCACTAATTGTAAGACATTTTATTGCCGTAAACATTTTTGTCCTTTTTATTCGCTGGAATTATTTCAGACGAGCGAAGAATACTTCGAGCGTGGGGGGAAGTTGAATCTTGGCTTCTGAATGTGGGGCATGTCACGATACTCTAACTTACGCGCGCGTCTAGGTTTCCCTAGGTCGTCCCGTTTCCCGCGAATGGATGTATTTAGACGCGTAGCACACCTCGGCACGTCTTTCGCTCCCCCGTCATGCACCCGAGCACGTGTGATCGATCCGAAAGGCCGAACCCATGAATCTCCGCCAGCTCCTTTTCTCTACGGCTCACCCTCTCGGGAGAGAGAGAGGGAAATGGAAGATTGGAAGGGGAGCAGGGCTGTGTCGACGGGTGAATTCTGAATCGCAGGAAGAAGAGAGAAAACGCGGACTCTCTCACATACACGCGTAGCTGACCGCTCCAATTGGAGCGGAATCAAGAGGAGATCCATTCTTCGTTCCGGAGATCGAGATCCCCCCGTCCCCCCTGGAAATAAAAGAAAAACGCTCTGCGATGCCCGGGATGCTGCTAATGACTCCATTGGATCTAGTAATCTGCTCGACCACGGGGTCCTCGCCCCCTGGCGTGCTCTCGTTTAAGGCGTTTCTTTCTGTCCCAGGGTTCCTCTTCTCACGCCATCGGACCATTTGGAATAGCCCCATAATTCAGTGCTCCAAAGTGGTGAAAGTGCCTTCAACCACCACTGCTCGTGTTGACTTTTGAGTTTTCCTTTGTGTTCCCGACTTGAATGATGTGGGCTGATGCTTTTAGGAAAGTTCGTAACCCTTCCTGCGATGCTCGCTTGTCTGGATCTGCGTGATGAATTTGTGTATTTTGGGTATCAGTGCCGGAGATTAATGGTTCAGCTGTGAGATTAGGGTTTTTAGGTGCTCCAACTGCCTACGTTATATCGGAGATTAATATTTATACTCGAAACGTATATCTGGAGCATGTTTCTTTACGGCAGTGAGGCATGGGCGATGACAGCAGACGAGAAGAAAAGGGTGGAAGCATTCGAAATATGGTGCTATCGAAGAATGATGAAGATAAAATGGATCGACGGAGTGAAGAAGTCCTAAGAAGAGTGGGAGAAAAGAGAAGTCTGCTGAAAACTGTAAAAAGAAGACGGGACAACTTAATCGGCCACTTCTTAAGACACGATGGCCTGATGAAGACAATCAGACAATCGTCGAAGGTAAAGTGAACGGGAAGAATGGAAAAGGCAGGCCTCGTACGAGTTACATAGAACAGGTCGTTTCCATGCTTAAATTTTCCATCATTTTTCCATGCTTCAATTTTCACACTTTTCGGTCAAACAACGAAAATAAAAATACGCCTAAGCAATGTACCCAGCTTCCGTCTTTCAAACGACACAACTCTCACTTCAATCCAACAGGTGTTTTCGGAGATTACCTCAAATTAATGAAACAACCTCGAGCGCTGCAATCACACACACGTACAGACAACTGCCTTCCACGAACCACATTTTTTGCATTTTTCTGTGCACCATAAACTGCAAAAAATCCATAACTACTACCAAATCATACAGACAGAGAATCCACACTCAACGCACCAAACCTCACTTTTTTAGCTCAAAACTTGGGAGAGAACAAAACAGATACAGATACAGAATGATTGACACGCTACAAAATTAATATATATTAGAAAATTAATTTAGATTAGAAAAAAGTTCAGATAGTGCATCATACCTTATCTTAAACTTTATATCTAAACGTTATGACCACACTGAAATTGGGATTCGAACTCCTGACCTTTCGGACGCCAGGTTTGGAAGTTAATCATCTAGAAACCTCAGTCAAAAGTTTAGGCTCAATTGTTTTTATCGCCGTTTTTCACATGCGTAAATACATTATATCACCGCGTAATGTGCTAATTATTGACTATAATTTATACAATCCTACGATAATAAGAAAAATGGTAGCATATTTACTACCCTTTCTTCTTAAGTTCTTTAGTGATTTCAAGTCAAAATTTAAATTACTTTTCTATTAGTTTGGAGACGTCTTGAAAATCTATCGCGTTCCATCTTTGCTTAATCTACGTCATCTTGACCAATTTCTATAAATTTTAGTTCTGTTCCTCCAGATTTTTAAATATTTTCCCTCCAGGGCTGCCTCATTATTCCATTACTAGGAAGTGCATCGTACCTATATTGTCGGAAAGTTTTAGCATGGGAACAACATGAATTTTGAATTAGTTTATTATTAGCGTTTTGTTCGAATGGAAAGTTTGGGACATGATTAAGCTACTCTCAGTGCTCAGAGTGAAAATCGCCCGCTATTTAGCCTGGGAACGTCTTAGACCGACGTGGAAATAGCGGTGAGTTGCGACAATTACCCTCTCCTCTTAGTTCTCGTGGAAACGGTATCCGTGAAATCTTTTCGCAGGTGCTTTGTTTGAATTACTTTCCCTGTAGACACTTCATTTCTATGTGACAAACTTGAGGTGTGCGGCTGTTGATTAGTCCTCATTCACGTTTTTAAAACATATAATTAAAAGCTTTAGTTCTACACACAACATCTACATCTACGCGATCCCTGCAAGCCACAGCGAGGGTGTGTGACAGGGGGTGAAGATCACCAAAATATGCACCATTGACATGCAACTAGGGTACTACATGGAAACATGCTAATAATATGGCTCGCATACAGCTGCATGATTAGTATCTAATAAAGGGATTGGTTGTTAACACATGTATCATGTGCTGCAGACTACTCTACAAAATGTCACCTACCTATCCCTTGGCTATGCTGCCTATTGTGTTTTCTAATAGAATGGGGGGAAAATGACATTTTAAATCTATTGGTACGAAAATCTATCTCTCTAATCTTATATATTTGATCGAATCTAGCATAATACACTGGTGTTTTTAATATATATCTAACATCTTCAGTAAAGCTATCCGTTTTAAATTTCTGTAATAAATTTAATCTGCATTTTAACCTACGATCTGATATTAATTCCGAACCTAATTCTTGTATTAATTCTGATACACTTCTAAACCTACCGTAACACCTTTTAACAAACCTAGCTGCTCTACGCTGCACACTGTCTAGCTCTCTGATCAAACCTATTTCATTCGGATCCCATGCACTGGCTACATATTCAAGGTGGGGCCTACTAGTGAAAAGTAACATTGCTCTTCTGTCTTGTCATCACGTTTCCCAAGTTCTCTTTTAATAAATCCTAGCCACAATAAATCCAGTCCACAAGGACTGATACCTACTTTTGAAAATAATTTGTCATAATAATCGAATTATGCGTTTGCAAGGTATTTGGAATCTTAGAAGCCGGGTAAATTTTTCCAAATAAGGAGGACAAAATTCAACTTGTAAAACAGCAGTTTATTCTCATTGTTGAAACTTGCGCTTGGCAAGCTCACAAACGGGAAGGGAAGTTGCGTAAAACCTGAGAAAAATGCTGGTGGTATCTGCGAAGGTCATTTTACCTGGAAGCTAATTAACTAATGGCACTTGGTTCTTGCTTATAGGTTCCCTTGAGAACATAGTTATATTCCTCTCTTCTGAAAGTTTTTGCTGTGTCATTGCGATAGTGTTTTGTTCGCTTCTAGTAGTTATTCTGGGGAGGTGACTAACAGCTAAGTTCATTTGCGCCATTTTAGGATAGTTGGGTAATGGGGTGATGATAGGTAATTTTTAGGGAACGGAGGAAGGGTGGAGAGAAACCTGGCGTCGGCGTCAACTGCCCTTAACGAAGTGCGTTTGTTTTTAGTGTCCTATCCGGCGGACGGAGTACTGCACTTGAAGTGATTCCACGCAGCACTCCAGTAGGAAGTGCTTTACTACTGCAAAATCTGTGTCACTGACGGGATCCTAACCCAGGTCTTCGGGATGGCAGGCCAGTACAATAGCCATCAAATCAAAGCGATCCCATTGCTTGCTTCTTTGTTCATACTTGATCCATTAATCTATTGTGAGATACGGTCTAAATATGGTCTAAATGTAAGATATGGTCTACATTTTTCCAAGGTGAAGTAATTAATGGCAAAGAGTATGAATTTAAAATAAATAAGATAATCAACTGTCTTGTTGAGGAATAGGTATCCCTCTTTACAATGGTACCATATTTCTGAATATCCTAGATTATCAAATTTTACATCTACTGAGTACTCCGCAAGGCATCTTGAGGGTGTGTGGCAGGGGGTGAATAATCACCGAACTTGCATTTCATACATGTAATAGTGAATAAAACACTGTTGAATTAGACATTATTATTAATTTCACACGTGAGAGAAACTACAAAGTTCACCTACAACAGCATGGGAGATATTTACTACGAAATACTGCGCACCTAAATTGTATATTTAATGGTTCTTGCAGATATACTACAAGTCCAAAAGTTCACATTACCTCTCCCTATCATATCGCTGGGCACTTCCCTTCAATCCAAGTAAACCTCTTGGAGATTAGTGTGTGAAATTTTGTTATCATATTAAGAGAAGTTTTTGTTTCAACGGCATGTTGGACTCACAGATCTTGATGCTGTTATGGTCGAGGAATTTGGACATTCCGACGCAGCGAAAATATTTTGTTTTTTTTCGAAAAGAAACGGGAAAGAAGCCAGCCTCCCTGCATCCTCCTTCATCCGCAGTTTCCATCAAAGGATGAGCATTTCGAAACTTTGAGGAAACCCTCTCTCCCGCCCCCATTGAATCGATGATTCCCCTCCCTTTGTTCGCATGCAGCTGTTGTTTTATTTTTCGGAAACGGCATGCTCGAAATGATAATGGAGACGGAAGTGCACTGTCGAGGCTTCCATCCTGTCCTCGCCTGCCCCCCCTCCCTCCACACCGCCCCCCCAACCCTCTCTCCTCGCCCTCACACTGACTCAACCCCTTCCTCGTCGAGTGGATAAAGAAAACATTCGCGTCACTTCTTGGGATGCCCACCGACACTCGGCTCTCTCGCAGAATCGGATTTGGAGCTATTGATGCCTTATCAATATGCACTCTGGTCTACATTCCTTAGATTGTTTAATAAACGTATTTTGTCTTAACAAAATATTGAAGTATGATTTTTATTTACCAGTAAACTACTTAATTATTTTCTGTGGTTAGCTCCTTCTTGATGCTCTTGTATACGCACATCTTATTTGAGTATTTATATTTTTATGTAACGGTTTATCTAGTTATCGTCGTCTTGAAAATGCATGTTTCATTGAAGTGGCAGGAATGCAGACCGTTGACCTTTTAGGCTATATAATCCGACATATTTTGTGCAAACGTAATGTTATAACAGTGCATGAAGGAATAAAATTATTATCATAATAAAACATTCTGTACCAATTGGCAGTGCCGTCTAATTGACAGTACCGTATTGAATGAGACGTCGTGGAGCGTAATTGTAAAATACCCTCGTGAGACCGATTTGTTACCGTTTATAACTTTTTACCTCCTCGCATGTTGCTTCTATCATTTGATCTTCAGGGCATACAGAAATTGTTTTTTTTGTACCTGGGGACCGAACAAAGTAATGTTATAGCTCCTTCTGCACAGCTATCTATTCGCGCGAATCGCTAAGATAATGATATAATTTGTGAATCGAAATATGTGTATAAACATTTTTTGTTGGTGAATATCAATTGTTGCAGATTGTTCACTCATGAATACACGATACCAAGTATAAAAATGTCAGTAAATCTGCCGTCTCTTTTCTGGGGAAATGACACTTTCGTTTAATGTTACACAAGATAATCGATCGTTTTGATAAAGCAATATGCTAGACCCATTCCCGTATAGTATTTTTAAGAATGTCGGCCGCGGTAGTTGGGTCGGTAACATGCAACTAAAATTGAATACCGCCTCGGGCATGATACTTAATTTATCATTAGCATTAATCTTAGGGTTAGTATAGTTTTGACGGTAATCCAGGATAATTTAATCAGTCGGTGTCCTGGATACCGAATATTACTGCTAATTATTCGGGGAGGTGACCCACAGTTGAGGTCATATGCACCACCAATGGTGGGTGAGGTGTAGGATTTATTGAGGCTAGATGTCTGGTGGAGATGATTCCGGCGTCGGAATCAGCCGACTCTTAAAGAATGGCTTCAAGAGGTCCACGGTTAAGCGTCCCATCCGATGGACGGAGTACTACACTTGAAGTGCTCCCCCCACTGCCCACATGTAGGTGCCGGGATTATGTTCAAAACTCTCTTCCCTTACCCTCAGTGTCAAACACAGGCAGTACCGAGTAATGTCTTCTAATCATTAATGACATAAATTGTGATGTAAACATGATTTTATAACAAAAAAAATCGTCAAATAGCATTATTCACCACTTGCATTTCAAAACAGTGTCACTAACAGGAAAATGCGGTTTAGTGGCTGGAGTTTCATGAAAAAACACCACAATATTATATTTTAATAATTTTATAATATACGGTGCCACTTTCTTTTCAAATGTTGTTGTTTTTCTGTGAGACCCTCCTCTTATGGTATTTTCCTTGGCTACTCCTATTACATTTCGGTCTAAATCTGTTAATATTTACTATCCGTTGGTAGATTATTTTATCAACAAAATCCCACATCGAATCTATTAATAGATGATTTAACTCATAAATCTAGTCGATGCAAATAATTTTAGCTTGTGCAATAAATTTTTATTGGATACTCATTCTGCCCCATTACTAAGCATACAGGGAAAACATACTACATTGACGGTTTGGCGATCGCCATAATAATGGAATCAGCAGCTTCACGAACGGGAAGAACGGCAAAGGAGGATCTCTTATGAGATATATGGAACAAGTGATGAAGGATTTTAAAGAGAATAAATACTTAAATATGAAGAGATTAGCTGACGGAATAATTCAGAGGAGAGCTACGTCAAACCAATCTCGGGATTGCTGACTAACGATGATGATTTATTTCTTATTTGAATAGAAATATCATGAATACTGTTATTTTTACTTTACCTATTCCTTATATCATAATAATAAGTTTATTACTCCGTACACAAATTACATTTCAATACCAAATGTAGAGTAATTTTAGGTGGCCTTGAAGGAGAACCTGTTTAAGGCTACCATCAAATAATAATACATTATGCTTTACTTAAACATACATATAACTCGTTTAGTGATACCATGACAATCTCTTAACAATATAAGTGCGTATCTTAAAAGCTACTTACTAACAGTTTATTTATAACTCATTTACATTAATTATTTACAACATGTGCTCTACACTTTCTTTGGTGAGAAGCCAAGAATGTACGTTTTCCAAAAAATTTTTCACACACTTAGAAATAGTGCATGACTGGGGTAATAAATTATATACCTTTGGTCCTACGTACAAAAAACATCTTTTGAACAACGTCAAATTTGGTTTTGGTAAGGGTATACTTTTTTTACGTAGGGTAAAGGAAGAAGGCAGGTACAGAAATATTTCAGAGTTACCACTTCTAGTATAAAAACACCGTAGAACCTTATAAATATATAGATGCCTCAATGGAAGCAAACGTAAATGAAGAAAAAGTGGGAAGGATCTTTCAAATCTGTTCTTTTTCAAAATAACACGAATAATTCTATTTTGTAAAAAAACTGTTATTTGTGAATACCTATTATATGTATGGCTCTCGGATCAATTTTTAATTGTTGCAGAAGAAATCTTTGGCTCTTCTACCTAAATGGTTTTCCAACCCATGCTCTAGAATATCGCAAAATCCACTCTCCGTCTCTTCTTCTATTAGTCTTCGTCCCCTCCCCCTCCTCTCGTCTAGTAGCGAGACCTGACCCCTCGTGACCGGGTAGTATCATCGCGGCACCCCGGAAAATGTGATAAAAGCCATATCCGGCCGCTTGATATTAAACTACGCGTTCTCAGCTCGCGTCGCCTCCTCAACAGCCGCTGCTGATGCTGCAACGAAATCCTGCAATATGTTTCTCCATCTGCGAGTCCACGGATCTCGCTCGCCTCCAGTCCCTCCTGCGTTCCGATACCAGCGCTGTAACGATCTTCTTTTCGTCGTCGTGCCAACGATTCGGCTTTCCCTTCGCAGCCAACGCCGTTTCACGAGCTCTCGTCCCTTCTGGTATCCGCGTGAAAACAAGATAACACCATCGAAACATCCCCCCCAACTTTTATGCCTCGTGATTGACTCCCTAGTGTGCTTCTTAAACAACGCGCTATGGAACGTGTCGCTTGTTTGAAATGTAAGTAAACACTTCTTTCGTATTTGTTAGGAATTCTATATCTCTGATCGCAGCCATGGAATTTTCGGTTTTTTTTAGAAAAAATGACATTTTTCACCTTTAGGGTATGCAGTTTATTTGGTTTCATTTTTTATTTTTATGTTCCAATACCTATATCTTACATCTCACTCATTTTGTAGTTGACTCTGTTGACCCTGCTATTGGATTTATTTGTAACCTCTGGCGGTAGAATGTTTCAATAAAGAGACTCGATAACGATGAATTCTCTATGAATATGTCAGCGCCAATTAATATAATCTGATCTTCTATTCCAGTTATGCATTTGGTTATTGAATGTCAGTGTTTCATTGCATGCGCGTAATGATGCGTTGAGCTTTCAATTTTTTTGCTTACATTCTGGTGCTTACACTATCGTTGTTGCACGCGAAGTGAACTCAAGTGGAAGACGCTGATCGCGAGTCTGAATTCCGGAATACATATCACCTTACATACTTTGAGTAAACTTCCGTTCTTCCTGCCTTTATTTTGCAGAGTTGTTATATTATGTGAAAAAGTCAAATCATCATAGTTATTTCTATTTCCTTTAAAATGTTCGCAGAATGTTAACCTTTCCTACTTTGATGTTTATATATTTAATCGTTTCATCCTCGAAGGAATATATTTCCTCCCAGATTATCATTTTTAGCGTTGGTGGTGAAAAAATACTGAGTGGTATTTAGTTCCGCAGCGATTATGATGAGAAACTTGATGTTTCATGGAGCTTCACCGTGACGTTCGAGTGCGTTGAAATCGTAGCGACCGCATCAAATGTCCAAATTCCCCCTTATCTACAACCTTGAGGGATGTTTTGGCTAGCTTCCTCTGATGAATCAATCTTGCGAAGGGAAGTGAAATAGCCTCCAGTTTTAGGTCAGACGTAGACAAGTGTTACGTTTCGTATAGTGGTGTTATTTCTAGTTAGGGAATCGAAATAATAACTCACCGCGGGGAAAAGTATTTTGCTGTAAATTTTTATGCATGAATAAACACAATTTACTCGTTTCGTTTGAAGAACATCCACCCGCTGTCAACCCTTTCTACCAAAACTTCGGGTGATAATTGTTTTACCTTTGTAGCGTATTGGTTTTCCTCTGGGTGTTCTTTCAGCAGTAACTGTAATCTTATTAAATTTAATGAGCTTCCTCTGCCACAGTGGATATCCTTCTGGTAATATTGTAGTAAAATCAATATTTATATCGTTGTCTTAAAGGTATTTGGATGCCTTTACATGATTATGAATTGATATTGGTATTAGCAGTTCATATTGGACAGCACTCAAACCATGCCATTGTACTCAAACTTTTCGCAATCACATGAAAAAGTAATTGTGACGTGAAAAGCATTTCTCATTATGATATTGCTTGGATCGTTTCAGAACATCGGGAACAGGATCTCGACCGCCCAATGGCATCTCTATGACCACCGCCGAGATGAGATGATGTCTATGAAGAAGGCCGCGCTGGAGCTGGATGCAGCCTTGCCTACTCGTCGGGCTCTTGGCACATGGGCGGCCGTCGAAATCATGGCGGACGTGGACTCCTCGCCTGCCAACCCCGCGGGATTGCTCGCCGGGACCGCTCCGCAGAGGAACGGCGAGCAGAGACGCAAGCCGGCGACACTCCCTCGGCCCAACTCCAGCTTCCTCCACGGTTTCCTGAATTCCTACCAGCACAAACCCCCGGAGGCGGCCACCAAGACGACCAAAGAACCCCCCGCGAGCCGCCCCTGTGAGCCACCAGGGAAGGACGAGTTGTCTAGCGTCCCCAACCCTGCCACTGCGAGTGCGTCCCAAAAGGTTTCCGTTGAGAAAGAAGATCCAGCGGCTGTAGCGAGATCCGAGGTGGAACCCTCTTCGCTACTGGAGAGTTCTAAGGAGTCCTCCGCCGACGCCAAGAACATCCCCGCCCCTATACCGGGCGGGGTTGAAAGCAAGGGTACCGATGGGGGGGAGGATGGAGAAAAGGTCAGCGCCGCGACCGCTTCGCTGCGTCCTTCTTCGAGGGAGAAGAAGGAAGAGCAGGCGAAGAAGGTGCTGGCGAATGGGATTTCCAAATCCGTGGACGAACCGACGAACCGGCCGAGCTCAGGCGAGGATGAGGTTAAGGTGACGTCCATCGCGGAGATCCCCAGAGGGGACGGAAGCGGGGCAGAGGGAAGGAAGGGCGAGGAGTCGCCCCGGGCAGGATGTCACCGACTCGTCGTCCCGCCCCCCGTCCCGGCTCCGTCGCCTTCCGCGCAACCGCCGTCTTCCGCGGTGACGAACTCCCCGAAGAAGCCAAGCTTCCGGGTTGTGCGTCGCCGGGATTCGAGGAGGAAGGAGGTCAGGAGACACCATGCCATGGCCGTGCTGCCCAGCAGCAAGGTCGCGACCCTCGCGTCCAAGTTCAACGCGCTAATACTGGAGAAGGAATGTTCGCCTTCGCTGCCGGCCAAGCCGGGCGCCCGACTCTACAGGACACTGCCGTCTCAGAAGACGTCGGGTGCGGTGGTGCTCAGGAGGAGGGGGCTGGCCTACATCCAGGGGGAGGGGGACCTGAGGAGACCCGGTAGGAAAAGGGGTGAGGAGGCGGGGTGCAGGAAATCGGACGGTGAACTCCCCAAGAGGTCGCCGAGTTCCGTGTCGGTGAATAGCGTCTCCGTGGCTTTGAAAGCCCCCAGGACGTCGGCGACCAGCGTGAAAGAAGCCATCAAGATATTCGAGGACAACCTTCGATCGCGTCCTCCCGTCCCGAGAAAGCCCAACCTCGTCGCGGACGTTCTCCCCAAGACGGTCTCCCCGGAGAGGGTGAGCCCGAAGACGAATTGTGAGCTCCCCCGTTTGCTCGTGGCCACGAAGATCGACGTGTTCCATCCCGAGTCCGTCTCCAGCGTCATAGAGCACATCAAGTCCAAGGAGGAAGTCATCGACATCGTCGAACCCGAGTGTGACTCGAACGTGACGGTAAACCTGGACAAGTCGTACGTCACTGTCGTGGAAAGTGTCGCACCTTGTGCCCCCGTTGTGCCGCAGTGCCATCCCGAGGAGGTTGGTCAGTCCAAGACATCGTCCAAAGATGGGGAAGACAGTGATGGTGGTTACGAGCCAGTCAGTCCCGCTCCCCAATCCCTGCCTCTCGCCAAGCCCGCACCCCCGGTGAAGCCTAACTCTTCCTTCCTCTGGGGTCCGTTGTCCCAACCCTCATCCGGCCCCTCCTCGGTGACCTCGACCCTCAAGAAACTCTCCCTCTCGGAGAAGCACACGGACCTATCTCCGACGTGCGAATGCCCCCCGCCTCCTCCTCCCCCGGTGACCAACGGATACGACTCGCTGGAAGACGATGAGGAGGACGGTTACGACGACATCGGCCCTCCATCGGAGCAGAAGGGTGCCGGCGAGTCGGCTGCCGCTACGAGTCGAGGCGAAGTGGACAGTTTGGGCGGATACGAATCCTTCTCCGTGCCGGGCTCGGAAGGCCGCGAGGTCAAGGATGGAGGGAGAGAGGGCGATGTCGGATGTGGGGGAGGGAAGCGCAAACAGGCGAGGGTGGTGGATTTCTATGAAGGCTTGGGGAGTGTCTACGACGACTTGCGATCGATGGCTTTGAGGGCAGCGGCGGCCAAAGCCGAAACCACCTCGGTGTCGAACTGTTACGAGTCGATTTACTGCGGGGAGGGTAGGATGTGCGTTGGAGGGCCGGGGTCAGGGGCGGCTGGCGACAGGAGGAGCGTGTCCAGTGAAGAGAGCAGGGGCGGGAGCGGCGGGGGCAGCGACAGCCTGAGCAACATCGAGCTGAAGAGCAACAGCCTGTACGGAAGGTGCGGCTCTGCGCTGTCGGATAGCGAGGACTCCGGCACTTCGGAAGGTAATGCTGACGACTAATATTTGCCCTTTCCTATCCCGTCATATTCTCACGAATGTTTAAATAATATGTTTTGTGATCTAAACATTGAAAGGTTTGCTTGCTCAGCAGTCTCCCTTCGGTTACGGCCTTCAGTGCCATAGAGTTCAATTACCAGTTACCTCCCCCTATTATCTTCATTTCCGATGACAAATTCCGTATTTAACTCATATATCTCCATATTCAATGAATACATCTAGGAAGAAAGTCGTTAAACTTTATAAGTATTGAAACTCTCTTTTTTCTCTGGTCAAAGCTCCCTTACACCCTAACAATTCTTGTGTTTATGTTGCCTATATCCCTCTCCCACCATTATAAGTTTCATAGAAATTCAATAATTATGTGTTGATGTGAGTTTTATCCGGTTTGAGTAGCTTCTGATGGAGTATCCCTAATCTACTTTGTATTTAATATTTTCTAACAGATACTTCCTAACGCTATTTAATTCTTCATAATATAAATTTCCAACATATCTTCAAATTGTTCAAAATTTCTTCTCATAACCTCTCTCTTCTTTGCTTGCTCAGCAGTCTCCCTTAGGTTACGGTTCTATAGAGTTCAATTACCAGTTACCTCCCCTATTCTCTTCATTTACTATGACAAATTCCGTATTTAATTCATATATCTCCATATTCAATGAATACATCTAGGAAGAAGTCGGTAAACCCTAGAGTAGGTTTCAGGGATCAGCATTCGATGAGAAATGATTGGAAATGTTATATTTTATGGGCGGAGAGCTATCGTTGCTCATATGAAAGTAAATCTCAGAAATATTCTTTGTTATTTGGTGAAGTTTTCACTGATAAAATTATTCTATTAATCACAAAACGGGTACAGTTTAACCGAGATGTACGGGGAAACCGATCTATGGCTTGAGACAGGGAGTTCTAAGAGCAAGAAAAAAAAATAATCGGTAATAAGAGCCATTGCCAAGAAGGCGCTCTGCCTGGGGAAAAAATCCACTCACTGCTTAATAGACAATCCTGGAAGTAAGAAAGCTGAGTACTTTTCACATCTAAAACATTATAAACACTGGTAGCATTAGGAATGATATGTTACCGGTGGCGAAGAACAAATGAGTTGACCGTATTGCTGAAGAAAACGCTATTGGAAGAGAAGAGGATAAAATAAATCTAATGAAAATTGAAAATAAAAATTGACCGTTTAATCTGGCGCATCTTGAGACAGGGTGCTCTGATTAAAATAGTCTTCGAGGGAAACGTTGATTGGAAGAGCTACAAAGGATGGCTTCGTATGAGATATAAGGCACATTTAATAAAGTGCTTTAAAGAGGAGAAGGAATTTGCCACAATGAAGGGGTCACCTGATGGATGAACCGAGTGGAGAGTTGTAGAGAATGAAGTATGTTACTATGAAGGGATTAACTGAGTAGAGAGATGTAGTAAATTAATCTCAGTATTGGTGGCCTTTGATGATGTAATTATCTTTTAGTTTCCCTCGACCATCAGTAAGTTTCCTAATGATTTCATTACGTACGTGGGTGAGTCATTTCCGTCTTTTTCTTCTACGTCGTATTGTGCGACATATTCGAATTTCTTCTTACGATCACCTTTATACTTCTAATATTTTCTACGCCCAATTTCCCCTCTGTATTCGACAACTGGTCTCGAAGTCTACTTAATTACCTGTCACTTGGTTTTCTGATGGCCCAAGTTTCTGACACCTGCAATACCTGACTTTCTACAAATATGGTCACAGCCTGCCTCTTTTTCCAATATCTTGTGTCGGCTGCATGAGGTTGGAGACCTTTTAAAATGTTATGTTATGTGTTGGCCCCAACCTATCCAGGAGGATCATTATTCGAGTATTTGAGTTATTATTCGTAATATTTTCTCTCCATATTCAGTCATTTTATCCATCATAGTCATATTATTTACTTCTCATGATCATCAAGTCGATTTTTGGTCTTGGGAATCTCCTTCTATGTGTATCAAAGGCATACAAATAATTACTCTTGAACAAAAGCATAAGTATTTTGAATATTCATAGGTTTTTGGAGTGATTGTATTGTGATTGGAGTGAATGAACAAATTTCTTCGTCTTGAAAATTAACAAAAAGGTAAAAATGTGTGTGTTAGCAGAGAATATAATGATTTATCTTAAACAAAAGATGTTTCCTCGGTATTAATTTTTTTTGCTTAATCGAGCTGCATCTCATTCAGCGTAAGAAAGATTTTGAATAAAAATTTCCTTTGTTTTGATTAGCTCTTTATGTTACCTTCCCCATCTTTGTTACCAGTGGTGCCTCAAGAGAATGGGGAATATTCCCATCACAAATTAGCGCTGCTTGTTATTCTCACGCTTTGACCCAAATCCATCCCATAATCGTATAGTTGTAGGAAAAAGTGAAAATAATTTTGGATGCCCCCGTGGTTTACCCCTAATCTGATTGAAGGAGCAATTATCACCGCCTCATTTGCGTCTTAATTATCATTCTAATATCCTTACCCGATTACATGGTGTACCTACGAGAAAGCGTTTGCTTCCCAGGTGGCCATTCATTTGCTTAATGCACATATCGTGATCGGTTAGGCATCGCAAACTCCAGTAGCCGTAGATCTAACTTATGGTGGACGCAACTGAACAAAACAGTGCAATATTTTCACCCGTGAATCAAAATAACTGGCGCCTAATCATCTAGGAAAAAGGTTGTAACTTATTCTAGTATTCCATATGGGTATTTGGGTGTATATAATCCTTTTTACGGTATGAGGGATTGAACAAAATCATCCTCTTTCTTGCCATCACTAGTTATCAATCCTAAGATGGATCGGATGCAGCACTCGAGTTTTATCTCGCCTAGTCTCTTCATATTTACGTATTTCTTCTCTTTCATATCCTTCACTACTTCCTCCACATATCCCATACGAGGTCTTCCTCTGTCCGTCTTCCCATTCACTTTTCCCTTTACGAATGTCTTTATCAGGACATTATGTCTCAAGAATTGGTCGATTATGTTGTCCCGTCTTCTTTTTAAGGATATTAAAGACTTCTATTTTCTCCCATTCTTCTTGGGACTTCTTACCTAGTTACTCATTCTGCCCATTTTATTCTCCATCATTCTTCCGTAACTCAGCGTTTCGACTGCTTCCAGTCTTGCATGTTTTGCGGACATAATATTTCATGGCTCACTACCTCGAAGAATCATGCTAGTACATGTGAGTCATAATGGATTTATTTCCTACTTCTGAGCTTGAATTTTCAGTTGTAAGTAATTAAGTGCTATGTGTTCTCTGCATTTTTTTCAGGACACGTCTGCGTCGTTTGACAGTTGTGACAACAGTTTCGCCAACTTTCGTGTTGGCGTCTTCAGGTCGAAGTGGTTGAGAAGTCGTTTTCGTCGTCCTTATATAGGCCTGATCGTATAAGTGCTGCCCTCTGATTGGCCGGAATTTTTTTGATGATCCTTTTCCAAGCAGAATGCAAAGGGTATCCGTTTTCTCTTTTTATGTTCATCGGTGTCTTTATTATTTCTATCGCCTCTCTAATTACCCTCGGAATGTATCGTGCCTTCCTGTTGTCACTGTTGTCACAACTGTCATACGACGCGGACGTATCCCGAAAAAATGCAGAGAACATCTAACCAACGCCGCGGAAACCTACGAACAAACTTTGTAGGAGAGGGAAGGAATTTGATTGATGGCGTTAAAAGAAGGCAGAAGGTGTGGATAGAGAAGGTAATAACGGGCGAGGGAGTTTTGAAAGACTTGATTGAGGGAAGAATGTTGGGTAAGCAGGGTAGAGGGAGGAGAAGAACGGGTAGTTTGAATGGGATGATGGGAGGTAGGAGATGTGAGTGAGGGGCTGAAGAGGGGCATCGAGTGAAATGGATGGGTAGTGGGAAGAACAAAAATGTCCTTTTGACCTACCTTTACTGCTAGAAAGTTATTGATAGTGATAATTAAATTTGTCTTCCGGTTGAAATCCCTCTTCTTCTGAGCTATTTTGTTGATTTTTAAATTATACTCATCCATTTAGTTACACTTACTAACTCCTTAGCATTCTCTGTTTGTTTAGAAAATGAAAAATGGTCTACACTTCTGCTATTTGTACGAATTTCGAATGCATATGGATATCAACCGGGTTTAGTAATGTTAATATTGTTTAAAATATCCACGTAGGTCTGTATCTTTATAAATTGAATATATCTAAATGGAAGAGAAGATCGCTTGATATTAATCTTTTTCGAGTCAGAGAATCGTCACACATTCTTTGTATGAATATGGTTGTTTTTTCTGTTTTATTCTCATATCATGTGCCTTATGAGCAAACAATCGTGTGAACTTGGATAGTTTTTTTGCATTATTCTAGCGTTAGTACCCATAGTATAGGTAATGTGTCAAGAACTGCGCGAGAATACCGTGGGAAACTTAATTCGCTCTTATACTTCCATGGGAATACCGTCGCTTTAGAAATGTCAATCGTCTCGCGATGATTGACTGGACGATGAAATTACGAAACTGATTGGCTCCCATGCTTCCGCACCGTCCGGAAGCCCTAATTCTTCCGCTTGTGTCCTCCGGAGACAAAGCTTTCTCTCCTTGAAATTATATTTTTTTTCCTTATCGAGTTTCCTGCGCTCGAGATGGCACAGCCATTTCGTAATATCGGTTGCGTGTGTGAAAGAAGCTAAAGAGTTAACGTCCCTTTGTTTCGATCAGAGGGCATTTTGTAAGGAGATGGGATCCGTGTAAAAACAAAATACCTATTCAATTCTTCCAAAACATTATGTAGATAACTTCAGTTCTTGGCCCTATTGCATCCCCCTTACTTTCCCTTTTCAAATTGCTGGTTGGATGTCAAAAAATGTTCATTGTGTAAGAAATATTCCACCTGCTTAGAGTTACTGCTATTTAATCGCGTGGAATTCTTTTTGATCATCTAATAGTCCAAAATTATTTGCCACACTAATTTGGCTATTACAACAGTTTTTCACGTTCGTAGTTTAATTTTTTAGAGCAACTATTAGCAACCATATGAGTATCTTTCTTTTGGCCCGTGTAAGAAATCATATAATTTTCAAAGTAAGAATGTATGCGCTACTGATTCTAGTGACGGATCAAATAAAAATACAATTTTTCACAAAATAAAGATTTTACTAACAACCTAGGTTTCTCTAGGAACTTTGTTCTCTGTGTAATCACAGCTGGTACTAATTTTGTAAGTAATGCAATTTAATGTAGTAGGTTAATAATTTTTAATAGTTCAGAAAAAAGAGTTCATTTCAAGTCCATGAAACATTAGAAATACAGATAGAATCACCTAGAGTTTTTTCATTATATTTTTTGCACTCCTCGATGAGTGCAAAAATTGAGATTTCACTTCATTTTGGAAGTGCGTGTTTTCATAATGTTCTTGTGCATGGAATTTCTTCAGAGTTGGGACTAAATACACCGAATCGGACGGCTATAATATCAACATAAAGTACCACAACATCCTGCTATTTTTTCAGGCGGAACTCTAAAATTAGATTACCATCAGTGGGCCGTTTTCATTCGCGTCTTGTTAACTCTTCAATCCCTCTTCAGAATCCGGCAATTCTCACATCCGCAAAGCAAGAGGAACTATCTCTTCGTGCGGGAGAGTTGCTCAATCCGCTCGCGGCTGACTGGCGTGGATTCCTGAGTGAAATTCACGACCCCGGTGGGACTTTCATTTTTTTTTCAATTCCCGGTCACCTCGCCTGAATTTTCCCGTCTCGGGCCCATCTTAATGCCCCATCTTAGGGCATAATAAATTATATGAGGCCTTAAGTTGGCAAAATGCTCGATGTTCATAAAAAGTTAATAAAGTTAATCCGAGTACTATTTTCACACTGCTTTGAAAAAAGACCAAACAGTTTCCACGATAAGTACCATTATCAAGGTAGTATATCAATACTCTCTAGAGCCTGATGTATTACCTTGTCAATGTCAATTATACACTGAAACTATGGTAGGTTTTATTTGATATACTGAGTATAGATCAACAGTCAACAATCCTTAGTTTGAATGACTCTCCGCTTGATTCTCCTGTCGACTAGCCTCTTCATATTTGCATAATTCTTCTATTTCACAGCCGTCACTTCTTCAGCTGTGTGTCATGCGAGACCTACCGTCGCTATTCTTCCACATTCACATGTCTCTTGAAGATTGTCTTCATCAGGTGAAAATAGTGCTTGGAGTATGTTTTTTATCTTGAAAACTTTTATGGGAACAGAGAGGTACCTAGTATGTTTTATACCTTCGAGGAATGAGCCTCATTACTCGAAAATTTCATCTCCCATCATCAGTGTCTTGCCCTTTGGGACAGCTACACTCTTAACGCTGCTCGTTATTGTTTTTTTTAATTAGCTCCTCGATTTGTCTACGGTATCAAAGAGCGTCAATATTTGAGATAGAACAGAATTTTCTCGGGGAAAAAAATAAGTTTTTACTGATCGTAAAAAAGGTAAAAACATCTATACGGAAGGCATATCTTTTTTGTTTCTCAGACAGCTATTTAGATTAAGTTTGGCGTAGTAGGTATTGATGATGTTGGAGAGAGAATTGATTTCGCCAAATAGGCATATATTTACAAAAAGAAGAGTAATTATCTGTTAGGACGAGAGACTTGAGTAGGAATTTAAAAAAAATGTTGGTATACGTATACGTTTTCATAGCCTGCTACTTCACAACATGCGCGCTCTTGCATTCTTAGTTTCTATATGCCTAAGTGAGCGAAAACGATCGGTTACTGAGACCGGATCCCTTCTAGAATGGTTTAAGTTATTAATAAGGATAATAATAATGATAATAAATGTCTTTATTGGGGTGATATTGAGACAAAAATGTCTCTTTTGTCATCTAATCCCTCGTCAAAATATTTTCCCATACATTATTATTGTTTTGGATCCAACATTAAAAATTGAAGAAGGAATATATAAAAAAAGATGATTTTAGAAAAAAAATGAAAAAATATACACATGCTATCTCAATTTTAAGTATCAGAGAAATCATAGTGTGTGAAGGTAATTGCTGCTAAATCCCACAACTGTGGGAAAAACGTGAGGATTATTATTCTTGCATCCTTTACGAAAAAAACACTGCAGGAAAACAGCCACACAAGAAAAGGGGTATGAAAAACCTGCGGAATCCTAATGATAGTGTAGCTAGTATTTTACAAGACTATTCAGAGATTTAAACAAATTAAACTTGAGATTAAGAAGGTAAATGAGTGGAGAAAATATAAAATTATTACAAAAAGAAAAATTACCCAAAAGGGATTAAATGGCGCGTATACGTGGTATTACATGTGCGCTGTTTGTCTTGACAACCGTGTTTGAAATTATTTTGTGCTTTGAGGATAGTAATAGCGTGAAAGAATGATTCCACCCTTAAGATAGATAGATAAGGGTCTTTATTTGGACGAGATTGAGACTAAAAGTCTCATCTTCCATCTAACCCCTCGTCAATACATGAAATATTGTACATATGTACCTATATACCTATATGCGTTGCTCTAAATACTAATAAAATATATGTGAAATTAATATAGAAAAATTTTTAAAATTACAATGAGGAAAACAATGAAGATTAGATGACTATGCAAAAATTTAATATAGTTTTACAATAAGGAAAATATGAATATATGGAAATTAAAGAGAGATGACAATAATAGACTGGAAGGTTTTTTTAAGGTCTACAACATTTAATTGAAAAATAAACTTTTAAAACTCGCAATGCAGTGAGGCGTGTGATAGGTGTGAAATAATTATACTTTTTTTGCTGTGTAGTTGACAGTAAACTGGAAAATAAACTTTTAAAATTCACAATAAAGTGAGGCGTGTAATGTGTGTGAGAGAATTATATTTTTTTGCTGTTTAGTTGTGAATTGTATGCACGCGTAAAAAAAGAGTTCTCGTAACTCTTGATCCAACCGTTGATCACTCTTAATTAGTCGCTTACGTTTGTCCTGCTAATGTAGTACGAGAGTAGAAATATGCCTGCAGTGTCGGATTTGAGTTCATATGATTAGAAAATTTTAAATAAGATGTGGGTGGATGTGAGAATATAAAAAGTGCGTTGGATTGGAGGACAAATGCTGAAATGTTCAACATGGTGGAGAAAGTAAGAAACTACTCGTGGATACTAATGGGGATGGAGAAAAGGTGGGTGGAACAAGTAATGAGCTCATTGGAACACGCAAGGTCATTTTTTAAGGTAGAATTCCGGGTAAGCAAAGAAGTAGGAGGATAAGGAAAGGCATTTCCTTGTGTTATATGGTGATTTTATAAAAGATTGCGGGATAGGAGAAAGAAAGTTCAAAGCGAAGGGTTGAGTATGGATTTTCTATTCAGTTTTCACTATCTGTTAAAAAGAAACTTATAATTATAATTAGAGGAAAATAGAGGCCTTTGAGGGATGGATGTGGAGAATAATGCAGGAGGTTAGCTGGATGGAGAGGATAGTCGGATGAGAGAGTTCTTAATATTGTGGGAGAGGAAAGAAAGTTGGTCACAGGAATTAGGGGAAGGCAAAAAATTGGATGGAGGATGCATTATGATGTCACGGAAAGCTGAAGAAGAAGATGATGATAGTAATAAGTCGTCTTATTTGGGGCGAAATTGAGACCTAATAGGTCCATTTTCCACCTAATACCACTTTAATAGTATTTGCACAAATTTCAAAGCGAAAAATGAGTCGAAAAAATTTTCCACACAAGAAAGATCATTTGTATGCGTATATCTATATATATAAAAATGAATGTATGTGTGTGTGTGTGTGTGTGTGTGTGTATGTCCTTTATGCATTACTACACCATTCATCGGATCGTCATGAAACTTTGGGAAGTTGTTGAGTACATTCCCGAAAAGAGGACTACGGAATCGATATTTCAATATCGATACTTTATCGATATAATATCGCTAAAGTATCGATAAATTGATACATTATTGATACAAAATAGAGATGAAATTATTTAGTTTTTTAAAAGAAATGTATCGTTGCAATATCGATACTGTATCGAATGTATATATAGTGTGTTTGTCCTTTGTGCATTACTACACCATTCATCGGATCGCCATGAAACTTGGGAAAGTTGTTGAGTACGCTCCGCGAAGGTTTCTACAAAATCGATAATTCAATGTCGATACTGTATCGATATAATATAGATAAAATATGGATACATCGATACATTGTTGATACAAAATTGAGGTGAAATTATTTAGGTGTTTTTTATCAAAGTTTTATAAAGTATCATTACAATATCGATACTGTATCGATACAATATTGATAACTTCATGCATTACCACAACATTCATCCAATTTCCATGAAGCTTTGGTTAGTTGTTTTGTTCATTCCATGAAGGTTTGTACAATATCGACACTGGAGACGGGATGTGCATCCCATTGAACTTGCAATTCATTGAAACACTCACGTGCAACATATTCAAATCATCCGGCATGGGACAAATATTTCAGAAATGCCAACTTATTGCTTGGGATGAATGCACAATGGTGCACAAAGCATCGCTCGAGGCTCTGGATCGATCATTGCAAGATTTCCGTTGAATCCTGAGACCATTTGAGAACGCATTAATATTGCTTGCACGACATTTCAGGCAAACATTACCTGTAATTCCTCGATTGACACTAGCGGATGAAATAAATGCTTGCCTGAAATATTCTACTTTGTGACGACATGTAAAGACGTTAAAATTATATACAAATATGCGTGTCCAGCTGCAAAACAATCGATCAGCTGAGATATATTGTATACCCATAAGAATTGTGAAATTAAACATACTATAAACGTGCGCTTTCCATTTAACCAGATTGAGCCACAGCAACGCGTGGCCGGGTCAGCTTGTTATATATAAAATATAGAATGCCATTCATACGCGAAAATAATGAAAATAATTTTCATATTTACACAATGGAAAGACAAGAAATATGAACTAAACAAACTAGAAACGTGAATATACAATATGTAAACTACGTAAAAATGGCACACGACTGTGAAAACGTGGTTGAAGAAATAAACGCAAGTGTGGGGAAAATATAAAGGTAAAAGACTCATGTCCTCAACAAAAACCCATTGGATGAGAAATCCCGCACAAGAAGGGGTGTATGAAAAATCTGCGTAACCTACTGAGTAATTTTAGGGTTGCAATCTAGCAGCAAAAGCCCTTAACAAAGGTATTCGCTGATATGCAAAATAGTAGAATTTCGCAGAAAAAATCCAAGTTCGAGTCCCGGTCTAGGTGAATGATTTTTCCTTAGTGAAAATTCTTCACTTCTGCTGAGTGGGAGGTAAATGTTATAAGCTCACGGATATACATAAATTAACTTCCGAGTTGTCTACAAAAGCAACTACAGTAGCATAGTGTAGAATGTTGAGTAGGGTTTCGCTAATCGCTGAAGAAGGAACATAAGAAATAGTATTTTAATTATATGTTTACTGGCATCCAGAAGATTTGAAGTTTTAAAATGGATTTATTGTGGGTTACTTGGTTTGAATAAAAAGGGATGTAAGAGATGACCTACTTGAGTGGAGAATAGCAGGATTACCAATGTTGTAAAACACAAATTATAATCTCTTGGTGTTTATTAAGAGCGTCAGTTTCGAAAGCCCTTCTCAAATGTCAGCCATTTCTTGAGTTTTCAGTTCCATGCTTTAGGCAGATCCGTGAGTGTGAATCATCGGGGAAAATACTCACCATAGAGTCTTCCGCGTTGTTTTAAAGCACTCATTCAAACACCCGGAAATTTCCGCGTTTGTTTTGTTTTCGTCCTTATCTTTCGTATATTCCTATCGAGCTCCCCACCATCCTAATTTATTATAATCTATAACTTTAACTGTGCCTATACTGCATTTTAATGCTTCTATTGCTCTCACTCAGTGTTCAACCCGAAGGTTGATATTTGAGGGTAGAGCTCACCAACAACCTATCAACATCCAGGGTAGGGGGGCCAGTTCCTTTCCCAGAAAAGACTTCCGACGAAGTTCTGACAATCTGAAAATAGCACCGCGAGGATTTTAGGTGGAGGTGTCCAGAAAGACTTCACTCAGAGTTGAACCTGGGACCCTCCGGCCCGTACCATTACGCTCTACCCAATATGATGCTCTCTCTAGGCTATATTAATACCATCAAGAAATACTAGCTTACCTACTATAAAAAATAACCACTGTAACATTTGTGCACGCTTTTATTCAAATCTTCGCCAGAAATAGCAATGTTGACTTACAGAGCAATATTTCATGGCACTGACTGTAGGTAAATGAAGTCCTAAGAAGAGTGGGAGAAAATAGAAGTCTGCTGAAAACTGTAAAAAGAAGACTGGACAACTTAATCGGCCACATCTTAAGACATGATGGCCTGATGAAGACAATCGTCGAAGGAAAAGTGAATGGGAAGAATGGAAAAGGTAGGCCTCGTTTGAGTTACATAGAACAGGTCGTAAAGGACGTGAAAGAGAGGAACTACGTTAATATGAAGAGGTTGGCCGATAGAAGAATCGAGTGGAGGGCTGCGTCAAACCAATCCTAGGATTGTTGACCTATGATGATGATGACTGTAGGTGGACCTGATTTGTACAGCATAGCGCATGAGTTTCAATTTCAAGTTCACTTTTGTGTATTGTATTTATATTTTTATGAGTATTTTACTTGGTGAGCTCTACCCTCGCCGACCAGACCGGGCTTGGGTTGGAACACTCGTGTATTTCTTCTCTGTTGGTTACCGACCGGTGTGCTATCTTCTTCCTGCAGTGGTCGGCCCGCACGAGGTGCTCTCCTACCAGTTGACGTCGGTGGGCGTGTCCGGGAAGGAGGCGGGCGTCGGCGGCGAGTCTGAGAGGAGGAGCGACACGAGCGAAGACTGGATGGACGTCGACGCCTCCGACGCTGAGGATGAGGACAACGGGTCGGACGAAGCGGTGGTCGTGTGAGTGCCCCAATCTTTAACAGTCTCCACTCCCCCTTTCTTCTCCCTTCCCGATTAATCTCCTTATCGTTCACTCGTGGTGTCGTTAGGGGAGAGATAATCACTATCACCAAATTGTGACGAAGGTGGAAGATAAAACTTCGTTAGGTTCCACAGACAAATTTCACTAAACCGATCTAGCTTTCGATTTAAACGATCATTGTCCTCAAGGTCGTGGCGATGGTCGTTCAGATCGAAACCTAGCGGTCTGCGCAACAACCATTGTTTGTGTAAACTTACAGAATGTTATTTTCCACTTTAGTAATGCAGGTCCACCAAACCAGATAATTTAATAGAATCGAGAGGTGTTTCGTGGAATGATCATATTTCCTGAAGCCTTCAACATTTCGTATTTTCCACCGCAATGCTTCCTAGTTTGTGCACTCATCTAAGTAAGCCTTATGTGTCAGTCCACGTTTTTATGAATTAGCGCATCTCTTTGAGAATTAGAGGATAGCTGAAACTACTCGAAGAAAAGCTGACACATCGATTCCTGCATCTTATGTTTTCCGGATATGGTTTCCCAATTGCGTCCAGCGTGGAGAAACATTATATTCGCATGAAACTATACATTATCAATAAATCAACCAGATCTGAGCCCGGAATTAATCGCCCACAAACAAGATTCGGCTTGGATGGTACATACATATTAAGTGGTTACATGGGCTTGCGGCATTGCTATTAGAAGTTGCGGTCGATAGCTAAGGTCATTTCTAACATTAAGAACAGGTGGGTTTCTTATCTTAAGGATGGAGATCGCTGAAGGTGGTATGACGTGCGGTTAATTCAGTCCTATCCCCTTCATCACGTTCAAAATTATTACCCTTTTCATTCTATCATTGTCACGATTCATCTTCTTAGAGCGTTCTTCTGTTAACCACCGACCACCTTTAATTGTGAGGCCTATCCGTCTGCACGTGGGTGTTTCTAATCCATTTTTGAGGCAGTGCTTGCTAAGGCTTATTTTTCTAATTTTGCTAGTAAATGCCGAGAGTAATGAACGAGGGTTTAATATGGGTTGTGCATATTTCCCGGATTGTGTTTCCTCACCTCGCTCTTTATGCGAATTTACACTATTTTTCGTTTGAGATAAAAGAGGAAGCGTTGAATCTATATCAGAATTCCGTTATGAAAAGCTGTGACTGATTATCCCAATGTTGCCCTCAGATTTCTCCCGTGTCCTTCACCTGCAACGTTTTATTACTTGCCGGATTAATGGCATCAGGTTCTGGAATGAGGAAACGTATGAACAAACCTACCCATCCGTCGTTGCCGCGTTAAATTATTCTTTAAAGATGTTATTTCACGGTCAATCTCTTCTGCTGCTATGTTGAAAAAGAAAGTGAAGCAACCTGTATTATAGTTACTTCTCCCCAACCGGCAGTTCAGGAAGAGGATTTCTTCCCTCTTATCTCGAGATGAAAAACTAAAAATCGAGCTGAAAACCATTGAAATACCTTACGAATTAATTTATTTGCTTTATAAGCCCCCATTGTGAAAGCTGAAAATTCTGCTTGGATGCGTTATGTCCAAGCATTGCGTAACGCCAGTACCATGGAAGTGTTGGGTTCCCGGAAAATAGTTGATGCTATCGGTCAGATTATTCGTGGTTTCATTCGATAATTATTATATTGTGTAATAATTATATGAGTTACACTCTTAATGCTTTTTTGCGTTTAGTCAACTATCTTCTTAATTTAACACTAATGAGTGAATTAACTTACTGTCGCATGTTGGGGAACCACGGCCAAACAGGGTAAAGGACTCAACACCATCGACTACATCGTAATTAGGGATGTAGGAGCCACGACCGTTCGATTGTTTCGACGCCAGAAGCTGCACTTGACCAGGCTCTGGCGTCTGTTGTCATTGTCAATGGTCGAATATTTCTATTCCTTGCTGAATAATTCTCCATACGAGTAATGGAGACTATAAGAGATTTTCGGACGTGACGCTTGGATTGTTAGTGTAGAGGGTGTAGAGTAATGCCTGATTCTTAATCAGATCCATGATTCTTAATCAGATTCATTAATTTTATTCCATGCCATGCGCAGGGTATTATCCTTAAAAAAGATAGAGATAGTTTTGGTAATTAGTTGAAAATGACGTGCTGCAAAATGAATAGGTGCGAACAATTTGAAAAAATAATCATAATAAAGTGTTGTGCGTGATTTTCTTTTCAAAGAATTTATTGTTTTTTTCAGTGAATTTGATTAGGATGCGTAAAAAAATTCTTGTTCCTCTCGGTCGGAAAGTTAATCTCTCTCAATTTTTCTCTCCTGCTGATGTGGTGTGTGGCTAGAAATCTGTCTGCAGTGTCAGCTTTGAACTCGTATGATTTGAATTTTTCATTTAGCTTTAATCTTGTGAACAACGTACTTGTCTCTAAAGTTCCCAAACCAAGCCCTTGTATTAACCAAGTGAAAATATCCTGATATCGTCATGCGCCGGAAAAAGGTAGGCTTACGAGAGCGAAATTTCACCCGTGCTTCATCCTAGTTCATAGCTTCGATAAGAAACGTAGGGTCAAATTGTCTCCTAATCTTCAAGACAGATTATTGACCATTCATTCCTAATATGTACATTTTTTTACCTTAAACTTTGATTAAACGTATTCGTGACGTAGATAACTGAAGTGGCGAAGGCAGACATACTTTGAAGGCAATTATTTTCCTTCAATTGTTCTCGCATCATTCATGGAGAAATTAGCATAACTTTAAGTGGCCACTGTAGTCATTATTTCTTGCACATTGAGAGCTGAAAACATTTCGACATGCATAGTGGAGAAAGCTAGAGAATCCCAATGGCAGCGTTCATATCCAAGGGCGAATTCGCTCCCTTTAGCGCGGCGAAACTGGCGACCGTCCGCGTCGTGAAGGCTTGTCGAGGCGGAAAGAAATTAACACGCCTTGATCCCAATCCCCTTTGGTGACTATTCGTCCATTTTATAAATAGGATGCCAAAACTTTAAATGCTGTATTCATGATAGTTCAAATTTCCTTGTTCAACAGGTTTCGAGAATGGATCCCCAGAGGCAGAAGAAGTCCCAGCTGGTGCAAAAAAGTTAGGAGGGAGTACAGTAGGAGAAGTCGAAAAAGTGAGTATTAAGTAATGTACTGTTTATTACTTGCCTTCCTTCCAGGTAAGTCCCTTTTTAACCTCAGTGAAATGTAATCTAGTCAATCAGATTGCAGAGCATTTCCCTTTGATTCTGCGCTAGGAGGGTTGTACATCTTCAGTGTGCTTAGTATTAATATAGTGAGCAAACTCAGAAAAAAAGAGGCCTTTCGGCATTTGTATTGTCGTCCATGCTGGCTCGAAATAGTCTAAGCCCGTCGTGAAAAGTTTGAAGACTTCAATTCCCGTCGGTCGCTGAACGGCGTTCTCTCTCTGCACCCTGAAAGCCCTTGGAATCAGTATTTCCCTAACGCAGTGTGTCCGTTTGCAAATCGTTGTATGGTTTGTAAATCGTTGTATGTACGTGTTTTATTATGCGTATTCTTCCCACCTTTATGTCCTTCATCTTTCCCGTTCGCGGCGAACATCTTTCGCCTCACCACGTTTCGCAAAAAGAACTCGACGCAACACCTCCTTCCTTCCCGAGTTGGCATTCAGCGCGAAAAGAAGAATTCGCACCAATAGATTAAAAGGAGTCGAGCTGAGACATGTAAGGTTGAGGACAATGACACCTGCCAATTCCCCTCCTCTCCCCTTCTCCTCTTTCTTACTTTTCTCTCCTGCGAGATTTCATTTGGCACCTTCGACTCGACGACTTGCTGCGTTAAATGCATGTTGCGTTTTTTCCCGAACTGCGTCAGAGTTTTTGAGATGCAACAAGTGAACGATTTCTCTTGACCTTCGTTTCAATTGCCCAAGTGGGTAGTGGTCGTTCGAATATTTGGTTTTGATGTTTTTTAGGGACTAAAATTTGAATAGTTAGCCATCGAGACTAGATATCGAAGGAACGACTCTCGGCAAATATCAACAATATCTTAATTTTAAGCCAATTTGGATTACAGAAGGGAAGAAGTAACTTTGAAAAATATTTATTTTATTTTTTTGTTTCATGGATCTTTGATGATATTATTTTCATCCCTTTACGCGAATGAAAGATTATTTGAAGATCAAAGTGAATGTAATCTATTTCATTATTTTTAAGACCTCATATACTTCATTAAACAAAATGCAGTAATTCCTCTAGTATTTTACCTCTAACTTCTTTGCTTTCTAGGAAGCAATAGTATTTTATGGTAAATTAAAATTATTGAACACTGAAACATAGCATTGCCTAAATATATTCGACGAAAGATCAGGAAGGCGATATTAATGATTTGAACTGGGAAAAATAATATTACAATAGCGTAGATACATTTTTTGAGTCTAATTGGTTCAATAGCTATTGTTTCATCACACTTACTTTCACCGATTAAGTTTCGATTTATCATTATGAAGCATTGTATAAGTGGCGGAAATGCGTAATATATCCACCGTAATGAAAATTGAAGGGAGATGTAAGAATGGAGATAAAGCGAGATTATAAGAATGCTTCCGTGATAGAAGTGATTACGTACGAACTACTTTCATGGTGCACGAAATTTTATTTTTGGATAAATGGGCTAATTTGTGATAAAGTACTTTCACTTTAATCTTTAAGGAAACGTGCGATTTAGCTAAACGCTGTAATTATGGCCATTGTGCGAGTGAAGTTTCTTTTCTTAGCCCCTTTTATGGTGTTATTAATTTCTTCTTCTCCTTTGATTCGACCCCGTTTGAATTACCCTGTGCAACGTTGATATCCGGAAAATATTTGTTAATATTAAAATTTTTAATGTAACAAGCCAGTTTTAGATTTCAGTCGATTATCATGCTTATAGATCTTATTGAAATTAATATGTATTAATTTTAAACTTAGAAATTCTTTGAATTGTTAAGGTAGCAACATTTTATTTTTAGAAAAAAATAATAATTTTGTAACATTTTAACTTGAATTAGAAGTTTTATGGTGTGCCTGAGTACCTAAGATTAAGAACCTAGGATCAAATTATCAATTATATGTAAAGGATTACATGCATAATAAATTGCGTTGATGTACTTTTCTTTTCACGTCATTTATTTAATTACGTGCGGACAGTTTGAATTAAAATTGCTCTAATCTTTCGAAATGATTCTTATCTGGGAATGTTCACGGACCTTGTATGAAATAACCTATTCTGATACATTTTACTTTTAAATATTTGTCGTTCTGTTACATATCCTGTGTTAAATTTCAATTAAAATTGACCCCCATATCGCCGAAGTAGTTTTCGTTTCCGGTTTTGATATCTTAGAGAACGAAGCTTTACGAACAAAATTATGATTTCTATATATGTTTTTCAATATTTATCAGCCAAAAGCGATTAAATATTCTCGATGATGACTCCATAATTCCCGTTTGAGATTTCTCGTTGCACGGAAAGCGTTTTTATTGCTTTTCAAAAAGCCCTCCACAGGAACTTCACTCGATGCTTTTTCGAGTCGACCTCTCGAACCACTGTGCGAGAGAGAGAGCGCGGCGGACTGCGAAGGGAAGACCAGTTAGTCATCCAGCTGTGTCCTCGATCTGCCCTCGCAAGGCTACGCGAAGTGAATGTGAAAGTGATGGCTTCGACTGTCTGGTCTCTCTTCTTTGCCTTTCAATGTACGGAATACTCGCCGAAAAGTTCATCATCTACCATATAATCCAGTGAATTAACTTGTATGAAGTTGTTGTGGTGGTGTTGCATGGCAACCCATAGTCTTTTCTGTGTCCTTTGGAGTTTCGTGTGGGCGGAACTTCGCACTCCCACCTGTTCTTCGTTCCATACCCATTTTGGCTCAAGCCTCTGAGCACTGACGTTCCCCGACGAGTTTCACTGGCATGTTACGCGCTGACGCCGCGGGATATCGAGCTCAGGGCAATAATCAGTGAAATGAAATCCCGTGCTATAGTTAAATGTGCACAAGTGTCATGGGAGTCTTTAGTAATGTGAGAGGCCCATTGAGTGTTTGGGGCCTTCAAGGTTATCTTTGTGCCATCTCTTATGGAAGGATGCAGTGTTAAAGCTAGCATCGTGGATTTGTAAACGCCCGACAATTGTAGGCGTGTAAACAATGGTTTTGCGGGAGTGTTTGTGTTACTTCAAAAGTGGCTGTAATGGCAAGTCTCAGTGCCGTGTGGATATCTTCCTCTTCAAGCCTTTACGTAGGTTTACCGACGGTTGAGGGCAAAAGAAGTAAACTACCGCCACCTCCCCCTCCTCCTCGGAGAAAATGGTTAAAGAGAGACTTTACGTTTTTGCGCTCTATTGCCTACAATGGCAGGGCAACAGAAACGCAAGAAATATGTAGTTATGTCCGTGAGGAAGGTAAGTGGAAAACAGTGCAAGGTGTCTCTTTTCTGGCCTTCTTGTCGTAGGAATCGTATTTTACCAAAGCCTGATTATGTAAGGCTGGATAGGACATAACAGTGCTATCAGTGAAGTAACGTGACATTTAAGTTATCTCTGTTTGTGATCTTGACTAGCTGTGCCCATTTAATAGCTTTGTATATTGTGTAGCTGTCCACATTTTGTTTTATACCTATATGAGCACCAGGAAAATCTCACATTCTCTGAAGGATAATGCTGGTAGTCATGGGATAGAGCGACGTAGTGTTTCGATTACCATCATTTATTGTTTGATCACTGTTTTCGTTAATCTGTTTACTTTCATGCATGAAAAGCATGGTTTTGTTCGAAAATAAGCAAGAAAGATGTTACTAACTGGGAATCTAAAATATCTGATGCACTCTTTTCATTTAATAAGTACTTTTTTTTTTGTGTCAACAGCACTTATTGTGCACAAGGAGTCATAATTCCATGGAGTTATTTATATCATGACAATTTACAAAGAGATTTCAATGCTCTTGCATCGATTTTAATTCACTTTTTTGCCCATCAGGTAGGGAAACTGTGGATATGGAGACTGAACAGCATCATTATGAAACATTGTATGAATTGGTTGGAGGTATGGCTGTGCAAGAAACTCAAGAAACTTGCACAGTTGTGGTTCAGGACCGGCCCCTGCCTTCAAATCCAGCAACTCAGAGAATCCATGCCCTTCCTTATGAAAACCTGAGTGATGATGACTTTGATTCATTTGATTCAGATTTATCAGATGAGTTTGATGATCAAGTCCCAACAAAGGTAAACACATGCATTTTTGTTTAATTCCACGTTCTTCATGCTGCTATATGGCATTCCGTCAATGTCATTTGTTAAATGTCAACTATATAAATACATCTATTAACTGTTCTTCATGCATCATTCCATTCTTTTCTGAAAACTGTACACTTTCAGCAATGTCATGAGTAATATAATAGCAATTTGCTACTGAAGAGCCTGTTTTATATATGTTGTATAATGCCTGTTTTATCTCTATTATTCCTCTCCGATGAGAAATAACTTTGCAGTCAATGCTCCCATCAACAAATGCTTATCTGAAATATTTTCTCTTATTGGTGCAAGCTGGAAGTTGATCTACATCCTTGATGTGGTCCCTGGTGGGTTTTGCCACATTGTTTTATGGGATGTTTAAAGCGTACTCTAAAATGAGCTGTGGCTGGGACATACATTGTTGTAATGATGATTCAACAGCCAAAAATAATTTTCCTTTAATATTGAAGCAATATTTATAATTTTGGACAGAAATATTTACTCTAAAGATTTTATTTAGCCTTTATTTATTTAATTGAAATATCTTCTGTTGGTGAGTGAAATGGATGGTAAAAGCTGTGAAACATGGCAGATTTCTCGTATATAATTAGTAGTGTTTTGAACAAAATCTATCAGTTACATTAGGTAATTTTTTCCTGTCTTTATTCTAATATCACTCTTTAATGTGAAAAAACATTTTCTAGGTTTGTTACCATTAAACAAATTTATGTCAGTTCAAGTAGTTCCATTCATGGATTGCCATTGCAAGGAATATTGTTGCATACAATCAAACTTGAGTTTTACCCATAACTTCTCATTCTCTCACAATTAATAGTAAAAATTATGAATTATCACATTAAAAAATGTTCTCTGCACAACTTTCAAGAAAGAATGTTCACTTAATAACCTCACAGCATATAATTAATATAATTCATGAAGTCCATGTCCATGAGAAATTTTTTCTTTCATCACTAATAATGCCTGAAAAACAAGTGTGAAAATCATTCAATCACATTGATTTTGGATTTTTTTCATTTCAGTATGAGCTATGGGAAGTATTTTATCATTTTTAGTTTTATGACAGAAACCAGCTTTAATCCTCACGTAAATGAACTGGTTATTATTCTATTTCAACAGGACCTTCCCAGTATTCCCAATGAGGTGAAAATTTCAACGTCGCAGGGGATTCCAGTTACTGGAGCGAATACGAATGGCATCACCAAGAAGATGGCCGAGGTTGCAGGAAAAAAGATGCAGGAGTTTAAAAAGAATTGGTCCATACGGAAGCATGACCTATCTCGCAGCCTTTTGCGGATTCGCAAGAAAAGTGGGGGTGAACCAGCTGCCCCTGGTGTGTATTTGTATTTATAAATTTGAATTAAATGTGTGGTTAAAGGTCTTTATATCATTGTCATAAATTTTCAAATATATGCCAAATCTCTTACCATGGTTGAATCTTAGGTTTCTCATGTAATTTTAATGATCTGTATTTTGAGGAACCATAATTCTTGTATGCTGCAATTCTGAGTTATGATTCATCATATGTAATTAAGAACAGAACAAGTTGTCCAATGATTAGAGTACAAGGCTGTTATCCGTAGACCTCAGATAAGATCTTGGAAGGTTTTCTTTGGAAGCTCGTGGGCTCTGCACCTGGTGAATCTACCATCTCCGAACATAAAGTATAGCATCTTAATTCTTTGCTGTATCAGTCTATATTTTACCATGCCATACTCGTATGAAAATAAACTGTTCAATAATTTCATATTTCGTGAATAACATTCATATATTGTAATTTATATTTATAAATAGTAAAGTTGTTGATACATATGTGATGGTTCACATTTTTTTGAGTATTCAATATCTTTTTCTTATAAATATATCAAGTTCCTAATGTGCTCTGAAATATATTGTGACAAATCAGAACGTAAAGGAAAACTAAAGTAAACACTGAAAATGTATTCTTTTTGGAAGTATTGATAGTCACACAGCTTGAAATAGGAAAGATTAGTGGCTCTGTAAGGTAGAAAAATGTTTTGTTTGTGACACTATGCCATATCTCTGAAAAAATTTCATTTCATACATTTGGTCAAAATAGTGTTATACTGTGCATATTGCCATCCTTAAGTACCCTTCTCATTTCTCTAATGAAACATTGATGTTGATTATAATCTCCATTCTCATTGTTTCTTTCTCCAGTGATACACTGCCATCCTCAGCCTCCTCTACCCCCAACCCCGGATGCAGTGCCACCCCCTCCCCCAGCTCGGCCTCCAACCTCTACCCTCCCTCCTCCACTTCCCCCAGAGAGAACCACATCCACAAACAGCCCCACGCCTCCACAGAATCCTCCCCCACTGCCAAATAACCGCTCACCACTGCCACTACCTCCTGCACCCCTCAACAAGTCTGTGTCCTCTGGGAACCTCACGGGGAGGAAGTATTGGTCCTTCAAGAGTCGATTTGGGAGGCGGAATTCCGCATCTACTTCTGCTCTTCAAAGGCAGTCCTCTGTGTCTCCAAGTACGTCTCCATCGTCTTCCACTTTCTACCTCACGGAAACTCTCAATGCTGACACAGGGCTTAGTGAAATGAGTGATGGAAGTGTAAAAGCTCAACCAACTGAAAAGTAAGTAGAAAGGTTCATCAATTGTCTTGAAATAACTTATAGACAGTAAAAGTCATGCTGATGCTAATAAGTTAATATTTTTGCCCACTGAAGCATCCTAACATTAAGGTCTTAATTCTTTACTTCAGAAAATATAATTTTCTTCTGAGGTTTTTGGAAAATTGAGGTTAAGGCAATTGAAGGATTATGGTTCCCAAGTCCTGGCTAATGCATTTGGCTGCTTAAAATGTCCTAATGTGAGTTGATCTCATTGAGTCATTGTTTCTTCATGCCTGTGCATAGATGAGTATTTACTGTGAAAGTAACCTCAAGAACTAGAATTCTGTCCTCCTCGTATTCTTGTTTGACAAGCTTCTTGGTTTTGATTAATGATGTGCTCATTCTTGCTGGTCTTGCATCAAGTAAATCACTCGTTGTAATTTTATCTACTGATATTTAACTCTCTTAGAACTTCCCTGTAATTATTTAAGAGGTGATCTCCCAATTAACATAAATTTTGGCATGTTTTGTGGCTATGAAATTGTCCGTAATGATAAAATTAATACTTCAGTGGTCACAAAGAGCATTGCAATTGCTATAGACCTTGTTAAAAATACAATTTAATGAATGCACTAAACATATGTTGTGTTTCCCATCTTCTACACCCACTTATTCAGTTCCAGAGCCCCTCTGAGTTCGTATAAAGGATTATGTATAATCCAGTCACTTGATTGTCTTTTAAATCTCACCAGAGGTTCATTTAGAACTTCAATGGACAGTTGATTGTACTGCCTTGCACTCATTATATGATGCTGGTCTATTGCTTAAGCCAACAATATGGAATGAATGGAGAAATATAAGTCTTAATGAGTCCTGCTATTGTAGCTATATTTCTTTAGTGTATCAAAAAATATTGGAATTTAATTATGTTTTTAAAGTTTTGCTGTATTTATTGTGAAATTTCTGCAGTATGTAAGTTGTATGATGCATGTTTTGCATGGTATCTAAATAGCACAAATGATGTAATTTCCTTGTGCTAAAAAATTGTTTAAAATATTGTTTCTTTTGGTTACTTGTTGGTGATTGTATACGTGAACATCTGATTCATGGACCACTGCAAAATGCAAAAGTTGGTTGCCATATTTTGTTGCATTCAGTATAATAGTGTTGTTTGGTTTTACTTGCAGGACATCAGAAAATAGTTTGCGTTGGAGTATCTCAGGAGAGGATATTCTTGATAAGTCTAAACTTCTGGAAGAGAAAAGAAAGAACAATTCTTCTAAACCTCCAGTCAACAGGAAATCGTCAATAAGACCAAGGGGACCACCACCTCCTCCTCCACCCAATGCCCCTAATTCAGCTCTCAATTTTCCCCAGAATGGGGAAAGTAGGAGCTGTTTACCTTTGCCTTCAAATGCCTCTCTAACTTATGCTCCCCCATCAACCGCATCATCTTCTTCCTCATCATCATCTCCATATGCATTTAACTGCAATAGGTCTTCCCCTACAACGTCATGGTATGCTGATATGGATGACAGTAGCCTTCAGCGTGCTGGATCACTGGATGAAAATGGTAGGTCCTCACCAATCACTTAGGCTCAGTGTAATCATTATTGGTGTGAATATATTTGATGCCTTCATGTATTCCTTTCTAATTTTTAAGTAGGGTTCACATATATGCTATCCTTTCCTGTGATATTTCTTTTGTGACCTATACTATGAAGTTTTGTTCATACATATCAGTCATGCTGTTGCCTCACTCATCATCTTTAATCTATCCCCATAATTGCTGACTGGTGAGCATTGTCTGTGCATCAATGATGCAGAAACTTTTAGGATTTCAGTGTAAGAATTTGTGCTAAATGATACTCTCCCTTTGGTATTTATGCAGAAAATGATATCAGCATAAGTGTATGAATAAATGATGTGTGCATTTTCTCATGTAATTGACAAGTAAATGTCAAAACTGTGTTTTGGTATTATTAAACATTTAAATGGACAATAATGTCTAATGGAAATGAGCTACCATATTTACATCTGAAAAAGTAAGAATTATATACACTAATTGTTTCTCTTCATTCTTCTCTGTTGAGGGTAATGCCTTATTTACAATCTGAAAGAGTAGAAATTATTTAACATTCATTTCTTTCACACTAATTATTTCTTTTTAATCATTTTTGTTTTCATTCATCTGACAAGGGGAGTGTCCGAGTATCGGGTCTAGGATTTTGATGAAATTTGCCAGGCAGGTAGTCCTTGATTAGTTATTTACGAATCACCATCCATAGAGGGTTATATATCCAGAAACTTCGTCAAAAAACGAGTTTGAAATATTTTATTGCCAATATAAAACTAATAATTAGCCATGTTTAATCAGTGCAGTTTGGGTTAGGGGTAAAGTACTCGCTTCACAATGCCGACCCTGGTTCTAGTCTCTCTGTCCACAAATTTTTTTTCATTGCAGTTTCGTTGTACGACTGTCCCTGGTTTTACATATTTTTAATCTGTTTACCCGGGATGCATTTTAACTTTTTTACGTACTAATTACGTAATTTAAGCAAATTCGTATCTTTGGCCACGCAGTCCTGACGTATGTACAACATTTGTTCTAATTTGCCTGGTACTGTGATTTTCCAGCGCTGTGCTTTTTTGGAAAAACTAATCGCAAATTACTTAATTAGTACGTAAAATAGTTAATTACATTATTTACCTAAATCACGTAATTAGTACGTGGCGGAAATACTTCCGCACGTCCTGTCGTTTTTTGTGTACGAAATTAATGGAAGAGCATGAAGTGTGATCGTGATTTTTAATTTCCGTATCTTTGGCCACGCAGTCCTGACGTATGTACAACATTTGTTCTAATTTGCCTGGTACTGTGATTTTCCAGTGCTGTGCTTTTTTGGAAAAAACTAATCGCAAGAGAAAAAAGAACTTAAGCTCTACAATCATATACTTATAACCGAAATGTTCGGGTGATCGGGCGAAATGTTCGGGTGGAATAGAGTTTCGAACCGGGGACGTCGCTTGGAAACTGATAAAATACCAGCGGTAACAAATAATTTTGAAGAATTAATATATTGCACATTTTCAGGAGCGTGTTAGAATCACCCGAACATATCGGTAGATACTTACAATTCACGCTCTTCCGTTAATTTCGTACACAAAAAACGACAGGACGTGCGGAAGTATTTCCGCCACGTACTAATTACGTGATTTAGGTAAATAACGTAATTAACTATTTTACGTACTAATTACGTAATTTGCTTAAATTACGTAATTAGTACGTAAAAAAGTTAAAATGCATCCCGGGTAAACAGATTAAAAATATGTAAAACCAGGGACAGTCGTACAACGAAACTGCGACGAAAACAAATTTGTGGACAGAGAGACTCGAACCAGGGATGTAGACATTGTGAAGCGAGTACTTTACCCCTAACCCAAACTGCACTGATTAAACATGGCTAATTATTAGCTTTATATTGGCAATAAAATATTTCAAACTCGTTTTTTGACGAAGTTTCTGGATATATAACCCTATATGGGGGGTGATTTGTAAATAACTAATCAAGGACTACCTGCCTGGCAAATTTCGTCAAAATCCTAGACCCGATACTCGGACACTCCCCTTGTGAGTGACAACTCATTGTGAGACAGAAGTAGTTAAAGTGCATTAAATCGGTAGTAGTTAAAGTGCATTATTATTGTTGGCTTTTGAACTTAAAAGTTCTACATACTCAAAAGGTAATTTTTTTCATAATTTGCACGTAACAGTATGGGAAGTCATTCTGTGCTACATGAATTCATAATTGTTTTCAGTAAATAAAAGAAACAAGGAGAACAGAATTTCAACAGCATCCTGGTATGCTGATATTGGACTATGGCCTGCCAAGAATTCTCAAAATATGCAAGGTAAGATCACTTGCAATATCGGTGGCAGATTTTATTTCTTAAGGCCATTTTACACAGTCATTGAAACTGCGCAAGTTGATGTTCATTCCGTTTGAACAGTCGTCTGCGAAAGTCTGTGACGTAGAAAATTGTGAGGATGCTTGCTTGACATATTTACATGGTGCAATCGTCAGTGCATTATGTCAGTGACAATATACCATTCAGTTGAGGTAATACCGTCAATATATCGCATAACGTCAGGATCTGTTAAGTATGATAAATTACCACCACTTTAAAATATGTTTTAAGCCATAGTCTAAACAATAGTGGAGACCCTAGTCCCGTATACTTAGCCCAAAATTTGCACCATGAACGAACGGCTGTAGACCAAGGTAACGAGTTCTTCCTTTATGAAAAAAATGTAAGCTTCCACATGATTAATCGCCCAGCTCATCATTATTGCACTTTATTCACTACCTAAGGAGTCGAGTGCAAACAAAAACACCCAACTCAATCGTCAAAAACCTATTTAATTGCTAGAATTCCCCTGGCAGTTCATTGCCACTACATCTGCACCATCTAGTGAGAGAAATAAACTTCAAACTTGCACGAACGCATGTATCAGATTAGAACAGTTCTAATTTGCTCGCAAGCATTTGCGCAGTGGTGCTGCCTGTCCTCGCAAGTCGTCGCTTTACACGGCACAATATTTCTTGTGCAAGTGTTCTTGCAACAGCCTGCTCAGTACAAATGACCATGTAAAATGGCCTTTAGGGTTGGTGAAGATTGTCTAAAGTATGTATAAATTTAACAAAAAAAAGTAGTCAATGGTAGGTTTGATGGTGTTACCAGTTTTATCATGAATGCCCAGTAATGGTATAAATTTTAAAAGTTGACTGTTGAAACTCTTTCTGCGTGATAACATGCCTTTGCTTATTCTGAAAAAATATTGTTAGAACTTTAAACTCATAATCTGCTATGTTTAATATAATATACTTTATTCAAAATCTTAATTTTCTTCATAGAGGAAGTTAAGCGTATTGTAAAACTGTTCAAGTAGAGAATATTTAGTGGCTTTTGAACCACCTTTGGAGCCGCATAAATTGATCTGTGCCTTTAAATTTCATTTAGTAAGTTAATTGTTTGGAAGATAGTGGGGAACCTACAATTTTATTCCCATTTTGGGAATCAATGAAGGTTTCACTTTTTGTGTGATAAGCTGTTGTGTGCATATCCTATTTAAATGTACTCCACTCTTATGGTGGCTGGTTAATTCACAACAATGTTGTAAATTAAATGCAAATATAAAATTTCATTGCAGATAGTGGCCGTCATACTGATACCAGTGATTCATCATCTTCAGCTATTGCCAGCCCTGAAGGCAGTGTGGTACATGGACAGTTTACTGATGAACCTCTGTATCAGTTTTACACAGCTTCCATTGCTGAGGTAGTTTTTATAGTTTTGTATTATCATTCAAGTAATTAATTACTATAGTTTATGGCATATAGGACAACCCATAGTTTTTGCTGTGAATTTCGGAAATTTTTTTTTTTTAATTTTGCTATTGATTCCTATGGAAAAACTGAAAAGTATTGCAATGGACCTTGGTTAGGATGTTCCTTGATAGTATGTTCGTTTCCTCAGGTCTGAGTCGCAATGCATGAAAATAATTCTGGTTAGCTCATTTTGATTACCTCTTTAGCATGTATGTAGGAGGACCTAATCAAATTTGTTGTAGGGAAATAACCATCATTTGATGACAGATATTTCTCAAGAGGCCCTTTTTTTCATTAAAAAAACTGTTTTCACTTAGAGAAATATTTAAATAGGTGTATTATAGTAAAAAAATCTTATGAGGAATCAAAAGGGCTCTCACAGTCAGCACATTTTATCACAATGTTTGTTTGTTTTATAAGTATAACTGTACATCAAAACTATCTGAGTATCATTACTTCATGATGCTAAACGTGAGACAACTGCTTAGAATTAATCATGGAAAAGCCAGTGGTGAAAAGAAAAATTTTGATGGATAAGATCAACCTCCTCCAAGAAGTAGATGAAAATCCTCTTTCGAAGATTGTTGAAATAGTAGCAAAAATTGAAGTTCTACCGTTAGCATTTAACTGTAGTTCAGTCTACTCAGGGCTTACAGTGATCATTGTTTCAGCCTTTTCCCTAAACTAGTTTGCAAAAAATATATGCTTCATACAAAGTATTGCAACGTATTAAGTGTTACGATGTTAATTGATTCTCAATAGAAATTTTAAAAAGAAGATGGTGTATGTCGCATACCTCCAAGTCCCGTACTTGTGAAGGAAACCCACTTTCATAAATTGAAGAGAATAACATAGATGAATAATGCAAAGCAATTGAAACTTCTAGAACGTCATGAAAAAATAAGACTCGTATCTATCAAAATTTTCCTTTTTTTGTGCACTTCATATTGTTATCACAAACTGCATAAGTGATGCAGTCATCAGTGACTCTAAAACAAGTGGGGCCATTTTTCATTCTCACTGCAAAAACATGCCCTAAAGTAGTTGTAAAAATTTCCCTTTCCTGCATTTAAGGTAAAACTAAGTTAACTATGTGGTGATATGCTCTGTACGAATATCACTTCTTTCATTTTTGAGATATAAAGTCCCAAACGTGAGTCTATATACTACTTGCACTGTTTGTATATGCATAACATGCTGCTTGGTTAATGTGGTCATAAGTAATTATGGAGTGTGCATGAAGGTAAAGCATCATATGTATTTTCTTGGGAGGTGTAATGAGTGTAAATTGAACATTATTTACCATGAATGAACACCTATTTATGGGATAAACTAAAATGAACGCCAAGAAAAATATTTCCCTGGATGTTATGGGACTCACAAATAAGTCATCAACTTACTCTGGCAGGCCTAACCTGTTTTTCACATTTTCCTCGTTACCACATTCAGAATGTCAGGTCCCTTCATAAATGTGCTAACAATAGTCTCCATTGTAGCAGGCTGAATTAAGTATTATTGCAAACAATATGAAACTGAAGTAAATTTAAATGCTAAGATTTTCAGAATTCAGTTTAGTGGCCCTAAATCTCGGAGAGTATGTCAGCTGTGGTCTTTAAGCAAAGTTTGATATGGCTGGCTATTTAAATGCAGGGTGTTCTTATGCATTTCTTGCAGTAAAATTGTCTTACATGCTAAATAACACTGCTTTTGTTAGTAGTTAAATCATGTGTTACATGGGATGGAAAGACCGCTTTAACTCCTGGGGCAAGGATGATTGACTAATTAACAGGGTGTGGGTCTTCATTCAGCTGGGAATAGCTTCAATAATGAGTGGAATTTGAAGGTAATGAATATAGAGGAAAGGGTGATGAAAATCTACTTATCGAGGAGTATGTGGTTCTTAAAAACCTTTTTATGATCCAGTTCTACATGCTGCCAAGTAACCATGTTGAGGAATAAGTTGATGGCAAATGTGTACTTCTAAAAAAATATTTCATATGAATAGCAGTTGGAAAAACATGGTTAGTGAATGTTGAGTAGGGCATGTTAGTATGTGCTAGGAGCTGAAAATGAGGTTGGTGAAAAAAGCTTAAGGTAGCAGGAGATATGAATTATTTGTTACAAGTATGCTATAAACATTACAGGCATGGCAGCTGTCCTTAGAAAATGACATGTAACACAGGCAGATGGAAATTAGATGATGAAATAAAATAAAACCTCTTATTTACGCTATCGGAATTTACAATTTACAACATTTTTATCAGGTCCCATCCGATTTCCTATATCTCCAACGTATGTAGAACCCTGTATTTATACCATGAATTTTCCTTTTTCGTGCTGGTTGCGTTAGATGCGGGTAAGAATGTGATAGATTAAAAAATCAAAATTCCCTTGGATACGACATTTAGCCATGCATACCAGTCTATATAAAGCACTGTTTTACCTTGTTTCGTGCATATACACTTCAAAAACAAGAGAGAGAGCAGTAATGTCTTCCGTTTTACCGAAGAATTTTAACTTAGCGGCAGTACTCAGTGACAGAAATACGATATATCACTTGCGATCGTTTCAGCGATCACGAGTTGTGATCGTGATAGACACTCGCTATCCTTTTGCCGGGAAAAGATTCCTACTATGAAATGAATAAGACACAATTTATAATTTAGGAAAACCTGATGGAGTATTTAAGCTGTACCAAAGTTCATATTGTGAAGAATGAAAACGTATTTTTATCCAGAAATTATGAAATGCTAAAAATGCATGAACTGAACTGGTGAACGATAACAGGGGATCATTCGTATGACCATTGTGCTGCATTAAGTCAACAGTTTTACTACACATTACTGCAAAACCAAACCTATTTAAACTAGTTTCATCGCTTGAAAACCACATTAAATAAATAAAATTATTTTGTTGAGAAATTTTTTGCCGTTGGATAACTGTTTGCGCTGGCCGACCAGCGTGGTAGCTCGATATTCTCTTGTGTTGTTTATGTTATCTTTAATAACTCCAGAACGTAAATTTTATTTTACTTGGAAATGGATGCAAATTACAATATTTTCAGTTGAAAATGTTGTAATTTGTTAGTTCAGTTTCTTCCGCGTTGGTTCATCCCTCTGGATGATAGTTTCATCGGCATTCTAGACCCCATCTTCAGGTCCAATGGTACTATATATTTCCTATACTTTAGACCTGAAGATGCCATTGGGAATGCCAGGGAAACTGTCATGCAGTAAGATGAACCAACGTGGAAAAAAATGGAAACCCTTGAGTAATCTTCTAATCTCTGCAGCCTTCGCAGCAACTAGAATATTTTCAATTTAGGGGTAAATAAAAATTTTGGATTCTCATGATGCCACTGCTATAGCGAAACATCTAAGATTAGCAGTCCTTACAATGGATGTGGTTATGAAAAATCACGATGTGATTCAGAAACATGCTAGCTAGTTAAGACATATGTCAAACAATAGAAAATGTCAGGAAATCATAGTATATACCAACATAGGAATACCAACTTAAAAAGTGGTTTTAAGTTCTAGATCATCCTATATCGCCGTGAATGGCTTTGTCACAAGAGAAAAGGCATGATGTATAAGTTTGGGAATTATGGATTTGACAACCTCCAATGGTTGGTTGGGTTGGTTGAAACATTGGTAGAAATATATCGTGAAAAAATAAATGAGGACAGCTCTATACTTTAAGAAAGAATTAATAATATTGCACTAATTTCATATATCAGCATTTCTTATGCATAAATTTACTTTATATTGTTAAAGTATGCATGTGAAACTGAAAATTGTCCTTTTCCCACTATTTGAAATTTCCCACAATTTACACTTTTCTAGTGGACCCTAGAAAAGTGTAAGTAAGAGGTTTTACTGTGTTAGGAATAGATTTATAAGTAGTGAAGGAATTATGTAGAAGGTAATTGGGTAATCTTCATCCAGGAATAATGGATTCTAAAACTAAGAAAGTGGTGTGATAAATGGAGGAAATAATAACAGTAGGAATTTATAATATCCTCACAGAGTTTCTGAGAAATCTAGGAGGAAATAGAAGACAGAGGGAGATTTGGAAGACTTTGGTTAAAATGACATCACCTCTATCCTAAAAAAAAGGGAAGGGAGATATTTCCTAAGGAGTATCAACTTAATTTTTCAAGCAGCTAAAGTTGGATATGGAATTATAATCATAAAGTTGAAGACGAGGGCAGATGAGTCCTTGGGATAGGTTGAGGGTTGTTTTTGCTTGGGGGAGAATTTTGGTAGAAAGATATTTAGGATGTAATTAGGATGCTTTTACTTCTTTTGTTAGCTGTGAGAATGATTATTTCAAACTTTTAATGGCCCAAAGTATACAGGCAATAACCCTTTTTGACCTATGTGCTGAAGAGATATGAGGCCCCGTGGAAGCCTATTGTTGTTATAAATAGGAATAGTGCAAAATCAGTCAGTCAGACTTTCAGGTAACCAGGTGCTAGTTGGGTAGTGTGAGGTATTGGAGTCATTGTATGTATTACAGATTCAGTACCTTAGATATGTGATTTAGATAAATCATAAGAAAAATATGCCCATCCTTATCTCATTCAAATAGTATGTGTTCCGTATACAGTGAAGACCATTAAAACGAAGTTGAGGGGGCCGAATATTTACTTCGTAATAACCCAACTTCATTATATGTGGACCAGTTTTTCCGAGCCTCTCTTTGATGGGGAATATCCATCACTTCATTATAACTGGAACTTTGTTATAAACTGGTTTGATATAAGTGGGCTTGACTGTAGTACTAGTTCTAATGTCTATATTTTTCACATTCCCACATTCTTTATTGAATAAATGTTCCAAATACATATTCCATTTCAATTAAGTATTGCTATTCAGAATGCAGAATGGCTCTGCTGAATGGTGAGACATTTTTCACCCTCGTGCAGTCTCTGTGGCATGTGATAGAAAATCATCAGGGCCTCCTTCTAAGGAACTCCACTAAAATTGTTTTAGAAAATCGTAAGCTGGGTTGCCTTTGCTATAATGTTTAATATGTATTAACTAGTATTTCCTTTTAGCAATCTTTTCGTTATTTTTACATTGAATTTCCTATTTCTGACTTTCCAGAAAGTTACAAGAGATATTTCTCAGGAGTATGATTCTGATGGATATGAAGAAATAGGGAAATTGAAATTAGATAAGCAACCATCTCCACGTCCCAAGGCAATGGATTTAGTTCGGCACAAGGAAGGGTGCAGGACGCTCTGGTGTCAGATTCCAGAGGTTCTTGCCAGTGGCCTGCTTGGTAAACTATTGAAACATTTGTGCATGCTAAAAATATTTGGAAGTGATGCCCTGTATATGGTGTTGTAGTTATTTTTGTATTATATTTCAGATACATTTAACTCTCACCAAAGAAAAATCCAGGAAGCAAAATTTGAAGTGGTTACTTCTGAAGCATCATACTTAAAGTCCCTCAATATCTTGGTCTCACACTTTGTGGAATCTCCAAGTTTAAAGGATGAAAATTTGCTCACCAAAAGCGATAGAGAAGTTCTATTCTCTAACGTCTTGCCAGGTAATTTGTTTTCGTTAATATCTTGTATTATATGTATTGCATTCTTTTGTTTTCTTTCCCTGGTTGATGTGGAGGCTAGAGTACCTGTTGGTTATCCATTCCAAAGATCTTGTTTCCAATCCTGGTAGTGCTGAGATTTTTATGGCATACAAGTTCATACCCAAGTATTGTGTGGAGGTCACTTCAAGTTCAGTACTCACACATGGGATGTGAAACTATTGATTGAATTATTTCTGTTGGTTTTTTCTTTTCATTATTTATCTTTTGATCAACTTATTATAATTACTGATATTTTATTATATAAATGCTCTTACCAACTGTGGAAGTAGCATTCCATGTTCAACATTCCTATTCTTTCTCAGTTCTGCCTCTTCTGAAGTCATCATGTCCTGGTGAATAGGTTATGTAAGTATTGTTTATAACAGTACATTATATTTTGATTGTCCATTCACAGTGAAACAGTGCTCAGAGAGATTCATGGCAGAATTAGAGCGCTGTTGGCAAGAAGATATTCTACTCTTAGATATATGTGACATAATCCGTCGTCATGCAGAGAAGCACTTTAATGTCTACGTGAACTACTGTTCTAATCAGGTTCATCTTGACAGAGCTTTGCACCGCCTCAAGTGAGTACATATAATTTATGCTAGTGTTGGAATTTTTCTTGGAAGTTAAGTTTGCTTCATGTATGTAATCATAAAATATTTAAGTGAAGTTAAATTCATGACTAACATAGTCGTTTACTGTTAATCTGTGTCATTAATCAGAAACCAACTTAATCTAATTATGATTTTGGAGCCTAATTATTTGATGCATTTATAAGTTTCATTATCTTTTTCTAGGAAATCTCCCCAATTCATGGAGATAATAAATGCCATTGAAAGTCATCCAGTGTGCCAATCATTGTCATTGCATTCTTTTCTTATGCTGCCAATGCAAAGGGTGACTCGTCTTCCTCTTCTCGTTGATGCCATCTTGAGGAGAATGTCAAAGGATGATCCAAAATATGGAGCATGCCAAGTATCGCTTGCAACTCTAAATAAGGTAAAATCTTCTTAAGTAATTTCTGCAGGGTTTGGCTTGCTTACATAATATTATGTGTATTGCTACCCTACAGAGAAGAATATTTTGTGCCCTCCATAAATGGTGCAAATGAAGATCTTCTTTACTCTAAGGTGCTTCTATTATGTGCTCTGCCAAGTGAAAACTCTGTCATGTGCTTCTGCCATGCAAGGTCCTGTTTCGTAGCTTTTAATTTCCTAGCATTTATTTCTTATCGTTTCTTTAACCCTTTTACTGCTAAATGAAGTTTCACTGTTTTTTCTAAAAATGCAGCGCCATTTTGAGAAATGGTGCAACAGCGAAGGTCTGAGGATGTGCTGACCAAATCGGCCAAAATGTCAGCCCCCTGCAGTTTTTGCACAAGTTAAATGGGCCGAAAGATCGGCCCATCCACAGTAAAAGGGTTAAGTGGGTGATATTATGCATTCTCTTAAGAATTTCAAGATTTGATAATGAGAAGAAATAGGTATTGAACTTCATCCTGCTAAATGTCATTAACAAGCAAAACAAGTAAGCTTTGATGAATTTTTTTCCTTCAGCAATGAATATAATCAAAAACAAGTTGTTCTTCTAATGAATATCCATTTTAATTGAATGTGCTGGGTATGGGACTGCTTCTCTGTACACTTTTATATCCAGAGGGAAATTACGGTATGGTTGTATCAGTTTTAGTATGTAGTAGAACCATGTTAAGAAGTTTTCTCCTCTAGGAATTTTGACTTTTTCAGTCCTATAATAATAAGGTACCTACCTATATATTTCCCTATTAATAAGTTATCCAGGCAGAAGAAGTTCTGAATCCTCTGACCCTTGAAAAACTTCTTAACAGGGTTCTTGTGTACTCTTCCAAGAGCATTAGAATGATAAATTTTACATCAATCAGCCAACCTCCATGAAATTTTGGGTTGAAGTCAAATATATTTTATATCAAAGAGCACATGGTGAAGGAAATATGTACTTAATATCTCCAAAGTCTATTTATTGACCAATAAGGTACATTTTTATTTACTTATGTATTGGTTTATTTTGAAAAAAGCTAATTCACATCCTCTGTTACTCAAGTTAGTTGTGAGCCAAACTTTCTGCTCGACATAGAAGAACATACCAGGCAGATACTCAAGTCTTATAATTACTGTCAGATTTCCTTATGGTCAGTGTTCATAAGTCAGCTGGTGACCTACCACCCCCTGCAACATGCCTTGTGGTAGCATGTAGGGTAGCGTGAATATATAGATGAATTAGCCCTGTAGCATGTACACCTATCCTGCTGGAAAACACCCAAAACTATTAACGGAAAGAAAGAAAAGTTTCTGGAGAATTGTTTGCACCAGAGCTTTAAAAAAATCATGTATCTATGGCAAGAGGATAAAATTATGTATGAAAGAAAAATATGTAGGTATTTGTTAGCCAATAAATGTGCTCAGATCTGGAATGCTTGTTCCGGTAACTTGAAAGGGTAGGTTTCAATGGAATATTATGGCAATGACTTGGAATGTGAAAGCAGAATATTAATCATTGCATAGGGATAAGGAAATAAGAATACGAGAGGAAATGAGTTTGAAGGGATACAAAGATGAAGTATATAGAATCTGTTTAAACTATTGTACAGATGAGGTTAAAGCACTTTTACATGCTCTGAACTTCCCTTCAGACTGCCATTAATGACTTGACTTTTCTCTTTTTCTTGTAGGTTGTTCAAGATTGCAATGAGGGTGCCAGGCATGCAGAACGTCTGGAAGAGATGAAAACTTTGAGTAAGCAATTGGACTTTAGAGAAGTGGGATCAATGTCTCTTCTGACTGGTGGACGGTGGTTAGTAAGGAAAGGCGAGCTCCTTCACTTGCATTGGCGCGATGATCCTTCTAGTCTGCTTGGTGTTGCCTCAACACCAGCTGTGTCTTCCGTGTCTTCCATCGCTTCTGTGCAAGGTGGTGCTCCAACTTCCCTGTCAACAAGCAAACTAACTTTTGGCCGCAAGATGGTGAAGCAGTCTCTGTTTCTCTTCCTCTTCACAGACTTGCTGGTTGTTGCCAAGAAGAAGAGGTAAGCAAAAGCATTTTGAAAAATTAGCATCTCTAGTAACTTACTTACTGTTGCTTTATAGTCATGTTAAATTGTGATATATTTCCGTACTGAAAGTAAACACTTGCTAGAGGATATTTATCTCTGGAATCATATTAATTTGTACCAAAATTGCTCCCCTAATGTCTGCTATTCTGAGACCATCTGCCATAGCATTGAGCTAGTAAGTTGTCATCCAGCTGTTCTTGCAATCGAAGGGATTTTTATTGGAGTATAAAGTCCAGGATAAATGTTCCTAACATGTCAGTGCTTTTTATTGTGAACATTAAAGACATGCCATGGTGGAGTGAAAGAAGAGTTGTAGTTGGGACTAGTAATAGTGAAAGTTTGCCCCTTTGTCTAATCACCCCTGCGGTAAGCGGGGGTGATTAAATTTTACCCATATCAATTTCAAGGTCACCACAAATTTGAAGGTTTGTGATTTTTGAATATGTTGGGTTGGTTAGCATTTGACTTTGTAGCGAAAATCTACTTAACCTGCCATTCAAACTATAAAAAACACATGGTTTGAAAAGCATTTGTCTTATCAGTAGGCATGACAGGAAGGTTTACCAATTGTTTTGCATCTAAGACAGCATATTTAAAAGTGAATTCCATGCTGATAATTTTTTGGGAACGCTAAGAAATCATTTTTAATGAAATTACTGCATTGCTTAGAAAAAATTAAAGTGAATATGAATGAGTTAATGAAGACGAGATATTCATGATTAGGCCTATTGTAATAAAGTTAGTGACAACTTGTTGACAATAGTCTTTTGGCCAAGTGTGATATGGACCATATAGGATATAGGATGGCGCTCTCTGAATTTTCTTTGGGGAAAAAACATCATATGAAAGGAAATATGACAACAATCTCATCAAATTAAATGTGATGATTCACTCAGAACTTAATATGTGACATGTTAAGAATGATCTAGGTCTCAGTATGTGGGATTTGACTCTAATGCTTGTTATGCTTTTTCAGTGAAGAGCATTACCTAGTACTGGACTTCTGCCCCAGGAATCTAGTTGAAATTGTTGCTGGAGGCCTTGATGGATTGGGAGCCCCAACTAGCCTACAGCAGCTGCCTCAAAAATATTTATCTGAGGGTGGAAAAAACATTTTCCTGCTGTCAATGTTGCAAAATCATGAAAAAAGAACAGTGGAAATGGTTAGTGCCTTCTTGACTTTGAGTCCCTCTGTTATTTCATTTATTTTTGTGCTGAATTGTGCCTGTAAATACAGATTCTTTTGTGTCTCTCATGGGTACTTAAGGTTTTGTCATCATCACAAGAATCCGAGAAGGAGAGATGGTTGGAGGCATTCACCCCAGCATCATCTGATAACCCTGATGAGCAAGTCTATGAAGAGTGGGACTGTCCACAAGTTGCTGCCATCCATCAATACGTTGCTCAACAACCTGATGAATTGTCTCTCGAGTTATCAGATGTGGTGAACGTCTTGAGGAAGTTACCTGATGGTAGGTTAATGAGGGTAGTTTGCATGTGGAATTAGTACCCCAGAATAGGAGAAAAATCACTTGCCTCTATAATTTTGTTTTGTGTTGTTCTTTGAGTTGAAGGAAGATTGCTAACCCATTTGCAGTAAATCTTTGACTAGGTTCAGTGGGTAATACAGTAGAACCTCACTTATGAAACTTTCAGTGGACAACCAAAAAAGTTTCATAAGTGAGGAAGTTTCATAACAGGGGTATCATAGTAAGGGAACATGAAACCCTTTTCAAATATCCAATTTAGTCTTTCTTGTTTCGTGGTTGCTATTGCATGTTTAGATGCAGGCAAATGAAGCCTAATAATTTATTGTATTACAATCAACTATACGAATAAATGTATGTTCATGACACCTAGACAGAAACTGTGCATTTGCAATCCTGAAATATGCTAAGATCTGTACCCAAAGTTGAATTTCTGGCACTTTACCAGCAGGGCCTAGTTTCAATTAATGCTTGGCACATTTCGTAATGGTGTTTATTGTCAGTTCGTCTTCTACATACAAGCACCAGCTTATGCAGGAGTATTGATTACTAAAAACTCGGCTGTGAATAATAGGTAATGTATTTCCTTTACCAACTATTTTTCTTCTAAAACAATATCACTAGGTATGAACAGAGATCTAACTTAAAATAGTTTTGTTTCTTTTTAAGAATGCATTCATAAATCTAATTCAAACAATATAAGTATAAAAATGTGATTATTCAGATGTAAGGGTTTGAAATTGAAGATAATAAAATTTTCAATGCAATGGCTGAAAGAAGAAATTAAACCAGTAGGGATCGAACATTCCTCACTTCTTGTTTTGTGCCTGATGCCGATGAATGTAGGCTACCCACATGACATTCTACGTATTTTTTTCTCGTGATACCAGGGTAATGGGGAAAAAAGTTCATATTTCTTACAAATTATTGGAATGGTGCATAAATGAATATACGAGGCTTATAATGGTCATTGACAAAAACTCAAATTCGACGCCTTTCCGTAGGTCAGTCACTGAAAAGTCATATAAGTGAGGACTTTCCTACCAAAGGACTGGCAAAAAAATGGTTCATAATTGAGTTCGTCATATAAATGAAAAGTTTTATAAGTGAGGTTGGAAATACATGGGGTCTTATTTACCAGACCAAAAAAAGCGTATAAAAGAGGGTCTTATATCCAAGGTTCTACTGTATTATTCATTTACAGCCATCAAGTAGGCAGCTACCTAAATAGTTTTCTGGAAGCATAGACTTTTGTTTTCCAAGCTAGATTGAAAAAAGATGCACTATTTTGTCACAAAACTGGGTGTCAAACTTTATGTAAGTTTAAATAGTAATAAAGTGTATTTCAAAAATTATTTAATCATGAAGGTGAAATATACTTATAATCCATGTTATGGTGCAAGGGATGAGCATTTTTGGCCACTTTTGAACACTTTTCTTAAGTGTTGAAACATAAGTTTCTGCATTGTTAATGTGCTACATTATGCATCATGATGGATTTTACCACATTATGTTGCAAGACAACAGTTTTGCTGGCATTCTATTTGGCATCTTTAGGTCATAAAAACAAAAAACAGTGAAACCTGTATAAACAGCCACCTTCATAAGTGGCTACTCTTTTCCTGGAACCAAATGTATTCCCTGTATAATCAATGTAAATTTGCCTCTTTACAATGGTCATCTCCTTCAACGGCCACACTATTTCCATCCAGTGACCTTAGTGGCCATTTGTGAACCTATCTCTTGCTGGAATATACTTGGGGAATAATTCTCTTCTATTCTTAAAACTACACATTCTATGGAGCACATTTTGAGTACTAGAGCCTTAACAGCAGACTGTCTCCCCATGCTTGGAAGATGAATGACCACTTGATTTTCCGGAAGTGGTCACTCCTATTCTCCACTTCTCACTTTACTATCCATATTTATGCAACCTCATTTTGGGCTGAAAAGAGGATGGACACTCAACCATGTTCACACCAAAACACATAACAATTTAAGAAGAAATGTACCTGACAAAAAGTGTGGGTCGGATATTGTTCAATATCAGAGTGGAAGAGGAATATTAAAATGTGACGAAACCTTGGTAGCACAGCAAGTGCTAGGATTATCTGTCAGCTTAGGTCAATTGCTTCCAAGAAATTTCTGTTTCAAATTGCAGTCTGTGCTGTTTAGTCTGTTGAAGTGTTGATGTATTTTTAATTATTGAGAGTGGCAACTAAAATGAGGGAAGGTAAAAGCAGTGTTGCTCTAAATCATGAGGAGAGGAGTTTTGTCTTGGAGAGCAATAAGGGAATATGTAACAGCAAGGAAAATTTAGGATATTTGAAATTGGGTATAATGCAAGTAAACACCATTAAAATAACAGATTTTGAAGATTGGGAGGGAAATAAGAAATTTTTAATGAAAAGAAAGAGATAGTCAAAGGTTTGGGAAGTGAATGATAATGTTTTCAAGTCGATTACGTGCACTCATGCTTAAATGTCACCAGAGAGCGGACTAAATCTGCAGAAGGCTTGGCTGGTGGTGGAAGATTTGAGAGTAGAAAACTTAGTGGCAAGCAATGGGTGGATGGAATGTTTCACGAAATGCCACACTTTATCTTTCTGTACACATATATGATTAGTTGTCAGGTACGCCATCAATATTGGAAGGTTTCCACCCTAGCAATATTTTTAATGCTGATGAATGTGAACTATTCTATGAATAATTTTTTTAAATCTCTAGCCTTCAGAAATTAGATGTTCAAAGGGGAAAATCTGGCTAAGGAGACTTAAACTGTACTATATTAATAGAAATCCATTGACCTCATTCCTGCCCAAAATATGGAGTAGTGGGGTATGTGGGTTGCATAATAATGGATTGGAAACTGCTTCTACTTGTTATTCCATCATGGAATGGCCAATTGCAACAGAAGAATGGTAGGAAGCAGCAACAACTTTTTTGTTGTTCTGACCTGAAGATGCCAAATGGAATTCTGACAAACTGTTGCTTTTCAATGACCATGGTGTAAAATTTCAACATTGTTGGAAGTTAACCTTCAGGAGCTTAATGCTTGATGTTGTCTTATTTACTGATTTTATTCATTTTTTGTTGTGAAAATTTCATGCTATTTCAATACTTTTCATTTGCAAATTTCATGAACGTTCACATTATTAGTGTAGTTAAAGTAGTCTGTGACTTCTTTTTTAAAAATCATTGTTATGGTTCTGATGTTTCATGAAGAGGTAAATGTTAAGCAAATATTTTTGAATTGCATTTTGGTAGGCAGCTTGCTCTGAAACAAATTTTTTGGTCTTTTATCATGAAATATACTTGGGTAACTACTAAAAACTATTTATTCGTAAATACATCCTGTATTGAAGCCTTATGATAAAAAGTCATGGAAATACAGTAGAACTCAATTCTATGACAAAATGAAATTTTGTTATTACTATGTAAGTTCCCTAGGCTGAGAAGTCTGAATCAAATAGAAAGTGAAAACAGCAGCCCCAGTTATCAGGTGAATAACCTAAACCTAATGGTCGCAGGTTTGAAATCTTTGAATCTTTTGTCGGTCAAGGGTACATCATTGATTTATCTATTGTTACGAGCATTGAAGTTATAAACTCTTTGAAACATGAATCTTCCATTGTCTTGGAAGAAACGCACTAATTTAGCATTTATAGATCATCACCAAACTGCACAGTAACTGCTGTAAAGTTGATAGCAAGTACTCCAGTGTGTACCAAAAAAGGACCTCACTGAATTTATGTTCCACTAAATATGTATGTACATATCTCAGTTGTCAAAAATACATATATTTGCTAACATGTATCTCCTATTTCTGTGACATATTATTAGAAAAGTTAGATTTAGCTAAACCACTAGCTAGCTAAATTAGCCAATATTGCATAAAAGAGAAAAATGTAAAATTCTCCAAAAAAACTTAATTCTTACATAATTGGATGTTAGTAACTGCCAATTATTTTGTCTCCTGGATTTTGTATAAAGTGTCTCCTGCATATTAGAATAAAAAAAGTATTCTATGCCCTCAGTAACTGAAATGTGAATGCATAAGCCCAGCAAGGCAAAATGTCACAGGTTGAGTCCCACTTAAGGCACTGATGTGTGCTGCTTGTAGGGTTTAAGTGTAAGTTAGATAGAGTGATAAGACCTTGGGATTTAAATCTTCTTAAAATGTTATTCTATTGCTACCCACTTTACTTTTATGTTTCTCTAACTGATTGGTCAAAGGATATTGGATTTTGCTCACAATAAGGCTTCAATTTTTTAAAGTTTTTTTGCAAAAAAGTAATCTGATTTTTCTTCTTGTTTTATTATACCCTCTCTCATAATTTCATTTAATTTTACGTGATTATAGCTGTAATTTTGTCCAGGCTGTTATTTTGAACATAATATGTGTAGTAGTAGTCATGGAATTTTGGGTGCTCCAACTGCTAAGGTTTCATGGCAATATCTAACCTAAGATCTAATCCTAAACAAATTAGATTTAAACTCTTAGAATTAAATTTTTTTAAACTCTTAAAAATTAGATTAAACAAATAAATTAAAACTCATGCCTTGGACAGGATTTGTACCCACGGTTCATGGGTTACCAGGACAGTGTATAAGTGGGATTTTCACTACATCCGCACAGTCTACTATTATGTACATAAATATCAGTCGTTGGGAAATAATGTCTGATTTAATGTGGATCTTCCTAACTAACTGCAAATAATTAATTATAGATGAGTAAATTGTAAGTACCATTCACACAGCTACACAGCACTCTTGCCAAGAGATTTGTGTTGAGCTGCAGATTTTAGTTGCCTGATAAATTCAGATTGTAGGCTTCACCGGTAATGTCTGATGTCATCAGCAGAAAATTTGTCTGGTGTTCCTCAAGGAAGTGTTATCAGCCTGTTTCCTTCCATATTTAAATCAAGGATATTAACTCCTATTTTACCAGTAGCATCAGGTTATTCACCAAAGATGTGGTTGTCAACCAGGAAATAACTATGAAAATAGCTTTTATGGCCCTTTTATTAGATTTTAACTCTATTAATTGTTAGTGTCTTGATTAGGGCTGGTATGAACCAAAATAATATACAGTAGTAGCCTTTTAGTGAAATGTAATTCATGTAATTAAAATTATGTTGATGGTATGGAGTTAAGTATATCCATCCTGTGCATAATTCTTACTTCTGTTTTATCTCAGGGAAATCCATTTGAAATTTTTGTGTCGCTGCATTAAGCATATGAATGGCATATAATACGGTTTGAGGCTACCATGGTGGAACTCCACAATGATGATTAACAAATTAAAAACTTGGCATTTCTTCAATTTTTAACTGAGACCATAATGGAGTGTCATCTTTGGCAGATAATTGACAATTTTTCATAGGTTATAGATGTGGGAATATCCTAAAAGAATGGGGAGGTTAGGTGGAGTGTGGAGAATGATTTGGTGTTAGGTTTAGCAGGGGAACTTTCAGCAGATAGGTGCAGCAGTGCCCTTGAGCCTAAGTAGGGATTTGAATGGGTGGTGGGTAAATTGATTTATCAGGGTCTCTCTGTGAGGGTATGCAATGAACATTTATGAGAGGAGAGTTCAAAGAATGCAATCATTCATTGACCAGTTTAATATGCTTGATAGTTTTACCGTGAAGGGTTTCTAGCTGATGTTTATCTTTTCCTCTCTCTGTGCAGGATTTTAGTTATAAAACAGTGGTGTGGTCTTGATTGAGGAGATGCATGTCAAGGTGGCATTTAGTACTATGAAAGGTGTGGCAAGAGGGATACTTCTTTGCCCTGATCTAGATTCCTCCCTGTTTTTTTTTTTCAATTTAGCACAAATTGCCATCATTACATTCTCATTTATATACTCTTCTTTGCTTCATATCACTTATTGTCTTTTCCAAGGTTACAGTAGAATAAATTTTTGTGTGTAATTGCAGTTTTTCCTGTGAAAGATGTGAGATTAAGGAAATGAATTTTTGTAATTTTCTCCCACAGAAAAATGCAAGATTTTGTTATTTAATTTGTATGAAATGCCATCTGAGCCTGCCTGTTGCATAAGAAACTCCTATAAACTGTCAAATATTATTCTGCTATATATACTATACTCCCATGTGTACTATTCTTCTATAAACAGTCAAATAGTATTCAACTGTTTATGGGAGTATAGTATATGCAGGTAACTCAGGAGACCAGTGGTCAAGAAAAATTTCGATTGCACTGCCTTGAGGCTGGTAGATATTAGCTATGAAAGGTAATATATGTTGTTTTCAGCAGGAAACACATAAATGACTCAATGGGATATGTTGAGTCTTCCAGAAAGAGTGCATGCATTCGAGAATGTATTTTTCCCATGCACCGTTGTGACATTACATATGCAGCTTAATTTCCAGTGTAAAATTTCATCTCCCTTGTCATCTATTATTTTCCCTTTGATACCTTTTCCCCTCCTTTTGTAACTGGTGTGCTACCCCCATCCTTCAAATGCACTTGTGTCATCTTACATGGTGATAAGGAAACATAAATTCTAATTACATTTGCAGTCTAGAGCCTACATCCTCATTAGGAATATTCAAAGACTAAGATTGTAGTATAATTGATTCTTATCTTTACAGGTTGGTACCTGGGTGAGCGTATCCGAGATGGGGAAAAGGGTTGGTTTCCAGCCAATCATTGTTCTGAAATTGCATCTTCCCATGTGCGAGCAAAAAATCTAAGACAGAGATATAGGCTTCTCGCTCTGTCAGGGGACTATCTGGAGCAACAGCGTAGAGAGAGAGCTCTTGCTAAGGCAGCCAAAAAGAAGAAGTTCAAAAAGGAATCTAAAAAAGAATCATATTAATACTAATTCGAACAAAGGTTTTCTGCTAAATACTGCAAATATTATTTGTAGATTAATGATTACCCTTAGGTGATGAGTATATTTTTGGAGTGTCTTTCAGCTGTCTGTGAGAAAGCAGTTTAATTTGGTAAATTGATCATTCTACTGGAGGCATAATTGAATAAAATTCCATTTTGTAATGGTCGTTGGCCAGAAAGTATATTTTACTTGGTGAAGAGTGGACATTGTGTATTATTCTCAAAGGCATATATATATACTCCATAGTCATTGTTAACATTTAAATATTTTATGGTGTTAATATGGGAGTATTTTGTACATACTTGTATTTATATTTCAGTTGATTTGTATAAAATATTTACATTTTCATTGTTTAACTCAATTCTATTTTATTTTTTCCTTCTCTAATTTGTTGTGGGGTCAATGCGTTGAAACTAACTATGATGAAAATAAGTACAGAAGCATATATTTAGTTCAAAAAGTATCAAGAGGCTGGAATACTGGGTTTATCAGTACTTAAATATCATGTGGAAGTTAGCATGTGGTGCCATTAGGCAAACCTGCATAGCACAGAGCTGCCACTCCATGGGGATGTTACTGGAGATGCAGTAAATAATCGTTAAGGGAACAAGCGTAAAGGATAACACTTCAATTATCCTTTAAACTTGTTAAAAATCCTTCGTTTTTAGCCACGTTCTCATGCAAATAAAAATTACGATTACAGTGAGCCTAGTATAGATATATCTACTACGGCAGGATTTCCACAGAAATATGTATCATCCACCTTCCACCAGAATTTGGATGTAAATCCCTTGATCTCCTGCAGAGTACTTTAGTCAGTTAAGCTGACTAGGGTGCCAGCCTAAAGCACTCTGCTGGAAATTCAGGATCAAATCCAATTCAGCATGGATGATTTTTTCTCTTTTAAAATCTTGCTGTTGTGCACATCAGTAAGTAACTATGCTTTTTTGTAGCTAATTTGCAGCCACAAATTTATGTATCTACTGAACTGACCCAGAAAAACCCTTTGTCATCATCTTTATTCATCAATCCTCAGATTGGTTTGATGCAGCTCTCCACTGAGTTCCTCTATCGGCTTTGAGTGTATGGCTGCATAAATTTCAGGCCTTGTGGATTACAAAATAGACAAAGCAGGAGGTATTATTCCAAACTGACAGAATGAAAGGAATGCTTGCTCCTGATAGTACCATAAGTGGTAGATAAGTCTAGAGTGGGATCCTTATGAATGGTGGTCCAGGAAGAATATGAAGAAAATCTTATTGGGTTTTCCATGTGGTCAGTTTGCCCATGCCAAATCAGTTTAATCTGTTGGTCAATACCAAGATGTTCCACCAGCAATGCTGACTTTTAGATAGTTTCCGCTTGATCAACCACTTTATTACTCAGAATTTTTTTCTGTCAACTCACAACACTAATGCCATACATATTCCTTTAAAGCTCTTCATATCCACTACCTTCCCTCACACTGTTTTTAATCCCTGTTCATTCGATGATTCCCCTCAGACCCATCATTCTGAATCACAGCTTTCAATTAAACATAATTTTATTTCTTTTCTGAGCACATTCTCTGTCATCTCCTGAAAACTCCTACCCTAACCCATAAGTAATACATATCATGTCTTCCCCATTATCCACGTTGCCTCCTCCAAATATTCATCTTTAAACACTGAAATAAAACCCGTGCAATTGTCCACAAAATAAAAGTGATTTTTTTCCTTTCCCTCCTCCAAGCCAAGTATGCTGACGGTATTGCTCCATTTGTCACCTGACGATGATGTATCCACATTGAAACCTGGGTCGGAGTAAAACCTTTTCTTTTGTGGAAAATTGCACGGATTTTATTTCAATATGTACAAATTCCGCTCGATTTCTCGGATTTTTTGTTCTTTAAGTCTCCAATGAACTTCTTTTGCGACCATAAAACCCACCATCCAAATTTAATCTTTAGCGTTTTTTTTCTTTATTTCATGTCAATTTGAGATTTAAAAAAACGTGGGCTACGGGAGTTATACTAAGCTTTTCAAAAAACAAGATATGAAAAAGATTATGTTAGAAACAAAAACGTTGGAAGTGTTCATCGAGGGCTTATGTATGTACTACCATTTGTCAATGCAGTGGCCTGCATTGACAAGAAATTGGTTGAGAATAAAAGTTATTAATAAAAATTAATGCTGGGATGCGAATAATAATTTTGTTGAAGCGGCTCAGGCATTGCCGATGCATATATTCAGCGAATATTTTTTGCTTGACTATTTATTTTTTTCTTTTTCTCCCGTTTGCAATCGAGTAACACTTCACACCTACGTGATCCTGACGATGATTTTTGTGGTCAGTTCTCATTCTGACTTGTTTAAGAGAGAATGCAACGAAAATTGAAATAATATTCATTTGTATTTGTAACCTACATTAAAATTCACGCACAAGCAAGCCTCATCTCCTTACTTGCTGTCTGCGCCATCTGTACGCGGTTAAAAAAAAAGTTATTCGCATATTCAATGCACATAATTGGTAACTCTCTTTAAAATTAAGACCAAGGATAAGAAGATACCGGCTAGAACGCCATCAGTCTGATAACTCCGAGTGCTAAGGGTGGACATGTAAAAAATACAACGGTATTGTGCATTTATTGCTCAGATTCACTTCTCTTACAACCGGTGAAATGAGTCTGGCAGGTCATATTAACAGCTGAGAACCCATAGTTAAATGTCAAGTGAAAATGGAAAGACTTACTCTCTTTACCACATGTATCAATTCTGTTTCACACTCACCGACTTTCAAAACTCACAAAAGCGTAGCTTTCACACGTTTCGCATACATTTTGTCAATGCCGTGATGCATTGTGGTTTCACAATGTCACGTGGACGGCGACCAACGAAATTTCAGATAGATGCCGCCATATTTTCTGGTGTTCGGAGGAAGGCTGGAAATTCTCAGTTATGAAGTGACAAAGTCTGTAACGTTTCCTAATCAATTATTTTAGATAATGGAAAGAAGAAATAATAACGTTAGAAGCAAAAAATTTCAATCGTCGAAGCCTTACGACGTTTCCAATGTAAGTATTAACAGCTGTGATAATCTGCGCGCCTTTAGCTGAAAATAGGTTGCTCTGAAAGCTGCACGACCTCCAGCAGTGAAGTAATGCAATAGGGTATTTTTTGAGGTTTTTATTGCCCTGTTGTTCGTTTTTGAAGTTAATGCCACCCAAATAATACTATGATCCCCAATTGCATACGAATGAGTGCGAAGAGCTCAATGAGGTGGTTTTTTATGTGCTAGAATCGATAGTAGGTGCCCTCTGTTTAGGTACACGTTGAATGTCCCTCAGGTGGTCAGCAACATTATCGTTTTTCAAACCTTAAATTTGCCTGTAGCACGATAAGAATTGGGCACTTATGTGGTTTTCAATTTTGATACATAGTATAATAATCATGTCTTTCTAATTAAATGCATTATCTCTCCTAGTCTTTTGTGAAGAAGGTTGCTTCGCGAGTTTCTGAATTTTTGCCACAGTCTCTCTGGCCAACGAAATGGTTTTCATCGCCAGACAACGAAATACATCCGCCGGGTAAAGGACGAGAGGCTCTTAATACTCCTCTGCAAGATGATGATGATGAGGAAACAAGTCCAATTCCAGCAAAGAGAGCGCGTATCCCGTTAAATTCCGGTTATAGCGAGCCATTTTTTACTTCATCGAACCCGAGTGCTAATTATGATGGTAAGTATTGAAGCTGAGTTGCAGTGCTGGCATTTGTTTAAGTGTTATTGGTGTTAATGAAATGTTCGGCCCTTGCTAATTGAAATTTTGTGTTGTTCACAGCTCACAGTTTAAAGCATAGAATAACCAGGATAAGTGCCATCGAAGATGGGGTTGATGAGCCAGTTGCAGGGCCCAGTGGAATACAGCGACAAATCCCGTCAGGTGGAAGTCCATGGAAGTCGTCAGTTTCCAAATCCATGGATTCCTTGAGTTACAATGCCAAAAAAATTGAAGTAAATGGTTAGTAGCCTTTTTTAGTGTCATGCATAGCATGTTACTTTTAAGAAAATCGGTGGTTAATTTTTCATATGTTTGAATTCAGCATAAGTATATGTACATCTGGTTTTGCACATTCAAGCCAACCGGAAAAATGTACAGGTATACCTTCATTTTGAATGACTCCAAGAGATTCGCCGAATACTATTTCCCAGTGTTCACCCCATATATGCAATCATATGATTCCTTTTATTTCTGGCCCACCTTAAATTCAATTTCAATTTACCACTTCAACTTCCAAAAAAACAGCAATAAAGAGTGACCTGTTATCAACTCAGGCAGTGGAAAATATTTAGTCACCCGAGTGAATTGTCTGCATATTTACGGTAGGCTACCCTTCGTGTTAATCAGTTGATCATCTAGGATACATTGGCTGATTTTCCTGGCATTGCATGTAATTGTAGTAATGTTGATCGGCGAAATTAGACGAAGGAAAGTGGTGGTCCAGAATTTTGTGTATAAATGCTAGACATATTGTACGAGGGAGAGCAAAGGGGGTTCAGCTATTTTGATGAGTTTCAGTGGGCAAAATACCTTCGAAGGCTTTATTTGTGATTCGTATGGTAAATATAGTACTGCTTTAGTCTCACAGTAATTATTCAAGTGCTGGAGTAAACCATTGGGTTGTCTTATGGTGGTATGCTGAAGCATTTCCGAGGGTTAATTGGCTACAGTTGTTATGAGGGTTGCCATTTTTATGGTGCTCTCCTGATGTCCCAAATATGCTATGAAACTCTTGCTTCTTATTTGTGACTATTGCCTAAGCCATTAAGTTCTTTCTGTAATGAAGAACTTTCTCTCAGACAACCTTCACTAAGGCTATTATAGAGTAGTTACCATATTTGTATTATTACTTGAAAAAGTTATGCTTAGAGTTAGTTGTTATCTCTTAAATCTCTAGATTTTATATAATGAGGCAATATCAAGTGGTTGAGTTTTGTCATCTGCTAAGTAGGTGTCATTACAGCATGATTGTGAATCAATTTGTCAACCTGATTCTTTAAGATACTTGCAGTTATTTATCTAAGCTAAGTGCCATAGTGAAAATGAAGTATCATCAATTATAGTAAGGAAAAGTTTTAATTATTATTCAGCTTGCAAGAATTTTGGGTGCATATTTTCAATACTTTATTTTTACATTAAAACTCTTAATGGTGTAATGTAGGGTGTGTTATTTTTTTTTGAGAAAACTTAATGATTTCAATTGGTGCTTGAAAGTTTGTGGTGCTTGTGTGTACATCTATAAGAAGCTCTGGTATGGAGCAGTAGATGCTGTACTTATTAGGGTGACAGGACTGGAAGAGTTCCTGATTACTTTTTAGTGACAAAACTATTTTTGCAATATAGGATGTAGTTGATGAATTGTTCTAAGTTGTCTCCTTTCTGTCATAGGGGAAGATCACTCAGATAGCAGTGAATCAACCAGTGGTTGTTCATCCCTTCCTCAAGGAGAGAATACTGAGATGCGAAATGTCAGCAGACTGGAGTCCAAGGAATCTCAGGTTGAAACTCATGAACAGCCTAGTATCAGAACCTCAGTTAAGAGAAGATATTCAGAGGCTGCAGATAACAGTGAGTATTTTATTTGGGTAAATGTGAGTGAGAAGAATAAGTCATTCAAAATTTTTCCCCCCCCTTAAAATCAATGTTTTTCGACGAAATTTTCGGGATGCAACCTGCTGTGATCACAGTACATTTTAGCTAAAAAATATATGCAAAAATTGTAAAAACTCACGTTTTTCCAACGTTTAAAACCCAAGGGGTGACTTCGCCACGCTGCCATATTAGAAAACGGCCGTGTTTCCCGGCATAGACACCATGTGATGAGTAGAATGTTGAGTGGCGTTTCTGCAGTACATGAGTGTTCTACCCCCTCCCCCACCAACCGACACGCGAACATCAGAATCTCGCTGGGATGATGAATTATGGGTATGGCCACACAATCCCATCCCATAAACTGCACGTTTGGGTATGATCACACTTCTCAAGAACCAAGAAACGGTATTTTTAAAGAATCCCCCTCCCACCCCAACCCAACAGGTAAACCACACTTTTGGGTATGGTCACACAAACCCATCCCGTAAAGAGCACTTTTGGGTATGATGACACTTCTCAAGAACCAAGAAAAGGTATTTTAAAGAATCCCCCTGCCCCAACCCAACATGTAAACCACACTTTTGGGTATGTTCACACAAACCCACCCCATAAACCACACTTTTGATTATGGTCACACAGTTGCAAAGATAGGCGACCAATGATTCAATTTAAACGGGAAGAAGTTGAGGTGCGAAAAGTGTCTGGCACTCAGTAGCTACTGCGCAGGTGCACGGATGATTGTAGAGAAGAAGTGAAGTGTTGCCAATTCCATCTAGCGGCTGCCTCGGGAAAAGCCCAATATGGCGTCGAAATCGTCGATTTTTGGGCGAAAATTGGTGAAATTGTAAGTATTCTATCTAAGGAAATAATGCTTTACCAGCAGTGAAATTTGCTTAAAATGTACTGTCATCCTTCCTCGATGTTACGCAGTTCAATTGAAGTTGGTACCTTACATCGTTTTTGTGTGATAAATGTTTGAACGATGTAACCCTCTCGCTCACATCTACCTTTATTTGATAGTGCTATTTTTATTTGCATAGTGCTGTATAAAAACACTGAATTGGGAAGAGGCTATTTATTCAGCATGAAATTTATGTGTAACCAGTGGTGTGATAGTGATCTCCTAGTTCACATTTGGTGGCATTATCTATTGCAGCACTCAATTTAAATGGTTGTACATGGCTTAAATGGCTTAAAAAAAAGGCAGGACGGTTTTCCCGCTAGTACAGCTAGATATGTACCTAGTTGATAAACACATTGTCACTTAAATCAGTGTTCCCCCAACCACTTCCCATACGTTGCTTAAACTCTGTGAACTTCCCTCATATATCCACTGGAAATAGCTTTACACATGCATGGAAGTGAAAATAATGATGATAGTCTCTCTGCAGGCAGAGGCCTCAGGTTGACCCAGTGGATTTGGGGTGGTTGCCATGGAGGGCTAAATTCTGAGGCAAAAATGAACTCCTGGGAAATCTAGAAACAACAAGAATAATATGGGTCTTGTGCAAATATTGAATTTGTGTTTAACCCCATTCAATATTTAGTGATCCAGTATTCATTCTTCATTTTACAACATTTCATGATGCTTGATAAGAGACACAAAATGAATCCATCTCTAAATTTTATTTTCTCATCAAAACCACAGGATTGGATACAATTCAAAAGAATGGTAGGTAGTGTATGCATGGTGAAGATCCTAGGCCTGCCACGCACCTTTATGGTGGCTTTCAGGCTATTAGGAATGTAGATATAAGTAGCACCCAATGTAAAAGCTGAAAATACTCTTAAGATACAGTAGAATTATTAAGATTATTTTCATTTTATGAGATACGATAGTTGTGTGTGAAATACAATTTTAATAAGTTAAAACTCTCATTACCATATGTGTATTGCGTATGCTAGATAGTAGGCTATGCATTGCTGTTATGTCTTATTTTTTTCTGATCTGGATTGCTGTTTTTAGCCGTAGGTTTATGAGGGGAGGGGGGAAGAGAGAGAATCATGAGGATAGACAAAAGTGATCACCACTAACAAATTCACTAAAAATGGATGCCAGGCCTTTCTTTCACTGATCATTATTTCAAATATTTCCTCATGAAGGTATGCATTTGGATATAGTCTTGCTTAGGATCTTTATAATGTGTGTCCAAAACCCCCTTAACCGAGTGTGGAAAAAAAGTAAAACCTGAAATACTCACAGTGGCTGTCAAAACACCATTATTTTTATTTCACAGTCTATTAGAGCACATATTTAGGTACAATTTAAAAAAATTTGACGTTAACTACTCTGCCTTAGGGTGATAATCGTGAAAACATAAAGTAATGTTTTTGAGTTTAAAAACTTGGTTAATTGACAACTAATGACATAATAGTGGCTAACATAGCTATGCGAGGGTGATGGAAAATATTTCTATGGAATCTATGTACTTGGATAGACAAGAAGTTAAAATTTCATTGTGATATGTTTATTGGTTACAGAGCTATGAATTTTTACTTTGTGCCTTGTACTCTGAAAGTTGAATCCCACTACTGGTACTTCTGAGTAAACTTCCCAAACTTTGACCTCTCATATCTTGCAAACTATGAGGGTCAGAGCGGAAATACTTTACATGGGTTATTAAATTGGTGATAGTAGCTAGTGACAAAAATTTCATAAAAAACTGAGTCGGTGGGTGTCATGGGCTGGGTGAACAGACGTGGAATGACTCACATTTGAACCTAGCTAATGCTAGTAGGAAGTTTTATAGCATTTTATGAGTTAAATTACTAAAGAAATGTCATAATGTATACATATATTTTTGGCAGCATTGTTATGATCACTTCAATTTTTGTAAATTCTCGAGTGTCACCTATCATAGGTAGATAATGTGTAAAATAAACCACCATACTACCCATTGAAGTGAAGAACCAGAATCATTTAATCCCATACAGTACAGATTTTGCTCTGGTGAGATCAGTATTGGGAGATTAACGTGAAGGTTAGCTAAGATTTGATATCTTGGATATCGTCACAAATTCCAAAAGAAAGGGATATGTCACTTGCTGCAATGATCTGCCACTCACAGTGTAATTTGAATAAACTTATTTGGTGTGTGGCTATAACATGAGGTTTTAGTGGCGTTAAACTTCACTCATTCGTATCAACACTGCTAACTGGGTATTTCAGATGTCTTCTTTTCTTATGGAGTGAAAATGTAATGTTCCTAGCCTTCATATTATCATGATACAGTTGATGGTGACACTTTACCCGTGAGGTTGCTTAGAGGTTTGTGCTGTGTTCGGGGGTAAAAAAAAAAGGTGAATAAAGCTACTTGAAAGTTTATTTTTATATCATAATACATTTTGTTTCATAGGGCATTAAAGGATATGAATTCTTCTCTCACTTACTCTAGTCATCACCTCAAAGGTTGGTTTGATTTTTAGGGCTAAATAGTTTGTCATTATGCTGCATGTAGGGGATGTCATGTCTTTCTTCTTATTATTCCCTCACCTAATAACTCAAGCAAAAGTTGAATTGACAGTATTATGGACATATTCAATCATGTTCAAGTAGGAAATTAGGTCATGCTATGCGAGAGAAGTCTTAGAGGACCCATGAATTCCATAATAACAAGAGTCTACTGTGTGTAGAATGTTCATTTGTGTTTATGTATGAAGATTGTAATTTTTTATGTTCAATAATAAGAGTATGTAGCATGATATATTTTATGCTTCATTGCTGAAAAAAGAGAATAACAATAAATTAAAGTGATCCACACACGTCTTCAGGTTATGGTTCATCCAATGTGCATCTTAAATCACTCAGATAAGAAAAACCTGGGGCTGTGCCCCAGGTTTTTCTTATCTGAGATTAACTGTGAGGAATACCAGATTATGGGAAGGGAAATAGTAATGGGGGGAAAAGCAGACTTCAGGAATTTGAATAATAACCATTATGTACTTGAGTATTCGAATGCCTCCTATACTAGAATTGCCATTAATATCTTCAATGTTATCCTGCTAATTTATTTGAACGGTCCGCGCATTGGTCTCCAATGATGGACTACAATTTGACTGTAACCGATTCACCAATCTCCTTCACCAATCTCCTCCTCACCAATCTCCTGAAATCCACCGTACACGCCATTATATAGAAGGCAAAAAGAGGATGTTTACCGGTCAAGGGGAAGGAGAGAAGGGGAAGTGAGAAGTCGAAAGTGAAATCTTTACTCTCGAGGCATTGGCTTTTGGCTATTCTGAGAGACGCCCATTAACAGTACAAAAATATCTTTTAGGAAAGTGAAATTTAGAATAACAAAATTCTATCAAGATTCATGCGCCCGTCCTGGCCATTACAATACTCCCACGTTTCTTTAACACTTTCAGGACCACCTCTTACAGTCATACCTTTCCTCCGGGGCCAACCAAAAAAATTTTAATGTGGCATGCAAATATACTTCGACTATGCGTTAAATGTCAATTATAATGATTTGACGCAAATTTGTATTGATTGGGAAGAAAAAAAGTTTGGCCGCATACGCTGCGTCGTCGGGTAGCGGCGCCTTCCTTTTTTCTGTGACGTCATCACATATGCCTCATGAATGGAGTTTTTCTCAAACGTTAACTAGTTTCAATCCTTTTTTCAACATGTAATCCAAATGTATGAATAAAGACAGGGTTACTCCCTTTTATTTTAATATTTCTACCATGTTTTACCTCTCGACCCCGAATATTTAAATTTCTTTGAAATATCTCAGAATTGGTTTTCAAGAATCATGATTGCAAATGTTTTCCAATATATAGATATAAATTTCTCTTTGTCATAAGGGCCTAATGGAATTACCCTAATCATGTTAAATATGCAGAAACACAGGATTGCATTGGAGGAAAATAATCATCGACCTGAACTGACTTACTTGCAGTGCTCCGATTTCCCGGCCAAATAACCTTCCGTTATAAGCTTGCCCTCAAAGAAGGGGAATTTTCTCTCCGACCAACTGGGTGGAGTGCGACCGCGAGCACGGAATGTGAGTGAAATTTGAAAGGGCGAAATATTTCGGGATTTCCACCCTGCGTCGGAGCCCGACAGGGCAGCTTTGTTAGCGTGGGTTAGGAACGGGAGGGGGTGTCCTAGGGTAAGCGACGTTGAGACTGTGAAGCGGTCGTTGAACCTTCTTTTATCTGGGTGAGAGTGTAGCAAAAAGAAGATTTGGGGGAGCCGGGGGTTCCGATAGGAGTGGTGACTGCTGATCCCATGGCGTAGTACGTGAACGCATTCATTTCCGAGTGAATATATGCATACTTATACGTATATATGTATGAACACATACATACTTTCATAGAAGAGATTTTTTGCAATTGTATATAAGAACACCAATAGTTATATCATTTCTTGAAAGAAGGGAAAAAAGTTTCCATTGTATACCATAAAGATAAACAAACATTTTTAGGAATAAAGAACAATTTATATTTTAGAAATGTACATACACACATTATAAATATTTACACCGTAAAATGTGGAACCATTCACACACATACAATATATACATACATACCATACTTGAGGAACAATACATAAACATAGATACACGAATGAGATAAAATACTAAATTACAAGAAATGATAACATTACAAAACAACTAATATTTATGATGCTGACGGAAGCAATCTTCGAGGCAGAGGCCAGGTTGGTTTGCACAGTCCGGGCAATAAAAGTTGGTGTCTTTCCTCAACCCTTTTTCTCGGCAGACGACACATTTTTTCCGGAGTGCCCGATGTGTGTCAGGGTTTCTCGGGACTATGGATGGAAGGTGGGTTTTAGATTTTCGAGCTGGTGGTGGTGGTAGGGGTGTTTGAAGACGGGAGGCCAAGAGAGATTTTATAATTTCTAATCTGAATTCGTAATAACTTAATTTATGTGTACGTTTGTAGAGGTTGTAAGAGTTAAGAAGAATCAAATGGAAAATGTGTATTCCTACCTTTTTGTACCACCGCAGAGTTTTTCTTTCGATTGGGTAATAGGCCAACATTTGGTCTTGTTGGTCTATTCCCCCCATCGACTTATTGTACTCAACAACGATTTTTGGTTTCGTTGCTTTTTCACCCCTGCGGTTTTCGACTTCTACCATGGAAGCACCGTGTTCAGAAGATATAACCAAAACTTCCCTTCGATCCTTCCATTTCATAACGCAAATACCTTCTTCAGTATACCTATGCACTTCTTCCCCCTTTTTCAACTTTTTAGTTATAACCTCGGTGGGATTATTCCTTCTGGTTGAACGAAGGGTTCCAGTGCAATAGGTATCCTGGGAAAGAAGGTATTTGGCCAGATCCACCGAGTTGTAGAAGTTGTCCATGTGGACTGAATGGCCTAGTCCCAATTTATTCGTCATCAACTTCTTGACGACATTGGTTACATGACCAGGACCCCCAATATCCTTATCTCCGCTCCCTGCATACACCATGAATTTTAGGACCAACCCATTTGGCTCAGTCAACATATACAGTTTTATGCCATATTTGTGACGTTTGCCTTGGATGTACTGCCTAAAAATCAATCTACCCCGCCATAAAATCATCGACTCGTCGATTGATAATTCTCTAATCGGAGAATAAATTCTTTCCATTGTTTCATTGAAGAAATCAATGATAGGACTTACTCTCCGGAGTCTATCACTCGACTCGTCTTCATTTACTTTGGAGAAATGCAGGGCTCTCAAGATAAGTATAAAGCGGTTACGGGACATGCAATGACTAAAGACAGGTATATTGAAGAGGACATCTTTCCTCCAGTAGTCTTTCAGCCTATTCAGTCGGATGGTACCCATATGAAATAGAAGACCGAGAAAAATTAGGATTTCCTCCTCTGTCACGGGATTCCACAGCAAAACTCTTTTCAACTTCCGAGATTCAAAAGCAATGCTACCGTACTCGTTTGTCGAGGACACAACAAGTTTGAAAAACTCTGCGGTGGCGATCATAAAGAAAAAGCTTATTGGACTAGGGGTTTCGGGTGCGTCCTGAAGGCCAGGAGACCCTCGAAAAGGAATTTGTTGTCGGGGTGGGAATGGGGGTTGTTCGGACCAGATGGGTGTGAATGAGGGTGCAGTAGGTGGGTGGGGTGGGCTGGGTTGGGAAGTAACGGGTTGGGAAGGACCTGGTGACATTTCCAGACTAACCGCGCCGGCCTCTGCCTCATCTCCGTCGCTGCCATCCTCTCCGGACTCGCCGTCGCTGCTTTCAGAAAATACCATTTCTTCATACTCCTCATCAGAAGACCACTCTTCCATGGCTTTCTCAATGGCCTCAGGCAAAAGCTTTTCTTGATGGGCCTTCCGTGGCCTCTTTATGCCCGAAGGCCCAGCTCCAGAGTCAGACATATCTCTGAAAAATATTTAAAAAATTAATATGTGTAATCAAAGCATTGGTGACGTACAAAATTTCATGAAATGCATTGCTGAGAAATTATTTTGCTAAAATTTATTATTATTTCGACCAATAAAAATACTTATCTATGCATACAGAGAAGCAGAAGAAAATTACCGAAAGGTTTTGGGTGCTGCACGCATTCATTGTAGGAGGCAATTGAAGAAAGACAAAAAAAGAGAAACTAACGACCCCGAAAGCCTAACAGTTAATATTTTAAAGTGGGTGTCTATTACATTTTACAGTACATATGTATTGTAGTTCATAAAACAAATAAGTTACGGCACTCTCGGTAGAGCGAGGGACACTTGAAATTTGCTAGAGTCACTAATACAATTTCACGGCAAAAGTCTCGTAAAAATCTCTATTCATATCTTTTTACGAACAAGTAAGCTGCAAAACAGGAATGCTCCTTTTAAAATAAACCCGTAATATTGCTACATTTTGTCACCGAGTAGATTATACTCTCATTATTGAAAACTAAATATGCCGAAAATAACATTCAATAATGATCAGTGAATTATAAAATTACATGCGGCTTCCCATGTTCACAAACATGATTTAAGAATTTATTATTTAAAAATGTATTTAAAAGTACTTACATAAGGCGCAGTGAAAATTCTTCGGAGTGAGGAAAGTAGGACTCCAACGTTGAGAGCTAACTGCAATATAAATAAAATATGTTAACTTACAAGCAAAATTACCGGACCAATACAAAAATACGTATTACAAAGATTAAAATGTTTACACACATTACCTTGTAAATCCAAATTTCCTGGCCGAAAAAACTTTTCAGAATTAAAAAAAAGCAGAAGAACCTAAAATAAAACATGTAGAGTTGATTAATATTTTCCATAAATGCAAAAGAAATCGTCATAAAAGAAAGTAATTCAAAGGAATTTACACTTACCGTAAAGTTGCTTCAAGAAAAAAATTGCGAAAAAAAAACAGAGACCAATGCATCCACTAGGAAGGCAGGGCAGCTACTGAGGCCCACTGCAATTTTCAGCACTTTCCTAGCTCACCGCTTGAGCTGGGATACCGTTAGATTCTGAGAGCGCTCGAGCGCACACGCTGCGGCGCCGGGCCCTGGCGGGAGAACGCCTGAGCGCAGCGTATGCGGCCTTGGTCCTGAACGTGTTAAATTGATCGGTCTCTATTCGAGATCGATCACATTTACCAAAATGAATAATTAATTTCACTTTATTCAAAAACATTTACATGTACCGCATGGATTGTTGGTTAATTATAAAATTGATACCCATATTATTTGAAATTTGGAATGATATTTACCATTGTACAAAAATGCACTGTTATTAACCGTATATTAAGAAAAATTAACAACAGAGTATCTTTTTAAACCAAACATTGATTTACAATTGCTTACTGGAATGAATATTGAATTACTCAAGATTTGTTGAAAGTTACATAAATGGAGAAAGAATTCAACTTTTTAATGACATAAATTATAGCAGTAAGGTCTTCGAAATATAAGTGATTTCCGCAGTGTTGACGTAGGTGTTGATATTCTCTGCTTGCTCTTCTTTCTGCCGAAACGCCTGGCGTTGAAGTCGGGACTCCTGCGCTGAGCTGCACGGTGAGATGGCTCCAACGTGTCGTTCTTAGGATCGACGATGGTGGTTTGGACGGGGGAGGGACATTGCAACTTGGGCAGGTGGATCAGGAAAAATTTCTCAATCACAAACACGAGGCACCAAATATTCATTCTATTTGTTCACTCAAACAACAATACAAATCACTTCGTCTCTTCATGGTTAAGCAAAGACAAGCACTGATACTTAGGGCAAAGTTAGGGGATAGAGCACTCATTACTTCTGACGGGACGTTATTACTCGAAAGTGGCATTTCCCATGCTCCACACTTTCAAATTACCTCTTTTCCCTCGAGAGGTGAATACGGAGTTGCCATTAACTACATCCCTTGCTTTAAGTGGCTTCATTACTCCAACAACAACTATTAATTCTCTGTCATTCCTCGACAGATCCCCATTAACACTATATGGCCAAAGTAAATCTCAACATCGCCAAAATATTCCCAAAGTTCTAGTGCTGTCAAAGTTCCTTCTAATTTCCCGAACCAACTTGTGAACAATCGTATTGAGTCTTTTCTTCTTACGGTACTGTGCACCACTGTTGTCCACTTCCATCAGGCAAGCTCCGTTAACTCCGTGGCGAGGATGACGTTCTCAGTCGCGCTGTCTCCACGTTGCCTGTGGCATCTCCTGCTGCTGTTTTTGGATGTCCCGGTCCCACTCCTTTCGTCTCAGCCGACGGGCAGGTCTCTCACTCCACTCTGCTTCCGATGTCTTCACCTCCAACACCCGTATATCGGACTCTCTCGAAATTCTCCATATTCTTAAGCTCGGGAGAAAAGAAGATAATGCACGTTCAGTACGGGTGGATAGCGCGGCTTAGAGCACGGACCCAACGGTCCGCGCATCGGTCTCCAATGATGGACTACATTTTGACTGCAACCGATTCACCAATCTCCTGAAATCCACCGTACACGCCATTATATAGAAGGCAAAAGGAGGATGTTTACCGGTCTAGGGGAAGTGAGAAGTCGAAAGTGAAATCTTTACTCTCGAGGCATTGGCTTTTGGCTATTCTGAGAGACGCCCATTAACAGTACAAAAATATCTTTTAGGAAAGTGAAATTTAGAAAAACAAAATTCTATCAAGATTCATGCGCCCGTCCGGGCCATTACATATTGAAGCAAAAAGTTACAACTTTATTAAGTTATAAATTTCTATTCTGGTTTTAAATTTTCAAATATATAACAACATTATTTCTCTTTCAGTTTTGGACTGATGAGTACATCAACTTTTATATGCATTAATAAATGAGCGGAAAGTTTTATAATACTTTCAGGTTTTGTTAAGTTTTGAATTACCCAAAAACTAGTGTCAGAGTACAAGTAAATAGAAAATGTACAGAATAGAAAAGAAATGTACAAAAAAAGAAAAATTGAATTTGGTGATACTAACCTCAGATTCGACAGAATTAACCATGGTATTACCATTACAAGATAAAAAATTTGCATGTAATTGACACACAATCTGATAAGAATCTGTCATTACCCCTGAGTTTGAGAAGCTGTCATCCAAATGAGGAAACCTCTTTTAATGCAGATAGGTAATCATCATCAAGGGTCAGCAATCCTAGGATTGGTTTGACGCAGCCCTCCACTCAATTCTTCTATCGGCTAACCTCTTCATACCAACGTAGTTCTTCTCTTTCACGTCATTTATGACCTGTTCGATGTAACTCAAACGAGGTCTGACTTTCCCATTCTTCCCATTCACTTTTCCTTTGACGATTGTCTTCGTCAGGCCATCGTGTCTTAAGATGTGGCCGATTAAGTTGTCCGTTCTTCTTTTTATAGTTTTCAGCAGACTTCTCTTTTCTCCCACTCTTCTTAAGACTTCTTCATTTGTCACTCGATCGATCCATTTTATCTTCATCATTCTTCGATAGCACCATATTTCGAATGCTTCCACCCTTTTCTTCTCTGCTGCTGTCATCGTCCATGCCTCACTGCCGTAAAGAAACATGCTCCAGATATACGTTTATAGTATAAATGTTAATCTCCAATATAACATAGGCAGTTGGAGCACCTAAAAACCCGAATCTCACAGCTGAACCATCAATCTCTGGCACTGATACCCAAAATACATCACAAATTCATCCCGCAGCTCCAGACAAGCGAGCATCGCAGGAAGGGTTACGAACTTTCCTGAAAGCATCAGCCCACATCATTCAAGTCAGGAACACAAAGGAAAACTCAAAAGTCAGCACAAACAGTGGTGGTTGAAGGCACTTTCACCACTTTGGAGCACTGAATTATGGGGCTATTCCAAATGGTCCGATGACGTGAGAAGAGGAACCCTGGGACCGAAAGGAACGCCTTAAACGAGAGCACGCCAGGGGGCGAGGACCCCGTGGTCGAGCAGATTACTAGATCCAATGGAGTCATTAGCAGCATCCCGGGCATCGCAGAGCGTTTTTCTTTTATTTCCAGGGGGGCCGGGGGGATCTCAATCTCCGGAACGAAGAATGGATCTCCTCTTGATTCCGCTCCAATTGGAGCGGTCAGCTACGCTTGTATGTGAGAGAGTCCGCGTTTTTTCTCCTCTTCCTGCGATTCAGAATTCACCCGTCGACACAGCCCTGCTCCCCTTCCAATTCCTCCATTTTCCTCTCTCTCTCTTTCCCGAGAGGGTGAGCCATAGAGAAAAGAAGCTGGCAGAGATTCATGGGTTCGGCCTTTCGGATCGATCACACGTGCTCGGGTGCATGATGGGGAAGCGAAAGACGTGCCGAGGTGTGCTTACACGTCTAAATACATCCATTCGCGGGAAACGGGACAACCTAGGGAAACCTGGACGCGTGCGTAAGTTAGAGAATCATCACATGCCCAAGATTCGTACTATGAAATGAATACGAATAGGATGCAATTCATAATTTAGGAACACCTGCAGGAGTATATTTAAACTGTACCAAAGTTCATATTGTGAAGAATGAAAATGAAGTTTTACCCAGACATAATGAAATGCTAAAAATACATAAACTGAACTGGGGGACGATAACAGGCTCATTTGTCAAACCATTGCACTGCATTGATTCATAGGGCTGTGCGAGCAGGGATTTTTTTAAGTCGAGCGAGATCAAGCCAGAATTTGAAAAAAATCTTGAATCTCGAGCGATATTTGAGCACACTGAAATTGCAGTACAGACTTTAATCTACGTAGGTACTAATTTTCTACTTACACAAATATAAGTTTAAGCTTAGGCATTATCAACCAAATTCTGTTGAGCATAACATAAGCATTTACTTTTAGAGATCAACATCTATGTGGAATCATTAGGATGAAGGTATCCTGTATTTATATGATGATAAGCCTCCATCGAATTATGAATACACCCTTACTTTCACCACTTAAATTTAAAAACGGCTTTGAGTATAAATACCATCACCCAATACCTAAGCATAATGGCCTCACCCCATGTTTTAACTTGGTATCTTTTTATATGCCTGGCCTATATTCACATAAATACAGTTCAAATAAAATAACAACAGGATTTCAAATTTGAGCTTGGTCTTTATTAATTTATTACTTTTTTATTACCTAAATTATTTACGAACTCGCTAGATCAGATTGTCGGTCATGGAAATCATGAAAGGCTAGGCCTAAATTTGATAGAGTAAAATCCGTTTACAATGCATCCACTACACCGTGGGTCTCACCATGTCCCTCAAAATGATTACATTGACTATTTTCGTGCTAGAAGTAGGTATCTTTTTCATGAATTTTATCCCGACGTCCTCAACAGCGCAACTTCAAGAGATCTACGTGGCCAGCGACATGTCTAATACAGTAAAACCTCTTCTCATCCTGTCCCCCTAAATGATTCTATTGACTATTTTCGTGCTAGAAGTAGGTAACTTTTTTGCGAATTTCATTAAGAAGTAGTGGACGTTGCATCTCAGCGGTGCAACGTAAAGAGATGTACGAGGCCAGCGGCATGTCTAATACAGTAAAACCTCATCTCACCATGCCCCCTTAATGATTCCATTGACTATTTTCATTGTAAGTGCAAGGTTACTCATTAGCAGATTTATCCCGATGCCTCGCAACGGCACTACTTTAGGTGCTCTTACCACAGTAAACTATCATCAAGATCACATCAATGCGATCGGCGACATCTAAAATGGATTTTAATATGAAAGAAAGACAACCGGGAGAATGTAAGCACATACATTGTTTCATAACAAAATTAACTACCCAGCAAATCAAAATTGGTTATTATATCTTGTGAACTAGAGCTGACAATAAGTGGAGTGAATTCTATATGCATTACTCCTGTGCTGGTAGATTTCCACATTCCTGCCGCGGCGCTAACACCAAAGTAAATACATTTCTACTGTCTTAGAGCATTTTTGTGATGAATGTGCTGTTTCACCTCTACCTTCGGCATAATTCGTATGAATATGTAAATTATGTATTCTTTGATTATAGGGGAAATGATGTCTACCAAAAGGAAATTAACTTATACAATTAAAGGAAGAGTTGGGCATACTCGACAGAGTGAAACGTGGTGATATATAAAATGAAGTTTACTCCGGGAGTTGGATGAGACGCCTAAAATAGAAAAAGTACACAATCACATCAGTGAAGTGATGAATTGGCTATAGAGACAGAGCAATTGTGATAATCTTCATCTGTCACACTTGCAAAACATTAAGACTTATGTCACAAAGAAACACTATCAACTACCGTGGCAAAAGAAATTCAGAATTTTAGTAACTCCCGTTAAAGTATGGTGTGCATTTAAACCATAAAACATCATTTTAAATTGTATTCTGCAAATAAATTACAGATAAAATTTAGTTTAATAGGTTTTCTTTACTGTTTTTCATGAAGTTTCGTTAATAACGAGGGTGTAAACTCCGTCCCCCTTGACCCGCGTTATAACTGTATTTTTCTGTATTTTGTATTAACTTATAAGTAGGGACACCGAAAAATGGTAAATAAAAATCATCAAAAGCGGTGTTTAAAAATGACAAATACGGTAAATAAAATCGTTTTAAAAATGTGAAAGCTGTGTTTAATGTTGGGAAAAAGGAGTCTTAAAGGAAGGTTTTTTTTTAAATATTATTAATAAAGACTTCATACCAATGTGAAGAAACAGTTAATAGTACATACATTTGAGATCCAATACAGAAGTTATGGCTACCCTACGCAACATAAAAAACACAGTAGGCAAAATTAAGTTAAAGGCAAATTAATGAGATAATGGTAATAACAATAATAGAGTGGAGTAGTGGACTGCAGGTAATGAAGCTCGATTCTTACACTGTTTAACATTTTTCTTTCAACCATTGAATAAAAAACTTTATCATCCTTCATTTCCAACCTTTGTGTGTGGATACAGACTTTTTTGAACTTCTATCGCTACAACTAGATTTACAAATGCGTCACTCAAAAATACACTGTAAAGTTAACGTAATGATTCCACGATTTAATTCTGTAATATAAATTTTTTCCAATCATTTCCTTTCGTCTAATTTAATTATTTTTTTGACTTATATTTGGCATGAAATTTCTGATAATCTACTTTTTTTTAACTGCCTACTAGCATTACCCTAGGAATACAGCACGGCTGTATTCTTAGGTAGTGTTAAGGATCGAACTCGCGACTGGCCGTACACTAGCCCTCATTTTTAACAACTACGCTCTCATAGGTTCACGGGAATATGGCGAATGTAGGCGACCCGCATGACATTCGGCGTAATTTTTTTCTCGCACATCCGGGCCTATGGAGAAAAAGGTCAAGAAGAGTATTTTTTATTTTGTTTTCCTCGTTTGTGGCACGGAAAAAATCTTCTCATTTCGTGACCCGAGTTACTTAACCTCTCCATCTACCATACGTACCTACATTCCATTAGCAGAGCGCATCGATCACAAGGCCACGAGATGTTAAAATCTCCGATCCGGATCTGAATTTTTATTGTCCCTGGATATGATTTCAGTAGCGAATGCAATGAAAGACCCGTGGATCTTTGGATCTGACCCGACCATCCTTTTATGAGTGGTACATTTGCAAATCTAATTTAAACAACAAAGTATAATAAAGTGAGTATTCAGATGTAATGGTTTGAAATTGAATATGATAAAATTTTCGATGCGGTGACTGAAAGAAAAAATTAAACTGCGATTGGGATCGAGCTTCGCACAGTACACTACTCTCGTTGTATGCCTGATCCCGGCGAATGTTGGTTATCCGCATGACATCCTACGTATTTTTTTCCCGTGATACCGGGGTTATGGGGGAGAAAAGTTAATTTCTTTATTTTGCTTCTAGTTGCACGGGAACGTTTTCATCTAATTACGTGACCTTAGTTACGCATCCTCTTCTTGTCAATATCTACCGCACCTACATTCCATTCATGGGGCACTTCGATCGCTAAGCCGCGAAAATTTAAAATCTACGATCTGGATCCGATTTTACTCCGTGTCTTTTGATCCGAATCCGGAACCGAGGAAAATGAAAGATCCGATCCGGCCATCACTAAAGAAAAAATTTCATGCTACAAAAATTCGGCATTTGCAAAATATCTCAAATTTCGTTAAAAAAATTGCGTTTCAAAGAAGACACAGTTAATTTCGTGATTAAACCCTAAAGTCGCTTATTTCATGAATCCTGTCGCAAAAAACGTTTCGCGAAAATGTCATGTCCCTACTTATAAGGTGTATGCTAGTACAAGAAGTAGCCTACGTTCATACGTGCCTATTTTATGTGTCATTTGTTAGTAGGCACTAGGCCTCCAATCACGAAATGGAGCAGGGACTCGGTTAGGCCATACCCATGCATTGATAGCGAATGGGCTGTTTTAATAATCATCAGCAAGTTATTACTATGGAATGTTTTGCAGCAAAACTTTTCTTTTGAGTTTTGAGAAATTTTTATTTTATAGTTTCTGTTATATCACTGGGTCATTAGGCGATTATAATGCATTTTTTGCATAGTAATTTGCTTGGTTGAACTGAATGTGCCTATATCACTTACGAAGAACAAGTTAAACTATACCATAATGTCAACAACTTTCATTTTGTTTCTATCCAGGTTCAATGACTACACGGAGCCCTAGACTCTTCTCAGGTCTTGGAGGCTATTCTCCACCCAATAAAACTATGCCAGTGCCCGTGGGTAGGAGAAGAAAACCATCCTTCAACCCAGATGCCTTTGGGTTTCAAAATTGGGTGAGTTAATTTTTCATCCTTTTCCGAGAGATATTGTCTTAGAAATTTTTACCTGCTATGTGAAGTGCATGATCTTGTTTCATGCTTAAAAGTTTTTATTTGTTTGTGGTTTTCTCCAGTTATTTGGCTGCTATTATATGATGTGTCAGTACTTAATCACAGTACATTATCATTATGTTGATTATTAAATTATACATCTAGTTGTTAGAAAGTTTGAGCCCTTAATTCGCTTTTAAATACTGAAATCCTTTTTCAGGGTAGAGATAAAACAAACATCAAGGATAGGATAGTCAATTCACCATTTTACTCTGGGAGGACTACGTATGGTGGAGTTTCTGCATATCAAACCAGTTTGAATAAAAGTGCAACTCAGGTAATTTTAAGGCAAAACACTGTGGGAGATATTTTAAGTAGCTTATGGGTAATTTTTTTTAAGCTATTTTGCTACTGAAAGGGCACTGAAGCCCTGTTCAGAAAATGGTTTACTCTGCTACAAGGCAAAGTAAATCTTTTCTGAATGGAAACATTTTTTTGTCAAATGTTGCTTTCTGAATGAAATTTTATTGATTAACAATTCAGAATAATTATTTATTTGTTTGGTTTTTTTTTTAATTTACTTACAGCCTGTGCAAGTAGAGAGGAAAAGTATTCAGATTCGCCCAAAAAATATTTCTCAAGTGAGAGAAAGTTCCACAAACATAAGCAGTACAGCACGTAGGATAATGGAGGCATTGGAAATGTTTTCTAGCCCAATACAGGTAGGTTGTAAGTTACAGAAAACAATTTATTCTAGTGAATTGAATAATGTGTTTCTTCCTTTGTAATGTTAATAGACTATTAATGTAGGTAATTAATAGTCTATTATAATAATAATAGGTATTAAAACTAGATTTGTACCGATATCTTGATACCAGTGGCCGATACCGATAGTATTATTTTCCGATACCTTACTTATTTTTCTAAAAAAAATTGATAAGTGCTTTCCTTCTCGTGAAGTCAACTCAGTAATGAAAAGTGTATTAAAAGAGCACCTAAGTATTGAGAGAAATGACTTTGTGACAACTCTTTTATTTAGCTACTCTTACATTTATCACTGGAATTGGATTTTATACACTAAGCACTTGCATTTGTAAATACTAAAAATTCTTTTTAAGAAATAAGAGCAGCTGAACATGCTCAGCAGCTCATATTTGAATGTATTGCTCATTGACATATTGTTGACACGGCTGAAATGAATGGTGGAGGCTGATACTTTGTGGAAATCCATTGTAGGACATGAATTAAAATACTTTGCAACTATTCCACATAAAAATTTATTTCGAACGAGTCAACATGTTTCACTGCACTGCAGCATCATCAGGACTAACATAGAAGTTAAACAAGCCAGAATATATAGTCACATAAGGAGGGTGGGGGGTGGCGGGTGAATATTGTCCTATTCCTGGGTTAGAGGGGAGGGGGAGAGAGTTGAAGGCAGGGGTGAGGAAAGGTTTGGGAATTTTGAGCTGAGCGTTGGTCTGTGGTGAGGAACGGGAGGTGGGACGGGTGACGGACTTCGGGTGCTGGGAGGGTTTGTTTTGGATTAACTGCGTGAGGTCAAGGAGTGGGGTGAATAAGAAACTAGAAGGCCTACGCTGACGCCAGCAGCAACAAAAAGAAAAGGAAACTGTGAGTGGAAGACTGGAAGTGGTGGAAGGGATCCTGCATTGGAGGGAGTTTTCTTTCATCTGATGTAATGTCCACATTGAAAAACAATCTGCTTTGCATTGTATAAAAATTTTATTGAAATAGCGGTTGTATCACTATAAGTTTTTTTTAAAGATTTCGTTAGGCCATCGACGTACTTACATTAATTTTATCGGGTATATATGTGCAACGGTAGTGTATGATACGAAGGACTGAAAAAATGGGCCTAATGAAGAGCCCTCCTATACCAACAAATGTGTTAAGTATTAATTGTTTGGCACCACGTTCATCACATTACATCAAGCAGTTAAAAGTATAGGTAACAAGTAATAATTTGCTAACTTCAATAATCTCGTAAATTATAAAATTAACTCACGATAATTGTCAACATTGATAAATATAGAGTGAAAGAAAATATGAAAACAAATTTAGGGGAGACAATTGAGTAGCTTGCCTTTTTTCCCTTCCGACACTTAAGTGTTTTGCATTTTTGGGCCATAGTGTCTATCTTGGAAATGCTCTCAATTCACAGATGTGCGAGTGTGCTCTCGGCCACCCGGAAAACAAAAGAAGATCATATATGTATTCGTTACTGCTAATGCTGCAGTATTTCCACTAATATTAACAATAAATTAATCGGATGGTGATTTATAACGTGCAGTTGGTACGTAACACTTAATATTAATTGCATTGCTAACAGATTGCAAGCTATGGCAGAGGTCGGCCACTTTTGGTGTTTGTTTGCCGGTGATAGAAACTCGCATTGGTGGCGGCCAGCACCAATAGGGTCTCGTAAAAACTGTATCTTTTTACATGGCAATCACAGGGTCAATTGACGGTGCCCCTGCAATCTCTTGTTATGGTGGGGGTCTTGCAATAGGCCATACTAGTACTACTGCGGTTCGACTGTATATGGCCAATTGCTTAATAGCCCTAAGCTTGCTGAATGCCCCTGTAGCCGATTTTCAAAGTTAAATGTGAAGTTAGATTCTTCTACCACCTTTGTTCGTATTGTAATTGTAGACTAGCACTTGCTCATGATCTCAAAATTTCTATCAGTAAACGTCTAGTAAGTAGTAAGGAAGTTATTCATCAGAAAGGAATTCTGGGAAGAGAGGAAAATTCTGGGAAGGAAAAGGAAAGGTTCATCTAGTAAGGAAGCTATTCATCAGAACGTATATCTGGAGCATGTTTCTTTATGGCAGTGAGGCATGGACAATGTCAGCAGCAGAGAGGAAAAGGGTGGAAGCATTTGAAATATGATGCTACCGAAGAATGAAGAAGATAAAATGGATCTACCGAGTGGCAAATAAAGAAGTCCTAAGAAGAGTGGAAGAAAAGAGAAGTCCGCTGAAAACTATAAAGAGAAGACAGGACAACCTAATCGGCCATATCTTAAGACGTGATGGCCTGATGAAAACAATCATCGAAGGAAAAGTGAGTGGAAAGAATGGAAAAGGAAGGCTTCGTATCAGATATATAGAACAGGTCATAAAGGACATCACAAAGAGGAACTATATTAATATGAGGAGGTTATCCTATAGTAGAATCGAGTGGAGAGCTATGCCAAACCAATCCTAGGATTGTTGAGCCTTAATAATGGTGAAACTTCTAGTGTATAAAGAGCACTGTCACATGGCACTCTGCCTCAGTTCAATATCATTCCAAGTGCAACCCATAGCTATCTTTGTTGCGAGGTTACATGACTAGTATGGAAACATTGCTACATCATGTATGTAAGGAAGAGTGACTGAGATATAATGCTCACAGTTGTCTGTTTTTAGTTTACCTTGGAAGGTATTGTGAATTAATTCTCATTGAAGTGGGGATTCTCAAATGAGTATATTTTGTCAATGTGTTCATGTTTACATATATGTACTTTGCAGTTGCACGGGGGATGTAGTTTGGAATATGTTTAAGAATTTTGCATATTCCTTGAAATTATTAGTTAACCATGTGCCTTCTGCTTTTTCACAAATGCTGAATCTTCAAGCCTAATGTTTTATAAAGTATAGGTATTAACTATTTAATAGCTTTGTTCAAAACAGAAAAAATTCATGGCCGCTGAGGAATAATACGAAAAAATATCCGGTCTGCAATGTGTTAAAATCTCTTTATTGTGGAATGAATGTTGGTTGCACCCTAAGCCTTAGTCAGCTATTTAAATTATGGTTGGTTAAGTATTTTCTCAAAAATTTTGGTACGGGCAGCAGGGTCAGTGAATCATGTTCCTTTTTATTCAAATTCAGATCTATTACATATTAATTTATTATTAATCTTAGACTTCCTGCATACTTGCACTTGTTTTGATATCAGTTTAATCCACTTTTTCATCTAGGGGACTTACAGCATACCAATAGACTTTATTTTCCATGATTAATTTTAAAGACCATTTAAAATTTTAGCTTTAATATAACTTTCATAATATCCTAAAGTTCAAATTTAAATGTGAAGAATGTTATTTGCCATTGTATATTTGGCTTATTAGTGGCTTGTTGTAATGGTAAACCAACTCATGTGGTTAATTTTTTAGGAAAGGTGTTTTCATGGCCTGTATCAACTATTAAGCGGTTAGCAATTTTCATGTGTGTAATATTGTGTAATTTGTGGATTTTCAGGATGCAAAGAAGATTCCATTAAATGATAGCATTCATATCAAGAGAAGGAAAGTTATATCATCCCAGGATTTTGCCCAATCATCCTTGCATTCCTCCCAATCATCAAATCTGACGAATCAAAATTCTCCAAGTCGCCACTTTGGTGAAGTTGCTCCAACCGTGAAGGAGCTCATGGTGCCCACTGTGCCAGACATTCTTGCCATGCAAAGGAGGCAGAGACTTCAGGGGTCTACCGTTGCTGCCCGTCAAGCTGTTTGTGAAACAAGCATGCTTTCTCCTAGTGCCGAGAGGTTTGATGGACGTGATCACGTGAAAGTTGCTTACATAGACAGTGGAAGTAGTAGCAGAGCTGGCGGGAAGATAAGGTCCAAAGAGGAGATTGATCCAGAGCCAGTCCAAGAGCCCAACCTTCCCAGTATTGCCTTGCCCATCACTTCGTTACCCAAATTTGATTTCATTTTCCCACCATTTTGTCCTGCCCCACAACCTCCTAAGAAAGTTGACTCTCAGATTTCATCAAAACCAGTTTGCTCTATGTCATTTGAATTCTCATCGCCGATAGCTTTTACTGGTGCTTCTGAAATGCCCATTTCATCCAATAATTTTACATTTAGCAGCCCTCTTAAAGCCACAAGCAAAAATGACGTTGATGCCAGCACTTCTAAAGTTAATCTCAGTAGTTCTGTCTCTAGTGCAAAATCTGGAAAAGATGATGAAAAAGAAAAACTTTCTCAGTGCATTGAAATAAGTACACCGATCAAAGAGAACAGATCTCACTTCAAGGGATGGACCAGTGGAAGTTCAGAAACTAAGGTTAATAGTGGTGATGGTGGTAGCTCAAAAAATGTTAACCAGGGAAGTTTAAAAGTATCTGCTGGGGGTAAATTGCCAGAAAGTAGTTCATTTGGTGAAAAATTCAAGCCTGCTGCAGGTTCTTGGGAGTGTGAAACATGCATGGTTCGTAATAATGGTGATGTTTCTAAGTGTGTTGCTTGTGAAAGTCAGAGGAGCTGTAAAGTTAGTGTTGTGAGCAATACAAAAACCGTCTCGGCTGTCACTTCTGGTTTTGGTGACAGCTTTAAGCCTCCAAGTGGGTCTTGGACATGTGACACATGTTTAGTGACTAATCCTAGTTCGGCGAGTAAGTGCCAAGCTTGTGAGACTCCCAGAGTCAAAGAAGGAAAGGCCTCAACCAGTAGTGAATGCTTGAAAGTTGACAAGGTGGTAGGAAGTGGTTTTGGGGATAAGTTCAAAAAACCGGAGGGGGACTGGGATTGCAGCATATGCTTAGTAAGGAACAAAGCTGGTGGCCCACAAAAATGTGTAGCATGTGAGGCTCCCAAACCTGGAACAGAGCCTGTCAAAGCAATGGCTCCAGATGGAGCTAAATTTTCTTTCGGGTCTCCAGTTGCATCAGGGTTTAAATTTGGTATAGACAAAGCAGATTTGCCTAAAAAGGAGGATGGAGCAGATAATGTAAAACCCTCATTTGAGTTTGGCATTCCCAGCTCAACCCCAGCTTCAAGTTTCTCCTTTGGAGTGAACAATGCATCGGATGGATCTGCGAAAGAAAAAGTTGCTGGTTTTGCATTTGGATCTTCCACTGCTGATTCCACGGATGGAGTTAAAAGTTGTAGTACTTCTCAGAGTGTACCTGCATTCACATTTGGTGTCAAAGAGATAGCTGATAAGAATCCTGTCAGTGAATCTGCTGGTACGAAAAATGTCTCTGAAATGAAAGGTGGTTCTCAAGAAACTTCAAAAATGAAAGTTTCAGCCGAAACAGAAAGTAAAAATATCTCTGGAAGCAGCTCGGCTGTTACGGGGTTTGGTGTATCTACATTATCATCCAAACCTTTAGTTCCCAGTGACCCCAAGGCAACATTTTCTTTTGCTTCATCAGAGGATGGCAAAAGAGAGTCTACTCCTAGTGGTAATACTTTCTCATTTGGGAGCAGTGCTGGAGGCAGCAAGGCTGCAGATGAGGAGAAGAAAGCTCCCAGCATTGCATTTAGTTCTCCATCATCATCCAATACTCAGTCAGTTTTTGGTGCAAGTGCAGCAGGTTCAGGATGGAATGCAAGTTCATCCTTTAAGTTAGATTCCTCTGCTAAACCATCCATTTTTGCCAAGAGCACTTCAGTTTTGGGGTCACCGAATAACACCATTGCAAAGGCTGAGGGAAGTGGAACTTCAACATTTAGCTTCGGTGATGCTTCTAAAGCTGAGGCAAGTACCAAGTCTACAGAAGTGCCTAGTAACCTGTCATCAAATTTTAAATTTCAAGAGTCTCCCAAAAGTTCTGTTTTCAAAGCAGAGGAGCCATCTAAAACTACATCATCAGGTTTGCCTTCAATGCCCTCTAGTACCTTTGCCAACAATCCTTTTTCGTCTGGAGGTTTTGGAGCTGCAAACAAGGAGAAGGCTCCTGTAAGCAGTACAACACCAATGTCTACGGCTGCATCCTCCACGTCAGCTATTGGCAATGATTCATCTCCTGCAAAAGCAGCCAGCTCAGGACTGTTTTTATTCGGAAAAGGGGCATCATCAGCAGCGGTCTCTTCAACATCTATTTCTGCAGACTCAGCAGTGTCAAAAAGTAACAGTCCTGGCTTATTTATGTTTGGAAGTGGTGCAAGTTCTCAGCAAACTGCCTTTAATTTAGTTGAACCAAAACAACCTACTCCAAATAGTACCACCACACCTGCAATCACAACTACTGCAGAGCAAGCAGCAAAACCGCTTGTGAGTAGTATTGGATCAACCCCCAATATATTTGGTAGTGTCATACCAAAAACCTCAGTTTTTGGAGCTCCCTCCTCAACTCCATCTCCGTCCTCAGCTTCCTCTCTGCTGACAGTTACTAAGTCAGAAGCCTTAAGCTCGGGGAGCACTACATTTGCCTCTGCTACTTCAAGTTCCATGTTTGGCTCTCCTGTTTCATCTTCAGTCACCACTACAGCACCTTCTTCTACCACCACTACAGTATCCTCAACATCAACTACCTTTGGTTCATCCATATTTGGGACTGCCTCTGCAAGTTTTTCCACTGTCGGTTCTGCAGCTCCTACTCCTGCTTTTGGATCAGCAACCTCAGCCCCTCTTGCTGCACCTTCTGGTTTTGGTGCACCTCAAACATCGTCAATGTTTGGCATTGGTTCCACAGCTTCCTCTACTGCTCCATTCTCCTTCACAGCCAGCTCAGCCAAGTCAGCTCCCGAAGAACAGTCCAGGCCCCAAGCCGCTAGTGCTCCCTTTCTCTTTAGTGGAGGTGCTGCTGCTGCTGCCACGCCTGCCGCACAACCTTTTACCTTCAATGCTGTTCCGAGCAAGCCAGCCTTTTCCTTCGGTAGTACAGCTGTTGCCTCGCAGACTCCTGTAGGAGGGAACGCTCCCTCTACAGCTGCCCCCAATGCTCCAGTCATGGGAGGATTTTCTTTTGGTGATGCCTCCAAGGGAGCTGTACCATTTGGGTCTACTCAACCAGCAACTAGCATTTCTGGAGGAACTGTTAATCCGTTTGGATCACCTCCTGCACCTCAACCTGTGGCGAATATCACCCCAGCAGGCCCTGCTTTCGGTGCTACTCTTGGGGAAGGCAGCACTGCTCCTACAGGATCATTTGGAGCTGCTCAAGCATTCAACTTTGGCAATTCACAGCCAAATTCTGTCTTCTCTTTCAATAATAATCAGGTGCGTATGATCAGTTTTCTGTGTAAACCATTTGACACTACCTTGAATTTCTTTTCTTTTCAGAATTCAGTGTGCAAAAGCAAACTAATAGTTGTAGGTGGTACTTGTTATTTTTTAAATCATATTGTGTTGTGAGTATTTTAGTGGTCTATAGAGTATTCCAGCATATGAGTTTTTAAGTCAGTATTGATCTGAATAATGTATTCAGTATTATTCCCTGCAGTATAATGTTGAGATTGATGTTATATCACATTTGAAAATGATATGAGCATTATGTAGCATTGAGAGTATTATTTAACAAATAAAGTTTGAAAGAAAATATTTTTTAAGACCATAGTGAAAATGCTGCTCTCAAGCCAATTTAGTTCCATGGGCTTATCTATTCGGTTTTGCTCAGGGCATAAGTCCTACGGACCAATACATATCTGGTCTCGCATATACTTAAACAGATATATTGACTAAATAATGAATGCATTTGTACTTATTTTGTGTTACAATAATTTTATCACCAACAAATATATAATTGTTTGTGGAATCCAGGAAATTTCAAATTGATTTATGCAACATTAAAATTATCAAAGAATTTTCTTTGTTAAAACCCTGGTGGCCCTGAAAGAGTAAATTCTAGGCATAAAGAGGTGGCTTGTTTGTGTGTACATCAGAGTAACTGGTGAGTTAATTATTAGAAATATTACATGATCATTCTTCTGAAATGTACCAACTCCTCTATGTTTCATGGGGTAGAATAACATGAGCTTGTCCTTATCCAAGGTAGAAGGAAATCAAATAAATGCATATTCTACATGCCTGTACTAGAGTTTGACCGTAAATACCTTGACTACAGATCATCAGCTTTGTATGTAACTTCACCTTTCTAAAACCTTAATTCTTAGTCGAATCTCTGTGAATCAGAATTTCAGATAAGTTTTTTTTCCCCCAAGTTTTCCTGAAATATAAGGGACCTTTTTTTTAAGAGAAAAAGGTAAAATGACTCCATGAATATCTAGGAAGGTAAATGACTGAACAACCGATTATTTAATCATCATATTTTATTAATAAGTAAATGATATTTTATTAATGCCTCTATAATTTCAGCTATTAAACTTCCATTCAAAATGAAATGCTGGCATTAAAAATGTCTCTTATAGATTAATGGTGGTGGAACTTTCATGATTGCTCTGTTTATTTGCTCTTTGCTAATGATTGATGTGTGGCAAATGTGATGGAATTCTCCACAGTCCTATGCTATTGCTTTAAGTAGCCCTTATTCACAAGGATACATGCCTTCGCCTTCAAATCTGTCATATTTTATTTAAATGAGAATTTCCTGAGTACTGCTTTTATCTTGCTCTCAGTGCAGAGCAGAAGTCACTTGCTCTGGGAAGAGCTGAGTAGGCTTTAGTGGGAAGTAATATCCGTGTACGGTCATCCTATTCTAATTTATAATTATTTATTGTTTTAAATGTCATAGTTGTAAAGCATCAGTATGTTGAAAAAGCAGATGCTGGAGTATGGAGTATATCAAATCACTGGTATCATATTTTTCAAGCTTGTCTGTGAAATGTCGAAAAGAGAAGCGAGGTAATGCGGTACCTCCTGTATCATGAAACAGGTGGTTAGGAATATGTTTTTCTCTGCAGCACAAAATCTGCTGTTGATCGTTGTGCACAAAATCTTACCAGAATCATACTGATGCTATACAGTTATTGAAACTCGTGTAATGTATTGGGTACCACAAAGTTACAGAGGAGCAAGTTTTATCAATATATTCATGCCTGTTAATTTACATGGTTTTACTTTGCTTTTATCAACCTTGTCTTCAGGTTAATTTGTTGTTACTTAGCACCTTAAAATAGGCATTAGAAATACCCTATTTATACTGTCTTTTGTGTTATGATTTTTGATTGACTTTATGCATGATTGGCTCATTTTTTTCTCTACTTTTTATCTTACAGAACAATATAGCGAAGAATTCAGGATTCAATTTCGGCCAAGCGCCTCAGCAAAATTCTGCTCCTCCAGCCTTCAATCCCAATATGCCCCCATCTTTCAACTTCACTGGAGGAGCAACTCCGCAGTTTACGTAAGTTTCACCCATTTTTTAACTGTATACATACCTACAGGGCTATTCTGCAAGAGATAATGCCAGCTCTATTATAAAGTAGAGCATTATTTTGGTGCAATGGGCACAATATAATGCTATCCTGATTTCTGTAAGCAAAGTAGCCCTTGGGGGTCACTAAATACAGTAGAAAAATTAAAATTACAATTCTTGAAATTATGATATTTTGATTGTATCAAGCACTAGTCCTCTTATTTTATGAACTGGGGCATTGTTTACAAGAAGTAGACGTCGTGTCTTGCATCTTTGAACATATTTCCTTGGATTATATAATCAGGATTGAATTGCAATTTGGATAATCAGTGTCTGGGATTTTTGCTACAGTTTAAGACGTCAAAAAGCACTATGCTCACATTTGATTTTTCCACATTTTCCCATATAAAAGACTTGGGCCGAGGGCCCTCTCAACACGACCGATCTGGCTTCAGCTGCTGCTGTCGTGGTATACAGCAGTTGTTATTCCATTTTACTGATTTCAGTGCTACAAAATCATTTCAAAAACTTGTAAAACAGGGGTCAGCCGGGTCTTGGGACCAGCATCTCACTTCGTAAATCAGTAAAATGGAGGTTTCATAGAATAGAGGTCATTTTGCATGGTTTTCCTACATAGAAGATCGGGACCGGCAGAATGGTTCGTAAATTGGTGTCATTTCGTAAATTAGAGGTTCGTAAAAAAGAGGTTCTACTGTAACAAGCATTAGCTGTGTTGGAAAACTCCTCTCAAGATAGCTTGGTTTGAGCTAGTATAGTTGCAAAACTAAACTTGCTACCAAACATATCTAATATTTTTTTCTCTTGAGTGGTAGATGATATAATGGCAGCTATATCACTTAACTCAGTATAAATATACATTTATTCTTTGTTAGTTACATGCCTAACCAGGGCATTTTAAAAAGGCATTAGGTCAAAAGTAGGGCTGTGCGAGCAGGGGTTTTTTTAATTCGAGCGAGATCGAGCGAGAATTTGAAAAAATCTTGAATCTCGAGCGAGATCGAGCGAGATTTAAGCACACTGAAATTGCAGTAGAGACTTTTATCTATGCATGTACTAATTTTGTTCTTACACAAACATAATTTTAAGCTTAAGCATTACAGTAGTCTTCATTTTACATAACACCTTGGGACCCAAAAATGGGATGTTATATAAAATCAAGATATGAGTGGATTTGAAAAATATGCTAAGATTTCACAACGTTTGGGAACACAATGACATTGGAACTATTTTCACTATTAAGGGATCATTATTGCAATACATATTACACTGTAAAAATTAAAACTATTTTAATTATCGTGGAGAGATAATTATATTTTAAATCAAAATGTAAAATAGAATTTCAGAACATAATCATCTAGCTTTTTGGCTGCTCAGGCAAAAGTACAGATTTAGCATTTAAATATGTGGCAATCAAGTGTTAATCAAGGGTGTAAATAATTAGAAAATCATGCAAGTGGAAGAGTATGAACTGAACAGAGATAAAATTTGAAAATAAGGCAGTTTAAAAAAGTTATCCAAGATAATTAAATAAAAAAGTACACCACTCAAAGAAAGTTAACTAGCATTGCATAGCAAACAAATAAACTGCCTGGGCAAAATGATAATGAAGAAAAACCCCTCTGAAAGTAAAATTTCATTTACAGAATTAACTTTAAAAAAATATTTTTTGATGTTTTTTTGCACTTTTTACCATTCCATTTTGAGTGGATTACTTTTTAAATTTTTATTAAATTACCTATAAAATCATCATAAACTTCGTGAAGTAATGGGAAATGTTGCAAGGTATTTAATGGCTTGAGGATGTCTTCTTTTTTGGGATGATGCCCTCATCACTTTCATCTTCTTCGTCGTCACGCAGCACTTCACTTAAACTTGTGGCAATCAAGTGTAAATCAAATGTGCTTATGAAAAATCATGAGAGCCCGTTGAAATCTATCCGCGAAATAGCTACGCGTCGCGCCAATGCATAGAAATGTCGCAACATTGCAGCACTTTTTCGCACTTGTTAGAAAGCTGTCAGTTCATCCGTTTCGATGAGGAAAATTCATTATTCTCATATTAAATTTCGTCTGTTAGATGGGATAACTAATAAATCCAAGCAACATTTTTAACGGTAAAATTTCGTATTCCGCCATTTCGCAGCGAACTTAACGCGCCCACGCGTAGATTTTTCAATTGAAGCATAAGAATGTCATTAATAAATGGCGTAGATCTTTCCACGCAAGTGAACTAACGGCATGTCAACATCGCTTGCATGTCGCTGCTAAGCGAGATGCAAGCAAGCATAAAAAGTGTTGGCTGCAGAAGCCCCAAAATGTGACCCAACTCCTCCCCCACTAGTGGTGGCCACCTGGGTCGAAGCGAAGCTGGGCGGGGGTAGACACTGATAAGGCGGAGAGATCTTCTCGGGTTACTTACTCCTCTTTCTCGCTGAATGAGTCACGCCCAGATGAATTTCGTCGTGATCAGGGATAAAGACGAAGAACTCTTCGTGGGTGAAGGGGGTCTTCTGGGGAAAACCGGTTCAGTTGCGTCAATTATGTAGACCCGACTGAGGGATCGACCCTAAAAATGACTACTTTATCGTTTCCCCGCCCCGCTCTTCGCTGGACCCTTCCGTGGCATGCGGACAGGGGTAATCTCCAATCTTTCGTCTCAGCATAGTAGATGCTTTCACTGTGTGTCCGTGGTCAAGCATTTGTTTACATACTCGGTGGATATATAACGATAACAATAAGTATCAATATTTGTAGCATGCTGGGAAAGTATGAACTCAGAGTTACATTTATAAAGTTTTTTTCTGTGCATTTCCACATTTTGAACGGAACTCTATTATCAAAAAAATTGTCGAGTGTGTTCATTTTGCAAAAAGTTTGTTAATAATAACGGTAAAGTTCCGTTTAAAATTAATAAATGCAGAACAGAACATTCGGTATGAACTATTGGGCCTGTATTTTCATATAAGGCGGCAAATATTTTTAGTAAATGGGTAAAAGAATAGTTGGCTGAGTGGGGATGGTACTGAGAAAAGGGTCGTTATCACCTCTGCCGAGAGATCGAGGAAAGGGTCCGGCTTCCCTGACTTGTGATACAAGATAAACGAGGAGTATGTCTGTGCGATTCCTTGCCAAGAGTGAGTTCCGTACGGAGAAATACAAGGATATGCTCACGGTACTAATGACTAGGGAAGCATTTTTCATTACAAGGCTCCGGCGTGAAAGGGTACTTAAAAACAGCGCAGGTAGCATCTACGATAACATCAATTGTAATTGTCATTTATTAAAAATTGTAATTTCTTTGTCTTAAATTACAGTGTGTTCGCTATCATTTTCATATTCCTTGGTTCTTCAATTCAATTTATTTTAATTTTTGGCTAACCCGAACCTTTTATCGAATTCCGCTTAAAGCTCTAGATTGGAGTAGTACAGACAACGCAACTTAAACAGAACAATACGCAGACATGGGGAAAGTAGTGAGTGAACATGTTTATACCGGAAAAATTTGTTGCCAAGCATTTAAGAGAGTTTTAGCCATCTGATACCACCAGATGTGATGTTTTATATAATTCTACCATGTCACATATCTTCCCAATCGCCTCGGTTGTTGGCATCGGTCAAGGACAAACATTTACTTTATTCCGCTCAACAACGCGCGCAAGTGTCAAGACATGCGTGCTTACAGGCGACCCCAAGGCGAGATTCATCTCGTCTCTCGGAACAGCTGACAGGGTTGCTATCTCAAGGTCATAAAGCAGCTTTGCGTGAGCATTCCGGGATTCCGGCGCATTTACCATTGCGTAAACAAGTAAACACCTTGAACCCATAACTTTTCGTGCTGAAAGATGGGAAAATAAAATAATAATATATATTCCATTAAAATGCAATGTATTGATTCGTTACGGTTGAAATTCACAGTAGTACGGGATTAAATTGAAGATTTCCTTTAAAGATGGGCAAGAATAACCGGATTTTTCTGTAACTTTTTTTTACTTATTGGGTTTATACTAGTTCTAGAAGTAGCCTACGTTCATACGTGCCTATTTTATGAGTCATTTGCTAGTAGGTACTAGGCCTCCGATTACGAAATAGAGCAGGGACTCGGTTAGGCCCTACGCCGAGGCCTAGGGTCTCCTAGCTTCTCGAGTCTAGGCCTAGAACTATGAGATATCTCTACATTTTATGACATGACATCATGAAATTATCATGTAAAAGGAAGGGAATAAATATAAATTTACTACGTCGCATTATAACGCAAGACCCCGTAAAATTACGTCCACCACGACGGAGATCTCGAGACAAGCTCGAGACTCGTTTTTCGAGCGTATTGAGCTCGAAATCGAGCGAGATTCGAGCAGTACTTTTATCTCGCTCGAATCTCGAAAAGTCGAGACTCGCACAGCCCTAGTCAAAAGTGAAAATAATTAGTTTATTAGACTTGCCCTTTCTAAATACTTATTGGTTCTTGAATATTTTAATTTCTTTGTAATATCCTTAGTTACAAAAGATGTGTTTGAAGTGCCATGTCTGTAATGCATTAAATTCTGCATTCTCATTTCTGCAGGGCCACACCTGTAGGACTCGGTTCTGTTCCTGCTGCAAACCCACCGCTGCGAAGGATAAAAAAAGCTGTTCGTCGAACTCAGCAACCACGCTAATAGGAGAAATTGCTTGTGGTGGGCGATTCACCAAACTGATAACACTTTTTTTTTAATAATTGGTAATGAAATCATTCAGTTGGATGCAAATCTGCGTTTTCAGATGTGTAAACAATGTTTCTTGTGTATAAATTGTTACTCCAGTGACTAATAACCAAGACTTGGTTTCTCACCAGTAATTGGTTTAGTGATTGTTTTGTTCTAAAAAACAACTGTGTATTTCTTGCTGGTAAAGGAACATGGTTAATTGGTACATGTGAGTATTGAATAAACTCAAAAAATTTGTTAAACTTTTAGTTATCCTTTTGTACTTCTGTGGAGTAATGACCGTCGAGAAGCAGTTTTGCATCTTGGTTCTTTTGCCCCTTAAAATCATCTACTGTTGCTGGTGAAAACATCATTGTTGTGAGGCTTAAATAAGCAATCATTAAATTAGGCTGCCCTTTAAGTAACATTCGAATTGATTTTACAATTTTGATTCTCATTTAAGTACCTCATGAGTGTATGAGCTTGGGGAATAACTGATGAAAATCAGTCCCAGGAATATAATGTGCTATTAATTTTATGGAGTGAACTGTGCTAATATGTAAAGTTGATATTCAATCAGTACTTTAGGTAATTATTGATTGCGTTATCAAATCATTCTAATTAATTCGTATACATGAAAAAATTTTGCAAGTTGTTTTTATATTCATGATATATTTTTAAGACTCAATCTGAATTAGTAAATTATTTGACTGGAACCATTTTGGCCAATATTTATCATGTATTGTTATTCTCTTTTGAGTGCATTGATTACTACAGTTCATTGCCTCTCTGGCTTACGTAGGATAGAAAGAGATAGCACAATTGTAAATTAGTAGGATAAGAGCTCACTACAAAGGTGGTGAACTAGTTAGTCATATTTGGTGTATTGTACATGTAATAAGCGTATCAAAGTGGCATTCAGACTAAGAGTTGATGGTTATCACTCTTTTTAGTCAATTGATGTACATTTCGTGTAAGATTTTGATATTTAGATAATGAAGACTGCTGAATGCCATTTTCAAGTGTGTGGTTTAGATTTTTTTAAGTTTGGGTCGGCAAACATTGCCTCACTGTGCAGGGAACATTCTCATTGTGAGAAAGAACTTCAAACCAGTCTGTTTTAATGACTATTCTTTGATAGAAGAGTTGAAGTTCTAGTTTAAGAGTGATATTTGTCAGAGTTGAATATTGTTCCCGGAGGCATGTGAAAATGGTGCCAATTTAAAAAAAATGAGAATGTTCTCTGTATGGGTGTTATTTTGTATTTACATACTATTTGTTGTTCTATTTAGAATTAGCATTATAAATCAAGAGTTATTTACACAAATCTACGGTCTGACCCATAGAATTCCCCTATGAAATTAAAATGCTACATTTTCTGTAAAGCAATGAGTAAAATTGTTTGAAGTCGCATATACTATCATTTGGTAGAATGTGTATGTGTAAAAAAATGAGCATTACTGTGATATTCTTTGTGGGTCAGGCCGGAAATACAAAAAATGTCCATTTTTCATGTAACGGCAGGCTCACTCCTTGACATAACACTAGTTCCTCCTTAACAGAGAATGATAAATATTTCTATTTTGTTACTGAAGTTGCAATAAGCAGAAGAAGACACTCGTTACTTGCAAAGACATTGACATATTGCACATGTTCTTCTCACTAGTGAAATGCTTTTGGGCTTATATTTATGAAACAATTGTTAAAACCAATGGAGTAATGAAAGGAGTTAGACTGCTTACTGTAAATATTTTGCATGATGTAATCTTTTCCTATTATTTTGAAAAAGGGAGGTATCTTGCTGAAGATATTATTTGGAAGTGTCATGTATTTCTTTGTTTTAGTAATGTTATAAGTGACTTCCTTGTATAGTATTTTGGCAAATGCAGCCTTACTATATGTGTGTGAGTGTGAATTCTACTCTCAAATTCTCTGTCTGTATACATGTTGTGGTTGGGGGCCTTAATTACATTGGTAAGTTACTTCTTATTTACTGTAGTGTTTCAGAACAGAAATAATGTCTTCAGTAAGAACTTATAATTTGTGCCTTTGTTGATTTTATCATTTTGAAAATGAATCACAAGAATGTCATATGCCAGTGGTTAAACTGTCCATGTGGTACCTCTGATTGTTTATTGTTTTGTTGATGTAATGAAAAATATTTGTAGTTTTTAATGGGGTTGTGAAAAATTGATGGATTTATTTCCTGTCCACTGTGATGGTCTGGTTAGGACAAAAATGACAGTTATAATTTCATACTCTCTGCAATTGCATCAACCCAATTATCCAATAGCCATTATTATTGACTGTGATAAGTCCCATGTTTAAAAAGTGGTTTGTGAGATTATTTATTCATCCTTTATTTCTTGAATGTAAATTTGTTCTGTGAATTAAATTGCCGGCAGTCTTTTTTGCTGCTCTCTTCATGGAAGTACTTAGGATTAAGTTGAAATTTACAGTTGCCCAATGTTAATGTTATTTCTATTCCAATCTAGAATTTAAAGAAAACCAAAATCCCTAAAAGGCATATGACATTTTAATTATTTGAAATTCTTAAACATTGTACTATGTGGTATATTAAGTATCAATTGCAATGTACCGAGAAATCTTTCAAAAATACATTTTATATAATACAGAGATAATTGTACTATAATTTTTAATGGTTATTCAGCAGCAATCGAGGAGATACCAAGAAGAGATTTTGGTTTTGAGTATGACACTTGAATTACTTTATAACCTTGTCAGTGCCAAGTATTGGTAAAACATCATGCAAGCAGGCTTCCTAATTCGCATCTGGTTGTGTTATGAAATGAACTGAGAAGCAAAACTTACCTACTGCAAATATCTTATGTTCAAGATAACAAAGGCTATGTTTAGGGTAATGGGAGTGCATTGTGGGATACTCCCCGGTGTATAACAAAGGATATTTCTCAATTCCCATAGCGAAGATGACTCAATATTTCATGTTACTCTTAAAGGCCACGTCGAATGTTCACAGGCTAAGTTTGAGAATCAAAAATGATTGAAATTCATAATGATAGGAATTTTTTCATTGATTAGACGCCGATGATGCCGGTTTTTTTTCCACAATGTTATTGATCGGGGTCTCGATTTAAAAGGTGGCATGAAGTTATTACCGGCTGAAGGCACGATGTGTACACCAACTAGTATCGTCTCACCGCTAAATGTTCGATTCATTCCATCCTAATGTTAAACCTAGTTGGTAAAACCACGTGGAAGTTGTAGGCTACTTACATGAGAAACTAGAGCATGTTGTATTGATTGAATTAATGTTCAAATCTCAAGTGGCTTTAACCATGGCGTGGTGGGTAACAAAGGTGCCGGGACATTTGTTATGTCACATTCATTCACACGAGCTGTTACATTTACTATTGCGTATCATTCTTCACGTCTCTACTTCTTAACTGCTGATTGCATCCAAGCCGAAAACTATTTGAAGAGGAACTTCAACCGGATTCCCACCGAAATAATGTTCCGACAGCAGCTTCAAGATGTATCGGCCGTCCAGCAGGAATCCTGCGCCGAGTGAGTGAATAATCAGTGACGTTATCACATATGAATTAAATGCCTATTGTTCACTACGGAACACAATGATTTCGCATATCTAGTCAAGACGTCAAATTTCACACGTTGAGTACGATTCATAGCAGTATTGCTAACATGTTCACGGTATGTCTTCAACATTAGATTGCGGGGCATGCTTTCTTTGATGAAACTGTGAACTCTGAGCACTTGTTGCAACAACATTTAAGTATATAACGTTTGCAACAACATTTAAGAGGGTTTTCTCTAATCTCCTTAGCAAACCCCTCACAAATGGCATGATCTGCCGCCATTACCGTAATATCGTTTGTCATCTGTCCCGATATATTTTCCCGATTTTCCCCGGGTCACCCGGCGTATCTAATACTATCACGTTTATATCTTTAATTGTGTGTTTATATTTTTTTGCCAATCATTCAATTCTGCCCTAATTGTATTGTACTATTACAACATGAAAAATATGGCAATGAAACTGCATTAAAATACCACATTTTTCACTCTTGGTAATCGCTGGGAGTTGTGGCGTGCTCCTGTAATCCAGCTACCTGGAGGCTTGATGCAGAGGATGATTTGAGGCTGGGGGTACTGCCATTGGGTTGTCCCACGTTGACTGAACGTCCGCACTAAGCCCGGCATCAACATGGGCACCCTAGAGGAGTCTGGGGTGGCCAGGTTGTCTAAGGAGAGGCGAATCGGGCCAGGGGGGAAACCCAGCAGCCAAAAGTCTCCGTGGCGGGCAGTAGTGGGATCGCGTCCGGGAGTGGGAGCCCAGTGACAGCCTGGTCAAAATAATCAGACCTGTATCTTTTTGTCGACTGTAATTTTTTCATACTGTTCCCAAACTTCGAAAAAATACGTTTTATCAAGCGAATAAGACAAATTTTTATTTTTGAGCAGTGTAAGGGAAACTTCAAAATGAGATTAAACCTATAACAAAATTCCCCACAGAGTTCATGCATGTTGATGTTTCTTGGCTAAATTAATGTTTGCTTTTCTTAGGTTTTTATACAATTATCATTTTCTCTGGATTAACAAGGATTTCTTCTTTCATAATAATAGTTGAATAACTTATTTCCCTTTTTTTTACTATGTTATATGCTATTAATTCTGCATTTGTTTTGTGACTAATTAACCTATATTTACTTACGGCCATTATTACACTGAAAATTCAACTTTTTTCTTTATATCTCAGGTCATTTTTTGTTGTTTTTTTCATTTACACTCAAGGGATTTACTGCAAATTCCTCTCCACAATTATAGACAAAGATAGAGGTTCATAATTTGCATTATAATTAATGAATCTCCTAATAAATATTTTGCATTGCATTTCCATTTCAGAATGGTGGTTTCATAACTTGTTAAACATTTTTGTGATGTGATGCTCTCCTTATGTCTCCTTTTGCCTTTGATGTAGATGTTATCTAACCAACAGTCTGTTATTCTTCAAGAGACCCAAGCCTTCAAGATTCATTATTATCCAGAAGTACACATCCGCTCCAACTTCTTTTAAGTTGTACAGATTTTATAACATCATACCTGATACACCCTATTGGTCATTTATTCATGCCACAAAATATTAGGTTTCTTTGAACTTTTAATGGGAATCAACTCTTTTAAAATGGTGGATTTGAATGCGAAAATAAATCAGTGAAGTAGGTACTCTTCAGTATGCAATTACTCTACATTTATGCCAAAAAAATTTCGGGAACTCCATAGGGTCTTATGGACCCTCAGGCAGTGAACCAGGTTCAGTATACTGTCGCTCAGTACAATATGTAGCATTTCCAAGAATGGTGCTTCTGTTAGGGGTGAATTATGAAGGTTGTTGCATTTATAGTATTTTGATAGACCTGTTCCCTAGAATTTTTACTGACAAGAGGTAGAGTAGATAAAAATTCAATGTTTAGTCAACTCTATGTGAAATGCATGACGTGATCCATAGTACATAGTACATTCTTGAAGCTCTTAGGCAGCATAGCAAAGGGATAGGTAGGTAAAATATTGCTAGTTCTAAGTCAGTAATGCATTATGCATGTATTAACTATTAATAATCTCTTTATTACTATAGTAACTATATTTATAAATACATATGTATATGTAGATAATAACCATCTAGATGCTCGTGACCCTATTATCTAACATGTTCCCATGAAGTAGGCTAGTTGCATATTAACAGTGCATGTTTTGTGATATTCACCCCCTGTCACTCACCCTCGTGGTGGTTTGCAGGATATTGCATAGATGTAGATGAAATGTTCCTCCTGCATCAAGTACTCCTCTTCGTTCATGTAGAAATGATATCTCCATGAGAAATCTTCATTGCTGAGTTTCAAACAGCATTATATATCCCTTGTACCTGTAATTGAATGGCTGCGACAGGCAGGGGTATTGCCTTCTACTCCTGTCACCATTGTTAAGCCCATGAGGTGGGACTCAAAATCGGAAAATGTGAGATTCTTGCCCTTCGTGTCATGAATCAATGACTCGCAAGAAGCTGCATTTTTGATATAAAATACTGAAAGGGTTGGTATCAGTGTCTCTCTCGATGTTTGGAAGCAATGTTATAGGCAGCTTGTTGGAAGCTTGACCCACACCACCACTGTAATCAACAGGGCTTAAAGTACAGCCTGGGGAATAGCCTGAAGGACAAACTAACATACAGTGTAAATTCTCTAGCAACTCCCACGTTTACATGTTTTGGATAGGTTTATAAAGGTCCAGGATGGCCCTCAATGACCTGTTCCACCTTGCAAGAAGTGTATGCGGACACTGCCTAAATTTAACACGGAAAATACCGAAAAGAGATGGGAAACACTAAAACAGCACTTTCTAGTGGTGGACGTCACTAAAATGCTTTTGGAAAATATGTCTTTCCTGTTTTCGGTCATAAAGCTTTAATTTGCATGCCTCTGCATCTGTTCCCATATGCGTGAGCACTACATACCGACAGATCTGTCAGCAACCCATAATTTATAAAACCCATAAAACTGATTTTGGAGCATTATTGATTTAATGTATTCTGAGGGGCATTAGCAGCAATAATTCACACTCCCTCATTAAGGCTGTATTGCATACTCTGCAATCTTATAATACAAGCACAATGAATTTATGTTATGAAAATGGCCAAATTCTCAATTTTAATGACATCATCATCTTCAGTCAACAATCCTAGGATTGGTGTGACACAGCCCTACACTTGATTCTTCTATCTACCAATCTCTTCATATTGACGTGGCTCCTCTCTTTCACATCTTTCACATCTTTCACAACTTGCTCCATATACTCATACGAGGCCTGCCTATTCCATTCTTCCCGTTCACTTTTCCCTCCACGATTGTCTTCATCAAGCCATCGTGTCTTAAGATTTGGTCTATTAAGCTATCCCGTCTTCTTCTTAGAATTTTCAGCAGGCTTCTCTTTTCTCCCACTCTTCTTAATACTTCTTCAAATGGCACTCGGTGTATCCATTTTATCTTCATCATTCTTCGATAGCACCATATTTCGAATGCTTCCACCCTTTTCTTCTCCGCTGCTGTCATCGTCCATGCCTCACTTCCATAAAGAAACATGCTCCAGACATACGTTCTAATGAATTGCTTCCTTACTTCTAAGCTTGTATTTCTAGCTGTAAGTAGATTCTTCTTTTGATAGAACGGACAACCTAATCGGCCATATCTTAAGACACGATGGCCTGATGAAGACAATCATCAAAGGAAACGTGAATGGAAAGAATGGAAAAGGCAGGCCTCGTATGAGTTATATGGAACAGGTCATAAAGGATGTTAAAGAGAGGAACTAGGTCAATATGAAGAGGTTGGCCGATAGAAGAATCGAGTGGAGGGCTGCGTCAAACCAATCCTAGGATTGTTGACCCATGATGATGATGATACATTTCTGTTGGTAGGTATTTGAAAAGAATATCTATGTTTTCATACTCTAGATGAATGCTCGAATGTGGTTATGTGAGAGGGTACTGGGAGAGGGTTCCATGAGCCAGGGATGCAACTTGGGTACTTGCAACCCCCGGATCATGGAAAATTTTGGGAAATGATTGTGCCCACTACTTCTGTAATTTAAAATAGGAATAATTTATGTTGAAAAAGAATTCATGACAAATAAGAGAAACTAGAAAAACTACTGTTGCTTTACAGCTGAAACAAAAGTTTCAGCCTTCTTCACACAAAAGTTCTGTGCCAAATTTGTCTATAACTGACTCAATTAAGTTTTTTTTAAATCTTTTTTGGTTCATGCCTAGTTGCATGTCAATAGTGCATGTTTGGTGATCTTCACCCCCTGCCACAAACCCTTGAGGTTGCTTACAGGGTATTGGATAGATCAAGATGTATTCTCTCCTTGTGAACACTGAGCATACAAAGGCTGTTTAATCTACTGTGTCCATTTGTATTTTGGGACCAAGTCTTGACCCACCAAATGCTCAATAAGTGCTCAAGTGCTAAACAAATGCTCAATAGTGCAGGTCATAGCTGGCAGAGTCAGGCCAATCTTTATTGCATCCACCATAGCTGGGCAGGATGGGATGGATGTATAATCAAGTCACCATAATCAATCTGGTTGACATCTGCTTATATTTCATTTTTCCACAAATTTAAACTGTGAATCAACCAGCTTCAGCAGTAAAAGTTAGTAAGAGATTGAAGTATACACTTATGTTTTCTGTGTGTCTTAACCCATTCACATCCTCTCTATGAGATTTAAAGTGACCCCAAACACCACCGACTTTTAAGGTATTTAATCAAAAATTTCTAAATTGTTAGAAAATTTCTAAATTGATGAATAGAAAACTTGCCAATTAAGCCATCAGATATCAGTTGCAAACACGTACAGATGACTGACCAACAAGTTAAAAAAATGTAAGATGGCATCAGGATCAACATACATGTTACACAATGCGTAATGTGCGCCAGTACACTTGCGGTGATTGAGGCCAGATCACGTACCAGTGTACTTATGGATTCCATTGGGTTAAAAAGGATGGCTTGTCTAGCTTTTTAACTTCATTTGAGTGAAGCTACATGAGCGAAAAAGCCTTTTATTGTAATTTAGAGAAACAATCTCTTACATCTACATAATACCCTGTAAGACACCATAAAGGTGTGTGGTAGGGGGTGAATTCACACCAAACATGCATTACATATCATGAGGATTAGTAATAATACACTAGTCTAAACTTCAATTTTTTTAAAAAGATAAAAACAGAAAAGCAAGCCTGCAATATAATGCTGTTACTTGGGTTAGCTTAAAGTCCTTATACCAACATGCGACTACCGATGCTATCCATTGATACACTCGTATTGGATAAAATTACTGCTATTCATGTCCCTAATTGTATGAGGAAACTAGGATATTTTGAATCTGTCAGTTTGGCAGTCAATTTCTCTAATTTTATGATTATGGCCCAGTCTACCATGGTAAGTTGGGGTTCACAAAATATTTTTAATGTCATCAGTGAAAATACTATCTTGGAATTTATTTAAGAGATTAATTCTAAATTTCAATCTATGATCTGACAATGATTCCCATTTTAATTCATGTAATAGACTGGTTACCCTAATAATAGTTATCGTACCATCCCTTTACAAATCTTGCCGTTCTTCACTGCACACATTTGAGTTCATTATTTAGGCTTATTTCATATGGATCCCATACATTGGCAGTGTATTCTAAATGAGGTCTAACAAGGGAAAAGCAGCTAATTTCTCATACATGATCATCACATTTACCCAGTACTTTTTTGATGAATCCCAATTTATGATTAGCTTGACCCAAGGATGAATGTTACCATCTTATAAAGGATGAGATAAGTGAATGTAAGTAGGGTATGAAGATTTTTATCCTGTAGAAAATTAATACGCTCTCATGCGCATGAGAATGCCTTGTGAACTTGTTTGGCAACAACTTGAGGCCGCTTCATTTCAATACCCAACTTCGCAAATATCATCTGCCATCTTAAAAATTGTGGCAAATTCTGTAGAAGCATTTTCCTGGTGAGTTTAAAGCACATTTTCTAATTTATTAATGTGCTCATGCACAGCTTTTATAAAAAACGAAGAATAAAACTCACTCAGGTTTGTATACTAAATGCAGTCACCTTCTTTAGTTCAATCACACACACAAGAAGGGTTTACGAGGAATTCTCCAATGCCGTCAAACACGCAAGATAAAAATAAAAGTGGGGGATGGTAAATCCCCCTTTTTCTTTACTCCTTCCTTCTCCCTCTCCCCCTTTGTATTCCTCTGTCCCTTTATAAGTTACGGTTTTGGGTATATTTTTGTCTTAATTTTTTCTTGCATACAACCGTAGAGATGTTCTCTTCATTGCTCACGGCTTTTATATTCATATTAACTCCCTGCAGTTTATTACAAACAGGCTCGAGCATCATGGAATATTACCAATCAGAACTAGTGTTACTATGTAGGTTGGGGTAGTTGTTGCTACTCCAAGTTGATAAGTTGTGGTCCTGGTTTGTTTATTGGTTGCACTTAGTTAGAGATCCTTTAGAGCTTGCATGATCAGCAGAAATTCTTGAAAAAATAATCTCTTACTCTTATATTTTGAGGACCATCATGTTTTTAATGAAAGGGGAATATTTGGAATCTTGTGCCATCGCAAAGTACATACTTCCCCCCAAAAAAATATTTTAATTTCCTTTGTTGTACCCACAGCATTTCTGACTTCACCAACCGTATTCAAATCATTTATGACAAGAATCAATACATGACTTGCACAGCAAAAGGTATATTGCCAACAGAAATTTGACATTCATTGATTTCACCCAACACCAAATTAAAAGTGACCTGTTACTACCCTGAAAAAACTTTCATGCACTCTCTGCCCCACTGAGGGTGCTGTTATGGCGACGCACTTTTTACTCAACTCTATACATAGTTGGATCAATGCACTCACAGCTCTGGTATAACAAGACAATACATATTGTCATGTTCCACATATATAGTGCGTGGAGCAGAAGTTTTCCAGTTGGTAACAAAGCATGCCAGTAGCCACCCACATAGCAAAGCCAGTTGGAATCCAACTGGATTCCAACTGGAATTCACCAGTGTGCAAGTGTAAATCCAGCTGGATTAATCCAGTGTGAAAGCTGGAATCCAGCTGGATTCCAGCTGTGCTTTTTACATGATTCCAGCTGGAATCAAGCTGGATAACAGGCTGGATTCCAACTGGAATCCAACTGGATTTTAAGCTAATAATCCAGGCTGTCTCAACCAGCTGGATTCCAAGTTGGAATCCGACTGGAATCCAGCTGGATTCCAAGTTAATAATCCAGGCTGTCTCAACCAGCTGGATTCCAGGTTGGAATCCGACTGGAATCCAGCTGGATTCCAAGCTAATAATCCAGGCTGTCTCAACCAGCTGGATTCCAAGTTGGAATCCGACTGGAATCCAGCTGGATTCCAAGCTAATAATCCAGGCTGTCTCAACCAGCTGGATTCCAGGTTGGAATCCGACTGGAATCCAGCTGGATTCCAAGTTAATATTACAGGCTGTCTCATCCAGCTGGATTTTAGGTTGGAATCGGACTGGAATCCAGCTGGATTCCAAGCTAATATTACAGGCTGTCTCAGCCAGCTGGATTTTAGGTTGGAATCTGACTGGAATCCAGCTGGATTCCAAGCTAATATTACAGGCTGTCTCAACCAGCTGGATTTTAGGTTGGAATCTGACTGGAATCCAGCTGGATTCCAAGTTAATATTACAGGCTGTCTCATCCAGCTGGATTTTAGGTTGGAATCTGACTGGAATCCAGCTGGATTCCAAGTTAATATTACAGGCTGTCTCATCCAGCTGGATTTTAGGTTGGAATCTGACTGGAATCCAGCTGGATTCCAAGGTAATATTACAGGCTGTCTCAACCAGCTGGATTCCAACTGGAATGTTGCTGGATTTGAAGCAATTATTGCAGGCTGATAGGAGAATTTGGATTCCTACTGGAATCTTGCTGGATATTAAGCTATTATACCATAATAATAAGCTTGTAATAAATGGCTTGAGTAGCTGTATTTTAAACTAACATTCCAGGCTAAGGGAAGTGAATAGAAGATGAAAAGAACCATCGCTAGGTGAAAATTTGATAATTTATTTCCAATATAAAATACAAATACAGTGTTTTCATTGATTTGAACATTAGCCAAAACCATAGTCAATCCTCTGTTACATGTTGAATCTCCTCAGCCCTGGATGTCTTCTCCCTGAAAGAAAAAGTAGGAATGAAATCACTAAGTTGATAAATTCAGGGAAATCAAGGTTATTCTCTAAAAGAGGCAAGAAGGTCAGTGGCATGATCCCAAATCGTTAATTCTCTGATCTCCTGAAATTAAGTCACCACATGCCTTAAACTAATAGCTCTCTAAACTCTAAAAGCATTATAATGATTTTAAATGTTAGCACCATAGGTAAGAAATGAAATACCACTCACCTCAACTGTTCACAGGCAATAGGGGCCCTGATGTCTTGCAGGAGTTGTTGCCTTAGACTCCGGCAAGGCCTTAGTGCGTTACAATGTGATTTGCAAGAATAACCGCAAAGATCTTAAACTTAATAAGTACAAAAATGAAGGCAATTGGCTATTCTTTCCACCTGGTGAAAGGAAAACTTCAATTTCCCAATTTAAAATTCGCTAGGAAGCATCAAAAGAAAAGGATGATTGATGAATGAATTCAAGTGATGCGGTAGAAAATGAATGGAGAATGATTTATGGAAGATAAATGTACGATGAAAGCTAAGGTGACCATACGTCCCGCTTTTAGCGGGACAGTCCCGATTTTTAACAATTTATCCCGCGTCCCGCGGGGTTTTAAGAAAGTCCCGATTTTTATAAAGAATACACGACAAGCTAGGGAACTGTGGGATAACGGGAAGGGAATATGCGGTTTTCAGCTAGCATGTAGCTATTTTACCAGGATATGAGTTTTATATTATTTTTGTAAATTTTATAATGTTAAACTTTAATAATAAAATTAATTGTTGAGAACTGATTATCAGGAACTGCTTATCAAAGTTTGCCTTGATCAGTTGCTAGAATTCGACCACCATTGTTTGGACTTAATGAACAGTAGCATTTTTGGGTATTGGCAGCGACGAAAACATTTCGTAGCTGCAAAATGAAGAGAGAGCAATTCGTACTCTTCCACAGATTTTATTCTTATGGCCACATGTTTCGCTAGCGATCAGGATGTATTCGCGTGCTTTGTTGATTTCGAAAAGGCGTTCGAAAGAGTGAGGTGGGACGAGTTAATGGAAATATTGAGGTACATAGGAGTAGACTGGAGAGACAGGAGACTGATCCGGAATTAATGCATGGCGCAGAAGACGCAGGCGAGAGTAACCGATGGAGAATCGGATTGGGCCACAATAGGGAGGGGAGTTAGGCAGGGCTGTCCATTATCGCCGGTACTTTTCAACATACACTCGGAGGAAATTGTACAATGTTTCTCAGGAAACATTTACGTCATAGAAAATTTGGACATTTTTTTTCTTCGTTGAATACTCTATGTTAGCTTCAGAATTACGTGTTTGCAAATTGCCTCATTCGCATGCTAACATAATAATGGATTATGAAGGCTATCACTTCTTCACAATGTTTTGATCAAGAAAAAAACAAATTATTTTTTGGAGGACATCACTTATAGCAAGTTCAAAAACATTTGCTTTCACACAATGTAAAATTAAAACGTGTTCCACAGAACATATAAAACGAAATAAATTTAAAAATGGTGCAAAAGAGCGCCTTTAGATTTTAGCTCAACTAATTTACCCACTGGTTGCACCAAATTTGCCGGTGGGTTTAGAAATTCTGAGCGGCAAACAGCACAACATGAATAGTTAAACATTTGTTTCGAAACATAATGGTTTTCGTGATAAATTATACATTGAACGACTTCAGGGAACACGTAGTCATGTTCAATGATGACATCTTCGACATCTCTGTACCCGTTTCCAGCCACAGCCCTCAGTTTTTCCTTGAGAGATTTCCTCAAGTCTTCTTTGTTTTTGCATATTTCTTTGATTTCATGCAGTGTAATCAAGGGATCCGAAATCTTATCCTGAAGTATTGTGCAATTGTCTTTTTTAGGGTGCTTAATAAGGCTGTACATATACACTAAGTAGTTTATGCAGCTGCAGGAATGCTGGGGTAGCCGAGTGGTCATTGCTTCCTCCAGCTTCTTTTACAGTTCCAAAGAACCGCAAAGGGACTTAAGATGTGAAGAAAGTGATATCCTCAACAAAAATCATTCGTTTTTTTTCTTGCTCAAAACATTGTGAAGAAGTTATGGCCTTCATAATCCAATATTATGCATGCGAATAAGGCAATTTTCAAACACGTAATTTTAAGGTGAACTATAAGAGTATTCAATGAAGAAAAAATGTCCAAATTTTCTATGGTATAAATTTATGTGATAAACAATGTACAAAGTGTTTGATTTATTAATATTTATTCAATTCTGCAACCCACTATTCAGTCCCTCGAGAGGAAATCCACAAAGAAACTCTAAGGTTATCTCCCAAGAAATAATGTTTCATTGACTACGAATGGTGGGATTTTGATTCCAATTTCCAGACAGCAAGAGGGAAATTGTTTGATGTGGTTTTGCTGAGTAATAATCGTAACAAAAAGATTTATTTTTATTGTTTGGTTTTCTAGCGGTGAAGGTAGGTCTAGATAGACAATTGATTCTTCCCAATCCTAAATTCCACACCAGCCCCTCATACCTCTCATCATTGTTTCCAAGCTGCCCGTTCATCTCCTTTCCCTTCGTTCTTCCCTCAATCACCTCCTTCAAAACACCATCCCCTTTCATTACCTTTTCCATCCTCACCTTCTGCCTTCTCCTAATTTCTTCTATCAAATTTCTTTCCTCTCCTACCAATTCCAGCACTTCATCGTTCGTCTTCCTTTCGACCCACCTTACTTTTTCCATCCTTCTCCATACCCATATCTCAAAAGCCCTAACTGTATTTTCATCTTCTTTTCGTAAGTCCCACGTTTCCACCCCATAGAGTGCAACGCTCCGTACTAAACTTGCTACTAGTCTTTTCTTCACTTCCCTACTCAACTGTCATTAGTTCAAGCCTACGAGTAAAAGCTTCTTTTTCCAATGCAATTCTCCTTATCACTTCAATGCTGCTATACCCTTCTTCCTCCAACACACTACCAGATAGCTAAATTGCTCCACCTGCTCTATTTTCTGACCTCCTACTTTTATAGTTATAATGGCCCTTTTTGTTCTTGAAAATCGCATTACTTTCGTTTTCTTCTGGTTTATCTTCATCCCATATCTTTCGCACTGTCCCTGCAACGCATTCAGCAGTTTTTGCAAGACACGGACTGACTGGCTAAATAGCGCTTGGTCATCCGCAAACCTCACTGATTTTATCAATTTCCCCCCGACCTTTATTCTAGCCTCAAGCTCATCCCAAGCCTCTCTCACCATTTCCTCCGATATATGTTGAAAATCACCGGCGATAACGGACAGCCCTGCCTAACTCCCCTCCCTATTGTGGCACAATCCGATTCTCCATCGGCTACTCTTACTTGCGCCATGCATAAATTCCGGATCAGTCTCCTGTCTCTCCAGTCTATTCCTATCTTCCGCAATATTTCCATTAACTTTTCCCACCTCACTCTGTCGAACGCCTTTTCGAAATCAACAGAAAAAGCGAATACATCCTGATCATATTCTAGATTTCTTTCCACTAGTACTCTCACCACTGCAATCGCATCCCGAGTGGCCCTCTCCTTCCGAAATCCAAACTGATCCTCGCCTATAAATTCCTTTGCTCTCTTTTCCATTCTTCTGTTGACGATTCTAAGCACTATCGTATGAGAAATCAAACCTGTCGTTCTATAGTCTTCACCCTCTTTTTCGACATAGGTATCAGCACGGTTTTTACAAAATCCTCCGGCCAAGTCCCCTCCTCGTATATCCTACGAACGTGTTCATAAAATATCTCCCTTCCCCGCTTTCCAACGTTTTTCAGATACTCAGCTGGGATGTTATCTATCCCTACCGCTTTACCCGCTTCATTTCTCGCAATGCTTTCTCTATCTCACTATTCAGTTTTCCAGGGCCCGCGTCATCCTGATCTACGTCCTTTTCCTCTTCTATATCCTGGTTCCTAGGCCTATTTTCGCTATCATACAGTTCCTCGACATATTTCCTCCATCTACGCTGGATCTCCTCTCGTTCAATTGCTAAATTTCCCCTTCTGTCTTTGATGCATGGAACCGTTTTCCCTTTCTTGATGCCCGATAACATTACTCGCAGCTTCTGTTCCTCAGTGAGGCGGCTGTGTGAAGGCGTCTGACACCAGATGGGCGGCCTATCAAGTGATGGTGTCATGTTAAAAACACTAACGTGGAAGGCAACGGGAAACCCCTTTAATTAAACTCTCCCAAGAACACAATAATTCCTTTTTCTTGTTTCTGACCTGACCGGTTTCAATATCATTATAAGAGGTCGTCAATATTTCAATACATTGGACTTAAGAAAGGGATATCGAAGAGAAGTAGAAAATTACTACGCAAATTTTATCATCGCGATTAGTGTGCATCACAAAGTTACGATGCCGACAGTTGATTATACGTATCATGGAGTTGGTAATTTCCTTTCGGTCTCATCATTAAGGTGACCATACGTACCGGTTTGGCCGGGACAGTACCGTTTTTGGGGTGTTTGTCCCGGTGTCCCGAAAGACTAAATAAAAATACTAATTTGTACCGGTCTTTGGATTTATGCTATCAAAATAATTAGTTTGTTTTTTGAATTTTGGTCTTTTTTTAAACGCTTGTAAAAATAATGGTTCAAACAGCATCTTACATGAAAAATCCGTACACATATTTGGTACAGTAATTCTGCCATCTGAAAAATATCATAAATAGAGTGTGATTTTTGTGAATTTGAATTGTGAATACAAATCTCTTCGAAAAGTTTAATAAAAAATAATTTCATAAACATTAAAATGAATTAAAAATCTTTTTCCTTAATATTTGATTTCTTTTATTGTTCTATTGAATTAAAAATGCTTAATATATATACATTCCTATATTTATAATATACTAAGCTCTTACATATGTAGCATCAGGAAGTTGCACCAATTCGGGTGCTGGAAAAGTGAGTTGTGTAGGACTCAGAGTGACAACTTTTTTAACGCTTCACTTGACCAAAGAAACATGCATACATACATACATGTAAAATTGCCTATGCTTCAGGAGAAGCGATATTTTGTCCCGGTTTAGCAGATCAGAAATCTGGTCACCTTAATGAAAGCTCTTAAATAACTATTTAACAAGCACAGAAAATGGCAAATTGTACAAGGCAGGCACAACGAGTCTAAGCACAAGGCAGTCAAACACAGAAGTGGGAAGAATTCAAGGAGGGTAACTATGATGATTATTGTTATGTTAAACAGTTTATTTATTTATTTATTTTATTTATTTATGTAATGTTTTCCCAATAATCCGAGGGAAAAATTTTTTACAATTTATTTATTTCAAACCACAATAATCAATTTAATTTCAATTTAATATTCAATTAATGTTACTATGTTCATTTATTGATGCTGTTTAAGTTTACTATACACAGAAGTTGCCATGTTAAGATTTATTATGATTGTTGTAACACATATATGTTACTGATACTGACAGTGTGAACCTGAAATTTAATAAAAGAGATTAAAACATGGCACAGTCGGTAAAAAAAATGAAGTACTGCCAACCAAATGCTTATCATGTTTTTTTAAAATAAAAGATATGCTGACTAGGTCTCCTGTCTTGCATTATAATACTGTAAAAAAAACAGTGGTGCTGAGTGTGGGTGCATCAAAACATTGTCTAGGGAATATACTGATGCATTATAACCTTTCAGTTATATATGCCAGCAAAGCTCTTACTAAGACAGAAGTAAGGTATGGATACATTGAAAAGGAAGCCTTGGCATTTGGCTAAATTAAATTTGATCACTACTTACTTACATTTATGGAGGGAGAAAAGTAGTGGTGAGTGATCATAAGCCATTTTAGATAATTTACGAAAATACAATTAATGATTGCCCATCCTGACTACAATGATTTTGGCTAAAATTGCAAAGATATGACATTGAGGTTATATATAAACTCATCAACTACAGTCACCTTGTAATAGAGAGGTTTAAACATAGAGGATGAGAGATAATGTTTTCGCCAGCTATGAATATAATGATATTGAGTAGTTAGTAAAAAAAAAGAACTGTACAATGTACCTACATGAAATAAAGAGGGGCAAATGTAAAAGAAACATTTTTAAATAGACAGGTGCCCACTGGTCCTTGGCATGTACTATGGGTATAGATCTTTCCACTTTACTAGTTCAGAATGGTTAATAATTATTGATTACTATAGCAAAAAAATGTAGAAGTTGAGAGGCTAAATAATATGTCTAGTGAGTCTTGAATGTGATGATTGAGTTTCTGCAACCAAATTAAAATAGGTGCAAATGAATTTTTAAAAAATTTTGTCGTAAAGGAAGAGGATGCGATGATTAATGTAATGTTAATCAGTTACTGCAGCTATGTTCATGTTTATTGATGCTGTTTGTGTTTACATATATAGGTTGCTATGTTAATATTTATTATGGTGACGGTTATTGCCACAGATGCTGACATTGTAATGACAGCCTGACATTGTCATCCTGGAATTTAATAAAATAGATTAAAACAATAACATGGTGGTAGTTTGTGGTCATAGTACTTCTGTTTAGCCAGTATTCATTTCGTAACCTGGGGCCCAATCGCTCATATGAAGATGATAAAAATTTTTCACATGCAGTTTTCTTCAAGGTTACTGGAACAACCGATTATAACATGATATAATTATACTTATTATTATATAACATTATTATTGCATATCATATGAAGCCGCTTAGAACGTTGACCCGGTAGGTGGGAGGTCCGTGGTATCAATTATGTACCGGCTGAGTCAAACTTTTCCTATTGAACACATTATGTTAACGTACCGGTATGTAATGCACCTGTGCTTCACGGGTCATTATTGAAATGGTAAAGGCCATTTAATGCGCAGTCCTCGTGGGTATAATCCTTGGCACTGATGAATAGTTGCAGTACTCTTCCATCGCTATTGTGGGTGCAGCGTTGTAATGACTTAGACCATCAAAATAATGAAAAGGAAATGAATTTCCTATATAAAAACCACTATAGGTACATAGTGAGAACAAATAACTGCACTCCTATGACTATTTTAAGATTTATTATTCAAGCAGAATTGAAGCCCCACTTTCAGGCTGGAATCCAGCTGGATTCAGACTGGAATAGTCCAGTTGGATTCAGACTGGACTATTCCAGCTGGATTTAGGCTGCATACTCCAGCTGGAATCCAGCTGGATTCAGACTGGACTAGTCCAGCTGGATTTAGGTTGCATTATCCAGCTGGAATCCAGTTGGATTCAGACTGGAATAGTCCAGCTGGATTCAGACTGGACTAGTCCAGCCTGGATTTAAGCTGCATAATCCAGCTGGAATCCAGCTGGATTTAGGCTGCATACTCCAGCTGGATTTAGGCTGCATACTCCAGCTGGAATCCAGCTGGATTCGGCCTGGACTAGTCCAGCCTGGATTTAAGCTGCATACTCCAGCTGGAATCCAGCTGGATTTGGACTGGACTAGTCCAGCTGGATTTAGGCTGCACTCTCCAGCTGGAATCCAGCTGGATTCGGCCTGGACTAGTCCAGCCTGGATTTAAGCTGCATAATCCAGCTGGAATCCAGCTTGATTCCAGGCTGATTAGTCCAGCTGGAATCATCCAGCCAAAATCCAGGCTGGAATCCAGCTGGCTTGCTATCTGGGCAGTATTTAGGGATTCCCATATTCAAATAGTGCATGCATTGGTGTTCACACTCTGTGAGTAGTGTCTTCTCTAGGTATGTGACTTTTAAAGGCTTGGATTCAAGGGAAAACCAGTAACCACCAAAAAGTAACCATTGAAAAACATTAATGACCAGTTAATCATCTAACCAGAAGCCAAACCAGTATCAAGCCAGAATAATTGAATTGGTGATAAATCATCACACCTGAAAACTCTGCGGCCCAGGAATGGCACTGATTGAACCCCCATGACAATTTTTCTGCTAGCATCCATGGTAATATGTATTATAGTTGGACGACGGAGCTTTATTTGATGCTTTATTTTTATTTTTCAATATATTTGAAAAAATTAATTACAGATACATTGTACTCTTATAAATATAGTTTTCATGAACCACTTCTCTTGAATTTCACATCAAAATTTCTTTTCTTTTCAATATTCCTCTTTTTTAGTGCAGTATTTACCTAAGCTCCTTCCCTTTATCCTGCATAAAATGCTTATCCTTTTCCCTCCTCTTCTGTCCTGCCTATCACTCAACCTCCTATAATACCTTTTTTCCCCTCTTGCCTTCCCATTGGCAGTTCATTAACCATATCTGTACCTCTTATATTGATGAGCCATATTTGTAACTTGTGTTGCATTTCAGTAGACGACTGTGCCATGTTGCATTTCAGTAATAACCTTAGATATGACTTTTTCACTATTTTAGTACGTTAATATTTATTGAACATTGTACAGCACATGTTACTAACGCACACACGTAATGGCCACCATGTCTTAACAACTCGTCACTTTGCGTCAGTGCATCCCGGTACCATCACGTGATCACTATGTGATACAACAACTTGTGTTGCTGCTATTCATTTACAGTTGAATCTCAAGTATAAGTACTGACTATGACTGTTCACCCATCATAGGATGTAAACATTCAGATGAACAAATGTGCTTACTGCCATTACCAAACTTTCCATATCAACACCAATCAACAATCTTTAGATTAGTTTGATGCAACTCTCCACTTGTTTCTCCCATCAGCTAATCTCATCATATGTTGGTATTTTTTCTCTCACACATCCTTATTCAATTGTTTTATACATCTCATATAAGACCTTCCTTTGCCATTCTTCCCATTCACCTCTCCTTCAATGATTGTCTTCATCAGGACATTATGTCTCATGATATGACCAATTAAGTTGTCCCATCTTTGTCTAAGGGTTTTTATTAGACTTTGCTTTTCTCCCACTCTTCTTAAGACTTCTTTGTGTGTCACTTTGTTCATCCATTTTATCTTCATCATTCTTCTGTAGCACCACAATTCGAATGCTTCCACCCTTTTCTCCTCCGCTGCTGTATTCGTCCATGCCTCACTGCCCTGGAGAAGCATGGTCCTGGTGTATGTTCTGATGAATTGTTTCCTTACTTCTATTCTTGTATTCCTAGCCATAAGTAGATTCTTCTTCTAGTAGAATGCCCTCTTTGCCTGGGTTATTCTACTGACTATTTCTTTCTTGCATTGTCCATCACTGGTTACTTTGCTTCCCTGGTAACAGTACTCTTTCACCTTGTCAAGTTTTTGTTTTTCTAGTTTAACATTGGTATCTCTTATCTCTTCTCTCCTGCTGCATACAAATATTTTCTTTTTATGAATCTTCTGGTGATATCTGGCCATTGTCCTTTCCATAGTTACTACAGCCATTTTCAAATCCCTCTCTGTCTCTGCTATGAATGCCTTGTCATTGGCAAATCGCAGCATGTTATTTTTCCCTGTGTATATTCACTCCTGAAGCCTTATTTTTGAATTCATTGATGGCTTTTGTGGTGTAAACATTAAAAATTATGGTAGACGGTGCGCAACCTTGTCTTACTCCTTTTTTTTCTTGCTTCTCCACAACTAAGTCCAGACGACTACTAATCTGGTGACGGAAGACTTCGGATGAAGACTATGATGGATGGTCATCATTTCCTCATTCCCCTATCAAGGTTTTTCAGTTCGTTAACATTCCATTTGATGCAACCGAAGTTGTAGAGCAGTGTTGGAACCGTGAAGATGTTGGTCACGAGCACCTTGTACTCGCCTGACAGGTCAGAACTCCAGATTCACCTAGAGTGGGCCAGTATTTGGCACTGAGCCTTTCCTTCACTGCTCTCACCTCCTGCATCCAGTGCTGGGGGACATCGAGATATTAGTACAGCTCATCATCATCAAGATGACAAATGGCATTTCCATCAACAAGCTGACCATCCTACTTGTCATCTAAAATCTTTCCATTTGCCAGATGGATGGTTGCACACTTGTCCAATCCGAATTCCATCCCTATATCCTCACTGTATCTCCTTACAGTGTCCAACACCAGGTGCAGCTCTTTCGCACTAGTAGCATAAAGCTTCAGTTCATCCTTGTAGAATAAAAGGGTGCCTTTATGCTTCCTATTTGATGGGACAGTGCACATATACCCCCTACCTTGTCTCAACTGAACGGACAGTGGGAGGATAGATAAACAAAACAGGAAGGGACTAAGGCTATCGAATTAAAAAACATCACAGTGTTATATTACCAAATCTGTTTAGATGGTCTTCTTGCCAAATGGATTGTCAAAGTGCAAATTCCACAGCTGTAACAGGTGTTCGATGCAAGACACAACCTCTGGGTAGACTTTCATGTACCTCAGCATGGCTATAATCAGCTCATGAGAGGTGGTATCAAATGATTTTTTGTAGTCTGCCCAGGCCACTGATAGGTTACGCTGGTTTGATAAGCATCCTGGCTCACTCACCTATCAATGAGCAGATAGTCCTTGCATTCTGCGATGCCTTTCTTCAAGCTCCTCTGCTCGTATGTTTCCTTCCACACTGGTTGGATGTGTCGGAGGATATGGTCGTTCACGATGGAAGTGAACGCCTAATATAAAGTATTGAGGTAGTTTATAGGGTGGTAGTTTTTCAGATTGGACATGTCTCCCTTTTTCTGCATTAGAACAATTTGTCCCTTAGTCCGCCAGGATAAAATTGGCTCAGTTTCTGACAGGAAGGATGTGAAGATTCTGGTTAAGTGTTTGTACGTGGAAAGGAGCTTCTTCCACCAGAAGTTATTTACTGCATCCATTCCTGGAGCAGTGAAGTTCTTCTTGCCAGAGAAGGCCCAGGGTGTACTACGCTGACCTAGCAGTTGGAGTGTCATTTTCTTGTTCAGGTGATTGGTGTAGTCGCAGATTCAGCTGCTATGGATGGTTATGCTCAGGATGCATCTCACACCACAAAAAGTACATCCTCACCATGTATCCTGTGCTACTTGGCTCACTGGCAGCATGGCAAGCTAGAAGCTCTCCCCTCAGGGTCTCGGTCCACTCTATACGAGCTCCTTTTTTGGCTGTTTTTGTTTTTGTGCCACTCCCAACTTTATTTGGACCCTCATCCGAGAAGGGCTGGTTTTGGGTGGCTTTTCCTGAATTTGTTGGAACCCAGGAAACCCACAAGTGGGGTGGTTAGCCCCATAAGCAGACTGCCACCATTAGCCACCTGAAGCCGTTATCAGAGATGCCAAAAGGAGGCAGGTAGTATGTTTTTGACCCCTTATTATTATTATCAATGGAAACTATGGGCATTTTTTGTAGATTGCCGGGATCAGTGCATGATGCATGTATACTTACTCCACTGAAGCACAGATGTGAGTCTGGTCAGATAAAGGGAAAACTTCTTGCAGGTAGTGAGTACTTACCTATCCACTACTACCATATTTGCTCACACCAGTTCAGAATACTACAACTGGTCCTGAAAGGTGGCAAATATACTGTTATACTGTCTATTTTATTAATCGTTTAACTGTGTCATACATATTCCTTAGAAGAATTTCTCCATGATAATATTGTAAAAATATGTTGTCTATGTATATGTTCTGAGTATTTATGATGAATCCTATATCAGTGTAATCTGGTCTTTAGATAATAAACATCAATATCATTTTGGATGTTAATTAAGCTATAGGTATATGACAATAAGCATAACATGAATGATATAATTATTCAGAATATGTGTAAGATGTTATGTTATGTACAGTTGAGATTTTAACACTCTTTGGAAAACAGTCTTAGTTTTTAGATATTGGGATCTATCTCTTCAATTTTATTAATGACCACTATAATTTGATTGATGCGTTGTCATGTTTCGGTATGTTTTACCTAATATCTAACTAATGTATTGATATAAGAAGTCATTTCAGGTGTGACTGTGGAAGTTAGTGATATTCATAATAAAATACAATAGTAATACTCCACACTTAATTTTAAATAATAACCGACCCAAGATTCAGCAACTCAGCACGTTTCGGCAACTCAGTGCCATTTTCTAGGTAGAAAATGGCACTGAGTTGCTGAAACTTGGGTCGGTTATTATTAAAAATCAAGTGTGGAGTATTACTATTGTATTTTATTATGAAAAATGTATTGGCATTTCATATTGCTATAGAATTACCTCACTGAATCTGATCGATTAATCTTTTAGGCACAACATATGTCACTTATCACCAGGTGCATGGTTGAGAGGACGTTTGGAATTTGGAAGTTGAGATTTCCATGCCTCTCAGTGAAGCTAAAGACAGCGCTGTCAACCTCCCTGAAAGTGATCGTGGCCTTTGCTGTTCTACACAATATGGCTCTGCACCATCATGCCCCTGTCCCCGAGCTGGAACGTGTGATACCTCAGGTTGACGTTTCAGTTCAGGTGAACAGGGGTTATAACGTTCATGGAGTTGCTGCATGAGCTGCATTGATTGAGCATCAACTTTCAGTGGTAAGTTTACAGTTTTAGATATTCAAGTCACACACACCCTTGGGTCTAACCAGAACATGAGTCTGCTTGTTGTTTGGATGATCTTGTATATTAATTATGAAACATTATTTGGTTTATTTAATTATTGAGAGCAGAGGTCACTTGTTATTAAAGCTTTTTTTCCATGAAATCCATACTACATATATAATTATAGAAGGGTGCATGACCTTCACTGATTATAATGTCAACTAACCCTGAGATAACAAATTAATCAGTATCTTTATCATGAGAAATATTTTCAAAATTCAGTAGAAGATTTATTATTTATTATTATTAGTGTTCTGCCAGTGAAGGTAGGTCTAAATGGACATTTAATTCTTCCCACCCACTAAACTTCACACAATGTCCCTTTTCAGCCCCTCATACAGATGACAGTTACATAAGTTACAGACGACAACTTCACACCCTCTCTCTTCTTTATCAAATTCTGAACAGTAAAACGCCTCCTTACCTCTTTGAAGAATTCAAGAAGCTGAAAAATGTCCATGAATCCAATATGCAAGGAAATCATAAGCTGGTGATACCTCTCCACCGGACTACTATTTTCGATAAATCATTCATTGTCACTACATGTCGTGCATGGAATAAACTTCCCTTATCCTTAAGAAACTCTCCATCACTTCCATCTTTTAAAAGGGCGCTACATAAAACACTTCTCAAAGTTCAGCAGATGGGCACATGAACATCACAAGTCATGGGCACTCTCTCAATACATATGATAGATTAGAACATGGATGGCAAGATAAATGGTGCACATTTAACACCATGTTGATGTTTGTTTTTGTTTATTAATTTTTCCTTAATTCCCTTTTAACTATTTTTTCCCCTATTTTTTTTCTCTTTACCTTTTGTATTTTTCTTTTCTTGAATTTCATTGTAATCTACTAATTTTCCTGTTCGTTCGTAGGTTTCCGCGGCGTTGATTAGATGTTCTCTGCATTTTTCTCGGGATGCGTCCGCGTCTGACCTGAAGACGCCAACAGGAAGGTTGGCGAAACTGTTGTCTCACAGTCAAACGACGCGGACGCATCCCGAGAAAAATGCAGAGAACTACTAATTTTCCTATGTAATGCTATTATATTTGAGTTTTATTATATTATTCTTAAACACTAGCTTTACTGTCAGTAGGATTTTGCAGGTTTTTCACACCCCCTTCTTGTGTGGGTGTTTTCCTGCAGTGGGTTTTGCGTAAAGGATGTAAGCATAATAATCCTCACGTTTTTCCCACATTGTAAATTCTTTCACACCCTATTAGATATGTAATATTGATATATTGTGTATGTATATTTCTTTTGTGTTAATTTATCATTCTTTAATTCCTATAAGTGTATTCTTTACTGATTTTTTAAACCTCAGATTGTAATTGTTTTAGGTATTGACCACTATTTCTTTGATATATTTATTTTGACGAGGGGTTAGATGGCAGAAGGAACAGTTTTGTCTCAATCTCGCCCCAATAAAGACCTTTTATTATTATTATTATACCTTCTACCTCCCATCATTCTATCCAAGCTACCCATTCCTCTTCCTTCTTACCTGCTTACCCAAAGTTCTCTCCTCCATCATGTCTTTCAAAACAACATCTTCTTCTATTACCTTTTCTATCCACACCTTCTGCCTCCTTCTAATTTCATTTATCAAATTTCTTTCCTCTCCTACCAAATATATCAATTCGTCGTTCATCCTCCTTTCAACCCACTTTACTTTCTCCATCTTTCTCGACACCCACGTCTCAAAATCCCTAAGTCTATTTTAATCTTCTTTTCACAAAGCCCACGTTTCCGCCCCATATAGTTCAATGCTCCATATTATACGTTTCACTAGTCTTTTCTTCACTTCCCTACTCAATGCCCCTGTCATTAGACTACACCTACGAGTGAAAGCTTCTTTTGCCAATGCAATTCTCCTTCTCACTTCAATGCTGCTATACCCTTTTTCTTCCAACACACTACCTAGATAGCTAAATTTCTCTACCTGCTCTAGCCTATGACCTACTTTTATTGTTATACTGGCACTTTTCGTTCTTGAAAATAGCATTACTTTTGCTTTCTTCTGGTTTATCTTCATCCCGTATCTTTTGCTCTGTCCCTGCAATGCATCCAGCATTTTTTTCAAGCCACGGACTGACTAGCTGACTAGCGCTTGGTCATCCGCAAACCTCACTGATTTTATCAATTTTCCCCCGATGTTTACTCCAGCATCCAGCTGATCCCATGCCTCTCCTACTGTTTCCTCTGAGTATATGCTGAAAAGTACTGGTGATAGAGGACAGCCCTGCCTAACTCCCCTCCCTATTGTGGCCCAATCCGATTCTCCATAAGCTACTTTCATTTGCACCTTCTGTGCCATGTATAAATTCCGATCAGCCTCCTGTCTCTCCAATCTACTCCTATCTTCCGCCATATTTCCATTAAGTTGTCCCTCCTCACTCTGTCGAATGCCTTTTCGAAATCAGCAAAGCATGCGAATACATCCTGATTGTATTCTAGTTTCCTTTCCACTAGTATTCTCATCACTGTAATCGCATCCCGAGTGGCCCTCCCCTTCCGAAATCCAAACTGATCCTCGCCTAGGAATTCATTTGCTCTCTTTTACATTATTCTGTTGATGATTCTAAGCAATACCTTTGCCACATGAGAAATCAAACTTATCATTCTATAGTCTTCACATTCTTTTGTCACCCTCTTTTTCGGTATAGGTATCAGCAGGGTTTTTACAAAATCCTCCGGCCAAGCCCCCTCCTCGTATATTCTACGAGCAAGTTCATAAAATCTCTCCCTCCCCCCTCTTCCTAGGTTCTTCAGAAGTTCAGCTGGAATGTCACATATTCCCACTGCTTTATCCGCCTTCACTTCTCATAATGCTTTGTCTATCTCACTATCCAGTATTCCTGGGCCCACATCTACGTCTTCTACGTCCTTTTCCTCTTCTATGTCCATGTTCCTAGGCCTATTTTCGCCATCGTACAGTTCCTCAACATATTCCCTTTAACGACACTGAATCTCCTCTGGTTCCATTGCTAAATTTGCTCTTCTGTCTTTGATGATGCACTGGACCATTTTCCATTTCTTGGTGCCTGACAATATTCTAACTTTTGAGTACAGACTGCCTATTTCTCCTTCTCCCTGGAGTCTCTCCATCTCCTTGTACCAACAACTCCAACACTTTTCTCGTTACATGTTACCCATGGTATCTTGATCCTCCTAGTGCCTACTGTTCCAATTTTTTTCTCAGCTACTTCTTTTATGCCCATCTTTATCATTTCCCTCCCTTCATCTATTGTTCCTCTTCCCTCATGCATCTATCCACTATCTGCTGATATTCCCTCCTCTTCATTCCAATCAGTGCTCCTACATCCCACTTTTTTATTTTCCTTCCTACTTTCAACCTTTTTAGTCTCACCTCACACTTCATCACCTCCAAGTTATGGTCGGAGTCTGCATCTGCACCTGGGAAACTATGTGAATTCTTCACGCTGTTCCTGAATCTTGCCTAATCACGATATAATCTAGTTGGTACCCTCCAGTTTCCCCTGGCATTTTGCATTTTCCATGAGTACCTAAGCCTAGGGTGGTGTTTAAACTACGCGTTTGTAATAACTTAATTATTCCCCCTACAAAACTCCACTGCTTTCTCGCTGCGTTCATTTCTAACACCCAGCCCATACTCCCCTACTTCACTTCTGTCCCTCCCTTCCCCTACAAAAGCACTCCAGTCACCTATAATTATTAGGTTCTACCTGCTCTTTACTTTCCTAATTAATTCTTCCAATTGGTCATATACTTTGTCTACTTCCTCTTCTTTATGTCCCCCTGTCGGCATATAAACCTGTACTACAACTACATTTGTCGGCATCACTTTTATTTCGATACCCAATATTCTATCGCTTACCTGTTCCACATTCAATACTTTTTTCCCTAATATGACATTCAATATAACTGCAACTCTCTGCTGGCTCTCTTCCCCTCCACTGTATATAACCCTGTACTTTTCACTCCAGAAGTCCCCCTGGTCTTTCCATCTTACTTCGCTCAATCCCAACAATCCGATCTTTCCCCTCTCCATTTCACGCTTAATTTTATCCAGTTTTTCTGCCTTTAACATCATCCTAACATTCCATGTCCTGATCCCTAGCATCATTGTTCTCTTCTCTGGTTTCTTCTTTGCCGCTGCTGTTGTCTTTCTTTTCGTGCAGATTTCATGAAATGATGACCACAGAGTCCTTGCTTACCCTGCTGCCGGGCATGACTCCCGCCCCACTCATTTGGTCCTGAGCTCCGTAGTTGCCAGGGTTCAATTCTATATTGTTCAAGTCCATAGTGTTCTTGGCAGAGTTTAATTGAGGTGGTTTCCCGCTGCCTACCTCAATAAGTGTTTAACGTGACACCATCACTTGATAGGCCACCCCACTGGGGTCAGAAGCCTTCTCACTGAGGGACAGATGCTGCGACTACAGTACGTGGACTACCTTTCATCGGACTCCTACCCTTCCTATCTGGCATGGGTGACCCAACCAGGAGCAATATTAGTTGCTCCCACCAGTGTGGCTCTAGGCACACAAGCCCCAATCCTACCATGACTGGGCATAGTCCATGGGGAAGGGCAGTAGAAGATAGTGAACCTAAATTCCAGTTTTAAATCTATTCACAGTAATTAATATTATGCCAAGGTAGTTCCAAAACAATCTCATAACTCGCATCTTATCACAATCTTATCTCTCAAATTGTCAACCACAACAAAATGCATGCCTTGAAAACTATTTGAATTAATTAATGTAAAGATGACTTGCAATTGAACTTGGTCTAGGAATGGCATAATAGCTCTTGGTGAATAATTTAACCTTTAGGAATTGCCTTTCAAATTAGGAGAAATTATGATGTGTTTATTATGAAGGTAAACACTGTTCCAATTGATGGCTATGAATGTGTCATGAAATTAATTCTTTCTCAAAATTTGTTTCATTTTAACCAAATAGGATATGAATGCCATCTTATGTCATAATGAATGTATAGATGCTAGCTAGGCTAGAATATTTCCTTAAATAGTTTTGGTTGATGGATAAAATAAGTAGTAGGATATAAGTCAGTATATTTCATTTTTTTGTAACTACAGGAAGTTTGAGAACTGATGTGAATGTGGTAGTGATGGATGCCACATGCTTCCTTGCATTTGTCCAGCATCAGATCTGTGCTTGAACCTTCTGTTATGGGTATTGTGCAGTATGCTATAATCCCCACTGCATGCAACATGTCCATAACTTCCACACATGTATGCTGTAAATTCTGCTTCATCTCCTTGTCTCTTAATGAGAAACAGTGTCAGGAAAATTTGCATTAGGCCATTCCTGAGGACGGAACATTCATCCTCAGTAGACATTTTTCCTGGGTCAAATCAGGGTGATAAATGTTGGTTATTCAGGCATTCCAATGGTTATCCTTGTGTAGGCTTCCGCGGGTTGTCTTACTAGAAGATGCTGGTCTTTCAGGATCTCCTCCACGTAAGTCCATAGTTCACAGGAACTATGGACCAACGTGGAGGAAATCTTGAAAGACCAGCATCTTCATTCCAATGGTTATTTGGTGTTCACTTCTGCAGGTATGTCACTTTCACTTAAGGAAGCCTGCTCTGGTCATAATTGCCAGTTTCTATAAAAGAACCCCTGGATTGTACCCATCATTATAGCATTGCCAAGATTTGAAGTTAGTGCGGTTGTTTTAATATTTTTGATGAAATCCTCAAGGTGACATGAAAAATTTATAATTTAAATATGATTTCCTAATTTTTTTAAATCATGATTTTAAACTTTTCCTGCTTTATCATTTCATGAACTGCTCCTTTTACTAATACAATTTCAGCATAGCATTTTTAACAATATCTAAATTGTTTGTTTACATTTTCTATTGTAAATGTTCACCAGCACATCCATATCACTCCATCCATAATGAAGCCTTTCTTCACTAGGTTCATTGAAACTCTACCACTATATTAAATATAAAGTAGTTAGACCATTTTCTCTTCGGTGTTAACCATCTAAGTAACGAAATTACTCAGATGAATTTATCAAGCTAATAATCACGTTATAAATTAAATAAATTTGGGCATCGTTAAACCATGTGCTTTTGGATCTTTTTCTTCGTGTAATGAAGATGAAATTTTCTGACTTATAACCCTAGTCTAGTTGTCCTCCGGTATAACATATATCCATTATAATGTTTACTCCTGCTTGCGACAGTGATCCCAGCCAACAGCTATAGCACCTGTCATATTAGGGATGATCAGTATCCATAACTTAACATAAAATGTCTAGAGCTTGCCTAACTTATCATTTATTGACATTTGTAAGTATTGTTTCTATGTTATTGATAAGCAATAGGTTATATTGGAGAAAGAAAAATGGAATAAAATACTTAACACTTTCTTTGTTGGTATTTGACACTTGTATCATTTTTCAACATTTTCATGATTGAGACGCTTCAAGATTAAAAAATATATTTTCAGTATGTATGATTTGCTGGTTAGCTTGATAGTTAAATATTGGGACACAACTGAAAATGAAAGGACAGACTTGGACACTTATGGACTTGGTACAATGCTGGATGATTGCAATTGAGGAAGGCATGGGAACTGAATGCAGACAATAGGAAACCCAAAAGAGAATTCTATCCAGAACTGGAAACAGCCATGATCGACAGCAACACCAATGATGAAAGGCCAAAGAGAGAGTTGGAAGGCAGTGGAGTGGAACTAGTCGAGCAGAGGAGACAACTGGAACAACTATTTGTTCTAGAAATGAGAGAATGCTTCATTAGTTGATTACATTATTATTCATGTTATTACTAAACCTTAGCCACGCTCTCTTCTTATTGTAATATAAATACATTTTACATGCCATGTTGTTTCCTTTTGTACTCATACAATAAAAGAAGAGAACGGTACGAAATAATCCCTAATGCATACTATAGTATTATTCAGTACCACTCCCACCTTTGATCGCATTCAAGAAGATAACCAAAATGTATTAGCAGACTAATTTACCTTTAGCTGACACAGCTCTTCGTTTTTGATCTTTAGCTCCAGATTATTCATTTCTTGAGTATGCGCCAGCGCCTCCTCTAGTTGTCTCCTCTGGAGCCTCAAGATCTCCAGCTGCAGATCCTCCTTCTCCTTGGAAGCTTCAAATTGCATTTGCAGCAATTGCAGCTGGAGACCTTGGTACTGCCTTTGGTGTTCCTGACGCTCTTTGGCCGAGGCTAGCTCCACTTCCGCTGTCTCGTGTTGGAGGGTTTGAACCTCATCAGACTTCTCGTGATGAGACTTCAAACCCCCAAGCCTATCCTCCAACTCTCTCTCAATTGTTGCCCCTCTGGTCAAACCTCCAGAGGAGCATGGTGTTTGCAGTCGATCATCCATCGCACACGGAACTGTGACCGTCGACGACCCCTCAACACCTTCCATAAAAGTATTAAACATTAACAAACTTCGATAGTAATAGGAAACGTAGTATTATCAGGTGGAATATTACACAAACTTACTTATAGGAGTGTCGACTATTATCGTTAATGGCACATGTTCCGTGTCTCCATCGCCTCCGCTGGGGATAGGAGAGAAATTGATGGAAATGTCGTCCGTATTCCCAACGTTATCTTCGCTAAATGGGATGGATGTTTCCAGTTCTGGATATTCCGACGGTGGAATACAGGGGCGGATTCAGCATCAAATTTGGGGGGGGGTCATGACCTGGGTCCGGGGAGAACCCCCCCCCCCCCCTCCCCGGGGAGAGAGGGGCGTTGTCCCGTGTACATTTTTTAAAAAACCCATTTTTTACGCATTTTGGAGCCTAAAATTTCATTTATATTCTTAACAACAGATGAAATTGAACAATTTTAGCCATTTAAGAAGTTTAACAATGGAGAAGAAATAAAAACCAACTTGAAGTTTAAAATAATTATGAAATATTAATGTTTCATACAACAGAAAATGTGAAAAAATTTCATTGGAAAAGATTTACAGTGATGATAAGCACATACATAAAAGTTAAAAACTATCTGTTTAAGTAGGGGCTTACTAAAAAGTTTGATTTGGGTGCTAATATTGCTATACAGAATCATCAGTATCATGAAAAAAAAGAATTTATAGAAAGCCAACTCATGATCAGTTTTTTCCAATTACGAAAGTGGGAAAATCTAGAAAATAATTGCATACAAAAATGTTAATAAAAACCGACAGCTGAGGTCATTTGCGCCATTTAGTTGGTAATTGTGTAATAGTAGGAGTTTTCAGAAAACGGAGGAAAGGTGGAGAGAAACCCGGTGTCGGCATTAGCATACTCTTAACGAAAGGCGCCAAGTGGACCACGGTTTAACGTCCCATCCAACGGACGGAGTACTGGACTTGAAATGCCCTCCACTAGGCACTCAAGTGGGGACCGGTTTTCCACTGAAAAATCTGCCACTGCCAGGAATCGAACCCGGGCCCTCGAGATGGGAGGCCAGTACTCTAGCCAGCACACCAACTCGATCCCCTTTGTCGGTTTTTTATTTCTAATGATGGTTCATTGTATGTTAGTTAAAAGTCTTTTCCATTGTCAACTGCAGATGCATGGAATCGGTTTTCCTCGTGAGTGGTGAGGTCACCTTTTTCTCCTAAGAGATTATCAAACCTTTTAAGGGGTTCTTTAACTAATTTCCTAAGTGGAGTCACGTTGTGGTGGACTTTTCTTTCATAAGCCAGATGAAAAAGTACACAATATTTACAGTACAGCCCCCTGTATTTACGAGACAGCACAAGCCAGTGGAACTTGTCAAGATGTGATCTCTGTGCATATTTTTTGTAGACTTTCCTTTCTTCATTACTTCGTTATGAGGGAACTGGTCGTCTAAAGGAGGAGTCCACGGTTTCTGCAACAACGTAGCCTTCCCCACGCAGCATCATCCTATCGGGCCAATATCATTTTTACACCGTCACATAATATCACTTATTGGTCAATCTGATAATGGCTACCGATATCTGCAAATGTCAAAAGTGATAACATTTGCCATTATAAAAATGACATTTGCTGACGATATTGGGCCGATATTAATTTGGTGATAAAAAGACATAAGTCACCACTATACAGTGGCATAAAAAAGATATTGGGCCGACGTATGTTTGATATTACCATGGACTGATTTTTCATTAACATGATATTGGGATGATTTAATAAGTAAGATAGCTAAAATGCATCCTGGATAAACATGTTACAAATATTTATAATAGGGGATGGTCGTACAATAAAACTGCGATGGAAAAAGAAATTGCGAGAGGTAGTTTCGATCTAAGATCGTTCACATTGAGAACACCGCAATTTAACCCTGACCCAACTCTCTTAATTAAGAAATGGGTAATTTTAAGCTTTTATGATAGTAATAAGCCACTTACTTTACTCGTAACCGAACTTCCCTTACTGAAAGATACGTAACTTTAAGCGTTATCATTGTAATAAAATATTTCAAACTCGTTTTCTGTTGGAGTTATTGGAGTTATAACCCAATGTGGGGGGTTCACATTAATTGCCATGCGAAAAAATGCACCTGGACCGGGAATGGAACCACGGACCTTTGGCTGCTCAGACCATTACGCTACCCAGGATCCCTGATTCGCATGGCAATTTTACTGATGTTCAAGGAACTAGAGATTGAGCCCTCGCGGTCCATCAAGGATGGCAATGCAAGGGAGAAAGGGCGTCAAAGAAGTCACGACCAAAGGTGAACCCCATCCGGCGCTAAAGCTGCTCTTGGCGGTAAATGTAGGATATTCCAAGCCTGCTGCGTGAACGGCAATTTGTAAGCAAACATCGAATCCTTACTAATTCTGATGATTCAAGCGATATGGAGTGGAAGCGAAACATGATAACGCAGGCTCGTGTTTTTTTTCTTTCTGTGTTATCGAATCCTTAAAAAGCCATATTTATTATTCTATAAGTAGGCCTCCAAATGGTTTCTGATGTTCTGACCAATCACAAATGTTTGGCTTTCTTTTCTCTGACGTAGGGGGAAAAAATGTGACTACTCAAAATTATAAAATCCAGCGACCAGAAAAATATGATCATTTTTATGCCATTTAATACTCAGCTCAGCTGACATCATCTTTACATCGGAAAACGATATCTATTAAATATTAATTTAAGATACGATCAACGATATCAATTTTACATCGGAGAAAGGTATCATTTGTATACATTTGTATATCGTAATTATCAGCCGATGTTAAAACGACATTGGTGACGTCAAAATGACATTGGGCCGACGAATAACTGCCATACGATGCTGCTTGGGTCGTATAGCCTTCCTCTTATCCTCCCTTATTTTCTCTTTTTCCTCGCCGATGAAAAATTTCAGGGGGGGTTTAACCCTCCTGGCTACGCGCCTGGTGCGACCCAGCTATTCCATATTATATCAGTTATTGGCTATTGCTACTATTCAAGGGTAGGTGAAGACTCACTTGTCTGTCAGTCGAGCTCCACGAGCTTATCACGAGACATCGGAAACTGCCAAACATTGCCGAAAGCACTGAGGCACTTCCGACTATGCGGGCTCTATAGCTGTGTCCCAATTCACCAGATAGGTACCATCCCAGAATTTAGGGAGGACGCCATCCTGGAGGGTGTCCCAACTCGTTAGGCATCATAAGGGAGCGGAATTAGGTACCTTTTTCAGCCGCCAGATTTGGGCATCGACGAGTGCATCCTTTTCCCACGATTCAAAGCGAGAGCGGTGGACTCGATGAAGATGGCTACCAACGAGTGAAAGTATTTTGGCTGAAATTTTGTTGATATTTTTAAAATAAGTCATGTTGATTCGTTTATCACAATAAAATATCGGTATAGGGAGTAGTGACATGACGGGGAGATTCATTCAGAAGTAGGAGAAGGCCGAATTGTTCCACAGTAAAATAAATTTATTCTGTAATTTAGGTAATACATTAATGTATTACCTAATTTACGGAAAATATGACAAGATGCTAATCTACGGTACCCTAAACTCAAATTAAATTCTGTCTATACACTGTAGCATGAGAAAGTTAACAATATGGATTGTATACGATTTTGTACATCATTTGTCATCCCTTTCATATTCTCTTGTTTTTCATCGGTTTCGATCCCAGCAGATGGCAATACCTGCGTAAGGATGTCCTAATTTATGCTCCCTTTTGGGTTAGCCAGATAAATTTTAGGCACCCAAATCCATGCTCCCTAATGTCTAACGAGTTGGGACACAGCTTATTTTATTTTTGAACTTGTTTTTTACAGTAGGAAGTGCTACGCTCTACGATAAATGCAACTCATACTTCTCTCACGTTTGGGACTTGTAGCCATGCATTTGCATAGACACTCCCTTTAATCCTTTACAAGGATACAAAAACTACTAAACTAATAAAAATTGAAATTTTTGTGAAAATTTGGGGGGGGGTCATGACCCCTGTGACCCCCCCCCTGAATCCGCCACTGGTGGAATACACGATCCAACGCCGGAGCGCATTCTTTCTTGAGTTTCCTGCACCTGTGTTTTTTTCTTTCTGGTCTTGATGTTGTCCCAAGCCTTCCTCAATTGTCTCCAATTACGCTATTGCGAGGAAAATTCACTGTTATTAACACCATTCACGTATTTAAGACAGTGAGTTTGCTCGACGTCTTTTTTACCCCGCGACATAAAATATTCGCAATTCCTTAGGTAGGTAAATAAACCTATTAACGGGCGACATACTAAATTACTCACAGATCATATGAAGATATACATTGTAAATAAATAACGGAATTCTTGATCGTAAAACAATTCGATAATTACCTACCTTATTCGTGATGCAATTCGCATTGAATTCATTTGCAATTTTGGTCCAGCATCGTACCTTGTCCGCAAGTGTCAACGAGTCTGCCTTTTTGTTTTCAAGTGTGTCCTTATACTTTACTACCAAGCTAACCAGCAAATATTTATCCTTCCTCGTCATGCGATCCATTTTAAGCTTGCTATTCGAAATTCTAGCAACGCTGCGCATTTGTTAGGCGAGTGAACGATTCTCGGAACGGATCAGTACGTGAACGAGGAGACCTCCATGAAGGATGTCTCCACGGAGAGTAGAGAAGGATGTCTCCATGGAGAGTAGAGCCTCTTCTCTCAATGGATGTCTCCTTAATGAAGGTCTACTCTCGGACACGAGCAAGTCCTTCAAGGTGAAGGTCCCTTCATGAAGGAGCGACTGACGATACGGGTCTTAAGTCACGGATAAACCTAAAAATAACGCGAAAAATATTTACCAACATATTTTTACATGGAGAAGGACAAACATAGCTGGGCAGAAAAGCGTTAATCCGTCGTTAATTAACGAAGTTAAGAGAGAATATTCTAGACTAGTCTAGAATCACAGTGAGATAATCGCGTGTTTGGCTGGCCGGTGGTGGATAACCAATCGAGGGGCTGCTGTGCTACTTTGTGACGTTCGCATAACCACGATAAATATTATTGCGTAGGATTTAGCAGTATTTCATATAGTGGTGAAACATGTTTTAATTAATTTAACCCAGTTTTCTTGCGGAAAAAAATTACGTGATATTTGCTGAGACCCCCCACGTGAGATTGGGTGAGATTCGGCTCGACCCCCTCCCCCTCCTGAACGCCCTACGTTATTAATGGGCTTACTTAACACTTTCAGTTTAAATTTTTAACTTTACCGTAATCCGAAACTATTTGTACTCAAAAGTGTTATATTGTGCCAATGATGAGCAAAATAAGTCATTACATTGAACTTTTAATGCAGTTATTATGATTTGTTTTTGCCGTCATCTATAGATGACACTCGGATCCCGGCGAAGTCAATGGCTCCAGCGCGCGCAATATTTTTCGAAAATCGTGTACGGCAACTTTTTCAAACCAATTTTACTGAAGATATTTGCTACATTCTAGAGATAGTTTCTCATTTGAATAGCGATAAATTTAAATAAACTTTAATTAGAATTATTTAATAAATAATTCATTATTTATCAAATTTTTCCAGTAGGGCGCGTTTTTTTCTCCTTTATCAATAACGAAAGAAAAAGACTGGCAATTTTCCACAAGAATGAGGATTTTACTCGACCGGTTTTGGTGTACAACACCATCTTCAGGTGCCAAGGAAACCTGAAGATGGTATTGTACACCGAAATCGGTCGAGTAAAATCCTTATTCTTGTGGAAAAATGCCAGTCTTTTTCTTTCGCTATGATATTCCACCAAATCAAGCCTGAAACAACTACCTTTATCAATAACTTTACCGAGTTCTAATTATATGAAGCTAATGTTAAAACTTTTATGTAATTTAGAATCAATGATTATGAAACGCCTATCTTTACAGGAGTTGACATAAGCGCTAAGTTCCACCATCCTAAAAGCGAGCTCCAAGTGAGTGCGCGAAGGTTAGGGTGGTCTCGGGTGAGTCGCTGCGGGGTGTCCCAATCGTGTTGCCTCTAACTGTGACGAAAAGTAACGAAATAACGTGCGACAATTCGTTTGAAAACGAAAAGCATGTGACATGATGAGCACGTGCCAAACGTGCCCCCTCCCTCCCCCAAACACCGTATCCACACGCCTCCCGACACCGGACTCCGACACCGTTCCGACTTGCGTTAAGGCGGTCCATCACATCAATACTCGGACGGAGAAGAAGATTCTTCATCGAACCAGCCTGGCGCTCCTGAGAGAAAGAATCCAGTTCACCCGCTTCGCACTCCACCGTGGCTCTAATCACCATCATGGGTCGACGATCCTAAAATTGGTTTGACGCAGCCCTCCACTCGATCCTTCTATCGGCCAACCTCTTCATATTAACGTAGTTACCGTGGCTCTGCCGATCTCAATGGGGTCGTTTACCATATTTTTTAATTGCCGAATATGATAGAGTTGGTAAAATAAATACACCCGTATTTTTCCGTTTTTTTGATCCGTCAAATATTTCTCGAGTTATAAACGGCGAAAAACTGATGTTTTTAACCCTTTTGGAAAAGTGGGTGTGGTGCAACCTCTGACGTATATCGACTTCGTCCAATCACAACTGAGCCCGCGAAGCTGCTTCGCCTTATCGCAAAGGGGAGGGGGGGGACACAGCTGGCTCTCCCAATGGGAGCGATTGCGACAGGATCTGGGCGAGCAGACCTTCCGAGAATCCCCCTCCACTCCCTCCCCTTCCCATAAGAGCAGTCAAGGACGGTAGGAAAATGACGTCAATGTTATCACAGCAGCTTTTTCGGTGGGCGTCACCTTTCGCTTATTTTAATTTTTTGATTTATGAGGGAATGGTTGCGGTTAGAAGATTAATTTTTTCACTAAAATTCTTTTTTCGTTTCCATCTAACATTTTCGTGCCCAAAATTGCGATTTCGGCTCCGAGTAAAAGCCCCAATTCGGTGCATTGCTCACTCCCCTACATCATGAAGACAGAGGATTGGGATCTGATTGACCGCATCACCGTGGCATCGGCTATGAAGGAGTCTCAATCCACCACTAGTAGACAAAAGAAGAAGTTCCGCATTCTTCACGAAAAACAGCACCCAAGACCTCCAGAGGATGACTACAAAATCATCTATAATTTGGCGGGTATCCCACTTAATGACGCAGCCTCGTCCGTGTTGACAAATGGACTCAATTTCGCCCGCGCACCCAGCCGTGTTCCCAAGGAGGAGTTGGTGGAACGCTCTTAGAAGACTGCCACAAGAGGAAGCAGATTCCCTGCGACATAAAGTAGCGGACGTCATCGCCAAGGCACCTCTCCAATATCACCACGGCTGAAAGAAAAGCGCTGCAGAATTGAAAATCCAACGCCGATATTCGGATTTTACCCGCAGACAAGGGCAACGCCACAGTTATAATCTCAACAATAGAATACAAGCAGAAGGTCGAGGCGTTACTTGTAGATCCAACTTACGCAAAAACAAAGATAGATCCGACTGCTAAGATTGAACGGGAAGTAAGAGAGCTCATCAAACGTTCTAGCATCCCACCTGAGGTGCAACGCAAAATACTTCCGTCTTCATCCGGGCCGTGACGACTTTACGGATTACCTAAAGTTCGCAAAGAAGTCATACCCCTACGCCCTATCGTGAGCTGAATTGGATCCCCTACCTACGCCTTGGCCCGCCACCTAGCCTATCATATCCTTTATCGGACGAAAGGGAACTTTAGTTCCCGGCAAGGAGTGGGTCCCGCTGGCCGAATGGGAACTTTCGTTCCCACTTCATTTGTGTTATTTCCCGCTCCTTCTATGATGATGGTTGGAGTGCGTAATTATGTCAGGACTATTTATCTCTCAACAAATGTCCCTTTTGACCTGCTAGCCCGCCCCCATTTTTCTGGGCAGTATCTATAACAACAAACTTTTTCTTGGAACTCCCCTCTTCGCTCAACACCTCCCCCTTTTGACACGCCCTGCTGGCACTTCCTTACGAGTACGTATCTCACAACGAACTTTTGGCCTTGGATTCCCCTCACTCAACACAAGCCCCTTTCGACGTGCAAGTTGGCCCTTACTTATCTGAGGATACATCAACAAGCTAAGGCCTTGGATTCCCCTCGCTGTGGCTATCTCTTCTAGGCTGAGATTTTTTAGTTCCCCTGCTACTTCGATGCTGAACAGTTCCCTCAAAGTTGTCCGAGTGTTATAGGCATTTACTCAAACTATCCTGATTCTTTGGCTGGCTTTTTATCGACTGCTCCATTTATTTTGGTATGTATTACCATGGGCGTAGCCAGGGAATTTGGCTGGGGGGGGCCATGGGACCACCCACCCTCCACCCATGGGACTACCTCTGGGGGGGTGGTCCCATGGGTGGAGGAGGGGGTGTTTCTCCCCCGGAAATGTTTTTTTATTTAACCTTCTCAGAACTGAAATTAAGCCTAATTGCTGATGACATTTTGTAAATTACTGAACGGGATTGTTGTAGACTAGAAAATGATCACACAGAGTTGGAAAATAAAATACCTTTTATTTTCACCGAGGATTCACACATTTTCAGAGGGATCATAGTAAACTTTGGGATGGTAATCTGCTAATAAATTAAATACTCACAACTTCAATATTAAAGTGAAAACAAAGAAAAGAAACAAAAAATTTGGTTTAAAGGAATTTTCTGTTTTTTTGACAAAAATGTTCAATGATGGTAGTGCTGGGAACCCTTTCTTTAACAATTTTTTTTTTCGATGTGAAGAATGGATGGATTTGAAAATCTTGATTGGCCGGTTGTAGACCGAACCCACGACTTGGTTCTTCGCATGACTGAGAAACTTCTTTCACATCCACCCGAGCTGACGGGCAGGCCGATTGCTACTTGGAGAAGTCTGTAAATATTCGGCATGATATCTTCATTTATTTCTGCTCAGACATTTTTAAGTTTGACCTTTAGTTCCTTGTTTTTTAATTTATTTCTCAATAGTGTTGCCTCGGCATTTAAGGAATGGGTATCAATATTCAAAATTTCATTGTAATTATTAGTGAAATCTTCAGCTTCAGTTTAGTTCAACTGTGTAAAGGCATCCGCTGCCTTTGCCAGGGGAACGGACTCAAACGTGTGCTGAAAATGTGAAATAACATTATCCAAAACCCTGTTTTACACATTGATTTTCCAGTAACCTCAAGTGTTGGGGTTGGTCAGACGGTAGGTCTGTCAGCTGGCTTTTTCCTACGGTAGTTTCAACATAGTAATCGCTCATTATTGCGGATGGCTGCTGCCTTCTTTTCTTTGAGACAGACACAGGCTCTAGCAAAATGTCGTTGTTGTTTGCAAATTCTACTAGCTCAGCTTATAAACCATCAAAATCATTTCTGCTCTCTGTAAAAGTTGTTTGAATGCAGGCAATAATTGAACTTGCTCTCCCGAGCGTAGCATCTGAGCCTTGCAAATACTTACTCAGCACGTTGGTCACCGATAAAACTGAGTGGATTACGAAAAGATTAACAATGAAAACAGGTTTTGGGATAGATCTCAACAAACCGATGGCCTCCACCATACTCCCATCTCGTGCAGCGTTGATTTCCTCCTCAAGGGCTTCTTTGATTGCGTTGAAGTTATTTATTACAACGTTACAATTTGTGTAACGGCAGCACCATCTTGTACTACTTAAGCTCCCCATTTCTTTCCCACCCTTAATGCCTAGCTTCTTTTGAATCTCTGCTAAGATGGCATGATTACCAGGTTGTGAATAGTGCATATGGAGGGCTTCAAGAGTATTGAAGAAAATGTAAGCTGACTGGTTATCGTTGCAGGAATATACAACGTCCAAATTTACTTTGTGAGCTAAGCAGTGGATATAAATTGCCTGTGGGTGTAACTCTTTCATTTTCACCCGGATACCTGCATTCTTTCCTGACATTACATTGGCAGCATCGTATGATTGTCCAATCATTGGTATATCGTCCAAGCTGTATTTAGTTAAAAAATCTTGAATCATTTGGCTTAGCGACTCGGAATCTCTTGCTGTGGAACAATTTAAGAAACCCAGAAACCTTTCGATGGGCTCCAATCCTCTTACGTGTGTACCTCAAAACTACTGACAACCGTTCTTCTTTGTAACATTTGGCATCATCAACCATCAATGAATAAAACCCACACTAACGCACTTCCTTTATAATTTATTGAAGAGTTAGACCGGCTACAACTTCTATTATTTCGTTCTGAACCGTTGGGCTGCAGTAGTTAAGGCACTGCTCAAAATGTTTTGCAAAAAAGTCATCATACTTCGTAAAAAGCTTACACAATTCAACAAAGTTTCCCCTATTCTGAGATTCAGAGCTCTCATCATGTCCTCTCATCATGTCCTCTCAGTGGCATGCCTTGACAACTGAGACAGGAAATGTCAGCTACTTCTGTCAAGTAACATGTTTTTCTCGACAATCTCTTCTTTACTCTGAATTACGACTTTCTCGTGAACAGTACCAGATGCGTTAGCCATTTGGTACCCCAGATACTTTTGATGACAATCCGAATGAGATCCTGATTTTTCGGGTTTTTCGATCGCATCTTTTAATTTCTTCCATTTACAAAACCCCGTTTTAATAAACTTTTCGTTTTGGTCTCGCACAACCCCGGTAAAGAAAAGTCTACACACAAAGCAGTATGCTCGATCTTTTTCCACACTGTACTCCAACCACTGGTGTTTTTCATAGTAAGTGTCGGCAAATGATCGGTTTCTGTCTCCAAATAGTGTTTTCGGGAAATTAATCTTCAGTTGTTTCGGTCCAGTTTCCATAGTACCAAGATCTGTCGGTTCAGATGCTCTTTCCTCGGTTACTTCCATTTTTTCATCTGTGGGTTTCTTTGAAGTTTCAAACGTTGACGGTGGAGAGGAGGGGAATGCGCGGTCGTCTCTGGGAGAATCATCATCTTCACATTGATCATTTCTTGGAGGGGAGAGAGAGTTTTTTTGAAAAATGATCGAATATATCTTAAACTTTCTTCATCTTGCACCTAAAGAAAATCAAAATAGAAGGGAAAAATCACAAGATTGCGCGAAACTTAATCAACTGCACAACACTATAGTGCTTTCCGCATTTAGTTGACAGTATGGGCTCTCATGGAGATTCGTATCCCATGTTAATCTCCACAAGGGCGGAGGTGCGCTGTTGTCAAATGCAGTATTGAAATTAATATTGCACTATGCACTGTATAAAAATGTGCCATAATGCATAAAGAGACGTTTCATTTAGTGGTGCCAATAGTTTTTCGATACAGTTTATAAAAAAGTTTATAAAAAAGTTTATAAAAAATATTTCCTTAAACTTCCCCTAGAAACGCGGTTCTTTTCATTTTATTTTCTTCACTCGATTGTCGGCAAACCGTTCCTCATGCTGGATTAAAACTTGTACATAAAGGTTTCTCATACTATTTTCTTCGTAACAGTGCACATGTTTTTTGTGGTTAATTGAGCTAAAAGGTTGTTATACTGATTTAAATATCTTACGGACAAAATTTTGAATTTTTGTAAGGTAAAAAGTAGTCGCCTGCTAACTTAGTGAAAAATCATTTCCTTATCTCAATCGTGAAGGGAGTTACAACGTTTTGATCTTAAGAAAAATTATTACGCGCCGTCGAGGCGCGATGTTTGCTCAGTTTGCAAGTGAAGACAGGAGGCAATTAGCAACGGCAGCATCATATATCATATTTGAGGTGTTTTGTGACTTGACTAAATTGCTTCGAGAGGGAGGTAAGGGGATTCAATGAGCATGAAAGGTGGGGAGGGGAGAAGGGCTCTTCTTGTCTCACGAAGGAGAGTATGGGAATCGAAGATGAACTTGCATAAGATTATGGTTACATATGAGATCATAATTGTATTACCATTTTAATAAGAATGGTGTTTTTAGAACTGCAAGAATGTATTTACTACGAGCTAGTGTGCTCCCGCTACCTCTCGGCCTAAGTCTCGGAAGTTAAAAAAAAGAGAGGTAAAATTTTCAGAACAACATAGCTTCGGATTCCTTGTAATGAGCGAAATACATTGTGATCATGAATTTTAACAAAACTAGGCAAATATCGCAACACGGATATACAAAAGGGATTGTACGTCTGATTCACAACTAAATAACTCTAAGATTCACTACCGAATGCTCCACGAATTACTACGGCTTACGGCTATGGAGCTTATTCCATGCACGTCAGCGACGGACATTAGTTTTACTTGGTGAAATAAAGGGCGGGAAAGACTGGCCGATAAACGTAATGGTAGAAAAATAAGGAGAATTCCCTATCCCAGTTTCTCCCTGACTGATACGAGGATTCCCTGATTTTTCCAGAAATTCGAAATCCACAAATTCAGGTAACCTGCGCCAAACCTAGCAACTCAAGGCTGGTAAAATCAGTTTACCAGCGTTTCTCCAACCTGCGTTCATAGGACGAACTTGATACTCAAGTTACTAGCATATAGGTACGGGTTACTGGCTTTCTAACCTAGTAGTGTGAACAGAGCCAGCCGTGCTGTGGCTCGGCCGCAGGCGAGCGGTTGCCAGCGCTGTGTGAAGCGTGGCCACCACAATTTCGATATGTCAAATTTTTCTGGGGGGGGGGGGCCACGAGCCTTCTGGGGGGGGCCGGGCCCCCCCAGGGACCCCCCTAGCTACGCCCATGTGTATTACTTACATTTCGTAATTGAAAATTTTCTATGCGGAGCAATCCTCACTTGGATAAAAATCTTTGTGTGCATATATTTTTGTATTTATTCGCTGCATTTTTATTCAGGAAAAAAACACTCTAACATCACCATGAATCGCAAAAGAAAATTACAGGAGAGTGAAATTACTGAGGAACTTTTCGCAGACAGCCATTCCGATGCACAGATTACTGACGAAAATGACAGCTCCGAGGAAGAGGACGGCGGCATCGACCAAGACGTCGCTCAAACTCAGGCAAAGGAGTGGGTGAAGAAGTCAAGGAGCTACGTATTTCAGCATCCTTTCATTTTTTCCGGTGGTGAAAAGGGATTGAATGCAATTGAAGCTCCTAATATCACGGCAAGTTCCTCACCCTTGAAAGTATTTTTCCTTTATTTTCAAGAAGTTATTCCTCTGCTAGTGCTTGAGACAAACAGATACTACTCCCAGTTTATACAGAAAATGGAAGTTGGATCATCTCCGGAACCCGACATAAAAGACTCCGAAATGTGTACTTTTTTGGCAATTGTGATTCAAATGGGACATGATATCCGAGATTCTTTGAAAGACTATTGGGCACGATTGGAACAGTTTTACACCCCTTTCTATGGCAATGCAATGGCACGCGATAAGTTCTTACACATCCTTAGATTTTTGCATTTCACAAACAATGAGAATGAACCTAACAGGAATGATGAAAGTTATGATAGACTCTGGAAGATAAGAAACCTTTTTGATTTTCTCAATGATAAGTATTCTAAACTTTACAGGCCTTCAGAGTATCTAGCAGTGGATGAAGTCATTGTTCTTTTCAAAGGCAGAGTGATTTTCAAGCAATACATTCCAAAAAAACATAAGAGGTTCGGAATAAAAATCTATAAACTGTGTGACTCAGCGGGATATACAGTAGATATGACCGTTTACTTGGGGAAGGACAGGCAAAACACAGCGAAACACATAACAGCTACGCATGCGACAGTGAAAACATTGATGAGAAGAGTGGAAGGAAGGGGGCATAAGCTTATGATGGATAATTTTTTTTCTTCTCCTGAACTTTTCGATGACCTAAGGAAAATAAAAATAAATTGCTGTGGGACAGTTAGAGCAAATCGAATTGGTTTGCCGAAAGAATTCAAAGACAAGAAATTGAAAATGAAACGCGGAGATGTGAAGGTGAGATGCAGACGAGATCTAACGGCGATGATTTGGAGAGATAAAAGAAATGTCCATATGTTGACAAATATGCATGTGCCACCTGAGGAGGGGAATTTCTGTGATAGCCAGGGAAAAGCTCTGAAACCTGGAGTCATAACAGACTACAACAAACATATGGGCTACGTTGATAAATCCGACAGAATGGCTAATAGTTACTCCATTAGCAGACGAACTTGGAAGTGGACGAAAAAATTATTCTTTCACCTCCTTGATCTGACTATTCTAAATTCATGGATTGCCTTTGTTTCTGTAGGGAGCAAGATGACCCATCGAGATTTTCGTTTGGCACTCGTGAGAAATCTTTTGGAGGCCGCTAGGGATGAGAATCAACCCACTTATAGCCTGCTAGGCCGGCCTGCTGCTGCGTCAACAAGCGTCGTTCGCCTCGACGCGAGCGATAACGAGCACTGGATAGAGAGAGGAAAGAAAGCCAGATGCCGCTTATGCTCACTTCGAGGCAAAGAAAGTCGCACGGTTTTAGATGCTCAAAGTGCAACGTAGGCCTGTGCGTAGACAACTGTTTCAAATTATTTCACACTAAAACTAATTTGGAATAAAAACAACTTTTTGACGGACATATCCAAGAGTGAAACGCAAAGAAAATGTAATAATAAAAACTGAAATGTTTATTTTTTGTATTGAAAAAATGTAATTTTATATGTAAATATAATTTGTATAATTTTTATATTAGTAACATATATTAAAAAATAACTTTAATAATAAACAATACTTTTTCTTTATAATTGTTTTTACTTTTCATTAATAACTCAAAAAATAGATGAGATAGAGGGAAAAATGTAAATGCTTGCAGAGCTGAATTTAAATGCCCAAAAAAGCTCCGGCCGGGAGACCCCACTACGGGAATTTAAACGCCGTCTTTTAAAGGATTTTACCCGCAGACAAGGGCAACGCCACAGTTATAATCTCAACAATAGAATACAAGCAGAAGGTCGAGGCGTTACTTGTAGATCCAACTTACGCAAAAACAAAGATAGATCCGACTGCTAAGATTGAACGGGAAGTAAGAGAGCTCATCAAACGTTCCAGCATCCCACCTGAGGTGCAACGCAAAATACTTCCGTCTTCATCCGGGCCGTGACGACTTTACGGATTACCTAAAGTTCGCAAAGAAGGCATACCCCTACGCCCTATCGTGAGCTGAATTGGATCCCCTACCTACGCCTTGGCCCGCCACCTAGCCTATCATATCCTTTCTTAAGACTGACGGGATCCTGCGTAAAAAATTCCGAGGACTTCATCCACAGAATCCGAGAGCTGAAAGTCACGAAGAAATCTTAGTCTCATTCGATGTAGTTTCTCTATTTACCAAGGTGCCAATAAAGGACTCCGTTGACATTTTAAGGAAATTAGTCAACTTCGGACTTCCGTCCGACTTCCCAAAAATGGTCGACTTCTGCCTCCGAAATAACTTCTTCCTTTGGACGTTGTGACAACGTCCTCTGCTACATGGGGATCGTTATCGACCCATTCCAGATTATACATCAATATCATAATTCATCTAAAAGTTATATGAAAATGATTAATTATTCATTTAAGTCATTAATGTTGACATTACTTTAAATAAAATCCGGCACAATAACAATATTTCATAGATAATTACATTTAAAAATTAAATATTCAATTAGAGACACGATTGCACGAAAATGTGATAGTGAGGCCTGACGAGTGAAAAATAACATCTCTCTCAAACTTTCTCATTGCATTTACCTAAAACCCTTTTCACGAACTCTAGTTGACGGATTGCTAAGCATGTTCTTTCACGGTTGCGCTTCCTCCACGACATGTCAGGTGTGATTGTAAATCCAAGATATTTAATTGTTCCTACATTAGATATTACCCTTTGTTTAACGCTATAAGTTTTTCCAGAAGTTCATGAGCTCGCATTCATCCAAATTTAACTCAAGCTGCCAGGTAACACACCAATTATCAATTTTTTTCTGGTGCCTCGACGGCAAGGTACATAGGTGCAATGATCGTTGACGATACGACCTTGACCGTGGTCCCGTGGTGGTGAATCACGAGGTGTATTCCCCACTTCCTCTGTGTAGCGGTTGAAGGCAGGAAGGCGGGCATGGTTAAGTTCATGCTCATTGGAATGTCCGCCTGTCGCTTGCGCTCCATATGCGATCTCATTTCAGGGTGGTGGGGTAATGCTTTTTTGTCATCTGAATCAACGCGGCTGAAGGCTCGGAGAGATTATTCTTTCCTTTGGCGAAGATGATGGCTGCATCATGACGATCTGGAAAGAGTAGCAGTGGAAGCTAATGTAAAATGGTGACTATAAATTGCATTACACTTAACCTGAATTGCTCTGATTTAGGCATCGTCATATTGTGAAAATTGCACGGATGAAACTTAGAAACGAAGACTGACTGATTTCCCTCGCTGCCATGCATGCGTATAAAAAGTTTTCCATGCAATTAGTTGCTCGACGCGATGGGATGATGATATTTTCACTGTGTATCTTTTACTCGCATCAAAAGGCTGAGTGGCAGGCCACGTTTAAAACAGTCTTGATAGGATTCCGTTAAAAGTATTTCGTGAATAATTATATAATATGTTTATAACTAGGCGCACTAACGCCATTTCTATCAAAGTAGCTTTAACGTATTTTTTTCTTAATCATCCGTTTCTGTCTCAATTGTAACCACTAGTTTTTCATTATGAAAGCTGATTCGTATTTGTTTTGAAGATTATTGAGCATTTAAAGTGAAACTAATCTCACCTTCTCAACCAATTTAGAACTGTGACTCGATCAATTAGTAGAACTTCGTTGAAAATTGTACTTAATCACAATGAGGGATCAATTCATACAATTTTCATCATCTTTAGTATTTTAAATGGAAGAGGTATGAAATCATGTGGCGAGTATATTAGCTTATTCTCGTAGTCTTTCCATCATTGTAGAACCTTCAAATCTATATATATAAAAATGAATGTATGTGTGTGTGTCTGTATGTCCTTTATGCATTACTACACCATTCATCGGATCGCCATGAAACTTTGGGAAGTTGTTGAGTACATTCCCAAAAAGAGGACTACGAAATCGATATTTCAATATCGATACTTTATCGATATAATATCGCTAAAGTATCGATAAATTGATACATTATTGACACAAAATTGAGGTGAAATTATTTAGTTTTTTAAAAGGAATGTATCGTTGCAATATCGATACTGTATCGAATGTATATAATGTGTTTGTCCTTTATGCATTACTACACCATTCATCGGATCGCCATGAAACTTTGGAAAGTTATTGAGTACGCTCCGCGAAGGTTTCTACAAAATCGATAATTCAATGTCGATGCTGTATCGATATAATATCGACAAAATATGGATACATCGATACATTGTTGATACAAAATTGAGGTGAAATTATTTAGGTGTTTTTTATCAAAGTTTTATAAAGTATCATTACAATATCGATACTGTATCGATACAATATTGATAACTTCATGCATTACCACAACATTCATCCAATTTCCATGAAGCTTTGGTTAGTTGTTTTGTTCACTCCATGAAGGTTTGTACAATATCGAGAATACAATATCGACACTGGAGACGGGATGTGCATCCCATTGAAGTTGCAATTCATTGAAACACTCACGTGCAAAATATTCAAATCATCCGGCATGGGACAAATATTTCAGAAATGCCAACTTATTGCTTGGGATGAATGCACAATGGTGCACAAAGCATCGCTCGAGGCTCTGGATCGATCATTGCAAGATTTCCGTGGAATCCTGAGACCATTTGAGAACGCATTAATATTGCTTGCACGAAATTTCAGGCAAACATTACCTGTAATTCCTCGATTGACACTAGCGGATGAAATAAATGCTTGCCTGAAATATTCTACTTTGTGACGACATGTAAAGACGTTAAAATTATATACAAATATGCTTGTCCAGCTGCAAAACAATCGATCAGCTGAGATATATTGTATACCCATAAGAATTGTGAAATTAAACATACTATAAACGTGCGCTTTCCATTTAACCAGATTGAGCCACAGCAACGCGTGGCCGGGTCAGCTTGTATTTAATAACAATGAAGTACTCCAAAATCATTATTCGATTCTAGGCTGTAGGTCTTATTTGGTAAGGCTCAGAATATTGTCTTTATAAGTTTTCATCAGTATCTATTTTTTATGCCTATTTAGCCCTATTGATAACAATTGAAAAAATATAGCTGAAATTGAAGGGTAAGCGTTAAAAATACTTATGGTACATTTACAACGGAATTAAATGCTTTTATTTACGCATATTTGTTCAACTTTTTTGACATATTTTCCTTTCATGTAACTTACATTGAGTTCTGGTACAGCCGGAGAGAAAATAAAATTTATTGAAGCTCATTATCTGACTCGAGCATTTGACCAAGTTAACGCAATATTGTGAAGAAATATTTAGTATTCGGCAGATATTCGACATAAGCTCAGTTATCTAAACTATTATTAGTAGAAATATCTAAGCTAAAAAGCAGGAGACAATGTTTTTGACAATATACTTCGTGGAACACCAAAAACAACTTGAAATATGTGCACATTTGGACTTCTACCTCGAGGTCGCATTTCAATTCCAACTCTTTGTCGGAAAAGGTTTTTATTTCCTACACGGACTAGCAGAAAAATGAGTCGCTTCTGATAGTTTACTAGGCGTTTGCCACTGTGTCATGAATGTAATGTGCAGATTATTTAATGCTAATGGTAGAATTTGGCTTTGTTGTTGGTCCATCTGCTCACATTATATCGCACCATCCAATTTAAACTTTATCCTGAGATGAATTCAAGATCTATACTCCATTCGGGATTCGAACTCGCAACTTTTGGGTTAACAGGTCGGCACGTCACCGACTAAGGCTACTGCGGCTGAAGGTATATTTTATTTGTATTTCTAGTCTTCACATTTGTTTTAGCTAGCATTATTGTATTCAATGGATTCAGATTCGTCAAGAGAATTTGTGAAGCTATGGACGATTTGTGGACGATTCCTCGGCCATTGTAGAAGACTCAAATTTCCTTCAGAATCATCAGCATTAAATTCCAATCCATATTGCGAAAAGCCTTCTCAAATCAGACTTACCTTGCCGATGAGTAAATAATCGTATTATTATTATTAACCACGTTACCGATTTTACTGTTAAAAATTAATTTACCATGGCAACACCGCAACTTTACTCATAACATAACCAACTAATATTCGGCTGGACAGATTCTACATGAATCTGAGTTGCATGCATAAATGCAAAAACATAGTCTAACTCTACAATCTATATTACCAATCATTATCTTTACGGTGGCGTCGACATAAAGCCTATTTATGCTCCGTTTTTCAAATTATCAAATAAGAAATTTGACTAACGTCCTTTGCTTTAAGGCCTGTCTATTTGCTGCCACATTAAACATTTTGCGAATGAAGCATTGAAGAAAAAGAACAGCATAAGGACGATCTTGCGGCTTAGCGTATAGGGTTGCACAGAAAATGCTGTAATATATATTTTTTTCTCCTGGGTAGACTTGGATTGGTGCCAGCAATGCTTAGCAGTTGGATCTGGCGGGAAAAACACATTGCAGGAACTGGCCCTGAACTTTAGAACTATGGAGCCACGAAGCGATCTTAATCTTGTGCGCCATTGTGTCTAATGCATTGTGCATTGATCGTGGTCCTGTGTTCTTTGGAATGCCTCTTCTGTGGACGGGAAATTTATTGCGGAGTTGAGATATTGAGAGGGTTACCCGTCTCTGTGTAAGATTGCTTCACATTATCCGCAGTCATATGTGTGTACTATTCCTCGTGTTACCTTAACAGAAAAAAAATCTAGAGTTTTCATGTTCCTTTTGATCAGGGGCCGGCAAGCAATTGAGGCGAATCAGTCAAACCTGTCACTCGAAAAAATTAAAAATATATTCGAGACCCATGTTATATCTTGTTTTACGTACAAGGGAAATGTAAATTAATATTATAACAAGTGATATCGTTATTTAAATCTAAAGAATCAAAATTTGAAACCTCAGCTTTGCATGTATAATAATGAGAACAAAATATTACTTGGTGACTTCCATTGCAAGTAGTTATTCGGTAGAGGCTACCGACAGCTGAGGTAATATAGGTAAGGAGGGTGATTCGGCTGGGGTAGGAATTTTTCCCGGAATGGAGGGAGTGTAGAGTGAAACAAGGCGTTTTCATCAACCTATTCTTATTGAAAGGGGTCCACGGTTTAACGTCCCATTTGATGGACGGAATAATGAACTCGGAGGGCTCTCCAGACAGCACCCAAAGTGGAGGCCAGCAAACCAAATGAAAAACCTACACTTCCAGGACTCAAACTCAAGCCTTCGGGTTGGGAAGCTGATACGAACGAGTCATTACACCAATTCGACGTAAGTAGAGAATTCTATTTATAGTTATTAGTTAATACCAGCTGTTACACGATGCTCAGTTACTGTACCTGAAGATCTCATAACAGCCGAATACGGTAATATCGGCGTCTATGCCTGAAAAAATAGAAGTGGAAATCACCAGGTTATTTTTTTGTTCTGATTGATAGCAAAATCTCTATTAATTTAAGAAAAATTCACACAAAGATTGTTTTTATTCGTTTTAATTAGAATGACCTTGCATTTCCTAAGAAAGTGTCCGTGTGTTCGATTAGTAACTAGTCCTTTTTATTGAAATCAAAAATCTTGGATTTTTTTTATGGTAATCACGTTCGCATAGTGGTTTGGGTACTGGCCTTTCACTCCGAGTTCAAATCCCGGCAGTGGAAGATGTTTTTGATTGATAAGCCCTACTTAAGTACTTTACGGAGAGCATCCGAATTCATTACTGACTGACATTACTGACGTAGTGCATGATGCATGTATTAACCCCTCAAATACTATAGATACTAACAATCTAGTTGCATGAGACCCTTTAGTTGCTTGCTTGCATGCTAGTAGTGCATGCTTGGTGACCTTCACCCCCTGCCACTAGAGCCCTGCAAAACGGCCTCCGTACTCGGCTATAATCGGCCGGCTGGTTATGAGTCACCACCTCGGGTACGTTTTTGACGGAGAAACAGGTGAGGAGCCCGCACCCTGGCGGAGTATTCGGAAATCTCAAACCGAGTATGGCTATACTCGATATCGCCGAGTACATTCATACTCGGCCGACCGCCGCAAGCAATCGCTCCTCGTATTCGCAACCGGGAAGTCGCCCTCAGTATTTGAATCGGCTCGCTTCGGTGACTTAAGCAGGCATGGGTACTCCTGCATGTGTGCAAATTGAAAAAAAGAGATTATTGATAAAATTGCGGACGGAAGATGTGTGCTACAATCAAAAGCAGGGTCAAGTAGTAGCCAAGTTTGGCAAAAATTCGACGTCGTCTGTAACGTCACTACGATATTAAGTGAAGGTTATGTGCGGTGTCGCGTGTGCAAAACTATTCTTAAATACTCGTCAAGCACAACTACCCTTTTGGCCCATAAATGTAGGTTCTTCAAAAATCTCGAAGCTCCTTTCGAAGTGCCAACTTCAATTAAATCTGAGATAACAGAGATTTTAATTCGTAATTAAAAACAAAAGTACCTAAATTAATTAACTAACAAAATTTAAGAACAATCTGATGAAGAAATGACCTTTCAATTAGCAAGAAATAGCATCTACTTTATCAAGAGTAATGCTGATGTACGCACGAACGATTTGAACAAATAATAAAGAATATTTAAATGATGACCTACAAGCAATTTAATAAAGTGTCATACATGGCAGTTGGAATTAAATTTTAAAAAAATATCTACTAATGAATTTTTGGAAAAACAATTGTTCTCCTAACACGTACAAAATGAGTAATAATGAATTAACAACCGTGGGATCCATTAAATATCTTGGAATAAGACTGACGCTTGATCTTTCCTAGGATGAACACATACGTGAAATAATGGGTCAAGCGAATCGTAGACTGGGATTCATCAAAAGAGTATTGGGTAAATGTGACAAAAGTACGAGAAATCAGCTACTTTTCCCTTGTTAGACCTCATTTGGAATATGCTGCCAGTGTATGGGATCCCTACGAAATCGGTCTAGATAACGAACTTGAACGTGTGCATCGAAGATCGGCAAGATGTAAAGGGACGTCACGATAACTATATTAGCGTAACCAGTCTATTAAATGAATTAAAATGGGAATCATTGTCAGATCGCAGGTTGAAATTTAAACTTAATTTCCTAAATAAATTCCAAGATAATCTTTTCAGTGATGACGTTAAAAATATTTTGCAAACCCCAACTTACTATGGTAGACTGGAACATAATTATAAAATTAGAGAAATTGATTGCCGAACCGACATATTCAAAATGTCCTTTTTCTCTCGTACAATTAGGGATGTGAATAGCGGTAAATGTCCAATACGAGTGATTGAATTCATAGCATAGGTAGTTGCATGTTGGTATAAGGACTTGTAGGTAACCCAACTAACAGCACGTTTTCACATGCTAGGTTTGCTATTTTTTCTTTTTAAATAGTGCAGTTTAGACTAATATATTATTACTAATCCTTTTAAATTCATGATATGTAGTGCATT